>OW203991.1:12583333-15166666 GCA_934047225.1 Ypsolopha sequella
GTGGACCTGCCTGACCCGTTATTCTCTCTAACTTACGTACAACACTTACAATCTGTACACATAATACATTCGTAAGCAAGATTTTGTCCTTAAAATGTAATTTTTGGATCGCGTCTAATACAGACTGACAGGCCAAGAGACATATCTCTTTCAGACTCTTTAAATCTCTTTCAGACTCTTTAAATCTCTTTCAGACTCTTTAAATCTCTTTCAGACTCTTTAAATCTCTTTCAGACTATTTGAATAGACTTTTAAAGGACCTTTAAAAACAAAAATAAATAAATAAACTTTTACAGAGGTTGGGTACTATCTGTCCCCCTCTTCAAGGTAAAGCTGAAAAGGCCAAAAGGCCGACAGCAAAAAAGATCAACTCAAAAAAAGAAAAAAAAAAACAGACAGATATAATAATACAGGATGTCCGGAACTTCGACCTGTTCCTTGAAAGGAGTTACTAGAGATTTGCAACAAATAATGCCTATCAACTAGGGGTCGGTAAAATGATGAATTTTTTTCAAGTAAAACACGTCGGTATTTTAAAAATTACAAAATACAAAAGGTCCATCAGAAAAATAACAAATAAGTGCAGAGAGAAGAATAGTTATATTTAAATTATTTGTTTTTGGTTACCAGTCTGAAAGTTTGCAAAATGTGTATGTAAAATACACTGTAAAATACAATTTTCGACCCCTAGTTGATACGACTTCATTTGTTGGAAATTATCTTTAGCATAACTCGTTTCAAGGGATTTGTTGAATTTCCAAGCATCCCGTACATACAGCACAACTTTCAGGCTGCAGCCTCATGATTTACGTAAAAACAAACAACCTGAACAATCAAAATTATAAGATTTGACTAAACTAATGGAGGAACAATTAAAATGTTAAAATGCATCAAATATAGAAGTCAGCGATGACGTAGCAGTGCTACGAAGCAAAAACGAAAAGCTACCGCAATGGCTACGAGAATTATATAGTAGGCGTAGCAAACAGCGGGTAAGATGCGATAGAAACAATACTGTTTTTTTTTTTGCCTAAGAGCTACTAAAGTGCCGCAACGTTAGAAAAAAAAAACATTTCTTACTTAATTACTTAATTAACTATTTTTAAATAGCAAAGTTTTTATGAACAACAATATTTCAACTTATACTAAAAGCGGCCATTTTTATTCAATATCCTTGAAATATAAACGCCACAACTATTCATCTGTTCAAATTTAAATTTAAAATTCAAATTGTTTATTTTGTAAAGTAGGCATACATAAAACGCTTTTTACTAATGAAGGTTTATTTAATTTATGTAGCAATATATATATATATATATTTACAATTAAAATGAGAGTTAAAATCAATAATTACAAGGTGAAATCCAATGAACCGTCCAAACCCATACCGGAGACCCAAGAACAAGTTTCAATGATCACCAATCAAGCCCGCAGCACGAATCCAGGTGGACGACCAAATCCCACCCTGTATACTACATACTAATAGGTTACATATATAAATACACGCCTACTTCCGCCCATTCAATTAATCTTGCTAAGATTAAGGGCAAGAAACTTAGCAAGATAATATCTTTTTTTTTAACCATATATATATATATATATATATATATTAACATATCAGTTACATACTAATTCGTATGTTTTGTACATTGATCTCAATTATTAATTAATTTATAATCTATTTCTGGTTTATACCGGTTGTAAATAGACAGTAATATTTAAATGCAACCACAATAACCTACTTAAATAGTGAACAACATTGCCAAAAAAGAATAACCATAGAAATTAAAAAGTAAACTGGATCTGCCCATACAAAATTCACAATATCTTTTCAAAATTAATAAGGGAACGAGATTTTTTTTTATTTCCACATGTATGTTTCTTTGGAAAACTTATTTTTTATTAGAAGATTACCAGCCCCTCTATTATGTATCTTTGGTTGCCAACTGAACTGGGTGCCTATCATCAAAAACATAGATAAAAATTGAACTTTCAAAATTGCCTTCAGGTAAGTATTGAACTATTTGCGAACTGTCTCGTCACTTTTTCAATTTGATAGTATATATCTATGTTTTGGATGATAGGCACCCTGTCCAGTTGGCAACTGAAGATACATAATATATCTGGTTCCATTTAAATTATAACTAAGAAGCTTTTGCCCGCGGCTTCACCCGCGCTGATTTAGTTTGCATTTTTCCGGGATGAAAAGTTACCTATGTCACTCTCTGGCCCATAAACTGTCTCTATGCAAAAATTCACATCGATCCGTTGCTCCGTTGCTGCGTGAAAGAAGGACAAACAAACAAACAACAAACTAACAAATACACTTTTTAATTTATAATATGGGTACAGATATGGATACTGATTTTCGAACCCGAGGTCTAGCATTAATATGTTCTATGATAGCGAATTTATTACACTTTTGCACATTTACATAAAAAGTATTAAACTAAGAAAACATGTATTAAACTACTTGATTATAATAAAGTACATTGTGACAAGGCGGCAACCTTCCAGGCAACCTTGAAAGATATTGCAATTACAATAATTATAAGTAATTTCCTTACTCAATATACGTAAAAACATTACAAAATTATAAAACTTTATTGGAAAACCCGGCTAATATAAAAAGACATTAAGACTAAGTTCCTCCATCCATTGCGCGGTGTAGGTGAAAATTGCAGTGTAGCAACTAGCCATCAATCAATCATACACGACAGGCTAAAAATTGGATATTTTTCTTTCTTCATATTTTTGCGGATTTTGCTACATAAACCAGTAAACTGAGTTGTTTTCAGACAACAAACAGAGTAAAAGTTTAAAGTAAGGCGAACTCAATCATAAACTATAAATAAACAAAGAAAACACTGTAAATTCTCGAATTAGAAAAACAACTTTAAGAGTTATGAAAATAATTACAACAACAACATCAAAAGCTGTTTTATAAGTACCAACATCGTCTGTCCCATGTCCTAATATTATATTACTACACCTCGATTCTGCGCTGTAACTGGCCCAATTTATTTAAATGCCGTTAGAGAACTAGTCAGCAGCAACGACGAGAAATAAGCAGTTTTTCCACTTAGATGGTCTCAGTTAAGTTTTCCCCATTTATTGTATTTTTTTCCCTCGATAATTATTTGTTACTGATTAAAATAAATTATTGAGTCCTGGTAATAATAATTCACAATTCCAAACCTAATTTTTATCTGTTTTTCACTCAGCCATCCATTCTTACTTTTGCTTTTTGCTTTTTCAACTCCTCATCGGAAAGAACTTCTCGAACTATAACATATTCGTTTGGGTTTAACTACTAAGTTTATTATCAGTGGTGGAAATTAAGAAACTGTGAAGTTCATAAAATTTCATTCTGCAACAATGTTTTAAATTGAATTAATCGAAAACATTGTGTTTGAGGATGAACTTTTTTAAACACTAAAATGCCAATAATTTGGCACATATATTATACTCATCTACGCAATTCGCTTAGTTTCGAAAACCACTTGTGGTCGAAAAAACCTAATGATGATGAATATTTTTACGAAAAAGCTGCAACTTCTATTTACCTTCGTGTGTCGTCACTAGAGAAAAGGCTGTTTAAAAATGTGTCCTTTGCAATCAAGATAATTTGCTTCCGACTGATTTGACAAATGGAGAAGACAGACATACCACTTTTTTATAAGCGAAGCGAAGGTCCACAATCAGTATACCTAAAATGTCCCAAGTGAAGCCATATCTGAAAATTCTTTAAAAAATCATGAAAAAATTATGATCAAATTATATACCATAATAATCAAAACGGTGATCTAAAATGGCTTATATTCTCTGAAAAAAATTATTAAAAGAAACTTTTAGGAATTAAGCTATTGAAATTGCAAAAAATATTAAACAACTCCAACCACAATCCCAATCCCATATAGCTGCAGATACACAGAATTGGACAAGGAATGGAGTCTCCTTTTAGATATGGATGCTATTGATTCCACAAATAATGTAGGTAATGGAAAAAATGTTTGCGTAAAAAAATAATTTTAAGGGTAGACGTAATTTCAGCAAGTGAGGCAAAAAAATTCAAGATTAGACATAATTAAAAGTAACTAATAATTTCCCCTCGATTTCTCCTCCGTAGCTCTTTTTCTTCCCCTCTGGAGTCTGATTTCCCCTCAGAAGGGGAATTTTCCTTCATTGTGGAACCTGTAAATAAGCTCCACCCTTATTTTATAATGCTAAAATTTATCGAGTGTTCTATTTCCAACTTTTTCATAAAATTGTTAGTTTAAAATATCATAATTAATGTCACGTAAATACGATATTTTTGATGGTCGTAGATAAAGTAATGTGTACAACTGGACATAATTAGCCATTGAGACAATCATACAGTCTTGTGCTAATGCCTCTCATTATGTCACAGTTGCATAAAATACTATTAATAAGCACATATTATATAAATTCAAAGATATCCTTAAACTAAAAAGACACGCACAAAATATAATAATCAAATCAATTAAAATCTAAATATTTACGCCGTAAAACATTATAAATTTAAAGCGACAAGTTTTTAGTGCAATGTGCTTCAAACACGAGGCAAAGACTTGAGCGGAACATATGCCTACGCACCACATTTCGCTTGATCAAGATAAACGCCTAGGTCAAAGCTATCGCAAAGTAGGATCGCTGCGCGCGCAGCCCCGTGTGTTGCTCCGAGAAATGAAAAGCAAACAGCCAAGCACCAACAGATGTCCAGATAGCCAATAGTGCCCCTTTGCCTTACGTATTTGTTGAAGGAGATGATTTCACCCCGTCCATAGTCCGCTGAGACTAGTTCCCGCTACAACATTGTTCGGAATTCGAAAAATATTTGTGTCGTCAACTTGTCGATTTCTCTGAAGAGCGCCCCAATATTTGTGTTTGTGTAAGCCTATCAATGTTTGCGGAGTAAAGTAGTGTTGGTTGGGACACGATTTATGATACCAATTCGAAAATAATGATAAATGGCTTCCAGAAACTGTAACAGAAATAAATTTATATGTTTTTCACAGTTGGCGATTTATCCATCTTGGTTGGTAGAGCAATCATGCGATAAACTAGAGGTCCCGGGTTCGAATCCTGGTTCAGAGTTCTTCACATCCAGATTTGATCTGTAAATCTGGATGTGAAGAACTCTGAACGGCAAATACCGCAATGATATAATATTAAAGTGTCCTCTAAAGAGTTTCTCTTATATTCTTCAGAGTTGAAAATTATCTTCAGTTAGAGATACAGGTAAGAAAATCAATAAACGACATCTTCTTTTGGTGGTACGGGAAAGACAACAATGATTGGCAGCTTAAGCCAACTTCCAACTTTGAACCATTGTGATTTTGAAATCAGGTCTTGTATCGACTGATAGATGTTGTGTTACAAATCTAGGTATAGCCGCTAAGAACAAGTTTACAAAATTCTCATCAACGTACGTGGTACAGTTTATAAAACTTTGCCTTGCTCATACACAATTCATAGTAGTTTTAAAATGAGTAGCAAGTTTTTTTTTTTATATCCTTAGAAGAGCTGTTCACTATGTAGACTATGTGGTTTTATCCAGTGTCGCCTTTCTACTTTTACCTAGTATGTCGGTATGTTTAATCAAACTAAGTTAAACAAGTAATTGCAACACCTTTTTAATGTCTACCATTCCGCGAGTAGCAAGACAAAGTTTTTCAGGACGAAAGCTTCGAATAGTTTCACCGAGCGTTAAAATTTTCATTAGCGATGATGTGATGTTAATGTGAAAAGTTTCAAGAAGCGTTAATTTATTTTTTAACGTCAACTGTCTCACAAAGTTCCGTCGTATGAACTTCTCAAACTGATTCGAGACTCGTCACTTGCAAAAGATGTGCATATTTTATTTAACAACGGGCTTAACTCGAAACTTTGTTTCGGAGCGGGGAATTCCGTACTACCGTCTCGAATCTCGTTAATTATGCAAGTGGAGATGATCGTTACCGCCTCTTTTAAGGAAGAGGCAATATAAAAATCCTCAGGAGATTGCCGAGCGACCTGGAGCGATACAATCTTTCTCGTCGAGTTATCAGCGTAGGAGGTTAGGGCCACACAAATTGTGTCAAGGTAGCAATACGCCCATATTAAAAAAAAATACAGTCCTCATCGAGCAACAATATATGTTTCTCATAAGCGCAAAATTGTATTCGCAAATAGTTGGGTCATGAACTGTATTTTTTACTAATCAAACAGATAACTTTGATATTTATGTTCTTCAAGGGGCTGATAAAGAATTATTTTTGGTATTCTTCCTTATGTAATCGTTAAGCAACTTGAAATATTTAATTCAAATAACAAAGTGTAAATCTCTACCTCATTTTGGTTTTCACTTTACATTATTTATTATCAAAATAATATCAATGGGTTTCCTTGGTTTAGAGATAAAAAGAAAATATAACGTTTTCCCGGTTATACACAACATCTTTTAAAGAATTATACTTAAACAGCCCAGTTTGAGTTATCAGGGTAAGAGGTTAGTGGGTGGTACCTCGTCGACTTTGACCGCAGTTCTTAGTTTTACCTTTGACCTGGTAGACCGGGATTTGTCCGGGCGGAATCAGAAGTTGTCTAAATGTTTTATCCAAATCCTGAGTACACTTGAATTATGAATAGGTATTTAATCCGATAAACACTTTTGAAAACTTTTCTTTGAGTTGGATTTGGAAAGTTTGACGGTTTTAACGTAGGTACCGGAAGTACTGGAATTATTCATCTTCTACATGACAAAAACTAAACAGATAAATCTTTCTATCTTTCTTATCTAACTTAGTCTAAAATTACTTGTACAATATATAATGATAATAAATTTATCGGGATTAAAATTGTCCATACCTACTTAAATAACATAAAATGAAAAGAAGTTTATGTTTTCGCTTTTATTAATAAAGTAAGTATATCAAAACTGGTAACTAACTATAATAAATTATCAAAAGAACTTATGAAATGGAGTCCGATCATTATTATGTAATAGGGTGGAGCGGTTTTTGGATTTTCATTAAGGTGGAGTACGAAAGAGTTGTTACAAGTAAACAGAACAAAAAAAATGTATACTGAAAGAATCTCTATTAATGTTTTAAACTGCCGCAAGGGGGTTGAAGTTGAGAAAAACATGAAATGTAAGTAGAAAAACATTATTTGATGGATTTTATGCCACTCGTATTTATGAAAAAGGACCACGAATCATAAAAAAAGCTTTTTATCCCTGAGGCCATACTTGTTTTCGACAGTCGCACTTATTTTTGACTTATTAAGTTTTTTACTTTTCCATTATTAATCTAATTAATTAACTAACAACCGCACCTTTTTCGGAATTTACCCAAAGAGCTTCGATAATTCTAAGTTTACCCGGGTAAACCCTGGTTTATCCATTTTTCTAACATTACCCATAACATACCTGTATAATCTTCCAGTATGTCTCCAAAAAAAGTGACAAAATATACAAATAATTATTATGTCTACTAAACATGGAAATATCTTTACCGTTTTATATCACAAAAGAGTCTATGATTGTCGGTTCTCTTTTTCTCTGGGTCAACTTCGTTCTAAACATTGGTGTGGGTATACGGCCCTTGACTACACCTACATTTTTGTACCATTTTGAATTATCATGATCATCATCAATGTCATTATCATTTTTACATTTGCAATCCATTTCTACCGAGTCACCATTTCCTTGCCCTGGTGTTATTTTTTTTAACTTACAAACATAAAAGAGACAATAAACATCACTTGGTTGTTTTTTTAATTCTGCATTATTGCTTTTTGTTGTGTATAGTGGTGAGTAGTCATGATCACCATATTTTCTTAAAATATTTTCTTTTCTTGTAACAGCAGGCCGTTGAATG
This sequence comes from Ypsolopha sequella, assembly GCA_934047225.1. Lineage (NCBI taxonomy): Eukaryota > Metazoa > Arthropoda > Insecta > Lepidoptera > Ypsolophidae > Ypsolopha > Ypsolopha sequella. The sequence continues at coordinate 12,591,217 of OW203991.1, forward strand.
TCATCGAGTATAGATTGGCGAGTAGATGCTGGTATTGGCATATTTACTGACATTCTTTCTATTTCATTTGGAATAATAGGAAAATAATACGAAGAAGGTAGACTCAGTCTTGGATCTATTACTGATCCTGGGCTTTTCCTTTCTGCTTGATGATCTAAACATCTACTTTCAGTGGGCCCTTTATTTAATGATTTTTGTCTTATTAAAGGGCTCTTAAATAACTGCAACAGTTTAAAACGTTCATCATAATCAAACTTGCTACTATCATCCCTTTGATGACTGGTACTTGTAGTTCTATGTGGTTGTATAATTTCAGTTTTGTCAAGATCTAAATAATTTGAAGAGTTTTCGCGCTGACTCGGTTTGTAAGGATCCTCCAATGAAATTTTATTGTTTTCAGAACTAAAGAGTAACTGTTTCAGAAAGTTTTTGTGTAAGCTGGGATTTTCTGGTGGCTCCCCATAAGAACTAGCTGCTTGTTGAAAGTCGCCTTTCTTAAGGCAAAATCCTTGACCGATAGTAGGATGCCTGTATTTTGACTTGTGCATAAATACGGTTGATCTTACATCTATGCTATTATTTTTATTGGAATCATTTTCATCCAGCTCATCTATTGTTTTTGAAACATCTTCACTTAAGAAATTGGTTTCACTTGAAGTTGATTGCTCCATAAAAACCAAGTCTTGCTGAAACTCATTATTATTGGTAGATTGTGTTGGCAAATCTAATTGTTTTTCTAATTCATCAATGAGTTCTTTTGGAATGACAAATTCTTCTAAAAAATCGTTGTTTTCACGATGATGCTTTTTCTGATTGGCGATTACAGATTCATTTTTTGGTATGTTTCGTTCATTATTGACGATTGATAACTTCGGCTCTTTAGGCAAATTCAATTTATTTTTATTTTTTATAATGTCACTTGATTGTTTTAATGATTTTAAATCAGTTTTTAAATGGATCCGCCGTTTACCACTTTTTGTATTATTTAATTCTTTCTCGAGCGCATTAAATTCACTTGCCAGTCTCCAATATTTTGGCAGTCCTTTTTCTTCACGTTTACTTCGTTTCGGGATTTCTATCTCTTCTCTCAATAGCGTAAGAGAATCCCTTGGTGATAACTTTTCAAAGACTTTGTCATCCTGAAAATTTCATTGGGAATTATTGATAAATTATATTTTATTCGAAGAAAATGTCGAATCCAAATAGGTACTTACAGTTTCAGTATTTCGAGGCGTAGGTGTACTGGTAATAGCACTGACACAAATTAACCCCATAAACATGTAGCCTAAATATGTCATTCTTGACTACTAAATGTGTGTTAGATGACGGTTACTCAAACACTGGGTGCTTTGTTGCTTTGGTAATGCAAAATGTTTACAATAGTTTTGTTTACAGATGGCATCATTATTGTTCTAGCTCAACACAATGCAGCTTATTTTTAATAATAACAATTACACTGTCTGACACAGTTATTCTAACACGAAAAATGTTATGTTTTGAATTACATTATTATTATTATATTATATTAAGCCAAACTATAGATTTAATTAGAATAACATGTCAGAGTGTAAATTTAACTTAAAAATAACTTATAATTATCACCACACAATAAAAATATTTAATATTATTTCAAAAGTTCATAATAAGATTGTTGGAAAATGTCATTTGTATAAAATAATTATTTAATTCACATTGAATTACATACTCGATGGTAATTATAGTTCCCTAAAAATATATGTCTCTCACACGTTACTTTTCTAAACTATGATGTGGAAACCATTTTTATGAAAAGTATCATCCCCATTCAAAATCCGTTATTTTCAGTTACGGTTTATTTTAATAGTAAACCGTATATAATAGTGTCGATTGGGTGTAACCTCAGAATAAGGAATACAAATAGAAACCTGGCTAAAATAATACGCGGAGAAAGACACCTATCCTTGATTTTCTTACGGCATTTTATTGCGTTAGAGAGAGATGGATATGTATTAGTTTTTTCTTAATTAGGTAGGTTGTCACTAGTTCGTTGCTTTGCTAGTGATGTAACAATGTCGATTTTTGACTACGATAAATAAACCAAATCGAAATGAACCGCGACCAATCTCCTTACCACACATCATATCGTATCAAAGTGTGAAAAAAAAGAGAATGCAGGAGGCACCGACCTTTCTGGTGACATCCTCTTGCTTTGGAAGGAGGCCAAGAGAATTAATAGCAAAGTGGTCTCTGTCTACCCCAGTGGGACACATGTTATATTGTGTAAATAACGAATTAATAAAAGGATATCTTTCGTTTAGCATAATATTTTTTATTAAGTACAAATTACTATATAGTAGGCAGGTAGGTACATAAGTTAAGTCCAAAATTGTGCTTGTTTCTAGTACAAAAAATGCTGTAGCTTGTATCAGAGATACAACCGTAAACTATTTAAGTGGATACTTTTTAAGTCGCCTCTTAACTCAATCAAATAGATGTTCGTTGATGTCGCGTCTTTGTTCAATCAAGGAAGAAGGAATTAATCGCAACAAATAGAAATCATAATAATCATAGACTTATAGGATTCGTAATAATAATATTATGTCAATGATGAGCGATGACAGCGCAATTACTACAGAGGTAATTTCATTTTTTTTTATTTCTATCAAATAAACATCAACTTATCTTGAATAAAAACTAATAACAAATAATGAACGATTAAAATACCTAATAACCTGTAATAAGAAATCAAATTATGCGCAGTTCAAGTCAATAAGCATTCCCAAAATTCATTTCACGATAGAACTACCCTGTCAAAGTACTTTTATTGTCAACCACTAAGTACGAAAATGTCTTGATCTGCGGAATTTCTTCGTGAAGTCGATCACGGCAGTAACGTGAACGAACAGGCCTTTCAGAACGATTTGCGAACATAGAAGTATGCACTTTTCTAAACCACAGACATCCATAGGTACTGGTTCTGTTGCCTAAAATTGAAAAATTATCGAGTTAATATACTATAGTATAGTACAAGCACGTACCTACAAACAAGATTGATAATGCAATTATACATAATTATTTAAAGGTTACCAATGTGTCTGTATCTGGTAAATATAACGTTGGTAAGGCATCTGCTTTTAAAAGTCTCCATTTTAAATTTTCGTTTGGTCTAAAAGAATCCGACGTAAAGTGTTTCGAACAAATATGACCGCTTTTTTAATTACCCAATTTGGTCAAATTATTCGTCTAAGCTAAGCCATTCACTTTTTAATTCTTCCCTTTTTGGAAATCTGTAACAAAAAAATATAGCGATATTTATTCGGCATTATTTTTCTTTTAACTCGCGCTGCAATGAGGGATTTTCTTTTCTTTTTTTTTTACTCGTCCCTAGTCGCTTGATAGATGGCGCTGAACTTGGTAAGTTACTGCAAGGAACGGAAAGTCACATAATTTTTTGATTATTGCACTTGGATGTAATTTTGAGATCGTAAAACGAAACGTACATAAAAAAGTAATTAATGTCATTGTCACATCACACCACAATGACATTTTGAAAATAAATAAATAATAACAACAAGGAAAAAGAAAAAAATAATTAGCAGTCTTTTTATGAGTTTTCTACGCCAGAAAGAAAATGTCCCAAGAGAAAAAGAAGAGAAGTCTGTGCCTTGTGGATTTGTATAAAAATGGAGGCATACATCTTTTTCCTAAAGATGAAAGTCGTAAAGCGCAATGAGTACAAGCCATGGTACATTTTAAACCTGGACGGACCATAACAAAGCATTCGCACATAATATGCTCAGCACACATGTCATCAACCAACGAGCGTATGTGACGTGACGTGACGTGACGTGACGCAATGTTTTTTTTTCAATCGTTTTGGCTTTGGCACCTAGCAACGTAGTCAGTTCAACACCATCTACAGAGTTCTGGGAAACTATGTTTTTTTTTTAATACTCAAAAAGAAAACCTCTCATTGGGGGAACGATTCGAGCAGCTAGGCACCACATCCTCGTGAGATGGCGCTGTTTTGCCAATATTGATATTGAATTTTTTAATGATCTTACTTTGTAATATAAACAAACAGAACCTCACTTCGCGATCCAATACAAGCATATGTGATAAGTTCTAATCATTACACAATCGATAAATCATTCAACTTTTACATAAATTGGCCTACAAGTTTTAATTGTACCGATCTCTGTGTATACAAGAAATCTTACCCACACATGTAAATTGTCACTACAGGTAATTAATAATAGCAAATTTCATTCACCTCAACAAGACATCGCGTGGCGCATTGTAGCGTATACTTACTTCGCAATTCATGGTATCTAGGTTCGATCCCCTATCATAAATTCTTTTTGTGTTTTAAATTTGTATTATTTTGCTATGTATGAAAATATAGCAAATTTCGTTCACCTCAACAAGACACCGCGTGGTACATTGTAGCGTATGCTTGCTTCGCAATTTATGGTATCTAGGTTCGATCCCCTATCATAAATTCTTTTTGTGTTTTAATTTGTATTATTTTGCTATGAATGAAATTTTATTATGAAAATATAATGAGAAGTTTTTATAATGAAATAAAAAAGACCAATTATAAGATTTATTTATTTACAAGATCGAAATACTTGCATTTTTCGTTACTTTCATTAGTATTATTTCTGGTAAAACGATACCAATTTTGATATCATTCCTTGTATAAAGTCTTCATCCCTGTCAACTTCCACCACACACAGTGATGGGTTGCAGCGGTGTTATGAAGCACACAAAATAACACTTCATTTTTGTCACTTTGAGCTGTCCCTAGACCTGCAATAAAATAAAATTGTGAAAGTACTGAAGAAAGTAGAGAATCATAAGTTCATAACGTAAGGAAGTAAGAAATAATAATGTGTCATGGTGTAAGTTTAGTGGTTTTTGATAGTTGTAGCTAAATTAACTTATCTATAAAAATATGTTTATTTTGCGATTTCAGGATTGTCCCTACAGTATACAAGGTGACTTTTTGATCATCGTCCAAATTCATACTGGTGGCTTGGTAAGTGCTCGGTATCATGCATCAATAACAATTTTGGTAAAATTCGTAAAATAAAATTTCAACTCCCCATAGTGATTCACTCGGGACTGGAACTGAATTTATATGGGAAGCCGAAATTTCATTATACGAATTTCACAAAAATTGTTACTGATCCAAGATACTGATCACTTATCAAGCCTCCAGCATGAATTTGGACGATGATCAAAAAGTCACCTTGTATATATCGTCACAACTTGAATCCCCGCGGGGGTGTCAGAGGTATTTTCCTAGTGTGGACTGTGCGGTGAAAGTCATAGTCCACACATGTACACCCTCATTTCACCGACGATTGTTACGTCTGTTACGATTGTATGGAGATTGAGACTCCAGCATTTTACTGCCTGAGCTACGCCACTGCCCCCATATTAAAAGTACTAAAATGTGATAAATAACAATAATTTCACAAACCTGGTAATAATAGCTGTGCTTTTTGTTCATTTTGAAAGCGCCATCTGCTAGAATAATGGGGAATTTTTTTCTCTCCTTGGCTGCAGTTTCGATATCCTGGTTGTTTCTCGCCAGTGAAGGAAAATAAAAAAATATATATATTTTAAAATCTCATTTCTTCAATTTCTTTGTCATCCATGTTTAAATTACATAGTACACAATTTTCCTTTTTCCGTATTTTAACTACATCACATCAGCGAAGCAAAGCATATAATATGTATATATGTATTTGATGTTTTCAGAGATACAAATATTTTGAAATCAGGACCTGTTTCTTTATTTCGTATTTACTGTCATGCATGATTCATGATAGATATAACTTGAAAATGTTTAGACTTCAAGAGATAAAATTTTAGTATTACATACCGAAATTACGGTACATTTGGCACAATGGCAACACTAGTTAGAATCAAAAAAGCATGCATTAGCAGTTTCGAAGAAATTATAATAAGAATTCGGAGCGGCAACGCCGCAGTCGTCCCCGCTCCGTACATCTGGCAGCGTTGCATAATATACACATACGTAAAAAAGGTACTCACACATGCTTGTATGTTACTGCGTAGTGCGCACCACTACAATGTCAGAATTTGACGAAATATCATTACTAAAATGTGCTTGAAAGGTAATTTTTAAAAATATATTTTATTAATTCGCGACTTATTGTGGCGTTACTAAGATTATTGAGATAATTTTCAGTACATATAACCATATGGTTAACTCAGGAAAAGGCCGGAACTTTTGTATAGGAATCGGATCCCCTTAATCTATTATCCTTTATGCACGGCTGCCGCGGGAACCAATGTTCGATAGTTTGCCACACGGACTTTAGTACATCACTATACGAAAAAACATAACCTCTCGTAGTCGGCAGAAAATCTATATAAAACAGGCAAATATCGGTGTAGAATTGAACACGAGTATGATTTACAAGAACTACTATTATTGTTACTGAGTTTTAGGTATGATCCTGCAACTTATTAACATAAAAACTATCAAAACTCACCGATGAAATGATATTGCTTCATTGTTGTTTTCTTTTCTTCCTGTATGCGATTTACAGCCTTCAATCGCACAAGACATTTTATTACAATGTTAAAAAAACAATCAACACAAACAATAATAAATCACACTTTCACGAATTTTGAGAGGAAGAGCACCAAAATATTTAATTTCTCTCGGTGAAGCTGTAAACTTTCGCAAAATGCAATAGACATTTCGATGCCACCAAATTAAGATGTGATGCACGCAACGTACGATATTACAACACAACGATACAATGATGAGACATATTTAATTTGATGGTATTATAATTTTTAAAATACATCCAAATTACATCCATCTGACATTTGTTTGGTTCAATCTAGTGACACACCAGGAAAAAATATAAAGTAAGTGCGGTCCGTCGTTTCATTCACTCGCACACAGGAGTAATTTACGTTAGATGAGTACAATGGCTAATGCCCAGTTCTTATTTTAGTCAGGCTTCTATTTGTATTCCTTATTCTGAGGGTGTAACACGACTTAACTTATTTGACAGGACTAACCTTATTTTAAGCGTCCTGTCTTTGTCTTTTCGATACAGAAAGATATAACGTTTAATTAAATTAAGTTTAGTCCTTTCAAGTAAATTAAAACGTGTTACACCGAATCGACACTAATACCGGGTTTATTAATGATGTGGTCACAAAATTGAACCACATGCTCTATTTACTTTTATTACAAATAAAAATTGTTAGATTTTAGCAAGTACTTGCATTTTTTTGGGCTCTCCCATTGAAAATGACTAATAAGTATTTGAAATATATATGGAGAAGTTTTTTTTTTTTGCTTTGTTTCAAATATTTACTACTATACTTTCGCCCGCGGCTCCGCCCGCGTTTATTGCATATTTGCCCCGTTTTTGGCTTGGCCATTATTTTATTGACACCCGTTATAGCTTAATGTTGACTTGGGTCACTACGATGATAATTAAGAAAACCGCATCCAAATCCGTTGAGTGGTTCTTGAATTAAAACGAAACATACATACAAACAGAAAGACAGACAGAAAGACAAAAATTCTAAATATCGCAGTTTCTGCCTCAGTACGATACCAATAACTCATTTTATTTAAAATTTCACGAAAATATTGAATGTACAGTCACGAATTTTTTACAACTTTATTATTGTATATATGTACATTTCGATTTTCGATAGATGAATGTGGTTTCAATATGATCGGTAGATTGTATGGTATAATATTCTAAGCACCGGCATCGCATTAAGGCGATATGTAGAAAAAATACGGGTGTTTCTTTTCTGTGTATTTCATAAAATACACGGAAAATTATAATCAGTTTCTGTTATATGCATTTTGACTATATAATCTAGGGATTTGATTTTCGAAAACATGTTTGGATAAACTTTCCTCGATAGAAATAATTGTTGAAATGAGGTCTTCTGACACACTTTTTCTCTTCGTTTAACGAGTAGCAGCCATGTACAGAACACAAACATATTTTATTAGATGGGTTTTAACAATATCTAGATTTTTGATTTCGGAAATTTTGCTAGCTAGTTTAGTTTTTTTAATAAAAATATAAAACCAACTTTTTTCCCCTTTGCCCTGAATCCGCCCCTCTCGCACTGCGCGTTTTTTCGCTTGGAGTGACAGTGACAAAAATAAAACTCGCATAGCCTCTTAAGGCGATACGTAAAAGTTTTAGCGTCCCTGTTACTCCATATGCGAAATAAACCTCAGTGCGAGTGGGACGGATTCGTGAAAAAGTAGCAAAAAGTCGGGTAATATAAAATATACTAAGCCGTTTTGTTAAAAAAAAAATTCAAGGAGACTTTACAAATACATAATAACATTTTGAATGCAATTTCACAATAAAACTAGTTCGGATTTCAGAATTAAAGGAAAAAATAAAACAATTTAGAGGTATTATAGAATTAAATGAGACTTGAGGATAATTCATGATTTATATAAAAACGGCTCACCTCAATACGTGTTATGATCGGGAAAGCCGACCAGTTTCAGCAGATTTAGACTGCCTTCATCTGGGCGAGTAAAGACGTTTACGCGACGACACAGTGTGAGGCGTAACGTCGTCGCGTAAACGTCTTTACTCGCCCAGATGAAGGCAGTCTAAATCTGCTGAAACTGGTCGGCTTTCCCGATCATAACACGTATTGAGGTGAGCCGTTTTTATATAAATCAATTTAGAGGTATATTCGGAATTAAATTCTATCGAGAAAATTTCATCAAATCGCGTTTTCCTCAAGTAAGAATCCTCGATAAACATTTACCCAAAAAAGAAATACGTACATGACGTTATAGTGGAGTAAATGGATTCGAAAAAACCCCATTTTTTTCTGGTATCGCCTTAAAACACCCGGAATCATAGACTTAAGGATAAACGCGTATATCCTAAGTCTATGCCAGGTATTTAAAACCGGCCAAATGCGAGTCAGACTCGCGTACCTAGGGTTCCGTATTGTAAATGATAAATTTAATTTTGTAATTTTTTTTTTTAATTTCTCAAATGCTCTTATTTTCCTGTAATCTTTACGTAAACACATATTACCATGATTTTTTCACATTTTTCGGTCCACCAGTTTTGGAGATAAGGGGGAGACATACATTTTTTTATGGTTTTTCAAGGATTTTTTTAAATAAATGCAATTAAATATAGCTAAACTATATATTTTTACAATTAACTTTTTAATATCTACAATTCGATATCCATATCGTATTTCAAGAACAATATTTTTATTTTTCTCACTTTTGTTTTAGAAATATTTAGAACAATTTAAAAAATTTCATATTTTTTTACACTGTGGGCAAATTAGTGCTATTTTTGTGCCAAATTTCATGTCTTTATCTTTACCAGTGCTAAAGTTATGAGGCTGTGACATACGGACGGACAACAGAGTCTCACCATAAAGGTTCCTTTTGTACCTTTTAGGTATGGAACCCTAATAATACAGATAGTTTTGAAAAAGCAGTCAGTTGAGGCATAGATTAAATAATTCTTTGTTTATCTATAGTTGAGGGGATGTAATTTAAATATTGATGATGGCAATCTTACTTAAAGGAAAGCAGTTTTTTTTATAACTAAACCTGCTTTCACGACTTTTCAAAACAGCAAAAATGGGTAAATAATAATCACCCTTTACTTTTATGCCATCAAACCCCACTAATATTATAAATGCGAAAGTGTGTGTGTTTGTATGTACTGAAACAGCTGGACGGATTTAAACGAAATTTGGAGTGGAGATAGCTTATACCCTGAATGGCTACATTTTACCCCAAAAAAAACTGGTCCCGTGGGAAAAGGATGACGAAAAACCGAATAAAACGCGGGCGAAGCCGTGAACAAAAGCTAGTAATAAATAAGAAACAATGAATCCGAACGATGACCTGCCCTGCGGTCCGAAATATAATAACATGCTAAAAGCCATGAGTGAATTAAGTGTGAGCGATGACTGCTGCTCAAATTATTGTGAGCTAGCAAAGGATGTGAATTCCAGCCCATGATTCGGACCGCGTTAAAAATATACCTCATAAGATTTTTTTAGTAGTCTGAAATTATGGAATGTAAATAATTTTTGACATTCCATTCCGTTCAATGCTCACATCGCCTCACCTCCGGCGCAAGAGCCACAAAAGTCATACGAATGAATGAAATCATTTGCTTCACTCATATTTTCCATTCACCTCATTCATTCGTAATCGATTTTAGCGATGTAATTTGAACTGCAATGCAGACAAAAAAATCATTAAAATACGTTCGAATTTTTAATTGTTTCACGATTTTAAAAACATAGGTTTTGTAGACTTTTTAGTCTTCAATATGGAGTGGACACAAGAAGGGAATTTTCCATGACGTATGTCACTAACGTTCATTAAAATCTTAGCACATGGCGCTGATCAGCTTCGGGATTCTTTTTTTTAATGCATTAATCTATGGTCGCAAAAACATTATGTCAAACTAAAAAATACAGCTTCGCATCAATCAAACTGACATTTTGTTCATTGTTTTGTATGTTTATGAGTTATTTACAATAATACACAATAAAAAAATAATCTCTCAGTCTTCTCTTCTTTATCTGTGAAAATCATGTATTGTGTATGGATGTAATATCGATGGAGCTTGGGTCCTGTGACAGATATCGTCAGCTCATCGATTTAAACACCCTAGTAGAACTTAAAATCCCAACGTTGGAAAAAAAAGCATAAAAATATATTAACTAATGAGATCTGTCACACAACCCAAGCTATATGAGAGCTATATTTCTCGGTTGGATTTCGTTTGACTGTTGGCTGTCTGACGCGTCGCTCAGTATCAGCATTTATATTCTCTGGTATCAGTGTTGCCAACATCTAATTTCCAATGCTGATCAGCGCCATCTAGTTCAATTTGAAGAAATATTATAAACGTCATGGAAAATTCACTATTGCGTTGCATGGTTGTGGATACGCTGCAAGTGAAATTTTCAAACTTCTGAAAAACTTGATATTAACACAAAGGTTCGTTTATCGCACTATCAAAGCCATCCAGGCGCGAATTCAAAGAAATCCCGTGCAAAAGCAAAAACTTACTGTTGGCTCTTCTCGTGCTCGTTTAAAAAAAATTAGGCTTCGTCGATCACACGTTTTGTTGAAAACGCGGAAAAATACCGAGAAATCCAATTTTCAGATAAAAAAAAATCTTAATTTCGAATAAACTATTAAGTATACAAGTAATAAACTTGAAAATGTGTCATTTATTTCACACTTGATATGTGACAGAACTTATGACCCAACTATACGGCTATACTAAAGCCAATTCTGAAGGCCTTAATTTCAGTTTTAGTGCTGTCAAAGCTTAAAATTTTCCAAAGAAATTTAGCTTCTAATCCTTACTCTTAAGGACTATTTTGTATCGAAGAAAATTTAGTTTTGACAGCACTAAAACTAAAATTAAAGCCTTCAGAATCGGCTTTATTGAGTGTTTATAAAATAACCGCGATGCCGAAAACCGTCGATAATATACATCGATTGAAAGACACTTCTACGCGAGCGAAGCCACGAGCACAAGCTAGTCTAACCATTAGACCATTAAGATTTATTTTTTTTATATTAAGTAATTATACCAGCGCTTAAATAGTATCATTTTTGTATGTGCCACATGGTGAACGGTGAAAGAATTCACTTCGAGGTAAACCAGGGGTCTTATTGTCTCACTTCAACATCTATTGCCATCACTTTCAAATGTATTGTGATTGGCTATAAATGACATGACACATTCTACCCAATTACGATAGTGATAGCGATAGTGATAGATGGTGAAGTTAGACAATAAAGCCCCAGGGCAGCTATTTTGGCAACATTTTTACACTGTTTGTATAATTCTACTAACTTTAATCCTTAAGGCGATATGCGAAAAAAATACTGTTGTTTATTTTCTGTGTATTTCATGAAATACGCGGAAAATTATAATCAGATTCTGGTATATGCATTTTGACTATATAATCTAGGGATTTGATTTTGGAAAACATGTTTGAACAAACTTTTCTCGATAAAAATTATTGTTGAAATGAGGTCTTCTAACACACTTTTTCTCCTCGTTTAACGAGTAGCAGCCATGTACACAACTCAAACATATTTTATTAGATGGGTTTTAACAATATCTAGATTTTTGATTCTGGAAATTTTGCTAGCTAGTTTAGTTTTTTTAATAAAAATATAAAACCGACTTTTTTCCCTGTTGCCCTGAATCCGCCCCTCTCGCACTGCGTGATTTTTCGCTTGGAGTGACAGTGAAAAAAATAAAATTCGCATAGCCTCTTAACCCCCCTCTGGTGCGGAACGATGACAGCCGGAAACTCAAGTGAGAGGGTGCTACACCGCAACTCACGCCGTCCTCCCAGCAGACCACGGCCATAGATGCCACGGCGACGCTGGCGAGACGACATCGAGGCGACAGTCGGCAAGACCAGAGGGAGCAAGTTGTGCAAGTCATCGTTTATCAAAATAATTTGTCCAATGGCTGTGACTGGATACCAAACCACAGATTATATAGTAGTGACCAAACTATCAACTCGAAGTTTTGACAGTTTTGTACCCAATCACAGGCATTTGCGGTCATTCGATCAACAATTTCGTTACGATATCGTGATGCAAAATTTCCCCCCTGGACGAGACTGGCCAAAGAAAAGCAAACCTGGCATCAGATGGAGGAGGCCCTTGTCCGCAAATGAACATCCTAGTGCTTAAAACCAGTGACTAGATAAATGCCACATTCGATCGAAATAGACATGCTATAGTAATATTGTCTGTCTATTTTATAATTTTTATTAGACATCTATTTAATATTGTATTCGTAAACTGTTCCTTAACATGTTTCATTCAATCCTTTTAAATCTATGCTATAATAAAAAATCCGGCCAAGTGCGAGTCAGACTCGCGTACCTAGGGTTCCGTATTGTGGAGGATAAATTTAATTTTTTCATTTTGTTTCGTGAATTTCTCAACCGCTTTATTTTTTCTGTAATCTTTACGTAAACTAATAGACGGAAAGCTAGTGACCAAATCGGTCATGTGGCTTCAGCTGTATTGAAACTCCGTTAGCTACTTCCCTGAAAAACCTTTTCCGATAATCTTCGTGCTGGCAGGCCGCTTTAATTAACTTTTAATTAACGCTGGCAACCCCTTCCCACCACCCGATCGATTCAAATTTTTTTTTGGGTGCACATGGAGTACAGAGCAACTGTTTGAAAAAAATTGCTGAGCCTACATTTTTTTCCCCACCCCACTACGCCCGCACCCACCGCCCGCGGCCTGCTAACGGCCTAACGTAACTAGCTAACGTAGTTTCAATACAGCCGAAGCCACATGACCAATTTGGTCGCTAGCTCTTAGACTATAATATTACCATGATTTTTTCATATTTTTCGGTCCACCAGTTTTGGTAATAAGTCATATTTGGGGATATACATTTTTTTGCGGGTTTTTCAAGGATTATATTTTTATAATCAACTTTATAATACCTACAATTTAATACCCATATTACTTATATTTTTATAAAATATTTTTTTATTTATTTTACTTCTTTTTTTACATTTCTCATAGGTAATAAGGTTTTGTTGAAGAACCATGTTGAGTAAATTTTGAATATAAGTGTTCTGCTTTAATTAATTAGAAAAAGGCGGGTTTTTCCACAATCCGGCTGCTAAACCACTCTTAAGGTGGCTCCGTCGGAATAATTAGCAACTCGATTCGTGGTGGTTGAAATTTCGAACAAAACCATATTAAAATAAAGTCCTTATCAGCTCGCACTGCAACATGGCTGTTACGTCAGTCGCTGCGGCTGACAAGTGCGAAAATAGTGTGTATTTAATTTATTTTATCTAAAATAAAATTAATTTCTAAGAACTGAGAAAACCAAATCATTTTATATTATTTTGTCTAGATGTTTATAAATTTTCATACTGTTTCGATATAAACTGTAGTAGTTATGTTGTTACAAGTGAACAAAAAATCGAAAAATAAGGGTAAACTTAGAATTTTCTTGCTTCACTTCCGTATGTTATAATGAAATTCAGGAAAAACCACATCACTATTTGTATCATGCAGATTACTATGTATTTTTCTTCTGTTGAAAAATGCTATAGTTACCGTATAAAATGGTTACAAAGTTACTTAGTTCAAGGTCGTTGGCGTTGGTAGAAGCCTTAAGTCCAATAGACATACATATGTATACGTATAGACATTTTCTCACACGTAATGATAAATATTTTATACTGCTATGGCTTTTTCGGAAGTTGGTAATTTTTTAACTGGATCAAAATGGCAAAACATATAGGTATCTAAATATTAAACGTGTCTTAACGAAATTAAATAACACAAAATTGTATGATGAATTTTTATTCTATTTATTTCAGATGTAATAAATATGTTTGTCGCAACTTTGGGTTGCATACGCAATTTCTAGTTTTGACCAAACACGGCGACGATTTCATTAATAAGAATGTCTAATTTGATGCCATGCTCTTCAAGGGTTTTAATCTCATTCTGGAAGATTTCATTCTCGAAGAGGGCTCCGAAGATGGCTTTCCACTCGTCGCTGTAGAGGTTCTCCATAGTGGTTCTGAACTGTTCGTCTTCGCTAATCTTCTGATCGTACAGGGCCGCTAGTTTCTCCTTGGGGAATTCAGCGGTGATGTCGGTGATGAATGCACTGAAGTCTTTGCCACTGAGCTCATGACGTGCCCGTTTACCATTGGCAATGTCATCTGTAAGCATAAATCCGTTGAGAACAGTGCTTCAGAAAAATAAATTCTATTTCAGTCAAAGTCGGTGATGGCGGCGCATTCGCTTACGACTTAATTTTTTTTTATAATATCTAAGTTATACGACTTTTGTGTGTCCTGATCTTCTGTCGATTTGCTGGAAGAAATCTACCATATAGAGCTAAGCTCGCCGCTGTACACTAATTTTAATTTTTACTTGTGTAGTTAAATATTTTGTGTACAATAAACATTAAGAATAATTTCAACATTCTATTATTCCGATCAAATAAGCATTAACTTAACATGAATATATAAATTTATCGGTCATTATTTGTTACTTACTAATATTATTATATAATTTATATTATTATTAGTAAATAACAAATAAAAAAGTGGAAATATTACATTGAAATCAAAGATTAACTAAGTTAATTATTGATTCATCACTATTCAGACTTCATATATGCTTTATACTGTTAACTTTGATTGGCCTTTCAGAAACCGGGGGTTAATAATCTATATTTAGAAATCAAATTGTACTTTAAGCTCTGAACATGCCCCCACAAAATGCGAACAAAGAAGTATCCACTTCAAAATGCTTATCCATACAAAATGTTAAATACCTCCTGGCAAAGCTATTGCACGGGGAAATGATTTTTCGTGTAATTTCTGCCTCAAAATCTTAGAAAAAAAAATATTTTGTTCATCAATACTTATAGATAAAGGATATTAATTGATAGCACGTTACAAAATTATCGACATAACTGTAAAGAATTAACGCATTATAATAAATTACAATATTATATAGGGAAGAGCGCAAGACTCCGCGGCCATACAAAACCATTTAGCTTCTCATTTGTACGCTAATTCATTAAATCAAATGAAACTTTGAGTAACTTCATCTTTTGCACAACTTACAAGTCCGATTTAACTTTAAATTTCAGATAATCAATACGCTTAGGAAGTACAATCACTTAGAAATCTACGTTTTAAGCTCCAAAATGTTCCATTTTCTTGTTCGATTTTCTTTAGCATTTCTCAAGTAAAAACAATTTTTATTGAATTTCGGACCCGTGGTAGTTCATAAATATTTGGGAAATGCGGTCATTTTGTATGTAGAACGTATAGGATTTCAGTAAATCACTATGGGCTGGCATTCGAAATCGCGAGCGCAAATTACATAAATCTAGAATTGCATTCTGTCGCATCAGGGGTGACGGAGAAGACGGCACGAGCAATAGGTCACTCGTTTCACTCACCTTACTTGTTGAGACGGTACATTATCAAAGAGCTTTTACCCGTTTTGTTTATAAATTAGGTCATGCATCTTGGATTTGGCCATTAATTTGATTGTTCTGCAACTCCTTATAACTATTATCCTGCTATTGCCATCCAACATGCGATGACACGCCACGCCAAGTGTCCACTGTGGCGGCGCGGCGCTACGGCTTTTGTCAAAGGAAACGCCGCCGCGCCGCCGCTACAGTCACGTGTCGAGTAGCGGGTGGCGCTCCCGCACTTAAGTACATTCGTTTTGGATATTTATAAACAACTATAACTTAATGATGACAGACAGCAAGAAAAATAACAGACAGGCAACAAAGTGATCCTATAAGGGAATTGCAGGCGTATATAAAAAAAAAAACATAGATCACTCAGCAGTCAACCAAAGCACTGTAAGGCCGATGTTGAAACATTAAGGTCAAAGTTATACAGGTAAATATTTATTAGGTAAATACGCAGGTAAAATCGCGCCATCCATGGCTTTGAAAAGTATACCGGTCTAAAGGTAGATCAAAGTGGTCATTTGTCGATCCTGTGGATGGTTTTCTGGCTGCTAGTCCGGAATAAAGTCCGAATGGACTCATAAGAAATGAAAGTCTTGTAGAAATAAAATGCCCATTTGTAGCCTTGGAAATGAGTCCTGCAGATGCAATTCAAAAGGGATTTTGTAAGGTGACGACTTAAGACATAGAACTGAAAACAGAGCATTACTATTATTATCAGGTCCAAAGTCAACTTCATGTGTCGCAATGGACTTTTTGCTATTTTATTGTTTGGAGTTCACATGGGTTGCTTTACCAAAAAATCAAAAGAAATGAGACATTTTATCAAGAAAAAATGCAAACACCTCTGAGAAACTTTTACATGCCGTGTGTTCTTCTAGAATTTATTGATTCCAGAGTACATATAAATATGCCTGCAAGAGAATGTGTTATTATTAGGTAATTTAAAATAGAAATTATTAAAAAATCATCATAAAACCACATTTTTCATTTATTATCCTTGTAAATTTTTATCAGCACTAAGATGGAGATAAGGGGGGGACATACAATTTTTTATGGTTTTTCAAGTATTTCTCGAAATAGATGCAATTAAATATAGCCAAACCATATACTTTTACAATCAGCTTTTATATTTTTTTTATTTTATTTAAGTATTTTTTTTTATTTCTAATTTGTGCTCAACTTTTTTTATATCGCTATTATTTTCCTGTAATTGACCAGTAATTGACAGTCTGTAATCGACATTTTTTTTCTTTTTTTTGGAGATCAGGGCCCCCCTTTTGTGGTTTTTTAAATATTTCTCGAAACCAGTGCCAGTAAATATAGTAAAAGTATATATTTTTACAATCAACTTTTTAATATCTACAATTTGATACCAATATTGCATTTTTAGGATAATATTTTTTATTTTCTCACTTTATTTTGGAAATATTTTTTTACTTTGTGATATGTGGGCAAGTTAATGCTATTTTTGTACCAAATTTCATGTCTTTATCTTAAACGGTTTCTTAAGTTATGAGGCTGTGACATACGGACGGACGGACAGCGGAGTCTCACCATAAAGGTTCCTTTTGTACCTTTAGGTACGGATCCCTAAAAATATAAACCGGTCATAGTACTTGTAGTGTACGCCCTACGTTTAAAAAAAATACATATGTACTTTACAGAAATCTTTTTCAATTTACTTCACTGTTCCTTTAGTCAAAACATATTTTGGGAAGCACATAATTAAGTTTACGGCCTGTATAGTTCTCTAGAGAAGAAGAGCACAAAATATTAGGTGAAATTTAAGTGGTTTTGGAAACGCTAACTGGTGATAGTACTCGTCTATCTATAGGAACAACTTTTACTATGGGGGCAACAGTGAAATCACAAAAGAATCAAGTGTTCCATACAAAAGATAAATAACCTACTCGCTCAAAACTGAGCAGCTGATTATTTTTAGCGATTCGACGATAGGGTCCATTAAAAATTGTTCGTTAGACAAGTATTACCACCAGTTTTTGTTTCCAAAACCAATTGAATTTCACAGTGAATATCCATTTAGTTACTCATATAACCACACAGTAATCCTCCAAAATATTTTACATACTATTATATCATCGTACATTCGTCGGTTTGATACTATTATATTGTATTCGTTAGACAAACAGGAATAGGAGATTATTCATTTTCTATTTTGCATGTTGTTTCTTATGAATTAAACAATCAAAAGCACTAAAAACGAAAGTACGAAAGGATGTCCTAATCTGGGTCTAAGAGTAATAAACTGGTGTGCCAGGATCGTAGCAGAGGGAAATCTGTAATATCTGCCTACCCTTCTAGGAGACAGGGATGAATATCTGTATGTATATTGGGTATAAAATCCGTCCGTTTTGTCAGAAAAAATTCTATGATATAGGTAAAATATTATGAAAAAACTGAATCCCCCGTCCCTATTTCATCCGAAAATGATATCAAACACGGTATAATAGCTGCTTAGCAACGGTGGTTAATTTTTGAGTAACGGCGGGCGGACCCCCTTTTTGGGCCCCTATACCCCCCCCCCCCCCCCCAAAAAGGTCTCTTCATGTCCCCCGGAGTAGATCTGCTTAGAATGAACCAAAGAACATTTTTATTTTGTGGTCAGTGGCTTGCTTGTATCATTATTTTTTTAGGTCCAAGACAATAATACCCTCAGTATAAGCTGAGTAAAATGTGAAGAAGTGCGGAGCAGGGAGTGGGGCGCGCGGGGAGGACGCACTCGTGCCGGCCGCGAATGACCGAAACAGCTGTTGTAAGAATCCAAATCTCGCGCGAGTAAGTCTTACCGTACTGCCTTGCCTGTTTTGGTTAACTAAAAAGTGAGAAAGTAGCGCGTAAATGTAAATATTTTGTACAAGATATTTATTTAGTGCTTTATAATTTATAATCTATACTAATAACTAATAAAGAACACTGACAAAGTGACGTCACAAAAAATTGGTTGGAAGGCTGACGACATCTCTTCTTCATTTCGAAATAAAAATGGTTGTATTCGTATTATATTCGTAGTGTTTCTATGTGTTATTGTGTTTTTGACTATTGATAGACGAAAAATTACAAAAGTGTAGTGTAATTTCCGCTCGGTGCGATGGGATTTTTATAATTTTTGTGACTACGAGTGATGAACGCAAAAGAAAATGGCTACCTTCGAACGCATGTTGTTAGCGAGGAAAAATTTAGTTATATTTGAAAAATACAACATTATCCGCAAAATTGGAGGTGGATCATTCGGAGACATCTTTTTAGCGATAAATATCACCGATGGAGAGGAAGTAGCTGTGAAGGTAGAATCTATAAAGGCGAGACACCCCCAACTCCTCTATGAAAGTCGAGTTTATAAGATGCTCCGAGGGGGCATCGGGATACCCCACATAAGATGGTATGGGTACGAGAAAGACCACAACGTCCTGGTGATGGACCTCCTGGGTCCATCTCTGGAGGACCTGTTTAACTTCTGCTCGCGACAGTTCACCATCAAGACAGTGCTCATGCTTGCAGACCAAATGCTGGGCCGCGTGGAGTTCATCCACTGCAAGTGCTTCATCCACCGCGACATCAAGCCGGACAACTTCCTGATGGGCATCGGGCGGCACTGCAACAAGATCTATATGATCGACTTCGGCCTCGCCAAGAAGTTCCGTGACCTGCGCACGCGCGCCCACATCTCCTACCGCGAGGACAAGAACCTTACTGGGACGGCCCGCTACGCGTCCATCAACGCGCATCTTGGCATCGAGCAGTCGCGCCGAGACGACATGGAGTCGCTCGGATACGTTCTCATGTATTTCAACAGAGGTTCTCTGCCATGGCAAGGATTGAAGGCTATCACTAAAAAGCAGAAATACGAGAGGATCAGCGAAAAGAAGATGACCACTCCTGTCGAGGTGCTTTGCAAGGGGTTCCCGGCCGAGTTCGCGATGTACATCAACTACTGTCGCGGCCTCACGTTCGACGAGTCGCCGGACTACATGTATCTCAGACAGCTGTTCCGCATCCTGTTCCGCACTATGAACTACCAGTACGACTACACGTTCGACTGGACCATCTTGCGCCAACGCAAGCAGCATATGGAGGCCGGCGCCGCGCCGCAGGACCGCCGCAGTCCCAGCGTCGCGCGCCAAGCGACGCAGGCGCAGCCCCCACCAAACAACGAGTGAATACAATCAATACGAACGCTGAATCGATGGGCAAGCCAACCTTAAAAGGTCACCAACCTATCAGCCAACTGAAAAAGAAGATTCCTGCCACCTCTTAACAACTCTAACTTGTATATGACTTTTGACTATGGAAACCGATTTGAGCATCCAAGAATTTCGGATTACTTTATTATAGAATCATGAATTCAACAAAATTTCATACCGAGATACCTAACAAATGTTAAAATCCTATCGAAAGTTTCAGATATACTTGGATTTTTTATCTCAATTTGGTCTCCTTAGTGATTGAAAAGTCGTTTTGTTTTTACAATGTTCTTTGCTTTTAGAAATGCATCAACCATCATTTGTTCATTATTTGCGACCTAACGGGATGGCTGAACGATTTTTTTTTTCTTGTGGACGAATTCGAATACAAAAAAGTTAGGTGCATTTAGGACACTAGGTACATTAGGTACAATTTGATTTTGCTGTTAATAAAATTATCCAATTATCCAACACTGATGTTTTAATAAAAAAAAATTATAAATTAATAAAGTGGTAAAAGAGTTGTGCTGCAAATTCAATATGTAAACATTTTGTGCAAAATATTTATTTAGTGCTTTATAATCTAAACTAATAATTAATTAAATATAGTGGTCAAAAAGTCGTGACTGTACATTAAATATGGAAACATTTTGTACAAAATATTTATTTATATAGTGCTTTATTATAATCTATACTAATAACTCATCTTTAATAAAACTCACTTGTACACTATTTCACACATTTGATTAATAGTTATACACCCAACCGGTTTCGAATAATTAATTAATTTTCAACGGGTTTTATTTATTTTCGAACTACTGCAACTATGTGCTGTAAAAACCAATATTATTTTTACAGCAGCACGTAGTTGCAGTAGTTCGAAAATAAATAAAACCCGTTGAAAATGAATTAATTATTCGAAACCGGTTGGGTGTATAACTATTAATTAAATGTGTGAAATAGTGTACAAGTGAGTTTTATTAAAGATGCTTTCCAAGTTTCACCAAGTGCCGACAATCGCAAGTATAAATTATATACTAATAACTAATAGAGTGGTAAAAAAGTTGTCTGTAAATTAAATATGCTTGCAAAATTTTGAATGAAATGCGTTATTAGTATTGTACTGAGGCCAAAACTACAATTTCATAATTTTTGTCTGTATGTCTGCTTGTATGTACCGTTTTAACTGATTCAACTAATTATAGAATTAAATGAGACTTGAGGATAATTCATGATTTAAATAAAAACGGCTCACCCGATCATAACACGTATTGAGGTGAGCCGTTTTTACATAAATCATGATTCAACTAAAATGCGTCGTGGGCGACCAAACATTGTGCTACGGGTGCTGGTCGACATATAAGCTAAATAAGGGGTGTTGATAACCGCCAAGCCGAAAACTGTCGATAATTAAAACACACTACCACGCGAGCGAAGCCGTGGGCAAAAGCTAGTATTTATATAAATTTTTTCAATGCATGTGCTCGTAAAGGCCCACTTTTTATGCATCAAAACCGAACAGAAAGTCGATTATTTTGCCCTAGGGCTTTAATATATACATTTTTTAAATTTATTTACAATGGTTGGCTAACCTGCAGCCTTTCCTGTGTACCATAGACGTTATACTTTTTTACACCGTTAAACGGCTATGGATACAGTCCTTTTGAGCCAATTATAATTTAAAGTTCACAAGATTATATTTGTTTTCATTTCCTCACACTTTGCATTGAAAAATGTAGTATGATACACGGGCGTAAAAGCAATAAATTACTCGGTTACGTTTAAAACACTCGCTACGCTCGTGTTTTAAATCGTCCTCGTAATTTATTCCTTTGCGCCCTTGTAGCATAAACTACTATACTCACCAAGTTTTTCGTGGAAACGGTCTATGAAGTACATAATATCGATGTTGTCCTTCTCTAAGAAATCGACTGCCTGAAAACAAATAAATACAGAAATATTAAGTATATCGTCATGACAATATACATTCTCCTTGATAATACTGAAATTGTATCGGTGAAACGGTTGGCATATAGTCAACAACAATCACAAGTGAGTTTTCAAGCCGCATGTAATAATAATAATTATGCCTGATAGTCATATTGGTCCTTACATAATGAAATCGGCGTTTTGTCAAACTGGCCACTTTGATCTTAAATATCTGGCGTTTGGCTAGGAATTCCAAATTCAAATTTATTTCAAATATTCTGTATTTGTGTTTCGAATTTAGTGATTCATTTGTTTTCACGTCATTTGATTTTTCTTTGACATCTGTCTGTTCCATAGACTTAGGATACACGCTATATGGAAAACTTAAAATATCGCGTTATGCAGGAACAGCCTACGAATAACAGCTCGAAGGATGAATGATGTGTATGGGGAAGCTACTTGAGAATTCATTATTTTTCTTTTTTTTCTACAGTGCCCCAGGTTAACTGGAAGAAAATGCTAAACAGCATTAAGTTCACCTCTGTACAGACATAACATGTTTTTATGCAATAAAGTATTAAGCTTTATTATTATTATATTACACATCAATAGATTTCGTAAAAGATGGCAGTACGTGTAATTAATTGACTACGTCACAATGCCTTTTACAATTACGAGGTCAACGCAAACAAAATCGAATGCAAAAGCTAGCATAAAATAGTACATTGTTCACCGAGGGAAGAAAGGAGAAGATTACCAACGAGGGTGTAGTTTGAGGCCCGAGGCGAAGCCAAGGGCCTCAATACACACGGGTTGGGAATCGCACTTTCTCCCGAGTGATACATAGTGCTTTATACTACACCTGCGAGGAAATAGTATAATTTTACTTTTTATCAAGATACAATAAAAGAAACCGACTGACTCGCGTGCGATTGTCACTTTTTATTTCCTTCTTATTTTTTATTATGTACAGGAAAAGCAAGTGGCAAGTATCATTTTTCGAGTTTTATGTACGAGTTCTCAAAATAATACTGGCCACTTGGCCATTCTTTATGTAATTAAAAAAAAAAAATAACACGTTAACAATGGATTTGCATATACTTTTTCTGCCCGCTCAAGCACGTTAACAATGAATTTTCATGCACTTTTTCCGCCCGCATATTTGTATGACAGTAATGACGTTTTTTCTGCATCGTTTTCAAAAAAGTAAGAAGGTACTTTCCGAGCAGGTGTAGTATAAAAGAATAAACTTACGGTAACGAATTCGGGCAAAGATTCCATCTCAGCTACTAGATCTCTGAAGTTGTTGGTTGCAAGGTAATTGATTCCAGCCCAGAACTCGTCAAATTCTACGTAGTGTTCCAAAAGATGAAGTATATCATGCTCTGACTCTTCCATGATGACCTCCAGAAACTCCTCTATGTGTTCATGGAAGATCTTCCTAGGCTGGGGGGCTGTGTAGCCCAGGCACACGAGGCTCAAAAGAATGATAGCAACCTTCATGTTAAATGGGATCTTTGCTCGAACTGGAGTTTTGAAGATTGAGAACTCTTTTATAGAGAGCATTTCTTATCATTCGTCAAGTGGAACATCGATAATGTCAATCATAAATATGTGATCTGCGATGAGATGCCATTTATTTGACCTGTTACTTATCTAAGTTGCTAAATCTAATCTGGTTGACTGGTAAAATCCAAAAATTTGGGCAAGTGCGGGTCGGACACGCGCACAGACGGTTCCGTACAACCACACAATACGGATACGGAACTCTAAAATATTATGATAAATAACAACAACAATAAACAAGCCGCTAAAATCGTTTGGTCCCAACGAGTTGTACCGAAACCAGTCACAGAGTAACTCGTTGGGACAAAAAATAATAAAATATCCTTACCAGTTACACCATAGTAAAACCAGAATTCTGGTTTTACTATGGTTACACTGTTACTCGATGGGACAACTTTTCATTTTTCATCCCAACGAGTCACAACCCCAAAACAAGAGTGTAACTCGTTGGGATTAAAATCTGTTACACGTTTACAGCTTTTTTCTTCCCAACGAGTAACACTGTTCCCTATAACGGCTGAAGCTGTAGACCCCTGTGACAGACGGACAGACAACGGAGACTTATTGATAGGGTCCCATTTAGCACCCTTCGGGTACCGAACCCTAAAAATGAACATCGTCTCCACTTGTACCTATAAGTTTCAAATCCTCGGACACGCACTTTTCACTGACGCTTGAATTATAGACGACGATTATAATGATTGATTATAGACGACTAGCTTTTGCCCGCGGCTTCACCCGCGCAATTTTTTTTTTCTTTTGCCAAAGGTAAAAAGTAGCCGTTTCATGAAAACTCTTACGGGGCAAGTGTAAGTTAAAATGTTTATTTTATTCTAAGGAAATCATAATATCAAAACATACAATACCGTATCTGTACAAGGAATATTTTTTGAAAATTGTAATGGTATTGTAAATAATTATCCATTTAGATACCGAAAACACACAATTTTGTCTGTCTGTCTGTGCACGCATCATGCAAAACTACTGGACGGATTTTCAAAAGTTTTAGTTTTGTGATGTGGAGATAAATTATGATAATCAATATACTAATAGGATATTTTTTACGGCAGGAAATTGTCTATCTGTTTTTTTGTCCGGGAAAATCTTGCAAACAACTGGACCAATTTTTTCGGGACTTTTAGAGGACTTTTGAAAGAGTCATTTGACATCGATCAATTTTGACAAATGCCACTTTTATTCTCGAAGGATCTGAAATTTTTTGTCATTTATCGCTTTTAAGCAACTGTCACTTTTAAGCAACTGTCACAATTTGACATTCATCGATTTTGATGTAATTTTTTTAATTTTGTAACCTGTCACATTAACATAAATAAGTCAGTTAAATGATGCAAAAACGCTGTTGTACGCAGAAGAACCATGGACAAGCAATGAGCCATTTTAATCACTGTTATAAAGACACGAAGGTAGTGGGCCCATCCATCCATCATCATCATCCATCAGCCTAGTTCGTCCACTGCTGTACATAAGCCTTTCCAGGACTTTGCCACTCCCGGCAGTCATCCTGGAAGAATTGCCCATACTCACACACGCTGGGCAAGCGGGTTGGTGAGCGCGGTGCCGGAACCCTCGCGCCAGTGACGCCGCTGCCCGTCACCAGTCTGTTATTTAGGTAGTAGGTGTCCCAGACATTTTAATGGAGTATGTTATGTCTGGGTAGGGTTTATACAGTGCATCCAAATAACGCTGAGTGCTGTTATCTACGCCTACCCTTATACGGTACAGTACGTGGACCTACTTCGTTTACTGTGCTTGGAATGTTTGAGAATAATTGAATTAGCCACTTGCCAAGCACGCATGTTGCTAAATGTTATAGGTAACCAGTTAAATGAAATAAACAGGTAAAATAAAGGCGGCTAACTGAATGACGAGCTACAGGAAAGTCGTTCTGTTTATGAGCGGTTCGCAGCCGGATTGTGAAAAACCCCCATTTTTGTAATTAATCGAAACAGAACACTTAAAATTCAAAATTCACTCTACAGTTATTCAACAAAACCTTATTACCTATGTATTGTGTATGCTGCCATCGCAAAATTTCCATTGGTTTCTGTAAATTAGAATTTAATTTTGTGTGCTGGAAGACCTCATTTCAACAATTATTTCTATCGAAGAATATTTATCCAAACATGTTTTCCATTTTTAAAACCTTATATTATATAGTCAAAATGCATATACCACAAATTTATTACAATTTCCCGTGTATTTCATGAAATACACAGAAAAGAGGCAACCGTATTTTTTAACACATCGTTTTGTCTACATAGCCCGACACAAGTTCAGATGAAGAGCGTGGCAACAGAGAGTGCATAGCCGAAACCAACCAATGGAAATTGTTCGAGACGATGCCGATGTGCCTGCAGCCTGCACTGAGCGGACATTTTCGAATGCTATTTGAAGGGTAAGCGGGAAGAGGGATAGTCAACAGAAGGTTGATTTGAAATAAGTAGAAAAAACTTGCTTAGGTTATTATTTAAGAACTCTTAGTGGGCAGTTACTGTAATCACAGTTAATTAATGTCAGCACCGTTTTTTTTTTCTTCAAAAGCAAATTTTACCATCAGCCCATAGCTCCATATTCATAGACAATTTTTTGATTTTTTACTTTTGCCATGGACGAAATCGTCTATGCTTTTGCTCTTATTATGAAGCTTCTTGAGACCTGTATATTTTTAAAAGCGAATATTCTGTGGTCTGTGTTATTTTTTCTAGTTTTTTTTTTTTTGCTCAATCATTGTTCTCCAGATATTTAAAAAAAATGGCACTATTAACTCAATTTGTGAAAAAAACTGAAAATGACCTTTCTGCACTCTCACCCTTCATTTGTGATAGTCAAACATTTCAGGGCAACTGTTTTTCTTGCATGCATGTGGTGGCATTGGAAAAACATTATTTATATATTTCAATGTCATTCATTTAAACTCATTAGTTATAAGGTTGTATATATTTTATGTCATTCACTTGTATAATTCGACTGATGCCGGCCCCAAAGTGGGCCGAAATATATATCGAAATTAAGTTTTTGTACGGAGTTTTCATTATACAAAAAAATAAAAATAAAATAAATGCTCTGTGTAGCAAAATATATATATTTATTACATTATTTACACAATAATACCTATTTATATACTGTTCTCTTTTTTCATTGTTTTGTTTATTTGTATTCGTTATTTTACGAGAAATTTATAATTTATAATTATACATAAATTCTTCTCATAGATTCTACACAGACACGCTGCGGAACAACGTCGCGGATACAGCTAGTTGATAAATATAGTTACAACCTAGTTACAATATAGCTACTCAGTACAATAAGGGGATATAAGAAGTATTCCAAGTGTCATTTGTCCCATTAACAATTAACAATACATACAATAATATAAAGCCATTTGCATATCACTTAGGGCTACGGCTTAAGGCATGTCAGTTTTTCCATGTTTTTATAAATAATAAGTTTTTTCTTGGTACAAAAAAGCAACTGTTACACAATAGTAGTTTATGCTACAAGGGCGCAAAGGAATAAATTACGAGGACGATTTAAAACACGAGCGTAGCGAGTGTTTTTAACGTAACCGAGTAATTTATTGCTTTTACGCCCGTGTATCATACTACGTTTTTCAATGCATAGTGTGAGGAAATGAAAACAAATATAATCTTGTGAACTTTAAATTATGATAGGCTCAAAAGGATTGTATCCAGAGCCGTTAAACAGTGGAAAAAAAAGTATAACATCTATGGTACACAGGAAAAGCTACAGGTTAGCCAACCATTACAAAAAAATAAAAAAAAATAAAATAATAAAGCCCTAGGGCAAAATAATCGACTTTCTGTTCGGTTTTGATGCATAAAAAGTGAGCCTTTACGAGCACATGCATTGAAAATAAATTTAGTGGCCTCTGACGGCCTCTGACAGTTCTGCTGTCAGGGACCTTTTTGTTTGGTGCATCGTAATAATTTAAAATGTATTAATAACCTAGAGTAAATACGTGTATTTGTTTATGATGTGGCATAAAAATAAATGTCTTTTCTTTCTTTCTTAAAATGATGTAGTGGTATAGATTATAATAATAGTAACTACATGCCATTGAAGCAAAATTAAGTTAAATCTGGTTTTTAGGGGAGAACTACTAATATTATAAATGCGAAAAATTGAATGGATGTATGGATTGATATTTGCTACTCCTTCACGCCGTAACTACTGAACCGATTGGTCTGAAACTTTGCACAAATATAGTTCGAGACCTGGAATAGGACAAAGGCTACTTTTTATCCCATAAATCAGTTCCCATGGGAACAAGAAATAGTGTCGTTCAGAGACGCGGCTTGGTCTTCAGAATTGCCAAACATACTACTAGGGGAATAAATCAAAGACCGCCAAAGAAACATTAGCAGAGGATCAATTAAGAGAACAAAAAATAGTGTCGATCAGAAAAGTGGCTTGACCAAAGACACTTTACATGGGGATCAAATTAGAGATGATGAGAATCCAAAACACTCCATATCTCCAAACCAGAGTGAGGTCTAAAAAAATTAATGAGCTGAAAAATATTTACAGATTCGATAAGACTATACAAAAACTTAATCAACGCGGGTGAAGCTGCGGACAAAAGCTAGTTTTTATAATAAAACAATAGAACAGCCACTTTAGTATCACCTGACATCTGGTTTATTCGTCCAAGCCTGACATGAAAGCTTTATAATTGTTATTTAAGGGGTTTGTGTTCCTTAACAACCTTGACTTGACCTTTGTCGGTACCAATATCGACAGAAACTATATTGAAATAAGGTACATCACCGCGCATTGCAAAGTGGCTGCAACGATGTCGCTATGTCTTCGGATAGCACAAAATAAGAGAAAATAATACATTTCACATGGACGCGATGGACAGAAAAAAAACATCAATAGTTATACTGAGCAATATTTTCCTATTTTCCTTGTATTTTAGTGCAAGAATCACATAAATAACATTGTGGCATTGACGGATAAACGCCTAGGGATTCTATATATTTGACTCGAATTTTCGATTCGATTTGGGTGCACTTTTACAGAGCAATTCAGAGTAGGTATATGGAGGTATGTTTGCCAAAAGAACCTTAAAGCTTAAGGTACCTAAAAACTTCATTTTTTTACTATGTGACAAACTTTGCCAGAATGCCCCCCCCCCCCCCTAAAAATCAAATCCTGGTTCCACCCTTGATTAGGGGTTTCAAATAATTAACCAATTTTAGTCTAAAAAAACAACTTGATTTTGAACACTATTTCCATGCTGTTTCTTATACGCGAGAGTAATTTCTTACAATTGCAGTTTTTAAACATACCGTTTATATAATAAAGTAACAACTTCATCAATAGGTGTCATTTTTGTATCTGTCTCTTGTCTGTTCTATATAAATAATTGTTCAATCGATTAGATAGACACTTGAAACTATACATAGCTTATACGAGTAGAAGAAGGTAACAAAAAAAAACCCAATTGGAAAAAAAAAATGTATTGTTACAAGAAACACGATTTAAAAATAATTGGCATCATTATGAATAACACATTGGTGTCGATTCGGTGTAACACGACCTAACTTATTTGACAGGACTAACCTTATTTTAAGCATCCTGTCTTTGTCTTTTCGATACAGTAAGAAAAAGATAGCACGCTTAAATTAAGTTCAGTTCTGTCAAATAAGTTAAATCATGTTATACCGAATCGACTAAAGTCTCATAGATTCCACAAATTGAAGCCATTAGCAGCCCCGACACTCCATACTGATCGCTCAAGTTATTTGACTTCACGCGCGCACTGGCTTGTCCGCACACGCTTGTGTGTGTGCGTGGGCTAGTCTAAGGCTGGCAGCAAGCGTGTGAGCATCGTCGATCGAGTGGGACAACATTATAGTCAGCAACTTATATGATTCTCTTCCTAAATTTTAGCGTGGTTAATCCCTAGGTCCTAGTTGTGGTTCCCCATGGATTAATTTGTATTAAAAATATATATATCGTCACAAACTGAATGCCCGAAAAGGTGTCAGAGATGTTCCGAGTGTGAACTTTGAAATGCAAGTCACAGCCCACACTCGGTACACCCGCGTTTCTTCTACGAATATTACGTCCCAACGTGATGGAAGGAGAGCCCTATCGCCGTACTTCGGGCACAAAAACACGATTTTTATGATGCCGCACAGGCGGCGATCGTTCGATAGCACGCTGGCACAATTTTGTAACGGTGGCACGCGCGAATTTATATGAGTAAAATTTAAACATCGTCACGTCAAGACACAAATCCTTTCAGAGGTGTCAGAGGTGTTTTTTACGTACATAAAAGAAAATGCCTTAGTTCATCGGAAGGAAAGAAATTTGAAAAATCTCCGCTCTTAATTGGTAGCTCCGTTTTCTAGGCATCCATAAATACCAAAATAACGAACCATATTAATTAAAACTCAGTATCATAATAAAATAAAACAACACACGCGCACAGCAAACAAGTGGTACTAGAGCTCTGCCTGCCTCCAGATTTGCAATTAACTTACGGGGGACTACGGGGAACAGCGGGGGACGATAAACTCGCGCGGGGAGGTGAGTGTCGCTTCTTTTCTACGTGGTAATACATTATATTCTCTGCCATTACCAAAATAATGTTTGGGGCTTAACACTCGCTTAACTGCACTTCCTTCTTCTGGTCCCAGTCTCTTCTGCTCCCCATTCTTGATTACGCTATCTATCTATCTAGACCTAATACATCTAGACCTAACACATCTAGACCTAACACAATTAGACCTAACACATCTAGACCTAACACATCTAGACCTAACACATCTAGACCTAACACATCTAGACCTAACACATCTAGACCTAACGCATCTAGACCTAACACATCTAGACCTTACACATCTAGACCTAAAACAATTAGACCTAACACATCTAGACCTAACACAATTAGACCTAATACATCTATACATCTAGACCTAACACATCTAGACCTAACACAATTAGACCTAATACATCTAGACCTAACACATCTAGACCTAACACAATTAGACCTAATACATCTATACATCTAGACCTAACACATCTAGACCTAACACAATTAGACCTAATACATCTAGACCTAACACATCTAGACCTAACACAATTAGACCTAATACATCTATACATCTAGACCTAACACATCTAGACCTAACACATCTAGACCTAACACATCTAGACCTAACACATCTAGACCTAATACATCTAGACCTAACACATCTAGATCTAACACAGAACTCATTTATTACTTGTCAAAGTATGTATTTTATTTTCTTTTGTATTAGATTAGAGAGACAAGTTTTTTGAAAACAAATAAATCGACATAATATAGGTGTCGTGGCCAATATCTTAGAATTGACCATTTCATGATCTGGTTGGGCAGATCGTAAAGTATGAAATCAAAAATCTTTCATCAAAAGTAAAACACAGGTGCGGCGACGAGCGAAGCGAAGCGGAGCGAGGAGGAGCGCGTTAGGTTTACATGTAAGATAAAATAAGGAGCCGTGCGAAGCGGATCGGAGCGAGGCGACCCTCTTAATTTTAATAGAAATAAGATATGGCCAACCAGATCATGAAATGGTCGATTCAACGATATGGCTACCACATAGGTATTATATCAGTTTCAGTAAGTAGATAAATAATAGTGAGGCAAATAATGCCATGTATTTTGTAGTTTAAAAACCGTGTAGTTTCAAACTAAGGAGAAAAACTTTAGCAGTGTTATTTTAAAATTAGCAAGGACAAGTCAAGTTTGTAATTCCATTAACTTTTTAATAAAGATGTTTTGTTTTAATAATTGTATGCTGTACTCGTATTTTGTTTTTAAAATGAAGAAGTTTAATTAAATAATCCAATACTAGGAGTTAGTTTATGAATTTTAGATCTCCATCTCCATCTCCATCTCCATCTTTTAGACGCTTCCAAATCAGGCTACCTATTTTTAAACGATTTAAAGCGACGAAGTCGCGTAGAAATAGCACTTTTGGAGTCGTTTTACTTTTTATAAAAAGCTTCTATTAAATAACACTTTTGGAACCTTTATCTCTAGATTCCTGTTATACAGAAACGCGATTAAAAAACTTTCAATGAATCTTTCTCATAGTTTCACGAACAAGATTCATGTTACAGAAATCAAACATTTTATTATATGGGTTTTCACAATATCTTCATTTTGGTAGTTGGAAATTTTGCGAGTTATTTCAGTTTGTATTTATGAATAAAAAAAACGTCTTTTTTTCACAATATTTTTGCGAAATTTTAAATGAAATGAGGTTTTGTGCAAAGGCCAAAACGAACTTTTTAAAATGTTTGTCTTTCTGTCTTTTCCGTTTTAACCCGAAAGATATGGATGCGCTGTTCTTTAGAAAGACATGTGCACTTCCAGAAGAGCAAAGCTAATAATAGATAAGATAAGATGCGTTTATTCATAGGTAATGCATTCATAAACTATCGCTAACAAGGTTTCCAGTTATTGACGAAACCCTGGAACTCAGAAAAATTGCAATAACAAGATGAGGCTGCAGCGGAAGACAAAACTGTATAATTACAACCAGCCTGATTTCCCAACGGCGGCGTGGCGGCGCGTTATGCTCGTCTATAATGAAACTGAGGCGTTTTTAGGGTTCCGTGCCCAAAGGGTAACCAAAGGAACCCTATTACTAAGACTCCGCTGTCCGTCTGTCTGTCCGTCTGGCTGTCCGTCTGTATGTCCGTCTGTCTGTCCGCCTGTCCGTCCGTCTGTCTGTCCGTCTGTCCGTCTGTCTGTCCGTCTGTCTGTCTGTCTGTATGTCCGTCTGTCTGTCTGTCTTTCTGTCCGTCTGTCTGTCCGTCTGTCTGTCCGTCTGTCTGTCCGTCTGTCTGTCCGTCTGTCTGTCCGTCTGTCTGTCCGTCTGTCTGTACGTTTGTCTGTCCGTCTGTCTGTCCATCTGTCCGTCTGTCTGTCCGTCTGTTTGTCCGTCTGTCTGTCCGTCTGTCTGTCCGTCTGTCTGTCCGTCTGTCTGTCCGTCTGTCTGTCCGTCTGCCTGTCCGTCACCAGGCTGTATCTCATGAACCGTGATAATTAGACAGTTAAAATTTTCACAGATACTAAAATATAGAATAAAATGAATATTTAAGGGGGCTCCCATTCAACAGACGTGTTTTTTTTTGCCGTTCTTATAGATAATGGTACGGAACCCTTCGTGCGCGAGTCCGACTCTCACTTGGCCGGTTTTTTAAATAACCACACCACTTTTTAGGATTCTGGCAGAAAACGGAATACCGTTTTAGTAAAACTTCGATGACTTCGCGACATACCGCAAGAACAACTATAAGCCGTACGAGGTTTTATCGCGACTATCGCGAGCGCCCTCTATACAACATACGGTACAAACATGTATATACTCACGCCTGTCTTCCAGTAGGCAGAGACTACAGATTTCCATCTGCTACGATCCTGACACACGTCTTTCGCCTCTTTGAAATGACACGCAACTCAATCGTAATTTCCTTAAAAAAGGATCTAACTTTAGCCATAGACAATACAGGCCAAAAAGACGTCTATTGTTTAACATTTTGCGTACAAATAATTCTGTCAACAATCGAAACGGGATACTGCAATCCTATTGGCTCTTCCAATCTTAGGTATAGCGCCACAAACTTATCTTTCCTGAAGACGAAGACTCTAATGAAATGAATATAGAAGCCATTTTGGTTTGGCCTACCGAAACATGTAATTTTGGAGTGGCGAATTGTATCTGCTGGTTCAGTCAGATGTGTTGACAGAAATCGGTCGCCTGTTATGAGGAGTATGTAGGCTGTATTCGTCTTTGACTTTAACTAACGTTTCAAGACAATAAAAGAATTTTCGTACTACCGCAAGCATTGGGATTGTAATTATTGTCTATGTTAAGAAAATGAATTCTACCATACAATAGACAATACAATACAATATTCTTTATTGCACACCAAAAACAAAGTAAAAAGACAATTTCAAAAGTAAAAGTAGGGTACAATTGGCGGTCTTATCACTAAAAAGCGATCTCTTCCAGACAACCTTTGGATGGAGGAACTCTTAAAAGAAAGAAAAAAATGTGTAGAGGCGGTGTAAAGAATCAATAGATACTCGTACATGTTAAACATACCTATACATAAATAATATATAAACAAAAGTAAATCAATGTAAATATAAAAGGAATACCATACTTTATAAACCATAGACATAGAATACTTATATTTATATAATAAACACAGATTTACTCTTAGATGACGCGTGGCCTAGCAAAACGGTCCTCGTAAATTTCATGGCGTAAATTGGCAACTTTATGTGTTGTGTAAGATTTCAAATTGAAAATAGTAAAATGAAATAAGAAATCAAAAATATTTACTAAGCTACATGTCTCAAAAACTTGGATCTTAAATATAAATGTTAGTAAGTATTAATGTGTCCCTCCATAATATGGCATGCAAATTTTGTCTGGCGCGGAGCAATCCTAGTTCAAACAAACGAAATACCAAAACCATTTGTAAATCATAGATATTCTTAAGATAGTGTGTGTTTATTCCGATTGGATTACAGAATACCTAGGTTCCCAAATATATATTTTAAATGGACTTAGATTTAAAGACGACACATAAGCAATTTAAAATTTCCATAGAAAGGTATTTTTTTTCATATTTAATGTTTAAATCAGTGTTCTTATACTATATATTTGGGAACCTAGATATTCTGTGATGCAATCGGAATAAATACACAATATCTTTAGAATATCTATGATTTACAAATGGTTTTGGTATTTCGTTTTTATGAACTAGGATTACTCCGGCGGCCTCTTAACTAGATAAATATATTAAATTAAGGGTTTTAATTAACTGAACGTCAAAAAATACAAAAATTGGCATCAAAATTACTAAAATAGCATTAAAAATAATATGTTGAAACCTAACCTAGTTGATGTCAACTTAATAATTTAGCTGCTCATCTAGTATTTTTAGATAGTCAACCATTATTATCCTTAAAAAATTCTTAACAGCTATCAAAATATTAGAATTATAAATTACAATATCAGATAATGGAACACGTCACCCTTGAATTCCTTGAAAATAAAATAAATCTGTCAAATTGTCCGTTAAGATATTCATCTATTGAATAATTTATTCATAAAATCATAATTTGAAGTCCGTCCGAATTTGAAATTATGAGGTAGAGAAATGGCATTAAGTATAAGCACAGTATATACAAGCTGAAATTTAATCAACCGTCCGAATTCATACTGGGGACTCGGTAAGTGATCAGAAACAAGTAGGGTTGCCAGATGGTATCCTAAAGGAGGACATACCCTCCTTTTTCACAATTTGTCCTCCCGTCCTCCTTCACCTATCAATTGCCCTCTTTTTTCAAATTTTCTCTTACCGCTTAGTTAGCCCACACAGCACGGTTCATTCTCCTATTTCTCTCGCGTAGAGTTGCGGTATCGCTGTCACGTTCACTCATTGGACTTGCGCTGCACACATAACCACGCATGTTGGGATCAGGATCAGAGGACTGTATTTTAAAACGAATATTCAAACTTCAACCATTTATTTATAGAAATACTAGGTGTAGCGAAGTGAAGTTACATTTTTTTTTTTTTAATTGACTTACTATACTATTGGCCGTCTGGCCTTAAGGTGATTACCCTTGCCAACGGCCTTGAGCAATCGGCCTCACCTCCGGGGAGTTACAGGCGCTGCTCCCCGCATGCCTCTGCGCAGACGCCCCGCGCCCCTCTACAAAGATCGCTAGCGTCGCAATGATTCACACCTCGTAGCGAGCTAGAAATAAATTTATGTAGCATTGTTTTATACGTAAACCTATAACTATAACT
This sequence comes from Ypsolopha sequella, assembly GCA_934047225.1. Lineage (NCBI taxonomy): Eukaryota > Metazoa > Arthropoda > Insecta > Lepidoptera > Ypsolophidae > Ypsolopha > Ypsolopha sequella. Next base: position 12,626,839 of record OW203991.1, read on the forward strand.
TTTCAAGCTCAATAGGCTGTGGTGCTGTAACAGAAAGATGTGACCATTCTGTACCTATTACTACACGGTGATATTTTGGTAGTTTTGAAAACAAACTAGTGGTTATAGTAATTGCGAACTAGTGGTGATAGTACTGAAATCGCGAAAATATATAAAACATATACAACAGTTACATACAGTACCTGCTCTAATGTCATCAAAATGTGAGGATACCCGAAAGTGACCAAGTTGATATTGGGGTCAGACCTTTATAAATCTTGGGCTTGAGCGGTAACAGACGAGCGTCACTTTGCAGTTGGTAACCGTCAACAGTAGGCCCACCATGAGTTTGGCACTCGATATACGTTGGCGACTGCGTAAAATATAATGTATTGAAAATTTTGGTTCCTCTCGTATACCGCTAGAACCGCTAAACTCATACAAATGTTTTACGCTGTCGCTAACGTGTATCGAGTGCCAAACTTATGGTAGGCCAGACGCTTGAGGTAGCTTTAGACGTCGAACCTTGTCGGCGGTAACCGTCTAATGATGGTAGCGTCAGCCGTCGTCGGTTGCAGTCAAACAATTTTTCATAAAAAGTTTCTGTTTTTATATTTGAATGATTTTTGAACGATAATGACGAAACAAAAAATATATTGATAAAATATTATTTTGTTGATTTCGGTGCTTTTTAGAGACTTGAGTGGTATGTATCGGTATTTGCGGGTCTCATAATGAAACCGATAGTATGTAATATATTTGGGTACTCAGAAACGGTTTCAATGATGTTGATGCAACTTTTACATTTTATTTTTATGAATATTGCATTCGCACGTAAAATAAACAAAACATATATTTTTTAATCTGTAAATTTTAATTATGTTACGTTATCTGTACCAGAGTTTCACCTCGCTAACACTTGTTAGCTCTGATCTGCAGGTAAATCCTCAATTTGGTAAATATATGTGTATATTTTCTTGATCATGAGTCTTCGGCTTTTTATTTTGTTCTTCACTTGAGATAAGTTTAATTTTTTGTTGTGCTCTTTGTTCTTCATTTTCTTGTTCTGTACTTTGTTTATTTCATTGTTCTGTACTGCGGTCTTCATTTTCTTGTTCTATATATTGTTATACATTTTCTGTGTGTTTTCGTTTTTTTTTAATTTTCTTTTTTCTTTTTGTTCCTTTTTTTGTTGTGCACTTTGTTTTTCATTTTCTTGTTCTGTACTCTGGTTTTCATTTTCTTGTTTTATATTTTGTAATACATTTGCTGTAAATTAAAATGAATCTACCAGAATCGAGTCTTCAATCGTCTTTTGTTTAGAGGCTGTCGGATCATTGTCTTTGCCGTTCATTTCTAATACAATGAATGAGCCTGGAGATGGTGGTGGTCCAAACGATATTTTTCTCTGAAAAACATAATAAATAAGTTTGAATTTACCTAAGTACATAGAATAATTTTTAACCTACTAAAAATTATAAAATAATGCAAACCCATTAAAGAAAAATACTCAAGTTTCACAAACAAATATTAAAATATAATATTAATTCCTAAATATTTACCTAAATATTTCAAGGATATTACCACGTTTATTGTTGGATCATTGTCTTTGCCTTCCATTTCTGAAGCAATGAATGAGTTTAAAGATTGTGATGGTCCTGACGATGCTTTTCTCTGAGAAACATAACAAATAACGCTGAATATGTTTTAATACGTAATATAATTTTTAGCGTACTAGGCTGTCGGGTGACAGTTGGTAACCCTATGACATCAAGTAACAAGATGTGACCAATTCGTAGTGGTGTAGAAAAAAAACTACATCAAAATAAACAGGGTTGGCTCGACGCAACCTGGAAAATTTTGTAGAGTCAGCAAAAGCAGCATTTTATTGATTAAAAAAATCACATCATCAAGTACATAACATCGACAGAGCGTATAAAAGGTGATAAAGAAAGCTTTTTTCATATAAAAAGATATTCGATAAAATCAGGCTGATATTAGTACCAACATAGGACATGCAAACCTTATTTTTAAGCACCTTGTGATACGCTATATCGAACATAGTACTTATTGACGTGATTATTTTATCAGAAAATTTGCGTTGTTTTTGCTGACTGTACAAAACGCTCTATGTTGTGCCTAGCCAACCCGGTTTATTTTGATGTAATTTTTTTTCTACGTCACTACGAGTTGGACACATCTTGTTACTCGATGAGATAGTGTTCCCGACTGTATTCTGACAGTCTACTATTCTATACTATAAATTGCCACCGAATGACGTTAGCGTCAGCCGTCGGTTGCAGTCGACCATACAACGCTGACAATACCATCAATCGAGTGCAGTCGGCGCTGTTTGGCAGCGTCAGCGCGTCGAATGCAACCAATAGCTAACGCTCACTACCATTGTTCGATGGTAGTCGATGGCTATCGCCAACATGGTTCGACATATGCAGTTACCTACCGTTGTCTACGGCTACCGTTTTGAAAGTGATGTTCGTTTGTTGGCACCCTAAATATTTACTAAATTTCAATGACATTACATAATTTCAATGACAATGATATTTGATGGGTGGTAGAGCTGATGCCGGGCTCGACTGTGGAGGTACCACCATCTTACTTGGAGACCCCCTCGAAGTAATTCAGGGGAGAGTAAGAGGACAGCTCACAGGCAAAAAACCAGGAGGCCCACCACGCCTGGGACCGATGGATGGCGGTATATCCATCCCTTATAGCCGGGCCTTATATGGAACAGACTGGTAACGGGCAGCGGCGTCACTGGTGCGAGGGTTCCGGCACCGTGCTCACCAACCCGCCTGCCCAGCATGTGTGAGTATGGGCAATTCTTCCAGGATGACCACCGGGAATGACAAAGTCCTGGAAAGGCTTATGTCCAGCAGTGGACGAACGAGGCTGATGGATGGATGGAATGACATTACAGGTTACATGCACAGATTGTTTTGAATTAATATATTCTCAGGTCTACCCGAATAAACTTTTCAGTACTTAGTCTTTTTTGCAGATTTTGTCGGATTATTTTCTTTGCCTTCTGTTTCTGGTGGTCTCTTTTTAGATGCCCCTGAAATAATATATAAATTATATGTATTATACCTACAATTCTAGTAATTCAACTATCTCTACATAATATTACAGGTGTATTTATACGGCTTTGATATGCCTGCCTGGGACATATTTTTCTGAAATGAACTAAAACAAGTATTTCAAATAGTGCTCCGGTCCAAAAAAAAAACAGGTCGGAAGCGGAGCTAAACCATATACATAGTCCGAGCCTTGATACTTGGGTAGTTTATTTAGCTGGATAGAAGTAAAAACAAAATTTTGAGCAACGTTTTTTGCGTGAATTGTTGCTTATAGTTTATAATAATAATTATATATCGTCACGATAGAAATCCCCGGGGGGGGTTTTGGAGGTGTTCCGAGTGTGTCCGCACTCGGTACATCCGCGTTTCACCGACGATAAGTATGTCCCACCGTGGTTGGTGCTGACTTTGGGCACAACACATTCAGCAAGTAGTAACTATTAGTAAATACTATGCACAAAAATTCCGAAAAACTCCTTGGTGCATGCCCAACCGGGGCTAGAACCTGGATCTCAAAATTGAGAGGCCTGCGTTCTACCCATGAGCTGGGTATTAACAAAATAATTGTTACCAGTAATTATTCATATCTACTCAACTATGGATAATGATTGTGTAGGTAGATTATATTAGGTACCTACTTACTTTACTGCATGTATTTTCAAAGCTTTTGTAGCCGTTTCTTCCTTGTTTTAGGTTTCGTGGCATTTTTCTCAATCACATTATATATTTATAATTTTTCTAAAAAAAAGTTCTTTGCTAACTCGTCAAACTTCTAGTTTATTATAGCGTCCACGCGTGAACTTCACAGCACAATTTATCCTCTAAATAACTAAGTCCATTGCCGAAAGTACTCTCTGAACGCACACAAATAAAAATCCTTATAAATATTTTCGCAAACATGTCATCAGACGCCAGGGTGCGGTACGTGGCAACGAGTGACACAGCCTCCCCGTCTGAACGCCACTGCATGACTGATGCCTGCGCCCGCGCAGAGCACCTCTTAGCCTTTGACCTTGAAATCTTACATATTTCGATATTTTTAATAGAAAAAGTTACTGAATTTACTTGAGATATGTTGCATTTAAAGTTAAACAGATTCCTAATTTTTTGGCGTGTAAATATTTCCAAACGTCATAGAAGATTAGGAGGAGTAGGGAATTCAAGCCAAAAAAACATCATACAGTTTATTTTTTTTTAAATACAGAAGTTTTGATCGTACGAAACCAAAATTTGTTGCAAATATTTTTAAAGAGTTATTGCTTTATATATTTTTTTTTCAAGCTATTTGGTCCAGCCGTAAACGAGGAGTAGGCTTTAGAAAGTACCCATCTGGCAGTATTTGAAGGTCTCAAGCGCCTTAACACCTTACCTGGACAAAAGGAGGGAACGCCGAGAACGTTCGCCTCCTGTGATTTTTAATCAACAATCGCTGAGGGCCCCCAGCTGGGAGACCTCGGCTCAGGACGTTGGTGGTGTGTGCTCTAAGTGAAGTTACAAAAAGAGGGCCTTATATTTGTATCACAATCTACTCTGTTACATAGTGCACGACAGGCGCGATGTCGACAGAGCGCGGGGAGGTGAAACGAGAAGAACGATGCCTGAGGTAGGCCAGCCTGGACGCGGGTCAACATCGTGTGTTCTCGCTCTATCTTGTCGCTCCGTCCCTTGGTCCGCTGGCCAGCTTCCTTTCGGGTTATTCAGCCGCTTGCTTGTTATCCGCAACAACGCATGTTCACTTTATTACACGCAGCATTATTAATATCAGCTTGAATAGGTAGTTCTGATAAATGCCTAACAAATAAAACAAAAAAATATTTGTATCGTTTTATTTAAGTATGTCCTCCTTTTTTTTTAAGTCCTCCTTCTTTGCTTAGTAGCACTGATTTGTTATCCTTTTTCATTTTTCCATCTGGCAACTCTGAAACAAGGTTCAATAATCCTTCTTTTGAAAATTATAAAAAATATTGTCTCTGTACGAACTGGACTAGTTCAAATACAATTCCTAGTATAGGTAGTAAGGGAACAAATAATAATAATTTCACCTGAACCGTCATTAAACATTGTTCCTGATGATCACTAACCTAGTCACCTGTATGAATTCAGGCGGTTGATTAAATTTCACCTTATATACATATATGTATATATACAAGGCGACTTTATGATCATCGTCCAAATTGTCCATAAGTGGTCAGTATCTTGGATCAATAACAATTTTTGTGAAATTCATAAAATGAAATTTCGGCTTCCCATAGAAATTCACTTCCAGTCCCGAGTGAGTCACTATGGGGAGTCGAAATTTCATTTTACGAATTTCACAAAAATTGTTATTGATCCATGATACTCGTAACTTACCAAGCCACCAGTATGAATTTGGACGATGATCAAAAAGTCAACTTGTATTATAAGGTGAAATTTAATTAATAATTATGTATATACGGTGTTAATAGGTACTTTTATTATATAAATATATATTAGTATGCAGGTGGTATGCAGTAGAATACTTCCCGTGTCAGTAATGAATTTTTCTCTGAAATAATTAAAAGATAATACAAAAAAATTATTAAAAAATATTCGTGGAACCCTACTGATAAATAATATTAGACATTTATACCTTACCTACGAAGACGCGATGTACGAGATATAAAACCTCTTCAGAATCGTTGGTGTTATCTACATATATCGGCAAAGTTTGTTTTCTAAGCCATATACATACTCGTATTTATTTGCATCAGTAATGTTAAAGTTATTTAAAGACTAAAAAATAAAAATTTAATCATAAAAATGTTGAGAGGTGTCGTGGGGCACCCGGTTGGAACAAAGTTCCTTTCGTTACTGACCCGCAAGCCACTGCCCGCACGTTTGTACTACAGTAATAAACCTATACATAGGCATAAGTTTGTAAACATACATCTCACAAGCGATCTAAACAGAAAGATAGGGTGTATTGGCAGCTTACAAAAAGTAGTAACCAGCCAGCTATTCAAGAGCTCAGTGATTATTGTTAGGGTTCCATAGTACCTAAAAGATAAAAGGAACCTTTATGGTGAGACTCCGTTGTCCGTCCGTCCGTATGCCTCATAACTTTAGCACCGTTAAAGATAAATATATTAAATTTGACACAAAAATAGCATTAATTTGCCCACATATAAGGGTGTAAACAAATATCTGAAAAATTTGAAATTGTTCAAAATATTTCCAAAACAAAAGAGAAAAATAAAAAATATTAGCCTAAAAATACAACATGGATATCAAATTGTAGGTATTAAAAAGTTGATTCTAAAAATATATACTTTTAATAGATTTACTGACACTAGTTTCGAGAATCTTTAAAAAACCCCAAAAATATGTATGTCCCCCCCTTATCTCCGAAACTGGTAAACCGCAAAATATGAAAAAAATGTATATTACAGACCATAACTGTCCAATTACAGGAAAACTATAGCAATTAAAAAAAATTCAGCGCTAATGAGAAATATAAAAAAACAAGTAAAATAAATAAAAAATATATTTTATAAAAATACAATATGGATATCAAATTGTAGGTATTAAAAAGTTGATTTTAAAAATATATACTTTTACTATACTTATTGGCACTGGTTTTGAGAAATCTTTAAAAACCCCCTTATCTCCAAAACTGGTGGACCAAAAAATATGAAAATAATCATGGTAATATGTGTTTACGTAAAGATTACAGGAAAAATAAAGCGGCTGAGAAATTCACGAAATAAAAATGACAAAATTAAATTTATCATCCACAATACGGAACCCTAGGTACGCGAGTCTGACTCGCACTTGGCCGGTTTTTTTTTATATCTTTTAACCTTATGTCATATTATGGTAGGAAAACTTATCGCATCATATTGTCGAAATAAACCGCGTCGCGTCGCTCACTCCACTCCGTACTATGAAACGCGGTTAAAAGCGATAGCGATAAAGCGATTCGATGAAAACATAACGGTCGAAATGTTACACTTTTTTCGGCCTAGCACTCATCTGCCATGTGTCTGGAGTATAACGTGCAATAAGGAACTTCGTTCCAAAATAGATAACCCTTTCGTATCATTACAGAGAAAACTCAAGTAACATTATAAATACTCATCAGCCGATTATAAGGAAACCTTTTACCGGGATATTTTCTGACCTAGACAAGTGCTCTATTTTTAGGCACATAAGCTCCTTTTTATCCCGGGAAAATAGGATGTTTTTGCTACAAATTAAATTGTTAATTTTTTATAAACCCGCAGTTACATCGTGGTAGGTACGATTAATTAAAAGATTTTTACCTAAAATATTTTTGGTTATCATATCAGCAAGAACCATAATATAAAACAGCTTTCAACATGGCCCCATCACACAAAGCCTTCTTTAAAAGGCTTGTTTACATTTGGACGAGTTAGGGACAGAAGACAGTTGGCAGGTTAACTCGTTCTTTGGTCAAGTAGTAAGTACCGTTAAAACAATTTAGTTCCAAGTTACATTTGCCGCCAAGAGTACGCTCATAGATAGTGTGATCTGAAGCACTCATGCTTCAAATACTCTGTAAGTGACTGTCTCGCACTGAAGGTTTTTTCGCATATGGAGTAACAGGGACGCTAAAACTTTTACATATCGCCTTAACTCGCTAGATATGCCAGTAAACTCGCTACTAAACTAGCTCAAATCTAAACAAGCCTTAACATTCAAGCGGGCGCGCGGTCGTTTGTAACGGCAGCGATCGCACGTAGTCGTTTCAACCTAATTTTCAAGCATAATAAAACAACAATTAATCCCAATTTTGTCTGTTTTCAAACTCATTTTAAAGCATCAAATAGTTATTTTTAAAATCTGAAAAAAATATATGTTTCAGGTACATCTTTTGTGCAGTGTTTTTTGTGGTTCAATTTGCGAGACGTTACACTTTGCTCGATCGAAAAAAAATCCGAAACTTTGTCGATTTTTAAGATTTTTTTCGTTTTATGTAACGTGTACTTAACCAAATTGCATGAAAATTGCAGATAATTAAAGTAAAACTATTGAACTAATAACTTTTGTGGTTACTTTTTTTTTAATTAAAATCATTTTATTTCCCTTAATTTAAAAAGAAAAATTGATTCGCGACTACTCGGCGAGCGGCCGCCAGTTGCCCGCCAGCGGCTGTCGAGGCAAGACCTATGTCAGTTTTCTGAGCCCTGGTTCCCCCTCACTCACCTCGAAGCTCTGATAGAGTGTACTATCATTATTTAAATAATCGTGTAAATATACATCAAACTTCAGTTGTGTGTACATTTAAATAAAAATCATTTAGTTGTATCTTGCTTGGATGTTTAAAAATAAAAATAGAAACTAGAAATAAGAAGAAAAAAACTGGCCAAGTGCGAGTCAGACTCGCGTACCTAGGGTTCCGTATTGTGGATGATAAACTTAATTTACTATTTTTTTTTCGTGAATTTCTCAACTGCTTTATTTTTCCTGTAATCTTTACGTAAACACTATTACCATGATTTTTTTCATAATGCTCGGTCTACCAGTTTTGGAGATAAAGACATACATTTTTTTATATCAATATATTTTTACAATCAGCTTTTTGATATCTATAATTTGATACCCATATTGTATTTTTAGGATAACATTTTTTAGTTTTGTTTTGGAAATATTTTGAATAATTTCAATATTTTTTTACATCGTGATATGTGGGCAAATAAATGCTATTTTGTGCCAAATTTCATGTCTTTATCTTTAAAGGTGCTAAAGTTATGAGGCTGTGATATACGGACGGACGGACAACGGAGTCTCACCATAAAGGTTCCTTTTGTACCTTTTAGGTACTACGAAACCATACAAATCATCAAATTTGAGAGTGCTGAAGATAAGAAAACAATTCTTTGAAACTGTAACGAGATGTTTTATTGATCGTACAGAACAACTAACTCTTGAAATTACGCAAAAAATGTAAACAACTCTTGAGTCCGAGTATAACTGTACAACAGTAAAATGTAACAGTACTTACTCTTGCAGTCAGACAGAATGTATAGATATATAATGTACATATTATGTATATATAAAAGAATGCGATTGTATCTACGTATTATTATTTTTTAGTAAGCGTAAGTATGAATCGTATGTAACTAAGTGATTAAATAAAATTTCTTAACTTCAGCTTATCAAATCTTCGTACTGAGCAGGGCACCTTCGCATCGAGACAATGTATAGAGGCAACAAGTACGACAAAACTCGATAAAAACAGTAATTGGTATTACCAGGTACAAGGACAGTGTTCACGCGCAGCATGACGTGTGATTCGCGCGCGCACGCGCGAACGACCACCCCCCCCCCCCCCGCCGCGCGCCGGTCGAGGCGCGCGCGGGCGCTGGTCTCATTCTGTTCCGCCCGAATCGTCTAGAGAACGACACGATTCGGGCGGAACAGAATGAGACCAGCGCCCATCATTTAGATTGTGAAAGTGTAGTGTTCACGTTACCAAGAACCAAGACATCCAGCTCATCACTGCCCAAGACGCCAGCTTCAATCAGCCCAACGAGAGGAGACGACACGCGGCGCGTTTGCCGGCCCAGCAAAACATTCCAACCAGGTCAGTGCACCCACATTGTTTCCCACAATTCTCTCGTGTCAACCCATCCGTTTATCCTCTTTCATCATCTCTGCATTCCTGTAGCCAGCGGCTACATTTTGATCCTTCGAGACCGTTTTCGAAAAATTTTGGCCCTTCGAACCGTTAGAACCAGCCCCCCCCTTCTATTTACTACAGTCCATTTTCAATACAAGAAAAATTTTGGTCCGTCGAGCGGAAAATTTTTGGTTTATATCACCCCCCGTCTCCCCCTCGCCGGCCCGTAACTTTGTTTGAACCAGCCCCCGTCGATTTACAGTCCATTTTCACCCGGTTAAATATTTTGCCCCCTTTCCCGGCAAAAAATATTTTGTGGTCTCGAATACCTATTGCGGGTAGGTAATTAGAACCGCCGCCTAGAACATTCCATTTATCGGTATAGAACCGGCCCATACATTCAGCCCAATTGTTTAATACAGTCCACTATATTTCTTTATTAAACCCAAATTTACCCGACCCGAACCAATTTACCCAATTTTTACCCGCGGAGTGGGTAATTTCCCCACTGTCAAAGATAGTTTAGGTATCTTGCGAGATATTTTTTCGGTGCGAGTATAAATTTGCTTTATTTCGTGCATTTACGTAAGTTACGCACATACGTAAAACCCACGTATACATAAGTTATTACGTAACGAACGTTTACGTTTACGTATTATTACGTTACCAAAGCTTGATCTGCATCATTGGATTGTCCGCTCATTTAGATCCGATTTCGGCTAGGTAAACGCATTCTTTGTTGTTTATGAGTTCGAGGCAGTAGATAGGTATTTTATTATATAAATAGAATAGCATAATAACATAGGAGTGAACAAGGTCATCAACCCTTTTTGATATTTTATGTTACGGTAATCTTGTGTTACGGTAAAAGTTTTCCGAACAGTTTTATCCTGTTATTGTCTGCCTTTTATTGTTTATGGTACACATATAGGGTGTTCCACGTTGGTTTATCAGCTCATATACAGGTTGTTTAAAAAAAAAAATTTTTTTTTTTTTTTCTCTCTCTCTTGTTTATTTAAGAGTTCCGTATTCCGTTTGAACATAGTCATTGTTACTTCATCCGCGCAAGTGTCTCAGCTCTGTTCATCTGTCTCATTAATTATTTTGGTTGTACGTCCGCTCTTATAGTTCAGCTCAAACTCGTTGCGTATTTTGTCTTAGTAATCAACCACCTACTTTAACAAAATTAAGATGCCTTCGAAATCACAAGCCGCGATGTTTCGTGAGGCCGTAAAGGCGATAGTTCTGTTAAAGGAGATCGGTGCGGCGGTAGAGGCAGGCGACAGAAAAATTTATTCTGTGGCGGACTTCACCGCTCGTTACGCAAACATACAAAGCGTTAAAACTAAGTTAGAGAACGTATATTACGAGATCCTTGACGATGAGGATTTGTCCGACGAAACTGAGGCAACCTACACAAAAAATTTTCAGTCGGCACTTAGCAATTATGATGCTATACTAGTGGCATTCGAAAATTTAACAGCAAAATCAGCTCTTCCGGACAAGACGCAACTCCTCAGCCCAGGTACACCCGTTGGTGTTCTACCAAAAATACCCATACCCGAGTTTCATTCGAACGTTGAAGAATGGCCCTCATTTATTGCCGTTTTTAGGAGCCTCGTCAGTGAGATGGCTACAGTCTCGGATGCTGTCAAACTGCATTACTTGTTAGGCGCCCTAAAGGGTGAGGCACATGATATGGTGAAACACCTCTACCCTACCAACGAGAATTATCCCATAGCCATGGAAATTCTCACCAAGCGTTACGACAATCGTCATGTACTCATTGACCGGTTTGTGGACATTATAATGAACCTTCCGCACATCCACATGCGATCGGATATCCGCACATCATTCTTAATTCCGCTTATCTCAGCGCAAAGCGCTCTCCGCAATCTGGATCTGCCCATGAAGGATTCTGACTATGTTTTCGTGTCCATGGTGGTGCGAAAACTACAAGGCGAGCTCCGCACTCTTTTCGAGCGGAAGTACGGATCTCGTGCAACTCTGCCCACGCTCAAGAACCTCATTGAGTTTCTGGAAGAGCACGCACGCTGCAAGGAGAATGAGTCATCGTTCCTTGCGTCACAGGAGGCTCCTTCTTCATCACGGCTCGGCCCGTCAGAAAGGCTCGCTCAGCTCAATAAGCTGCTTCAGCCCACTCGAGGTACTCCACGTCAGCCCTACCAGGCTCATCAAGAGTTCCGCCCCATAGCTCCTCGGCAGGACAATCGCTCCCCCCGTCCTATTCGTCAACCATTTATGGCATTTGAGACAGCGCCAGTTTACTCGGCCCGATCATCCCCATCACCCACTCGCCGACAGAATTATTCGGCTCAACTTTCTTCCCCTACTGGTGGTATGCCATGCCCATACTGCAGGAATAGGGGACACAAACTCATCGCCTGCCCAGAGTTCAACAACCAGCCAGTTCAAGGTCGGTGGGACTTTGTGAACTCACGCAACCGGTGCCGACGCTGTTTGGGTCCTCATTATGAGAACGAGTGCAGGTCTACACGTGCATGCAAGGAGTGTGGGCGGTCTGACCACCATACTTCACTGCATCGCCATGGGGCCATGTCTCCGACACGCTCATCTGCTCATTTGCTGCCTCCGTCTCTACGTGAGCAGCCCAGACAGCGCTCAGCGCATGAGCCTCAACAGCATTCGGCACATGTTACACAGGCACACACGTCCCATCCCAACTCGCCCACTCAATCGCGATCGCCAAGTAGGTCTCGGGTAGGTAGTCAACAGTGACTACCTACAATAACAGAGCACTATGAAGGCGAGGACGACCAGCACTCAGCACACTCAGCACACTCATCACACATTCACTCATCACATACACACTCAGTTCATTTTCACTCAATGGCTTCAACTCCAACAGAAGATTCCTGTAACTCCGCACAACGTGTAGTGAACGTCACTAACACACCAATTTTGTTGCCAACCGTCTCACTTAAAATAGCAGACGTAAATGGTCAATTTCACTCAGCACGAGCCCTGTTAGACTGTGGAAGTATGCTGACTCTTTGTTCTCAGCGCATGGCCACAATTTTAAATTTACCATTAAAACATACATCTCTAAAAATCGCAGGAGTTGGAAATCAGCACACACAAAACTCAAAGGCATCAATCACAATTGTATGCCGACCTACTCACCGTGACACACCTATGATCACGGCCACAGCCCATATATTGAAGAACGTAACTGGGTACCTACCGTTGGAAAAGGTTCCAGATCTCGCTCAGTTAACAGGTCACCCACCAATTCCTCTTGCTGATCGAGAATATCACACACCAGCTCCGGTTGATCTAATACTAGGATCTGACGTTCTTGGTCAAGTGTTAGACGGAACCAAGGTTTCGCTCGGCCCTGGCAAGCCTATAGCCTTCGGCACGATATTTGATTTTACATTGATTGGACCTTTCGAAAGTTTACATACTTCACCCACGAATCAGGTCAACTCAGTTCACATTGTCGGCTCTCACACGGACTCAGAGCATTCCACTCATGACATTCACAAAAGTCTTGAGAGGTTTTGGGAATCCGAGGAACCCCAAACTTACAAGCATACCAGCCCATTAGAGGATCAGTGTGAGGACATTTTCCGCACCACAACAACTCGTGAACCATCAGGTCAATATGTGGTTACACTGCCCTTTCTGCACAACGCGCCGACATTAGGTTCCACTCACGCTATTGCACTGCGCAGGTTTCTCAACTTAGAGAAGAAGTTGCAAGCGAACCCGCCCTTCCGCTCGAAATATGTAGAATTCATGTCAGATTACATAAAATTGGGACATATGTCGCCGTGTCACCCCAATACCTTTGCTCATAAATCCCATTTCTATATCCCACATCATGGCATATTCAAGCCAGGATCAGAAAAGTTACGCTGTGTGTTTGACGGAAGTTGTAAGAGCTCAAACGGCGTCAATCTAAATGATTGTCTTCATACAGGTCCAGCTCTTCAGCAAGATATTGTTGACATTATCATGTCCTTCAGGATCCACTCACAAGTTTTCAGCACAGACATCCGAATGATGTTCCGAAATATACTCATTCACCCAGAGCAAAGACGTTTTCAACTCATTCTCTGGCGGTCTTCACCCGACCAGCCCTTGCTCACGTATGCCCTTAATACCGTCACATATGGATTAAGGTCCAGCCCATACCATGCCATCCGCACTTTACTCCAATTGGCTGATGACGAAGGTCATCGCTACCCCCACGCTGCTCAGGTCCTCCGCAAATCAATATTTGTGGACGACATTCTCTCAGGTGCAGATTCTGTAGAATCTGCTCAGTCGCTCCAAAGCGAACTGATCGAGTTACTCGCCCTAGGTGGCTTTCAGCTCAGTAAATGGACCTCCAACTCGCCCCAGCTCCTTGAACGATTCCCAGATGACCAGTGCGACATGCCCAAGGACTTTGACTTCAGTCCCGACTCTAATTCCATTAAGGTTCTGGGAATACAGTGGATTCCTCAAACTGATGAGTTCACTTATCGCATTTCTCTGCCCACTCATGCTCAAGTCACAAAGCGCTCCATTCTCAGTACAGTAGCGTCTCTCTATGACCCCAATGGCTGGGTTACTCCAGTCATCTTCCGCGCAAAGATTCTTCTCCAGAAGCTTTGGCTTCTGAAAATAGGATGGGATGAGCCTATCTCTGAAGAAGTCCACACAGAGTGGCAACACATCTCAGAGGATCTTCCTCAGCTCTCAAACCTCCGTTTACCTCGGCACATTTGTAAGTACAAGCCCACGTCTACTTACTCACTTCACGGGTTCGCGGACGCATCAGAGGCTGGCTTTGGTGCCGCTATCTACCTTCATGAGCGCAATATCACTGGACATGTCAATGTACACCTAATCATTGGCAAGTCCAAGGTCGCACCCATAAAGACTCGTCTCTCAATCCCGAAATTGGAGTTGTCAGCCGCGACTCTTTTATCTCAGCTCATGACTCGAGTGTCAGCCCAATTGTCAGCTCATATAGCCATTCAAACACACACATGCTGGTCAGATAGCACAATAGTGTTGGCATGGCTCAATACCCCACCTCACCGATTACAGACTTTCGAGGCCAATCGAGTGGCTAAGATCACAGCTATTTCAACTAGCCATACGTGGAGGCATGTGCCCACGAATCTCAACCCTGCTGACTGTGCAAGCAGAGGCATGTCTGCCCAGTCTCTCTCACTTCATGACCTTTGGTGGTCACCCAGTTGGCTCAAAGAACCTACCTGCACTTGGCCCAAGATGCCACCCGCTCTAGGCCATCATGCTCTCCCAGGCCTTAAGCCCAAAAAGGTACCAGCACACATAGCAGTCCCAGATATCGATCTGGACTTGCTCACTCGCTACAGCTCACTTGACAAGCTCGTCGGAGTGACGGCTTGTATTAAAAGGTTCATATTCAATTGTCGGCACAGCCCAGATGCACGGCGCTCTGGTCCGTTGACAGCTAGTGAACGCAGGGACGCTCTGTTGCACTGGGTCCGCTCTGTTCAGCACAATGAGTTTGCTGAAGACATTAATCGTATCCAGACTGATAAGGTTTGTCCCGTTCGGCTCCAGCGTCTCTCGCCCTTCATAAAGGACGGCCTCTTGAGAGTCGGTGGTCGTCTCTCTCACGCGTCAATTAGGTATGACGCTCAACACCCACTCATTCTACCCAGTTCAAGTCCGCTCGTAGATCTCATTATAGATCACTATCACACAATACACTGCCACCCTGGAGCTGACACATTACACGCCATATTACGCCAGCAGTACTGGATTCTGTCCGCTCGTCGTATTATTAGACACCGCGTGTTTAAATGTATTAGATGTTTCCGGTGCCGCGCTCAACCTAAGGCTCCGCTCATGGCTGATCTCCCAGTAGACAGAGTTACTCCTCAGCCAGTTTTTAGTCACGTCACGACGGACTTTGCTGGCCACTTCTTCGTTAAATCCAGCACGTTGCGGAACGCGAAACTCATAAAAGCGTACTTTTGTATTTTCGTTTGCCTCGCAACAAAGGCGGTTCATTTGGAACCAGTATCTGCACTCTCAACGGAAGCGTTCTTTGCGGCATTGCAACGTTTTATCTCACGTCGCGGTACTCCGGTTCTCATTCGCTCAGACTGCGGCACAAACTATGTAGGTGCTAGGAATCAACTCATTGAAGTTCAGAACTTCCTCAGGTCAAACAATGATGCAATCACTCACAAGCTCGCGAATCAGCACATAACTTGGTTACTGAACCCGCCTAAAGGGCCTTGGTTTGGCGCTCTGCACGAAATAAATGTAAAATCCACCAAGCAACTACTTTATCGCGTGATAGGTGAACAGCACCTCACTTTTGAAGAATTCTCTACTCTTTTGGCTCGAATTGAGGCTGTACTCAACTCAAGACCCCTCTGCCCAATTTCATCCGACCCTACGGACTTTGAACCTCTCACGGCCGGACATTTCATTATTGGTCGTCCACTCACCGCTCTACCTGAGCAGTCTTTTGACGACAGACCCATATCTGCTCTTAAACGGTTTCAACTCATTCAAGCGCTCTCTCAGCGCTTTTGGACTCTCTGGTCCAGATCCTACCTCCATACCCTGCAAACCCGCTCCAAATGGCTCTCCCCTTCTTCCCCTCCTCAAGTGGGTGAACTGGTCCTCATCAAAGAGGATGACCTGCCTCCGCTCCAATGGAAGTTGGGGAGAATTCTCCGCACGATACCTGGCAAGGATGGAGTGATCCGAGTTGTGGATCTGGACACAGCTCATGGAAATCTGCGACGACCTGTGTTCAAGATAGCCAGGCTGCCGTTGGATTCAACTCAAGAGGAGTCGCAGCCCCGGCCCCCCCAGGATGTTCACGCGCAGCATGACGTGTGATTCGCGCGCGCACGCGCGAACGACCACCCCCCCCCCCCGCCGCGCGCCGGTCGAGGCGCGCGCGGGCGCTGGTCTCATTCTGTTCCGCCCGAATCATCTAGAGAACGACACGTGTGTACACATTCGCGCTGCCAGCACAAATAATATTGCGGACCCATCATTTAGATTGTGAAAGTGTAGTGTTCACGTTACCAAGAACCAAGACATCCAGCTCATCACTGCCCAAGACGCCAGCTTCAATCAGCCCAACGAGAGGAGACGACACGCGGCGCGTTTGCCGGCCCAGCAAAACATTCCAACCAGGTCAGTGCACCCACATTGTTTCCCACAATCTTTTCTTCTCCCGTGTCATATCCTCAAATCTCATCAGCCCTGCAGTTCTGTAACCCCGCGGTTACAGACAGCTTTACGTGACAGAACGGCGATTATGTCTCTTTGGCATTTGGGTAGGAGATAATGAACTTGTACATATTGAACGCATTACAAAAGATGATGATTTTTGGATGACGAAGATGGAGAGGAAGCTAATACAATTTTATATAAAATATGTAATACCAGAGATAGTGAAAGTGATAGTGAATTGAGTTTATTTGCCACAGAACATATAAAAAAAGAACACACAGTACAAAACAAAATGGCAAAAAGGAGCAAGCTTATCAAATGCTACACGTTGAAGTAACTTGCAGCTCTGATTTTCAGTTTGCCACATATGAACAAAACACAATAGCAAATAGAAGTAAAACATAATAATTAATAATTAAGAATGTTAACTAGTACAATTATACTATTGACTAAGAAAATAATGAATAATAATAATTTATTCATAAAAATAATATTGAATAATTGAAATAATATTGAAAACACACTAAAAAATAATTAATTTGACAAAGAATTACAAATAAAATAATTACAGTCTATTCCATTTACGAGGTTACATTTGACACTTCTGAGAACGTAACTCTGCACGTTTCACATAAATTGAAAAAATAAATAGTCTTTATTTATGACAGTAAATCACCATTTGAAAAAACCACAATCAATTCAAAACATTATGCAATTAATTCACAAACATAATCAACGTATTTTTTTTTAGATATCGTGCTCAAAATAAGTATAACTGTAAAATAAAATAATATTTTACTGCAAATACGCGTTTACGTTCTATGGTTTATTTTTTACTTTTAAACATAGTGACGTAGCTCAAAAATCTCATAAAATCGGTCAGTTAATCGATTATTCTCTTGTGTACCGAGGTCGTAGGAAATAAAAATCTACTAAAAATATGGTCCACCTCACAACCACCATGGTTACCATGGCAATCACGATCAGCCATATTGTTTGTCTGTTCAGTACGGTGCAGAAGCCTTGTATACGTTGCGTGCGTGTGTTTTCTTCTTGCTTGACCACTTAAAGAACAGTGTTGGGCAGTCAAGCGCGGGAGTTTGTGGTACGCCTACAACATTACTTTGAATGTGAGTTTCAGAATGGTAATCCACTCTTTCGTTATCAGTCGAAAAACTGTTTCCCAAATAAGTAAGAAAAAGCATGGTAAAGATATACCAGAAGATAATAAATTAAAATCGCCACTTAAGAAAAAAGTTAGAAGGTCGATAGTCACACAAACAAAATGCTGTCGTTGTTGCAAAAAGCATGTTATAACAGAGTATTATATTCCTTGGTTATAACGTTACTGCTGCGAATTGGAATAGTGTGGTTTTACGAACATTAAATCTAAATTTCGCTGATTGGGACCGAGATGTGCATATCGATGCCCTAATAGATAACCAAATTATAATAAATACGGTGGATCCTACAGACAATGATGAGGGTGATGACGACGATGGTGACAATGAATACGATGCAACGATTTTGAATAGCGAGCACGCATAAGTCGCATGCTGATAAAATTGAAAAATAATAGTATTTAATCAAATTAAAAAACTTGACTAAGTAACTTTACCTCGTAAATGGAATAGACTGTAATGGATGTCATGCAAAAAAAAATAAGAGAGAAAAGACATGTTCAGAAATGGAATGAATAAAAAAAGAAATTTACAAATAAAATAATAAAATAAAACAACAACATGGTAATAGTAAACCCACGGTATACACGCGGGATGCCTATAAGAACTCTGACTTTGAATAATATTTAATAAGAAAACGTGGATCCTTCACCTATCTCAGAGCAACAATCAAGCTATGACACCTCGCAACCGGGTCCTAGCACTAGCAGACATACAACTGAACAAATCGTGCGACTAAAAATACCGAGTGGGCGAATTTAAAGTATGAAATCGAAAATACTTCACCAAAAATCAAAAAATAGGTGCGACGAAGAGCGAAGCGAGAAGGAGCGAGTTAAGTTTACATGTAATATAAAATAAGGAGCCGAGCGAAGCGGAAAAAAATGGTTTTTTTTTTAATCCATTTACTCCACTATAACGTCATCTACGTATTTAATTTTTGGGTAAATGTTTATTGAGTATTTGATTAAAATTCTCACTGAAGGAAAACGCGATTGGATGAAATTTTCTTGATAGAATTTAATTCCGAAAAGACCTCTAAATTGTTTTATTTTTTCATGTAATTCTGAAATCCTAACTAATTTCATTGTCAAATTGCATTCAAAATGTGGATATTATGTATTTGTAAAGTCTCCTTGAAAAACGTTTTGACAAAATTGCTTAGTACATTTTACATTAATTGTTTAGAATAAAATGTATATTTCGGAACGTATCCGACAATGGTCTATATATTTTGTCTATGGACTTGGAGCTGTCAAAAGACGAGGGACGTGGACATTATAACTGATCGTGGCCGATTTTATAATATGTGGTTTATTAATGGATAACTGATAAGGGAAATCGATGTGGACATCGTAAGAAACATTATTCAGTCAAGGGCTGACTATATTTTGGTGTGAAGACCATTTTGAGTGAATTTCCTGTGTGTGTGTGACATAACCTGTGTCCACGCGGCTTCCGACAAGTGGACTTGTCAATTATCATTTCTTCTGGGTTTGGATGCATCCAGGGGTAGGAGGGTCGTGTTTAGATTCTTCGTGGAAGGTGAACCACGTGCCACAACACCGGCACACTTTGGACTCCGCAGCGGAAGGATTCCGTGCGAAGACTAGCTGATGAGGTCATCATACACTTGTCTGGTAGGACATTTCGTACATTCTTTTGTAGAATATAAGATATTTGTAGAATATAAGATATTTGTAGAATATAGATCTGGGACAGCTTATGGGCCCCTGTTCCAGCTGCTAATATCGCCCTTTAACATACAATTAGTGGTGTCTGAGCGTGGTTATGGAACCCTCGCACCAGTGACGCCGACGCCCGTCACTAGTCAGAAACATTACCACTCCTTTATCAAACATTAATAAAAAACTGAATTTTTTACTACTTTTCCACGAATCCGTCCCACTTGCACTGAGAGTTTTTTCGCATATGGAGTAACAGAAAAATGAAATTGACACTAAAATAGAAAATTGTTCGCCTAAGAATTATCAACTCAACTCAAATTTGTAATTTCAAGTCGCCGTTTACAACATTTTTATTTGCTCACAATCTTTCGCCCACTTAGTATTTTAGTACGCTATATTCAGTATTTTTGACACCATATATTTGAATTTATATTCGCTCATTTAAATACTACGCCTATAATTTTAGTTTTAGTGCCGTCGAGCCCTAAATTATTCCAAACTAATTTAGCTTCTATTTTTAATACTTATGAACTATTTTGTAATAAACAAAATTTAGTTTTGACAGCTCCTAGATTACAATGAAAGCCTTCAGAGTCAGCTTTGTTAGCTCATATGGTTACCAAGTGTATTAAATATTTTTAGCTGTACTTCCAAATGTTTTACAAGAGCGTGCTTAGATATTGCTCATATGATCCAATGTAATAAACTCCCCTATTTGTACTAACTCGGTTTTTTAGTAGGAATAGTTTATGTTGGTTCATTTATCGGAATCAATTCTTATTAGTACGAAGTACAGTTACTGGCCCCGAACCTATTTTAATGTACGGCGGTCGGTGGCGAGTCACGTGAGGTCACGATTATATAGCCGCTCAGTTGCATCGTAAATAAATACGTCGCGGTGAATTGGCGGGGGCTGAGGTAGCGATAAATACCTACAGGTCCCGGATAACCTGCCCTTAATGAAGTAATTATTGTTTTTCAAGCAACATTTAAAACAAACTAAGGAATTAATCATTTATTTTTATATTTTTTCTTCTTGGGACTTAAATATAAATTTTAGAACTAATATTTTTCTTTATCGTCATTTTCCTCGACATTGTAACATTTACTGCAAAAACATGTCCCGCGCTACTGAAACAAGGGCCGTCTGCGCGGCTTGGGGCATGCTTGATGTGCGTGATGAACATGTCACAAGCTACTAAAACTGGTAAGCACGAAGATTAGCGAAGTACGATCTCATGGAGGAGTATTTGTTCATGGTGGTCGATTCGACGCCGCGCGACTGCTTGAAGGTTAACCCCTGGGCCATAGCGTCAGGCTTCGAGAGGCGCGCCAAGCGGTTCTTCTTGCAAACAAATGTATGATGTCGCCGCCCGCGCGTCTTGTCCGGCTTCAAGTGACTTGCGCTCTTTCGACGGGGGTTGTGCGGGGAGGCGGGTGGTTGAAACAGTGATCGAGCGCACAGGACGAACCTAGTGTCGAGTGCTTTGAGCGAGCGAGCGCGCTATACATGAAGGCACCGACGGGTGTCGTGGCAGGGCAAAGCCCGTCGCAAAAACCGCCTGGAAGCGCCGCCAGAATACTTTATATTCTCTGCCAGAAGCCTGAAGCTGTGGCCCTGGCGTAAAAGCTGTCGGCACGTTTTTGATAGTGTGCGTCGTTTGAACCTTATGAAAAACATTCCTCTGACCTACATAATAATATTTATTCTGTTGTAAGTCTAATAAGGGCTATGTTTCGAGGGCTCTTGGATTTTATGGGGTCATTTTTGTTCACGTGTTCATTTTTGTTATATTTTCTATTAAAGTTCTTTTGTCCAGAATCTTTTGTTAAAAAGACGCCGACCAGGGATGTCTTGTCATATCAAAATAACGAGGGTTTACTGCCTTCGAGTTGAGATAGGTAAATGTCTCCATTTATTTTCATACATAATGCATCACAGTTTGAGTGTTTAGAAAGCCGCGTTTTTATGGTGGGTTTACTAGATTACAATAAAACATGATCTGTGCCGTGCTCGCCAACACGGTAAAATGAGTATATGCGAAAGTGCGCAACTGCGATTCAATTTTCCTACCTTTCCCGGGATGCTAGTAAACTGCGCAATGGCGATGCTAATTTTACATTCAAGGCTTTTGCGCAGATTCTGTGTCGTATATTCAAGAACTATGGCTCACAAAAGTGTACTTTTAAGCACCAAAAGCTCCATTATAACTTCATAGCAGAGTTGATAAAGAATCTTATAGCACCCATCATCAGCACCTCAGCGTCACTAATAGTGCTTACTTGTGATTAAAGCTATTAATACCTGAAATAAAGGAAGATGTAATAACTTTATTTTAATAACTCCGCATCACATGCGCATGCCGTCGGTTTGTCTTCAGAGAGATGCGTCGCGTGCGTGCTACCAGGCCCGGTCAACTTTGTTCGTGGCCGTGGAAAATACCTACGGGGGAGGTGTGAACGAGAACGAAAACCATTGTTTTCTTTTTCGCTCAGTCTTACCCGTAATGACAATTATTAATTTGTAACGTACATTGTTAACACTAGCCTAAATTTGCCGGTTAAAACATCAACTCCTATGCTCGAGTCACACCCCCGACACTTCATACTGAGTGCTCAAGTTATTTACCTACACTCCCACTCGCGCACTCGCTTGTCCGCACACGCTTGTATGTGTGCGTGAGCTAGTCTAGGGCTGGCAGCAAGCGTGTGAGCGTCGTCGATTGAAAGGGACAACATTATAATTCAGCAACTTACAAGATTCTCTTCCTAAATTTTAGCGTGGTTAATCCCTAGGTCCTAGTTCTGTTTCCCCATGAATTATTTTTGTATTAAAAATATATACATCGTCACGACTACTTGAATCAAATGCTCGAGGAGGTGTTAGAGGTGTTCCGAGTGTGAACTTTGAAATGCAAGTCACAGTCCACACTCGGTACACCCGCTCAGCTCGAACGGTCACACAAAAACATTAGATTTTTAAAATTCCCACTTAATGTTGAAATTCTTACCATCTGTTTGACAACTGTTTGAGAGTTGCAGTTAACTTCCTAAACCAATACATATTAATTAAAAATCAGTATCGAATAAAACAAAAAACAAAATACGCGCGCAGTGAACGAGTGGTACTCGAGCTCTGCGTGCCACCAGATTTGCCACTAACTTGCGGGAGACCGCGGGGAACGATAATCTCGCACGGGGAGGTGAGTGTCGCTTCTTTACGTAGTAATATTTTATATTCTCTGCTCGAGTGGTTATAGCGTCCGGATACATCATCTTCGTGATCAACAGGTACGAGGTTCGAACCCGATACAACCTCTCACTAAGTTTGTTTTTCTGATTTTCTGTTTTTATTTGACGCCAACGCCATCTGTCTTCTAGGCCCCAACTAGAATAAATCCCTCTTTATTTGTATGGAGTTGATGTTCTTCTCGTGAGTAAATGTGTTCTGTGCGTGCGACTCCTGCCACGCATTGTGCACGCGACGCATTCAGTCTGACGTCTTCCGAACAGTTTGATGCAATACATCTGGTGCTGCAACGCATACGTGCTGCAAATGCCACGCGGACTCATCCGGTGTGTATCGGCCTTAGCCATTACTGCACCTGATGATGTGCGTCGATAAGACCTAGGATGAAGCACGCCCGCCCGTAATCTTTATCTTATTTTGTTTTTTTTTGTATCTTTAAAACCACTGGCGGAAGAGCGTGGTAACCCTGTTATAGGTTTGCATAAACTTACTAGGGTTATCACAGCTTTTTATGTAAAGACATAATGTTCTAGAAATAAAATATTATCACTCCATTTTCATTATTTCATAGTGTAGACTCGGTAAGTGGTCGATGTCAAGGTTTGGGGACGCTTTTTGTGCAATTCGTAATCTTTCTCTTTTCTTGTTCCTTACAAACGCAAGCCCATTACTATGGGAGGTCAAGATTTTATTTTGCGAATTTGGTAAAACGTGTTGTTGATCCGTTTTCTGATCGCTTGTTAGGCCTCCAGTATGATGTAACCTAATCTTTAAAACTATATTTTAAGAACACTTAAAATGTCATCGCATATTTAAGAATAAATATTAAGTTATTATTAAAGTACATTAAGTATAACAACATTATGTACCTAATTACGCAAATAAACTATATTCTATTCTATTCTTTTCTTTCTTTATCGAAAAGACAAGGACAGAACGCTTAAATTAAGTTTAGTCCTGTCAAATAAGTTAAGATGTGCTATACCGAATCGGTACCATTATCAACCTGTGCGGCCCTATCACGTAATTCTGATTTGTATCAACTTCAAGCAAATGCATGCGAAATTCAACTCGTGCAAAAGAGATGGCATGTTACGCGGGTGTCGTCGCACGCACTTCAAATTTCAATCTCAAGTTGATGATGATGAAAATCAGAATTACGTGGTAAACCCGCTGTATATTACATAAATACTTATCTCTATTTCTATAATAAAAATGCATACACCCGAAATTGATAACAATTTTTTGTGTATTTCAAGCGCCCCTGTTTTATTAACAAAGCTTGTAACAATGCAAAATCTCCTCTTTATAGGTTGATTGATTGTGCCTTCTTTGCGTAGACAATCTAAATGCTAAAATTCATCCAAGATCCCAATTTTTAGGCCTGCATCCTTATTATGTAAATCTATACGGCCGATTTGCCTAATCCGCGATCGGGGGTAACTGTTGTGATTTTTTTGGTCCCGAACTCTTTGTGGGTTGTTGTTGTTGGTCCATTTCTGTGGGAGGTGTAACGACGATTGGTCGGGCGGGCGGACTTGGGCGGATTAACTGTGTCTGGTTTTCTTTTTAAGGCCCTTACTATTGCCAAATGGGTACTTTCTAAAGCCTACTCCTCGTTTATGGTGAAACCAAAAATAATGAAAAACTGTATTATGAATAATCAACTCTTAGACAACATTTTTCTTTTTCATACCACCAAAACTTCTACATAAAATACTTTTTTAACTGAATGGTGTTTTTTGGCTTCAATTTTCTACTGCTCCTAAGTGGCTTGGCCGATTGAATTAATTTATGCTTTGATAAATAGATAAACTTGATATCTATAAACATAACATAACATTATTCAATCGAACAATCACGTCCTAGTGAAAAGTATAATTTTCTCCTATTTCGCCCTATCAAGGACACAGCGAGCGTCGTAACAGCCACTATGCATTGCGCGCTGATATGAACGTTATTTCAATGTCGTTTCTGTTGATATTCGTACCGACAAACATCGAGCTGCTTATTTGGCGACGGTAATAGCCTTAAGGCGGTTTTTAGGATTCCTTACTGTTATATGATTCATAATTATGTAGGTATAGTAACTCGCCCTGCCTCTGATATCTTCCATTAGGGTCGGCAAAACACGTTATACAAAACTCCTTGACGGCTTGACCGCTCCACGGCTCGCTTGTTCGCCACAGCCTGCGTCACGTTCAGACAAAAAAAAGATTTTTTTTTTTATTTTTAATAGCAAATTCCGTTTTCAAAAAGATTCTTTTTCGTGCGATCTTTACAGTCGTGGCAGCGAACAAATAAGCAATAACTTATTATGAGTATATGATATACAAACCAGCCTTTAAACATACATGTAGATGGTGAAAAAGTAGAAGAAGTGAACAATTTCATATATCTTGGAAAAACAGTTACTTTTAAAAACCAAGATAAAGAAGAAGTAAACAGAAGAATCAATAACGCCTGGAAAAGATTCTGGAGCCTTAGTAACATTCTAAAACACAAAAAAGTAACACTTGGAGTCAAGGCAAAAGTAACACTTGAGTCAAGGCAAAAAAAAGTAACACTTGGAGTCAAGACAAAAATAACACTTGGAGTCAAGGCAAAAGTAACACTTGGAGTCAAGGCAAAAGTAACACTTGGAGTCAAAACAAAAGTAACACTTGGAGTCAAGGCAAAAGTAACACTTGGAGTCAAGACAAAAGTAACACTTGGAGTCAAGACAAAAGTAACACTTGGAGTCAAGGCAAAAGTAACACTTGGAGTCAAGGCAAAAGTCATCAATTCCTGTATACCGTCCAAGATACTTCCAATCTGGACGTGGGCGTCACCCCAGTGAATGCCAAAAGAAGAAACATGGAAAGAAGCATACTGAACAAAAAGTTGCTAGGCAAAATTGCCAACTCAGAACTGAAAAAGGAAACAGGACTACAGAAGTAATTCAACAAGCCAAAAAACTAAAATGGAAATGAGCTGGGCATGTGACTAACGGAGTGGTGTCCACGTTATTCAACAAGAGGCGTGGGCTAACTGACCACGCGCTGGCGAGATGCACTAGTGGACTTCACTGGAGCCGGCGTTTGCTGGACCGTGGACCCGATGCACCGCCAATAAACCTACCTGGAGGAGAATAGGGGAGAAAAATTGTTAAACAAATATATAAAATAATAATATAAAAATGAATGCATTCAGACATAATAAACATATTAATTAATCAATTACATAAATATTAACACTTTGACAGCCGAGCATTTAATTTTTTTCCAATCTCTGGCAGCCGATCACGTCCCCTGTCCGTGACAGTTTTTTTTGTTTGAGACGCTGATCACGTACTGCGTACGTGTGTGAGTTTCAATACTGTTTACTTTAAAACAACGGCCTGTAGGCGTGATCCGCGTCACGTCAATGCTTAGATGAATATTTAGGCTACACACACAAACGCACTTCAAATACTTGCGGTGTGTGGGGTGCGGGGAACAAAGGATCGCCCGAGCCGGGTCGACTCTCGCGCGCCAGTTGCCCCAGCGTAGCTAAGCGATCGAGACGTGTGACAATTTTTTGGCGCGAAATGACTTCGCGACGACGATTTCGTCTGGATTCGGAAAGAGAAATTGCAGATATTATTGACATTTTGCAAACCACACCAGGAAAGACTACACGGCATAAAATTTGAAAAATGTAGATGTAAGAGTTTTTTTTTTTTTTGTAAACGTGCCTTATTCTAAGTTGATTTTATAATAAAAAAAAACAATTATACATGTTTTTCTTATTTTATATAATAATATAAGATACCCTCAATACAATGAAAATAAAATCATGGCCGCAACTATTATAGTCTTTTTTCTATAAAAGTAACAAAATGGTCAAAAAGTGCCGGCGCGCCCAGAATGGTACCCTAATTATGTATGCGGCTAATTAGGATAAAATAAGCGTCACGTGCGTAATACGTGATCCGCTGTCAAAGTGTTAACCTACTAACATTAATTTACTATATTACTAAAATTAATTTTAAGATTTTTTTTAACAATATAACTTTAATTTCTAGTAATTTTTTGTAGAACTGGGGCTCTACCGCGTAATTCTCATTTGTATCAACTTCAAGCAAATGCATGCGAAATTCAACGCGTGCAAAAGAGATGGCATGTTAGGCGGGCGTCGTCGCACGCACGTCAAATTTCAATCTCAAGTTGATGTTGATGAAAATGAGAATTACGCGGTAGACCCGCTGTACTGTTTTGTTCTGTAATAAAAAATGTAGTCCTTGTAAACTGTCTGCTGGAGCCCTAAATAAATAAATATCATGAATAATAAAATAATCAACGATTAAACAACGTAATAATCTATAAACAGAAATCATATTGCCCCCCCCCCCCCTTTACAAGATAATGTCAACAAAGAAGCATCCACTTCAAAAGTATCCATACATGCATATGACCCAAAAAATTTCGTTACGGACTTCTATTTGAAGTATCATAGAAAGTACTCGAGCGGGACCCTCACGCAATGGGTTCAAAAATCCCCTGTCATTTAAGGGTCCTTGTGCAAACAGATTGGAATGAGAGGTACTGAAAAATCCAAATAAGTATCGGGATTTCGAACTCGAAATCAAAACTTGACTTTCCTCCACTCAAACATTGCTTTTGATCATCTACCTGTGCTACTTGATAATTTATAATATAAAGAACACTACAGACATGTTTTCATTGTAACTAGTTTGATATTCCTACGATTGTTTTGTTCCAACTTCAAGTTTTTTTTTTTACATATTATATATTGATATTTGTTCTTATTTAATTGACATACATATTTTATAATTATAATTATTCTCAATTTGTTTTTTGTTAGTGCATGATTTAAATATACAACCAAATATTTGTACGCCATGACATGGTTGAATTTGTTGGGACTGTAATTATATGTAACATCCATTGTAAACCCGAATTCTCACAAATAAACGATTTACTTACTTACTTATTTGATTTTTCAGGGATAACTGGAAAAAAAAAGCATATAGGTTAATTTGTTCACCAATCAAATCAATGAAAAGCCAGGCTAGATTTTGCGGCTTCCGAACCTCCGACAATTCATAAGACAGTTACACTGTTCGAAAATGGAACAGTTTAAGCAATTACATCGAAAACCCTCCAGAATTCATCGAACTATTTCAGCCAAAATCTAATTAGGTAATTGAAATCGTTCGGGGAACCAGTAGTGCAGCGCGGCACCTACTTCAGCACTGCATCGCGCCAATTAGGGCTGAATGACGTCATTCCACTCTCGACGCCGCCATTCTACGCCATAAAGCGCCATTTTCAACGACAAATCGCTCACCGGGTGCGATCGCGATCGCCTAATTGTCGACAACCGTGGCGCCTGTGGCGTTGTTCACGTCGCGTCGTCATGTTAATCGGTCGTTAGAATCTCAACGGATAATGCAATCGTCTTCACACTCGACGAATACGTCTAACACTGTAAAAGTATCAAGCGATAATATCAAATAATTATTCAAAGAAAGCCTCCTGGACCGTCGTGTTCCCAATACTTGCCGTAAACGTATTCCTTACCGAGACTTACTAGCGACGAATTGATGTCTCCATTACGCTATGCTTTCAGTCGGCTGTCGCAATCGTCTATTATAATGGAAAATTCAAACGATGATGATATCTATAGCAATCACCCCATTTTCAAAGCCAAAATAAGCCTTTGTTTATTGAACGGTGAAAATTGTTTTCAACCGAAACAATTTCACTTCAGTTCTTTCATTCATTACATTTTACAGAACTCTCAATTGTTTTATAAAATTATTTTGCTTACCTTTTGACAAATATGGCCGCAGACAATAAATTATTTTAGGTATCACGAAAACAGAAATTGTTGTGCAATTATTTATTTTCTTATTCCGAAAAATGGACTCAGAATAGGTTTCAGCTATTATCATGAACGTGATTTTTTTTATGTAGTTTTTCGTATATATTTTAGTATTGGAATAATTCTACTCTTGGTAGTTTAGCTCTCAATGTTATCTTGTAACAATCACTAAGCATATTCAAGAAAACTTAAAGCAAATAAGAACAGTAAAATTTTGCTAACCCCATTTTTTTTGTCAACTTTCGTTTGAGTCTCTGCGTTGGTTCTGAGTTTTTTAAGGAAATGTTTTTTTGTAAATACAGGATGATTAATAATTCGATATATTCCTTGAAAGGGGATACTAGAGATACCTCCTATACTAGAGATCATTTCCAACGAATTAAGTCCTATCAACTAGGTGTCTCCGAGTTACGAAGGTCTTTATATTATTTTTCAAACTTTCAGACTAATAACCAAAAATAAATAATTTAAAAATATCTATTCCTCTCTTAGCACTTATTTATTATATTTCTCATAAATGATAGATGAGTGATCATTTATAAAAAAATACGTGCCCTGAATTCCCATAATCTCAGAGTTAAAAGGTCTTAAGTGGAAAGAAAACCCTTTTTTATTTTGTAATTTTTGAAATATCGACTTGAAAAAAAATTATAATTTTCGACCCCTAGTTGATAGGCATTATTTGTTGGAAATGATCCCTAGTATAACCCCTTTAAAGGAATATGTCGAATTACCCATCATCCTGTATAAGCTTAGTTCGGCTGTCCTTCCACGAGAGCTGTGCAAGGAAGCGGACCAAAAGCATCATAAAGAAACTTTGTACGATGGGTAGGATAGAAAAAAATCCCCAATAGGACAGAGCTCTGCACTGCTCGGGTTAGAAAAATTAAGTGTTGGTGGGTTCCATTAAGAAAAATTCCATAAACGATTTTTCTAAGCACTATTTTCCTTTACTTTTAGTGTAAGAACCATAAAAAATACCCTTACTGATTTCAAAGAAATAACCAATTTTACTTCATTTTAGTTTAAAAACAGCTAGACTTTGAACAATATGGCTGTTGCTGTTGAGCGAGAAAAAGTTCCTAAAATAAAGTTTTAACTAACAATATTTTTTTTTTCATAATTTTAACTCTATCAATACAGGCATTTTTGGATGACGCTCGGTCTGCCTGCGCGTAGCGCGAGCGTGTGGCCGGCTACAACTCGTCATCACATTTGACACGCGCACAAAAAACTGACAAAGCCGGCCAAGTGCGTGTCGGGCCACGCGCAGTGTAACTAAGCCGCGGACAGACAGACAGACAGACGGACATGGCGAAACTATAAGGGTAGGAACTTGTTGTTGTTGTTGACTACGGAACCCTAAAAACTAGTTCTAACTGAAAGCTTTTGCTACGACTAGTTTTGACTAGTTAAAAGAATTAATTAGTTTAATTAGTTTAATTAGTAACATTTAAAAGAAGAAGAGATATTAGTCGCTGATTTAATGATGATTATCAAAGTTATCTTTGATAGTATAACAATAAATTAGGCCAATCACAGCGCAGAAAAATTATGTTACAATTTTCAATTCAATTTAAAATAAGTGTTTTGCCATATTGACAAACGACGTAGGCACAGTATAATACTGTGACGTAGGTACTTGTTTACCAGTTTTTAGGGTTCCCTATTATGTCATTCCGCTGACCATCTGTCTGCCTGTCCGTCCGTATGTCACGGGTCTCTATCTCTTAGACGAAATGAGATAGAAACATGAAATTTTGATATGTTGTGAAAAATGTTGACCCAAAACCAAATATTGAATTAAAAATGTAATTAAATTATTTTTTGGCGGGCAGCTTCATACATGAAAATGAAGCCAAAAAAATTTTTTTTTTGCTTACCCTAGTTGTCATTATCTAGAACTCATTAAGTAGAGTACCTATAAATGTATTTTTTATTTATTTTATCTTCAAAAATCAGGAAATCGGGTTTATCAAAGTTGACATTTTTAGACTATTTTTTACGGGGTCATACATAGTTGGGAATTTTTGATTTCTGTATATTAGGTAGGTACCATGTGATGTGGCGTATTTAAACACCAATTTATGATGTAGTTTTTGGATTACGTCCCTGAATTAATATTATTTCATACAATTTGTAAGTTAAATTATGTAAATACATTATCCTATTTAAATGGTACGAACAGTGGCGTGCAAAGAACTTTTTTCCGGAAAAGCAATCAGAAGGTCAAGTTTGGCAATTAAAAAAAATAGTTTTTTTTTAATAACACTTTGAAAAAAAAAGTTACTATAAAAATGTTGCTATTGTGCCTACCCTGGCGTCATAGAAGCTTTTTTTTTTTCAGTGTTATTGAAATTTTTTCATATTTTTTTTATTGTAGAACTTGACCTTCTGATTGCTTTTCCGGAAAAAAGTTCTATGCACGCCATTGGGTACGGAACCCTCAGAGCGCGGGTCCTACTCCTACTCGCACTTGAACGGTTTTTAATGTTGTAGTAGAAAAATAATGTTTTATTCTCACTATGAACATTTCCAGAGCACTTTGCATTAACAAGCAGAACAAGTTCTGTCGTGTCATCGTTACTTATTCCATCCTATTCTCTGAATAGGAACTGATGTACTTCCTCAACCGCACTTATTCAAGGCAGCAATGTTGCTAGTTGTAATTAAAGCTTACACGAATAATTACAGGAGGTGATAATTCGCAGGCGTCACCGAACCGCTTTGTATCACATGTGACATCTTTATTCAGCTGCTATACGACCAAAAACCTTACACATGATGTCTCTATCTCACACGAACGTGTAGAAATGAAAGAAAACGCGCCTCTGATGTCGCAGAATTTATAAACTAGAGAACAGTGAATTCTGTTAATCCTTTCAGCGACTAAGCCATCATGAATGTATTAAACGTTTAATTCATTGGAGGTTGTCTCGGGAGAAATAATTACATGTCAGCAGAGGTGTTAATTTTCTGCCGATGGGTTAAAATGTCGAACTGGCGGATTGGCAGGGAGTTACAATGGAGAAAATCATCGTTTTGCTCGTGCTTTTGATCGTCGGATCACGAGCTGAGGTAAGGGTTTAGTTATACGAGTATACCAAAATATATTTTAGCGTACTGCAGTAACGGCTGTAGGTGTATACTATGTATGATAAATATTGCAGGGAAAATATTTTCAAAAACTCTGTAGCATCATATTCTAAAGTAATATTAGCTCTTTACATATGAAATTGCTGTTTTCTATAGAGAATTTGAAGGAAACTCAATTTCAGTAGTAACATTTTTGCATTTTTTTTCAGGAATGATAACTCCAAATTATTTGATTTGTTTTGAATATGAATGAGACAACATTAAACTAACAGCAACATTAATTTAATTTTTGAAAGTTTCAGCTGTATAAAATTATTACGAATCTTATAGAAATGGATGGCATTTAGGACGAACGGTTTTTGAAGATTTAATTTTTATAATCAAACTAAAAATAAAAATAAAATTTGATACGTAGATGTAAACCTTGATGTCCTCTTTCAAACAAAGAACAAATAATTGAAACAGCTATTGAATTATAGGAATTATGAACTCATGAATCTGTAAGAAAATTTCGCATATTTCATATGTTAAGACCATTATTTACATTTAGAGAAAAATACATGAAAATTCAGTCATTAATACTAAGGTGAAAAATTGTTTCTGAAACGAACCTTAGGTTGTATACCTCTCTCTATAAGTGTCATATTTTAAACGAATTTTTTTAACTTTACTTTACAGTTTCCTACTAAGGAATTTCTAGAAACGCTCAAACCCGTGGTGGAAAAATGCGAAGAATTAACAGGAGTCGACAAAAGTAAGTGTAAATACCTACTTACATTTTGATGTGAGTGTGAGTAATTCTTGTTGTCCTACTATCCTACAATAAAAAGCCCAGACATAAACTCAGAATAACATAATGTAGAATGCTCGACGGTTCGTCAGAGATGTTTCGAGGATAAACTTTGAGTATCGGTACAAATATCGACAGAAACTATATTGAAATAACGTTCATATCAGCACGCACTGCATTACGTCGTCGTCGCTGCGTCTTCGGATAGCGCAAAATCGGAAAAAATAATACTTTTTACGTGGACGCGATAAACGGAAGAAAATTTGCATACATATTTTTTTCTAATCAATATTTTCTTGTATTTTAGTGCAAGAACCATATATAAATACCAATTACAATATACAAATACAAATACCATTATAATATACAAATAATATACAAATACCATTAGCTTTTCCAAAGAAATAACCAATTTTACTTAATTTTAGTCTAAAAGCAGCTTGACTTTGAACAATATTTTCATGCTGTTTCTTATATGCGTTGATCTTTATAGTTTAATAACAATATAATATTTTTTATAAACTGTGAAACGAGTGCAAGTGTATTTATTCATCATGTTGTCATCCAAGTTTCACCAAGTGCCGACAATCGCATGTACTCGTATTAATCATACAGTTTAAGGCGAATGGATACGCCAATTTCAATTTAGACCTGTCTTTGAAAGCCTACTCCTCCCACACGGGTGGTCCAAAAACTTTCATAAAAATATATGATAGGCATCATAGAGCCAAAAATAAATTTTAAGTTTCATAAAATGTTTTTCTATTGTAAGTTTTGACAAAAAAATCGAAAGTCATCGAAAGTTTCACATGATTAACACAAGAATTCTCTTACTCCTTCCAAACGCCAAAAGCGATTTTAATTATTATTTTACCAAATTATAGGAAATTTTTAGATCTAAAAAATTTAAGTTCAAAATTTTTTTCCGTTTATGGCGTCCATGTGAAAAGTATTATTTCCCCTATTTTGCGCTAGCCGGAGACGCAGTGGTTGTCGTAACAGCCACTTTTTAAGGCACGCTGAAATGAACATTATTTCAATGTCGTTTCCGTTGATATTTGTACCGACACACATCGAGTTGCTTATTTAGCGTGGTCATACGCCTTAAGAGATCTTAGTAGCTTTATCAATAGAGTCATTTTCGGTTGACACTAGGAAGAGGCTTCTTAACCACTAAACTAAACTAACCACGGAAACTCACTTTTTACAGAAGATATTTTCATCACAACCTGATAAAATAAAAGGATAAAAGGCTCAATGTAATTGAAATATACAGGGTGGAAAAAATTTAAGGGCCCTGGTTGGGAACTACCTTAATTCCATTAGTTAGCTTATTTTACTGAAAGGAAACATTCCTTTATTTTTTAAAGAAACAAAACTGCATTCAAAGATCTTCTAAAATTCGCTTGTCTCAGCCGGGAATCGAACCAACTTAAAATTAAAAAAATACATTGGTAGTATTATTGTTCAGAATAAAATTTGTCTAATATTTTGTTAAGTTGTTTGTTTCTTTTAAAAAATAAAGGAATGTTTCCTTTCAGTAAAATAAGCTAACTAAAGGATTTAAGGTAGCTCCCCTTCAGGGCCCTTGAATTTTTTCCATCCTGTATAGAAAACACTTATTCTTATTTTCCAAAAATTTTCAATTATTATCTATTCTGCCCATCTAGTTTAGCTAGAACAGCATTATCAAGGGCTTCATTTTGAAAATATATTTATTTTATACATTTTAAATTTTAACATATTTTAATAATATCCTACATATCTACAATTCTATCCCTAGAGATATAAAATTTTGTAACAAAACCACGTCATTTGAAAACAAACTTATTTTTATTACTAAATAAAAAGTATGAGTATGAATATAACATTTTTTTTTTGTTTCTTGGCGACGGCTGCTATTTTAAGCGCCACTTTTTTTTTGCCAGTGTCAAGTTAGACTTTGACATGGTTAGTTCGTCAGACTTTCAGACTTCGTTTGTTTGTTCATCACGCGTGGTACAATTAAAAAAAAGGTAAAAAAACTTTAATGTTATTTGATAGGATACATTTTGCTAGGGAACAGATATATATTTTTAGTAGGATTAGGTAATAAGTATGACATATTAACAGGCAGGAAGGCATTAGATTCAATTAGACTGGGGTAGATAGGAGGACTGTATAATAAAATAATTATTTGTAAAATAAATTAGGTATGTTTACATTGCTAGATTTAGGTGAAACATATAACAATTTATATTTCTAATTTTAGTTTTCAGCTTTTTATTTAATAACATGCTTTCCAAAGTTTCCAATGTTTATTTAATAACAAGCAAAATGTTTACAGGTTTGGTTCAACAATTTACTAAAGGAACTATGGTAGACGATTCAAAACTCAAAGTAAGTTTGTGTTTAATCATCCGTCTATAGATTGATCTCCTCCGAGATCTCCTCTCCCATGTTATAGGATATTGAAATTGTACTGGAATTAATTAAGGCTACAACTGAGCCTAGAACATGAAAAACGCCAGACTTCCAAGGATTTGTATAAAGAGATTATATTGAAAAAAATATATTTGATTTGTTGATATTTTATTATGGGAACGTAAGTACTAATAAAAAATCTATTAGGACTATTGTCTAAAAAAAATATATCTAAACCCTATTTGTTTTTGGTTTTAAATACGGGTACGCGATAAGGAGATACATTTTTTCTTTTTTATAAAATAGGTACATATTATAAAATATTTTAGTATTAGCTAAAAACCCTCCAATGTGGGCAATCTGTTGTTTCGCTGCGTGATTATTAATAATACCAAATTGCCAATGATGAGCCAACCAATAATCTCCTCGAACTCTCTACTATTGGCCTTATTGGACGGGTTAGTAAAATTTTTCCTAGCCTGTGCCATACCCTTAAACCGAATTTGGCCACCCTATCTAACAGAAATACTTTCTGACTAAAGATCATAATTTTTAATTAAAATCAAATTCTAAGTAGGTATTCTGTAAAAACATATTTACATCTAAACCTAACACGCTCCTCTTCGCTCCATTTCGCTTTGCTCGTCGTCGCACTTATTTTTGACTTTTTGTTAAAAAGCAACCAATCATGCTAGGATGGTTACGAAGTTGTTTCCTAGTTTCCAATTATCGGGACCTTTGCAATCATCCTAGGATTTTCGCGTTTATCCATGTTTTCTGATTAGCCTGCTGTTAACGCCTTGCATGTGTGCGTACATGACCTACACACATGCACACGGCGAGATAACGGGTTCCCAGCTCGGCGGCGACGCTGCCGCCATTGCCGGCTGTCACTTCGTTCACTTCACCTTCGCATACGGTACCTGGTGCACACGCACGACACAATCCTTTGTAATATCATTTTGTAATATCAATAAATTAGTAAACATCGAAGGAGTTCTTCTTTACCACCGCATTCCACGACCGAGTCTCCACATCATAAACGCCCAGTTCTTAACATTGGTACTTCGAGTCGAACATTGGCCTCCAGAGCTGGCGAAACAAGAACAAAGGAAACGCGACGTGGTGACATCGAGCCGCCATTACGTGGAACATTGCCGAGAAGATTATTTTCTACGAATTTGTGTTCAAACATTAAACACCGTACATAGTGAAGCAACTTGAAGAAATCATTACTTCATAACATTATAAAGGATTGCAGTGAGCTATTGGAGAATCACACATAGTTCAAAGGGTATTCTACTAGAAGACCTGGAGGGTATCGTTATTGTGAGTTCGTTCCAATTTTACCTTTATTACCTATCATTTATTCATTACTCATCCATGAGTAAAAATCAGCAATAATCTGATTACCTATACATTGCCATTATCTTTGTGGTTAAAACATACATAAGTCGCACTTTATAAGCGAAATACAAACATTATTGCTAATTCTTGTAACCTACTTGCAAGTTACAATAAAAAACATTAAAACCCATTTATTTCATTATAGGCTTATTGCCTTAGAATTGCCAAATTACCGTTAAGCTAAATTCATTATAGCTACATACCTACTCGGGTATTTATCTTCAAAATCTATAATTTCAGAGATTCTTGGGTGATAGTTTCAGCGGTCTGTGTGTGAACTGTGTTTATGTTGTGTTAATCGTAGCAATTGTTTTACATAAATTCCAGCTAACTGCTTTGTTACTACGTGTCGCTGCGCCCGCTTGCCACGCACGCAGCCGCTGCTTGCCGCCGCGACCATCTACCTCAAACCGGTTTTGCATACACGGCTTGCGGAACGCTTTTGAATGCGCACGGCTTTTATCGACATTACTGCACGCTCACTTCGCTTCATTGTTTAAAATTTAAGTATCTTTCTTATTTTTCTTCTTAAAAGTTTTTATTTCTGTATAATCGTGTCATTCTATTACATAGCAGTTTACACTACAGTAACACGCCGCGCAATAAGTGAGTACCTATTGTTACTGGCTGTACTAACATAATGGACATAAAAACATTGATTAAAAAGCGAGCTTCCTTTAAAAGTAAAGTAACTCAATTCAGAAGTTACTTAGAACCAATAGAATCATGTCAAAGGTTAAACGGACTTCAAATCAACGAACTTACTATTCGGTTATCTAAAATCGATGAACTTTACACCGATTATGATACGGTACAGTCTGAAATAGAAAATCTGTGTGAAATTCCAGATGAGCAGTTCGCAGAGCGCGAAACGTTCGAGACCCTGTACTTCAAGGCCGTCGCCGTCGCCCGAGAGTTGTTGGCGCGACACGAGCAATCCGTTGCCAGCGACGACGGCTCCGGATCGGTCACAGGTTCTTGTACTGCACATAGAGGTACCAAAAATATTAAACTTCCTACCATACACTTGCCTTCCTTTTCGGGCAAATATCATGACTGGTTAGAATTCCGTGACACATTTAACTCGCTCATACACTTAGACACGTCTATACCTAAAATCAATAAATTTCATTACTTGCGTGCTGCTTTGAAAGATAGTGCAGCTTTGATCATACGCTCGCTTGACTTTTCAGCTGAAAATTACGATGTAGCTTGGGAACTTCTTTGCGACCGCTACAATAATAAAAGGCTACTCGTTAACAATCATATTCATGCGATTTTTAACATTGAAATAATAGCTAAAGAATGTTCTACTGCATTAAGAAATATTATCGATACTTTAAATCGAAATCTTAGAGCTTTAAAGACGCTTAAATTACCCACGGAGCACTGGGATGTACTTATTATACATATCATTTCAACGAAGCTAGATTCCGTTACAAGTCGTGAGTGGGAAACTTACCGTAATACCCTGAAAGACCTACCTACACTCGACAACCTTATCGAATTCTTAAAGAACCGGTCTGATTTATTGGAAACCATGGAGGAAGCCCACGTGAAACGTAGACACAGTGACGTCACATATAATCGTCACAAGTCGTTAGTCGTAAGCTCTGCCTCCCAATCACATTCTCAATCTTCTGCCGCAAACAAATCATTTGTTTGCCCATTATGTAAAAATAACCATGCGATATATCGTTGTTCAAAATTCAAAGCGTTTACCTTAGAAACTAAAATTCAAAAGGCTAAAATCCTTAAATTATGCCTAAACTGTCTGCGCCAAGGACATACAGCTAGTAACTGCAGAATAGGGCCGTGCCGGTTATGCAATAAATACATGAATAGTTTGTTACATAATCATGACTCACCTTTACCCATACTTACCACGCAGCCTGCCAACAATGTAGTCCTGTGTGCTGCATCACCGCCGCCGCCGTCGTCGCTGCAGATGTTGTCACCGCAGATACAATCTGAAACTCAAACCACTCAAACTGTTAGTAACGCTTCAAATAATAATATAGCTTTATCAGCTATACATAAAAGCTGTGTTCTGTTATCTACAGCTTTAATACAAGTCAAGGACCTTGAGGGTAAAAATCATACAATACGTACCCTCCTAGATAATGGGTCGACTTCCAGCTTCATTTCAGAGAGCTTATGTGCAAAGCTCAAACTGCCAACCTCTTCAACATCATCATTAGTTGAAGGATTGAATTCCCAAACCTCTCGTTTGTCTAAAAACTGTGATGTCATGATATCATCACTTCTTAATTCATACAAAGAAAATGTTCAATGCTTTGTTGTTCCTCGTATCACACAGATGTTGCCTACCGTGCAAGTGGATTATGAGTCATTAAACATACCAAAACACGTAACTTTAGCTGATCCAACTTTTTACTGCCCATCTGAAGTAGATATGCTTCTCGGAGCTGACATTTTCTGGAGCGTACTTAGCTCTAGAAATATTTCATTAGGCAAAAACAAACCAGTTTTGAGTAAAACCAAATTTGGTTGGTTGATTTCCGGTATTGCACAGACACAACAAGCTTCTAATACAGTCCATTGCAATCATGCTTTATTATCACATGATGATCATATTGACGGACAACTTATTAAAAAATAGTAAATACTTACCTGCTAAAAACAAATTAATAAACTTAAATCCGTTTTTTGACACCAGCAACAATTTGATGCGAGTTGGGGGCAGGTTATACAACTCTTTTTATGATTATGATGCAAAACATCCTGTCCTGCTTCACTCGTCACATCACATTGCTACATTGATTTTTCGACATTATCATACATTTTTGATGCATTCTGGTCCACAACTGTTATTAGCAATCATCAGACATAAGTTTTGGATTGTTCGTGGTAGAAATCTGACCAGAAAAATAGTACATGCGTGCGTTAAATGCTGTCGTTTTTCAGGTAAGGCTAGACAGCCGATAATGGGCAATGAACAACGTTTGCATGCCGATTTCCCATTCTCAAATACAATGGTAGATTATGGCGGACCAGTCATGATTTTGAACCGAAAGGGTAGAGGTAGTAAATTAATTAAATCATATTTATGCATATTTGTATGCTTAGCAACAAAGGCAGTACACATTGAGCTTGTTACCGATCTGAGTAGTGAGACCTATTTAGCCGCCTTAAATAGATTCATAGCTCGCAGAGGCAAGCCCGCCAACATCTTCTCGGACAACGGGACGGCTTTTGTGGGCGCTTGCAATGAATTATCAAAATTTTTAAAACTTAATTCAGATAATATAACCGGGAAAGCATCAAACATAGCCATTAACTTTAGGTTCTCGCCCGTGTATAGTCCGCATTTCAATGGATTAATTGAGAGTGCAGTAAAGTCCGTGAAACATCACTTAAAGCGAATAGTTTCTCTAGCGAATTTAACGTATGAGGAAATGAATACAGTTCTAACACAAATCGAGGCCATTTTGAACTCAAGACCTCTCACTCCTATGTCATCTGATCCTTCAGATCTTATAGCTCTCACCCCATCCCACTTCTTAATTGGACGAACGTTAACGTCACTACCGTCACCACAAGTCGAAGATACTGTCGCCATGCATACTCTCTCACGGTATATGAGAATGCAACAATTAAAGGCCCATTTCTGGAATAGATTTTATAAGGAATACGTTGGAGAGTTACAGAAAAGACAGAAATGGCAAAAGCAAGGAGAACAGCTTAAGCTTGGAGAAATGGTGCTGATAAAAGACGACCGGCTGCCTCCAAATCAGTGGCTCCTGGGGCGAGTGACCGCCATACATCCCGGTTCTGATGGTGTGGCCCGTGTGGCCGATGTGATGACCACTTCAGGAACCCTGCGACGAGCTTTCAACCGACTGTGTCCGCTGCCAGTGACAGAACAGAACTTCGTTCCTGGGGCGGCAACTTGTTAACGCCTTGCATGTGTGCGTACATGACCTACACACATGCACACGGCGAGATAACGGGTTCCCAGCTCGGCGGCGACGCTGCCGCCATTGCCGGCTGTCACTTCGTTCACTTCACCTTCGCATACGGTACCTGGTGCACACGCACGACACAATCCTTTGTAATATCATTTTGTAATATCAATAAATTAGTAAACATCGAAGGAGTTCTTCTTTACCACCGCATTCCACGACCGAGTCTCCACATCATAAACGCCCAGTTCTTAACACCTGCGACATATGAATTTCGTTTGTTTTCAGTGTTACATGAAGTGCATGTTCTTGGAGGTCGGTGTGGTAAGTTTTGAATATTACATTGAGAGATGATATGAATTGAGGTTATGGAGTTCTTAAGCAAATAAAAAAAGATATTAACACCGATTCGGCGCAACACAACTTGACTTAATTGACAGGACTAAACTTAATTTAAGGGTTCTATCCTTTTCTTTCTGTATCGAAAAGACAAAGACGGGACGCTCAAAATAAGGTTAGTCCTGTCAGTTGTGTTACGCCGAATCGACACCAATACCTATATTTAAACAAATTGTTTAACACAAGCTTACATAATTAAAAAATACAGGATAAATTTTGCAGTGGCATATTAATTACTGCCAATGAAATAAATCCTCATAAATATTTTAATTTCTACATCACGCAAAATTATTTAAAATTAAAAAATGTAGGTAATCAACATTTATTTTTCCGGAATAAGTCAGCTTACGTGTTGAAATCATCGAATTTCAAATGGTTTAAAACACAAGCGTCGTGAAAAGCTTAGTTCTGTGACACCAGTTAATTATAAAAAAAGCAATATGAATATTTGAGTAGAAGTCATGCCACCATGCATCGACGGCTCGGTCTACCTGGCCATAATTGTTATGCTGGCTGATGTTAATTTTACAAAACGTAAAAGCCAGTACAGAAAGCGGACGTGAAGTTAAGGCGACGCCACGAAGAATTGGCAATTTTTGGTGTCATTTTACTACGTTCAGTAAGAAGGTTTGATAAATTAGTATAACATTTTCGGAACCTTTTTCTAGATTTCTGTAATACAGAAACGCGATTAAAAATCTTTCACTCTATAGAAATAACTATTAACAAACACATGCTTTCTCATAGTTTGACAAATAGTTATCATACACAGACCCCAAACATATTTTATTACATGGGTTTTAACAATATCTACATTTTTGTAATTGGAATTTTTTCTATTCATTTTAGTTTTTTTATATATATATAAATAAATAGCAATTTTTTTGTCTTTCTCCCTGAATCGGTCCCTCTCGCACTGCGCGTTTTTCCGCTTGGAGTGGCACTGCCCGTTGAAAACTCGATGTCTCACATAGACAAAAAAAAACAGTTTCGGGCGTGGCTAACTAATGTTGATGATAACGAATATGATGCTCCTCAAAATATTACTTTATAAAATTAATTTCAATGTCTTTGGGAGTAGTTTTGGGAGATATTTATAGCTTACAAATAAAGACACAGGTTCCACGTCTTACGGGCGCCAACCCAAGGCGACACTTAATATACTCTTTGCCAAGGCGTAGACTGACAATAACTTGCTGCCGCGCGACTTTTTGGAAAAAGGGGGTGCTTCTCTTGACACGAATAATAGATATCATTCACAATAATTTTATAAAAAAAAAACAACAAAATCGCAAAAGCGATACCTGAGACAAAATCGATAAGAAGTGTAAAATAGAGGGCTACAAAAAAAATTATTGACAGTACAAATATGAATCGATTAACGTGGTTTGTAAAAATCTAATTCCTTAAAATTCAACCAAGAACATAATATATATATATATGGCTTTTTTTTATGGCTTTTCAAAGATTTCTTGAAATAGATGCAACTAAATATAGCTAAACTATATATTTTTATAATCAGCTTTTTAATGTCTACAATTTAATACCCATATTGTATTTTTATAAAATATGTATATATTTTTTATAGAATTAAATGAGACTTGATGATAATTCATGATTTATATAAAAAACGGCTCACCTCAATACGTCTAAATCTGCCGAAACTGAGGTGAGCCGTTTTTTTATATAAATCATATATTTTTTTATTTATTTTACCTATTTTTTTTATTTCTCATTTGTGCTTAATTTTTTAAATTGCTATAGTTTTTCTGTAATTATTATCTATAATCGTCATTTTATCTCCAAAACTGGTGGATCGAAAAATATGAAAAATCATAGTATATATTTACGTAAAGATTACAGGAAAAATAATGTGGTTTAAAAATTCACAAATAAAAATGATAAAATTAAATTTATCATCCACAATACGGAACCCTAGGTACGCGAGTCTGACTCACACTTGGCCGGTTTAAAATGTCCCGTGGAATAAGGCATTTTCGTATGTATTCATTGACAATAAGTACTTTGACAGGGGACGTGCAAAGAACTTTAGTAAGATTGGCATGGTGTCGATTCGGTGCAACACAACTTTACTTATTTGACAGGACTTACCTTATTTTTAAGCATCTTGTCTTTGTCTTTTCGACAAAGAAAGAAATCGAATCGTCACTAATGCCTTCCACAGCACCCAGTTTAGTCAAAAAATTTGGTAAATTGTCAACCAAATCGGGTCGCGTGGCAGGTATTTTACGTGGCCAACAACTAAGCTCCATCGATCTTCACAGCAATGACCATGAACATGTTTGTCTATCTCACTCCAACCAGCTCGATGAAGCGACCGGCCACTTCCGCTACGAGAAGATGCTGAGCTTGCTCCCTCAAGACATGAAGACCATCGCCTATGACATGGGCAAGAACTGCATACA
Organism: Ypsolopha sequella; assembly: GCA_934047225.1. Classification (NCBI taxonomy): domain Eukaryota; kingdom Metazoa; phylum Arthropoda; class Insecta; order Lepidoptera; family Ypsolophidae; genus Ypsolopha; species Ypsolopha sequella. The sequence goes on from OW203991.1 coordinate 12,670,184, forward strand.
CTTCAAGGGCGAGGAGGGCTCAGACCTCTGCCAGGTGTCATATGATCTGCACCAGTGCTGGCAGAAGTCTGATCCTGAGGTAAGATTTCCTATTCTTAGGAGCCAAGAATGGTTAACCGACTGCAAAGGTGTCCAGGAACGCCGACGGCCTAGACATGTTTTAATTGACTCTGATGACAAAATAACTAAAAATATTTCTGAATCAATGCACCCCGAAAACCCTGACACATTAACCCCCACCTCCCCGCTATACCTAAACCGCCCCCGAAGAAGGCGGCGGAATGGTAACATCATGATAGACGCTCCACAGAGATATATCTCTATTTTGACGCCGAACGCGTCATTCTAACCCCTCGGCCATAGCTTCAGGCTTCTGGCGGCGCTTCTTGTTGCGCTTCCAGGCGGTTTCTGCGACGGGCTTTGCCCTGCCGCGACACCCGTCGGCACCTTCCACCGCATCGGATGTATAACGCGCTCGCTCGCTCAAAGCGGTTCGTCCTGTGCCCTCGATCACTGGCGCAGCTCCCCGCCTCCCCACACATCGCCGTCGAGAGAGCGCAAGTCACTCGAAGTCGGACAAGGCGCGCGAGCGGCGACTCATGGCCGGCCCTATACAACTTCATACATTTGTTCTCTCCGCCGGCGCCGTCGCAAGAAGAACCGCTTGGCGCGCCTCTTGAAGCCTAAAGCTATGGCCGACCGGAAAAGACGTAACGACACTCGTTATACGTACGAGCCTGGTCGTTTTTTACCTATCCACGTGTCGCTGCCACCTTAGCTGCAATCTAGACCCCCCTCGGGGCACTCACGAATAAAAAATAAAAACAATAGACTCCTTTGACCTTATATAGACTCTTTTTTCATTAACTATTAAATAAAAACTAAATTATATATCTGTATATCTCTGTATATATCTGTCCCCCTCTTCAAGACAAACCTGAAAAGGCCAGAAGGCCGACAGCAACAAAGATCAATCCGAAAAAAAAGAAAAGGGTATCCTGGACTTTTTTATTGAGAATTTAAAGTAGAGTAGAAACAAACATTTTAAAATATTACATTTTTAATAGTAAAAATAAGTTCTCGATGCGTTAAAAAAGCATTAGAAAAAGATTTTTGAATCTTGAGATCCAGGTTCGATCCCCGGTCGGGCATGCACCAATGAGTTTTTCGAAATTTATGTTATTTGTTTAATTTATTTGTTCTTACTTACCATTTGCTAAACGGTGAAGGAAAGCATCAAAAGGAAACCTGCATGCCCTAAAAAGCGCGTATTTGTGCCCGAAGTACGGCAACAGGGTTCACCACCCATCACGTCAATGAAACGTCGGTGTACCGAGTGTGGACTGTATTTCTGCATTTCACAGTTCACACTCGGAACACTTATGATACTCCCTCGGGGATACATATCGTGAAAGCTTGATAATATCAAAGCATTGTTTTAGGGAAAATCTAAATCTAAGTCCATACCAAAAAGGCGGCAGCGCCAAATAACTTACTCAGCGGAAAGGTATTTGGAACTCGAGGAAAATGACAATCACGTCATCTGAATACGATGATAATAGAAACAAGAGTGGAACAGCGGAACAGTAGGTAGGTAGGTTCCCTACAGTACGTAGCGACCGCTCAGTTTATTTACGTATATTTTCTTCTTTCAGCACTACTTTCTTATGAGACGCTAATCAAACAATCACCGAAAGGATTTTCTGCGGATCCAGATCTAAACATTGGATAGTATGAGAAAAGTTCTTGTATGAAAATAAATATATTATGAAAATAAACATTGATTTTTGGCAAACAAGATTTTTACCTTTGCGGTCCTATTCATACAATATCCACCATACTATATGCTTAGGTGACAAAGTTGAAACAAAAGCCGAATATATATACGAGTATTTTCACCTCACAAGCTCGAAAATTGCGCCTTTGTTGCTTAAAAACAGTTAGCAAAATCGATTTTTGCTCACTGGTTTTAAACAGTGAAGAAAAGTGTTTTAAATTAAGAACGCTGCGAATTGTTCAGAAACTCCATATCCTTTGCTCAAGAGAAAGAGAGACAGCAAACATCATTCACTCAATATGAATTCTACACGTTGGGATGTTATACACAGCCCCGCAGCTTGTCGGATACCTAGACAAGGTAAATTTCTCGAAATCCTGTGTATGGCTTCCTAATGTGTATGGAATTCGTACCATAGAATATACACTCCGAATAAACAACTGACGTGATGGTTATGTTTTGCGTTTTCAATCGGTTTATCAAAGATTTTCCGACTTTCCGCGGCTTTTGGGATTCAATTAACACCCCTTACATTTTATTTTATATGCAATATTTTTATATGGTGTATTTCTTAAAGGAAAAAAACCATTGAATTCTTATAAGTTCGTTCGAAAAGATGGTGTCTTTACATTTGTGTTTTCTCGCTAGTGAGGTGAAAAGTTGTATGGGTCACACGAGAGCAAATTTATTCTGTTTCTTGTGCCTTTGAATCCCTCACCACCCACGCTCAGGATTCTTACTTAGAATCACTCGCTACGCTCGTGATTCAATTATAGAATCCTTCGCTTGCTCGGGATTCAAACTCGGCACTCGCAAAAAAAAAACTTTGCTCTCTTGTTGCACAAATAACTCTTTTCACCTTACTAGCTCAAAAAGCGCGCCTTTGTTGCTTAAAAACAGTGAGCAAAATCGACTTTTGCTAACTGGTTAAGCAGTGAAGAAAAGTGTTTTAAATTAAGAACGCTGCGAATCAATCTCCTTAACCCGGTGCAGAGTTCATCGCTGCAGTTGCATCGTGTGCGTTAAATACGACAATAATTATTATAATAAAGTCCGCGCCACCACTGGAGTCCGATTGATTAAGGCATTTTGGTTCGTATTCCAAAGTCTATAAAGACTTTGCGGCAGGACTTCTGTGGTGGCGTGGAGTATAATGATAATTATCATTAGCACACATCAATCGCCGCAGCCCGTCGCGCAGCTCATCGCTGCGGGCGATGCGTGGTGTTAAACGCGACAGTTGTTATTTTATTTTGACATGTCATGTCTGCCGTACCGCTAGTGACAAAACAGCAAATCGAACCTACCGTGCTACTATAATAGTGGCAACCACAGACATTCAATAAAGGAGGAGTAGACAGACCATTTTTGAAACATAGTGTATCCCGCTCATAATGCAAACTGTAACGTAACTCTTCCTTGTTCCTCCTTTCGTATTGCAACATTAACAACTACACTGTCATATTGACATGCTTGACAGTTTGACATCGAATGTTGCTAAAAATAAGCGACTTTGTAGTAATTTGTGTCGATTCGGTGAAGCATGATTTAATTTATTTGACAGGACTTAACTTTAAGCGTTCTATCCTTGTCTTTTCGATAAAGAAAGAAAAAGACAGGACGCTTACAATAACGTCAGTCCTGTCAAATAAGTAAAGTTGTAGTAGGTACATCAAATTGACACCATTGTTTGATATTATAATCATTTTAGAAATAAAATGTAATTAAATGTTGTAAAATACTGAGTGTACTGGTGTCCAAGTGCTTCATATAAAAAGGTGCCTGGAGTAACATTATATTGGTAAGTAAACAGATGTTTTGTTGACCAACCTACATGATAATGATACAATTTCGTAAATTTTTTTAACTAATGATCTCTCCTAGGCTTTTGTAATGCCATTGATGAATAATTTCACTTATTATTTTATATAGTACGCTATAAATTATAACCCCTTGTTGAACAAACATGTTTTAATATACAAATTTCATAAATGATCTATGTCATTAGATGGCTTAAGTACTTCTTTACTAAATAGAGGCCAAATCAAGGAAGACAAGGGTAAAACTGTACATAAGGGACCGATTTTTTGGGTTATAGGGGTGGGGGAAAAGGAGGTATCTAAACGTCGCTATTGGTTTTGGAAAAAAAATATTTGAATTATGTAAAAGTTTAGTGTTGTGATAATCCAATAAGGAGAGTGGTTACAGGCAGTTGCATAGTATTGCAGTCATTCGATATTTACCAACTTTCGTAGATTTTTGCTACTGTCCCTGGAAAGACTGGTTAACGATTTGCCTGCTGTCACTCTCCCAGTTTCTAGGTGAGGGTGCTTCGTCTTAAGTCTTATCGACGCTTTCCATCAAGTGCAGTAATGGCCTGAAATGCCTATTGCATGTAAAAATAGTATAGCAATAATTATCAATAATATACTAAAGGAGTATATTTTTGTTTCAGTGCTTAGAAAATGTGCCTGGTACTTCGAATCTCTCTATACTTCAGCACTCGTAGCACAGTGTTTAATCGCGCGTGATGCCACTTGGTTGAATCACAAGTGCGAGGAAAATGACACGACGTTTTTTGCGATTAAGCAGTATGTCACGCTCCTCGCACCTATGATTCAACTAAGTGGCATCGCGCGATTAAACACTCTGCTACGATGCCGGGACATTACTTATGGAAGCCAGGGACAATCCATATCATCGCACAATTCACCAGCAGTTCATTCCGTGGGAAGCCAGGGCGGGTCGTTCATAAATAAACAATTTACTTCATAATTTAAATTGTATTACTTTTCTTCCCCTAGTCTAGTGTAGATAGGTAGCAAGTGCTATTCCTAAGTTCAGCCCATGCTGGTGTATCTGTGTAAACACTCTTTTTCTGTGTGTGTTTTTGCCACGCGAACCATAGAGTTATGTTTAGTCTCTTCCTAGTATTAAAAGTCTGTGGCGGCAACGTATTATTTATTACACGTTCGCTTGATTGGCTGCTTCAGATATCAAATCGTTAGTGCAGTAGGCAAGAATACTTATGTATCTTTAGTTGCCATCTGGACTGTGTGCCTGTAATTAAAACAAAGATATACTATGGAATTCTGATTGTCTAAGGATATGTTCGCACTTGAAGTGACGCGTCGCTTGAAGTGACGTCATGACGTCACAGTTCGTAATAAGTTCAATACCCACAAAAGGTAATTATTTTGAAAGTTCAGTTTTTAGCTATGTTTTTGATGATATGCACCCACTCCTGTTGGCAAATAAAGATACATAATAGAGAGGCAGGTTTGGTTTTGGGTTTCAAATCCAAGTCACAAGATTTTCTTGTTTTGTTTGATTTTATCGGAATTGGGAAATTACCGAATCTTTAAGAAAAAGCCAAAATAAGTGTAATGATGAGCAAAGCGAGGAGGAACGTGTTAATTTTACATAGTATTTTTTTTCCCCTAGTTTTAACAGAATTCATGCATGATATACCCAAAAATATTTTTATTGGGGGGGTTAAGAAGGTCCTAATTTTTGCTTTTTCGCTTTTATCTCAAAAGCGGTGAACTGTTAGCTAAAAATGATTGAGAAAATGTTTTGCCTAATTTGGTAGTTGACTATCTCTAAAACTTTATAAGATGCGGGATAATGTTTAAGGGCAATCTTGTAGGAAATTTTATAGGCTTAATTTTATTTTCAACCACTTTTTAACTACAGCACACCGGACAAACTGAACTCAGCCCAGCAAACTTTCACTGAAATTACCACCAGTGGCAAAATAGCAAATCAAACGTTTTGTTTTACAGCTATAACCCTAACATGACATTTTGCTGAGGGCAGCACTGTTAAAAAAACATGTCATACATCAAAAAGCTTTTACTTACATTACCTATACTGGAGCTCTGACTTAATATAACAAGGCCACGTCAATAAATTTGACCTTCAAATTCTTTACCTTTCAAAGTAAATAGTCGAATTAAAAAAAGTTTCATGAGTGCTAAAGACAATGATATATAAAGGTCATTTATTTTAGCATGCGGCTTTAAATAGAGCTCAGCAAGTCAGCACTACAGTCTGGTTATAAACTTCTTGACATAATGTAGTACGTAACAGAGTGGGATTACAAACGAGCACTTAAATGTCACTATGTACTCGCCCGCACTCTCGCCTGTCAGGTACTTTACATACTTTACATTGGGCAAATCGTTAAGTTTGAAATCGAAAATCTTTCACCAAATACCAAAAATAGAAACGACGACGATTGGAACGAAGCCGAGCAAAGGAGTAATGTGTTAGGTGTACATGTACATAAATCTCGGTAGCTGAGCAAAGCGGAACGGAGTGAGACGTCCCTCGTAGTTTCAACAGAAATATGGTCTGCCCCCAATAGACTATTCCGCAACCAATTTTTTTTTTATATCTTTAATGCACTTTTCAGAACTTAAACTTTGGCACTAGTTTCATTGATATACGATAATAACTGACGAAGTTAGAGAAGTTTAAATTTCATATCTTTAATGCACGGGAATAAACGATAGCTCCCAGGAAGCGGCCACACGACTTGCCCCAAGCTTGTGCCTGCGTTTGTACACAATTAAACTACTACAGCACCCGGAATGATCAGTCCATAAAAATATTTCTATCTAAGCAGCAGTCTTATAAATATTGTGTTGTTCCAAAATGTCAATCAAAAACCATATTTACACCTAAATAAATATTTAAAATGATCGTCGTCAGATAATAATTTTGTCAATCACTTTTTAATGTCTTTTCTTGGCATTAAAGGTTGGGTCATGAAGAGTTTGGTCAAAAAGCCCAACAGTCGCAAAGAAGTCAGATATTTGATTATCTCAACATTAAATCGAAAATATTGTTTTTGGGGTTCCGTACCTAAAAGGTACTAAAAGAACCTGTATGGTGAGACTCCGTTGTCCATCCGTGCGTATGTCACAGTCTCATAACTTTAGCACCGTTAAAGATAAATACATAAAAAATAGCATTAATTTGCCCACAACATGTCACGGTGTAAAAAAAATATGATTGTAAAAATATACTTTTACTATATCTACTGGTTTCGAGAAATCTTTAAAAACCACAAAAATATGTATGCCCCCCCCCCCTATCTTCAAAACTGGTAGACCAAAAAATATGAAAAAAATGTCGATTATAGATGGCCAATAATGGGAAAAATATAGTTATTAAAAAAAAATTGAGCCCAAATGAAAATATAAAAAATAAATAAAAATAAAATAAAAATAATTTTTATTACAATTAAATATGGGTATCATATTGTAGGTATTAAAAAGCTGATTGAAAAAGTATATAGTTTGGCTGTATTTAATTGCATATATTTCGAGAAATCCTTGAAAAACCATAAAAAATGTATGTCCTCCCCCTTATCTCCAAAACTGGTGGACCAAAAATATGTAATAAATCATGGTTATATGTGTTTACGTAAATATTACAGGAAAAATAAAGCCGTTGAGAAATTCACGAAAAAAATTACAAAATTAATTTTATCATCCACAATACGGAACCCAAGGTACGCGAGTCTGAATCGCAATTGGCCGGTTTTTTAAATGTTTACGGATGTAATTATTGCCAAATTATAAAATGACTTTCTCAAAAAGACCTCTTTGTAAACCCTTTGATTTAAACTCCTAAAAACGAGAAACAAATCATAGAATCTGTAGAGCGTCCGCACACGGTAGAGTCGTGTGACGTCAAATCGGTCAAGTGGGCAACGCGCTCATTTAGGCGGGCGTTTAGCAGTACATTAATTTTATTTCAAACTTTGATTGTTAATATCTCTGTAAGTACTTGGTATTTTTCGATGATTTAAAGCTTTTATCCATGTAACAATACTACTAACGCTATCTGCTTACCCATAAACATGAATAAGTTAGAGTGGATAAGTCTATTTAACGATGTGCCGACGACATATCCACTGTCTATGATGGTAGACTAGTGGTATGGTAGACACTTTTTTTTTGACAGTGTCAAATTGACACTTGATTTGACGTTTCATGTTTTGATTTGTTTGATTTTGATTTGATTTGATTTGACTTTCTTTTCTATGCGTACGCCACGGACCGCAAAATATTATTTTATTTAGATACTTCAGTTACATATCTCATACCTTTACAAATTTTGACCTATCACCATGTCGTACCAGCTATACAGAAACACCACTATTGGAAACACGCTTCAAGAGAGCCTCGATGAGCTAATTCAGGTAAGATCTATGTAGTTTACGTTACGATCGTCTATAGGTAATTGCAACGCAACGCAAATGATTCTGTTGTATCAACACATGCATTGTTATTTCAGTATGGCCAGATAACACCTGCTTTAGCGGTGAAGGTTTTGCTGCAGTTTGATAGGTCAATCAACCAGGCACTCTCGACTCGTGTGAAATCTCGACTAACCTTCAAGGCTGGCAAGCTGAATACTTACCGGTAAGACTTGTTTTAGCAATACAAGAGTTTCAATAAATGGTAAGGGAAAAAAAGACTCGCTTGGGCTCTGCACCTTTATCAACACTCTGACCAGGCTGGACAGTGTTCTCAGCATCCTATTAGATATACCAATTTGAACATGATGCTGTATGGCGTCATTGATTCTCTGTAGAATTGTGCCAGAACAGTTAGCAACATCTAAATTTGTCTACAAACCAGTACAAGTGTTGTCTATTGTGTCATAAAGTGAACATTCAAGATCTACTGTTAATCCAATGGGCTTAAAATATGTCCGTCTTCCGTTTCGCCTTCCCCTCTACTACCAAGTGTCATAACACAACTTGTGTGAAGGTAATCTCTGTCCTTCAACATGTTAATCTGTAAGATGGCTTTGGGCCAGTCTAAAATGTAATCTATAGTTTCATACCTCATCATGTTATAGGATCACTTTGTTTATCTGTTTGGAATGGATTGAGGGTGCAGGTTTAAATTAATATCAACTACTATGGTCTATAAGTAAAGTCTCTTACTGCTGTAAAATATTTATCATGTGTCTAGTTTAATGCAAGAAGATTTACCTATGTATTTTTGGTTTTACCCACAAAAGTCCCATTAAACAAAACAATGTTTTCTATTTTATTTATTTTTCTATCAATTATGTAGTATATATGTATATCAGTTTCATACCTTGTGCATATAACCCATGGTCTGCGTTCATTAAAAGACTTTAGAGATGAGGGATTAAAGGTTAAGAGCCCGTTCCAAATCATTCTTCATACATATCTAAGTACAAAAATAACATGCAAAAGAGAAAAAATATATCAAATAAATTTTAAGCTTTCATTTGACAGTCAATGTTACTGATTTTTTCTCAAACATTGTGATAAAAACCCGAACTATTAAAACGATTGACAGGGGTTTGAATTTTAGAAGGAATTGTAAGTCATTTGAGAGTCAAAATTGTAGGAACCAAAGTTAGCAAATTTCGCTCACTAAGGACAGCTTGTGGCTTCTAGTCTTGGACAAATTGTCCAAGCGTATAGTTCAATAAATTTCTATGGTTTTCGCCCTAGAACTGAGTACAAGGCTTCGTTAAGTGACTTATGTACATTTAACGAGAAAAGTAAACACATTAGCACATACACCACTTGGTAATATAATCAATATTCTAAATTATCAAAACAGAATCAAACAGGTAACAAATAATCGAGGCACAAATAGGGTATTTGGAAATAATATTTATCTTCAATGATTTGCTCAGTGCAGTTCAGATGGTGCGGGGCGAGGCGTGAGATGCTTGTTTTATATAATCTTTATTGTCCTGATATGTCTTTATGTCATTTCTGTGAATTAAGGGCGCACCAAGCGTTTGCCTTTGTCTCTGTCTTTTTCTTTACGTGTAAAGAGTAAAGATAATAACCAAACTTTTGCACTTTTTCAATGTTTTTCGTTGTTATTTCCATTATATTGTTCTTAAATAAAAAACTATCGTGTATAAACGCTCCAGTCATCTATTAACTTTATTTTAGTAAATGGAACTTAATATTAAATTACTTATTTATATAAAAAAGTAGGGAAATAGAGAAAAAAATTACTCGAAAAGAGGTAACTTTGCGAATTTATTCTATTGAGCCAACTTTATCAAATTGTGTTTACATCGTGTATACAGTCTAGAATATATACCCAATAGTACCAATATATTTCCCTAGATTTTAATATAATTGTTTACTACTTCAAACAAGGGTTATAAAAATGTGTTGACTGTGTAAAAAGCTCGGTGCGCTCTTAAACCAAACCAACAATGGTTTTTAACTACTTAATCTTGTTTAAGCCCTTTGAAACTTGGTAATCCCAGACCTCGAAGACTGCTTTACTATATCATCTGCCTACTATTTTATTTTAAAATTTTTAGAATTAAAAGATTCTCTTCATGGTTTTTATTTATTATAAAGTGATAGTAGCAAAGGATAATATGCCCTTAATTTTCCAGATTCTGTGACAATGTATGGACTTTTATGTTGAATGATGTGGAGTTCAGAGAAGTCCAAGAAGTCGCTAAGGTTGATAAAGTGAAGATTGTAGCGTGTGATGGAAAAAGTAAGTTAAATAAATTAGGAACATGTATCTTACCCCTTGCTTGTATTACGAGTATATGTACAGCAAAGCATAGCATAGGCCAACCTTGTGCCCACTGGACCGATGACCTGAAGGGCGTCGCTGGTGGCGGCTGGATGAGGGTGACGGGGACCATCAAAATATTGGAAAGGCCTATGTCCAGTAGTGGACTAACACAGGCTGATAGATGGATGGTGTTCCAAGTGTCAACTGAATTATTGACTATGTAACTGTATGTGACTGTGTATTGTTACACCCATCCACGGAGCAATTAAGAAGAGGAGTTGGTTTATGAATGGAGCTAAGTTACGATCAATGGTGTCATAACGTCACAAAAGGGGGCGATTGGCACCAACACATTGGCCAGTGTGTATAGCAGACTTTACGTTATCTATTAATACACCTAAGTTTTGGATCTTCAGGGTGAGGGGACGACTTGGGGCTTTATTTGTCTAACTTCAACATCTATCTCTATCGCTTTCAAAGGTACATGTATCCAATCATGTTACTTTTGAAAGCAATAGCGATCAATGGTAAAGTTAGACAATAAGGCCCCTGATCTTAATACATTCTATTTATGTGGCAAGATTTAAATTTGAATACATACGTTTAATGCTGCATGCACCCCACTCAAATAATGAGACCTAGTTAAGGGGGTATATCGTCGAAATCGACACTTTTTGAAGTTATTTATCTGCTGTTCAAAAGAAGTCCCAAGTTAAATAAATCAGTAAAATAATTTTGAAACCTTTTCCTAGATTTTGGACTATCATAAATGCGATTGGAGTAATTTCACTCAATAGAAATAATTATTGAAATGAGGTCTAAATTTACACTTTTTTGATATTCTGACAGATTGGGATAGCATAATTATAGACTTCAAAAATATTTTTAAGTAGATGGGTTTTAACAATACCTAAATTACTGGTTATGGAAATTTTCTTAACTATTTTAGTTCATTTTGTATTAAATTAAAATCGACTTTTTGTGAATTTTCGCACTGCGAGTCTTTCCGCCTGGAGTAACGGAGTAACCTTTGCGCGGACGATATATCACCTTAACAGTAAAAATCGCGTTAAAATCCTTTTAATGGTTGTTGTACAGATCGCACGGTCCTACTTGACTCTCAACTCTCTCTTCCTAAAATCTATATCACGGCCAAGTAATATCATCTATAAGACGACTTATGAACCATAAGTGAATAATAAAGCCAATTCTGAAGACTTTAATTGTAGTTTTAGGCTATCAAAGCTTGAAATTTTCCGAAGAAATTTAGCTTCTATTCCTAACTCTTAAGGACTATTTTGTATTGAAGAAAATGTTGTTTTGACAGCACTAAAACTAAAATTGAAGCCTTCGGAATCGGCTTTATTATATGGATATGTAGAGACTAAGTTTTTATATTTTTATTCCAGATGTGGAAGAAAGAAGATAATAGTTTGGATCTAATTTAATTTTAGCATTTAGTTTCATTTCAATTCAAAATTGAGAAGCGCGCAAATTGCATTATTTTTTGTTACATTATGTTTAATAAAGCATACCATTGTTTATTGTGAAGAATAATAAACTATTTTCATTCTAATGTAATAACAATAAATTTTAGAGTTTGTTGTTATTGAGAGCTTGGTACTGTCTAAATGAAACAACTTGCGGAAATTCTGACTCTTGTTGATTTGCGTTATAAATATAAGTTATTCTCAAAATACTGTTGTTAAGATAAAATCGTGTTTGTATTTCTGAAATGTATGGGTATTCTTAATAAAATAGGACTGATATTTGATCTTCATATTATTGCATTCTTTTTTAATAAAATAGACCTACCTAATATATAAATGATGGTGCCCCGAGAAATTACTGAAGACACAAAAAAAAAAACTTAATATCACTCAATAAAAATGTTTATTATCGGACATACAGTGAACAATTACAATTTATTTAATAATATTTTATACACAGTATATTTACAACACCATTTTATATCCTCACAGATCCTTAAAATTCCGTAAGTCAGTCACCAGTATTTAAGATAACTAAACACAAAAACCATGGTATTAAAGAACAATTTTGTTTTCTGATCAGATAAATCATTGTTAACTCATAATTTGTCGAAAGTATTGTGGGAAATTATTAAAGCCATATTAATCAATTACACCTAAAGTTACATGCATTATGCAATCATTTATATATTTTTGTGCTAAAACCGCACATTATAGGCAACAAAAAATATATTATAGCTAAATATAGTAACAGTTGAATGTCCAACACCTAAATATCACCAGTATTGAAAAATGGTCAAAGAATGTCATGAGCCATCACCACGCAGAATTTAAATACAACAAATTGTACATTTTCAAAAGGATATATCCGACCTAACGTTGCAAATCCAAACTAAGCGCAATATGACGGCGGTGACGTCAGATCCGCTAGCAAATCCAACTCTTCCTCTGTCAAGGCCTCTCTATGTTTCGGCCAATCGTCTTGGTGCGTTCTGCGGAAGTCAGCTAGGGCAGTTCTGATAGACGAAGGCACCGGATCTGGAGCGTTGGTATGACGGGATAGCTCTGCTAGGACCACCCCAATGCGTTGGCCAAGGCTATAAGGCCTAGAAGCCAAGTAGGCACAAAGACCTAAAACGCCGCAGTGACGTTCAACGAGCTCTTTGGAGCGACAGCTTTTGAGCAGTTTGTTGAGGGTGCGATTTTCGTCTGGTAAAGCTTGACAATGCATCAAGCCTGTAAGAAGTTTGGCCGCTGCTTGCCGTACCTGTGAAAAAAAAAGTGCGAAAAGTTAGACTATCAAACAACCAAGTATTGTTGCTAGCCTACAGCAACAACACACTTAACTTCATTTATTCTTAGTGAAAAAGGTGTGTCAGGATCGTAGCAGATGAAAATTTGTAGTCTCTGTTTATCCCACTGGGAGACAGGCGTGAGTATATGTATGTATTCTTAGCGAAGTTGAAGAAAACTAGATTATTAACATAGCTTGACATGGTTTTTAATTTCCCTTGCTAGCGCTCGGCCTCCTAACCTTAGGACCATTTAACACAAACTAACCCTCGAAATAAATAACAAATACCTTTAAAAATTAACTAGGTATAAATATCTTGGCGGTTCCTCACATGTTATGTGGATATGAAAGAGGAATAAAAGATATTCTCAGCTACGAAAAAATCATTTCTTTCATTGCGGTGGGATGACGCAATGTTACTCCCTTTTTAATATCTTATAAATAGTTTTTTTTTTTACCTATTTGTAATATTTTTCTTTTTACTTCATTGTGACTGATGCCGGGCCTGAATGGCCCGAAATATATCTCACTTGAATTTTATTTAAATGTGTTTTATCTAGTTTAATTATTTAAAAAGCCAAAAGTCAATATTTAATATTTATTTACATGATACCTTATCAAAAACAATATACATGTCGCAGTGAGGATATCAGGGATTTTGTGGTATCCCGGAAGATATTCAATATTCCACCAATTTTTACTAAAAAAAATCTAGTGAAAAGTGTCCCTAAGGAAACGACGAAATTCATGATATCCTCATTTCTCTGATAGATAGATAATTGGTTTCGATTTCGAATAGCAAACTTGAGACAAGATTAAATTAATTTTATTGTCTGTATTGTCAAGACAGACAAGATTTTTTGTTTGTTTTTATGAAGTGTGTCATCTCTGAGTATTACTTATTATATGAAAAAAAAAAAAAACGAAAATGTCAACTAACTCTAAAATTACGGCAACTTGTTCTTACCTCCAACCTGGGGTCTCTCATCAGCTTCAAGGCGAACTGCTCTGCTGTCACCGCGCGTTCCGGTTGTTGACACAGCATCGGCAGTCCATAGAACAGCAGCGGTTGAGCGAATTCGACACACGCCAGCCGCGCCCACCACGAGCGACTTGTTGATACGTTCTCCACCGATTCTAGAACGGGCGAATACACAATGAATAGACTATAGTAGTAGACTTTGCTTTATGCAGCCATGTTAGTACTGGTACAAAAATATAATTATTACTTTTTAAAGCTTCTTGATTTTTCTAATACGTACATGTATATGAGTATATAATTAAATAAAATCCTGTATACTATAAAAACCTCAAGATATATTTCAGATCCGATCAGGATCCGGCATCAGTTGATTCAATTGAGTTGAGTTTATAATGATTATGTCAATATATAAACTCAACTGATACCGGGTCCTGATCAGACCCGAAATATATTCTGAGGTTTTTAAAATATAAAGTAAATATATACAAGGTGAATTTGTGAACATCGTCCAAATTCATACTTGAGCCTTGGTAAGTGATCAGCATCATAAACCAATAACGATTTTTGTAAAATTCATAAAATGAAATTTCGACTCCCCATAGTGATTCACTCAGGACTGGGAGCGAATTACTATGGGAAGTCGAAATTTCATTATACGAATTTCACAGAAATTGTTATCGATTCATGATGCTGATCACTTAACAAGCCTCCAGTATAAATATGGACGATGATGGAAAAGTCACCTTGTATATATATAGGTACGTATTAGAAAAAATCAAATTAGTACTGGAGACAGTGATAAAAAATGACGGGTTGTTCCTCTTGGCTAAATTAGGTTGCCAAACTTTTGACATCGCTGTTCAAAGGTGGGATGCCACGTTCTGCGGGACATCTAGATACACCGTTCAAGCAAGACGAACTTACCAAGGGCTTTATCAAAGGCCTCCTCCGTGTGTAAAGCCATGGCTAAGGAAGCTAGGAATCCGTCGGCAGCTCGGCCTAACTCATCATGAGGCTGCGGGGGACCCCGCGCGGAGAGGGCGCAGGCGGTGCGCATGAGTTCGTACTGCGTGATCGTTGCGCCGTTTATGCCGCGCACGATGATGCCCATGCAGCCGCGGAGTACTATATAATAAAAAATATACCTATATTGAATGCAAGATTAAGGGGGCGGGTTATCCCGATTTTGTATCTTTTAAAATTCATTTTAAACCATGAAATTGTGATGACTGAATTTTGGAAAAAAAATCGTATAACCCTTTTTGATCATAATATTTCGGCTGTTCGATACACGATTACTTTCATTTTCTTGCATACAATAAAATCAAAAAGATAAAGGCCCCTGTATATGATAAATATAATGTTATTTGAGTAATATTAGTTTTCAGACGATAAAACTTATATCAAAATAAATGTCGTAAAAATGTGACATAAAATGGACGTCATATAAAAACCCTCATTCCAAAATAATAAATAAAGTGCAAAATGAAGGCGTTGGAGCATGACAGATTTCTCTGAATAACCTCGCCTTAAAAATGGATTTTATTTACGCGCGATGGAAAGTGTGACAGTGACATTGAAAGAAGTGTGAATACAGGAAATAAAGTGAATGTACCTCTACCCTTGTTTATGGGCAGATTGGTGCAAAAATGAGTGTTGACTTCTCACTCATGCATGACAGTAAATTTTGGGTATTGTAAGATCGGCACCGAATTAGAGTGAATGCAGTGGAAATGCGTTATCCAAAGAAAGTTGCACGGCGGTTTTTTGGCTACTTATTATGTAGGTGATAACAATCACACCCATATGCATTCTATGTTAGACCTAAAAGTGTCACCTACCTGTAGTCAAAAGGTTAACCGCTCTAGCATGCTCCTTAGGTCCAGGCGCTGCACTATCACCGCCAAGTCTCAACGCCGCGTCTAGTCTGTCAGCCAAAACCTTTTCTGCTCTACCGACGATGGCCACTGATTCACCATCCGCGGCGTCTGATTGGTCATTTTCACCTGTAACATCGTACACATGAGAAAAAAACAACAAACAAAAAACATACTTGTTAAGTACAGTTAGTTCTCGTCAACATTGCTATACACTCAGTTTCTAAATATTTCTATATACAAGGTTATTTTTGGACCCCTAGCCAAAAGTAAATACATTTTTGGAAAGAAATAAAAAATATCTGGTAAAAAAAAACAACTTTTTCTTTTAAATCCGCATTTTACGCCACTTTGTAAATCCTAAATTTTTACGCGCGTTCGGTCACTCTTGCACTTAACGCGGTGGCGGGCGATAGGGAGGGTGGTGAGGGGGTGGCCAGGCGGTGCGCGTAGTCAACTATCGAGTGAGCATAATTTTAATTTATGTAAGGAATAGTTGGCAAAAAAATGTGAAAAAATATATCGTTTTTTATTTCACAAATTGACTGTACTGCTGCAATACTATGACGTGAAAAAATTTGGCTAGGAGTCCAAAATTAACCCTGTATAATCATAGAGTTTTGTCAGGCTAAAAATATAAGTTTTAGATCAGTAAATTGGTAAAAATACCAAAATTAACACATACAATTAATGGACAAAAGATATATAGGTTGCGCAAGTGGAAGAGGGCCGGGCCGCCCTAGAAGGCCGCCGATCAAATTTACTACATACTAAAGAAGCGCAAAATGAAAGTACCCGGAAAAGAAGAGCTCGAATGACTTAGATTTATAGATGTGGAAGAAGCAACAGAGGAGTGTCAGGAGCGTATCAGATGGAAATCTGATCTGAAATGGATGGACTACCTTTGCTTACCCCTCTGGAAGATGTAGGACGTATAAAAAATCATTTTCCGCGTTTTCAAGTCTGACATTTCGCCAGACTTTAGAAGTTTACGTTGTGTACATCATCAGCGTTAGGCGTGCCTGTATCAGGTTCCAGTCTGCCTACAGTAACCGGAACCAGGTTCTGGCCCCGATTGAGTTCCGGTCCCGGATCCATCGATGATGTTTCTATAGCGAGACTTTACCTTGTGTAGGCGCATCATCAGAGTTGGGCGTGTCTGCATCTGGTTCCAGTCTGCCCACAGTCACCGTAACCAGGTTTTGGCTCCGATTGCGTTCCGGTTCCGGTTCCGTCGATGATGTTTCTCTGGCGGAGCAGGTTACTGCTGCCATCGATGTAGCGGTTTTTATTACTGTCAAAAAGAAAATATATCATAATTAATTTTAATTTAACACGCCAAATAATAAAACACCATCATGTAGATACGTAAGTATATCGTAACAACATGTTATCAGGGAAGTTGCGAGTGTACCAGTACTGATGATGATGATGATGATGTCCTCCTAGACGTCTATCCTAGACGCTCCGATGTGGCTGGAAAATCCGAGTTTCGTCAGAAATATCCTGTCACACGAAATACAGTGCAGTTGTCCATACGAGTTGTACGTATAGTTATACGTGGGCTTGGGGCGAGTCTTGCAGTGTAAGCGTTTAGGGTCGAGGACTTCCAACGAACTGTTTCAAAGTTCTCGGTTCCATCATGCACAGATTTTCGCCATTCAGGTCGCATGTGTGCAAGCTCTTCCCAGGAGTTTGATGCGATGCCACTCGCAGCCAAATGACGTTTCAGGACATCCTTGTACCGTAAGTACTGACCTCCAGGCTTGCGTTTTCCAGTGGGGATCTCGGAGTAGAAAACTGCCTTTGGGAGTCGAGAGTCATCCATACGAACGAGGTGTCCACACCATCGTAATTGGCCTAAAAGTACTATACAGCCAATCTGTAGGGTTAATACTTGCGATAGTCGGCACTCGGTGAAACCGTTTTTGGTTTAAATTTCCAAAATCTTGGATTTTAATTTACCTTCTCATATTTTTAGTGATTAGATTTTCTGAATTAACTTTCCAATAAATTAAATTATTTTGTCAATTAAGATAAGAAATAATAACAGCTTAAATTAATGGTTTTGTTTGGTTGGTTTTAGACTGGTTCATTACTAGATTGCTTTTAAAAGAACAGATCTAAAAAGGCCAACTTGGGTGAATCATGAAATGATTTGAAAGTAGGATAGCGTCAGAGTTTCTTCATGCGTGCAAAAGAGACGGCATTACAACAGATTCATAATTGATCGGCCTTTTTAGAGGACCAGGGGTAACTTCTGAAAGACACAACGTACGGTTATTTTTTAGACGATCACGCTACAGACTTCTACACTTGAATTTTATGATTAATTCATTCTTTCATTTAAATTTTCGTTACCTACCTAACGTGCCCACTTAAATACGTGAAATTGTTCGTTACCTAAAAAAGCGCAGGTAAATAGATACAAGTATGTTAGGCAGAAAAAAACCGGCCAAGTGCTCGTCAGGCCACGCGCAATGTAGGGTTCCGTAATTGCCCTGCACAATATGCGGACTTCTTCTCCAAGTACATTTTATAAGTTTGTCGACTATTACAGATTGCGCCAAACTTATAATACGCTCGGAAGTTGCTCTTCCCAAGAACGGCCCATACATTTTGTTCGTACTGATGCGAATCGTCCCGTGTTTAGAGGGGACTAAAAGTTGAGCGCGATCTGTACTCGTTAACTTGTAAAGCCTACTTAGCTGTGATAGTTTTCCTTTTAATTTCGTTATGTATACTACTGCTGTGATTTTTTTCACGTCTCCAAATACAACCATTTCACTGGCAGCCGGGAGAGGGACACTTGACTCTTACAAAAATTAACACTTTTAAGCTTAATATTTCGCACACGGAAGCCTGGATCGAAAAATGGTCTTCTCACACCCCCAATATTTTTAAATTACCTATCCAACGACACCCCACACTAGGGCATAGACAAGAAAAAAAAACATCCCACTTTACGTGTAGGGGAGGTACCTTAAAAAAAATCTTTTTCAAAATTTTACTGTACCACTTTATCGGCGTGATAAATATCTATACCCATGCCAAATTACAGCTTTCTAGTACTAATAGTCTCTAAGCTAAGCCGCGGTCAGACAGACAGACAGACGGACACGGCGAAACTAAAAGAGTTCCTTGTTGTTGACTACGGAACCCTAAAAAAGAGGCAGGGGTGGCACAAAGCAATGTGGCTTATATTTGAGAAAATTCTAAATCCGGCACTGCTTTACACCTACTTACCAATTTCACCATGCTCGTCATAGAGCGCTGCAAGTTTGGGCTTAGTGGCTGCTAAGAACTGAACTATCTGAGGCGCCGCGCCGGGGGAGCCTCCAGGGAACACCAGCTCAGTGTCAAACAACGTCATCAGGATGCTGTGGAAAAGTTTTAGTTCACTTTCACACACGTATTTCACAAGACATTTTAATAATAGGTCATGAAATTGACAAAATTTTCTTACATATTCAAGAGTTCATAATTCCTGTATTTCCATTATTTGTTTTTTTTTGTTTAAAAGTTGCTTTCCAGGTTTTATTTCTACGTATTAATTTTTTTGTTTTATTACAAAAATTAAATCTTCAAAGACAGTTCATCCGAAATGTCATCCATTTCTATGATAAGATTCGTAACATTTTTTACAACTGATACTTAGCTTAATGTTGTTTCATTCATACAAAATTTATTTTTAATTATGTTTGCCATTCCTAAAAAAATGCAAAAATGTTTTTACTGAAAATCGAATTTTCTTTAAATTCTCCATAGATAACGGCAATTTCACACAATATCTTCCGGGCAACTTTTGGGTGGAAAGAAGAAAGACAATAAGGTAATTAAGGATCGGCGCTCGGGCTCGAGCAAAAACAGGGTTCGGCGTTCTTAGTTCTGATGGTAGTAAATGTTACAATTTCTAAATAAAATAAATAACACTTGCTACTCGATAACATGAAGTACAAAGGTTGATGAGAAAATTGCAGTAAAATTTTATAGTTACTTCAAAAAAAAGCAACCCCTCACCTTGGCAGCTCGCGGGCGACTGAGGGCCGCGACCGTGAATATAGGAGCGTTTTTCTTGAAATTGATTGTGCTTTTACTATTTCATGTTTAACATTAAGTTACATAATATATCAAGTTACATAATATATCAAGTTACACGATACATCAAGTTACACGATATATCAAGTTACATAATAACGTACTTCTTGAAAATGTTTTGTTCTTTTAAGTTAATAAGTCTTTAGCTTTAACTGTTAATGTTTCGGTATTTTTATAAAAATATACTGTGTGATAATTTTGGAAAACTATTTGTCTATAATAATGTCTGTCTACTTATCCTTTCACTGTTTGTTTTTTCTTGTAAGACTTTGTTTTTCAAAATAAAATAAAATAAATAAAATGAAAGATTTTTTCTGAATTAAAATTATATAAAAATTTCAAGGCAACTTTCTCATCAACCCTTGTACTTCATCTTATCGAGTAGCGAGTGTTATTAATTTTGTTAATAAATTATAACATAGACTACCATCAAAAGTGAGATCGCTGCACCTTGTTTTTGCCCGGGAGCCCGAGCGCCGACCCTTTAAAAAAGGGGTATTGTAAATGCTAAAACTGCACACAGCTATTTTAATAAAAACCTAATATTAACATAGAAAATACATTAACTTACTAAAATTGTACAAGTTAATAACTTTTATTTAGTTCATGTACGTTTATTATTTTACTAAACATATTTTTATAAGATTAAATTTGACTTGTAAAATGTGTATTACGAGTACCTACTTTACAAAATAAACAATTTGATTTTGAATTTAAACATGTAGTTTAGATGTAAAAGATTTTTTTTTTACTGTCTATTCGCTACCACTTTCACACCACGAACATTATAAAGTTTACAGCCGTTGAAACAAAAGTGATTACCTGCCAATACTCTCCCGCACATTCTGGTATGGGTGCTGAATGAACCTGGCCGCATCCAGTTGTTCCAGAAGCTGCGCCGCTAGAGGAGCCGTGCGCCACGTCATCGACCCGAGCGCACCCTGCAAACGTTCACACTTGTTGGCAGGGTTCGAAAGTATCAAGATAATGACGCTGCTTGATACTTATCCGAAACATTATCCGATAATGATCGGATAATTATCAGGAATGTAAGAAATTAATTTGTTATATTGTTTCATAACAAATGCATTATAATTTGGGCAATTCTAACAAAAACAAATATATTTTATGATTTTTATTTAAAATCCAACACAAATTAACATTAATTAAAGTAAAAATCAGTGTCCGTCAGATTCGACATTATAAACATATTAAATTGGATTGACCAAAGATGCCAAAGGAATAATATGCCTCTTGAGTGTAGGTGTCGAATAGCAGCCTACTAAAAGATATCAGGTTCGAATTTTCGGTTTTGTTCCCAAAAATCGTTCTATAATGTATTATTTAGATTAAATAGGTAGACAGATAGATACGTATATATATATTAATAGGACTTTCAAGCAAATTACGTAGATTGCCGAATTTCACTTGTTTCGAGTTCCGCAGCAGATATATAAATGGAAAAAGCTTTATATCATATGAAAATAATTTATTTGGGATATGAATCCATAAAATCGTAACTAAAACGTTTATTCAAAGCAAAATGGAAATATTATAATATATATAAACGGGTATTATACAATATAAACTCTTCCCGTAGACCACGAGGTACACAACTGCCTCGAAACGTCGGGTGTTCTTTTCGAAAAAAAAAGGTAAAAAAATTTGCTCGCGATAGACCCGTTTATATATGTGAGAAACGTGAGAGTTTTAAAGATGGATATAAACAAACCTGCAAAGCGTAAAGTCTAGCACAGACCCCGAAGGAACTATTCTGGTCAGCATCACAATCGTCATCAGTCGGCTGTGGCGCACAAAGAGTCATCAACGCCTGCAGCACTGGGGCCCCACGGTTTGGGTCGAGGTTTTCTACAGCCGAGGCGATACAGGTGCCCCAGTCTTCCATTGTCTCTGGAGTTACTGATGTGAGCCCTGAGAAAGAGTGGGATTAACTATAAAAGAAAAGTTGTCAAATTCAAGTGACAATGCAAAGTTCAAAAGTTCAAACATGTTTATTTGTGAAACCAAGGTACAGTAAGTTGTTACATATAATATTGGTGGATGCTTCAGCTCAGCTCTGCCTTTTAAGGCGTACAAATAATTTTATTACCTAAAAATAAGATAATCTATATAACAACACAAACGCGCGGCTACAAAATACACAAACAACAGAAAAAAACAAACAAAAAACATTTAAGACATAGCAGTAAGTTTCAAGAAGTTTTATTCTATAATGTCTACTGATAGCAGTGATTCTGATCATAACTTGAGTCCACCTGATGTTCTCCAAACGGCGACGAAAATGATAAACAGTCTACTTCCAGAAAAATCGAAAAAATCTTACGACCGATGCTTTCAAGAATTGTTGGAGTGGAAAATGCTTTAAAAGGTCACGTCATTTTCTGAAAACGTGTTATTGGCCTACTTCAAAGACTTATCGGATAAATTTAAGAGTTCGTCCGTATGGACTAAATACTCCATGATTAAAAGTACACTGAGTATTTACAATATTCAAAATGTAAGCAATCACTATGATAAATAATGTAATTTTGTTGTTGTTCTAACTTTTGTGTTTTATTTAAAATCGATACCTATTGCATGAGTGTAGATACAGTAGTGTATGAAACTGCACATAATACCTCTTTATGTGCCAGTTCCATAAACTAATATTATGGATAAACATTACGATTAGGGGAACCATATAGTCAGAATGACCTAAAGCTGTGAAGAAAAATTATAAAATTCCCATTTCCAATTATGACGATAAAAAGGACTAACTCTGCAATAAAGGAACATTCTTTGTACTCTTCTCATAGACAACTGTGTGTATTTGTCCCACAGGCTATAAGAATAACAACTATTTTTATCCGTAGCTTCAACTGCGTGCTTTAATATTTGTGAGGTCTCTAGGGACGATTTTGGGAAATTAACGTATATGTCTGCCTATACTTTGGCAAATTTCAATAACCGTGATTAACAAACTAACGAGCAGACACTTACCAGCTTTCAGCACTTCAACAGCTTTTGCATAAAAAGCTAGCGCTCGCTTCCTGTCCCAATACCTCGGTGCTCTGATAGCGGCCGCAGCGATCTCCGCTGCAAAGCGCTGCGGCGCTTCTTGTGAGTCGGCGGCGTGTTTTAGAGCTAGGTCTAGGAATTTGTTTGCAATGCGGTCGCCGAAGCATCGGAAAAGTACCTGGAAACATTAAGATTCATGTGTATAAACGCATAGTAAAATTTACTGCATGTGTATTATTAGCCGTCCATGCCACAACGAATTATACAAGCAATAGGGTATACTTTTAGTAATTTGCCATCACAGGGAGAGGGAAGGGGTATTGTCAGCATAGTCTGATTGGTCAAGTTCGCCCATCTGTTAATGTGGGCGCATCACGAAAACACAATAGTGATAGTTTATCCATGGTTGCCCCTACCAACCGATACAAAATACATACATATTTTTGCAAGCGCGATTGGTAGAATTAGAAAATATGAATTCACATTTCCATATAAGGGCCCAATTACAAAACTCACCCTAAACATAGCAAATCGGCTGCCACTGAACTTATCCTTTCCTTTCTTCTCTTCGACTGTCAAGAAAGCAATCAGTCTGTTGACGTTCTCTTCTGTGGTGAAGAACTCGAAAATGTGGCGCTCTCCTTCCTCCATGGTTGTGGGGTCTCGGTCTAAAGGGACTTGGTCCTTAGACGGTGCTGCCACCTAGAAAATTATAATATTGTACAGCTTGTATAAAAAGTCATTAAATGGAACTAAAATTGTTTTTACTGGTAACACCTGATTTCCCTATACAAAAGATCTCAGATGTTGCCATATTAATTCTGTTTTGGCAAAGAAAGTGGCGCCCCTATTTATTTCTAGACTTTATTGACAATATGTATGTGTATTGTTTCATTATGATAATTATGATGTTGATTAATTAATATTATTAGATGTGACAATGTTACATTACTCAAAATATAGTTTTCTTCTAACTACCACATTATTATTATAATTATTAACCTAAATAGCGTGTACAATACGTTGCTCTATTTCCCACGGGAAGAAAAGCTGTACCAAAATCAATAGTTATTTGTATTACAGGGGGCGTAAGTAATATTTTAGGGATTCAATATACGCCACCCGAGAACAAAATATTTGGGCCCCGAGTGATACACACTATTTTTCATTACTACCTATGAGAAAAAGAAAAAGCTACGAGTCCCGGTATATTGTGGTAAAAATTGTTCCACCACATTAGCTGCATCATTTACTACGTTTTCAGGAATTAATATATCACTATCACTACTCGAACGCATTTTTAATTATTATTTGCAATACCGCCGAAGTACAAGTAGGAATAAAACCGTGTGTTTATTTCTTCAATTTATTCTTATAAACCACACTAATAAAAATTGTACAAAAACTCGTCTTTACACAGAATCGCCCGGGCAGCCATTGCTCTTCCGTTCCTCTCTCCCATTCCTTCTCGCTCGCACCAGCAGTCTTCGTCTTTCTCACAGATCGATCCTTATATCTTTCATTCCTACATACACGAACAAATATTCGTGTAAGTTTGCTTGTGTGATCGTTTGGTGTTTGTGTTACAGCATGTAATTTAGTGTGCAACATAAATTTATCGCAAGCGTGTGCGTGCGTGAGTAAATGTGTGCTGTGCATGTTTACCTCCTCTCCCGCGGAAAGTGGCAGAATGAATTCAGTACTAAGAGTAGCGCTTTGTCACGTCCCGTTTTAAATGGTCTAGGCGTAGGTACGTAAAATCTTCCCTTTTTTTCTTGAAAGGTTGCGAGCGACAAATGATTTATTATAAATCATTCTAATATAATGGGACAAGTTTATGAAACAGGAAAAACATAGAAATGTTTACAATAGTAATAGATATTGAAGAGTCGCGATTTAAGCACGGAATCCTCGGCCTGGAAACGCGGGTCCTATTCGCATATTCTCGTAATTTTTTCTTACCTCTAATTTCTCCGGCCACGCATAGAATCCATACACGGAAGTTCTAAGCCACGGCTTATCCCAGTCTTCATCTGTCTTTGGTATCCTCGATTCGGACCACGTCACCCATTCATTGTCTTTTCTGTATCCTGAAACCAGAAATTTAAATCTGTATAAGATGATATGGCCAAATTTATTACTTATTAGCAAAGATAAAACGGACACGAAGCGAACAAAAACGAAGAAACGAACAGATGGCAACATGTTCCACACGCTTTACTTTTCATATGACTTTCGTCATACGATGATAATTCAACCAAGTTAAACTCCTTGAAATACAAATAAAACATGTTATGAATCCAGGCAAAAGGTTTTTATTTTAAAAGCTCGATACGTTTTTGTACAGAGCTTCTAAAAATCACTCGCTTTCGGCCTTTCCAAATCGTCGCGTGTCAGAATTGCCGTCCTGAGCTTTACGAATAAGCGAGATGAGTTTGACCTCAGTTCAGTGCAATAGTAACAAATAACCAATTTTAATCAAAATTTCGCAAAAATATTCTGTGTACAGGCCAGACTTTTTTACTACTTTATTATTGATAAGTATAGACATTGTGATTATTGCAAAACGGCTCGACTCAGTTACTATTTTTGATCGAGTTCGAGGCGCAACGTCGTCGCGTAAGCGTGTTTACTCGCCCAGAAGAAGGTAGTCTGAATCTGCTTAAACTGGTCTGCTATCCCGATCAAAAATACTTATTGAGGTGAGGCGTTTTGCAAAAAATTATGTTTTATCCTCAAGTTTCATTCAATTCGATAAGTATAGATATTGATGCTTGATTAGTTGCAAGTTATATAATAGTAGATTATGCACTAAGGGAATAAAGCAGTGTCTTACGTCACGGGCGGCATATTGAACCCTGAGCGTAACGAGGGAGTTATATAGAGTCCTGAGTAAAGCGAGGGATTCAAGCTGCCCAAGACAAAGACAGGCTTTATTCCAGAGGAGCATACTCTACTTTTCAAACCTTCTGCGAGACAATAAAAAGCTCGACATTTTTTATCAACATTAATAATTCAATAAAATTCAATGACAATTACAGCACCAAACACCGTCTTTTGTTTCACATTCTTTGTAAACGCTTTTTTTCTTTTTGTTGAATTCTGCTTATGGTGGCCAGTCCGATTTTCGAACAAACCTCTTTACAATCCCATATGGGCATTTGTTTTCCACGAGAATTTAAATCACTTTAATCCCTAGGGATTTTCATATAACTTTATATCCCTTGAGATATAATGCGTTGCTTTACGTTGAGGTTGCATGATATGTAATTGGACATTGTCGAGCAAGTGGTGTGAAAATGAATATTTCACATAGGTTCGAGGAAATCTTACCAGGTACATTTTTCATTGGCCTCGGCACCCCAGCTACCTCATACGGATCGATAGTTATCTTCTTCACCTTGTGCTTTCTCTGTTTCAACGCAAAATGCGTCAGCCTTATGGCGATTCTTCTCACTGCTATATCGTCATGGATCAGAGAGTTGACTATCAGACGGACGGCGTTGGGCGTGTATGGGGTTTGTAGACTCGGGCAGTAGGTTAGCATTTGCATTATTAGTTCGAGGCGGCGCCATTGTCTGGGGAGGTAAATGTCTATTACACATTGGGGTATTGTTTTCTTTTTAATGCCTCTTCATTGCCTACAGTTTTAACGCCTTTGATAACTGATCCGATATCGGATGTCATAAATAAATAGTATACAACGTGTAACAGAAACGTATAACCATATTTGAAGAGCTTATTCAGTCAATGGTTTAGAACAAATTTTACTATGGAACAAACCCTGTATATTGAAAAAAAAAATAACTTTTTCATAGAAAAATGCAATGCCGCTCGGCTGAAATGTATGGAAGGGCAGATTTTTTTTTTGAGATTTTTGGGTTGGCTCCATAGTAAAAGTTGTTCTTTACCATTGACTGAATAAGCTCTTAAAATATGGTTACACCTTTCTGTTACACCTTGTATATATATGATATCAGATTCGTTGTGCAAATCAAAATACAGAAAATGGGTATTTTCCGAAATCATCGATAAAATGTCATACTTTGAAAATGTCTTGATCCCATAGAAACGTGTGTGTGATTTTTATTTTCTCGGTGTTCCAATATGACTAACATAAGCATAATCATCTAAAACTTTCCAGGGAAAGGAGCGCTTCAAGTCAGCTTCATGCAAGCAGCGGTATTAGTATATAGATTTGTACTCAGATTACTCACACATTAGGCGTCTCTGCTATTTCCACCAACTTTTCCAACAGCTCATTGTAACTACCCACATTCCTCTTTGCCACCTGCGCTTCTTTATCTTCCGCTTTACTCAAATGCGCCACGAACTCTTCGTCACTGAGTTGAGACTCGTTTAGGAAGTATCTAGCTGACTCGACGGAGGCGGTAGTCATTTTGAGTTCTGTGTTTACAGCCGGGAATTGACGATGCAGGGTTTCGCTGAAGGCTTGTTCCAATCTAGAGAAAAAATTTAGATTAGGACGTTAAGAACAGACATCATGACGCGACCAACTCGGTTGTGGGCGTGGCAAAATTTAATGCAGTTTCATTTCATTATAAAGTGCACACTCCATGAAACATGCGAGGACAATACAATCGTGCCGATTTCGTCGCGGGCGCAAAATTGAAAACTTGTTTCAGGAGAAATCAAATTTTGGCAACTGTGGACGTTTTCAAACATTATTTTTGGTTATTATTAATCTAGATAATATTTTCGATGTTTGACTAGTATTAATTTTTTCATTTTATCTAATCTCAAAACAATGGAGGCACATTCGGCTACACTTCTGGTAAAAATCGTTAAATTTACACATCTTAGGGGTTTGATGTTAATACACTCAATTTTCACGGGTTTTTAGTTCGACTTAAACATAGATCTAGATAATGTTAATGGACTCGACCTAAAATATTATAATAACATTCCATAGACACCCACCCATATGGTGACAGCGTTTGTATGGAGTTTTGGGTGTGATGACGCCTCTTAATGTGAAAATTTAGGATGAATCATATTGAATGAATGAATAATGAATGAATGAATGAATAAACACTTTATTGCACACATATAAGAAGACAAGATACACACAAAGAACAGATAGAAGGCAAGGGCGGACTTATTCCTAAAAGAAATTTCTTCCAGTCAACCTTGGGAAAACATAAACACATTTTTATCTTGAAAATTTAACTTAATCAGTGCATAACAATATGTAAAAGTTATTTTAAACCTATAACATAAACATAAAAATATACTTTATACAAATACATACATAAATACACAGATACATATATACAGACAAACAGTAGCTTAGTCAGTAAGTCATTCAGAGAGATGAGAGGTAAAATTTTTCAAGTTGTATCTAAAAGAGGACACAGAAGGAAGATCTTTGAGGTTTTGCGGAAGTTCATTCCAGAGTCGAACAGCATTGACCGTGAAGGATTTGGTGAAACGATCAGTGGTGTGGGCAGGCATTGCCAGATCGGAAAGGTGACAGGAGCGAAGCGTTCTGTTGCTACGGTCAGTGCGAAGGACAACTCTTTCTTTTAAATAATTGGGGTAGACGGGGTTGTGAAGAACATTATATAAAAGGGAAAGGATATGTAAGTTCCTGCGAAGACGAATAGGGAGTCACTTCAACCTGCATCGAAAGTCGGAGACGTGATCATACTTGCGCAGTCCGTATATGAATCGGATACACAAGTTCTGAAGACGCTCCAGCCTATCAAGCAGCTCTTCAGTGGGATCTAGATAAGCAACATCGGCATAATCTAGTAGGGGAAGAAGAAGAGATTGAGCTAACGTTATTTTCGTTTCCTGTGGCAGAAACTTCTGTAAGCGCTTAAGAGAGTGATATGAGCCGAAAACTTTACGACTTACTTCATTGACATGTGGAGACCAAGACAGAGTTTGGTCTATCCACAAACCCAAATTCCTCACAGTCGTACAGTAAGGCACTACTTCTCCATCAAAAACAACATCTGAAACGTTGGACATGTCCAAGTGGGAGACGTAATAGTCACTACCAATGATGATAGCCTGTGACTTCTTTGGGTTGACCTGTAAACCGAAACGTAGCGTAGTAACGAGATCAGAGTTAATGGTGTCCACTGCCCTGTTTATGTCATGTGGTGGTGCGGCTGCGTACAACTGCAAGTCGTCAGCATATAGATGAAAAGAGGAGGAGAGGGAAGCAGTAATAGAATTGATAAAAATTGAAAATAGGAGAGGAGAAAGAACGCCACCCTGTGGGACGCCGGTTGTTAGGTTACACCAATCGGATTTGGAAGTGTCAATTTTAACCAGCTGCTGTCTACCACGGAGATAGGAATTGAACCATGAAATTACCAATGGAGATACATTGAGAGACCTCAGCACGCCAACAAGTATGTCGAAGTCAACAGTATTGAAGGCGTTGCTGAAGTCTAAGAGCGTTAGGACGGTAAGATTCTTTTGCTCTATATTTAGTCTCAAGTCATCTGTCACATTGACGAGAGCTGTAACAGTGCTGTGTCCCGGACGAAAACCAGATTGATAAGGATTCAGGAGTTGGTTATGGGACAGGAAATTAGCAAATTGCTCATGAACAATATGCTCAAGGATTTTGGAGAGAATAGGAAGAATGGATATAGGACGAAAATCAGAGAAAGAAGCAGGATTAGACTTTTTAGGGAGAGGGATAATATGGGCTTTCTTCCAGGGACTGGGAAAGGAACCAGAGGACAGGGAACAGTTAATACTATCTGCTATTATTGGAGAAACTACATCGGAGATTGGCAGGAACATATCTTTACTGAGCCCATCGTCACCTACTGCCTTGGTTGTTATAGAGCGAAGAATCTTCCGAACATCCAAAGAAGTAATCTCATGGAACTGAAAAGGTGGATAGTTGGTCGACAGAATGGAATTGTGAAGGGTGTTCAAGGTGTTAGATTTTGGAAAGTTAGATAAGAAGGAAGGTGAACTACTAAAATTACCATTAATAGCATTTAAATCAAGGTTTGAGAGAGGACCGGACTTTGGCTTGCCAACACCAAGGGTTTTTAGGAATTTCCAAAGATTGTGAGGAGCACAGTTTTCAATGGATTCGTATATATGCTGACGTCTAGCATGCCTACAGGCACTATTGCAGTGATTACGCAGCAGCTTGAACCGTTTGACATTTTGAGGGGAGGGATCCAGCCTGAATCTAACCTGAGCCCTGTCCCTTTGTGCCATAAGTGTCTTAATCTCCGGTGTGAGCCACGGTGCTGGGAGATGCTTTACCCTAGTCTGCTTTAAGGGAGCATGCTTATCATATAGTGCTAGAATGATAGTGTTGAAATGCTCGACCTTTTCGTTAACTGATGCGTTTTTAGTTATTGAGGACCAATCAATCTGACTCACATCAGCTCTTAGCGCTTCGAGATCCATACCACTGAAATTACGAAGAAGAAGAACCTTATGTTTGAATTTAGGTGGACGAAGATTATATGACAAGAAAATGAGATCGTGATGAGAAAAACCAGCAGCATTGAATTGGCCATGGAAAACCGTATGAGCCGGAGACGAGGTAATAATCAAATCAAGGAGTGAAGGAGGAGAGCCAGGCTGAAAATGAGTTGGACCAGAAGGTAAAATATTCAAATTAAGAGATTTCATCATTGACTGTAGTGATTTTGCCCTATGGTCATTTTTGATGAGACAGGTATTAAAATCTCCCATCAGGATAATTTGCTCATAATGTGACCTAAAAGCTTCAAGAGTTGTTTGAAGTGAAGAAAAATAATTAACATGACAAGAGGGGCTATAAAAGACACATAAAAGAAGTTTCGTGTGGCGAAGAGATATTTCTAAAAATAAATGTTCAGTAGGACTTCCGGGATCAGACTCTGAGACAACCTTGCAGTCTAGGTCAGCACGTAAATATACTGCGACACCACCACCAGTAGTATGAGTCCTGTCCCGTCTAATAAGTCGATAACCAGAGATGGGATACAGCGTCGAAGGGAGCGTTGGCCGAAGATGAGATTCAGAGATACAGATTGCATGGATATGCCTGGTAGTGAATGATGCCAATAAATCCGGGTAATGTGCATTAATACTTTGCGCATTTATATGGACGACATTGAAGTTTTTCGGGACTGGACTAAAGGTGGTATGAAGCTTATTGCCGAGATCAGGCAAATCAGATGAATCACTATCCGCACTCAAAAGACCTTCGGAAGAAGAAGAAAAAGAGAAATAAATACTGTCAGTGCTACTATTTAAAATATCAGACATAATTAATAAAAATAAAAATAAATAAATAAGTATAAAATATTTAACAATATTAAAAATTAACAACAAATAATTTAAGCTTAAAAGACGATGCTTTTTCAACTTGACCCCTTTTTCCCGTGGACTGCAGTAAGAAAATGCGTGTACAATGTTGTCATGGTAAAGTTGCATGTTGCATAATTTTACTGTAAGTATTCCAATAAACAGCAGCACGAATTAAAAAAAATTAAATTTTATTGGTATCAACAGAATATCAATAGTTTTTAGTTATATCTAGACCGTTTCACCGGCGTCTGATCTGTGAAATGAGGGAGCAAGATGCGATGCGGGGTAAGGCCCTCTCTTTTTCCTTATACTGAAGTATAAATGACAACCAAATGGCGTGTTTGTAAACAGATCCACGAACAACATGCTTCTGAAGTAATCAGTAATAAAAAGTGAAGGTGATTTTTATTTTCTTCTAAACGAAATGAAACAGTTCCAAACATACCTCAGAATACTGGGTTTTTCACTAAGCGGCGCCGTCAAAATTGCTGGCCAAAGTACTTTCACTACTTCCCAATCCTGCTTCGCGACCAATGGCCCAATTCTCGGCCCAAGCATAATGTAAAGGGCTCCTTTGTGCCTGGCGTGCCATTCATCGCCCTCCCCGCCCTTGGCTAGTAAATCAGCGAGTTGCGGGATCAAGAAACGGTACGAATAAGCGTAGTGAGATAGCATCCAGTAGAGGCGGACTTGGGCTAGTATTCGGACCTGGAAGAGCAGATTTATGTTAAAGTTAAAGTTGATTGTTTGTTTGATAAATCGATAGTTTAATTATTGAATTCAACAGACAAAACACAGAAACATCTGAGGTACAACGATATTTTATTGAAAAGCTCTGTAGTAGAGATATCCAGATATTCTGTTTTTTGTCCGTTGATGATGCCGTGAGGCGAAACCGGTTGGGGTTATAAAATATATAGTGATATTGTGAAACAGTACATGTGTTTTTATCAAGATTATATATCAAGTATTACATACCGAAGTGTAAGTATTGACGGATAGCTGGTAGAGAGCGTTTAAAATTGACAGCCCCGTTTCTCCGATTCCTGCATCACTTTGAAGGTCTATCCTGGCTTCATCTTGCAACCTAAAATCACGTGACATATCAATATGGCGAGCGAGGGTGAACTGCTAAAGGACATAGTACACTTTTTGCAAGCCCTTGCCAAGTTTTAATACGCCGTACACAATGTATGGGTTCCTTCGAAGTAGATTTAATCAACTCATAACGTAATGTCAACAGCATCTGTTCCTGAAATTATAACGCCCACGTGAGCTTCCAATATGTGCATTACTAGCTAGTGTAAGTGGTTACAAAAATTGGAATTCGACGGTCCAGGTCAACATGAGTACCTCGCTGGCGTAATCAGTAGCGCACTTGGCACATAAGTTTCAAGTTCATGTGTTAGCTTAAGGAGTTGTTTGTAAATTAAGTACCTACTTTACAGTTTGATGTGCACTTTTATATATTATTGACAATAAAGACTTCATTCAAATCAAATAAATAAAATCACCTGACAGCATCAGCCAATAAAGTCCTGATTCTCCATCCACCCGGAGGGCCTCCCTTACCGTCCATAGCTCGTTCCAAAGCCGCATAGGAACGCATACGGGCTTCTATGCTTGGGCCGGTTCTAGCTGGCCGCACGCCGCTCACGCGTTCCCACACCTTGATGAGAATAAAGTACATAAACTACACGTCCTCTTAAGGGTCGATTCTCCGTATTTGTTAGAAAATATTAAAAAATAATTATAATGGCCAAAATACAACCCAGCTAAGACAACTTTTAACAATGGTTTGCTATAGCAAAAACATATTTTTAATGATATTGCAATATCTATAAAACAATTGGCTTTTCCGTAGTCGTGATACCAGCAGTAAATTCCTAAAATAATCTAATATCACGCTTATGGAAAATTCAATTATTTTGAAGCTAGCACACGTAAAAAATGACGCTTCATTTAACACTACATGCATTTTCAACATAATTTCCTTAGTAGCCTAATTTCATAGCCTAATCGGAGACGATTCAACATATGACTTGATAATTGACTCGAATATTCGGAACGCCAGCGCCATCTTGTAGCGCCTAGCGAAGTCAGCGGCGTGAAAACTTTATTTTCCGTATCCGGAGGTAGAAAAGAAACGGAAGCGTGAAGCTATCTGTGCTGTAATTTACAAGATCGACCTAAAAAGCCACGTGGCGTGTAACTCGGATCAGGTTTTGTAGTTAGGTAGACCAAAGTAGTTAGGAATTTGAAATTTCTGTATATTATGTACCATTATGTTGTATTTAAATAACAAATACTAAAAACGCCGATTCATGATGTAGTTTTAGGGTTACGTCCCCGAATACTCAACCAAATAAATTGTGCAAGTTTGTTTCTTACAATTTGTAGGTTTGTCAAATTATTAACCTATTAAAAAAGCACGGAACCGTCAGGGCGCGAGTCCTACTCGCACTTGACCGGTTTTTTATATACTGTCCTAAAACTATTTTGATAAACGGTAACAGCGGCGCGTGAACCGCTACTACATACCTACTCGGGGGCCCCTCCCCTCCCCGCCGCCGCTCCGTCAGTGCTGAGTCAATTTTGTCATGTCTGTCGTACACTAGACGTTTTTTGTCACCCCAAAATATCGTAATTTTCGTTTTTTTTTTAATGTCAGTATCGTAAATATAACCTACCCTGTGACGGAAGTTGCTGATCAAATCTACAACCTGTACTTAATATTTTTATCTATTCCGAATATTTCTTTGTTCTGTGTTCCTTTCTTTAGACAGTCGCCAACAACTCATTGCAATTTTTATACGATACAAAAAAATGCAATTTAGGCATGTCGCAACCAACAAACTAGCATAACTCAGTTGAATTCCACTGACCTGTATCAACATCTCGAGTCCCCTAGTGTCATCGGTTTTGTCCTCCAACAACCGAGCCTGTACGGGAAGCAGCACCTTCGTCAGCGCCACCCGGACATTCTCGCCGTTCAATGTGAGGTGGTAGCGGATGCCTGACGCTAGGGGGAAAGTCGTCGCTGGCACTACGGACTCCACACTGGAAATAATAGTTTGTTTTTAGGAGTACGCGACGCAAGGGATTTCAAGCAGTTAATAAAGCCGATTCTGAAGGCTAACATTTTAGTTAATGGAGGTAGCTGAAAACCAGCGCCAACCAAACATGTTTTGGATGGCACATAGCTGAGCTACATCCTTTTGTCGTGTTGTTATTTTTATCTATAGATTACTCCCTACTTAATTAAACCTTTTTCTACTGTGTTAGCTATAAGTTTCTTTTTCGTAAACGCGCCAATAAATTTATTTTCTTTCTTTCTTTCTTTTAGTTTTAGTGCTCTCAAAACTAAATTTTCTTCGATACAAAATAGTCCTTCAGAGTTAAGATTAGAAGCTAAATTTCTTTGGAAAATTTCAAGTTTGGACAGCACTAAAACTAAACTTAAGCCTTCAGAATTGTCTTTATTGTCTTGGAAAATCGAGCAACTAGCCACGAGAGAGGAAATGTCGGTCCGTCCGATTACACTAACTAACCAGTGATTTTGCACGCGCTCCACTTACCGGGGACTATCTTTCTCTAATACGCGCCCAGCGTTAAAGCGCGTCAAAAGTTGCGGAATTTATTTCGAACAAATCAAGTTTCATTGCGCCTCTTTGTGGTTAGTTTATCTATGCCTTGAAATAACGTTGCAAATTTTTAATCGTTATTTAATAATACATCCCTAACATTGTGAAACACAAAAATGTTGTTAAGGTCAAGCGTTTTCTTTGCAAAAATATAATCAAACATCGAATTTAAATATAATCAAAGTTATTGATTAATAAAATGTCAAGAAAACTAAAATTGTAAAATCAAAAATGAATATCCATAAAATACTTACAGCTGTACAGCAGGCTCATCAGGAGACGGCAAGATGGTGTTACATTGAATCAACGCATTTATTATGTAGAAACACCTAATCCTTCTCTTCCTACACATATCCCTATCCCCACTCAACCATTGGTTAAGCCTTTCTAACTCTGGTTTGGCGTATCTATTGAGCAGGTTTTGAGCACAATCTACCTCTTCCTTGCTAGGCGTATGCCATTTGAATTTCGCCTCTTTCAGTTGACAACCTCGCCCCCATTCACGAACGGGCAGCCATTCTTTTGGAGCTGTCGCGTAATCTTTGCCAGAACTTCTGAATTCTTTTAGCTCCACAACGCTTAAAGAAGCCATTATATGACCCAAGACATCACAGGCTTTGACTAAGGCGTCTTTGTTGTGTAGCTTTAACGCTCTGTCTAAAACTGTTTGGATTTGCGGCACGAATTGTAGGAGAACTTTTCCGTCGCACTCAACTACATTGGATAGTAAAAGAAGACGGTATACCAATTCGCGTGGCGGGTTTTCTTCTTGCAACGCCTCATCTGTATTCAGTAGCTCATTGATTTCTTCACATAACTGTGGTATAAAAGCAGTTAAAGTAGCTTCGGAATCGACTCTTGCGAAGACACGTAGCAAAACGCCTATAATGCTACCAGCTACATTGGTCTCGAATGTGGTTGTAGTAGCAAATTGCTTGAATTTTCTCAGAGCTTCGCTGAAAATTTTGGGTGAACATTGCATCAAAACTGAAGTAGAGGCGGAAGATAAGGCAGTTTCGATAACCGATTCTGTTTTGCTTCTCAAAGCGTCCGATTCCTTTGAATCCATGCGCACATTCTCCAGGATACTAGACTCGACGATACTAAATAACCTCTCCAAAAAGAGCAGAACAAAGTCCTCAAATTGAGCAGTAGATTCGCACGTCAGAAGTTCTTCCTCAGTCAAATCGGACCAGTATTCCGAGGCATTACTACAATCAATGTAGGGAACCATCCAACTGAATATCAGGATAAAATGTAGCGTCACTAAGGTTTTCTTGATATCATTAGGATCCAAACCAGGTAAGGCACCCATTAGCAACGGGAGCACATGAGTTGGTCCCTCAGGATAATTCGCGGCAGCACCTCTTAGCATTGGCCGAGCAACCGCTGCTACTGCCGACATCGCTGCTGTGACCCTATGAGGTTCAGTCAAAGATTCTAAAGACGTCCTAAGTCTTTCCAACAAAGGTGGGACAACCAAAGCGGGTCGCAAAGTGGCCAAGTTTTGTAAGGCGGCGGAGACGTCTACAGACCCACTGCGGCTGTGAACGGCTAAGAGAGTCGGTTCGAGGACGATTTTGACGAATTCAGTTATGTCTTCCTCGCGAAGCTTGTAAGCTTTCGGCGTTTGGTTTTCCCAAGATTTCTTGTATCTCTTTTCTTTTTCGCGACGGACTCTGAAAGGAACAAGTAACATAATCTAAAACTGATTTTACGTTAATAATGGCATTGTAAACATAAAAAAAGAATAAAATAGCGACAGATTGAAGAAAAGGCAAGTCAGTCAATGCTGAGTTATTCTCATTGGTCCTAACACTATGTTTAAATGTTTATATTTTGTGTACGAAATGTTTTTTATTATATTGTTTGATTGTATAGTTCAGCAAATACTATTTGCACTGATGAATGGGACGGCTTATCTATTGTGTTACAATAGGGTAATTAAATCAGAACACGTATTAACATACACAATGTACACCGAGTAAAAGGTTTTAATACATTTTAACGAGTAATGGTGGTCATCATACCTGAACCCATTATTGAATGTTTTCAAAATTTTATATTCTTTTACTATCCCGTCCATAACCCTCTGTGGGTAGACGTAAATAAAAATGTTTGGTAAATACGAGGGCCTCTTTATTACAATTCTCTTAGTTACTTCTAAAGAATTAGAAGTCTCAACATTTGTTGTTCACAGTTTATAGATAGCTGTGGGCGTGAGTGGTGACTTACCGGTACGTGCCTGTATTGTTTAATTAAAGTGAATCCGATTAGCGCAAATTAAACTTCCTAAACTATACCCATTTTCCTTTTTTGTGTGTGTTTGATAATAAATGTTTTATATTCTTTTTAGTTTTTCACAAGAAACTATATAAAATAGTATAAGCCTACCTTTTTGAAAGACAAACGGATTCTTTTCCTACCTGTTCAAGAACTCCTTTGACAACTTCCTCAGCAGATCCCTGAGCCTGAATGACCATCTCCCAGCATTAGCACTGTGCAGGTAACTCTCGATGCCAGTTAGGAAGCTCTTGAGATGCTTCAGTATCAACCCGTCGGGGTTAATAGCCCACACGATCCAAGATGCTATATACTTTGTATCTGGAAAATAGGGGTTAGTATCACATATACTCGGAGGATTTTAAGTCAGTGAAGATACGAAAATTAGAGGTTGTACGACGTTGTATGATTATAAAATGGGAAGATGCGAAATGATGTCACAGAGGCAAGGCCTGACCCTGACCCTGAAGGAGTCGGTAGATCACCGACTTAAGGGGACCGGAGACCACTGATAAGCCCTTGTCGAGATCAGTTTACGTTTCAACACTCACTAGTGACTGCGTAACATATTTAAATGAGAAATTGTACAACGCCCCTAGCGATTTAGGGGAACCAGGGGCTTATTGTCTAACTTCAACATCTATCGCTATCGCTTTCAAACGTATCGTGATTGGCTCGAAATGACGCCACACATAATTCCTAGCCAATAACGATGCGTTTGGAAGCGATGGCGATGGATGGTGAAGTTATGACAATAAGGGGACAGAACTTCTAATACAAAATATTTTATGCAGTCGCTATCAAGTATCGAGTCAAAAACTGCTCCGGAAAAGTTGTGCAGAAAAGAGGGAGCTTGTTCAGAACTTATTTGTTTTCCTGGCTCCTCCGACCCGTAAAATAATTCCGTCTTTTTTGTCTGTCTGTAAGCTTGCGATTCAAGTAAAAACTATTGAAAGTATGGTTTTCAGTTGTATAGCTAAACGTTCTAGAAGTAAATTAGGATATATATAAAAATTTGCAAAACAAAAAATACACATCAGTATAGTTTCGCCAGTGTACTAGTAGATACATTA
The DNA here is from genome assembly GCA_934047225.1 of Ypsolopha sequella. NCBI lineage: Eukaryota > Metazoa > Arthropoda > Insecta > Lepidoptera > Ypsolophidae > Ypsolopha > Ypsolopha sequella. Next base: position 12,708,582 of record OW203991.1, read on the forward strand.
AATTATAGATAGTTCATTGTTCACTGTACACCAAGTCACGTATCTGGTGGTAAACGCGGCGAAATCCCGGGCAAAAGCTAGTGTTGAAATAAAGTGACAACTAACTTAATTAGTAATCTCGGTGACGGACAGATCTTGCTATCTTGAACTATTCATTTTAGCGAGAAATCTTTGCTGTTTTTTGAAATCCTTACTAATCTTAAGGGGGTATATATGTATATCGTCAAAAACGATACTCTTTGAAGTTATTTATTTGCTGTTCAAAAGAAGACCCAAGTTAAATAAATTAGTACAACAATTTTGGGACCTTTTTCTAGATTTTGGACTATCAGAAACGCGATTGGAGATTTTCACTCGATAGAAATAATGATTGAAATGAGGTCTAAATTTACACTTTTTTTGATATTCGAACAAATTGGGATAGCATACTGACTTCAAAAATATTTATTTAGATGGGTTTTAACAATACCTAAATGTATGGTTATGGAAATTTTCATAGCTATTTTAGTTAATTTTGTATTAATGTAAAACCTACTGTTTGTTAATTTTCCCCGATTCCGTCCCTCTCGCACTGCGAGTCTCTCCGCCTGGAGTAACGGGGACCTTTGCACGGTCGATATATCACCTGAAGAACCTACCCAAAGTATGATTCCTGGTGTATTGCATCTCCTTATAGCTGACGGGCAAGTAGACAGCGTGCAAGAATCGGGTGAACATCTTAGGGACATGAGGGGTCCAGTCCACGGACCCAGGGTTCCGTTTTGCCAGAGACGATAGGAGCATCATTACGTCCTGAAAACAAAATATACTGGTTGTATATGATTGATATTGATATGATATTTACTGATCGATCACATGGCTTCTTTTTTCTGGGACCAATTTCAAAAAAATTAGACTATAGAAATACAAAAAAATATACAAAAATTCTTTATTTACTTTACAAAATGGTCGTTTTCTGGGGTGGGACTCCCCTTTTTATTTTTCAAAAAACCTGTATTAAGGGAGACCCGCTTTTTCTGCGGATCCAAATTTACATATTGTAAGTAAGTAAGACTTGGAGATGTACTTGAATTTTGATTGGACAAATTAGTCCATGGGCCAGCCAAAATGTCGGTATAATTTGGGGATATTCATTTTCCCTTTTACCGCAGTTGAGGAGGTTAGTAAGGATGTCAAAAAACTGTGATGGCCATCTCAAAGTGGAAGATAATAGAAATAATGACGTCAACTGCGGTAAAAAGAAACATTATAAGAATATTATTAGAGTGCATTACAAACTTGCAACCAATCAGAAACAAATTTAAAAGCACAAATATTCGGTAGCGCGCCTGTCATGTAAGCAGGAGGTCGCAGGTTCAAATCCTAGCCCGAGGATTTTATTCAAAAATATTTGTGCTTTTAAATTTGTTTCTGATTGGTTGCAAGTTTGTAATGCACTCTAATAATAATTAGAGTATTCAAAGCGATGGATTTCGCCATAACCAATACCATTTTCTTAAATTTGCCTAGCTGGCCCATGGACTAAATGGACAACGTTCATAAATTACTTATTTAAAATATAATAATTACGCATAAATATTATTAGTAATATTATTATGTGTTTATTGGTAAAAGTAACCGAATGCGATTAGAAATCAGACGACACCAAGGCATCGCAATATCAGGGGTAAGCAGAGACTGTAAATTCCCATTTGCTACGATCCTGATACACCTGTTTCACCTCCTCGGCGTCCATTTATCCAGTCATAAAATATTATTAATTTAATCTCGGTGCTTTTGACCAAGGGCCCAGCCTTGTCTAGACGTCGCGAATTTGGTCGGCATGCGTCCTTATTGGGCAGCCGAACTAAAACCAAACGACAAAGTACTCCAGAATTCATACCGAAACTCCACATTGAGCATTATTGCACGTGTCCCAAAGAGCCATTAACTCGTCGAACCACAGCTCGTGACCTTGAGCCGCCAGCTCCGGCGAAAGGGTGACAGGCAGGAAGTTGGTCAGTTGAGCCATCATGTGCGTGTCTGATGACCAAGGCGAGATTTGTGGAAGAAACTCTGCCAAGATCTCTTTCGTTGCAGATATATCGAAGTAACTGGAATGAGATTAATTGGTGATAGAAATGGCATTTAAGGTGAACGTTGTAATTTAATTTCTTAAAACAATAATATAATTCTGATAAATTAGAATTAATGCATATGCTTACTAAAGCATAGTTTATACGGGTAGAGTAACTGGTAGAGGACCAGGAATAAAACAGTTACAAAATAGTATTAAACGCTGGGAGAGTAGCGTGAATAACGCATGTGGTAAAGTAGTCGAATCAATAGTACAGGTTCCGGCAGTGAATAATGCACATCGTAGCGACATCTCTGTCATTAAGAAGTTGAAAATTGAAAAACATTTTAGTATGTGGCAATTGATGCCAATAGTTCAGTATTAGTTAGGTTTATAAAGCAAGAGTTTGAAATTGTATTCTTGCCAAAATCAACTAAAAATGCTGTTTTAACTTTGTTTGGACATGACCGTGACTAATTGTGCATTAAATTTCAAATTCATGCTTTATAAACTTTACTAATACAAAATTATTGGCGTCAACTGCCACATACCAAAATGTTTTTTATTTTTTAACTTCTAAACAAGAAAAGCAAAGTTAAGTTAAGCGACTGGCGTTTAACCTTAAGGCTACGATATAGCGTATTCCTAGAATGTTTGAGATTCATTCACAAATCGTATAGAGTCAGTAATTGAAATAAATTTGTAGTATCTAATCATAAAGATACGCATGCATAGCAATGAACTTTTAAATTTTTGGCACGGATAACATAACAATATGTTTGTAGTACAAAGACAATTTCCCTGTTTTTTCAGTTTGTTTACCCACAACAATGAGGGCACAAAAGCCAATGAACTTTTGAAGAAAACGAACAAAAAAGACTCGTAAAACTAATTTTAAAATAAACTTACGGTTTTGCACACTTCACAACGGACAGGAACGATGTTTCCAAAGATCTGGAATCAAATTACATACTTTAACCACATTAAATATTAAGACAGAAAAAACCAACCCTATCACAAACGTATCATGCAAACCCTGCCACCAAAATGGCCAGCCAAAATGATTTATTGAAGAAATACAATGTTACACGATGGAGGTCGATTCGAACGAAAACGAGGTGAAAAGCCCAAACCTATCTGCCACCTTTTGAATTAGATTCTGCTATTTTATTGTACCTATAGACAATTAAAAAAAAACACTTTACTCAGCACAAAGACCAGCGACCTGCGGGGCATTAAATTGGAAAGCAATATATTATGACGACGGTATATTTTGGCGAAATTTAATCAACCGCCCGAATTCATACTGAAGACTTGGTTAGTGATCACGAACAAGGTTCAATTAACCTTTTCTCTGAAATTATAAGAAAAAATTTTGTTCCCATAAGAACTGGACTAGTTCAATGAGCAGTACGGGAACAAAATATGTTTTTTTCGAATTTCACCTGAAGGGTCATTAAACATTGTTCCTGATTACTAACCGAGTCTCCAGTATGAATTCGGGCGGTTGATTAAATTTTACCTTATATAAGGTGACTTCGATTGATGCAGCCAAATTCAAGCTGGAGACTTGGTAATAGGTCAGGACCGAAGTTCAATGACTATTTTTGCAAAATACGAAAAATATTTTTGTGCCCTTATTATTGGGAACAACCTCGATTCAATTAGTACAATAGGAAGCCTATATTTTATTTTTTGTTATGCACAGAAAGAAAGGGTCATTAAACTTTGTAACTGATCTTATCACCTACAAAGTCTCCAGTATGAATTTGGCTATATCAATCAAATTCACCTTATATGCGTCGCCCTGCAATCGCATTTAATATTCCCACGGGCCGCGAGACTTTGGATAGATGTATAAAAATCTTCTTGAGTGCAAATCTTTGGTTCGTAGTCACGCTGTAAACGATTTAGAGGGGCATAATATAGCAGAATCAAACCAGAACGCCCGAGAAGCTAATCCCAAAATGCTAAAAAGGATTTACGTTGGCAGGTTCGAATCGAGTCCAGAGCCTGACAATCCGAACAAGTCTAAGGCATCATCTAGGCCCGTACCGGACAGGAATTTGCGTACCATTTCGAGCATACTGGTGGCACCACCTTCTTTACCACAGGCACGCTTTGGTCTAAACAAATACCAAGTTTCAATATTTTAATTTGGATTTTATTTGCGGTAAGCAGTCTTAACGGCAAGACAACAAGACGCGCAAAAGCTCAAGCTTCTCTAATATATCGTTTGTTTCCACGCCTTTGCCACGCTCTTGCTTACTATACCTACTTTAAAAGTTACTATTATATAAATTAAAGTTCACATTTATAAATTCACTAGCTTTTGCCTGCGACTTCCTCTGTGCTGGTGGCTATCTCCTCTATGGTACTGATCTTGTGCACGTACAGCGCCATCTTGTGGTATAATCCATAAACTAATTAACAAATTCTAAACGGTTTCGTGATGGGAAAAGATAGAACTATAATGGCGGAGGAGAAATAATAAATATTTTTTTAGTTTTTAAAAAAGCTATGTAACCTCAGTTACTACCAGAACATTAAAGTATTTTCTCTTATATGGAAAACACCCTACTTACTTTTACTATACGACCAAGTATTATTGCGGTATAGAAAAGCAGAATATGGGCCATCGCAAATTACAACGCGTCAGCACCGGATTACTTCAAAGTACGCATTGAAATATGAGCTTTAAATCGTGCTGCGTACGTGACATTTTGCAAATGTGAGACGCGCGCCAAAAGCCCGACGTCCACTAGTAAGAAAATTACACGTGCGTAAAACAATTTAAAGCTCATTCAATGCTTTACTTTAAGGTGGTCTGGTGCCGATCCGTTGTAATGTGCGACGACCTTAAAAGTAAATCTAAATTTAACGATCTCTAAACCGGATCCCTCGAATATCGGTCTGTTGCTCCACCACTGAGCTATCCAGGTCCTATATGCAGTACTGTTTACTTGCGAAGTCCCGCTTCACCACAAATAAATTACATTGCACGCGCGTACACATTACTGTGGAGGGGCGCGACTTAGTGAATGTACAGGTCTGTACCTGGGAAGGTATACCTCCCTACTTCAATGAGTCAGCTGTATTTATTTGTGATAGAAAAACGCAGTTTCGAAAAAATTAAGAAGAATTCCATAATGATTTTATACTTACGTGAGGTAATGGTACATGCCAATATGAGTTCTGCTTTTGTTAAATATATTCGTTGCCATCTCATACAGGGGTCTCCAAGGGAGTGTCATTTCTTCAGGAGATATCAGGTATCTCTTCCTGTAAATTAATTTTAAAATTGACACTAGAGTGGTACATTATGTTATTTTTATGGTGGCAATAATAATTTATGTTATTTGCCATTTCAATTGGGTTTTCGAAACGTTAAAAAAAACACATGAAATTAATAGGAAATAATGTAAGTAATATGTGGATAAGTACAAGTGTTTTTCTAAAACAATAATGTAAGACTTCAATTACATTATTTAGAGTATAATACAAACTATAGAAGATCAATTAGAAACAATTTTTAAGAACAAATTGTAAAAAAATTCATTCCGTCCAGGATTTGAACCTGCGACCTCTTGCTTACACGGCAAGTGCGCTGCCGACTGCGCCACGCACCTTGCTATCTTACTTAATTACATTTTAGGGGTAAGTTTCAGTTGATCAGTTGATAATATTCCAATCAATTGTTTATACTCTTGATTGTTGGTGTACGGGCAACCTTCCGTACATTCTGCTACGTTGCGACCTAGTTATGTCCAGCGTGTACGTGATGTTATTACTTTACTTTATACATTTTATTTATCTATCAATTGAGTACCTACTTAGCTACCGTAGAGATCACAGCTAGACAAAACTACTTTTCTCTTTATTAAACCATCTTCAAATTACAAGTCTGTTTCCACTTTCTACACCACTCCACTTCATCTAACGACAACAACAATCGTACGGCCAGAACTGATCACTCTGACCATACATCAATTTGGTCCTTCGAGCACCAGGACTTCTTCGGGACTCTTCGGGGAAATACGTCGAGGTACGAAAGAAGACTGGAACTAGCAGGCTGTGGAATCTGTGATCTACTACGTTGTAGGGCTCCATCCGTCGGCGGAAAAAATTAACTGTGTAACTAAAAGAGGTACGGTACCTACCTAAAGTGACTCTGTAACTGTGATTATAAACTGAGAAGAACTGTGAATTAGACTGTGGGTTAATTAACTGTGGGTTAGAGGAACTGTGTCAGTGAAAAACTTTACGAAGTAACTTGAACTGTGAGATTGAACTTTAACAGAATTTGACGTCAAAAAATCTAACTGGGGAGTGAACTTTAGCTACGTGTTCGAACACATCTACTTAACTAACTAATCAGAGTCATTAACTAACTGTGAGGAAAGATGGAAGATTTACGTATTCAGGGAGAAGTGTATGAGAATATTAAGAGACTGTGCGAGAACTTTGGGAAGGACGGGAAGGCGAGAAAAACTGTGGACTATTTAACAACGCGGATTGTGTCCCTGGAAAACCAATGGGAAGATTTTGAGGTCAGGCACGTGGAACTTCTACAAAAAACTGACCCGGCTCATGAATATTTTACGAAACAGGTGTTTGAGCAGACTAGAAATATGTACCAGAAAACAAGGAAAGCTATTCTGACTTTACTTAAATCAACTTCGAAGGCTGTAAAAACTATGGAGGAGGAAACAAGTGTTGAAAATCCGACAACACACAAGACAACTGAGATACTGAGGCAACAAAGATCTAATTTTAAGGCTTTCGAGAGAACTATGACGAAAATAAATATGGAGAACACTGTGGAGAGATGGGAAATGGAGGATTATCTGAAAACTTTGAAGGTGAAATGGGAAATTATTGACAAGCGACACTGGGAGTTGGATAGTTTGCTCCAGGAAGAAGATCATGATGATGAGTACGAGAAAAACTATACAAGGCTAGAAAAACACTATGACGAATTACGAAGACAGCTGAACAGCAAAATCTGGGCGAACGTTCACTACCATGAATCAACGCCGCGTATGGAGATTCCCGAATTCTCGGGTAACTATAATCAATGGGTATCATTTAAGGATCTATTCACGGAAACTATTCATAACAACCCATTGATACCAAAAACTCAGAAGATGAAACACCTGAAAACTAAACTAAAAGGGGAAGCATTACAACAAGTACAGCACTTGACTATTAGCGCTGAAAACTACGATTCCTGTTGGGAAATATTAAATCATCGCTTCAACAACAAACGTATGATGTTTAATTCTTACATGAATACGATGCTGAATCTTCCAGTAATTCAGCAAGCGACTGCTTACGTCATAAAAAATATGCATGACGTCATAATCGAGTGTTTAAACGGTCTCAACAACATAGGAATTGACATAGCTACTTGGGATCCAATAATCGTGCATTTGATGTTGCAAAAGCTCGACTCTGTAACATATAACGAGTACAACAAGGAGCTGGAAGACCCGCGAGAACTACCAAACTTCGATGACTTCAGCAATTTTCTGGAAAGCAAGTTCATGGCACTGGAAGCTGCGAGGAGTCACCAGAAAACGGAGTTAAGTAATCCGAAGCCGTCAACATCTAGGGGCAACAATTATAAAAACAAGGCATGGCAGCAGGGATTTTCTAAAACTTTTCATGCTACCACCAAAAACTGCCCCCTTTGTCAGAAAGATCATGTGTTGATGCATTGCCGCCAATTTGTTGACATGGATTCAGGAAAACGGAACGAAACGGTTGCAAAACTTCGCGTTTGCAAAAACTGCTTATACAGCCATGGAAACAGCGAATGTCGGTCAACAAACAACTGCAAACTATGTCATCAGCTGCATCACACGTTACTTCATCCATACGGAAATAGTAACGATTCTGTAAGACGCCATAATCAACAATCGGGTCAACGGAAGTATAATTACCCCAAGTCTAGTCACGTGTCGGGTGAGACACAAGAAGTTTTGTTGGCTACGGTAATACTGAGAGTGAAAACTGTAGATGGAACTTATGTGAACTTACGCGGTTTGCTCGACCAAGGAAGTCAGATAAGCTTGGTCAGCCAAAATGCCGCGCAACTACTGAGGCTGCCGAGACGAAAACTAAATGCAACGGTAACAGGAGTGGGAGTGACTTCCACCGACTGTAAGGGTTTGCTTCAGATTGAGTGTAAATCCATTTACTCAGATTACACTTTAACAATTGAGGCGTTAATAATGCCGAAGCTAATAAACAAGTTGCCGAACCAAACCTTTGATACTGGAAATTGGCCTCATCTCCATAACTTGAAGCTCGCCGATCCAGAGTTCAATATATCACGATCTGTCGACATACTCCTGGGGGCGGACGTGTATTCTGACATTATCCTGGAAGGTGTAATTAAGAGGTCTTCACACTATCCAATCGCTCAGCAAACTCAACTAGGATGGGTGTTATGTGGAAATGTTAAAACACTCAACTGTCACATAACCTTAACAGGAACTGATAACTTAGTGAAGTTTTGGGAAAATGAAGATATTTTGGAAACTGAGGAGACGTCTGAGGAGGAAAGATGTGAATATTTTTATAAACAAACTACTGAGAGACGGCACGACGGGAGATATGTAGTCCAAATGCCTTTATATGAAGACTTTAAAGAGAAACTTGGAAACTCCAAATCCAAGTGTATCTCACAATTTCTTCAATTAGAGAGACGACTACAAAGACAGCCGAAGCTAGAAAAGATGTATAAGGAGTTCATTAATGAATACATGGAACTGGAACACATGAAACCTTCTACTGCAACTACTGACGAAAGATTGGAATGTTTTTTACCTCATCATGGAGTCCTGAGGGAATCATCTATGACGACCAAGCTGAGAGTGGTGTTCAATGGATCGATGAAATTTAGCGGTCCCAAGTCACAAGACAGCTTAAATTCGCTTATGGAAAAGGGTCCTAACATGCAAAAGGATATCCAGTCGCTAATTATCAAATGGCGAAGCTATCGATACGTTTTTACTGCCGACATCGAAAAAATGTATCGACAAATCCTGATACATGAAAAACAGCAAGGATTGCAAAAAATCATCTGGCGCGACAGCCCTTACGAAAACTTGAAGGAGATGCAACTCTGTACTATCACGTACGGAACCAAGAGTGCTCCATATTTAGCTATGAGAACCCTAAAACAGCTAGCAATAGACGACGGACATAAGTTCCCGCTGGCCGCTGACATCCTTCAAAACGAATTTTATATGGATGATTTAGTCAGCGGGACGAATTCGCTAAGTTCAGCAAAAATACTACAACAACAATTGATTCATTTACTAAGAGGCGGTGGCTTTAATTTACGAAAATGGTCTAGTAACGAAGCCGAACTACTGACTCATTTATCAGCGGATCAAGTTTCATCAACAACATTTGATTTCAAGCAACAAGATTCGATGAGAACGCTTGGATTAATCTGGAATCCGAAGACTGATAATTTCATGTTTAACTGGGATATGGGAGATAACTATGAGAAACGGATTACTAAGAGAATGTTATTATCAGAAATCTCCAAAATGTATGATCCACTTGGCTGGCTATCCCCTATAACGGTAGCTGCCAAGATTTTATTTCAACAAGTTTGGCTAAACAAAACTGAGTGGGACGAAGATTTATCTGAGAGTATATGTACGGAGTGGAGAAAACTAAGAAGCGAACTCTTCAGTATTAAAAAACTGAAATTAGAACGATGGATAGAAAGCTCAGACAGCAACATGCAATTACATGGATTCAGCGACTCGAGCGAAAAAGCGTTTTCGGCGGTCGTATTTAGCCGAAGTATAGATAAGGATGGCAGAGCAAAAATCACCCTTATTGCTGCTAAAACAAGAGTGGTATCGCTGAAACAAAAAACTAGCTTACCGAAAAAGGAACTCTGTGGCACTTTGTTACTGGCGAAGTTAATAGAAACAATTATTAACTCCTTACAAGGAAAAACTATGAAGATCTTTGGGTGGTGTGATTCCAAGGTAGTCCTGGCCTGGATTCAAGGAGAACAGTCAAGGTGGGAAAAATACATTTCTACTCGGGTAGCCAAGATAACGAAGATAATCCCTGGTAAACAGTGGGCTTACGTCAAGTCAGAAGAAAACCCCGCGGACTGCGCATCGCGAGGACTTTCACCGATAAAACTGGCTACCTTTGACCTATGGTGGCAAGGACCTGCTTGGCTTAAAAACTTTGAGGAAACTAAGGTGAAGATTTGTCTTTATGCAACAGATAACGGAACTGTGAGTCAAGATGAAAGATCTGAAGATATGAAACTGTCATGCGCGTCGCTGAAAAATACAGATCATTTTATTCAAAACTTATTGAATAAATGCAGTTCATTTACTCGATTAACTAGAATAATGACCTGGATTTTGCGTTTCTACAAGGCTACTCGTCGAATCAAAACAAATACAAAATACCTAGCAACACTGGAAATCGACGAATCAACAACATTCTTAATAAAATATGTGCAACAATCAGCATTCGCCGATGAAATAATGCAACTTAGACGAAATGGATTGGTGTCAAAAAGCAGCTGTTTATATAAATTAAATCCATTTTTAGACGACAGAGACGTACTAAGGGTGGGGGGACGTCTCAAGAACTCTGCCTTGCCCTACAACATGAAGAACCCGATAACCCTACCAAACACTGGGCGGCTAACACGTCTAGTTATTGAACATGCACACTTACAAACCTTACACGGAGGAGCGCGACTCACATTAATGCTGATTCGCCAGAAGTATTGGATTGTAGGTGGGAATAAAGCAGTAAAATCACTATTACGGAAATGTGTGCGATGCCACCGCTTCAGTACCAAGGAAAATCATCAAATTATGGGGGACTTGCCTGCGCACCGAGTCACTCCCTGTAAGCCATTTACTCACACCGGCGTTGATTATACGGGGCATGTTGATATCAAGCTCAACAAAGGAAGAGGAGTCCGTACCTGCAAAGGCTATATTGCCGTCTTTGTGTGTTTGGCAACTAAGGCAGTCCACTTGGAGCTAGTTTCAGACCTCAGCACTGAAACATTTATCGCTGCACTGAAAAGGATGTGCTCCAGAAGATCCACTCCACGCCATATGTATTCGGATCAAGGAACAAACTTTATTGGAGCGGCTAAAGTACTGAAGAGAGAGTTCGTAGACTTCAAACAACTGATGAACAACGAATTTTTTGATGAGCTCAGCAAACTGGAGATAGAATGGCACTTCAGCGTCCCTTCTTGGCCCAGCGGCGGGGGAGGGACGTGGGAGGCCGCGGTAAAGTCTATGAAGCATCACTTGCGACGAGTGCTTGGGGAACAAAAACTCACGTACGAAGAATTTCTTACGTTGTTAAATCAGATAGAAGCATGTTTAAACTCGCGGCCACTTTGTCAATTGACTGAGGATCCAGATGAACTAGGAAGTAGTCTGACTCCTGGACACTTTCTCACGGGGAGTCCTACATTAGCAGTTCCTCAAGGCAACTACTTAGAAGATGGAAGCATAGACTTAAGAAGAAGATGGCAGCTAACTGAGAGAATGATGCAACAGTTTTGGAAACTCTGGTCACATGATTATCTACACCAGCTGCAAATTCGGAGCAAATGGCAGCAACCCACCAAAAATATTGAGAAAGGTGATGTGGTTTTGATACGGGAAAATAGTATAATGCCACAAGGAAAATGGCCTATGGGTCGCGTGGTGGAGCTACATCCGGGCAAAGATGGTTACGTCCGGGTAGTAACTTTAAGAACTAAGAATGGAATAATGAAGCGACCTATAGTCAAACTATCTCCACTGCCAAAAGAAGAAGAACAACCATCAACATCAACTTTAATATCAAGAGAGGGGCAAGACACCAAAAACAAGAAAACTGAGAAGACTATGAAGAAGGAAACTAAGAAGAGTACGAAGCAGAAAACTGAGAGAGAAACTGAGCGGAAAACTGAGAGAAAGAAGCCGGGAAAGAGATCTCTTTTCCTGACTTTGCTAACTTTGATGCTGTGGATATTTACTGCAATTCTTGGGTCCAACGCTAATCAAACATCAGATGTATATATTACATCGTTGGGGAAGGAGCAACCGATTTATTATGATAAAATCGGTAACATGCAACTTGTCCACGATGAATGGGTCCTTTTAGTTTATTACAATCTGACATCATACTGGCAAGGCATACAAACTATGGAGAAAAACTTGGAGCATGTCAGAAGTATATGCAAAACTATGGAGAAGACGCTGTGTCAGGCTACTACCAATCAACTTGATCACGAGATGGATCAGATCAAAAACTACAATGTTATGCTTCTTACACCTCAAAAACACTTAACTAAGAGAAGAAGACGTGGATTGATCAATGGTGTGGGATCCTTGGCACGAAGTCTGTTTGGAATTTTGGATCAAAACTTTGCTGACAAGTATGAAAATGATATTAAAGCTATCCAGTCGAACGAAAACTATTTACTTGGTCTCTTGAAAAATCAAACGTCCATCGTCGAAATTGAAAATAATGCTATGAAGAAGAACGAAATACGAATGAGACAACAATTTGAAGCTATCCAGTCGGTCATACAGCAAACAAACTCATCATTTGGAAAAATGGAGCAACAGCTCGAAATTATGACAACTGCGAATTATTTTAACTCAGTGTCTTTAACTGCAAGTCTTCTTTTAACGAACTTGAAAACGACGCAAGAAACGCTTTTCAGCACTCTATCCGGCATCTATCAAGGACACGTCGATGCACACCTCTTTACTCCAGACAATATGATGAGACAATTAAAAAATATAGCTGGACGGCTACCAAAGAGATTGTTTTTACCCATTGAAAATGTGCAAAACGACATAAGAGATGTATATAAATTGCTGTACGTGAAAGCTAGAATCACGGAAAATAATTTTTTATTTGAAATGCACATTCCACTAACGAGTGATGAATATTTTACCATCTACAGAGTTATTCCACTTCCGATATACTATGAGAAGGAGACAAGAAAAATTGTACGGTCGTCAGAATTCATGGCCGTCAACTTTAGAAAAAATACTTACTTAAATATGGAAGCGCAAGAAATAGCAAACTGTATTCAAAAAAGCAGTAACAATTTTGTATGCACTGATAGCCGACCCATTCATAATTTATTCGTTCATACTGAAGATTCGCCGTGCGAAGCAAAATTAATAAGTCATAGGCCGGCCTTAACTTGTAACATGATAACTGAGAGGTGCGAGGAACAGTGGGTACAACTACACACAGCGAACTCCTGGCTTAGCACATGCTGCGATAGATGCGTCATCAGAATAATATGTGAAGATCGGATTACATCGGTGACGACGAACGGTTCCAGCATTGTTACCCTAGGTCAGGGTTGTATACTTCAAGGAAGAGATTCGACAATATACGCCCACAACCTCTTCCAGAACAGGCTGCTTATGAAAAGCGAGATTGACGTGCCATCTCTGAAAACGTCAATAAACGACATCGCAGATGTGACTCTACATGGCATCCATTACAAAGAGTCCGCCAACTTAGATAGCCAACTTAAAGACGTAGACGAGAAATTACGGCTACAACGACAACGAGAGAATTTACCAAACGAGCTCTCTACACACGATGTACATTTATATTTCGTGTCGTACTCGCTCTGGGGAGCAGCGGCAATCGGAGTACTCGCATGGATCATCACAAGGCGGTACAGACGGTCACAACGACTAACTGGGCCGGAGCCCCGATCGGCGGCGGCGGCGGTGGAGACTACTGCGACGGCAGGGGCGCGGGCGGCGGAGACGAGCCACGGGACGGCGAGGAGGTCTGATGACTTTGAACTACAACCCATGCGACAATGGCCGCCCCCTCCTCTAGTGAAAGAAGCTCTAGTGAAAGAAAACTTAGTGTAATGTGAAAGGACTGTAAACTTTACGAACTCTAAGTGAAAGTGATGGACTTTTATAACGTACATATGAACTTTAATCAAGTGAATTAATTAAATTTTGGGTATTGATTTTAACTTACATTTTTTGTACTTCTCTACACTAATGACTTTATAACTTTGATTTTTTGTAATGTGTCTTTTAAATTTCTAGTTGTGATCTCAACTTATCTTAAACTAAATCTTAACTTAGCGTCTCTCTTCTTCCCGGTTTGGGAGCATGTACGGGCAACCTTCCGTACATTCTGCTACGTTGCGACCTAGTTATGTCCAGCGTGTACGTGATGTTATTACTTTACTTTATACATTTTATTTATCTATCAATTGAGTACCTACTTAGCTACCGTAGAGATCACAGCTAGACAAAACTACTTTTCTCTTTATTAAACCATCTTCAAATTACAAGTCTGTTTCCACTTTCTACACCACTCCACTTCATCTAACGACAACAACAATCGTACGGCCAGAACTGATCACTCTGACCATACAGTTGGCACTTGGTGAAACTTGGAATATATTATGAACAGAAAATCACTTGTACTATCCCAAAAAATTATTTTGAACTTCCTGACCGGTTTCGCCTTTATGGCATTATCAAAGGAATGATTAGAAGATTTTAGTTACACAATAAATAGTTTCCATCAGTCAGTGCGATCCATTCATCGATCCAGTGATTACGGTGATCCAGTGATGCGATCCAATGATTACACTAACACATTTTTGTAGTGAGGGTAATCGTTTATTTATCCGTTATTGTAAATACCAGCCAATCCAATCAATTAATTACTTACGAATAGACGTCAATTAGTACATTCAACTCCAAAGTGCAACACGCAGACCATATGGTACTATCGGCAAACGGCTAGCATCCCGTTGAAAAACTTTTTTGCTTGCATGTGGCGATCTTAGCTAGCCCCGCCTCCCGCCCGCCGCTTTTGTTTTAACCAATAAGAGACGAAAACGCTTTTGTTTTTATGGCTGTTTATGACTCAATCACTAAACAGTTTTTCAAAAAAACCTATAGGATTGAACATTTAGAATTATAAAAAAAACTTTATGGTTGAGCGTGAATGACTATTGGCGGACAAAAACTAGCAAGGCGGCAGTTTTCGCAGGCCATTATACATAGGCGAGCCGTTTGCTGATAGTACATCAACAACAGTAACTATGCTTTAAGTTAGAATTATTTTAAACATCACCCGCTCCACAGCAGGCTCTGTTCTATCGGCGTGACGGTCAATGAAATATATTTAAATTTACTTATTAATTCTGCTTATTTACATTCTCGACCCTACAAGGGCCAGTAATTACGCAGAAGCGATTGATAATCACATAATTATATTTATTACAGGTATAAATGACGAGCTCAGCAAATTGAACCGCATACAAAACATATATACAAAAACATATAAAAAAGGGAATAAAAAAATCTTTTCCCCATATAATTTTTAAAACCTACTCGTCACATTCCATGGGAAAGTGAAAAAAATCATGTATAATTCGCTTAGATTAGGGATGTTAATACGGAAACTATTTTGAGATTTAGGTTTGATAAGCCGTATTTTAGAAGTTCTGGTCTAAAAAACTTCATGATAAGGAATATTTTTACGCAAAAGCTGCAACTTCCATTTGCCTTCGTGTGACGTCACTTGAGAAATGGCTGTTTAGAAATCTACCGAAAACGTCAAAGTAGTCGCCATGACAGAAAACGGTCGGAGCCGATCATCATCATCATCACTCAAAGCACATATGACATCCCCTTCAGTATGCATGTCTAGATGATGATAAATTACTGGCGGTGACACTTACTTCGTCAACATTATGAATAGTGTAGCAAACTTGTGAACCTTGCTAGGTTCTAGATCCGGAATGAGCAGCAGCTCATACGTCATCTTCACCAGGGCAATATGGTCCTCTTTAGAAAACTTCAAGCCATATATCCTGAGGTACCTGAAATATAAAACAAAAACTTATGTTTAACAGTAAAAATTTCCTTCCATGTTTAATAATTTAATAATAAAAAAAAACATTCATCTCATGATGATTTATGAAAATAAAATAAAATAAATAATTTACATGTGTTTATATATTGCAATATGGTAGTTGCAACATCAAAAGCAGTTGTATAAGTCCCTACATTGTTTATCCGATGTTATAATATTACATTATAGCACCGCGATTCTTGGCCCAATTTATTATAACACCGCTAGAGAGCCAATCAACAAAATAGACGAGAAATAAGTCCCAACCTTATTTCTTAAGCCACACCCCCTTTATCCTGATTGCCCTTCAAGGCAGCATTACCGGGACGATGCACCCGAGGTTCATGAACGAGTGTTCTTCTTCTCATTTTTCGTGAAATTGTTAGTTAAAAATATTATAAATATAGATGATATTTTTGATGATCATAGATCAAGTATTGTGTGCAACTGAACATAATTAATAATTAGACATTGGGACACTCGTGCAAAACTATTATGAAACGAACGAGGACTCGTGCGTATCCCAATGTCTCAAATTATGTTACACTCGTGCAAAACTATTACGAAACTCACTTCGTTCATTTCGTAAAAAAGCACTCGTGTCCCAAACGTCTCAAATAATGACACAGTTGCAGTATAATATTAGTAGTTTATGCTACAAGGGCGAAAAGGAATAAATCACGAGGACGATTTAGAACACGAGCGTAGCGAGTGTTTTAAACGTAACCGAGTAATTTATTGCTCTTACGCCCGTGTATCATACTACGTTTTTCAATGCATAGTGTGAGGAAATAAAACAAACATAATCTTGTGAATTTTAAATTATGATTGGCTCAAAAGAACTGTATTCAGAGCTGTTAAATAGTGGAATAAAAGTATAACATTTATGGTAGACAGGAAAGGTTGCAGGTTAGCCAATTTCTCGTAAATAAATTTAAAAAAAAATTAATAAAGCCCTAGGGCAAAATAATCGACTTTCTGTTCAGATTTGATGCATAAAAAGTGGGCTTTAACGAGCACTTGCATTGAAATAAAATATATGATGATTTATGAAAATGTGACATACGTTTTTTTTTCTGAGGCTATTGTTTTCTAACTCAAGCTAAGTTTCAGTATGACTAGACGAACTGACTAGTGTTGCGTCAAAATTAGGCTAGTGCCGTAAAACGCTTACGCAGTAAACTGTACGATTTGGCTCGTAAAAAGTGCAATTGAAATTCTTTACCTGTTCGCTTAATTGACTGAGCCTATAGGTTACTGAGTGGGACCTAACCATAAGATTAACGGCGGGTTTTTTCATTTTTCTTCACAAATACTATGAAACTTAAAATGAAACTTACTGCAGGTGATAGAGGAAGTCACAGCCAACATTTTATTTCCTTACACTTAAGTGCGAAAATATGCGCTTTGGAAGCTACATGCATTTTGATTGATGAAATATTTAGTTAAAAGGTTAAGAACTGAACAATTTTTTTTTTGATAGACTGCTGACGCTATTACAAACACCTTTTACTGATAAAGTTTTTCTGAAATATGCATTACATTCTGAGAAAAAAAAATATTGAATTATTTTTTGTATGGAGAAAACAATGATACTTTCAATTAAAAAAGAACTTTCTGTCATTTAACTACAATACGGCTAATCTACTTATTTACCATGGTGGATAGCTTTTATTTCAAAATATATTAAATCAAAATGTCAAAATGAAAACACCCGAATATTTTCCCAAACGGGTGTTTTCACGGAAACTTTCCAGGAATTTTCCCGCAATCGGGATTTTTCGTTTTTTGTTTTTTGAATCAAAAATTGAACAAATAAAATTGAAATTTGAATCGGGTTTTGTTTTTTTATTTCTGTATAAAGACACTTACAATAAGGTTAGTCCTGTCTGTCAAATAAGTTAAATCTTGTTACACCAAATCGAGACCAGTCATACAAATGAAAAAAAATGTGGTATTAAAAAAAACATATTCATTTTATTGTCTAACTTGACCTCCTTATTGCTTGTCCAGCAAAAAGTTCTGTGCATGTGTGCACGCCACTAATTAATACATGAATCACTTTTATTTTAATACAATGACAAGTACTTACAGGTAGATAAGGCTAGACAGACAGCCTTGTTAGTAAAATATGTAATACAACATATGCATGCATGTGTAGGATTCATGCTTCAAAAATTCTAATTAGGTCTATCAAGTACGAGCGAGCATTAGTGCTGGAACGAGTATGTAATAGGGTGCTGAAGCCCCAATCATAGAATATTTTTTACGTTATCTGCAGGGTTGAGATGATTTAAATCACTTGTTCACATTAAGTCGCGATTAAAATAAAGTGATTAAAAAAAGATCAAAGATTTAAATTAATAATTGTTTACTGCGACCAAATCAGCCAAAAAGTGTTAAGGGATTTTTCTGACATGAAGTAATTGCGTTTTGTTAATTTGATTAATAATTAAAATAGACAAGAAAAAAGGATTTTTATCAACCCTGGTTTTCTGTTATTTTCTATTATTTTTATTTAACCTAAGCTAGGTGGACTAACGGGGCATGAGTCCCAAAGTCGCCCCTACCGCCGCCAATGCGCGTGAGCACGCATCAAACAGTTCGTTTAGGTTGACTGACATTTGGATAATCGATCCTATACTGTATTTAGCTAGATAGAAAAAAAAGGTGAGTCTCTTCAGTTTATCCTCGTACAATAAGTATTTTCTAAATTTATTTAATCAATTTAGGTTAAATTGTACCTTATTTATCACTAACTTTTGCCCGCTTTGATTAAGTTTTCGTATCGTATCGAATCTCATCCCATCCTATCCCACTAATCCCATTATCCCATCCTCACTATCCCATCTCCCTAATATTCAACGCCGTGAATGAGTAACATTACATCACTTTTCTATGAGAACTTGACACCGGATTGCCTTCCAATGGGAACTGATTTATGGGATAAAAAGTAGCCTATGTCCTATTCCAGGTCTAGAACTACATTTGTGAAAAGTTTCAGCCTAATCGTTTCAGTAGTTTCGGCGTGAAGGAGTAACAAACATTCATCCATCCAAACTTTCGCATTTATAATATTAGTGGGATGGGATGGGATATACATATATATTAATTTTATATAGTAATCAAAACGCAAAACATAGGTAATACTAGTCTATATGAACAACTTTCACTATTGGGGCTAAGGGAAAATTTTCACTTTCTGTCGTTCAAATTTCTGTCAACCTTAATTTGCCGGCTAGTCCAGTGTAAGACGAAAAAAAATTTGCGAATTTTAATAGCCCCCACAGAAAATGTGGTTCGTAATATAGACAAGTAACTCAAAACACAAAGTTTCACTTGGTTATTTAACCTTGTATATACCTAAATTTTCATTGTTCAAAGCCAATAATTATTTTGGCAACATATCAAATCAGTTGGTTGGTATGAGAGAATAATATGGACAGTACACCACTTTCTTTTCCTTTTGTCGAAAATAATGAAAAATAAACAATTATCTATAGCTTATACGATCCTTGGATTTCCATAAAACCTTAAGGGTCCATAAGGTCAGAAGCACATCTTCAAATGACCATTTCACATTGTGTAACTTGGTCAATCGGTTTAATAAAAATAATATAGATAGTAGACTATAGAGCTTATTTAAACATGTTGGGAAAAAATGCAAAAGTTTTAAGTTCGCTCGAAAGAAAAAAATTACGACGTTACCTCTAAATTTCATGTTTTTCGAGTGTTAAAAGCTTGAAATTTGTATTAAAACTAAGTGACCAATAACCCCGTCTAAACATCCAAGAATATTTTGGTGATTCCATGCATAAGTGCCAGAAAAATTACAAAAAATATTTTAAGATTTGGTTTTAAAAACACTTTTTTTAGTGGCAGCACTATAGTACTTCAGGTTTTCACAGTGGCAGCACAGTTTTGTTTTTTGTTTTCTGACAACTGACAATACAGTCATTTTCGAGATGGCGTCGTAACAACTGATAGTGTATTCAATGTTGCAGACTTAGCGACTTTGTCGCTAAATCTAGCGGAATTTTAGTTGATTTAGCGACTTGATAAAACAAACGTTTCATACATACATTCAAACTGGTATTCCATACATTTGGCGACATTTTGATAAAATTTTAGTTAATCTGGTGACCTTTATATAAAAATTTAGAGACAAGAAAAAAATTTAAACGGCAACACTGAGTGTATTTTGTGGTGGACTTTACAGCATAAGTATTTGGAAGTATTGTAATGAATTGCTACATACCGATAGGATAAGTAAAACAATTTTTAAGAGATTTTAAATTTGAATGACTACAATGTTGAGTTGTAGTATCGATCACAAAATTAAGAGAATTTTCTGTAACTTTGGTAAAACTTCTTTTTTAACATGAAAAAAATAATTTTCCTACTTGATAAAATTACTTACATGATCAAAGTCAAAACTTTTTTATCTTTATCAACTGCTTTAAACATTTCTGTAGTTTCAATCACACTGTAGTCTGTCACGGAATACTTAGTCAGTCACGACCAGTATCATAGTGAAATGTAACGTTTTATTTGTTTTTGTTTTGTTGTAGGTGGCCAAAAAAACAGCATAGAGAAAGCGAAAAGAAAGAGAGAAACAAAAAGTCAAAGGATTAATTAAAGAATTTCTAAAAAATAAAAAATAATTTTTTAAGAAAAGTTTTTGATAAGTATTTTATTAATTTCAAACATTCTTAGAAACATTATTTATGTTTCTAAGAATGTTTTGTTTCGAAAAATTATAGTTTAAATTTTGGTTCTCAACATTTTATTTTGTGATTTCCTGTGTGTTGTAATTCAGTTAAAAATAGTATTTTAGAATGTATAAGCACATTTTCATATCCTTAAAATTATTTTAACGTTACTATTTTATGTCTCTTAAGTTTCATTTAAAAGGTCTGTTATTTTGCAATACGCGACGGTAGTGTCAGTCACGTTTTTTTGGTACAATTGTAGGTAATTGTATCGATTCGGTGAAGCACGTTTTAGCTTATTTAGCTTAGACTGTTAGACCCCAAAAAAGGCATCAGTTTAGTTTTCCGGAAGAAAGGATGCCACTTGCCACAATTGTTTATTGGACCAATATCTACCGATAAAGATCGGTAGCCTTCGGGAGCCTCTTCAATTTGGGGGGGGGGAGGGGGTTCAAAGATGCACTGCGCCAAGCGTCATTTAAAAAAATTAAACTGTCTGAGTTTGTCAACTACATCAAGATGGGTGTCTTTTTCAGGTAAATTAAGGACGTAGAATTCATTTCTGGCATAAAAAATTGTGATATTTTAAGTAGTTTCTTGAAAATTTTTACATAGATTAAAATTTTATGAAATACTTTTTACTTTCAGGCGCCACCAAAAAAAAACCTCAGGTTTTTTTAAGTAACAAAAAATACGTTACGAAAGCCTATTTTATGCAGATCAATAAAAATATAAGTTTTATTGGATTTTTAAAGGAAAAAACCATAAAAAAAAATAAAACAATGTCGGTGAGCTCTTATTTTACTACTACTTATTAACTCACCTGATAAAAGTATATTTATGTATAGTGTATTTATAAAAGTGTATATATGCATAAAAACGATAAACACGTAAAAATGCTTTTCTATGGTTCTAAAAGAGTATAACTATTTAATTATCATTTTAATTTTTTGCAGCTTCTACCATCTATAACAAATAGTTCTAGGTGTGCAGTAAGTAAGTACTGCTGTAAGAAGACAATTGTGTTTCTGGTCACGAGTACCAATCTTTAACAAATAGGTTCTGGACTAGTCCTATCTTCTGTAAGAGAAATAAATATCCTGCTTATAGATGTATATACATATGTGTTATGTACAGTCATATGTACTTACAGTACTTAGTATGTATTTATTTAATAATTAAAAGATGACCGCTGGAAGCGGTACCATCCGTATAATGAGGTTATAGTAATGCATATATACCTCTCTACGTCTCCTACGTTATTATGACATACTTGAGGATTACATCGATTTATTAATTACAAATTAAATCATTGGCCGTGATTTATTTGTGTGATCGTCTAGTAGATTAGGACACTACGTTATGTTACAAAACGGTTATGCTCAAAACAATGTATATCATAATTCAACAAAGGAAAATAAAGTATTCAAGAAAAACTAATGTACGAGGTATTTGTTAAATGATACGACTTAGCTGTATTCTGGAACTCAGCTATAGTTCAAGGCTATTATTGCCATTGAAAATCCAAGGGAAAACGAAACACATTAATGACTAAATCACTATGTAAAACCACTTTTGATTCGACATTCCGTAAGATGTTTAACGAATATCACTTTCATAGCTTCGTAAGTTGCGCACAACGTTACATTTTTAATTAGATAAATGATTATGTAATTATCGGATACCATAGTAAAGTGTGTGGGTGTGTGTGTAAAATATAATATTGCAGTTGTTTGGGTTAGAAAAAGGGGTTGATGAAACGTAGATACTCGAGGCACGGTGGCTGCACGCTTTACGTTGATTTAGCTAGACTTTTGGTATTAGAGGGGATTCTAGACCCAGATGAGTCCAGAATGAAGTGGGGGTTAAATTTATTTTAACACAGTTGCATCTTTTTTGCATCCTACTTTGCATTGACACCTTGTTATCTCGAGGCAAATGCTGTCCGCAGCTGGGTTGTCAGACCAGTGGGGTATCTATTGGCTATTTTTCTCCTTCCAGCCCCAATCGGGGGGACTAGGCAGAATTTGTTGCAGCACTAAAGCCTGGCCCCACTCATGAAGTCCCTGGCAAACTGCGCGTAATATTTTCTCCAGGATGACACGAATAAAGAAGAGCTGTTTGGACTCCTGTCGTCCGAATATCACCCGATGGACTTGCCCATCAATAAAGAAATTTATGTAGCGAAGGGTAATCCGTTCTTTCCAATGTTGCTCGTGAGCTGCCAAAATTGGAGCCATTTAACTTGAAGCGTCTGACACGCGAATGATGGTTCACTTGGCGGATACAGTAGACCAGGGTCATACGAAGTTAATGCACAGCAAACACCGATGTGGTAGTTATCGCTCTGGCATGTGTACTGAAATTGCCAAGATTAGAGGTATTATGGGTTCATGTGGTAACGGGGAAAAACCACAATTTCTTGGCATGCCTCTAGATTGAATCAGCTCTAGGTATGAGCGTTTCTTTTAATAGTCAAGAATGTATAATATATAAATAATCAGTTTAATAGCGTGAGTGTGCATAAGACAATTTATTTTGTTTAAAGGTCCTGAAAGAGCGGAGGTCTTGCCTGTGTTTCACGAACTTAGTGGATGCGATACAGTATCGTCTTTTAACGGCAGGGGAAAGAAAAGTGCCTTTGAAGCATGGAATTCATTTTCTTTTACCACTAAAGGGTTTAAGGATCTTAAAGATGGCAATATAAATGAGGCAGAGATTGTGCTACATAAGTTTGTCATAGCCATGTATGATAGGTATGCTAGCCAATCACTGAGTACTAACTAAAACATTAATATAAAGTTAAATTCATCGTAGCGAAAAGTCATATTACATGAACTTTTTCAGATCAAGTCCCTGTCCCTGCACGACTATCAATCATTGCCGTAAATATCTTTTTACAAAAACAGATCGGCAAATTGAAAATTTACCACCAACAGAAGCGGCCCTTTGTCAGCATATTTTACGCGCAGCTTGCCAAGGAGTTCATGAGTGGGGCCAGGCTTCTACAACAAATTCTGCCTAGTCCCCCCGATTGGGGCTGGAAGCAGAAAATTAGCCAATATATACCCCACTGGTCTGAAAACCCAGCTGCGGACAGCATTTGCCTCGAAATAACAAGGTGTCAATGCAAAGTAGGATGCAAAAAAGATGCAACTGTGTTAAAATAAATTTAACATGTACCGAATTGTACCACTGCGGTAGAAGCTACAAAAAATGAAAATGATAATTAAATTGTTAATACTCTTTTAGAACCATAGAAAAGTATTTTTTACGTGTTTATAGTTTTATGCATATACAAGGTGAATTTGTAAACATCGTCCAAATTCATACTTGAGCCTTGGTAAGTGATCAGCATCATGAACCAATAACAATTTTTGTAAAATTCAGAAAATGAAATTTCGACTCCCCATAGTGATTCACTCAGAACTGGGACTGAATTACTATGGGAAGTCGAAATCTCATTATACGAATTTCACAAAAATTGTTATCGATCCCTGATGCTGATCACTTACCAAGCCTCCAGTATGAATTTGGACGATGATCAAAAAGTCACCTTGTATATACTTTTATAAATACACTATACATAAATATACTTTTGATAGGTTAGTTAATAAGTATAGTAAAATAAGAGCTCACCGACATTGTTTTTTTTTTTACGGTTTTTTCCTTTAAAAATCCAATAAAACTTATATTTTTATTTATCTGCATAAAATAGGCTTTCGTAACGTATTTTTTGTTACTTAAAAAAACCTGAGGTTTTTTTTTGGTGGCGCCTGAAAGTAAAAAGTTTTTCATAAAATTTTAATCTATGTAAAAATTTTCAAGAAACTACTTAAAATATCACAATTTTTTATGCCAGAAATGAATTCTACGTCCTTAATTTACCTGAAAAAGACACCCATCTTGATGTAGTTGACAAACTCAGACAGTTTAATTTTTTTAAATGATGCTTGGCGCAGTGCATCTTTGAACCCCCTCCCCCCCCCAAATTGAAGAGGCTCCCGAAGGCTACCGATCTTTATCGGTAGATATTGGTCCAATAAACAATTGTGGCAAGTGGCATCCTTTCTTCCGGAAAACTAAACTGGATGAGCTAACGGACCCAGCTAATTTGACAGGACTAAACTTAATTTAAGTGTTCTGTCTTTTTCTTTCTGTACCGTAAAGACAAAGACAGGACGCTCAAAATAAGGTTAGTCCTGTCAAATAAGTTAAGTTGTGTTTCGCCGAATCGACCTAAGTGTCAGCCACGAATTATTTCCAATTATTTGTTTAATGTATTTCGGCTAGAGATACAATTTAAAATTATATAACGCTTCTACAGAGGAAGATTTTTGAAGTTTAAAAACACTCCAACGCTACTTCCTTTTGGAAGTAGTGTCAGTCACATTTACATTTTATAAAATAAATACCTACATATCTAACAACATTATTTTTGTGCTACTGAGGGATAATTGGAGAGAATCAACTATAAACCATGCTAAAATCTAAATTGTAAATATAATGGTATTCGAAATATAAGGCCAATCAAAAAGCCCAGCTATTAAATAAAAACGCAGTTTTTCGTGAGCGCGTGTTTCTTGGTGGATGTAACATTCAGCCACGGGCTGAGAGCGCTCTATTTTAAACTAAAAGGAGACATCGTAGAGTTCAGCGGGTCTACCGCGTAATTCTGATTTTCATCAACATCAACTTGAGATTGAAATATGACGTGCGTGCGACGACGCCCGCCTAACATGCCATCTCTTTTGCACGCGTTGAATTTCACATGCATTTGCTTGAAGTTGATACAAATGAGAATTACGCGGTAGAGCCCCGGGTCTACCACGTAATTCTGATTTTCATCAACATCAACTTGAGATTGAAATATGACGTGCGTGCGACGACGCCCGCCTAACATGCCATCTCTTTTGCACGCGTTGAATTTCACATGCATTTGCTTGAAGTTGATACAAATCAGAATTACGTGATAAGGCCACAGTTCTGATTAACGCAAAATGAGGTGCTCAATCTGACCTTGTATGGAGTATGGACGCTTAAGGATCCGATTTTCTGTATTTGTTAGAAAATATAAAAAAATAATACACATACAATATACTTAAGTAATTTGATTTTTTTATTTAATTATCAAATTTTTGGAAATTTTATTTTTTTATTAAATTTTTTAGGGTTCCGTAGCCAAAGGGTAACCAAAGGGACCTTATTACTAAGACTCCGCTGTCCGTCTGTTTGTCCGTCTGTCTGTCCGTCTGTGACCAGGCTGTATCTCATGAACCGTGATAGTTAGACAGTTGAAATTTTCACAGATAATGTATGTCTGTTGCCGCTATAACAACAAATACTAAAAAACAGAATAAAATAAATATTTAATGGGACTCCCATACAACAGACATGTTTTTTTGCCGTTTTTATAGATAATGGTACGGAACCCTTCGTGCACGAGTACGAATCGCATTTGGCCGGTTTTCTAATTTCACTCTTGGAAAATCCAATTATTTTGAAACTACCATAATAATATTATTAAATATACGTTCATGCATATACCTAGTAAACTGTTGTTATACATTGCCCTTATACAAAAGTTGTATTTTGGCCATTACAATTATTTCTTAATATTTTATAACATACGGAGAATCGATCCTTAAGGTTAAAACGTCAGTCGCTTAGCACAAAGTGCATAGCTTAACTTTGTATTTCTTATTTAGTAGTTAAAAATTGAAAAACACTTTGGTATTTGGCAGTTAACGCAGTCCGCTGCTATCAGATAAACCAATAGGTTTCCGATGGTAGCAATGTAGCACAACTGTTTTTGATGCAAAAATTACTTGAAATAAATTAAAACAAAAAAAACCAATAGTTCAGTATTAGTGAGGTTTATAAAGCATGAGTTTGAATGCACAATTAGTCATGATCTGGGGCTCCAAGCAAAAGCATGCGAAATTCAACGCGTGCAAAAGAGATGGCATGTTAGGCGGGCGTCGTCGCACGCACGACAAATTTCAATCTCAAGTTGATGTTGATTAAAATGAGAATTACGCGGTAGACCCCCTGGTCCAAACAAAGTTAAAACAGCATTTTAAGTTGGTTTCGAGATCGACTAACTGTGTATACAATTTCAAACTCTTGCTTTATAAACCTCACTAATACTGAACTATTGGCTTCAAAAGGCACAGATCAAATTGCTTTTCAAATTTAAATTTCTAAACAAGAAAAACAAAGTTAAGTTATGCACTTTGCGCTAAGCTACTGACGTTTAACCTTAAGGTAAAATAATATGGTCATAATGGTTTTCTAGTTATGATTCACCTATTGTGCAAATAATAGTGACATCATGCGGCTATTTCTATAAAAGGATAGATCACTACGTAATTTTAAATAAGTTGTGAGGAATGACTTTCAAAAAGCCAAATTCCGAAACCAAACAAATAGTGCAATCTGTACTAATAATAAAGCTTTTATTAAAAAAGCCTGATCTGTACATTGAATATTTTCGCGAAATTTTAAATTAACTGGTAATAATTATTATATTTTTAGACTTTTTGTCTGTCTGTCTGTCTGTCTGTCTGTCGGTGTATGTATGTTCTGTTTTAACTCGAAAACCACTTATCTGTCTATCACAATCAATCTTTATTAGTATGATAGTCCCTGGCCTCGCAGCACAGTCTTTAATCGCCCGCGATGCCACTTAGTTGAATCACAGGTGCAAGGAGCGCGACACGATGTTTTTGCGATTAAACAGTACGTCACGCTCCTCGCACTTGTGATTCAACTAGTGGCGTCGCACGCGATTAAACACTATGCTACGCCCGCTGGTCAACATATATAGGATGTTGATAAAATAACGCCCAGCCCGAAAACGGGGCAGAGATTGAATAAACGCGAGTGGAGTCTACATTCTACATATAATAAAAGAATACCCTGACTGAATGATCTATCAATGTCTAGACCAAACGGCTCGACCTCGGAACATGAAATTTGGGCTATAGGTTCCTTATTTGACATAGACATTTGCTAAGAGGGAATTTTAGAAAATTCCCATGGAATCGGGAGAAACAGGATCTATGAGAGCAACACTACAGGGAGTCTGCTAGTGTGAACAAATTAGTGTATCTGTTTTTCTGATATGGAAAGTAACTCAAATTGCCAAGATTAAATTATGTTAAGGTGTCTTAATTCGAAAACCATTTCGAGGTTTAGGTTTAATAACAATAATAAAGCCTTTTATTCTGAAATTTACAGTTTTTCGATAAATAACAATGTGTTTTCTTTATAATGTATCCCTTAAATTCAAAATTCAAAAAGTTTATTTTGCAAAGTAGGTATATATAATACACTTTTCACAAGTCAAATTTTAGTCTTATAAAAATATATGTAATAAAATAATAAATGTACATGAACTAGATTAAATGTTTATTTAATTTATGTAGCAATATATATACGATTAAAATTATAGGTAAAATATTATTACACAAGGTGAAATCCAATCAACCGCCCGAACCCATACCGGAGACCCGGCCAGGGACCAAGAACAAGGTTCAATGATCACCAACCGTGCCCTAATTTCAGTGTGCCTAATGGCATAAGCCTCCTCCAACGATGTCCACTGTTTTCTGTCTTGGGATGTCCCAGTTTATACTTTCCAATGCTAATTCCAGTTCTTGTAAACTTTCTGTTGTCCTTAGTGTTCTAGTGTTCAAGGTACAGATGTTTAGGTTTAATAAGCCATATTTTAGAACTTGTCATCTAAAAACCTCATGCTGATAAATATTTTTATGAAAAAGCTGCAACTTCCATTTGCCTTTATTTGGAAATGTGTTCTTTGCTAACAAGATAAATTATAATAATTTGCTACCAACTGATTTAGCAGACAGATGTCTCTGTCAACCACTTTTTTTTATAAGCAATCACACATCACAATCAGTATAATGTCTAAAATTCTCAAGTGACGTCATATCGAACAATACTTTAAAATTCATTAAAAAATAATGGTTTATTTATATACCAAAAAAATTATGAAAACTAAGTTCTAAAATGGCGTGTATTCTCTGAAAAAAAAATTAAAAGCAAATCTTTTTAAACTGAAACTGCGGAAACTTTAAATGACTAGCTAGAGTTAATTTAAGTTTTGTACTATTGTCATATAGTCGCTAGTTTTCCAAAATAAGTACTTAATAAATAAATAAATAAATATTTTAGAAATTAAGCTATGGGAATTCAAGTGTCTTGGAAAATTGGTAATTGAGCTTAATTAAAGTAATGCAGGTGCAACCAATATTTTAAGGAGCTATTTTTATTTCTTTGCCCCTTTGTACGATGAAGCCCATTAAAAAGTCTAACCTGTAAAGTGGCAGGGCCGCGTTCGTAAACTAGGGGTCGCGACACTGGTTCTAATGCCATCTCTGTCGCATGCGTTGAATATTGTATACGCTATCCTGCTGTCAGTGTTGGAACCTGACGAAATTGTTAATTTATGAACTGCTATCAGGAGGGACGATCCTATATTGTAAATGTAGGAGAAGTCTTTGTAAATCAATTATTATCGAGAATCAATCATCAAGAGGGTTAAACCTTTTATTGTCCATTTTGCCACTTTACGGGTTAAAACAATTAAGACATAGCATGCCAATCACCTATTTAAAATTTTGCTTGTTTTCAAGTATTTATATGGGTATACAACAAGATATTGTTTAATAATGGAGAATGTAAATAGGATTACTTATTTTACACAGAAAGTATTGTACAAGTCACTTAGGATACAAAAGTGACAGTTTTATTTATAAAGATTTAGAAGAAGCAATAGGTAGGCAAGTTCATTTTAGAGGCCAGGTGTCAAATTAAGGAAGTTTGGGTTAGGGCCAGCTATTTCACTCATAGCTGCAGTTGCCAAAGGTTAAACTGATTGTAGCATGAGCATTATGAATAATGGACTTCTACAATTTTAGAACAATGATAGTATATAATAGGTCTTTACATATGAAATTGCCAAAATTTTCTTACAGATTCATGAGTTTGTAATTCCTGTAATTCAATAGCTATTTCAATTATTTGCTTTTTGTTTGAAAGTTGATTTCATGGTTTTACATGTATGTATTAAATTTTGTTTTTATTTTCAGTTGGATTATAAAAATTAAATCTTCAAAGACAGCTAACTCATCCTAAATGCCATCCATTTCCATGGTAAGATTCGTAATATTTTTTTACAGCCGACACTTTTTAAATTAAATTAATGTTGCTGTTAGCTTAATGTTGTCTCAGTCACACACATAAGAAATTGCAAGGTAATTTGGATTTGTCATTCCTACAAAAATTCAAAAATGTTACTGAAATAGTACTGAAAGTTGAGTTTCCTTCAAATTCTCTATGGAAAACGGCAATTTCATATGTAAAGATCTAATATATAAGATATAAGTAGGTAGCTTGACACAGGACTATTATAATAAGAATTCAAAGAAAATGTTACCAATAAAATAGCAATCATTATTAAAAAAAAACATAAAATAGTGTTACCAAAATAAATTTCAAGTGTAGAATTGAAATTTCAAGGTTAATAATATATTTAGCAAAAAGACATCTTTGTAGGGTGTTGGTGAAGGAAGGGTAGGAGGATGGAGGTAACCCCCTCATAAAGTTTCACTGGCACAAATGATTAGTTTTTTTTAAGGGCTAACATAATAATTAGATACCTGGGGATCTAAAAAGGCCGACTTGGGTGAATCATGAAATGATTTGAAAGTAGGATAGAGACAGAGTTTCTTCTCGTGTGCAAACGAGACGGCATTACAACAGAATCAGAATATGATTCATCCAAAGCGGCCTTTTTAGAGGACCAGATCCTAAGAAAATTGTTTTGAGACATGGTCTAATAAAAGTGGCTATTAATATTTATAATATTCTTGGGACAGAGTTTCAATTAGGGGGCACATCTTCTGCACTGAAGGATTTCTGGGTTGTCATGGTAAATATTATTTTAAATATAACAAAATTTGCAACAAATAAAAATATGATAATATATATATTGTCACAACATGAATCCCCAAGGGGTAACAGAGGTGTTCTGGGTGTGAACTGTGAAAAATATGATAAAAGGTCTAATAGAGACCCAAAGAAACCCCAGCAATTTCATTCAGACTAAAAATCAGATGTCTTTCTGTCCAGAAGGCAGAAATAACAAAAGAAACTCTAATAAATATATTTCAAGTATTTGAAAGTTAAGGATTTAAAAATGTTCTTTAGTTAGGTTGACCCTAGTTTATAAGATATGACAAGAAACACTGTAATAATTATTTCAACAAATGATTCTATTCTACTAAAGCAAACCCAACTTCATTACTACAGTTTTTTGATAACAATATCTTAACCCGTAAGATGGATCCGAGACACAATTTGGTCTGTGATTTATTATTTTAGCAATAAATAGAACCCAACAGATTAAGTACAAGCTCTAAAGATGATCAGGTCCTCTAAAAAGGCCGCTTTGGATAAATCATATTATGATTGCGTTCTAATGTAGTCTCTTTTGCACGCGTGAAAAAACTCTGACTCCGTCCTACTTTCAAATCATTTTATGATACACCCAAGTCGGCCGTTTTAGATCCCCAGTATTAAAGAGAGTTCAATTAAATTCAAAGCCATTTTATCTGGCTTCCTTGAATGTGTCTCCGCACATTAGTTCCACCAATATCTTGTTTTAAGCGAAAAGACTCACTGGAAGCTTTATAGTTTAAATTTTTCCCCCAAACTTGAACTCTCAAGTGTAAATCTATGACAAAGAATATACTAGGTACATTTCTACATCTATGAGTACAACTAAAGACAATGGACATCACAATTTAGGTAATATGTAGGAAAACAGAAAGAAACATAAAATATTTATATAAAGAAATGAAAAGGCATAGTTACTTCATCAGCCTGGATGACCATACACCGCAGGCTGGTTTCATTTCTCGCAACATGACGGCCTTGGCCAGGCTGATTTTGATTTGCTCGAATAGTCTAATGGATTCCTCATCTAGTTTTTCGGCATATGGCAGAAGGTTGTTAATGTATATCTCCTTCTGAGGTTCAAATCCCAAGGCCTGGATCCTCTCAGGAGTTGCCTCGAAGTCTTCAAACTCGTCGTCTGAAGGCATCGTGAGGGCAATGAAACTTTGAATGTAAGAGACTTGGAGCCTTGCTCCCACTTATCATGGACGTTCTAGCTCCGATCAAAGCTAGTCACCACACAAAGGTCACACAATAGATTAAACTGTTCGCGATACACAGGGTTAACAGCAGTTTTGTCTCGTCACCGCATCATCAATTCAATCAACATTGAATTTATACAAGTCATCGAAGAAATCTTCCACAAAAACGTCGGCTATGTTGCGTTTCGTCACACGAAAATTTTGACATTAGTATTTTTGACATTGCCGACGTCATTCATAAGTCACTTTTGCGTTTTGTTTCGACCACAGACTAGAATTTTGTGATAAATCGATTAGTTTATTTGCAATCGATTAATATTATATTTATAAATAAGCAAGAACGGAGAAAATTGGGCCAATGGAATGAGTTTCGCACAGGGGTGCATTTCCCGTCAAATCTAAAGAATTGGAGAATGAGGTTTAAACTCTATTGGCCCAATGCTCACATAAGGGTCGAGGCACGCGCGGATGAGACGGTCCGCGGGCGTTCAAGCAACACCCAAAGACAATATAACCAATTCGCTTTCTCTATGTACACTGACAGTAGAGGTATTGGTCATGGCCGAATAATATACCATGGTATTGGTGTATTGGTTCAAGCCTTGTTCAAGCCGCCTCGGCGCGCGACGCCGCCGCGCCGCCACGTGGCAGATAAATTATGTTTTTTACATAGAAAACAAAGAAAGGTGATTCGGCCACGGGTGTTTGAACAAAAAGAAATGCAGGGTAGTAATACCCTCTCTGAGGTAATAACCAACGTGTTGTTCAAATATTCTGATGAAACCTTATTTCTCACGCAAAGGGGTCAGGTTTTGGAGTGGATATGTACTTCTTTGCTGCTCGAATTATGTATATAACCGAGCAGCACGAGTAGGTAGTTATTACCATCGCTAACATCACATCAAGTTAAACACTTTTAGTTGCTTTAATCTACATTTTGAGTGTTAGAAAGAAAGTCTCCTTAGCCCTCAGCGCCCTTAATAGTGCTACAATGATATTTTTAATAAATAAAAATAAGTACTTGAAGCGCGCGCCACAATCATAAAAATATCTTTTCACCTCACTAGCTCGAAAAGCGTGCCTTTGTTGCTTAAAAACAGTGAGCAAAGTCGACTTTTGCTCACTGGTTTTAAGCAGTGAAGAAAAGTGTTTCAAAGTAAGAATACTGCGAATTGTTCAAAAACTCCATATCCTTTGCCCAAGAGAAAGAGAGACTGCATGGCGGCTATCTCTTTCACTCTTTATGGATTCTATACACTTTGGGTGGCTATACACAACACAGCCCCACAGCTTGTCGGATACCATAGATAAGATCAATTCTCGAAATCCTGTCGTATGGCCTCTCAATGTGTATGGAATCCGGAAACGGATAGATAGAGTAAAACTCCCGCGCGATTTTTCGCGCCTTTTCAGATTCAATTAACACTCCTCACATTTTATTTTATGTGCAATATTTTTATATGGTGTATTTTTTTTAGAAAAAAACCATTGAATTCTTATAAGTTCCTTCGAAAAGATGGTGCCTTTACATCTGTGTTTTCTCGCTAGTGAGGTGAAAAGTTGTATGTGTCTCACGTCAGCAAATTTATTCTGTTTCTTGTGCCTTGAACCCTCACCACTTTCAGGATTCAAAAGTAGAATCACTCGCTACGCTCGTGATTCAATTATAGAATCCTTCGCTTGCTCGGGATTCAAACTCGGCACTCGCAACAAAAAAAAAAAAATTGCCCTCTTGTTGCACAAATAACTATTTTCACCTCACTAGCTCGAAAAGCAAGCCTTTGTTGTTTAAAAACAGAGAGCAAAATCGACTTTTGCTCACTGGTACAGTGAAGAAAAGTGTTTTAAATTAAGAACGCTGCGAATTGTTCAAAAACTCCATATGCTTTGCTCAAGAGAAAGAGAGACAGCAACATCAGCATGGCGACTATCTCTTTCACTCTATATGAATTCTAACACTTTGGGAGGCTATACACAGCCCCACAGCTTGTCGGATACCATAGATAAGATAAACTTCTCGAAATCCTGTGTATGGCCTCCCAATGTGTATGGGATTGTATTGCTAGACTTCATTGGTTTATTGGTCTGAGACTTCATCAGCCCTGCGGTCCGTAATAGAATTACAATGGATCATAAGCCATTCACTTCATACTTTCGTAATCGATTTTAGCGAAATAATTCTATTTCGGAACGCAGGGTAGTAGTAGGTACCTCAGAATACAAATGAACTACTACCGGAAACGGATAGATAGAGTAAAACGCCCGCGTGATGGTTGTTTTGCGTTTTCGATCGGTTTATCAAAGATTTTCCGATTTTTCGCGGCTTTTGGGATTCAATTAACACTCCTTACATTTCATTTTATGTGCAATATTTTTATATGGTGTATTGTTTAAAGAAAGAGACCATTGAATTCTTATAAGTTCGTTCGAAAAGATGGTGTCTTTACATCTGTGTATTCTCGCTAGTGAGGTGAAAAGTTGTATGTGTAACACGAGAGCAAATTTATTCTGTTTCTTGTGCCTTTGAATCCCTCACCACGCTCAGGATTCTAAAGAAGAATCACTTGCTACGCTCGTGATTCAATTATAGAATCCTTCGCTTGCTCGGGATTCAAACTCGACACTCGCAACAAAAATCTGCTCTCTTGTTGCACAAATAATTATTTCATTAAGTATTTATTGCAAGTAGGTAGATATGTTTTTGGGAAAGTTGTACAGTATGATCAGTAGATTATGTGGTTTCATTTAAAGATATCTATCCAGTTATATTATTTTACATAAAAAACGAATATAACGAGAATTTAAAAGATTTAGTTCGAGAATCAAATTATACCCATCTGGCAACACTCCATTTTCAATCTGCGACGATCCGAACACACCTCTTCCACATCAATCTATCTATCATACAAGCTCTTCCATTATGGGTACTTTTGACACTGCCCTTCTTCAGTATGTCGCCAATTTGGTCAGCATACGTCCCGCTAGGGCGACCTGGATCCGTAGCATAATGTTTAATAGCACGCGACGCAACTTAGTTTAATCACGTGTGGGGAGCATGACACGATGTTTTTGCGATTAAACAGCATGTCACGCTCCTCGCATCTGAGATACAACTAAGTGGCGTCGCGCGCGATTGAACATTATGCTACGGGGCCTGGTCGAACTGTACCTTCCACTTACGCACCATACATTTCTTTCGTCACTCTACTTTCATTTATTCTCTCTATGTCTATACCTCTTATATTTTGGTAACTACTTAACAAATAATACAACAATTAATGCACTTTATGACTTATATTTTATAATTCATAACACCTTATAAATATTTCAATACAAAATGAATAAGCAGAGATCGATAACAGACCAAATGTTACAATAAATAAATATAAATAATGCGTGATAGAATCTTTGCCACTGTTCGGCAAATGTGATATGTCCGGACGCGCTTTCTATACAATCCATGACAGGTAGCGCACGTTCGGTCGCCTAGACAACCAAAACTTCCAGTTCCGATTTTTCGCACATGTTCTAAAACATTTCTATAATTTCACTATTTTGTTTGTTTGATAAGTTTCCATTGTGGGTTGGTTCTGGTTAGCAAAGCTACGAATCGGCAATTTTTCGAGAATACGGACAGTGGACATTTTGTGTCGATTCGATGTTACACGATTTAACTTATTTGACAGGACTTAACTTAATTTAAGCGTTCTGTCTTTTTCTTTCTGTATCGAAAGGACAAAGACGGGACGCTTAAAATAAGGTTAGTCCTATCAACTAAGTCGTGCTACACCGAATCGACAACATTGGCGAAGATTTATATGCGCATTATATCTTTAGCAGATCCATTAATTAGGTGAAATTAATTACACCTTCCGAACCGATATCGTAACTCTAAGTGATCATACTCAGCTTTTAACAAAAATTATAAACCCTCAAATTCAAACAGTGTAGAGACACTTGCAGTTTAACCAGATTTAACGACTATATAAGCATAGAACTGCCTTATAGGTAGGTTAAAATGCTTGCGACGACATGCAGGTACCAGCATATGAACTATCCTAAAAGTAGGCTAACATGCTTGCGACGACATGCAGGTACCTGCATAGGAACTGCTTTATAGGTAAGTTAACATGCCTATGATATTACCATATCATATAACATGAATATTACGTATCATAATGCCACACAAGAAATAGCAGCAACATTCCAAAATCGTTTACATTTTATTTGTTCTAAATCAATTTGGTAATTTCATTTTGGTCCGCTGAATTAAATTAAACTGAATGTAGGTACTATTTATAACACAATATTTAGGTATTGAAAAATATATATATTGCCTTTATCAGCTTGTTTTTCGTTTTCTATATATAATTATATAGGTAAATACACATAAAAGAAACACAATTATTGTAGAATAACATAATATAGTCCAAGATATATTTCGGGCCCCACTGGGCCTGGCATCAGTTATTCCAACTGATGCCGGGCCCAGTGGGGCCCGAAATATATCTTGGACTATATTATGTTATTCTACAATAATTGTGTTTCTTTTATGTGTATTTACCTATATAATTATATATAAAAAACGAAAAATATATAGTATAGGTATTAAGATACAATAGTTTCTCTCTGAGTAGTATATAAACTAGCAGCAAATACGATATCTCTCTTTATAGCAGTCGACGCCTCCAACATTTTAGCTTGTAGCTTTGGATCGCCGATCGCCACTGCCGCATCTTTCACGTCGATTAATAACTGTAACGTATAAATGAATTAAAATTTTAAATAATGTAGATACCTCTAGAGCTGTTTCGCTCTAGTCCAGGGGTCGGCAACCTTACGATATAGGAGGGGCACACATGCTACCAGGGGATCAGCGAGGGCCGCATTTTGTGCAGTATTGCGTCTAAATGTGCATCTTTAAACCGAGAACAATACTTACTTTTTAGATAGTTCAGAATGGAAAATGTCTGCTAACACAAATATGTTCTACCAAATATAGTTATCATGCAGTGGTTGCGAAACTTGCGGGCCACACCTAAGCGGTTCACGGGCCGCATGACCTGTTGCCGACCCCTGCTCTAGTCTATGGGCTAGCTAGCCAAATTTAAGAAAATGTTATAATTTGGGGGTAGGATCTTTGGAAGTCCAAAAACTATGATGGCTATTTCAAAGTAGTAGCTAATAGAAATTTTGACATCATATTTTTTTTTGTATGGGCTTTTTAATTATTTTGTTCTGAAACCTATCGGGTGGGGTATCACATGAATCACGAAATAAATTACTGAGGGGGTGTCAGAGGTGTTCCGAGTGTGAACTGTGAAATGCAAGTCACAGTGCGTACTCGGTACAACCGCGTTTCACCGACGCTTATTAGGTACGTGCCAACATGATGGGTGATGAGCTCTATCGCTAAATAAATTGGTAAATATGCATGGGAATATCCTTTCACTGCTCATTAACCAAGCTTTAAATCCCATTTACCTCATGCAACTGCTGTATACATCTAACAATGATGCCCTCCTGCACGTCTGTTAAGTCCATAATCTCTGCGAACGGTTTCTCAAGTGCCCATTCGTATACAACACGAACCAGCCCGAAGTTTAGACGCTCCGGCTGGCCTTCGAATTGACCCACCTGTGAATGGATGAAAAAATAACTTTATACTACATAGAAATCCAGATCTATAATACAATAATAGTCACAGATCGCTAAGCCATTAGACGTCGTGAGGAAGGCGATTTTTTTTCGCTAACATATCAGTGCAATTGCACTACTATACAAATGTCATTCCATACTATCCCATTTCTATTTCCTTACTTAGTACCCTCCCCGCATTACTCCGCAGCACCACAGCAGTGGCGGAAAAATTTCTTTCTTTCTGGTGGTTGATAAGATGTCTAATGGCTAAGTGGTCTGTGATAATAGTATTTTGTGCAACTATGACATTAAGTAAGACATTGGGATACGATAATAGACTGCACGAGTGTCACAATGTCCAATTATATCCAGTTGCACACAATACATAAAAAATATCGTCTTGGCATGACATTATGTGTAATAATAATACCTATTATGTTTTTTTATTTCAGGCCACAATAAAACGAATGTTTTTTTACAGTCCATATAATTTTTTAATATAATATTTTCAACCCATAATTTCACGAAAAATGAGAAAAAGAACATGATACTTGTCTTGATACGGTATTGGAGACCAATCAGAAGCAAGGATGAGAGATATTGACGAGGCTTAAGAAATAAGGGCGGGGTTTATTTCTCGTCGTCGGTGTTGATTGGTTCTCAGCGGTGTTTATTGGGCCGATCACAGTGCATAACTGCGGTGTTATAATGTAATATAACATCGGATAAACAATGTAGGTACTTTTAAAACCGCTTTTGATTTTGTAATAAATAAAAAATATAAACTATAACAATTTTTGGTGACGTGTTACACTTTTTTAATAATAATGTTGTGGAGAGAATTGAAACGTTTGTCGAACGGATTGCTTCAACAATACATATGATATTGTTACGCCACTCTTTCAGAGAGGTAGGCAGAGACAGACCTCCGCACCTCCTTTACTTCTTCACATTCATAAACCAAGTTAAAGTAAGCAAGTACTTATGAGTATGGGCATGGAACGAACCAGGCTGATGGATGGACGGAAATGCTTATAAATATCTACTTTGAAACGCTATTTGAATTACGTAAAAAGCCATCGAAGTCTTACCATATAATTAGACTCAATTTTCGCCAGCTCATCATCAATGACCCCAATAGCTTGGACTCCCTCTTTTAATTTTTCCGTGAGGACTGGGTCAATTTGGGTCCGAGCTTGAAAAACGAAACAGCTTAGCAAAGCTGCAATTTCAGCTGGCGTTTTATCCGTAAACACATTTCTGAAAACCAATTCTGATATTATAAGCTCATTTGTACCCATTCCGCAAGCAACTCTGCCTTTTAATATGACGCTGTCATGTTCGTCTATGTAGTTTAGTTCTCTCAAAACCATACGCCTTCTTTGGTAGTCGGGGTAGAGGGCTAGGTTTTCGAAGGAAAGTAGACGGCGATATTTGTCTCTCTTTCGCTCGGTCTGTTTGCGTTCATACACGATCGCGAATTCGGATTTGAAGTTCGCTATGTCTGTGCTCTTTTTTTGGGCTTCTATTTCGCTCTGTAACAGATTTAAAAAATCCAAGTTAGTGAAGATATTATCATTGCGTTATCGATTAAAAACTGTAAGACTCAATTCTTAACAGCATAGGTTATAGGATAAAGCATATTTTGACTAAACAAAAAAAAAAAACAGTAAGCCAACAAGGCCGAGCAATGTACACTACATACAGAGGGGCTAAAGGCCGAGCTATGAACACTGACTAAGCCGACAGCAAGGCTTTAGACCGAAACAGGGAGTACTCGCTCACGGGACCGAACTATGAGGTTAAGGCTGAACTATGAACATTGAGCCACCTAACATTTAGGTTAATAAAGGCCTAGCTATGAACAGTGAGCAAATAAACAAAGTGGCTAAATACCGAGCTATGCAAAGAAAAAAGCAAGTCCCGGTATTTTTCTCCACTGCCACAGCTATAGAAGAGAGCGACGATACTATCGTAGATTGTGTAAAAGCAAAGACTTTTTCATACATTTAGTATAAGGTGGCGCAAAAGTAATGTCATAATTGGAATTGGCTGCCATTTTTGCAGATGGCGCCAAATGTCAAATCTATAAATTAGTTGTCAACAAGCTATGGATCGCTCTATTTGAACAATTTCAAATTTTCACATTTTTTTACACCGTAATATGTGGGCAAATTAATGCTATTTTTGTGCCAAATTTCATGTCTTTATCTTTAACGGTGCTAAAGTTATGAGGCTGTGACATACGAACGGACGGACAACGGAGTCTCACCATAAAGGTTCCTTTTGTACCTTTTAGGTAAGGAACCCTAAAAATGTGCACTGTCCCTGTTAATTTGGACACGCACGGTAATAGTAATGATACAGCCATTGCAGAGGCTCGTAACTTACCACGAGGCTATTCATAGCATCAAGAGTGCTCAGTATCTCGCCACTGTTGATTGCCAACGCTTGCGTCAAACTGACGTGTTCAAGTCTGGAGGCGCCCGTGCATACCGCGTGAGATAGTCTCGATAGCTCTTGTACACAACAAAGGCAGGATGAGCCTACTGGGGCGTCTTTGAATCTGTAAAATGCATGTATGTATTTATACTAACTACCTAATAGATCAGGGATGGGTAAACTACGACCCGCGGGCCATCTCCGGCCTGCGAAGCTTTGAAATCCGGCCCGCGACCATCAAACAAAAAATCAAGTGAAGTTTTCGTATTGTTAGAAATTTCGCAGCTAACTTGAAAGTTCAATTTAATTGCAATTCGCAATTTCTTCTTTATTTCAATAGTTATATTGTAATATTGCACAGTAAATTTGTGTATCAGAAAATACATACTAGTATTTTTATTTCAGTAAATAATAGAGGTATAGCCAAAAATGCAACAACTTGGACCGCCAAATATTTCGTTAGTAAATATTGGCACGCGAAGGAAAAAGTTTCCCCATCCCTGTGATAGATTGACTGTTTATCAACGAAGAGAGCAAATGGTTGGACCTATAAATATGAAAGACTCCCAAGGTTCTTTTTATGGAGAAGACTTCAGCGAAGAAGGGATTTTAGGAAATTCCTACGGAATCGAGGGAAACGGGATACATGCGAGGAATACTGCGGGGCGTCCGCTAGTGCTTAACAAATTTTAAAACTACTGTAGTTTTGTTTCCTTATCCAAATAGACATGAAATAAAGACCGAGATAACATAAGTAACAAAGGGGACTGACAAAAACACTAGTTTCCTCAAAATTAGCTGTGTTTGACACTGAGTTATCAGTATTATACTGTGCTGAAATCTTATTTGGTGCAACTGTGACAAAATGAGCTATTGGGACACGAGTGTTTACGAAACGAACTAAGTTCTTGAGATTCGTAATAGGCTGTACGAGTGTCCTAATGGCTAATTATATGGCGCATGCGATTAGATAAACAATATTATATATCTCTCTCACTCACTTACTCACAATACACACACCCTAAAACACACGCTCTCATTTATTTTAAGTTTCAATATCGGCTTTTTGTTTTGTTTTTATTTGATTTCTTTTATATATAGATTTTTTTCTGTCACCTTTTTTGACACTGTTACCCTAAGTTTCAAGTTTACTTAGATTAGGGAACAGGGCTACTCCCTGGGTACAGCTTAGATTATATGTAGAAATAAGTAAAGCAAAGTAAATAAGCTGTTAAATAAGTAAGTTATTTAAGATTATGTACGGTCGAATTTTTTGAGAGGTATCCATCGCAAGAGGAAAATGTGGCAGATTGGGTAAGGCGCACCATCAAGCATCATATATTTGTAAGCGTCTTGCGCAGAATGCGCCGCAGCTTAAAGAGGCCAAGCCCGCGTTACGGTGGGAAGATGTGGCCAGGACACCGCGCTTTATAAAAACGAGCGTAAAGCGCTGTAGGGGGCGCACAGAAGAGGCAACGGTGCGTGGCTAAGTGCAAGATCCACCGTTGACCTACGTCCCCGGATTAGCCCACTATATGACCTTGATGTCGAAAGTGGGTTTGAGATGGTGGCGGGATTGGCGTTCATTACACACAATGCTCGATTGCAGCTCTAGCCGAAGGCGCGAGCGTAAAACCGAGTGTGTAATGTAATGAATGACTAATGCTCACGAGTTTCATTCGACGTTTTTTAACACACTTGCAACTCACTCGCCTTCGGCTCGTTTCAAACTCACACTCGTGTTTTAATAACCTCTTTATGTGCCAGTTTCACAAACTAATAAAAGATGGAAATTAATAAATGATACGATATGTTACGTTTAACATTAAGTCCGAATCTTACCTAGGCATTTGCCTCTTCTCCCAATCCTGAATAATAATACTGGCATCAATTTTCAAAGTAACTTTGGAAACAGCTATAATATTCTTCGCGGAAACACACACTATGGTATGGTCTGTAGTCGTCTCTTCGGTACCAAAACCATCATACATAGAGGAAAAGCTGAGTATTCGGTACCACGTGTCGTCTACATCGAAATTGTACCTGGTGTTGTCTGGATCCTGTTTTGCTGTGTCTAGTAAGAGGATTTTGTATGGGGTTTGCCTTGGTCCTAGAAATAAAATGTCGCAATAATTACTTTTGGTAATTTGGGAAAAGGTAGGACGAGATCTAATGGATGTTGTAAACTTTTATTGGTTATAGCTCTTATTATAATTATCAACAAGCAAAAGATAGGAACTTCAATGAGCCATGAAATGACACCGAGTTTAAACGCCCCCACGTTTTTATAGAATTCATGCCACAAAAGTTGTGGTGGAATTAAACGTAATAGCAGAGTAAAAACATATCGAGTAGTGAATCTTATTACAAGCGATCAGATTCGAACTCACACATGCAGACGCCGCGCCGAGATTTGTATGGAGACTCCTCCGAACTTCGCTTAGACGGCGTGTCAAGCACGCATTTGTGTGCGTGAGTTTGAAACAGGGCGTTTTTCTAAGATTCACTACTCGGTATATTTTTACTGTGGCAATAGGATTCACTTATAACGGAATTCGTATAAAAGCTCTTTTTAGAGTTCCGTACCCAAAGGGCAAAACGGGGCCCTATTAATATCACTCTGCTGTCCGTCAGTCTGTCCGTCGAATTTCGATATTTTGTGAGGAATGATGAATGACGCAAAACCGAATATTTAATTTAAAATGCAAATGCAATTAAATTATTTTTCAGTGGGTAAATGAAAAACGAGCCGAAAAAAACATCATTTTTTTACCCTGGCTTGTGCCAAATAAAGCATTCTGATAATACTTAATATAAATAAATAAATTAATTATTATTATTAAGTTTAAACAAATAGTGAAATTTAATTATGGAAGGAGTAAGTGACCAATTTAGTTTTATTTCATACGTTTTGTCGGTAAATTTATGAAACAAAACTTGCAAACTAAGTTTGTAACCTTTGATAAATTTTTATTCAGGTCTACTAACTTATTAGAATGATACGGAACTCTCATAGCGCGAGACCAACTTTTCTTGACGAAAGCTCAAAATTTTGATTATTCCAACACAAAAATATAAACCACAAACTGTATAATATATAACTCACCGCTCTTATTCAAAAATACACCCAACTGATTGATATATGGTCCCACAGACACTATCAAAATCTTCCCAGGTACAAATTCTTTGGCCACTTTCGGCTGGTCAAGTAGAATTGGCATTATTTCATTCAAAACTTCCACATATTTAGCTGCAGTATCATAAAATGTGGCTAAGGGTGCTAAATGGGCGGGTAGAGGAGTACTGCATTTTTCTGTGTACTCTTTCTCTGCCAACTCTAGTTGTTTTTTATGACTATATTTTATTCAGGTCTACTAACTTATTAGAATGATACGGAACTCTCATAGCGTGAGACCTACTTTTCTTGACGAGAGCTCAAAATATTGATTATTCCGACACAAAAATATAAACCACAAACTGTATAATAGATAACTCACCGCTCTTATTCAAAAATACACCCAACTGATTGATATATGGTCCCACAGACACTATCAAAATCTTCCCAGGTACAAATTCTTTGGCCACTTTCGGCTGGTCAAGTAGAATTGGCATTATTTCATTCAAAACTTCCACATATTTAGCTGCAGTATCATAAAATGTGGCTAAGGGTGCTAAATGGGCGGGTAGTGGAGTACTGCATTTTTCTGTGTACTCTTTCTCTGCCAATTCAAGTTGTTTTTTATGACTATCCGCTTGGATGATTTGGTCGAATTCGCGGAATGAACGCTGCATCATGCCTTCCACTGATACTGTTGCCACTCTGAAATATATGTTTATTATAATAATAATTAGAGTATTCAAAGCGATGGATTTCGCAATAAACCCATATAATCGTAGTTAATGAGAACTCTGATTTTTTTTTACTTTTTGATGCAACAGGTATTGTAGCAACGACAGCGCCTTCTGTTCAGAATGAGCAAGGCGTGAAATCACAGAACGCCCTCGTGAGCGTTCAGTTCAAGCTGGTATATCAAGTAGTTGCAAAAATTCGGTGTACAGCCCCCCTATTGTGTATCTTTAGTTGCTAACTGCACGAGGTGCCTATCATCAAAAACATAGCTAAAAACTGAAATTTCAAAATTGCTTTTAGTGGGTATTGAACTATTAACAATCTGTGTCGTCACTTCAAGTGCGAAAATATCCTTAGGACATCGGAATTCGATAGTATATCTATGTTTTTGATGATAGACACCCAGTCCAGAAGGCAACTAGAGATACACAATAGGCCCGCAGGACCTCGGTCATTGTCATGTAAGCAGGATGTCGCAGGTACAAATCTTGGCCCGAGGAACATTTTCAAAATAATTGTGCTTTTAAATTTTTTTTCAATGCAAGTGCTCGTAAAGGCCCACTTTTTATGCATCAAAACAGAACAGAAAGATTATTTTGCCCTAGGGCTTTATTATTATTTTTTTATTTATTTACGAGAAGTTGGCTAACCTGCAACCTTTCCTGTATGTTATACTTTTTTTCCACTGTTTAACGGCTCTGGATACAGTTATTTTGAGCCAATCATAACTTGTAACAATGTAACTTTCAACTTTAATAATTAAATTGTTTTCTTTGATTATATTTGTTTTATTTCCTCACACTATGCATTGAAAAACGTAGTATGATACGGGCGTAAGAGCAATAAATTACTCGGTTACGTTTAAAAATTTATTCCTTTTCGCCCTTGTATCATAAACTACTTATAGTTTGTAATGCACTCTAATAACAATTAGAGTATTCAAAGCGATGGATTTCGCAATAAAATCAAATAATCTTTATATTAGAAATTGGGTAGCACTCTTAGCGGATTACGAGGAACCAGAATTTCTAAT
The DNA here is from genome assembly GCA_934047225.1 of Ypsolopha sequella. NCBI lineage: Eukaryota > Metazoa > Arthropoda > Insecta > Lepidoptera > Ypsolophidae > Ypsolopha > Ypsolopha sequella. The sequence goes on from OW203991.1 coordinate 12,753,439, forward strand.
ACAAAATATTTTACGCTGTCGCTGATGAGTATGGAAACGAGTAAAAGAACACTTACCGTAATAAACTTAATATCATGGCATAAGTTAGCCTAAATTGTGATGACAGTTTCTGCGGTATTCCCAACATCATGGTTTTCAAATCTACTAGATCGGGAACACCACCCTTGCATAGCATGATTACTGTTCCAGTTTTATCCAACCCTGTAAAATATAATAAAGATCATAAAAAAGGACTCAAAACTTGGTCTAAAGCACAATGGTAGGTAAAAATCCTACTAAAAGAGGATAATACAAAAATTTTAATTTGGGAAAGATTTTGTTTTGAAGGAGATTGCCCAAAACTTTATGGACGTTAGGCTTAAGAGCCGTTTAGTAGCCGGATTGTGAAAAACCGCCTTTTTCTAATTAATCGAAACAGAACACTTACATTAAATATTTGCTCAATACTTATTTAACAAAATCTTATTACCTATGTATATATATATAGCTTCACAGCCGTTCTCGGCCACAGCGACAGCTTCTTTAACTCCTGTCAAGTTTGAGAGCTAAGCTGTCCAGCTCTCTGATGTGCTCTCAAGTGACTCGCGTAACCAATTTTTGCATTAAATGTACGCCCACATAGGGCGCACGTCAGCACACCATTCATGAAGTTGTAAGCGATGTTCGCAGGTGGCCGAGACTTAAGGTCGTCCCTTTTTCGGTCTAAATCGGACCTTCGTTCTTGTTCAAAGTCATAAACTTTCCTTTGAACAAGGTTCCGCCACTCTGCGCGTTGAGCTGCCTTATCCTCCCACTGCGATGGCTCAATGTTGCATCTTTTTAATTGTCTTTTCAGAACATCCTTGTACCTTAGGTACTGGCCTCCACTTTTTCGCTTTCCGGACTGGAGTTCTGAAAAGAAGATGCGCTTCGCCACTCGCTCCTCCGCCATCCGCGACACGTGTCCGCACCACCGAAGCTGTCGCCGCATGATGTACGCCTCTATGCCACCCACATTGGCGCGTTGCAGCACTTCGGTATTTCGCACCCGATCAGACCATCTGATCTTAAGTATATTTCGGAGGCATTTAAGGTGGAATCGGTCGAGGGTGCGGATTTGGTGGCGGTATAAGCACCATGTCTCTGCAGCGTATAGGAGGTTTGGCAATACTATCGCCATGTACACGGAGACTTTCGTGCCCATTTATTGAGTATACTACCATCGCAAAGTTTTCATTGGTTTCAGTAAATTAGAAATTTAAAGTTTTAAATTTTAATATTCTAATTTACAGGAACCAATGGAAATTTTGCGATGATACTTTGCACAATACATAGGTAGCTAAGTTTTGTTTTATACTATGTGTTGACGTTGCTCAGAGCTAGTGCTTGGAGTCAGTGAAATATTTTAATTAACATCTTCCCTTGAAAATGGAGTAAAATCCGAAACCGGTTGGGAGAAAACATAAATAAAGTGAAACTATAATGTACAGTGGAGGTCGCATCAAGTAAGACACATTGGACTTTGTACCTATCTTATATTTTTCTCTGTAGGGGCTAATTTCGTGCTGCAAGTGTACAAGTGCTTGATGTGGTCTCCACTGTACAAGTGCTTTTAACTCAAGATGTATTTAATAGCTTACCTCTCCTGCCAGCTCGGCCTGCCATCTGAATATACTCGGCTGGAGCCAAGCATCTACTCTCTACACCATCAAACTTCGTTATTTCATCGAACACTACTGTCCTAGCTGGCATGTTCACACCCATCGCGAAAGTTTCCGTTGCAAACAGGATTTTAACCTGTTGAATAGTTTTAATGGTAATAAAAATAAGATGGACAAGTGCGAGTCGGACTCGCGCACAGTGGGTTCCGTACCACCACGGAACACTAAGTGGCATTGTAAATAACAACAATATCGTAGCAACATTAAGGCGACAAAAACAAGCCGCTAAAATGGTAAACAATTACCATGATTTTTTTCATATTTTTTGAGCCTCTTGTTTCAGAGAAGGGAGAGACATGATAACGTTAAAAAACGCACTTTTCTCGAGTTGTTTTGTATGAGAGCCCCCCTTGGGTTTCATTTACTTCTTATTTGCCGTGATAGAGGCCATAGTAACACGTATTCTCTGAAAATTTCAACTCTACCTATAACGGCTGAAGCTGTAGACCCCTGTGAAAGACGGACGGACGGACCTTTCGGGTGTACGGAACCCTAAAAATTAACATCTCGACCATTAATTCGGCACATTTGTGTTCAGGCTGCATACTTCGGAAGGGACGTTCAGTCGCACAAAAATGGTAATATGAAATTGCGTATATCTAGGAAAGGTTATGGTTTAGAGCTAAGCTGCTATATTAACTTGTGTTTTTACTAAAAAACTATATTTTTAACAAAGTCTGATGAGGGCAATGATTTTCAAAAAAGGCATTAAAGCTAGGCATTGGCCCATAGCCAATACAGTCCAGAAAGACGTCTATTGTTCAACATCTTGCGTACAAATAATTCTGTCAACAATCGAAACGGGATACTGCAATCCTATTGGCTCTTCCAATCTTACGTATAGCGCCACAAACGTATTTTTCCCGAAGACGAGGACTCTAACATAATGAATATAGAAGCCATTGTGGTTTGGCCTACCGAAACATATAATTTTGCTGCTGGTTCAGTCAGATGTATTGACAGAAATCGGTCGCCTGTTATGAGGAGTCTGTAGGCTGTATTCGTTTATGCATTGACTTTATCTCACGACCATAGATACGTAAATATGAAAAATTAATAATGACGTCAAGTTTAAAAATGCAGTTGAATTGTAAAATTTATATATTATATAATATTCTGTGCAACTGTAACATAATGTGATACATAGGCACACGAGTGCTTGTTTACCAACTGAACGAAGTTCAACCAACAATTTCACGAAAAATGGGAAATGAACACTCGTTCATAAAGGCCAAGTGCGTCTGACGGTATGAACCAATCAGAAGCGAGAAGAATTAAAAAGGGCGGTGGCTAAATGTCTTAAACCACGTCTTCTTTACTAGTCGTCGCTCGTGATCGGTTATCTAGCGGTGGTACAATAAATTTGGCCAATCACAGCGTAGAATTGCGGTGTTATAATGTAATATTATGACATCGGTCAAAAAATGTAGGTACTTATACAACCGCTTTTGATGTTGTAATTACGTAATTGTAGTATAGGAGTACATAAAAGTACTTACATGACCAGATTGAAACAGCATTTCAACAATTTCCTTGAGAAGTGGTAAAATTCCACTATGATGGACTCCTATACCATTCATTAGCACCCTTTGCAGTCTTACTACCTACAATGAATAAAAAAAAAAAACTATTTTTCATTATTTAATTTCCAACAGATATAATTCTAGTCCTTTGAGCCAGATATCACGTATTAACAGTGGAACCTACCTGAGGCAACTTTCTGTCGGGTTCTTTCAATCTTTGCAAGCATTTTTGGAAGAAGTTATGTATGTGACTCTTTTCTTTGCCAGTGGTCAAGTCAACAGACATCAGATTTTCGGCATTTTGATCACATCTGAAATAGATTCTCTTAATAACGAATGTACATAAATCATATTAGCACACTACATAAGTACCAGGAGATCAAATCCTCCTACAGCCAATATTCGTCCTCTGCTGGACATGGGCCTCTAAAATGTTTGATACAGTTAAAATAAAAAATAAAATAAAAATACATTTATTTAACACACCATTATGGACAAAGTAGTACAATGTTCTTAAACGTAAAGTTGTATGGCACTGTTAAAAAGGACGGTGACTCAGCATATGTTCCTATACCAAAGGCATTAGGAACGCACTTATTCTGCCACCACCATTAAAAGAGAAAAAACATACTTAATTAACTAACTATTTACTTTAACCTAAACATATTCAATAGTTGGCAGTAAGCTATCTATTGATAATCAAACAGCTGATTGAAACAAGCAACCTCAAAACATTCAAATTTTTACTTTGGGTATCTTTTTAACTAAAATGGCGATGGACTAAAAAGGACTAAAACGGCGATGGGCAGGACACTTGGCCCAGTGCGTAGTGAGTAAATGGCGGAATAAAACCCTGACAGAATGGTGGCCAAGAGATGGCGGCCAACGAGGAGTCAGCAGACCACCAGCTGAAAGTTTCCTTGCATAAAAATTGCCTTGGACCATCTAACTTAACAATAATATGATATGCTCACCTATTACGCGACAATGTGAATGCAACAACTGGTAGTTTGTCGTTTGTTTTCAAATGATCAATAAAAGCTACCCACATAGTCTGTTCAGCCTTAGGATTCGCGTACGATTTTCCACCTAAATCACAGGAAAATAGCTCTTATTATTAATAACACAAGTCATAAATCTCAGGACAGACAAAACAAGGGCAATTTGCCTAAGTACTCTAATTGTTCTATAATTTATCGAATAATACGGTGAGAAGTTCGTCAATTGCATCGATTCGGTGTAACACGTTTTAACTTATTTGACAGGGCTAAACTTAATTTAAGCGTTCTGTCTTTTTCTTTCTGTATCGAAAAGACAAAGACAGGACGCTTAAAATAAGGTTAGTCTTGTCAATGCAGTTGTATTACACCGAATCGACACAAATATTAAATATTAATTTTAAAGAAACGCGGTAGATGTTGATGTTAAATAATAAGACCAATCAAACACACACACAACACACATCGCAACCCTATTTCACGGTAACTAAGACAAAAACTAGCATCAGGCCTATTTTGGGCCAGGAGCGTTCGCAAGCGCCACGCCCCCTCGTTTGTCTGATCTAAGTTTTAAATTACTCAGCTTTATTTAAACAAATTTTTGAACATTGTAAGCGAAATAAAACTTTATGAGGCTAACCTTTAGGTCCAAAGTTCTTTTTGAAGTCATTTTCCCTAGCCTTTTTGGCAGCGACAGCTTCATTGTAACCTCGCAGCTGGAATTTTCCTTCTTGGTCTACTACTAAAAATCTTTCGTTCTTTGATTTTCCACCAGAACCTGTAAATATATAAAAAGACCAACATTTTCATTTTGTGACCATTTTAACTTGAAATCTCGTACATATTTAATTTCTTGAGATCAAGGAATTGCGTTTAGACTGTTTCCCCAGAATTACCTTCTATAAGGTTAAATAATATTAATTGGCGAAACTCAAAACATAGGTAGTACTAGTCTATATGAACAACTGTTTGTATGGGAGCTAAGCGAAATTCTTAAAATTTGTTTTCACCTTTCCATACTGGACCAGTCAGCTGATCGGGGCAATTTGTATGGGAGGAAGGGAAAAAAAAGTTGCGAATTTCGCTTAGCTCCCATACAAACAGTTGTTCATATAGAGTAGTACTACCTATGTTTTGAGTTTCGCCAACTAATATTATTTAACCTTATATATCTAATATCTTCATTTAAGTGTACATGTACATGCCAAGTAACAACTAAATCAGCCCAGCTGTTGAAAACATTCTTAAACTTGTTCTATGTATTATACCTATAAAATAATTTTGATAAATTAATTTCACGCGACTCAAGTACAACAAAACGATTATTCTCAGTAGATCCATTGGCTAGATCCATCATGGATCTAGTAAGAACTTTTTTCTCAACAACTAACATTACCTGTATACAGATAATGGCACAATGGCACCGGTCGTTTCGGGGTAGACACGACGAAAACCTTCCGTTTCTTAGTGCGCCCGACCCAGTCGGCGAACTGGAGCGTATTCGGTACAGTTGCACTTAACATCACTATGCTGACGTGCGCCGGAAGTAGGATTAACACTTCTTCCCAAACGTAGCCCCGCTGGAAAGTCGAATCAATGGTTGGGAAATGCAAGATAGAAACTAAAAAATAAATAAAATAATATATATCGTCACGAAGTTAATCCTCGAGAGGGTGTCAGAAGTGTTTCGTGTGGGAACTGTGAAAAGCAAGTCACAGTCCATACTCGGTATACCCGCGTTTCACCAACGATTATTACGTAACGTGATGTGTGGTGAGCACTATCGCTGTACTTAAGGCACAAATACACGCTTTTTATAACATGCAGGTTTCCTTACGATGTTTTCCTTCACCGTTCAGCAAATGGTAAGTAAGAACAAATAGTGTACACATAAATTCCAAAAAACTCATTGGGGATCGAAACTGGATCTCAAGATTGAGAGGCCAGCTTTCTACCCCTGAGCTACCGTCGCTTCTTTAAGAAACTAAAATAGACATTGGTTTTATGTTTAATAACTTTATATAAAATTTAAATAAATACGTCGTCATCATGTTGCATCCCCAATACATAGTGTCAAGAAATTAGAAATGTTTTGTGTCTACTGAATATTTGAACATTTGTACCTCCAATTTTAATCCGACGTTTATGAAGAAAGCCTATATTAGATTAGATGGGTTCCTATTGTCATCGGACATAAGCCATGCTACACGAAATACCTACGAACCAAATGACTATGCACATTACCTAATTCCGATAGTATACTACCATATAAAAAAACAAATTTCTCAGTCTCACCTCCGCATTATTAATATAATGCACTTCATCAAATATCACGAACTCCAAATCCCTGGTCACATCTGACCCACAATAGAGCATAGATCTTAGAATTTCCGTGGTCATAACGAGGCAAGGTGCTGTCGAGTTGATTTGGAGATCTCCAGTCAACAGACCGACTTCACCAAACATCTTCGTGAAGTCGTTGTATTTTTGGTTGGAGAGCGCTTTGATAGGTGATGTGTAGATTGCCCTAGACAAGGAATAAGTAGGTGTTAGATATGGAGGGCGAGCACACAAAAATTAAATCATTTTAAGGTTAAACGTTTTAAGGTCAGACGCTTAGCACAAAGTGCATAACTTAAATTTGTATTTCTTGTTTAGAAATTAAAAATTTCAAAACATTTTAGTATGTAGCAGTTAACACCAATACTTCAGTATTAGCATAGACGAACAATACGTCCATGGTATTAGTGAGGTTTATAAAGCATGAGTTTGAAATTTAATGCACAATTAGTCATGATCTTGTCCAAACAAATTTAAAACAGCATTTTGAGTTGGTTTTGAGAAGATCATGACTAATTGTGTATACAATTTCAAACTCTTGTTAACTGCCACATACCAAAATTATTTTAAATGTCTAATTATTTTGGAAATATATTTAAAAAGATATATTCTTCCGGGAGGCAGTGTCAATAATATGAAAATACCATTCTTTCGAATTAATTTTATTAGTGTATCTTTAATTCGACCTCAGATCTTTCATTTACTGGACGTAGAACCATGTAAATAAGGAGGATACTCGACGGCATTCTACGGCAAAGGTAGTATTTCTGTTTTCTATACAATCAATGACATATTGTTCACTTCCGGTCGCCTATGGATAGCGAAAATGATACATATAATTGCTTCTGGTTCAGATATTTTGCACATGTTCTAAAATGACTTTGACTCTTATTTGCTTTGTAATAAGTTTCCAAATACTACAATTTATGATTCGGTTCGTTTCCGAGAATACGAACAGAAGCGAAGATTATATAAATGGTTCTACTGTACCTAGTGCAATTTCTTCTTGACATAGCTATAGCATATTCTGCTACAACAGTCTTGCCGGCCGAAGTGTGTGCTGCCACGAATACATGGTGTCCTTCTTCCAGCTTTAAAATAGCTTGTTTCTGGAAGTTGTCCAGCTCAAATGGGTAAGTATGGGCCATGTCTTTTATTTTCTCTCTGAATTCTGGCACCGGCTGGGACACATCAATCATTTCAGCCCATTCTGTGGAAGTCACTCCAGATCTTACGTTAGAGTTGGTTATGTTAAGAACTGGGATTTCTGGAAGCACTACCGGAGGTTGTATCACGGTGCTTTCTAAGAAATTGTCATCGTTTTCTGAGGTGGACACTTGTTGGATTTTTTTGGTAGGTTTAGTTTGTTTTGGCGGCGTGTTTTCTTCATCTTTCCATAGACCTGAAAAAGCATTGAATTTTGGTTTAGGTTAGTTTTAAGATTACATAGATATTCTCTAAGTTTAAGTGGGTACTTTTACAAATACTTACTTTCTTTGTTCACTGTCTATAAAGATTAATACTTATTTAGGTGTTGTAACGGGAACGTATTTAATGTCTGTTGTAAATGTTATTTAAAAGTCCAGATTATTATTAAAGAAGTTTTATTGAATCTTTTATGCAACGTTATTATAATTAGTTTAAATGTTGAGAAATGTTATGTGAATGCACCCGGTCGCGACGGCACCGATTGATGCACTGATTTGTTCAAATTAAGAATTAGTTAACTCGTCGCGTGCCGCTTGCATATCACGTGTTCGGTGCATCAGCATAAAACCGAACATCTTGCCGAGGGCAAAAGATGAGAGATGAGGTGAACTAAATTTAACTTACCATAATGTTAGTAACTTATAATTACACAATCCATAATACAATAAAGGATAAACAATGTTTGACTTTGTTCGGTTAGTGAATGTGATCTATAACTATAAATATACGACTAACAATGTTTTTTTTTTTTTTTATAGGTATACACATGTTTACAAGTGTTCACGGAAACTTGTGCTTCGGTACACTGGTGAAGTTCCTTTTTCACTCAAAACTTTAACACTTTCACCTTTCTTTCGTTATTGGGCATTGCACTGTTACGGAGAGGGGCTCGAGCGCGAGCCCGGGCCGTGGGCTCCGTGGGCCCCGCAGCTACCTCGGGCGCCGGCGCGGCTGGTGCCTGCCAGCGGCAGCGAGACCGCCTACACACGTACACTCCTATTGCGACGATCGCCAATCCCCAGGATGCATATATGACGATATAATGATGCACATCGTGTACAGATAACTGTTCAGAAAGCACCGCTTCCATCTTGATGTATCTAATTTATATTCTGTTTCTATTACGGACGTCTGATTTTTCCATAACAATAGCAGGTGTTTTTCATTCTCCCGTACTAGGATAATATCCTTAGTATACTGTTCTGCGAATTTATCGTCGAGTACACCGAATAAAGTGTTCGCTAAATACCCGACCCCGTTGATAAGCCCACGCCGCCGCCGGCGCGTTCTACTGTTCTTAGACGACAATAATACTTTGTTGTTATGTTCTAACTCGGTGTAGGTATGATGTAACTGTAAAAGGATAATCTCACAGTGTGTTTATTGTTTTATTAGCTCACATACTATTTGCAAATGTTTATAATATTTTACATATGCAATGTTTCCCTCCCAATAAGGGTTTAAATCATAATAGGCTATTATTTTCCATTTATCTTTTATGATTTGCATTTTTGAGACGTGGTCAAAATATATACTTTGTTTGTTATCGAGACTCTGCAACTTGAATCCATCAGCTGTTGTGATAATAGATATAAAATATAATAAGGTCATTGCCAATGTTATGAAACTGGATCTGTTCCTTGCACTTGTACCTCACTGGGTTTTCTGTTTCGCTGTCACTTCATCATGTTGTTTTGGGTTCTGTTCTAAAGGTAAAACCGATAGCTTAGTAATTGGCCTTTTTATTTTCCCGTTTTTTGTTTTCAAGGTGACAACTCTCACGTAGTCATCTTTTCCGGGGTGGACATCCACTACTCTTCCTAGGGCCCATTTTCCTGACGGCAGATTATCTTCATGAATGACCACCAGATCTCCGGTTTTAATGTTTTGTTGAGGGACCTGCCACTTGTGTCTTGATGTAAGTTGACTCAAATATTCCAGTTTCCACTTCTTCCTGATGTTGTTGAAAAGTTTTTGAGTCATGTCCCAGCGTGTTCTGGCATCTTCCCTTGTTGCGATTACCGTTACTCCTGCATCTCCCGACAAGAAGTGAGCGGGTGTTAGTACTTCCAGGTCTTCGATATTTTCTGTTAGCGAGCATAATGGTCGGGAGTTCAAACACGCTTCTAATGGAGCTAACAGGGTGGCGTATTCTTCGAACGTGAGCTTCTGTTCTCCAACCACCCGTTTCAAATGGTGCTTCAGACTTCTAACAGCTCGCTCCCACAGTCCACCTGCACTAGCCCAAACAGCTGCGTTGTAATGCCACTCCATCTTCATCTCTGTTATTTCGGCAAGAAAGCTGTTATCAAATATCTGTTTCAATTGTTCCCATTCTTTTTGTAAAACGTTGTTAGCTCCTACAAAGTTTGTCCCGTTATCGCTGTACATATGTTGAGGTGTTCCTCTTTTTGCGGCCATTCTTCTTAGTGCCGCTAGGAATGCAGAACTAGTCAGCTCCGACACTATTTCCAAATGCACGGCCTTGGTGACCATACAGATGAAAATGGCTATGTACCCTTTTATTGACGTAGAACATCGACCTTTGTTCTTCTTTACTTCGACAAAGCCTGTATAGTCTACTCCTGTATGTTGAAAAGCTCGAGCGGGGTTGACTCTTGCCGCTGGTAAATCTCCCATCAGCTGTTTTTGGGTTTGCCCCTCGTGCTTTCGGCAGGTAATACACTTCCTTATCTCTTTTTTTACCATGTTTTGACCGCCAGTGATCCAGTACTCCTGTCTTAAAGTAGCCAACGTAAGGCGCGGGCCAACATGATAAGTTAATTTATGTGCTTGGTCGATGAGCAAGGTTGAAAGTCGGGACCCACTTGGTATAATTTTGGGATGTTTCATCTCCATGCCGATCTTAGCTTGAGATAATCGACCGCCAACTCTTAAAATGTTCCCTTCGTCAAGGTAAGGATTTAACTGAATTAATTTGTTTTTTGTTTCAACTTGGCCGTGTTTTCGCAATTGCTCAATTTCCGCTCCAAATTCCGTTTTCTGTACATGTTTTACAATTGCTATCTTAGCATTGCGTAATTCTTGCAATGTTAGGTAGTTTGCTCGCGGTCGTTCATCTTTCTGAGTCAGCGCTCGGCGTATCCATGCTAATACACGCACGACCTTTGTATATGAGCTATATTTTGTTAATAGATTATCTATAATTGTTTCTTTTGGATTATGTTGGACAATGTTTATTTGTTTTATTCGTTTTTGTTCCTGATCCGTGTTAAATGTTTCCTTTTCTGTTTGTTTTGACTCAAAGGTGGGGAGCCATTCGGGTCCGTGTTTCCACATAAGTTGTTTTTTCAGGAACTGAGAGGGGAATAAGCCCCGGCTTGCGTCGTCCGCCGGGTTTTCTCCTGTTTTCACATATCGCCACTGTTTAGGAGGCATTATCTCTGTTATATGACGTACTCTATTAGCTACAAACGGTTTCCATCTATCTGGTTCCCCGTTTAGCCATCCCAACACCACTTTAGAGTCTGTCCACCCGTAAGTTTCGCACTCCTGTTTACCTAAAGCTTGCTTAACTTTCTTGATTAATTTCGCTAGCAAATAAGCGCCGCTTAGTTCAAGCCTTGGTAACTTTATATCTCTCTTGAGTGGTACAAGTTTGGTTTTTGAAGCGATCAGGGTTACTTGTTGAGTTTGTTTGACCCGTATATACACGACACATGCGAACGCCTCTAGTGATGCATCACAAAACCCGTGTAATTCGATGACGTCCCATTCTCCACTACCAATCCATCTAGGTATCTTGTAGGTGTTTAAGGGCGGCTTGCACCAAAATCATAAATCTAGATTTAGTTGTTAAATCGAGTTTACGATCTGTCAGTCAATACATGTCTGTCAAATTAAACTTAGCTTACGTGCTAAATCTAGATTTAAATGTTGGTGCAAGCCGCCCTAAGTTTGATAAGTCAGCTTGTAACTTAGTCCACTCTTTATAAACCTCTGGTGTGACGTCATCGTCCCATTGACTATTCGATCTCCATACCTTTTGAAATAATAATTTTAGTTTTACGATCACTGGCGACAACCAGCCTAGGGGATCAAATAATTTAGATATTTCAGATAGTAGGATTCGTTTAGTTAGTTTCTGTGTATTTGAGATTTGAACTTTGAACTGAAACTTATCCTCCATGGGGTTCCATCCCAAGCCCAAAATTTTCGAGGTGTTTTCTGTTTTTAAATGAAATATATGTTCAGCGTTTTGTTGTTCGGGAATGTTTTCTAATATTTCTGTGTTGTTAGAGGACCATTTTCGTAAATTGAACCCTCCCGACCGTAATAGTAGGGTAAGGTCCCGGACCAATTGTTGTCCCTGTTCGATAGTATGTGCGCCATGCAGCAGGTCGTCCATATAGAAAGCACTTTTCAGGATCTTGGCCGCTTCAGAGAATGAACTTCTCTCGTCAGCAGCTAGTCTCTTTAGCGTTTGCATGGCTAAAAAGGGGGCTGCTTTAGTGCCGTAGGTAACTGTTAACAACTCGTAGGACTGAATTACTTGTTCAGGTGAATCTCTCCAGACAATCTTCTGTAACGGCGTGTCTTGTCTGTTCACCAAGATTTGTCGATACATTTTCTCAATATCGGCAGTAAAGGCATACTGATATTGTCTCCACTTTAATAACAGCATTTGTAAATCTTGTTGTAAGTTGGGTCCTTTATACATCATGTCATTGAGAGAACATCCTGTAGATGTTTTTCCCGAGGCATTTAGGACCACCCTGTATTTGGTGGTTATTGACTCATTTCTTTCAATGATATGGTGTGCTAAATAACACTCAGGTTTCGAGTTAATGTTTACTTGTTCCATATGTTGCAATTCGTGATATTCTCTCATAAATGTTTTATAGGCCAATGCCAAGTTTTGTTGTCTTTTGAACTTTCTTTCTTGACTTAGCAACTGTGCTGTTGCTTTTTGTTTTGAATCTCCGAGGTGTTCCTCAAAGTTTGCTTTCATGGGAAGGCGAACTACATATCTCCCATCTGGAGTCCTTCTCGTAGTTTCATTATAATGTTTTACGCAGGCTAGCTCTTCTGCTGACAAATCACTATCTTCTATTATCTCCTCATTCTCCCAAAACTGTTGTACCTCGTCCAGGTTGGTCATAATAACATTACAATAAAATGTTGGGGCGGTGCCGCATAGCAACCAGCCTAGTTGTGTTTGTTGAGCTACAGGGTGTGTTGCGTCCTCGCCCTTTATTAGGCCACTCAATAAAATGTTTGAATAAATATCTGCCCCCAGTAGTAAGTCCACGGGACGACTGATGTAGAATTCTGGATCGGCTAGATTAATGTTTTTAATGTTCGACCATGATGGTTTCATAAATGTTTTGTTAGGTAAATTTTTTATAAGACTGTTCATGATCAAGACCTCTGTGTCAAATCGATACTCATTATACAAAGACGCACATGTTATTTCTATTTTGCCCTTGCAATTGTTTTCCCGTTGGCCTACGCCAAAGATCACTCCTTTCCACTGATGGCGCTTGACCCCCAGCACCTGAGCTGCATGCTCATTTATCAGGGATTTCTGTGACCCTTGGTCTACTAGGGCCCTCATGATGTGATAGCAACCATCGGCTCCTTTAACCTTTAACTGCGCAGTGGCCAATAATATCTCCGAGCAGTTGTCTTGAGACACATGAGAAGTGCATGGTTCATTGTCTTTGGACGTGGTGGCAATGGTTTGGTGCTGTGCCGATGTTCGAGTCATTGACCGAGTTAATGCATCGTGCAACAGCGTATTATGTTGATTGGAGCACTTTCGGCATGTGTGTGTAGAAGTGCAGTCATTGCCATTGTGCGAAAACAAACAATTCATACAAATTCCAAGTTTCTTTACTGTCGATATTTTCTTGTCGTTAGGTAATTGTAAAAATGTCTTACAATTATACAAGCCATGTTGGTTCTTGCATAGTGGGCACGTGTGTCCTCCTGACCCTGTTACGTTGAATGATTTCGCAATTTGCCCATTTCCTGTCCCTCTAGGTGTGCTGTTCGATGTTTGTTGAAAATTAGACGACCTTTTATTGTTATTGGAATTATGAAAATATTGTTTTTGGGAATTAGGATTAGTCTCCTGTTTTCTACGAGCGGTTGTTTCCAGGGTAGTAAATTTGCTTTCGAGGTAGTTTAAAAGCTCTTGTAGGATAGGTAACTCACGTGGATTTTTTACTGATTCCAAGTAGTCATTGTAGGTCTCTTGGTCTAATTTTTGACATAGTAAATGGACCAGGATAGAGTCCCATGTTGTTGTGTCCACTCCCAAATTTTTTATGGCATTCAATGTTTCCAGCGTCACATCATGCATTCTTTTTATGTATGTTATGGAGTTATGTTGAATGTTGAGAAATGTTATGTGAATGCACCCGGTCGCGACGGCACCGATTGATGCACTGATTTGTTCAAATTAAGAATTAGTTAACTCGTCGCGTGCCGCTTGCATATCACGTGTTCGGTGCATCAGCATAAAACCGAACAGGTGTTATATAGTACTAAGAAATAAACCGAAAAATTCAAGATGGTTTAAAAGAAAATGTATTGTGTGCTTCAATATGGCAACACATGTTTTGTGTTTACTCTCACATTTAATTAGTTATCCTAGTAATTAATCACAGTTTTGTTCAGTTTTTTAGTGTAAACTAGTGTACTGGCGACAAACCGTCTAGTGTACTATCCATAAAACAGTTTCTACAAGCTTAAAGTGCATTAATCAGTGTTTTAAAATCGGCAACTGCATCGTCAAACCGCAAAACAAAGTTTGCACAAAGTCGCTCAGCGAAACGCGTAAGCGACACGTTCTGCATGGCGCTTCCGACCTTTTAGCCGCAGCCCGCGTCTTTCTTCCGTTGCAAAGCTAATGTTCGCATCTCGCACAATATTTATGTTTTAAGCAGTGGCTGCCTTATATCGGATTGACAAATAAATCGCTGCAGCGCTAACTCGAATACGTTAGGCCACATATTTAAGTTCTCGCCATGTCTCCGCCGAAAAATAAAATGTGTACGGTTTGCCGCACAGTGACGAAAGATAGGGAGTTCCTGCGCTGCTCTATTTGCAACTTGTACTACGATCTTCAATGCGCCAATGTTTCCTCGAAAAGGTTCTACTTAATGACTCCCCAACATAAAACTTCTTGGATGTGTCAAAGGAATGACTGCAAACCACTATCAAGCGATGCGCCAGATCAGTCAGAGTCCGATTCGGAACAACAAGCAACAAGCAACGTTACCCAGCGCAGCAAGCTACGCAAGTTGAAAATTAATGATAGCAACATTCAAGTTACGGGGGATAATCTCCGTAGTATCATACAGGATGAAATAATGAGCGCTAATAGCGCCATGAAAGCCTCATTTCGGAACATGCTGAAGGATCATCACAAACAGATTGATTTAAAATTGTCCATTTTCGAAGAGTCCATTTCATTTTACAATGCAGCATTTGAGGACTTTAGAAAGATGATGGCTGTCAAGGACGAAACGATTTCCAAACTGCAGAAATCTAACGAGATCCTACAAAATAACGTCCAAGACCTAGGCCAACGCTTGAACCAACTGGAGCAGCACAGCAGATCCTGCAATTTGGAAATCCAATGCGTGCCAGAGAAGAAATCCGAAAATCTTATTACTATAGTTGAGCAGCTGGGCAACGCTTTGAGCTGTCCGATCAAGGAAGTAGATATTCTTCACTGTACTCGAATCTCCAAGATGAACCCAGAGAATCCTCGTCCACGCTCTATTCTTGTTCGCCTGGGTAGTCCACGTCAACGAGACACAGTGTTAGCCGCCGCCATAAAATTCAACAGAAACCAGAAAAAAAATGAAGACAAACTTAACACGCACCACCTTGGTTTCGGAGTAGATAAACCGCAACCCATATTCATAGGCGAACATATGTCTGCTAATAACAAAGCATTACACGCGGCAGCTCGGAAGCACTCCAAAGAATACGGATACAGGTTCGTGTGGACTCGCGGTGGTAAGGTCTTCATGAGATACACAGAAACATCAGATCGTATTCGCATACATAGCCTTGAGCAATTGAAAACCATAAGACCCGAGGCACCTAAGTAGATCATAATTCGTCTATCTCTTTTTTACGTGTGTTCAATATTTTAGTAACTTAAAATTCAACCGTTTATATTTCTATTACCAAAACGTGCGAGGACTCAAAACTAAAACTATAGATTTTCATAAAAATGTCTTACTATGTAATTATGATGTCATAGTATTGACCGAAACTTGGCTTAATGATAGTGTCTATGACGCGGAACTCTTTGATGATCGCTACACTGTATACAGGCGAGACAGGGAGACAACAAACTTGAATGTTTTAAAAGACGGTGGAGGTGTTTTAATAGCAGTCTCTAGAAAAATTAATTCTCACAGAATGCAGGAACTTGAAGGTGAAGGTGAAGATCTCTGGGTCAGTATCGATACTAATTCTAAGCAAAATAATACCAAATTAAATATCTGTGCTGTCTATTTACGTTCCCCACTTACTTTAGACGCCCTCCAAGGATTTTTTGATAACGCGCAAAAATCATTACTAAATGATAACACTAGTATTATACTGGGTGACTTTAATCAAAAGACAATGTCATGGACTAAATGCTCTGATAGCTCATCTTGTACGTTTACTTGTGTTAATAACGATAAGACTGAATCTTTAATAGATTTTATGTCCATTAACGATTTAAAACAATACAGTCATGTCCTAAACAATAAGTCTAGAACACTAGACTTAGTTCTGTCTAACGCCTCATCAATTGACCTAAGACAAAGTAATATAACATTAAGTAAACTCGACGAATATCACCCTCCGCTAGAATTTTCCATGTCGTTAGATCATACCACAAGCCATCTTACAAACAAAGCTTCTTCCAGACATAACTTTTTTAAGGCGGACTATAAAAATATTATTAAAGAGCTGAAATGTATTAATTGGAATGACGAGCTTGACAATTTGAGTAATGTTGATGACGCCCTTTCAGTATTCTATCGTTTACTTCGGGAGCTTATAGCTAAACATGTCCCAATATCTAAAAGTGGTAAAAATAAGTTTCCACTCTGGTACAATCGGGAACTCATCTCTTTACTAAAAGAGAAAAGTAATTTACATAAGAAACTAAAAAAATACCATAATCCTTTGGATGAACTTGATTTCGAGTCACTACGCCGTAGATGCCAAAAACTACAGACTACCGCCTACAACAACTACATAGCTCGCATTGAGTCGTCAATTAGGACTAACCCGAAGGCATTCTGGTCTTTTGTTAAAAATAAAAAAGCCGGTTGTAATTCATATCCAACACAAATGAAACTCGGCGATGTTGTTGCAAACGATGGAGACAATATTTGCAAATTATTTGCAGAAAACTTCTCTAAGGCCTATGTCAGCACTGATAATAATAGTAATACAATTCCTTACGACCTGGATCAGCTAAATGTATCGTCCAATTTCCTCTGCTCTCTTGGTCTCAATGAGGACGAAGTCTACCAAGAACTTATAAAAACTGACCCAAATAAAGGAGCAGGATCAGATGGCATACCACCTGCATTTCTGAAGACTTGCGCTAAAGTTCTATCTCAACCATTACTACTTATAATGAATCGATCCTTAAAAGACGGCATGTTTCCTCACTTATGGAAGGAAGCACTGATCGTTCCTATCTTTAAAGCGGGAGGCTCAAGGGATCTTATCACCGATTACAGACCAATTTCAATTTTAGCTGCGATGGGCAAAATATTTGAAAAAATTGTATGCAAGCACTTAGCGTGGCATGTGCAATCTCATATTTTACCGCAGCAGCATGGTTTCATGAAGTCTAAATCTACCCTTACAAATCTAGTCTCACACATTTCCGAACTCACAGCATCCGTTGACAGTCGAATCCCAGTAGAAGTAATTTACACAGACTTTAGTAAAGCCTTTGATAGAGTGAACCATGCTATTTTGATAAATAAACTCCAAGCTCTCGGTTTAGGTGGATCTCTGCTGCGGTGGCTTGGTTCTTACCTTAACCAGCGTACATGTAGGGTCGTTGCCTGTGGCTACTCAAGCGAAGCCATTTTGGCCTCTTCTGGTGTGCCACAAGGTTCCCACTTAGGGCCCATACTTTTCAACATCTTTATCAACGATATTAAATATTGCTTCCACAATTGTCAATTTCAATTATTTGCGGATGATTTAAAGATCTCCAAACCTAATTTATCGCCTGTAGACCCGAGGCTACTGCAAGATGATCTTAATAGGCTAGTACAATGGTGCAAAAGGAATGATATGAGTCTTAATCCCTCCAAGTGCTTTTCCATCTCTTTTACCAGAAACAAAAATACAACAACCAATGATTATTTCATTGAAGGCACTAAGCTCCAACAAGTGGAACAACTACGCGACCTGGGAATATTGATGGACAAGGATTTAAAATTCGCCAAACATATTGACAAGCTTGCGACGAAATGCTTTAAAACACTTGGTTTTGTTATACGTAATACTAAGCATTTCAAAAAACCATCTACCATGATTAAACTTTATAATGCCCTGGTCCGATCTCAGTTGGAATACTGTAGTACTGCCTGGAACCCTTACTATGAAGTGCATGCAAAGCGATTAGAGAGCGTCCAAAGTCGATTTCTTTACCATCTCTCGTACGGCGATCACAAAGCTAAGAAACTACCAAGCTATTCCTCAAGGCTAGCTCACTACCGAATGTGCCCTTTAGCTGATCGCAGAAAGGTCCACGACTTAGCTTTTCTACATAAGTTAGTCAACGGTGCACTTGACTGTCCAGATCTCTTAAGTAAGCTGTCATTTAATACCCCTAAAAGGCTACCAAGATCCAACTACATTCTTTTTAATATACCCTTTGCTAAGACTAACCTAGGTACCAACGCTCCTTTAACGAGATCTTGCCGCCAGTACAATGCTATTTCCAAATACGCCAAAGCAGATATTGATATTTTCTCCGGGCTCAACACCTTCAAGTCCTCTGTCAGTAAATACTTAGCCAAAAAAACTACACGCACAAATAAACACAAAGCATAAAATAAGTAGGTACCTACCCTGTTATTTTTAAAAATCTTCGCACAAAATTTGTTAACCTAGTTTTAATTTCATATTTTATAGAATATACGAGTAGTAAATGCTCCTATTAGTATAAGAATTGTTCATAATTGTCTTAACTGGCGCATGATGTGGATGCCTTTAATTAAGAAAACAAATAGCTGTATACATTTTAAGATTATTCCATTTAAGTAAGTTTATTGTATTTCTTGTTGGTGTTCCTAAATAAATAAATAAATAAATAAATAAATAAATAAATAAATAAATAAATAAATAAATAAATAAAAGATGTTTTGGTATCAGCAAAACAGTCAAATTCAGGAGTGCCTACTTTACACTAATACATTTTTATCCAAAACGATATTACTATTCAAAGGGGTAATAATTATGACAACTATTCGTCAAAACAGTAAGTAACAAATAACGTACCTACTAAATGAGCATTGTTATCAACCACTTCTTCCAAATTAATCTTAATATGAATATCAATATCATCTGATTTAGCCACATTTTCAGTTTCTTGTGGGTTATCACTATTGAGAACTGTAAAGCCATCCTCCGCAAATAGTACACCTTCCTTGCAGCCAGGCGGTGTTGTTAGCAATTCTGAAAATATACAAGACAGCAAATAAGTTTACAACGTCTTATTGATCTGTTTAAAGAAAGTCTATGGTCATAATTTTTCCATTGGGTGTTTTTCAATACAAATATATTGTCACGACATGAATCCCTGAGAGTGTCAGAGGTGTTCCTAGTGTGACCTGTGAAATGCAAGTCAAAGTCCACACTTGGTACACCCGCATTTCACCGACGATTATTACGTCCCAACGTGATGGGTGGTGAGCTCTATCGTCGTACTTCAGGCACAAATATACGCTTTTTTGTATTTGCTTATACTACCTATGCACATAAATTCCGAAAAACTCATTGATATTTATGTCCGACCGGGGATCGAACCTGGATCTCAATATTCATAGGTCAGCATTTTACCACTAAGCTACGAAATACGAATACGTGTTTTATTAAAACTTCTAGTAACCTAGAGTGGTCCAATTGAGCTGATGACGTGCAAGAATCTTTTAAGACCACCCAAGGACATACGCAGGATTTCACTCAGGGGGAGGGGCAGAAACTCAATAATATAGGCAAAGGTTCTAAAACGAAAAAGACAAACAAATTATTGAACACTACGTATGTATTTTCTATATCAAATTTATCTTTAAAAAATTTGTCTCCGGGGATTTTCAGTAGTCTCTTTGTATATAGCTTACCTACAGTATGTTTTTAAGACAATGGTACCGATTCGGTGAAGCACATCTTAACTTATTTGACAGAACTAAACATAATTTAAGCGATCTGTCCTTGTCTTTTCGATAAAGAAAGAAAAAGACAGGACGCTTAAAATAAGGTTAGTTCTGTAAAATAAGTAAAGACGTGTTATGCCGAATCGATACCAATAGTTAGTTTTCAGTGTAAAGCGAGAAATTAATTTTAATACATAACACTTGCTTGTCTCACACTCCAGGGGGGGGGCTATTCTTGCCCAGGGGGGGCAGCTGCCTCTACCTGCCCCCCTCTGCGTACGCCCTTGAGAGCACCAATAAAAGTGCTAAGCCATTATAATGGCAAGTCAAATAATCGAATAATTCGATTTATATTGAATATCAGAGGATCATACTCCTATAAATTATGAGGCTTTTAACAACTTGCTGATTTACTCATCAAAACTTACTGATTATTTTTTGTTGACTTAGAATAGGGCAGTGGCGTGCACAGCAAGCAAGCAATTGGTCAAGAATAATAATAAAAAAAATATGAAAAAATTTAAATATCACTTTGAAAACAAAAAGTTTGTATAGGAATTTTTCACTCTAGGGTAGACATTGTCTACCCTGGCGTCATACAAATATTTTTTTTTCAAAGTTATATTGAATATTTTTCATTTTTTTTTATTGTTGTTCTTGACCAATTGCTTGCTTTTACAGCAAAAAGTTCTGTGCACGCCACTGGAATAGGGGTGGGTAAGTAATTTCTAGTGGAGTCTATTTTTGACCCTCAGACAAACTAACCAACCAAGTGGTTGGCCTCTGGGGGAAATGTAGATATTTTGATTGGTACCTGACAACAGAAACATGTTAATATGTGTGTGGTGTTCGCTCCTTTAAACTTCAATGTCAAATACCTAGGTAAAAGTCAAACAAAATCAAGCATTGGCAAAAATAATAATAAAATTTGGAAAATTAAACAATGATGTTGATTTGGTGAAGCACATTTTAACTTATTTGACAGGACTAAACTTAATTTAAGCCTTATATCTTTTTTTTTCTGGATTAAAAAGATAATGACAGAACAGTTAAAATTAGTTTACTCCTATCAAATAAGTTAAATTAGCTACACCAAGACTTCTTTCACAAAAAGAGCTCTACTGTCAGTTTGAGGCTCCTACCTTCTCCCAAAAATTTCCCTGGTTCATCATCTTCCAAATCAATATTGATTTCTCCATACTGAGCTGTTTGATCCAATATCTTCTGCAATTCATCCTCGAACCCAGCGGGGAGGAATGGCATCTGGGTGGTTGTACCCCGGGTGGCCAGACCTGGTGGAAGAGGGGCTCGGGACATAGACAATGTTTCTTCATCTTCATCAACTGGTAATGCTATCTCTTCTAGCCCTATTATTTCACCAGTAATTGGGTGTCTTACTACCTGGGTAAGAAGTTTTATTCTAATATTGATTTATATGTTTTTGTGTATATACATGTCATTTGTTGTAGGTACTCAGTCAAGAATTTGAGTAAGGCAAAATTTAAACAAAACCATCTGGTAAGCCATTTCGCTTCGAACTCCATTTTGGCGGAACCAATGTGCTGACACATAGAAAGCTAGATAAAAAGGCCAAAAAAAGTTTTGTGTACATTCAGCAAAGCAATTATTGATCAGTGTCGATAATAGGGCACGATCAGGGTTCGAACTTATCAAGATAATTGCAGCTTGATTATTATTGGATATATATCAGAAAATTATCACCAGTCTAAAAAAATAATTTGTTATATTGTTTCAACAAATACATAACAAATGCATTACAATTTGGGCATTTCTAACCAAAACAAATAAATTTTATGATTTTTATTAAAAATCCAACACAAATTAACATTAATTAAAGTAAAAATAATTTTTAGTACTATATTTAAAATTATTTAAAGAAGCGCTTTTAAGCGCTGCAGAAACGCGCAAAAGCACTCTAAATCCGAACTGAATTTTTATGGTACGGGGAATCCCCACAGTTCACTTTCATGAACGCAATTTTTGTTATTATCAATTGATAATTATCGAGCTATTATTATCAAGACAATTATCATCATAATTATCAAGACTAGTATGACGGATAATTGTTTTTTCAAACCCTGGGCACTATAGTCTTTTTTCCCATAGTGTCCCCTTATCTACACCCTAACCCAATTATTGACAAAAATATTTTTCAAGTAGTCTCAATAAATTGAGCATCAGCAATAAGGGGACGGAAAAACGTTCACATCGCAACCTAACAGCCTCCTTCTCTCGCATCTTATTTTCTTTCAGCTTCAAAGCTTTAGTCAATTTTCTACAAGTTATATCCAGTTGATAATT
Organism: Ypsolopha sequella; assembly: GCA_934047225.1. Lineage (NCBI taxonomy): Eukaryota > Metazoa > Arthropoda > Insecta > Lepidoptera > Ypsolophidae > Ypsolopha > Ypsolopha sequella. The sequence continues at coordinate 12,775,917 of OW203991.1, forward strand.
AGAATCCCCAGAAATGTTACCTCAAGTGTAGTATCAGGATCAGTATCATCCTCATCAGCTTCAAACAAAGAGTCTATGTTGGCCTCTCTATGCCAATGTGTTTGGGATCGCTCCCATTTGTGTATTGATAAGTTCTCCGGCTTCAGGAGGTAACCTTTAACTCGTTCATTCAGATCTTCAAAGATCGGTGGCAGCTGGAAGAATACAGAATACATTTTAGACATTACAATAGAATACAATCTTAGCTATATAAAATGTTGTGTGTAGTCTCTTTCCGGTATACTTACCTTGAAATCGGAAAAGTCTTCTTCATTTTTTATAGACATTCTAAAACTGTATTTTAAAGGAAAGAAATCCTCAGAAAATGGAAAGAGGTTAGTAAAAATTTTGTTTACAAGTTGTTTGTGACCATAGATAAGAAATATAAACTGGTTCTGACAGGGGGGGACAGTTTCATACTAACTGAACATTGAAAAAGGAGGTAGCTCTAACTATTGACTGACCCGGTCACCAAAACTTTCTCAAATTATGACCAGATGGCAGCACGTGCATTTTACATCCCAACCAACTTCAAGTTCAAGGTTGCGTTCCTAAACGCCCAGGTGAGTGTAAAATTTTACTCTCAAAGTGAATTTTACATTTCTGACAAGGTTTATTGAAAGACTTCGAGCTGTTCGTTTTCACTCAGGTGAAACGGGTGACAGTTAATTTTTACATTTACCCCGGCGTTTAGAAACGTTACCCAAGTATAATGATATCATATCACCAAGACTATGTAAATGTTTTGTAATGTCACTTTAAGTGTGCAGAGACCAGACAGTCTCAGCTAGAATTAGTCAACCTTTAAGGGTTTGATTGATTTAGTTGTTTACGTTAGGGGCCGATTTAAGAGTGGTGTATTACAGTTCTGCTCTACCTGTTGACACAAATGAACCACAAGGGGGCTCTCTTCTCTAGTTATATATTATGTGAATGTAGATCCATCCATCCAACCAAAATCTAGATTCTAGATGACTGCTGCAAGGCTAATAGATAAAAAATAAAGAAAACCGGTCAAGTGCAAGTAGGACTCACGCCCCATGGGTTCCGTGCCATTTAAATAGGTTACCTATATACTTAAATAATTTGAACAGAAATTACAAACTTATGACTATTTACAAATTGTATGAAACAAAACTGAAAAATCAAGTTAGTTGCGTATTTGGGGACGTAACCCTAAAACTACACGTTTCATTGGCGTTTTCAGTAGGTATTTGTTGTTTAAATACAACATTATGGTACCTATATAATATATACAAATTACAAATTCCTAACTACTTTGGTCTTTGAGATAGGCCCCGTACAAACAAAAATGGACTAAAAATGACAAATTTGATAGCTTCCTATTTCTTTATTGTCGCAGACAAAAAAAATGTCAAAAGGGTTGCAATAAGCATAAATGTCAATTCAGTTGAGATGCAAATATTTTAATATTTTATATAAACATAATTAATTATGGTAGGTAGTCAAAATGTAACAGCATTAAAAAAATCCTAGAAAATTACCCATTTTTCGGGTAATTTTACCGCGCGACATTCCTCGTACATTTTCGACTTACCTACATAGGTACTCAATTCTATTTTCTGTCAACATTATTATTGTTTACGTTGCGCAGAGCTAATGCCTAGAGTCAATGAAATGTATTTTAATTAACATCTGCCCTTGAAAATGGTCTAAATCCAAAACTGGTTGGAAGAAAACATAAATAAAGTGAAAGTATTGTAGGTACAAGTGCTTTTAACTCAAGATAAGTTTTTTATAATTAGGCTTGCCCTTATGAAAATGGTCACATGTCATAATTTTTGAGAAGAACATTAAATGGGCAAGTTTTTGAAGTAGTTTGTCATTCCCGCCCCATACTTTTTTTTTTTCATAACAGTAGGCCAAAGTTTAAATATTTTTTTCGAGTTTACACAAAAACTGAAAACAAAGTCTTGCCATCGATAATATTTAATAACCAAATCATGACATCATTTCCAAATAATATAAAAAAAAATAATGCCTAAACTGAAAAACAAAGTAATGTCATCAAAAAACTAGGAACGGGAAGAAATTTTTAATTTTTTTTTGTGTTTAATACTCAGAATAAGGAATACAAATAGAAACCTGGCTAAAATAATACGCGGAGAAAGACACCTATCCTTGATTTTCTTACCGACATTTTAGTGCGTTAGAGAGAGAAGGATATGTATTAGTTTTTTCTTAATTAGGTAGGTTGTCACTAGTTCGTTGCTTTGCTAGTGATGTAACAATGTCGATTTTTGACTACGATAAATAAACCAAATCGAAATGAACCGCGACCAATCTCCTTACAACACATCATATCGTATCAAAGTGTGAAAAAAAAGAGAATGCAGGAGGCACCGACCTTTCTGGTGACATCCTCTTGCTTTGGAAGGAGGCCAAGAGAATTAATAGCAAAGTGGTCTCTGTCTACCCCAGTGGGACACATGTTATATTGTGTAAATAAGGAATTAATAAAAGGATATCTTTCGTTTAGCATAATATTTTTTATTAAGTACAAATTACTATATCGTAGGCAGGTAGGTACATAAGTTAAGTCCAAAATTGTGCTTGTTTCTAGTACAAAAAATGCTGTAGCTTGTATCAGAGATACAACCGTAAACTATTTAAGTGAATACTTTTTAAGTCGCCTCTGAACTCAATCAAATAGATGTTCGTTGATTTTTCTTGTTCAATCAAGGAGGAAGGAATTAATTGCAACAATAGAAATCATAATAATCATAGACTTACAGGATTCGTAATAATAATATTATGTCAATGATGAGCGATGACAGCGCAATTACTACAAAGGTAATATTTTTTTTTTTTTATTTCTATCGAATAAACATCAACTTATCTTGAATAATAACTAATAACAAATAATATTAAAATACCTAATAACCTGTAATAAGAAATCAAATTATGCGCAGTTCAAGTCAATAAGCATTCCCAAAATTCATTTCACGATAGAACTACCCTGTCAAAGTACTTTTATTGTCAACCACTAAGTACGAAAATGTCTTGATCTGCGGAATTTCTTCGTGAAGTCGATCACGGCAGTAACGTGAACGAACAGGCCTTTCAGAACGATTTGCGAACATAGAAGTATGCACTTTTCTAAACCACAGACATCCATAGGTACTGGTTCTGTTGCCTAAAATTGAAAAATTATCGAGTTAATATACTATAGTATAGTACAAGCACGTACCTACCTACAAACAAGATTGATAATGCAATTATACATAATTATTTAAAGGTTACCAATGTGTCTGTATCTGGTAAATATAACGTTGGTAAGGCATCTGATTTTAAAAGTCTCCATTTTAAATTTTCGTTTGGTCCAAAAGAATCCGACGTAAAGTGTTTCGAACAAATATGACTGCTTTTTTTAATTGCCCAATTTGGTCAAATTATTCGTCTAAGCCATTCACTTTTTTTTAATTCTTCCCTTTTATCTGTAACAAAAAAATATAGCGATATTTATTCGGCATTATTTTTCTTTTAACTCGCGCTGCAATGAGGGATTTTCTTTTCTTTTTTTTTACTCTTCCCTAGTCGCTGTATAGATGGCGCTGAACTTGGTAAGTTACTGCAAGGAACGGAACGTCACATAATTTTTTGATTATTGCACTTGTATGTAATTTTGAGATCGTAAAACGAAACGTACATTAAAAAGTAATTAATGTCATTGTCATATCACATCACAATGACATTTTGAAAATAAATAAATAATAACAACAAGGAAAAAGAAAAAAATAATTAGCAGTCTTTTTATGAGTTTTCTAAGCCAGAAAGAAAATGTCCCAAGAGAAAAAGAAGAGAGTCTGTGCCTTGTGGATTTGTATTAAAATGGAGGCATACATCTTTTTCCTAAAGATGAAAGTCGTAAAGCGCAATGAGTACAAGTCATGGTACATTTTAAACCTGGACGGACCATAACAAAGCGTTCGCACATAATATGCTCAGCACACATGTCATCAACCAACGAGCATATGTGACGTGACGCAATTTTTTTTTTTCAATCGTTTTGGCTTTGGCACCTAGCAACGTAGTCAGTTCAACACCATCTAGAGAGTTCTTGGAAACTATGTTTTTTTTTAAATACTCAAAAAGAAAACCTCTCATTAATCTATTATCCTTTATGCACGGCTGCCGCGGGAACCAATGTTCGATAGTTTGCCACACGGACTTTAGTACATCACTATACGAAAAAACATAACCTCTCATAGTCGGCAGAAAATCTATATAAAACAGGCAAATATCGGTGTAGAATTGAACACGAGTATGATTTACAAGAACTACTATTATTGTTACTGAGTTTTAGGTATGATCCTGCAACTTATTAACATAAAAACTATCAGAACTCACCGATGAAATGATATTGCTTCATTGTTGTTTTCTTTTCTTCCTGTATGCGATTTACAGCCTTCAATCGCACAAGACATTTTATTACAATGTTAAAAAAACAATCAACACAAACAATAATAAATCACACTTTCACGAATTTTGAGAGGAAGAGCACCAAAATATTTAATTTCTCTCGGTGAAGCTGTAAACTTTCGCAAAATGCAATAGACATTTCGATGCCGCCAAATTAAGATGTGATGCACGCAACGAACGATATTACAACACAACGATACAATGATGAGACATATTTAATTTGATGGTATTATAATATTTAAAATACATCCAAATTACATCCATCTGACATTTGTTTGGTTCAATCTAGTGACACACCAGGAAAAAATATAAAGTAAGTGCGGTCCGCTGTTTCATTCACTCGTACACAGGAGTAATTTACGTTAGATGAGTACAATGGCTAATGCCCAGTTCTTATTTTAGTCAGGCTTCTATTTGTATTCCTTATTCTGAGGTTTAATATCTCAGAAACCATCAAACTTTTGTTTCTAAGCAACCTCCCATAACCGGTTGATTCACTCATTATGGGACAATTACTTTGAACTCAATACATAAATAATAAAATATAAACTAGACAAAAAAAAAGAAACCTACAACTATAAATTAACGTCACAAAAACTAGACAGCCTATAGTAAACGGCACACATGCTTATATTTTTCTATTTAATAATGTTATCTCTCATTCCTATAGAATGGATTAGGTAGCCTCTTTTTTATTGTTTAACCATAAAGAACATTCATTTGTAGGGTGCTTGTTAGGATAACTTAGATTAAAGGGGGTATATCGTCAAAATGGACATATTTTGAAGTTATTTATCTGCTGTTCAAAAAAAGTCCCAAATTGAATAAATTAGTACAACAATTTTGGGACCTTTTTCTAGGTTTTGGGCTATCAGAAACGCGATTGGAGGAATTTCACTCGTTACAAATAATCAATGAAATGAGATCCAAATGAGGTCTTTTTTTGATATTCTGACAATTTGAAAGAGCATACAGACTTCAAAAATATTTATTTAAATTGGTTTTAACAATACCAAAATTACTGGTTATGGAAAATTTCATAGTTATTTTAGTTAATTTTGTATTAATTTAAAACCGACCTTATTTTAATTTCAATGTAGTAGCTTCCCGAATAATTCGATACCGAGACAAACCAAAACCATGGTTTATTGGTATCGATAGTTCAACATGTAACATTATTTTTATTATGGAATAAATAAATGGAAATTTAAATTAGAAATGTGAAGTCCGACGATGCGACGGACAGACAGACACCACTTGCGCCTTCCTCTTACCTATTATATATAGTACGGGGCACTAAAATTAAAAACTAAAAACAATAATAATTTTAAATACTAAATACATTGCCACGACATGAATCCCCGTGGGGTCGTTAGGGGTGTTTCGGAGTGTGGACTGCGAACCCAAATCACAGTCAACACAACACTCGTACTCACGTTTTACCGAGCGTTATGGGTGGTGAGCCTGTCGCTGAATTTTGGGCACATAATAATATTTTACTAGCTTTTGCCGCGGCTTCGCCAGCATATTTATTGTGGAACGGGAAGTGCGAAGATGGGATCCATCCATATATTTATAGCGGGATGGGAAGTGGGATAGTGGAATGGGAAGTGGGATAGTGGGATGGGAAGTGGGATAGTGGGATGGGATGGAACCACAGTTCGAAGCACTTGCGAAGCACGCGTGAAACCGTGATCTTCGGATGTGTTCTCAATAAAACAAAAAACAAAAGCCGGTCAAGTGCGAGAAGGACTCCCGCCGGAGGGCTTCGTACCATTTAAGTAGGTTAACTTACTGCTATACTATACTTAAACAATTTAAATAGAAATTACAATCCTATCACTACCTACAAATTGTATGTAACTAAATTGTAAAATTAAGTTGGTTGAGTATTCGGGGACATAGCCCTAAAACTACATTATAAATCGGCGTTGTCAGTGTATAGCATTTGTATAATATGCAGAAATTACAAATTACTAACTACTTTGGTCTTTGAGATGAACCCCGTAACAAAAATTGGCCCGAGAATTACAACTTTTCCCAAAATAATACCTTTATACTTTACTCAATGAGCTCTAGACAATGACGACATGTTAGGGTAAAAAATATATTTTTTTTTTGGCTCAATATTTATGTATGAGCCCCCCCCCCCCCCTCAAATATAATGAAATTACATTTTTAATTCAATATTCGATTTCGGGTCAATATTTTACACAACACATTAAAATTGACCGACCAGTGACATACGGACGGACAGACAGGCAGACAGACGGACAGCGGAGTGACAGTTTGGGTACGGAACCCTAAAAATGTAGTCAAGACGTTCGAACCACAAGAGCACGCGGAGGCGGTCAGTATGTAACGTTAAATCGATATCATGCGTACATGCATCATCATAAGCAATTATCAGTGAAAAAAGCGTGACACTTTTCTCATTTCCTAATTATAGGTCTTTTGTGTTTGAAAATTAAATACTATTCTTTGTTCTATCATGAACACGTGGTAAATTAGTACGCTGGAAGTATAAGCAATTTAGTGAAAATGTACCTATTATACGGTTGAACAAAACAAATTGCTAATGTTGGCCTTAAGGTGCCACCTAAATAGGATATAACACTTATGATGAGGAGGTAGGCGTTGATGAGGCAGTATCGAGAAAATTTTACAAGATTTTAATAAATTTTGTCAAAGGAATCTTGTATCCAATTTTGGAGAAAACTGTCTTACTTTACATACATGGCAACCGAAACCACTCGTTTTGCAAAAACTATGACACCTATAGAATTAAATGAGCCTTAAGGATAATTCATGATTTATATAAAAACGGCCCAAGCAACATTTAAGCGAAATAAAAATCCAAATGTGACACACTACTCAGTTAAATTATGAATATTATTTGAGTAATAGCTCTGGAAACAGCCTAAATCTGAATAAAATTGTGGTCTGTCTGTTATACATCAATAAGCTTAGTAATGTTTGATTAATGATAATCTATATTCTTAATTCTTAGTAATAGTTATTAATGGATACGTATATACAGACGTTACTAAGCTTTCTGCACTTCAGAAATTTTAAATCTGTATAAGTGCTCTCCAAGCCAACACTAAGCTGGATAATTTACTTAAAGTTGAGTAAGGGTGGTCGTCTGAAGCTACAATTTGAATAATAGTACACTATTGTACAGTGGAGACCACATCAAGCTATACACTTGCAGTACGACATTAGCCCCTACAAAGAAGAATATAAGATAGGTACAAAGTCCAATGTGTCTTACTTGATGAGGTCTCCACTGTACATTTATTCCGCTGCTGTATAAATGATAATTATGGCGTATTAAATCAGCTTATTATCGTGTAATAGAAAATTAAATCTCTCTTACACACAATCAGATGGATAATTTCATTATTATACAGCTATTGGCTGGTTAAATACCATGTGAACATTGGTTATACAGATTACTGCAACTATTTTGGGAACGTGTGTGTCGTAAAATTATCATAAAATAAACAAAATTTAGTTGAAAAAAAAAAAAAGAATGGGTGGGATTTGGAGAAAATGGAGTATAAAAAATTTAACAGTCAATTGTGAACGTGAACAGAAAAAGTGGTGATGATACACTGGTACAATCAAGTTTCACGAGTACTTCAGAACTTACATGTGAAGTGGGTATAAACCCATCTATAGAAGAGGGTTCCGCAAGGGAAAATATTAATTATTACAACTTCGTGCAGAATTGTGATATCGGTTCTACATCAAGTGAAGATGAGTCAGATAGTGTGGAAGTTAAAAACTCAACTTTCCGTTCGGACATTAGACAAACATATTTCTCAGGCAGCTTTAAAAGATTTAATGACAATAATTAATGAGAGGCGCGAGAGAGCTGTCTTTTATTGCGATTTTACTTGTTGACTCGTGTTCTGTATGATTAGCCAATTTTTCATTTGCGATTGATATCAGAATTAGGTACATAAAATAAGGCTACAGATTTTGATAAAAAAAGTATATTTATATTTTCCAAACAGGTTTTTTTACTTTTATTTGAACCCTAATAAGCTGGTTACTGTAGAAATAGTGATCAACTACTCAACTATTAAACAGCATTAAGTGCTGTCAGACTAGTCTTTCCTAGCCGATAGATAAAAAAGTGTACACGCGTGAGCTTTTATTCAGAACCAAGATGAACAATAGTAGTTAGGGGATCGCTTATTCGAACTGGAAAGAATCGCCATTTTTACCAAATATTTTACAATGTTTATGCCTAATTGTATTATTTAATTGATGACAGAAGAATTGAAAACACAAAAAAAAGGTCATAACATAATACCTAATACTTTTCAAATATAAAAAAGCACTTGGGTGGATGTACATTTATGTCACTCGAGAAAAATTTTATATTTACTATCATTATAGTTGATAATTCTAGCGGCGCAAGAAATAAATCGAAGTAAATCACTCATGTTCACAATAAACTTTCACGCGCACTAATATTCAACTGTACAATGACCACAAAACTGGTAATACAAATATACTTATCAAGGCTCTTTTAGCTTGTTGATAATAAATAGTACGACATGTTTTTTACTTATGTCATTGCTGGAAAAACAATCACAATATTCTATGAAATGCTGAATAATTAATGTCTATTATTATAACTATTCCACTTGTTTCTGAATTCAGTTTGGGTAAAAGCAAGATGACACTTATTGCTGAATAATGTCTTAATAACAATGTCAAATATGCATACATCTGGATAATGTCGGTATAACAACTGTATAACATTGAAAACCACTTTTATTCAAAAGTTATTTAGATAGTGAACTTCTATATTGCCACTATTCAGATTTTACAGATCTTCTATTCAGATCTAAGCAACAAATTTTGTGCCCAAACTGCTTGAATAACGTCTGAGTAGACGTTTACACAACTATTACTCAGGCAATCCATTTACTTAGAGTCCCGCGGATTGCTATTACTCAAACGTTTTTCAGAAGGTAAATGTTACCTGGGGGCTCACCTCAATACATGTTATGATCGGGAAAGCCGACCAGTTTCAGCAGATTTAGACTGCCTTCATCTGGGCGAGTGAAGAGGCGTATCGTCGCCGCGTAAACGTCGCGAAACTGTAATAACATTGAGGTGAGCCGTTTTTATATACATCAACTATGACACCATTTATTACTGCATCAATTGACTAACAAGCCTTACAAATAAATATTTTGTGTGAAATCAAGTAAAGTGCCTTCTTTATTGATATTTCAGCTATCTCTCCTTTTGCTCAATAGTCCCAAAAACTACTGAGCCAATTTTAAAATAAAAATTAATAATGAATTAATTACATTTTTAATTTTACACGACACGGTGTGTATGTGCAGTTAGGGAGGCCTTTCAGGAAGAAAAAACCGGCTAAGTGCGAGTCGGGCTTCGCTCTATTAGGGTTCCGTAACATTGCACCAACCCGTGAAAAGAAAAGTGTTTGTTTGTTTTGGTCACAGCTTACAAACTACTTTATGAATTGGCGTTTTATGATTCCGTACCCAAAGGGCAAAACGGAATAATATACGAAAGTTCAAAGTTCCGAACTAGTTTTTGAGATAGACCCCGTAACAAAAATGGCCTAAAACTAATAACTTTGATGGTCCCCCATTTCCTTAATTTTGAAGATAAAAGAGAATTAAACATATAGTTGTACTCTACTCAGTGAGCTCTATACAATGACACCACACTCACTAAGGTAAGTAAAAACAATTTTTTCTGCTCCGTTTAGATGTGTGGGCACCTTAAAAATTATTTATTTGAATTTTTTATTCAATATTCGGTTTTGGATCGACATCTACACAAAATATCCAAATTTCAGGTCTGTAACTCATTCCGTCTATACGAGCCAGAGACCCATACGGACGGACGGATGGACGGACGGGCTGTGTTACTCCGTTTTACCCGTCCAGCAGAGTAAGTCCAATGGCAAAGACCTTATTTGCTTTTGATAGGGGCGATTATATGTTGGCTCATTGGCCTCTGTTTCTTGGACGCGTAATGCTAATGATCACGCAGCGAAACAACAAATTGGTGTGTTTTTAGCTAATACTGAAATATTTTGTATTGAAAAAAATATTGGATTTAATTAAAATCACTTCACATTTCTATTAACTATATTATGAAAAAAAAAAAAAACAAGTTGATCTCTTAATTGCGTTCTTGAAACGAACGTTTGAAAACCAAAAAAAAGAGGGTAGAAAACATTTTTTATAAGTGGAATCCCTAGATAAAAGATCAATAAATCAAATATATTTTTTATAATACAAGAAGAGTCCGAATTTCTTTAAACAAATCCTCGAAAGTCTAGCGTTGTTCATGCTCTACGCTCATGTTCAGACTTAACCCCAAAAATTACCTTGTTATAAAAAAAAAAAAAAAAAATGGTGTTGGGTATGTTTTATTGCGAAATCCAAGGCTTTCAATACTCTAATTATTATTCGAGTGCATGTAGCCCCTGTCATGTAAAGCAGGTCGCAGGTTCAAATACCGGCCCGAGAAATTTTTTCAAAATATTTGTGATTTTAAGTTTGTTTCTGATTGATTTCAAGTTTGTAACGCACTCTAATAATATTAAAAAAATTACCTGCCGGTTGTAAATGTAAATGTAATTTCTAATAGTTCCACATACTTTACTCACTGTACTTTCGAAGAAACCTATACCCGCGCAAATGAGAGATAACTTTTCTTTTCCGTATTTACTCATTTTAAATAGGTACTTTATGCACTGAGAATTTTGTAAAGTTGCTCTGTATGATCAGAAAGTGGAAAACTGGTTGACTGAAAGAAACTTCTTTAAGGAATAAGTCCGCCCTTGCCTTGTGTCTCTTTTTGTATTATATAAATATCTTGTTAGGGTTCCGTACGCAAACCGGTCGGGACAAGACTCCGCTGCCCGTCCGTCTGTCACAAGGCTGTATGTAATGAACCGTGATAGTTAGACAGTTGAAATTTTCACAGATGATGTATTTCTGTTGCCGTTATAACAACAAATACTAAAAAACAGAATAAAATAAATATTGAACGGGGCTCCGATACAACAGACATGATTTTTTTGCCGTTTTTATAGATTATGGTACGGAACCCTTCGTACGCGAGTCCGACACGCACTTGGCCGGTATTATTTGTGCAATAGCGTCTATTCACTCATTCATTCATATAATGTAACCTGTCTTTTTACACCAGTATATCGAATGTTCGAAATCAATACTTACATTTTTAAAGTCAAACTGACCTACTACGAGTGACTTTTGCATACAAATAGGTGATTTTAACATTTGTTTACGGGACCCGCAGAGTTCCCCTTGTTTGCCGTTTTTCTGGTTTATCAATTTATAGGTAAGTAATGTGAATCAGAGAGCCTTCACAACCAAGGCCACCAAGCAGGTCCCCTACTCACCCACCTGCTTTGGCAGACCAGTCGGCCAATCACTCCGGCTGTGCATTCGTTGGCTGTAGGCAGAGCATTCCTACGCTTCAATAGAAAAAAAAAAAACAAATAAATGCCGCCTTTTTATCGCGCTAATTGAGTGTACAATTTGCGTGAAATTATTTTAAATTAGTTTTGTTTTCTTTGAACAATGGTTAATTCGAATTTGTTTGTTTGTGTTGTTCTGTGCTTGTTGAAATTAATTCTTGGAGTTACCGATGGGCTTGCAGTGGTATGTTTTGTTTTTTTTTTATATGCATGGTACTTAATTTGATTATGATATGAACGTAATCTTTCCGCATTCATCATGGCTCTGATCTGACTGCACCTTTTTTTTTAACACTTCTAATAGTCCAACGTTATGTTTGTATTATATATAAGGTTATATATTATCGGAAATTATATCTATATATGTCACCGGCACATCGAAGAATTAGGCATATAATGATCTGTCTGGGCATATAATATTTCTGTAAATACTAGGGGTGTCGCCTCGCTCCGCTTCGCTTTGCTCGGCTCTCCAAATTTATTTACATGTAAACCTAACACGGTCCTGCTCGCTCTGGTCGGCGTCGCATCTATTTTGGACTTTTGGTGAAAGTTTCATACTTTACGATCTGCCCAAGACATATAACTAACTACGCGTTTATCTACAAAACCTAGAGGTAATTGAAATTATTAAGGTGCTTTTTAATACTTACCATACAAAGTTCTTTGGAATTTAAGCGGTTACAAAGAGATGTCTATGCTTTTAATTTATTAGTGTAATGTAAAAAATATGCAACAATGTGTGTGTATACAATGTATTAAATTGTACATATTCTAGAGGACTATGTGACCTTGGTTGGTAATGTTGTTGATGAACTTTTTGTGGGACTTTTTTAGCTCCTCTTGATTCATTGATAAAATTAATTTAGTTCCTTATATTTCTTAAAGAATATATTTTTTTTGTGTGTCTTATTTTATATAGATGTAAACACTTGATTGAATAGTTATAGGCGCTATATTTAGATCCCTCAGTTGTCATGAGGCGAATATAAAATAGTAGTTTATGCTACAAGGGCGCAAAGGAATAAATTACGAGGACGATTTAAAACACGAGCGTAGGGAGTGTTTTAAACGTAACCGAGTAATTTATTGCTTTTACGCCCGTGTATCATACTACATTTTTCAATGCATAGTGTGAGGAAATGAAAACAAATATAATCTTGTGAACTTTAAATTATAATTGGCTCAAAAGGACTGTATCCAGAGCCGTTAAACAGTGGAAAAAAAAGTATAACGTCTATGGTACACAGGAAAGGCTGCAGGTTAGCCAACCATTGTAAATTAATAAAAAAATAATGATAATAAAGCCCTAGGGCAAAACAATCGACTTTCTGTTCGGTTTTGATGCATAAAAAGTGGGCCTTTACGAGCACATGCATTGAAAATATTATAATATATTATATTTACGACGACCCCACTGAAAGATCAAAATTAGCACCTATAACTATTTAATAAAGTGTTTATATCTATGTAAAATTCAACACACAAAAAATAAAAAGCCGTTAAACGGTATTATACAAAAAATATTAAAGAATATTATTGACTCTATTAGTGACCTAATGCTGACGTCAATTTAAATATACTAATTCTAAAATATCTTCACGACCTAAAAAAGTGTAAACTGTTATCTTTAAAATTAGATAAATAAATAGAACAAATGTTAGAGTTATTAATTTGTGCATGTCATTTTTCCTTGAATCGTTTTACTAAACTGTTCATATTACATTAAAATTACAAAATAAATTAATTTAAAATTATTACTTTAGCTAAACGAAAACCGCAAATGAATCTGATAAGGAATTTTGTGAATCATGAGCTTCATACAAACTTGATTGCTGCCCACTCTCAGTGCCGATGGATATCATAATGATATTACCTAATCTGAAGAAGTACAAAGTCAAGAGTATTCGGAGTAGAAGAGCTTGTATGACTAGTTTGATGGATGTGGAGGAAGCGAAAGAGGTGTGTCGGGATCGTAGCAGATGGTGTAGTCTCTGCCTATCCCTATGGGAGACAGGTGTAAGTATATGTATGTTAATAACCTTAGTGCCTGTAACCTTTCTCAATAAACCTTCTAGATTACGATAAAATGTATTATTATTTCGTAATCTAGAAGATTTATTCTTCTAGATTAAATATTTTGTGTATCGAACATACAGACGGACAGACGTTGAATTTACACTCTTTATGAATTTGTTCAGTATTGTAGTAAATATAAAATAGCAGCTTATTCACACCCGGTTTACTTAGACAATTTACACTCTTTATGAATTTGTTCAGTATTGTAGTAAATATAAAATAGCAGCTTATTCACACCCGGTTTACTTAGACAATTTACACTCTTTATGAATTTGTTCAGTATTGTAGTAAATATAAAATAGCAGCTTATTCACACCCGGTTTACTGAGACAATTTACACTCTTTATGAATTTGTTCAGTATTGTAGTAAATATAAAATAGCAGCTTATTCACACCCGGTTTACTTAGACAATTTACACTCTTTATGAATTTGTTCAGTATTGTAGTAAATATAAAATAGCAGCTTATTCACACCCGGTTTACTTAGACAATTTACACTCTTTATGAATTTGTTCAGTATTGTAGTAAATATAAAATAGCAGCTTATTCACACCCGGTTTACTTTGACAATTTACACTCTTTATGAATTTGTCCAGTATTGTAGTAAATATATAATAGCAGCTTATTCACACCCGGTATACTTAGACAATTTACACTCTTTATGAATTTGTTCAGTATTGTAGTAAATATAAAATAGCAGCTTATTCACACCCGGTTTACTTAGACAATTTACATTCTTTATGAATTTGTTCAGTATTGTAGTAAATATTAAATAGCAGCTTATTCACACCCGGTTTACTTAGACAATTTACACTCTTTATGAATTTGTTCAGTATTGTAGTAAATATTAAATAGCAGCTTATTCACACCCGGTTTACTTAGACAATTTACACTCTTTATGAATTTGTTCAGTATTGTAGTAAATATTAAATAGCAGCTTATTCACACCCGGTTTAATTTGACAATTTACATTCTTTATGAATTTGTTCAGTATTGTAGTAAATATTAAATAGCAGCTTATTCACACCCGGTTTACTTAGACAATTTACACCCTTTATGAATTTGTTCAGTACTGTAGTAAATATAAAATAGCAGCTTATTCACACCCGGTTTACTTTGACAATTTACACTCTTTATGAATTTGTCCAGTATTGTAGTAAATATATAATAGCAGCTTATTCACACCCGGTATACTTAGACAATTTACACTCTTTATGAATTTGTTCAGTATTGTAGTAAATATAAAATAGCAGCTTATTCACACCCGGTTTACTTAGACAATTTACATTCTTTATGAATTTGTTCAGTATTGTAGTAAATATTAAATAGCAGCTTATTCACACCCGGTTTACTTAGACAATTTACACTCTTTATGAATTTGTTCAGTATTGTAGTAAATATTAAATAGCAGGTTATTCACACCCGGTTTACTTAGACAATTTACACTCTTTATGAATTTGTTCAGTATTGTAGTAAATATTAAATAGCAGCTTATTCACACCCGGTTTAATTTGACAATTTACATTCTTTATGAATTTGTTCAGTATTGTAGTAAATATTAAATAGCAGCTTATTCACACCCGGTTTACTTAGACAATTTACACCCTTTATGAATTTGTTCAGTACTGTAGTAAATATAAAATAGCAGCTTATTCACACCCGGTTTACTTAGACAATTTACACTCTTTATGAATTTGTCCAGTATTGTAGTAAATATAAAATAGCAGCTTATTCACACCCGGTTTACTTTGAAAATTTACACTCTTTATGAATTTGTCCAGTATTGTAGTAAATATAAAATAGCAGCTTATTCACACCCGGTTTACTTAGACAATTTACACTCTTTATGAATTTGTTCAGTATTGCAGTAAATATAAAATAGCAGCTTATTCACACCCGGTTTACTTAGATAATTTACACTCTTTATGAATTTGTCCAGTATTGTAGTAAATATAAAATAGCAGCTTATTCACACCCGGTTTACTTTGACAATTTACACTCTTTATGAATTTGTTCAGTATTGTAGTAAATATTAAATAGCAGCTTATTCACACCCGGTTTACTTAGACAATTTACATTCTTTATGAATTTGTTCAGTATTGTAGTAAATATAAAATAGCAGCTTATTCACGTCCGGTTTACTTGGACAATTTTTTTCGACAAAACATAATCTATATTTGCGTTTAAAACATAAAATCTTTACAAACTTAACTAATTAAATATTTTTTTCTGTTTTCGTTACATAAAACGTATGCATATGCATAAATGTGATAATAGGATGTTAAACAGACAATAAGTCATATAAAGCATTGTTTTACAAATCTCGAGTTTCAATCTACTTTCGAACATTCACCGCGCTTTACAATAGTTAGATTTCCCGATTTCTAACAATGTAACATAGATTTATACAATACAAGATTTTACTAAAAGTTGGTGCAGGAGTTATAATAGTAGTTTATGCTACAAGGGCGAAAAGGAATAAATTACGAGGACGACTTAAAACACGAGCGTAGCGAGTGTTTTCAACGTAATCGAGTAATTTATTGCTTTTCGGCCGTGTATCATACAAAGTTTTCAATGCATAGTGTGAGGAAATAAAACAAGTATAATCTTGTGAACTTTAAATTATGATTGGCTCGAAAGGACTGTATCTAGAGCCGTTAAACAGTGGAAAAAAGTATAACATTTATGGTACACAGGAAAGGTTGCAGGTTAGCCATACTTCTCGTAAATACAAAAAAAATTATAATAATAAAGCCCTAGAGCAAAATAATCGACTTTCTGTTCGGTTTTGATGCATAAAAAGTGGGCCTTTACGAGCACTTGCATTGAAAAACTAATATAATACCCTTTTTTGGTTCCATATCTTTTTAGGGTTTTCTACCTAAAATATTAATAAATATATATTGTGCTTTAAGCTTAGTTTATTTATTTGGTTTCCTTATCAATAAAAATACGTTTTAATAAAGTAAAATACAATAAAATACGTTTTTACTCGGTATTTTTCGGCCCACGGTATGGGGCCGTCATCAGTCGAATGATGACGATACGATATGAAATAAAACGCTTTTTTGGTGTAATATTTGCTTGACTGTCTATAAACCCGACGAAACTTGTTTTAGTATCACGCCCTTTTTCCAAGGATTCTTAGGAGTGTGTCAATATAATCAGGAAGCTTTTATTCAAGGTTTGTAAATTAATTGTAGCTTCTAGCCTAAGAGAATACCACTTATTTTAATTTCATCAATTTTGATTAGTATAAAGGATTTGCTTTTGTCGACTATCTATTTAAATAAATAAATAAATAAAAATTGTTTTATTCAATTACCATCAATATTTCTTTTTAGTAAACTAAACCTTATATCTATCTATGCTTAACAATTTGATATTAAAAAAAAAAAAACATTAGGGTAACTGAAAAGGTCCAAACTCAACTACGAGTTGTCAGTTAGACAACTGCAACTGATTTTCAGTTTGGGCCTTTTTACAAAGTGTTAATATTATGAAAAGTGCGCCGAACTACATTTCGTCATGATACACCGAAGTTGGCTTAATAAATTAATATAAAGATTTTATTTTGAGACTAAAAAAACAAAATTGAGTTCCCACAGTAACAAAAGAATATAATAGAAAAAATGTTTATATAGGTACAATATATAAATATACATATACAATAATACAAATATATACAATAATAAATATAGACAATCACAGTAAGATAACTAATAATTTAATTAAAATTATATATTAACAAAAATAGTATTAATAAGATATATTTAATTACACCCTTACTTTATAACTGCCGTACACAATCCCAAAAAATATGTTCTCGGTTTGCATACATTTTAAAAATTACATAGCTCTCGCACCACATTATCTATATATACTGCCTACATACTCGTAACTACAATTAGCTTGTGATACATAACCGGTTAGAAGTCTTGAAAGGCGAATCGGGAAGGTTTTGCAACTGCTTCCGACATGCTGGACGATGCATAATGTCAATATATTGCAAGACACATACTACTCTGCATTCACATTAAGCTCTCTCTACACATACCGACAATTAATAAAGCAAACTTTTAGGGCAGGTTTTTTGTTTTGCTTACGATGGACTTACGCTTGTCCATTACCGCACCGGTTAGCGATGACAAGAAATAGGATCAAGTGCGTTCGCCCAGAAACGTGACAGCAGGCGAGGCGTTAATCAGTCTTGCCAGGGACTTCCGCAAAATCTACGGAAGTCGGTAACGGACGATTGACTTATACTACGCAACTGCTTGTTACAACTCTCTCGGAACGCCTTCTCTTCTCATGACATTAGATAGATAGATAGATAAAAACTTTATTTATCGCCACAGCACAATACAACACATGAAAATGAACATTCTAAGAACAATGCAATTTTGACATTATTCTCACGAAAAACTTGTTTACTTTTATTTTAAGTGTATTAAAATAAAAGTAAACGGATGACGTCATGTGTCGTGGCAACGAAAAGTGACAGTTTAAGGGCCCGTTATCGCTGACATTGGGCAACTCATTTTGCACCAAGTAGAACTGAACTCTATGACCTTTTATTAGAGTTTAAAATAGTGCGTTCTGAGCCGTGGCTGTTACGACAACCGAAACATCGCGCAAACGTTTTTACGGTGAAATATTCAGAAAATTATCCGCAAAAGTACTTACTAAATCACATTTTCCTTAATATCCTGTAATTTTCCTAAGATTTTTTAATGTCAATTTTATATAAAACGAAAAATCGACCAAGATTCGGATTTTTTTCGATCGAGCAAAGTCAAACCGCAAAAAAACCTGCAAAAAAATCTGCAGAAACAATGTATCTCAGATATATATTTTTTTCAGGCACAAAATATCACAATTTCATGGTTTAAAATGAATCAGAAAAGAGACAAAATTGGAATAAGCCCCTCTTAACCCGCAGCGCTGTTATTCTGCCATAAGCAGACATTCAAAGATCCGTGCCGGATTATGCCGGAACCCGACGAGTCCCTTGGCGGCATAGTTTTGTTTGTCATGAGGGTGGTGACAAACCACGGCTGAAGCCTACCAGACGTAAAGTGGAAGGATTTGTTGGATTTGGAGAAATCCGACGATGACATTAAAAGAAGAGTGAATGCGGGAAATAAAGTGAATGGAGCCCTACACTCCTTTATGGGCAGCCAAAATGTGAATGCAAAGGCACGATTGGCGGTTCCTAATGGAGTGTTGGCTCCTACACTTATGTATGGTAGTGAATGTTGGGTATGGCAAGATAAACATCAAAGTACAGTGAATGCAGTGGAAATGCGTTCCTGACGAAGTATGTGTGGCTTGACATTGAATGACAGAGTGAAAAATATCGAAATACGGGATCGTTGCGGTCTGAAAGAAGATGTTGTGACTAGAATAGAAAAAGGAATACTTCGGTGGTTTGGACATGTAGAGAGGATGTATGAAAGTGAAGTGACGAATGAAATTTATGGTGCGCAAGTGGAAGGTCCAGCTCGACCAGGCCGCCCTAGAAGAATGTATGATGACCAAATTGGCAACATACTGAAGAAAGACAATGTCAAGAGTAGCCGGAATAGAAGACCTTGTATGACTAGATTGATGGATGTGGAAGAGGCGAAAGAGGTGTGTCTGGATCGTCGCAGATGAAAATCTGTAGTCTCTGATTACCCCTCTGAGAGACAGACGTAGTATATGTATGGAGAAATCAGCAAACTTTTACGCACCTTAGGAAGCTCCTTTCATGAACCCCAAAATTCATCGCGTGCAAGTATAAAACAAAACAACATATATTATACAGTGTGTCCCTCGTACAAGTGCACATCCAAAAGTGGTAGAAACTAGATCTTAATATATCGACAAAAACAAAGAATTTTCTTTTTTGTTTTTTTTTTTTTTTTTTATCTTGAGAAAATACTCCACTGGGTTTCTTTGTATGGGACGCGAGCGCAGTGCCTTTGGTTAACCGCTCGTAGAAAATATTGTATTTATGATAGAACGTTGTATTTTTTTTTGTTAGAAAGATAATGGAATAAGCAATGATAAATAGGAATAAAAGTATAGTGAAACGGGGACATTATTTTGAAAAAAATTACTATTACCGAAAAAAAAAGACGGAAAAATTAAAGAAATAATCTTTTAGGATATTATTTTTATGTTAATGGTAGTTGATTATGTTTTGTTTTTGATTTAGTATGCAACGTCTATTCTTAAGGAATTATAACAGTTTAATTTCATTGCATTACTCGCGATAGATCAAAATTTATTATTACATATTTTATACATAGTCTCCATGGTAGGCAAACAAATTTTTAAAACGTAAATTTATAAAACAAAGATTAAAAAAATAAACCATTTTTTTGTCGATAAAATAAGGTCTAGTTTCACCCCTTTTCGGATGTGCACTTGTACAAGGGACACACTGTATATGTACATCTACTATTTATCTAAATCTATTTAATTACTTTCTTCAGTTTGTGTTTTCAAAACCACGTTAATGTTGCCAAGAGCAAAATACATTGTGTTTGAAATTAAAGAGATCGAAGTAATGCTAGGGTTGCCATGTCCGGTTTCGTACTGGACAGTGCGTTTTTTTTAACGGCTGTCCGGTCTAGAATAGCTTGGAAAACTAGAAAAAAAATCCGGCTTTTTTGAAAACACGCGAAGATTGTATGGACAGACGAAAGAAAACTGTTAATGTGTTTTTTTTATATAAACTTCAGTTGCACTACTCTATTTTATACAAAAAACCTTTATTATAAATATTAAGTAGCTAATGTAAAATATGCACAAACTTTTTTAATTTCGTTATAAAGTAAGAATAACATTAAATAATTGTCAGGTTTTTTATTCCAGCACGTCTGACAGGCAACCCTATATGGAGCGCATTGCCAACTGTTACAAGATTTTAATTTAAATTAGTATGTACGACTTTGTTCGAGTATGTCTGCGTAAAATTCATATTAATTTTAATCCTGTTCATTTATTAAGCTTGCCTAATTCAATATTACATACTGAAATTTCTTCGAAAAAGTCTTAAGATGTATGATGTTTTAATTTTCTTTCTTTAGGAAAATTAGTAAACTGTTGAAACAGAACACATAACATTGGCGACAGCCCCCCCATGCCATGGCCTCTCCCAGAACACCCAGGAAAATGACTCGACTTTTTGATTCGATTCGGGTGCAGTTTTAGACAGCATGGGTATATTAGGCATAAGATAGGTTTTCCAAAAGCGCCTCAAGACTTAAGGAGCCTATAAACTATTTTTTTAACTTTATGGTAAGCTTTGTCAGAATGGCCCTCTCCAAAACCAAATCCTGGATCCGCCCTCGACATGTCTTTAGGCTTTTCGACTGACAAATTTTTCATCTATAGCGGCATAGTAGACATTTCGTTTGTTTGTTGTCTTGTTTACATTTCCGGGTCAAATTATTTGCCCAATCATGTAGAATACTGCTTGTGGCTAATGATAGGAGTGATTGGAAGTTGCATTAGGGTTCTGATGCCATAATAGCTTCGTCGATTTCATGTTTTACATAAACTGATGAGCTAATAGCTTTGTATCTGTCCCATATTAAGGCTTGGTCGCTCATCCAGGTCACGGACAGTCAACCAACAATTAATATTGTTTTTATGGGAAAATACATTGCATGCAATGTGTAATTGATAATGCCACTGGTCAGCCTTGTCTGTCAGCAGGATGTGGTTTAGGTCCCATACTTTTGGTCACAAATTTTGAGTTTCATTGAAAACAAATGTGTCTGTAATTTCATTATATTTACATAAATATAAGGACATTTTTTCTGCATGCTTGTGTGTATTGGATTTAATGGACAACATTGTTATAGTCGTAGTATCGCATACGTGCAATACGATTTTCCGAATATTATTTTCTTTAGAAATATTCTTTGTTAGTACTGATTAATTGTAATTCGGGGCTCTACCGTGTAATTCTCATTTGTATCAACTTCAAGCAAATGCATGCGAAATTCAACGCGTGCAAAAGAGCGGGCGTCGTCGCACGCACGTCAAATTTCAATCTCAAGTTGATGTTGATGAAAATGAGAATTACGCGGTAGACCCGCTGTTCTTCCCCAAATTTGATTCAGATGTTATAAAAATCTCTGGAGGTTATAAAAATTGTACTCAGTGAAGTGGTATTGGTGTTATAAAAAATATGATATATTTTACAAGACAATATATTATGAGTGGTATCTACTTTTTATATTTTAATAGCATATAAAAAACTGAATAAAAATAATAACACTAATCAAAGTCTTCTTGTACGAGTTCCACTATTTTATTTCTTTAATTATTGCGACTAGTTTCGTCTATTTGACATCGTCGGTCAGCCCGAATAGACGAAACTAGTCGCAATAATTAAAGAAATAAAATAGTGGAACTCGTACAAGAAGACTTTGATTAGTGTTAGAATGAAGTTCCATCAAGGAGTCACACCTTACAGTATAAATTATTAAAAATAATAACGCTCATTTCTTGGAAAAACGGGGCGGTCACTGATATGGGACGCAACGTGCGTTGATACATTGGTTTGACCGCAATAAGGGCGGGCGCGGCAGCCGCAAAAGAGGCGCATGTATGGATTCCTTGGCGAGGGCTTCATATTTGTGCCTTTTGCTGTAGAAACTCTTGGGCCGTGGGGTCTAGAAGTGCGGCGATTTTATAAAGAAATTTCGCCGCGTTTGGTCGACGCTTCAGGTGACCGGAGGGCTGGAAGCTACTTTGGCCAAAGAATTAGTTTGGCCATTCAACGTGGCAACGCCGCCAGCCTTTTGGGCACCCTTCCTAACGACGGCAGTAATCTGGCCAGTGTTTTCTATTTATTATATAAATATTTCAGATTTTAGGTTTACTTTGTTATACGTTTTTATTATAAGTTAAGTTTTTGAATGTTATTTAAGTTTTTAGTTAAGTTTGAACAATAAAATGTATATAATAAATTAACAAAGAAATAAAACTCCAATAAAAATATTATTCTATGCCATACTATTTATTGATATTGAATAAACCAGTCAGTGTTTACATTTCTTTTGTATCAAATGTCAGTTCTGTTCAATCTTAAATGCGTCTTTGTAGTTCATATTATGAAAGGTGTTCACTTAATTAACACTCTTCTCAGCTACGATAAAGCTAGACGCAATGTAATTTATGTAATACTTAACTTAAACTAACTTTCTTTTGTCACTTAAATATTTAATGAGTGACACCTTACTTCACGATTTTTTTACGTGTTTGAGAGAGGATGGTAATACCTGCGAGACTTGAATTAAGGTAGCTCCGTCGGAATAATTAGCAACTCGATTCGTGGTGGTTGAAATTTCGAACAAAACCATATTAAAATAAAGTCCTTATCAGCTTGCACTGCAATATGTCTGTAACGTCAGTCACTGCGGCTGACAAGTGCGAAAATAGTGTGTTTTAAATTTATTTTATCTAAAATGAAATTAATTTGAAAAAACTGTGAAAACCAAATGATTTTATATTATTTTGTCTAGAAGTATATAAATTTTCATACTGTTTCGATAAGAACTGCAGCAGTTATGTTGTTACAAGTGAACAAAAAATCGAGAAATTAGGGTAAACTTAGAATTTTATTGCTTCACTTCTGTATGTTATAATGAAATTCAGGAAAAACTGCATCACTATTTGTATCATGCAGATTACTATGTATTTTTCTTCTGTTGATAAATGCTATAGTTACCGTATAAAATGGTTACAAAGTTACTTAGTTCAAGGTCGTTGGCGTTGGTAGAAGCCTTAATTGGTTGAACTGAACATTAAGGCACTTCTTCCCAGCGTCATCTGAAAATAACTATTTAAACTTATTTATCTTAAACGGTTTCTTTAAAAATTATGAAAAAAATATATATATAGTTGGTTAAACTGTAATAAACAACTTCATTTAAGAAAATTATTCTCGCGTAGAAGAAATAGCATGAAAATATTGTTCGATTGTTCTGATTTTTATACTAAAATTTAGTAAAATTGGTTATTTCTTGGAAACCACTAATGGTGTATAAATTGTTCTTGCACTAAAATACAAGAAAAATATTGCTTGGAAAAATCATTTATAGAAATTTATGGAAAAATGGATTCTTATGCTGAAGATTTTGCACTACATGCTATATTGTGCTCAAATTTACCAAATTATTAAATGACAAGTGATAATGACCTTAACAAAATAACAACCCTATTTGTTGTAATATTATCAAACTGTGTTAATGTTCAAACTTATTAAATGACGACTGCACTTAGTATGGAATGCATGACAAATATTGTTAGTGACGAAACCTACGGGCAGAGTAAAAATATATCGAGAAGTGATTCTTAGTACAAGCACTTAGATTAGAACTCACACATGCTTACACGTGCTCTACATGCCGCCGCGCCGAGATTTGTATGAAGACTCCCCCGAACTTCGCTTAGACGGGGCTTGTGTGCGTGAGTTTGAAACAGAACGTTTAAGATACACTACTAGGTATATTTTTACTCTGCTGCGGGGGTTACCTATTGAGCAGTGTGACCAGATTTAGCAGAATCCTGCAAGTTTAGCAGGATAAGACTCCTAATTTAGGCATTGTAGCAGGTTTAGCCGCAGGTTTTATTTTTCTTCGGTGCCATATCCTAGCGGATGTCGGCGACCACCACACGAAACTCTTCTCTATTCTGTGCCAGTCTGCAGAGACTGGCAGAGTCTTTTATGTTAGTCCAAGTTTTTACGTTATCACTCCATGTCATCCGCCTTCTCCCCCTTCCCCGTTTTCCGTCCATTTTCCCTTCTATAATGTTCTTCAACATGTTATACTTTTCATGTCGATAAATGTGACCAAAATATGCTGTCTTTCGTCTCTTAATTGTTTTTAATACTTTAAGCCTTTTATTAAATCTGTTAAGCACTTCTTCATTTGTTATTCTATCTCTCCATGAAATCTTAAACATGCGTCTATAGAGCCACATTTCAAAAGCATTCAATTTTGATTCAACGTTTTTATTGAAAGTCCATCCCTCGGCACCATACATAAGTACTGACAATACGTAGCATTTATTAGGTTTTATTAGATCCTGCTAAAAAATCGTAAATTTTTTCCAATCTGCGACAAAACCTGCTAAGCCCTAAATAATAAGAATGAATGAATGAATGAATAAATACTTTATTGCACACAAATAAGAAGACAAGATACACACAAAGAACAGATAGAAGGCAAGGGCGGACTTATTCCTAAAAGAAGCATTCAGTGCATAACAATATGAAAAAGTTATTTTAAACCTATAACATAAACATAAAAATATACTACATACAAA
Source organism: Ypsolopha sequella (assembly GCA_934047225.1). Classification (NCBI taxonomy): domain Eukaryota; kingdom Metazoa; phylum Arthropoda; class Insecta; order Lepidoptera; family Ypsolophidae; genus Ypsolopha; species Ypsolopha sequella. Next base: position 12,801,325 of record OW203991.1, read on the forward strand.
TACATACCTAAATACACAGATACATATATACAGACAAACAGTAGCTTAGTCAGTAAGTCATTCAGAGAGATGAGAGGTAAATTTTTTTCAAGTTGTATCTAAAAGAGGACACAGAAGGAAGATCTTTGAGGATTTGCGGAAATTCATTCCAGAGTCGAACAGCATTGACCGTGTAGGATTTGGTGAAACGATCAGTGGTGTGGGCAGGCATCACCAGATCGGAAAGGTGACAGGAGCGAAGCGTTCTGTTGCTACGGTCAGTGCGAAGGACAACTCTTTCTTTTAAATAATTGGGGTAGACGGGGTTGTGAAGAACATTATATAAAAGGGAAAGGATATGTAAGTTCCTGCGAAGACGAATAGGAAGCCACTTCAACCTGCATCGAAAGTCGGAGACGTGATCATACTTGCGCAGTCCGTATATGAATAATAAGCCTTATCTTATCCTGCTAAAGTTGCAGGATCTTGCTAAATTTGATCACACTGCTAAGAGCTAGTTACGAATACATAACGAGTGCTGTGCAGTCAACGACGTATATTATCCAATTTTCCTTATGCTTTTATTTGTATATTATGTATCTGTTTTTCCTTCATGTATTTTGGATAAAAACATGAAATAAAATTATGTTTTACAAATTTCGTCTCTCTGTACAGAGCCATCATTAGTCGAATGAAATAGATTCATACTTAAGAGGCTATGCGAATTTTATTTTTGTCACTGTCACTCCAAGCGAAAACACGCTCAGTGCGAGAGCGGGCGGATTCAGGGCGAAAGCGAAAAAAGTTAGTTTTATAATTTTTATAAAAAAACTAAAATAGCCAGCAAAATTTCAAATATTAGGTCTCTAGATATTGTAGAAACACACCTAATAAAATATGTTTGAGTTCTGTATATGGTTCCTATTCGTCAAACGAGGAGAAAAAGTGTGTTTGAACACCTCATTTCAACAATTATTTCTATCGAGGAAAATTTATCTAAACATGTTTTCTAATTTCAAAACCCTAGATTGCATATAACAGAAATTTATTAAAATTTTCCGTGTATTTCATGAAATGGAAAAGAAGCACCTCTATTTTTTTACATATCGCCTTAAGGTTAAACGTCAGTCGCTCGGTACAAAGAGCACAACTTAAATTTGTTTTTCTTATCAAGTAATTAAAATTGAAAAAGGTATTGGTCACCAGTTTGAAATTTAATGCACAATTAGTCACGATTTTGTCAAAAGGAGCACCATTATCAATTTATTCTTTATGTTCGTATAGTAGGATTCGTTTTGCATATACCTAATTTTTATGATTTGACACTTTTGATAATTTGAAAACATGTTTTCCTTCGCATTGTTATTCATAAGTTTTTTGGTTATTCCCCAGTTTTTCAAAGGTTTATTAAGGTCACATTCATAGGTCACTGACATGCTATGGCGACATTATCTTGATTGTGAAGAAACATTCCTATAATTTTTAAAAATAATAAACCGAGGACGAAAGAAACAAGATATTTCCCACAGAAACTACAATTTTTCTAATTGAGTAAAAAAAAAATCGAAAACATTTTCAAATCTTCGACTTAAACTTCGAAGATCTTGAATATTTGATTTCTATCGATAAGATACATAAAAGGAAAGTTAATACTTGCGATTGTCCGCTCTTGGTGAATCATCATGGATGAATAAAAACACTATTAGTTTCACAACTATTATTTCACTATTTCCCAACTAGTTTCGCCCTATTGACATTATCAAGGGATGGTTTATTTGCCATATCGCACAAACACTGCGTATGGATTAAGGTTGCCAGATGGGAAAACCAAAATATCTGGGCAAAATTTCAAAAAGTCTGGATTTTGGGATTATGGTCGGGACAAATAAATACTAAGAATCAAAAAATTATTATTTATTATTAAAATTAAAGTAATTACAACAAAATACTTTTTGCCCGCCGACCGATGTTATTTGTTTTTTGTCGGGACAATTTGTATTTTGTCGGGACTCTGGACATTATATGAAATGTCCGGACAATCCCGACGAATCCCGACCATCTGGCAACCCTAGTATATATATGTGTATAGAGGTAATATAACGCAGTGATTGTGCGATATGTAAGTAAACCATCCCTTGATAATGCCGATAAGGCGAAACCTTTTGGGAAATAATGAAATAATAGTTATGTGAAACAGTACAAGTGTTTTATTCATCCACATAAAAATGGCTGTATTTTATGTAGGTACACTGTCTTCGGGATTTTCCCGTACAACACCCGAAGGTTAACTGCAAGAAATCGCTATAAGCGATAAGGCCACCAGCCACCAATTGTTACCTTCTTCTTTACTTGCAATGTTTTTATGTATTTTTACAAGGTGCACGATAAAGAGTATTTGTTTGTCTGTTTATGGTTTCTGTAGAAACATTAGCCAATGTTAATAATATAATAAAAACAAAATGTTTTTTCCACAACCAATAAATTATTGATTCTACCTAAGACTCACCAAGGACAAGGTAAGGACAAAAAAAAAGATAAATAAAAGATGTACGGTAATTTTTATTTTAAATTTATTTAGTTTAGGTAACATTTTTATTTGAGTTTTTTATGATGAACTACTTATACAAATATTGCTGCATAAAAATTCAAACTTTTTAAATTAACACCTATCTCCAAACAGACTAGGACTAGGTACATTCAGAAAAAAAATCTTGTAATTTTAGTCCAGGTAAATAATTAATTCACAATCTTGAGTGACCGCTTCCGCATGACTACATCCGCTTCCGCAGCTGCTCAGTGCAATTTAATTTGTGTGAAACTTAGTCATTAACTTGAAGAAATAAACTCAATGAATGTGGTTTATCCAAAAAAAAACCCTGCAACTTTGGAATGACGATTTTGCTTGAAACACATTGGTATTGAAAACCAATGTTGCCACAGGGATTCTGTTGGACATTCATAATATTATAAATCATATAGCAAAAAATTTTTGATTCTAAATTTGAAGTACTAATTTACAGAAACAAATGGAAATTTTGCGATGGCAGCATACTCAATACAAAGGTAATAAGGTTTTGTTGAATAACTATTGAGTGAATTTTGAATTGAAGTGATCGATGTCGATTAATTAGAAAAAGGCGGGTTTTGCACAATCCGGCCGCGAAACTGCTCTTAAGAGATCAATCAATTTAAACTAAATTTCTTATGATTAGTATTCACCCTGTATTGTATAATAATATATTTAACTATGGGAGACTTTCTCATGAAAAATCTCTTGAATAAATAAAAATATGCAAATATCAATATTGTACAATGGAGATCGCATCAAGCTAAACAGTAAACACTGTATACTGTATATATAGATGTACATTGCGAGTTTTAGAAAGAGACTGCAATCAGCCTTCTCAGCTCCTTCAAATAGTGCCATAAAAAATACTCGAAGCACGCGCTACAATCATATCAATCATACGAGTATAACATAAGCTATATTTCGCGTACATTTTCGCCGTTCATCTTGAAAAGAGGGCAAAGTCCAAACTGTTTTACTCATCTCAACGTGATCTCCAATGTACTTACATCTAGCAATCCTTAGGAATTTTAGACGGCCTAGTTGCATAATAAAGCGATTTCTTCAAGGACATATGCAAATAATCTAGCTAGACCGGACTAGGTAATTATTATTTATATATCTACCAGCCCTATGGTATGGGTCTTTGTGCTAAATATTATTCAAATATTTTATATAATTCATTGTCTTGTTTCAAATAAATTACATAGATTCGTAATTAAAATTCTGAACGGCTACTCACGATAAATAGTCATCTGGTTTCGCTGTAATTCTTACAGCTTTTTCAGAGCCAAACCGGGCTACACAATGGTCTCCCGTCCGGCACTGGTTTTGGCACAGGGAACTGTCGCGTAACCCTGTTTGCCTCCGAAGAAGCTGTACGAGTTACAGCGAAACTAGTCAGGTGAAATCTGACTATAGGTATATCATGTATAGCCGTCTGTTAATATTTTTTATAGCACACCGTGCGTAAAATGACCACTTTACGCACGCTGCGCGTGCGTAAAGTCGGCATTTTCCGCACTTGTATTATAAAAAATTATACGAAATGTACTAATGTACTAATGTAGGCTATTGTTAACTTCCTTTAAACTTTTTTTGTACGGTGAATTGTATTAGTCTGTAATGCTGTGCAAGTTTTTCTAATAAATAAATTATTTATAAACAAAACCACGAATCATTTCGTAATAAAATTACATAGGTGGAGAAAATGTTCCTACATAATAGTATCAGTGTCATTGTGAAAGTTGTTTAAACAAGTTTAGAAGGGCTCTTTACCATTTACTGACCTTAGAACATCTACGTCTAGGTTCTAAATGGACGAAGAAGAAATGCATAACTTTATTTCTGTAAAATACGCTAGTTCCAATTATATACCAATTTATAAGGTCATCATCTTTTTCGTCAAACTAGCGGATAATCTGCGCTGCAGCAATATCGACAAGGCTCAACACTCCGTTTTTTTAGAATTAGAATTAACAGCGGGTATACCTCATAATTCTGATTTTTATCAAGATCAACTTGAGATTGAAATTTGACGTGCGTGCGACGACGCCCGCCTAACATGCCATCTCTTTTGCACGCACGTCAAATTTCAATCTCAAGTTGATGTTGATGAAAATCAGAATTACGCGGTAGACCCGCAGTTCTCTTAGATTTTACTAAAGGTAGACAAGTTAGCAAAGCAATGAATAAACGAGATTACATCCCACCGCACAGTCGATAAATTATGAAATATTTTAAAATATGTTTGCCTTTCCACTGGTGTAAATAACAAAGTATTTTACAACTACAATACTATAGACTTGGAGACCCCCTCGAAGTAATTCGGGGGAGAGTAAGAGGACAGCTCACAGGCAAAAAACCAGGAGGCCCACCATGCCTGGGACCGATGGATGGCGGTATATCCATCCCTAATAGCCGGGCCTTATATGGAACAGACTGGTGACGGGCAGCGGCGTCACTGTTGCGAGGGTTCCAGCACCGCGCTTACCAACCCGCCTTCCCAGCGCGTTGATGGGCAATTTTTCCAGGATGACCGCCGGGAGTGGCAAAGTCCTGGAAAGGCTTATGTCCAGCAATGGACGAAAGGCTGATGGATGGATGGAATACTTTAAACGGATAAGCATTCAAAGATATATTTATCACAGTCATATTATTATGTATTATATGTCAATCTGGAGAGAAATTTGATAAATTCTATATTCTGGGATCCCAAGACTTTCGCGCGAAGATACCTAGCTACAGATGGCACCTACACAGTATAACCTATATTAGCAGAATCAAGAAGTAAGGTCAAACGAATTTTCACAGGCCAGTAAAAATTAAGATTCCTCTAATTGAAAAACATTCAAGGTTCGAACAACAACAAAAATTGCATGTTAAGTTTATTAACCTATAGACGCAACTCGTATTATCTAACATTTGTCGCGTTTAACATCACGCATCGCCCGCAGCAATGAAATGTGCAATGGTTTGCAAAGAGTTATGCAAGCATCGAGCATCGCCAACGATATCGTTGAGCATCAAACTCAAAGACAGAAACAAAACTAAAAGACAAAACAACTATTTGTAAACTAGGAAGGAGTATGTCTGCTCAAAACTGCGACTACTTTAATTATTTATTTCAAAAAGAATCTGTATCAATACAACATGAAATTACGGAAACTGATGATCCGAATGAGAAATTGAACATTTTGTTAAGTTCCTTAAGACATTGTTTTAATACAGCGTTTCCTCTGAAGAAAATGCAAATACATAAGAAAAATGAAAATTGGACTACAAAAGGCATAGAAAATTCCAAAAATAACCTGGAAAAGCTGCAGTTGCTTCAGGATTTGCAGCCGTGTCAAGAGCTTAAAACCAAAATTAAAAAATACAAAAAAACTTTTCGTAACGTTTTAAATGCAGCTAAACGAATAAACTACGGGAATAGGATCAAAAAGTCGAACAATAAAATTAAAGAAACATGGAAAATAATAACAGAGCAAGTACAAAATAAAAGAAAACCAAAAAATCAAATAAAGGCGATAAAAAACGAAATGGGAGATAAGATCGCAAATCCTAAAGAAATAGCAAACATTTTTAACAATTTCTTTAGAAACATAGCCAAAAATATATCCAAAAACATAGAGACTGATATTGACAAATGCGATGAATATTTATCAAAAACAAAAAAGCCAACAAAAGATATTGTATTTCACACAATCGATATGAAGGAAATGAGACAACTCGTCAGTCAACTAAAAAGTAAAAAGTCTAAAGACATTTATAACATGAGCTGTGACATATTCAAAAAATTTGCTCTTAACAATGGTACTATTCTTAAGCTTATGTTAGTCGTTCTCAATTTATGTTTAGAGAAAGGCATATTTCCAGAGGCCCTAAAAACGGGTAAAGTGGTACCACTTTTTAAAAAAGGTGATAGCTCGGATCCTGAGGATTATAGACCCGTCTGCATTTTACCAGTCACGTCAAAGATTTTCGAGTCCGCCATTAAAAAAAGAGTAGTGGAGTTCTTTGAGGCAAATCATACTTTCACAGAGACACAATTTGGTTTCCGTAAAGGAAGGTCAACCGAACTGGCAATACGGAAAGTAGTGTACTATATGTTGGATGCAATGGACATGTCACAGCAATGCTCAAGCATATTCTGTGACTTGTCCAAAGCATTTGACTGCTTGCGTCATGATGTACTTATTCACAAATTAAAAAACTATGGGTTCGTGGGAAATGAGCTGAATTTACTAACCTCATATCTAAAAAACAGAAGACAGGTAGTATGTGTCAATGGAACACAGTCATCCCTTGAACTAAATGATATCGGGGTACCTCAAGGTTCTATTCTTAGTCCAATTTTGTTCCTTATTTATATGAACGATTTGCCCAACATTTTACCAAACTGGGCTTTCATAACCCTATTCGCAGATGATACTCATGTGGGAGTTAAGGATAAGAACCAATCATCATTAGAAACAAAAGTTACTGAGGTTTTAAAATCATAGCAAAATTGGTTCGAGGTAAACGGCATCGTCCTTAATGCATGAGTGTTGTTATGCAGTATTTTACCCGTAAAAATAAAACTGTGGCAGTTCAAACTAAAGAAACTAAATTTCTTGGGTATACACTAGACTACACTCTGAGCCACTCATCTTACATAGACAAGCTATCAAAAAAACTGTCAAGTGCAAACTATGCTTTATTAAAGCTTAAACCTTTAGTTGACAAAGCGACCCTTACTAGTTTTTATTACGCATACGTCCAAGCGAATGTAAACTATGCTATAACAGTTTGGGATAATGCTGCAGACATCAAAAAAATCTTAGTTTGCCAAAAACGGGCAGTTAGAACATTATATGGACTTCATAGGCGCACATCAACAAGAAAGTATTTCAAATCAAATAAGATAATAACCGTCTTATCGCTTTATCTGTATAGCTCATTAATTGAAATTCATAACGAGAAAAATAATCTTCCGAAAAGAATGGATGAACATAATTTTAATACGCGGAATAAAGAAAAATTATCTTTACCAAGGATATGACTCACAAAAACAGAAAAGCAAGGAATAAAAAATAAAATAAAAATGTATAACAAATTGCCTATAGAACTAACCAAATTAACATTATTGGAATTTAAAACAAACATTAAAAATTTTTTCGAATGTAATCCATTTCATACAATAAATGAATTTATGAATGAGAAACTTACAAAATATTCATTTTCAATATGATTTGACTTATATATTTATATTCAATTTGACATTTATAAAAAATTTATATTTTATTTTATTGTACTTACTTTATTTTAATTTAGATTAAGAATGTTATTTGTTAAGATATTAATATCAATGTGGTATTATTGTTTTTAGATTAGTATTTGTAGAATATTATTATGATATTGTTGACCTGCCATGTAACAAACTGCGTTATAATTATGGTAAATAAATAATTACTGATTACTGATACTGATTACATCGCAAATAATTTCCGATGCTCTCTGGATCGTATTCGTATAAACCACAAACTTATCTGTTGCGGTGGCGAAGACTGTCACACAGTGAATATAGAAGATATTTTAGTTTGGTCCACTTACAGTATACATTTGTGGCTCTGTATGCTATCTGTCATTTTGACAGGTAAAAATGGTCGTTTATCACACATCCATCGCTGCAACCCGTTGCACAGTTCATCGTTGCAAGCAATGCGTGGTGTTAAACGCGACAATGGTTCGAAAATGGTGTTAACGGCCAATGACTTTACTGAACATCATGGTATAATCGGCCATGCTGAACATAAATGACAAGTCAACAAGTTTTAATAATTTGTAGACAATTTATATTTGAATTTTAGGTGTTATTAGTGTAATCAAAGAAGATTTTAATATTGTATGTTATGTATATTGACATGTAGATAATAGGGTAACATAAGAAATTTAAAATAATTTATTACGTGAATATGTAAATATATTTTTTACCCCACCTATAAGGCATCCTCTATTACATTACATTATCTTCCACCCAAAGGTTGCTTGGAAGAAATCGCTTAAGCGATAAGACCGCCTATTGTAACGGCTCTGTTAAAAATATTTTATAAATTCTTGTTTTGGTGCACAATAAAGAGTATTTATGTTATGTTTATATGCTTGGGATATCTCTGATGGATAAAATCCGATACGAAGATATCCGTCAGAGATCGAAGATGACCGACATAGCCTGCCGAATCAGTAAGTTGAAGTGACAGTGGACTGGCCATATTTGTCGCCGACGTGATAACCGTTGGGGCCGTAAGGCATTGGAATGGAGACCACGTACACCAAAGCGCAGCGTAAGCCTTGCGGACTGACGATCCGAAGGACGTTGCAGGTGGCGGCTGGATGAGGATGACTGAGGACCGCCAAGAGTGGCGTAATATGGGGGAGGCCTATGTCCAGCAGTGGACGAATACGGGCTGATGGATGGATGTTATGTTAACGAATTCATAAAATTAAAGCGATTAGGGAAAGATAAACAGAAATCGTGAAGATTCCATAAGTTTCCATTCATTGGGTACCGCTAATACAGAACACTAAAAAAATACCTACATAATTTTCACATTATCTGGTATAATTGCCCGCATTAGTTTACCCTAGTTACATAATAACTGAGGTATTTATTAAGTATCTGAATATTTTTATTTATTTCCAACTGTTCAAAGTTTCTGACATTTTTGACGTTAAGTACTCATACATTGTAAATAATTGTAATAAAATGTTACATTTAAAAAGGCCACATAATAATATTGATTAACATTATATCATTGCAGTATAGAAACGCAGAAAGAAAAGTATGAGGAGCTCTGAACCGGAATTAGAGCTCCTCACATCCAGATTTACTTTTCTTTCTGCGTTTCTATACGGCAATGATATAATGTTAATTTATATTTCCTTGCGATGGATAAATCGCCAAGTGTTTAAAACTTCAAACATAGAAATTTATTTCTGTCATAGTTTAATAATATTGATTTTGCTTTCTTTCCAGCCCAAAGCAAACCAGCATGCCTGCATTATTGGCGCTGGCATATCGGGCATGGCAACCACAAAATATCTGCAGGACTTCGGCGTGACCAACTTCACCGTCTTCGAAGCCACTAGCCACATCGGCGGGACCTGGAGGTTTGACCCTCATGTTGGGGCCAACGAAGATGGCCTGCCAATATTTACCAGCCAGTATAAGTATCTCAGGTTCGTATGAGAATTACAAGTTTGCCAGCTCTCGTCTACATGCCGTGTTAGTAGGCTTTTCATGGTTTATATAGAAAATAGACCTCATTTAAATATCGAATATATTTATACTATTTATTTACATTTTATGTATATGTATTTTTTGCTCAGTATATCTATGGTAAAACAATTAGGTATAAGTATTTATTGTAATTTTTTAAATATAAATAAAATAAAAAAGTGGCATTTTGTATTCTATCATTATTTACTATGAATTAAAATTTACACTACCCTCGCATAATTTCATTAATACATCTTTCTTTCACCCTAAGGTTGACTGGAAGATATTGCTATGCCGCGTTGCACACAATGTTTTTTATTATAATTAAGTAGTTTACTATATTTCTTTTTCTGTAAATGTGCACATGTGTAATAAAATAAAAAATTAAAATAAAACACAAGTAACAAGTAAGAAACTTAAATAACATATAAATAATAATACAATTTTTTATAAAACTAACTTAAAATGAAATATATAGATATTCTATAGCGAAACTATGTCTGCCTGCCTGTCCGTACTGTGTTTCGGAAGCATAATAACAAAAAAAAAACGGTCAAGTGCGAGTAGGACTCGCGCCCTGAGGGTTATCAAATCAAATCAAATCAAAAATATTTATTTCAGGCAGGGCCCACAATTACACATTATAAAATTAAATACATAACAGGATGAAAACATTTACAATAAGTCCACTCCCCACTGCCGGCGCCCTGTGTCTACCCACCTACATGTAGTACATTAGTGGGTTTCTTAAACTGGGGTCCATGGACCCCCCAAGGGGTCCTTAGCGTGAGTGCTAGGGGTTCATGATATCCGTGGGTCCGTGGCATGATTTATAATACTGAACGCCGCACAGTGCTGTTGTATCGATGCGCAAAATGTATTGATACCATCAATATGAACGAAACATTAGGCTATATAACATACACAATACAAAAACTTTACAACAAGCCTTTGTTACTTTTCGGTGACAAGTGGAAGTAAATATTTCTTTTCGTGATTGTTCGTGCTCGATTCAATAGAAATGTAAGTTTAAAACACTAATACTTTATTTTTTTTTAATTTATTAAAAAGTTGTAATTGCTTTCTCTGTGATCACGTTTGGAAGGGGTCCATCAGTTTTGCAAGGGGTCCGTGACTAACAAAAGTTCAAGAACCCCTGAATGTAGAACCCCCAGTGCGCCAGCATTGGCGAATCTCATCTGTCCAGCAATGTGCGCAGGATGACCTTATGTATCCTTTAAATAGGTTCATATTATTTAAACACAAATTACAAACAAATTACAAATTACACTACCTACAAATTGTATTAAACAAAACTGCAAAATTAAGTTGGTTTTGTATTCGGGGACGTAACCCTAAAACTACATCATACATCGGCGATTTCAATATTTGTTGTTTAAATATAGCATATATGGTACATAATATACATAAATAACAAATTCCCAACTACTTTGGTCTTTGAGACAGACCCCGAAACAAAAATGGTCTGAAAATTACAAATTTGACAGGCCCCCATTTCTTTATTTTTCGAGATAAGATAAAATAAAAAAATACATTTGTACCATTTTATTTCTAGACAATATAATTTCTAGACTAATATTCTAGACTTATATTACATTCTACACATGCTAGGGTCAAACTAATTTTTTTCTTGGCTCCATTTTCGTGTATGAGGCCCCCCTGAAAAATAATTTAATTACATTTTTAATTCAATATTCCGTTTCGGGTCAACATTTTACGCAACATATCAAAATTTTAAGTCTCTTTCTCATTCCGTCTAAGAGCTAAGGACCCGTGACATACGGACGGACAGACAGACAGACAGACAGATAGACAGACAGACAGACAGACAGACAGACAGACGGACAGCGGGGTGACAAAAAGGCTAGAGCTGTTGTACTGAGATATCATAGCCTTATACATATAGAGATCAGTATCAGTTCTAAATTGCATTGTTGCTTGCATCCGCAGGAGATTAACCTTTTATCCTTGACGCATCTCCAGGGCCGCGACACGGGTTCTAAGCCATCTCTGTCGCACGCGTTGAAAATTGTATTCGCTGTCCTGCTGTCAGTGTTGGAACCTGACTAAATTGTTAATTTATGAACGGCTATGTGTCTCTTCGAAGTTCTTACAGCGCATTAAATAACATTAAGGCGATATGTGAAAGTTTTAGCGTCCCTGTTACTCCATATGCGGAAAAACCCTTAGTGCGTGAGGGACGGATTCGTGGAAAAGTACCAAAAAGTCGGTTTTTTAATAATATAAAATGTGCTAAAGTTGCTATCAAAATTTCGTTTAACCTGCGGGCCTATTATGTATCTCTAGTTGCCTTCTGGCCTGGGTGTCTATCATCAAAAACATAGATATACTATCGAATTCCGATGTCCTAAGGATATGTTCGCACTTGAAGTGACGACACAGATTGTTAGTAGTTCAATACTCACTAAAGGCAATTTTGAAATTTCAGTTTTTATCTATGTTTTTGATGATAGGCACCTCGTCCAGTTGGCAACTAAAGATACAGAATAGGGGGGCAGGTCCTAGATATCGTTAAAACCCATCTAATAAAATATAATTGCAGTCCATATGTCATTCTAAATTGTCAAACCAGGAGAACTGGTGCCGAAAAAGACCTCACTTCAATAAATATTTCTATCGAGCGAATTTCTCCAAACACGTTTCTGTTTTAACATATCCCTAGAAAAAAAACCAAAAATAATATATATTTTTTTTCAAAATAATACATTATTTTGAAAAAAAAAAACTTTAATTCTTATTTTTTTTTCGTAGCGCTTAAGAAAAATACAGAAAAAAGATTTGACGGTGCATTCAAGAAAATTTTGTTTCTGGTATATTAGAAAATGTTCTTTCTTTTACGATTACGTAAATTTTTGCTTGCCTTAAAAATGCGCAACATGCGAAGATTCGATTAAATTCTGATAGGCTTTTGAATATAAGAACATGCGACTTCCTCTTCATAATTTCGATGCAAATTGGTTATGGAAACCAAAATAACTCATTTTTAATGTTGTGAATGTTGACCAAGTGTCGACAAGTTACCTAACATGTAGTCGTACTTGCACCATTAGTATGGCGTTGTCTTATGTGAGTCTTATGTCATGAGATTAGTATTAAGAGGCTATGCGAATTTTATTTTTGTCACTGTCACTCCAAGCGAAAATACGCTCAGTGCGAGAGGGGGGGATTCAGGGCGAAAGCGAAAAATGTTAGGTTTATAATTTTTATAAAAAATCTAAAATAGCTAGCATAATTTCAAATATCAAATCTCTAGATATTGGTGAAACACACTTGATAAAATATGTTTGAGTTCAGTATATGGTTCCTATTCGTCAAACGAGGAGAAAAAGCGTGTTTGAAGACCTCATTTCAACAATTATTTCTATCGAGGAAAATTTATTCAAACATGTTTTCCAATTTCAAAACCGTAGATTATATAGTCAAAATACATATACCAGAAATTTATTAAAATTTCCGTGTATTTCATGAAATACACAGAAAAGAAACACCCGTATTTTTTTCGCATATCATTTTGATATTAAGTCAGTATTTAAAGCTTTAAGAACGTATCCCAGTTAAGAGATATGTACATCCAGATTTACTTTTCTTCGTTGGTATTGAATAAAGATACTAATTACAGTTTTTTAAAAATTGATTTTTGTATTTTTTTGTGAATCATTTGGTAGAACTCTTGAAATTGCCTTTAAACGTGAAAAAATACAAGACAGGAGAAAATTATGTCATGAAGCCCAAAAAAATATTTTTACAAATCTAAAGAATTGAACCGTAATGTACCATTATGTACAAACCACAGACCGGGTTCCGCAAAGTTAGAGTATAAACATAATATTCAGAGGTTTATTATGTTGCGGTCGGTGAAGTATCATTACCTATATAAGGTGAAATTTAATCAACCGCCTGAATTCATACTGGAGACTCGGTTAGTGATCAGGAACAATGTTTAATGACCCGTCAGGTTAAATTCAATCAAAACATCTTTTTTGCTCCGATACTGCCTATACCAGGATTTGTATTTGAACTAATCCAGTGTGAATGGGAGCAAACATTTTTTTTATGATTTCGAAAAAAGGGATCATTGATGTTTTGATTGAATTTAACCTGACGGGTCATTAAACATAGTTTCTGATCACTAACCGAGTCTCCAGTACGAATTCAGGCAGTGGATTAAACTTCACCTTATATACAAGTATAGCTAACTATAACAATTTTTATGTTTGAAATCTCTTCATAATCCGTTTGATTGAAGTATAGATAAAAGATAAGTTTATTTTAGCCATTAATAAAAAGCTGTAAAATGTGTTTGTTAATATTTTATTACAATAATAAAGCAATACGCTATTTAAATGTACTGATATGTACTGACCTCAGTACACTTCTAAACACCATGTAGGTAGGCCAATGATAAACACGGAAAGATCATCGCAAAATGTAAAAAGAACAAAAAATTATGGGGCAGTGTGACATTTTTTCTTCTTCTTCGTATAGAAATTATTTATTAAATTGTTAGAACATTCATTAAGTAAAAAAAAAAATAAAAAAAAATGGAAAAATTCATTAAAAAATATCATTTCGACGTGAAAATCGTGTTAAAAACTCGAAACGTTTGGGAGCCGCTTCGGTATCTGAGTGTAACGCACAAAATCCGTATACGCTGTCTTTAAATTAAATAACATACTTTACTGAATATACTGAACAAGATTCCCAAGAAAAAAAAACGCGCAATGGGGATCCACAGGCAAAGCTAACTACAGATGGCGTTAGCATAGGTCTGGGCAATAAATACTACGGTCCGGCTATGTCAAACTTTGTTCTTGTGGGTGTTCCGGTTTTCCTACTGTTTTTCTTCAATACCTCACATTTTTTTACTACCTCTTATCACTTGCATGCCCATATGTTATAGCACGCATCTGTGTGCGTTTAGTTTGAATCAGAGCCGTTTTACTAAGATTCATTACTCTATAAATATATTTACTCTGGTTGCGTAGTAGTATCAGTCATTCGTCCGTTACAGACTTCCGCGGGTTTTGCAGAAGTCACAGAAAGTTGCAGAAGGACAGACTGACTGCTTTCACTCTTCCACTTTCTAGAAGAGTGCACTTAATCGTAGGTCTCAGGCGCATGTTAGTAGCCAAGCGTAAGTCCATTGCTTGTGAGAAATGTACTTCATCAAACCCAATTCTTCCTGCTTCCAGAACGAACACTCCTCGACAAACGATGGAGTTCGCCGGGTTCCCCTTCCCCGAGGGTTCACCTTCGTACCCAAGCGGCGCCTGCTACTACAAGTACCTGCAACAGTACGCCAAGGAGTTTGACCTCAAGAAGTTTATACAGGTAAAGGAGTACTCAGCTTTATACGGTATAGAGTGTGGTTATCAGATTAAACAGATCCATACACTCCCAGCTATCGTAACAGAAATAACCAAATAAACCTGCCCCTCTATTATGTATTTTTAGTTGCCAACTGAACTAGGTGCCTATCATCAAAAGCATAGCTAAAAACGGAACTTTCAAAATTGCCTTTAGTGGGTATTGAACTATTTACGAACTGTTTCGTCACTTCAAGTTCGAACATATCGTTACACAATCGGAATTCGATAGTATATCTATGTTTTTGATGATAGACACCTAGTCCAGATGGCAACTAAAGATACATAATAGGCCCTCATTACGGACCTCGTGACCGATTGAAGTGTCAAACCACCACCAGCCTACATAGTAGGTACATGCCGTGGTGGTTTGTAGTGGCTCGAAGTTATCTGCATAATCTAGTTTGACAGCCAATTTTTCCCTACGGTTTTTGACGTTTGTTGAGGTTCGTGACCGAACCGTGGGTGTTTATAGTGGAAAATAGTATTTTATTGTGATCTTGATGGTGCGCGTGATCATTTTATGAAGACCGTTGTGCTAAAAATCGTTCTTTCTTGAAAAACTTGAAACTATTGCCTAAATAATGTTTAAACGAAATTCGGCAAATATAATTTTATAATTTTGATACCTACGATGGAAATCGTTCATCTTGAAGTTAAACTGTTAAAGAATGAATACCTCCGTTGGTATATACAAATAACCGGCCAAGTGCGAGTGAGATTCGCGCATAAAAGGTTATAGTAAATAATTCCACTTTCAGTTATGAACGACCAACTTAGCTTGACGCTTGTGATCTATTCAACTTTGTCTCTGGTGTTCGTAATTATGATTAATGCAATTATTATTTGTAATACTTAGTTTATGTTAATATGTGTATACGTAATACGGTCTTCGACAAGTTGGTAAAATAAAACATTAAAAAAAATATATTTTTTTAGTCGTTATGATCATGATCACAAATAGTTTGTGTTAATTTTTTTTCTCGTCTATCCCATAGTGCAGGGTGTCGTTAGATAGGTCGTTCAAAAATATTGTGGGTGTGTTAAAACGATTGTTTGACTCAGGGATCCGTTTGTGAAATATTAAGCTTTAAAGTAAACACTTTTGTTAGACGCAAGTGTCCCCCCTGCCAGCTAAACGGTTGTTTTTGGAAACTCATATGCGAAACAATTCACGGCAGCAGTATGATCACAACTTAGACGCTTTACAAGAGTGTGACGGGCAACTACGGAACCCTATACTGCTCGTGGCCCAACGCGCACTTGGCCGGTTTTTTTAAAGAAGAAATAACAATTACTCTGAAATCCCATGAAAAATCCATAAAATTTTCAGTGACGTCACATCTTGAAAATATTTTATGTACCTATTTGTATGGAGTGTCTTAAAAAGCGTATTTGCAAATAAATTCTATGGTGGAGTGCAATTTTTCTTCGAATCGGAAATCCTCATTCCCATTCTTCTTTAAAAAGTGTTGACTCGGTGTAACACGACTTAACTTACTTGACAGGACTTATCTTATTTTTAGTGTCTTGTCTTTGTCTTTTCGATACAGAAAGAAAAAGACAGAACGCTTAAATTTTATCCTTTCAAATAAGTTAAATCGTGTTACACCGAATCGACACTTCGACCGTGTTTTATGAGATTGACCGTTGGCTCTATTCGATTTTCTGTATGATTTTTATTGATGTCGTGACTTTGAAGTTATATTCTTATACCTGTCGTCGGCAAATCGTAGAATTGGACATATCATGATGTGTCTGGGCATATCATATTTCTGTTAAAACTAGGGGGGTCGTCTCGCTCCGCTCCGCTTCGCTCGTCTCTATTTACGTGTAAACCTAACACGTTCCTCCTTGCTTCACACCTTTTCGCAACTATTTTTGACTTTTGGTGAAAGATTTTCGATTTCATACTTACGATCTGCCCAATTCTGCGATCTGCCTGCGACATACGTACCAATTACGTTAACTTTATCTCAGTTGAAGTCGGTATTCTAAGAAAATATTTTTCATCACTTTGTTTTGATATGAAATACGTGTTATTGTATGAGGAAACTGTTTCGAAAGTTAAATATGTAAGAATATAAGTATCATAGCAATAATTTCATATTTATAATATTATCCTTATTTTTTTTTACTAGATTTTTATTGATGTTGTGACTTTGAAGTTATATTCTTATACCTGTCGTCGGCATATCGTAGAATTGTGCATATCATGATGTGTCTGGGTATATCATATTTCTGTTAAGGCCCTTAATACCGCCAAATGGGTACTTTCTAAAGCCTACTCCTCTTTTATGGCCAAACCAAAAATATTGAAAAAATGTATTATGGATTATCAACTCTAGGACAACATATGCAACATTTTTCTTTTTCGTACCACCAAAACTTCTATATGAAAAATTGCTTCAACTGAATGGTGTTTTTTGGCTTGAATTTCCTACTGCTCCTAAGCGGCTTAGGTGATTTAATTCATTTATGCTTTGATAAATAGATAAACTTGATAGCTATAAACATAACATAGAATTATTCAATCGAACAATGACGACAATGTGAAAAGTATTATTTTCTCCTATTTTGCACTATCAAGGACGCAGCGAGCGTCGTAACAGCCACCACGCATTGTGCACTGATTTGAACGTTATTTCAACGTCGTTTCCGTCAATATTCATACAGACAAACATCGAGCTGCTAATTTGGCGACGGTAATCGCCTTAAAACTAGGGGAGTCGCTTCGTTTCGCTCGTCTCTATTTACGTGTAAACCTAACACGTTCCTCCTTGCTTTGCACCTTGTCGCAACTATTTTTGACTTTTGGTGAAAGATTTTCGATTTCATACTTTACGATCTGCCCAATTCTAAGATCTGCCTACGACATACGTACCAATTACGTAAACTTTATCTCAGTTCAAGTCGGTGTTCTAAGAAAATATTTTTCATCACTTTGTTTATACGAAATACGTGTTATTGTATGAGGAAACTGTTTCGAAGGTTAAATATGTAAGAATATAAGTACCATAGATAATTTTATATTTATATTTATAAAATTTTCCTTATTTTTACTAGCTTTGCTACCAAATCTGTACAGTCACGCTGAGTACATAACTTTGAATGTAAGGGTACCTAATGGTTAATTTCTAAGGTTTTTTTTCTATCAGGGGTCAAAAACTATTTGTTACTTCTAAATCTTGACCTTGGCTCTAAGTTTAGGTCTGCTAACTAAAACTTTTACGATTGACTAGCATTTGCCCGCGGCTTCACCCGCGTTGATTAAGTTTTTCTATAGTCGTATCGAATCTGTAAATATTTTGAATGTGTCTTTGGCGGTCTTTGATAACTGATTTAATTCCCTAGTATAGTATATTTTGTGAGCCTGAAGGCCGAACCGCGTCTCTGAACGACACTATTTCTTATTCCTATGGGAACTGATTTATAGGATAAAAAGTAGCCTATGTCCTATTCCAGGTCTAGAACTACGGTTATGCAAAGCTTCAGCCCAATCGGTTCAGTAGGTAGGGCGTAAAGGAGTAACATCAGTACATCACTTTTCTATAGGAACTTGATACCCCATTGCTATTTTATCGGAACTGATTTATGGGACAAAAAGTAGCCTATGTCCTATTCCAAGTCTAGAGCTACATTTGTCCAAAATTTCAGCTCAATCGGTTATGTAGTTACGGCGTGAAGAAGTAACAAACATCCATCCATCCATACGTCCAACCAAACCTTCGCATTTATAATATTAGTGGGATGGGATGGGATATTTTTACAATATTTTATTGATAAAAAAGTTCATGGTTCCTGATAAAAAAACCCTTGGGAATTTAAACATTTAATGAAACCCTTATTTCAAATCTGAATACTTTTTTTTTGTGTCATGGCGACGGCTGTTATTTTAAGCGCCAATTTTTGCCAGTGTCTAGTTAGATTCTGACATGGTTAGTTATTCAGACTTCTAAACGCCGTTTGTTCATCACGCACGTTATAATTAAAAAAGATTAAAAAAACTTACTTCTATTTTAATATTAATTTTGCTAGGATACAGATAATTTTCTAGTACGATTAGATAATAAATATGACATCAACGGGCAGAACAGAGTCGAGTGGAAAATGTTGGAGGAGGCCTACGTCGAAAATTTGATACCCCATGACTAGTTGAAAGGGTTACTGAAAGCACTAAAAACAATGAGACATAGTAAAATATTTTAGGTAGCATTTCTTAATTCTTATTTTATAATTTTAAGAATTTTCGTGATCTTTTAATTATTAGATTGTTTAGTAATTAGGAAACACTTTTGTATGGTTATGGGAAATAAAGGCTATTATTTATTTTATCAACCGGCAGGAAGGCATTAGATTCAATTAGAGTAGCATAGATAGGAGGACTGTTTCCTTGTTCTATCAGGAAGGAGTTTAAATGACTTCACACCTAACTGTCGAACGTGGTCAGAATTAACTACTATTAAAAATAATTGACATTCAATATTACCTCTATGAATGAATGAATGAATGAATAATTCATTTATGCAATGGTACATCATCTATACCAATAATAAGGTAGTTATTGAATATTTTTGCGAAATTTATAAGAAAATTGGTATTGTACTGAGGCAAAGACTAAAATTTTCAA
Organism: Ypsolopha sequella; assembly: GCA_934047225.1. Classification (NCBI taxonomy): domain Eukaryota; kingdom Metazoa; phylum Arthropoda; class Insecta; order Lepidoptera; family Ypsolophidae; genus Ypsolopha; species Ypsolopha sequella. Next base: position 12,821,169 of record OW203991.1, read on the forward strand.
AATTTTTGTCTGTCTGTCTTTTTAATTCGAGAACCACTCAACGGATTATGATGTGTTTTTTTTTATTAAAATTGCATGAACTATGGGCGGCATAGAGTCTTCAATGATGATAAAATAACCGCCAAGCCGAAAACGGGGCAAAGATTTAATTAACGCGGGTGGAGCCGCGCACAAAATGCTAGTACCACAAAACAATAACAATTTAATTTCTGTGGCTAGTACACTTAATAAATCAACAGGAATACAACACATCAAATTAAAAACAAGCAACGGAGTACAGTCTCCAATAAGTCACGGTTTACCATGGTTTGCCATGGCAGTTCTTACTGTGAGTGTTGAATAAAAAGGTATAACTTGGCGTAAGAATATTCCACTAGAATATTCCATTCCATTCCATTGAATTGTTACTAAGTATATGTATATTACTTTAAAGAAATGACTCATATTAATTTGATCTGATTTTATCGTTTGCTCGTTCAAGGTCTAGCTATGATGCCTAACAAGTATATCATCTATGCGTAGATACATGAATAGATAACTGCAAGAAAAGTATTTACAGATTTCAAAATAATAATAAAATCGTATCTTCGAGAGACCCACTAAAGTCTAGAAATGACGTAACACATTATGTCTAGCCAATCACGCATACCTTTAAAAGCGATTGCGAAAAATGTTAAGTTAAAGAATAAGGCCCTTGACTTGTCAGTGTTTTAATTTATGAAAGCATGTATAAAAATACAAGCTACTAAATATTTTAAAAGCAATAAATTATTCGATTAAAGCCTTACCTAATATAACTGATCAAATACAGAGAGGTTTGTAATTAATATAGGATGGGATTGGGTCGGCCGCCTGGATTCGTGCTGGGGGCTCGGTTGGTGATCATTGAACCTTGTTCCTGGTCCCTGGCCGGGTCTCCGGTATGGGTTCGGGCGGTTGATTGGATTTCACCTTGTATAATAATATTTTACCTATAATTTTAATCGTATATATATTGCTACATAAATTAAATAAACATTTAATCTAAGTAGTTCATGTACATTTATTATTTTATTACATATATTTTTATAAGATTAAAATTTGACTTGTGAAACGTGTATTATATATACCTACTTTGCAAAATAAACTTTTTGAATTTTGAATTTTGAATTAACCTCAAAACGTGGCTAGAATAAAGAACCAAGAAATTGATACCAAGCATCATATAACGAATTTCGATTAAAATATAAAACAAAGCTATTAAATCTAACGACATTGTATGTCCGGTCACAACAATGGCAATCAAAAAAAGCATTTATTTCAAAGCAATAAAAACAGAAGAAGTGGTCACTTTACGGGATTGTGATAGTGAAGGAGATAATTAAAATGATTCACACACTTTGTCCTTAGTAATGATATGAATGTTCCATTGTTTAAACCAGGGATGGGGATCCGGCCCGCGATCATCAAAGCAAAATCAACTGAAGTTTTCGTTTTGGTAGACATTTCGCAGCTAACTTGAAAGTTTATTTTAATTGCAATATCTTCCTGATTTCAATAGTTATTTTGTAATTTTTCAATTCAATTCAGAAAGTACATACTAATATTTTTATTTCAGTAAATAAGATAGCCATAAAAGGCGACAACTTGGCCCGCCATATATTTCGTTAGTAAATATTGGAACGCGAAGATAAAAGTTTCCCCATCCCTGGTTTAATTAAACTGTATGCCAGTCATTTTTTGTGTAACCTTCAGAGATAATTTATGTATCATTCAAGGGTCCTTTATACATAATTTAAAGCCTTAATTTTTTGTTTCAATAATATGAAGCAGAATTAAAGATCTATCAGGAGGTAAATTGAATGTGAATGTTGTACACAAAGAACGGTTCCAACAATTCTTAAAATTTGAACCCTAAAATAAACGTGACGTCATCGTTATTTTTCCGGACATATTTCACATGGCCGCCTCTGTGGTCGTTGGTTCGAACGTTACTCCCAACAATCCGGTGTTCGTGGGTTCAGATCTCGTAAAGGAACATTTGTTTAGGTCTGTGCGATTATTATTATGTGACCGAAGTACAGCGATAGGGCTCACCACCCATCACGCTGGCCTGTCTTACACTTCACGTCACGGTCCATACTCGGGAACACTTCTGACACCTCGGGGATTCATGTCGTGACGGTATATTTCACATGCCAATAACTAATTGATTCATATTCAATATGCATGCCAATTACTAATAGACAGACTTCGAATTTCTTTAGGGGCAGTTCTTACTTTGATGATTTTAGACTTTATTATAAAATTATGTAATACGTAGAACTATTTTTTGCGGGCTTATAAGATCAAATAAAACAAATTGAAGTTACATAATGCGATGCTTTTGCGGTTAGACTTTACATATATTCATCTGCTTTATTTTTTTACTTTGCGCCTTAGATCAGTGCGCATGGAAAATTTTGTGGTTGAGTTGACCGCGGACCTATACAAATAAAGAGTTGGTTTATAGCAATTGGATTTTCCTAATTTGAATGATTGTTGTTTTATGTTCTTGCACGTAGTCTTAGTTTTTATATATCTTGTTACTGAGAAATACGTAGAGAATAAATTAACTTATGACTAAACCACGATCGTTTACCTACATAAAGAACAGGTTTATTTGGGATTAAAATAAATTGAAGAGAGAATGATTATCAACTTTGATATCAAGATAATTGTAGTAGGTATAACAACATTAATTAGCTATATAATAGACACGATAGCTTTGACGATAGCCTTCCTGACAAAGCAAGTTTTGCTAAAAAAGCAGGCAAGACTATGGATGAATAAAAAACCCTGTTTACAAAAAAAAAAACTTCATTTTGGAACATCTTTGAATAATGAATGTGAATAATTGTCGGTTAAAATAAAAGTGGGTGGGTTTATAAGTCATTGCCTGTTCAACTGATATTTGGAAAACACTTGACACCCTCTTAGAGATATGTCGTGGCAATAAATATTACTTTCTAACTTACAGCCTAACAGCTTCGTGACATCTGTTATATGGGAAGATGACCACTGGAAAATACATTACATGAACTCAAAAACTAGAAGCAACCACACTGAGACATGCGACTACGTGGTCGTAGCCACTGGACAGTTAAGCAAAGCAAAGATTCCGAAATTTGAAGGAGAAGAGAATTTCAAAGGTCAGCTTAATTTTAGATCTGATCGCAATACATTTTCTCGTCTTAGGTATACTATTCTTTCTGGCTTAATAAAGTGAGCTCGTAGATGATTCCCGGATAACTCATCTCTATTTATAAAACTTTAGAATTATGCATTGTTTTGACTTCTACTTAATACTTTTCAGGCAAAATCATCCACAGCCGCGACTACAAAGAACCAGAACCTTATAAGTACCGTAAAGTCCTATTAGTAGGCGCAGGTCCTTCAGGTCTTGACCTTGCCACTCACTTGGTAAATGTGACAGAGAAACTTGTGCATAGCCATCACATGGTCTATAACCAGCCAAACTTCCCGAAAAGCTATGTGAAGAAACCTGATATAAAGATGTTTACAAGCAACGGAGTGATATTCGAAAATGATTCCTTTGAAGAAGTCGATGATGTTATTTACTGCACTGGTAAGATATACTTCAAGCTTATAAGATTATAAAGCTAAACATCAGAGTCAGAAAAAGCAAATGTACGCAGGAAAAAATCATCTAAAAAAAGTTAGGATTTAAACATATTGAAGAGTTTTTGATCTCAGTGGAGCATATTAGCAAATAATACTGAATTAACTAATTGATATAATAACTATTCTAAAAATAAGTCATCGAAATAAATTAAATTAAAAGAAACTTTAAATTAAATTAAAAGGGTCCGTTAAAACACTATAAAAATTTTATAATTATTGTAATACATTTACACATACAAATCTATTTTCTTCAGTACCAGCAAGAAGTGTCGTCCATAGACGATGTTGTAAGTTTTGGAGACATCAACATTTAACTAAACTTTAATCAAAATTTCGTTTCTGTTTCAGGTTTCGAGATGGATCATTCATTCATAAACGCTAACTCCGGAGTGACTTTGTCTGGCCAATTTATACTTCCCCTTTACCAGCAAATTGTGAACATTAGACGTCCCTCTATGTTGATCCTTGGTATCGCCAAAACAACTATCACTCGATTACTTGATGTTCAGGTACCAATATAATATTAATACTAGCTTTTGCCCGTGGCTTCGCCCGCTTTGATTTAGTTTGCCTTTTCTCAGGATAAAAGTAGCCAGCCCATTAACTATCTCCATGCAAAAAGCTATGTCGATCCGTTGCTACGTGAAAGAAAAAAAAAACCGACAAACCAATAATCAACAAACCAACAAACACACTTTCTATAATAGGGGTACGGAGGTACGGATTTTAATTAATGACTTGACAAAAATAAGGATTAATTATCTCCGTTTTCATGTAATGTTGTTTTAAGTTGAAAATTTGACCTTATCAACTGTATTATAAGCTTATACCCGATGTAAAAAAACAAGTTCTTTAAATGAAACCACATAAAATACCATACTCAACTACTTACCAAAAGAAACACAGACGCGGCAATGAAAAAGAAAATGGAAACTATGACAGAAATAAATTTCTATGTTTGAACACTTGGCGATTTATCCATCGCAAGGAGATATAAATTAACATTATATCATTGCAGTATAGAAAGCGAGAGGTCCCGGGTTCGATTCCCGGTTCAGAGCTCCTCACATCCAGATTTACTTTTATTTCTGCGTTTCTATACTGCAATGATATAATGTTAATTTAAAGAAAATGGACCTTGGGCCTTATTGTCTAACTTCAAAATCTATCGCTATCACCTTCAAATGTATCGTGATTGGCTAGGAATACATCTCGCGTAATTTTTAGCAAATTTAAATTTAGATATTGAAGTTAGACAATAAAGTTCATAATTAATAAGGGAAAGTGAAAATATTTTTATTTCCACAGTTAAGTATGTTACTACGGTTTTTTTTTTCAGTGTGTGCTGTAGATTATTTTGGTTAATATACACAAATGCGTATTTCTATTCTACACTCAAGCAATGCTAAGTTTGTTTGCTTTTTACTTGAAAACAACTGAATGGATTATAATTTATAATGTAGTTTTAATTTTTACCTCGACTTGAACATTGCTTGAACGACAAGTCGGGAAAAGTCGGCGAAGGCAGAGATTATTTTTGCCTCGCGCTCTATTGCAGGCATTTTGAACGGTTAAATTTTAATCTGAGTGCTGTCAAAACTAAAATTTCTTCATTGCAATAAGTGTTAGGAACAGAAGCTAAATTACCTTCGATTTGTTTTAGTTTTATCAGCACTTAAGCTGAGGCTATGCGAATTTTATTTTTGTCACTGTCACTTCAAGCGAAAAATTGCGCAGTGTGAGAGGGGCGGATTCAGGGCGAAAGCGAAAAATGTTAGTTTTATAATTTTTATTAAAGAAACTAAAATAGCTAGCAACATTTCAAACATCAAATCTCAAGATATTGTATAATCAGGAACTGATTATAATTTTCCGCGAATTTCATGAAATATGTTTCTTTTTCAAAAAAGAAACACCCGTATTTTTTTCGCATAGCTTCTTAAACTAAAATCAAAGCTTTCAGAATCTGCCTTACTCCTGTAAACTCCTCATGTCTGTCTCCCTGAGTAGTAGTCATAAGTCAGTAACTACGGATTTTCATTTGCTACAATATTGACACACCTTTTTCCAACTAACCTTCAGGCGGAATACGCAGCAGCCCTCATCTCTGGCAGATTCAAGCTTCCTTCTCAGGCCCAGATGCTGAAGAGTTGGCTCTCTTATGTCTACTACCTGCACTCTATCGGCAAGAAGATTATTAACGTCAACATGGTTGGCAATTTGCAGGTCAGTTGAAAAATCTTCTTTGGCCTTTTCCGTAGTGGGTTCAACAAGGTCTCGTTCCCAATCGCACAGCTTATGACTGCATTTCTTATTTTTGAAAAAAAGAAATGTCGAAAAAACGTAAAATAAGAAAAACAAGTTATGCATTTGGGAACGAGACAGTCGCATCCAAATTAATTTATATTCTGTTACTAATTCCTTTGATATTTTTCCTCAAAAAAGGAACTTTATATTTGAAGTTATTTTATTTTATTTTATGTAAGTAATTATTAATATATATATTTAATTTTATGTAAAATACTTATTATTATAATAATAATTGGCCTAACTATGCTTTATTAGAAGCAGCAACATCTAGTATTTTACATAAAATAAAATATATATATTAATAATTACATAAAATAAAATAAAATAACTTTAAATATAAAGTTCCTTTTTCATATTTTTTATATTGTTAATCTTGACCTTCTGATTGCTTTTCCGGAAAAAAGTTCTATGCACGCCACTGGTTTGCTTTAATACAGCTATAATAAACTGAGGAAATAAGGTAAACCGTGCAATAATCTCGGTACCAATTTACAGAGAGCTCTCTGCCAATTTACCATTACAGTCGTATTTTTTCGTGTTTTATTTGTAATAACGGGGATTTAAATGTAGAAAACAATATACCTAAGTCATACTTCACTCATTGATTGCCGTTCGATACACGATTACTTGCAATTTCCTGCAATTTTAGATGTTGTGTAAAATATTGACCCAAAGCCGAATTTTGAATTTAAAATGTAAATAAATTATTTTTCAGGGGGGGCGTCAGATATGAAAATAGAGCCGAAAAAACTTTTTTTTTTACCATATCATTGTCTAAACTATGATTTTTCATTCCGTAGAATTCTGACATTTCAGGAGAAAGGATACACTTCATCTCGCTTACTTTCCACGCACAGTTCCATCCCTTTCCTTGAACTGTCATAATTCTACGGAATTAAAAATCAGAGTTTAGAACTCATTAAGTAGAGTGATATCTTGTCTTTAAAAATAAAGAAATGGGAGGGGGGCTATCAAATTTGCCATTTTAAGACCATTTTTGTTACGGGGTCTATCTCAAAGGCCAAAGCAGTCAGGAATTTGAAATTTCTGTATATTCTGTAACTTATGTGGCAGTTTATTTTTCCTAATTTCTTTTCCTATTGTACAGTAAAATTATATTTATAAACTTAAATAACATATATAAAGATACTTTTTTTTAATATAAAACTAACTTAAAATTTAATAAAATATAAAAAGAAAAACAAATACCAACCTGTCTGTCTCATAGCGGGCTCTAGATTAAATAAAATATGTGAGCCAGATCACCGCCATCATCGGGAAGAGTACCCAATAGGCTGGCGGCGTTGCCTCGCTGTATTGCGAGGCTTATTCGCTGACCAAAATAGGTCCCAGCCCTTGAAGCTCCCAGCTCCGGAAGCGTTGACCAACCTCGACGATATTTCCTTATATAGGCGCTTTGCGTCTGGTCCCCACGGCCCCAGGGTCTCTACGGCTATATGTTATTTATATGTACATATATCTCTATATGTACCATATGCTGTATTTGAACAACAGATACTACAAACGCCGATTTATAATGTAGTTTTAGGGTTACGTCCCCGAATACTCAATCAACTTAATTTTGCAGTTTTTATGTCTGACCTAAGCATTAGGTCAGACATAAAAACATTAGTTTAGCATTACCTAAAATTAAATAAATATCTAGTTTGAAATAATTGGTCATATGTACGGAACCCTTAAAGAGCGAGGCCTAACTCGCACTTGGCCGGTTTTTTAAATAAGTTATTATTTACTTGAAACTTGACCCTAATTATTGTCTAAGATCAACATCTATCACTATCGATTTAAAATATATCGTGATTGGCTAGAAATGACATTAAGTACCTACACATAATTTTTAGCCAATCACAATACATTTGAAAGCGATAGCAATAGACGTGTTGTCAAGTAGCAAGTACCCGACAAAATGGAAATTATCTCGCGTGTGCCCTATCCCTAAGACCTCTGATCATTTTCATGTAGAGTTTTATCGCCCTATTGCTGTTCTATGTTCTCCAGCTAAAGTTTTCGAGTCTCTGTTGCATAAAAAATTATGTCCCCAGATTCAGCCGTACCTGACAGACTTGCAGCACGGATTTAGGAGTGGTCGGTCAACAAACACAAATCTACTGACACTTGTTGATGCCATATCCGGTCATATGGAGTGTGGCTCTGAAGTGGACGTGGCATATCTCGATTTTAAGAAAGTCTTTGATCGGGTTGACAATGACGTCCTACTTGAAAAGCTATGCGCCATTGGATTTGCTCCAAGTTTGCTCAGCCTGTTTGCCGACTATCTCAGAAACAGACAACAGTATGTCAAGTATGGCTGCTACACCTCGAAACCTTATCGTACACGATCAGGTGTGAGTCAAGGTTCTATCCTTGGCCCACTTCTTTTAGTGATTATGATTAACGATATAGAGGCCATTCTTGAACACGCATCTTGTCTTCTGTACGCTGATGACCTCAAGTTGATACTCAATGTAAGTCGGATGGCTGACTGCAGCTTGTAACAGAAAGACTTAGATGCTGTGTACAGATGGAGTGTACAGAACAAACTGCACTTTAACGTCAGCAAATGCTTTTGTGTGTCTTTCACGAGGGCGACCCATACCCACGAAGCAACTTATGTGCTCGGGTCGGAAATTATTGCTCGTGTGAACTGTATCAAAGACCTTGGTGTCACTTTTGATACTTGTCTAACGTTCCACGAGCACATAAAGACCCTGGCTGCTGATTGCTCCAAAAGGCTAGGTTTCGTTCTTCGTAACGCTAAGGATTTCAAAAATCTAAAGGCAATAGAACTTCTGTTCACAGCTCTTTTGAGAAGCAAGATCGAAACTGGAGCCACCGTCTGGAGCCCTCATGAATCCACATATGTGCTATTGCTCGAAAAAGTGCAGAAAGCGTTCCACCGGTTTCTGTACAAAAAGAAATTTGGGTGCTACCCCTTTATGTACCCGACAAAATATCTTCTCGGTATGCTGGGGTTCAATTCGCTACAAGTTCGCCGAGACTGCGAGCAGCTTGTCACAGCCTGTCGCATACTACGCGGAGAATCAGACTGCCCACAGCTCACCAGTCAAGTATGTCGACTGTTTGTGCCAAACAAATACCTCCGAGCTCGCAAGCACGTTCTCTTGTCGGTGCCGTTGTCGCACACTGTTGCACGCAGCATGTCTCCACTCGTACGTGCCCTGTCATCACTCAACACACTGTTGTCCTCAGCACCAGAGTGTGATTTATTTGCTGGTAGATTGATGACTGTGATTGAGAAATGCCTGAAGTTCTGCGAGCGTGATGAATGACAGGAATGTCCCTATTCATAATTTAAAATTGATGTTTTATATTTGATTGTATTTTTTGATTTTAATTTTAGTTTTAATTTATTAATTTTGATTTTAATTTTCAAGGTTAATATGATAATTGTATAACGTATTAGTTAATATACTGTAATGTTATACATTTTAAATAAATAATAAATAAATAAATGTTAAAGTTAGACAATAAGGCCCCTGAATCATCTTCTTCTATTCTAGGACCAATACTTCGCCAACCTGACAGCGGAAGCTGGTATCACCCGAGCCGCCCCAGTCCTCACTGAAATCAGAGATTTCAACGCGAAGATACGACTGGATGACCTTCTGAACTATAGAGACTACGACTTCAATATAACTGACAACCATTACGAAAGATACTATCATCCGTACAAGAATTTACCTTGTCCTTATGATGTTTAGGTGACACTATATATAAGTAAAACAGTATTATATCTTCGTACAAAACGGCTAAAACGCGCGCTTCCAAATTTCAGTTCACACCTCATAGTAGGGGTGCGCTGCAGTTAAAAACGGACGCGGAGAGTGTGAGACGCCACCCAAGCAACATTTAGGCTGAAAAAAAACTTTATTCCAGTTCATTAACAGCCAAACGCTTTAAAATAGATGAACAAGAGACTAAAAACTTTCTTAGAGCTGTACAATAGCATAAATTATGTAGTTTAAACAGTGCAGCTGGGTAACGGTTGTACACTTTACGAAATTTTTACTTTTGGCTTGTAAATAGCATTAAAAACACCAAACATACAGTGTCTAGTGTACAAACATACTTTAAGCAAGTCAAGAAGTCTAGTGCTGTGTAACGGCTGTTCAATAGATATTTTCTACACCCTGTGACAACGATGCGCTTTACAATAGTGTAATTAAATGCTATGGTTTGGATAAGAGCATAATCTTACTCTATTGTACTGCCGACACGATTAGTGTAGGTTTATTCTATTGTGCAGCGCTCAGTGTTTATATGGCAAAACTGTAGATGATTGTACAGCTCTGAGTGTGTATGTGGATGATTATCCAGCTTATCTTTTATTTTAATGCTTAAAGCGAAATTTTATGCTGCTGTTCAGGTATTGCATACGTTTATCGAATGTGTATACAGGTTAGGTTAATTATTGTGTTTGTATATAGCGTATATATATTATATTACATCAGTACATTGGAAATACAGAATAGGTTCCTTTTATTATAAATGTAACCCTAAACAGCTGTAATATTAACTAATTGTCTACTTCTTCCCAGCTACTAGAATAATTACATTCTAAAAATGGTAAAATATTATTCTTTAGGCTAATAAAAATTCTTTAACTCAACTTTCGTCCAGCAGATCACTATATAATAGAGTAAAAAAAGAGCAACAGCTGTTTTCATTGGGAAATCCATTAAAACATAACCTAAGAACTTGATTTTTTACTACACGTAATGTTTTAGTGTTTATTTCTTTGAAATTTACAAAGACTACTAAATAAATACATAATAAAGCTGATTTTGAAGGTTTTAGTTTTAGTTTGACGTATCTAAATTTACACTAAGTGGTGATTAAAACGAAGAGCCATTTTCAAGTCACGAATGTATAAACGTCAAACCTAAAATCTACTAAATTTATGTTTGACAGCACTAATTTACTCAACTTACGTAGTTTGGTATTTTCAAGGCACAGTTTAGAGCTGTCATTTGAGTAAATTTAGTATTTTTAGTAAGATTTTAATCAATCAGCTGCTCATAAGGTCCCTCATAAAAACTGACTAAATTTTCCGACGACTTTTCCTGTACTATTTTACAGTTTTGTGATAGAAATAGATGTGTACCGTATTAAAAACATTCTTCCACACATTCACACTTCATCTTCAATCAGATACATTTTTGAATTGCAGTTTTGCCAACATTTGTGTTACAACCTGATGAGTGATGACACATCTACGTTTTATTTCCATTGAAAAGAGTAGTGTTGTCAACTTACATACAGCTTGCGACCCTTGTATGTGGTAAGGTATGATGAGGGACAACATCGTAGTTGCTTTCGACACGTACACACTTCAATCAAATACCATTTTTAAATTGCAGTTTTTCCAAAATTTGTCCATTTACATACAACTTGCGAGCCTTGTATGATGGTAAGGTATGATGAGGGATAACATCGTAATTGCTCTCGTATACAAAAACTATAAGAAACACATACTAAGGTTTATGGGAGCACTAGCGTCTGTGGTGTCATTCAACCCTTCCGAGCTATGAGGTGCTACCCGAATAATAGATTTCATTGCTTGTTAAAGCACCAAACTCTCGTGAGACAGCAGCAACAATTTTTTTGGCCTACTGTGCCCTGCACAACATGTTCATTGATCACTAGGCAAATGAATTAGGTTTAACGAGAAACAACCATCAAGCCGAGGTAGAACAGCTTAATGTCGAACAGTGGGTCTACCGCGTAATTCTCATTTTTATCAACATCAACTTGAGATTGAAATTTGACGTGCGTGCGACGACGCCCGCCTAACATGCCATCTCTTTTGCACGCGTTGAATTTCGCATGCATTTGCTTGAAGTTGATACAAATGAGAATTACGCGGTAGAGCCCCAGATCCGGTATGGGTTCGGGCGGTTGATGGGATTTCACCTTGTATATTATATATTTTACCTATCATTTTAATCGTATATATATTGCTACATAAATTAAATACACCTTTAATCTAGTCAATGTAAATTTATTATTTTATTACATATCTTTTTATTAGATTGAATTTGACGTCTAAAAAGTGTAAGATTATATATACCTACTTTGCAAAATAAACAATTTGAATTTGAATTTGATCCACTTTTAATCCGAAGGGCAAGCAACATGTTGCCGAGTCATGGAAACTCTTTCATTTTACTAATAGGATTTGACAAATTAAAAATTAAACATTTTATAAATTAGATTTAATTCATAGCACTAAAACACCAAATGTTAAAATAATACATCGCAGTCCAGATCGGAGCTCAGATCTATGTTACTCATGGTTTCTATAGCGTCCTGCCATCTTCGGACGCACCAGCCCCATACTGACTAGGAGTACATAAATTTGGTCATCACTCATGATCTCTACTCGTAGATAACAGCAGCATCCAGGAAATGTTTTCGGCCATGCTCAGAACTGCATCAGCCAAGCCATTTAGGATCAAGTGTTCATTCATTCACTTAGACCATCTTCACTGGACCTTGCATTTTCATGTATCACTTGCATCAAAGGCCTCAGAACCATGCGCTGGACTGAAAATAAATATATCATGTTTAACCCTTAACCACTGACGTGTCATTTTGTTACACTACCACTGACGTACGTACGGGATACGTATTTAATTTTGAAACCCTCCTGATGCAAGAATGGAGGGTACCTATGGTGATTATTGCAGTGAGTTTATAAACACATATTTAGTGGAGCGCCTGGGGGTTTTGACCTCGGAAAATTGCTACAGTGAATGAATTTTTTTGGTTGAGGTGGCATTTTCTTTCTTATACTATATCTTGCAAAGTTTACCAAAAATTTTTTTGTGCTTTCAGTTTATTCACTTTTTAATTGAAAAAAGATAAAAAATTAATATTCCAGCATATAATTTAATTTCAGATAGCATTTTTTTTTATGTACACGTAGAATTTGTCTCGAATAGGTATAGAATATCATCTTTTAGAGATACCTATGTTTATGAAGGGTCGTAGAGACCTTGGACAGGTGACCGAGAAGTGAACGAGAAGAAGAGAGGGAAGGTTGAAGGGACAGCAGCTGTAACGTACAACTAAACGGACGTTTTCTGGATAGTTTAGTTATAAATGACACGTGTCCTGTATATGTTGTGTATTTAAAAGTGAAAATTGTGTGATTTGAAAATTTGCTATATGTTAATAACGGCAGTTTTATTGGAGACTATTTTTTGCTGTTGTTCTGCTCAAGACTTTTCATTTTTTCGTGTAAAAAGGTAATTTGATTTAAAAACTGCAATGAATTAGTAGATAAAGAATTGAATAATTAGCAAATGATTGAATGTAAATTAAAGTTAAATAAAAAATTATAAAAATGAATAAAACGCAATCAATTTTGTTACTTTTTTTTATTACAGTTTAAAAAAAATGGATGAACCATGTACCAGTATCATGGCTGATGAGCATAGTTGCATACTATGTGAAAAATTAGGTTCATCATCCGAAATGAACTCAGATTTAGGTGAAATTATAAAAATAAGCAGAGGTATAACCACTTTGAGAGCTGCATCGAGCGAACGACAGGATGGATTGTTACCTCACCTGCAAACTGAATCCGTTTATGCTCATACAAGTTGTCGCAAAAATATATTAATAAAAAATACATATATTGAAATTTATAAGAAGAAGGAGCAAAATGAAACTTCATGTTCACCTCCGAAAAAAAAGCTTCGAAGTAGCACTGATGTATTGAACTTTGATTGGGAAACAAATTGTATCTTTTGTGGCCAAGAAGCTGATAAAGCAAAAGAAGCAAAATTGAATAAACATCGGCGAAGACAAATTTCACACATCAATACTGCAACTTTGAGTGACTCCATTCTGAATTTTATAGCCGTACAGAAAAATGACTATTATCGCGAAATCCATAAAAGAATTGCTAGCATAACAGATTTACAGGCACTCGAAGCAAAATATGTAGATTGTTATAATTCGATTAAAAATTCTATGCACCTGATTAACGTTGAAAAGAAAATTAGTCCGAGAATTGTGATGATCGATACTGCAATGGAGCAAATATATAAATACATAGAAGAGATTGACGACTGCCAATTCACCATGCAAGAGTTAAAAAATGTTATAACTACAGATCATATCCCGGATGAAAAGACTATTAAAAAACGACTTGTAGACCGCTATCACGATGACATTGTCATTTCGCCTAAATTTGGATCTAATACCATCATATGTTTTAAAAATATTAACCACGATATATTAACAGAAAATTGGTACAATCAAAAACACAATAATAAAAAAGAAGAGGAATTTCACATATTAAAAGCGACCAGCGAAATTATTAGAAGGGACATAAGAGCTCAGGTTTACGATAATGAAAATTACACAGCAAGTGACAAAATGCTTGAAGATATTGATGAGACAATTCCGCAATCTTTAAAGTTTTTATTGTCAGAAATAATTATAAAAAATAAAAAAATAAGGTAGACACAATTCCTGCTTATGAAAAAAAATGTAAATCTATCGCGCATACTATAATATCTGCTGTACGACCAAGATCATTTCTATCACCCTTGCATATTAAATATTTAAAAACATAAATGAAGACTTCAGTAATATATTTCAAGCAGGTGTAGCATGTATTTTGGCTTTATATGGAGCTCCGGCAAAAATCAAAGACTTGAATACATTGAGATACAATTTTTTCATTAAAGCTACAACCAAAAATACAAGTGTTATTCTGTCATCATTACCACTTACAACTGATGCCGCAATTGAACACCTGAAAAGAGTGTACCTGCAAACCCAGATATGGTTAGGAAACGACATAAATATTGGAGATTGGGGGTGGAAGTATCTCAATAACATGTTCATCCCAATAACCATGAACCAATTACCAGCACCGGATAATCTACTGCAAATGTTATTTTGCAATTGCAAAAAGGGGTGTGGAGCTGCTTGTGGATGTCGGAAGAGTGGTTTATATTGTAGTGTAGCATGTTTACAGTGTAACGGAAATAGCTGCCTTAATACTTTACCTACCATTAAAATGACTGAAGTGGAAGAGAATATTTGATATAGATCAATAATGTAAAATGCCTTAATAAACAAAAATTTTATTTTAAATGTTACCTTTTTTTTCGATTTTCCTTGAATTACTACATTTACCCACTTATTATGCATATATAAAAATATACCTCAACTTAATTTTCATATACAACATCATTTTACAGAATAATATGCCTCATACTATTTGAATTATTATAATTATCCATTTTTTTTTATTTTAAAATCAAAAGCACAAATTTTCAATAGGTAAACTTTTTTATTTATGTTATTAGCTAAACATTCCAATTTTTTTTTTTTTTTTATCCACTGTAACGGAAGTCTGAGGTTTCTATGATTTTGACGCTCCAGGCGCTCCACTAATTTAAATGATATAAGGATGATAAAATCACAGTTATAATATTCATAGGAAAATATAGATTAATTAACAACCTTAGAGGCAATGAAAGTAACATAGACATTTTTTTAAAATCAAAACAAAAATATTTTGTTACAATAGGAACTTCTTTTTTGAGTTGTATTAATTATTAAGGATGGCTTTAATTAGAAAATAATCACAATCGCCATAAATCTTACTAAAAGGCACTTTTTAACAGCAGTTGTTGCAGGTTGCCTTAGAGCACTGCAAACTGACCGGTTTACGGCAAGCTTGACAGCTTTATCGGGTATTTATTCACTATATATATATATATATATATAAGCAGGAGCCTGTTCACTTTCAAAATATTCTGAATCACGAGCAGGAGCCACTTCATCCTTAAAATTTTCGTCCTCGGAAGACACATCGCGATCCGACTGAATGAATCATTTTCATCTGCCGATGATTCGTCAGGCTCACGAAGATAAGGTCCGATAACTTCTTCGTTATTGGCATTATTCACTTGAACTCGTAATTTTTTGATGTAGATGGCCCAGAAGAAAAATTTGACCACTTACGATGCATTTCGTCTGCTGACAAACATAAATAAGTATTTTCAAAAAAGTCACATTAACACTGACGTACGTACCTCATACGTCGCGGGGTTAAATTTACCTGCTTAGGAGCATGCTACGCGTACACTCTCCCCCGCCGCACACACGTTGCTGGCAACTAGGAAGCTACCAAAAAGGATGCGCCAAAATTCCTACGTAAAATTAAGTATTGAACAAAAAACTATTACGATGACGTACCACATACGTACGTCAGTGGTTAAGGGTTAATTATGTAAGAGATTTTAAAAGAAATTATTTGGGGCCAAAGCACGTTCTGCATACTGAATAATCAGAATGCACCTTTTTGACCGCCACAGTTTTGTAGATGTACAAATCCAAGCCGTCACAAAGAATACAGTAACAGAAAGCGGCTCTATGTGGGCGGTTCCTTAGAAACTAAATGTGATTTCAAATTAGTCAGGGATGTAAGCAAATACAGGCTAAGATGGTTATTGCTCAGCTCACAGCCTTGAGCTTACTTTTGCAAGGAATACCCTAAGTAAGCTGAAGTGGAAATTGCATCAAAAGCATTGGTGCGAGTAACCATATATAATTAAGTTATAGGAGATAAATCTTGCCACGGCTTAGGCATGCTGGGCGTATCTAAAATGTTAAGTGACGTCAGTTGATTTCTGGCTTTAAAGTATCTCTGTTTTAGGCTTTGAAAGGAAAAAAACAAAGATACATACTTGCTTGCTCCGTCATATCCAAAGAGTACATTATATGTTATATCTCTGGCACGTCCCAACGTATTTTGAAGGACGAGGTCTCTCCATATTTGCACCACTTGAGGATGAACCCCGTTTCCTAGAAAAGCAGATAAACGTTAGCACCCAGTCCATTGAAGGTTTTTAAAAGGTATTTTTAATTTTATCTAGATCAAAACTTACCACGCACTAAATTCATAAGCATGTACCTATGTAGTCTCCAACATGAGCTTCGTCTGTCTTTCTCTTGTTCGAGCTTTTACTGCTGTTACTCATATCGAAAATTTCAAAGAAAAGAAAATAATTTATCATCTCGTCTCGTCTGTCAAAGTTGTTAAGTTTTGCTAGCACAATAATCTTAAAAATAACTTACATAACTAAAATAACTATGAACGTGACAGATAAAATTATTTAATTTTGATAATGATCAATTCTGGTACTCTTTCTTGAAGAATTTTATCAGTAGGTTGTCCAAAAACAATGTACTAGTTAGTAAAACCCCGGGGAAAATACTAAAATATTAAAATAAAATAATTCACAACATGGTCGTAATTCTACCAAGAAGTAGAAATACTGATTGCTTGCCATACTGACAAAATGGAATCGCCCGTAATGTTGATTAATGTCAATATTATTGTTGATTAATGGTGCATTCTTATCTGTGGTCTGTTATGTGTGAATTAAACTTAGGAGCATCCTAAAAGCTTGATAATTTTAGTTAGTGTGCCCTTCAAAATAGCAAAAAATAGTGCGGTCATTTAAAATTAAGTTTTTTAGTAGGTTTCTTATCTTAAAACTAAAACCTTCAAAATCGGCTTTAATAATTAGTTTATTTTCTATAGACAAGTATTATAAACACAACAGATTCAGTCTTAAGTCGAATAAAACGATTGATATTTCATAAAATTTGTCGATTATATCGATTATTTTTTTGCTCATTATTAATATACACATACACGAAAAAATTGCAACCACAAGCAAAATAACACATAATAATCGAAATATGTTATGTTATAACTTACTTCACATTTATCTAATGGCGTTCGATTTATAAAGTCTAGAGAATAACAGCTAAGAGAATAAATGATTCTTGTAGTAATTTTTTAAGTCTTTTATCAGCCTAAGACCGTGAGTAAGCTTCAAAATAGCAGTTTTGTAGAACTGTAGCTGTATAATAGAATTTAATTAATCCCTTACTCAGACTTCACGCGAAAATACCGCTGTTACCCAGCTGGATCTACACTTAACGCTGTATAGTTTGGGGCCTCTTTTGGGGGTCCAACGACTGTGTAGCCGGCTATACAGCCTCTATACAGCTATGTTATACAGCCTAACGCATTCAAAAAGTTCCTAGTACAGCTGTTACACAGCTTCAGATGCTATCTGGGCATCCATCGCCACCCGATTCCCGCGCATTTATGTGGGCAGCCCTAACCAGCCAGCCACAGCTTCAGACTTCGAGAGGCGCGCCAAGCGGTTCTTCTTGCGACGGCGCTGGCGGAGAGAACAAATGTATGAAGTTGTAAAGAGCTGGCCATGGGTCGCCGCTCGCGCGTTTTGTCCGGTGTGCGGGGAGGAAGGCAGTTGAAACAAATGTAAGTGCCTACAGTGCGGTGGCCATAGCTCAGAGCCGCGCCAGTGATCGAGCGCACAGGACGAACCTAGTGTCGAGCGCTTTGAGCGAGCGAGCACCCTATACATCCGATGCGGTCGAAGGCGCCGACGGGTGTCGTGGCAGGGCAAAGCCCGTCGCAAAACCGCCTGGAAGTGCAGCAAGAAGCGCCGCCAGAAGCCTGGCGTTGTTTCAAGGACACTGCCCCAGATGTAATTCTGTTACTTATCTATAAAGTGTTTAAGTATAGGTATTGTGGTACCTACCGTAGTATTTGATACGCGTAAATTATTGCTTATTCAAAATGTAGTGATGAAATTATGATTTGTTTTATCTTTTTGAAACTAGATATAAGTGCTCCGTTTTGTACATACGATCATACTTGTGTAAGTATTAAAAGTAAGGTTAAGAACAAATGAAATTTTAAACTATAAAGTTGAGCAGTGGGGAAGAAGTGAAAATTAACTTAAGTATTTGTTTTATTTAATGTTATTTTATTAGTGATTCATAAATTCATAATCATTCATATTATAGCACAAGATAAGATATAACAATGAGTATCAGCATAGACTAAGTATTACAACTTGTAGACTAGCAGTTCCCATACATCAGTTTGTAGGCACAAAGTAGGTGTAAAATTCCAACGAAATCTAGATGGCGTTGCTAAATCCCCTAACGAACACAATGCTAAAAAGACTGATTGTAGACGCTAGTGGCACAGCGATGTCTCGTAACATAAAAATAATTCCTACTTCGATAATAAATGGCGCTGAAATATTCACTGTTAGTGTTGTCAACTTAGCGCCATCTAGTTTTTCTAAGCAAAACTATTATAGCCACATGTTTACTTGGTAACTATGAGAGTTTACTTGCAGCCAATTAAAAAAAAAATATGCTTATTTGCACTTGGCGACACCTAGTGCCGTAAAGGCGCGTAAATAATTTGCTACGCCTTGATGTGTGGGAGATGTAGGTCTATACATTCGTCCATGTTGCTACTAAAGTAGCGCCACTCTGACAGATGCGTTTAGTGATGGGGTACATTTAAAATTTCAGTTAAAAATAAAAATCAAGTGTGAGTATACCAGAGCTGTCACATGGACCAAATAACAGCCCTAAGTTGGTCCGTTCAAATAGGACTCGGACCTGGTCCGATGGACTTTTATAGTAAGCCCTAAACTCAAGCGGACCGAACAGGCTAGCCCTATTTCGGTAAAAAGCTGGTCCGGTCCGAGTTGGTCGGAAACAGTCCGTTAAATTACTTCAAGAGAGTTATGCAATAAATGCAGTGGTACAATTTGATAAATAGTTGAAAATATTTCGTGTATTTTATTGAATAACATTGAAATACCTGAAAACTTCGAAAAAGGTGACATCTTTTTATCCCACTGCAAAATGCAAAAAACGAGAGTCATGGTGACGGTGCGTGGCATCCGTTTCACACTACTAAATCTTAATTGTAGGGCCTAAAGTCCCAAATTGAATAGCTTTTACGTTTGCGATGTACCCGGTAATCTCGGGCAGCGGGCAGCGGTTGTCATCACATCCTTCGAATAACATTATTTTGTTATGCTATACTTGCATAAAACCATCCATAATCATTTCGTTAAACACAACGGACCAGCAACGGACCAACGGACTGAACGAACTAACCCGAAGTCCGATAAAGTCCGATCGGTCCGTGGTCCGCGGGCTCGCTCACGGTTGAAAAAGTCCTATTTGATGATTTAGGACTTTTTATACATTTTCGGTCTTTTACTGACTTTATTTGATCCATGTGACAGCTCTGGAGTATACTCAACATTAGAAACGTCATATACCATTCAATATAATAATACACAAGGTAAATGTGCAAAACCTGGTTACCAAGTAGCCATAAATGTACAAACTGACTGGTTCATGATTATATAGTTTAGAAAGAGACGGAGGCGTAAGATTAAGGAGAGGAGATCTCTTTATTTAATGATTACGATTCCGCCACTAACACTCCTTGTTCATTTGCATTAAATTGTCGAACTCTTGAGTTTAAAAACAATGAGAAACTTTTGCTATACCTAGTCTTTGTTTTTATAACAAGTCTATTGCAAAATAACGGCAACATGAAAATCGAAAAATAGTAACCGAAACAAATAGTACATCACTATCAACAATAAAGGATTACATTGTTTTATTGACACTTACTCATAAATAATTACATAACTTGGTACGCATTTAAACGACATAGTTGCCACCACTCAATGGCGCTACTGTAGCACATTTTTGGTCATAGGTACTGGTAGGCCCGTTAACCGTTTACAGACGCCAATATTTTTTTTGTATAGTTTACTTTGTGACAAGTCATATAAAAATACTTAAGTTCAGCAAAAGTGTATCGTTTAGAAGTTTTTTTTTAATTATATAAATTTTTTGAAAGCTTTGTATAGTCGTGTAATAACTATATAAATGGGAAGCTAGGTACATTACTTTCCCAAATTTCGTTTCAATCTTTGCAATAGTTTTTACATAAGAGTGGTTCATGTGTAAATAATAAGGACTTTCCATAGAGAACCAAAAATCATAACTGCTAAACATTTTTGCTGAACTAATTTTTTTTCTAAAAAAGCTTTTTGGACGTCTGTAAACGGACCATTCTGTATAACAAAAATAATTACACCAATGAATAAAATATTTCATATAATTTAATACTACATTAAAAACTTAATCCCTCGTTGATCTTCATTCTATAAATGCAGAAATTAACTAGGTTTGTTTAAAAATAAATATTAACAAAAAATGTAAAGCTTGTTATCCATCCACGTCACACTTAACCTAACTGTTCCTTCAGATATTTATTAATATTATGATATATTCGTTAATTTTTTACGGTGTACAACTGCCATTGCCTCTCGGTTCTTTGTAATGTCTTGTAAAAGTATTATCGTCTATGATATCATAGACGTAGTTTCTATAGGTGTAGAGGTTCTCAAGCTTAGCTGCAGTGTCCAAGGCCCGCATTTTAAATAGAACTGGGGGCACCCTCAGTGTTCCCGACTCTTTTGATATCTCACCGTAGTATTGATCCTGGAAAAAAGTTCGATTATATTTGAAGGTTTATATAATATAAACATTTATACGTTTGGTTGTATACTCCATACATTATATTGATTAGAATGACAGACATCGTCAGTTCATCAATTTATACGCACTGGAACTTAAGGCGCTCTTATCCCAAAATCAGTAATTTCAAAGTCAAATAGAACTTTCAAATGTCGTCTAAAACTTCCAAAAAAAAATACGCAATATAGTTCGAACCTTTATCTAGGTCTTCCACGCATGTGTTACACGATCAGATAAACTTTGCTAGATAGAAATAATTCACGAACACAGCATGTAATAAGACCTTTCAAATCATGCCATTTCCATAATTCCACTCTTTTATTAACGAAACATATCTGGTAATATTGCTCTTTAAATTTTCTAGGTCGACCACGTAAGTGGGTTTTAATAAACACAACCCTTATTTTTAAACAATTTAAAATCCGATAAAAACAACGAAAAAGTACAAAAGTGTGGTTATTTTCTTTACTCCTTACACGTAAAGAAAAAGACAGAGTCACTCTTCTGGGATAAGAGCGCCTTAAAACAACAACGTTGGTTTAAAAAGCGTAAACATTTATGAACCTATGAGACCTGTCATTCTTATCAAGCTATTGATGTATAGAATGCAAAAATTTTAAGACAAACTGTTCAAAATTTTTCATTCTTTTAGAAAATCAGAGAATTGTTTTATACAGTTAGGTATTTTCTAAATTTTTACCACAACTGATACTCGAACATATTTCATTATCCTTTTTTTTCTCAAGTGTTCTAAATCTGTGGATACACTCAATGACATTCATTATTTTTTTTCCAAATTCTGGATTCCCGCATCAAAATAACCTATAATAGTGAAAATGAGTTTAGCGTTGCTTTGATCTTCATAAAAGTAACGGGCTTATTATTTTCCGGGCAGCTAAAAAATAAAACAACAGCTACTTTTACTAGGCATATATGAAAATAAAATGGCTGCGTGTTAATATTTTATTTAGCACCAATAACTTAAGAATAGCCTCAAACATTCGCTACCATATTATAAAAAAAAATGGCAGCAAAATCAAAGTAACAAAAAAAATATGCGAGCAAATTTACATATATATATTATAGGTTGGCTACTAAGAATAATGACTTGGCTTCAAATATTATAAACCGGGTGACTTTTTATTGACTATTTTGTTTCCAGCTAAGAAAACCATTTTGAGTATTGTAATAAATTGTAAGTAGCAATAATTATGAAGGCGGGTAACTTTAATATGGATTGGATACATTCTTTTTTCATTTGATATGATTTGTTTATGAAAACGGCTGACAATGCGAACGTTGGCTCCTCGTGGAGCCAGCCAATTACATGTGATGGTGAGCGAAGCGGGCGCTTCTTAAAATAGGTCAAATCTGTTCTAAAACCGAATCAATGCACACTGACTCCACACAGTCTTGTGTTTACTACAACTAGAGCGTATATAAAAAGCCGAAGGCGCAGAGGGAGGGCAGCCTTCGCCCACTGTAACAAAGCACAGGCGGCACCCGTGCGAGCTGTAGCGGCTGAGGTTGAGTAAGCTGAAGTGAGCATGATTACCTCTGCTTAGTTACGCAATAGCGATAGGGCTGCACTTCCCAAAGCGCGGGAGTAGTTGCGGAAGTCACTTTAGCTCACTAATTCAGAAAAAGGCACTCGAAGCCATATAGGCTTAGAATATATTTTAAGGTATGTATCCTCTAAGCCTATAGGAAACATATTTTCCCATTCCCTTCTCTTCGAAAGGAAATGTTGTAAATAAAGTCTACCCAAATACAAAGAGTACATATATTTTTATGGATCCTTTTTTAATCTTTAAAAAAGAGCTCATGTGATGTTGCTTGAGACACAAAATTTCAATGTATATTTCACATTATTTTCGGCCTAAATTAAAAGAACTTCAATGTTTAATTGGTAGATGGCCTCCATAATATTTATTTTTTAATTTTTAATTTATAAATTCAGTTGCCAAAATAATTACTCTGGATTAGATGCCAACCTAATAATTTTGGTACCCACTTCTATTTTTTTAAGCTACTAGGATGCGGTTACTTAGCTGCCTGGTTTATTACATGCCAAAAAAAGGTAACTATACCTCTCGCTCAGCCAGTAAGTGTATATCCGATAAGGGTCTGCCTTTCGCATAGATGATGTCTGCTCGTTTCTGCCATTCGTTCAGCATTACATCTTTAGTTGGAATTGTGAAGTTGCCCTTAGCCAGTGCTGTGGCGTAGCGAGCCTGGAATCAACACCAATATCACAATATAACTACCTATGCCAATATCACTTCATTAAGGGGGTATATCGTCAAAATCAACACTTTTTGAAGTTATTTATTTGCTGTTCAAAAGAAGTCCAAAGTTAAATAAATTAGTATAATAATTTTGAAACCTTTTTCTAGATTTCGGACTATCAGAAACGCGATTGAAGGAACTTCACTCTATAGAAATAATTATTGAAATGAGGTCTAAATTTACACTTTTTTGATATTCTGACAAATTAGGATAGCATACAGACTTCAAAAATATGTATTTAGATGGGTTTTAACAATACCTAAATACTAGTTATAGAAATTTTAATACCTATTTTAGTCAATTTTATATTAACCACACTATAAAAAAGTAAAACAGTGTTATGTCTTCATATAAAAGACCGAAGCACGCGCTTCCAAATCTCGGTTTACACTTACACCTCATAGTAGGGGCACAAAATAACCACTTACAGAAGGTTTCCTCCGCATAACTAGCGAAAACAGGCGCACGCGCCATAGACGCATACGTACGACGATCTCGAATGAAGTCGGTCGAATGCCAATACGAAATTCTGCCGAGATCATCATACGTACGCGTATATGCATGAGTGCATCTCCGTCGTCGAATCGGCCTTCTGGTAGTATCTATTTTGTGATAGGGGTGCGCCGCAGTAAACGGATGCGGAGAGTATCTTCACCACCGACGCCACCCGATTCCCGCGCATTTATTTGAGCACCCCTAATGCGTGCGTCTACCGAGCGTTGTTTCAAGGACACTGTCCTAGATGGAATACTGTTACTTATCTATACTGTGCCGCTACCGCTGTCCATGTGGTTGGGGCGTGAGTCATTCACTTCCCAAATTTCAACCAACATTCAATCGGATTGCTTATATGAGCACGTGTGTACCAACCTGAGCATCAATAGCGGCCACCACACAAGCTCGTACCACCAAGCCCATTATCACCATAGTAGGATGATGAATGTTTACCATATAATGGTATAATGGTACGACGTATCGCGGCCTGAATGTAAGACCACTTGTTTCGTCCAAAAACGGGTAGTGGTATTGGAAACCTGGAATGAGAAAATATATCCGTTTAAGAATATTTCCAAACATAAATACAATAATAATGAGCCCCTATTCTTGTGCAGCAATATTCATTTGTAATTTTCAAGACCTGAAGTAAATTATGCGATGAATATTTTTAACAGATTTAAATTTTAAATTTTCTGTGCTAGAATAGGGGTCAATGTCGCTAACGCTGAATAAATAAATATAATGATAAAATAACAGAACCCAAATAATTTTTTCATAATGTTTTTATAAATCGAACAATGGTTGATAATTAGTAAAATAGATCAAAAGACATATTAAATAAAAAACTACAACATGTTTATTACATAATTGTACATAGGTATGTATTTTAATTCTGTTTTATTTTATCTAGTATGTCCTTAGATAAAACAGAAGGGAAGATACGGTAACAGCTTCCCGCACGTGGACCTACAAATACAGGTCCAAGGACCTGTATTTATTCCCTTCGTCTTTCTCGCGCTTATTTGTTCAGTGGCTCTTGTTCATAAAGAAGCACATTTTTCAGTTGACGATATAAGAACGTACCGTATCTTCCTCTTTGTTGTATCAATGAATATGTCATGCCTTTCTCTGATATTATGCTTTATTACCTGTACAGTAAATTACATCATCGATCTCTTCAAACGATCCGTCAGTAAACACAACACCAGTCTCAGTAAACTCTTTGATATCTGGTTTCTTGATATAATTCGGAGGAAAGGGGGTACTGAAGTTCACTTTAGAGTGGGTACTGTGGATGAGGGTCGTGCAGATATCAGCCAAGTCTAAAGTGATTTCCATTCCTGAAGGACCTGTGCCTACGATGAGCAGTCGTCGATCTTTGTACGGCTCTGGTTCTTTGTAGTCGTGACTATGTATAATAGTTCCTGTAAGGTTGAAAATATACGGTTCTTTAATACAACAACAAAAAAACAACGTGCCTATTTATTACTAGACATCAGATTTTATGCAAATATGCAAATGCATATAACTCTCTAATTACAGCGTTAATGCATATTTTAGCCTTTTTTCCCAATCGTGCATATTCCGTTTAGTAGCGGGAGGTATGTACAGGGATCTAGGTACGAAGACGTGTAGGGCGCGAGCGCAGTGGCTGAGTAAACTGACTGACCAGTGCGTGCGTTTTGTCCAATGACGTCAGTTGATGGAGGGAGGTAATATAATATTACTATTTACTAGCGGACGCCCCAAGGCTCGCTTGGATCCCGTTTTGCCCGATCCCGTGGAAATTTCCAAAAATCCGGATTAGTGGATGAGATCAGATGTGGATGGATTAAAAAAAATAAAATTTGGAAGCTTTGAATTTTTTCACAAAATAATATTAAAATACCAATAACTTTTTATTTTGGTACTTGGGTATCGATACATTTTTTACACCACAGACCTTTAAATGTTGATGAAAAAATTTCAGTGGTCAAGTTTTATATTTTCAATTCTTTTTCCTGGGAAAACCGTTACCGTTTTTGAAAAACAGTGAAATAAGTTTCATAGGAAAACTCATTACATAAATATCAAGAATTGACTCGACTGATGACGGCCTCACTGATGAGGCCGAAATATATCGAAAATATAAAGTTTATTTTTTATTATTATCATATAATTGTTAAAACTACGAATAAAATAATTGAAATTTGCTTTAGTATTACAAATGAAATTTAAAAAAAGAACTAAGGGTAGCAAATATCGGAAATTACATAAAAGTTCAAAATCTTGAAAACCATACGACATTTGTAAGACCTAAGTTGGGTTAATCTGACAGGGCATGGTCGCAGATATCTATGGTTTTCGTTTGAAGCACTACTTACTGGACATCCTGTATACAAGGGGAGATCGTAAAGTACGAAATCGAAAATCTTAAATAGGCGCGACGACGAGCGGAGCGAGGAGGAGCGTGTTAGGTTTACATGTAAATAAATTTAGGGAGCCGAGCAAAGCGGAGCGGAGCGAAGCGACCTTCCTAGTTTTAATAGAAATATGATATGCCCAGGCAGATCAAGATATGCCCAATTGTACAATGTGCCGACGACATATAGAAAAGAAATTAATTAAATTAAAATAATTATAAACATTAATTAAAGAGTTAAACAAAAATTGTTCGAGGTTACAAAATGTTGCTAAAACCACAGATAATATACAACGTGTAACAGAAAGGTGTAACTATATTTGAAGAGCTTATTCAGTCAATGGTATAGAACAACTTTTACTATGGAGCCAACCCTGAAATCTCAAAAAAAAATCTGCCCTTCCATATATTTCGGCCGAGCGGCATTGTATTTTTCTATGAAACAGTGAAATTTTTTTTTCGGGATACAGGGTTTGTTCTATAGTAAAAGTTGTTCTATATCATTGACTGAATAAGCTCTTCAAATATGGTTACACCTTTCTGTTACACGTTGTAAAGGTAATACTAGTTAAAACATACCCTTAAAACGATTTTCTCCCGGTATATTTGGCAGGTTTGGTTTACTGTAATGTCCTGTACAAACAAAGACGAAGTCATATTCTTCTTGAAATTCTTTTCCGGTGACCAAGCTTTTGTATTTCACTTTCCAGATGTTTTCTTCTCTTCTTACTGACGTGACGAAGTGTTGGAACTGGAACATGAGAAAGTATGGATTCATATTTATATTAATTGAATCAGGGATTGAAGGCTGCATATAATGTCAGATTGAGCACCACTAAGAATGCGATCACGAAGAACTGCGTTTTTATTTGGTGTGATTGAGGGTTCACTATATTTTGGTGGAGTGTGTTCGGAATAAGGCCACGAGGAGGCAGCAAATTTTTTGTAATAATATGTTTCGTGACGTCAGTGTATATAATAGCACTTTGACCCATCCGTGTTCAGATGAGGCCAGAATGCTTTACAGATTAAAGTGTGTACTTTAAGCTGGTTCTACGAGGACGACATGGCTTTGTACGAAGTCCTTTTTAAAATTAAAGATTTAAAAATATATATTTTTGTTTTTTTTTCATACTTGGATTTCTTTTCGTGCAGATTTTCCCTCATTATCTCATAATTTTATTTACCAAGCTTTTTGATAGATATTTGTTACTTTAGCCACTAGTTCCGTCAAATTACAAGTGATCTTTTTACGTAATATATCCAAATTTCAGATCTGTAACTCATTCCGTCTACAAGCTAGAGACCAGTGACATAGAGATAGCAGAGTGGCATTAATAGGGATCCGTTTTGCCCTTTGAGTACGGAACCCCAAAGGAAAACTACCTTACAAAGTTACCATTTATTGGGTTGGGTACATACCTTTATGTGCTTTTCCAAATCATAATGTTTTACATAAGATTTCAGGTAATCATAGTATTGACTCCAGCTCGGAAATGAAGGTAATTCTTTAGGTATTGGAAACCCTGTAAGCTGCATTGCTTGTTTTGGTAGGTTTGTCCTGTTGAATAAAAAGGGTTTCTCACAGAAGCGAATATGTATGTATTTATAAATACAATTTATACCTATACTATGTAAGTCAAACGTCAGGGGCAACTCAGCCCGCAACAAACTTAACCTGCGGGCTGAGTTCACCACTTGCAAAAATAATGTATTTTTGTCGGGGGCAACTCAGCCCGTTGCCCGCGGGCTGGGTAAGTTGCTGGCTGAGTATAGCTACAAGCTGAAACCACAACTGATCATGTAGTGATCGTACGGACAAACATTCGTGATTTTTGTGGTGTTTTAGGGCTATAATAAAGCCGATTCTGAAGGATTTAATTTTAGTTATAGTGCTGTCAAAACTTAAAATTTTCCAAAGTAATTTAACTTCTGTTCCTATAACCTAAGGACTATTTTGCAATGAAGGAAATTTAGTTTTAACAGCACTATAACTAAAATTAAAGCCTTCAGAATAGGCTTTAGTATCTTTTACTGCAATTTCGAATCCTAGCTCTTAACTTTTTATTGCTATCCTATAATCTTACATGACATACCAAACTACTGCATTTTTCACATATTTATGAATTACTTCAGGGTTAATATATTATGTTTTCAAATTAAAGAAAAAAAAAAATGAAAATGGCATGTTTTGGAGCTAAAAGTACAAAAGCTTTTTTTTTGGTTTATTTATTTACAACAAAATAGTACAAGTTAGTTTGAGAACTAAGTTGTATTTTATAAACGTATAATAAGCTTATTTATCGCACAACATATCCGTCATAAAATTTCGGTTTATTATAAGTTTAAAACATAAACACATATACACAAATGGTCAGATTTTGATGCTATCAAAATGTGTGTATGTTTGTATATCAATAATAATAATGATAATCTGATTTAACAGTTCGTCTGTTTAGTCAAGGATCAAAACAACTTGTTCTATTGTTATATCTTTATAAGGTTCTTTAGGTTTGTTTAAGTTAATTGTGTGTTCATTGTTCGTATTGTAACTGTTTATTAACCTGAATAAAAATAAAACAAAATATTTAATTTTGTGGACGCAGCCGCAATACGATGTATTTGTTTAGAATTAACAATTTTCTTTTTCAAGAAACATTGGTAGAAATGTTATTAACGGGACACCTGACGCTAGAACATCAACAACACCAGGTTTTCAAGGGTTCATTTATGCTCATTTATGTCTTTTATGCCTGCACTGTTGCATTAGGTTTTTCAACCTGTAATAATAGTGTTAGTTGTTAAATTAAATAAATAAAACTAAATTTTAAAAAACTAGGTCTCTCCTCATATTGAAGAAAATATATTTGATTTATCGATCTTTTTCCACATGTAAACAATGTTTTAAGATTTATACTTTTGTAAAAAAAAAATGTTTTCCACCCTCTTTTTTTTGGATTTCAAACGTTCGTTTCAGAGACTTTTTTTATAAAATAGGCAATAGAAATATGAAGGGATGCGATGTTACCTAAATCCAATATTTTTTTCCCTACAAAATATTTCAGTATTAGCTAAAAGCACACCAATTTGTTGTTTCGCTGCGTGATCACTAGTATTACGCTTTCAAGAACAAGAGGCCAAAGAGCCAACATATAATCGCCTCTATGAAAAGCAAATAAGGTCTTTGCTATTAGACTTATTGTGCTGGACGGGTAATAAAAAAAGTTGCTAGGGTATGCCATCCTCTTAAAATACTACTCCCATCACTCGGTGATGTTGAGGTGGCGTCCTTGACTGAGGCCAGAAACGCTTAGAAAACAACTGCCGGCCCTAATGAAGATATCCCGACCAATCTGGTTTCACAATGACTCTGGGACGAGCCACTCTGCAGCCAGATTCAAATGAACCCATTGGAAACTGCAATAAACTCTGCAGAGCGAGCTCATCTTTTGGTGACGAGTGAGCCTGAGTCGGGATACTGGTTGAATGCATTGCCTTCTGCCAACATTGGGACGCTGTTAGAGAGGATAACTTGCCGGCCGGCAGTTTGAGATTGGAGCCAAAACAAATGAGCCACATCGTTGCCGTTGCGGGAAAAGTGTTGACCAGCTCGGCCATCGTGGCTTATCCTGTCAGCGTAGTGCCGGGCGTCTGCCGCGCCGTGCTGCTTTAAATGACGTCATCCGTCGGGCCCTTGCCAGTGCCAGAAATATTAGAGCCCAAAGATCTGATGCGTGACAACGGCAAGCAGCCCAACGGCATGACGCTCATTGACATGACATTCCTTGGAAAAATGGGCGGTTCTTAGTATGGGACGCTACATGAGTCGATACAATGGCAGCGTCCTATATATGGGCAACCGCCACCAAGGCAGGTGCGGCGGCTACTACGGCAGAAACGCTCAAACATGACCGGTATATAGCTCTGGGTGAGGTTTATACATTTATGCCATTTGGCGTAGAGACCCTCGGGCCGTGGGGGCCTTTATAAAGAAATTTCGTCTCGCCTGGTCTACGCTTCGTCCGGGTGACTGAAGTGCTGGGGCCTAATTTGGCCAAAGAATTAGTCTGGCCATTCAGCGTGGCAACGCTGCCAGCCTTTTAGGCATCCTTTCCGGTGACGGCGACGATTTGGCCAGCATTTTTTACCTTATGTAAATATTTTAGGTTAGTTCAGATGTATTTATTTTGGTCTTTTTATTTAAATTTTAAATGTGACTGATGCCGGGCCCGAATGTTCCGAAATATATCTCACAAAAATTTGATTTTACTGTGTTTTATGTAATTATAATCATTTAAAAAGACAAAAAGTCAATATTTAATATTTATTTAAATTTTTAATGTTATTTAAGTTAATTTTATTGTTTGACTTTAACTTTAAAAATAATAAATTTATATTTAAAGTTAAATGTTTTCATCCAAATATCGTCGGGCATGCCAACACATTATTGATTAGAAAAAAAACACAGTTTTACTTTAAAACCGACTTAAGACTACTTAGTTACGATATTATTTTATTTTATTTTATTTTTAACACTTTTTGCACATTTACACAAATAACTTAAAGTCAAAATAAGAAAAACAAATAAACATGGTGTACAAAGGCGACACTTATTGCTAATAGCAATATTTTCCAGGCAACCCTTGGTAGCTAACAGAAAGATGAACAAAATAACATTTACACCTCAAATACTAATCAGAAAATAATAGGGAGATCAAGATTAAAATATAAACCTAAATATCTAAGACATAAACTTACATATAAAAATACATGAACAGACTTAAATAAATAAATACACATCTATAAAATATACACATACGAGGGGCATGCCAAAAGAAATTAGATACTCAAAAATTATAAAATTTATTCTTTATTACAAGTATCGATCTTTTCGAAGTATTCACCCTGAGCACGTATACACTTTTCTATACGTCTGAACTAATTGGAAAATACCAATGACCACTCTTCTTTAGACACCTCAGAAATCTCGAAAATATAGGCAGCCAGTGCATCTTCTTTGCTTTCAAACTTCTTCCGCTTTATTTTTTCTTTGATTTTTGGAAACAGGTAAAATCACAAGGTGCTAGGTCAGGGGAATATGGTGAGTGAGGGAGGATTGACGCATTTTTTGAGTCGAAAAAGTCAAGTGTTTTGGCAGACGTGTGCGACGCCGCATTGTCGTGGTGCCTGAGAAGGCGTCGGATTCCTGACTTCGGTCGCTTGTCACACCAAGCTGATATTACTGTTGGAGCACAAACTGTCACATACCATTCGGAGTTCATCGTTCTTTGATTCTATAGCACTACAGTAGCAATATGATCCGTTTTGCTGAAAAACGAGGCGACCATTTGTTTCTGTGTGCTTCGTGCACGGCGACATTTCGTTGGAGTTGGCTCATCTTCAAAGCACCATACAGTCGAATGTCACTTTGTTTCGGGATCATAGTTATAAAGCCATGTTTCATCACCAGTCAGCATATCATACACATTTTTTTTCTCGCCACCGTCGAATTTATCTATCATGAATACGCACCAATCCAACCGACGGTCTTCTGCTCATCGGTAACTTTGTGCGGCACCCATCTCAAACAACATTTACGGAGAGAAAGGTGGTCGTGAATTATGGTTTGCATTGCTGCTGATCCAATTCCCTGTTCTCGCTCCAGCTCTACATACATAATTCGTTGGTTTTCGCGAATAAGTTTTTCGACTGCACGAACGTTTTCTTCTGTGACCGCGGTTGGCAGCCGACCTGTCTTCGCTTCATCTTTGAGACATCCCCGTCCTCTTTTAAATTCAGCAAACCAATTAAATACTGTTGTTCGTGAGCAACCAGACTCACCAAAAGTAGTAGCCAAAAGTTCAAAACATTCTTGAGGCTTAAAACTTTTTTATAGTCATAATAAATCATAGCGCGACAATCACTTCGACTGAGCTCCATTGCTGCAAGCGAATTCCCGCCAGATTCTCGGAAAAATGATGCTCATCCAAATAAAAAAAAAATAAATGATGTGCGTTCTATTTTCAGATATACCAACAAACAACCAGCCTATAAGATGATGTATAACTTGCCAGTGTCAATCAAAGGAGTAAATAGTATCTAACTTCTTTTGGCATGCCCCTCGTACATATATAAATAATAAATCAACATACAACAATTATAATAATATTGGATAATAGTTAAATAATGTATCTGTGCAGTTTGCTAGTCTGCCTGAATTATTCTGTCTCTATGGATTGACTTAAAGCTAAGATTTTATTTTATGTCACACATGGCCCAAATAATTCATGTGCGTAGCATGTAAGTGCATAGTATTTGTTCTTACTTACCACTTGCATGGAATGAAACCTGCATGCCCTAAAAAGCGTGCATTTGTGCGCGAGGACCACCGATAGGGTTCTCACTCATTACGTTGCGACGTAATAATCGTTGTCGAAACGCAGGTGTACCGGTTGTGGACTGTGATTTGCAATTCACAGTTCACACTCGGAGTACCTCAAACAACCCTTAGGGGATTCTTGTCGTGACGACATATTTTTTACGAATTATATTTATTTGGCCCAAAGAAACCAAAGATACAATACAAAGTTACAAAACTAGCTACAAAAGCTGCACATACCTCAAATTTTTATACATGCTGGTATACATTGGAAGTCCATTTTCGTCAGTGCCCACCCTAGGGTCATATCTCCAGGTGCCTCCAACGTACTGGGTGGCTTCCAGTACGGTGAAGTTAATCCCTTCATCCTGCAGGTACCGGGCAGAAGTGAGACCGGCTATGCCTGCTCCGATCACGCACACCCGAGTCGGGTTTCTTGCCTAAAAGTAGAAAAAATATCGTGAACAGATGAGAGGGTAGAGATGTTTCGGATGCGAACTAACACGGTAGAAAATCAAACACTCGTACATTCTGCTTCGTACATAAAAGGAGAGAAGGAACCTTGTAGCATACGTATAGACTAGCAGTTCCCATACATCAGTTTGTAGCCACAAAAAAAGTGTGAAATTCTAACGAAATCTAGATGGCGTTGCTAAATTCTCTAACGAACACGATGCTAAAAAAGACCGATTGGTGACGCTAGTGGCACAGCGATGTCACGTAACATAAAAATAATTCCCACTTCGATAATAGATGGCGCTGAAATATTCACTGTTAGTGTTGTTAACATAGCGCCATCTAGTGTTTCTAAGCTAAGCTATTACAGCCACATGTTTACTTGGTAACCATGAGAGTTTACTTGTAGCACTAGTAGTATTGTGAGATCGTGTAAAAAATTTGCTACGCCTTGATGTATGGGAGATGTCGGTCTATACGGTTTTAGTCTATGCTTGTTGTGAGACTCTGTTGTGCGTCATGTCACAGCCTCACTAACCTTTGATTCGTTTAAGCTAGTCAGAAAATTGACAGAAAACTAGAATTAAGAGTAGCCTTCCAGCTCAGTTGCCATATAAAATCCTTTGGTGTTTGGTGGTGAGTTTGATCTCAATGAAACATTGCACACATCTTAAGATATATTCCCCTATCCCCGACGTAGTACCTACTTCGACCCTTCTCTCATCACGAGGTGCATGATGGCGAGATATTCAAATCGATATTAGTACGGCGCCGAATTACTAAAATGGTTTCAGATAAGAACTGTTTAACATAAAACTGTAACTGTTTATTAATAAAAAAATCATTAAATTTGGTCTTTAAATATTGAAATTGAAATTCAAATAATTTATTTTGTAAAGTAGGTATATATTAATATACTTTTTACAAGTCAAATTTAATCTTATAAAAATATATTTAATAAAATAATAAACGTGCATGAACTAAATTAAAGGTTATTAAATTAAATTTAATTTATGCAGCAATGTACAAATATACGATTCAAATAATAGCTACAATCTGTAATTATTAGGTCATTACCTGTGAAATTGCCGTTTCCTATGGAGAATTTGAAGGAAACTCAATTTTCAGTACTAACATTTTGGAATTTTTTTAGGATTGACAAATCCATATTTTATAATTTATTTTGTGTACAAATGAGACAACAGCAACATTAATTTTTGTAAAGTGAGTGCTGAAAAAAAATATTACGAATCTTATCATGAAAACAGATGGCATTTAGGACGAACTGTTTTTAAATATTGAATTTTATTTATGAAACTGCGTTTATTTATCAGCTGAAAATTAATTAAATTAAATCTTTAAATAATTCCACATAATCTACCGATCGTACTAAACAACATTCCCAAAGAAAAATACCTTAAAAATTATTTTTAAAAGCCTAATGTGAATTTGTATGGGCTTGGGCATGTACATATTATTTTTGTGTATGGTTTAAGCTATCGCCAATTTTATGAGTTTTGGATTTCTTGATAAATAGGGTTTCTTTTCTATTCAAAATCTATCGCCAAAAATGTAGTCACCAAACTGTATAAAAACAATTTCTTGATTTCGTCAGCAACTTTCGTCACAAGGTTAAAGACAAAAATAAAAATAAAATCCTTTTTTTTTTTTCATAAATTTATTTACGTTATTTTGGGGGTGGTTTAAAAGGCTTAGTGTACACATTGGGGCCTTCATTAATTATGTGAGGTGTTTAGGAGGAGAAGGGGTTTAATCTGGGGGGGTCTTGGCTAATATCACGTATTTTTTTTTCTGGCATAGATTAAATTATTTTAAGGTGTGTTAATTCGAAAACCATTTCGAGATTTAGGTTTATTAAGCCGTATTTTCGAAGTTTTGGTTAAAAAAACCTCAAGATGATTTTATTTATTTATTTATTTATTTATGATGAATATTTTTACGAAAAGGCTGCAACTTACATTTGCCCTTGTGTGACGTCACATGATTAATGGCTGTTTAGAAATGTGTCCTTTGCTATCAAGATAAATCTGTATGTATAAAATTCAAAGTCCTGACTGACTGACTGACTGACTGACTGACTGACTGACTGATATATCAACGCACAGCCTAAACCGCTGGTCCTAGGGACTTGAAATTTTGCATATAGATACCTTATATAGTGTAGGCATCCACTAAGAAAGGGTTTTTCCAAATTCACCCCCTAAGGGGGTGAAACGGGGGTCCAAAGTTTGTATGGGGAAACAAGATTAGAGACTATTTTATTCAAGACTTCACAAGAGTACTCCTTCCTATCTTTAAATGAGTAAACATGTGTTTCAGGTTTTTTCAGAATCCCACCCCTAAAAGGGGGAAATGGGGTGACAAAGTCTGAAAATCAACATGGGTATCGTTTGTATGGTTTATCAGGTCGCTGATTACGAAAACAACAACGATTTTAAAATCCAACTTAGTGGACGTAAAAAAAGCATTTCCAGAATTCAACCCCTAAAAAGGGGAAATGGGGTGACAAAGTCTGAAAACCAACATGGGTATCGTTTGTATGGTTTATCGGGTCGCTGATTACGAAAACAACAACGATTTCTAAATCCAACGTAGTGAACGTGAAATACCATCATCCCCTGTTGGGGTGCGATGGGGTTGATATGTTGAAATGTGTAAATATCAAATATCAATCGTTTTTATGGTTTTTTGGGACGTTAATTATGAAAATGGCATCGATTTTGAAATTTAATATAGTGGATATGAAAATTCTTGAAAGTATGTGTGCCAGAGCAAATCGGCTGTAACAGACGAACAGACAGACAGCCTATTAGGGTTCCATTTTTTCCTTTTGAGGTATCTATCTATCTATATATCCACAATCTATCTATCTATCTATCTATCTATCTATCTATATCTTTCAATATCCCAGCAAAATATCTTTGGAATGGAAGGTTGAAGGGGTTGGACCACGGGGTACCAAAAAAAGTTTTTTTTTATGTGAATACTTTGACGGCCTGTTTCTCCCAAACGCCTAGACTTAGACCTATGTTGATGGGTGTCTAGGAAAAGGTTTCGACGAGATCTACCTGCCGAAAGTGTCAAAACTTTACAGGCCCGTATCTCCCAAACAGCTAATGCTAGACCCATGTTCATGGTACTCTAAGAAAAGGGCTCGGCAAGATCTAGATGACGTTAAAAAAAAAGTCGAAAAAAAAATTGCCAAACATTTGATCGGCCATATCTCCCGAACGGCTAATTGTAGGGAGTTCGGGTTTCAACTTTTGTGATTGGTCAAGCCGGGGCTACATGACCAAAAAAAATTAAATTTGACAGGTTTTGACAGTTTTTTGACAGGTCCAAAAAAGTATTCCGATTTGCATAAAACTCAAGGGGCATTCGGGGTCGCCAATTACGCTGCTGTATTCAAATGTGACATTTTTTGACAACTGATAGGGATTTTGACACTCTTTCGGAAAATCTTTGATCGGTGAGTCCCCGTGTTTGGCATTCTGGTGAGGCCGAAAAACGAGCATGTGAGGACGGAGAACGCGCCCGCGAGGCCGAAGGCCGAGCAGGGCGCGTTAGTAGTCTGAGCATGCAAGTTTTTCGGCCGAGCACTACACCTTGACTCCCAGTGGGAGTGAGAGCACTTATAATATTTGTTTCTGAAAAAAATGTAATTTGTTTCCTGTAGGCCACGCGGGCGAAGCCGCGGGCAGAAGCTAGTTTATAATAATTTGCTTCAGACTAATTTGACAGCAAGATGACAGATGAGTAAGACAGAGACAGACCACTTTTTTTTATAAGCAATCACACATCACAATCAGTATAATGTCTAAAATTCTCAGGTGACAAGGTCATCGGACAATTCTTTAAAAAATCATAAAAAAATAATGGTCAATATATATAGCAAAATAATGAAAACCATGTCCTAAAATGACGTAAATTCTCCGAAAAAAATTAAAAATAAAGTCTTTTAAAAATAAAGCTATAGGAATTGTAAAATTGCGAGAAAACTGGGTTAAATTAAGTACAACATGTTTCTCATCTAATGATGACAATAATTATGACAATAATATTTATCGCGGTTAGTAATGTTTGGACCATTTTTTAAAAGTATTATTATGACGAACTTTAGCGTGTAAGTTCTACATATTCAGCAGGAAGGGCCCGAACAAACTTTCTTTTAATAAAGTGAAGAGCGTTGTACATTATTGCAATTATAACCGTAAGAATCTCCATAAACCTCGGTAGTTCGGAGAAGCTTACAATCTTGCACTGCTTTTGTACTGAACTCTGCTCCTTTTTCATATTTATGTTTATGGTGGGATAGTACTCACTTACACACACAGTACCATAGGATAATATATAATACGCAAATAAAAATAATGCGGGTTGAAAGTTGCGTATTTTCACTGTAAAATAACTAAGGAACTTTTCAAACGCTAAGTACCTATCTTAAATTATGATTTTTCCCAAAACCAGTTAGTCGTTATTTTGCCAACCTCATCTAGTCATTTTTATTGCATTTTATTTAGCAGCAAAATTGCTCACATAACACCTAAAATAATATTATACGCAAATAAAAATTATTCGAGTAGAAAGTTGCGTAACATCACTTTAGAATTACTAACATACTTCTTAAACGCTACGCTTATATCAAACTTAAGCATAAGGTAAACAAAACAAGTTGGTCATGTTTTCACAATCCCACCGTTATGGCCGACGCATTTTTATCTAGCAGCATATTAGCTCATGGCGCACACAAAACAAAACGTAACATAAAATTATTATGCAATGAAAACAAAAATGTAGTTTGCTGCGTTCTTACACACTTTAACGTATGTATTTTTTGGTGTACTGAATAAACCACTTTTAAATAATCATAGCTATTTAAAATCTTACCATAGTAATAAGTATTAAGTTCGATTATGGCTCTTTTATTTTTAACACCTGTCACTCACGCACGATAGTGAAGACTGAAGAGAAAAAGAAAGACAGAACTCAGAAGTCAAAAGATTGCACTTGGGTTTTATAGTTAGCCTACTCTTCGCGGTACAACACAATTGTTATTTTATCATTTGTTATCATTATCTGGCACAGACTCGAGTCACGGCCGATCCAAAGAGAGGTCAATATCAGGCCGCGTCGTCGCGTCGTCGGTTTATCGCGTTACGATGGCTTTCAATTACGTAAAGTATCACCAATGTTATCAAATAATTTATTTTGGAACTAGGTACTTATCAATTCGATCACGCTCGCCACACGACCCGTGACGTGAAACCTGATTTTGTCGTCGTTTATAACGTTAGATATCATTTTATAATAAAACACGTAATGAATCCCGGAATCACACCCCCTGAGAGGTGTTTCCGAATAGGTACATAATAGGTAATATAACTTTGAACCTCGCATTATTGTCACAGTTCATACTCGTAATTCTACGGTTCACGCATTGTAGGTATTACGTCCATGCGTAATTTAATGCTACACATCAATTTTGCATTGGATTCAGTTCCGTCAATTTTGATGGTAAAATTTTGAAAAAAAATATCGCTTGTTTTTTGACTCAAGACAATTTATTAATTACACTTTATAAATAAACATACTTTCAATCTTCTTCTAACTATGTAACTTTTAAAAAGGTATGAATTTATGAAAAAAGCGATTCCGTTTCAATATTTCAAAACCGATAGAAACGAATCCAACACACGCAGATACTTACTAGAAAAAAACATCTTTATTACATAAAGAAATTATAGTAAAGTAGCCGCAAATTCAAAATAACTGAAGTTTTGCGAGCGCGGCATCTGGTTAGACCAGGATAGACAGTTAAATAACAACAGCGTTAGAGTAGGACTAAATTTTAGCATTGTGCAGGCCCTTAAGAGGCCCCTTTATGCCTGTTTTTTTTTTCGTAAGTATTATCTATCTAGCGACATCTAACTACGTCTCTATTCTCTCATACAGCCCAAAAAGCAAAATTTGATGAAACATAGCATAGTCAGGATATTGTGAATATTAGTGTCGATTCGGCTAAACACAATTGAACTAATTTGACAGGACTAACCTTATTTTAAGCGTTCTGTCTTTGTCTATTCGATACAGAAAGAAAAAGACAAAAGGCTCAAATTAAGTTTAGTCCTGTCAAATAAGTTAAGTTGTGTTGCGCCGAATCGATACCATTACCTCGGTTTTACGTAAAGTTTAGCGAGATGTACAATTTTTATCTACCCTGGAAACAAAAAAGAGAGAAATACAGACGTAGTTCATGTAAAGAAGACTAAGTTTATACACTTTTCTATAAATTAACAGTTACTGTTTCATGGAAAACAGATTTTACCTGAAACCATTTCACGAATTCGGCGCTTTTTTAATATCTGGCTATCTTGCACGTCTCGATAAGAGATGTGTTGGAGTGCGGTGTAGGGGGGAAAGGAAACATATATATATATAGATGTGTGCAATGTTTCATTGAGACAAAGCCATCAGGACGTCACAAACACCTAAAGCCCTATAAACACCTATATGGCAGCTGAGCGGGATGGCCCAAAAAAAAATTGGGTTTTTTCGAATCCATTTACTCCACTATAACGTCATCTACGTATATAATTTTTGGGTAAATGTTTATTGAGTATTTGATTAAGATTCTCACTGAAGGAAAACGCGATTGGATGAAATTTTCTCGACAGAATTTAATTCCGAAAAGACCTCTAAATTGCTTTATTTTTTCCTGTAATTCTGAAATCCTAACTAATTTCATTGTGAAATTGCATTCAAAATGTGGATATTATGTATTTGTAAAGTCTCCTTGAAAATCTTTTTGACAAAATAGCTTAGTACATTTTATATTAATAAAAAACCGGCTTTTTGCTACTTTTCCACGAATCCGTCCCACTCGCACTGAGGGTTTTTTCGCATATGGAGTAACAGGGACGTTAATACTTTTATGCCTTAAGGCTAGACCTGAGCCAGGAACATGAACAATGCCAGATCCAAGCCCAACTTACTGACAAATCCTTTTAGTTTTATGTTTATCTTTGTTTCATAAGTTGCATTGAATATGTATTACTTTATTAAATTTAAGTTAGTCTTTCTTTTTAGTTTAATCCAGTATAATATATTTAAATACAAGTGTATTTACAAAAAAAATAAATAAAAAATATATCGTCACGACATGGTTTTACAGGTGTTCTGATCACTGAAAATCTCTGATCTGCATATAATTAAGATATCTATGATAAAATGTATGTCTAGAAGAAAACACTAGACAGTTTCACTAGTAATTTTCATTTCCCCACACTACACCCAACCGGTTTCGAATATTAATTAGTTTTCACGGGCTTTTTAGGTCTTAAAAACGCAAACTTCGTGCTATAAATCAAAAATGTATGTACACAACGATGCTATTCTGTATGCTGCTAGAACCTGGAAATGTAGGACATTTTAAACGCAAATCGTGCAAGTGTGTTTAAAAGTGGACAGTTCTTTGTTCGCATCTAGCGTGTTCAGAACTTGTACTTTGCGGAACAATAATTTGATTTCATTATACTAGCTTTTTCCAAATCTTGGAAAGGCGTATGTTCAGCAGTGGACGAAGACAGGCTGATGGATGGATGGTATGTTAGGAGATGTTAAATGCTAATGCAAATTTTCTGCTATAATCTAACATTTCTATAGTAAATTACCCCGGAAATATTCCCATTACCTGATCAGCGGTTAAAAATACAAATAAAAAAATATATATATATGCTGCGAAGGCTTAATTTTTAACCAAATTCTAGGTAGATTATGTTTCCAAGCAAAAATGATTTTCTCAAACAAATTTAGTAGAGTAAGACAACAATAGACATAATATAATCAAGTACTTACGTTAACTATCCTACAAAATACGTCGTTATATTCTAAACACATAATACATAACAAACACACAAATAATTCATTCCACTTCATGATTTTACAAAATATATTAATTATTTTATATACAACTGGTCAGAGTTCAGACCGCGAGCGTTATATCATCTTATCACATACGCAGTGTCCATGTTATAGTATTTAACCTGTTATATACTATATAAATATTTATAACTATAGCTTTTACTCGCGACTGCGGTTGCGCTGACCACAAAATACAGTGTATCAGCGCCATCTAGTTGTAGCCTCCATAATCGAAATATTATCATAACTGTAACATACATAATCTTATTATAGTTGCTTGGCTGAAAAAAATTAATGCAATAATTCGCAACATCAAAAGCAGTTTTATAAGTACCTAGATTATTTATCCGATGTTATAATATTATTAATATTACATTATTTACATTATTAGTCTGCGCTGCGATTGGCCCAATTTATTATAAAACCGCTAGAGACCCAATCAACAACAGAGACGAAAAATAATTCCCGACCTCATTTTTTAAGCCACGTCCCCTTTATCCTGATTGGCCGTCAAGGCAGCTTTACTGGAACCACGCACGGTTCATGAACGAATGTCTTCTCATTTTTCCTGAAATTGTTAGTTGAAAATATTATAAGTAAAGACGATATTTTTGATGGTCGGAGATAAAGTATTGTGTGCAATTGAACATAATTAGACATGGGGATACTCGTGGGCCTGTATTTGTAGGTCCACGCGCGGCAAGCAGGGTACCGTGTCTTCTCTTTCGGTATTTGTCCCATGATGTTTCATTCGTCATTGAATAATTTATAGACAAAATTGTGTTAGAGTTACTCGCCCTTTTCTGAACGGTACACGCGTATTTTACCCTATTTAACTATAAGTCCTTTCATTTTAGAAAAACCTATTTTCAAAGTAACTCAATGAATGGGGACTGTATGTTGTATATATGTATAGGATCATATGTTTAGGGACAGGGAACCTGGTCTAAAAAATATTTATTTAATATCCTATGCTAATCTCAGAAAATTATGCTAAACATTGGAAATTCCATCTAACGAAATACGTTCATCTCAATTTATGTGAATTATGTGAATACCTACTATCAGCAAACGGCTCGCCTGACCACCTTATGGGCCAGTTTTGTATGCAGTGGCCTGTGACAACCATTTTGCCATATTGCCGCCTTTCTAGTTTTTGTCCGCCAAAAGTGAATCACGCTAATTCCAAAAGCTCATTCCTAAAATTTTAAACTGCTTCCTGATTGAGTCATAAAAAGAAATAAAAACAAGAGCGTTTTCATCCCTTATTGCTTTAAACAAAATAAAAGGCGGGGCTAGCTAAGATCACCACATGCAAGCAACAAGATTTGCAACTGATCAGGCGAGCCGATTGCTGATAGTACAAAATACAAACACACAAAAATTACTGGGCGGCTTTTCTCGCAACATTTTTCAGAATCCGGGCAAAAGCTTTTAGGCCTGGCACCATATCGAGGGCATTAAGCTAAAATATCGTATCAACGGATTTTCAGAAATACTAAAATTCCGACTTTTTTAGCGAATCTCCATATTTATTAGCTCTACAATGTACTGAAAAAGATACGGTTGCTCCACCCATTATACGTACTAAATACCTAGGTGAAGGATGTGATAGGGCATCTATCTTTTATATTTTTGTATATACGGCCTTTCAGTTTGATGCCCACGATATTGTATAATATTAGATAATACATAAACAAAATGAATCATCACATCTTCACAAATTTCATATTATGCGTATTCGCAATTTGTCTTATGTGCCTTATGTTCCAAAGTAACCTCGATGAGGAATCCATACTTTTTTTTACCCTTGTACGGACAAAAGTACCAACGGTTTTATTATGCACAAGTAATAAATACCCGTATATTGATAACTTATATTAAATACACATTACTACAAAACCCGTGATATGGTACACAAAAGTTGTTGATATAAATTTATATTATTATTATTATATTCAAATATGATAAATTGAAATATCTACGAGTATTTTGTCTATCTGCGACGTGTGCGTTGCGTATGGTCTTCTTGAATATCTTTTGTTCTGTCTTTTGGAAATACGTATAATTTTTATTTCTCCTATAAAATTACCTAAATAAAAGTACACATTAGATCAAATTAGATAAATAAAAAAAACATAAATAAAAAAACATTTCTTCACGAAATGAATCTTTGAGGAGATCGTGATCTGAGGTGACCGAGATGTTCCCAAGTATAAACTGTTAAGCAGTTCGGTCTTGGTACATCCGACTTTCACTGACGATTATTTATTACGTCCCAAATGTGTTGGGTGGTAAGCCCTATCGCCATACTTCGGGCACAAATGAAGCAAATAGCGTAACGTTCCGTCCGAAGCATGCATCGACCATTATTATGTATTCAATAAGTCAATAGAAGCAAGCATATAATGTGCACCCCCTACCAGCCTACCACCTGCAGGTAGAGGCGGTCTATAATGATAGTAGTTTATGCTACAAGGGCGAAAAGGAATAAATTACGAAGACCATTTAAAACACGAGTGTAGCGAGTGTTTTAAACGTAACCGAGTAATTTGTTGCTCTTACGCCCGTGTATCATACTACATTTTTCAATGCATAGTGTGAGGAAATAAAACAAATATAATCTTGTGAACTTTAAATTATGATTGGCTCAAAAGGACTGTATCCAGAGCCGTTAAACAGTGGAAAAAAAGGATAACATTTATGGTACACAGGAAAGGCTGCAGGTTAGCCAACCATTGTAAATAAAATAAAAAAAGCCCTAGGGCTAAATAATCGACTTTCTGTTCGGTTTTGATGCATAAAAAGTAGGCCTTTACGAGCACTTGCATTAAAAAACAAATTCTAACTTAATATAGCTGTAATTTGCAGGTATATTCAGCTTATAAAAATCAAATATAAAAGTAAACTTTATATTTTTCCGAAATATTTCGACCTCTTCAATGAGGCTGTCATCAGTCGAATGATTGACTAATATATAATAAATGTATATATAACAAAAAAGTTGATGGCTATAGATAAATATATATATTTTTTATTTTTTTACTACCTATTGTCAATCATTCGACTGATGACGGCCTCAATGAAGAGGCCGAAACAAACAAGTTACATATTGTGATACTTTGTTACACATATTGTGATTACGTCGATGTCTCTAAGATCTCTTGTATTATTGATAATAAAATAAAAAAAAACATATCTTGGAAAAAAAAATCCAAGATATAGCTAAAGTTGCTATTTTTTCATAATTTTTAGGGTTCCGTACCCAAAAGGTAACCAACGGGACCCTATTACGAAGACTTCGCTGTCCGTCTGTCACCAGGCTGTATCTCATAAACTGTGATAGTTAGACAGTTGAAATTTTCAAAGATGATGTATTTCTGTTTCCGCTATAACAACAAATACTAAAAAACAGAATAAAATAAATATTTAAGGGCGCTTACTTAATGGTACGGAACCCTTCGTGCACGAGTCCAACTCGCACTTGGCAGGTTTTTTTAAG
This sequence comes from Ypsolopha sequella, assembly GCA_934047225.1. Lineage (NCBI taxonomy): Eukaryota > Metazoa > Arthropoda > Insecta > Lepidoptera > Ypsolophidae > Ypsolopha > Ypsolopha sequella. Next base: position 12,866,091 of record OW203991.1, read on the forward strand.
AGAAATAACTTTATCAGTAGACTCATTTTCGGATAACGCTGGAAAGGGGCGCCTTAATAATGAAATATCTAAAATTTAAAAAAACCCTAAAAGAAAAACTTACCTATAATTTAAACAGTATAAAATATTTTTTTAATTGATCTTTTAATCGATTGATGCTGAATATATCAGTGTTACAAAAGACCTACGTTTTACATTTTAAAGTAAAAATATACATTATAGGTTTATTTAATATTAATACGATTCAAATTTATTGAAACAATTTAATGCTTAAATCAAATTAAAATACTTAAAAACCTACCTCCAAAATAAACCTTACCTAAACCAAGTCACTAACACTAAACCCTAATAAAACCTATACCTTATAAAAATAAACTAAACTTAATAAATTTTACATTGTAATGATATTCTCTTACTGCAACAACTTTTTCCCTCTCAAAAAAGGTTCAGACCAACAAAGATCCAACGGCTGAAGTGAAACCCTCTATTGGTCAACTCGTGAAGGCGAAAATTAAATTCACGAGGGCTTTACGATCTCGACAACTGTATTATATTGTAAATTGGCCATGAAAAAGAATTTGAGTGGCAGAGGATGCGCCAGATTGGACAGTAAACGAGAAATCTGAAGATAATTGACGTATATAAATAGTAGTTTATGCTACAAGGGCGAAAAGGAATAAATTACGAGGACGATTTAAAACACGAGCGTAGCGAGTTGTATCTTCGCTGCTTTCTGTTTTGATCCATTAGTAGTGATTAAAAATAATAGTAGTTTATGCTACAAGGGCGATGTTCGAGAAGTGGACTGTATTTATTTTTGGTTTTGTTTTGTCTGTCTAGGCGTAATTTCTTGGCATTGATCTTCACCAAATAATGGGGTAACCACTCACCTTGACCGCCGAGGGCTGGGCAGGAATCCGACACGTGGAAGATGGAGTACACACGACCGTCACTTATTTGAACAAGCTGGCCAGCTACACAATCACCAAAAGTTTATAAAATTGTATATAACAACCGAAATGTCCATTAATACCACCAGATAGTTTTATAGATTAAGTCTCAAAAAAAGCCGTCCGATCGTGACAAGCGCCGAATGAGCAGAGAGAGACCCGCCTGCTGGTTCTCTTGTAACTTCTACCCACTTTCTCACCAGTCGCAGATATTGCGATTACCCACAATATAAAAATGAATCTCAATGCCTAAACATCCCGCCGCCTAACCAAGGTCTACCTTGGTTATTTATCCATAGGTAACTTGCACAATTTAGAAATGGGCCGAATTAAGTCACCATATTGAGTCTTAACTACTGCAACTCTAACGATTCCATCTCTACCTGGCAATAGTTTGAGAATCCGACCGCGTTTCCAATGTAATGAGGAATAATTGTCTTCTTTTATTAGTACTAAGTCATTTTCTTTAGGAGATTCCGTTACCAAAGTCCATTTATAGCGTTGTTGTAAAGTATGTAAATATTCATTTTTCCACCGCATCCAGAAATGTTGAGATAATTTTTGCAACAATTGATATCTTGATAAACGATACGTTTTAACATTTGTGAGTGAGTCTTCAGGTAAAGCTACAAGCGGCTGGCCAATTAAAAAATGACCCGGAGTCAAAACTTCGAGATCGCCTGAATCCGCACTTAAAGGGCACAACGGTCGAGAATTCATCACGGCCTCTACTTTTGTAAAGAACGTAGTCAGCTCTTCGAACGTGAGCTTAGCATCACCGAGAACGCGCCGAGCGTGTGTCTTAGCCGATTTGACAGCTGCTTCGAAAAGACCCCCATGATTTGGACTCGATGGGGCATTAAATAGCCATGTAATGTTTTGCCGAATCAGGTTCCGTTGTATGTCCGATTGATTATCTCGTAATAAAATATAGAGGTCTTTTAAATATCTGTCCGTTCCCGTAAAATTAGTACCGCAATCCGATCGTATTAATGAGGGTAGTCCTCTCCGAGAAACAAAGCGAGTGAGAGCCGCTACAAAGGCCTCTACCGAGAGATCCGCTACTATCTCCAAATGCACTGCTTTCGTAGCCAAGCAGACGAAAATACATAAATAACATTTTATAAGTTTAGCGTTTCGTAAAGGGCTGGCCCTAATAAAAAAAGGCCCCGCAAAATCCGTTCCGACTCCTAAAAATGGCCGTATACCTCTGACACGGTCAGGTGGCAAATCAGCCATGTAAGGTTGTGTAGGACGAGCCTTAGACCGATAGCATTGAATGCATTTGAATGTTATATTCCGTGTTATCCGTCGAACCGAAACAATCCAGTAATTCCGTGATAATATTGCCGCGAGTGTGTTAGCTCCGACGTGGCAATACACTTGATGGTAATATGTGACCAATAATTCCGTAAACCGTCCTTTACCTGGTAATAAAATCTGATGACGAGCATCATAAGGTAGCTCCGATGCACCTATACGTCCGCCGACCCGTAGTAATCCGTCTTTATCGATAAATAAGTTTAATCTCCGCATACTACTCTTTATAGGTTTACCTGACAATAAAGCCGATAATTCTTCATGAAAATAAATACGCTGTATAATCCGAATTAAATGTGAAATTGTTCTTTTCCGTTCTGAGACCGAAATACAACCGGATAATCGTGATTCCTTATCCATACAATTATGTGCAAACCGTAATAAATATGATGCAACATTCACTAATGTATCAAATGAACTATACCGATTAAATAAAAATTCCGAATCCAAATCCTCATTAATAGTTGTAATATTAACAGTTTTAAGTTTAGTTTTAAGTCCGGGTAACAAATCCGATGGAAATTCTGAGCATTCACTCGGCCACATTTCCGAGGGTTGATACAACCACTGTGGGCCCCACCACAGCTGATGTTGCAATAAATCCGCCGCGGTCGCACCTCGCGACGCCACATCCGCACAATTCATTTCACCTGGCACATGTCTCCAGTGAATTGGTACCGTAGACGAATTTATTTGTGACACTCTATTGCCCTCAAATACCTGCAGGTTATGAGCTGGTGTACGAAGCCATGCGAGCACTATAGTGCTGTCACACCATCCTACTATCTCTTCAAATTCAATGTGTTTCAATGAAGAAACAACATGATTTATAAGGGTAGTAAGTAGCGCAGCCCCGTTCAATTCCAATTTTGGAATTGACTGTTTTGTCTTCAGTGAGGCTACTCTTGATTTCGCGATGAGTAGTCTCACGAGAACGCCGCCGGTTGGTTGTGTCGACCGAATATAAACAGCTGCCGCATGACCTACGCTTGAGCCGTCACAAAATCCATGAAGTGTATAACGCGCATCTCCGTCCGGTTTTAAACATCTCGGTATGCTTAAAAGTTGTAAATTGGGTAAGTCCGATATCATGTCTCGCCACTGCCGAGCAATGTCCTCAGATACCGGTGCATCCCAGTTAATTCCGCATTTTTCACTAGTATTGGTCACTTGCTGCAGCAGTCGTTTAAACGTAAATACTACCGGCGATATCCAACCAAGTGGATCGTATAATCGAGCCGCCGTGGAAAGTATATTTCGTCGAGTCACCACATTAATTAATGGTAAATTCACAATATAAGTGAAACTATCCGAAGTTGGATTCCATTGTATTCCAAGCATTTTAACAAAGCCTAAACCAGACGTACCATCGAATGTACGTGGGATTTCTAAATGATCCGGAGGTAAACCATCCAACAAATCCGGTACGTTGGATGACCATTTTCGTAGTTCGTAACCGGCCGATTTCATAAGAGCTATTAGCTCATCTTTCAGCTCCTGAGCCTCCTGAAGGCTGTCCGCGCCGCCGTTTAAATCATCCACATAACTATTCCGCAACAAAAGCCGAGCTGCCCGTGTTTTAATTGTGTCATCTTCATGAGAACTCTCCGATTTAAGCAACTCATCGTATGCTAATTGATGAAGGCACCGTATCGCAATGAAAGGGCTAGACCTTAAGCCATATGTATTGGTTGTCAATTGATAAACAAGTAACGGTTCCGAGGAAGATGCTCTCCAGTAAATCAGTTGATACCTACGATCCTGAGGAAAAATCCACGTCTGACGAAACATCATCTTTGCATCCGCTGTAAATACTATGCGTGGCCATCGAAAATTCATTATGATATCCGTTATATCATTTTGCAACCGCTCACCCGTGTATAAACAATTGTTTAAAGAGGCACCTGTACTAGAAGGGGCGCTTCCGTCAAAAACTACACGGATCTTATTTACGTCTCCCGATTTCTTAAATACTCCATGATGTGCCAAAACGTAATATTCTTGCCCCGAATCAAAATCAAAATTTGAAACCTCCATGTGTCCTAGCGAAATATATTCATTCATAAATTGAACATATTTTTCACGAAATTCAGGTTGCCGTTCCATTCTACGCTCAAGCGCCATAAACCTTTTTAAAGCCGTTTGTCGAGAATCACCCAATCGTGGATGTTCCGGTTTAATAGGAAGCCGAACTATATATTTCCCGTTCATATCACGTGACGTAGTTGACGTAAACAGATGCTCGCACTCAATATCCGCCGGGTCTTTAATCTTGGCCATCGGTGGCTCCTCAGACCGCCAAAATTTCTCTACCGCCTCTAATAGAGAGATGCCCGAGAAAACCGAATTGTCCAATTCATTTAATTGGGTAGGACCGAAAATTGCGAAATCAAAAATTGTTCCTAAAGCATAAGGACCGTCCTTAAGTAAATTAATTTTTTCACCGTTTAGAATTTTGCCTAATATATCACAACCGAAAATTATGTCTATTGTTGACATCCGACATGAACCGTCATCCGATAATTTAATATGTGTCCTTGGGATATCTATCTTACAAGCTAAATATGAAGTAGGATTCTTCAAAACAACCGCCGTAACCGATAACAAAGGATTTTCCGAGTTAACAGGCTTAAAATGAATCGTAACACAACTTTGACTACCGTTAGTCTTTACACCGCCGACGCCCGTTAAAGAAGTTTGTGTGTAATGTCGCTTTAATCCCAAATTAGTCACAAATTCGCTTTTAACTATTGTAATTTGTGATCCAAGATCTAATAACCCGACCGCCTTAATAAATTCATTATTAGACTTTTTAACCTCAACAATAACCGTAGGTAAAATAACATTATCCGATATCTTTGGAGTTGAAGCCACACTACATGTTTGTAATTGCTATTCCGAACTATTATTTTGTTGACGAGATGCAGTAGTCGGGCTCAGCGACCGTTCGGAATCCCGTACCGCATAGCCACGTGAACTATTGCCGAAATCATTATCACTATGCCGCCGCTGATAATGCATGCTATTGTTGCTGGGGCGCTCCGGCACTGGCGAGCGTCGTGAGTTGTTCCGTCCGCGCGGACTGCTACCACGTCGTGAAACAGGCGATGAGCGCCGATCCGCCGATGCAACCATCGTCTGCCTACAATTATGTTGTCTGTTATCTAACTATATATGCATTGGAGCGCGCCGTAGACATTGTACAAATTAATTTATTATGACCGACATTGCCACACAAATTGCACGGTATATTTCTATTACACGATGCAGCCGTATGTTGCCCGAAACATCTAAAACACAATTCGTTATTTTTAACCCAATCTTTCCGACCGATAGTTGTCAAATTACCAAATTTAAAACAATCGTAAATTAAGTGACCCGAAAATTTGCAAAATAAACAATTTTTGCTATAGCCGCCACTGCCACTGCCACTGCCACCGCCGCTGCCGCTGCCACTGCCACCGCCGCTGCGGCCGCCACCGCCGCCGCCGCCGCCCATGTTACCGCGATCTAAACGTGTGTAGTTATTGTTATCTACAACATGGACATTACGCTCCGGCCGCCGAGTGCGATCTGCATATGTCGGAACCGGTTCCGCGATAGCAGTATCCATTAATCTGCATTCATTTTGTAAAAACTCCGTCAACTGATTAAATGTCGGTAAACTAGCCGTATTACCGCCGTACTTTTGTTCGAAACGAGACTTTACGTCGATTGGTAGCTTCGACAAACTAATATGTAGCAATAAGTAACTCCACTCGTCCGTAGGTAAGCCTAAATTATTTAAAGCTCGAGTCGATTCTAATAACGGATTAAGAATCTTAATTCTAAGACCTACATTTTTATTTAGCACCGGCAAATGAAGAATTCGCGAAATATGAGAATCCGCAATCATCCGTTTACATTCTCATATCTTCCCTTCAAAATATCTAAGGCCGTATCTAATGACTCATCGATCATTGGCAAGTGTCGTATTAAGGAATGCGGTTCATTTTTTACATTTGAAAATAAATAATGAAACTTCTCCGTTTTTGAGACATCTTTCCGAGACAGCACCAAGGATGTAAATAAACTAATAAAACTAGTCCATGAGTAAATATCCCCATCGAATGCCGATAAATTAATAGGAGGTAACCGTGCCGTTTGAATACTCTCAGTAGGTACATGCGTGCCCCCCAAGTTCGGAAATCCCGCCGAAATCGCATCCAGCTGGTTGTACCACAGCTCAGCTTCACTAAATTGTTTTTCATAAAAACTTGTTATCTCTTTATCCGGTTCACTGTTTAAAATGCCTTCATATGACTCGCTCAATAACGAATACTTTTCTTCGAGTTTACGTAACCGTGCAGAAATAACACTGGAAGTGTAATTTTTAGAATTTATCATGTCAAACGTACCCTTTAACCAATCATATTGAACTTTGAACTTGGTTTGAGAACATTTCGCCGCCATGTTAACTCAATTAACAAAATTATAATTCAATATTATGAACCGAATATTTATTGTAATTCGAAGCTACAAACCTATACCGAGTAAATGCTATATATAGCTGAATATTAAAAACAACGTTTAAATTAACACCGAAAGAAAACAAAGAAAATTACGTGACTAAAACTTTATACGAAAAAACCATCCGGTTCGAAGGACCAAAATTTATGTTCGAGAAGTGGACTGTATTTATTTTTGGTTTTGTTTTGTCTGTCTAGGCGTAATTTCTTGGCATTGATCTTCACCAAATAATGGGGTAACCACTCACCTTGACCGCCGAGGGCTGGGCAGGAATCCGACACGTGGAAGATGGAGTACACACGACCGTCACTTATTTGAACAAGCTGGCCAGCTACACAATCACCAAAAGTTTATAAAATTGTATATAACAACCGAAATGTCCATTAATACCACCAGATAGTTTTATAGATTAAGTCTCAAAAAAAGCCGTCCGATCGTGACAAGCGCCGAATGAGCAGAGAGAGACCCGCCTGCTGGTTCTCTTGTAACTTCTACCCACTTTCTCATCAGTCGCAGATATTGCGATTACCCACAATATAAAAATGAATCTCAATGCCTAAACAGGCGAAAAGGAATAAATTACGAGGACGATTTAAAACACGAGCGTAGCGAGTGTTTTAAACGTAACCGAGTAATTTATTGCTTTTGCGCCCGTGTATCATACTACGTTTTTCAATGCATAGTGTGAGGAAATAAAACAAATATAATCTTGTGAACTTTAAATTATGATTGGCTCAAAAGGACTGTATCCAGAGCCGTTAAGCAGTGGAAAAAAAAAGTATAACATTTATAGTACACAGGAAAGGTTGCAGGTTAGCCAACTTCTAGTAAATAAATTAAAAAAATAATAATATTCAAGCCCTAGGGCAAAATAGTCGACTTTCTGTTCGGTTTTGATGCATAAAAAGTGGGCCTTTACGAGCACTTGCATTGAAAAATATATAGTAACATTTTTTTTAGGTCTGAAGTGTTTTCGTACTTCTTTGTAAGGCGATCCACTATAACGTCATCTACGTATTTCATTTTTGGGTAAACGTTTATTGAGTATTTGATAAAGATTTTCACTGAAGGAAAACGCGAGTGGATGAAATTTTTTTGATAGAATTTAATTCCGAAAATACTCTAAATTGTTTTATTTTTTCCTGTAATTCTGAAATCCTAACTAATTTCATTGTGAAATTGCATTCAAAATGTGGTATTTGTAAAGTCTCCTTGAAACTCTTTTGACAAAATAGCTTAGTATATTTTATATTAATAAAATACAGACATTTTGCTACTTTTCCACGAATCCGTCCCATTCGCACTGAGGGTTTTTTCGCATATGGAGGTAACAGGGACGCTAAAACTTTTACATATCGCCTTAAGGCGGACATCAAAGATCTTTCTGGGTAAGCTTTTGCTTAGTTTTGACTTATTCTTGACATATTCCAGAATTTTCTTAGAAATAATATCTCCTATATAAATTATATCCCTATGTCTGCCACTAATATTTATTTACTTTTGGTTTACGTATTATATTATTTATTTTTGTTATATATTAGTGTATATATTTATCGTATTATATGTATTTGTATGTACAATGTTATACTTGTGTATTTATTTTAGGTATTTGGTATCCATTTAATTATTTTATAGCACACTGTGCGTAAAATGGCAGCTTAACGCACGCTGCGCGTGCGTAAAGTCGGCATTTTCCGCACTTGTGCTATGAAAAATTATACGAAACTCGTGCGAGAAACTTTTTCTCGACTCGTGTGAATGCAGCACTCGCCTTCGGCTCGTGCCGCAAACTCACACTCGTCAGAAAACGTTTCATCGCTCTCGTATCGTAATGTACTAATTATTTGTTTTGTGCACCACCTTCGCGTTATTTTTTCCAACGATCAATTTCCACCCAAAGGTTGTCTGGAAGAAATCGCTATAAGTTATAAGGCCGCCAATCGTTACCTTCTCTCATAAGTTTGTTCTTTTACCTTATTTTATTTATTTGGTGTACAATAAAGAGTATTTGTCTTGTCTTGTCTTGTCCTATAGTCTCCGCCTACCCCTCTGGGAGATAGGCGTGAGTAGGTATGTAATATCGCCCACTATTTTTGCAGTATGTGGATAAACGGATCCGATCAATTCAATAGTTTTTAAGTGGACGTCTCCTGTGGTTAAAAATCAGTATATTTTTATAGTATCTGATTAATAAGATAGCAAAGCACAAAACTTTTTGAATTTTTGTAAAATTACTATTGTTGCCGAAGTTAGCGACAGCGATATTTATCACTTTTAGCATGAAGTTGTGTCAGATGACGCGTCACTATCTATACATGCCGTTTTTTTGAGATATCGAAAAAATAATTTTATTTCATAAAAATCTTCGTATAGGAAACGGGTTCATTATGCTACAGGCGGTCGGTTACATCCCTAAAATGACGAAACCCTGAAAACTGAAATGAAAATTGCTTCTGAAATCTTTACGTGTACTGTAGAAAACAGCCCTCCCATTGCTAGATTAGCTAGACGAACTTAGAGGGGTCCAAAAAATCACCATTCACGACTTGGAACGAAATAGATGCATTGAATTTGATCAATGCCACGAGTAATAGAAAAATGTTGTGTTGTGTCAGTGATTGTACCACAGAACTATTAAGATTGTATGAATTATACTCTAAGCAAAACAGTAAACCAAGAAGTTTATTACCAGTTAATGACCAATCAGCATGAAGACAGAAACAGGGGATCTAAAAAGGCCAACTTGGGTGAATCATAAAATGATTTGAAAGTAGGATAGAGTCGAGAGTTTTTTCACACGTGCAAAAGAGACGGCATTAGAACAGAATCATAATGTGATTCACGCAAAACGGCCTTTTTAGAGGACCAGAAGCAAAAATATAAACACAAAAATAAACAACAAAGTTAAAGCACAGAGAAATATTAGGATGACAAGCAAGGCAGCGTTAATCAACTTCGTCTACATAAGTTCTCTAGTTTTATGAAATATGAACCAACAAAAACAATGAAACATACACTGTGCAGAGCAAATGAAAAAGAAAATGCAGTACATGGGAATTTTCGTAAAAATAATCATATAGTCTGTTTTAAGTAATAGGTAATATTCTGTCGATTACAAACGGCGTTGTCAGTTTCTAAACGCTCGCTATTTTATTAAATTATAATTATTATTATTATTATATTGTAGAATTCTTAATTTTTTTATTTGCCCCGGCATATAGTAATTCTGTTAGAAGTATTGGGGGCTGCCACGCTCCGCTCCGCTTCGCACGGCTCCCAATATGCACTTACATGTAAACCTAACTCTATGCTCCGCTCGTCGTTGCACCTATTTTTCACTTTTTTGTGAAAGACTTTCGATTTCGGCTTAGAAAATTATTTTACAAATGAAAAGTAATTTTACAAACGGCAGGCATTTTCCAATTTGCAAAACAGCGAGCGTTTGGGAACTGACGACGCCGTTTGTAAACGGCGGAATTTTACTAGTTGTCTGCCACATATAAAATAGAAAGCAACTATTCCTGGACACGAGGGAAATTACAATAATCAACGAGGAATTTTACGCGAAAAGCGATACAAAGGTGGACTGTCGCTCTATTAAATTTTCTGCTAATTGAGAAATACTTGACCGTTGGCGTGTGTAATCGAATGTCCATATACAAACTCATTACCAATAGAATATCGACCTTATATTTTGATGATAGAGTAGCAAATACAATGGAATGACAACAATGTATTGGTCGAGTTACAAGGGTGCGTGGTGATGGGCATGTGTGGTTGAGCAATTTGGGTGAGAATTTCATATAAATTCCACAACTTAATGTTTGGCATCCACTGATACAGTATAGCTGAGTTGAGAGTTCGAAACAGACATAACTGCAGACAAATTATATCAAAGTTGAAGGACCTTCGCCACGCAAAGTTGGAAAGCAAAATGTAATTGGAAATAAACATTGCTAATAACATAATTCAAGGCATTTTTAAGCAGAACAAAAGAAATACTAAATAGGGCTACAGAAATTAACAGTACCATAGAACACGAACGTGTACTAGAAAATCATATCTCTCAATAAAATTAAATAAATATACATCGTCACGACATGAATCCCCGAGGGATTTGATTTGTGCAAGTCACAGTCCACACTCGCTACACCCGCGTTTCACCGACGGTTATTACGTCCTGACGTGATGAGTGATGAGATCCATCGCTGTAATTCGGGCACAAATATCCACTTTGTAGAGCATGTAAGTTTCCTTACGATGTTTTCCTCACCGTTCAGGAAGTGATAAGTAAGAACAAATACTATGCACATACATTCCAAGAAACTCGTGAGTGAATGTCCGACCGGGGATCGAACCCGGATATCAAGATTGAGAGGCCGCGTTCTACCCTTGAGCTACCGCCGCCGCTCAATAAACTAGGTTCCAAGTTTCAAGTTTGTATAATGTCACCGGAAAATAATAAGAATCGTAAGTTGATAAATTCACTAGGTTAGGTTAGGTTAGTTTAAAAATTACCATGAAAAAAACCTGCCGTGAAATTATAAACTACCTAGTGAACTGATCAACTTACGATTCTTGTTATTTTCCGGTGACATACATACTTACATCGTACAACTAGTGTTTGGGTTCCGTACGTTATCTGCATAAAAACAAGAAATCAAAGGGTTTACTATTTTTTCTTGGCATCTAATTTGAGCTTTATCGACTTCGTTGTTTTCAAGTAATACCACAGCTAGCAGAAAAGATAAATAAATTAAAAGAGGTTTCTATTTTATTCTGGGACCCGAAAATCCAATCCAACGAAGCGCAAATGAAGCTGAAGCCATTAAAATCATTACGGTCATGCATGCACTTGGAAAACTTTCTGAGGAAACCTCATCGTTATCTTTCTCTTTGTTCTGGTCACACTGACCACATGCAGTAGTTAATATGCAATTCTTACGGTCTTTATAATAAAGTTCATAATGAAATGGAGAAATAGTAAATTATGCGACAAAAGGAAAACTTGACAGCAATTTGAGCAAACAACAAGGGAGTGAATGGAGGTGTGAAATTTTGCTTAGACTGCGGTTGACCGTTTGGGACAGTGAATAAGGCTAGTTTATTTGGGATAATAATAAAGCCTGCGAAAAACAAATTAAATCCCAGCGAACTGCTGCACACTGTTATACTATCAGAGCAGTGGCAAAATTAGCTATGTAACATCCTACCGACATATTAAATTAAACGTAGCAAACTGTAATTTCACACGACCACCTGGTTTACTGGTAATAAATTACTGAACTTCCGAAAGAACTTATGAACCAAAAGTCAAAAATAGGTGCGACGACGAGCGAGGCGAGGAGGAGCTGTTAGGTTTACTTGTAAAATAAAATAAGAAGCCGAGCGAAGCGGAGCGGAGCGAGGCGAGGTCTCTAGTTTTAACAGAATTCTTGACATACAAAAAATCATTTTTTTCGGAAATCTACGATAAAAATACGAGTAGCTGACAGTAGTTTTCAGAATTTTCAGTATTTCATTCGGTACTTTTCTAAGTTTTCGGTAGATTAGTATTTAAAGCTGTAATATTCATAAATTGAACATCCTCATTTTTAATTTAGTTTTCGGAGCTTTCATTAGGACCCGTTTATTTGCTAACAATTAGTTTTGATATGACATTGAAATTAAAGGTACATGCTTTTTACAGCAACAATATAACATGGCTAAATTTAACAAATAAATCACGGGACAAGAAAAAACATTGACCTTGATCTTGATCAACAAAAATCTTTTAGTAAAAGTGTACGTGCATAAATAAATAAACACCCAATACGAATCGTTATTCACAAATAAAATGAAAAACGGCCGAGTGCGAGTCGGCCCTCGCTCTTTTAGGGTTTCGTACATATGACCAATTATTTCATACTAGATATTTATTTAATTTTAGGTAATGCTTCGATTCCGTCAGACATAAAAACTTCAAAATTATGTTGGTTGAGTATTTGGGGACGTAACCCTAAAACTACATTATAAATCGGCGTTTTTAGTGTTTGTTTTTTAGAAACAGCATATGGTACATTATATACTGAAATTTCAAATACCTAAGTGCTTTGGCCTTTTTGGCCTTTACCCCGTAACAAAAATGGTCTAAAAATGGCAACTTTGATAGCCGACCATTTCTTTATTTTTTAAGTTAAAAAGAAATAAAAAATATAATTATACCTAACTTAATGAGCTCCAGAGAATGACACCCCATCATGATGGACTTCCGCAAAGTAACGCCTTTTTCAATAAATTTTAATGATACCAAGGGTAAAAAAAAACATTTTTTTCGGCTCCATCGTCATGGAGATGACATAGGACGCTAGTGTATTTAAAGCTAGTCAAAGACTATTATGCCCTACCGTCACCTATTATGAGGCCCCTGAAAAATAATTTAATTACATTTTAAATTCAAAATTAAGTTTTGAGTCAACATTTTGTACAACATATAAAAATTAAAGGTTTCTATCTCATTCCGTCTAAAAGCTAGATACCCGTGATATACGGACAGAAAGACAGACCGACGGACAGCGGAGTGACATTAATAGGGCTCCAATTTGCCCTTTGGGTACGGAACCCTAATAAAAAGGGAAATAATTCAAGATGAAATTATACACTTTATGTTCAGAAGTAAGAAAACCACGTAAACACACGGCAACCATGTAAATATCCACATCGTTCCAATTACACAAAAATATACATTAGTGGACGTTATGAAAATTGGCCAGCCACCAGCCCCCCTTTTCTGTATCTTTGGTTGCCAACTGAACCGGGTGCGTATCATTAAAAACATAGATAAAAACAGAAATTTCAAAATTGCCTTTAGTGGGTATTGAACTATTAACGAACTGTGTCGTTACTTCAAGTGCGAACGTATCCTTAGACAATCGGAATTCGATAGTAAATTTATGTTTTTGATGATAGGCACCCAGTCCAGTTGGCAACTGGAGATACATAATAGGCCCAGACTGGGGTCCTCTAAAAAGGCCGCTTTGGATGAATCATGTTATGATTCTGTTTTAATGCCATCTCTTTTGCACGCATGAAGAAACTCTGACTTTATCCTACTTTCAAATAATTTCACGATTCACCCAAGTTGGCCTTTTTAGGTCCCCCGGACAAGCAAAAGAATCACTGCCAGACAAATGGAATTTTGTGATAATTTCAGCATGCATCGACTCTGCAGTTTTCAAGTTATGTTGCAGGCAGATATCGAGGCCTCGTTATATTCATTTTTAAACTGTAACGGTTATTGTTGAACATAAGAATTACTGTTTTTTACACTTACTACCCCCAAAAAAGGAGTGTATTGTTTTCAGGGTTCATATATTAATTTTTCTTTAGAATCTCTATACCATCCGGATTGGCACTGGGTATAAAAGTATTCAGTAAAAATAAATAATAAAAAAATATTAAAAACACGACTGCCATAATTACAAAATGAACTTAGTAACGACACCCATTGCAGTCAGGGGACAACTCTACATTGGATACGTGTTGTTTTGTATTAAAAAGTCTTTTCGTATTTAGAATGAAAAAGTTTATTTACATTTAATTGTAGTATTAAACATTATATCATAAGAATACACATTTCTCTTATCGAAACTATGACAGAAATAATTTTCTATGTTTGAACACTTGGCGATTTATCCATCGCAAGGAGATTGTATCATTGCAGTATAGAAACGCAGAAAGAAAAGTAAATCTGGATGTGAGGAGCTCTGATATTGTATATAATTGTAATAATTGTAATATGTAGTAGGTATATATGTGCCATTTTGTTCGATGACTTTCTGCCATCTTGTAGGGCGTGACATGATCCCGTTGATGTAGAAATGTTGGGACTTCTAATAAAAAAACGCGACAAGTAGTTTTGGCAGTCCTCTCTTGATGTTAATCAAATCATACTTCGGTCGCAAATACACGCTTTTAGGGCATGCAGATTTATGTACCAGTAGGTACCTGCCAATCTAAGCTTGGACCAACTCCCATACAAATTTGCCTACTGTCATTTAAACGTTCTGAACTCTTCTCTTTCTCTAATAACGTGCGTTTATAAATTTTCTTTTAGTTTATAGAGTACTTGTATTTTCTTGGATAGATAGTGTTTTGTTCTCCAGACAACGACATCAATCGGGCGGCGGCGGGCGGCAATTTCCCAGGATAATGGAAAAATTCCATGGAAATCACCTGACGCTGCGTCGGGAGACTTGCCTTCACCTTTTTGAAATTGTTTCTCTTCGTAACGTAGAAAATTGTTGTTGGCGTTAGGTTTCACTAAAATATCATGCATTATTACGACGTTTTTTTATTATTATGGTAAAGATGTTCTAACTCACGAGGTCTGTTTGGCTATGGTTGTAGGTTGTAGTAGTGAGGTGTACAGATTTTGTTTGTAGTACACGTTTGGTGTGTGTTGCACGTTTTTTGGCGCGCTTGAGGCACAGTATAAGAAAGTAGACAGTATTCCATCTTCATACAAACTGGTTGAAATGAGCCCCTCCCGAAACTCGGTTCCACTCAGTTTACGACAGTCGCGGTTGCATCGCAGTTACGTACGCACGTTGCCGGGTTGACAATGTAAGCCGCTTCCGCGCATTTTCGTAAATTATTGCACGAAATTATAGAATATGTTGTGCATTGTATGGCTGTTTAAATACAACTTTATCGGACCCAGAACTGACATTTTCAAATACGTAAACAGTCAGTTGGCAGCCCTAGCGCATGTTTAGGCACCGAACGGCCGTAGGTATTGATTTCAAGGACACCGCAAATTAAACTGCTGTCTACTTCCTTATACTGTGCCTGAGGTTACGCACACTAGGAAAAAGTGCGTGTGAACGCGCTACTACAACCATCGGCAAACTAACTTCATGAGATATAATACATCTGTATTAGGTCAGAGGTGCTCCGTGTCAAAAATACTGAATATAGCGTACTAAAATATTAAGTGGGCCAAAGACTGGGCGAAAAAAATGTTGAAAACGGCGACTTGAAAATACAAATTTGAGTTGAGTTGAATAATTCTAAGGCGAACAATTGTCTATTTTAGTGACAATTAAATTTTCAGTAATAAAACTAGGGACGTCGCCTCGCTCCGCTCCGATTCGCTCGGCTTCTTATTTTATCTTAAACGTAAACCTAACACGCTTCTCCTCGCTTCGCTCCTTGTCGCATCTATTTTTTGACTTTTGGTTAAATATTTTCGATTTCATACTTTAAATTCGCCCACTCAGTTATTTTAGTCACACGCTTTGGTAATTATTCCGGACACTTGAAGTCGCTAATTATATTTTTATTCGCCCGATTAATAATTTCCCGATTCAAACCCAGAGTTTTTAAGAGATTCTCATAATAAGTCAAAACTTATGCATCTACTATTATAGCCTCACCAAACGACTGACAAAATTGTTCTCATCCAAAGAAAGTTCCCATGTTTTCACAGAGCAGCACATAAGTCTCGATTGTTCAAAAGAAAAGCGTAAGCCAGTAGAAATCTTCGCGGAACAAGCCCGTGGACAAGCTTAGACCTTGTCTTGTCACAATGCAGTATTAGGGATGCCCATACAAAGCTCCTAAGCTGGCTACATGCGGTCACCGAATTACTTCCGAATAGAGACCGATTCAAGGAGGCATTCGATTACGACTTATTTAGATACGTTTGGAAAGAGACGTTGAGTACGTTTGAATGGAGAGGGCTGTATCCATGGAGTTTTTGAATGTATCAGAGACGTAGAGAATAATATATAATTTTCTTAAAAATATATTGTAATGTTATCATTTCATACCGTAAAGACAAGCCACTAAGTTCTTGATCCTGGAGAGTTATTTCAAGTCTTTAGGAAGTGTCTCAATAAGTGTCAAGGAATATGTTTAACTAATGTTGTAACATTCGACATGTTGTAACATTTTGCTAATGATCTGATGGTCGTAGCGGGTGGTGGCTGGATGAGGATGACTGAGGACCGCCAAGAGTGGCGTAATATGGGGGAGGCCTATGTCCAGCAGTGGACGAATACGGGCTGATGGATAGATGGATGATGTTGTAACTATCCGAGACTATGACGTTTTAGGGATTTGTTCTGACATTCTTTGTATTTGTCATGCATGATGTCTTACGCTAACGATGGGCTTTGACATTTTTTGACTTCGAAATAGTGATGTACCTGACTCCAGAGAGGTGCTTTGTTATTATTTCACTTTGAAATAGTGATGTACCTGACATTAGGGATGTGGTATTCGTAGTGATATGCCTGACAATGGGGATGTACCCGAAACTAGGGATGTGCCTGACATTGCAGTTGTTCCTGATAGTAAGGATGTCCCTGACTCTAGGGATGTCCCTCACACTAGGGATGAACCAAAAAAATCTGCCAAAATATTTTTGGGAAAATTTTCTTTCGGTCATATCTTCGCAGTGGAAGGTGGTAAACCCTTAACGGTTATACCAATAGGTGTCAAAAAAGGTTCATTTTTATTTTTTTATTTAAATATCTTAAAGGCCCATATCTCCTAAACGACTGAACCTAGACCCATGTTGATGGTACTCTATAAAAAAACGTTTCGCCGAGATCCACCCGCTGGAAATGTCAAAACTTTAACGGCCCATATCTCCTCAATGGCTGAAGCTAGACCCATGTTCATGGTTCTATGAGAAAAGGGGCTGCCAAGATCAGGTTTTTGATAATTTTTCGATTTGACTTTCATTGGCCATATTTCTAGAACAATAAAACTGAAACATGTGTCGTTTTATTTTTGAGAAAAGCACTATACATGCTTCAACCATTAAATAGCCCCTCTGTACTCGTATATAAAAGTCCTCACCCTGCTCGTCCAGGAGAGCTCATTTACTGGTCTTTGCAGTAATAAACTATAAAATATTCTTGACCAATTATGTATCATAAAGAGCCTTGTATTAAACTATGTACAGTTCTCAAGGCATTATGAAATTGTTATTTTAATTATTTGATTTGATTTTAATTATCAACAATTCGTTTTATGATAAACCTTGTTGTAGAATTGTGTAAGCAAATTGTAGAAAAAGTCGGGATTAAAAAAAAAAGATAGAAAATTCCTTATTTTCAGGCTAATCCAGAAGCACAAATTGTTTAGTTCCTGAATCAAGGATATCGTGTAGAAGCCGTGAATTGAGAAGCTTATAAGATTGCTTCGTACAAAAGGGAGCTTATTGTGCAAGAATTATGGACTGGAACTTCACAGAACAAATTGAGATTCACTAAAGATGTTTAATTTCCTTTACTATTGAGATTTTTGACTTTTATGAAATATCTGATAAAGTTGTAGAGATTAGATTATTATTCCTTAAATTTTGTTTAAAATAGAAAGTGAAAATATCAGTTTTATCATCAGCATACATCTCGAAATTAATTTATACCAGCCAAGAGCGAGTTAGGGTTCCGTACCAATACAACAGTGAGCCGTCAATAGTTGGTCTATTATATATAAAAAAAAAATTATATGTATAATCTATACCTATATATTAACGGAAAACTGCAGGATTTATGGACAGTTTAATAGACACAAATAAAATTTAGGGGTCCTGTACGAATTGACTCGGGGTTGTTCTTAAATTAGTCTGGGGGCACAAATAAAAGTTTTCTTATTTTGAAAAAAGCGTCATTGAAATCTGGTCCTGACCATTTACCGAGTTTGCAGTATGAATTTGGCTATATCAATAAAAGTCACCTTATGTACACTGACTGACTGATGCTAGACAGTAGGTACATGATAGATAGATAGATAGATATAATCTTTATTTGCCCGTCACCAGTATGTTTTTTAAAAGGCCGTTAATTGGGAATACTCGTAGATATATTGCAAACTATTCTAGGAAACTTAAGTGATTCGATAATAGTTCTTGTGAGCATGATTTTAGTAATTGTATAAACTCTTAGATAACTGTGTAACAATTTTGCCAATTACAATAACTGATAACATAACTTTGTAAAGCAGGCTCATATTAGACCTTATGAACATGTCAACAAGACACATTCGAAGAAAAATTAAAAACTTATATTTTTATTTAAATGTCTACTTTTGTCACTAGATATCTTTGTTATACCTAGAAAATCTCAGTAAGCTATCTTTTAACTCGTTACATCCATTATAAATTATATTCTTATAATGTATCGTAGACTCCAGGACCAAGACAAACCAAACATGGTTTCATGGTACTAAACAATGCTAAAATATATAAAAAATATATATATATAATATATATACAAGTTGACTTTTTGATCATCGTCCAAATTCATACTGGTGGCTTGGTAAGTGATCAGTATCATTGATCAATAACAATTTTTGTGAAATTCGTAAAATGAAATTTCGGCTTCCCATAGAAATTCACTTCCAGTTACGGTAAATCACTATGGGAAGTCGAAATTTCATTTTACGAATTTTGCAAAAATTGTTATTGATCAATGATACTGATCACTTACCAAGCCACCAGTATGAATTTGGACGATGATCAAAAAGTCACCTTGTATACCATCAATCGGTCCCAGGCATGGTGGGCCACCTGGTTGTGCTTGAGAGCTGCTCTTTTACTCTCCCCCGAGTAACTTCGGGGTGGTTCCGAGCACGATGGTGGTACCTCCACAGTCGAGCTCGGCATCAGCTCTACCACCTATGACAGATGGAAGACTATAATACTCAATTAATGATTTTTCAATGCACGTGCTCGTAAAGGCCCACTTTTTATGCATCAAAACTGAACAGAAAGTCGATTATTTTGCCCTAGGGCTTTATTGTTATTTTTTTTTTATTTATTTAAAATGGTTGGCTAACCTGCAGCCTTTCCTGTGTACCATAAATGTCATACTTTTTTTCCACTGTTTAACGGCTCTGGATACCTAGTCCTTTTGAGCCAATTACAATTTAAAGTTCACAAAATTATATTTGTTTTATTTCCTCACACTATGCATTGAAAAACGTAGTATGATACACGGGCGTAAGAGCAATAAATTACTCGGTTACGTTTAAAACACTCGCTACGCTCGTCCTCGTAATTTATTTCTTTGCGCACTTGTAGCATAAACTACTATTAGAGTGCCATATGAACTAATCAAAAGTGATATTAAATAGTGTCTTCATAGTTTATGATACCATGTTATTAGGGCGCTACGGAAAAAAAATCGACACTTTAAGGACTTGCATATCTACTTTAGTAAATAATGTATTATTTTGATAAAATAGTATATTATTTTTGGATTTTTTTTCTAGGGATCTGTTAAGAGTATGACATAGCCAAAACAAAAACCAGTTCCGGGCATGGCTTATTCTATTTTACGATAGCGCGCGGGGGGAAATTCGTCCCGGTCTCTAAGCTCGCGTCACCATAGCAAAAATACGAATAGAGTGGACGAGGCAGGGTCAAAAGTAATACGTATTTTATTTTATCTAATTTATTAGTGTATTTCGATCATCGCCACACGGCATTGATCCTACTTGCTATCACGTCGGGACGTAAATTTATTATGGTCGGCTAAAAGTGGTTTTTTGAGTGTTTGATTTATCAGTTGACCCTCGGAACATTTCAGACACTCCTTTAGAGATACATAATAATATTGTGACGGTTAATTGTCACCATTACCCATTCTTTAAATATGTTTCGCCCGTTGAGCTGGTTTTACACTTCCGGGAAAATAAATTGGACCAAAAATTTCTTTACAAAAAATTTTTACTAAAGTTGTTATTACAAAAAGTGGAAACTAACAAATATTCTCAGAAGGAATGCACCACGTCACTATCTATCTCACTGTAGCCTATATCAATTATGCCTCTCTCATTCAACCACGTTTAACTGCGTTACTATCTCATTCCAACTCATTTTAAATAGCGTCACTATTTATCTCACTCTAACGCGTGTTAAATGGCATTTCTAATGAACGTCAAATATTTTTACTGCCCGCCACTCTTTCATTCTAAATTCTAATTATTTTAAAAAATACGCAGCTCCTTATATAGTAAAATAGCATTAACTTTTTTTTCAAAAGTAATACACAGAAATTGCCAGATCATTTGAAAAACAATATTTGATGAGCCGTTATTTAAGACAATTTGCAAAACTAACATAGGACATTTTTTTTCAGGGTGTGGTATCGAACTAACCTAACTACAAAAAATTGCTCAAAAATTGGGTTTTTAT
This sequence comes from Ypsolopha sequella, assembly GCA_934047225.1. Classification (NCBI taxonomy): domain Eukaryota; kingdom Metazoa; phylum Arthropoda; class Insecta; order Lepidoptera; family Ypsolophidae; genus Ypsolopha; species Ypsolopha sequella. Next base: position 12,887,061 of record OW203991.1, read on the forward strand.
TTTTCTTCCTGATGTAACATCATTTCAAGGTTTATTTTTGACTTAATCAATAGCATGACTATTCAGAGTTGCGCAACAAAAATTTTATTCTTAGAATTTAGAACTGGTTAGCTTTGACTCTCAAAAATCTATTCGAATTTATAAAAGTACCATCAACTCGAAGACTATCTACTTTTTGCTGAGGTCATAATTTGATATTCTGGTCAGTCATGAGCTGGCCTACCAGCCTTCCAAGGGAAAGCGTTGACTTTTGGGACACCTGTTTACCCTTGGGATAAATCGCCAAGTGTTTAAAATATAGAAATTTATTTGTATCATAGTTTGAAATGTTCAGGTCCCTTTACGCAAAATGAAAAAACAAAACTCTTTTAGGATTAATTTGTTGTCCCTTTGTTTGTCTGTTTGTCCGTTTGTCTAGGCAATTTTTCTGGGTAAAATCAATAAATGCTAATATTTACAGCCCTATAAAATATACATATTATAACGTTTTTATGGCCTTTTGTTTAACTTTTTCATACAAATTTTCTCCTTATGAAAATATAGAGATCAACACTTCACATAATATTTTGCATTTGAAAGAAAGCACAGAAAGGAACTGTAGAACAAATAATGTAAAAAATATAAAACCATATATTTACTGTTTGTTCAATGTGGCGATAGCTTTTGTTATTATTTTTTTTTCTTTGTTACAAAGATAATAAATATTTTCATACAAGGTTTTCCTTAAGGGCTATTTCTCCGAATTTGTAACAAAATATAAAGAAATAATTATAACGGTAAAGTACAACTTTTAGCTAAGACAATTTATTGTTAAAAGTTTGCTATATGCATAAACATATTTTAATGATATAACGGTATCTTCAAAATAATTGAATTTTCCATAAGCGTGATATCAGATTATTTAAGAAATTTACGGCTGGTATCACGACGACGGATAAGCCAATTATTTTATTACTATTGTAATATAATTAAAAATATGTTAATGCATACAGCAGACTTTTAACTATAAGTTTTCTTAACTAAAAGTTGTATTTTTACTTATTGAAATTGTATTTTTCATCAAGAAGTGCAAGATGACAAGATATTCAAAATAAGTTAATTGAATTTGTGAAATGGTTTCAGGTCAAAACAGTTTTCCATGAAACGGTAATTGTTTATACTTAGCAAAGTGTGTAAACTTAGTCATCTTAACATGAACGACGCCTGTATTTCTCTCTTTTTTATTTCCACTATAGATAAAAATATACAAACTTGTTAAACTTTGTGTAAAAACGAGGCAATATTGACGATATCCTGACAGCTATTATGATGGTGTTTTATCAAATTTTGCTTTTTGGGCTGTATAGAGACGTAGTTAGATGTCACTAGAATATACTCATGAAAAAAGATATGAAGAAAATAAGCTGTAGACTTCACATTCGGTTTATACCTATTGTATGAATTTTAAGAAAAATACAGGGGTAAAGGGACCTCTTAAGGAAAACCTTGTATTAAACTATTTGTTATCTTAGTAAAAAATAATTCAAGGAAAAAAATAAACAAAGCTATCGCCACATTGAACAGTAGATAATTAATCCCTTTAGAATAGAACAACATGGTTTTCATATTTTTTACATTATTTGTTTAACAATTCCTTTCTGTGTTGACTTTTAAATGCAAAATATTATCTCAAGTGTTCATCCCTACATTTTCATAGTGAGAAAATTTGTGTGAAAAACGTAAAAAAAAAAAAACGTAAAAACCTAAAACGTAATATAAATAAAAACGTCAAAAGTATGTTTTTACAGCTCTATAGAGGGCCGTTTATATTGGTATTTATTAATTTTACCCAGAAAAAATTGTCTAGACAAACGGACAGACAGACAAACATAGGGATAACAAATTAATCCTTAAAGAGTTTCATTGTTTTCATTTTGCGTAACAGAACCTGAACATGTAGCGACAGGATTATCTACGATCTAATAATTTTGCCATGCACTGTAAATATTTCAAAATAAATTTCTATATTTTAAATGCTTGGCGATTTATCCCAAGTAAGTGTACCTATATAATTTGCAAAAAACTTCACTTATTGGACCTGAAATGGTGAGCCAATACTAGAGGGTAATTTCACGAAAAGGTTATTGACCTTTGTTACAGATCTCAGTAAGTATAAGTAAATTAATTTGGGTTTCAATAACGATCACAAAATTATTCTTTTAGAGTAACATATATTATTTTCCCGCATAAAAGTATGAATTCATTCCAAATTCATTCAGTTTTGTTGTTATGACTATGGCACGATGTAGCTAAATCACTCATACGCATATTTTGTTGAGTTTTTAACGGCAGGAATATGATGCTCCTCAAAATATTACTTTATAAAATTAATTTCAATGTGTTTTGAAGTAGTTTTGGGAGATATTTATAGCTTGCAAAAAAGGGCACAGGTTCCACGTCTTACGGGCACCAACGCTAGGCGTAGACTGACAATATCTTGCTGCCGCTGACTGCATCAGTGGATTTACGTATTTTTGGAAAAAGGGGGTGCTTTTTTTGACCCGAATAACGTGGTATTTGGAAAATGAATAGATATCATTCACACTAATTTTATAAAAAAAAACCAACAAAATCGCGAAAGCGATACCTGAAACAAAATCGATAAGAAGTGTGCAATAGAGGATTACAAAAAAATTCATTGACAGTACAAATATGAATCGATTAACGTGGTTTGTGGAAAATGAATACCTTAAAGTTCAACCAAAAACATGTATTTTTTTTATGGCTATACGTAACCTAATTATTGCAACAAAATCATCCGAAAGCTGACATTTTATTTCAGTTTGTATTTTCGTTCCCCTTAAAACAGAAACGCGATTGGAGAAATTCGGCTCGATAGAAATATTTAATGAAATGAGGTCCTTTTCGACACCAATTCTCCTGGTTTGACGATTTAGAACGACATATAGACTGCAACTATATTATATTAAGTGGGTTTTAACAGTATCTAGGACCATTAAACGAAATTTTGATAGCAACTTTAGAACATTTTATATTAATAAAAAACCGACTTTTTGCTACTTTTCACTGAGAATTTTTTCGCATATGGAGTAACAGGGACGCTAAAACTTTTACATATCGCCTTAAGAATAAAAAGTAACCTTCGCTTTCGATCGGTACCATAAAAATACAGAATGGTTTTTTTTACATTTCACCGGCAAGTGATTTATGAAAAATCATTGAACGCAGTTTTGCCTATTTTTAGAAATAAAAGTATTCTTTCAGTAAATATTTAAGTTCCTTTCAGTAAATATTTAAGGTACTTTCCCTCCAATCATGGTCTGTTTTCCCACATTTGTTTATTGTTGGAAATACTGCTGCTGGCGGCGGGTTCGAAACACCGAATTGTGATGCAACAGATCTTTCCTGATGATTTGAAGACTTGATGGTGTTGATTAATAACACTGAGTTGTTTATACTGAATTTAATTATAACAGGACCTTTTACATATTTATCTCACAAAATATTGAATTTTATAGCGGCACCCTAGCCAAAGGTGAAAAACAAGATGTCGTCGAATACAATAATGCGCCCTCGCCGGAACAGCGGCATAGACAAAAACTAATATAATTAGCCAATCAACGTAGCATATGACAATTACAGCTGATTGGTCACTGATTTGCATAGACAATTGGCGCTGAATTTAAATTCGAATTAATATTAATAAGTTACAACAAAACATGTTGATTTTACGTCAACATTTATTATATATATTTTTTAAGTCTATACCTAGGTAGGTTGCGGATATCCTTTCCTTCTGTTATGTCAATAATTGTAGAATATTCCTCGCAGTGAACATAATGGAGTTCTGGGAATTATTTGGGAGCATTACACTGATCCTCTGTAATTCTTAATGGAATCACACAGGTGATCGCACAAACATTTTTTGATATGTTAGTGTCAGATGTTCTCAAACTTTGGTGCTCTTTTTTGTTTACAAAATGTAGTTCTCTGATGAGTACGCAAATGACGTATAGGTAGATGAAGGTTTGGCCACTTATAATCTTGTACAGATATTCTATCCCACGAAGTCCGTTGCGTAAGAGCGTTTTGTGGGTGTTGCGTTTTTTATATAGCTCTTGAGGTTACGGACACTAGTGCACGCACTATTACAACCTAGCCAAACGGACTTCAAGAGTTAGAATATCTGTAACCCATATCTATTACGAAATTAATCAAACCACCGTTAAACAGAACACGCATAAAAAAGCAGCAGGTTGTGTCTATACAACCGTATATTATTTAAGCGAATACTTCTTGCCATGAGGTATCTTTTGCCATCATGTTTAGATTTTGGAAAGCATAGTTGTTTTAATGATATTTACCGTTTTGGACCGGTAACTTTTGCAAAAAAACTCATTTCCATCTAGGTGCGTTGCAGCCCCAGAGGAACAAAATGGTTGATATACGATGATACGACACACTTTCTCGTTTCACTATTATAGGGGTCTTTCTTGCTTGGAACAATGTTAAATGTACTATTTTTAGTAATTCCATGGTCTTGCACCATGAGTAATTCGACACTGCATGTTGTGACCATCATTTAAGACTTTGAAGTTATATATGTTATTTTTTTAAATGCGACATCAATGCCTTTGTCGAGCTGAATTCATGAACGTCACTTGGATTGTCAGTGAATGTACATGACTACAGGATGTCGAAGCAGCTCTTAACTTTAATGCGGTTAGTAGAAGAGAATAGAATAGAATAGATTTTTATTTGTTTTCCAAAATAATACAAACATTTTAAAATAAATCTGTTACATTAAATTAAAGTAGATTTTTAGATTAAAGTCAGAGCAGAAATACGAAGAGAAAATTTACTCTTACACACAACTTCCAGATCTACTTTATAATTTAAAAATAATAAATATCTTATTATCTACTCTTCATTGTATTGCGTTTAAACATGATTTAGCAATGATGTGCAAGTGGCCCTAAAAGAACATCCGCAACCCTTGAGTTTCATCGATTGCTACTCGCCGCGCCGTAGCAAACCAAAAAGAAAATCCTTATTCCGGTTCGTTTTACAGTTTAGAAACCACTGGAATACAAACAGAAGCGGCTAATACTCTCAGCCTATTATTAGTGTACTTTATATATACGCGTTCCCAGTTCCCACCGAGTCTAATATGAAATATCGAATAAGAGCGCGCATTATTCACTAATACCTACGACTATATTCTACGAATACATTTTCATTGCACCTTCGCGTCTGGAAATAAAGATGGTTTTGGCTGAGTATGTTAGTCTAGTTATACTGGAGGCTTTACTTCTCGGTTCAAAGGGTCTAAGAGGGCGAAAAAACGATGAATGGAGCTTATGGAATCTAATAAAGTAGGAAATTCTTAGGAGTTCGTCTTGGGACGGATAATTTCACACTATTCGAGATATTTACGGAGAATAATCTTATTGTTTGAGTAGTACTGGAAAAGAAAATATATTAATTTTAATATTTTAATAGGCAAGCCTTGGATATCAAAAGGAATGTATGGTTAAATTAAATTAAATTAAAATTAAAATTCATTTATTTCAAGTTACGAAGACTCATATTGGAATAAAACATAAACAGATTAAATTAAATATAACATTCAATTGTACTAATAATAATAATAATAATAAAACACACAATATAATATAATAACTTCTCACCACGGTTACAAACACATGCCTGTTGCAACAGTGGCGTATGTAGGGACAATCAAGCCTGTCCGCGATCATTGCCAGGTTAAAAAAATCAAAGTAAAATTTCATAGATACAATATGGTAAAGTTGCCAGTATATAATGTACAGTGCTACAAGGATCTGATGGCGCGTGGATGACACTGACAGGGGGGCGCAGCTGTGAAACAAAGAGTATGGTAGCGGTGTTAGTTCCGATTTTGGACACAACCAATCCACGCGCTATGAGGTCCTTGTAGCACTGGAAAAGCTCACCACATTTAGCAAACATCAAACAATAAGGGGAAAGCGGAGGGAGTTCCACCATTTAGCGGTTCGGAAATCCGCTTACGTGGGCCCGCGACGCATCGCATTAGTGCTCCTATAAAATATGCAAGACCACTCAGTTTCCGAACGAACCTCGGCTAAAATACTTCGTTCAGACAACTATAAAACGACCTTATTTCCTTAACAAGAGAAGTGAATTTTGAATACTTGGTTTATGATAGAGTGTTGATATGCTACGTAATGGTAGACATGAAAGATTCTGCCATTCTAGGGATTTGGAGATTTTTTAAGGAATGTAGATAAATGTAGCACTGCAGAGGACAAAAACACGACAGCCAAACCTTGTTTTTTATTTTCTGAGTTGGAAGAATTTTACTGCACTTTATTCCTGGCTATGTAATTTTTTTATTTTTCATCTAAAAATTATGTGACATAAACATACATGCTCAAAAAATAGCTTTAGGGCAATATGCGAAAAAAATACGGGTGTTTCTTTTCTGTGTACCTATTTCATGAAATACACGGAAAATTTTAATAAATTTCTGGTATATGCATTTTGACTATATAATCTAGAGTTTTGAAATTGGAAAACATGTTTGGATAAATTTTCCTCAATAGAAATTATTGTTGAAATGAGGTCTTCAAACACACTTTTTCTCCTCGTTTGACGAATAAGAACCATATACAGAACTCAAACATATTTTATTAGGTGTGTTTCAACAATATCTAGAGATTTGATATTTGAAATTTTGCTACCTATTTTAGTTTTTTTAATAAAAAAATAAAACCAACTTTTTTCCCTTTTGCCCTGAATCCGCCCCTCTCGCACTGCGTGATTTTTCGCTTGGAGTGACAGTGACAAAAATAAAATTTGCATAGCCTCTTAATGGCTTCTAATATAAGTTTTTAGTAAACCATTTAAGTATATCTAAGCCTCCGTTTGAACACCTCAAACCAGCAAAATGCCACATATTGACTGTGAATAATTTTAGCAGACCTTTATGTACATTCGTGCACACAAGTAGATACACAGTGTTGAATGTAGGCCGCTTGTGGCAGTGGGCGGGGCAGCTGGCGGAATGCTCCACTCAGAGATTACTGGGCGGGCGGCTGCCGATTGTGCATACTTTATCAGTTTGGCTGTGACTGTACTCGATACCAAGAAAATATTATGTGTAGCTAGCTCTTATAACTAGGTGACAAAAACTATTTTTGATGAGCTCAGATGCCTAGGTATTGTGCGGTAGCTTTTGGACTTTGTATTTGAAGCTACAAAGGTTAATGCGTGATGGCGTTATTAGTGACCGGTGAATAATCTTTTATGTTTGCTAATGTAGGGAGAAAACAAAAACCATTTTCATAAAATTAAAACCAAGCTAATAAGGATTATTTATTTTCGTTATGGTTTTTAAAAACACCCAAGGTTATATTATTATTTTCGTTGCTATTGTCAACACTCAGTAATTTTTTTTACAATTTTGACGTCATGCATACTGTTAAATACGTTAGATATGTTTAAATAATGTATCGTAAGTACAAAATAAAGACAATTCCATTGAAACCAAGATTGAATCGGTCACATGACAAGTAAAAATAAAGGATGTTAAAATGAAGCAGAAGCCGAAAAATAGCGATAATACTCGTCCATACGAACAATTTTCTGTAAAAAAAATATTAGAAAATCGAGAAAAAAATATTTTGTTAGATACATTTTGATCGGGTAGCTATGTAACTTTTCTATAGAACAATAGATTTTTTTTTCGCGATTCAAGAGTTGGCTTCATCTCAACACCCGGTGTAGAGTAGTTAGAGATAAAACAATTTCCTTTCTAAAACCATCAAATCCCAAAGCGTGATACCCCATAGTATTGATACGCATTACTTTGTTTGACAAACAATGATCACACAGTCCCACAGCCCTCTATGTGCACATTTGCATAACAAGCACAGCAAGTACGCTAAAAACAGATTTGAAATAAAAACCAGACTTAATGGCTTTATAAAATATGTGTGCCAAAGTATTTTGAATTAAATAGACTTCCATTTGACTGGAGTCAAGGTAACCATGGTATTTCTATTTTATACAAAAAAAGTATATATAAAACTAAAAAGCAGTCAAGTGTGAATAGGGCTCGTGCCTACAGCCGGGTTTTCATTATACGAGTACTCTCGGACCGAGTACACGCATTCGAGCTAATTGTATAGGAGTCCACTTGGAATTCGGTTTTACAGTTAAATATTTTCGGCATTTTTTGTCTTCTGCAACCACAGAACTATTAAGGCGATATGTAAAAGTTTTAGCGTCCTTGTTACTCCATATGCGAAAAAACCCTCAGTGCGAGAGGGACGGATTCGGGGAAAAGTAGCAAAAAGTCGGTTTTTTATTAATATATAATGTACTAAAAATGCTATCAAAATTTCATTTAACCAGATTCTAGATACTGTTAAAACCCATCTAATAAAATATAATTGCAGTCCATATGTCATTTTAAATTGTCAAACCAGGAGAATTGGTGTCGATAAAGACCTCATTTCAATAAATATTTCTATCGAGCCGAAATTCTCCGATCGCGTTTTGTTTTAACAGATCCCTAGAGAAAGATTCCAAAAATAATATACTATTTTATCAAAATTATACATTATTTACCGAAGTAAATATAGAAGTTCTAAAAGTGTCGATTTTTTTCCGTAGCGCCTTAATAATCTCCAACCAAGTTGACAACGACTAATATGCTGCTGCGAGGAATGGAAATTGTTGCAGACTGTTCATGGCTGAAGTAAAAAATCATGAAGTGCAAGAATATCAAAGAAACAGAAAAATCTGTACCCAGAAATGGATTTTAAGACGTGACCAACTGGGTGCTACAAATAATTTTATTAGGGAAGTAGAAGAGGAAGATAAATACACGTTTGAAAATCATTTGAGACTAAACAGCGAACAATTTAAGTATCTGCTATCCACTTTTTCTCAACTTTCGCTTTGTTTTCCTTAGTTGACGCCTTTTTGTGTTTATAAAATTATTAGAGTCAGTTCCTTAAAATAGAACCGTGACCGAGTTCACTCTGATCGGATACCGATGTCCGAGTGGGCTCGGATGACGTGTTTACACGCTGCGAGTAGCATCCGAGTAGTCATCCAAGCGCACTCGGTCCGAGATTACTCGTATAGTCTGGCTTAAGAGTTTCGTATATACCATTTAACAAACAAACTTATTTAACGTGCAGTTATTAGCGTCCAACTTAACTTGACACTTTTACAATGCATCAAACTCTTGTATCCAAAGTAAAGTTGGATTCTAATAAGTTCTTGAATAATTAAAAATAAGTGCTTTTCAGTTTTTTCCCAAACATGTTATTTGAAACAACGCAAAAAAAAATGACGAATAGCTATGAAAAAAAATCTACTCGTATGAAAAAGAATTATTTTTCATGTTGTTTGAAAACTTTTTCTATGTTAGTGGTTCAATATATTCAGTAAAGCATGTGGTTTAAATTTCTGAACACGTAATTATTACACCCGGTTTACATATATATATTTACATGCATACATTTATGTTTCATTACGGCAAGGCAGAAAAGCTTTTTTTTTAAGCTGTCTTTCGTTTTGCCACTAAAATGGTTACCCTATCCAGAGGGTAACGGGCTGAGATACGTATGTATGAATAAATCATATCAAATAACTATCAGGGGATCGTATAAGCCATTCTTTCCCGTTTCCACGTAAAAAAAAATGTGCTATAAAGGGCTGACTCAACCTTTATAATTTAAGAACTGATTTTCAATATCCATTCAAGCGATTTTTACAAAAAAATTACTATTATCTGTGCTAAAACTGTGAAAGAAATAAAAAGCAATAAACTAAGTAACCGTATTCTGGCAGGTTGAAAAATAGAAGTAGATACCAAAATTAATATGTTGGCATCTAATTCAGATCCCATTATATCTCAATTTTAGTTGCATTTTAATGCCGTTGCAGGAATCTTTTAACTGTAGGCGGGTATCGAGTAATTATTTTGGCAACTGAATTTATATAAGGAGTCCATTTTTAAGGAGACAATTTTTTTTAAAAAGGCCGTCTATCAATTCCAAATTGAAATTATTTTAAAATATTTAGACAGAAAATAACGTGAAATATATAGATATATTTAAAATTTGTGTCTAAAGCACCTTCACGTGCGCTCTTTTTTAAAGTAAAAAAGGATCCATAAAAAAAAAACTTTTACTCTTTGTATTTGCATAGACTTTATTTATAAGGTTACCACATTTCCTTTTGAATAGAAGAGCATGGGAAAATATATTTCCTTTAGGGCTTTTCGTGCTTTCTACTGAATTAGTGATTTAAAGTGCTCTCTGCAACTGCTCCAACGCTTCGGGTAGTGCAGCCACTACGCTCTCGCGTAACAAAGCACATGCACCCATGCTCACTTCCGCAGCTTCAGCAGCCTCAGCCGCTACAGCTCGCATGGGTGCTTGTGCTTTGTTACAGTGGGCGAGGGCTGCCTTCCCTCCGCGCCTCCGGCTTTTTATATACACACTAGTTTTAGTAACCACAAGACTGTGTGGGATCGGGTTGCGCTGATTTGGTCTTGGAACAGATTCGGCCTATTTTAACTAAGAGCACTCCACGCTTTGCTCACCATCACATCTAATTGGCTGGCTGCATACCCTAACGCGGTCCGCGTGGAAGAAGAACGCTCTCGTTATCAGCCATTTTCATTAATAAACAATGTCAAATAAAAAAAAATATTGATGCTACTTACAATTACATTACCCAAAATGGTTTTCTTAGATGGAAACAAATAGTCAATAAAAAACATTTAAAGTGAACAAAATTAGATGCAAAGTCATTGTTTATTTTTAGCCAAACTATAATTTAAATTTGCTTGCATCATTTTTTCGTTACTTTGATTTCGCTGCCTTTTTTTTATTATAATGGTAGCGAATTTTTGAAGCTTATCTAAATTTATTGGTGCCAAAATATTAATACGCAGGCACTTTATTCTAATATATGTCTAGTAAAAGTAGCTGTTTTATATTTTAGCTGCCCGGAAAATAATAAGCCGAAATAAAATCAACAACGTTATTTTATAAATAAGTAATATAATTTTTGCTTTCTTTGTTGCTTGCTTCCCTTCGCATAAGGTTAAGATTCTCGGGTGATGATAACTGATCATTAGATCACCGATAACGATTTCGACAGTTCTGAATTTATACAGTACAGATCTATCTACACCAATGAAGTTGTATAATACAAGTATATTGTACTACACACAAGTTTGCCGATAAGCGAGAGCGCTGGTACAACGAGGCGAAATGTCAAAATAAAATATGATGCCTATATGAAGGCGGCGGCGTTAGTTCGCCACTGGCAAATTAACGCGTGCTGTCTTTAACTTATGGTAATTATCACTTGGTAAATACATTGATTTTAATGTGATTTAGTTACAGTCAATGCTTACTCCATGATCTTCCTTAATCAAATCAGCAGCTCTTTCCCCAATCATAATTGTAATAGCCAAAGACTGACCACTGACCATCGATGGCATTATACTTGCATCGACTACGCGAAGTCCAGGCACTCCATGGACCCGCAGTCTATTGTCCACAACTCCATCTTTACCCATCTTGCATGTTGAGGTTGGCATATAGAATGATACAACCATGTTTTTCGCGTAACATGTTATATACGCATCAGATGCAAATTCATAGCCATCGCACTCAGGTACATCTAACTTAAGAAATTCAGATTTCAATTCCTGCAAAACTGAAGAATCTTTTAATGCTATAACTCTTTTAACTCCTTCTGTTACACGATGAAGATCTTCACCGTTCTTGTCATTAAAGAATCCCGAATAAATCCTTGGATATTCCTTTGGGTCTTTGCTTCTCAATGTGACATTGCCACAAGATTTAGGATCTTTTAAATTGATCAAAGGATTAATAAATTCGTTCTTTGGATTCTTTTCAATAGCTGAATTGCAAAAGGTCAATCTGAAATTATAAATTACATTGCAACCTAAAAGAAGGAAAGGAGAACCAGCACCACCATAAAAAAAAACCACATCAACATCAGGATTCGTCTCGTTTCCTGTAAGGCTAAACTCGCCGTTGATTACTGGAAAAGGGAAACTGTCGATATTTAATGTAGATATAGCAGCTTCCAGAGAAGTTGCGATACCTGGAACTCCCGATAAAAGTATATGTATAGATGCCAAGTCTTTTAAATTCCGTCCAACAGGAAGATCAGCTACTACATTAATGTCCAACTTGTTAAGTTCTTCTTTAGGACCTATACCAGATAGCATCAATAGCTGTGGCGATTTATATGATCCAGCTGAAGAAATTACTTCTTTGTCAGCGTAAAAAATATGTGTTTCACCAGATTCTTTGAGAACTTCAACTCCAATAACATTTTTGTTTTCATTATAAATCAATTTTGTTGCTAAAGTATTTTTCAAAAGAAAGAAATTCTTCCTGTGTTTTACAGGAAGAAGGTAAGCTTGTGCTGTACTTGCCACCATTCCATCTGTGGTAACATGTTGTTGAGTCGGCGCAAATCCAATCATTTCTGGATTACCATTATCTCGAATTACATTGTTACCTGCTTCTTTGAGGGATAACAGTAATCTATCTTCTTGTTCCTTGAAATCGTTGTCATCAGCAGAGGGTGTGTTATGAGTTATAATACTTAGTGGGCCGTTGGTGCCATGATTAATCTTATCAGTGCTGTTCAATATATCAGGAACCTGAAGGTTTTCGAGCTTTTTGTAATATTTAAGACAAATATCCCAGTCCCAAAGCGGATCGTTCCAATCAACACATGTAGCCTTTGTACCCCTGGAATAAAAAATATAGTCTTAGTCTGGATATTTTTGATAAAAGTTACTTCTTTTGGAACTTGACGTTTGCAATTCGGGCTCGTAATTCCTCAAAATCGATGCACTAATAGCTTGAAGCCATCTATTTTCCTAAAGGTACTTTTTAATTGATTAAAACACTCTCCTTGAAATTCCGAAATTGTGTTGGTGATACAGATTACAGTTCCATCCATCAGCCTAGCTGGACATAAGCCTTTCCAGGACTTTGCCACTCCCGGCAGTCATCCTGGAAGAATTGCCCATACTCACACACGCTGGGTGAGCGCGATGCCGGAACCCTCGCACCATTGACGCCTCTACCCGTCACCAGTCTGCTCCATATAAGGCCCGGTTATTAGGGATGGATATACGGCCATCCATCGGTCCCAGGTATGGTGGGCCTCTTGGTTTTTTCCCTGTGAGCTGTCCTCTTACTCTACCCCGAATTATTTCCAGGGGGTCTCCAAATAAGATGGTGGTACCTCCACAGTCGAGCCCGGCATCAGCTCTACCACTTGTAAAAGTATTACAGTTTGATGACTTAAAATATTTAAATAATAACGATCCATTACTTACCTAAAGTACATTCGTAACGACATCGAAGATGTTCCTCCCAGCATTTTTCCTGAAGCAAGTAGTTGACGATGATTCTTTTGTGTTTGGCTTACAATTCCATCATCTTCTGCCGGGAACGACCAATCTACGGGACTTGCAAATGTCGTTTGAAATAGACCTGGTACCTGACAACCGGTAAAATTTCACGTTTTTCACTTAAATTCATAAAAAAGTCAATTTGTATGTATTTTAAAATTTGTAAATTTGTACGTTCATTTCATTAATCCACCATTACTTCTTAAGAGGCCCCGTACGAAATTTTTAAAATATCTCACGACTTTGGGCGGTGTTTTTAAATAAATGAACTCCACACAGAGATGCTAAGATTATGAAGAAACTTACAACACCTCCGATCTATATATTTTTTATTCTACATTCTCAGTTTCATTCCCGACTCTAAAATAAATAAAGAAATTGCTTCTATCACGTTGCTGGACCGTATCGAACATTACTTAACCTAAAATAACACAGTTTTTGAACTTCATCCCGAAGTTTTAAGCAAGCTTTTGACCTGATAAGATGATGAGAAATTACTTACAACACTTCCGATAGGAGGATCCCCTCCAGCTTCAATAAGAAGCACCTTCCAATGCTCTACTTCAGTCAGTCGGTTCAAGAGAACGCACCCAGCTGTGCCAGCACCCACTATTATGAAGTCAAAATGGTCTCCATCTGAAACATGAATTTGGAATCTGGAAATGGTTACTTATCCACACAGTTCTACACCATCATACTTTAAGAGGAGGCATTCCTTCAGCGTACAGCGACTTTGCTGTTATAACCCGGAGCCTGACTGGATAAAGTTGAAAATTCCGTGTGCCAAAATGCGCGCAAAATGATTCAGAATGAGTTTCAGTTTAAACGTCAGCCGCTTAGCACAGAATGCATAACTTAGCACAAAGTGCATTTCTTGTTTCGAAGTAAAAATTTAAAAACATTTTGGTATGTGACAGATAACACCAATAGTTACTGTTCAGTATTAGTGAGGTTATAAAGCAGAGTTTGAAATTCAATGCACAATTAGTCATGATCTTGTCCAAACAAAGTAAAAACAGCATTTTAAGTTGGTCTAGAGAAGATCATGACTAATACTAAACTATTGGCGTCAAATGCCACAAACAAAAATGCTTTTCAATTAACAAGAACAACAAGATTAAGTTATTCACTTTGCGCTAAGCTACCGACCATCCACCCATTCATCAGCCCGTATTCGTCCACTGCTGGACATAGGCCTCCTTGGGGCCTATTGGTATTTCACCACTTTTGGCGATCTTCAGTCATCCTCATCCAGCCGCCACCCGCAACGTCCTTCAGATCGTCAGTCCAGCGGGCATGAGGGTGGCCTATGCTGCGCTTTGCTGTACGTGGTCTCCATTCCAATACCTTACGGCCCCAACGGTTATCACGTCAGTGACAAATATGGACAGTCCACTGCCACTTCAACTTACTGATTCTGTAGGCTATGTCGGTCATCTTCGACTTTTGACGATCTTTGACGATGAAGCTACCGACGTTTAACCTTAATTTCAAGAAAAAAATTGATAATTACAATAAACTATTAACGTAATTTTTTTTCCATGCAGATCTTATGTTGTCTATCACTTTATTTTCTTGCTGTGGGTTTTTATTTTAGACATATGTAAAGCTGAAGCCGATCTAAAGAAAAAAGTAAAAATCATTCCAAAACGCAACAATTTCGAAAATTTAACCCATCAAGTGAAAACGTTGCAACTGGCATTGCAACGCAAAACATTCTCTGGTGAAATGGTAATGAGAAAAAAAAAACGACTTTAAAAAGAAATGAACTCAATATTATGAAAAACCATTTTTATATTTGCACGAAATTAACCAAAAAAAAAGAAATCATAATTATATACTGACCAATGGTACCGAAACTAGACTTTTGCTGACTTAATTCTTCCTGAAACACGCGTTCTCTAGAAATCGGCGCCCTCGTAAGTGTTTTTATATAGTAGGGAATACGCCGACTTCTAGATAATAAAGCCGATTCTGAAGGCTTTAATTTTAGTTTTAGTGCTGTCAAGACTTAAATTTTTCCAAAGTAAGTTAGCTTTTGTTCTTAACACTTATGAACTATTTTGCAATGATGAAAATTAAGTTTTGACAGAACTAAAACTAAAATTAAAGCCTTCAGAATCGGCTACAATATTTCATAATTTTGAATTCAGTTCTTTTTGAAGTCGATTGTTTTTTTTATTACCATTTTATTTCTTAATTTTTAATTTTAAGTAATAACTGGAACAACGCGAGTTACCGCTTCTTAGCTGGGCTGTAACTGGTACATAAGTTACAGGGTAAAACACTTGAAACTGCACTCGTAAATTTAGACAAAAGGTTATTTGCAAAGGGTCAAGCTTATTTTGTTTTGAGTGGGGTTCAACGGGGATGGCGTGACACAAATTTTATACCAGCACCTTTGTCGTCGGTTTTTGGAATAACGTTAGTAGTATTAGTTAGTAAACATACGCGGCGCACTCATAGATTCACCCGTCTTCATACAGCCAACACCGTATTTCATAGAAATTTTTTCATATTAATATAGGGTATTTCTATGAAGCTTAGATGTAAAATACCAAACACGTCATGGCACTGTGCCAAGCTATTATACATATGTGTAAAAAGCTGTGACCAGCAGCCGTACTATGACCATAGTACTATGCTATGATACAGTTAGGTCCGTGTTGATAATGTTTAAAAAAATATACATTGCGGCGTTAATATCCTAACTCAATGTGTGACACCCTTTATAACCTGCAATGGACAAAATATTGTCTAATTTCAACGCTACTCGCTACAACAATAAATATCTCATGGTAAGGTTGAAATTGTATTTACCGCAAGGTTTATTCTGTAAATATCACAGTAAATACATGTTTAAATTACTTACGAGTGAAATGAAATTCTTTTGGATGTCTTATTTGCGTTATTTGAAGAGTTAGAACAATTTGCCACGATTTTTACGATATGTTTGTTCTAACGCATTCGGTTGAGAAAATTTCTCAACCGAATAATGAGAGTCCCGCGGGTTATGTCTTGACGTATTGATCAAATCGGTGCGTCGCAGTCACTGCTTTCATGACATTTCTATTCCTTATTAATAGTTCTGTGGTTAAAACGTTTGATGGCCGTGCTATAGATGAGTTAGACCCCAACAAACTTTTGAAACAACCTCACGATACGAGTATGCTGCGTTTACGTAGCAATCTTACTGCTACAACTCCATCTAGTTTGCCAAAAACTTATAATATTTCACTCCAGTAGCTCGTGTCGAATGTCCTGGCAATCTTATTAATTTTAATTCCCTCCACGGATTTGTACCGTGAGGCCAGTTTGGTTTCGGCCATGTTGATTTTTTTCTCTTTTCTTACATGCACTACATTATATTCTCTGACATGACCAAGGTTTTGAGATGATTGCGACGTTGCCAATTTTCGAATCGCCTCAAGCAAAGCTGACTATGCATCACTTGGTTACTACCTTTACGCTTGTGAGCGATTATTAATTTGTAGATAAAATGAAATTGAGGACAAAGAATCCTCATAATCTCCTATACGTGGTTTCATTTTCTGAGCAGGTAGGTCATCATTACACCCTGTATATTTGTACTAACCTGCCACGTCCGAGTTCTTAGGCCACACTGGTAACAGATCATTTAGTGTATCAGAAAATATGGTTAGGGCCGTGGTTACGGTTGAGATTGTAAACGGCACTACGGTGTTGGCCACTGAGTCTACAGCTGGATCCAGGGATGGACTAAGGATACTCATTTCGTATTTTTTTGTTCCGGATTTTCATGTATTGATTTAAGTACGTTCTTATTCCACAACAAACTGCATTAACATTAGGAAAGTGGACACTTTATTTATACAAATGAGTTAAATATCTGAAAAAAAAAACTACACCAACTTTAAAGTTATTATATTTTTCCTGTAATCTTTACGTAATCACCAGTTTAAATGTTTTTTTTTTTTTTTTTCATATTGTTGAGTCCTCTTGTTTCGGAGACAAGGGAGAAACATGATAACATTACAAATGCTACTTTTTCGAGGATTTTTTTGTATGGGGTCAATTATTTTTTTCAATTATTTGCCGTGTTAGCCATAGTAACACGTATTTTGTGAAAATTTTAACTGGCTACCTAAAACGCCTGAAGCTTTAGACCTCTGTAACAGACGGAAATACAAAGAGACAAAAAGATAGACGGACGGACGGACAGTCAGACAGACAGACAGACAGCGGGGTTTTAGTGATAGGGTCCTGCTTGGCACCCTTCGGGTACGTAGCCCTAAAAAGTAGCTAACTTAAGCATTAAGTAGAAAGTTGCACAATATTTAATGGCATATGGGCTAGATACAAGTTTTTGATGGCATCTCCAAATGTAAAATTCGAAACTTAAACAAGTAATTACTATGTTGAAGCCAATTAAAATTTCATTATTAACGTTTCATTGATTTTATAGTTTTAGTTTTTGAGATTTACGAGTAAGCGAACAAACATACCAACATGTTATAACGAGAATCTTCTTTTCGGAAGTTAGTTAAAAAATAACCAAACTGTTTGTTCAGATGTTTTTTTTTCTATAGCAAAATGTACGAGTAGGTACATACATGTATAATAAATCAAATAAAAATAGAATAAAACTGCATTTTTGTTTTGCTGTTCAAAATAATTTATTGTATGAATGTATACAAGTTATTGTTGAATTTTGATTAAACAATTTAAAATATTTCTTTTATTGTATTTGTTTGTAGTTGTAGATAAATAACAACCACCTCTGCAGTTATAATTATAACACGTACAAGGTACAATTACATGTCAACTGACCCTACTAGTAAAGTTTAGTGGCTTTTAAAGTTAAAGTAAACTTTACCGGGCGGACAATAGCACCAAATTTGCTGTGACGGTACCTTAGGGCAGCATTTCCTAACCTTTTTTGTCCACGGACCCCTTAGGATATCAAGCACAACTTTAAGGACCCCCTTAATAAAAAATCAGCAATAAATTCCGGACCATTTATTGTAGTTGTACAAATTACAAAAAAATATACTTTTTCATATAAAATACGTTAACGCGAAGGTTGGTGCTGCTTTTTTGCAACTTAATTAGTGATATTTGGGTTTATAGTACTACTGAGTTGTAGTCTAAAATCGGATTCCACTTTTAATCTATTTCTGTATTTGTTTTTAGTATACACGAGAACAGAGAATGCCTTTTTACAGAGGTATGTCGTTGAGAAAAGCAGTAAGCAGTAGCATTTACGAGACTTTTGCTGGAATTTATTATTGTTAAATGGTCCATAGATTAGGGTGCGGACCCCCATACATATGCTCCGGGACCCTCAGGGGTCCGCGGACCACAGGTTAAGAAACGCTGCCTTAGGGTGTACTGATAATTCTCTCTGATTTTTTTTCTCTTTCGTAGTTTTCTTAAAGCTATAAGTGAAAATTAAAATAAACAAACATTTTACTGTTAATTTTCAATTACAGCTTAAAAAAACAAAGAATAAATAAAAGATATGTCACGTAAAACATATTTTTTTGGGCAGCTAGTCATGTGTAGGTATTTATTATCTATCAGTACACCCTAAGGTACCCTCATAACAAATTTGGTGCTGTTGTCCGCCCGGTAATGGTAACTTCACTACGCCCCGCTTTATCTACGGCATTCTTGCAATCAGCGAAAGAAAAAAACATTTTCGGACCGGTTTCGGAGATAAGGGGGAGAGACATAAATTTTTTGTGGTTTTTCAAAGATTTTTCGACATTAGTACCACTTAATATAGTTAAGATATATATTTCTACAGTCAGCTTTTTAATATCTACAATTTGATAGTCATATTGTATTTCGAAATATTTTTATTTTTTTTTATCTCTTTTGCATTGGAAATATTTTGAGAAATTTTTAAAATTTTTAAAATTTTGAGAAGTATTTAAAATTTTTCAGTTTTTATATACAACGTGTTATGTGGGTAAATTATTGTTACTTTTGTGCCAAATTTCAAGTCTTTATCTTTAATGGTGCTAAAGCTAAGAGGCTGTGACATACGGACGGACGGACAGACAACGGAGTCTCACCATAAAGGTTCCTTTTGTACCTTTTAGATACTACAGAACCCTTAAAAAAGCGATATGTTAAGTAAGAAGGAATAAAAGGGTTAACAAAATAGAGTAAAGAAGAAAAAATAATTTTATGATAATTTTGACGAAGGAGAAATAGGAAGCCACTCAAGCTGAGAATGAAACCGTGAGACATGGTCATATTTACGTAATCAAAATATAAATGTAATTAAGAAACTTTGAAGATGCTCAAGTTTATTCAGTTGTTTCTCAGTAAGATCTACGTAACAGACAGGGTAATCTTAAAATTGCATGTAATATAATTAAAAATGAAACTCTATAATATCACGTAGGCGGCGCAGCGGGAAAAGAGTGGTGGTGGCATAAATTACATATAGGAATAAATCAAATGGAACTATTTATAAATACGCATTTAATAGCTACACAAAATCACCTGAATAAACAATAAATTAAAATCTAATAATAAACCATACCACACATACATAATACTAATTGCCGTATAAAGCATACCTATTGTATATAAACAACATTCGATTAATATCGATGGACAGTATCGGAATCAAATTAAAACGGACCAAAATGAATGTTTTGAATCCAACTCTGGACCCTGTTGTGGACTCAGTAGGAAACGCTTTAGTGCCATTTACACTGTCAACTGTAACCACAGCTCTGGCCATTTTTTCTGATACACTGAATGATCTTTTACCAGTGTGGCCTAAGAACTCAGATGTGGCAGGTATTATTACATTTGCTTTGGAATCTCCAGATTTTGTAAAATTTATATCGATAAAACATGTAAGACCCGGGATAATTGTTTCAGATGGAGACTGTTTCGACTTCATAATAGTGGGTGCCGGCACAGCTGGGTGCGTTCTCCTGAACCGACTGACTGAAGTAGAGCATTGGAAGGTGCTTCTTATTGAAGCTGGAGGGGATCCCCCTATCGGAAGTGTTGTAAGTAATTTTTCATCCCATCTTTTCGAAAAAAGATGATTGGTTCATCAATAAGTGCGAACAAAGTAGGTCTTTTCTGCAAGAGACTTTCATAGGGCAATAATGAGTTTTGTATTTGGAACAGGAATGTTGTTCCTTATAGTGTTTCGTGACCAACGAGTTCGAACGAAAATATTGTATAATAAAGTTACTGGCCGGTTATCTGGGCAGCGCGGCCGGCTGTATTAAAACAAAATGAAATGATAAACGCGCGAACTACGTGCTCGGTACGAATACCATTCATAGCATAATTTCAATTTTAATATGAGTAATTAAGGCGATATGCAAAAGTTTTAGCGTCCCTGTTACTCCATATGCGAAAAAACCCTCAGTGCGAGAGAGACTGATTCGTGAAAAAACAGCAAAAAGTCGGTTTTTTATTAATATAAAATGTACTAAAAATGCTATCAAAATTTCGTTTAACCAGGTCCTAGATACTGATTAAAACCCATCAAATAAAATATAATTGCAGTCCAAATGTCATTCTAAATTGTCAAACCAGGAGACGATAAAGACCTCATTTCAATAAATATTTCTATCAAGCCGAAATTCTCCAATCGCGTTTCTGTTTTAACAGATCCCTAGAAGAAGATTCCAAAAATAATATACAATTTTTTCAAAATTATACATTATTTACCGAAGTAGATATGGAAGTTCTGAAATTGTCAATTTTTTTCCGTAGCGCCTTAAACAAAAATGGGTTCATCAGACAGCAAAAGTGTTACATTAATACCCGAAAATATAAGACGAGACGCATTTTATGGAATAGAGAACCTATTACCATGTAAATCCCGAAAAAAATATTTGAAAGCGTGAAAAATGCAAACGGAGCGAAGACTTTTTCGGAATCTGTTTTCTTGGCCTATTTCCAAAAATTAGCCTATTTCAAAGATATGATTCTTTTCCGAATATCAATGTGTTAATAAATAGGTTCTAGATTATATTATTTTATATTATTTGCACCTTTTATTTCTTTTCCTCATAGATGGGATGAAAAGTAGAGTGTCTCACACGGCCGCAAAATTATTTTTCCTCGGGCGACGTATTTTGAATCCCTCGCTGCGCTCGGATTCTACTTTAGAATCCCTCGCTTACTCTAGAATCCTTCGCTCTGCTCTGGATTCAAAATAACGCCCTCGACGTAAAAATATTTATTTTGCTCCCTTGTGATACAATCTACTATTTCATCATCTTATCAGGTCAAAAGCTTGCTTAAAACGTCGGGATGAAGTTCAAGAACGTTGTTATTTTAGGTTAAGCAAGGTTCGATACGGTCCAGAAGTAATTTTTCTTTATTGATTTTAGAATCGGGAATAAAACTGAGAATGTAGAATAAAAAAAATATATATATGCTTATACTATCGTTTGAAAGTATTCATTTGAGTTCTTAATAATTGTAACCATTTCGGAAAACAATCGCAAAGTTAGCTCTCGCAACCAAACAAAATTAATTTCAAAGCGATTTTTTTTCATTTCTAGGCTTGTTATTCGGCATACGTTTAGACTTGCGTTTTTAAGGAAGCACTTTCTCGATTTTTATTGTAAAAATTCTAAATTCCAACGCATTTATGCAGGCAGCCAATGCGTGCGTCTCCGAAGCGTTATTTAAAGGACACTGCCCAGACATACTGTTACTTTTATCTACGGTGGTATTGTGCACTGTACACTTCCCCGCGGTCATTCCGCCGCCAGCTGAACAGCATCGGTACGCTTATACAACAGATCCAGTGAGGGAAAGCTGGAGCTCATTATTGTCACCAACCCTGCGTCTTATGCCTGCAGTGACAGGGCAGTGGGGCATCAAGTGAGCAGACTTATAAAGGACGAAATATATAAGATGGGAGACAAATAATAATTTGTACATTTTTCTTTCATCCCCTTCCATCCTCTTGCTGATAAGGAATATAAGTCTCCATGTGGTGAACCACGGTATGAGATCACCCAGAAAACGAAGTTTAAAATTCACATACATTTAGTATGGAATAAAGTTTGAATTGTTATTAGTTATTACGCAGAACGTGCCTAGTTGCGCCCTGGCCGAACAGGTGTTTTTGAAGCTACTAAAGGTTGGCTGTCCCCACAAAGTGGATTGGTGCTGGCATATTGTTATTGTAACACAGGTTTACTTGTAGCCGCCGCCTGGGCTACAACCACAATCTTATTTTAGACCCACTTGCACTGAGCAACCTAACGCAGGCTAATAAACTTTTTTATTTTAAGTATGTCTCTGTCACATCAAACCATATATTTGATATGTATCATTAAATATTTGTTAACCTAGTAGGTACATAAGAAATAATAGAACTAGGTTAAGTTTTTTAGTGAAAGTAATTAACATTTTTATATCTTAACTACTGCCACAGTCCAAGTTAGTATTATTAAGGATGCCTTTTCCATTTATATTGCCATCTTAATATCATCTATCAGTGCGTATTCGTCCACTGCTGGACATAGGCCTCCCCAATATTACGCCACTCTTGGCGGTCCTCAGTCATCCTCATCCAGCCGCCACCCGCAACGTCTTTCAGAACGTCAGTCCAGCGGGCACGAGGGCGGCCTACGCTGCGCTTTGCTGTACTTGATGTCTATTCCAATGCCTTACAGCCCCAACGGTTATCACGTTGGCGACAAATATGGCCAGTCCACTGCCACTTCAACTTAATGATTCGGCAGGCTATGTCGGTCACCTTCGATCTCTGACGGATATCTTCGTTTCGGATTTTATCCATCAGCGATATACCAAGCATAGCCCGCTCCATAGCTCGTTGAGCGACCTTAAATCGGCGGATCAAGCCTTTGCTTTGGTATCTTAATATTAGGTCCAGTATTTTTTTTCACTAGGTAGTTTTATGAACCCCATCATACCCACACAAATATTATATATATGACAAAAACTTTGGGATATTTCATACTAACGATATTTTTCTATTTGACAACAGGTTCCAGGGTTATTAATGACAACAGAATTAAGTTCTGTAGATTGGGCATTTCCAGCCGAAAATGATGGACTTGTTAGCCAGACACAAAAGAATCACCGTCAAATACTAAATTCGGGAAAAATGCTCGGAGGATCATCTTCAACGTCATTTAGAACATATTTTAGGTAAGTGATTGTTCCATAATATTGATGAATCAACAGCCTGAAATTTATTGCACAATTAGCCATGATTTTGTCGAAGCAAACATAAAACAGCATTTTAAGCTTGTTTGGACAAAGTCGTTACTAATAATTGTGCATTTTATTTCAAACTGTTGATTTTTAAACCTAACTTATACTAAACTTTTACCGTAAATTGCCACAGACCATATCTTTTTAACTTTTCATTTCTGTACAAGAAAAATAAAGTTAGGGTTGTGCACTTTTTACCAAACGACTGATGGTGGTTGTTAAAAGCGTTTATTGAAATAGCCTCCACTAAAAATGGGTTAACTCCTAAGGGTACTAGTAAAAAATCTGAAAAAAATATATATTGTTAACAAAACTATAAACTTTAAAACACACGATGAATTTCGTTCTAGGGTTTATAAAACCATATGAATTTATTACGCGAAATTATCAAAATCATGCTTATTCTGGAATAAAAATTGGGTAAACTATGGATAAGTAAGTTGTTTACGAAAATTTAAGTAAAATATAGCTATTTAAAATAGACGATGGAAATATTTATTCGTCCATCGCGTTCATGTGAAAAGTATTTTAATATATGTCACCTTGCATACTTATCTTATCTTCTGCTAAAATGTGAAGAAAGACACTGTGAAGCACATATTTATACGTGCCCTAAAAGACGTGTAAAGTTTGACGATAAGTCTGAAAAAGATAAGTGAAAAATGTCAGTCCAATGACAGCTCACACTGACAGCCTTCCGGTCCGGGATAATGGGACGATATATAAGGTGACATTGCCTTTTTGCAAAATACAAAATTTTGTATTTGTGCCTAAGTATTACGTTAATAAAAAAACTAAAATATATATTTAGTACAACAACTAGTTGTTAGGGACTAGGAATCAGTTCCTAGAAACATCTGGAGTCATTGATGATATTAAATAAATTTCTACGTTTGAACACTTGGCGATTTATACATCGCAAGGAGATATAAATTAACATTATATCATTGCAGTATAGAAACGCAGAAAGAAAAGTAAATCTGGATGTGAGGTCTTTCTGCGTTTCTATACTGCAATGATATAATGTTAATATTAATCAATCAATCAATCAATCAATCAATCAATCAAAATTCTTTATTTGTCGATACATAGGTAAGAATGATAGTACAATTTTTGTCATGTTCCATATGATCTGCCTAATGGCGTACAAAATTAAATCTTAAAACTAAATATATCATTATTACATTGATTACATATTTACAGCCCTACATTTTGCATATCTATAGTCATAATCCCAATATGAGTCAAAATAAGTAATAAATTAAATTAAAAAAAATTTAATTGAATTAAATATCCATGTCATCTAAATATTCGTTAGTACCATAATAAGATTTACAAATCAAAAACTCTTTTAATTTCATTTTAAATGAATACAAATTTACAATGTTTCTGATATGGTTGGGAAGTTTATTATAAATGCTCGTTGCCATCCCGAGAATGCTTTTCTTGTAGAGTTCCGTGTTACGGGAAAAGGCTTTTAAGCTACTAGGATATCGTTTACTGTTGTAAAAACTAAATAAGTGAAGGTTAGTCTTGACAAACAAAGCAACCTCATAAATGTAGATGCATGGAAACTTTAGCAGCTTGTGTTTTTTGAAGTGTGGTCTGCTGCTGTCGGTGGGTTTTAAACAAAACATAGCCCTAATACACTGTTTTTGTGCTATAAGAGCACGTATTCTATCCGTTGAATTACCCCAGAAAATGACTCCGTATCTAAGAGTGGAGACTACATATGCATGATACGCAGTTAGTACTGCGTCTAAATTAACGACTTTGGCGGTGTTTATTACTTCCTATTTATCTGAAATTATTGACTTCTTCTAGTGGTGTATATTTCAATATGATTGGACTATTTGCTGATGCCATTTTGGATATGGTTAGAATTTTTGTTTTATTATTTTGAGATTGTGCAAATACAAAATTTCTTTTGTTACGAGTGCCGAGTTTGAATCCTGATCGTGTGAGGGACAAAACAGAATAAATTTGCTCTCGTGTGACACATACAATTTTTCACCTCACTAACACAGATGTAAAGACACCATTTTTTCGAACGAACTTATGGGTTTTTTTTTTTAAACCAAACACCATATAAAATATTGCACATAAAATAAAATGTCAAGAGTAGGTATTAATTGAATCCCAAAAGCCGCGAAAAATCGTAAAATCTTTGATAAACTGATCGAAAACGCAAAACATAACCATCACGTGGGCGTTTTACTCTATATATCCGTTTCCGGTAGAAGTTCATTTGTTTATACCACTGATGGACCTCAGGCATGAACATGTTTTGCCATACTAAATTACAGTTTTTTTTTGTGCCGATTTAAAGCGAACGTACCGGGAACTAAAATTGACACCTGTTATAGTAGATATCGTCATTTTCTCATCTTTATCATTAGTTCCGAGTACACTTACGTGACTCACTGCAGCGATCAGCGCCAAAATGTCGATAATCAATTTTCATCATTATCTGGTCGTCAATAGCCAGCCTGGCTACTTGTATTACTATAGAGGTCAGTTGTTTATTTGGAATTCATAGTCTATGGTACAGATTCCATACACATTGGGAGGCCATACACAGGATTTCGAGAAGTTTACCTGTCTACGGTGTCCGACAAGCTGTGGGGCTGTGTTGTGTATAGCCTCCCAAAGTGTATGGAATCCATACAGAGTGAAAGAGATAGCCACGATGCTGATGTTTGCTGTATATTTTCTCTTGAGCAAAGGATATGGAGTTTCTGAACGAACACCGTTCTTAATTTAAAACACTTTTCTTTACTGAGTAAGCAAAATCGACTTTTGCTCACTGGTATTAAGCAGCAAAGGTTCGATTTTCAAGCTAGTGTGGAGGGACGGGAATTTTTAAAGCTTTAAACACTATCCAGAATGGAAAAGTAGCAAGTAGATGAAATATATATATAGAAATGATTAAATACGCAGTTCGTGACCCCATGTTTGCATTTTTTTAGATTAACTCAGGAAATGTATTGTACAGAACAAGTACCAATCGATTTTAAAATTAGTTAAACTGTTACATTACCAAAGAAGCTAACACACTGGAATGTGAAGAATAAATGACTTGAAATTAAATTTCCTAAATATCCAAAATATTGTTAAAAATAATTCTAAACTGAATGCCAACAATAGCTGAAAGGAACATCGGACCAGACCAATACGGCTTCCGAAATAATAAAGGGAGTAAAGAAGATATTTTAGCTCTAAGATTAGTAGCAAACAGACATATATAATGAGGATAAGTCACATAACGGGAGAATCCAATTTTGACTATTACATTGCATGTGTTATGATTTTTTGAGTACACTACTTTTTGATTTTTTGAAATCCGTCCATAAATGGCAAAGTTATTTAATATTTTATCGGGCTTGATTTTAAAACGCGCGCCTCCCGCCCGTGGATACCGATGTCGTCATCACACACAGACCCCGCGCGATCGCAGTCGTCCAGTACGCACATTCGTGATTAGTAGCGAACACTCGGTTTTTTTTCGAGTTTTATGCATTATCGGTTTATTGTTTCGGTGTTCTGTAATAATGAGCAACAAATTGGAAGATGGATTCGAAAAAGGACAGTCAGATAATCTACCTAAAGTGGATTCTTTCATGGTTTTTGAATACTTAAACAATCATGTGAAGTATACCAGCGCTGAAATCCGAGGTTGGAAGCTTCAACGGTAAGTACCTACCAAATTTAATGTGTTAGTTAGTGAGTTTAGGCCTAGGTACTTTTTCCCATGGCTGTTGCGGTAGGTAATGTGAAAATAATAAAATAACCTGGGTAAAAAGGTACATGGACAGCATAACACACTCCATCATAAAAACGTTAGTCAAGTCAAGTACCTACATTATTTCTTCCTACGGAGTTCGAGTTGATGTTTTTGTAAGCAGGCAACTGCAGGCATGATTCATTGCGATTTAGTAAGTGCCGGTTTCAAGTTCACCTAAACATTATAGACCGGGAGCGCGCCGTAGATTAACTAACATTAGCGGATACCTACCATGTTTTTTGTTTCGATGCACTTAAATGGTGCAACCGCATCAGGTAATGTGATGTAGGTATTTAATGCTGTATGATTATTACAGGTCTGTACGAGAGTCATATGGCGACGATGCCGTAGGGTATGTCCAAGTCCAAAGAAATGGAAATGTGTGCACAGTAAAGGCAAGAATAACACCGGAGCATAAAGTAAAAACTAAAGGTTATAGCTGCACTCTCAAATGTGAAGAAAATGATAAAACTATTATTGATGTTACTTGTCATGATTGTGCTGCACAAAAAGGAGGTTGCAAACATAGTGTAGCATTTCTTATGTGGATACACAGACGCAGTGAAGAGCCTTCTCCAACTGAAAAAAAAATGTTATTGGGCCAAACCAAAACTGGCCACAGTGGGCACAACCTTGAAATTTATAAAAGCCAAAGATATCGGTTCCAGCGCTGGAGATATTGACGATAACGCTAATGTAAGAAGTGAACAATTTTTTAACAAACTGGTGCACAATATACAGTTAAATTCTATTAGGATTCAGTTAACAAGTTACGTTACACAGAATGAACTTACGAAATTATCATTGCATAACTTGATAAATGATTATAAAAAAGAAGGTAACGACACGAACAGTGCACAAGGCTTCATCGATTATTGTACAACAAAACAAACACCAGAAAAGTGTTCAAAAATAGAACAAGAAACTCTATCTCAAGCTCAGTCTCCTTTATGGCATGAGATGCGATATTGCAGAATAACCGCGTCAAAAATACACGACGCCGCCCATTGCAAAACCCCTGATGGTTCATTAGTTGAGCAAATATTCGGTGCAACCATACCAGAAACTCCTGCAATGCGAAGAGGCAAAGTACTGGAACCTGATGTTAGGGCAAAAGTAGCAAAATTGAGAAAATTTGTAATCGAAAATGGTGGGCTGTTTTTGAAAAGTGATTGGCCTATTTTAGGTGCATCTCCTGATGGCTTAACACAAGAATATGTCATAGAAATAAAATGTCCCATGACCACACAAGGCAAAGAAAGCTTTATTAAAAATAATCGTCTCACAAACAAATCAAAAGGTCAAATCCAGCTGCAAATGTTTTTTTGCAACAAAACTAAAGGGCTTTTTTGTGTTGCTGATAAGAATTTTGAAGCTAACAAAGAAGTAGAAATCTTTGAAGAAGATTTTGATGAAATTTACTGCAAAGATCTTTTGGAAAAGTCAACAAGTTTTTGGAAACACTCAGTCTTTCCTAAATTGGTCAAAACTTAGGTTAAGGTATAAAAATAAACAGATGGCTTAAGATATAAATATTGTTTTATTTTAAACTTGGTTTCTAAATAAGCATTCTTGAAGATTAACTACTCCACAAGCAGATGTCACAACATAGTCTAATATTCTAACATAATCAATGTCAACACATGCATGAGGTGCAATCATTTCAAACTCCCTTAAACGCCCTATACTTCTCTCGACGTGTACTCGAAGGGCCGCTATTCTTTTAGTTTCTAAAACTTCTTCTTTACTTAGTTTTGATCCCGAATCAACGCTAGGAGGCCTTAAAAGTTTGCAACCTTGACGTTCAAGTAAATGAGCTATATTCTTAAATCCCCTATCAGCCATCACTACGTCACCGGGGGATAACATCTGAAGAAAACCGCAGTCTTCAAAGATAAGGGCGTCCGATGTCCTTCCTCCATAACCTTCGGATATGAAGTTTATAAGTCCATTAGGTGTTATCGATATTAGATATTTTATAGTATTCGCATTTTTATATTGTGACCACGTCAGCGCCTGATGTACTGCTGAGCTAGGTTTCTCGATTTGAATTTCTAAACAATCTATGATGCTGACGACTGTTGAATAACGCCTCCTAAAAGGTATCGGAAGATTTGAGCGAATATCGTCGCGAGGAGGAATAAAAATCAGTTTCTCCATGCATTGAGCAACCTTAGGTATTGTTTCTTTGAAATGTCTGGCGACTGTAGATTCCGAAACTCCAAATTGAACAGCAAGCACGGAATTCGGTTCACGCCATCTCAGTTTTTTCAAGCTCAATAATACATCCATCAGAGGTCTCTCAGTAGATTCACTCAAATATTCTAAACAGAAATACACTTGCGATGGTAATCCGAGAAAAAGCTTAGGTTCTCTAGATATAGACATTAAAGTTCCTTTTTGCATGTGTTCCTTAAATAACTCAGTATCTACTTGTCGTTTCATTTCACAGGCGTCAGTATTTACACTGAATCCACTTAGGCTCGCAGAAACTGATGAGGTATTAGAGTAAGATGTGAAGCTATCATGCATTGGTTCCCGATGATGATCCCGACGATGTTCTTTTGGTTTCACCGTTTTTATTTTAAGAGCAAACTCTTCAACCCGGTCAAAACCGGCGTCAGTATTAATGCCCTTGCTTCGAACTTTTGGCTTTATATTAACTTGCAATGCGAGTGATTTATATTTAGGATCATTGTGTAGATTTGCCGCATTATCTTCTTCAAGCGGGTTTATAGCCTCTGTATCATTTGAATTAAAATCAATCGTTTCACACGCCACGAACTCTTCTTGTGTTATTAGGTTTTCATGACCAACTTCCGGATTAAGCACTCTTTCAAAGTACTCAATCTGCTGTCTTTTTTTATATCCAGTCCGTTCTACAACGGCGTTATCCTTTCTTTGGCAGTCAAATTTATGCGGCAGAACTCCTTTTTTTAGTCTTAGTTGACCACCCATCAATCGGTACCTTATATAATTTTCCATGTCATTTTCGACCTGTAAAAAGTAAAAACAGATTAAAGATTCTTTATTTTATTTTTAAATAATACTTTACTTACTGAGAAAAGCAGATCCAAAAAATAGGTCCTACAGCAAAGAAATTAAAATTCGAATCATTACCTATTGTTGATAGGTATTCATTATCGTAGATAAAAATGCGGTAGTCTCCCGGACTACAAATATCATACCTACGTTGATTATTGTTTATTGTTATTACCTCATACGATTGTGTTAAGGTTGAGACAATATGACATAAAAGGATTAAGTTTTAAGGTTTTTGATTCCATTGATCGATAAAATAGGTGACATTTACTCAATAATACGAGGAAATAGGTATACGTCAAGTATAAGGTATAACGTAGGAAAGGTACTTACGTCGAAATGATCTTCGCAACAGTAATGAGTACTTTTGCTTGATAAAGGATCTCTCTTCATAACACTACACCACTTTTTTCTAGCTTTTTTGTCTGTTGGAACATGAAAAAATAGTTTGTCGGGCGTACTACTACTTGTACTCTTGCACTTTGGCACGACACAATATTTGTAAGACATTTTTAAGGATATTGATACACAACAATAAATATATAACAAAGCGACCGTGACAAGCACAGCTCAAGAACTGCGCGGGAAACAGAGTACACCTACAGAACTGAAGAGCGCGTGCGGGGTCGCGCCCCGGGTATGTGTGGGATGACGTCACGCGCTCGCGGCTGGTACTGGCGGGCGTTATTTGAACTGCTACAGTAAAATTGCTGTACTTTCGACATTTCTTGTCCGATTTGGATATTTTTTTCACCATAAGTCATGTTTTTTTTACTGTCATCGATCTACATACTTAACAAAAATCGTGACTCTTCCTCATTGGACCTAGACACACAATTTGCTTGCATTGATTTAGAAAAGTCGTTCGCTATGGTAGGTTAGAAAAAGATGATAAAAGAAGTAGGATTGGGTTACAGAGATAAGAGGATAATATATGAAGTTTACTAGGATCAATAAAGAGTAATAGAGGTAGGTGAGGAAAAAGGGAAAGCAAAGATAAGGCAAGGAGTTAGGCAAGAATGTCCACTTTCATCAATTCGGAATAGGGGGAATCAAAATTAACGGGGAAAGAATACAATTTATAAGATTCGCCGATGACATTGCAGCATTTGTCGAAAACAGTATAGGAAGCCTAAATTTTAATTTGCGTTTTTCGAAGAAAGGTTCATTGAACTTTGATCCTAAACACGTACCGATTCTCCAATATGAATTTGGCTATTTCATGCAAAGTCACCTCATATAATTTTTGTTTGAAATGTAGGATACATTAGCGGAATATTTATGCTGAAGTGTCCTACTGTTAAAGTGTAAAAAGTTTCTGTGTACGTTTAAAATACGTAGAGTGGCGAAAGATGTCTTAATTAAACTAAAGAAAGTGCTTCCAGCTGCGTTACTGGTTCTTGATGTAGTACTAATTAATATTATAAGTCCAATTTCTGTAAATTCACAGTTAAATTACACATAAAAGATGGGAATTTCTGTTTTTGTATTTTTATTAGTTTTTATTTATGTTTCAAAAACTTTTGTTGATTCCAGGGGTACCAAGGCGACATGTGTTGATTGGAACGATCCGCTATGGGACTGGGACACTTGTCTCAAATATTACAAAAAGCTTGAAAATGTTCAAGTTCCTGATATACTGAACAGCACTGATAAGATTTATCGTGGTACAAATGGTCCACTAAGTTTTACAAATCATAATACACATTCCGCTGATAACAACGATTTTAAGGTACAAGAAGACATGTTAAAACAATCTTTTAAAGAGCTGGGTTTCAGTATAGTTCGAGATAATAATAATCCAAACAAATTTGGATTCGCAACAACACAAGAACATGTTACGCTGGAAGGAGTAGTAGCGAATACAGCTCAAGCTTATCTTCTCCCTATTAAAGAAAGAAATAATAAATTTCTTTTGAAAAACACCCTAGCGACGAAATTAATTTATGATAAAAATAAAAATGTCGTAGGGGTTGAAGTCATGAGAGAGTCAGGTGAAACACAAAAATATTATGCAAGCAAAGAAGTTATTTCTTCAGCTGGGTCATATAAATCACCGCAGTTATTAATGTTGTCTGGTATAGGTCCTAAAGAAGACCTAGAAAAGTTAGATATTGATGTAGTAGCTGACCTACCTGTTGGGAAAAACTTAAAAGACTTAGCATCCATGAATTTTTTTTTATCAGGAGTTCCAGGCATAGCAACTTCTTTAGAAGTTGCTATTACGGCCTTAAACACTTTTCAAAACTTCCCTCTTCCAAGAGTCAACGGTGAGTTCAGCATTACGGGAAATGATACAAATCCTGATATTGAAGCAGTCACTTTAGTTTTTGGTGCGGCCTCTCCTATACTTTATTTAGGGTGCAATATAAATTTTAATTTTAGGCTGAGTATTTGTGATTCACTATTGATAAACAGCTTACAGCATGAACTGATAAATAATATTCTTCTCCTAAAGAACCCTAAATCTTGCGGTAACGTCACATTGAGAAGCAATGACCCGAAGGAATACCCAAGGATTTATTCTGGATTTCTAAATGATATGGATGGTGAAGATCTTCATCGATTAACAGAAGGATTCAAAAGAATTATTAAAATGAAAGATACTTCTTTTTACAAAGAAGCTAAATCTGAGTTCGTTCAGATTGATTTACCAGAATGTGACGCCTATAAATTTCCATCAGATGAATATTTAAGATGTTACGTGAAAAACATTCTTGTATCGTATTTTATGCCAACCTCAACGTGCAAAATGGGTGAAGGGGGAGTGGTAGACAGCAGACTAAGAGTCCATGGAGTGCCTGGCGTCCGCGTTGTCGATGCAAGTATTATGCCATCCATGGTCAGTGGTCAGTCTTTGGCTATCACAATTATGATCGGTGAAAGGGCTGCCGATTTGATAAAGGAAGATTATGGGATGAACATTGATTGTGATTAGAGCGCCAACATCTTATAGCGCATCATATACGTTTAATTTTATTAAATGATTGAAGTGAAAACTTCCTTAGGCGCGATGAGATATTTTTGGTAGGGAAAAATATTATGGATTCACGTCACCAACATGCCATGATGTGCTGCGCTTGCTTGGCCAGCAATTAAAAGTTTTTTACTTCTGTCGACAGTTTTTTCATTTGGTTTATAATATTATACCAATGTATAAAAATGTATATTATTATATATAATATACGATCACACGATATTATACATAAATATTGTGGTAAGAAATGATTACGTGCTTTTTATATTTCTTTCTATTAACAATTTAGTAATTAAAATTTAAATCTTATGTTTTCAAAGTGTTTTAACATATTTTGTATTTGAGTCGTTCTTCTTTTTGCCAAAAAATATCACATGTTTGAAGCAGTTAAATTCATTAATTTTATGGGTAATGAATCGTATATTTTACATTATTATTAAGAAACAACTGTACTTATTGTTAAGAATAAACGTTTCCTTCAAATCTATATCACATTTGTTAAATGAATTTATTAACAGGTACGTAAATGAAACTTAAATAACATTAAAAATTAAAATCTAAACTAAGTAATCTACAAAAAAAATCTACAAGCTAAACCTGTCGAAGACAGAAATATCAAATTAAGTAAAACACTTTTTCCAAATCGCTGCCAAATGGAAGGGCGCCCAAGACACGTTATCTCGTTGGATCGCTTTGTCCGAGGTACGCGCCAGCCCTTGGATAACCCGAGACATTAAAAGTTAAATTGCATATTTTTTACCAAATATTATCCTTCTGTAGTCTGTTGAGTTGAGACCACAGGTTCAGTGATTACCTATTCAATTAAAAAAAATTGCGTAAATTTATTTTCTCTCTATATTCGGTTATTACAAAGTGCGGGATAAAATGAAAAAGTTCAAAATTTTGTAAATTTTAACATGTTAACAAGGTAGGTATTACAGAAATTACAACCATGTCAACGTTCTGGACTGGCCTAATTGCTTGTCGCCATTTTGTTTATTTTTTAATTTTTCAAAAATGTATTGGGTATGGAATGTTTATGCGGCAGGTAAAGTGCGCGCCAGATAAGTCTGCGCGTGGCCAAATATTTTAGAACTATCCTTGAGTGTATTTTGTACTAATTTTTTAGGTGTAGTTCACTAAGCTAATTAGATTTTTCCTCATCTCCTATTTCATGTCTGTGATCGGAGAATTTTTTTCCCATAACTGGCAACGTTAGTCACGCCACCAGTCGCGCGCAGACTTATCTGGCGCGCACTCTAGGCACAAAATAACCACTAACAGAAGGCTCTCTCCATATAACTAGCGAAATCAGGCGCACGCACACATAGACGCGTACTTACGACGATCTCGAAGATATTCAGATGAATGCCAGTCAGGAGTGCACGCGCTTTGACGATCCCCCTGATCATTGTTTGGAGTGACGTATTTTGTTGTATAAAAAAGTAGTAAAGCATTTCAAAATTGTTGCGTATATGGTTGTTTGAATACAAAATTAAATCGATTGGAATTGACTTTTTTTTAAATGACCCGTCATTGCAGAAATGTAAGAATGAAAATGATTTCCTATCTCTATTGCAGGTAACTAATTTAATTTGTGTTTGTTTTGCTGTTGTATCGATTATTGTTAGTAAAAAAGTTAACAAAGCGCGAAACTAGTAGCTACGAAATCGTCAGAATACCAATCTACATAGTTCTAACGTGCCGTAACCGACGAAAGTACTTTTCAGTAACGAATTTATAGATTTAGTAATTAATTATAATAAATACATACGTTTAAATAATATATAAACTTCTTTATTGAAATAACTCTCAACTCGAATTTTTTACTACAATGACAATAAAAAAAACCGTACAAAATCCGTCAAGTGGTTCTCAAGTTAAAACGGAACATATATACAGACAGACAAACATTCTGCAAATGGTAATTTTGGCTTCAGTAAAACACTAAAAACCCATTTAAGTAAACATTTTGAAAAAATATTAGTGTACAGAGTAAAAAATTTTTACTTTATTATTAGTACATAGATGACAGCCCTAGCGTTACGGTCGAGCGTAGGTAATTAAAATCAAGGTAACCCGGAGTAGGCCTTCTGTTAGTGGTTATTTTGTGAGGTAGGTGTCGAGATAATGAGTCATCCTCCATATAGCTCCCACATCGCACTCGAGATTCTCGGGAATCAAAGACAAAATATAAGCGGCAAATGAAAAAAAAAAAAAGGCCAAGTGCGAGTTGGACTCCCGTACGGATTGCGTATATTCAATGATAAATTTAATTTTGTAATTTTTTGTGTATTTCTCAATCGCGTTATTTTTTCTGTAATCTTTACGTAAACATAATATTACCATGATTTTTTTCATATTTTTCGATCCTTCGGTTTTGGAGATAAGGGGGGGACATACATTTTTTCATGATTTTTCAAGGATTTCTCGGAATAGACGCAATCAAAAATAACTAGTCAGTTTATGTTTACAATCAACTTTTTAATACCTACAATTTGATACCCATCTTGTATTTTTATAATATTTTTTTTTAATTTATTTTACTTCTTTTTTTTATTTCTCATTTGTGCTCAACTTTTTAAATCGCTATAGATTTATTGCAATCGGCCGGTAATGATGTATAATAGACATCATTGGTTTTTTAAAGATTTCTCGAAACCAGTGCCAGTAAATATACTAAAAGTATATATTTTTATAATCAATGATTTGTAGAAAAATTAAAACTATTTTTGTGCCAAATTTCATGTCTTTATCATTAATGGTGCGAGGGTTATGAGGCCGTGACATACGGACGGGCGGACAACGGAGTCTCACCATAAGGTTCCTATTGTACCTTTTAGTTACTACGGAACCCTTAAAACATGGAAGATGCATTTCTAACTACGAGTAATTCGAAAAGGCACCAGAAACAGAAAAGGGCAAAAGGCTCATGGTTGGTTCGTACTGTTGTCATGCGACTCTAGGCTAGCCGTGATTGGCCGACTCAAAGACACAGTGAATGCTATTGGACCCGACCGCCATACAGAATTGTGTTCAACACACTTCATTGTGTCTTCTTAGTTTTTTCTTTCACTGACTTCGAGGTATTTATGAGCCCTGAAGATGCAATGAGTGCGTTCAAAAATGCCCTAGAAGAGAATGTTATAGAAAAATGGGCCCACTGCTTCTTTTAGTGGTTCCATCGAATGCGAAGACATACGTATAGATGAGAACGAAGACTACTTCAAAGAACAATAAATGTATTAAAAATTCTACTTTGGCCGTTTTTTTATTTTCTAAAAACTTTCAGTGTCACCCTGGTATTCATTATGGCACACCAAAAAACAAATTATAGCGAAAATTTCAAAATTAAAGCAGTTTTGGTTTATTAAAAACTAATAATAAAAAGGTAAAAATAATAATTTCACTCAAGATTTATTTCGGGCCCCCCTGGGTCCGGCATCAGTTGTAATCTCATTAATTATATTATTTGTTTTTAATAAACCAAAACTACATTAAAAGTAAAGCAGGGTACAATTAGAAGTCTTATCACAAAAGGCGATTTCTTCCAGTTCAGAAACCTTTGGGTGGAGGAAGTTTAAAATGAAAAACAAAATGTGTAGAGGCGGTGTCCAGAATAAATAGATACAATTATTATAAAAGTTAATAAAATAATATTTTAAATATTTGTTAATAATACATACTCTTACATAAATAACATATAAAAAAATGAATCAGTTAGTACAAAAGGAACAAGAAAATACGATACCTACTTATTTGTTAGGCAAGGCTGCAAATTTGTCATTTGATGCGAGTACTTGTATTAAAGCCTGGGGAAGCTAAGGATTCTAGGATAGAAAATAGAATCCTGAGCATAGCGAAGGTTTCAAAGGTACGATATGCAAATAACTTTGCTGCCGAGCGAAACACACAATTTTTTACCTTACTACAGCCGCTACAACGAGGAAATTGAAGGTGCAAGAACTAATATGTAGTACGCTGGACATGTTGTGCCATACAAAATTACAGTTCTTTTTAGTGCCAATTCAAAGCGCCGAGCGTACCGGACACCAAAATTAACACTTGTTATAATATATAACTGTAAAGGTTATCACAATAAATAGATTCATCACGCTCAGCTGAGCTATCGCTGGTAAGTCGGTTATGTTAATAAAAATAATAAACTAAATACATCAATACAAACTTCGTGACCGATCATTGAAGTGTCAAACCACCACTAACCACCATAGTCCATACCATGGTAGTTAGTTTAGCTGCACAATATAGCCGATTCTAAAGGCTTTAATTTTAGTTTTAGTCCTGTCAAAACTAAATTTCATTCATTACAAAATAGTCCTTAAAAGTTGGGAACAGAATCTAAATTACTTTGGAATAATTTTATGTTTGACAGCACTAAAACTAAAATTAAAGCCTTCAGAATCGGCTACAATGAGCGTTTTTCCTTGTGTGAATTTTAGTGGTAAATTAGATTCCTAGATGGCGCTGTCGTACTTTAGCAATATAGTCAAAGAAAAAATTTGCACAGATTCAAAAACAAAAACGTTTGGTTTTGACATTGATTGCTACGAAACAGATTTTGACTACAGTGAAATGCACACCGCCATCTAGCGGAATGCCAAGAACTACGAAAAAAAAACAATGAGAAAAACGCTTATTACGTTTGACAGCCAATTTTTTGCAACGATTTTTGACGTTTGTTGAGGGTCGTGACCGAATAGTGGGTGTTTTTGGTGGAAAATAATAGTTTATTATGATCTGATAACCACACTAAACGTCATTGCCTCATCTTTATCATTAGATCCGAGAATCA
This sequence comes from Ypsolopha sequella, assembly GCA_934047225.1. NCBI lineage: Eukaryota > Metazoa > Arthropoda > Insecta > Lepidoptera > Ypsolophidae > Ypsolopha > Ypsolopha sequella. The sequence goes on from OW203991.1 coordinate 12,925,396, forward strand.
CGGAATACTTTTACCGAGAAAGCTCCCGTCACTCACTGCATCGATTAGCGCTAAAATGGCAATAATTAAATTGCTTCATTATCATGTCGTCAATAGCCATTCCAGTGTTCTTGTATTATTAAAGGTGAAAAGAAAAACAAAAAGCCTTTTTTTTTCGTACAATCATCGCGCTGGCCATTCCGACTGTTCTGAAATTGAAGCTGGCTTACTGACACGAAATACTTACAGTAGCCGTCAATAGAAATTGTGGACTATGTAAACCTCAGAATAAAACAAAGCGCCATGTTGTCTTTGTCTATGAATAGGTGAACTATCTAGAGATGGGTAAGTATATGATTAAAATATGTTAGGTGCTTAATTAGTTTTCTTTATTTGATTCATCGCTAAAATATTCTGATGAATCGCTAGTCAAATCGCCCACGTTAATTACAAATGGTTTCGTCACAGCGTCGTTGGCCGTATCTATTATCCCATCCAGTTCTTTAATTTTTTCTTCTACTTTTAGGACATGAGCTACACATTTTAGAGCAACGCTGGAAGATCACACAGCTCTCGATAAAATCACACACACGTTTATGTCAAAGATTATGAAGTAACGCTGTTAAAAAAAATGACGGAATAAAATAACATCACGAATAAAATAGGTTAATATTCAAATAGATTCGTACATCACCAATTTTCAAAGACAATACAGATTCGATGAGAAAAAAATATGACAGCAATCTCGACGCAGTACAGAATTGACTATTGATTCTATGATTTTCCGTAATTAACTGGTGATTATTGAATATTTCATGATGAAATACAGTGAATGACTGGTAAGACTTGATGCTTCATGATTTGGAATAATGTTCAATGAGACTCCGTGACAGAACCTTGAGAAAAATTGAGAAAACGGTTTGTTTACATAGTCCACAATTTCTATTGACGGCGACTTTAAGTATTAATGCATTTCAGTGGGCTGAATAGAAAGGTTTGAATTTCAAAAACCTTTTTTTAGACGCTAGCGGATAAAAACATAGATTTACTTAGGATAAAATCTATAGATGAAATGCATTTTTGCACGCAGATTTCGAATGATAAATAGAACCTTTCCGAGCTTGTGAGGTAAAAAAACAATAAGGTCATAGTAAAAGACACTTGTAAAGATGGAGCTTGTTTTATTACGAAACAAAGGGCATTCAAGTGTAGATTCTACAGTTAACGAGTTACCATAAAAACAAGTAGTATATTCTGGCACTTTAAACGAATATTTTCAGATATCCTTAGTTTATGGTCATTTTTACAACAAAGTAAAAAAACAGGTTAAGTGCGAGTCAGACTCGCGTAACTAGGGTTCGACAGTTTTGGGAACACAAAATTTAATTTCGTCATTTTGTTTTCGGGAATTTCTCAACCACTTTATTTTTCCTGTAATTTTTACGTCAGCACATATTACCATATTACCATGATTTTTTTCATATTTTTCGGTCCTCCGGTTTTGGAGATAAGGGGGGACATACATATTTTTGTGGTTTTCAAGGATTTCCCGAAATAGATGCAAGTAAATATAGTCAAACTATATATTTTTAAAATCAACTCTTTAATACCTACAATTTGGTTTCCATGTTTAATTTTTATAAAAAACTTCGTTTTATATTTCTCATTGGTGTCCATATTTTTTTAATCGCAATTGTTTTCCTGTAATTGGCCGCTTTTGACTTATAAACTATAATCGTTTTTTTTTTAATATTTTTCGATCCTCTGGTTTCGGAGATAAGGGGAGGGACATATATTTTTTTTTGTAGCTTTTCAAAGATTTCTCGAAATCAGTGCCAGTAAATAGAGTTAAGATATATATTTCTACAATCAGTTTTTTAATACCTACCAATTTTATACTCATATTGTATTTTTAGGAGAATTTTAATTTTTTTTTTCTCTTTTTTGTATTGGAAATATTTTGAACAATTTAAAATTACTCAGTTTATATACATATTTGTGCCAAACTTCAATTCTTTATTTTTAACAGTGCTAAAGTTATGAGGCTGTGACATACGGACGGACGGACGTACAATGGAGTCTCACCATAAAGGTTCCTTTTGTACCGTTTAGGTTCTACGGAACCCTGACAAAGCGATCTTTTATGTAAGAAGGAATACAAGGGTTGAACAAATCAGAGTTAAGAAGTAAGGGAACATGATAATTTTGACGAAGGAGAACTAGGAAGCCACTCAAGCTGAGAATGAAACTGTGAGACATGGTCATATTAACGTAATCCAAATATAAACCTATAAGAGAAACTTTGAAGATGCCCAAGTATATTCAGTTGTTCCTCGGTAAGATCTACATAACAACTAGCGAAACTCCACTATCCCACGTAGGCGCCGCAGCAGGAAAAAAGTGGTAGTGGGATAAATTACATATAAAAAATAAATCAAACAGAATTATTTATAAATACTAGTTTTAAATGTACACAAAATCACCTGAATAAACGATCAATTAAAATTTAAGGCGATTATCCCGGACAAAATGTGAAATTCGACATTTTAGAATTTCGAAGACGCTGCATCCTGTCGCTTTAGGAAATTGCAGCTCTGCATAAACATACGTTGATCCTTATTCTAAGACCCCTTGGAATTCGTTTTTACATAATTTATCATTTAAAGCTATAGTAAGCTTCACGCGTTACTACAAAGTCATAAAAATAAGAAACTGTTTATCATCAGTTTCTCACCAAATACGGGCTAAAATGCAGAAGACATCACATATTCAGGTATGGTTCAAAGAAGTAAAGATTCCTATGAGATTCTTTTTTTATTCAAATTGTTTTAGAAGGAAAAAGCTTGAAAATATTTAATAGCGCCTGCAAAAAAAAAACACCTAAACAAGATCTAACGATTTTGATTATTGCTTTTAAAATTAATCAGGCACTTAGAGTCAAACGACACGCTCCCGTCACGCAAAAATAAAAAAATAAAATGTCTTTATTTCGGGCAATGAAAAACACATAGAAAGTGGAAAGAAAATTTTGGCTAATATCAGGTGTTTTTGTGGTAGTATAGTGCATTTGATGATTCCGATTTTGTATAATATTGTGAACTAGTGGTGTGTTGTGTATAGTAATGTAAATATTCCCTTTTGTTTTGTTTTTGTGCAATAAGTGTAAGTGTAATGTATTGCTGTATCATTTATTAAATAAATTAATATTGTAGAAGAATAAATGGTAAATAATGGGTAATAAAAGAATAATAAAGTACTACGGTTCTGGTAAAGCCAAGCGAGTTTACCAAAATAAAGGTCGACGACTCCTCGGTCTCAAATAGGCACAGAGCATAAAATATAATCTTTACGTCAATGATAAAATAGTATATGAATTCGAGGTAAAAGAAATACAAATTGTTAAGTTAATATTTTATATGTATATTATTAAAATATTATATCTTTCATAGAAATTTAGGTGTCAGTAATGAATGACAATTCTGACAAAGAAAATATATATGTCCTACTGAGAGGACAAGATAATTTAAATCAAGAAAGGGTAATGAGGGAGTACCTAAGTATCTAGCTGCTGAATCTTTATTCAGTAAAATATAAATCAATGCTTGATAACAGAACTATTGAAACGTTAGAGGCTTTAATGATTATTTAGAATAATTTGTTTGTTTTTTAGGTTTTAAAGAAAATTGAGTGTCAGTAACGACCATCCTGACAAAGAAAACATAAATGTCATACTGAGTGGACAAGATAACGTTGTGCCGTTCAGGGTCAAGGTCATTGCACTGCCAGAAGGACAAGTCAAATTTTCATACAAAATACGTACTGCAAGCAGGACAACATATTGATTTTGTCAGGACGTTTCGCACAAAAAACCCATCCTTCCAGAAGAGCTACAAATAAATATCCAAATACGCTACAAATAAATTTAAATATCTGCCTACCTTTGCCCGTTAAACTTACTACGTTACTAAACAACTAATCAACCCAAATTTTGGATTTATTTACGTATATAACATGTGTTATTATTTTACTCTAATTAATGATTCTTTCGCTAAACTCATAAACTAAACATGAAAATCAGAGGTGCGATTGTGTAAGAAAATAGTCATGAAATCGTATTCATTTGATAGCTTAAAACTAATCATTTCACTTGTCAAACGGCCAATTCGAATTGTCTATGGTATTCATAGATGCTTTACGATTTGTATTGTTATTTTAGACAATGAGTGATTGATTTGTTAAGATTGACAGATAATTCGAATTGTCTAAGATTTTTTAGTTCATCGCTAATGTCAAATGATTGCGGCGACTTGTTGTCTATGACAATCGTTTAACGGTAAGTGTTTTTGATTATTTTGGAATAAAATTAGGTAAAACAATTTTTATTCTATCATTAAAATTGTGGTGCTTTTTAGTCAAAACCCTTGGCTTTGGCACAGAAATAAGAATTGTTTTTTATATGAACACAGTTTTGGGTTATATTTTTGTAGGAAAGATATTATGAAAAGGTTTAGGGCAGTTCGGCCACAGATTAAAATATTTTTTCTTACTTTTTAGGGTTCCGTACCCAAATTGTAACCAACGGGACCCTATTACTTAGACTCCGCTGTCCGTCTGTCTGTCCGTCTGTCAACAGGCTGTATCTCATGAACCGTGATAGTAAGACAGTTGAAATTTTCACAGATGACGTATTTCTGTTGCCGCTATAACAACAAATACTAAAAAACAGAATAAAATAAATATTTAAGGGGGCTCCCATACAACAGACATGTTTTTTTGCCGTTTTTATATATAATGGTACGGAACCCTTCGTGCGCGAGTCCGACTCGCACTTGGCCGGTTTTTGTATTTTGGTTCGGTTGCTATTTCGTCATACTAATATAACAAATAAACATACTATAAAATAAAACACCGACCGATTCAAAAATATTTTGCAGTTGCAGTTGACTTGACACTTGAATTGATTCGAAACTATGACGCGTTATTATAACTACAAAACTCGGACGAAGACAAATAATACGATAAGATCTAGCGCTGTCTCTTTCAGACATCACATCTAGTAAAAAAAGTAATCCCGTGTCAAGCTCTTCAACTACATCTACTGTTGAGTACTTAGTAGTAAACTTATGCCACCACCTGGGGTCGAGCAGCTGAAACTCGGTTTTCCTTCAATTGTTGCGTTTGGTTATACGAGTTGCATGGAGATAATTTTCGATTGAATTCTATGTTTTAAATTATAAAAATTATTTTTTGTGGTGGATTTAAAAAATGTAATCAAAAAGATCTATTATTTTTGTGTTTGACATAATTTTAAAGTAAATAAATTATCAAATTTCATTTTACGTAGGTAGTACACAATAAAACGCAATTTCATTTCGCATTTTTTAAACCATCGGTCATTTCTAAACCTTCGGTCACTTTTCGGTCTTCATTTTATGGACAGTTTTACACAATTCGAATTTGCCCTACACGATCCTTGACAATGGTATAGATTTATCATCTATGACCAACCTTACACAATCGCACCTCTTTACATTACCAGAATACGGACGCCTCACAGAATAAGGTTGCGGGAAGCGCGCGGGGCGACTCGCTTGCAAGTGCACCGCGCAGCGGGAATAAGACGGCTATAGTTTTTTTCAAATACAGACTGTTCACAGGTATTTTACCTCTGACAGCTGTTCTATGTCCAATACTTAAGAAACATTTTCGATCAGCCTAGAGGTAAAATAACTGTGAACGATCTGTACCTATCGCGGCCGCGGCCGCTAACTCAATGATTCCCTTAACAATAAAGCATACCACACATACATAATAATAATTGCCGTATTTAAATCATGCCTATTTGTATGTGAACAACATTCGATTAATATCGATCGAAAGTATCGGAATCAAATAAAAATATGAATGTTTTGAATTCAACTTTGGACCCTGCTGTGGACTCAGTAGGAAACGCTTTAGTGCCCTCATAGACGTATTTAATTTTACGGACACCGTGCCGCTAACTGATAATTGATTCACAGCAATGGCGGCGGCTCAATGTTTATGTGTGCGTGCTGGGTTGCCAACTGAAACCAATTTCCCCAAAAAATAGGTTAGCTCTATAAATAATACGGCGCTGTAATACGAATCCAAACCAAGTCGTACAAACGACGCTGGATTTGGAGGGAACCCAGTCGTTTTCACCTCTGCTCTCTCTAATTATATTTAACCATGTCCATGTTTCGCCATGTCTGTCTGTCTGTCTGTCTGTCTGTCTCCATGGGTTTACAAATTTATCACGCCGATAAAGTGGTACAGCAAAATATTGAAAAAGTTTTTTTTTTTGGTGAAAAAAATCACGGCAGTAGTATACATAACGAAATTAAAAGAATAATTATCACAGCTAAACAGGCTTTACAAGTTAACGAGTACAGATCGCGCCAAACTTTTAGTCCCCTCTAAACACGGAGTGATTCGCATCAGCAGGAATAAAGCAGGAATTCCCGTTCTTGGGAAGAGCAACTTCCGAGCGTACTAGAAGTTTTGGCGCGATCTATGTTAGCCGACAAACTTATAAAATGTACTTGGAGAAGAAGTCCGCATATTATATGTCCGTATTTTTTATCTGAGCGGAAAATCTTTACAAACAGACAGACGTTTCATTTCATATCTATAGAGATGACCAAACTGAAACAACATCTATTGATCGACACACTCTTTTAATCAAAAAAAAGAATCATTCAAATCGGTTAAGAAATGACGGAGTTATGGACCAACTTACTCGAAAAATATGTGTAGAAAAAAAAAACAGATGAGTTGCGAACTTTCTATTTTTTGAAGTCGGTTTAAACGAAGATAAAAAAAATATCAATTCCACTCGAAAATCTATCACCGACATTTTGTGGTGAGTGATTTGCATTTGTATTTAATGGCAACACTGGCCAATTGTCACGAGTATGACAATTGAACTGAAGTCTCACGGATTAAGGCATTTTGGATCATATCACAGAAGCAATAAAGTCTTTGACGTAGGACTTCAGTGGTGGCGTGGACTTTAGGTTTTGTGTTCCGAATTGAGCAGATTCATTTCATGTAAAAACATGTTAAAGAAATGGAAATACGTTAAAAATCGAATAACTTACCTATGAAAGGTAATTACCTGGCATTTTTTCATATATCCGTTATTATTTCTGCAAGATTTGACCACGCAGGACGGCATATTCGAAATGTTTTAAGTACGACGTCATCGCGTTTCTCCGGGCAAGGTTCGCTGCAGAATGGCGGTTGATTGGCTTATGTTTTTTGTTTGTTTGCGTGCGGTTCGTCCGTACAAGCGAGTAGGCTTATCATGGGGTACCTCAATATTCTGTTAGCGGCGCGGAGTCCGCTACGTCCGTGAGTGCCCTTTACGCTGTCAACTGTAACCACAGCTCTGGCCATTTTTTCTGATACACTGAATGATCTTTTACCAGTGTGGCCTAAGAACTCTGATTTGGCAGATATTATTAAATTTTCTTTGGAATCTCCAGATTCTGTAAAATTTGAATCGCTAAAACATGTAAGACCCGAGATAATTGTTTCAGATGGAGACTGTTTCGACTTCATAATAGTGGGTGCCGGCACAGCTGGGTGCGTTCTCTTGAACCGACTGACTGAGGTAGAGCATTGGAAGGTGCTTCTTATTGAAGCTGGAGGGGATCCTCCTATCGGAAGTGTTGTAAGTAATTTTTCATCATCTTATTAGGTCAAAAGCTTTGGAATGAACGTAATATTCAAGAACTTTGTTATTTTAGGTTAAGCAATGTCCAATACAGTCACGCATCGTGATAGCAGCACGTGTTTCACATACTTATATGGGATGAAACATATAGGATAGGAGGAAAAATCATTATTTTTATATTTCCTACGGCAATTTTCACAATTTCTTATTCATCCCCTTCCATCCTCTTGCTGATAAGGAATGTAAGTCTCCATGGGGTGAACTGAGGCAAAGGTATGAGAAAACCCAGAAAAAGCAAATTAAAATTCCCATACATTAAGTATTTGAATTGTTATTACGCATAACGTGCCTAGTTGCGCCCTGGCCGAACAGGTGTTTTTGAAGCTACTAAAGGTTGGGTGTCCCCACAAAGTGGATTGGTGCTGTTATATTGTGTGACACAGGTTTCCTTGTAGCCGTCGCTCGTCGCCCGGGATACTACAGCAATCTTGTTTTAGACCCACTTGCACTGAGCAACCTAACCCTGTGGGTATACCGCGTAATTCTCATTTTCATCAACATCAACTTGAGATTGAAATTTGACGTGCGTGCGACGACGCCCGCCTAACATGCCATCTCTTTTGCACGCGTTGAATTTCGCATGCATTTGCTTGAAGTTGATACAAATGAGAATTACGCGGTAGAGCCCCTGGTTTATTTACTTTTTCATTCTAAGTATGTCTCTGTCATTTAAGTATATTTGATAAGTATCATTAAATATTAGTTAACCTATTATGTACATACGAAATAATAGAACTAGGTTGTTTTTTGGTGATAGTAGCCCTTAGTTTACATTTTTATATCTTTACTACTCTCACGGTCCAAGTTGGCATTATTAAGGAAGCCTTTTCCATTTATATTGCCATCTTAATATTAGGTCCAGTAATTTTTCTTACTAGGTAGTTTTTCGAACCCCATCATACCCACACAAAATATTACATATGTATATAACAAAAACTTGTGGATATTTCATACTAAGGATATTTTTCTATTTGACAACAGGTTCCAGGGTTATTAATGACAACAGCATTAAGTTCTGTAGATTGGGCATTTCCAGCTGAAGATGACGGACTTGTTAGCCAAACACAAAAGAATCACCGTCTAATACTAAATTCGGGAAAAATGCTCGGAGGATCATCTTCAACGACATTTAGAATATATTTTAGGTAAGTGATTGTTCCATAATATTGATTATCAGGTGTTAAGATTAAACGTCAGTCGTTCAGTACAAAGTGCAGAACTTAACTTTATTTTGCTTGTTAAGAAGTTAAAAGTGAAAAAAATATTGGGTCTGTGGCAATTCACGGCAATGGTTCGGTATAAGTTAGGTTTATGAATCAACAGCTTGATATTTAATGCAAAATTAGCCATGATTTTGTCGAAGTAAACATAAAACAGCATTTTGAGCTTGTTTAGACGAAAATGTGCGTGACTAATTGTGCATTTTATTCAAACTGTTGATTTATAAACCTTACTTATATTAAACTTTTACCGTGAATTGCCACAGACCAATATCTTTTTCACTTTTAATTTTTGTACAAGAAAAGCAAAGTTAAGTTGTGCACTTTGTACCGACCGACTGATGTTTAAATTTAAGGCGGTTCTTACAAGCGTTTATTAAAATAGCCTCCACTTAAAATGGGTTGACTCCTTAGCGGTACAAGCAAAAAATCTAAAAAAAAATACATGTTGCTTACAAAACTATAACCTTTAAAATACACGACGAATTTTGTTGTAGGGTTTGTAAAACCATTTGAATTTATTACGTGAAATTATCTAAATCATGCTAATTCTGAAATAAAAATTAAACAAACTCTGGATAAACAACTTGCTTGACTTTATCAGTTCTTGTTTTCGAAAATTTTAGTAAAATATTGCTAATTAAAATAGACGATGGAAATATTTTTTCGTCCATCGCGTCCATGTGAAAAGTATTATTTTCTTTTTCTCCTATTTTGCGCTATCCGGAGACGCAACGTCGTCGTCAATGCGCGCTATGAACGTTATTTCAATGTCGTTTCCGTCCATACTTGTACTGACACACTTCGAGTTGCTAATTTGATTGTAAGAACCGCCTAAGAAGTAACAATCTTGAGACCCATCTTGAGAATATTAAAAGTTGTCCATATTTTTAAAGTAAAGTAAAGTAAAAAAGGTTTATTGCCAAAAAAATACTTAAAACTAAACACATTAAAATTATACATAGGTTAAAATAGAAGAAAAAAAGTTTTAAACATTTCTGGCAAATGGTAGCATGCTCAGCAAAGCTGCCGATCTCATAGAAATCGAGCAGCGCTGATTTTCAGCATACCCCAGACAGAGGACATAATTTAAGAAAAAAAACAAATAAAGGCGCAGAAGGACGTGTAAAATTTAAAACAAAAAATAAAAGTGAGAAAAGGAATAATAATATTAATACAGTAGCTACATTTTGAATTTATTTACATATTTATGGGTAGGACACCCTGTTTGAAGGAAAAAGGTTATTAAATTAACACCCAGTACTTATTTATAAAGCCAAATTTATGCCGGAGACTTGCGAGGTGATGAGTATCACGGATCAATATTACTTTTTGATAAATTCACAAGAGAAAAATTTAACCTCCTCGAAAACACGAAAAATATAAATTTCGACGTTCACAAAAAGGGTCATCGAACCTTGATACTGAGCACTTACCGAGTCTTCAGTATAAATTTGGCTGTATAAATAAATGTCACCTTGTATACTTATCTTATCACCTGCTGGACGGTGAAAAAATGCACTGTGAAGCACATATGTGCTTATGACGATATGGCTGAAAATAATAAGTGAACAAAATATATATAACGTGAAATTGCATGATATAACTAATTCGCACTGAAGACTCCATAAGTGCTTAAGGGTTTGGAACAAGTTTCAAGACCCTTTTTGCAAAATACGAAATTTTGTATTTTTGCCCATTACGCTAGTAATAAAAATCATCATCATCCATCCATCAGCATAGTTCGTCTACTGCTGGACATAAGTCTTTCCAGGACTTTGCCACTCCCGGCGGTCATCCTGGAAAAATTGCCCAAACTCACACACGCTGGACAGGCGGGTTGGTGAGCGCAGTGCCGGAACCCCCGCACGCCGCTGCCCGTCACCAGTCTGTTCCATATAAGGCCCAGCTATTAGGGATGAATATACCGCCATTCATCGGTCCCAGGCATAGTGGGCCTCCTGTTTTTTTGCCTGTGAGCTATCCTCTTACTCTCCCCCGAATTACTTCGAGGTGGTCTCCAAGTAAGATAGTGGTACCTCCACAGTCGAGCCCGGCATCAGCTCTACCACTTCTACCATAAAAATGAAAAATATATATTGAGTACAAGACTCTAAGATTAATTGCAGACAGACATATATAATTTGACCTAGACACACACACAGCTCTCATTCATTTAGAAAAGTCGTTCGTTATGGTAGACAAGAAAAACATGATGAACATTCTAGAAGACGTAAGATTGGATTACCGAGATAGGAGAATAATACATGAACTTTACAAGAATCGAAACAGTAATAGAGGTAGGCAAAGCAAAAGGGAAAGCAAAGATCAGGCAGGGAGTTAGGCAAGGATGTCCACTTTTGCCATAAATATTTAATATTTTTATAGAATGCGCCATAAAACAAATAATCAATTCGGAGTAAGGGGGATCAAAATTAACGGGGAAAGAATACAATTTATAAGATTTGCCGATGACATTGCAAAATTTGCAGAAAACAGTACAAGCCTAAATTTTATTTTGCGTTTTTCAAAGAAAGGTTCATTGAACCTTGATCCTGACCACGTACCGAGCCTCCAGTATGAATTTGGCTATCTCATGCAAAGTCGCCTTATATATTTTTTGTTTGCGATACATTTCAACAACTTTAATTGTTCATTCCAGGGGTACCAAGGCAACATGTGTTGATTGAAACGATCCGCTAAGGGACTGGGACACTTGTCTCAAATATTACAAAAAGCTTGAAAATCTTCATGTTCCTGATATACTGAACAGCACTGATAAGATTTATCGTGGTACAAATGGTCCACTAAGTATTACAAATCATAATACTCATTCCGCTGATAACAACTATTTTAAGGTACAAGAAGACATGTTAAAACAATCTTATAAAGAGCTGGGTTTCAGTATAGTTCGACATAATAATAATCCAAACAAATTTGGATTCGCAACAACGCAAGAACATGTTACGCTGGAAGGGGTGGTAGCAAATACAGCTCAAGCTTATCTTCTTCCCATTAAAGAAAGAAATAATAAATATATTTTGAAAAACACCCTAGTGACGAAATTACTTTATGATAAAAATAAAAATGTTGTAGGGGTTGAAGTCATCAGAGAGTCAGGTGAAGCACAAAAATATTATGCAAGCAAAGAAGTTATTTCTTCAGCTGGATCATATAAATCACCACAGTTATTAATGTTGTCTGGTATAGGTCCTAAAGAAGATCTAGAAAATTTAGACATCGATGTAGTAGCTGACCTACCTGTCGGGAAAAACTTAAAAGACTTCCTGACTTTTTATCTGTCAGGAGTTCCAGACATAGCAACTTCTCTAGAAGTTGCTATAGCTGCCTTTAACACTTTTCAAAACTTCCCTTTTCCAAGAGTCAATGGTGAGTTCAGCTTTACGGGAAATGATACAAATCCTGATATTGAAGCAGTCTCCTTAGTATTCGGTGCTGCCTCTCCTGTTCTTTATTTAGGGTGCAATATAAATTTTAATTTTAGGCTGAGTATTTGTGATTCAATATTGATAAACAACTTGCAGCATGAACTGGTTAATAATATTCTTCTCCTGAAGAACCCTAAGTCTTGTGGTAACGTCTCATTGAGAAGCAAGACCCGAAGGAATATCCAAGGATTTATTCTGGATTACTAAGTGATATGGATGGTGAAGATCTTCATCGATTAACAGAAGGATTCAAGAGAATTATTAAAATGAAAGATACTTCTTTTTACAAAGAAGCTAAATCTGAGTTCGTTCAGATTGATTTACCAGAGTGTGATGCCTTTGACTTTCCCTCTGATGCATATTTAAGATGTTACGTGAAAAACATGGTTGTATCATATTTTATGCCAACCTCAACGTGCAAGATGGGTGAAGGGGGAGTGGTAGACAGCAGACTTAGAGTCCGTGGAGTGCCTGGCGTCCGCGTTGTCGATGCAAGTATTATGCCATCCATGGTCAGTGGTCAGTCTTTGGCTGTCACAATTATGATCGGTGAAAGGGCTGCCGATTTGATAAAGGAAGATTATGGGATTAACATTGGTTGTGATTAGAGCGCCAACATCTTGTAACGCATCATATAAGTTTAATTTTATTAAAATTATTGAAGTGAAATCTTCTTTAGATGCGTTGAGAGATTTTTGGTAGGGAAAAATGTTATGGATTCACATCACCAGCACACCGTGATGTGCTGCCCTTGGCCAGCAATGAAAAGTTTTCACTTCTGTCCTTACGACTGCTTATGTTTTTTTATTTGGTATATTTCTACCAATATAATAATATGATCATATAAGCACAATATATTATATATAAATATCGTGATAAGAAATAATTCAGTGTTTTTTTTTTTTTTTTGTATTTCCGTCCATCAGCCCGTATTCATCCACTGCTGGACATAGGCCTCCCCAGTATTACGTCACTCTTGGTGGTCCTCAGTCATCTTCATCTAGCCGCCACCCGGAAAGTCCTTCAGATTGTCAGCCCAGCGGGCACGAGGGCGGCCTATGCTGCACTTTGCTGTACGTGGTCTCCATTCCAATGCCTTACGGCCCCAACGTTTATCACGTCGGCGACAAGTATGGCCAGTTTTTGGTATTTACAATTTAGTAATCAAAACATAAATCTATGTACATTATTAGGAGTGTGGGACTCACCGTGTTTGGTTTTTATATTTTTTCCAATTTGCGGCAGATATTCATCTGCTATGGTCGCGGGATGACTTAAATAATGTTTATAATGACCGTGTAAACTTAAAATCTTAAATATATGTGTTCAAATAAAACCACTTACATATTGATTGTACAAAACAACCTCCCTAAAGAAATAAACCCGGGTAAATAAAATGAAAACTCTTCTTTTCTTTATTAATATAAACACCACTGGGAATTTTGAATGGGCAAGTAGTTTTTATGTTTTATTTGTTTTTTGTACAGTTGTTTACTATAAAATCAGTAGAACATTGAAAAAAGGCGGATGGAATTTCGCTAACCAACAACTGAATCACCCATAGTACAACGATCCGCTTATACAAGCGCACATTCAAATCATGGTACAGTAATTTACTCACACAATTATAAGCCACTGCCATTGCTATGCGCAAAGATAATCTATGCTTTAGGCCCATTTGCAGCATGATCGAGAAAAAATCCTTAACCTTCGGGTTAACTAACCCAAGTGAAGAGTTAACTAACCCAACATTTCATTTGTCATATTGCACCATGATAATATCGAAGCGGGTTATTAAATTCGAGCTAAGCGATTGTTTGACATTTGTCATTTATTTAGAATGTTACCATAAAGTAAAACTGGTACCATTACTTCACTAACCCGAGGTTAGTTCAAGGTGAGTTTCTCTGAGTTTAACCCTAGTTTAACCCGAGATTTTGATTGGTGCAAGAGAGTTTTTTCATAACCCTCTATTTTTTGACTAAACCCGAGTTAAAGTCGAGTTAAGAACATGCTGCAAGTTCGCCTTTTTTACGTCAATGCAGTAGAGTAAATGTTATATTTAATGAACAGAATATTTTAAAAGATATAAAGATATTTATATGAACAAGGTACGAAAGTACAACGAATCCCCTAGGATGTGTCGGAGCGCCTCGCATAAACATCTCTTTACTGATCCCTCTACCTTACATATTATGTATATATTTATTAAACAGAACTAGACCTTAATACACAGACTCAAGTGTATTTTTACTCTACCTGCTTTATAAATTCACAGTGATTGAATCTGAAACGAATAAGGCACTGGGATGCCTTCCACAGCAGATTTCAGCAACCTACATCGAAATAGTATTAAAACCTACCTAAAAATTGGCTTCAGTGAAAAGTCTGTTAGAGTCGTTACAGGTTTGTTTCAGAAATTGGAAATCCTTAGCTAAGTTAAATTTTCTTAGACTACATCCTTACGACATAAATCCCTGAGGGAGTCTCAGAACAATGAAATGCAAGTCACAGTCCACACTGGATCAAATTTTACCGACAATTATAAAGTTCGAGCATATGGTGAGCCCTATGGCTGACATTTGGACACAAATTGGACCCACAGCTCTTCCCAGCGTCATCTGAAAATTACTCCAATGATAAAGTTATTTATAAAAATTATGAAAAAAATAAACTTTTAACAAAAAAATTATTAACCAACTTCAATAGTAACAGCAATCATTCACTAAAAAGTTAATAATAATTCTATAAAGACCGATGGTACCGAAGCAACACTTTTGCCGACTTCTTTCTTCCTGAAACGTTATGTTATCTAGAAGTGGGCGTTCTTATATTGGTTTTAATGTTGCTATATCGTAAGAAATACGCCGAATTCTAGATAACATAATGAATTCTAGATAAAATAACAAAGCGATTACCTCAATTTCGGGAGGTATGCTGTCACTTTCTGAAGAGTTCCACTGCCTATCTCTGAAGACCTTCATCAGATCATTACGAAACCCAAAATGGGACCTACCTACACTCTTCCAAAGAAAAAAAGAATTATTCAAATCGGTTCAGAAATGACGGAGTTATCAAAGCCCAAAAAAAAAAAATGCAGTCGAATTGAGAACCTCCTCCTTTTTTGAAGTCGTTTAAAAATATACATTGTTAGTTAAACTATAAAGCGCAACCTCATTTTAGAAAATTATTCTCGCTTATAATATTATTGAAAATGCCACTATTGTTCAAAATCAAGCCGTTGTTAGACTAAAATTAAATTAAAAAAATATTTCTTTCAAACCACCTATGGTATTTGTATGGTTCTTGCAGTAAATAAAATACAAGGAAAATATAGCTCGTTTTATGGTTTTTTTTCCGTCCATTGCGCGCGTTCATGTGAAAAGTATTATTTTCTCCTATTTTGCGCTATCCGGAGACCTACCAGCGACGTCGTAATGCAGTGCGCGCTGATATGAACGTTATTTAAATATAGTTTCTGTCGATTTTTGTACCGACACAGGTCGACCCGAAGACCACAAATATGCCCTTACTGGATTTGAACCCACAACCTCCGGATTAGTGGTCGAGTACTGGAACCAATAGACCGCAGAGATGCATTTTTACTAAAGTCATGAATTTCTAAATTTTTAATTATTATAACATGCGGCTCACTCATGAGTTAACACTCACGTGTTATTTTTGACTATATGTCCAACCGTTCTAGACTTTACTTTATTTAGCACTTTCAGACCTGAGTCACTTTCCCCGTACAGTAGCAGCACGCGGTGCAGTTACTGTACGAGGACCACTACACACGCACGATTGTATTAGACGGGTCTGTAAAGGATAACACGTCGGAAATATCTCGGCTCATCGAAAGAATGCCTCTTTCCCCTGCCCCATGCGTCGTAACCTCATTTTGTGTTGAAGCCGTTTCTGAATTTCGAAACGTCTTTTGAAGCGGATTTATTTTAGTATAGAACTCTCAGCACTAAGTATTAAGAATAAAGGATTTTAATTTTGACATCTGTCAATAATCTGTATAAAAATAAATCATTTGGAAAAGCGCGGGAACCGTAGACACGAAAGGCGGCATTTTTTAAAGCTAACTAAAGTTTTCGTGAAAATTAATTGTAAATATTGTAAAATTCCCTGTAAATAGTATAAATAAAGCTTGTGTATAGTATAAAGTTAGTGCATCAAAATGGGGAAGGGCTCGAGGGTCCGTAAAAAACGGAAGAAAGATGAAGCAGAGTCTGACGATCTATCAGAACCGAGGGACATTTCTTCAGAATCTGAAATTGATGATTCTGAGGACCAAGACAAGTACAAAATTTTTAGAATTGCGGACTATGTACGTTTCTACCCAGAAGATGGGGGAAACTTTGATTACATTGTATTTTTGGAAAGCTTGGAAGATGGTAAGCCCATTGGGGATAGAGACTTAATGAGCTTAGGAAATGCATTAAAAAGACATAACAAAGGAGTCAAACAACTATTACGGATAAATAAATTTAAGATTGGGGTCAAATTTGAACGACCAGGGTTGGCAAATGCAGCCCTCATTAACAAAAAGTTTTTAGATCTGCACAAGCTAAAAGCGAGTATTCCTGCAACAATGACGGAAACTACTGGAGTTATTCTGCATGTACCAATAGAAATGTCAAATGCTCAGATCTACGTGGCTATTTCTAGTACTAAAAAGGTTGTAATGGTTCGCAGATTTATGAGAAAAGTAAAAACAGATAAGGGTTTCAGCTTCCAGCCAACAAAAACTGTATCAATCACATTCTCATGCCCGGTTCTGCCTGACAGTGTTGATCTGAACAGCTGGAGATTCGAAGTACGGCCTTACATCCCGCCTGTCAAACAATGTTTAAAATGCTTAAGGTATGGACACATTGCCAAATTTTGTAAGAACACAGAAAGATGCTCAATTTGCGGTGAAAATCATAATTATAAACAATGCTCGTCAACTACAAGTCCTCAGTGCTGTCATTGCAAGGGTGACCACATCGCAATCTCATCAATATGCCCAGTCAAAAAACAAAAAATAGAAGAAAACAAGAAAATTCATGAAAAAAAGACTTATGCTGAAGCTTTTAATAATAATGAAAAGTCATTTCCACCACTAGGGAAATCTCTCTCCCCTTCAGAACAATTAGCATCTTTACTTAATTCAGACACAATTTTAAACATTTTGGCAAATACATTAGTCAAATTAATAACATTAAATAAAAGTAATGAAAAAAGTATTTCAGTAAACAACATCAAAGATGTTCTTTTAGAAAATTTAAAAATTAAATAATGGATTCTCTTTTATTTAATTTTTAAAATGGATCAGTTAAACTTAGTCAATTGGAATGCTCAAAGTATTTATAGTAATCGACATATTTTCACACATTTTTTTATATGAAAAGAACATACATATTGCAGTTATTTGTGAAACTTGGTTAAAAGTACATCAGCGTTTTAACATTAAAGGATATAATATTGTTCGTCTAGATTCAGGCAATGACCACAATGGTGTTGCCATACTCATACATTCAAGCCTAAAATACAAAAGTATTGATACTTATTATGATAATTCTATACAAAATATAGCAATTCGTTTATATTATGGAGATACAGAATTTTCTATAGTTAGCCTTTATAGTCCTGGAGATTGCTCTCCGCCTTTCACTAAGCTTAAACTAAATAATTTAATCAATAGCATCCCAGGTCCTTTGTTGATTGCGGGCGACTTCAACGCTCACCACTCAGCATGGGGCTGCGCAGACACAGATGCTCGTGGCCGTGACGTTCTTGAAAGCATAGATGATAATAATTTAGTTCTTCTCAACAATGGTCAAATGACCACTGTAGGGACACATAAGTGGAAAAGAAATGCTTTAGATTTAACAATTGTATCTCCTTCTTTAGCTCTGGTTTCTGACTGGGAGGTATTTGATGATCCACTCGGAAGTTATCATTTACCTGTAATAACAAAAATAATGATAAACGATAACTCTTTACCCCCAATAAATAATACAAATAATCCATCATTTTATAACTATAGTCGTGTAGATTGGAAAGTGTATAGCACAAATTTAGATAATCTGTTGATAGATTTTCACATCAACCACTCCGATCCCCTAGATTCTTATAACAAATTAATATCAATAATTAAAAAAGCGATAGAAAATACCATGTCACTATTTCACAATACCAAAATTAGTAAAAATAAACAGATTCATTCCTCATTCATTAAAAGAAAAAGAGTTCCACTACCATGGTGGAATGAAAAATGTTCCAAAGCTGTTGAAGGTTCCAAGGACGCCTACATTAAATTCAGGAATGACCCTTCTGAGGAGAATTATGTTAACTTCAAGAAGTTACAGGCCTTTAAAAAGTTAACACTAAACACAGAAAGAAACCTGAGCTGGATGAATTTTTGTGAAACATTTAACCGTAACACTCCAATTTCTAAAATTTGGAACATAATAAAGAAATTCAATAAAAGTTATCAATATAACCATAGTAACACAAATCAAACTTGGATATTTAATTTTCTTGAAAAATATACACCTGATACCGTAGAGGCCCCATTTCATTTGGATAATTATATTACAGCTAATAACAGTGACTACATAACTAAACCTTTCTCTTGGCAAGAATTTAAATCTGCTATATTATCAAGAAGAGATACAGCATTTGGCCTCGATGGTTTGCCCTATAAAGTTTTGAAAAATGCGAGCAATACATCAAAAACGATAGTTTTAAATGTTTTAAATTTACTCTGGATTAATTCAATAATACCTAAAGACTGGAAACAAGATTGTCTTATTCCAATTTTGAAACCAAATAAAGAAAAAGATTTAGCTGACTCATATAGACCTATTGCATTAACTTCCTGTATAGGTAAAATCTTTGAACAACTACTCAAACAAAGATTAGAGTTTTTTATTGAAAGTAATAACTTACTACCTTCAAACCAATTTGGTTTTCGTAAAGGAAGATCATCCCGAGAAAGTATTGCTCATCTTCAATTAGACATTTCCAAATCTATGAAAAATAATAATGTTCTGGTAGGTGTATTTTTTGATGTTGTTGGTGCTTTCAATAACGTCAATCATCACATTCTTTCTGTAGAGCTTTCTTCACTTGGTATACCTGAAAAATTTGTAAGTTGGATTTTTAATTTTCTACATGTTAGAGAAGTTTTTGTGAAACATCAAAATCAGATGATAGGACCCCGATATTCATACAAAGGTGTTTGTCAAGGTGGTATTTTAAGCCCCTTAATATACATTCTTTATATTCACAAACTTAACTTGATCTTAGGAACAGAGGTTCATAATTTACAATTTGCAGATGATCTAGTAATTTATGATTCTGGACCTAATATCAGCAATATTGAATATAAGATAAATAACGCACTCCTAAAGTTAAATCAATATTTTGAATACCTTAATCTTCATATAAGTGCAGAAAAGACAAAAGTTGTAGTATTTAGTAAGCAGATTAGAAATGTTACCATTATTTACAATTTCACACAACTTCCTGTTGTTCTTGAAGTAAAATTTTTAGGTGTTATCTTTTGTCACAATTTATCATGGAAAAAATATGTTGATTACATAATTGGAAGAGCTTCAAAAGCTTTTAATATAATTAAAATGTTAATGAAAACTGATCCTAAAATACTGCTTATGTTGTACAAGTCTTTAATTCGCAGTCATTTTGAATATGGATTTTTATGTTATAGTTCTGACAACAAATTACTTAAAAAATTGAATATTTTGCAAAATAATAATTTAAGGTTAATAACAGGTGCAATGAAAACAACACCAATTAACTCATTGCAAGTAGAATGTAATATTCAACCGTTACATTTAAGATTTAAATACTTAAAGCAAAGATTTATCTTAAAACTATTTTCTATGTCCGAACATCCGCTTCTGAAAAAACTTACCTCATTTAATGAGAGAAATCCAGTGTCTAATCTAGTCAATGCCCCATATATTCTTCATGACTTTTCCGAAACATATAATCTTAGTCAGCACCAAAAATTCACAATAATATCAACAACTGGGTGTGTTATTCTGGAAAATACGAAGATAAATTCAGCAATCTAGACATTCGGATTGATTGTGAACTAAAGACTAAAGAAGAAGTCTACCATATGATAGCACAATATCCTTTACACATCGAAATAATAAGGAATGGAAGTATAAACGCGCTTGAAAATTGACGCCACTAAATAATTGCCGTGGTGGGCATGTGCTTAGTTATAAGTGCCGCACGTCAAGCAGTCTCGTGACAGCTGTGCGTGAACTAAGTCGTCGAGTATATACATGAAACGTTTGAAAAAAGCCACAATATGCCTAGTTGCATTGTGAAATGGTGTTTAAGCAACTCCACGAAACATTCCGAGCGTGATGGTATAAGTTTCTATGCGTAAGTATGAAAATTTACATAATTTTTCAAACATTAGTCGAAAATAAATAACCTAAGAATAATTTAAAATTAACCACATAAGTTTATAGTCAGTTGTAGCATTTTAGTCCCTATCACGTTACAATAAAGATAACAAAAGAGTCTAAATTGCGTGGAGCCGCCGCCCTAGACGTGGTACACGAGAATTGGATGGTGTTATGCATGAAAGAGCATTCTCCATAGAGCATCTTCTAGACAAAAGCTAAACAAACTAACCATTTTTCGAGGTACATAACGGATTATAGCTTATATTACTTTTAATTCCCTTATTCGCAACTCACAGATAGATAGACCGATACCAAAAATTTAATTCATTGTTCAAAAACAAATAATGATGACTTGACAAACTTTTTAATTTTATTGTTTTTGAAATAGGTAAGTACTATGCAGATTCCAATTATATAAATATAACCTAATTTTAAAATGTTACATACCTAAATTGGTGATTTTGTATCGTTAAGTGATCTATTCCATTAAAGTAACAATTAATGCGGAAAATTTTATTTTGCATTTCTTGCAAATGCCTTGTCTCTTACGTACGTATTAATTCCAAGGTGAAGTAAAATTATATAAAAAAATATTTTCAAAAATGCAACTGGTAATAAATAATATATGCCCTTTTGTATTTCCGAAACTAAAAAGTCGGACTCGTGCACTAGGATTCCGTTCCGCAACATACGGGTACGGACCCCTTGAAACATTATGGTAAATAATTCCACTTGCAGACTGCAGTTATGAGGGACCAACTTAACTTGACACATACAATCTATTAAACTCTATGTACCTAAAGTATCTATTTAAGTTGGCCTTTATTTCTTCCAAAATAATTAAACATATGTAATTATAATATATTTTTTCCATATAATAAACCTAAAATAAGACCTAAACGTAAAACGTACAGGGCCCGAGAAAAAGGGTCTTGACAGACAGACAGACAGACGAAAGGACGGACGGACAGACGGATAGACGGACAGACAGACGGACGAATAACAAAGTGATCCTATAAGGATTCGGTTTTTCATTTTGAGGTACGGAACCCTAAAAATGAAGAAACTAAGAGTCTGAATAGGTTATAGCAATCTTAAAGTGATTTAAGACAATATGCAAGTGAGAAATATAAAATCACGTGAAATTGGTTATTTCCCAAATTCTGATAATAAAATATAATACATGAAATACAAATAGAAATACGATTTTTTTTAAATACATCACGTACTCAACCCTTTTTATAGCCGCGTATCTAACGTTTTAAAAAAAATATTTTTTGTTGTTTAACATTTCTGTATTTTGATTCCAGCATCTAATGAAAAAATATTTTTAGTTAAGTGTAGTACATAAGTAAAGGATAAATCTGTAGTTATTGTATTATATATTTTTTATTACTTTAATACTGGTATTTTATTTATTATCCTTATTGCTACGTAAAAGTTTTTCGATAAGATTCAGCACACAAATTTCTACAAGAATATCTAAAATATTTCAAGTATTAACAAAAAACAAGTATAATTATCTTTGTTGATCAGTGTTATTTGTTAATAATCTTGATCACTGCCCAATGTTGCATAAACATATCCATTTTCATGACGGATAATCCGGCCTATTCGAGATGCTTTGGTTAGAGCGTCATTCGACTTTGTTGTCTTGTTTCCTTCACACACAGCGTGTTGATAGAGGACCACGATACTGTCGCTTACTTGATGATTGTCAATTGGTTTGGAATCACTGTTGAAGGTGTACAACCATGAAAAAAAGTTTAAATTTGCGAAGTAGTAACATGTACGTTTACTTTAAAAAACTTTTTTGCTAGGCATACAGAGGTGGGGAGATAGCATCACGTGATTTTTGCTGACCAATGAGCTAAGCGTCTGTCGTACACCACAAAGCACACAACCTTCAAAATGTGGCGTCACGTTTTAATGGCGTTTCCTACCGAGATTATACTTCCTTTCCTTATTATTTCGATGCCTTTACATAACACGATTTTTACTGATGGCTCAAAGAAAGGTTCAAGAGTGTCGATGGCAATATATATTTCCCATCTACGGACTGGACATGGTGCTCTTCTTCCACAAGAAATAAGTATTTTTTCGGCAGAATCTCTGGCTATATTGACAGCCTTACAATACATCAAAGAACAGAAACATCAACGGACACGTTGGCTGATTGTGACCGATAGCATGAGTGTTTTAAAAGCCCTTCAAAATAATAAACTAGATTCTAATACCAATTACATCCTACATAATATAAAACAGTTGTACTCAGAACTTTCACCTGTTGTTGATATAGCCCTTACATGGACTCCTTCACATATTGGAGTTTTTGGAAATGAAAGTGCAGATTATCTTGCTAGATCAATTGTGGAAAATGACATTATCGACAGTTCGAAAAATGTTGCCATTCCCTATTCCGACCTACTAAGCAAAATTAAAACTAAAAATCGCGAAGATTGGCAAAATACACTTACTACGAAAGGCTGTTGGTATGCTAAGATCAATAATACTATTGGCTCCTCTCCCTGGTTTACCAAATCAAAATTGTACAAAAATAGAAAATTTTACACAATTTTAAATCGTCTGAGATTCGGGCACTGCCGTATTAATTACCATCTTCATAGAATGCATATTATACTTTCACCATTATGCACAGATTGCAATTCCTCAATAGATCAGACCTTAGATCATATTTTATTTCAATGTTCCTCATATAACATTCAAAGACTCACCTTGATTGACAAACTTCTCAATATTTACAAAAAACCGGAAAATATCCCGCGCGACACTCAAGAACTGCTTATGAACTTTGAAACCTACTACGCAATTTATGAATTTATATCTACGACTATTCAAAGTATCTAAATCAAGAATCAAGACAATATATACCTAATAAGACAATTAAAATGATATGACATTGAAAAGAAGACTACCAACCAAGACTTGGCTGTGGCCTTATAACCCGTTTAAAACACGAAGAAGATATTGAAACTAAGACTTGGCTTTGGCCTTACTACTTTGATCGAGGATGAAGACAATTCACTAAGACTTGGCTATGGCCTTATATTTAATTGGACATGAAAAAAATGAAATAAAATAAGACTTGGCTGTACGGGCTACTGCCCTTTGCCTATTCCAAGACGGAATGAAAAATGAGAAAAAAAAAAAAAAAAAAACATTTGTCACTTTTGACATTTGTCACTTTGACATCTGTCAAAAAATCTGTATAAAAATTAAATTAGCTTTGGTACTAAAGAGCGGAAAAACTATGACTTGGAAGGAGAGTTTCCTTGTGGCCGAACTGGTTTGGCAAAATAGTTTGGCCACGAGGAACAACCCTCAAAGTTTACCATCAGGCGCGGCGGAGTTCAAGCGCAAGAAAATTGCAAATAAAAAATGAAAAAATAACCCTAATGTGTTCGACACGCCCCATTTAGATGGCGACGCCGTCAGTCTCCTTCCTATAGGAAAATATACAAGCTGTCAAATTGAAAGCTAAATGGTGAATAAAGTTATTTGCCATGAATGCCTCCGGGCACAAATTTCAATTATTGGCGCATCCGAATAGTTTTGAACGCACCCTTGTGTATAATCGTGTAGAAAACTGTGTTTTATTTATAATCTTCAGTATTGCCTTTACTAAAATGGTCTTAAACGTAGCCTAGAAGCGTATGTCACTCATTGACTTACCAACCATGGATGGACATAGGGTCAAGTACAAAATTTACGAAAAAAATGTCCGTAAATTATGGGTCAACAACGATGTTACATCTATGCATCGTAATAAAAGAAGAATAAGATAAGTGTCAAACCATGATTTTTCGAAAAAAGATCTGGACTGCACTGCTATAAGAATTTTTTTCCACAATCAAGACTGGCGCGCGATTTACCCCTTTTTTCGTTTTCAGTCTCTTTTAGTTCGGAAACTTTTGAGCGCGGACCCGATCTCCATAGTTTTTTAAGTCAATGATACTCGTATCACTAATAAATCTAACATCAATAGCAGAAATCAGCAGAAAATGGCTGATATCCGCAAACAATGCAGCACTTTAACAAAATAAAATAAATACACTGGTACAATTTTATGAAAGTGAACAACGATTAATCGCCTTCGATATTTGATAGTTTTGTGAAATCAGTCTGAGGCTGAGTCTACGACACAAAACTAAAATATGAAAATGTGCGTTTTTTTTTAAGTCCGTAGCTGAAGCAAAAGTGTAAATTATAATTATTAAAAATATTAATGCCCATCAGAAAGTTTTCTGGTGGGCTGTAGCAGCTACACCAACTAATACCTGACGCGAAAACATGGCTATCAAACCTGGATCTAGAATTATAGCTCTGTAGAAAAAACAATGCAGGACACAAGGCCATACGATGATGATGATGATTAAAAATACATTAAAGCTTAGCAAATAAATCTGTGCCAAATACATACCTATATCACAAAATCAGTAAACGATAAGAACGAAGAATAAGTAAACGATATAGTTCAAGTAAAATATTTTAATAGAAACTGCTTTACATGTCTTCTGCTTACATTTTTATTGCACAACGAAACAATAGTAACACAAAATTCATCGAACATTTGTATGCATGACTGTACCGCAAATTGGGCGTATTTGTCGCGTTAAGGGGTCAAAACATTTTATTAGCCTAGCGACTTTAACTGTATAGCGTGGGCGACAACTAGATTACAACCCTTGGGCGCTGGGGCCGTAGCTCCCTAGTCTCCAGTAGTACTTGTGATTTCTCCTACCCTTTTTATTCGCAAATTGGCAATGTCATGTCAATTAGATTACCAATGGTTTGGACCCAACCCCACATATGACCCATTGAGAAAGGAGTGACTTGGTTTGAAAAAGTGTTTTAAAAGTATAAGGTGACTAAGAAGGTTTTCAGTTAGATAAGATTTTCAGACTTTGAAGAATTAGATATCCATATAATATTCGTGATTTTTGGTGATTAATTATAGTTAGAAGTATAGAACGTGTGAGTTTGCGACTTAGGTAATAGAATAACCTATAGGTACTATTTTTTCTTATATTTCTATGAAGACAAATATACGCACATCTTTTTATACGCAACAAAACACTTAATAACGCAAGATGGAACTCTCTACAAACTTGGGGGAATATTTCATGAATATATTATACAGTGATTTGCGGCGCATTCAAGCTTATGGATGCGATTATTTTTACATAAACTGTAAGTGGTTGGGTTATTCTAGGAAAATAGATTCTGTATTTTTTATGGTTAGTAATAAAAGCTCCGAAAACTAAATTAAAAATGAGGATGCTCAATTTATGAATGTTACTGCTTTAAATACTAATCTACCGAAAGCTTCTGTGCTTATAAATATACGAAAACTACCGAATGAAATACTGAAAATTCCGAAAACTTTTTTGTATGTCTTGAATTCTGTCAAAACTAGAGATCTCGCCCCGCTCCGCTCCGCTTTGCTCGGCTCCTTATTTTATCTTACGTCTATCGCTTGTCGTCGCACCTATTTTTGACTTTTGGTTTAGAAGTTCTTTCGGAAGGTCAGTAATTTAATCGGAGGTTCATTATTTAAACCAGGTGGTCGTGAGAAATTTTAGTTTGCTATGTTTTATTTATTTTTTCGGTATGTAGATGTTACACAGTTAAATTAGTATATTTTTCGATAACTAATTTTGCCGCTGCTCAGTTAGTATAACAGTGTACAGCAGTTCGCTGGGATTTAATTTGTTTTTCGGACGCTTTATTATTATTCATTTTTTATTAAAGATAAAAATAAACATCGTCCCTTCATATTATTATATCCCCGAAGGAGTTGTCAGAGATATTTCCGAGTGTGATGTGGACTGTCACTGAAACAGTAAACACTCGTACACCCTCTTCTCACCGAAGATTTTTACGTCTAAGCGTCATAAGCCTTATTGCCGTGGTTCGGGCACAAATACAGGCTGTTTAGGATGTGCACAAGTGTACATGCAGGTGATGCAGGTTTACCTCATAGTGTTTTCCTTCACCGTCAGGAACTAATAGCAACCGCGCTTTCACTGTGGGGAGCGGTGATATTGTACATACAGGTTGCTTGGTAATATGACCCATTGAGAAAGGAGTGACTTGGTTTGAAAAAGTGTTTTAAAAGTATAAGGTGACTAAGAAGGTTTTCAGTTAGATAAGATTTTCAGACTTTGAAGAATTAGATATCCATATAATATTCGTGATTTTTGGTGATTAATTATAGTTAGAAGTATAGAACGTGTGAGTTCCTTTAAAGGGGTTATATTAGGGATCATTTCCAACAAATAATGCCTATCAACTAGGGGTCGATTTTTTTTTTTCATGTAAAACACGTCGATATTTCAAAAATTACAAAATAAAAAAGGATTTCTTTCCACTCAAGACCTTTTAATTCTGAGATTATGGGAATTCAGGGCACGTTTTTTTTTTATAAATGATCACTCATCTATCATTGATCAGAAATATAGTTAATAAATAAGTGCTGAGAGAGGAATAGTTATTTTTAAATTATTAATTTTTGTTTATTACTCTAAAAGTTTGAAAAATAATATAAAAACCTTTGTAACTCGGAGACCATTCATTTTCGACACCTAGTTGATCAATTTGTTGGAAATGATCTGTAGTATAACTTCTTTCAAGGAATAGGTCAAATTACCAAGCATCCTGTATATATATGCATCTTTAATAGTATTACACTGTGTATTTTTATTATTTTATGAATATTTTGCTTTTAAATTTGTATAAGTACTTGAATTATTCTTTTTTTTGCACGTCTATGATAACTCTGGCTTAAATGTTTCTTTTTGTTGTTTCTTCCTGTTGCTCTAAGAAATCACTTTTTAGAGATAAGCGCGCCTGTGTACATATAATTCTATTATTAATATAATCTGATTCCTTGTTTCTGTGTTTGTAAAATGAAGGAAGAATCTTACCTCTGTGGTTAAGTAAGGAGGCGACATAAGAAGTACGAGTATCTACTTATATTTATAATTAACAATTGTATCTCCGCTGCTTTCTGTTTTGATCCATTAGTAAGTAGATTGGACGAAATTGTCCAAAGTTAGTAGTGATTAAAAAAAAATAAAAATAAAATATTCATAAGTATCTATAATTTATAATTATTAATTTTTAACTTTTATATATAATTGTGTAACTGATGCCGACCACAATTAGTGGTCGAAATATATTTTACTACCTATGATTATATTTTTTGTGTTTTCGTATATATATATATAATTTCTTTAATCGAAAAGACAAGAAAAGTCTATTATCATTTTATAGTGATTAAAAATAAATAAATATATTGTCACGACATAAATCCCCAAGTGTTTATCAGATGTGTTCCGAGTGTGAAATGCAAGTCACAATCCACACTCGGTACAACCGTGTTTCACTGACGATCATTACGTCCCAACGTGATGGGTGGTGAGCCCTATCGTCCTTCTTCGGGTTCAAATACACGCTTTTTAGGGCATGCAGGTTTCCTTCACCGTTCAGCAAGGATAAGTAAAAACAACACATAAATTCCGAAAAACTCATTGCTGCATTCCCGACCAGGGATCGAACCTGGATCTCAAGATTGAAAGGCCAGCGTTCTACTCCTGAGCTACCGCCGCTTTTAGTAGTGGTTGTTGTTATTTTAACACTACAACGACCCTTTCGATTCAACCTATTAACATATTCAGATTTGTATTATGCTTAATTAATTCAAAACACATAGGTTGTGGCCCTTTAACGGGGCAATTTTAACTGATTTAATTAAGCATTCTGGATGCAGTCAAATGTAAAAAGTTTGCATTACAAAAATATTAAGAGCGTGTTGCACCAATGTTTCTATCCAAATTAAGCATATAAGCCGAGTTATATTTTATAGCCGAGTATAAACCTTGAACCTTGTTCCTGGTCCCTGGCCGGGTCTCCGGTATGGGTTCGGGCGGTTGATTGGATTTCACCTTGTATAATATAAATGTTTACCTATCATTTTAATCTTATATATATATATACATATATATATATATATATATATATATATATATATATACATATATTGCTACATAAATTAAATAAACCTTTAAGTTAGTTCATGTACATTTATTATTTTATTACATATATTTTTATTAGATTAAATTTGACCTGTAAAAAGTGTATTACTTATGTACACCGAGAAAATATTCTGGTTCCGTTAACCTGAATATAGTACATTTAATCAGAAAACACTGTACTATATGTGACGTCTATATTTATTGTTCAGTTTACTTGAACAATGTTCAGTTTACTTGAACAATGTTCAGCTGACTTGAACATAGTTCAGTTTACTTGAACAATATAATGTATACAATAAATCAATTAACATAACATAATTCTGTTTTTGTTAACCAGGAATTTTTTACAAAACTATCTGGTAGTATTGTTAAAATATTTTTTCCCTGTGTATACCTATTTTGCAAAATAAACTAATTGAATTTGAATTTGAATTTGTTTAATTCGACAGATATGAATTGACTGGTAAATAGGCCGCAATCTCGATTTAGCAACTTTTGATCAATATTGCGTTTTCGCCTTGGCCAAGGTTTTCTCATAAGACAATATAGATCTTACCTTCGGATAATTATGTATATATTGGAAACTTATGCTACCATATTTACTGAAAAATTTAAATAACTTGTCGTTAAATTATTTTAAGCTTTAAAATTATACATGATGATGTAGCTTAACCATATTTTTCTTATAAATACAAACCTTCGTAATTTTTTTTTTGCTTTT
Source organism: Ypsolopha sequella (assembly GCA_934047225.1). NCBI lineage: Eukaryota > Metazoa > Arthropoda > Insecta > Lepidoptera > Ypsolophidae > Ypsolopha > Ypsolopha sequella. The sequence goes on from OW203991.1 coordinate 12,955,025, forward strand.
GTGTGTTTCTGAAGTTATTCGTGTAGAAAATGGTCACAATTTGTAACTTCGGGCCAGCACAAGTTTTTCGCAAACTAATATTTTCTATAAATAATTTTTCAGATCGCGAATAATTCCTAAATGAGGACACGGAAAGAAGATTCGTGTATACGGGTATGTGTCGTCGGCACTTCGTAGAATTGGGCAGATCATGATATGCCCAAGGCATATCATTTTCTTTAAAAATAAAAATGTATTCTCATGTAAACCTAACACCCTGTGTTATATATGTGTATTATGTATATGGTGGCATGAAATAAATATATTACTTACTTACTTACCCTTTTCCTCGCTCGTCATCGCACCTATTTTTTGACTTTTGCTGAAAGGTTTTAGATTTCATACTTTACTTATCTTACTGACGAAGGAGATAAAAATATATACTTAAATAATTATTAATATTTATAAAAGTTTGAAATAACTACGCCTTTTTGTTCAAGAAACATTAAAATAAAAAAAAATTGAAAAAGACAAAATCATGTATTTAAACTTTAACGATTAAATAATAATTTCTCTAATGTAACTTTAACTCCTAAGTCGAGAATTTATCAAACGCTGATATTTAAAAATAATATATACTTAAATAAAAAAGTATTAATTAGTTTCGAAATATATAATATATATATGATTCGACTGACGACGGCCACAGTTGGCCGAAATATATTTCGAAACTCATACTTTTTTATTTATATATTATAATCTATCTAAAACAATAAAACGCCAAAAAAAGGCTCAAAAACATTATTTATTCAATTATTTAAAAATAAATTGCTTAAAAATACTCTCCTTAAGTTAGTTTACATTTAGGGCCAGTTTCTGAAGTAAGAAAATCTCACTAAGCGGTACATAGGCAACAAATCAACCAATCACAGCAATGCATTTCATAGTTAAGCATAGCTGAACTTGAAATTCTGAAATCTGAAATCGGGAGTTAGTCCCACTAAAGGCTGAATCGCGTGGTAGAAAACACTTATTTAAAGTATTTGTTTTGCTTCGCGTGGAATTCGATGGCGTTGATTAAATAAGACGTAAATTGGAGTTCAAAAAATACTAACTATATTAGTATGTTGTCGGGAGCCTGGTCACAGCGTAAGCTGTGAACGTGATGTCTGTCTCGTGGATGACTTTTGACGCATTGGACGGAAAAAGGAGAACTTATAAAATAAAGAAAATAATCTTTTATAATCTTCAGGATAAGCGAAGCTTTCCAAATTTATACTTTTGTACTTTGTTATTGTTGTTCTTTTCGTCATTTAGAAAGGATTATTTCTATGTTTCAATAATCATTTATTATAATTACGAAATATCACTTCATTTGAAATTATTGTTGCTGGAAATCTGATTGAATCATTAATGACTCCTTGATATGTGTTACTAATCCAATTTCAATACCGACGCTTTGTTTAAAGATGAGTATATATCTGCTTTATAACAATTAGTGCACCAAGATAAGTATGTAAGATGTAGCTACATAATTATTCTAAGGGTCATCTACATTTTGTGGGCTTAGCCATTTAGTTCCATCATTTGTTTTGCCGAGATGATATCTCTGTACATTATCAAAACATTATGTTAATAATTAACAAAGTTATATAAATTACATTGCCACGGGGATTTTCTTGATTAAAGTAATTTGGTAGGGTTATCGTACCACATTCATTAAGTATAAAGAAATATATGTATGAGAATAAGTTTAAATGGCGTTGTTTTATTGTAATATCTTTTATTTATAATCTTGTGGTAATACTATTCCTAACAATTTTCAGAAGTGGGATCCATAATGCCCAAGCTTAAGCGATAGACGGACTTTTGGTTTATACCCTGACGTTCTTGATCCCAAGCCGTGGCGGTGGAGTAGCTCAGCACCATGTCCTAACACAACCGTCGGGGATCCAATTCATGAACCTGAAGCAAAGGCTATGGAGCCTAAATGCACCCTGGTAACACCGAACAGCACACAACCCTCAGTACCGGATACCGGTAAGCCCGATCCAAAGTATCACGGCAACTTCACGGCGGAGGCTGACATAATGGTGAGCTTGTTTATACAGTCTCGATTACAAGGTATGGCGCGTACCTAGTACTCGTCTCAGCCCGATTATGATCTGACTTGGAGTGAGGGGAAACTAGAATTACTGAAAGCATCCCCATCTGACAAGACAAACTGAAATACATTTACCCAATATTTAGGAATCGGTTCGAGCAGTGCAGAACTGATGCTGATCCACACAACGGGAACCAGAACATTAATTTCGAGAGAAATATCACGTGTTTTTTATGTGGTGAACAGAGCCACGCAGTTAGGCGCTATTAAAATGCAGACCGGCCAACGTGCAGAGTTTGTGGTCCATTCAATGTTTAGCTGCAATTAACTACATGTCACTACATTATATAATACCTAGATGGTAGGAATAATAATCATAACTTCCAATTCAATTCTACCCACAGTAAACATCAATATTAATTATACTATTACATGCAAAATTTAAAAATCTACACAACCAAAAAAAAAAAAAAAACAATAATTCAATTTAACATTTACCAATATTACGAATTGTCAATTCAACAATACTTGAGTAGACGTATTACATATAAAATAAACATTGTTGAAACTTATAAAATTCCTTGAGTTCATAAGGAGAGATATTTAACAAGCACCTTTCGGTTTTTAGTAGGATTAATTACTATTTAGAAGTTTTATTTTAAAAGGCAGTGAATTATATATTTTTATTACAGCCCTTTTTGTAGCTTTACTTTAAGATACTGTTCTATTACTATGTGCTTTAAGATTATTTTTGTAACGCTTATTTAAACGATCACTATACTTAGCTTGGTGGTAGACTGAAAAATTTATTTGGATATCTCCGGAAAAGCTTACAAAGTTCAATAATTTAAAGTACTGTTATAGTGCGAACCTTTAATTTGACTAATGAATTTCGACAAGATTCCATGTCAGAATTAAAAGCTTCTATAATCCTTATACGGCGCTTCTATGTTATAAAATTTTTTTTAGTATCTGCATTCTGCATGGATGATTGTTCGTCTATGGCAGGCGTCGGCAACCGGCGGCCCGCGGGCCGCATGCGGCCCGTGAACCGCTTTGGTACGACCCGCAACTACTTCATGATAATTATAATTGGTAGTACATATTTGTGTGAGCAGCTTCAGCAGATGTTTTCCATTCTGAACTATCCAAAAAGCAAGCATTGTTTTCGGTTAAAGAATGCACAATTAGACGCAATACTGCGCATTTAAGCATTTAAAATGCAAGCGAAATACGAAAACTTGGATGTCAAATGCAGTCGCAAGAATCGCATTAATTATTTTAATAATTAATACTTAAAATGTTTAAAACTACAATAAATATGATATTTATTTTAATACAAAAATGAGATGCGGCCCTTGCTGATCCCCTGGTAACATTTGTGGCCCTCCTATATCATAAGGTTGCCGACCCCTGGTCTATGGTATCTGTACTTCGACCCCATACAGCCATGGCATAAAGCACCTTTGATTTAGAAGAAAGCCTGGAGTACAGCTCGTTTAGTTACTATATAAGTAAATGTTCTCAAGGCATCACAAAAACTGCTTAATTTGCTTTCCAGATTTTGATGTATCTTTTCCAGCTTATACGTTCATCTATCTATACACCTAAGAATTTAGCTTCCGTTATAAAATCAATTGTTTAACCTTCAATAGTGACATTTGCATTTACAATGGGAGTGTTGTAGTTCCTCAAGTTAATCATATTAGTTTTATTGGCATTGGTATTGAATCGTTAACGTCTACACCAACCAATAACAGTGAGAATCGCCAGCTGGATAGTATTATTAATCAAAACTCTGTTTTTAATTATAATAGAAAGTACTCGTAAAACACCTTACTGTTGGTCCCAGAGGTATGAATTTAACCAAATTGACTCTACCCTGTATACCATATCGGTTCAACATCAGAACCATTATGTTGTGATCTACGTGATCAAATGCCTTGGACAGATCTAATAGAACTGTTACTATGTTATTTTACAATCCAAAGCTTTCGATACGAAGTTAGCCATGTCAAAAATGGCACCAATAGCAGAGCTACCCTTTTGGAATCCAAATTTTTATTTAGCTAATATTTTGTGGGAAGTAAGAGATTTACACAATTTCTCAAAGACCTTTGGAAGAATAGACGGTAAGGATATCGGTCGGTAATTAAAAATATTAACATCCAATTTAGTATATTTTTTGAGAATGGGTTTTATAAGATATATAAGATATAAGATATTTATTCACCATATAACAAAGTCCGTTATAAAAGGTTTGTCAGTTATTATTAATATAAATATCACATTAAATGCAAAATATGTACAATTGTACATACACAATCGGTACACATATGAAATCCATTATTAAAAATGTGTGGCTAACATTAAAATAAAAAAATAAATTAAAAATGTCAAACTTAATTAAAAATAAATTTAAATGTCTAATTAGGAAATGAACATGGCTTTATGTTTAAATTCATGAATTCATTAATAGAGTAGAATGAATTATTCTGCAAGAAAATATATATGTGAAAATATATATATATATGAAAATGTATATGTGTATAATAAAAATTTATATGTGCTCTCTGGGGAAACTGGGGAAAATCCAGAAATGGTTAATTAAATAAAATAATTATCGAGACAAATTAGACACTTCTAGTAGAGATGAAAACGCCAATGACTCGAGATATTCAATCAAGGTATCAATGTTGTAATCAGTGCAAATTATCAGCCTGCATTTTTGTTAAGTTTCAGTACCGAGTTAAAACACCTTCCAAGTGATACAAAATGTATCATTTTGAGAGTAGTATGTAAAGTAGAGCATAATTTCGAGAGATGCTGGTCAAGCCGTGACTCTATTTTGGTGGAATTATAGCGGCTGCTTCGAAAACTTCAGTGAACATCGTCTCAACTGTTCAAGTCATCATAAGGTGAGCTTGGTGACCAATTGTATTAAATTTTAAAACACGTTAGTTATAGTCAATGTGGATATGCGTAATCTTCAAATTATTCTTGGACAACTAATAACAAATGGCCGTAACATCAATCTTACTGTGACCGGTTATACCCTGAAAATAAGAGGAAATACAGAAGAACTATACTATATTATATATTGTTAATGTACTAACAATAAATGATACCTATTGAAAAAAATAATCGAATCGCAGTCTGGTACAACGAAGACATCATTGTCCCTCCTCAACTCTCGTAAATGTCCAGACCGCAGGTACAAGCGATGATGAAGCTGTTTTTGTTGAGTCTAGAACGTGTGTGTATAATGATGATGATAAAGATTATTCGATACCTCCCTTATTACTCTCCACTTAAACTACAGTAATCGAAGTACGCAATTATTCGGAATCTCCACTTTTGCTATAGCAGGGTATATTACTATCTAGAAGTCTACAACGTGTAGATTCAGTTAATCATTTAGCTGATGGAAATGTAGGGATAAAAGACCAAATTCTATTAGAATTTTATTAGAATTATTCTAACACTAGACGTTGAGAAGATACAATGTGACTTGACAAATCCTAAAACAAGAGCAACATTAATATATTTATTGGAAGGATAAATAATTTTGGAAGATATCCACGTTGATATGTACAGCTTGTTATCAAATATCGGTTATTGGTAAATTCCGTAATTGAGTTATGCAAATTTACATGTAATGGACCGTTACCTAATGGTAACGAATGATGAGCTATTACCTAATAGTATTGAATGGTGAGCCGTTGTGACGAATGATTGGGCCGCTAAATGATAACGAATGACAGTGGATTGTTACTCAATTAAAATAGAAATGCAAAATTTGTTTATGAAATTCAAGTACATCATAAAATGAGTGTACACTTACTACACAACAATTTTGTTTGACAATTAAACTGATTAAATTTAAAACGGGAACATAAAACAAATAGTATAAAATGTTGGTCTTTAAATAGTACATTACGATACGAGAACGATGAAACGTTTTCTGACGAGTGTGAGTTTGCGGCACGAGCCGAAGGCGAGTGCTGCAATCACACGAGTCGAGAAAAGGTTTCTCGCACGAGTTTCGTATAATTTTTTTTATAGCACAAGTGCGGGAAATACCGACTTTACGCAGCGTGCGTAAAGCGGTCATCTTACGCACAGTGCGCTATAATAAAATATACTTACGTTCATTAACACTGGGCCGTTACTCAATAGTAACGATTGCTACTCACTGGGCCGTTACTCAATAGTAACGATTGACACTCACTGGGCCGTTACTCAATAGTAACGATTGACACTCACTGGGCCGTTACTCAATAGTAACGATTGACACTCACTGGACCGTTACTCATTACGATAAGAGAACGATGAAACGTTTTCCGACGAGTGTGAGTTTGCGGCACGAGCCGAAGGCGAGTGCTGCAATCACACGAGTCGAGAAAAGGTTTCTCGCACGAGTTTCGTATAATTTTTTTTATAGCACAAGTGCGGGAAATACCGACTTTACGCAGCGTGCGTAAAGCGGTCATTTTACGCACAGTGCGCTATAATAAAATATACTTACGTTCATTAACACTGGGCCGTTACTCAATAGTAACGATTGCTACTCACTGGGCCGTTACTCAATGGTAACGATTGACACTCACTGGGCCGTTACTCAATAGTAACGATTGACACTCACTGGGCCGTTACTCAATAGTAACGATTGACACTCACTGGACCGTTACTCATTACGATACGAGAACGATGAAACATTTTCTGACGAGTGTGAGTTTGCGGCACGAGCCGAAGGCGAGTGCTGCAATCACACGAGTCGAGAAAAGGTTTCTCGCACGAGTTCCGTATATTTTTTTTTATAGCACAAGTGCGGGAAATACCGACTTTACGCACGCGCAACGTGCGTAAAGCGGTCATTTTACGCACAGTGCGCTATAGTAAAATATACTTACGTTTATTAACACTGGGCCGTTACTCAATAGTAACGATTGCTACTCACTGGGCCGTTACTCAATAGTAACGATTGACACTCACTGGGCCGTTACTCAATAGTAACGATTGACACTCACTGGGCCGTTACTCAATAGTAACGATTGACACTCACTGGGCCGTTACTCAATAGTAACGATTGACACTCACTGGGCCGTTACCTAATGGTAACGAATGATAAATATCAACTTAAATTTATTGTTACAACCAACTAAAACCTTTTATTTGCAGGGACGCAAATAAGTGTCAGGATGGACGACTGTCGGGAGCCTGGTCACAGCGTGACCTGTAAACATGACGTTCTCTCTCAAAAAGGATGGTCGACTCTTGTCGGAAGCCTGTTCGCAGCGTAAGCTGTGAACGTGATGTCTGTCTCGTGGATGACTTTTGACGCATTGGACGGAAAAAGGAGAACTTATAAAATAAAGAAAATAATCTTTTATAATCTTCAGGATAAGCGAAGCTTTCCAAATTTATACTTTTGTACTTTGTTATTGTTGTTCTTTTCGTCATTTAGAAAGGATTATTTCTATGTTTCAATAATCATTTATTATAATTACGAAATATCACTTCATTTGAAATTATTGTTGCTGGAAATCTGATTGAATCATTAATGACTCCTTGATATGTGTTACTAATCCAATTTCAATACCGACGCTTTGTTTAAAGATGAGTATATATCTGCTTTATAACAATTAGTGCACCAAGATAAGTATGTAAGATGTAGCTACATAATTATTCTAAGGGTCATCTACATTTTGTGGGCTTAGCCATTTAGTTCCATCATTTGTTTTGCCGAGATGATATCTCTGTACATTATCAAAACATTATGTTAATAATTAACAAAGTTATATAAATTACATTGCCACGGGGATTTTCTTGATTAAAGTAATTTGGTAGGGTTATCGTACCACATTCATTAAGTATAAAGAAATATATGTATGAGAATAAGTTTAAATGGCGTTGTTTTATTGTAATATCTTTTATTTATAATCTTGTGGTAATACTATTCCTAACAATGTATAATAATGTATATTGGTATTGTACGTTTTCTTGAAAATTTGTTAGTATATTTTGTGACAAGAAAATAAATTAGATACATCATCTTTTATTTAGACTATAAACACATTCCACTATAAACATTTTCCACTATAAACACCTTAAACACCCACGATTCGGTCATGACCACAGAACTATTAGTCATGACTCATGTCATGACCGTCAACAAACGTCAAAAATCATGTGGAAACATGATTGTGCAGCTAACTTCAGGCCACTATAAACCACCATGGTATGTACTGTGGTGGTTGGTTTATTTGGTTTATTCTGCTTATTTCCATAACCGACTTACCCACGATAGCTGAGTGTGCTTATTTTTTTTAATCTGATGACCACACCCTATGTGATTCGACGAGAATTCATGTAATACCCGCTCATTGTTTTTAAATGTCAACGTTTGACAGTTGTTTGACGGCGGAAATGCGGTCACAGAATGTCTGGCTGTTTAGAAAAACCCTGTGAAAAATGGTTATTAAGTCATAATTTTATACTTACATATTGTTAGCAAATTATATTTATTTGAATTGATTATGGTATCAGGAAACTACAATCTATTTGGACAGAATATTCTTTAAGATTTTAGACCAAAACACGTCAAAAACAAATCCCTAATAACAGGGCTTGCTCCGACAGTTGCAACAATAGCGAAAGACGCAGCGCCGCCGTCCTCTCTCTAACGAACAAATTAATTCATCCTCGGAATAATTTATTTATGTAACTCTTTTACGCTTGACATAAAGACCAAATTAGATTGACTTATGTCTTCTTCGTAGAAGGTTGAGAGGCGGGAGGCGTAGCTCGTAACTCGTAGCAAGCAGTGGCTACGTCAAAAACATTTGTCGAAGAAGAATAATGAGATGGAATATTTTTTACGAAAGTCCTTGTTGTTGAAAAGGTAATTGGCCAATTCGAATTTAGGAACGGCAAGCAAGATAATGGAATAAAATATTAGAAATCATTTTTGGAAACACGCTGGTTAGACCGCCGAATAATTGTAGGGCGAGAGCAAGAACTAATATTCCAATAAAACGAAATATCTTTTGATGGATCGTCCCATAAAGCTGTAAGCCACTTCAGATAAGAGAACCACTAACAGGTACGTAAATTTTGCATTTTTTTCGAACACGGATGTTTTTTTTCTGACATTTTGTTTGTTAATAATAATTTGCTCCTTGCAGTGGTATAGTTGAATGGTACCTATGTATTTTGATTTCCTTTTATTTATCTATGACCAATAGGTTACAAGAGGTCCTTGTCCTTCATTATCAAAACGTCTTTTGACTTACAGTCAAAGAATATATAATTACATTGTCTCTTATATACACCATAAAAGCACAAATCTAAATTTCATTTCATTCATACAATTTAGGAGCAAAGAAAACAATGTAATTAAATTGTATACCAACGTCTCAGACGTAGTATGTACGTAGGTATGTAAAAAGAGTTTCTAATACTTTTTCCATGTAGTCTCTTCAAATCTGCTCTGGAAGGCGGCGCTATGTCGTGTTCGTTTTAGATTTAATTGTCATGAATTTTAGAGTCTACCAATATAATAAGACTCTTGTTACACAGTCATAGAGGCTAGTTTCGTTTGATATAACAAAGATATGTTGACTGAAATGCGTTTTGTTGATGTTGGGTGCTGCGACATCTAAAAGGAATGTTTGCCTTCATGTCAAAAACAATCGGGTTGTTTTTGATTGAATGATCTTGCAATCCCGTTGCACACGCGGCTCAAATGATGCAGGGTGTGCGATTTCAGAAGCAGCGTAGAGATAACGGAATAAACTGTACTAGGGACCTTCTTAAATTCTCAAAATAAGTTATTATCACGGTGCAATTACGAAGAGGAGTTGCCGATAGTTCATTTCTCTAGGGAAAATTGTGTGACACTATTATTGTACTGAATGTCAGCTTATTAGATACGTACCTATCTACTATTTTAGATACTTATATCTTAGATTTGTAACTACTGTATGTTGGATTCATAATTAATACTTTAAAACGGAGACTTATGTACATGAATTATATCGCGATACGCCACAAGTTTCGAATTCTTTCAAAACTGACTAGTTTGGAAAGAATTCGAAACATGTCGCGTATCGCGAGATAATTCATGTAAGTATATCAGTTATATCTCACGGAAATTGTTTAAATAAGGAACTCCATATATCGGGTGTATTAATGACGTGCTCAATTGCAGTGGGCTAATGCGGTCCAAGGGCCGCCAAGATTAAGACATACTCGTATATTAAATAAAAGGACATATGTAATGTAGTCCCCAAACAAGCGAAACCACATCAAAAATAATCAAAATTTATCTAAGAGACTTCGAGATATGACTAATTATGTTTTACATCCCCCCGTACTTCAGTTCTTGTAATAAAGAGGCTATGCGAATTTTATTTTTGTCACTGTCACTCCAAGCGAAAAATCGCGCAGTGCGAGAGGGGCGGATTCAGGGCAAAAGGGAAAAAAGTTGGTTTTATATTTTTATTAAAAAAACTAAAATAGCTAGCAAAATTTCAAATATGAAATCTGTAGATATTGTTAAAACGCACCTAATAAAATATGTTTGAGTTCTGTATATGGTTCCTATTCGTCAAATGAGGAGAAAAAGTGTGTTTGAAGATCTCATTTCAACAATTATTTCTATCGAGGAAAATTTATCCAAACATGTTTTCCAATTTGAAAACCCTAGATTATATAGTCAAAATGCATATACCAGAAATTTATTATAATTTTCCGTGTATTTCATGAAATACACAGAAAAGAAACACCCGTATTTTTTTCGCATATCGCCTTAACACGGGGTTTGGGGTTTTTTCGAATCCATTTACTCCGCTATAACGTCATCTTCGTATTTTATTTTTGGGTAAATGTTTATTGAGTATTTGATTAAGATTCTCACTAAAGGAAAACGCGACTGAATGAAATTTTCTCGATAGAATTTAACTCCGAGAAGACTTCTAAATTGTTTTATTTTTTACTGTAATTCTGAAATCCTAACAAATTTCATTGTGAAATTGCATTCAAAATGTGGATAGTATGTATTTGTAAAGTCTCCTTGAAAATCTTTTTGACAAAAATTAAATACATTTTATATTAATAAAAAACCGACTTTTTGCTACTTTTCTACGAATCCGTCCTACTCGCACTGAGGGTTTTTTCGCATATGGAGACGCCACAGGGACGCTAAAACTTTTGCGTAGCGCCTTAACTACGTGTTTTACCGATTATCCTGAACCAAACACCTGCTAGTTAATCATGTTGATTGGGCTTATAATAAACCACAATGTTACTTACCATAAAAAAGCAAGTAAACTTAAATTAGCATTAATTTTCAAGTTTAACCGAGTGGAAGTCATGAGTGCAATGGCTATGAAATGAATAATACTGGCATAGCCTCTAAGGAACAATGTTCTTGTTGCAGCCATATTAATTATTCTAAATAAATATATATCATCATGACAAGAAGGGCTGGAAGGACACAAAATTCGGTACACCCACGTTTCACCGACGATTATTTCATCCCAACGTGATGGGTGGTGAGCCCTATTGCTGTTCTTTGGGCACAAATATATGCTTTTTAGGGCATTTAGGTTTCCTCAAGATGTTTTCCTTCACCATTCTGCAAGCGGTAGGTATTAGATAATACAAATACTATGCAAATAAATTCTGAAAAATTAGTGCACGCATGCCCGATGGGGATCGAACCTTGGCCTCGAGATTGAGAGGCCACCGTTCTACCGCCTGAGCTACCATCGCTTTGTTTTTCTTGAAATCTCATTCATTTACCAATTTTAAATAAGTATTTATTTTATAGTTCTAAAAAGATCGTAATTTATATTGGTCAACGCCGTTGACTCAACGGTTCAAAGTATCAAAAGAATCGTAAATATATAAAACATTTTGCAAAATGGTGGAAATCTGTAGACTGTCTAACCTTCTGGGGATTAGCGTGAGTGTATGAACTGTACATAATATATAAAGAAAGTTGTAGTATATTCTTTAGCAAAAAACTAGAAAAACCTAAAAGAACATTGTAAAAATTAAAACAAAATCAAGCAAGAACATGCGAATTTGTTTTTTAGGAAATACCTATTATCATTTCTAAATTATAATAGCTTTCCCTTCAGGTAAAGTACCAATAGATGGCTATACAAAAGATCGCATGAAATGTCGTGCGCACGCTCTCATTTAAAAATAATTCATGTTACGTTCATGCTTTGCGAAACATGTTATTAACGATAAAGTAAAAATAAATTATCGCATCGTTTCTTCGCTAAGTAACCAAGAAAAAAGGTTTCTTGACTGAAATTAAATATTCCCGTGATAAAACCTTCAAAATAATTGTTTAAAGAATTTACAAAGATTTTGTTGTGTTGTAAACTTGTAATGAATAAACTAATAAAGTAACAGTAGCTGATCTTCGCGCGCTAATTGTTGCTCGCCCCTCTAGAGATGAAGGGCACCTCTAGTTTGATACACAATCTGGCACCAGAGTTGACGTATGATGATATCATTAAGTCATTAAATCATTTTCAGCAGCTAAATAAAATTGTTTTAACGATTTCACCTTTCAATACCCGAGGCCAAGAAATTTTCTATAAAAAAAAAAAAAAAGTTATTTATTTGAATCATGCAAAAGCCGAACTAAACTTAAACTAAGAAACATAATTATTATTTTTACATTTTACAAATGAAAGTAAGAAGGAACGGCTATTATATTTATTATACCCTGGTTTTCTCACTACTGTGAAACTGTACAGAGAAAACCAGTCTCTTCGTCATTTCAGCCCTTTATAAAATATTTTTGTTCCTGAAGTAAAGAAGTAAAAAAAATAGAATAATAATAATAATAATGATAATAAAAACTACATATAATGTATCCATTCTTATACATAATATTTTTTACTCCTACATATATTATGTATTTATAAATGAGTTCATATATCACCCCTTATCTATGTGTAATTTATTTTAATTTTAATAATAATATTAATAATATATTAAAAATGAATTATTAATAATAAATTAAAATAAATTACACATAGATAAGGGGTGATATATGAACTCATTTATAATAATATATTAAAAATAAATTATTAATAATAAATTAAAATAAATTACACATAGATAAGGGGTGATATATGAACTCATTTATAAATACATAATATACTCGTATGTAGGAGTAAAAAATATTATGTATAAGGATGGATACATTATACGTAGTTTTTATTATCATTATTATTATTATTCTATTTTTTTTACTTCTTTACTTCAGGCTTAAGTAATGCTTCAGCTTGATCATAACAGAGATCCTGTAACCAATCTGAGACCTGAATTAATAGTATTTTGTGCAACTGTGACATAAAGGTAAAGGTATTCTTATACTTAATAGGTGGTCTCAACCTTGTTCTGTAAATTAAGAAATAATAGTACATTACGATACGAGAGCGATGAAACGTTTTCTGACGAGTGTGAGTTTGCGGCAGGAGCCGAAGGCGAGTGCTGCAATCACACGAGTCGAGAAAAAGTTTCTCGCACGAGTTTCGTATAATTTTTTATAGCACAAGTGCGGAAAATGCCGACTGGTCATTTTACGCACGGTGTGCTATAAACGTTATTAAACGTAAAAAAAAATTGTGATACATTGGGACACGAGTGCTTAATTGTTTAAGAAACGAACGAAATGAGTTTCGTGATAGTCTTGCACGATTGTCCCAATGTCTAATTATGTTCAATTGCACACAACACTTTATCTACGACCATCAAAAATATCGTCTTTGCGTGACATTATTTATAATATTTGTATTAACAAAAGAACACTTGTCGTGACTCTCGTCATTATATCTGAGACTATGGAATTGGTATGTACAGTACTCCCAAAGTAATAATGCGCATACAAATCTTCGCCACTGTTCGGGAAAGTTCGTATTTCCTTACACTTTCTATACAATCAATAAGGTCACGTGGTACGTCCAGTCGCTCGGCTAGAGATTTGTATGCGCATTATTACTTTGGGAGTACTGTACATGCCTGAGACCAATCAAATACGAGAACGAAAAGAGAGCGTGACTTAAGAAATTAAGTCAGACCGTTATAGCTTGTGATTGGCTCTTTAGCGGTGTTATAATAAATTGGCCAATAATAGCGCAGAATTGCGGAGTTATAATGTAATATTATAACATCGGTCAAACAATGTAGGTACTTAAAAAACTGCTTTTGTTGGTGTACTGTAGTATGGGAGTCGATAAAATTTAGTTTTTGTAAAACGTTTGCTTTGTCTATGTACATGATTAAAAAATTAAATATTAAATGATCTGACAATTGTCAAAGCTTCAGCGAAATTTGCCTTAGTGGACTTTTTCCACCATAATTTTTAGGAAAAATGAACAACCAACCATTTAATTTTATTCATCATATTTATAAGTATTACAGTACATAATAGTAGTTTATGCTACAAGGGCGCAAAGGAATAAATTACGAGGACGATTTAATACACGAGCGTAGCGAGTGTTTTAAACGTAACCAAGTAATTTATTGCTTTTACGCCCGTGTATCATACTACGTTTTTCAATGCATAGTGTGAGGAAATGAAAACAAATATAATCTTGTGAACTTTAAATTATGATTGGCTCAAAAGAATTGTATCCAGAGCCGTTAAACAGTGGAAAAAAAATATAACATCTATGGTACACAGGAAAGGCTGCAGGTTAGCCAACCATTGCAAACAAATAAAAATAAAAAAATAATAAAGCCCTAGGGCAAAATAATCGACTTTCTGTTCGGTTTTGATGCATAAAAAGTGGGCCTTTACGAGCACATGCATTGAAAAATATAGTATGTATTAAATTACATTTTCTATTATTTATTTATTTATTTTGATGTAACACCGCCTTTTCGATTTATCTTCTTGGCTTAATTTCCACCCAAATGTTGTCTGGAAGAAATCGCTTTGTAATCTATCTGTATCTTGTTTTTCTACTTAAAGTTTTCTTTTATATGGTGCACAATAAAGAGTATTTGTCTTGTCTTGTCTTAATTTTTATCCGGCTAATACCGATTTAAACCGTCTGAAAACTTGTCGAATTTTGTTAAAATCCAAGGATGATGATAGTGAAATAACCCGTATCAGAATGAGTGGGTCTATTTTGCGAATAGCCCAGTTTATTAAAAGGCGAGGATAATTAAATTAAGCGAGCTTCTTTGACGCCTTCCTGGCTAATATTTTTATTAACTTCTATGAGAGTAGGGTTGTGTTTGTCTATAAAATGTCGATAATGAAATACCTAGTTATGTTATTTATTAAACATGAAAATGCAAGTAGTTTGGGACTCGTACTCTTAAGAATGGAACCCTATCTTTCAATAACTATACTAATATTAAAATGACACAATATAACTTGAAATATATACAATGAATAAAAGAAAATTGAAAACTTGAAATATATTTCGGCCCTTAGTGGGCCGTCATCAGGGGCCATCATCATCATCACTAAGGGCCGAAATATATTTCAAGTTTTCAATTTTCTTTTATTTATTGTATATATTTCAAGTTATATTGTGTCATTATAAATAAAAAGCTAATTAAGGCATACTATATATATTTATTAAACTAATATTAAAATGAAATTTAAATGAAATTGGATTTTGTCAGTACAAGGAAAAAAATACTGAAGTATTCTCGAGAGCTCCTCAGACCAGTGAAAATAATTTTAATTAGTATATAAGAAATTTTTGTCTGCATAGTCATAATTCTCGTTACACTACAACTGGAAAATATGTGGTTATATTTACTTACTTGCGTATATTTACTTGCAAATTTCTATAAATTAACTTTTCTTTAAAATAGTATATTACGATACGAGAGCGATGAAACGTTTTCTGACGAGTGTGAGTTTGCGGCACGAGCCGAAGGCGAGTGCTGCAATCACACGAGTCGAGAAAAAGTTTCTCGCACGAGTTTCGTATAATTTTTTATAGCACAAGTGCGGAAAATGCCGACTTTGCAACTGCGCGTGCGTAAAGCGGTCATTTTACGCACAGTGTGCTATAAAAATATATAAAATATCTCCGGTACTATTAGATAAATTATGAAAAAGACCATCCTGATAGGCAATTATGAAAAAATTACAAAAAAAATAAAATTAGAACTATAAAATAAAGGCTACATTTACAAGCAGGTACGCCAATGTATATTTGGGTACTTATACCTATATTATTATTTACATATGTAAAGTCCCTTTCAATAGAATCCGCCAATAATGTAAACAAGATAATTATTTGACAGTTCTCTATGATTATGGTGTTGTACCCAAAGATTTGGTTGTACCTATACTGATGTTAAAGTGGTATTTTGGTGTGGTATTTTTTGAGTTTCTAAATAATGCTTCATGGTATCTCTTACAACATACTGAGACACCTCCATAATTTCTGAAGTAATTTTATATAACTCCATTTTGGATGGGTATGTAAGAGAGGATTTTTCTAAATAATTATAAATATTCACTAGAATTTTTTTCCCTTGTGGTCAGATGAATTTTTCGTTTTTTGGCAGGCGGAGGAGTCTTCGACCCTGATGTTACGGCTCACTCATTATAACCTAAAAACACCACGTAATAATTTTTCACTTTACTATTATTCTTGGATTTATTCTTAGCATCTCTAAGTGATTATGTGTACATCTTTATTATATTTTAAAGAATTAATAGTTTATAAACATTGTTACCACCTTGTTTCTTGAGAAAGAGATCCAATCGTAAGCAAAAACAAAGTCCGTGATTTCACGCAAAAGTCGTCGTTCCAAGAATAAATCCAAGCAAATCGCAAAGAAAATGTCCAAAAACCAAAATACAAAAAGCAAAGTCGTCGATAATTAGAGGAAACAGAAAAACGCACAGAACCCGGAACAATACCCACCAATGAATAAAAACTCTAAGGAAATGAAATAATTGCCAAACCCGCTCTCTAAATCAGCTGTTTGCGGCCATTACAAATTTTCATTTTGTTGGTACAAAAGCGGTGTTTGTGAGAGGTTTGTGAAGTCACAACACTAACTTTCCAAAGACAAAAAAGACTTCGATGATAAAAAAATTAATATGACAGTTTTACAAACTATTGAAATTTTCGTCGTCCGATTATTTTTAATTAAAATAACTATCATAAAGAAGTTATTTGGTGTCGAAATGATTTTAAGAACAATGTATGGTTCCTTGAAATGTGAATATGATCAGGATTGATATTCAAATGTAAGTAATTACGCAGTAATCGTGTTTAAATTGGTTTGTTTACATTATTGGAGGATTCTATTGAAAGGGACTATACATTCATCCATTTTAAGACTGTTCGGTACCTCGATTTAAAAACTTCCACTTACTAGAGACTAATTGCAACTTTTTATGTGTCAAGAGTTCGGCCCAGCATAAAAGGTGGGCGTAAAATTAATCACAAAATAGCACCGCGATTCAATAAAGTGTTGTTGCACAAATAAACTAAAAAAATAAAAATCAAAGCTGTTAATATCCCAGCATTGAACGATGTTTAATAGTTATTAAAATAAAACAATTTATTCATGATAATCCTTTTATAATATCGGGGTGTCGAAAATGGAAATGGGCTGATCCTATTTTAATAAATAAAGACAAATTTAATATTATCAAAACTCGCGTGAGCTGACATACTAAATTATTATTACATACGGCTTGAACACTCGCATGTGATTGTTGTTGATCCCGATCGGCAAAGCTCGCCTTGATAATGCCGAAATTGTATCGGTGAAACGGTTGGCATATAGTCAACAACAATCACACGTGAGTATTGAAGCCGTATGTAATAATAATTTTAACACAAATTTATTAAATTACAATAAAATTATTTAAAACATGACTTTTTTAAGAAAATATTTTTATAAAAGTCGAAAATGACAGTTTACTTGTTAGATAGCAGTAAAAAATTATAATAGAAAAAAGCAACTTCACGCTCGACCTCTGTACACCGGTCCGAACTGGGGGTCTACCGCGTAATTCTTATTTTCATCAACATCAACTTGAGGTTTAAATTTGACGTGCGTGTAAAAGAGATGGCATGTTCGGCGGGCGTCGTCGCACGCACGTCAAATTTCAATCTCAAGTTGATGTTGATGAAAATCAGAATTACGCGGTAGACCCGCTGTACAATATTATTTATTAGAAATAATTGTATCTGTCAGAATATCTCTGTTATCGATATCGACAGTCTTGTCTTTGTTCTATCATATTTTTCTCTCCGCCAGGTGCTAATGTGGGAGTTTGAAGGAAGTATAGAGGTAATTAGAGCCATCCTGCTCGGTAGCTTGGTTCATAGCGAGGTCAATCGCTCGGAAGAAATAAATTAACTCTTATCAAATACTTGGATAATTACTAGAGAGGAGTTGTAAGGATCTTGTTGGATACTTTTTGGAGAGCTTCTCATAGGAAAAGTATATATATGTATATATATCGTTACGACATGAATCCCCGAGGGGGTATCAGAGGTGTTCTGAGTGTGAACTGTTAAATGCAAGTCACAGTCCACACTCGGTACACCCGCGTTTCACCGACGATTATTACGTCCCAAAGTGATGGGGCACAAATACACGCTTTTTAGGGCATGCAGGTTTCCTTCACCGTTCAGCAAGTGGTAAGTAAGATAAATACTATGCACATTGAGAGGCCAGCGTTCTACCTCTGAGCTACCGCTACCATAACCCCTCATTTATTGAAGAAGATGTAACCAAATTGTGATAATTACAAAGATTTCAAAAGTTTTGATGAGCCCTGGCTCCCCTAAAATCTATTGCATTGTTTTTGAATGCCGACGCCGACGCGCGCACACTTTATGAGTGCGCAATCTGTCCACCTACGGTCAGCAAACTGATCAGACTACTAAAGTTGTTAAAATGATTAACTTTAAGTGCACTTAAGGCGTTTCACTATCACCGTGTTCAGATGAGCACTAATTCCAAACGTGTGAGCGTCACCCATTTAAAGGTGGAAACATTTTGGTGCTGTAATAGTACAGTAAGGGCTTATCTTTACTTTTGAAATCTTAATTAGGAACAATGTGTTGTTACAGTGCGTATAGCTTAACGTCACGACAAGTGTTAAAAAGAAGAGGGTCAGATTATGACGCCACACGAAAATATTTGTCGTCACATTTGTACGCTTTTGCATAAAATCGAATAAATAACTTTACATTTCAATTAAGGTTAAACGTCGGTCGCCCGGTACAAAATGCACAACAAAACTTTGTTTTTCTCATTTAGAAGTTTAAAATGAAAAAGATATTGGTCTGTGGAAATTCACGCCAAGTTAGGTTTATAAATGAACAGTTTAAAATGAAATGTACAGTAAGTCACGATTTTTTCAAAACAAGCTTAAAATATTGTTTCGACAAAATCATGGTTAATTGTGCATTAAATTTGAAAATGTTAATTCATAAACCTAACTTATACTGAACTATTCGTGTGAATGGTAATTGTCTAATGATGTAATGTGAATGGTCTATGGTAATAGAGCAGTATCTTTTACACCTTTATCTTCTAAATAAGAAAAACAATGTTAAGTTGCGCACTTTGTACCAAGCAACTGACATTTAACCTTAAGGCGATATGTAAAAGTTTTAGCGTCCCTGTTACTCCATATGCAAAAAAACCCTCAGTGCGAGAGGGACGGATTCGTGGAAAAGTAGCAAAAAGTCGGTTTTTTATTAATATAAAATGTACTAAAAATGCTATCAAAATTTCGTTTAACCAGGTCCTAGATACTGTTAAAACCCATCTAATAAAATATAATTGCAGTCCATATATCATTCTAAATTGTCAAACCAGGAGAATTGGTATCGATAAAGACCTCATTTCAATAAATTTTTCTATCGAGCCGAAATTCTCCAATCGCGTTTCTGTTTTAACAGATCCCTAGAGAACGATTTCAAAAATAATATACTTTTTTATCATAATTATACATTATATACCGAAGTAGATATAGAAGTTCTGAAAGTGTAATTTTTTTTTCCGTAGCGCCTTAAGCCATAGGTACTTCCTATCCGTCTTAAAATGTCGAGTAATCAACATGTTTAAAGATGCAAGTGTACTCAGAATACTCAAAGTCTTTAACGTCCCAATTTCACAAAGTTTTATTTTAATAATAACTTATTTCTTAAATTTTAAAAAAACATTTATATATAGGATAGCAATTAAACGTTACTAGATAAGATTTGAAAAAAAAAAGTTATTAGCTTAAGGCTCGAAATATCACCAATGCCCTTGAGCATTTGACTTCCAAACATAGAAGAGATTTTCCTCTATGCTTCCATACGACAACTCTTAAGGTGATATGCGAAAAAAATACGGGTGTTTCTTTTCTGTGTATTTCATGAAATTTAAATATATTTATGTAATGTCGGCTTTAATACTCGTATGTATTGTCGGCTGTAATATAACGTAATTAAATATTCTATGTCTTTATGTAATCGTTTTCAATAATAAATAATAGTATGGGAAATACACAAGAAAATAATAAAGGTCAGATTTACTTAAATTTCATAAATAATACACATGAAAAAAATGAAAAATTGTAATTTAGGAATAAATAATATTATAAATATATGCCTAACTCCGTCCATTCGATTAGTCTTGCTTGTTTGTCTTTTTTTTTCATAATATTAGTTATTTACAAACAACTAAATGAAAAAATTAAGTTAATTAAATAAAGATATAATATATATTTTTTCTAAAATCATAACATTTTTCTGGCAAAATAGCCTATAAAAAATTTAATATTAAAGGAACTAATCAATTTCCAAATCCTCAAATTATAATTGGCATAACTATGAAAAAAATTATAATAAAAAAATTTAGTTCGTTTTATTGTTTTAGTTTTAATATTACAAGAGAAAATCATGTGATGAAGGCAAAAAAAAATATATAATACCATTGTCTATCTGTCCCATATAGTCCATTTGCTTTTACAGTCATTTCATCCATTAACTAATTAACGTTAATTCTAGAGTAATAATAACATGAGTAAGGAAATTATACTGACCAATATTATGATAAAGATCATTATCATAACCACATGCTTTATTATCGTCTAAGTAATCATTTATTTTATAATATGCCTTCTTCAATAGGCCTTGCTTAATAAACAGTTTAAACATATTCTCTGACAAAGTAACGACCTCCTTTGGAAGTTTGTTGTAAAATCTTATACCATGTCCTACGAAAGAGGTACCCACCTTGACGAGTCTGATTTTTGGAAAAGCCAGTTTATGCTTATTTCTGGTTTCTTTACAGTGTCATTCACCAAGTCTTGGGAAAGACTCAACATTTTGTTAAAATATTAATTTCTTTGAATTTTTCTCTTAATGAATCTCGGTGCTTCATATTATAAATAGCCCGAATTTCCCTCTTCTGCAAAACAAAAACTGCGTTTTTATCCGCGGCTCTACCCCATAACAGCATGCCGTATGACATAATGCTGTAAAAGTAACTAAAATAGACTAATCTAGCAGTATCTACATTAATTTGCCTTATGCGTCTAACAGCGTATGCGGCCGAGCTAAGTCTACCACATAGGGCTTCTATGTGCGGAGTGTGGGGACCCCACTGAAGACGAGAGTCTATCGAAAAGCCTAAAAACTTAGTTTCGTTAACCAACGATATGATAAGTAAGCCAAGTTTCACATTTCATATTTTATGTTTCATCGAATTCCGATTGCTTAAGGATACGTTCGCACTTGAAGTGTCGTCACAGTTCGTAAATAGTTCAATAAGCACCGAAGGCAATTTTAAACGTTCAGATTTTATTCGTGTTTTTGTGTGGTTGGCAACCCATACAAAGTCGGCTCCAATTATTATATATTATTATAATTATATATATGTTTATTATATCTCGGGACTATGTATTCCCGGACCTTTGGAAGGCGTGCGTGGGGCCGAAGCCGAAGCCCTTTAAACAATTCAATCAAAATATGATGTGACACCAACCGACGATTATATGTAGGAGTGCACCCAAGGACAACCCTCGGTGTGTGTAGGACTTTAGTAAGAAATGAAAACATAGGAAACCAGACTATTAGGTTGAGGTGCTAGTGGATTGGATATTTTTGAATATGAAAGGAACTATAGCGCCTGCCCGACATAATTATGTTAATAACACAGAAAAATGGGCAGGCGGAGACTCGCCAACTCAATGAAATGGGCCCCCAAACACTCGCACGGAGAGACAAGGGGACAACATTTTCTGAGCGGCTAAAGGGTGGAGAGGTGTCACTGGACTATAAACGATGATCACTTTTTCCCTGAGGGACCAGCATCACGGGCCTACTCTCCACTTAAGTTTCACATCCACACTTGGAGCATATAGCTCTTGCTACTCCGCTCTGACCGGTCTCCGACAGCAAGCCGGCCAACAAAGGCAAGCCGAAGGTGAGGAACAGGGCCTTCCCCCGGGAGCACGTTCGGGTCCGTGGGGTCGCTACTGCCCAGCAGCTCGCTCGCCTCAAGCTGCCCTGCGTTATGCCATTGCTCTGTTACTCGTGTAGGTTTTGTACACGTTGTCCGCTACTCACGTGGCTTGAACTATTTCTTCGGTATTGAACTATTTGTACGCACTGTGACGTCACTTCAAGTCGATAATCGGAAATGAATATGTATATCTATGTTTTTGGTTTTTGGAAACCAGTTGGCAACCGATTTAAATATACATAATCTAGGCGCTGGACCCGGCATCACTTGAGTATATACTGTTGGGTTATGATTTTTTGCTTTCATTCATGACCTAAATTAGTTTAACATAAAGTTTAATTTTGCACAATTAAACGTTGGATCTTTTTTCTGATTGATGCTTCTAATCAATACGACTGTAAATTGTGAATATGTTTGGCGGATTCTTTTTTCTTTCTTGAATTTCTTTTATTGGATTCCTTACAACATCCGACACAGACTGGAAAATTAGGCCACAAGTGTTTCAAAAAAAAAATTTATTGAAAAAGGCGTTACTTTGCGGAAGTCCATCATAAATTTGTAGATATATTAATAATTTGCAATATTCCGCTAAACAGTTAGTTTAGCGGAATATTGCAAATTATTAATATATCTACAAATTCACAAGTGTTTCCTTTCTTGACGGACTTACCAATATTACAATTAAAAGGTATAATTGATAATCATTATCAATCTGTTGAGTTCTCATTCTCAATTAAACAAAAGTTAAACAATAGATAACAGGCAAGGTCGTGCTTCAAATCCCTTATACGAGTTAAGTAGCTGCAGATATATTTTTAGGGTGCGTCGTCGGTAGATCAACTGTACGAACAAAGCCTCGGGCGAACATTATCGTTTTATGTTACCTTGCCTTTTCCAATTTGATTATGCACTGCATACGTATCAGTTTCAGTATGGATGCAACATAATACGTGACGATTTTGTGTCTAAATGTAGATTTCGATGACCAATAAAATGTGTGTATAAATTATAATTTATTCAACCTTTATGAATGTAATGTATACGGACGTGTACTCGTAGCATGTTGAGCTATTTCGCCTTGCAGACTTCTACGCCCGCCGCCCCGGTCGCCAAATGATTAAGGATGGAACAATCGCGGATTGCGTATATGTAGTACAATTTGTTACCCAAACTAGCCTCCACAAAATTCTGATAGAAATAAGTTATTTATCATACCTTAGTTAACAATCTCATGTTTATAAATGATAAAATATATTTCAATGCATGTGCTCGTAAAGGCCCACTTTTTATGCATCAAAACCGAACAGAAAGTCGATTATTTCGCCCTAGGGCTTTATTATTAAAAAAAAAATTTTTTTTACATTGATTGGCTAACCTGCAGCCTTTCCTGTGTACCATAGATGTTATACTTTTTTTCCACTGTTTAACCGCTGTGGATACAATCCTTTTGAGCCAATCATAATTTAAAGTTCACAAGATTATATTTGTTTTCATTTCCTCACACTATGCATTGAAAAACGTAGTATGATACACGGGCGTAAGAGCAATAAATTACTCGGTTACGTTTAAAACAGTCGCTACGCTCGTGTTTTAAATCGTCCTCGTAATTTATTCCTTTGCGCCCTTGTAGCATAAACTACTATGCTACTATTATATCTTTGCTTCCAAAAAAATTCAACCAACAACATAATTTCATGTTTTAAAAATAAGGTAATATGCGTTTGAAATGCAAAGATTCACACTAAAAAAGTTATCGTTGTTATCTACAAACGTTACTTTTAACTTAATTTTTATGGTAGTTTTAACTTGTTGATTAGTATATTTTTATTGTAATTTGTCGCTTTTTGCCGCCTGCGCTGCGCTGCACCCTTTGCGTGGACAGTTAGTTCTTGCTCCTCTTCCTGTTTTAAGAGGCTATGCGAATTTTATTTTTGTCACTGTCACTGCAAGCAAAAAATCGTGCAGTGCGAGAGGGGCGGATTCAGGGCGAAAGCGAAAAATTTTAGTTTTATAGTTTGTATAAAAAAACTAAAATAGCTAGCAAAATTTCAATTATCAAATCTCTAATCTATTTCAATTTCTTTTTCGGTTTTTTAAACCGGTACGGTATGTATATACAATGTGTAACAGAAAGGTGTAACCATATTTGAAAAGCTTATTCAGTCAATGGTATAGAACAACTTTTCCTAGGGAGCCAACTCCGAAATCTCAAAAAAATACTGTATTTCCATACATTTCGGCCGAGCAGCATTGCATTTTTCTATGACACAGTCGATTTTTTTTTAGAGATGCAGGGTTTGTTCCATAGTAAAAATTGTTTGTACCATTGACTGAATAACCTCTTCAAATATGGTAACACCTTTCTGTTACACGTTGTATAACATGGCAACCTAATTACTTCATCTCTATTCATGCACTTAGTAGCTTTTAGATAATTGAGTTCTTCCAAAAAGCAAGTAATGTGATGTGAAAAGTAATCGAATCAAAACAAAAACCTTTTCCCTCAGTCCCCACATCAACCACCCCATGTTTGATAACTTCAACTGCGCGTGAGCAGATGCGCACGCACTCAATATCGATCGATAAATCCGTTGCCTTCCCCTCCCCCGCCACTACTCGCTTGATAGACGCATTTCTATGTAATCTAATGTTATGTTTCATGGTGATTATTGAATTGAATGGATGAGATTAATGGGTTTTGGATAGAAATTAATGTATCGGTTAAGCCTTAAGTTTGATGCGACGGATCGCGTTCCCAAACGCAAATCTTAGGATTGTTTTTGAATAAAAAGTATTAAATAAATTTGATTAATGGCATTTGGCGACCATAGTTTAATGTTAATTAGGCTTTTCTAGCAAAGTTGTGTTATTTTATGCTTTACGTTTTAAAAGATCGTGCACAATAACTATGAATACGCTTTTAAGTTGTTGTGCAGGATCATTTACAAAGTAATGTATAAAATAATATGATTTTACTAGAAAAGCCTAATTGATATTGAACTATGGTCGCCTAATGTCATAAATCACGTTTAGTTATTACTTTTTTCAATGCATGTGCTCGTAAAAGCCCACTTTTTATACATCAAAACCGAACAGAAAGTCGATTATTTTGCCCTAGGGCTTTATGATTAAGTATTATTTTTTTAAATTTATTTACAATGGTTGGCTAACCTATAACCTTTCCTGTGTACCATAATTTTTTTTTTTTTTCCACTGTTTAACGGCTCTGGATACAGTCCTTTTGAGCCAATCATAATTTAAAGTTCACAAGATTATATTTGTTTTATTTCCTCACATTATGCATTGAAAAACGTAGTATGATACATGGGCGTGAGAGCAATAAATTACTTGGTTACGTTTAAAACAGTAATTTATTCCTTTTCGCCCTAGTAGCATAAACTACTATAATTCAGAAATCAGAAAAAAAAATCACAAGTTTTGGATTTGGGAACGCGTTCCACCGCATCCACCTTGTATATCGTCAAAATCGTCAATTTTTGCAGTTTATCTGCTGTTCATAACCCAAGTTAGATAAATTAGTCCAACAATTTTGGCACCTTTTCATAGATTTTGGACTATCAGAACGCGATTAGAGGCATTTCACTCGATATAAATAATTATTGAAATGAGGTCTAAATTTACACTTTTTTTGATAATCTGACAAATTGGGATAGCATACAGACTTCAAAAATATTTATTTAGATGGGCTTTAACAATACCTAAATGTATGGTACCATGGTAATGGAAATTTTCATAGCTATTTAAGTTAATTTTGTATTAATTTAAAAACGACTTTTGTCAATTTTTCCCAATTTCGTCCCTTTTGCACTGCGTGTCTATCCGTCTGGAGTAACGGAGACCTTGCACGGACGATATATTACTCTTTACAACTGGATTTTTCTAAAGTTTCATACTAAAGGCAAAAACTGAATGTTAAGCCTTAGCCAACAGCTTATTTTCTTCCTTTTTTATATCTAGTGACATCTAACTACGTCTCTATCCATCCATCCATCCATCAGCCCGTATTCGTCCACTACTGGATATAGGCCTCCCCCATATTACGCCACTCTTGGCGGTCCCATCCTCATCCAGCCACCACCTGCATCGTCCTTCAGATCGTCAGTCCAGCGGGCACGAGGGCGGCCTACGCTACGCTTTGCTGTATGTGGTTTCCATTCGAATGCCTTACGGCCCCAACGATCATCACGTCGACGACAAATATGGCCAGTCCACTGCCACTTCAACTATACAAAACTTCGTCTCTATACAAAACAAAAAGCAAAATTTGATGAAACACCATCATAATATAATAGCTGTCAGGATATCGTGAATATTGCCTCGTTTTTAAGCAAAGTTTACCAAGTTGTATAATTTTCATCTATTATGGAAATAAAAAAGGGAGAAATACAGACTTCATTCATGTAAAGAAGACTAAGTTTATACACTTTTCTATAAATAAACAGTTACAGTTCCATGTAAAACAGTTTTTACCTGAAACCATTTCACAAATTCGGCACTTTTTGAATATCTTGTCATCTTGCATCTCTTGATGAGAGGTGGGTCAGAGTACGCTGTGGGGGGAAAGGAAAACATATAGGTACCTAGATATAAATATGTGTGCAAAGTTTCATTGAGATCAAAGCCATAAGGCCGTCACAAAGCCAGTATGACAGGTCACCTATTGGAAGTTCTTATTACGGCGTCATAGCCGTTTAAGTCGTTTACAAGTTTCTTTTTATGACATTTTAACTATTGCATACATAAATGACACTTCTCCATAAAAACTGACCAGTAGCTATTTAATTTTTTTAAGAGAAATAATTAAACATTCACTGCCGACAGAGTGAAAACTTTAGTGTCAACATAGCATGTTGGTGACGGTGACGCGGACCCATGAGATTTTCTCCAACCAAAAATCGCCGAACGCGCCTAAAGAAGTTTTCACTTCAAAAAAACCAAAGTTATTCGTCAAAACAATCTCTAGAACATGCGGTGTAAGTAAGTTGTGTGAGTAAGTGGTGTAAGTAAGTTGTGTTGTGTTGTGTAGGTAGCGCCTTGTATGCATTATAACGTACGCCAACAACTCACAAACCTGTTAGGCTGAGGATACACCGGAACAGCGAACCTTTCCCCGTGTGTACACAGTACCTACACGGTGTGTTAGGGATCCTCAGTAACGAGGGAGGCCACTCCGCAGCTTGCTTCCGGCATCAGCTAGGTGTCACCTTGCCGGGTTGGCATGGTGATCAACCGTTGTTGTCACGGCTTTTTTAATATTAATGCATCTCTGTATAGTGTAATACATTCACTACACTATCTTTACTAGGGATGCATCGATACGCCTTTTTGCCGATACGATAGCGATACCGATACTATTATAAAAATATCGGCGATTCCGATACCGATACCGATATCGATACGCTTAGTGAATTTAAATGAAGGTAAAATAAAAACACAAATTGGGTTTGATATATTTTTTTAATTAATACAAGAAGTTACAGACTTACAATGAGATAATTAAATAAATATAAATCGTTTATTGACACAAAAGAAAAATAAGGTACAAAAGTGTTTCAGTTTTAAAAGCAATTAAATAGATTATTGATGCCTAAGCTAATTTTATGGCTAAGTATATAATTAGATATTAAGAGGATCATCCTTACGCAAAATTGAAATCTGTAATTGGCCTTAATATAAAGTTATATGTTATTTGTTTTATCTTTATTATGTATCGCTGTTGACTCTGTACATAAATGAATAAATATATAAAGCTAGGTAAAGTTTTTCAACAACACAAACTCATAGTTTTTAAAAAGTTTACCTTGTATTTACCTCCTTGAGGAAGGAAGGAACAAAACTTCAATATCTCACTGTAAAACCACGATTACACCGCTGTCTTTGATGTTCGGGGACCATGATTTATCGGAAAATTCACGGAAATAAAGAACCTCTATAAGCTACATGTAAAATACAATATACACTTTTTTTGTTTTGTTTAAAAAATGACAATGATTATAGAAACTCACTTCCTCTATCTCTACTGTGTCCTTTGCTTATGTGACTCTAGCCTGGACTTAGAATCTCTGAATTTTTTTTACTGGAAAAGCTCATCAGACTATTTTTAAAGAGGTTGCACAATAGCTGTGAAAACCGCACCAAAACAGATAGCCAGGTTCCATTTTTATTTTTTATAAAAATCTCTTTTTGCATACTTACATAAACTTACCTACATTTTTTATAAATTAAATAGCTAGTGGTACTATCAAAAAAAAATTCTTCTGCTCGATTTCCTGCAACGAAAAGTGTTTTCCATAAACGATGGTTACTCTATTTTCAATTCACTAGGGATGGACAAAGACTAATAGCTTCGTCTTCAGATAGTGGTCAGTCTACAGATTTCAAAGCTCTATTTACAATATTTATCCTTATCTCCTCTTACATAAAGTTTATAATAATTCGTCACCATTGTGCAGTGTCGTGGAATAAAATAAATCCATTTACTGCATTTGACAAGCCATTTTTGTGTAAGGTCACTTTGAGGATATTTACTTAAATAATGGAGTCCCTTTGAAGTTGATCTTTGAAACAAATAAAATACTCATAAAGATTTATATTCCCTAATCCAGATAGGATATATTCAATACACATATCTATAAGTAGGATATATAGAACTTTAACAGTCCACAATCCACTGTGTAAAAATCCAATGTAATAAATATCTTACTTGTTTAACCCCAACCGCATCTTGATACTTATAAAAAATATTGAAATATTATGGAAATGTGAACAAGTATTTCTCACAGTTTTTTGTTTTGTTGTTTGTTTTTCAACCGAATTAATTATAATCTTTCTCGGGAACCAATCAACGAATCAAGATTAATTTTGCAGTGGCATTGATTGTCACCTGCGATTTATATATAAATATAAATTATCGATAAATCTTCCAGTTTCCTATAAGCACAAAACAAAAATAAAGCGCTGGCAAAACCCAAAAACTAGTCGTCGATAAGTATATTAACAATAATATGTAGTAAAAAAAAAAAGCTGGCAATTCACTCCCCAGTCTAACATTCTATGTGATATATAGAGAAAAATATTTTTTTGTAAATTTATCGTACTTTTTTGTTGGCACATACAATACAAGGAATCATCACTGCTCTCTCCCATATGGTAGAGAGATCTATAATACTTTTATAGTTTCATTAACTGCAGCTGGCATCAATATAATCAACAATTAATGGGCATTTATTGTCCATTTACCCATCCAGATCAACTTAATAACCAACTTCAAAACAGGAGGAGGTTCGATTTTTTTTGGGTAGTTTTTTCATAACTGATTTCATAAGTGATTTCTGAACCGATTTGAATGATTATTTTTTTGTTTAGAAGAGTGTGTTTTCAGGTAGGTCTAATTTTAGGTTTGGTTATAATCTGATGAATGTCTTCAGAGATAGGCAGTGCATCTCTTCAGAAAATGACAACATACCTCTTAAGATTGAAGTATTTCCTTTGTACAAGTATGTGAATTGCAGGGTATTACTTGAAAATCAATATTCTTTCACCTGGCCTTCGATCCTGGCCCCATTACCATAGAACTCCTTAACGGATGAGAGCACATAACTCGAGATTGCGCAATCACTGTGTTAGGGTGTTGATTGAAGGGTATTGGAAATGATCAGATTACCCACCTGATCGATCTTGGCTTCATCACCATAGAATTCGTCACGGATAACAGCATATAACTTTAGATTGTGGCAATCAGTTTGTATTAGGGTGCTGATAACAGGAAGCTACTTAAACGTAGTCATTAATACTCACTTGAACTTCGTTTCATATCAACGGCGCGTTTGCAAGAACTACCCATATTCCACAATTTACCCCGCCAACACTAAGAAATGTGAAATAAAATAAACTTTTAACAAAAAAATAGTAACCGACTGTTAGGTATAAGAAGCAAAAAGGTTTTCAAACCTGCGTGCCAAAGACATCTTCCACTGAGATCGGATTTGATTGGTAGACGCAAGCATTGACCATTTTCCTATCCCCTCCTAACTACTTCCACTCAAATCTATGCGATCGATATTCGAACGCTCCGGAGAACATAATAAGAAAATATATAATTGTGTTCCCTAACTTGTGCTGAAATGCCAGGTATCCCGCAGGACACCTCCCGGAACCCAACACAGGTTAGTGCTTGTAGAATATCAATCACCGACTTCAAATGTAACAGCAGTCATTCACTAAAAAGTTAAAAATAATTGTATTAATGTCCGATGGTACCAAAACATCACTTTTACCGACTTCTTTCTTCCTGAAACATTATGTTATCTAGAAATCGGCGCTCTCATATTGCTTTATCGTAGGGAATACGCCAACTTCTAGATAACATAATGTTTCAGGAAGAAAGAAGTCCATCGGTCATTATTGTACAATTATTTTTAACTTTTTAGTGAATGACTGCTGTTACATTTGAAGTCGGTTACTTTTTTTTGTAAATGTTTACTTTATCAAACGAAATGTTTTTCGGGATGATTGTGCATTTCTGAGTAAGTAAAATATGGTAGATAAAATTAGATTCGAAAACAGATAGTCAAATAACAAATCTACCTAGCTGAAACAGAAAGTAATTTAAAGGAAATATTCTAGTTTTGTGTACTTACAAGTGGAAGGTGATGCCATGAAATTTGTTTTTTGTCCTTGAGTGATTTGTACACCCGATAAATGCACACGGAGGCATATCTGCAGTTTTTTTCTGGATTTTATAGCACAGGTAAAGGTGTTTTCAAATACGTGCACACAAACGCCGCCTGGAATACTACTAAACAAAGATAGGCCCGCTGGACCTGTATTTGTGGATCCAACCGCGTTGTGGTTATGTAGATCTATCACCTGGGAGCTGGCAATTTGATTTATATACTATAATTTCATCGAAGGGGTGAGAAAGTAATACAACGCAAAAAGTAATAGACGTATCGGCGGATCTGACCAAAATGACTGACAGCTGGGAAAATCATCTAAGGTCGATTGCATGCTAACGAAACATGTTGTCGATTCGGTGTAACACGACTTAACTAATTTGATAGGACTAACTTTGTTTTGACCATCCCGTCTTTAAGCGTCGTGTATTTGATTATCGATACAGAAAAAAAAAAAACAGAATGCTTAAATTAAGTTTAGTCCTATCAACTATGTTAAATCGTGTTACACGTTATTAAAAATATTATGTTGTATTTAGTTTCTGAATTTAGGGACCTCACAATGACTTTTAATGACAAGCAATAGAGACTATTTTAAAAGGGCTTATACTCTAAATGTCGCGGCGGTGGAATGAAACGTCACAGGAATCATGATATCGCGAATAGTCTATGTGAACAAAACATAGTATCTTCAAGTATTATTTAATTTTACCAAACTGTGAACAGAGTAAATATATATATATTTTTTTTAAGCCCTTCAAAGGTTTAATGCTGCTTAAGAACTCCATTCTATCTAGGATTCGTTTGAAGAAATTCGGACTCTCCTTGTATTGAAAAAAATATATTTGGTTTATTAATCTTTTCTCTAGGGATCTTACGTATAAACAATGTACTAAGATTTATACTTTTGTATAGACAGAAGGAGGAACGGCTACCAGAGTCTCAGAATAACGTTTCCTGTTGTACCCTTTGTACCGAAACGTAATTAGTACAGTAATGTCATAGAATATAAGTGCACGTGTATCGCAGTCGCATGCACGTGTGTCGTAGTCGCATGTCGCAAATTGGCGACTCCCTTTATGTCAGGTACATTCCGTATCGATTTCACATCATTATCGTTAATTATTACACCAATAATAAGGAATTTGAATCAGGTTTGTTGGGTTGCGTGACAGGACAAAGTTTCTGTAATTATAAGTAGAAACATAACAAATAAAAGTTTTGTTTTACCATATTAAGCCTGTACCTGAGCCTAGAGCATGACCAACTCCATTCTATCTAGGATTCGTTTGAAGAAATTCGGACTCTCCTTGTATTGAAAAAAATATATTTGGTTTATTAATCTTTTCTCTAGGGATCTTACGTATAAACAATGTACTAAGATTTATACTTTTGTCAAAAAAAAATGTTT
Source organism: Ypsolopha sequella (assembly GCA_934047225.1). Taxonomy (NCBI): domain Eukaryota; kingdom Metazoa; phylum Arthropoda; class Insecta; order Lepidoptera; family Ypsolophidae; genus Ypsolopha; species Ypsolopha sequella. The sequence goes on from OW203991.1 coordinate 12,987,711, forward strand.
TGCACCCTCTTTTTTTTTTGGTTTTCAAACGTTCGCTTCAAGAACGCGGTTAAGAGATCAACTTGATTTTTTTTTCATAAAATAGGTAATAGAAATATAAAGGTATATCACCAAAATTCAAAATTATTTTCCCTACAAAATATTTCAGTATTAGCTAAAAACACACCAATTTGTTGTTTCGCTGCGTGATCACTAGTATTACGCGTTCAAGAAAAAGAGGCCAAAGAGCCAACATATAATCGCCTCTATGAAAAGCAAATAAAGTCTTTGCCGTAGGACTTATTGTGCTGGACGGGTAATAAAAAAAGTTGCTAGGGTATGCCATCTTCTTAAGCGCTATGTGTACATAGGAATAGTATATATTCTTTACTAGTGTAATCGGTAGCTCTATAGATTTATCAGAGACAGCGTTGGGATTTTGGATTGAAAAATGGATTTTCACCTTAGAATATGTGATAGAGTTCTTTTCACGAAAGAAGTTCTGCGGATAAGGGATTTTCGTATTTATTCAGTGATAAAAAGTACTTTGACAGGGGACTTCTTTCGTGAAAAGAACTCTATTGTAACGTTTGAGGGTTGGAGCAAATCCGTGGTTGGAGCACTTTCAATAGAAAGTTGTGGAGTAAGTTTTTGTAGATAAAATTTATAAATTATGATTGTGACTAGTGGTGGGCATAAATGGCCCGAAATATATCTATAACACTTTTTATTTTAATTTTTTATCGTAAGTTTATTTAAACAAATTAAATAAAAAGACAAATAGTCAATAATATATCAAATTTATTCACACAATTATAACTAAAAATGACACAAGGTTATTTATAAATTAGAATACTTGAAAATCTTTCAAAATAATAATAATAAATAGTTTGTACATTTCTAAATTGTTATGTTCATGACTTCATGTTAAATAAAAATCTCGAAAAATTGTCTTCCAATCAGATACTAGAAACACCATCCGTTGGGATCTTGACAGACGTCTTTCTCTTCAGTAAAGTCATCTGGGGATCTAAAAATCTCCTATTCCGCATGCTTTTGAATTGACCCTTTTTCAATATGTCGCCAATTTTAATGACACTGATGAATTCTAACCATTAGGTAACACAACAGCACAGTCATAAAACTGTCCTGTGACAGCAACATACCACAGCGCACCATAAGGCCGCGTCCACACGCGCATTACGGCACGCGTCGTAATGCCGCCCCAGCCGCGGAGATTTATCAGCGATAATTAAAACGCGGCGCATTAGCGTATGAATACGCCTCGCGAGCGGGTGCGTGTAACTAGCAGCTGGCAGGCATGGTGATGTAGAGTTAACGGTCTTGATATTTGAGTATTAAAGTTATGTTCGAACGTAAAAATTATTTTTGTCTCATTTACTCGCCTTAAATTCCTGACGTTCCGATCAATGATACCCGAGTTATAGTTAGTCGGAAAAACATTTATTAAAGTATGCTCTGACAATTTTTATCTCTTCGCTCGCTCGTTTAATTAAGTTCACCTTTGTGCACTTGTTAACGAATTCTCGCCATTCGGTCTGGGGTGCTACAGTCTTTTTGGAAACAAATGAGAAATGATTTCTGCAATAAATGTTTTTTGGAACGAAATTGGAATTAATATGGGTTTTAAAATTTTAAGAGAAAAATTAAACCAGAAACACTAAGAAATTAACACTTAAGTATGATTACTAATAGTCATCTATACGTATATACATATATATATTTAAAAGGCCATTTTTCAGTAATGTAAGTACTTTATTATGTTGTTCATAAATTAAATATTTATGTCTTGACCTTTAACCCAGAAGTATTAAGACCTCTCAGGTTAGTTCACAAAATCGCGTGACGTATCGTGATTGTCTAAACGCCGACAGATGTGCCGGAATGTTATTGTACTCTGAACTTTACAAGCCGACTACAATTTATATCATTCGGAAAAAGCACCCTTAAAGTTTAGGAATTCATTCACCTCGACACATGTTAAAAAAGGCATAAGGAACAAATCGAGGGTCGAACTTTCGGAAGCGAGTTTTTTTGCGCAAAAAGTTTAGATTTTTTTCTAATTTGATTTGTGGAGTAGCGTAACAAATGGTGTGCATATAGCTTTAGTTCTGCATTCTGGTGTGCAACCGTTAACAGATAATATTATTGTGTACGATTTTGTTATCATCTTTTTTGTTTCTGTGTCTTTAATAAAATAAATGTTAATGTTGAAATTATCGAAAATTATTTTTCATTTAAAATAATTTTATTTAAAAATTGTTTAAACTTAAATTATATTTAACGAAAAAGCTGATTAAAATATAACTTATAAATCAGGTGGGTTGAAAATTTGAAGTGTAATTTATTATACTTAATTATCTTTTAGTCACTCTCATAAAATATTTACTTAAGAGTAAAAGGTAACTCATTTACATTATACAATATACCTACAGAGACTGATTAGCTGATAATTACAACAAGAAAAACAGATACGACTGCTATTTGCTACGGCGTAGACAAACCACTGCTGCTACGCCGCCGTAGAGTAAGAAATTAATATTTTATTTTCATTGGAAAACCATGTTTACTATCACGGAAATTTATTTTTAGTCCATTACAGATCCTTGTCATGGTTAATAATTAACTATCACTGTAAACAAAGTTGGGTCTTTACTTTGACAAGGGGGTCTGAAGGGGTGTCAGAGGTGTTCCGAGTGTTTACTGTGAAATGCTAGTCCCAATCCAACCTCGGTACACCTGTGTTTCGCCGACGATTATTACGTTCCAAAGTGATGCCTTATCGCCATTTTTCGGGCACAATATTTAATATATGTATAAATACAAGGTGAATTTGTGAACATCGTCCAAATTCATACTTGAGAGTTGGTAAGTGATCAGCATCATGAACCAATAATGATTTTTGTAAAATTCATAAAATGAAATTTCGACTCTCCATAGTGATTCACTCAGGACTGGTAGTGAATTACTATGGGAAGCCGAAATTTCACTTCACGAATTTCACAAAAATTGCTATCGATTTATGATCCTGATCACTTACCTATTTTTTAAACATTTGGGATAAACGTAGAGTAAATGTATCTTTATGCAGGACATAAGTAGTTGACATAAATACAATAGTTGAACATATGGTATCGCATGATATTTTCTTTAATATTGTAGAACATTTTTTTTGTTCTATCATCAATAGTTTCCGCAGCGCATGCGATGAAAAACATTTCATGGCTAATTTTTGTACTCCTTGGGTTACATTATTGAAGTTTTTATGTAAGTTTTTTGTATATAAGGTGACTTTGATTTATATAGCCAAATTCATACTGGAGACTCGGTAAGTCAGGACTAACGTTCCCTTTTCTCTTGCAAAACGCGAAAAACATTATTTGTGCTCCTAATCTTGGCCGAGTTCAAGAATTAAATTTTATTTTGCAATTTTAACAGAATGGGTAATTGAATCTTGTTACCGGTCTGATCACTTACAAAGTCTCCAGTATGAATTTATTAATTAATATGTCACCTTATATCTTTCAATATATCATTGTATAATATACCTCTATTTATGTATGTCCCCATATAGATCTGGCGATTCATAACCGGAGCCTTATTGTCTAACGTCATTTATCGCTATCGCTTTCAAATGCATCGTGATTGGCTAGAAATGACATCACACATCATTTTTAGGGTTCCGTACCCAAAGGGTAACCAACGGGACCCTATTACTAAGACTCCGATGTGCGTCTGTCTGTCCGTCAGTCACCAGGCTGTATCTCATGAACCGTGATAGTTAGACAGTTGAAATTTTCACAGATGATGTATTTCTGTTGCGGCTATAACAAAAAATGCTAAAAAACAGAATAAAATAAATATTTACGGGGGCTCCCATAAAACAGAGTTGTTTTTTTTGCCGTTTTTATAGGTAATGGTACGGAACCCTTCGTGCGCGAATTCGACTCGCACTTGGCCGATTTTTAAAAGCAAAGCGATAGATGTCGAAGTTAGACAATAAGGGGGTAGGTAGTACAAATTACGGGCTACCCCCAAAGTATGTATGGTCAACAACTTCGGAAGGGGCGCGAGCGTGTCTAATTATGTTAATGGCTAATTTTCGATAGCTACGGAACCTGGCTACAAGGAATTTTGGTGAAATGTGTAACATTTGGCGCAATTAGTGAGGAAACAACTGTGAAATGGCTCGTGTCGCATGTATGGAAATTTCTACACACGTGTATGAATAATAACTGGGAATTATTATTCCTTATTTTGCATGTAACATTGAACTTATATTTTGCATTTATTAATTATTTGGGACGATGTATCGATTTACATCCAATATTGTGTAAAATACAACTTATGTATGTACTTAATATACACTCATGGAAATGTTTTGGGGCATTTAAAATTAATGGAATTAACAAAAAACAAAAAAAAGGAACACCTTTAATTAAATATTATAACTTAAAAAAAAAAATTACGTATAAATAAATAAACGTTTGCACTATAAAATAATGTTAACGACTACAAAATATAAAAAAAAAAAACAGTCATATAACTTGCAATTTTCAAATATTCTCCTGAGTCATTGTCCTCCTCGTAATTTTACCTACGTATTGTTATGTATAATATTTATGTAGATACCTTTATATGTATATTATTACATTTGTGATAAGATTATATATGTATATACAATAATTACTTAACTTTAATTATATTTAATATATGTACAGGGTGTAATCGTTAAGTGAACCAGGCGATTATTCCGAAAAGGCTGGCGGCGTTGCCACGTTGAATGGACTAATTCTTTTGCCAATTGTAAAATGATTTTGTGCAATAAAATATTTACATATATACATACATAAGTCTATTACGAACACTCAACAAGCACTCGTGATCGTGACCCAATATCTCACATTTTGTCACAGTTGCACAAAATATTACTTGGTATGTTATTTATTATGCGCATGGACGAAAAAAGCACCAATCGATAACTGAAAAGAGTTTTCTTTTTTAAACACGAAGACTTCTCTTAATTACCACATATTCATTCATATAAAACAACAGGTGGCGTAAGCAAGAACGAATTAAGACGCTTTTATTGTATTGTTATAAAGTTCAATTTAGATTATCCCAGAAAGTTAAGGTGGTTTATAAGAAATAGCCGTCTCCCCTTCAAGAAACAGGTCAAAGCACCTGTTGCACCCTCCTCGAAGCAAGTCGTGAACTTTACTTGAAGGAACAGGTTGTAGGGTACTGTTACAAGGGAGCTATATTTTCAAGGTAGATAAATTACACCTCAATTAAGGGTTTTAACTCTGTTTGCGGTATTTCTTAAGGTCATTTAAATAATGTTTTTTCTTGTACTTATTAAGGCGACTAATAGAGATTAACACTTTGACAGCGGATCACGTATTACGCACGTGACGCTTATTTTATCCTAATTAGCCGCATACATAATTAGGGTACCATTCTGGGCGCGCCGGCACTTTTTGACCATTTTGTTACTTTTATAGAAAAAAGACTATAATAGTTGCGGCCATGATTTTATTTTCATTGTATTGAGGGTATCTTATATTATTATATAAAATAAGAAAAACATGTATAATTGTTTTTTTTTTATTATAAAATCAACTTAGAATAAGGCACGTTTACAAAAAAAAAAAAACTCTTACATCTACATTTTTAATAAATAAAAATAAATAATAATAAATAAAAATAAAAGTATTTTCTTTGTTCTTTTTAGGGTTCCGTACCCAAAGAGTAACCAACGGGACCCTATTACTAAGACTCCACTGTCTGTCTGTCCGTCTGTCTGTCCGTCTGTCACCAGGCTGTATCTCATAAACCGTGATAGTTAGACAGTTGAAATTTTCACAGATGATGTATTTCTGTTGCCGCTATAACAACAAATACTAAAAAACATAATAATATAAATATTTAAGGGGGCTCCCATACAACAAACGTGACTTTTTTGCCGTTTTTATAGATAATGGCACGGAACTCTTCGTGCGCGAGTCCGACTCGCACTTGACCGGGTTTATTTTTCATTCGTTTTTTATTTCTGCTGATTTGCGATGTACAGAAAATGTATATTGTGTGTCAGATTTTGGATAGTTTATTCATAAATTGGTATTTACATACATACAAATACAGAGACTACAGATTTCCATCTGCTACGATCCTGACACACCCTTTTTGCCTCTTCAACATCCATCAATCTAGTAAAACAAAATCTTCTATTCCGGGTACTTTTGACATCGCCCTTCTTCAGTATGTCGCCAATTTGTTCAGAATACGTCCTTCTAGGGCAGCCTAATCGAGCTTTTCCTTCGACTTGCGCACCATAAATTTCTTTCGTCACTCCATTTCCATTCATCCTCTCTAGATGTCCAAAAATAAATAAGTATTCATGATCTAATATCGGAATAGATTAAATCATTTTCAAGTTGCATAGCCAGCCAGATAAATACAAGGGCTTCTGTTTTTTGAAGGAACCTTGAAGTATTCACAAATCACGTCTGCATCCATTAGTGCAGGATTTATAATGACTATTGGGTAATACCACAAGAGTATCCAGTTACGTCAACGCTGCTATCCCCTGTCAAAGCTCATGGTGTTGGTTTCTATAGTTTTGTTATCTGTAGTTAAGGTGCTATATGCGAAAAAAATACGGTTGTTTCTTTTCTGTGTATTTCACAAATTACACGGAAAGTTTTAATAAATTTCTGGTATATGCATTTTGACTATATAATCTAGGGTTTTGAAATTGGAAAACATGTTTGGATAAATTTTCCTTGATAGAAATAATTGTTGAAATGAGGTCTTCAAACACACTTTTTCTCCTCGTTTGACGAATAGGAAACATAATACAGAACTTAAACATATTTAATTAGGTGTGTTTCAACAATATCTAGAGATTTAATATTTGAAATTTTACTAGCTATTTTAGTTTTTTTAATAAAAATATAAAACCAAATTTTTTCCCTTTTGCCCTGAATCCGCCCCTCTCGCACTGCGCGATTTTTCGCTTGGAGTGACAATGACAAAAATAAAATTCGCATAGCCTCTTAAGGCGCTATATGCTGCGAAAGTGCTGTCACTTTAGAAAAAAAAACATTATTTACTTACTACAATAATTATTGAAAATCTGCTCAAGTAAATGCGTAGATATAGCAATGAACTATCTTTAAATAGCATAGTTTTCATAGACAACGTGTTCGATGAGCTTAAATATTAACTAATGCCTAAAGCGGCTGTTCTAAGGAAAACTTGAAATTTTAGCTCATCAAAGACGTTGTCTATGAAAACTATGCTATTTAAAAATACTCTATTGCTATATCCACGCATTTACTCTAGCAGATTTTTAATAATTATTCTAGTAAGTAAACAATGCTTTATTTCTAAAGTGGCAGCACTTTCGCAGCATATAGCACCTTAAGCAGTTGCATTAGGCATTTACGACGCAGCAATTTGAATTATTTATTAAGCTTTATTGAAATATCGACAAAAGCTTTTCATAAAAGGCATTGGGTTTTGTATATGTTTTTAATTCACGTAAGCCTTACACTTGGTCTTAAGAAAATCATCGATAAGGCCAAGGATGAAGAGCGCAAGAAAGTGGAAGAGTAAAAACAGGCGAGGCGGAAAAATCTGCGGAAGTCGGTAACGGACAAATGACTGATACTAAGCCCGTAACCACTCTCCCGGTCTATAAGTGATTACGCTAAATTATTATTATCTTTAACCTAACAATTTAGCACAGAGTTCAAAAGTAGGTGACTACAAATTCCACAAAAATCATCCTAGTTGCATCTAAATAAATAGCCAAAATTTTGCTACAATATTCACAAATGTCTCACTAACTCACGAAGTCATCGAAGCACAGAAAGTTTCCATTATCTACCTCCTCAATACCTGCATGATATAATAATTTGCATGGCAAAAAGTGAAGAATAATAGCAACACGAGTGGCCCGCATCGCGACAAGAGCTACATGGCTCTACAGAACTCGGTGCGCTATGGGCTTAAAGTACCAGCGAGAAGTATGCTCTACATTTAAAATCTTTTATAAATGGTTTGCTAGTAGAAAGTAGAATTTAGTCAAAATTATTGAATAATGAAACAACATTTATCAATCGATTTTATTTCATACTCTTATTTAATCTCTCGATTCCTCGTTATCGTTTAAATAGTAGTCAAACAAAAGCCCTTGGAACATAAATATCATAAAAATAATTAAGGTTGCCTTGAGCTAAATATTAGAGTATTATCACCTGAAAAAATAACGCTTGACAAAAATCCCCTAGGTTTAATGATGAAATGTTGGATTGGTCTGTACGATCATAGGTCTGACTGACAACCAACACGTTCATCGAAATCCTAATGCTGAGTTGGACCTTTTCGCTGCTTCAACACAGAATTTATTTTTATGAAGTTGTGTTATGTATGATTTATATAAAAACGGCTCACCTCAATACGTGTTATGATCGGGAAAGCCGACCAGTTTCAGCAGATTTAGACTGCCTTCATCTGGGCGAGTAAAGACGTTTACGCGACGACGTTACGCCTCACGTGTGAGGCGTAACGTCGTCGCGTAAACGTCTTTACTCGCCCAGATGAAGGCAGTCTAAATCTGCTGAAACTGGTCGGCTTTCCCGATCATAACACGTATTGAGGTGAGCCGTTTTTATATAAATCATGAATTATCCTCAAGTCTCATTTAATTCTATAATTGTGTTATGTAAGCTTTAAATTTATTTTTGTGCGTGGGTTTCGCTTTCAATTTCTTAAAATATATTTGATTATGATTTTCGCTTTTAAACTGACACACTGAATTTAAAATAGAGCAACATTCCCTAAAAATTAGCATCGTATTCTACACTCATGCGCACGCGCCTCCACCTGCCCGTATCACGACCGTGCAGCTGTCAGCTCACCTCCCCACCGACCCGCTTCATTCCAAATTTGAATTATTTCGAGCATTGTCCGTGCCAAAAAATATATTGTCTGCAAAGAGCTTGTTAGCCTGATTTTATAACCGGTTAGGTGTTTATAAAAATATTGTTCTACGAGTATATTCTATTGATGGACCAAATACACTTTACTCTGTAGTTAAATAAAACAAAAAGTTACTAAAATATCTTTCTACTGATATACTAAAGTAAAGTAATATGCTATTATATTCAAGGGATTATTTAAATCCAAATTTTAGTTCACATATAGACTTTTTATTTTAGAACAGGCACGGTAGCTCGGGGGTAGAACGCTGCGGCCTCTCAATCTTGAGATCCAGTTTCGATCCCCGGTCCGGGTATGCATCAATGTGTTTTTCGGAATTTATGTGCATATGTGCATTTGTTCTAACTTATCACCTGAACGGTGAAAGAAAACATCGTAAGGAAACCTGCATGCCTTAAAAATCGTGTATCTGCGCCCGAAGTACGACGATAGGGCTCCCCACCCATCATGTTGGGACGTAACAATCGTCGATGAAACGCGGCTGTACTGAGTGTGGACTGTACCTTAGATTTCACAGTTCTCACTTGGAACACCTCTGACACCCCCTCAGGGTTTTAAGCAGTGACGATATATTTATAAATCTTATTGAAAAAGCAGCATCACATTTAATTTGTAACTATAAAACTTACAAAAAAGCTTTTACCACAGCCTACTGCTAACTACCTACGTACCCTTATTCGGTATTTTACCTATACATAGGTACGCAACGTTTATTCTCTCCCTATCAGTACAAAAAGCAATGTGCATCGAAAAACACAATAAAATAATCCGACGGTTCATAGAAAAGCCGGAACGGTAGGGTCAGCATATACAAGGTGAATTTGTGAACATCGTCCAAATTCATACTTGAGCCTTGGTAAGTGATTAGCATCATGAACCAATAACGGTTTTTGTAAAATTCATAAAATGAAATTTCGACTCCCCATAGTGATTCACTCAGGACTGGGAGTGAATTACTATGGGAAGTCGAAATTTCATCATACGAATTTCACAAAAATTGTTATCGATTCGTTATGCTGATCACATACCAAGCCTGTAGTATTAATTTGGACGATGAACAAAAAGTCACCTTCTATACATTTAATTTTTTTAAGGTTGTGAATCGTATTATACAACTGTTAATACTGATTAATAATAACTAAGATATGTCTAATTGCCATATAAATCTTTAGCAAAACAAAAATGTATATTTACTACAGGCAAAAAAATATATTTTCCCTCAAACTACCATCGTAGCAAAAATTACATTACATAATGCCTTTTTTTTCACTTATTTTGAAGGATTTGCTTACATTATCGAAACTATAAAGCCTTCAAAAGTGGTATTTTTTTTTGTTAATTTGTCAATAATTCAGGTGATCAGCAAATCGAAATGAAATTCGGCTTAGAAAGGGTTTAATGTGATGTACGAGTAGAATGTTCTAGTTTGTTACTTCTTAAGAACCAATGGAGCCTTGGCAAAAAGGTAGTATACAATAATTTCAAGATAGTGAGACTTAAGCTTTTGCGTTCTCATTAAAACAATAAAAAGCAGGCAAGAGTGTGGGTCGAATCCATTTTCCGAATTAATGGTCAATTTTACAAAAAAAAAAATAGAACTTATTGAACAAATTGTAAATCAGAACCAGTTCTTATTTTGCTGACGGTGGTGGCAAGGTGCAGGGGTGCGCGGGCGCGTGTCTGGCACGTGCGTTACTTTCCAGCGTTCCGCACTGTCATGGCGGCCGTTTTCACATGCCGACAACAAACAGCTCTTTTACCATTTTTTGCGACCATTCACCTATGAATTTCGTAAATGATTTCACCATTATGCTCGACTATTCTATGAAGGGAGCAAACTAAATGCTCTGGCATTGAAATGTTTTCAGACTCCCTGTTCTGATGCATTAGGATTTTTATGGGAAGCAAATTTTCTACCTCTATAATAATGAGCGTAACGTAAATGCGCCCAAGTCCGACCACTCACGCCCTTTTTTCAAATAAACCGTCCAAAGATAAACGTAAACTGATTTATAAACTATATATATAGCTTACTTTAAACCTTATTGTTGAGACTTTCATTATAAAGTATAATTATCAATATTTATGTTGTCAGAGTATACAAAAAAAAATATTATTAATATGTTTGCCTGTCCCTCTTAAAAGCTCCAGTTACCGACCGCTTAGTTGAAGTTTTCCTGATACCGTCCAGCAAGTAACCCGTTTCCGACCACCATTAAAAAAATTGCCAAAAATGCCATTATCTCATAAAAATAGGGTCAAAAGTTACTGGAGATATCAAAATGTATAGATGGTTTTTTTCAATTAATATTTTTTTTTATTTAGGCTTTAATTAACTTTTATTAATAGTATATATTTTACATTTTTTCATGTTCGTCGCTATCAATATAAACTTCATATGTTTGGCCAAATGTATTTTATCTTATTTCAATATGTTAATAAAATATTGTTTGTATAATTATTTGTATGTTGTATTTTACATAGATATAAACACTTCGTTAAATAGTTATAGGTGCTATAATTGACCCCTCAGTGGGGTCGTCATCAGGATTTTAAAAACCATGATTTAAAATATACTTTTTTATATTTTTATGTCAATAGATGCCAGCAGTTTTCTAACTTCAAACGCCTATACTCGTATATGTCGTATGATATTTCTCTTTTCATCAATAACTATTCAATCAAGTTTTTATGTTATTTTACTTATTTTTTCGATTTTTTCTTTATTTTTAAACTGTGATTAGATATAATGGTGATTTTTTTTCTTTTTGAGTAATTAATGAATGAAATTCGTAACTTCTAAGAATTCAAAGATAAAGAAAAGGTTAAGAGCTTGTACTTTATTTATAAAATTTACAAATTAAAATAATTACAGTCCTTGCTAATAAAAAGTTTGAAAACATCGTCTTCATTTTCAATAAGTTTAACATGCTTTACAAATTTTTTTTTTCAATTTATGTGGCAATTTTTTTCTTAGGTTTAGGTTTATCTATCTTGTTTCTATAATATTACAGAATACATGAAATAAATTGTTTCATTTTTAGGAACTATTCTGCCAACTTTATAATTGTGGTCGAGCTTTAAAAGTACTGAATAATTAATTCCATATTTAACTTGACATTCTTTTCTTTCATTTGGTGAGGTTTTTCTATGTTCCTTTAAACTGAAACTGAAAAGATTCCACAATTGTTTGTATAAACTGCTATTTTCATATTTTCATATCATCATATTTTCATAGCAGTTTGGTTCTTGTTGTGTAATGTGTTGTTTTATTTCAATTCCAGTTTCATTTTTTTTTGTGACACTTGTTCCTGAGGCCATACTAAAATAAATTCATGACAGGTGTTACTTGTTGCTCATTATTTGTATTTTTTATACAAACACACTCTTTTTGAGCACCGTACATTTTTTGCAAGTACTTTAAAATTTTGTCTTGATACACAAACGGATGACCAACCTCCGGTTTATGGTATATTTATTGTGGTCGGTAACAAGCAAAACTGAATTTATCACCACTCATTACCGTCCAATTACAATAATTATGTGTTTTAATTATTTATCCAATGTGATGAAAAAAAAGAGTGAGCTTTATAGAAATTTAAAGACATATATAGTCATTAAAAATTTTATAATAATATCTCAGATGTCAATTTTTAATATAAAATAACTTTTTAAAACCATTAACGTACATTTAATATCCCAATACATTTGAGAAAGAACGGAATGTTTTAAGTAAATTATGAATCAATCTAAAAGTCTAAACTAGGACGGAATCAGGATATTAAGCAAATGTATATGTCACAGAAATATGTGTATATTCAAATTATAGTTTTTATCCACAATTTATAATGAAAATTAACAAAAGTCTGAAAGTCTATAAAACACCTGATACCGTCCACTGTACGGTATCTGGAAACAATCGTTTTACCGGATCTCCTGATTCCGACCGAAATAGAAAAGATGATAAGACTATTAATATTTTATCAATTCTGAAAAATCTTGCATTTATATATGAACGGAACCATAAATTACATAAAAAATATGTCAGTTTTAACAAAATATGTAGAATCGAACAAAAAATGAAAAACAACCTCCACAAACTTTTTACGTTCCGCAAAGCTCGACTTCGAACTAAACCGATGCACAGAGACAACAAAATTAATAACAAAATTGAACGTAGCGGAAATTAGAACCAATCATGATTCATCGGTAATTTAAGAATTGGACTATAAGAGACAAGCAATTGTTCACTTATTTGACTTGGGATATTGTTACAAATTTCAAAAATACTGGGCGGTCGCATACAGGAGCCTAGTCGGACAACGGTGCCGATACGTTATACATTTTTAATTATGAGACATATCACTGATGCTTAATATTCAATTACCTACTATATAGTAGTATATAGTAATATATGTATAGTAATGTAGGTATTTGAATACTCAAAAATGTCATTAATATTCAATCACCTACTGAATAGTAATGTAGGTAATTGAGTATTAAACGTCAGATAAAAATTCAAAACATAAAAATCTTTTCAATACATGTGCTCTTAAAGGCCCACTTTTTATGCATCAAAACCGAACAGAAAGTCGATTATTTTGCCGTAGGGCTTTAATATTATTTTTTTTTTAATTTATTTACAATGGTTGGCTAACCTGCAGCCTTTCCTGTGTACCATAGACGTTATACTTTTTTTACACCGTTTAACGGCTATGGATACAGTCCTTTTGAGCCAATTATAATTTAAAGTTCACAAGATTATATTTGTTTTCATTTCCTCACACTATGCATTGAAAAATGTAGTATGATACACGGGCGTAAAAGGAATAAATTACGAGGACGATTTAAAACACGAGCGTAGCGAGTGTTTTAAACGTAACCGAGTAATTTATTGCGCCCTTGTAGCATAAACTACTATTTCGTTCTTAAGATTTTATTATTTTACTTATGTCGAATAAATATTTTTGATTTAATTTCACTAAGAAGAAATCGTTACGTTTTGATCATCGTAGTAAAACTATAGATATGAGATATGAGGTAAGGTTTTATTTCAAGGTTTTATTAAGGTAAAATTATAAACTGGAAAAAAGAGTTTCAAGGAAAAGCTTTCCAACTTCCAACCCTAAAAACAACAAAAAGGCAGAATTTTTAATCGCATTATTGGCAAAATACAAAATAACGTAGCAAAATTTTTGCCTATATTTCCTAAAAAAACACAATATAAGTAGTTTGATAATTTAGTAAAGAAACATTCCCCATTACTGTTTACCCTACCAATACGTAGTGCACCTTTACACACATTAGATACGTGTGTTACCATACCTGTCGGCAATATGATCATTCAAAAACAACCCTTATTTCCTTGAACACTAAAACTTACTTCAAAATTTGAAATATAATTAAATTCAGTTACACACTATGTTGAATATAGATAACTGTACCAATCCATAATAACCCATATATCTAGGAAATAGAAGTTAAGACGACAGCGAAGTTGTGTTGGTAACTTAGTTGATAGGTTCAGGGCTGTCCATCACAATCAACTGATTAAATCCTAGCGGTCCTGTGCAGTCTGCACACCTGCAATATGGTACGGGGGTGTGTTGCCATGGTGACCCACCTCTGATAACTGCTAAACAATTTGGAGATCACATGGGTCGAGTTTTAATTTACATAAAAATAAATTGGATGCCTTTGTAGATATCACATTCTGACTTTTATTTTTAGTTTAGAATACAGTAATGGGATAGCTTTTATCTATGTAGGTAAGTCCAGTATTATCATGCTTACGTCATAAGTCCCAAGGGAGTACGGAAAATGAAAGACATTTTTACGGATATTCTTTAAAAATTATTTATCCAACGGCGGGACACGTATAAATAAACATAAATACAGAGGTATCTGTCGAAGAGTGTATCCATAGATACGTTTATTTAACAAAAGTTCCATAGTTTACAATCTTAAGCAGTAAAATTTTCAAGGCTATCGCAGTCAAAGATTTCAAAAAGTTTAGATGACCCTTGGCACCTAAAATCTATTGCATTGTTTTTGTATGTGTGTGTTAACATAATGCCGATGCGCGAACAATATGATCAGATAAAAATTCAAAACTTTAAGTGCACTTAAGGCGTCCAACTATCACTGTGTTCAGATGAGCACTGATTTCAAACGTGTGAGCGTCACCCATTTAAAGGTGGAAACATTTTGGTGTTGTCATAGTACGGTAAGGGCTTATCTTTACTTTTGATATCTTAGGTCGGAGTACCATAAGTACGTAGTATTTTATTCTGTGCCATAAGTGAATTTGTCAAATTAGATAAGAACTTTGAATTCAGTCATTTATTTCATAGCCTCTATGCCAATAAATATTTAAATAGCATATTCATCAAACTAGGATAAAACCCATCAAAGGTAAACTAGATAAATACAAACACAATTGTACTCAGTCAGCACATGCAGAATTTTCAAATCACATCCACCAATTCAGCTATAATTCCTTTGCATTATGACGGTATTTTTTCTAACTAGTCCACAGCAATGTTTGCTGTCTGGTATGAAATATCCATTCACCCCAGCTTTTGGTTATCCCGTCAAACAATAGTATGGAGTACAATAGTTCTGCGCGTGCATCTGTCAGTTGGAGGTCTCTGATTGGTCGACGGATCGACGCGTGCGCTACCCCTAGTTCTGATTTCCCCGGTGCTGTCCGAATCGATACGAATTTCGTTGTAACGGTTATATTAATGGCACTTTATCGCGCTTTTGTCTGGGTGGATAATGTTTTGGCGTTCATTCATGATCTGTATGAAAGTAATGGCGTTTTTATTTGGAAAATATCGGGACAAAATGGAATCTATACTTATGTAAAACATGATTTCACAAAGTCTCGTATAGCAAACTTAAAGTTCATATATTATACAAGGTGAATTTTTGATCATCGTCCAATTTCATACTGGAGGCTTGATAAGTGATCAGTATCTTGGATCAGTAACAATTTTTGTGAAATTCGTAAAATGAAATTTCGGCTTCCCATAGAAATTCAGTTCCAGTCCCGAGTGAATCACTATGGGGAGTCGAAATTTCATTTTACGAATTTCACCAAAATTGTTATTGATCCATGATACTGATCACTTACCAAGCCACCAGTATGAATTTGGACGATGATCACAAAGTCACCTTGTATAACGATGCATTTCCGCGTTATTGCAGCGCGTTGGGCATGTTCACAGAGGCCACAGTCGCTGACTTCTTTGGTATACAGAATGCTTGGAAGTTTGACCTATTTCTTGAAAGGAGTTATACTAGAGATCATTTTCAACAAATTGAGCCCTATCAACTCAGGGTCAAAAATGAATGTTACGGAAGTTTTTAAGACATTTTTCAAACTTTCAGACTGGTAACCGAAAACAAATAATTTAAAATAACTACTCCGCTCTCGGCACTTATTTGTTATTATTCTGTTTAATGATAAATGAGTGATCATTTATAAAAAATAAATACATGCCTTGAATTCCCATAATCTCAGAAATAAAAGGTCTTAAGTGGAAATAAGATTTTGTTTACTTTGTAATTTTCGCAACATCGACGTGTTTTAGTTGAAAAAAAAATCATAATTTTCGACTCCTAACTAGGGGTCGAAAATTATGATTTTTTTTATATTTTTATATTTTCAACTGATAGGCATTATTTGTCGGAAATGATCTCTAATATAACTCCTTTCAAGGAATAGGTCGAATTTCCAAGCACCAATACACATATATTATAATATCATGTATCTAAGTATATCAAGTATCGCTTCGTTTTAGCATCTCTGGTTTGCTTGAGTCAAAGATTAGCATCCTAGCTGCCTGCCATTATGGACAACATCCAAGAGCTTATTTTAATTGACTACTTTGTTTATTGACATAGTCAGTTTTAGTTTTAATATATATATTCTTGTTTTACTTAATTTTTAGTATTTAAATTTTTTCAATCCGTCCTTAAATAACATAAAAAATATTAAATTATAAATAATACTTAAAATATACACTAACTACAAAGCTTAAAATAAACCTACTATAAAAACAAAATTAACTTACAAATAAAACCCTAACTATGAAAAAGACCGCCCCTCATCGTACCTCATAGTATTTAAATTGTATTTCTTTTTTTTTACTATGGGTCTTTTACACCTGAAATAAACACTTATTATTATTTATATTTCAATGTAATTAAAATGATATATTGTTAAAGTTTGGCTCAGATATAATACTTTTTTACTCATACCATACAGCATAAAATAAAGATTTATTGAATAGGTTAGAACTTTGAACGTTCATTGTACTGTGGGTTAGAAACAGACTACGAAAAGCTTTCTAGGTTACTTCTCAAAAGAAGAATCTTTCTTATACTAGTAATAATTAAATGTCTTCATTATGAGGTGTGTGTACGATCATACATTTAAAATTGAAACTAATTTAACAGGTGATAGAGTACCATTAATAGGTCATATTCTTTCGAAAATAGAAAAATATTTTTCTGCGAGTGTTTTTTTGTTTTTCTTTTTTCTTTAGAAGCCGAGTCAGCTCACTGAAACAGTCTGAACTAAAAAGTGAATACTTATTTCATTTCAGATTTTTTTGGGCCTGTGTTCAGTTAGTACTTAATCGGCTTTGAGAATATTAATAGAAAAAACGTACGTAATAATATGCTTTTTCAAATAATGGATAGATTAAGTTACATAGTCTTAAATGTGAGCTTTTCCAAGTTATATTTTAAAGAAAACGAGAAAAGTTTGGTATTTTTACTAGACCAGACATTGCATAAGCGCAGGTTTCTAAAAGCCAAAACTATTGCTTGAGTTGGAGGTGACTGTACTATTGTACGCAGATCCTAGAACCCTGTGAGAGTCCCGTCCGGCTGACACTCCACCACACATCCGTCCGGACATAGTATCTCCATCGTTTCCCACGTCAGCTGGCTGTTCAACCAGAACCAGGGACTCGTCAGCACATAGAATATCCGTGCGTCAGCATGACCGAGAGCAACATGGTCGTATAAAGTATGAATTTGAAGATAAATTATTATAACTATTTTAAATATAAATAATAAGGATTTTATTTCATTCAAGGTTTTCAATTCAAGGTTTCGTAGCTACTAGGCTGTCATCAAACCGGTACAAAAAGTCAAACGGATTGCCGGTCTAATTAGAATGGTTCTGCTTTAAAATTCGTGTAAGGAAATCTAAACGGAATTTTAAAAGAAATTTTACCGAATTTGAGATTTATACAAGTTATTTATTACCAATGAAATTCCTGAAATTTTCTTACGAGTTCATAATTTCTGTAATTCAATAGCTATTGCTTTTGTTTGGTTTTGGTTTGAAAGTTGATTTCAAAGTTTTACATCTACGTATTAAATTGTAATTATTATAAATAATAAAATGTAATTTTCAAAAACAGTTAAATTCCATCCGTTTCCATGATATGATTCGTAATTTTTTACAGCACACACTAAAGTTTTGTGTTATTTTGTTCCTCTTCGAATACCTAAACCAAAGTATCTAGCTTAAACACACATAACCATGATGATTAATTAGTTGTTCACATCGTATTTTCTTATCAGTAACTTTGATACCTACTTTTTTTCTCTTTTGCGTGTTCTTCCCTCAAAATATTTTAAACCATCAATGTTGTAGAGACATTTGACATTTATTATTAATCTTGGATGTTTGTAAATTAGCTTGGTATCAATCACTCCGTAACTGCGCAGTAGAAGTATATTTTTCACGACCATAAACTTTAAATGCAATTTTCTCAACTCATAGATTTGACAGTTTCAGATTCAAAAGATTATAAATAAATAATGGTTTCACCTAGAGATATCATTCTTTTTTCTTTACATAGATCATTTTATCTTGTTTTAGGAACTACCAATAACTCTATATCTCGAAAGTTATACCTTTCCAGTTTTACAGTCACATATCTTGATGCGAGAACTAGCTGTTTGATAGATAGTGGTATAGAGACAGCTGTGCCAAATGACCTTGCGACTCCCCGCAAAGCAAAGCCCCGTTGCTTCAAAAACCCACCTTTACCTGAACTTCCCGATGACATTTCCTACAATTCAAAATTAAACTTCCACTGCTGACACAGTAAGTGTGAGAATATTGCACGTGTTACCGACAACCGATGAGAGCATTTTAAATTGAACAGCTTTTCTTTACCGACTAGGGAATATAGTCTTTAATATAGTTGAAATAAGAGTCTTCAAAATGTAGCTTACCTGCATTGTGCGTCCGTTAGTTTTCCCACCAGTTTTGTAGGGGATGAAAATAATGCATCATGAGAGGGTCTTGTATGATATGAGTGTTTGTAGATGGTGTGAAACAAAGGTGTTTTTAAATGAATCTGTAGATTCTCACATCCGCAGTACTTAACCCGTCTAATTTCACAAGGTGCGTTCCATTTCTATTGTTATCGAAAATCGATAACTAAACGGATAAACTGTGCAAATTAAAAATAACTTCCAAAAAGGTGTTTTGTAGTCCATTTTAAAACAAACATACTTTTTGCAAACTCATACTTTTTCGTAGCAACATTTGAAAATAAGGCATTGATTTTTTATAGTATTTGGCTAGATACTAGGTCATATCAAACCTAAGTAGCTAGATAGGTATACTTACAGCTTTTAGTTGCTTGTTATTCTTATATTGTGTATACATATATGGCGGGAGAAACTTTTTGCTTTGTGTATACACTTTCACATAGGAATAACGTTTTTCAAGGTTCTATTCTGAAAATAATAACTAGTACGTAATAATAATAATAAGTTTAGTCTATTCCGAGGGCAGCTGGAAAATCAGTCAATGACCTTAGCGCATTTTGTACTGGCCCCGTACCACGAAACGATTGATATCGTTTTCTTTTCACGCGTACAGTTTTTCCAGCTGCCCTCGGAATATACTTTTAGTCGTATTTATGTAAGTATGTATGTATATACAAGTATTGTAAGGTACCTAGTATGGTATATTTGTGTAGGTAGAGCACTTCATTAGTAATCGATATCGAGTATTTCCTTATTCAATTACACTAAGTACTGAGGGTGAGACACCGGTAGTGAGCAGGATGCGTCGGCGCCGATGTAGACCCGTAGGACAAGTCCATTGGCCCATATTTTAGGTCACTTTCATGCATACAACCAAATTAACACTAATAATTTCAATAATTTCACATGTTAATTTGTTTATCTTTCTGTTAGCTACCAAGGGTTGCCTCGAAGATATTGCTATTAGTAATAAGTGCCGCCCTTGTACACCATGTTTAATTGTTTCTTTTAAGTTATTTGTGTAAATGTGCAAAAAGTGTTATGAATAAATAAATAAAATAAAATAAATTTCATAACTGATCAAAAGTAGTTCCAGAAAAATGAGTTTTTATGAAATAAAGAGTATACTTAGTATGAATTTGGCTAGATCAATCGTACTACTAAAATATACATTTTGTGCACCTTTATTTTGTACGAAACAGTGAATTTTAGAGATGGTCCGGTTGTAGACGATTACTGTGTCTTGACCAGTGGGTCTACCGCGTAATTCTCATTTTCATCAACATCAACTTGAGATTGAAATTTGACGTGCGTGCGACGACGCCCGCCTAACATGCCATCTCTTTTGCACGCGTTGAATTTCGCATGCATTTGCTTGAAGTTGATACAAATGAGAATTACGCGGTAGAGCCCCAGGTCAAGTTCAGTCGTCAAGTTGACCTCATGTTTCAGTTCCAGTAGTCGAATTAATTTCATCTTGTATTGCATTTTAATTTCTTTTAATAATTTAATTTTAAAAGAACGTTGCTAACTTTCTCATACAGATAAATATATAACTCTAATGGCTATAAATAAAAAAAGCAACACCTTAAGCTTCATTATCTGCCTATGCCTATTTAAACAATAATCTTCAAAGAAATATTTTTGCGTTATTCTATTCCATACGAGTCCATACCCACTCTTTGTACTTCCGGCGCTTGCGCGTGCGCAAGTAGGGCTTCGTGGTTCCGTCCAAAAGCTTGATCCTTATTTCATAATCATAAAGCATACATTTCAGTACACATATATATTTTACATGTGGTTCTTAGGGTCATTGTCGCACGTGCCATCAGCCGGACGTGGGACACCTGGCGGGATTTTAGTACTTTGATAGTTTACTGAGATCGAGGGTTTTTTGTACGGTTGAGGGTGGGAGAATAAACTTTTTTTGCTCACGGTGCAACAAAATTTACTGTATCTATTGTGATCTTATAAAACGGAAATGACGCTGTGTGATCAACTGATCAGCGAAACTTTACTTTTTTGGATGAGTTTTGTTTGACTTTTAGTACATACGAGGTATTTGATCATGCTTTATAAACCTCACTAATACTGAATTCTTAGTGTCAATTGCCACACTATTTAAAGGCCTACTTGCCTATAAGGCCTCAATTGCTTAATAAAGGTTTTTTTAATTTTTAACATCTAAACGAGAAAAACAAAGTTAAGTTATGCACTTTGCCCTAAGCGACTGACGTTTAACCTTAAGCATAGCTTTACTTGAAATTCTCAAAAATAAAATTGGGGATGAAAGTTGAATGACCATTCGCTGTTTCGCTTTGTACACTCAGTAAAAGGTTTCCAAAAAATTGCATTGCATTTAAAACAACATAGATAGTCTGATATCCAAATGTTATGATCGAACATGATTTGCCGTTAGCATGCATCCGTGTCGCATCTAATGTATATCCTCAAAACGTTCCGAAGTTAGGTGCTTGCTACTGGATTCACAATTTTTGATCCTACTCTCTTCCAAGACTGAAACTGCAGAATGTGAAAGCTGATTTTTATAGCAGAGAAAATTTCCAACTTTTAACATTTAATTTTATGAATGTACAAAAATCTTAAAGGACAGCCGTCTTACTGAGTTTGTTCATTTTCCTTTATCTAATATCTATACAGGGTGTTAAGATGAAGTTGCAGAAGCTGAAAACTGGCGATAGTTGTACTTGTCTATATGAACAACTTTCCGTGGAAAAAAATTGAGAAATCGAGAAAAAAAAATGTTGTTGTCATTAGAGATGAAACGGATATCCGGTTATTATCCGGTATCCAGCCTATCTGGCCATATTTTTGGTATCCGGTATCCGGCCGGATGGTAACCAGTATCCGGCCGGATACCGGATACTTAAGTCAGCATACAAAAAGTCGTATATAATCTAAATTCTAATACATAAAGTGAATAAGAGTTGAGCTATAGTAGATAAAGACAAGCTTTACAGCAATTGTTGAGAATAAACGGTAGAGCTTTTCTTCATACATTACACCAACTTCTTTTGCTCTCACAATAAACCGAATGTAACTAAACAGGTATCTTTTAGTAAAAACACAGGGTCTAAGAATATACTGAAAAACTTTTCAAAAAAAACACCAGTGGAAATGAAAAATATTTTCATGTTTCCTTACTCATTCCGAAAAGGCACTAGGCGGGCAGGTTAATTTTTTTTTAAATCTTTTACTTTGGCAAATTTGTTCAGTATGAACAGTAGATTACGCGGTTTCATTTAAAGATACCTGTCCATTTATATACAGTATATATCGCTGCAAGGAGACAAAAGATACATATTTACGAATTTTGTTAGGATCGGAAATTGTTTCGTTTTCAGACTCGCATTTGTTTGATTGTGATACGATCATTTAGAAATGATCGTCATTTAGAAAATTCACAAATAATCTCGCCCAATTGCACCTGCACGCACCTTGGTGCGTAATGTTTAGACTTGCTCAATTAGTGCGAAACACATATCTTGAGCCAGATATTCGGCCGCCGGATATCCGGCTATCCGGCCTAATGCCTCGCTAGATATCCGGTGGTATCCGGTATCTAGCCAAGTCACTATCCGTTTAATCTCTAGTTGTCATATATTTTGTCTGGTAGTTATGTAACTTATTTATGGAACTGCTGATTTTTTTTTCGCGATCGAGTGTTGTCTCCATAGACGAGTACTAACGCCAGTTACCACCTCAGTGTATGAAACTGTTCTAATTTACTCGGCTTATTAACTAGATCATTATTATTATACCTTTAAAAACAAACCATTTAAGTTCATCTGTTATTTTTTATTTTACATTGCAATGATTCCTGAAATACCCAGCCCAAATAACTCTGATTTTTTTGGAAGCATGGAACAGTGAGTTATTTGGTATATCGCACCTTTGTTTACTCAACAATGGCGCTAATTATTCAGTGCCAAAATCCCAGCTTCGTTAATTGAATAGTCTCCATCTGATTCAATTACAAGTGTGAGGTAGGGCGGGCGGGCGGTGGGCGGAACCTCGATGGGCGGCGCTGGGCGGGCGTGGCAATCCGCCCAGAGCGTCAGAAAGTTTCATCTTTGTTTCAAACTTTGAATTGAATGCTGATGGAATAAGATGATACAGCTTTACATTTTAAGTGCATTTCAGAGAAGCTGAGAGAAGAGCAGAGAGAGACAATGGTACAACGCGATTTCAAGTATTTTACTAAAGACAACTTTTGAAATTTTTAATCATCTTAAAACTATAACTTTAATGTCATAAAATCCTCAATCTAAGAAATAATTATATTTCTTGTATGCTTCTTGTTTTTCTTGAATTTACATTATTTTGTATTAAAGCTTTATAAAGCGAATTAAGGTGATATACCGTGCTAGCAAAGGTCCCCGTTACTCCAGGCAGAAAGACCCGCAGTGCGAAAGGGACGGAATCGGGGAAAATTGTCAAAAAGTCGGTTTAAAATTAATTCAAAATTAACTAAAATAGCTACAAAAAATTCCATAACCAGTAATTTAGGTGTAGTTAAAAACCATCTAAATAAATATTTTTCAAGTCTGTATGCTATCCTAATTTGTCAGAATATCAAAAAAAGTGTAAATTTAGACCTTTTTTCAATAATTATTTCTATCGAATGAAATTCCTCCTATCGCGTTTCTGATAGACCAAAATCTAGTAAAAGGTCCCAAAATTGTTATACTAATTTATTTTACTTGGAACTTCATTAAAAGAGCAGATAAATAACTTCAAAAAGTGACAATTTTCACGGTATAGCCCCAAATTTCTTTAGCCATGGGTGTGAAATTTGTTATGTAAAATGTTTTTACTCTACCTGATCCTGACTGACTGACTGATCAATCTAACGCCCTGAAACATGAAGTTTGGACTTCAGGTTCTTCGTATGAAGGACAATATTATGTATATTATGTTAAGAGTATCAAAAACATCAATGGCAAACACTTTATTAGCTTTTGATAGAGGCAATTATACGTTGGCTCCTTGACTTATTTGTCTTCAACGACTTATAGCACAGATAAATAATCCTAGACAAATAATTACGCAGAGTAACAAGAAAGTAGAGGGTTTTTAGCTAATACTGAAATATTTTGTAGGCAATAAAATATTGGATTTAAGTATATGGACTTCATATTTTTATTACCTATTTTATGAAAAAATTAAGTCGATCCCTTAACCGCGTTCTTCTGCGGAACATTTAAAAACCAAAAAAAAAAGGTTGGAAACGATCTTAAGACATTGCTTATAAGGACGTTGACTTAATAAAAGATCAACAGATCTTGTATATTTTATACAATTTAATTTCTTCTAAAGAATATTAATATTAATAAACATTACCACCGACAGCTATTTACTTAATCAAAGTGTAATAACTATAAGCTCCTTTCACAATCTGCAACAAAATTGAAAAGTTATAACTATTACTTCAATACTTTTTTACAAAAATATTACAATTAACAATATTCGTATATCCATTGTAGTTAAAATGTATTTGTAACTATTTGATAATTCTGTTTCAATAATGTTTGAAATTGTATATTTTCTCCCAGTCAATCGCAGGTTTACTAATTATCTTTTGGTGTAGCTATATGTCACAGGTTGATGGTAAGATCAGCTGTTTTACTTTACAAAATAGCTCTGATTAAACAACCTCCTTCAATTTTATCAGATTTAGATTTGTAGTTTTTACCAAATTGTTGGGATCTCTACAAGTGGAAATAATATTGTCGTATCTACTAACATTCATAAAAGTAGCGATATTCAGACGGAGGAATGGCCCAGCCGAGAAGCTGATACTCCTGTCAAGTTGTCCGTAGAGCAGCATCAGCTCTCGTCGGTGCTGGTTGCACTTCCACCACTCACTCTCATAGACACCGCGCATGACTTCGTTGCTCTGAAATAGGATGACCCATAAGTATAAGTAAATACATCTTTACCTCAGGAATTCCTGAGGGGGTGTCAGAAGTGTTTTTAAACATAGACCGGGGCCTTTTATGTATCTTTAGTTGCCAACTGTACTGGGTGCGTATCGTCAAAAATATAGATATACTATACTATCGAATTCTGATTGTCTAAGGATATGTTCGCACTTGAAGTGACGACACAGTTAGTAAATAGTTTAATACTCACTAATAGCAATTTTGTAAGTTCAGTTTTTATCTATGTTTTTGATGATAGGCACCTAAAGTAGGGCCACTGAGTGATGGCACTTATGACAGCTGCATTTAGTGATGAGGTACAATTCAAATTTCGGTTAAAAATAAAAATCAAGCGTGAGTTTACTCAACATTAGACACATCATTCAACATTCAACATAATGATACAAAAGGAAAATGTGCCAAAACCAGTGGCGTAGCTATCGGAGGGCTATGCGGTGTAGTGCCCCGGGGCCCTTAAGAGATGTTTAAATATCTAAATCGAAAAAAGTATTTTACCATCATTTATTTTCGTTTAGTTTAACTTCGTCATTGTTTTGTTTTTAATTAAATATTATTGCGTAACTTGGCGACCTATAAAAAATGAGAAACTTTTTAAAAAAAAAATCTTTGTTTCTATACGAATTCTATTGCACAGTAAAGCAACATTCAAATCGAATAACCGAAACAAGTAGTACATCACTATCAACAATGAAGTATTACATTTTTTAATCCACACTTGCTTATAAATAATTACGATACTTCGTAGGCATTTAAACGTCATAGGCGCCATCACTCAGTGGCTCTACTGTAGTCCAAATTGAAAACCAAAGATACATAATAGAGGGGCAGGGGGGGACAGGTTGAAAATTCAAAAACGAGGTTGTCTGACCAATCGACAGACGGCAGCACTAGTATCCTACATCCCGATATAGTTTTCTTCTCTATTATACCTACTTCAAGTATGGGTGGTTATATAGGTGGCCAGTTCGCTGCTGTACCTGTTGGCATAAATGAACTGAGGGAGGGCTCTCTTCTCCAGTTGTTTATATTATTTTCTCAGAATAAGGGGAGATTATTTTACTCTTTGGTATAGACATGCAAGTCACTGCACAGTACTACACAAGGATCTGATAGCGAGTGGATGACTGTGACAGGGGGGCGCCGCTGTGAAACAAGGAGTATGGTAGCGGCGTTAGTTCCGATTTTGAACACAACCAATGCACGCGCCATAAGATCCTTGTAGTACTGTAAGCAATCATACATCCGTGTTTTAGCGACTTCGACGTCGCATGTAACTTATTAGTTTTAATTGTTTTTTTTTAAACAATGTACTTAATTTTTCAATCTAGTTCAGTGCTATTATTTAGGGCATTTTAATAACTTACCATGTAAGTGACGTCGTTGCCATGCCAACAATAGAGAAACAGCTGTGACACTCCGAAAATCAGATATTCTCCAATCAGAAGTCTTTTTATTGGGTCCGATTCCATCTAAAACCAAAAGAGACTGATGAGCAGTTTTTTGATTTAAGTGTTCCGTTTCGATTAGGTAATTAGAAAAAGGATGGTTTATCATAAAAACCGCTAAGCCGCTCTGAAACATTTGGTAAAGAGTACATGTTTTGTTATTGAAAGTTAAAATATATATATATATTAATTACATACATTTCCAATTCCCTACATGAAAAAAGAGCCAAAAACATGTTTTTTTTTTCCAGGGAGTGGATTTGCTTAGAGTTCAATTTTTTTAAATCTTCAATAATAAAGAAATGGAGGCCATCAAAGTTGTCAATTTTTGACCAATTTCCTTAATGGGTCTATCTAAAAAATCAAATTAATATTACGAATTTGGAATTTCTCTGTATTATGTGCCATATACCTTCTGCATTTAAACAAGAAATACTAAGAAAGCCGATTGATAATGTAAATTTAAATACGACCTACTTTCAGAACATTGTAATTGATGAAAAATCATTTTAAATATATTTAAAAAATTCTTACCGAAGTCTCATAGATGCTGGCACAGAGCATTATAGATGAAACTATAACGTAGAGAAACATCGCCGGAGATAGAAGCGAATTGTAGAGGGATGCATATCTGTAAAACCGTATTTTACTAAAGTATATTTTGAAATATAGACAATTAATTTCTCCTAGAAGTTATGTTAGTACAAGCTAAGTACTTGGTTTGGACATATAAATAAAATACATTTGTGATTTGTAACTACGTTTCAAACTTTTGGAGGACATAAAAGAGAGTTGGTTGTGAGGTATGGCCCGTTTAAATGTTATCTAGAAATTCAATAATGATACACATTTTAAAGTGTGCACAGATTTACCAAGTATTTTTCTTAATCTTTCATCTTCATCAGCAAGCTACAAAATACTATAAGAATAAATCGAACCCAGCATCTTAATATCAAATTATTAAATATAATAGTAGTTTATGCTATAAGGGCGCAAAGGAATAAATTACGAGGACGATTTAAAACACGAGCGTAGCGAGTGTTTTAAACGTAACCGAGTATTTTATTGCTTTTACGCCCGTGTATCATACTACATTTTTCAATGCATAGTGTGAGGAAATGAAAACAAATATAATGTTGTAAACTTTAAATTATAATTGGCTCAAAAGGACTGTATCCAGAGCCGTTAAACAGTGGAAAAAAAAGTATAACGTCTATGGTACACAGGAAAGGCTGCAGGTTAGCCAACCATTGTAAATAAATTAAAAAAATAATAATAATAAAGCCCTAGGGCAAAATAATCGACTTTCTGTTCGGTTTTGATGCATAAAAAGTGGGCCTTTACGAGCACATGCATTGAAAATATTAATAACTTACTTAACTAATTCCACATGTCTCCTATGGCATTCCTGGATTTTCTGCCGTACCTTATCATCACCATCAGAGAAAATCTTTGAGCAACTTCTCCTGAGTAACTCTAGCTCTCCTCTGAAGAAAACCATGATGACCACTGCGTTTGTGTCGAAGGAGGTTATCCAACCTCCCCCGTACATCGCTGCAAAGATCTGATATGCTGATGCTCCTAAAAAACCTGGAATGTTCGAATTTCTAATAATCTTTCTCGAATCAAATGAACACAGTGTCGTTCGAAGTCTATGTTCTTTCAAGACATTTTGAAAGCAATGGCGATAGATGTTAAAGTTAGACAACGACAAAAGGTCATGACAATTTGTCGTTGTCTAACTACAACGTCTATCGCTATTGCTTTCAAATGTATCGTGCTTTGCTAAAAATTAGTGTGATATAATTTCTAGCCAATTCCCATAGCTTAATATTTGAAAGATATTTTTTGAATTTTTTTTCTGAGAATATACGCCATTTTAGGACATAGTTTTCATTATTTTCGTATTTAAATTTACCATTATTTTTAATGATTTTTAAAGAATTGTCTGATGATCTTGTAACTTGAGAATTTTAGACATTATACTGATTGTGATGTGTGATTGCTTATAAAAAAAGTAGTCTGTCTTTGTCAATCTACTCATCTGTCATCTAGCTGTCAAATTAGGCCGAAGCAAATTATTATAAATTTATCTTGATAGCAAAGGACACATTTCTAAACAGCCATTATTCAAGTGACGTCACTAGAGGGCAAATGGAAGTTGCAGCTTTTACGTAAAAATATATTCATCATGATGAGGTATTTTAGACCAAAATTTCGAAAATACGGCTTATTAAACCTAAATCTTGAAATGGTTTTCGAATTAACACACCCTAACATAATTTAATCTATGCGAATTACGATACATTTGGTAAGCGATAGCTATAGTTGTTGAAGCAATAAGGGGCCTGTCCTTCTTTTCCTTATGGTTTAATCTCATCGACTTACCTGGTACTGTGGTCTTGTCCCAAGGAACATAAGAGCTGACCACCTGACTCAGGGGTTCCGTACCATAACGAACACTAGCTCTATACTGAGGCTGAGAAAAATACTTCTGAATCGGATGAAAAATCACAAAAATGTTTGTTGTGAACATTAGAAACCAATAAAGATATGTCACTTTTCTAGCATACCGTGTGTAAGATTTGATTATGCCTACGTCAATATGATCTTCGACTTTTCTGGATGCTAGATCTCTTCTTGTGACGTATTCAATTATTTCTTTCCAGTATCTTTGCCAACACAGAAACGTAGAAATCTTACAACAGCTTATTGTGGCCAGCAGAGTGATCTTAACGTTGGTCAGTAGATCAGTCAAATTATTGGTGATGAAAAATATATCTACAAATTCGGTAAAAGTGAAGAAAAAAACTGATGTGTGCAGAAAAATATAAGTGTATTTTTTAAATTTGTTTGTTGGTAATAATACCCCCCAAAACTCTAAAGCTTTTACATTTGGTCCAAGTAAAGGCTGTTTGGAGTTTTCCAAATTTGTTATAATTTTTTTCAACATACTTTTGCAACGAGCTTGCTGAACTAAGACGAAAATAGTTATAAATTGGTTTTTATACGTATACGGAATGAATAATGTACAAAAAATTGTCGTAATTATCTAATTATATAATTTGTCCACCAATTGGCCTCGAAACAACTTTTCAACTAACATTAGAATTAAATAAATAATACACTTCTATATGTAATAGGTATTCAGTTTTCAAGTATTCCAAGCCCAGATTATAAATCAACATCCTTGGAAAGCCTACAATGCTTAAGACTATACACCCTACTAAAAAGTGTATATCTGTATATACTAATTACCTTTTTTTTTATTGTTTTTTGTCTTGTAACGCATTTTCGGTTTTTGTTTTTATTTTCTTTAATTTAGTTTTAAGCCATTTCTGCCAATTGTTATTGATTTTTCAATTTAGTAAATAAAATTGTTAACGATTCGTAAATACCTTATCAGGCAATTGTAACGGAGGTAGGTTTTGGATGGCACATAGCTGAGCTACATCCGTTTGTCGTGTTGTTATTTTTATCTATAGATTACTCCCTACTTAAGTAAACCTTTTCTACTGTGTTAGCTATAAGTTCTTTTTATTTTTTTTGTAAACGTGCCAATAAATTTATTTTCTTTCTTTCTTTCTTTCTATCAATGTTTCCAAGCTACATACGAGTAACAAGATTGATTGTGTAGACCTCACACTTAGTGATGGTTACATACTGGGTGTACAGTACCCGGCAGTAAATAATGCACATCGGCTATCTTCGGCTTCGTAGAGCGTCGTCTCTGTCACCGGACTGTTAGTGATTCGTGCGACAGAGATGACGCTACGATACGATATGCATTATTTACTGCCAGGATCTGTACTAATGACGTGCAACGTCAGAAAATTTAACTAAATGCTCTATCTGTTATACTGAACCACCTCATAGAAAAATGTTTGAAATTGTATTGAAACGCAATAATAAAATTCACTTCCCCATATAAATGTTAAATACTTACTCATTTTCTACAGGAAAATGTTTTTTTTTTCATGAGCTTTGAAAGTTCATGAAACAAAAGTTTTTCTTTATTATTAGTAGAGCATTCGGTTTAATTTTCTTACCACGTCCTGTATACCACGGACGTTAAAATATCCGGACAGAGTTTCGCTAACAAACAACTGAAGCACCCCTAGTAAGCTGACCCGCTTGTACGCACGAGCCTGGGTACGCACGAGCCTGGGTACGCACACATTCACATCATAGTAAGCCAATGTTCATAGTAAGTCCACTCACACACTTACAAACCGCTGCCATTGCTATGCTTCAGTAGTAACTTAGCTGCGACTCCGTCCGCCTTTTTTTACGTTCGTGCTGTATACATAGTTTTTTCTAAGACATGCATATATTACCGCGGTGCATTATTTTATTACGTGCATTGATCACTAACTGTAAATCGGTAAATTTAAGTTTATCTTTGTATATATTTGCCTCTTATCAGTTAAGCCGTGAACGTCCTGACAAAAAATCTCCGTGTATTCAAATTCGCACTTCTCTCTGTCATGTACTGAACCTCCCATAAAAAATTATAATATAATTTACCTTGTATTGTATTGTATTTTATATTGATATAAAATACCTTGTATAGTATTTAAAAAAGGAATAAACCAATCTAGAAGTGAGTTTTATGATATATTTAAAAAATATCGTATTAAGTAAAATTATAGAACTGTCATTAAAAACTTGAAACAAGAAGTTTCATTACTTCAAAGCCGATTAAAAATTGTTTTTGTTATTAAGTATTTTTTGTGTTCCGTACCAAAGAAGAAAAATACAACTGGACTTGATTAATTAAATACTTACAAAGAAATCATAATGAATATACATTTACAGCTGATTTCAATAAATATCTAACAATGTAATAATTCATATTTTGATTCTTTATTCTTAGGTAAAATTAAACAAATTTTATAAAAGTAGTAGTAGTGTCATGTCATTCTCATGTCAAAGCAGGAGGTCGCAGGTCTGATTATTTTCAAATATTTTTTACTTCAAAATTTTTATTACAAAATGCACTCTATGATATTTAGAGCATCCTAAGCAATAGACGTAGCTACAAAACGTATAACCTTAAGTAGTAGGTAATAGATTATACATTTCAAAACTGGGAAAAACAATAAATTAATGGTGGTTGAAAAAAAAAAATATAAATACGCGCGACTTAAACGTATGGAAAAACTGATTTTGCAGGTAGATGCATACTGAATCAATAGTTCATGTATTTAAGAATAATGTTGCCGGTATTTATAATTTCACTGATTTTGTACGGTGAAATTATAATTTAACTGAAATCGGGCCGTGATATTACATGAAATTGAGACAGTTGACAAAAGTCCGTGCTACCTATACTGGTAATAACCAAGTAGGTATTCGTTATTATCATCTATAACTTGCATGCGAGTTGTAGGATCAAAGTGTTTAAAAACAAAAGTGTTTTAAAGTGTTTAAGTGTTTGAGCTGGGCTTTTTTACTGATTTTATATGTTGACTGTACCTAAGCTACAATCACTAAGTCAAAAATTTCAGAGTTATTGCATAAATATGCTGCACCAACTACATACCAGAACTATATAAAACTTAAATACATGATCTTCTAGAGGTTGCCTTGCGTTGCAAAGCCAGCCTAATTGGATAATTTTGACTCAAAGATTGAATTTTTGAAAATGATGCTTTTTCGAATGATTTTGAAATTTTTCTCAAAAGCAACTCAAGACTAAATGTCTAAAATAAATACTCAAAGCAAGAAACCATAGTTTATTAAAATCTGCACGGAAAAAAAACTTAAATACTTTACTGTAATTATAATCAACAAAAAAAAATTTAGACAAATTCAACTTTATTAAAGTAAGTGTCCGGTTTGTAATAGCAAAGCCGTTGTTCGCTGAAGGAAGGCCTCATCTTAATTTTAATATTAAATTAATGCTGTTAATTAATAACGCTTGATAGCACCTTATTACTTTCATTACATTCATATTATATTACATTTATATATTTACTATATTATATTTATTACATTAATAATATTTTTTATTGCTAAAACAATAAATATATTTTGCAGTCAAGAACTCCATATTATTTCCTGGATCCATCTTAATGACTTGAATAATTTTAGTAATAAATAAATTTTTACAGAATATTTTCTCCAAAATGCTCGGAATTATTTCGTAAAAAATCATTGATATTATAAGGGGGGTCATGACCCTTTTCACCAACACCCTGGGTTTACGCACGATCCACGTGCTCACGTGCTCACGTGCTATAGATAGCTTACATAATACGGGTAGGCAATAGTTGCCAAGTTCACCTTGACAGATGCCAAGTTCATGGCTCCGTGGATGCGGGCCTTATCTTCAAATACCAATGTTGACAGCCTAACAAGGTGTCGTTGGATTATAGAAGGGTACAGGCTTTATGACGTACCCAGATTGCGGGGCCCGTACAAAACACGATTGCTGAAAGAACATCAGGCGGCGTAGCATAGTCTTTAAGGCGCTACGGATAAAAAAACGACACTTTAAGGACTTGCATATCTACTTCAGTAAGTAATGTATTATTTTGATAAAATAGTACAATATTTTTAGATTCTTTTTCTAGGGATTTGTTAAAACAGAAACACAACTGGAGAAATTCGGCTCGATAGAAATATTTATTGAAATGAGGTCCTTTTCGACACCAATTCTCCTGGTCTGACAATTAAGAATGACATATGGACTGCAATTATATTTTATTAGATGGGTTTTAACGGTTTCTAGGACCTGGTTTAACGAAATTTTGATAGCATGTTTACTACATTTTATATTAATAAAAAACCGACTTTTTGCCATTTTTCCACGAATCCGTCCCTCTCGCACTGAGGGTTTTTTCGCATATGGAGTAACAGGGACGCTAAAACTTTTACACATCGCCTTAATCGCGCGCGACGCCACTAGTTGAATCACAAGTGCAAGGAGCGTGACGTACTGTTTAATCGCAAAAACATCGTGTCACTCTCCTCGCACTTGTGATTCAACTAAGTGGCGTCGCGCGCGATTAAACAGGCTGTGCTACGCCGCCAGGATTACTTTATTACTGGAATTATTTGTGTTCAACACCCGTAGCTCAGTGTTTAATCACAAGTGTGAGGAGCGCGATATATTGTTTAAATACAAGTATCACGCTCCTCGCACTTGTGATTTAACTAAGTCGCATCGCGCGCGATTAAACACTATGCTACGGGTACAGGTTTCCTTCCACTTATTTATACGGCATTAACACAAAAAATATAAGTACGGCGCACATACACTCACACTCACACTAAAAGTACACATGCAAAAAGAAGGCGGTGCATCAAGTAGCTACTGAAAACACAACCATCACATCTCTATTGACATTGACATGTGGTCTCACATAGGGCCTATTTTTGGCCTCATCCGTTTGCAGGCACCACGCCTCCTTACCATATTTAAAGAAATATCATGTAAATCAATTTATTCCGATGACAAAAAAGACTTATTGAACTGTATGACAAGACAAGATAAAATATAACAATGAAAGTCGTAACGTAACGTAGTCGAAAGATAAATGTCTGAAAAATATGTGTGCAAGTTTTACATTGATAGGGACAGTAGTTGACTCAGCGTATTTAAGTAAAAATTCTTGGAATACCAAAGCCAAGGCCTTAATAATTTATTTGCTAAAATATTCAAACATTTAAATTACAATGATGGATTCACCTATTCTTTTCATTAAAGTAAAAAAAAAACATTACAAAACATTAACACGTAGCTACGCAACCACATTCCTTGCAAGGAACCCTAACTGAGGTATCCATACAAGAGCTTTGTCAAGCCTACATCGTTAACAATATTAAGGGTCCCGTTCGTAATAAAAAAACTGCTTAAGAGGATAGTCCTCGCAAAACCATAATTTATTCTTTCTTTGTTTGAAGAATTTAGCAATACCACATATTTAAAAAAAATTGTATTACTGTCAGGAATATAATGTGCACTCTTATGCACTAAATAATTATAATAATCTTGTACTAAAATAAAAGGAAAATATTGCTTAGAAAAATCATCTATTCCATATTTTATTCCGTCCATCGCGTCCATGGGAAACGTATTATTTTCCCCTATTTTCGCTATCCGGAGACCCAGCGACGTCGTAATGCAGTGTGCGCTGAACGTTATTTCAATATAGTTATTGGTCGATATC
This sequence comes from Ypsolopha sequella, assembly GCA_934047225.1. Lineage (NCBI taxonomy): Eukaryota > Metazoa > Arthropoda > Insecta > Lepidoptera > Ypsolophidae > Ypsolopha > Ypsolopha sequella. The sequence goes on from OW203991.1 coordinate 13,022,616, forward strand.
TGTACCGACACAAGTCGACTCAAGGTTGTTGGTGACTACCTGCCCCTTAAATCTCTATTTTCAATCATATCTCTCTCTGGTTATACATTTTTCATTCGCTTCATTTGCTTTTTTTTTTTTGGTTCGTTGTTATTATAAAGGCTTCTATATTATGACGGTACTCTAAAACTTGAAGACTTTGACACACCATTCATGATGGGGGCACTGCTATTCACTCATGACGTAAGCGAAGATATGATCTCTACAGGGTAGGCTTTTTGTAGATAAAAAGTTTAGTTAGGGTGTTAGGCGAAGATTTGTTATCTGGAAGTTTATTGAATGACGAGTCTGTGTTTGTTGATGAATGTTAGTGATAGTTTGTCAATGGTGTCGATTCGGCGCAATACAACTTAAGAGCGGTTTTGCAGCCGGATTCTGAAAAACCCGCCTTTTTCTAATTAATCGAAACAGAACACTTAAATTTAAAATTCACTCAATAGTAATTCAACAAAACCTTATTACCTATGTATTGTGTATGCTGCCATCTCAAACTTTCCATTGGTTGCTGTAAATTAGAATTAAAAAAATATTGAATCTAAAAAATTTGAAAATCTAATTTACAGAAACCAATGAAAACTTTGCGAAGGCAACATACACAATAGGTATATAGGTAATCAGGTTTTGTTTAATAACTATTGATTGTATTTTGAATTTAAATGTCCTGTTTCGATTAATTAGAAAAAAGCGGGTTTTTCACAATCCGGCTGCGAAACCGCTCTTAACTTATTTAACAGGATTAACCTTATTTTGAGCGTCCTGTCTTTGTCTTTTCGATACAGAAAGAAAAAACATAACACTTAAATTAAGTTTAGTCTTATCAAATAAGTTAAATCGTGTTACACCGAATCGATACCATTATGTTTTGCTCTTTAACTGAACTTACAAATAAATCTGTTAAAATATAATTTGTTATAAATAATGAAAATAGTTAATTAGTAAATATTAAATTGTTAACCATGGATTGGGTGAAGGTGGTAATTTAATATTATAATTAACGCAAACTTTCGAAGTTGATTTATCTTTGTCAACAAGATAGCCAGTTTACGTAATTAGTTAAATTCAAAAACAAATATAACATAACTTATTAGTTACATTATGGTCAAGGCCAAAAACAATCTAGTCCTAATTATCACCCTTTCAAAATCGTTGCTTAAAACTTAAAAGTCAAAAACCTCAGCGTAACAGTGACAAATCACAAATTCGGTGCGCTCCACCGCTCTTGCACCTTGGCAGCACCCCCTATACAAAGGGGTTGTCAGTGGTTGGCCCAGTCGGCACGCGTCCAGAACAGCACCCTGTTGCAGTCAGCCAGCCAGTCCCAACCCGGCCGCCCTGACGAGCGGATGTGCGCGCCACCCTAAACACTGGCCACTTACAAACTTTGAAAATTTTAAAAAGTTACCAATCCAAAAATAGAACAAACGCGTGCTTTTTTTTTGTATTGTTCATCGGGCGGTCAGGGCTGAGTCAGTTGGACAAAAAGCACAGGTATGTACGAGTTAATTGTAAGGTGTATGACTCATTTTGGTTTTTGCCATAGTAACACCCTCGCATACGCACCTGCGTTGGTTTTCGTGAAAGAGATTTCCCGTGGTGAGCGGAAAAGCTGTTGGGGTAGGTTAAATTTAGCGATTGAGATGTAAATTTTCTGTGATCCATCATCAGTGATGACTAGGAATCTCTTAAGATATATATTTACATTGCTTTCTTCAACGTTGCTTTTGTACCTTTTCGGATAGAGCAGTTAAAAAAGGATACCCAAGACCAGGCATACTTTAGGAATAAAATTGAAAAATATTTTGTGAAAAATGCTAAATATTCAATGAACCAATTGACCAAGTGTATAAGGCGACATTCATTTCTACAGCTAAATTCATACTGTAGGCTAGGTAATTAAGTGATCGGTATCTCGGATGGCTTTTTAATAGTAATTGACTCGGGTCTAGGCTTGTGTTTGTGGGGACATGAAAAAAAACAATTTACGTATTTCCCAAAAAAGGATAATCGAACCTTGATATAGAGCACTTTCCGAGTCTCCAGTATGAATTTGGCTAAATAATTTAATGTCATCTTGTAAACCAGTATTATAGGTGAGCAATTTTTTTTTAATATTTTCTATCGGAATGTTTATTTAAAATGCTTTGTTATTTAAATTTTGCTTTGTTATTTAGACTTCAATGATTTTTTGCTTGCTGAAATATCGTAGGTAATTGGCCATCTTTGATGTACTTTTTATTTTTGAATAATTTTTTCATTACAATGGCGTCATAATGGCGAAATCGTTCAAGAAATATCCATAACCATATATTTTTTTTTAAACTTACAAGATGCGGTTAAAAAAATAGTTAAGCCTCAAAACGCCTTTGAATCAGCATACCTTTGAGTAGATTACTCATGGTCAGTTATGGGTTAAACATACGACATTACGTCATATTGAGTGATATTTAAAAGTGATTTAATTAAACTTTTGCTGTACCTTTTATTCACAAACCAATTAACAGTGCAATCACTTTTTTTTTATATGGATCGAAAAGTTTTTCGCTTCGTCGGGTAATTTTCCAGGCTTGAGAAGGGCGATCACCTTTGACTTCCTCCATGACTTCCGGATTTTGGCTCTAGTGATGCAATTGTTAAATAGTCTATGAGTTGTTAAATAGTCTATGACTGTCCGATACAGCCGCGTTTATTTATAACGTAAATAACAAAGCGCGTATACACGGTCGCGTATTTATAAAATATTTGTGGTTATCATTATGGCCCATGATCTTAGATTAGAAAATGTCGGAGAATATGTCTAATCTTTTTAATTTGCAAAGCTAAGCTGGAGTTTCAAAGTAACTCCGTTACCCGTTGCACTCATAGACTCGTTATACTCGTATGTATACTTACCTACTTTATTTTAATGGTTTAATTTTAAGCTGTTTATCGTAAGAAAAGTGCCAAATTATTATTTTGCTCTCGTAGCTAAGTGTAACGACTCACGATAGCACACGTTTAAACCTTTTGTGGTTTTTAGCTGCTATTATTATTTTCTGTTATAATTTTGTGTAAATGGCAAATTAAAAAAAAACACGTGACACTACACATTCCAATACTAACTATGTTTTTTCCTTGTCCTATAATATGAAGTTGCGTAAGCCGGAAACTGGCGATAGTACTCGTCCATATGAGCAACTTTTACTTTATGGAGGCAACCCTCGAATCGCAAAAAAAACCTAGCTGTTTCAAAAAAGTTACATAGCTACCCAACCAAAATGTATGAGACAACAGATTTTTTTCTCAATTTATCATATTTTTTTCGCAATAGGTTGTTTATATGGATGAGTTCTATCGCCAGTTTTCGGCGATTACCATATACTACCTATATATTTTTTGTTCTGTTGTTAAATAAATATTCAATTCTCTAGTTGCCCCGAAATCATTACAGATCAAAAAGATCCTGCAGCCAAAATGGCGATATGTTTTTTTCCAACGATAATAAATTTTTGAGTAAACCTTCGATGTTGCAGTGCATATCCATTCTTGGTCAAAGTTCGGGGAAGCCGGCCACACTCTGTTCGTGTACAGTGTTACATTACAACAATTATAACTCCAGAGAAAGTTCGGTCAGTGTATGTTATCCCGATGGATCAGTTTTCAGGACTTTCTGTATGAAGACCTGAGATGTTGTTCTACGTTTAAATTTTGTCGCATAACTTTTTTATCATATTTTTAGGCATCCGTATGCAACCGGGCTAGCTAGCGAGAGCAGATTAAAAAGTGGATCGTAGATTCAATAGATATATTTACAATAAAGCAGGAGGAAAAGATCAGGTTTATAAAAGTATTTACAAAAAGACAGCACTGGCCTCGATTTAGTCCTAGGTGAGCGCAGGCGGCTATCAAGCTCAAGTGGCACAGCGTCCAGATACTTCCATAAATTGTTGAAGATAGTGGTCGAAGGTAGAACAGGATAGGAGAGGAGAGTAGGAATATAGTAGTCCAAAAGGAAAGGCTGCAGTTAGGCAGCCTTTCTATTTCAGCAGTTACAAAGTTTTATCAGGAACAATATGGTAATAATAATGAAATCAGATATTTATAATTTTCTTATCTGCCAGGATGCTTCTTTGGAAAATTCTCCCAAGAAGTTATTCTGTTGTTTTAGTTTTACCAAAAGAGAACATTTTGAATTTAGATTTAAAAAGTTACATTTGGCTTCGAGTGCCAGCAAAACCAAAAGAGGTTATCGAAAAATAAGGATCAAGAAGTATTACAAATATTGCAATGCTACACGTAGACAGGTGTAGAATAGATACAATTAGTTTTATTTTTGGAATGCTAATATGTTTCAATGATGACAATAATTTAGTATAATTTTATTATAACGTTAGTGTAAAACTAATACGTTTCTTCGATTATTACCCTGCATTAATTTCCAATTAAACCTTTGATCCGAGTCATTTGACTAACTTATTCATCAAATTCTGTTAACACTGGCAATTTATCAGCTGTTATAATACACAGACCAACTATCTATCGTTTAAATAACAACCCTTTTGTAATAATTATATACATTTAAAATTGCGTAACGCTCAGTAGTAATAACGACTTGACAATTTCATTATTAAGGCTATTATTGTCCTTAAACATAGTTTCTTTTGAATAATCGGATATATTTGAAAAAATTGTCAAGCTTTTGCTGCTACAGATTCAAAATTCTTTATTTGTTGAACCAAGAGTATTAATGGTGTGAGTTAGAATAGTTTTGAGTATCCTCTCAGCATCTCCTACTATAGTAGAAGATTGCTGAATTAAAATGTAGATGACAAAAACAAAAAATGTATATTAGTATTTGTGCAAAGTCAAACATGCTAGTTCAGAGTAATTAAACTACTATACAACGTGTAACAAAAAGGTGTAACCATATTTGAAGAGTTTATTCAGTCAATGGTGTAGAACAATTTTAACTATGAAATAAACCCTGTATTTCGAAAAAAAAATACTTTCTCATAGAAAAATGCAATGCCGCTCGGCCGATATGTATGGAAGGGCAGATATTTTTGTTGAGCTTTCAGGGTTTGCTCCATAGTAAAAGTTGTTCTTTACCATTGACTGAATAAGCTCTTCAAATATGGTTACATCTTTCTGTTACACGTTGTATATGTATGTATTTTAACATAAGATAGTGATCAATTTTAAAATTAAACTTAGTCCCGTTCATTAATTTGGGATATATTATTTATTTAAAACAATATAGTGTACGGAACTTATTTCGTGGCACGTGGCACAACTATTATGCAATAAATATGTACTACATATTTCATCAGACAAAGCTAAAGGTATCACAGAAACGTATAATTTTTTTCGTTTCTTACATATATGTAGTGACTAACGACGGCAGTGTCCACATGTTTAGATCTTTGAAGTGCGGCTCGCAAGTATTTTTTGATTTTAGATGACATGCCCTTATGCATTTCTTCCAAGCAATGTCAATTAAAAATATATGTGTTGTAACGAAGAATTCATGTTATTATAATGCCTTGTTTTTACGCAAAGTTAAGCAAGTGGCATAATTTTTAACACTATAAATAAAATAAGAGAGAAATACAGACGTCGTTCATTTAAAGAATAATTATACACTTTTCTACAAATAAACAGTTACCGTTGTGGAAAACTGTTTTTACTTGAAACCATTTCACAAATTCGGCGCTTTTTGAATATCTCGCTATTTGCACTTCTTGACGAGAGATGGGTCAGAGTGCGGAAGGGAAACATATATAAAGATATTTCAAAGTTTCATTGAAATCAAAGTCATCAGGTCGTCACAAACACCTATAGCATTTATATGGCAGCTGTAAGGGCATTTAAAATGTAGAAAATATTTTCTTTTCATGAAACGTTGATTTTGAATTCGAGCTCACCTGATGTAGATATTAAATGCTTCGTACATAGGTACAAGACTATTTTGAGAGCGAAAATACGAAAAATAGACTTTATCTATGACTCCCCTTAAGCATTATTGGAGCTATGTAAATTACACCGATTCACACCTTTCACCGTAATTACATACTTAGTATGTAACGAAATCCAATTTTCACAGCTTGTAGTAATTACACAGGATACATTAAAGTATTGAATACATAAATGGATGTCAGCGTGTAATAACTTGATAATAGATAATGACATGATATGCGTATGATTATTTTATTACATAGAGGGAATATACCGTCTTAGTCATTGTAAGGGTGAAATTATAGAGGACGCTGGTTCGCTATGGTTGGCGCTGTTCGACGCTGGTCGTATCGTTTGTTAGTTTGTTAGTATGAAACTTTTATCGTCATTTGTTAGTCCATCCATCAGCCTAGTTCGTCCACTGCTGGACATAAGCCTTTCCAGGACTTTGCCACCATCCTGACAGAATTGCCCATACTCACACACGCTGGGCAGGCGGGTTGATGAGCGCGGTGCATGAACCCTCGCACCAGTGACGCCGCTGCCCATCACCAGTCTGTTCCATATAAGGCCCGGCTATTAGGGATGGATATACCGCCATCCATCGGTCCCAGGCATGGTGGGCCTCCTGGTTTTTTGCCTGTGAGCTGTCCTCTTACTCTCCCTCGAATTACTTCAAGGGGGTCTCCAAGTAAGATGGTGGTACCTCCACAGTCGAGCCCGGCATCAGCTATACCACATGTTTATTTGTTAGTATGCAAATTTTATCGCCATTAGTATACAATTTGGGCGCTTGTCAGCGGGGGCACATAGTTTTTGGATAAGCGATGACTACTTGCGCACTGGATTCCATTATAATTTAACCATAAGGGGCGGTTTACAAAATTACGCATATTGTATGGAGTGCCCTTGTGGATCGTTATTTCCTTGGAATTTGGAATAATATATTATTTTTTTGGTCTAATTAAATGAAATGATTGTTAATAAAATTACAAAATATATATTTATTATTATTAGAACATTATTCTGACATGAAATTTTTAATGTGATTATGTTTTATTCAATACAAAAAATCCTGGTAAATATTAATCGGGAAAATTGACAGAATTCCTTTTTTTTTTCCAAATATTGTTATGAATGATAATTCTGGTATATTATGTGTCAACAAATTCATGTGCTTGATGGTTTCGAAATTTTTTCACCAAATTTACTGCATTTTTATGTAGGAAATAAAGCCGATTCTGTAGGCTTTAATTTTAGTTTTAGTGTGTAAACTTGAAAAATTCCAAAGTAATTTCGCTTTTAATCCTAACACTGAAGGACTAGTTTGCAATGAAGAATATTTAGTTTTGACAGCACTAAAACTAAAATTAAAGCCTTCGAAATCGGCTTTATTAGGTCCTTAAAGTTGACTATGTGATAAGTTTTCCGTAAACAGGGTTTTCCGTAAAAATACAAAGTAATATTTGGAAATGTGGTACATTAACTGTCAACACGAAAGAATGGTTTATATTCATCATGTGTTATAAATAAACTAGCGACCCGCTCCGGCTTTGCACGGATATGTATTATAAATATAAACCATCCTCTTGAATCACTCTATCTATTAAAAAAAACCGCATCAAAATCCGTTCCGTACTTTTAAAGATCTAAGCATACATAGGGACATACAGACAGCGGGAAGTGACTTTGTTTTATTTATACTATGTAGTGATATAAGTAAATGTGCTCTTTAAATTATAGTTTTCTCGCTAAAAGTGTGAAATGGCCATTTTTATTGAGTACAGATTACAAGTGATTGCAAAATATAACGAAAGCCGTTAAACAGTAATGGATGTGATTTTCTTTTAAGAATTTACTTTTATTCAAGGTTTATGATGTAATGATCGTTGTGTGATAATAAGAAATGAAGAAAATGAGGGGTTTAGGAATAACGATCAATATAAAAGACAGATTCAAAGCCGGCGCAAGTTTTAGGTACTGACTTAAATTAAACTTTCGCTAATTTGTTCAATTATACTTAGTTGACAATAAATATTAATCCTGTAAAATGTGGATTGATTGTAAGCAATCAAAGTTGTATGATTTGTGTGTATGAATGCTAGGCTTAATTGTAAATATGTACATACCGTTGGTGATATTTCTGAATAAAATAATATATTTAATAATGAAGTAACGTTAACAAAGCAATTTATAAATAAATTGACAAAGCAATTTATATATAAATTGCTTTGTTAACTTTACTTCATTATTAAATATATTATTTTATTCAGAAATGTCCCCAATTAGTTTCTAGAAAGACAATGTATTTGAGGAAAGCGAAGAGGAAGTAAATTTAATTAACCTTTAACTTATACTTTAATATGTGTTTATGTGTAATTTACTTCTGTGCTTTTTCCATGAAATAAATAAATAATAATTTTATATAATTAATCAATTAATAATAATTATACAATTCTGCTATGCCGTAGCAAAATTAAGAATGCCGTATTTTTTACCTACTGAATTAACAACTTTTATTAACTTTTGTAAAATATTAAGTGCTTCCCTATAATATTAGGTGCTTCCCTATAATTTTAGGTGCTTCCCTATAATATTTCCGTCTTGTAAAGAGAATTCGAAGAAAACTCAATTTTCATTATAAACATATTATTTTTTTGGAATTATTCGTGCAAGCTTCATAGAAATTTTAAAACTTAAGGATCAGCTATAAAAAATTATCACGAATCATATCATGGAAATGGATGCTATTTAGGAGGGACTGTTTTTGAAAATTACATTTTAGTTATCAAACTGAAAATAATAACAAAATTTAAGACGTAGGTATAAAACCTTGAAATCAACTTTCAAACAATAAACAGAACAATCTCTACCCCGGTTCCGGCACGGGCGTAATTTTAGGTTCCATAGGGACCCGGTCATTTGAAAGGCATTCATGAGGCCGAAGCTAACATTGAAGAGGCCTTGGTACCATTTAATCTAAATGTGAGATGGCTGCATCCATGGCGGCCTCTCCCTCAATGTATCATTGAGATACACTAACGGACAGTCCCCCACAGTTGCCAAAGTATTGCCAGGAAGGAAGCGTATATTTTTTTAATATATCGTAGACACGACTTTTTAGGGTTCCGTAGTCCACAACAAGGAACTCTTATAGTTTTGCCATGTCCGTCTGTCTGTCTGTCTGTCTGTCCGCAGCTTAGCTTAGAGACTATTAGTACTAGAAAGCCGTAATTTGGCATAGTATACATATTTATTACGCCGATAAAGTGTTACAGTAAAATTTTCCGCATATTGTGCAGAGCAACTACGGAACCCTGCACTGCGCGTGGCCCGACACGCACTTGGGCGGTTTTTTTTTACTATTTTATTACTAGTACCTAATTTATCAGATTTACAACGACATACAAGCCCGCTTTTAAAAACTTGCGATAGGTTTCAAAGTGACAATGTTGATAAATTATACGAAGAGTTGTGAAAAGGAATAATACAATTGTTACATTTCTTCTGTTTTATTGAAGATAGGTATCTGTGTAACTCCGCCCAACTCTGTGTAACGCCGCCCCTTAACGCCGAAATAATTTTGTAACGCCCACCTACCTCCATTGGATGTTTATTTAATTTTTCTCTTAATAAAAGCATTTCGTTTAACTCAAACGGTGGTGACATGAATTATTTGTTTGCATACTATACTCTTATCATAAAACTAGCTTATGCCCACGGCTTCGTTTGCGTTGAAGTGTCTTTCAATTATCGACAGTGGCTTTGCTGTTATTTCAGCCTGATCAGGATCACTATGATGATAATAAAGAAAAACACATCCAAATCCGTTGAGTGGTTCTCGAGTTAAAACGAAACATATACTAGTACAGACAGAGAGGTGAATATTTTAAACATTGTAGTTTTAACTTCAGTACAGTGAAGACCGCATCAAGTATCTTATATTCTTCTCTGTAGGGGCTAATGTCGTACTGCAAGTCAAATCAGTCGCAAGCAAATTACTATAAATCTATCTTGATAGCAAAGGACACATTTCTTAACAGCCATTTCTCAAATGACGTCACACGAAGGCAAATGGAATTTGCAGATTTTTCGTAAAAATATTCACCATCATGAGGTTTTTGAGACCACAAGTTCTAAAATACGGCTTATTAAACCAAAATTTTGTAATTGTTTTAACATGATTTTATCTATGCGAATTCACTTACTTGAGGACGCATTATTTAGGTAATCTGGGGATCTAAAAAGGCCGACTTAGGTGAATCATAAAATGATTTGAAAGTACGACTGGAGTCAGAGATTTTTCACACGTGCAAAAGAGACGGCATTAGAACAGAATCATAATGTAATTCATGCAAAATGACCTTTTTAGAAGACCAGGTCCTCTAAAAAGGCCGCTTTGCATGAATCACATTATGATTCTGTTCTATGGCCGTCTCTTTTGCACGCGTGAAAAAACTCTGACTCTGTCCTACTTTCAAATCATTTTATAATTCACCCAAGTCGGCCTTTTTAGATCCCCTTCTAACTGTTTCGAATTTTTATGTTATTTTCGAATTATAACGCACCGACAATTTGCGACACAGCCAGATAGACGAACGTAGGATTTTGAAATTTGAAGCAGCCCCAAATATAAAATAGAAAAAACATTATCAACCACGCCGTAATATTACCCATACATAAAGTATTTACCAAGCAAACATACTGCGTTCTATCAATTATTCATACTGTTTACTTAAAACCATAGAGAACAAAAGTGCCATTTTGGAGGGTCCCAAAGTCCCAAGTTTCAAGGGGAAGCCGGGGTGAGCGTGGGAGCGATCTTTACGTATAATTAGGTGACGTGATGGACTATTTTACCCCAGGCTACCCTTGTTTGTTGGCGGGTGAAAATTGTTTGATAATTTTTATTAGGTTTTGAATAGAATTTTCACAAAAATATACCTGGGAGCACTTTTATTGATAATAAGTTGAAACCAAACTAGAAGTTTTAAGGAAATCACATGGATAGAAAAAATGGATTCTCATCGTGTACGATAAAGAAAAATTTTATAAGTATTATTTTAAAGCCTTTTTTTAGCTTTTAATTATTTTAAACAGATTATAAATAAAATAGTATTAATTATTATCGAGATATATTTCGACCAACTTGTGGTCGTTGTCAGTCGAATATAGAAAACATTTTCCCCAAATGTCTTTTACAACTTGTTCCTATTGCTAGAAAATATTTAATGCTCTTTTGCTTTTCACATTTGTGATTTGTAGGGTGTTGTTACAATCAGGAAAATGGACCTCTCGACTTGATTCAACAGCTCTAGAATCAATGCTTTTTCTCTTTTGCCTCATTCTCAAGGATAGTTTCGAAATAAAGCTTTCTTCTTCTTTATAAAAAAACCTTTATATTATATTTGTAAATGTTTTTTTTTTCTGTTTGTGCAAAAAGTTATAGTAATAAAGAACCTTTTGTTGTTTTAATTTCGTTAAAGGTTTTGGGAAAACCTTATGAAATCGAAATATACTTAAGATTATGTACATGTTGTTTATTAATAAAAGGATTAACTTCACAAACTTTAATAGTTTCAATTAGTTTCAGAAATAAAAATCATCAATGAAGAGAAAACAGCAACGATGCATAAACTCCTAAAACTCATATTTTGGGCAACAAAACCATACGTGTGAACATGGAGGCTGCTCTCCCACATTTCCACCGACTCACCACCACTCGATTCTACCAGCAGTATGCCGCTCCTCCTGTAAGGATCTCCACCAACTACCTTCATGACATAATCCCACAGCAAAACCCCACGCTTCTCCAACAATACTTGGCTTACTACAACGAACCCTTGGTCCCTCTTGATCTATCCCTTAAGTCCACTTCCCCAATCACTCCACCTTGCACTCCTCCACCAGCCCTTAAAAGAAAAACATCAGAAAACGAAACGAAAACCGAAAAATCACCAAAAATATTCCGCCATTTCGAAGATGAAGATGCCAAAGAAGAACCAAAAGAAATCGAAAACACAGAAAAGAGAAAATTAGAAGAAGAATCAAACTCAAACGATAGTGATAGTCCAGAAGTTAAGAAACTGAAATTTACGAAGCAATTCTTTGAAGAACTACAAACGTGTTTACCTAAAGTGACAACTCCAACAAGGAGTGAGAGAAGTTCTCCAGATGTCATTGAAGTCGAAGTCAAAGATGTTGAGGAAAGACCAAAGAAGCCTCCGCCAAAAGCAGCGTTACCACAGAAGAAGAGCAAAGCAGTTCGAAGGCTGATGTTTGATGAAGATAAGACGTCACCTGTCTCTGGAACGATTATCAGAGAACTTGCTGAGGATGAGAATCTAGTTGTTCGAAAGGTAAGATAAGATTACACCAGATATTTTTGGGTAATTTCAGATATTTGTTTTACTTGCGAGTCCTTTTTGCCTCCGACTGTCTTTTCTAAACGCAATAGCGTATAAGGTTAAAGTTTTTCTAAAGAGTTAAGTTTATACTGGTGTTGCATTACTGTACATATTTTTACACTAAAACATGTCCGTCATCATTACAATGTTTTCAGTCGAATATAATAACTGCACTAATTGCTAGAATTCACAGAAAGCAAGCACACTTCAGGCAACAAAGTCTCCTATCATTTCAAATATAGCCAGCAAAATTACGTGAAAACTATTAATTAAGTTTTCTTACCATACCATTACAGTCAACTGCAAGGAAACTTTCCTTATCGGGAGCAATTAAACAAGGTATGAAATCGCGCAGTTACCCTAATAACAGCTTTGAAGGCGAGTTGGAGCAGTCAGTGTTAGGGGGTGCGACCTTACGACATTAAATATGAAATAAATCGTCAATATTATTTTACTTTTTTTCTTGGATTTCAGTTTGAAATGGCAATCAGCGTCGATTATGGGTATAAATGGCTTTTATTGTTATGTATTAAAAGAGAAGTAACATATCATTTGGTTAACAGATCATTGAGCGTTGACACGCAATACGTTTATGCTTAATGTTTTATTTATTGGTGACACAAATTTGGTAATTTACTGTTGTGGAACCAGATCTTTAGAAAGATAAATTTCACGATACTTCTATAAATTAAAAGCGGTTGCATTTGAATACTCGTATCTTATTATAAACTTTATTGCACATCAAGAAGGAAACAATAAATATTACAACGCAGTAGAAGTTGAGTAGAAGTCGTTCGTACATACAAACATATACCCACGCCTGTCTCCCAGAGGAGTAGAGACTACAGATTTCTATCTGCTAGGATCCTGACACATCTCTTTTGCTGCTTCCACATCCATCAATCTATTGACACAAGCTCTTCTATACTGGGTATGTCGCCAATTTGGTCGGCATACGTCCTTCTACGGTGGCCCTATCGAGGTTTACCTTCCCCTTGCGCACCATAAATTTCTTTCGTCACTCCACTTTCATTCATCCTTTCTATGCCCAGACATGTTCGTTTAGACGAGTACAACTATTCTGTCTCAGAAACTCCCTTTGGTAGTGACGTGTACAGATAGGCGCGTTTTGTGTGTGTTGCGCATTTTGTAGCTCTCCCGAAGTCACGCACACTAAAAAACCGGCCAAGTGCGAGTCGGGCCTCGCTCCTTTAGGGTTCCGTACATATGAACAATTATTTCAAATTTGTTATTTATTTAATTTTAGGTAATGTTCTAATTCTGTCAGACATAAAAACTGCAAAATTAAGTTGGTTGAGTATTCGGGGACGTAAGCTACGTAGTTAGTTTTGGACATTATAAATCGGTGTTTTTAGTATTTGTTGTTTAAATACAGCATATTATCCATAATATATAGAAATTTCAAATTCCTAACTGCTTCGGCCTTTGAGATAGACCCCGTAACAATATCGGTCTAAAAATGGCAATTTTGATAGCCCCCCATTTCTTTATTGCTTAAGATAAATTTATACTTTACTTAATGAGCTCTAGACATTGACACCCCACATGCTAGGGCGAGAAAAAAAAAGTTTTAAGCTCCATTTTTATATATGGGTCCAAACTCTTCGTATAATTTATAATTACCATCCTTCCTACGGTCCAAACAATAAAATGCGCGTTCTGTGGGTAAAGAAAGATCCAACACGGGGCTCTCTGTTTTCAGCGCCATAGGATTTCCGCTTTTAGACGTCATGCGATAAGGGTATAAATTTGTGACATTCACCAGGGTGACATAGACCCCGCCTTCAACGTGGTGGAAGTGACGGACGAGGCGAAGGCTCTGATCGCCAGCATCGAGAACCGACTGGGACGGTACATCTGCCGGCTCTGCCGCCGACTGTACGGCGACGCGTTTGCGCTCGCGCAGCACCGCTGCTCTCGGATCGTGCACATCGAGTATCGGTGCCCGGAGTGTGATAAGGTGATACATATTTATTAATTTTATTATAACATTTAAACATGAAATTTACACCTTTATATGCTTGATTTGCACAATAAAAACGAAGGAAATTTTTTTTTTGAGAAAAGTTTTATAAATTGAAATTATGTTGGCTCTCAAATGAATTTTCCTTTTAAATATATCAGATATCGGAAGAGGTAAAAGAAGTGTGTCAGGATCAGATGTAAATCTGTAGTCTCTGCCTACCCCTCTGGGAAACAGGCGTGATTATATGACAAATGAAATATACGTATATATGACAAGGTCAAGAATAACAATAAAAAAAATATGAAAAAATTTAAATATCACTTTGAAAAAATAAAGTTTGTATTGGAAATTTTCACTCTAGACATTGTCTACCCTGGTGTCATACAATTTTTTTTTTCAAAGTGATATTTAAATTTTTTAATTTTTTTTTATTGTTATTCTTGACCAATCGCTTGCTTTTCCAGCAAAAAGTTCTGTGCCAAATGTATGTACAGATATCAGGGTACGCATTTATACAATGAGCCTGTCTCCTACATGAAAGTTTTAATCGAAATCAATTGCGTTTAAGAAGCTTAAAACAGTAGTAAAATTATTTTTTCGATATCTCAAAAAATTACGAAGTTATTGGTAATCAAAGTGAGCTTAACACCATGTATTGTGACGTCATAAGACACGATTTCATTCTAAAAGTGATAAGTATTGCTATCGCTAACTTCGGTAATAATAGTAATTTTTCATAAATTCAAAAAGTTTCGTATTTTGTTATAACTAATTAATCAGTTATTATAAAAAAATTACTGATATTTTAATACAGGAGGAGGCGTCCATTGTTTACAAAAATTACGTTTTCCGGTGTCTCTCCCAAGTAGCATTTTACTCCATTTAAGAGTACACATTTAGTTCCCATGTGTACTTGAAGCATTATTACAGTTCACTCGTGATGTAGAAGCTGCATTATTGCGATTAATTACACCTACACCTGTCTAAGGGACTTATAGAGGTGTAGAGTTATACTTTTATACGATTGTTGGTGTAATAATACTCTAACAACTATCCTTTAGTCAGCCGTCTGACTAAGAGCATTATAGGAGGGTAGAGATACGGCAACCGCTGTTTAACGGCCTACTTGTACGATGTTATGGAGCTAGCATTTTAATAGAACACACGTGGTCATTTATAAAGCCAAAGGCTGTTATTTTTACTTGTTTTAGACTGTTATACAGCTAGTAGCTGTAGTAGGACTTGTTTGTGATCATTAAAATAACCTCTTTTTACTATCTGTACAGAAGTGTTTAAATGGTTCACATGTGCACTGTAGGCTGTTAAAAGGACTACATGTGTTGTCCATTAACATCAATAGCAGTTTATTTGTCCACAAGTACTACTCTTATTTGCTGTAAGCTGAACATGAATGTGAATGTGATATTCTATTACACTTATCCCACGGTATCTCACACGAAAACAAAAAGTGATTTTTGTTAGTTTGTTACAAAATTTGTACTTTAGGTACTCATACTTGTCTTAGTACCTGGGCTAGGCGATTTAACGGACAATAATTGTTATTGCGGATCTCTTAAGTTTCAGTATATTGAAAGAATTAAACGATGATACACAATTGACCTGAAATACATCTTAAAGCTGTACATAAGTTCACATTAGAATAAATTTATAGACATTGGCTCTGTAGTGGTACAAATGTGGGACTTTATATAGATAACAGCATTCTAACAGAACACATGTAAACCTATTAAATGCTCACCGCATTAAATTGGAGTTATAACAGTTCACATAGCCGTTTTTCATTTCCACCATGTTGTTCTACGTAACCTAAAATATTTACCAAATAAATCTCCAAAATTATCATGCAGATTTATCACAAAATACGCAGATAGAGCGATTGAGTTTTGGTTTCATGTTATAATTAATTACTGTAGTATAATTATAATGCCAATATAATATCAAAAACTGAAAATTGTAGATTTCCTCTCAGCCAGTTTTAAATATTTTAAAATTAATATCGCGTTTTTTCAGAGGCGCGTGAATATTTTAGCTGTAAATATGTATACATTTCACGATAAAGTTGCATTCCCATGGCATTAACATTATTTAGTATACCGCGTGTTATCATAAATTTTTATCCTTGATCAGCCGGAGTTAATGTTTCTGATGGCACACACAAAACCAAACCAATGAGGAAATTAATAATAAAATAAAGAAATAATAGGACACATGTGAATTTGAGGCTGTGTATTTAGCCACTTGTTACTCTTTATTACACTCATGTATGTTGTATGGTTCACACTGCGTCCCATATAGTGCCGTAAGTCAGCCTTAAGTCCACATGTTACTACTTAAACTGCTATTATAATGCTATTATACTGCTAATGTACAGCCATAGTGAACTTAAGGCTGTCTAATTTGTGCCCAAACTGGTTCTATAAGAACATTATAGCAAGCTATACAGCTCTTATACAGCTGACTTACACAGCTTGTGGAGTACATGTGAACGATTAGACATCTTATATAGAACCCCGAATGCTACTTGGGCTATTTCTGCACCGCACTGCTAGGCAAATTCAATAGAAGATCCTGAACTGCACAAACATCTCAAAAAAAATACATCTATACAGCTACACAGCTACACAATTATTTAGATAATAATAGTGTACGCAATCATTATTCTGACTTATCAAATTCCTTCAAATAATTCATACTTAATTATTTATAATAATTCAATAACTTTGCATCTCATTACTTAAAAGTTAAACATTATTATCTATCACCAATTCAATACGACGTCAAAACCAATAAAAACTTTTACATTGAAATAGGTTATCATTATCAGTTTCCCACGTCCGTATCAATTGATAAACAATTAACAAAACACACCCTTTCTACAAAACATCTGCACCAATAAAACAATTTATCACGAAAGATGTTCGGCAACTAGATAAATGTTGATACAAACAATTTTGTTGATGTTGTGGGAACAATTTGTGCACAAACACCCCCGCGGTATTCAGGTGGCGAGGGGTGGACGGCAATTATTAACACTCGGTGGGTTTCCATGGGAAGCAGCCATAATGAAGACAGGAGATGTAGTGTACTATATGTAGGACAAAGTTGTTGAGGGGAACAGCTGTGATTTGTAACTAACTTTGAAAAAACTTTCCAAAGCAAATAAATTAAGGTGGATGGTCCAAGGCAATTTTCATACAAACTTGTGAGAACCAATAACGACAAATAACCGAAATATCCCTGAAACACACTTTAAAGTTGCCTACGACAGGACAACCGTTACCGGTCATGAAAAACCACAAATTAAACCATTTATGTTAAGGTGGATGGTCCAAGATAGTTTTTATAAAAAATCTTGTGAGAACCAATAACGACGACAGAAGTATTATTATTTAATTCAGTTACCTTTTTCCACACGTTCCATTAATTTAACACCCGCGAATAAGCAGTTTTTTACAAACAAACCTTTTTAGAATCTAATTTTATTATTTAAAAATTTTGTAATCCAATGTATGAAAGTTTTAAATTGCAAAATTAGACTGTTAAAACATTTTGTTTTTAAGAAAAACTGAATATTCGCGGGTGTAAAGTTGATGGAACGTGTGGAAAAAGGTAACAGAATTAATACTTCTGTCGTCGTTATTGGTTCTCACAAGTTTTTACAAAAACAACCTTGGACCATCCACCTTAACATAAATGGTTTAATTTGTGGTTTTTCGTGACCGGTAACAGTTGTCCTGTCGTAGGCAACTTTAAAGTGTGTTTCAGAGATATTTCGGGTGAACAATCAAATTGTTATAGGTTACCCACTTTATACCAAAGATGATTCCCAATAGTATGCTGTATCTAAACGCGTGCTAAGCGTGCAGGACTACCTACAAAAGGCAAATGTCCTTGAACTGAAATTGTGGCGCTGTTTAACTGTCGCTCGGAATCCTCCAACTCTTGTCGAGTCCGCACGAACGATAAGGGGAGAAATAGATTGCTGCTCTTGCGCACAGCGGTGTTCAAAAAGTGCATGTTCACGACGAGCGTGTACAGAATATTTTCTTTTACCGCCGAGCAAATACCACATAATTATCTAAACTACTCATAGGTCATGTTTTTTTTTTCTGTAGCCTGTAAAGTGTCCTACTGCTGGGCAAATACCTCCCCTTGCTGATACTATATCGCGGTTCTGCGTTATTTCCGACCACCCCTATAAAATGGTGAATTAGTGGCAAAAATACTCATAAGCCACCGATACTAAAATAAATGTATCATAAGACGACCTATAGATAAGATGGAAAATACTTTGTCGATACATATATTTACGACCTACTAATCATGTATCTTCTTCTCATTTGTCACTCGTCTGTCGGTCTTAGGATGCAAGTGTTTACGCTGATGGAACTGGCTACTTGTATCTTTTGTTAACTGTGGTCATATTTTAACAAAGCGTCAATAAATCCATTTCTATAGCTACATTGATGACTGCGAGACAATACATACAATATTCTCCTCAGGTATTCAACTGCCCAGCCAACCTGGCGTCACATCGCCGCTGGCACAAACCTCGTGTTCCTGGCGCAACCAAGCGAAAGGATCCTCCATCAGAATCCGGGCGGTTCCCGTGCCAGCACTGTGGCAAGCTGTTCCGGAGACAGGCCTATTTGAAGAAGCATCTACTGGCGCATGAGCAGCCGGAGTCGGATGAGAAGGAACCCTCAGCGTTTCGGCAGGTTCAAGCTGATTATCCTGCTTATCCAGTGGTAAGAGCTTAATTTTTCAAACTAAAAAAATTGCAGATTATAGATAGAATATGGGGGTTGTGCCCTACAAATATATTTTTTTCTGTTGACGGAAAGGGCGAATTTTACGTTTTGTCACTACTGAGGTAACAATGGTGTCGATTTGGCGTTTCTCCATATTGGTAACAAAATATAAAGAAATAATTATAACGGCTAAAATAAAATATTTAGCTAAGAGCAATGTTTACCAAAAGTTCACTATATCCATAAACAAATATTGAATGATATTATAGTAGCTTGAAAATATACGTTATTGGATTTTCCATAAGCGTGATAATAGATTATTTTAGGAATTTACGGCTGGTATCACGAGCAACTTTTTCTTGGAGTTCGACTCGTGGAATGGATTATACGAAATAGGCATACGTTGTTCGTATGATATAGTTTGCTAGTTCCTTGATAAGGTTTGTTATTTTGTTATAGGATACCATAGCCATTTCATCACCTACAAAATCAGACCAATACTTTAGGTATAATCTAATGATCGGCTCCGGCCGTTTTCAGCCATGGCAACCTAATAGGTTATGTTTAGGATACCTTGCCGTACCTAAGGAGAGCTTAGATTTGTCAGAATCCATACCATCCATCCATCCATCAGCCTAGTTTGTCGACTGCTGGACATAAGCCTTTCCAGGACTTTGCCACCCCGGCGGTCTTCCTGGAAGAATTGCCCATACTCACACACGCTGGGCAGGCGGGTTGGTGAGCGTGGTGCCGGAACCCTCGCACCAGTGACGCCGCTGTCCGTCACCAGTCTGTTCCATATAAGGCCCGGCTATTAGGGATGGATATACCGCCATCCATCGGTCCCAGGCATGGTGGGCCTCCTGGTTTATTGCCTGTGAGCTGTCCTCTTACTCTCCCCCGAATTACTTCGAGGGGGTCTCCAAGAATCCATACCTACATCGGCCGCCATTTATACATCGCTTCTATACCTAATAGCGTGGCTATCACATTGCTAAAGTACGAGGACTTCAATTTGCAGGAAACAAACAACAACTTCAACACTTTCTGGAGCAAGATCCCCCCTCCACAGCAAGAATTTGGCTGGGAGGGGGTTCGGACCGGTTGCGCATCTTCGTGTTCCTCTGAAGATTCCCGAAGCCTCGACGTTACGGGGAGCGAAGACGAAGGTGGGGGTGAGGCGGGGGGGTGACGACGTGTCCTGCGGCCTGTGCCGCGGTTCCCCCACCCCTACCATGCGCCCGCGCATAACACTCTCTATCCCTTTAGCACGACGTCATACATGCATGAAAATTCACATCTATACTTCTCTTAAGTGTTTCAAGGTAAATGTTTATTGTTGTTTCTATGTATATTCTATGACTTACTTTAATTTGTAAAAAAAATGTAGGTATGTTTGTCACGGTAACTAAGTTACTTAGGATAGTTAGATGTGTGTGTGTATTTTGTAGATCTCCTGCAGCAACATTCCAAATGATAAAATCACGTAGAGGTGTTAAACAACTCTCGTGGAATCTTGTAAATACAATTCTATTTTAGGGTACTTAAATAGTAATAATGACTATAAAACTCACATAAAGTTAGGATATTTTTAAATTTAGTAGCTATTCACTCACGTCTAACAACCAAATGCTTTCCAAATCTTACAGCCAATACTGGAGACTTCGGAAAGTCAATAACTGAATACCAGTTACAGTAGGTCAGTACAAAATATCGAATTCAATAAAGTAGTGTGTGTCTATCTGTAAGACAATGGCGTGCTTGTAGCGGTTCAATCGACTGAAGAAAGAGTTTAGGTTGGGGCCACAGAAGCAGCGAAATAACAAGGAACATAAGGGATATTTACCGATATATTTGCACCTGAGATTGACAACTAATACTTAATAAATAATTTTTACAAGTGAATTGTTTGTTACATGTCTTGCAATATTTTCTTTCTATCGCGCAAAAAAATCTCTTATTTTGTAGTACTGAGTAAGTTATCTTTGTTAATTTACAGTTCTATAGAATCTTCCTGGCACATATTCTTTTCTTTCAGACGCTTCGTTGATTTCTGAACATGTCATGCCATGTTTCACTTTCCTTCAAACCCACCTGTGTTAACCCTTAACTATCTGCCCCTTATTTTTGTCACATAACCACCTACCTACGGTCATAGAAACCGCTTATCAAAAGTCAAAAACCTTAGTAACTAGTTAAAACAAATATTATTTTTAAACATGTTTTTTGAGATAATTAAAAATAATAAAATACAATGGTACTTAAATAATTGAGTGACAATAAACACAAAACAAAAATCACTTCTAAATTGTAAGTTCAATGTGAGGTAACAATTAACTCATGATATTAACATAGAGAAAATGTCGAGTTGCAACCGTTTTTTATCACCTTTTTAATACACCTGACAAGTGCGTGCAAATTATTTCAAGGCATCGACGAAAAGGTTCGTAGACGCACAGGTTCCTATGGCTTACGTTGGCCGAAGAAATTGGAATACAAAGGCTGGAGTCTCTGAGACCGACGTCAGGTAGTTAAGGGTTAGTTAAAGGTGAGAGAGATTAAAGTCAGCTGAAATTTTCCATTGCATATCTAACCGGCCATCAAATTAGCTTATTGTTGGACATACTAAAGGACAGTTGACATAGCCTATTTAGGTATTCTAAACTCCGCTGTCATTCACTCGTTGCTTCCCTGGCCCCAATGTAAAGAAGGGTCAAAGCAATCGATGCACCGGGCATATTTTTAGATGCACTAGCGGCCGCACCACCTCTCATATTTATTTCAATACCACCCGTGGGTTCATCGGAATGGTTTGCCGGTCGTATGCCTACTTCTGTAATGAGTTTCTTGACATAAGCCTCAATGTACAATAAAAAAAAAACAAATGAAAGTTTAGCGTACCCATAAATTTAAGTAATTTAAATAAGCAGTCTTTAAGTAACCACCTAGTCAAATAAAAACCCCTAGTCTTTTTAAATTCTAGTCAAATATTTTTTTCATTTAAAATCAATTTATAAAAAGTGGTGGTAGCTCAGGGGTAGAACGCTAGTCTCTCAATCTTGAGAGCCAGGTTAGATCCCCGATCGGGCATGCGCCAATGAATTTATATGCATAGTATTTGCTCTTACTTACCACTTGCTAAACGGTGAAGGAAAATATCGTAAGGAAACCTGCATGCTATAAAAGGCGTGTATTTGTGCCTGAAGTACGGCGGAAGGGCTCACCACGCACTACGTTGGGACGTTATAGTCGTCGGTGAAACGCTGGTGTGACGATATTATTTTATATTATAATATTAAAATTAATCTAATTCTAGTCAAATTAAATTAACATGAATCTAGTCTGTGCTGTATTAATAAGTGAACAAATCCGATTTTAACCCATTATAATTTCACTGGTTTTAATAAAATAAAACATTTACATTATTCCAAACTTGTTCGAACAGTTTCATAGAATCAATTTACAATAAGGTCAAAAATAAAGTTCCAAATTTTGCATTTAAATTCCTTGTTCTAAGAAATATTAATAAATTATATAGATATATATATTGTTTATTTTTTATATTGTAAGACTATCAATAGTAGTTTATAGGAAAAAGCTTTTCTAGTCCCACGTAGTCTTATATAAAATATTTCTAGTCATTGTAGATATTTATATCTGGGAACTGTATCTCGAAAAAGATCTCATATTTTAACAATTCTTATTTTATAATAATTATGCTTGGTTCTAGTCAAACTTATTAACATATCATGTTTACGTGAAATTATGAAAAAATAGGTCTTATTCATCTATATGAAATACTTCTATATCAATACTTAATTTCATTATGATCTCAATATAATACCAAATTCTAGTCCGAATTAAAATAAATTTTCTAGTCCTAAGCTACCCTTATAATAGTATATACAATTTCCAAGCGATCAAATTAAAAAAAAATAGCAAATCTCTACACACCCATTTTTACCGCGAAATACTTCTCAAATTAGTAACAATATTTTCAAATAAAAATAACCGTTATTTCATTAGAAACCATGACATTCTTCAGTACATTGAGCTGCAGAGCACGTTCCACCGAAATCATAGTACTCACACATACATATTAACATACCCACACATGCAAGATGCTACGCTACGACAATTTGATTCGTTATGAAATTTACAAGCCAAAACGTATTCTAACAGTAGTTTATCAAACTGGCACATAAATATGTTGTTAAAACACGAGTGTGAGTTTAAAAAACAAGTATACACGAGTGTTTTAATACATAGTTATGTGTAGTTTCATACACTACTTTATCTACACTCATGCAATAGGCACAAAATAGATACTACCAGAAGGCCGACTCGACGACGCGACGGAGCGAAAACAGACGCACACATGCAGAGACTCGTACGTATGATGATCTCGGCAGAATTTCGTATTGGCATTCACCCGAGTATCTCCGAGATCGTCGTACGTACGCGTCTATGTGTGCGTGCGCCTGTTTTCGCTAGTTATGCGGAGTAAACATTCTGTAAGTGGTTATTTTGTGCAATAGGTTACCTACCTATTTTGCAATCCATAATATTATCTTGGTAACTATTTTCGTAAGCTTTTCTTGATTTTGCTGTCTCGTTTTGATTGTTCGTCATGTTAGTTGCTCAGTATATGCTGTCAGACATTTTTGCTTAGAATAAAACTTTAAACAAACAAAAATGCAGTAAATATTAAATTAATAATCCGATAGTTCTCCGCGCATGCGAGCCATTGAGGGTCCGGTCGCAAGTTTTACCGTCATTAAAATCAATCGTAGTTCACAGCGCATGGGTTTGGTCATAAGTATGTACATCATTCAGACTATTTCCTATTAAAACCTCAGACGTGGCTGTATGGGGTAAGTTCCCTTTGCTTTCCAACTTCGTGCAACTGTATATTTAAAATAGTAAAAGATAAAAGCATTATTTTTTCAAGAAACTGTTCTTTTAAATAATTGTTTTTCTGTATTAGAGACATACGTAAAAAAATTGTCATTATGCACTATTTTTGAGTTCATAATCAAGATTTTACGATGTGAGTGTAGATAAAGTATATTATTTTGCACGAAGGAGGCAACTTACAGTTCGTGAAAATAAATGCCACGTCAAATTGTCGCGAACTTTTGGGTGTTACATTCCCCACTATCACAAACTATCAGTTACCTCCTTCGTGAAAAAAATCATGCTTTTCACAAAAATCGTCCTATTCCATAATTTGAGAGGCTATCACGGTGATTGTAGGAATTTTTCGCAGAAAAGAAATTGAGGATCAAAGCGTTTAGCCTATCTATATTTCTCAACTGCTTGCCGTCAGGTTGCACCACGAGCAGTTGAAGTTTATAATAGGTATTTACATGAAATTGCCGAAATTTTCTTACAGATTCATGAGTTCATAATTCCTGTAATTCAATTGCTATTTCCAACACTTATTTGTTTTTTGTTTGAAAGTTGATTTCAAGGTTTTACATCTACGTATTAAGTTTTGTTTTTATTGTCAGTGTGATAACCAGAATTAAATGTTTAAAACAATTCGTCTAAAATGCCATCCATTTCCATGATGAGGTTCGTAATATTTTTTTTTAGCTGACAATTCTACAAAATTAAATTAATGTTGCTATTAGCTTAATGTTGTCTCATTCATACACAAAAGAAATTACATAATTTGTATTTGTCATTCCTAAAAATAAGCAAAAATGTTAGTACTGAAAATTGAGTTTCCTTCAAATTCTCTATAGAAAACGGCATATTCATATGTAAAGATCTATTACTAGGGGAGGCTAATTGTTCAGCTCCCAGATTATCGCTTATCAAATATTTTGCGGGTATGAAGATAGTCATAGATGGCGTCACTGTTGCAAAAGAAGCGTTAGGGGGACGATATAAACCCCTATCATAGTAAAATTCCCCAGTCCAGCTTTTAATATAAATATATGTATGACATTGAAAATATATATAAAATAATAAAAGTCGACGCAGTTTATTTATTTTATTTATTAATAATGTCGCTAACGCTACTAATTAGGTATTCAATAAATGGTATGTTATTCTAAATTTATTTTATGATTTTTGATCACCTAAAATCATGATTCAAAAGACTTGAAAAATTTTATATTTAAAAGTATTGCTACAACCGGGTCGGGGTAAATATGGGTAAATATACAGGGATGTTAAGATGAAGTTGCGGAAGCCGAAAACTGGCGATATAACACGTCCATACGAACAACATTCTGTGAAAAAGAATTGAGAAATCGAGAAAAAAATCTGTTGTTTCATACATTTTGGTCGGGTAGTTATGTCACTTCTCTATGGAACAGCAGATTTTTTTTTCGCGATGCTATCTTTGGCTCCATACCATAATTAGTTCGTATGGATGAGTGCTTTTACCAGTTTCCGGCTTCGGCAACCCAGCATAATGTAGTCCGAGGTTCGTTGTGAGGTTTTTGAGTCCAGCGGCTGCGTTCGTGAAGGAAAACTACGTACCATCAAAGAAATGCTGCTGACTATTGAAACACGGTCGATAAGTGGGCCAGCTGATTTTTCTTTGATAGTACCTGACAATTTCATAACCCCAGAGGTTTTTAACGAGCAATGTTATTCGAAATCAAAAATCATATCAACATATTTAGTGTAAAATAAATAATATATTTTATTTATTTAATTAAGAAACTAGATTTATTTATTATAGGTTTGTATTTATTATTATGGTTTAAGATTAATATAAAACTTAGATAAAAATTATAGAAACAAAATATTAAATTTCTATTGAGTGAACTCTAGTCAGTGTGTCCTTCGCAATGCGTTCCAAAGAAATGTACATAAGAAAACGCTATTTATTCATATTCGCTTAGAATTTTATTTTGCTTGAAAGTTATTTTTTACTATTTTGTGTAAGAATATCCAATATAAGCGATGAATATCGCTATAAAAACATGTAATTTTCTATTTGGATTGAAATTGGAATCAAAACACCTTTTGGAATGTGTTTTTGACGACTTTATTTTCAAAAAAAAAATTTTTTTTTAAGCATATCATCCATGGAAGTACAAAATAAATTTAAATACAATTTTTCAATCGCTACATAGTGGTCGTGCATATCAAATTGCGGACTGTGCCAATATACCCACCTCTTGCAAAAATAACAAATATTATGTACTTATTCCAAGGAGGTGAGCATGGCCAAATTTCAACACAATTTTTTTTTTTTTTTTGTATGCTGCTCTTTACATAAATATAATGACTTAATTAAACAGTTTTAGACGCTTTATTTCGACCCCTCAGGGGGTCGACATCAGGCAATTTGAAAAATATTATATGACATATATCATCTCACATCTATACAAAAATATAAAAAGTATATTTTAAATCAATAATCAGCTGTATTTTGTAAAAAATATTTCATTAACATATTAAAAAATATATTGCAACTATTATTATATTCATCCACAAGTTGTGTTATTGAAAAACTAAAATTGTAGTTCTGATTTTTACATAAGAATTTAAGTTATTTAGATATTAAGTAATTTATTCAATAAATCTGATGTATTTTTTATTTTTGGAAAGGTACATTGACTTATTTGACTAAACAAATTAATCAAAACACCTGCATTTACTAAAATAACTGTATTTACATTCATATACAAAAAATTACCAGAGTTTTTGAAAAATTTGTTTTGTTTTATATTGTTTTGGTACAGACATTTACAACTTATTCGCAAAATATTGTCATAGTTGGGTCAAATAATACTTTTAGTTAAGAAAAAGTATCAGTTATATTAAAACGCTTATTTGCGTCCTAACGCTTATTTACCTGTAAATAATCTTACTAGAGAATTTTATATACTTAAGTCTGTCTGATAAACTGTTACAATGCAAAATTTTTATAAATTAATCAAATAGAAATAATAATAATAATATAAGACACAGGATCTTCACTCGAGTTATATTTTTCTGATTATGTATGACCATAAAATTAAAAATTAAACTCCAGTGTAACCACCAATATATTATAGGTAGTGTTACTGCACCATTACTATAGTATGTACACCAGTTATTAGTATCAAGCTTTGATTTAAAAAAAAAGTTGATATTTATGACAAAAATAGTGTGTTTATTTTATACCGATTGTTTATGGAATGAAACCATATACTATTTGTTAAGGCCCTTACTATTGCCAAATGAGTACTTTCTAAAGCCTACTCCTCGTTTATGGCCAAACCAAAAATAATGAAAAAATGTATTATGAATAATGAACTCTTAGACAACATATGCAACAATTTTCTTTTTCATACCACCAAAACTTCTACATCAATTTTTTTTTTTTACTGAATGGTGTTTTTTGACCTCAAATTCCCTACTGCTCCTGAGTTGCTTGGCCGATTGAATTCATCTATGCTTTGATAAATAGATAAACTTTATAGCTATAAAATAACATAAGATTATTCAATCGAGTAATCACGTCCAAGTGAAAAGTATAATTTTCCCCTATTTCGCTCTATCAAGGACGCAGCGAGCGTCGTAACAGCCACTATGCATTGCGCGCTGATATGAACGTTATTTCAATGTCGTTTCCGTTGATATTTGTAGTGACAAATATCGAGCTGCTAATTTGGCGATGGTAATCGCCTTAATGATCAAAAGAACTATCTTTTCTTACTCATTTTAAATACCTACTCTAAATTTTATATCAGCAAAGTTATTTTTTTTTCGGTTTCATATGTTTCTGGTAAACTATATGGTTTCATGTCTATTTACATCTGGTTTTTGGTGACCTTCATTACAATTCATGCTGAAGTCTTGATAAGTGTCAAAAACAAGGACATCTCCGAAATTAAAAAATCCTTTGTTTACTTCACAAACTTTTTACGATTCCATTAGTAACGTTTGAAACTTAAACGTTGCTTTTATTAATTCAATTAACTAATATTGTTTTTGTTTTGGATTGGACCTTGCTCACTTACCTAGTCTCCAGTATGGATTTGGGTGTAACAATTATTTCTGTATAGCTCAGGTATTTTTCTTTATTGTAAAATTAAATGTGTACTGAAATTAATAATTCCTATTTATTTTACCTACCCTACCCTGCCACGGTGCAAGCGTAATAGTGCAACAATGGGCGCTCTTATCGATTAGAGCGATTTCTTCCTTTGGGTGGAAGAGTGAGAAGGCGAAGGGGATGTATTTAAATTTAAAATTTATCGTTTATTGTATATATTATAATATATGATATTTATAATTAAACAATACCCAATATACTTAAATAATCATTAAAACAATTTACTAAATCCATGAACTACGTATAGGTAGAAATACAAAAATCTATAAATATTACAAACAATTAAATACATAACAAGCACATATAATATAGATATACAAAATATTATAAGTACCACTCAGTGATAAATAAAGATGAGTTTAACTAAGCTTAGACTATTTCAGGGATAAAAAATGTTCTCTTTTAAACATAGCCAAAGAAGGAACCCGTCTCTTAATGACACAGGCAAAGCATTCCACAACCGAAATTGAAATGGAACGTGTATTCCATCAAAAAATATGATGATTTAATGACGACGAAAAAGAAAAAAATTATTCATTATACTAAATAAATGTCATCAAATTCATCAATGTTAATTTCATCAATGTTTAGTATTAAATTAACATATGTATTAACATTTATTTAGTATAATGAAGATATTTTTTCTTTGATAGCACTTAAACTAAAGTTACAGCCTTCATGATCTGCTTAAGTTGCAATTATTCTGCTTTATCAACTTTGCAATTATAGTTATTAGTGAAATTACTAAGCAACTGCATCGATAGGTCATTAGAATACAATTCTTCCAAAGGGAAAAATTGGTTAAAAACTTGTAGAAACAGTTTGATATTAAATTTAAAAAAAACATGCTTCTACACTTTGACCTAAATTTCCCTATGGATAAAGGATATGCTTATCGTTCGTATGTTCAAAATTGTTTGGAATTTTTATACGTAGGACACCTGATAGTTTGTTTTTTTCTTCCACATTTGTGGACTGGACATCAATTATAATAATATAAAACACAATTTTAGAAATCTGTTAGAAAATGTTTAAGTCTTCATAGAAGGAAGCATTAATGCTCTGGCTTAGTAGTTGGGTATTTTAGTGGTCGGCACGGCACACCAGTTATACAGAAATAATAAGTCTTTCAAGTAGCCATCATCAAATGTATGTCGGAGAAAAGTCAACATTTGATTCGAATATCCGGAACGCTGGCGCCATCGTGTGGCAGTCGATCAAATGAGAAAACTTGACTTCCTATTTCCGGAGGTAAAACAAGAAAACTGGACCACGTGCGCGCGCGCGCTACACTACGCGTGCTCGATCATCATGGCCTTTGAGAAGGCGAGCGGGAACGCCATTAATTTACTGAATTTAGACACAGACGGAATTGTTTGTGCGGTGCACCTTCTATTCAGATTTCGTTATTGTTATATATCGCCTTTTACCTAGTGTTGTATTTCAAAGTGTGTAACATTAAATAACGATTAATAATACAGACATTTTGAGCTATCTGTGCTGTTATTTATAAGATTGACCTAACAACAACCACGTGACGTTGTAACTCGGACCATCAGCAACCTGAATACTTTATATTCTCTGCCTAAACCCTCACTTTTCCCCGTCATATACATAATAATGATGATCTGTTGAAAAATACTTAGGTAGACCATGAAGTTTAATGTGGAAATTTTCATAGTAAAAAACTCCAGTCAAAGTTTTCGGGTAGCTATCTATGGTCTGATCTCTAGTAATTTTGAAATTGAAAACGGCTTATTTATTTAAGAAAAAATTACTGCCTCTGTAGCTGAGTGGTAGATCACTCGCCTGCTAACTTAAAGGTCGTGGGTTCAATCCCCATGATGTACATTCATAGGTGGGTCATAAGACGAGTCATAAGGTGGGCTATCCCGCTCAGCTTCCATATAAATGCTTTAGGTGTTTGTGACGTCCTGATGGCTTTGATCTCAATGAAACTTTGCACATGTCTTTATAAATGTTTCCCTGCCCCACCTCTCATCAAGAGGTGCAAAATGGCGAGATATTCAAAAAGCGCTGAATTTGTGAAATGGTTTCAGGTAAAAACTGTTTTCTATGAAACGGTAACTGTTTATTTATGAAAAGTGTACAAACTTGGTCTTTTTTACATGAAGGACGTCTGTATTTCTCTCTTTTTTATTTCCAGTAGATAAAAATGAACTTGCAAAACTTTTCGTAAAAACGAGGCAATATTCACGATATTCTGATAGCTATTCTGATAGCTATTATGATGGTATTTCATAAAATTTTGCTTTTGGGGTTATACAAGGGGACTTTTTAATCATCGTCCAAATTCATACTAGAGGCTTGGTAAGTGATCAGCATCATGAATCGATGAAAATTTTTGTGAAATTCGTATAATGAAATTTCGACTTCCCATATTAATTCACTCCCAGTCCTGAGTGAATCACTATGGGGAGTCGAAATTTCATTTTATGAATTTTACAAAAATCGTTATTGGTTCATGATGCTGATCACTTACCAAGGCTCAAATATGAATTTGGACGATGTTCACAAATTCACCTTGTATAGAGACGTAGTTAGATGTCGCTAGATAATACTTATAAAAAAAATATTAAGAAAAAGTTGAATTTTATATGAATTTTAAGAAAAATACAGGCGTAAAAGGGCCTCTGAATCCATTTAATTTGTGCCCGAAATACGGCGGTAGGTCTTACACCATCTCTCACGTTTGGGAATTTAACAATTCACTTAGGCTCAATTATGTTAAGGTGTGTTAATTCGAAAACCATTACGAGATTTTGGTTTACTAAGCCATATTTTAGAACTTGTAGTCTAAAAAAGCTCATGATGATAAATATTTCTACGAAAAAACTGCAACTTCCATTTGCCTTCGTGCGACGTCACTTGAGAAAAGGCTGTTAAGAAATGTGTCGTTTGCTTTTAAGATAAATTTATAATAATTTGTTCAGACCTCTTTGACAGAAGGATGCTTTTTAGGGTTCCGTACCCAAAGGGGTAACCAACGGAACCCTATTACTAAGACTCCGCGGTCCGTCTGTCCGTCTGTTACCAGGCTGTATCTCATGAACTGATAGTTAAACAGTTGAAATTTTCACAGATGATGTATTTCTGTTGCCGTTATAACAAAAAATACTGAAAAACAGAAAAAAATAAATATTAATGGGGGCTCCCATACAACAAACGTAATTTTTTTTGCCGTTTTTATAGATAATGGTACGGTACCCTTCGTGCGCAAGTCCGACTTGCACTTGGCCTGTTTTTTATAATCAATCACACATAAAAATCATTATCAGTCAAATCTGAAAATGCTGAACAAATTATAATAATTATATACCATAATAATGAAAACTAGGATCTGAAATGGCGTAAGTTCTCTGAAAAACAAAAAAATACAAAACCGGCCAAGTGCGTGTCGGGCTACGCGCAGTGTATGGTTCCATAGTTGCCCTGCACAATATGCGGACTTCTTCTCCAAGTACATTTTATAAGTTTGGCGATTAATACAGATCGCGCCAAACTTCTAGTACGCTCGGAAGTTGCTCTTCCCAAAAACGGCCCATATATTTTGTTCCTGCTGATGCGAATCGCCCCATGTTTAGAGGGGACTAGAAGTTTGGCGCGGTCTGTACTCGTTAACTTGTAAAGCCAACTTAGCTGTGATGAAATGATGTTTTTCAAGTCTCCAAATACAACTTTCGCTGGCAGGGGGGGGGACACTTGACTCTAACAAAAATTAACACTTTTAAGCTTAATATTTCGCAAACGGAACCCTGGATCAAAAAATAGTTTTCTCACACCCGCAATATTTTTAAATTACCTATTCAACGACACCCCACACTAGGGGATAGACGAGAAAAAAAAATCATCCCCACTTTACGTGTAGGGGAGGTACCCCAAAAAAACATCATTTTCAAAATTTTACTGTGCCACTTTATTGGCGTGATAAAATGTATACCCATGCCAAATTATAGCTTTCTAGTACTTATAGTTTCTAAGCTAAGCCGCGGACAGCAGACAGACGGACATGGCGAAACCATAAGGATTCCTTGTTAATGACTACGGAACCCTAAAAAGCATTTAGGAATTAAGCTATGAAAATAGTCGGTGAAAAAGGGAGGAGGTACCAAATGTAAACTGTGACTTGCATTTCACAGTTCAAACTTGGAAACACCTGTGACACCCCCTCGGGTATTCATGTCTTGACGATATGTTTATGTGTGTGTTTAAAATGTCGCATCTCTGCTAATTAGGTAGGATTATTTTGTTATTTTTATCACATAATCAAAACTCGAAAATCATTTCATATTTAAAAGTATTCCTAGAACCCTAGTTAGATTAAGAAAAGGTTGGACAGGGGTTTACATCAATAGTATCACAGATAATAATTGTATGAACTTTTTTAGGCCTGATTTTATTAAATATCGTTAATTTACCATACCAAAATGTTCTGCTCACACACTTTTCTCTCTCATTACCTGCCTATATGTTATATTTTATATATTGAAAATATATTGAGAAAAAAGTGCAAAAGTACAATCTCTATAAGTTTTGTAATCACGACATCTACATTTTTGTTTTAGCAACTGAACGCTACAAAAGCCCTTAGAAGTACCTATTCGTTGGCGCTCGCCTTGCCATCTATTCTATTCCCGGTCTCTATTTTGTCTGATAAGTGGGCTAAATGTGTCGTTGTTTGGCAGACAAAAATGTAGATGGCGTGACTGTTTCTGCCGACAGCTTTATGGATTCTTGGCTCCATAAAGGTGGGTAACGTTTTAACATATAGATAATATATAATATTAACTTCATATGTATATCTAACACCAATTTTATGAAAAAAAAACAAGTCGATCCCTTAACCGCTTTCTTCTGCGGAATGCTTATAAACCAAAAAACCTAGGTTGGAAATATATATTTTTAGATAGACAAAAGAACATGTCTTAAAAACATTGCTTATAAGTAGATTGAATTAATTAAATACCAACAAAACAAATTTATTTTTGCAATATGAAGAGAAACCTAGTTTCTTCCAACGAATCCTTGAAAATCTGGCGTTGTTGATGTTCTAGCGTCAGGTGTCCTCGCTTAGAATCAATTCGAGATTTCGAGATTTTGGTATTGTATAGCCGTATTGTAGAAAAAAACCTCTGAATATTTTTACGAAAAAGCTGCAACTTCCATTTGCCTTCGTGTGACGTCACTTGAGAAATGGCTGTTAGAAATAAATGTGTCCTTTGCTAGCAAGATAAATTTATAATAATTTGCTTCCGGCTAAATTGACAGATGGATGACAGATGAGTAGACAGACAGAGACAGACGCCTTTTTTTATAAGCAATCACACATCACAATCAATATAATGTCTAAAATTCTCAAGAGACGTCATATCCGACAATTCTTTATAAATTCATAAAGATATAATAATAAATTTATATTCAAAATAATGAAATCTATGCCCTAAAATGGCGTCAATTATCTGAACACAATTAAAAAAAATATCTTTTAGAAAAGATGGTATGGGAAAGTTAAAACGGGGCAAGGCCAGCTAAAAAGCCAAATACAAGATACTTTATAGCTACACAAAGAAGACTAAAAGTAACTTTTGAAGCATTTTTCTTCTGCATTCACAGATTTTAGAAACAATGTACCGTCATCGAAAAAACGGCAAATTTCTTCTTTTCGATTTTTTTTCGTCTTATTATTTCTCTTACAATCAAATGCGACAGCCACTATAGGAGAAAGACTGCTGCATATTTGGGCCTTTTGGAGTAGAAACCCTTGGGCCATTGGGACCAGAGGCGCGACGTCTTTTCCAAGAAATATCCTCGCGCCTGTTCGATGCTTCTGCATTCTCCTGGTGATCGACGGGCTGGGGTCTACCTCGGACAGCGGATTAGCCTCGCAATCCAACAGGCTGTTGGGGTCCCTCCCCTACGGCAGCGACCTAAATATATGTATTTTTTCAATTTAGGACATTCAGTGTTTATTTTTAGTAGGTAATAAAGCTAATTCTGAAGGCTTATTAGTTATAGTGCTGTCAAAACTTGGAATTTTCAAACTAATTTAACTTCTGTTCCTTATAACTAAGGACTATTTTGCAATGAAGAAAATTTAGTTTTGACAGCACTAAAACTAAAATTAAAGCCTTCAGTGTAGCAAATTTTAGTTTTAGTGCTGTCAAAACTAATTATTCCAAAGTACTCGTAATTTAGCTTCTGTTTAGCATTGAAGGACTATTTTGCAATAAACAATATTTCAGAATCGGCTTTTATTATTTATAATTTTGAACTTTTTATGTAATATTCATATTCAATCGTTTATTGCTTTCATATGTACAGTGTTGGGTTTTTTAAAAACGTTTTGTCTTTATCTTCATTTTTTATCGTGTCGGGTAGGTGGTTATAGATTTTTATAGACATTGCATAGGGACCTGAGCTGTGTAATTTTAATTTTGATTGTGGCAGTATTAATTTATGTTTATGTCTTGTTGAGCGATTTGATATATCTCCTAATCTTGTGTAAAAGTCTTCGTATTTTCTTACGAATTTACAAATCTCTAAAATATAAATGGATGTCAAAGTTAATATATTATATTGTTTAAAATATGGCCTACAACTTTCTAAGTTAGTAATGTGTGCTAGGATTCGAATACATTTCTTTTGTAGTATAAATAGATCTTTTGTATCAGTACTGTTTCCCCACAGTACTATACCTTGTGATAACCATGCATAAGCATATGCGTAATAAGTAGTTAGTGCTGCTTTAAGATTAGTATTTATTTTAACTTGTTTTAAAGCATATGTAAATTTCGATATTTTAGTTTTAATTTTTTGAATGTGTGTTTTCCAATTGATGTTTGAATCTATTTTTAGTCCCAGTAGAGTAAATGTATTGACGCATTCTATTTTTGTACCGTTAAATGAGAAGTTAATATTTAGGGGGGTCTTTTGTACGGGCCTAAATTGCATTATTTTTGTCTTTGAAAAGTTAATTTCTAAGTTATGGTCATTCATCCATGCCACTATGTTATTTACAGAATTGTTTAGTACTTGATTTAAGTTTTCATTGTTAATTGTTGTAATTGTAATTGATGTTTCTTGTAAATAAAACCCCACAAAGATTAAAATTCGAAGTAGGTATGTTTATTTATCCAAAGAAACTAGTTTACAGATAATTATATCGTAATTCGTAATACCAGTTGTTACTGCAATGTTTGCGGTTTTCTTATAAGGCAATCTAATTTTACTTCCTGTATTACTCACAATTACTAACATTTTAATTATTTTACCTACAATGTAAATCTATAATTATTCAATGTGATTCATCTCATACGCAATACACAAATGCTATCTTGGTATTTCCGGGCATCTTGGCATTTAATGCTTGATGCAATTTTTTTTGTTTATGTATCCACCCATCAGCCCAGTTTGTCCACTGCTGGACATAAGCCTTCCAGGACTTTGCCACTCCCTGCGGTCATCCTGGATGA
Organism: Ypsolopha sequella; assembly: GCA_934047225.1. Classification (NCBI taxonomy): domain Eukaryota; kingdom Metazoa; phylum Arthropoda; class Insecta; order Lepidoptera; family Ypsolophidae; genus Ypsolopha; species Ypsolopha sequella. The sequence goes on from OW203991.1 coordinate 13,058,312, forward strand.
ATTTCCCATACTCACACCCGCTGGGCAGGCGGGTTGGTGAGCGCGGTGCTGGAACCCTCGCACCAGTGACGCTGCTGCCCGTCACCAGTCTGTTCCATATAAGGCCCGACTATTAGGGATGGATATACCGCCATCCATCGGTCCCAGGCATGGTGGGCCTCCTGGTTTTTTGCCTGTGTGCTGTCCTCTTACTCTCCCCCGAATTACTTCGAGGCGTCTCCAAGTAAGATGGTGGTACCTCCACAGTCGAGCCCGGCATCAGCTCTACCACCTCTAAAATGGTATGAGGGGTATTGTTTAATTACATACAAAAAACGTAAATCTTCGATATTTTAGCATTCCGTATGGAGCCGTCATCAGTCGTATGAAAAAGTGTAATGACAAATTTTGGGTGTCACTCTTGTTTGTTTATTAATGATGTTACAACATTTAGTTGTGTGACACCAATAAAGCTTTTTTCTATTATATTCTTTTCTATTCTGTTCTATCCTATAAATAAGTAAATGTTGAGCCTTTCGAGCACCTTTCCTCTGTAGTTGAGGAACTGCATAGGTATAATAAGTGGAAACGCACATATTGTGGAAATGAGAAAGAAGTGATTACACAATAAAAGTTTGTGGATATATTAATAATTTGCAATATTCCGCTAAACACTCTTCCCATGCTATTCAAAATGCAGACTCAAGCACCGCCCGCCCTCCCGCATAAAACATGCACAAGCAAAGCAAGCAGTACGAGCACAAAATAAAGCAATCTTAAATAACAAGCAAGAAAACTTATCAACACGTGTTTCGCCTCTAAACAAGGCATCGTCGGGATGTGTAGTCCGCCCGACCGCTCGACAGCAAATGACGAGCTGGTCAGGCCGGTGTATAAAAGGTGAATTCCGGGCGGCAGCTGCATTTTGAGTAGCACGGTAAGAGTGTTTAGCGGAATATTGCAAATTATTAATATATCCACAAATTTATGATGGACTTCCGCAAAGTATCGCCTTTTTTCAATAGATTTTACATAATAAAAGGACAAAGGACGAAGGACACAATATCTATCTAACCAAATATCGATTTCGCGTGGCATTATTTATATGAAAGATAAGAATGAGAAAAATGAAAGGTGCGTCGTCCAATATTGCTGCCTGAGGGCCAATCAGAAGCGACGAGGAATAAAGTGGGCGTGGTTAGGAAATAAATGGGATTTATTTCTCGTCGCTATTGTTGATTGGTTTTCTAGCGGTGTTATAATAAATTGAGCCAATCACATCGCAGAATCGCGGGGGAGGGGAAACCCCCTCGCGCAAGGTCTCTGCCTACCTTTGCGAGTAAAATGAGATGTCTAGATAACTTCTGCGAGTTGTAATATTATCGGATAAACAATGTAACTAGGTACTTATAAAACTGCTTTTGATATTGTAATTACCTTATTGTAGAATGGAAGTAAATAAAAAAATGGTGAAGTTACAGTGTCTTTTTTTTAAAGTATATTATGTAACTTTTTTGCGTTATGTTTTCGAAAAGTTATATTTTTTTCTAACTTTATGAAAATTTTGGACTCATTAGTAACTTATAATAATTAATCAAGTAATAATTTCTGAAGTTTCAATTCTCTCATGGGATAATCCAGTCTTTTAGTTGAGTAAAATAAAAATCTAAATTGTAAACAATATTCTTGTAATAAGTTTTCACTAAGGATTTAACTTTTTCTGTCCTATCTTCGAGTATGATTAATACTTGCGATTGTCGGCACTTGGTGAAACTTGGATAACAACATGATGAATAATACAGTTCTCGTTTCACCGCATCCGGTCCCCACGGTCCGAATGTCTCCACTCCAAAGGGCACAAACATGTAGCCCTCACCTAATAGGGCTGCATATTTGCGCCGTTTGTCTGACTCCGCTCACGTTGCCGCCGCGCCCGCTCTAGAAGCGGTCGCTGAAAGGTGGGATAGCGCCACCGTATCGACGCAAGTTGCATCCCATACCAACGACCGCCCATTCTTCCATGGGATGAGCGTCTCTAAAATATCCGGCACGCTGACGCTGGCAAGGGCCCGACGGATGACGTCATTTAGAGCGGCGTGACGCGGCAAGCGGCCGGCACTGCGCTGACATACTTAAACCTTGGCACTAGTTTCATTGTTAATATTTTTATACAATAATAATTAACGAAGTAAGAGAAGTTTAAAGTTCATATCTTTAATGCGCGGGAATAAACGATAGCTCCCAGGAGGCGGCCGCGGCCGCCCTGATAGTGACGTCACACGACTTGTCCCAAGCTTGTGCCTGCGTTTGTACACAGGGAAACTACTACAGCACCCGGAATGAGCAGTCCGTAAAAATGTTTCTATCTAAGCAGCAGTCTTATAAATATTGCATTGTTCCAAAATTTCAATGAACAACGATATTTACACCTAAAAAATGGTCGTCATCAAGTGATAATTTTGTCAATCATGTCTTTTCTTGACATTAAAAGTTGGGTCATGCATGAAGACCCGGTTCAAAAAGCCCAACAGTCTCAAAGAAGTCAGATATTTGAGTAAGTATCTTAACATTAAATCGAAAATATTGTTTTTAGGGTTCCGTACCTAAAAAGTACAAAAGGAACCTTTATGGTGAGACTCCGTTGTCCATCCGTCCGTATGTCACAGCCTTATAACTTTAGCACCGTTAACCCGGCGCGAGGATGTGGTGCAGAATCGCACGCCGAGGCAGAGGAGGGTCATTATGACCCTATATTTCATTTTCAATTGTTACATGTTTTTTTTTCAGTGGAGGTTTATGCTTGAACATTTTAATAATATATAATTTTAGGGTTTACAAAAAAAAAACACATTTTAGGGTACAGATCTTAAAGTTTCATTTGCTAAATGCCTACAACATAATCAACTTTGGCAGAACTCGACGTTTTAAACTAAATCATGTATAATAAATATAAGGTCTGCACGCATGAGTACCTCTTTTCTCAGTCGCCGGCCAACTGAAGAACGGTGTGCGGCAGGCAGGGGGTGTCATTAGCGACAGCTATCGAGACAACCAATAACATACGACCATGTGACAAAAACTGAAAACTTTTGAAAATGAGCAGGGTAATATTGACCCCTCCTCATCCTCGCCAGGTTAAAGATAAATACATGAAATTTGGCAATAAAATAGCAATAATATGTCCACAAATCACGGTGTAAAAAAATATGAAAAATTTAAAAATTTTCAAAATATTTCCAAAACAAAATTGAGAAAAATAAAAAATATTTTCCTAAAAATACAATATGGAAATCAAATTGTAGATATTAAAAAGCTGATTATAAAAGTATATACTTTTACTATATCTACTGGCATTGGTTTCGAGAAATCTTTAAAAAACCACAAAAATATGTATGTCCCCTCCCCTTTTTCTCTGAAACTGGTGAACCAAAAAATATGAAAAAAATTCGATTATAGATGGCCAATTAGAAGAAAACTATAGCGATTAAAAAAAACCGGCCAAGTGCGAGTCGGACTCGCGCACGAAGGTTTCCGTACCATTATCTATAAAAACGGTAAGAAAAACATGTCTGTTGTATGGGAGCCCCCTTAAATATTTATTTTATTCGGTTTTTTAGTATATGTTGTTATAACGGCAACAGAAATACATCATCTGTGAAAATTTCAACTGTCTTACTGTCACGGTTTATGAGATACGGCCTGTTAACAGACGGACAGACAGACGGACAGCGGAGTCTTAATAATAGGGCCCCGTTGGTTACCCTTTGGGTACGGAACCCTAAAAATAGTATTATGACTGATGTCTAGGGCGGAATTCAGAAAGTAGATGGGAAAGTAGATGGCGCTGCATGCACGTACATCGCGATATAGATTGTCTTTTAGCTTAGATCTTTAGTTCAATACAAACCCATACCCGCCACAATTATTAGATGGATTAATCGATGGATTATTAGATGGACTTTTTGCAGGACTAGAATTTCTGGCTATAGCATTTTATAGTGAGATTTCTAATGCCTTAATATATATAACAGATTGTGCCGGGCCTGCGGGTCAGGTCAGATAATATGTGCTTCACCGAATCGCTACCAATGTTATAACATATGGGTATATCAAAATTTTGAAAGCTTTATTTAATAATACTTTCGCGTGTTCAAATCAAAACAGGCGTCCAGCGGGTCTACCGCGTAATTCTGATTTTCACCATCATCAACTTGAGATTGAAATTTGACGTGCGTGCAAAAGAGATGGCATGTTAGGCGGGCGTCGTCGCACGCACGTATAATTTCAATCTCAAGTTGATGATGGTGAAAATCAGAATTACGCGGTAGACCCGCTGGACGCCTGTTTTGATTTGAACACGCGAAAGTATTATTAAATAAAGCTTTCAAAATTTTGATATACCCATATGTTATAACATTGGTAGCGATTGGTAATTGATTATTTGACAGGACCATAGATAAATAAAGGAAGGATAGATTGTTCACTCCATACATTAGAACAAAGAACGCGTAAAACTTATTATTTTCGCCGGTACCTAGTACCTAGTTCGACTTATTATTTTTGATGTCGCTACTATACAAGATAAATTGTGACATACCTAGTGCCATCTATCGAACAGTTGATGAAACGAAATTCAATGTGTTTGTGTGGTCCTAAATGTGAGACGTTTTGTCCGTCTACAGACCCAAAGGTGAGGCGCCTGTCAAAGCGAGGCGGTCTCACATTTTTTCATGGATAATCTGACTTTATTTTCAAAATCTACGGCCTTTGATTGGTCAAAAACATACTTTTGACGACCAAATCAGAGGCATTGAAATTTACGCCTCGCTTTTGGTAACTTTGACAGGTCGTGTGTGTGTTTATAAAAAAATCCAGAAATAGGTAGTACCAGGGTGTGCCCGCTAGGTGGCATAAGAGTCACAAGAGTGTAAGTTCTGATCCTAATTCTGAGTCTGTTGTGTGAAATCGGTGTAAAAACGAAAGCGCCTCGGAAATTGAAACACGTCTATGTCTGTGTATCGAATATTTACACTCATTTGAAGATGCCGTTAAATAAGTGTACAGATCGCGCTAAACTTCTAGTTGAATCGCCTCGTATTCAGAGTGGACTAGAAATTAAGCGCGGTCTGTATATTGCATGACATTGCGTTATATTACTTGGTGTTACCGTTTGAATGATTATTATTTAATTATATTATTTTTACTTAGTATTTTGATCTCAGAAAATGTTCTTATTTTGATCTCTGAAAATGTTCTTCTATTTAAGTTGCTTATAGCTGAATAATATATATTTTTAATAAATCTAAAAATCTAAAAAGAAACTATTGTTTCATACATTTTGGTCGAGTAGGTATGAAACGTTTCTATAGTGCAAATTTTTTTTTCGCGCTTTGAGATTTAGTTACATTGTAAAAGTTATTAGCATAGACGAGTATAGACGAGTAATATTGCTAGTTTCCTGCTTTCACAACATCATCATCATCATATATATAAAAAGAGAAGTCCTGACTGACTCACTCATTCACTGAATCATCAACGCACAGCCCAAACCCTTGGACCTAGAAAGCTGAAATTTTGCACAAAGCTTTTTTTTGTAATGTCAACAAGGATTAGAAAGGATTTTTTGAAATTCCACCTCTAAGGTGGTGAAACGGGGGTCCAGAGTTTGTATAGGAAAACAATATTAGTTAGACTATTTTATTCGAGACTTCACAGGAGTACTCCTATCCATAAATGAGTAAACATATGTTTCAGATTTTTTCAGAATCAACCCCTAAGACAAAGTCTGAAAATCAACATGGGTATCGTTTGTATGGTTTATCGGGTCGCTGATTACGAAAAAAACAACGATTTTAAAATCCAACGTGGTGGACGTGAAAAAGGCTTTTCCAGAATTTAACCCCTTAAAGGGAGAAATGGGGTGACCAAGACTGAAAACCAACATGGGTATCGTTTGTATGGTTTATTGGATCGCTGATTATGAAAACAACAATGATTTCTAAATCCAACGTAGTGGACGGGAAATACTATCATCCCCTGTTGGGGTGCGATGGGGTTGAAATGTTGAAATGTGTAAATATCAATACGGGTGTCGTTTTAATGTTTTTTTGGACGTTAATTACGAACATTGCATCGATTTTGACATTAAATATAGTGGACATGAAAATTCTTGAAAGTGTGTGTGCCAGAGCAAATCGGCTGTAACAGACGGACAGACAGACAGCCATACAAGTTATCCTATTAGGGTTCCATTTTTTCCTTTTCGCAATGATGATTAATAAGTCTCAGGGTCAGTCACTGAAAATAGCAGGAGTTGATCTTAGGGGGGACTGCTTTTCGCACGGCCAGTTTTACGTAGCCTGCTCGAGAGTGAGCTCACCTAGCAGCATGGTCGTGTTAACAGCTGAGGGCAAAACTTCTAATGTAGAATATAAAGAGGTACTTTAAGTATGAATTTAAAAAAGCTAATAGGTAATAGGCCCCGCCAAAGAGACTTTACCTGGAGATCAAATAATTGTACCAAAAACACTCCAAACCAGAAAAGTAGTACACAAAAACTAAATCTGCGGGTGAAGCCGCCGGCAAAAGCTAGTATTTAATCAATTTAAAAAGTGAAACTGGTGCTATTTGCACCAAGCTGTTGAAACATGTTCCGAAAAAGAACATAAAATGAGAAATATACGTAATTGAAACACTTAAACATATCCTGAGAGCAAAAAACGTAGTTAAAATTTAATTATAATTCAAACTGTAACACAATTTTATTCAAACAGATCGTGCCTAACTTCTAGGTTGCTCTAGATACGAGGCGATTCAACTAAAAGTTTGGTGCAATCTATATCTACAATAATTTTACAATAATTGACAAACTTTTTGTTGAATCGCCTCGTATCTAGAGCAACCTAGAAGTTTTTTCGGAATATGTTTCAACAGCTTGGTGCAAATAGCACTAGTTTCACTTTTTAAATTTATTAAATATGATGTTGTGAAAGCCGGAAACTGGCAATATTACTCGTCTATGCTAATAACTTTTACAATGGAACTAAACCTCAAACCACGAAAAAAAATTTGCTCTATAGAAAAGTTTCATAGCTACTTGACCAAAATGTATGAAACAATAGTTTTTTTTTAACTTTTAGATTTATTTTTCGGAAAAAATATTTGTATAGACGTGTAGAATTCCGGTTTCCACAACATCATTATCGTACTCTAAAATTGATGGCTTTCCGCCCCAAACTGTTATTAATAAACTAATAGTTAACGAAAAAAAAATATTTTTTGTATAAATTGCCTAATATTTAAAAATAATTATATTTTTAAATAATTTTTAAATTTTCGTATATACTTTTTTTTTTCTTTGTACGTTGTCCGGGTGCTAAGTGTTGAATGCTATATCGGGCACAGTTTTTCCTGAATAAATTTCTGACATTTGCATAATATAATTTCATTTTTAATTTAGACATTATTAATTGAAATGATTAACTTGATAAAGTGATTTTTTAAGTACCTATTTATGTGATAAAAATAAATGAATGTTGAATCTTGAATAGCAACAAACTCCAAGAACAAAAAATATGTTCTGTGTATAAACTGGTGTGAATAATCGTTTCTTTTGGCGTGTTGGAAAATAGTACACACTTAACATACAACCGTATCATAATTAAGAGACGGCCTCATATTTATGCTTTTGACATTATCAAAACCGAGTCTCCTTACACACAACAATAGCTTAAAATGAAGCGGTCTCGATTTTGTGATTTTGGCAATACCAAAACCGAGTCGTATTCACACACTCAAAACCGAGGCGGTTTACAAACACCGTATGTTTAAACACATAAATGTGAGGCGGAGTCTCTCAATTGTGCACGCCTCGGGTTTGGGTATGTTAGCACTTTTACCTTTTCACTTATATCTTTCGTTGTAAACGTGATAGACATACATGGAATAGACAGTTAGAGTGAGAAAACACTAGGCAAGCTTAAACAATGTATAAGTAGTAAAAAATATGCATAGATCACTGAGGTCTCGCTTTTGGGTACTACGCCGGGTGTAAATCAAACGCCTCACATCTAGGATTCAGCAAACAAGGGTGTGTGTGTGTGTAGCAACTATACTGCGCCCACAAAAACAAAAATTTGCTAGAATACGACAATACACGACACATGGCATACGATAAATCTGAGGATAAATCGCTCAACCGTGCATGACAGTTGAGTCAAAGAGTAAAGTTATATACCGGTATGTATGAGTAGTGTGTGTTAGGTAAATAAAGCGTATTTTAATGCACATATTTTGTTTAATTGATCGTTGTGCGCCATCTACCGGAATCCAGAATAACCATCTGCACGATTAGTTAGATTGCCAGCTTACCACCGAAAGTTTAATGAAAAAAATGTTAAAAACACCTGATTAAGAATTCACTATTTTCTGATGCGATTTTATGAAAATTTTGTGTTTTTATTCATAAAATAAATAAATATGATGAACCAGAACAGTAAAATGCTATATTTCGTCGATTTCACACAAATTTTATTTCCAGCGAGACAAGTAACGCCATCTAGCAATGTTATTTTTAGTATTGCGAACCGTACAAGGAGATAGCAATCTATCCTTCCTTTATTTATCTACGACTTATATTTAAGCGTTTTGTCCTTGTCTTTTCGATAAAGAAAGAAAAAGTCAGGACGCTTAAAATAAGGTTAGTCCTGTCAAATAAGTTAAGACGTGTTATGCCGAATCGATACTATTTGATGTGATTACTTTGCTGGTTGGGTATTATCTAATTTTTGTTTCTATAATTATAAGGATGCAAATAAGTAATATATCATGTAATTTATAGGTAGGTATACCCATAAATTAAAATTCTCATAGCTTAATGTTTAAAAGATTTTTTATTTTATTTTTCACAGAATATACGCCCCATTTTAAGACATAGTTTTCATTATTTTAGTATATAAATTAACCATTATTTTTTAATGATTTTTTAAAGAATTGTCCGATGACCTTGTCACTTGAGAATTTTAGACATTATACTGATTGTGATGTGTGATTGCTTATGAAATAAAAAACCGGCAAAGTCATCTTTACGTAAACACATATTACCCTGATTTTTTTCATATTTTTCGGTCCACCGGTTCTGGAGATAAGAGGGGGGACATACAATTTTTTATGGTTTTTCAAGGATTTCTCGAAATAGATGCAATTAAATATAGCCAAACTATATATTTTTACAATTAGCTTTTTAATACCTACAATTTGATACCCTTATATATATTTTTTAATTTATTATACTTATTTCTTTTTATATATATATTTTTTTTGTTATCGTTATTTGATATTGTTTATCGACGTTTTCAAGCCCTACTTGAAACAAAAATGACAAATGAATGAACGACTGAATGATGTAATCCGTACCACTTACGTTAGCAACATCTTCGGAGCATTGCCGGACAAAATGAGTACTTTTTAAAATTACGTATAATGTTTTATTTTATATCACATTTTATTGATTTTACAATAATCTAGCTACTTTTATAAATAAAATTGTACTTACGAGTGATAAGAAATATAACTTGTTCTGCTACTATAATTTTTACAAAACAATACGGCTCATTTCACCATTTTACACGTTATCTGACAACGTATCTTTAAACCCTGACTTATATTCAGTGTACATGGCAGAGGGGTAAAGGCGAACGTCGCCAATGTTTCGGGTCCATTTCGTCCAAGGTTCCGACCATTATCTGTAATAATACAGATCACGCCAAACTTCTAGTACGCTCGGAAGTTGCTCTTCCCAAGAACGGCCCATACATTTTGTTCCTGCTGATGCGAATCGCCCCGCGTTTAGAGGGGACTAAAACTTTGGCGAGATCTGTACTCGTTAACTTGTAAAGCCTACTTAACTGTAATAGTTTTCCTTTTATTTTCGTTATGTATACTACTGCCGTGATTTTTTTCACGTCTATAAGGAACTATAAGGGTTACTTGTAGTTGACTACGGAACCCTAAAAACGGGAAACAAAGCGTAAAATGTGTAGAGCGTCCGCACACGGTAGAGTCGTGTCAGTGACGTCAAACCGATCAAGTGGGCAACGCGCTCATTTCGGCGGGCGTTTATCAGTATATTAATTTTACTTCAAACTTTGATTGTTAATATCTCTGTAAGTACTTGGTATTTTTCGATGATTTAAAAACTTTTAGCCATGTAAAAATACTTCTAACGCTATATGCTTATTTTGATCTATAATCAACACTTTTTTCATATTTTTAGGTTTACCAGTTTCAGAGATAAGGGGGGGGGGCATACATAATATATGTTTGTGGTTTTTTAAAGATTTCTCAAAACCAGTGCCAGTAAATATAGTAAAAGTATATATTTATACAATCAACTTTAATATCTACAATTTGATATCCATATTGTATTTTTAGAATCATATTTTTTTTTCTCACTTTTGTTTTGGAAATATTTTGAACAATTTAAAACTTTTTATGTTTTTTTACACTGTAATATGTGGGCAAATTTATGCAATTTTTGTGTCAAATTTTAAGTCTTTATCTTTAACGGTGCCAAAGTTATGAGGCTGTGACATACGGATGGACGGACAACGGAGATCCACTATAAAGGTTACTTTTGTGCCTTTTAGGTACTACGGAACCCTAAAAATCTCCTCTATGATCAAAATTGACTTCAGTGCTAGAAGGATCTGATGGTGCGTGGATGACAGTGACAGGAGAGCGCAGATGTTAAACAAAAGGCAGCGGCGTTAGTTCCGATTTTGGACACAACCAATCCACGCGCCATTAGATCCTTGTAGCACAGTCTACCGATCGATGGGTCGTCTAAATTCTAGTACACATTTAAGCTTGTCAAAATTCGTCTTAATTGTTTGGTAATAAAAGCTACCCAATGAAACTTCAATGGACCGATAATTATGTCGATTCGGTGTAACACGACTTAACTTACGAGTACTTGACAGAACTAACTATTTAACTTATTAAGCGTCCTGTCTTTGTATTTTTGATACAGGAAGAAAAAGACAGAACACTTAAATTAAGTTTAGCCATGTTAAATAAGAAGTGTTACACCGAATCGATACAAATATCGCACCAAAAGTATTTTCCTTGTTACTAACCTACTATTAAGTCTACTAATATTCTACGTATTCATAGTTGTCCGAAATAAAAGATTTTTAATATTATTATTTACTTAGTTCAATTTATTTGCAACTTAGTGGGTACCTATATTGATATGTATTACATATATTTATACAAACACACGCTTGAATACAAAAACAAAACTAATTCACTTTCTTTTTTTCATCACAAAAAAAGAGTTGTTTGCAAGAAACACATTCATTGTTACAAATGATCCAAATACACCATATTCACGGATTTTAACAGAAATCTGCGCTTCCTGTACTGTGAAAACGTAGAAAATTTTTGTTCAAATGTGTTTTTTTTTTTGACAAAAGTATAAATCTTAGTACATTGTTTATACGTAAGATCCCTAGAGAAAAGATTAATAAACCAAATATATTTTTTTCAATACAAGGAGAGTCCGAATTTCTTCAAACGAATCCTAGATAGACTGGAGTTGGTCATGCTCTAGGCTCAGGTACAGTCTTCGCTATATTCAATCAAAGTAAAAAAAAGCTAAATCTTTGAAGATATCGTGTATATAGTCTGAATAGTGACAGGCAGGTTTTCTTCAAGATAGCCCCTGTTATCTGCTGAAGGTAGACTATTGACATTATTGTCTGCTGAAGGTAGACTATTGACACTGTTACTTTGAGTCGTGATCGGGCTGGTATGAGACTTGGTAAACCTGAAAATAAAAAATATGTTTTAACATTACCCATAAATAACCTATGCATAGTTAATCAAAATGTGTCAAGGAAAATTGCGTCAAATTAGAGAAGACATCATACATTATAACACAAGCAAGAGCATGGACATGTAAAGATACATGTAGAGAGGATGAATGAAGGTAGAGTGACGAAAGAAATGTATGGTGCGGGAGTCGAAGGTAGAGCTCAACATGTAGAGAAGATGAGTGACATTAGAATGACGAAAGAAATGTATGGTGCGCAAGTCGAAGGTAGAGCTCGACATGTAGAGAAGATGAGTGACAGTAGAATTACGAAAGAAATGTATGGTGCGCAAGTCGAAGGTAGAGCTCGACATGTAGAGAAGATGAGTGACAGTAGAATGACGAAAGAAATGTATGGTGCGCAAGTCGAAAGTAGAGCTCGACATGTAGAGAATATGAGTGACAGTAGAATGACGAAAGAAATGTATGGTGCGCAAGTCGAAGGTAGAGCTCGACATGTAGAGAAGATGAGTGACAGTAGAATGACGAAAGAAATGTATGGTGCGCAAGTCGAAGGTAGAGCTCGACATGTAGAGAAGATGAGTGACAGTAGAATGACGAAAGAAATGTATGGTGCGCAAGTCGAAGGTAGAGCTCGACATGTAGAGAAGATGAGTGACAGTAGAATGACGAAAGAAATGTATGGTGTGCAAGTCGAAGGTAGAGCTCGACATGTAGAGAAGATGAGTGACAGTAGAATGACGAAAGAAATGTATGGTGCGCAAGTCGAAGGTAGAGCTCGACATGTAGAGAAGATGAGTGACAGTAGAATGACGAAAGAAATGTATGGTGTGCAAGTCGAAGGTAGAGCTCGACATGTAGAGAAGATGAGTGACAGTAGAATGACGAAAGAAATGTATGGTGCGCAAGTCGAAGGTAGAGCTCGACATGTAGAGAAGATGAGTGACAGTAGAATTACGAAAGAAATGTATGGTGTGCAAGTCGAAGGTAGAGCTCGACATGTAGAGAAGATGAGTGACAGTAGAATGACGAAAGAAATGTATGGTGCGCAAGTCGAAGGTAGAGCTCGACATGTAGAGAAGATGAGTGACAGTAGAATGACGAAAGAAATGTATGCTGCGCAAGTCGAAAGTAGAGCTCGACATGTAGAGAATATGAGTGACAGTAGAATGACGAAAGAAATGTATGGTGCGCAAGTCGAAGGTAGAGCTCGACATGTAGAAGATGAGTGACAGTAGAATGACGAAAGAAATGTATGGTGCGCAAGTCGAAGGTAGAGCTCGACATGTAGAGAAGATGAGTGACAGTAGAATGACGAAAGAAATGTATGCTGCGCAAGTCGAAAGTAGAGCTCGACATGTAGAGAATATGAGTGACAGTAGAATGACGAAAGAAATTTATGGTGTGCAAGTCGAAGGTAGAGCTCGACATGTAGAGAAGATGAGTGACAGTAGAATGACGAAAGAAATGTATGGTGCGCAAGTCGAAGGTAGAGCTCGACATGTAGAGAAGATGAGTGACAGTAGAATGACGAAAGAAATATATGGTGCGCAAGTCGAAGATAGAGCTCGACATGTAGAGAAGATGAGTGACAGTGGAATGACGAAAAAAATTTATGGTGTGCAAGTCGAAGGTAGAGCTCGACCAGGCCGCCCTAGAAGAACGTATGCTGACTGAAAAAGGGCAATGTCAAAAGTACTTAGGATAGAAGAGCTTGTATGACTTGATTGATGGATGTAGAAGATTCGAAAAAAGTGTGTCAGGATTGTAGCAAATGGAAAGCCTCTAGGAGACAAGCGTGTGTATATGGATGTATGTATGTAAGCAAGAGCAACAATCTTAACAAACCTTGCAGGAGTGAGAAAAACAATCAGCAGGTTGTTAGCCGGCGCTTCAGCGATCAACCATATGACGAATGATGCGAAGCAGCCACAGACGACGAGGCCAGCAGACTCTTGGAACTGCAACCATAATAATTGTTGGAGAAAAGTAGTAATATCACACGCACCCCTAGATGAAACTAGGGTTGCCAACTTTTTTTAGAAGAAAAAAAGTATATCTGATTTCAAGGAAGGTAAATAAAAAGCACGGTACTTTAGAAAAAAGTATCCTTTGTTCAAGGGAATTAAAATATTTTTTGAAAAATATATCAAGGCTGCCGACGGTAGAAACTAGGAAGGCCAGGCTCCATACTAACATCCTCAAATCCTTTCGTGAAACTGTATTTTTGTGCTCTTTGCAGAAACACAAACGCACAGCGCGCACAAGTCATACATTTTCCCTCGGATTTCTTAACGGCTGTGTTTCACCTCACAAATTCACCTCGTATATTACTTTCTGACATTACCATACCTATAGGCGCGTAGCAGTACGATTCGTACTTATGATATTATTAAAATTGTTTATCTTTGCAGGATTAATTAAGTATATATATTTAAAGATTATATTAAAAACTTAGAAAATTTAGGATGTTGCTGTAGGTATTATTTAGGTATTTGCAATTATTTAATTTAAAAGGGTCATTACAAACTTAGAATTAAAAGTTTAGATTTTATCTGACATAAAATATGCGTATTTTGTTGTTATTCATTTATTAGAAAGATTGCATACATGGAAATTAGGAAAACTGAAAATTGTGAAATACTCTTTCAATATATTATTAGAGGGACTTAAGTATGTTTGCATCAAATGGTATTATTTATCTTGACCTAAAATAGAAATATTAGAAATTTATTTAGTATGCTTTTCGGTTTAATTAAGTTTCTTTTCATATTATGAGAAATACAAAATTAGAATTCAAAAGTTGGCAGCTACCTTATCATGATAATATACCCGATCAACATTCAAAAGATTAGAAAAATTCGTACCCGTAATTTTAAGAAAACATAATTTCTATGATCATGGCATACAAACAAAGGCGCGGGGTGCAGCGCGGGGCCGGGGCGGACTCCACGCCACGTGCCAATCAGCGACGGATGGAGTTTGCTCGCGCGCAATTCACAAAGCGGCGAGGCGGCGTGTGAGTAGATGGCGATCCGTCAAGATGAATGAAAAGTGCGTTATTTGTGGGAGGGAATCATTTGTCATCTAAATATTTCTTTTGCCGCCAAAAAATGTTTTCTGCTGCAAAAGAAATATTTAATAGGATATTCAATAGGTAAGGAATGAAAGTACATGATCAGATTTACACCCTCCTGTTTTAAGGCGGCCGAACTTTGGTACCTAATTAAAATAATGGCTCTAAAATGCCTTTGAAAATTTCACCTTAAAAGAAAGAAATAAGGTACCCACTAAGAAACCCGTTAGCAAAAATTTATTAAATGTTGCCTTATTTCGGCTAAGGGCCGACATTGTATTGTTACAAAACTTTTAACAAAAAAATAGTAACCGACTTCAATAGTTACAGCAGTCATACACTAAAAAGTTAATAATAATTCTATAATGACCGATGGTACCGAAGCAACACTTTTGCCGACTTCTTTCTTCCTGAAACATTATGTTATCTAGAAGTCGGCGCTCTTATATTGGTTTTTATGTTGCTATATTGTAGGAAATACGCCGACTTCTAGATATCATATTGTTTCAGGAAGAAAGTGTCTCACATACATTCTATTAAAGTGAATGTTGACTTACGGAAAATACATTAAAATTATATGTGTCATGTTCCAAAAACGACCAAAAATAAATCCTGATATTTGACCACAAATTTTATGTTAAAAAAGATATCTTGCTAAGTTTCTCGACGACGACGTTGCGAAAACAGACGCACACATGCATAGACGCGTACGTATGATGATCTCGGCAGAATTTCGTATTGGCAATGACCCGAGTATCTTCGAGATCGTCGTACGTACGCGTCTATGTGTGCGTGCGCCTGTTTTCGCTAGTTATTCGGAGTAAAAATTCTATAAGTGGTTATTTTGTGACCGAACATGTTTTTTTTGCCGTTTTTATAAATAATAATACCTATCTACACGTCGCGTTGCGTCGTGAAAAGATTTTCACTGCCATCATGGATCAAATGATGAAATTAGGGTTCCTTTTGATTTTAAATAATGATACTGTGCAGCACAGCCTCACGATAGCTCAGTGAGGTCGGGCCGTACTGCACTATAATAGATTGCCGGGTTGTGAAAGCCAACAAAAACACCGCTTTGTGGACCCAAGGAGTGCAGCCAGGAACTAGGTAGAGTGCCAGATCTTCTACTGTTCTGTTTCCTTTTCGGAATACTGCTCGGAATGTGAATGAATGTGGACGGCGCTCCACCCGTTTTTATAGCACTTTTTCTGTACGCACACATAGGCATTCTACCTCACCCCCTGGAGCACTATTTTATTATTTATTCATACTTAATCATCTTATTTACAAATAATACTTATCTCTAACTTATTCTAGATACTTAGGTCTACACATACGTACTATGATCATTACGCTACGACGTCTGGGAGCGGACTGGCGGCCGAAAATGTGCTGCGCGGGTATTTATACTTCCTCAACCCCCACCTCAGGAGTATAAATACGCGCCCTCTATGGCCAACCGTCCTCAGTCCGCTTCCCACCGTCGTACCGCTAACATATCATGCTGTTATGCCTATTTACAGACTACTTAGGTATTTTCTAGCATACCTAAGTACCTAGATCGATGTATAGCCTATCTTATACCTAGGTCTTACTCTAAGACCTAGCTAGGCGTATCAATGAAACAATCATAGCAAATTATCTTTATTCTGTAAGTTCTTAATATTACCTTGTAACTATTTATTGTATTCTATTTACTAAGCTATTTTAATGCTTATTTATTCAGAGTCGGATAGCTGTTCTATCTACTTATTCATGCCTGTACTATGTTGCAGCTATCCGAGTAAATAAACACACGGGACTAATTTATTTATTTTCCTAAACTTAATACTATGCTATTTACATACTTATTTACATGAAAAGTCCGTCATATTTTCATGAAAAACGCGAAAATGTGTGAAAATGCGTCTGTTAGGTAACGCCGCGCAACTATACCCTAAATTCGCGTAGTTCACATATTTTCCGCTAGAGGCGCGCGTGTCTCGTTGTGTACAGATACTTTTTGTTTCATAGTGATGATCCTGATGTTAGGGTTATGCTTTTGACATAATAATATACCACTAGGGATGCACCATAAAAAAATTGTTTTGGCCTTATCTTTGGAACGGAAGGTAGTACCGACACCCTTTAGGTTTGCACCATAGGCGGTCAAAAAAATATATATTTTTAATGCCAAAACTTTAACGGCCGGTATCTTCTAAACGGCTGGGGTAAAACCCACGTTGATAGGTGTCTAAGAAAAGGTCTCGCCGAGATCTACCCCTCCCAAGTGTCAAAACTTTGACGGCCTGTATCTTCTAAACGGTAAGAGTTAGACCCATGTTGATGGGTGTCTAAGAAAAGGTCTCGCCGAGATCTACCCCTCCCAAGTGTCAAAACTTCAAAGGCTCGTATCTCCTAAATGGCTGAAGCTAGACCCATATTGATGGTACTCTAATAAAAGGGCTTCACGAGATCTACCTAATGGTAAAATAAAAAATAAAAAAAAGTCGAAAAAAAAATTAAAAAATTAAATTTTGCAAATTTTGATCGGCCAATATCTCCCGAAAGGCTGGTGCTAGAGAAAACGGGTTTCGACTGTTGTAAATGGCTTGGCAGGGGCTACGTGCCACAATCAAAAAATTTTACATTTGACAGGTTTTAAGAGTTTTTTGAAAGGTCTAAACGAGAATTCGGAAAAACCTGTCAATGTAAATTTTTTTGATTGTGGCACGTAGCCCCTGTCAAGCAATTTACAACAGTTGAAACTCGGTTTCTCTAGCACCAGTCCTTCGGGAGATATAGCCGATCAAAATTTGCGAAATTTAATTTTTTATTTTTTTACGACTTTTTTTATTTTTTATTTTACCATTAAGTAGATCTCGTTAAGCCCTTTTGTTAGAGTACCATCAACATGGGTCTAGCTTCAGCCGTTTAGGAGATATGAGCCTTTGAAGTTTTGACACTTGGGGGGGATAGATCTCACCGAGACCTTTTCTTAGACACCCATCAACATGGGTCTAACTCTTACCGTTTAGGAGATACAGGCCGTCAAAGTTTTGACACTTGGGAGGGGTAGCTCTCGGCGAGACCTTTTCTTAGACACCTATCAACATGGGTCTAACTTGTACCGTTTAGGAGATACAGGCCGTCAAAGTTTTGACACTTGGGAGGAGTAGATCTCGGCGAGACCTTTTCTTAGACACCCATCAACATGGGTTTAACCCCAGCCGTTTAGAAGATACAGGCCGTTAAAGTTTTGACATTTAAAAAAATATATATTTTTGACCCCCTATGGTAGGGTGCAGGTACTACATTCCGTTCCAAAGATAAGGCCAAAACAACATTTTTACTGTGCATCCCTAGTGGTACATCACTATATGAAAAGCATAACCCTAACATCAGTAACATCACGATCAAACAAAAAGTATCAACATGGGTCTAACCCCAGCCGTTTGGAAGATACAGGCCGTTAAAGTTTTGACATTAAAAAAAATATATATTTTTGACCCCCTATGGTACAACCCTAAAGGGTGTAGGTACTACATTCCGTTCCAAAGATAAGGCCAAAACAACATTTTTATTGTGCATCCCTAGTGGTACATCACTATATCAAAAGCATAACCCTAACATCAGTAACATCACGATCAAACAAAAATTATCAACATGGGTCTAACCCCAGCCGTTTAGAAGATACAGGCCGTTAAAGTTTTGACATTTAAAAAAATATACTATATATTTTTGACCCCCTATGGTACAACCCTAAAGGGTGTATGTACTACCTTCCGTTCCAAAGAGAAAAAAAAATTTATGGTACATCCCTAGTGGATGTACATTCACAAGTCCGACTTTTGAAATGATCGTTTATAACTCTGCACCCAATGCAAAGTTCATCGGCTGCGGCGATTTAGTCTGATGTTGACACTGTCATGGCGGCCGCTACCGTTCCGAATCTTTACACTGAAGTTCGGTGACAAACAAAAAAAATATATTCTAAGAAATATGATCGCTGATTTTTCCAATAGTTATGAGAAAAGTGTTTTTTTTTTAATGAAGTTACTTCGAAATAATTTTAATTGAAACATTAGCAATTGCTTTTTATATCCATATCAAATTTAAGAATATTGGAAGATATTGTTTTGTGCTACAATCGGAACAAAGTTTTATGAATGAAACGTATTTGTACACCTATCATGAACTTCTATGTCGTTGTAGATCTCACCAATACACTCAAAAATCTTGTGAGTTTTGAATACTTTTGATCTTTTAATTGCGTAATAATTAAACAGTTTTTTTATTAATATTATTGCATATGCGGAAACTAGATTATTCGTTGATTTTTCAAGCCTTATTTGAGAAGTCTGTTTTGTTGTAATTAACGTATGTATTCAATTATAAAATCGTATGAAATTGTATTGGTTTTACCACCTTAAGGTATTGATTATCTCAGAAACTAAGCATTTTAGAGCTTTTAATTTTCATCAAAGGACAAATTACCTATCGCAAATGAATGTTAAAAGGACACTTGACAATCCCTAAAAAAAAAATCGGGCAAAGACCTTACATGTTTTTTGCATACTTTATCATAGTAAAAATGAACTTTAACATTTTATTTGCTGATCTCGCGCTCTCCGCTCACCACGGCTACAAAGTAGTACAAAGCGAGCCGACCAGCTCACGACACCGTCACACGGCCTAGCGTCCCCGCCCCCGCGCTTCACCCCGCGCGTTTTTTGTATGCCATGATAATCGAAATCATGTTTTCTTAAAACTCCATGTGCGATTTTTTCTAATGTTTTGAATGATGATCGGGTATGTTATTACGATGAAGTAGCTGCCAACTTCTGCATTCTAATTTTATATTACTCACAACATGAAAAGAAACTTAATTAAATCGAAAAGCATACTAAATGAATTTCTAAACTTTCTATAATAGGTCAAGATAAATAATAACATATGATGTAAATAAACTTAAGTCCTTCTAATATTATATTGAAAGACTATTCCACAATTTTCAGTTTACCTATGTTCCATGTATGCTATCTATCTAATAAATGAATAATAACAAGATACGCATGTCTTATGTCAGATACAATCCAAACTTTTAATTCTAATTTTGTAATGACACTTTAGCTTCAATAATTGCAAATACCTAATTAATACCTAAAGCAACGTTCTAAGATTTCTAACTTTTTTAACAAAGCTTCAAATGTGCATAACCTATCCATTGTCCGAAAACTAAGGATTTTAATAATACCATAACTTACGTCGAAATTAAAACGTCCGGCTATCGGTCTACTAAGCGGACCGCGCTCTGTGATGTTGATGTACTTACTGTGTTTGCAAAAAAAGGTTGCAAAAAAGGGTTGCATACCGATAGCATCCTACAATCCTAAATTCAAATTCAAATTAAAATAGTTTATTTTGCAAAGTAGGTATATATAATACACTGTTTACACGTCAAATTTAATCCAATAAAAATATATGTAATGAAATAATAAATGTACATGAACTAAATTAAAGGTTTATTTAATTTATGTAGCAATATATATATACGATTAAAATGATAGGTAAAATATATATTATACAAGGTGAAATCCAATCAACCGCCTGAACCCACACCGGAGACCTGGCCAAGGACCAGAAACAAGGTTCAATGATCACCAACCGAGCCCCCAGCACCTAGAGCATGAACTTATTCATACATGACATGAAGCCCATGCATTCGCTCTCTCAAGGCCAAAATAGGCTATGTCAGTCATTGGAGGGCTCACCAGCAAAGCTCTAAGCTTGATCAGTCACTATGACCGAAAACGGCCAGGAGGCATCATCAGCATCATCATCATCATCATCATCATCATCATCATCATCATCATCATCATCATCATCATCATCATCATCATCATCATCATCATCATCATCATCATTCATACATACATCTCATAATAGTCGATAAATACGCAATAGATACAAATAGTTTTAGAATTCTTAAGCAATACCTATTCAAATTATACTCAACTATTCCACAAGTTGATCTAGGTGAAAAAAGCTATGTCTATAATAGACAGACAGACAAACGGACACAACATCAGGTTCCATTTTCCCATTTTGGTACGAAACCCTTAAATATGACGGATTATATTGCTTTTAACAAAGTGCGTTTAGTATAATAATAGGTCTATACCTATGAAATTTCCGAAATATTCGTACATATTCATGAGTTCATAATTCCTGTAATCCAATAGTTATTTCAATTATTGGTTTTTTGTTTCAAAGTTGATTTCAAGGTTTTACGTCTACGAATTAAATTTTGTTTTTATTTTCAGTTTGATTATACAAACTAAATCTTCAAAACCGGTTCGTCCTACTTGCCATCCATTTCCATGATAAGATTCGTAATAATTTTTTACAGCTGATACTTTTAAAAATTTAATTTATGTTACTGTTAGCTTAAAGTTGTCTCATTCATACGAGTACAAATAAGAAATGACATTATTTGTATTTGTCATTCCTAAAAAAAATGCAAAAACGTTAGTACTGAAAATTGAGTTTCCTTCAAATTCTCTATAGTAAACAGCAATGTCATATGTAAAAACCTAATATACATACAGGTAAAGAAAACCTATGAGAAACTAGCGTATGATAGTTAAATCAAAATCAAATCAAAAAATATTTATTTCACCTAAAAATGTCTTAACCGAAAACAACAAATGATTCTGTGGCCCCAATATAGGCACAGCCTGACCTGTGGGTGCCGGTGTACATATATGGTTCAGTATTAACCGCAGGTTGCAGGTGAACATTTTAAGTAAACAAAAAAAATACTTCTATTCTAAAGTAAAACAAAAACGAAACTAGAGAATCTTAAAAATCTTAGAAAGAGAAAATAAAAAATACCACTTTCTTAACACACAAATAGAAACAATATAATGAAAAGATTCTTACAAGGTTCCAATAGTCGAAGTACTTTGGACTCCTGGTGCTGAAGGCGTTCCTCAAGATAAACAGCGAATGTGTAAGGTACAATCCGTAGGCAAGTCGACTGAGAGGCACCCATGGATACCAGCTTAGGAAGCTTTTGATCAGGGCTGCGGAGCAAAAACATATATATTGGTGTCGATTCGGCGCAACACCAACTTAACTTATTTGACAGGACTAATCTTATTTTGAGCGTCCTGTCTTTGTCTTTTCGATACAGAAAGAAAAAGACAGGACGCTTAAAATAAGGTCAGTCCTGTCAAATAAGTTAAGTCGTGTTGCGCTGAATTGACACCAACAACTATTTAGTCAATAAAATTCGCCGCTGCGCTGTCATACAACATCATAACTGGTAAAATCGTACGAAAATGGAGCCAAGTTCACCGTGTAATATCGTCTTTTGTATTTGTTTCTGTAGCTATAATAAAGTATGTGTATTTTTATAACGCATCTGACGCTGTTCGTGAACTAAAACCTCCCTTATTTACCTCCTACCATTTCGTTGAAATTTTATGATAACTTATTAATTTAAGTATAGGCCAAATAGTACTTGTGACACGATGTGCGGCATTGGGACACGAGTTCATTCGTTTCGTAATAGACTTGCACGAGTGTCCCAATGTCTTATTATATCCAGTTGCACACACTACTTAAATATCTACGACCATCAAAAACAATTTCACGAAAAATTAGAAAAAGAACACGTCATGATACTGTCGTGACACTCTTCATGATGGAATTAGTATGTAGATGCCTGAGACCGATCAGAGACAAGAGGAGTAAATAGGACGTGGCTTAAGAAATTAAGACAGACCGTTATCGCTTGTGATTGGTTCTCTAGCGGTGTAATAATAAATTTGGCCGATCACAGCGCATAATTGCGGTGTTATAATGTAATATTATAATATCGGTCAAATAATGTAACTACTTATAAAACCGCTTTTGATTTTGTAATTACCTTATTGCAGTATGGGAGCCTCGACAATCTTGAAATATTTCTAGTTAGTCTACTTGCATGTATCTCAAATGCTTGGTTTTATAGAAGTCATTAAAAACGAGCCCAACATGCACCCATGACAATAAGGACAGAGAAATAGCTTTGACGGGATTTCATGGATCTCAATAATTTTCTCAATAATTCTCAATCCTAATGCTGGTAAGACCATTCAAATGCACTGGGAATCAAGATCGTGTACTTACGAACGTGTCCAAGGGCGCAGCACAGCACTAAGAGTGCCAGTCCACCCGCCCATACTGGCCGATTGAGTGCTGCGTATAGCGCACTAGCGACCGGCTTGTAGCTGCCCCATAGGAATGTTGGGCCCAGCACCATTATCGCTAGCATGGTGACCAGGCCAGCCACGGCTCCGATGGTCGACCAGGTCTATAACAAGAAATCAAGTCGCTATATTGTATACCTCAGCAGAGGTGTTCGGGCCAATACTTGTCACGAAACACCATCCATTGACGTCACAGCGACGTGTGCCGTGTCGCTGGATGGTGTTTGGTGACAAGTATTGGCCCGAACAAGAGGTTTCGCGTATTTTGTTGTTTCCTTTTGTTGCTTCTAAACTTTGTTGCCTTTTAGATTACTCGTATATTGTGTAGGTATTGATTATTTTTTCTCACCTATAAATAAATACCCGTTTCTGTTTTAACCACAATGTCTGTAGGTCATGTCTCGTGATGTAGGCACAAAATAGATACTACCAGAAGGCCGACTCGACACGGAGTGAAAACAGACGCACACATGCATAGACGCGTACGTATGATGATCTCGGCAGAATTTCGTATTGGCATTTGGCATTCACCTGAGTATCTCCGAGATCGTCGTACGTACGCGTCTATGGGTGCGTGAGCCTGTTTTCGCTAGTTATGCGGAGTAAACATTCTGTAAGTGGTTATTTTGTGATGTACGTCAAGTTGCCAGTAGCCTTGTAGTAGGAGAACATTAAGCACCCACCGGCGAAGCCCACGATGTCAGCGTGTCACTCTAGGTGTAGGTCAAACTGATAGATAGTCTATCTGACTGATCCGCATCAAGTTGCCAGTAGCTTTGTAGTAGGAGAACAAGCATCTACTAGCGAAGACTACGATGTCAGCAGTGCCCCTCGTCAGACTCGTGATGTAGGTCAAACTGATATAATCTATCTGACTGATCCGCTTCAAGTTGCCAGTAGCTTTGTAGTAAGAGAACAAACATCTACCAGCGAAGACTACGATTTCAACAATGCCTCTCGTTAGACTCGTAATGTAGGTCAAACTGATAGTCTACCTGACTGATCCGCTTCAAGTTGCCAGTAGCTTTGTAGTAGGAGAACAAGCATCTACTAGCGAAGACTACGATGTCAGCAGTGCCCCTCGTCAGACTCGTGATGTAGGTCAAACTGATAGTCTATCTGACTGATCCGCTTCAAGTTGCCAGTAGCTTTGTAGTAAGAGAACAAGCATCTACCAGCGAAGACTACGATTTCAACAATGCCTCTCGTTAGACTCATAATGTAGGTCAAACTGATAGTCTACCTGACTGATCCGCTTCAAGTTGCCAGTAGCTTTGTAGTAAGAGAACAAGCATCTACCAGCGAAGACTACGATTTCAACAATGCCCCTCGTCAGACTCGTGATATAGGTCAAACTGATAGTCTATCTGACTGATCCGCTTCAAGTTGCCAGTAGCTTTGTAGTAAGAGAACAAGCATCTACCAGCGAAGACTACGATTTCAACAATGCCTCTCGTTAGACTCGTAATGCAGGTCAAACTGATAGTCTACCTGACTGATCCGCTTCAAGTTGCCAGTAGCTTTGTAGTAAGAGAACAAGCATCTACCAGCGAAGACTACGATTTCAACAGTGCCTCTCGTTAGACTCGTAATGTAGGTCAAACTGATAGTCTACCTGACTGATCCGCTTCAAGTTGCCAGTAGCTTTGCAGTAAGAGAACAAGCATCTACCAGCGAAGACTACGATTTCAACAGTGCCTCTCGTTAGACTCGTAAAGTAGGTCAAACTGATAGTCTACCTGACTGATCCGCTTCAAGTTGCCAGTAGCTTTGCAGTAAGAGAACAAGCATCTACCAGCGAAGACTACGATTTCAACAGTGCCTCTCGTTAGACTCGTAATGTAGGTCAAACTGATAGTCTACCTGACTGATCCGTTTCAAGTTGCCAGTAGCCTTGTAGTAGGAGAACAAGCATCCACTGGCGAAGCCCACGATATAAGAGGCGGCTCGTGTGTGACTGGGGGTGTACGTCAAACCAAACTGATCGTTTCTACGTGGGTTCTGGACGAATCTGAAACATATAAAAGATAAGTGAGAGGAATTCATCTGGGTACCACGTATCTAATGGTCTGATAGTTAGTCCATTCTGGACTACAATAGTTATTTGATACGAAGACAACGTGTAAAAGTTAACTAGCACACGATAAAGAAATTAAAAATTCCCAAGCTTTGTTGCCAGTTTTTAAACAACTCATGACTAAATTCATCACTAAATCCATGACTTAATTCATCGGAACCCCTAGAACCGAAATTTGCTAGCAGACGATAAATAAATTGAAAATTCCCAAGCTTTGTTGCCAGTTTATAAACAACTCAATTCATGAATAAATTCATCGTATCCCCTAGAACCGAAATTTGCTTTCGTAAAATGTTGTGTCAAGACCGAAATAATTATCCGAAACCATTTATTAGTCTATGTCCGAAACTTATTAAATCACAAGTAGAGCTAGGCAAAAGACAGAAGATCATTTTGAAGCATAGATAAGAGTAGTATAAACCATAAATTTTAAGAGGCTATGCGAATTTCATTTTTTTCACTGTCACTCCAAGTAAAAAATCGCGCAGTGTGAGAGGGGTGAATTCAGGGCAAAAGGGAAAAAAGTTGGTTTTATATTTTTATTAAAAAAACTAAAATAGCTAGCAAAATTACAAATATCAAATCTCTAGATAATGTTAAAACACACATAATAAAATATGTTTGAGTTCTCTGTATGGTTTCTATTCGTCAAACGAGTAGAAAGAGTGTGTTTGAAGACTTCATTTCAACAATTATTTGTATTGAGGAATATTTAGCCAAACATGTTTTCCAATTTCAAAACCCTAGATTATATAGTCAAAATGCATATACCAGAAACCAATTATAATTTTCTGTGTATTTCATGAAATACACAGAAAAGAAACACTCTTATTTTTTTCGCATATCGCCTTAAGGGTGCAGACAAAGAACAGGGAATGTCCATCTGAGTATATTTCGAGTAAAACGCATTTTAAAGTTCGACAGTATGAGCATCTTTTTAAAAGGACTGTAAATACAGTTAATTAATTACTTAAAGACATTCACTATCACCTAATATGAAATTAAACATAATTTCTACCAGAAATATGAAGGGATGTTACCTAAATCCAATATTTTTTTCCCTACAAAATATTTCAGTATTAGCTAAAACCACACCAATTTGTTGTTTCGCTGCGTGATCACTAGTATTACGCGTCCAAGAACGAGAGGCCAAAGAGCCAACATATAATCACCTCTATGAAAAGCAAATAAGGTCTTTGCCATTAGAATTATTGTGCTGGACGGGTAATAAAAAAAGTTGCTAGGGTATGCCATCCTCTTAATACTTTTAGCTCCGGAACCCTATATAACGTTCCTGCAGCGTACCATTTCATCATCCATAATAACTACGTGATTTGTTGCCTCATCTCAGGTCACTGTAGGTTGTACGCACCTAATTGTTATAGCAAAATAAAGATGCATAATTAAATGGAACAATAAAAATAATCAACGACACGCGATCTCGTCGCACCTCGCCTGCGGTTGTAAACAAACATTGTTTCTGTGGAAAATAACCGTATCCTAAGTGAGTAATGAAACTCGAAGACAACTTGTGTGTACCTATATCCAATATACATCCATCAGCCTCATTCGTCCACTGCTGGACATAAGCCTTTCCAGGACTTCGCCATTCCCGGCGGTCATCCTGGAAGAATTGCCTATACTCACACAAGCTGGGCAGGCGGGTTGGTGAGCCCGGTACCGGAACCCTCGCACTTGTGACGCCACTGCCCGTCACCAGTCTGTTCCATATAAGGCCCGGCTGTTAGAGATGGATATACCGAAATCCATCGGTCCCAGGCATGGTGGGCCTCCTGGTTTTTGCCTGTTAGCTGTCCTCTTACTCTCCCCCGAATTACTTCGAGGGGGTCACCAAGTAAGAAGGTGGTACCTTCACAGTCGAGCCCGGCATCAGCTCTACCACCTGTACCTATATAATCGAAAGAATTGCAAATAGAGCGCTTATATATTTTTCTTCTTGTTAAATATTTTATTCACGCTATGTTCCATGTGTTAACTGGTTATTTTACTTAATGTCGGATAAGGTAATCATTTTAAAATGTTGAACATTTTAAAGATAAAAATTTTAAATCCGCTGGTTTCCTAAGGCGTGATCGCACCACATCTATTGTTCCTCAACGGGTTAACAAATTTTGAATAAAATATTTTTGGAGAAAAGACAAACAATGTGCTGGTTTATTTAATGGTGGATACAAACCAAACAAACTTATTTTGTTACGAAACGTACACCAACTTGGCAAAATGTGTATAAGTAAAACGAGGTAGTAATTAAAAATAATTCTGTAATTTGTTAATATATGCGTTTTCAATAAATTCAAATTCAAACTCAAATAGTTTAAGTAGTTATCTACATAATACACTTTTTACAAGTCAAATTGAATCTTATAAAAATATCTGTAATAACGACGAACTGTAATAAAATAATAAATGTACATGAACTACATTAAAGTTTTATTTGATTAATGTATTATTATTAATTTATATACATATATACGATAGGTATGCTTGGGATATTTTTGATGGATAAAATCCGAAACGAAGATATCCGTCAGAAATCGAAGGGGACCGACATAGCTTGCCGAATCGGTAAGGTAAAGTGGCACACAGGCCATATTTGTCGCCGACGTGATAACCGTTGGGGCCGTCAGGCATTGGAATGGAGACCACGTACAGCAAAGCGTAGCGAAGGCCGCCCTCGTGCCCGCTGGACTGACGATCTGAAGGACGTTGCTGTATGAGGATGACTAAGGACCGCCAAGAGTGGCGTAATATTGGGGAGGCCTATGTCCAGCAGTGGACGAATACGGGCTGATGGATGGATGAACGATAGGTAGGCTGACCAAATCCCATCCTATCAGTGGCGTGCACAGAACTTTTTGCTGGAAAAGCAAGCAATTGGTCAAGAATAACAATGAAAAAAATATGAAAAAACTTAAATATCACTTTAAAAAAAAAAGTTTGTATAGGAAATTTTCACTCTAGGGTAGACATTGTCTACCCTGGCGTCATCAATTTTTTTTTTTTTCAAAATGATTTTTAATTTTTTTCATATTTTTTTTATTGTTGTTCTTGACCAATTGTTTGCTTTTCCAGCAAAAAGTTCTGTGCACGCCACTGCATCCTATGTACTACATACTAATAGGTTAAATATATAAATACATATTCACCTCCGCTCATTCGATTAGTCTTGCTAAGAAGAAGGGCAAGAATTTTAGCAAGATCATGTACTTTTTTTTAGCATCGGGAGACACCTGAATCAGATGCCTAGAACCTGTTTCACCAACCCTCAGGTCATGCACGAGTCACGGAACTCTTTGTTAAGCCAAATTTCGTGTTTCTAAGTAGGTGTTGCCTTGGTCACAGTATAAGAAAGTAGACAGTATTCTATCTTCATACAAAAGGGCCGAAACGAACCCCTCCCAAAACTCGGTTTAACTCAGTTTACGATAGTCGCGGTTGCACCGCAGTTACGTACGCATGTTGCCGCGTTGACACTGTCAGCAGCTCCCGCGTATTTTCGTAAATTATTGCACGAAATTTTAGAATATGTTGTGCATTGTATGGTTGTTTAAATTAAATAATGCAACAATTAAATATAGCATTATCAAATACGTAAACAGTCTGTTGGCAACCCTAGCGCGTGTTTAGGCACCGAGCGGCCTTAGGTATTGATTTCAAGGACACCGCCCACTTAAACTACTGTCTACTTTCTTATACTGTGCCTTGGTCGTAGTGAGTGAAAACTACTAGTAGCTGACTACTAGTTTTGGTTTCATTCACATTGAGAAACTTTTCGTTCTAAATATCAACTTCGTTAAGATATGCCTTGAACCTGCTTTTGCATGACTTTGTAAGTAGCAACATAAAATCATTGAATGCCTTGTGCGTTGCGTGCTTCACAAGCTTGAACTCGAGAATGGCAATGACTTGACAATGACAACATTGTCGTCATCATAAATGACAACATTGTCGTCATCATAAATGACAATATTGTCATCATCATAAATCAGATGTGATGAGGTTTCGCATTAAATTATAGACGTTACTAAATAATGGTAAAATAATTTTTAAAAAGTATTAATGACAACGTCTTACTAACGAAGTTACACTCCTCGTTTTAAAG
Organism: Ypsolopha sequella; assembly: GCA_934047225.1. Lineage (NCBI taxonomy): Eukaryota > Metazoa > Arthropoda > Insecta > Lepidoptera > Ypsolophidae > Ypsolopha > Ypsolopha sequella. The sequence continues at coordinate 13,087,640 of OW203991.1, forward strand.
CGAATTGATACGCAAACTGCAATTTGGACCTGTCTTTGAAGGCCTACTCCTCCCACACGGGTGGTCCAAAAACTTTCATAAAAATATATGATAGGCATTATAGAGTCAAAAATCAATTTTAAGTTTCATAAACTGTTTTTCTATTGTAAGTTTTGACAAAAAAAATCGAAACTCATCGAAAGTTTAACATGATTAACACAAGAATTTTCTTACTCCTTCCAAACGCCTAAAGTTATTTTAATTATTATTCCATCAAATTATAGGACGTTTTTAGATCTAAAAAATTCAAGTTCAAAATATTTTTTTCGTTCATGGCGTCCATGTGAAAAGTATTATTTTCTGCTATTTTGCGCTAGCCGGAGACGCAGTGGTTTCACACACGCCACTTTTCAAGGCTCACTGAAATGAACATTATTTCAATGTCGTTTCCGTTGATATTTGTACCGACACACATCGAGTTGCTTATTTAGCGTGGTCATACGCCTTAAGAAACTACACTCTCTTTCTATTCTTCATGCCATTGCGCACTCTGCCCTTTTGAATGAGCCTGTGTTGATGTTTTAAACATATTATTAAAAATAATAATCTTAATTATTATTAGAGTGCATTACCAGCTAGAAATCAATCAGAAACAAATTTAAAATCACAAATATTTTTGAAAAATTCCTCGGGCCAGGATTTGAACCTGCGACCTCCTGCTTACATGACAGGCGCGGTACCGACTGCACTACCGTGATCGTGTTTGGAACGACGAATTTTTCCACCATATCTATGCACCGAATTTTTGTAACTGCTTGATATACCAGCTTGTAATACACATACTGAACGCTCACGAGGGCGTTATGTGATTTCACGCCTTGCTCATTCTGAACAGAAGGCGCTGTTGTCACTACAATACCTGTTGCATCAGACAGTTAAGAAATTCACAGTTCTCATTAACTAAGATTATAAGTTTTTATCGCGAAATCCATCGCTTTGAATACTATAATTATTATTAGAGTGCATCACCAGCTAGAAATGCTGAAATTTTTTCAAAAATATTTGTGCTTTTAAATTTGTTTCTGATTGATTTCTAGTTTGTAATGTAATGTTTGTAATAATAATTAGAGTATTCAAAGCGATGGGTTTCACAATAAAAACATATAATAATAATCCTAATAAAAATTAGTATTTTTGGGTACCATACCACACATGGTAAAGGGCACTTAGCACAAACGACATCAACGCGCGCGGCAAGTACTAAAAGTTTTTTTTTGCTGCTTTTTTTTACCCATGTATGTAGATTGGCCGACCATATGCCCAGTTTAATCAATCCAACTATTTATAAGTAATGGTCCGGACAGGTGGACGGACGAAGAACCGGAAAAAGGCATGCCAAGTTCGTCCGTCAAAACTGAATAAATAGCTACACATACAAGGTGTAACAGAAAGGTGTAACCATATTTGAAGAGCTTATTCAGTCAATGGTATGGAACAACTTTTACTATGGAGCCAAACCTGAAATCTCAAAAAAAAAAATTTGCCCTTCCATACATTTCAGCCGAGCGGCATTGCATTTTTCTATGAAAAAGTTCATTTTTTTTTTCGAGATACAGGGTTTGTTCCATTGTAAAAGTTGTTCTATACCATTGACTGAATAAGCTCTTCAAATATGGTTACACCTTTCTGTTACACGTTGTATAACAACTAGTATAGACTATGCACACGTATGAGACACCATATGAACCCACGACGATGATAGCGTATGCGAGATGAATGATACAGTCAAGGTGATGCGTAAATAAAGAAGCAAGCTTACTCAAATGTAAACAGCTGTACAGCTGGCAGCTGGTACACGTACACGATGATGCCAGGTGTGATGAAAGCCGCGACTGCGATGACGATTGCCAAGGTCAGGCTGGTGCGTGGAAGTCGCTTGAACAGCCAGAAGAGTATTACAGAGATCACGAAAAAGTGGAAGTCACACGGGATGTACCAAGAAATTACCAAGCACTGAAAAGAAGAAAAGTGTAATAAATTTAAAGATTTGCTAACATATACTCATACTACATATTATCAGTATATGTTAGGTAAATATTGATAGTTATAATTATAAACAATTTTCTCAAATACAAAGACTATACATTTTGGGCGCAAGGAAGGAACCTCTTCGATTGGCGTAAACCCAAATACTACCACTGATTATTCAAAATACACCTGCAATATACAACAATAATACTGGTGGTAGGCATTGGCCATAATTGTCATCACCCTCATGATTAATCCATGCCACCAATTGACTCATGGTGTTCCAGCGTGACGTCATGGGAAGCTGGGTCATACCGTGAAAGGGTTTCAGAAAGTTGGTAGTTATTAATCCTTCTTTGGTCACCGAATTCAGTAGATTTTGCAAAAGTCCCTATATAACGCCCTTCCCGCTTTCAGTCTTCCACTTTCTAAGCAAGCACTCTCCATCTGAGGCTTACGGGCAATGGGTAAAAAGAAATGCCAAGAGGTTAGAAAATATTTAACGGGCAGGTAGTTGCCAACGACCTTCAGTTGACGTCTGTCAGTACAAGTATCGACAGAAACTGTATTGAAATAACGTTCATAATATTTTCCTTGTATTTTAGTGCAAAAACCATACAAATACCATTAGTGGTTTGAGAGAAATAACCAATTTTACTTAATTTTATTCTAAAAACGGCTTGACTTCGAAAAATATTTTCATGATTTTTCTTATACGCGAGAATAATTTCTTAAAATGAAGTTGTTTGTTATAGTGTAACTAACTTAAATTTTTTTTTTTATAATTTTTAACATACCGCTTAAGAGGCTATGCGAATTTTATTTTTGTCACTGTCACTCCAAGCGAAAAATCGCGCAGTGAGAGAGGGGCGGATTCAGGGCAAAAGGGAAAAAAGTTGGTTTTATATTTTTATTAAAAAACTAAACTAGCTAGCAAAATTCCCAAAATCAAAAATTTTGATATTGTTGAAACCCATCTAATAAAATAAGTTTGAGTTCTCTACATTGCTGCTACTCGTAAGACGAGGAGAAAAAGTGTGTTAGAAGACCTCATTTCAACAATTATTTCTATCGAGGAAAGTTTACCCATACATGTTTTCCAAAATCAAATCCCTAGAATATATAGTCAAAATGCATATACCAGAAAATGATTATAATCTTTTGTGTATTTCATGAAATACACAGAAAAGAAACACCCGTATTTTTTCGCATATCGCCTTAAGATAAGTAACTTTATCAATAGAGTAATTTTCTGATGACGCTGGGAAGCGGGGCGCCTTAAGTATCCAACAAAGCGTTTGCTCTAGTCACTAGTCCAAAATTTTCATTACAACAACCAATCAGCCCACATCAGCCCACTGTTTGGTCTGGACCTCTTTATGCAATGATTGCTGGTTACCTTGGTATATTTTCCTCGTGCAACTCTGACGATATCGTCATATCATCGGACCATTGAATTTCGCAATGAATGAATCCTTGACCTAGGCGGCAACTTTGTTGTTTTACCAGTCCACCGGCCGTCTTCCTGTCTTGCCCAGGCAGCTGGTTTATCTACTTTTCGACCTTGTATTCTTCTTTTATTCTACAGAATGTTTGGAACTTCGATGTAAATATTTTGAGGTATTGTTGTTATTTTTATATGTTACTTTCATAGTTACAATTTAATTTCTTTTTTATACAGGTTGCTTGGTACATAGTTCGACTAATTCCTTGAAAGGGGTTATACTGGAGATCATTTCCAACGAATTAAATCCTATCAACTAGATGTCGAAAATGAATGATCTCCGAGTTACGAAGGTTTTCAAACTTTCAGTTTAATAACCAAAAATAAATAATTTAAAAATAACTATTCCTCTATCAGCACTTATTTATTATATTTCTGATAGATGAGTGATCATTTATAAAAAAAATACGTGGCCTGAATTCCCATAATCTCAGAATTAAAAGGTCTTAAGTGGAAAGAAAACCTTTTTCATTTTGTAATTTTTGAATTTTGTGTTTTACTTGAAAAAAATATATAATTTGCGACCCCTAATTGATAGGCATTATTTGTTGGAAAACGATCCCTAGTATAACCCCTTTAAAGGAATAGATCGAATTACCAAGCACCCTGTATATATTCCAAATTTGCAACGCCTATTGCAACGGCTATAATGTCAAATGCACTCCTTCAAATGACCATTTCACATTGTGTAACTTGATCAATCAGTTTAAGGCCCTTACTATTGCCAAATGGGTACTTTCTAAAGCCTACTCCTCGTTTATGGCCAAACCAAAAATAATGAAAAAATGTATTATGAATAATCAACTCTTAGACAACATATGCAACAGTTTTCTTTTTCATACCACCAAAACTTCTACATGAATTTTTTTTTTTACTGAATGGTGTTTTTTGACCTCAAATTCCCTACTGCTCCTGAGCTGCTTGGCCGATTGAATTCATCTATGCTTTGATAAATAGATAAACTTTATAGGTATAAAAATAACATAAGATTATTCAATCGAGTAATCACGTCCAAGTGAAAAGTATAATTTTGCCCTATTTCGCTCTATCAAGGACGCAGCGAGCTTCGTAACAGCCACTATGCATTGCGCGCTGATATGAACGTTATTTCAATGTCGTTTCCGTTGATATTTGTAGTGACAAATATCGAGCTGCTAATTTGGCGATGGTAATCGCCTTAATAAAAATAATATAGATAGTAGACTATAAGGCGAAAGGTTCATTTTAAAAAAACGCAAATCTTTAAGGCGCTACTGAAAAAAAATCAACACTTTAAGAACTTGCATATCTACTTCAGTAAATAATATAATTATTTAAATAAAATAGTATATTATACTTGGAATCTTTTTTAGGGATCTGTTAAAACAGAAACGCATTCGGCTCGATAGAAAGATTTGTCGAAATTAGGTCTTTTCCGACACCAATTCTCCTGGTTTGACAATTTAGAATGATATATGGACTGCAATTATACTTTATAAGTTGGGTTTTGACAGTATCTAGGACCAGCCTATTATGTATCTCTAGTTGCCTTCTGGACTGGGTGTCTATCATTTAAAAAACATAGATATACTATCGAATTCCGATGTCCTAAGGATATCTTCGCACTTGAAGTGACGACACAATTCGTAAATAGTTCAATACCCACTAAAGGCAATTTTGAAATTTCAGTTTTTATCTATGTTTTTGATGATAGGCACCTAGTTCAGTTGGCAACTAAAGATACAGAATAGGGGGGCTGGTTAAACGAAATTTTTATAATAATAATATATTATAATAATATTATTTTATAATAATAAAAAACCGACTTTTTGCTACTTTTCCACGAATCCGTACCTCTCGCACTGAGGGTTTTTTCGCATATGGAGTAAAAGGGACGCTAAAACTTTTACGCTAAACCTACGTAGATTCTTGAATATGAAGTTCACATTTGTTCAACTCACCATATGTTCGTGGTCAAAGTAGTTGCCCAACATCAGCAAGCTCAGCCACCAGTTCTTCTTACAGTTTCCAGACTCATTTTCCACGATCCTGGGCCAGAGTGGACCTGATCCTGTATACGGGAATACTGCCACCGTGAAGAAAACTGTCACGCCAAAGGCTACCACCAACCTGGGAATGTGCATGCACAGTTTGATATTTCGTAAGGAGGGCTATTGCCTTATTTCACTTTTATTTCTATTATCTTAGGCACTCTTAAATATTAGGGCATCCGATTTAAGGTGCTACGGAAAAAAAATCGACAATTCTAGAACTTGCATATGTACTTCAGTAAAGAAGGTATTATTTTGATAAAATAGAATATTATATTCGGAATCTTTTTCTAGGGATCTGTTAAACAGATATGCGATTGAAGAAAATCGGCTCGATAAAAATATTAATTGAAATGAGGTTATACATTTCTCCTGGTTTCACAATTTGAAATGACATATGAACTACGATTATATTTTATTAGAGGGGTTTTAACAGTATTTAGTACCTGGTTAAACGAAATATTGATAGTGACAGTAGTGAATCTTAGTACAAACGCTCAGATTCAAACCCACGCAAGATATTAGCGTGCTCTACACACGCCATTTCAGCAAGGTTCAGTCACAAAATAGATACGACCAGAAGGCCAACTCCATTCAACGAGCGAAAACAGATGCACACATTCATAGACGCGTACGTATGATGATCTCGGCAGAATTTCGTATTGGCATCCGACCGACTTCGACCGAGATCGTCGTACGTACGCGTCTATGAATGCGTGCACCTGTTTTCCCTAGTTATGCGGAGTGACCTTTCTGTAAGTGGTTATTTTGTGGCTCAGTGAAGTATCGCGCGACGCCATTGGAGTTCACTTGTGTTATGACATAAGAAATTTAGAACAACTGTTTGTAGTGCATTTAGTGTAGGTAAGAAAAACGATTTACGTTTGGTTCTAATAATCATAATAGTTTTGTTCGTTAAAATCTGTGGGTGTTGTAACACCCGGTAGCAAAATCGACTACAAAGTGTTGATTGATAATTTTTTTTTTTCGGGATTTGTTCCTCCTTTGAGACTGAATGGTATTTTAGAAGTATTTGAAAAGGATGACGAAGAGCCGCTACCTGACTCAATAGCAATTTTACCGCCAGATAATATTGGAGTAAGTTATTATTTATAAGTTTCTTTTTGATTTGATTTCTATTGTACAATTTTTAATATTATTTGTAAAATGTATGTTTTGTGTAACTATGGTCTATAATAATTGACTGAATTAAACGATTTATTATTATTAATAATATAATGCTAATAATGATGTCCGAACCAACGAAGACTGGTGACGAAAACTTTGTCTCGATACACAATCTACCAGGATCGCTCAGGATCCCTCAATCAGGGGCAAGAAATAGCATTTTGCATTACTAAGTCACTGTTTGGATATGGCGACACATAATGCTTGGCAGCTGTATAGGAATGATGGTGGAAGAAAAGATCATCTTGCTTTCCGTAGAACAATTCCAAGGGCGTTGCTGGAATCTAACAAAAGGAGTGAGAAGCGTGATCCGTGTCCAAGTCCTAGAGATCATCTTAATACATCTAGATATGACAGAACTGATCACTTAGTTTTTAACAAAACAGATCAGCTGAGATGTGCATTATACAAAAAAAATACTAATTTATTTGCCAGAAATGCAAAGTCCATTTGCATAAAAATTGTTTTTGTTCGTATCATACCTTACAGAAATCTTATTTTTACAATAATAAGCTACGATTATTAATCAAAGTAACTTTTATGTCGAGTTTTTTTTTATTAATACATATTTTATTGTGTTTAGATAACTGTTTCAATACAGTTTACAGAATTCCTTTTTTTGGCTTACTGTAATAGTAGCCCATGTTGCTACCGGTTGTTATAAAACCCTCAATTTTCCAGATTTTCCAGAAAACATGGATTTTTTCAATTATTTTTCCTGAAAGCCTACCTATTCAAAGATAGACATAATGTAAAAAGATCGGTAAAATTGTATTAAAAATAGTTTAAGTAATAAGTGGGTTGTGGGTAACAAAACAAAACTATCATGAATTCACTCATTGGATCCGGATATTCATCCTTTTTAGAATTAACTGATGGACCTGCAATTATTAATGTTTGGTGGCTTTCACCTATATGCTTACCTTACATATCGTTTTAAAATCAAAATAATAGGATGTGGGAGTCTCTTGAACATCATGAGGTTTGCAGCAACAAGGAATCCTGATAGCAAGAAGAAGGTTTCCACAAAGGAGTCATCATGAAGGATGAACAAGCCCAGTGTCGAGAGTGTAGCCTAAAAAGTTAATAAAATAATAACAGATGACGCAACTTCAATCTAACAAAATTTGTAATTGTTAAACAAAATTTGTAATTTAGGGAAAATAGGACTTAGGAGAAATTAATTCAACCACCCTAATTCATAATGGAGACACATTTAGTGATCAGGAACAAGGTTCAATTGATCGTTTTTCTCGAAATCATCAAATAAAGAATTTTGTTCCTATACGAACCGGACTAGCTCAAATGCAATTCCTAGTATAGGCGCTACAGGAAAAAAATGTTTTTCTTATTTTACTTGACGTGTGTTCCTGATCACTTACCGAGTCTCCAGTATGAATTCGGGCGGTTAATTAAATTTCACCTTATATTATTTTCAAATATATATCCGGGACATTTCACAGGTAAACATTCAATTCACAGGTACCCGATCATTTTAAATTTAGGTTTGTCGGAATACTCTTGAAGAACTGTATCAGCGAGTAGGTTACTATGGGTGCTTCAGTTGTTGGTTAGCGAAACTCCGTCCGCCTTCTTTTACGTTTATGTATATGCCAAAAACTTAAAAGACTAAAACAAAAAAAAATATTCTTGAAAACAGATCAAGATGATAGCTAAGTAATTATTTGTAGATACAAGTTAAAGTAAGCTCTTACTTGATCGATTTGGCGTCCATTTATGATTGCTATTGGGTAGCTCATTCCTAATTGATGATCCATAACTATGAAGCAAATTGTCAAAAATCTAATGCCATACAAAACTTCAGTTCCCTCTTTCTTCATCCTTAGTAAATTTTTGAAATTCTCCTTTACAGAGAAAGCTTTGACTACTTTTTCTTCTGCAAAAATATTTTTTTTACTTTTTCAGTGTAAGTAGCATTGGTATCGATTCGGCATAACACGTCTTAACCTTATTTTAAGCGTCTTGTCTTTTTCTTTCTTTATCAAAAAGACAAGGACAGAAGGCATAAATTAAGTTTAGTCCTGTCAAATAAGTTAAGATGTGCTTCACCGAATCGGTACCAGTATACATCTTTATTAATAATTAAAAATAATAAGTAATATGTATGTATACAAAATATATGTAATATTCAGTTTATAGTCCATTTATAAAACTTAATTAACATTAAAAACCTACCCATAAAATAAAACTTACCAAAAACCAAAAACGCAACAATAACCTTAAACCCTGATTAACCTATAATAAAAAAAAGGCCAACTGCGAGTCAGACTCGCGTACCTAGGGTTACGTATTGTGGATGATAATTTTAATTTTGTAATTTTTTTTTTTCGTGAATTTCTCAACCGCTTTATTTTTTCTGTAATCTTTACGTAAACACATATTACCATGATTTTTTTCATATTTTTCGGTCCACCAGTTTGGGAGATAAGGGGGAGCAGTGGCGTGCACAGAACTTTTTGCTGGAAAAGCAAACAATTGGTCAAGAACAACAATAAAAAAAATATGAAAAAATTTAAATATCAATTTGAAAAAAAAAATTTTGTATGGCGCCAGGGTAGACAATGTCTACCCTAGAGTGAAAATTTCCTATACAAACTTTTTTTTTTCAAAGTGATATTTAAATTTTTTTATATTTTTTTTATTGTTGTTCTTGACCAATTGTTTGCTTTTCCAGCAAAAAGTTCTGTGCACGCCACTGAGACATATATTTTTTTATCGTTTTTCAAGGATTTTTCGAAATAGATGCAATTAAACATTCAAACTATATATTTTTACAATGTGCTTTTTAATACCCACAATTTGATACCCATATTGTATTTTTTTTTTAAATGAATTTCTGTTTATTTTATTTCTTTTTTAATATTTCTCATTTGACTCAACTTTTTTTAAGTTGCTATAGTTTTCTGTAATTGGCCAGTAATGATCTATAATTGACATTTGTTTCATATTTTTCGGTTTACCAGTTTCGGAGATAAGATATATTTTTGTGCCTTTTTAAAGATTTCTCGAAACTAGTTCCAGTAAATATAGTAAAAGTATAAATTTTTACAATAAACTTTTTAATATCTACAATTTGATATCCTTATCATATCTTATTCTTAGGATAATATTTTTTATTTTTCTCACTTTTGTTTTGGAAATATTTTGAACAATTGCAAAATTTTCATATTTTTTTACACCGTGATATGACTATATGATATGAGGCTGTGACGTACGGCCGGACGGACAACGGAGTCTCACCTTTGGTACCCCACGGAACCCCAATAAAGCAGCGGTGGCTCAGGGGTATAACGCTGCCCTCTCAATCTTGAAATCCGCGTTCGATCCCCAGTCGAGCATGCGCCAATGAGTTATTCGAAATTTATGTAAATTAGTATTTGTTCTTACTTACCACTTGCTGAACGGTGAAGGGAAATATCGTGAGGAAACCTGCATGCACTAAAAAAAGCGTATGTTTGTGCTCGAAGTACGGCGATAGGGCACCCATCACGTTGGGACGTAATAATCGTCGGTGAAACGCGGGTGTACCAAGTGTGGACTGTTACTTGCATTTCACAGTTCACACTCGGAATGCCTCTGATCCCCCCTCGGGAATTAATGTAAATAAACTAAATTAAATATTTTTACATATTATTAGAATGCAATACAAACTAGAAAAGATCAATCAGAAACAAACCCAAAGACAAGAATATGAAAAAATTCCCTAGGGCCAGGATTCGAACCTGCGACCTCTTGTTATCAAGACAAGCGCGCTGCCAATTGCGCCACCGAGATTCCTACCCAGACCGGTGAATTTTTTTCATATTCTTGTCTTTAGGTTTAATTCTGATTGATCTTTTCTGGTTTGTATTGCACTCTCATTATATTTAGAGTATTCATAGCGATGGATTTCGCAAAATAAATATAATCTTAAATATTTTTTTATACAATTAACATTTGTATGAAACAGCACTTACTAAAGGAGAGGATTTCATCATCGTCCTCCCTGTTTCTATCTAAATACGTGCATATCAGTGCATTGGTAAATAAACAGCCGAATAGAACCCTGAAAAGAAAGAAATTTTAGTCTGTAAAACATAGCTTGAGACCTGTGACAGCTGTCAGCGCTATACATGTTATTTGAGATTCAAGCATGAGAAAGAGAGCTAGAAATACAAATTGTCTAGGGCTGTCTTGCTTACACGAAGCTTGGATTCATTTTGTATATTTTACTTGTAAATAACCTGCAGAGTGCAGATTACAAAAAATGGCGCAAGTCTGAGTCAGGCTCAAAGGGTTTCGTATTACCACAAAATACGGGTACGGAATCCTAAAAATATTGTGGTAAATAACAACAATACAGATACCGTAGCAATATTAAAACGACAAAAACAAGCCGCTAAAATGGTAGCGCCCGGTTCCCGCTGAGTTCGAAACCCTTATATCTTAACCGCTGTTTTTTTTCCTGTAATCTTTACGTAATCCCCATGTAAAACACGTAATGTACGTAATGTACCATATATATACTGGGTGTTAGGATGAAGTTGCGGAAGCCGGAAACTGCCGATAGTACTCGTCCGTACGAACAATTTTTACCATAGAGCCAACAAACCAAAAAACAAACCAACAACAACAAAAAAAATCAGCTGTTCCATAGAAAAATTACATACTACCTGAAACAAAATGTATGAATCAACAGATTTCTTTTTTCTTGATTTCTCAATTTTTTTTCACGGAAAGTTGTTCGCATGGATGGATACTATCACCAGTTTTCGGCTTCCGCAACTTTATCTGAACAACCATTTCAGTTTCGCTACCATTTTGCTACCGCGTATCGCAGCGTGTAGGCACAAAATAGATATTGCCAGAAGGCCGACTCCATACAACAAGCGAAAACAGACGCACACATGCATAGACGCGTACGTATGATGATCTCGGCAGAATTTCATATAGGCATTCGACCGACATCAAGCGAGATCGTCGTACGTACGCGTCTATGTGTGCGTGCGCCTGTTTTCTCTAGTTATGCGGAGTGAACCTTCTGTAAGTGGTTATTTTGTGGTGTCGGTGTGCAAAGAGCGTATCGGAATTGCCGTTCTGTTTTTGTACAATTTGCATATTACATTATTTTTAGCTGCGAGATGTTTTAAGAGCTAAAATTATTTTTTACGATTTCGCTAAAAAACTAATGAATCGACTTTAAAATAGCGCGCTCTGAATCCGTGGCTGTTAGTAAGTTTAATATAATAATTATACAAGTTTTTTACGTTGAAAATAATGGTTATTATTTAAATTATAAAATACTTGTTTTTGCCCGCGGGTTCATTTCGACTTTTTCAACTTCACGCGAGTAATTTCGTTTTTGTGTAGTCTGAATCTGTTCATATTTTTCAGACCATACATTTTATAATACACTAGATTATGTCCGCGGCTCTGCCCGCTTTAAAAATATAATAATAATTATTTTAAAAAAAGCCTTGAATCATAGAGTGGAGATGTTTATGAGTGACGTTGGATTTAGGAGTTATCTCTTAATAAATAATTCTGGAATTATTTCTCTGGAAAAAGTATTTGGTGTTCAATTTGCGTTTAAAGTTGCGTTGTATGATGTTACGTTTTTGCAAACCCAAAACAGCATGAACGGCCGTTTAGACATGTCATACAGATCTGACGTTTCTGAGACGCGGAACATTGAGATTTCATAATTACATTCTTTAATTGTTAAGTGATCACTTATGTAAACCCATATTGTTTATACCGTTCATCATTGTCACAATCCAAGGAATCGAATTGCATCAATTTTTTTTGCGATTTTGGCGTACGTGTTAGTGATACACGCACACAAAGGTGTGTACAGCGCCATCTCACTCTTTCCCGTGAATTTTGTTCCTTTCTAGCTTCTCGATTTTTTTAAATATATTTTTATGACCTGAGTCTGGTTTGGAGTTTATTTATTGATTTTTTATTTGATGCCCAGGTAAAGTTTCTATGGCAAGGCTTGCGGCATTTCTAACCGGAATAATTTTTAACGAAATATTTTTTTTTGTTTCTTAGTATATCTGTAGATAAAGTATCTAGACTAGGCTTTATGAATATATTCTACAGCAGGAGAAAAAATAGAAAGGTACCTTCTCTAAGCACATATTTTATGATGGGTATGAATAAAAAGCCCTTAAAAGCATCGAATTATCCTATAGAAGCTGATTAATTGGATAAAAATTATTCCAGGTCTAAATCTAAATTTATTTGCAAAGTTTTATCCCAATCGGTAAAACAACACTTTTCTATTGAAACTTGACAACTCATTACTATACCATGAGGACTAAGTCATGGGATAAAAAGTAGCCTATATCCTATGCCAGATAGATCTAGACTACATTTGTGCAAAGTTTCAGTCCAATCAGTTCAGTAGTTACAGCGTGAAGGAGTAACAAACATAGTACATCCGTACATCCATCCAAACTTCCACATACTATTTGTGGATATATTAATAATTTGCAATATTCTGCTTATGCATGTTTTATGCGGGCGGGCGCGGGCGGTGCTTAAAACCATTAAAATATTTTAAATATTTTTCTTAGCTTTTTAAAATTTTAATATTTTTTTAAATATTTTTTTATTATATATAATTTATTTTTATGATTTTTTTATTTAAATTAAAAAAAAATAAAAAAAGAAGAGGGCATATTGCAAATTGTTAATACGAGTATATACACAAATTCATGATGGACTTCCGCAAAGTAACGCCTTTTTCAATAAATTTTATTATACTATTATTATAGTGGGCTGGGATGGGATGGGATAATCGGATATCATCACCATCATCATCATCATCATAAATTCTTTATTGCAGAAACAAGAAGTACAAACTGGTGGATTTAATGCATAAAGCATTCTCTACCAGTCAACCCAAAGAAGGTACAAGAAATATAAAAAGTAGTTTGTAGGCATGCAGGAGAAATTCAAACTACAAAAACAAAGTAATTAAAGTTACTCTTAATCTAAACTAATGACTAGGTACCTTAAACTTACCTAAAAAACTATTAATGATTTATGATGTACTTACATATAATATAATTTTGTATACATATATATATCTTAGTTAAAGAATACATAAATAACAATGAAGACATAAAATTTAACAGGTCATTTATAATAACTGGATATGATGGGATGAAGGACCTGCTTATGGGAAGCATATTATAAAAGGTATTATAGACTCTTAAGTCAGTTCAATACTTACAAGAAAGAATAGAAAAGGCTATCGAAGCTCTCACCATCGACAGTTTTCTGGCAAGTCTGGTCAACATCGATCTGAGGACGCATGCCCGCGGTACCCAAGTGACTTCTGGCCAGCATGAGCGCCAGTAGACGCTTCACTGACTTGGGCTCACACGAGCCCGGCACACACACGCCCCAAGTTAACTCATTAAGGGCACGCGTGTACGCTGGTTGATCCTAAATGGGTGATGAAAAAAAAATAAAGCTTTTATGTTGTACTTTAATTAAAGAAAATGAGTTTTAAATATGTTATAATAATAACAATGATCTTATAATAGTATAAAAAAAATACTTGCCAAGTGCGAGTCAGGCCTTGCTTTTTTAGGGTCCCGTACATATGACCAATTATTTCAAACTAGATATATTATATATAAAATTTTAAGTTATGCTATAATTCTGTCAGACATAAAAACAGCAAAATTAAGTTGGTTGAGTATTCTTTACTACTTTTAATTTAAGTAATTTAGTAGTTTAGTCGTGGCCATATCGTAAAATTCGTCACAAAATATGACAAAATAAAAATTAATAAAAAAAGGTGGTGCAACGACGAGCGAAGTGAGGATGACCATACATTCGGAAGCCGAGCGAAGCGGAACGGAGAGAAGCGACCCCTTTAGTTTAAACAGACCTATCAGATCATGAAATAGTCAATTCTACGATATGGCCACGACATAAATAGATATATATTTTTTGGTATAAATTTATCATTATTTAAAATCCGTGTTCGCCCAAACTCCAAATAAGCGCTCTTCACCGATAATAGCCTTATTATATTTGCCAAAAATTTAAATTTGTAAAATTTATTTCGTACACTAACTTGTTTAGGCTTATAACTTTTGTATGTATTTAATTTTGGTAAATGTTTTAGGTTCAAGTCATAGATAAATGTACGAGATAAGTTACACAAATTCAAATTTTAGACAAATTATCAGCCAGCCATTATCAGCGAAGAGCGCTTTTTGGAGTTCGGGCGAACACGTTGCCCTGAAGAATATTACCTGAACATAATCCAAGGCCGACAAATACGGATCGTGAGGCTCATTTACTCTCCTTTTTACGGTATTATCAGTTCTTTCCAACTTGATATTGGCCAGGCAATACTGAGTCCGCAACTCAGGGTGGGTTTCCCTCCATGGTGCTCCTAGACACTCGTCGAAGTTACCCAACTGGTACTGGTTGCCGAACAGCAGACCTGATGGTTCTGATGCTATGGAATCCCATTCTGTGGCCGGGATGAATATGATATGTCATTTAGTTTCTATTTACGACCCTATACCAAAAAGATTACGTGTTTTAAATTAACGTTTACAGCGCCACTGTGCTTTTTTGGCACGTGGATTGATTGTGGCTAAAATCGGAACTAACGTCGCTATCCTGATAAAAAGTAAACCCTTGTTTCACAACCCTTCTGCCTAGGCATGGGATTGATTGCTATATTTAATTCATTTTAATTTGATGAAATTACTTTAATTTTTCACAGTGATTTCACATGTGAAATTTCACAGACAATGATTTCTCAGTGCAATGCACTAATATCACACTTGCTACAATTATCAGCTTACGGCATCTATGTTTAAGGTTTATTTTTTAAATACTCTCATTCGTTAGTCAAATACAAAAGTTCACCAATGCGTCACACGGGTCCCTTTTAGTGTAGCGACGAATGTAGTACGATTCGTCCCTACTCGCTCGCTCTCTCTTCTATGCGAATTATCTGTGATTTTTAACAGACTATGTGAAGGAAGGTAGCAGGTGTGACATATGAAAACGCGTTTCATATGATTTATCACATGCTACTTGTGGAATGTACCATGCCTACATCTGTCACTGTCATCCACGCCTCAAAAGAGCTTTGTCGCACTGTATTAAGTCTTACCCCAAAATGTTTAAACTTATTTAGATATATAACCCTAAAAATTAAAGAAAATATAAAGAGATATTTTTTATGGTAGAACAGGTGTCTATGGTATCTAACAGGTGGTAGAGCTGATGCCGGGCTCGACTGTGGAGGTACCACCATCTTACTTGGAGACCCCCTCGAAGTAATTCGGGTTAGAGTAAGAGGACAGCTCACAGGCAAAAAACCAGGAGGCCCACCATGCCTGGGACCGATGGATGGCGGTATATCCATCCCTAATAGCCGGGCCTTATACGGAACAGACTTGTAACGGGCAGCGGCGTCACTGGTGCGAGGGTTCCGGCACCGCGCTCACCAACCCGCCTGCCTAGCGTGTGTAAGTAAAGGCAATTCTTCCAGGATGACCACTGGGAGTGGCAAAGTCCTGGAAAGGCTTATGTCCAGCAGTGGACGAACTAGGCTGATAGATGATAGATAGAAAGATGATTTTTTATGGTAGAGGCTCGTTAGAATCTATTTTACTATAAATTAAATATTTTGAAACTATGCCATTACGAAGTAAGTGTTGATTATGGTAGAAATAAGACGTTTTAAGAGCCTGTTTAATGGTTAACCTCTTGGCACGAGTAGGTTAAAATTAGAACGTGAAGGGTAAGTTGCTATAATATTAGTTTATGCTACAAGGGCGAAAAGGAATAAATTACGAGGACGATTTAATAAAAATATATGTAACCGAGTAATTTATTGCTCTTACGCCCGTGTATCATACTACGTTTTTCAATGCATAGTGTGAGGAAATAAAACAAATATAATCTTTTGAACTATAAATTATAATTGGCTCAAAAGGATTGTATCCAGAGCCGTTAAACAGTGGAAAAAAAGTATAACATTTATGGTACACAGGAAAGGCTGCAGGTTAGCCAACCATTGTAAATAAATAAAAAAAATAATAATAATAAAGCCCTAGGGAAAAATAATCGACTTTCTGTTCGGTTTTGATGCATAAAAAGTTGTCCTTTACGAGCACTTGCATCGAAGAATATAATATTTATGAGTCGTCATTATAGTATATAATATACAAGGTGTAACAGAAAGGTGTTACCATATTTGAAGAGCTTTATTTAGTCAATGATATAGAACAACTTTTACTATGGAGCCAATCCCAAAATCTCAAAAAAGAAATCTGCCCTTCCATACATTTCAGCCGATACTTTATATTCTCTGCAAGCGGCATTGCATTTTTCCATGAAACAGTAATTTTTTTTTTTTCGAGATAAAGGTTTTGTTCCATAGTAAAAGTTGTTCTATGCCATTGACTGAATAATCTCTTCAAATATGGTAACACCTTTCTCTTACACGTTGTATACATATAGTAATATGAGGTTCCGTGGAAAGCTAGATAGACAAGCAACAATAATAAAAACAATAATTACCATAAAAAAAAGTTATGGGTAGTTATATTTGACCCAATGTTATGGCCTACCTTAATATATTTCTTTTAATGTATTGTTTTAGTTATATATATATATATATTTTATTTATTTCTTTATAATTTTCTGCAATTTTATTATGTTCGAATATATACAAAGTAACTTTTTGATCATCGTCCAAATTCATACTGGAGGCTCTATAAGTGATCAGTATCTTGGATCAGTAACAATTTTTGTTAAATTCGTATAATGACATTTCGGCTTCCCATATAAATTCAGTTCCAGTCCCGAGTGAATCACTATGGGGAGTCGAAATTTCATTTTACGAATTTCACCAAAATTGTTATTGATGCATGATACTGATCACTTACCAAGCCACCAGTATGAATTTAGACGATGATCAAAAAGTCACCTTGTATATATATATATATATATATATATATATATATGATATACAAATATATATTTATAAGTATATATATATCTTTACAAAATTCTGTTTCCATGAATTTCTAAACCGCTTTACTTTTCCTGTAATTTATACGTAAATACATATTACCATGATTTTTTTCATATTTTTCAGTCCACCAGTTTTGGAGATAAGAGGGGGGACATATATTTTCTCATGGTTTTTCAAGAATTTCTCAAAATAGATTCAATTAAATATAGCCAAACTATATATTTTTACAATAAATATTAATACCTACAATTTGATATCCATATTGTATTTTTATTAAAATAAAATATATTAATTTTACTCCTTTTTTTATATTTCTCATTTTGCTCAACTTTTTTTTAATTGCTTTAGTTTTCCTGTAATTGGCTAGTTATGATTCTATAATTGACGTTTATTTTATATTTTTCAGTCTATCAGTTTCGGATATAAGGGGGAGACATACATATTTTTGTGGTTTTTTAAAGATTTCTCGAAACCAGTGCCAGTAAATATAGTAAAAGTATAACGTAAAAAAGTTGGCCAAGTGTGTGTTGGGCCACGCGCAATGTAGGGTTCCGTAGTTGCCCGTTACAATATGCGGACTTAGAAGGTTCATAAACTTATATTTATCACATGTTTTACATAACTAACAATTTCAACCAAGTAATGTCAATGGAATTTGTACGAAATTAACATCATTCATTATGTATTTATTTACTGAATATGTATTTTTATATTTATTTATACTATGTAGGCATTTGCATATAAATTTTTTTATTTGTCCACCTGAACAGGTAAGTTGGTGGCACTGTACCTGTTTCTTTATGAACAGGTAAGTTGGTGGCACTGTATCTGTTTCTTTATGAACAGGTAAGTTGGTGGCACTTAGG
Source organism: Ypsolopha sequella (assembly GCA_934047225.1). NCBI lineage: Eukaryota > Metazoa > Arthropoda > Insecta > Lepidoptera > Ypsolophidae > Ypsolopha > Ypsolopha sequella. Next base: position 13,106,264 of record OW203991.1, read on the forward strand.
GAATGCAATCTTGCACCTAAATGTCAATCTCGGTATTTGCAAGATATAAAAAAATCAATCTCGCAAGATCTCGGTATTAGCGAGATCTTGCACTAATAAAAATTCTTTCGAAAAAATATTGTTTCAACTATTGGTTAATAAAAAAATTAAAACAAGATATCAATTCAATTAAAGGGATGTATTAAACACACTTATAATAGTTAATTATATTATTCTACTGATCATACTGAAAAACTTTCCCAAATGAAAACTTCCATAATAACTTTAAAAACCAACTGTAAATGTTCCATGGGCATGTGTTTTTTTTTTCATTTGCTTTGTTATGTTTCTTTGCAAAATTTGTTTAGTGTGAACAGTAGAGTATATGATTTTATTTTAAGATGTTAAGCATGTGTTTTCACTTTATTTAGCCGCAGACAAGGTTCTTTCTAAATCCATGTTTGTAGTCATCAATTTCAACAAAATCATGTTGATGATTTTATGATGCAAATGCAGTTATTATCTTCTCGACCCAGCAAATCTAAAGCTTTATCTTTTTTTTAAAGTAATTCAAGTGTCGTCAATGCCCTGCATCTGTAATATGAGCTGCCGCTTGATTTCGCAAATCTTGCGAGGTCTTGCACTGATAACGATGCGTGATTGATCTTGCAATATATGTGCGAGATCTCGGTATTTCGAGATCTAGGTATACCGAGATGGCATTCCCTAGTGGCACTGAATCTGTTTCTTTATGAACAGGTAAGTTGGTGGCACTGTATCTGTTTGTTAATGAACAGGTAAGTTGGTGGCACTGTACTTGTTTGTTTATGTTTATGCCTTATGTTCATTTTTAAAAGACGTTTTACTTTTAAATTATAGTGTATTTACAAAATAACAATTTTAATAAAATTATACTACAAATCTGCGACAAAAATAAAATAAACAAATGTTGTACAACATTTCTTGGGTTTTTTATTGATCTCAGATTAGACTATACTTTCTACTCCAGAAAATTTGGTGGTTCATTTTGAGCTTCGTGCATCATATACAGCATGTCTCGTTTATATAATGGGCATCCAATTTGTGTTTTAGATAGCTTACGTTGTGACTGGTCATTAAAAATATAACATACAATTACATTAGTTCAGCAAATGTTTTTTTTTTTGTCCTCTATCAAAATTTCTACTATTTACACATATGTAAACCACTTTAATGTGAAACTGTTGTATGGATTGAAATTAAATTTGCCATGAAAGTAACGTTGACGTCTATAAACATGGCCGCTCGTGGCTGTATAATTATCAAAAACAACCTAACTTTTTTTTTTATTTGTTATTAATATTTATATTTTAGGTATATTGAATTTTAGTTTTATGTCACATTAATGTATTCAATTTGTTTTTTTCACTCAATTAAATTGTATAACATCAAATCTTACCCCACACCGCCCACAAAGTGAAATTCTGTAAACTTTTCAACATCAGAAGGGTTTGATTGAAACATGGCTCCTCGTCCTTCGACCAATTTTGTCTCTTCAAATTATAGAACACGTCTTCCAAATACACACGTTTTTCTTCCGTCACAAAAACTTTCGGTTCATGTTTCGGTTTAGAATTTTTTTCAGTTGCATTTTCACCCGCCCAGTTTTCTGTAGTAACTGATAAGAAGTCTTCTGTTTTGCTTTGATTGGTTATCAGATGGCACTCTGTTTCATATAGTGCTAGTACAAACGCGACACATGCAACTATCGGCTTCATTTTTTTTTTTTTTTTTTTATTAGAAACGCGGTATCATTGCAAAGTCTGCTAGTGCACTGATTCTAGACTTAAAAGTGGAATCATTATAAGTGAATTAATGGGAATAATTTACATTAGAATGAACTTAGACAATCAGCCGTCGCTAATTATCACAAGACAGTTCATACTTCTTTTTTACCAACTTCAAACAAAGATTTTATGAATTCGTTAGTCTAGTACTGTACCTTGTCTTCGGCTTTTCAGCGACTAAAATTACAAGGCAGTGTATAAAACCGAAATATAAAGTAAGTACATACATTAGGGTGGACCGAATTTCCACTTTTTTGAATTTCAAATTAGAATAGTGGAATTACATTGAAGCAATCTGTTCTGCCTTTTCAATGTATTATAAAATGTATGAAAAAAAAACATTTTTTTTTTTTTTTTGTGGAAGTCTAGTTACACATTAGCTTCCATAAGTTAGCAATTCAGCAGAAATAGTTCATAAAAATTACTTCGTGTATCGACATCGTAAGATAGAAAAAATCTGGTGAAATGGGATATTCTGTAAAGTTTATTAAATCTTAGATATGTCACGAGATGGATATTTTTGTATGTAGGCAGAAGATGTAGTCAAATATTTTTAATATTTTTTATTTGAACTTTTAATACATCGCTTAAAATTAATTTCACTATTGTAATATTAAATTCGAAAAAAGTTGTACAAACGGGCCACCTTAACCTACATATAAGAAAAAGTAATTTACTAAGCAACTTTTCGATAATTTTTCTTAGTTTTTTTTTATGTAAGAATATTATTCAATATCTTTACAGTTTGAGGACTGTTGGTCAATACATATTACCTAAATACGTTTTACCTTCATTTTTTAATGTATTTTTATATATTATTTCAGCTGCACCCCGCCTGCCCCCGCGAATCGAGCAGTGCGCCGGCGCGGCGCGGCGATACGCAACTTGCTCACTCATGGTCATGGACGTTCGGGCAATATACAGTAGCGAGCAAAACAATTGAAGTTGTTCATGTAGGTTTAAGGCGATATGTAAAAGTTTTAGCGTCCCTGTTACTCCATATGCGAAAAAACCCTCAGTGTGAGAGGGACGGATTCGTGGAAAAGTAGCGAAAAGTCGGTTTTTTATTAATATAAATTGTACTAAAGTTGCTATCAAAATTTCGTTTAACCAGGTCCTAGATACCGTTAAAACCCATCTAATAAAATATAACTGCTGTCCATATGTCATTCTAAATTGTCAAACCAGGAGAATTGGTGTCGAAAAAGACCTCATTTCAATAAATATTTCTATCGTGCCGAATTTCTCTAATCGCGTTTCTGTTTTAACAGATCCCTAGAAAAAGATTCCAAAAATAATATACTATTTTATCTAAATAATACATTATTTACTGAAGCAGATATGCAAGTTCTGAAAGTGTCGATTTTTTTCCGTAGCGCCTTAAGTTTTGCATACATATAACTTTTAATTATATTATCTTTGATATAAAAAACATTTAATATTCATTAGATATTAGTATATTATTAAATATTTTATTAGTTTAATTATGAATCACTTGTCTAAGTTCCTACAAAAAAAAAACGGTCAAGTGCGTGTCAGGCCACGCGCAGTGTAGGGTTCCGTATTTGCCCGACACAATATGCGGACTTCTTCTCCAAGTACATTTTATAAGTTTGTCGACTAATACAGATCGCGCCAAACTTCTAGTACGCTCGGAAGTTGCTCTTCCCAAGAACGGCCCACACATTTTGTTCCCGCTGATGCGAATCGCCCCGTATTTAGAGGAGACTAAACGTTTGGCGCGATCTGTACTCGTTAACTTGTAAAGCTTACTTAGCTGTGATAGTTTTCCTTTTAATTTCATTATGTTTAGTACTGTCGTGATGTTTTTCACGTCTTCAAATACAACCGTTTCGCTTTTTAACAAAAATTAACACTTTTAAGCTTAATATTTCGCAAATGGAACCCTGGATCAAAAAAAAGTCTTCTCAGACACCCAATATTTTTAAATTACCTATCCAACGACACCCCACACTAGGGGATAGATGAGAAAAAAAAATCATCCCCCTAATAAAAATCTTTTTCAAAATTTTACTGTACAATTTTATCGGTGTGATAAATATGTATACCCATGTCAAATTACAGCTTTCTAGTACTAATAGTCTCTAAGCTAAACCGTGGACACACAGACAGACAGACGGCCATGGCGAAACTACAAGGGTTCCTTGTTGTTGACCACGGAACCCTAAAAAGTGGGAATGGGCGGTCGAGCAATATAAAGTGGTGAGTAGAAGTTTATTTCTGTTTTTTAGAACCGGGAATTTCGGTACCTAATCTTCAAAGGAACCGGGATTTCCCGGTAATTTCGGTATTTTCGGTACCAGTTCATTTCTTTTCTTTGGTGATGTAGAAATGGTTAATGATGGTGGTTTAAGGTCACCAAGAGCGGCCAATTCAAAATTTTATGAAAATGTTAAAGTAAATAGATGATAACTGCAGATTTAGGTGTTCTATCCATATGGAATGATGTTTTGGACTCATATGCACCGACAAACACTTGAAAAATTATTGAAAACATCAGTTTCACAGGTAAATACAATAACGCTTTATAAAGTTTGATACACGTATTTTTACATCTAAAGTTGCAAAAAATTGGATAAAGTGCAATATTTAATATATATATAATATCTATAATATATAAAATTATAGAGTGTAAGAATCATAAATATTGCATTTTAGAGATTTTCTTACGTATGAAAAAAATGTGATGGTTTTCAGTAGATATATACTCTTACTTTATAACTCTATCGATTAATTACGGGCTCTATCGAAATAACCATTTAATAATTTGTTTCTTTTTTTTGTACTATTTGTATAATTTTTATCATAGGACAAATGATTTCATTTTATTATTTATTTTCAAATTGCTGTCTGAGTGATTTTAAAACCTATATAAGAAAGTTTGATTGGAATAGAATTAAAATGTGGTGTGATGTAAAAATATTGTAATTATAAATATAAGTGTGATTGCTTGAAGTAAATAATGTATTTTTATTATTATTATGTAGGTACACTTTTCAGTCACGGGCCCATAGGGACCCCGTCATTTGAAGGGCATTCATGGGACCGAAGCCAATATTGAAGAAGCCTTTGGTACCATTTAATCTAAATGTGAGATGGATCTCTCACAAATTTAAGCTCTACGAAATAAGAAACTCCAAAAATTATAAAGACACAATAAAAGAGCAACACGAAGGTAAGACAAAATTCTTAACGCATTTTTTTTTCTTTATTTTTGATTTTGAATAATTTCAGTTTGTTATAATTTGAAGCCAAAAAGGTACATGCAAATCTAATGTTTTTTTTAACTCGAAGTTGGTATTTTAGCTGCATGATTTGAGAACGAAGAGTAAATTATGACAAATTTATTAACAAGAAACTTAAATAACATAAAAAATACTAAATTATAAATAATACTTAAAATATACACTAACTACAAAGCTTAAAATAAACCTACTATAAAAACAAAATTAACTTACAAATAAAACCCTAACTATGAAAAAGACCGCCCCTCATCGTACCCGGCACAAAGGTTCCCATTACGCTCGCTGCGTTCCCGCGTTGGATTGCAATGGAAATCCTTTGCGCCAAGTATGACATTGAGCGGTGGTCTTGCCATCTGTCTTTTATTTTTCTTCCGAGTGCCCTCAGAAATGTCTTGGCCTCAGAGCCCCATACGCCGGTCGTTTCAAATGCGGCGGCAATAAAAATGTAATTTTGTTTCAGATCTTTATATCTGGTATGTTTTTGTCTAGCGGCGCTCTCAGCCGCAGATCCGGTTTCGACTGTGGAGGTTAAATGGCAACTAGCATAAGTGCTGACGCAGGTTGCATCCCATAGCAAGCATCTACCTCTCTCCCAGGGAACGAGGGTAAATTATTTTTAAATCTAGTTATTTTTCTAAAACTATCGTTTGCTCTTTTTACAAATTTTTATAAAAACATACAATTTTCATTAAAAGCATTGAATCTTTCGATAAAGATATCGGATATTATCTCCGGAGAAACGGGTCTGTTTCCTTAATTTTAGGGCGGTATATTACCAAATAAGAAACGCCAAAACTATAAAAGTCACAATAAAAGAGTAACACAAAAATAAGTCAAACATTTTGACGTATTTACTTATTTATTTATTCTTTATTTTTAATTTGGCATTTCATTCATCCTCAAACTAGTCGATATCGATAGTTTGTTTTTAACACAGTATACTTTATAACATATAGAGTGGGCACTATTACACACACATAAGCAGCCGTCACACAGATTGTCAATCGATTTTGGTGACACGATGTTTCTTTGGCTTTATAAATCTATGGATTTCTATATTTATGTCGTACACATATCCCCCGCCGCCCACATACATCTTTTTTACCGAAAGCACCCAGCAGTACTAAAGCGCTTATCGCACATAATTCAAGTACATTTTTGGTTATCAAAAGAACCAAAAGTACCGAAAGAACCGGAATCTATTTTGAATCCCGGTTCTTTTTTTTACTCCGAAAGAACCGAAACCGGCACTTTCCGGAACGTGATTTCCTGCTTCTATACGCTAGTGGTGAGCAAAACAATTGGATAATTATTCATGCAGGTTTATGTTTGGCAAATATTTAACTTTTAATTACAACTTTGATATAAAAAAACATTTAAAATTCATTAAATATTATATTATTAAATATTTTACATATCTCTTGCTTTGCAAGTACACCCTTACACCCCTGAATGCCGGGGTGTATGACTATCATTACAGCATAGGTTTTGGAATTTGAAAAAAGAACTGTCATACTCATACTGCACGAAGAATATTTTTAAAAAGTTAATATTTTTTTTCTCGGTATCGATTAATTACTCGAATCGGAATCTAGACAATTTATTTTATAAAGATTTTATTTTAAATATGGAACTATTTGTTTCCACATCGTATGTTAGATGGAATCGATTTAAAAATCAAACTGGCCAGCAAGATTTAACGCGCTTGCGTGCGTGAAAAAAAAAAAGGCAGTCTACTAGTAGGCGCGAAAGCATCGCGAAAGTAATTAATTTTCTTGTTTGAGTTCTTTTTCAAACGTTTTAAACATGTCTAGTGACGAAGACATAGATCTAACGCCCGATTTTATTAAAGAAAGGGCAAAAACAGTTGTCGAAAATATATTACCGCCGAACTCGAAAGAAAGATATGTAAAGGCATACGACGAATTTATGAAATGGCGGTCAGAAAAAAAAGTGAAATCTCTTTCTGAAAGTGTTTTCTCTGAGTTTGTGTTTTTTACTTTTGTGATCGCAATTTGTGTTTGATTTTGTTAAAAACAAGTGTTTTACAACGAACAATTGAAAATAGCTTCAATAGTTAATGAAAAGTCGTCCGTTTGGAAATGTTTCGAGATTACAATGATACTAAGTTTGCTTTGTATTTGCTGTGTAAAGTCAAGATCTCGCGAGGTGGAAAATAACCAAAAGTGAATAAAATCAAGTTTTTCCGCCAACTTACCAAATATATACTTTCTGATTAAAATGTGTTTTTATTTTCATTATTAGGTATTTGGTTGGTCGAATACCGTCTACTAATCGGCTGAATACCGAATATTAAGAAAATGCCCGAATAGACCGAATACCGAATAGTTGCCGAATATTCGTTGTATCTCTAGTAATTATCGTTGGTGAAACGCGGGTGTACCGAGTGTGGACTGTAATTTGCATTTCACAGTTCACTTTTCAAACACCTCTGACACCCCCTCGGGAATTCATGTCGTGATAATATATATAATTATTGTATATACTCCCATACTGCAATCAGCAGTTCTATAAGTACCTACCTATATTGTTTATCCGATTTTATAATATTACATAATAATACCGCGATTCTGCGCTGCGATTGGCCCTATTTATTATAACACCGCTAGAAGGCCAATCAACAACAGAGACGAGAAATAAATCGAGACCTTATTTTTTAAGCCATGTCCCCTTTAACCTGATTGGCTTTTAAGGCAGCATTACCGGAGGTCGCACCCAAAGTTCATGAACGCGTGTTATGTCTTCTCATTTTCGTGAAATTGTTAATTGAAAATATTTTTTTAAGACCATTAATTTTTTAGTACGTATTTGACCTGACTCTGGTTTGGAGTTTATTTGTTGACTTCTTATTTGATCTCCAAGTAAAGTGTCTTTGTTGAGGCCGAAGGCCGTACCATATTTCAAACCGGAATGATATTTTATAACTGATTCGATCACGTCGTAAAATTTACGAACGAAACTCTCTTTTGTTCTCCGATTTGATCCTGTGCTAAAGTATCTTTGGCGAGGCCGAACCACATTTCTGACCAAAATTGTTTTTTGATAACTTATTTGACTCCGACTAATGAATCTATTTCTTACGAAACTATTTCTTGTTCTCTAAATTGATCCTCTTCTAAAGTATCTTTGGCGAGGCCAAAGGCCACGCTGCGTTTTCAAGCGGAATTATTTTTTGATCTCTTATTTGATCCCCAGGTGAAGTGTCTTTGGCGTGGCCAAAGACAGTGCCGCATTTGTAACCAGAACGATACCCTCTTGTTCCTTGATTTGATTCTGTGTAATAAAGTGTATTTGGCGTGGCCAAAGGCCGACACGCGTTTCCGAACAAAACTATTTCCAATTCTTTGAAATGCTCCTCCGTCTTCGTTTTCGGATGGAATTATATTTTGATCTCCAATTATATTTTAACGTAAAGTGCGAACGAAACTCTCTCTCGTTCTCTGATTTGATGCACATCTAAAAAGTCTTTGGCGAAGCCGAAGGCTGAGCCGTGTTTCTGACCGATTTTTTTGTCCCTGGATGATTCAGTAATAAAGAATTGAAAAAGTCGAAAATTTCCGTAGTAAGGTTTTTGTTTTCTTGTTCTATGAATTAATCCTCTGGTAAACTGTTTTTGGGGAGATCGAAGGCCAAGCCGCGTTTCCGAACAAAACAATACCTCGTTTTCTTATTTAATCCCTAGGTAAGATGTAATTGGTGAGGCCGAAGGCCAAGCCGCGTTTCTGACCTATTTTCCTTTTTTCCTATTTTCGTGGTTTTAACTACAAAACTGAGTTATTTCCAGCCGTTTGAGCTGTGCGATGTTGAGTCAGTCAGGAGTTGTTATTTTATATATTAGATTAGATAAAGACTATATTTCTGATGGTCGCAGATAAAGTATTATGTGCAACTAGACATAATTAGATATTCGGACACTCGTACAAAACTGTTACGAAACTCACTTTGTTCGTAAACAAGCACTCGTGTCCCAATGTCTTAAATTATAGTAACATCCATCCATCATCCATCAGCCAAGTTCTTCCACTGCTGGACATAAGCCTTTCCAGGACTTGCCACTCCCGGCGGTCATCCTGGATACTCACTCACGCTGGGAAGGCGGGTTGGTGAGCGCGGTGCCGGAACCCTCGCACCTGTGACGCCGCTGCCCGTCACCAGTCTGTTCTATATAAGGCCCGGCTATTAGGGATGGCTTTACCGCCATCCATCGGTCCCAGGCATGGTGGGCCTCCTGGTTTTTTGTCTGTGAGCTGTCCTCTTACTCTCCCCCGAATTACTTCGAGGGGGTCTCCAAGTAATATGGTGGTACCTCCACAGTCGAGCCCGGCATCAGCTCTACCACATGTAAAAATGGTACAAATGTATGTAAAAATTTAATTATGATACAGTTGCACAAAATACTATTTATCTTACCTTTACCTTTTACCTATACTATTCTGGTTGTTTAAGAAAACCTTGTGATTTAAATTTTTTGCTACGTCAAACGTTACGTATTTATCCACAAATTGATGATTACCATTTCTTGTAAGAAATAAATAAAGGTATGCGTTTGTTTCAAATTTAGAGGTAGTAGTTAATAAACATTCTTAAAGTAAATATTATTTACATAATATATTATGCGCATTTTTAATGAAATGAGAAAAATTTGAAGAATAGAATACATTGTAAAGATCAAGGTGGCAAACTTTACTTATCAACAATTTCAACAGTTCCAGTAGCAGCTGTCATCGGCTGTGATGGTGCTACTCGTACAAACATTTAAAAAAAGCTAGGCTCTTAAAACCTAATTTTAAAACATGAAAGTGGCAAAAGTTTGTTTGTTTTTGTTCTGGGGTAAGTAAATAAAAATATACAATTTTTAAAGCCCTGCCATTCCAAAATGAGCATTTCGTTTAATTAATATTGTCAGTTCAATATCTCATTCACATACAAGTTAAATATATGTTACAATAGAGGATATACTCTAAACACAAGTTGATCTAAAAACGTAATTGAGTTAATTTCACTTGATAGAAAAAAATCACAAAATAAGCTCCTCAAATTGCGAATAAATGTGTTTATATCAAAGTTGTTCAACGGAGAGAATTAAAACTTTTCCTGAATTTTATTTACAGATATTTAAAGACACTTATTGACCCATTTTTATTTACTTCTCAACACTTTTTCAGAAATTCGAGAAAAACCTCGCAAATTCACTGATTATGCGTGCTCGCAGCGCACGAAGCGAGCGTTCTAATGTAGACTTTCTGACAATATCATTGAGTTCAAAATTACTTAATACGATTATTGTGTTGGATGCCTAGGGCTTTAAGACGTAAACAAAATCGCTATCGTTATTATTTTCAGTGGTTTACAATAATCAAGATATTAATCCTTTTCTAGCTTCACTAAGCAACGCAGAACTAAAAAAAATAGGAAGTTCGGAAGAATCCATCACTCTTCCAACAAAAACGGACGTAGAACTGGTTTCCTATGACAATGAAACCGCCAGTAAAGTATCAGCTAGTGCTGAAAATCACCAATTTCCTCAAATCAGTGAAATCATCAGGTTCCTGAAGGCGCAAGACTGGCCCAGCGATGAAAGAAGATGTTTTAATCAAACCATACAATTGCTGGAGTCAGTTCAGAATTTCACTTTGTGGTCCACTTGGGGTAAGTATTTCGTTTTATATAACTTTACCCGCGTGGTTTCTCTCAATATAAACAATTATATATTCATGTTATGGACCAAGTGATAAATTGGGCATTATACATAATGCCCGGTTATTATGAAAAATGCCCAATATGATAGTGCAATTTGATAATAATTATTCAAATAATCAAATTGACCGGGCATTATACATACTCTCCGTCACCTTTTGGACAAAGTAATTCAAACATTAAATTACTATTTTTTTATTTGTATTGTCATTTAACTTAAAATAAACTAAATGTTAAACAATTTAAATAATCAGACTCATTATTTGGATTAATTAGCAAAGACTTCTACATTAAGAATCCACTAGTTTTTGCTTTTAAAACTTAAGAAAAGTCATATTAAAAATACTAAACAAAAACAATAGCGTTTGAAGTCTGCCGTTCGAGCCGCACACGCTGAATGGCGGTCTCTGATTGGTCAAAGCGTGTCACGCGAGCTTCCCTCCCGCTAAATATAGCTTCATTATTAAATTGCCCAATTGTCACGTAGTAATATAATAATGACCGTGCAATGTGATAAATAATGAAGTTTAGATAGTAATTAATCACTTAGCCCGATAGAGCTAAACAATATTCATAATGCTCACACATTATGAATAATGCCCGCATTAATTACTTGGTCCATAACATTCATATATGTCTAATGGCAAAGATCTTATTTGCTTTTCATAGAGGCGATTATATGTTGGCTCTTTGGTCTCTTTTTCTTGGACGCTTAATACTAGTGATCACGCAGCGAAACAACAAATTGGTGTGTTTTTAGCTAATACTGAAATATTTTGTAGATAAAAAGATATTGGATTTAGGTAAATCCCTTCATATTTTTATTGCCTATTTTATAAAAAAAAAAAAGTTGATATCTTAACCGCGTTTTTGAAACGAACGTTTGAAAACCAAAAAAAAAAGAGGGTGGAAAACATTTTTTTTTTACAAATGTTTAAATCTGAAAAGATTGTTTATAGGTGGAATCCCTAGATAAAAGATCGATAAATCAAATATATTTTCTTCAAGATGAGGAGAGACCTAGTTTCTTCCAATAAACCCTTGAAAACCTGGTGTTGTTGATATTCTAGCGTCAGGTGTCCCGTTAATTTTTTCAGCATGGGAATCTATGAATAGCCAACCAATAGGTCGGTTATTCGGCTCGCTCCATCATTTGGGTAACTTCGACGAATGCTTGCACTCACCCTGGAGTCTCGAGCATCCGGAGCTACGCACCCAGTACTGCTTAGCTGATGTGAAGCTTGGTCACCCTGGGGCCACGCTAAGGAATCACTCGGTGGACCCGTATTGGTCGACATACACGTTTTTGCAGGTGCGGAACTAATGCTACTGCTAGAGATGTGTCTGGTAATAGTTTTATTAAGGACTAGTTTTATTAAGGGCCTCCTGGTTTTTTGCCTGTGAGAGTAAGAGGACAGCTCACAGGCAAAATATAAGGAAGCCTACCATGCCTGGGACCGATGGATGGCGGTATATCCATCCCTAATAGCCGGGCATTATATGAAACAGACTGGTGACGGGCAGCGGCGACACTGGTGCGAAGGTTCCGGTACCGCGCTCACCAACCCGCCTGCCCAGCGTGTGTGAGTATGGGCAATTCTTCCAGGATGACCGCCGGGAGTGGCAAAGTCCTGGAAAGGCTTATGTCCAGCAGTGGACAAACTAAACTTAGCTGTACGAGTGTTGATTGTGACTTAAGTGCAAGTTACCTTTGAAAATACCTCTCACACTCCCATGGAGATTCATATGACGATATATTATATTTCATTTTATCTGGAAATATTCCAGTCCTGTGACTGGAAATCTTCAGAGAAAATCTATTTTATCCTTCTATCTATTTTATCTTTTTTCCGGACGATACATCTGTCGTACACAAAACAAGATTGGTAAGATATTTTCTGATCTTGGCTAAATGAATAATTGTTAGGCAGTGGTAGTTCACAATCATCATTTTCTACCCAAGAAAAATCGGCAGGCCCTCTTTTTATCTATGTTCCAATAGTAGGTTCTAAACTTTTTACATCTTCTGGGTATACAGTCAACAAAAGAGATAAGTAACTAAGGCCAGCACAAATATTTTGATCCTACGACCCACAGAATAGATGAGGTGAGGAATATTTGGTTGATATATAAATACACGCATCAATGATCACGTATTTTTCATATCATCTATCAATCAATCAATTTATTTATTCCAAGATGTTATATATTTCCAATTAGTTTCAATATGATTTTCCAATAAGGTGTAGAGGTAAATTCTGAATATTAATTACACTATTCTGGTAACTATACATTATATACACATTTGTGTTGATTCGGCGTAACATGACTTATGTAACTTATTTGACAGGACTAACTTTATTGTAAGCGTCCTGTCTTTTTTTTTCTTTATTGATAAGACAAGGACTGAACGCTTAAATTAAGTTTAGTTCTGTCATATAAGTTAAGATGTGCTACAACGAATCGACACCACTGACTCTCCTTTTTCAGTATATTATAACAATTATTTATTTTAAGATTATTAATATCCTTTTTTTTAATTCAGGAAACACACATTCACAAACATAACGGATAACAATATACAAGACACACAAACAGACCTACAGTTCCTTAAAAGATAGTTAACAAAAATAATCTGGGAAACAACGGGGGCGGTTTAGATAACATAGAGAAACATTAAAGACACACTAAAAAAATAGAGATGCATTATTAAACCTCAAAGATTAAACAATATTTCGCCAGTCTTTTTTTTAAACGCGCCCAATGCAAGATTAAAAATATATACATCACCAAGGCCTTTATTGTAGAGATACAGAGATATTATTATTCATATGTGAATAAATTATAGTTACAAACATTATATTATCTATCACTCGTCTGCAAGTCTTAGGATCAATATTTTGGACTGGACCTGGTTAAGTATCTCTTTTGTCGACCGTACATACTCTGTTCACATAAATATACTACACTACTAAAATGCGTAAATACGAGTATAAAGATAATTTATCACATTATGTAAAGTGGGTGATATTACCTGTATTTTATATTGAATGAGTAATGTTATATTAAGTCACCATCTAAGTAAGTATCCATATAACTTACCTAGACAATTTTTTCACATTATGACAAGTCCGTGCGTAAGAATAGTTACTTCCCCGCAGTTCACAAACTTTACGATTCTTGGAATCTTTATAAACAAACCTGAATAGAATTAGAACCTTTTTATTCAGGACTACCAACTTTTTTTAAATCTCTTTCTAATCAGTGAGTAAAGCATTCCATGAAATAATCATTATAATACTGAGGAAACGGCTATAACTAGTCTATGTCAGAGACTCACGGAATTCCCAGTCAAACTGTATAATGCAGTTTTGTAGGTCATTGTTTAGTTTTTTTAAGCAGAGCCCTGTTTAATGATAAATAAAAGAATATCCCACTCTGTCTCTTTAAATAGTGTATTTTGTACCGAGTAAAAAATGACGCTTTTTCCTACCCGAGGAATGAAGCTAGTTTCTTTTCGAGTGGAATAGACATTAATTCATCATCAGAATCACTTTCTGAAAAATTCACCATGTTTTCGCCCAAATTGTAAGTGGCCAGTATCTTTTTTTTTTTGTTCTTGGTCTGCCAGCCGGTGGCGCTAATAACTGGCCAGTACCACTACAAGGTCGCGAAATAATTTCGAATGTCAAGATAAACTTACGTCAAAAAGAATCTAACCAAATACGAAATGATATTTCATACAATATTTTGTACCGACCTGAGAGTCATTTTGCAACGGGGTCCAGAAAGTTAGATTTTCGAAACTAATTTCGAGAATGTAATAGAACTTTTTGTTATAATAAAGGTAGTAGAAAAAATGGGATTTTGAAACAGTATAGTACTCCCAAACTACAATAGATAAGATTCTGTAAAGAAATACATAAGAAAATTTTTCCAAGGTATCACAGCCCAAAACGTGATATAAAATCGCTGCATCGAATAAAAAAAACATGAAGATTGTTTTTGAAGGGTCCGTAAAAATGTCAATTGCACAACTTCAAATGACCGTTTTGCATTGCGTAACTTGGTTAATCGGTTTAATAAAAGTAATATTTATTATAGTAGTTCTAATGGACTCGCATTAGCAAAAAAACAAAACTTCGACTGATGACGGCCCCATACCGAGGGCCGAAATACAACGTGTAACAGAAAGGTGTAACCATATTTGAAGAGCTTATTCAGTCAATGGCATAGAACAACTTTTACTATGGAACAAAACCTGTATCTCGAAAAATTTTTTTTACTGTTTCACAGAAAAATGCAATGCCGCGCGGTCGAAATGTATGGAAGGGCAGATTTTGACTGAATAAGCTCTTCAAATATGGTTACACCTTTCTGTTATACGTTGTATATCGAGTTCTTATCTTTTTTTAATTGTTTTAATAGTAATAAATAATAAACAGCTCAAAATAACAAAAGGTTTAAGTTCACACGATAGACAAAAAATACGAATTTACCTCTTTACGTAATTGTAATTGTATGTTTTTCAATTGTTAAAAGGCATCATACATCCTTGAAATATGTATTAAAAATAACTGAACAAATGACCCCGTGCTCTAAGAATAGTTTAATAATTTTACCTAGAAGCCAAGTTATTTAAGGGGCTCCACAATGCTAAACATCAGTTTTGTATTGGATTCAGTTCCGTCAATGTAGATGGTAAAAATTTGAAAAAAATATGGCGTATTTTTTGACTCAAGACAATTATTAATTACACTTTATAAATAAAGGTACTTTCAATATTCTATTACTTATATTACTTTTAAAAAAGCAATTCAGTTTCCGTGTTTTAAAACCGATTGAAAGGAAACCAGCACACGCAGATACTAACGAGTAAAAGCCATCTTTAAAAAAAAGAAGATAAAGAAATTATGGTTAATGCCATAATGTAGCCACGATTTCAAAATAACTGAAGTTTTGCGTGCGCGGCATCTGATTAGAGCAGGATAGAGAGCTAAAAACAAACGCGTTAAAGCAGCCCCCTTATTCTGTATCTTAGGTTGCCAACTGGACAGGGTGCCTATCGTCAAAAACATAGATAAAACTGAACTTTCAAAATTGCCTTTAGAGGGTATTGAATTATTTACGAACTGCGACGTCACTTCAAATGTGAACATATCTTTAGACAATCGAGATTCGATAGTATATCTATGTTTTTGATGATAGGCACCCAGTCCATTTGCCAACTAGAGATAAATAATAGGCCCGCAGGACTGAATTTTAGCATAGTGCAGCTCTTTAAGGCAACGTCGCGAAGAATTGGCACCTTTTGGAGTCGTTTTACTACCTTAAGTAAGAAGCTACTAGTTTGATAAATGAGAATATTCGGAACCTTTTTCTAGATTTCTGTAATACAAAAACGCGATTAAAAAACTTTCACTCAATAGAATAAATTATTAAAATGAGGTCTTCAAACACACGCCTTCTCATAGTTTGACGAATAATTATAATGTGCAGACCCCAAAAATATTTTATTATATGCGTTTTAACAATGTCTAAATTTTTGTAATTGGAAATTTTTCTAGTCATTTTAGTTTTTTTATTTTTTATTAAAAGCTATATTTTTGTCTTTCGCCCTGAATCGGTCCCTCTCGCACTGCGCGTTTTTCCGCTTGGAGTGACACTGCTTGTTGAAAACTCGATGCCTCACCTCAGTTTTTCGTGAGCACGTGTTTCTTGGTGGTCGTTACAGCCACGGTTAAGAGCTTAATTTTAAACTAAAAGGAAACGTCAAAGAGTTCAGTTCTGATTGATGCAAAATGAGTTGCTCAATCGGACTTCATGTGCAGCCTTAAGTTCAAAACAGTAGTCGGTCCAACCTAATAATGTTTTAAAGATATCATATAAATCCATTCTCTAAAACATAGCACTAGATTTTTTTCAAAAACGATCTTTTGTGATTTAATATTACAGTTTATTAATTAAACGAAAGTAATATCGAATCTCTTCTTGATTCTTGATGTTTTTTTTTGTCATAATTTTTGTCGTTTTGTTACGAAAATAATTAAGAGGGGGGACGTGATAACGTTTAAACACCAGCCAAGTGCGAGTCAGGCCTCGTTCTTTTAGGGTTCCGTACATATGACCAATTTCAAATTAGATATTTATATTTAGGTAATGCTCTAATTCTGACAGACATAAAAACTGCAAAATTATATAAAAATTTCAGATTTCTATCTCATTCCGTGTAAGTGCTCGACACCCATGACATATGGACAGACAGACAGACGGACAGCGGAGCCGATTTACCCTTTGGGTACGGAAAACTAAAAATATTATGGTATATAACAACAATATAGATACCATAGCTACATTAAGGTGACAAAAACTAGCCGTTAAACAAAGCGCGCCAGCCAGCCCCCTTCGAGTGCGGAAACCTAATAATATCTATACCGCTATATTTTTCATGTAATCTTTACGTAATCACTTATTAGATTACTTATAACAATAATTTTTTTCATATTTTTTGATCGTTTTGTTACGGAAATAATTAAGACGGGGGACATGACATCGTTTAAAAAATGCTATTTCTTCGATTTTTTTTGTATGGGGACCCTTTAGATTTCAAATTTTTTTTAATATTATTATTTGCCGTGACAGAAACCATTAGACGTAAGTATTCCGTGACAGACAGACAGCGGAGGCTTAGTAATAGGGTTTGGTTACGGAATCCTAAAGACGGCTGGATGGATTAAGCTTTTTTGAATTCGGTAAATAGTTGCAAAAAAAATGTCAGTCACGTCAGCTTTTGGTAATATTTGCAGTATCGCGACAAATACTCCCGCCGCATTGACCGTCTCGCCTGGGGTGTCTGCCTCCCCTCTATCTGCAAATCAGAATCAGCCCAGAAGTTGACAGAAGCCATCCTGAACAGAAGCAACCTCGCCATGCCGGGAGTGAAGCTCGACGTCAGCATTGACAGCTGCCAAGTCTTGGAACAGTCCGTCATTTCTAAAATGATGCATGACTGGGGATTTTTGGCTTTTGTGTAAGTTTTCCTTTACAATCTTGACAATATGTACCGATTTTATTTACGACACTTTGTAGCTAAGGGACTTTTGAAGCGGATGCTCTTTTGTCGGTGCCTCGTATGGTGCCTTGGAGCACAATTCAGAACTTGCACGTCACTTCCGTGATTGACTTCAGGAAAGAATTTATTTAGTATTTGAATATAAAAGTGCTTTGACAGGGAAGTTAAATTATATGAAAAGAATTAGACTCAATTACATTGCCTTGATATACGCATTAAGGAAGGATAATTTTTTCGTATTAAATATTATGACGTGGTTTAATCGTTTATTATTTGTAATAAGTTATCATTCATGGTTAATTGAATGACCCCGAAGTTGGTGCGCGTGAAAGTATGTTTTTCTATGTGATTGACATCAAATGTCACAACATGCAGTGCGCCTGGAACTGAAATACTAGAAATAGTACAAATAGGAGAATGGTAAAGTATGTCATATAATATGTGGTGCAACGGACGGTAAAAGTAAATAAGTTTTTTGCAAACGTAACTGGTCCAAAACGGTTAGTTTCAAGCAAGTTTCAAGAATACTTATCTCCTGGTGAGGGAGTGGTACCCGGGGAAGCCGCTACTACCCCACTATTCAAAGCTTGCGGCTGGATACTAAGTAAATCCCCACCAGCTATTCACTGACAATAATAACGTATTAAACGTGATAGGTGGGAGTCCTATCGACGTATTTCGACCAACAGCTCGATGTTCAAATTCAAATTCCAATTCAAATTCAAATAGTTTATTTTGCAAAGTAGGTATATAAAATACACGTTTCACAAGTCAAAATTTAATCTTATAAAAAAAATATATGCAATAAAATAATAAATGTACATGAACTAGATTAAAGGTTTATTTAATTTATGTAGCATTATATATACGATTAAAATTATAGATAAAATATATATTATACAAGGTGAAATCCAATCAACCGCCCGAACCCACACCGAGACCCGGCCAGGGACCAGGAACAAGGTTCAATGATCACCAACCGAGCCCCCAGCACGAATCTAGGCGTCCGACCAAATCCCATCCTATATACTACATACTAATAAGGTTACATATATAAATACATGCCTACTTCCGCCCATTCGATTAGTCATGCTAAGAAGAACGGGCAAGAAGCAGGCATATCGAATACAATTAAAGTGCACCGCGAGGATTTGAACCTCTGAGTTAGCATAGGTGAATCACATAGGCAGTCGACTCGGAAGGACTAACCTAAAATAATTATACGATAGTTAAACTGTGTTTGTTGCGTATTTTTAACCTCAAACTCTAGCTAAGAACTTCAAGAAAACTTTGATGTAATTCTAGACCATTTTAGTTTTCAGCAATGGACCCCAATTACCAATCAGTCAGTACATCCCAAAGATGCCTGCAAACAAACGATCACTGTGTGTATGTGGTGATTATTTTGACAAAGATCATGCAAGTGCATATCCGAGACTAATAAAATAAACTTGAAAAAAAATAGTAACCGACTTCAAGTGTAACAGCAGTCATTCACTAAATTCACTAAAGTTAAAAATAATTGTATAATGACCGATGGTAGCGAAACAACACTTTTGCCGACTTCTTTCTTCGTGAAACATTATGTTATATCGAAGTCGGGGCTCTCATGTTGGTTTTTATGTTCCTATATCGTAGGGAATGCGTAAATCGATTGTTATCGATGACCAATATTCTACGGGTCAATTTAAAAAAATAAACGTACAAACTATGTGCCGTAGTTTCTAGAAGGAGGGTAAATAAAACAGGAAAACTAAAGCTATGATCCCTATATAAAAACTAATTTAAATAGGCACGTATAAAAAATACGATTTGGGGCGCAAGTCAAATTCCCACTTGCCCGGTTTTTTCTCTCTTCCGTGTTACATATGTGTAATAAAATACTACTAATATATTTGTATTATTATTATGTAAATTTTATAAACTTTACCATGTTATAAATAAAGCAGAAGGATGTACTGTCGACTGTATCTCAAGGAATATTGTATTCGAATTTGACCCTTATGACATTTTCTTAAGTACCGCTGGAATAATGCCATGCACTTATTTATCAATATTTCTAATTGTGTACTTTATTGCAGCGCCTTAATAGTTTTGCTGACGATCGTAACATCAGTATGTACATACATCAACATGACCACAAAACAAGATTCTGATTCTATGCGTGAGTACCTACGTCTTCACACTTATCATTATCGACCATTTTCTGCTCGATTTTTTCAATGAGAATAGGTTTCCTACTCATTTTCAAGTATGAACTTGTTTCTTTTAAAAACAAGTAATTTGAAGATTTTCAAATGGAGCCCCGCCAGCTCAGCTGCTGCCTTCTTTCTTTTGTCAAAGAATGTTTTTTGTTTGTAAATATTTATGAGAGCAATTTCTGAATTATATGTGCCAGTGATTTTGAAAAAAGAAATGGTGAAATATCGATTAATATAACTTGTTTTAAATTTATTTCATCCTAATTTTTTGACTACAAGGTGGTAGAGCTGATGCCGGGCTCGACTGTGGAGGTACCACCATTTTACTTGGAGACCCCCTCGAAGTAATTCGGGGGAGAGTAAGAGGACAGCTCAAAGTCAAAAAACCAGGAGGCTCACCATGCCTGGGACCGATGGATGGCGGTATATCCATCCCTAATTGCCGGGCCTTATATGGAACAGACTGGTGACGGGCAGCGGCGTCACTGGTGCGAGGGTTCCGGCACCGCGCTCACCAACCCGCCTGCCTAGCGTGTGTGAGTATGGGCAATTCTTCCAGGATGACCGCCGGGAGTGGCAAAGTCCTGGAAAGGCTTATGTCCAGCAGTGGACGAACTAGGCTGATGGATGGATAATTTTTTGACTAGAGAAGTTATGCAAAGGTACCATAAAATATACCTCCAAATTAGCAAGCACCGCAGAATAAATCAAATTCAAAATTCAAAAATTTCTTTATTAAGTAGGTATATAGTTGAAAGTACAGGTTATTGGACACCTCTGTTAAGTTCGCAGAATTAGGGGAGACCGCTCTTTCCTATTGATTATAACAATACTTAATCTACGTAAATAAATGGAGAATCGGAGTAAAATGCTGTACTAATTCAGTTTTTTATATTTCACTTGCAGGTACCTACATAGTCAGAGCATTCTGCATAAAAGAAAACTCTAAGAACCTGCTGAAACTATCTGAAGATAGACTTGAAGTCTTGTACGGTGTAAGGTTCTTAAGTGTGGTCCTGATTGTCTTTGGGCATCAGTTATTAAATTCGAATGTTGGTCCAATCAGCAATGGATGGGTTGCTGATAAGGTAATTATGAAAAACATTTCTTGAAATTAAGGCGATTACCATCGCCAAATTAGCAGTTCGATATTTGTCAGTACGAATATCAACGGTAACGACATTGAAATAACGTTCATATCAGCGCGCAATGCATAGTGGCTGTTACGATGCTCACTGCGTCCTTGAAAGGGCGAAATAGGAGAAAATTATACTTTTCACTTGGACGTGATTGTTTGATTGACTAATCCTATGTTATGTTTATAGATGTCAAGTTTATCTATTTATCAAAGCATAAATGAATTCAATCGGCCAAGCCAATTAGGAGCAGTAGGAAAGTCAAGCCAAAAAACACCATTTAGTTAATAATTTTTTTCATGTAGAAGTTTTGGTGGTATGAAATAGAAAAATGTTGCATACGTTGTCTAAGAGCTGATTATTCATAATACATTTTTTAATTATTTTTGGTTTGGCCGTAAACGAGGAGTAGGCTTTAGAAAGTACCCATTTGGCGATAGTAAGGCCCTTAAGGCTGTGGTAGCCGCCAACGACCTTGAGTCAACCTGAGTACAAATATCGTCAGAAAATCTATTGAAATAACGTTCATATCATCGCTCACTTCATTACGTCGCTGGGTGTCCGGATAGCGCAAAATAGGCGCTTCAAAATAAAATAAAAAAACTGAAGCCAAGATTGTTCAAAAATCATCAAAGGGACTCATTTGTTGTCTTTACATCGACAATTTGACTGAGTTTTAATTTGTTTCATGGTATCTAAAGATAAGTGCAAAGTTTTATTGAGATAAACACCTAAAGAATATGGCAGCTGAGCAAAAAGGGCCCACTTAAGAGAAGTCGTTACGCGCAAACTTCCATATAAACACATTGTGGAATGTTATTACAATATTTTAGGCTCAGTTCATTAACTTTTTTTTTTATCTAGATCGTGAAATTTGAGTCATATCTTAACAAAACCCTTAAAATACGTAAATTTAACGGTTTCTTACCAAAAGTGTAGCTGAATGTGCTTTAATTGTTTTAGATAAAATCAAAAAATTAATACGAGTCAAACATCTAAAATGCAATCTAGATTAATAATAGCCGAAAATGATGTTCGAAAACGTCCACGATCTTGCCAAACGGTGGTTTTGAACTCGTGAAACAAGTTTTCAATTTTGTGCCCGCAACGAAATCGACAAGATTGTATTGTCCTCGCAAGTTTCATGGAGCGTGCACCTTATAGCGAAATGAAACAGCATGACAATTTGCCATGCCCACAACTGAGTTGGTCGCGTCATAAAGTCTGTTCTTAAGGGAATCATTGAGTTAGCAGGTACAGATCGTTCACAGTTATTTTACCTCTAGGCTGATCGAAAATGTTTCTTAAGTATTGGACATAGAACAGCTGTGTGAGCAGTCTGTATTTGAAAAAAACTATAGCCGACTTATTCCTGCTGCGCGGCGCACTTGCAAGCGAGTCGCCCCGCGCGCTTCCCGCAACCTTATTCTGTGAGGCGTCCGTATTCTGGTAGTGTAAAGAGGTGCGATTGTGTAAGGTTGGTCATAGATGATAAATCTATACCATTGTCAAATATCGTGTAGGGCAAATTCGAATTGTGTAAAACTGTCCATAAAATGAAGACCGAAAAGTGACCGAAGGTTTAGAAATGACTGATGGTTTAAAAAATGCGAAATTAAATTGCGTTTTATTGTGTACTACCTACGTAAAATGAAATTTGATTATGTCATACACAAAAATAATAGATCTTTTTGATTACATTTTTTAAATCCACCACAAAAATTAATTTTTATAATTTAAAACATAGAATTCAATCGAAAATTATCTCCATGCAACTCGTATAACCAAACGCAACAATTGAAGGAAAACCGAGTTTCAGCTGCTCGACCCCAGGTGGTGGCATAAGTTTACTACGACAGGGGATTACTTTTTTTACTAGATGCGATCTCTGAAAGAGACAGCGCTATATCTTATCGTATTATTTGTCTTCGTCCGAGTTTTGTAGTTATAATAACGCGTCATAGTTTCGAATCAATTCAAGTGTCAAGTCAACTGCAACTGCAAAATATTTTTGAATCAGTCGGTGTTTTATTTTATAGTATGTTTATTTATTATATTAGTATGACGAAATAGCAACCGAACCAAAATATTAAAACCGGCCAAGTGCGAGTCGGACTCGCGCACGAAGGGTTCCGTACCATTATACATAAAAACGGCAAAAAAACATGTCTGTTGTATCGGAGCCCCCTTAAATATTTATTTTATTCTGTTTTTTAGTATTTGTTGTTATAGCGGCAACAGAAATACATCATCTGTGAAAATTTCAACTGTCTTACTATCACGGTTCATGAGATACAGCCTGTTGACAGACGGACAGACAGACGGACAGACAGACGGACAGCGGCGTCTAAGTAATAGGGTCCCGTTGGTTACCCTTTGGGTACGGAACCCTAAAAAGTAAGAAAAAATATTTAATCTGTGGCCGAACTGCCCTAAACCTTTTCATAATATCTTTCCTACAAAAATATAACCCCAAACTGTGTTCATATAAAAAACGATTCTTATTTCTGTGCCAAAGCCAAGGGTTTTGACTAAAAAGCACCACAATTTTAATTAATTGAACATCATTTATTGATTTTAATGGTAGAATAAAAATTGTTTAACCTAATTTTATTCCAAAATAATCAAAAACACTTCCCGTTAAACGATTGTCATAGACAACAAGTCGCCGCAATCATTTGACATTAGCGATGAACTAAAAAATCTTAGACAATTCGAATTATCTGTCAATCTTAACAAATCATTCACTCATTGTCTAAAATAACAATACAATCGTAAAGCATCTATGAATACCATAGACAATTCGAATTGGCCGTTTGACAAGTGAAATGATTAGTTTTAAGGTATCAAATGAATACGATTTCATAACTATTTTCTTACACAATCGCACCTCTGATTTTCATGTTTAGTTTATGAGTTTAACGAAAGAATCATTAATTAGAGTAAAATAATAACACATGTTATATACGTAAATAAATCTAAAATTTGGGTTGATTGGTTGTTTAGTAAGACTAATTGAACGGGCAAAGTTAGGCAGATATTTAAATTTATTTGTAGCGTATTTGGATATTTATTTGTAGCTCTTCTGGAAGGATGGGTTTTTTGTGCGAAACGTCCTGACAAAATCAATATGTTGTCCTGCTTGCAGTACGTATTTTGTATGAAAATTTGACTTGTCCTTCTGACAGTACAATGACCTTGACCCTGAACGGCACAACGTTATCTTGTCCACTCAGTATGACATTTATGTTTTCTTTGTCAGGATGGTCGTTACTGACACTCAATTTTCTTTAAAAGCTAAAAAACAAACAAATTATTCTAAATAATCATTAAAGCCTCTAACGTTTCAATAGTTCTGTTATCAAGCATTGATTTATATTTTACTGAATGAAGATTCAGCAGCTAGATACTTAGGTACTCCCTCATTACCCTTTCTTGATTTAAATTATCTTGTCCTCTCAGTAGGACATATATATTTTCTTTGTCAGAATGGTCATTCATTACTGACACCTAAATTTCTATGAAAGATATAATATTTTAATAATATACATATAAAATAATAACTTAACAATTTCTTTTACCTCGAATTCATTGACGTAAAGATTATATTTTATGCTCTGTGCCTATTTGAGACCGAGGAGTCGTCGACCTTTATTTTGGTAAACTCGCTTGGCTTTACCAGAACCGTAGTACTTTATTATTCTTTTATTACCCATTATTTACCATTTATTATTGTCTTCTACAATGTTAATTTATTTAATAAATGATACAGCAAACTAACCTAACCTATACATAACACTTACACTTATTGCACAAAAACAAAACAAAAGGGAATATTTACATTACTTTACACAACACACCACTAGTTCACAATATTATACAAAATCGGAATCGTCAAATGCACTACACTACCACAAAAACACCTGATATTAGCCAAAATTTTCTTTCCACTTTCTATGTGTTTTTCATTGCCCGAAATAAAGACATTTTATTTTTTTATTTTTGCGTGACGGGAGCGTGTCGTTTGACTCTAAGTGCCTGATTAAATTTAAAAGCAATAATCAAAATCGTTAGAACTTGTTTTGGTATTTTTTTTTGCAGGCGCTATTAAATATTTTCAAGCTTTTTCCTTCTAAAACAAATTGAATAAAAAAAGAATCTCATAGGAATCTTTACTTCTTTGAACCATACCTGAATATGTGATGTCTTCTGCATTTTAGCCCGTATTTGGTGAGAAACTGATGATAAACAGTTTCTTATTTTTATGACTTTGTAGTAACGCGTGAAGCTTATTATAGCTTTAAATGATAAATTATGTAAAAACGAATTCCAAGGGGTCTTAGAATAAGGATCAACGTATGTTTATGCAGAGCTGCAATTTCCTAAAGCGACAGGATGCAACGTCTTCGAAATTCTAAAATGTCGAATTTCACATTTTGTCCGGGATAATCGCCTTAAGAGCGGTTTCGCAACCGGATTGTGAAAAACCCGCCTTTTTTTAATTAATCGAAAGAGAACACTTAAATTCAAAATTCATTCAATAGTTATTCAACAAAACCGTATTACCTATGTATTGTGCACGTTGCCATCGCCAAGTTTCCATTGTTTTCTGAAAATTTGAATTTCATAATTTTTTTATGAAAAAAAATCTTTATTTTTTTAGTCATCATCACTCTCTGTTCTAGGGTTTAATGAAGAAGTAGAAACGGAACTTTCAACCGAAAATAATAGGAATATAATGTTTGATCTCTTCTGATTTTTCTTTTTGTAACCATTTACAAACCATGGAGGTATCAATTACCAATTACCAATTATTATTTATTTATTTAATATAAAATTGTTCAGCATTACAGAATTATCCAAGTAACTGAGCAATTCAAAGATATACAGAGTACATATTATTAAAAACATAATTAAAAACAAAGAGAGATAATATTATTAAAGAAATAAATATTTCTATACAGAATGTTGATCTAGGGATCTAGATCTAGCTCTTCAACTCCATTAATTAGAAAAAAGCGGGTTTTTCACAATCCGGCTGCGAAACCGCTCTTAAGGCGATAACCATCGCCAAATTAGCAGCTCGATATTTGTCACTACAAATATCAACGGAAACGACGTTGAAATAACGTTCATATCAGTGCGCAATGCATAGTGGCTGTTATGACGCTCGCTGCGTCCTTCAGAGGGCGAAATAGGAGAAAATTATACTTTACACTTGGACGTGATTGTTCGATTGAATAATCTTATGTTATGTTTATAGCTATAAAGTTTATCTATTTATCAAAGCATAAATGAATTCAATCGGCCAAGCCACTCAGGAGTAGTAGGGAATTTGAGGTCAAAAAACACCATTCAGGAAAAAAAAATTCATGTAGAAGTGTTGGTGGTATGAAAAAGAAAAATGTTGCATATGTTGTCTAAGAGTTGATTATTCATAATACATTTTTTCATTATTTTTGGTTTGGCCATAAACGAGGAGTAGGCTTTAGAAAGTACCCATTTGGCAATAGTAAGGCCCTTAAGCCCTTAACTTGTGTCTGCGGCAATGTTGCC
Source organism: Ypsolopha sequella (assembly GCA_934047225.1). Taxonomy (NCBI): domain Eukaryota; kingdom Metazoa; phylum Arthropoda; class Insecta; order Lepidoptera; family Ypsolophidae; genus Ypsolopha; species Ypsolopha sequella. Next base: position 13,133,018 of record OW203991.1, read on the forward strand.
ACAATACGATGATAGGTTTACTAAACAATACTGTCCGATACTCACGGTGTAACCACTGACACCTCGAGAATATATTTCTCTATAATATAATTATTTATGTTCAACGTATTTTAGGAACTGGACTCGTACGCCGCAAACCTGGTCATCCACATGGACCTTTTTGTAGACACCTTTTTCATGATGTCAGGTCTTCTGGTTATGAAGGCTTTCATGGGCTTTGAGAAGCTACCTAATCTGTTTGTGGTGATTCTAAAACGGTATATCAGGTAAGGGGAAAAACTATAAAAGTTCTTAAAAAAATTTCCTTACAAGCGTTAGAATAGAATAAAATAGAAAAATAGCGTTCTCAATTAATTAAACCTAGATGCCTTTTCGATTAATATTATTTTTCCACAATGAGTAATTATCTCTTAACACGTTCAGGGACAGAGACCGCCCATTGACGCAATTCCATTTTTCTTGCTACAGTCTCTCGTGCTGTGTCCGTGAAAGTGTTACAAATATTGGAATTTGATCATTCTTTTTGTCAACTCTGAGTTCAGAAATACCTAAAAAAAACCTTTGAAAACGCTTTAAACACAAATCCGGTCAATTTACTTATTTAATGTATTTATTGTATTTGTATATTATATTATATTATATTTATATATACTATATATATTTATGATAATTTAAGATATATCCAATTGATTGTCGAGTTATATTTTGAAAGAAGCAAACAAACAAACCATACACACACAAAGACTCTAGGACCTCGTGCTCTGAAGTCGCTTTTTACTTTTTCCAGGCTAGTCCCAGGAATGGCTATGGTGATATTTTATATGTGCACAGTGATGAAGTACACAGGAGATGGACCTCTATGGTCCAAGTTCATAAGGACGGAGATTGGCTTCTGTCTCAAGAACTGGTGGACGAATGTCCTGATGGTTAATAACTTCATCAACACGCAGGAAATGGTAGGTCCAAGTAATCGTCTATTACTACAGATTTAGTCCACGAGTGGCTTTTATTTTCAATCGTGCTGTCATTTTATTTTCAATCGTGCTGTCATTTTATTTTCAATCGTGCTGTCATTTTATTTTCAATCGTGCTGTCATTTTATTTTCTATCGTGTAATCATTTTAGTTGTACGTACATGTTCTAGATCTTAACGATGGCAAACTATGTTATTGCAAAATTAATTTCATTGTTAAATGAAAAACTAATAAATAATTAAAAATAAACACACGATAAATTAAACATTACTAAATTCAAATTCAAATAGTTATTTTGTAAAGTGGGTATACATATTACACTTTTCACAAGTCAAATTTAATCTTATAAAAATATATGTAATAAAATAACAAATGTACATGAACTACATAAAAGGTTTATTTAATTTATGTAGCAATATACAAGGTGAATTTTTGAACATCGTCCAAATTCATACTTGAGCCTTGGTAAGTGATCAGCGTCATGAACCAATAACGATTTTTGTAAAATTCATAAAATGAAATTTCGACTCCCCATAGTAATTCACTCAGGTCTGGGAGTAAATTACTATGGGAAGTCGAAATTTCATTGTACGAATTATACAGTCATTGTTATCGATTCATGATGCTGATCACTTACCAAGCGGCCAGTATGAATTTGGACGATGATCAAAAAGTCACCTTGTATATACGATTAAAATGATAGGTGAAATCTATAATTATATAAGGGGAAATCCAATCAACCGCCCGAACCGGAGACCCGGCCAGGGACCAGGAACATATGGTTCAATGATCACCAACTGAGCCCCCAGCACGAATCCAGGTGGCCGACCAAACTAAATTAAATAACAAAAACAATAATAAAAATTAAAATAAATTGGAAAATAGGGGAATGAAAACATTCGTTTTCAAATGGATAATAAAACATGACATTTTTAATTAAAAACCTGCGGTCTCACCACAAAATTGTGTTTAATTTTAGACAGTGTTTAAATCTGTTGCTGTCACTCTTTTACAATATGAAAAAAAATTTGACAACGACAGATTTAAACACTGTCTAAAGTTAAACACTGTTTTGTAGTAACACCGCTGTAGTTTAACTTCATTACCAAGTCTTTGTAGAGCAGTAATTTTCAGTTATCACTACAGTCCGTAAAATATAGCTAGAGCCCTGTGACAGCAGGGCAGCGAATAAAAATTTACATTTTCAATAAAAAAAATAAAAAAAAATTGTATATAAATTTTTGTTAAACAATTTAATCTTTTGATCATAAATTATGTATCAATAAATTACATTTATTGTGTATACAGATACAGATACAGATATTTATTTATAACGGTCAGTTACATGTCATTTTGTTACAATATAAAAAAAAAAAAATAAAAATAAAACTTACAAAATTATATTAAAATAAATTGAATTAATTTAAAGTAAACAATAATCTCTATAAACAATTATAATGTCAAATCTGTCATACCTAGTGTATGAAATCCAGTACTATAATGATACTAAGCTATAATTACATAAAATTACTTCTTAATGTCAAGAAAATCGTCCACAGAGTAAAATGCCTGCTGTAAATGCCTGTGTATTTTACAATCCTTTATTTATTTAAAGGTATTTAAATACATAACATTTATTGTGCTTTCATTTTAGTGCTACTACAACACCTGGTACATCCCAAACGACTTCCAGATGTTCTTTATAGCCACCATTTTGTTCTGGATTAGCTGCATGCACAGAAAATTGGGATTTATTGTACCAGTTGTAACAGCTGCAGCTTCAGTGGCTGTTCCTGCTTATCTGACGTATAAATACGACCTAACAGCATTGAATATAATGACTCATGAGTAAGTTTACTAAAAATAAATCATCAGCTATTTTATATAAATATCTCGCCAGGCAAAAATCATCGCGACACGACAAAGCTACGCTTTTTGCCTGGCGAGGCCTTTTCGCCGGGTCTACGTTAAGAGGCTATGCGAATTTTATTTCTGTCACTGTCACTCCAAGCGAAAACACGCTCAGTGCGAGAGGGGCGGATTCAGGGCGAAAGCAAAAAATGTTAGTTTTATAATTTTTATAAAAAAACTAAAATAGCTAGCAAAATTTCAAATATCAAATCTCTAGACATTGTTGAAACACACCTAATAAAATATGTTTGTGTTCTGTATATGGTTCCTATTCGTCAAACGAGGAGAAAAAGTGTGTTTGAAGACCTTATTTCAACAATTATTTCTATCGAGGAAAATTTATCCAAACATGTTTTCCAATTTCAAAAACCTAGATTATATAGTCAAAATGCATATACCAGAAATTTATTAAAATTTTCCGTGTATGCCATGAAATACACAGAAAAGAAAAACCCGTATTTTTTCGCATATCGCCTTAATTTTCTATAATTAACCCAAACCAAAACATAAATAACTGTTAAACACATACACATATATACTCACACCTGTCTCCCAGAGGGGTAGGCAGTTACTACAGATTTCCATCTGCTACGATTATGACACACCTCTTTCGCCTCTTCCACATCCATCAATCTAGTCATATAAGCTGTTCTATTCCGGGTACTTCTGACTTCTTCAGTATGTCGCAAATTTAGTCTTGGTTGGTTTGGTTGGAAAAATTTTAATGGTGAATGACATGAAGTAAAAATATATATAACCTTATGACTAATTAATTAGTTTAACCTACTTTCGAACAAAAAAAAAATCAAAAGTTTTTTTGTTTTTATAGAGAAGCTATCTATGCTAATGCACCCTGGTCCTTACATATACATATATGTACTCGGGACTGTCCTGTGTATCTGTTGATCAAGTCAGTGTTGTTTATTGACTTCTGGTCCGAAGTTCGCACCAAGTGACCATATGGAGGAGCATTCCCAAGTTCTCAATTTTATGTCTGTCAGTGGTGGATTAATTGATTTTATGACGGTGAAACAGTTATTGAAGGTTTGGTTATGGGAGCGGACATGGATGGGAATGGGGATATTGTTGTTATGGATGGTTGATGCGTGTATGTGATGATTAATGCGGATATGTAGTTCGTTGCGTGTTTCACTTGTGTTTACAAGTATCAAATTAAATGAAAAGCTAAAATAGCCAAATACAAATATTTATTTCAAGTTTATTGGTAAAAATAATGTTTAATATTATAATCAGCGCCTGAAAAAAGAAAACAGCAATATTACTTGCCACTGATTTTGGCAAATTAACTTAACTAATGATAGTCTGAGATGCATTTCCTCAGCGCTGGGCCTGGGTTAATTTAATGTTTATATGGGCTCTGAGCATTTTCATTTCAATAAAAAGTTAAAAATGCGCCGACGAGCGAAGCGACAAGGAGCGTTTTTAGGTTAAATTAGGGAGCCGAGCGAAGCGCAGTGGCTCTCGTAGTTTTCAGGATTCACTATATACATGATTTATATTGTTTTCATTTGATGATACATTGATGTGTTCTTTGACCTTACATATCGTTTTTCATGTACTTATTGCTTTACCTTATTTCAGAGCCCAGCAAGATTATAGGAATGATTTTTCCCAAACCATATTCTACATCAAGGTGTACAATCGTTTCGGCGCCTACGCAGTTGGCTTAGCAGCTGGTTACATACTCACGAGATACAAACCGACTGCAGAGAGGAACAGGCTCTCGCAGGTAAATAAGCTTTTTTTTACATGTGTCTCAGATTATTAATTTTTTATTTTATTAATTTAAGGCTACAAACAGTATTTTACAAAAAAAAAAAGAAAAATACAAAAAAACACAAACAGACCTACAAAACTATAATTAAATAATAGTTACACAGTTATTTTAATGATACTGATACACACAAGAAATATAAAAAATAAACATAAAATTCGTTACAATTCATAAGGTACACTTGAAAATTTTGTTGCCTGTACCTTTTAAAGAGTTAATATTTCCAAAAATAAGTCTGTGTCACCGAGTTGCTCTTTATATAATCTGGGAGAACGGGAAAAAAATAATATTATTCTATTATTATTATATAAGCTTAAATAATATTAGTTGGCGAAACTACGAACATAGGTAGTACTAGACTATATCAACAATTGTTTGTATGGGAGCTAAGCGAAATTCGCAACTTTTTTTTCCTCCCATACAAATTGCCCCGATCTGCTGACTGGAAAAGTGAAAACAAATTTTAAGAATTTCGCTTAGCTCCCAAACAAACAATTGTTTACACTAGTTGCACTAGTACTGCCTATGTTTTAAGTTTCGCCAACTAAAATGATATATTAATATGTATTAATATATTATTATTATCATTATGATATGTCTCGACTTGAATTTACTACGACTCTTAAAGAGTTTATTGAATAACAGTTTACTTACACCTTGTATCATGTTTAGAATTCATCAAACTCCCTAATATATTAGTATATGCTAATATACATATAATACACTGAATATCACTATCTGGCAGTGTGTTCAGCCGAGTTCGGTAAAGACAAGGCCGATGACGCACTAGCTGTCTATAATATTAGATGAACCATTTAGAGTTACTTTTGAATCCCATAACTTTCTTTTCTAACAAGTGAAGAACGTCTTACATTCCTGAAGCTATAATTTGAAAAACTTCTGTAGAAATTGGCACTTCACTTCATCTTGTACTTCATTTTTGTCGAACTTGGCCTCTTTTTTACATGGTTTTGTTGGGATTACTATAACTTTAAAACAAATATCGTTACAGAAAATGGCTATCACCGGAGTGGCATTCGGCATTACCATCATGTTGGCTACAATGCTGTACGGCGCCAAGTTACACAGACAGGGGTGGGGTCAAGTTGAGGGAATCCTTTTTGCGGCTCTCAATAGACCGGTTTGGGCTTTTGGCTTGGCACTTCTGGTTCTTTGCTGTGCTTACGGATCTGTTCGTAAGTAATTTGAGAAAATACATGACGATTGAATGAATTCTTAGATTTTGCCATCTAAGGCCCACTTGCAGCATGTTCTTAACTCGACTTTAACTCGGGTTAAGAAAAAGCTCTCTTGCACCAATCAAAATCTCGGGTTAAACTAGGGTTAAAGAGTAAGTCATCAGAATTTAACCCCACTCTCATCTCGAGTTAAACTCAGGTTAGCGAAGTAATGTTACCAGTTTGACTTACCAGTTTGTACTATACCTCATTGGTTGCAACTAATTACTTTATGGTAACATTCTATATAAATATCAAATGTCAAACAATCGGGATTACTCGCTTAGCTCAGATATGGTTCTTTATCTGAGCCGCTTCGATATTATCATGGTGCAATAGGACTAATGAAATGTCGGGTTATTTAACTCTTCCCTTGGGTTAGTTAACCCGAGGGTTAAGGATTTTTTCTCGATCATGCTGCAAGTGGGCCTAAGACCATTTCGTCGAAAATATTTCTCTCATAAGTGGTAATTCGGTTGTAAAAGTGAGTCAAAACAATTTCCCCAGGTTGTTGCAAGAACAGATAAATTAAAATTCTACGCTTACGTTACGTATATTTAATATAAAAACAACATATTTATTTAAGTTGTCATCAACGTACTACATACATATTTATCTGCCGGCTTGAACTAAAAAGTTAAGATTCTATACCTTTATGGGTATACCTACCTATAAATTACATGATATATTACTTATTTGCATCCTTACCTTATAATTATATAAGCAAAAATTAGATAATACCCCAACCAGCAAAGTAATCACATAAAATGTTATAACATAAGGGTATATCAAACTTTTGAAAGCTTTATTTAAAAAAAAAACATACAGTCGAATTGAGAACCGCCTCCTTTTTGAAGTCGGTTAAAAATACGTTCGCGTGTTCTGAACAGGCGTCCTGAGCCAGCCTTTCACAAACTGTTCTTTAATAAGGCGTTAGAAATCTCCCAATATAAGCTATATCGAGAAATCCTAGTCCTACAAAAATTTTTATCAATAAATTCTGACGTGTTCTACACTTGTTTAAGGCAAACCAGCTATTTGTCTAAGATCTAAGCAAAAAGACAATCTATATCGCGATGTACATGCGTGCAGCGCCATCTAGTTTCTGAATTCCGCCCTAAACGTGAGTCATACATAATACTGTTTTTAGGGTTCCGTACCCAAAGGGTAACCAACGGGACCCTATTACTAAGACTCCGCTGTCCGTCTGTCTGTACGTCTGTCACCAGGCTGTATCTCATGAACCGTGATAGTTAGACAGTTAGACAGTTGAAATTTTCACAGATTTCACAGATGTATTTCTGTTGCCGCTATAACAACAAATACTAAAAAACAGAATAAAATAAATATTTAAGTTGGCTCCCATACAACAGACATGTTTTTTTTGCCGTTTTTATAGATAATGGTACGGAACCCTTCGTGCGCGATTCCTCGCACTTGGCCGGTTTTTAGAATAAACTTACGGAAATTCTATTTGCGGCCTATTGCCGCTTGAATAGCATCGATGGTCGTTTTAATAGCAAAATTATTGGTACAAATTGCAAAGCCAGATGCGAGTTACAATAATTGTAATAATTATTCTTAAAACGTTCCTGAAAACGTTTAGGTTAAGAATAAAGTAATAATGAAAAAAAGACGCCTCGATCAGGGTTGGGTTTCGTAGTTTAATTACTATGTGTACCATATTTTCATGACATGTAGTATGTAGTATCGTAATGGAACTATACTACGTAAAAATACCATAATTTTATCTTCAGGCCGACCAACGTTTTGTTTTTTAACATTTACCCTACGATATAGGAAATTTCTGTGCGTTACGAATATTTTTAAAAAAAAATTTGAAAATTTTACTAACAAATAGGCTCTTTTATTAAATTATGAATATTTTTAGTAATTTTTTTTTAAATTTCACTTACAAGCTACTTTTTTTCAATTCAAAACAAAAATCGACGAAAAACAAAACGTAGTATAAGTTATTTTAGCCAAGTAGTAGTATATTTTTAATTCCCATAGACAATAATTTTCCGAGGGTCTGAATCCAACCCTGGCCTCGATACACTAAAAACTGTCGTGACTAATACACCTAAGCAAATCTATAACTGAGAAAGCTTTTTGGGAAGGTAAACAAGAATTTTAAATTAAAATTACAGTATAGAAACGCAGAAAGAAAAGTAACTCTGGATGTGAGGAACCCATCACATAGAAATTTATTTATAACATAGTTAAACAAGAATTTTAATTTGTTTTTGTTTTTGTCTTCACAGCTTTGATAACTCCAATACTGACTTGGTACCCCTGGGTCCCTCTCAGTCGTCTTGCGTTTGGCATCTACCTCACCCATGGTCTCGTTATCTTCAGAAATGTCAACATCACACGAAACCTTGTCCAATCTGACTACGGAAATATTGTAAGTATCCCTAAGTTTTTTTTTTTTTTTTAATTGGGTGTTACCGTTTTGTGATTTCCTTTCGATAAGCAGTCCCATTAATCGAAGCAGACTGAACCAAAAAAGGGTAATCAGCGGCACTAAATTATGTAGTTCCAAAAGCTTCAGGATTGTTTAGGGATAGGTCCCCTGGAAAACCTCAAATAAATTCCTCTCAATTACTCCCACTGCTAGGGTGGGGGGAGGGTGTTAAAGGTCCTTTTTTTCAGTTTTTCGCTCATAACTCGAAAACCGTATGCTTTAGAGAAAATATTTGTAGTATGAAACTAAAGCTTAGTAAATTTACCATAACTTTGCTTCTATACGTAATTACGGTAAGACTTATGGTTTTCAAGGTTTACTCTATTCAAAGTAGGTAAATTAGAAAAAATAATAGTTTGCGTCACATTTTACATCAAACTTGCCTATCTGGGTCCTCAGTCGTTCGTTTCACAGTAACATTGTCAGAGAAAAAGTTGTAGAACAATTAATTTCCTTTAATAATATGTGCAATTATATTGAAAACAATAAGAGGAACATCGTTGATAATATTTTTGCCCAAAATCGTAATTTTGCCAGAAAACTATTCAGTTCAGATTTTCATCAGTGAGAACTATACGTATCTACATTACGTTATATATATGGTAAAAATTACCTTGTTATGTAGTGTGTATAAGTATTGATAAATAAAACTATTTATTATTATTAATATTTATCATTAGGGCCACTTACACAAGACTATTTAAAGTCGATAAATATGTTTAATGAACCGTTAGATAATTCATTTCTGTGAAGTTAAATAAATTTAGTGATATTTAAAAACGTCGTGGAAGTAGCTCATAGTGTTTAAATATTCATTATTATTTATAGGTTTTTAAACAAAAGTAATTAAAGACAGTAGAGCCTAAAAAATAAAATTTTATTTACAAAGAAAGGTGAATCTTTAATATATAGCCTCAACAAGGTCCATTGGCTCATCTTCCTCCTCCATAAGTTATTCCTCTTGAAATGGTGGGCTGTTGAGGCAGGCTCCTTCGCATCCACAAACTGATGAACAATCAATACCTGCTTTTCTGGCCCAGTACTCCCAAAAATATTTGGTCGATCGTTTATCGTCCGAGCATACATCCATCTCTGACGCACGCATAAAGAGTGTGATAGAGATGGATATACGAACGAACGATATTCGATCGAATTTTGTCACTTCGGAGTAGCCCCTCTGCAGCCACACCTACTACAAGGAGGGTCTTTTGTTTTCATGGGGTTGAGGACTCCAGTTTCATCTCGAACCCAACCCCATCGTTCTGGATTTATAAAATTACCCAGCCATAGCTGTACTTGTAAGGACACTCGAAACGAGTGGTTTTGTGCTGCACATTTGGTTGGTGGCAAGGAAGCCAGATTGGTTTCACCTTGGTGGAGGATTTTATGAAGCAATTATAACGGTGACTGTTCAAATCCTGTTTGTTTGGTGGGGCCTGGTATATGATGAGGAACATGTCTTCCCCAGCTTTGGCGATAGCATCCGGTGTTGAAGATTGATTTTGAAATACCTCAGCTATGGCTTTAGTTTCCTTCGGCATTTTATTAAAGCAATTGAGGATAGACGCTTTGCTTTTCCCAAAGATAGCGCAAGTTGCGTCACATCCTGTAAAGCTGTGGATGAAGAGGATCGATTCAGTAAACGACAGCTTCTGTAATTCTGAGGTAGAGAATAACTTGGTTTCGATATTTCCTCTTCCAGGCTTTAGGAAGTACATGTTTGTTCTCGGTGGTGTGAGGGATTCACCTTTCTTTGTAAATAAAATTTTATTTTTTAGGCTCTACTGTCTTTAATTATTTTTGTTTAAAAACCTATAAATAATAATGAATATTTAAACACTATGAGCTACTTCCACGACGTTTTTAAATATCACTAAATTTATTTAACTTCACAGAAATGAATTATCTAACGGTTCGTTAAACATATTTATCGACTTTAAATAGTCTTGTGTAAGTGGCCCTAATGATAAATATTAATAATAATAAATAGTTTTATTTATCAATACTTATACACACTACATAACAAGGTAATTTTTACCATATATATATATAACGTAATGTAGATACTTATAGTTCCCACTGATGAAAATCTGAACTGAATAGTTTTCTGGCAAAATGACGATTTTGGGCAAAAATATTAGCAACGATGTTCCTCTTGCCATTTTCAATATAATTGCACATATTTTTAAAGGAAATGGATTGTTCTACAACTTTTTTTCTGACAATGTTACTGTGAAACAAACGACTGAGGACCCAGATAGGCAAGTTTGATGTAAAATGTGACGCAAACTATTATTTTTTCTAATTTACCTACTTTGAATAGAGTAAATCTTGAAAACCATAAGTCTTACCGTAATTACGTATAGAAGCAAAGTTGTGGGAAATTTACTAAGCTTTAGTTTCATAATACAAATATTTTCTCTAAAGCATACGGTTTTCAAGTTATGAGCGAAAAACTGAAAAAAGGGACCTTTAACACCCTCCCCCCGCCCTAGCAGGGGGGGTAATTGAGAGGAATTTATTTGAGGTTTTCCAGGGGACCTATCCCTACACAATCCTGAAGCTTTTGGAACTACATAATTTAGTGCCGCTGATTTTTTCATTTAACTTGGATTACATTGCCATCCTTACGCAAGATTTGGGTCGAATTTGTGAATCATGTAAAAAGAAATGTTTATGAAACACAGACTGTGAAAACAGGATTTCAAAATGGCACCAGAATTACTCCTAGATAGCACAGAAAAAGTTAAGTTCTTAGTGAAAACTTAAGATAAGAATTTTGTTTACAAATTAATTTTTTTATTGACTCATAAATTCCTTGATTATCCCATGAGAGAAACTTCAGAAAATATTGAAAAAATGTTGCCCATTACTATTTATGAGTTGCAAAAAATTTATATATACTTAAAAAAAGGAAGCATGAAATATTCTAACTTTATTTTTTTTTGCGTTCCTCTAATTTTGTCCATGGGTGTATTATTTTACAATATGCCATAATTTTAAATTGGTTCATATTTCTGATTTGTGAGTCTTCAGCAGCTTCAATGTTACAAGTAGCGTTACGAAAACTGATTGAGTAGCTAATTTCGGATTTTGGGTAATTGGGAAGGGGTTAAGCAGCAGGATTGCGAAAAACCTGCCTTTTTATAATTAATCGAAAATTCAAAGTTCACTTAATAGTTATTCAACAAATCTTATTACCTATACAAGGTGACTTTTTGATCATCGTCCAAATTCATATTGGTGGCTTGGTAAGTGATCAGTATCATAGATCAATAACAATTATGGTGAAATTCGTAAAATGAAATTTCGACTCCCCATAGTGATTCACTCGGGACTGGAACTGAATTTCTATGGGAAGCCGAAATTTAATTTAACGATTTTCTCAAAAATTGTTACTGATCCAAGATACTGATCACTTATCAAGCCTCCAGTATGAATTTGGACGATGATCAAAAAGTCACCTTGTATATTGTGTATGCTGCCATCGCAAAGTTTCCATTAGTTCCTGTAAATTAGAATTTCAAAAATGTTGAATGTAATCTTTGCGATGGAAGCATACACAATACGAATTTAAGTATTATGTTACGATTAATTAGAAAAAGACGGGTTTTTCACAATCTAGCTGCGAAACCGCTCTCAAATTCTTCTGGCTAAGAGAGAAAGACGAGATCAAAATTTCCCGAATAATAAGCAATAAAATTCTGTATTGCACATAAAATATTGTACGCAAGGCGAACTTAATGCTAATTTTGCAATATCTTCCAGGTTACCTTAGGTGATGTGATGTTCAGTATGATCTGTAGAACATTTTAAAGCACATCACAGATAGACCTGGTATATCATTTTAAAGCACGTCACAGATAGACCTGCTATATTACTTTAAAGCACGTCACAAATAGACCTGGTACATCATTTTAAAGCACGTCACAGATAGACCTGGTATATTACTTTTAAGCACGTCACAGATAGACCGGATATATGATTTTAAAGCACGTCACAGATAGACCTGGTATATGATTTTAAAGCACGTCACAGATAGACCTGGTATATCATTTTAAAGCACGTCACAGATAGACCGGGTATATCATTTTAAAGCACGTCACAGATAGACCTGGTATATGATTTTAAAGCACGTCACAGATAGACCTGGTATATCATTTTAAAGCACGTCACAGATAGACTGGTAAATTATTTTATAGCACGTCACAGACAGACCTGGTATATGATTTTAAAGCACGTCACAGATAGACCTGGTATATCATTTTAAAGCACGTCACAGATAGACCTAGTATATCATTTTAAAGCACGTCACAGATAGACCTGGTATATATAATATTTTAAAGCATGTCACAGGTACACCTGGTATATCATTTTAAACCACGTCACAGATAGACCTGGTAATTACTTTAAAGCACGTCACAGATAGACCTGGTATATATAATATTTTAAAGCATGTCACAGGTACACCTGGTATATCATTTTAAACCACGTCACAGATAGACCTGGTAATTACTTTAAAGCACGTCACAGATAGACCTGGTATATATAATATTTTAAAGCATGTCACAGGTACACCTGGTATATCATTTTAAAGCAAGTCACAGATAGACCTATTATATCATTTTAAAGCACGTCACAGATAGACCTGGTATATATAATATTTTAAAGCATGTCACAGGTACACCTGGTATATCATTTTAAACCACGTCACAGATAGACCTGGTAATTACTTTAAAGCACGTCACAGATACTCCTGGTATATGATTTTAAAGCACGTCACAGATAGACCTGGTATATCATTTTAAAGCACGTCACAGATAGACCTGGTATATCATTTTAAAGCACGTCACAGATAGACCTGGTATATAATTTTAAAGCACGTCACAGATAGACCTGGTATATCATTTTAAAGCACGTCACAGATAGACCTGGTATATCATTTTAAAGCATGTCACAGATAGACCTGGTATATCATTTTAAAGAACGTCACGGATAGACCTGGTATATCACTTTAAAGAACGTCACAGATAGATATGGTATATCAGTTTTTGCTCGCTTTTGTAAATGTTTGTGTTCCGCAGAGGAGTGAAAGACGTTTTTTTTTTGTGTGTTTAGGGTGTTGACACGTTGGGGGTGACTATAGTGAGCACGATCATGGCTTACCAAGTCTGGATCCTCGTGGAGGCTCCTATCAACAACCTCTTTATGATCGCTTTCGTGCCCAGGTAACTGCATGCTTTGTTCATTTCTTGACGCTATTTCTAGTTATGTAGTATGGAATTGTATAAATCCATGATTGCAAAGGTCCGGATATTATAAACTAGGAAGAGAATTTTGTAACCATCCTTACTCGATTTGGTTGCCTTTCAACAAAAATTAAAAAGGTTTGACGACGAGCGAAACGGAGCTAGTAAAGTAGTTTACACATAAATAAAGAGGAGCCGAGTGAAGCGGAGCGAAGCGAAGTTTTATGCACAGGAAACAACCTTTTTAGGTTATATTGTAGATTACACATTGACTCATTCTGCCCATATTAATAAAGTCTGCAAAAAACTAGCAAGAGCAAACTACGCTTTACTAAAGTTAAAGTCTGTTGTTGACAGAAAAACCCTCATTACTGTATATTATGCCTACATACAATCTATCATAAGTTACGCTATCACAGTATGGGGAAACGGAGTTGATATAAAACGAGTCCGAATTTCTCAAAAAAGGGCAATAAGAATCATAAACGGGCTACATAAACGGACGTCTGTACGAAGTTATTTTAAGAAGGACAAAATTATGACCGTAATTTAATTATTTTTTGACAAATCTTTGATCGAAATTTATTTACAAAAAGACAATTTACCTAAGAGAATGGACATTCACAAATATAATACAAGAAATAAAGAGAAATTAATAACACCAAAGACCAGACTAGAAAAGACGCAAAAACAAGGGAAATATATTAAAATAGTAATGTTTAACAAAATACCGACAGCTGTATCAAAGTTACCGCTCTTGGAATTTAAAACCAGGTAAAACTTTTCTTACAGAATAATCCATTCTACTCTATTAATGAATACATGAATATAAACATAAAGCCATGTTCATTTCCTAATTAGGCATTTAAATTTATTTTTAGTTAAGTATGACATTTTAAATTTATTTTTAATTTTAATTCTAGCCACACATTTTTACCAATGGATTTCATTATGTATACCGATTGTGTATGTACAATTGGACATATTTTGCATTTAATGTGATATTAATATTCATAATAACTGACAAACCTTTTATAACGTGCTTTGTTATATGGTGAATAAATATCTTATATCTTATAAAAAGAAGCATAACATTATGTTTTTTAATTTTAAATAATAATACAGATCACGCGATCTTACTTAGCCGGGCTGAAAGGCTGGCAAGTGGCTGCCCAGATAGCTTTTAGCGAACTATGGCAACACCAACATTTGGTCCCCTCGGGATATTTTCAGTCATGGCATGTTTTCAGTGATTTGAATTTACCTAAGCACCACGTTATGCTATTATGATTTAGTTATATTGTTGTCGGTGCTAAGTGATTGAGGTGGCTTATAAGTAAATTTGTCGATGCATTAAAATCAAACTAAACATTTCTAAAAATCATTTTGTAACTTTGTTACAGGCACCTGCTCAAAAAAGTAATGGCTAAAGATTTAACAAAGAAGGACATCACAAAAACCGTTGCAGACATCAAGATGAATGATAAAAGCAAAGAAAGCATGCAGGATGAACTGCCAGAAGCACGCACTAGGATATAAGTTTCTAATTTATTATTTATATTTTACCATTAAATTATGTATTTTGTCCCCTATTTTGACGTTTGGATTTGCCAAATTTTAATTTTAATTTAAATCATTTGTAAATATAAATTCAAAATTCAAAAAGTTTATTTTGCAAAGTAGGTATATATAATACACGTTTCACAAGTCAAATTTTAATCTTATAAAAATATATGTAATAAAATAATAAATGTACATGAACTACTTAGATTAAATGTTTATTTAATTTATGTAGCAATATATATACAATTAAAATTATAGGTAAAATATTATTATACAAGGTGAAATCCAATCAACCGCCCGAACCCATACCGGAGACCCGGCCAGGGACCAGGAACAAGGTTCAATGATCACCAACCGAGCCCCCAGCACGAATCCAGGCGGCCGACCAAATCCCATCCTATATACTACATAGTAATAGGTTACGTATATAAATACATGCCTACCTCCGCCCATTCGATTAGTCTTGCTAAGAAGAACGGGCAAGAAACTTGGCAAGATCTTCTTTGTTATTCGAAATAAAAATATTTTATTTCATTTTGTTGATTTTTATTTATTGCCCAGCACATCTTCAAACACTTATTATAGTGATAACTAAAACTACAAGCAGTTCAGTATATTGCACTATACTTCGGTTTGAATGAAATAGTTTTTTTATAGACTTTATATTTTCATCCAGCTTGGTATTTTTTCCATAACATAATAATAATCATTTTAAATTTGGAAAACATAACCCATATCATTCCCACTTACACCACGTAAATTACTCCTACTTATTCCTAATGCTATCTCCTCACCACATCAAACAATAGAGATCCATCATGATGTACAAAGCATACAAAGTTAGTTAAGGGGCTATACCGTGAAAATTGACACTTTTTGAAGTTATTTATCTGCTCTTTTAATGAAGTTCCAAGTAAAATAAATTAGTATAACAATTTTGGGACCTTTTACAAGATTTTGGTCTATCAGAAACGCGATAGGAGGAATTTCATTCGATAGAAATAATTATTGAAATCAGGTCTAAATTTACACTTTTTTTGATATTCTGACAAATTAGGATAGCTTACAGACTTGAAAAATATTTATTTAGATGGGTTTTAACTACACCTAAATTACTGGTTATGGAATTTTTTGTAGCTATTTTAGTTAATTTTGAATTAATTTAAAACCGACTTTTTGTCAATTTTCCCCGATTCCGTCCCTTTCGCACTGCGGGTCTTTCTGCCTGGAGTAACGGGGACCTTTGCTAGCACGGTATATCACCTTAACCTGGGTTATGTGGCTTTGCGCAGACACTGCAGTTTGTACTCGCAAGGGTATTTAAGCAATAGAATGCAAGAGACATCTGAGTTTCAGCAAAGACTGAAAGTTAGCAACTAATATAGTGCTCGATGCTTCCATCGACAAAAATTTGTCAGAAGTGACGGAAGACATTGTGAGCGCTGTTTGAGTTGAGTAGCTAGACCGAGTAGCACAGGAGATGACAAAATAGTAGCAATATCTTTATATAATAGTACATTGTTCACCGAGGGAAGAAAGGGGACAATTAACAACGAGGGTGTAGTTTGAATCGAAGGCGAAGCCAAGGGCCTCAGTACACACGAGTTGGGAATCGCACTTTCTCCCGAGTGATACATGGTGCTTTATACTACACCTACGAGGAAAATAAAAGACAAATTATGTTTAAAAATACTTGTACGTATCCACATATAATATAGGTACCTACTTTCCATACCCGTGTCAGGTAAAGTTACTCTCAGCTTTCATTACACAGAAGCTAGGTAGTAATTTTACAGATTTAAAATTCAGATAAAACAAAAAAAGCGATTTGCGCATGATTTTAACGTTTTGATTTCTTTTGATAACATCAGTAGGTAAAAATTGACATACTAGGGCCTGGCTATAAACTTCTTGGTAGGTAACCTAATTTAATCATATTATGCCAAAAGACAAAAAGTTTTTATGTCCGAGTTCGCAAAATGATACTATCCACTTGCTCATGCTATATTAAATAAACAGCACGTCAACAATAGATTTGCATATACTTTTTCTGCCCGCTCAAGCACGTTAACAATGGATTTTCTTACACTTTTCCCGCCCGCATATTTGTATGACAGTAATGACGTATTTTCTGCATCATTTTCAAAAAAGTAAGAAGGTACTTTCCGAGCAGGTGTAGTATAAAATCTATTAAAGTCCCGTTGACCCGTTATCGCGGTTTCCATACGCAGGCAGTATGTTATGGATGAGGTGAGCTGCGAGAGCAAATAGTTTTCGCTCTGATGTCACGCGCGACTAATATTCTAGTGAATCCTGGAGATTACGTGACTTAACATCATAGAAAGCTTATCCTGTACCTACACATATTTAAAATGAGTAAATCCTTTTCAAAATTTATAAATCATATAGAAAGAAAACAATCATGCTATTAAACAATGTTTTCATTTTATTTTTTGATAACTTATACATGCTTGGTTGGATTTAATTGACGTGATCTCGTTTTTAAAACTTGATAGATTATACAGAAATTTTGAAGAAAATTAAGGAATGGCCTGGAGAGCTACAAAACCTTTACCTAGCAATAAATAAAAAAACTAGCTGTCAATGTTAGGTGTCACTGACATTTGATATATTATGCTCTAAGCTCAGACGCTCTAAGGCTTAGAATAAGCTCTAAGGTCACGCCATTTTGTTTTTTTTTAAACTTACAAAAATAGTTACTGGCAAAGGTACGAGAGCCATTATGCCTACAAGGCTTTTGTTTAAAAGTCCAAGACTTATAAATGTATTTATTTATATAAAAATCCAAATTTTGGGAAAGGGTTAATTACAAATCCCTTAGCTTTTTACCTACTTTCATATTAGCTAATAAAATTAGCGGGTTAATATTTTGAAGTGTAGGGGATTGTTTTATGTTGTCTTTAATATCTAATACAAAGAAAAAGAAATATAGGATTACATTTTAGATGATACCGTGTCTAAAATTGTAATAGTGCCCGGCAGGTTTTCTTGAATATGACTATTATTATCAGCTGCTGAAAGAAGACTATTGACACTAGTGTTTTGAGTCCTAATTGGACCTGGATGAGGCTTGTCAAACCTGAAAAAATTGGCTTTATATTACTAGAACTTTGTAATGATCAAAAATAATATGAAAAACCGAAAAAAATACAAAGATATTTCCACAACAATGTTTTTTTGGAATCGTGAATGACACAGGTAAAATTACCACACAAACAAAAGACACTCATAACAAACCTTGCAGGAGTGAGGAAAACTGTAAGCAGGTTGTTAGCAGGGGCTTCAGCGATCAACCAAACGACGAACGATGCAAGGTAGCCACAACCCATGAGGCCTGCTGAATCTTGAAACTGCAAGTTGCAACCACAAAATAATTATGTACTTATAATAAAACCCTATCATCATTATCATCACCCCAATTTGGTCTTAAGCTTGGAACTAACGCACCTGATGCAAAGCGCCGCTAATACCTACGACACTGTCACCACCATAGACTAATAAATACAAGGTCACCACTCTCCCGCTAGTCAGGCGCGGATACAAGAGGGGGGGGGGGGGGGAGGCAGTGGCTGCAATTGCCCCCCTCCCCCCGAGCCATGGACGAAGTATATTTATGCAGCCAAATTTATACTGAAGGCTTGGTAAGGGAACAGTATCACGAATTGATAATAATTTATGCTAATTTAGCAAAATAAAATGTTGTTCTCCCATAGGCAATTAACTCGGAGTCACAAAAAGGGTATTTGAACTTTGTTTATCGAGTCTTCGATATGAATTAGGCCTTATAAATTAATGTCACCTTGTATAAATTTGACAAATTTCAAAATTTTGTTATCTTCATAAATAACTCGTAGCCGATTTTTTTAAATTGCCCCTCCCCCCCCTTCCCCCTGAGCGAAATCCTAGATCCACACCTGCCACCATATAAAGTAAAGGATTTGTCACTTTATTAGATCTTGTTCTAACAGTCCAGGGTGTGCCAGGAATATTTGTAGTGACTAATGGTTGTAACTCACTTCACGCCATCCGTATTAGCTATTTCCAGTCATTCCTAAAACGGGTGGGTATGTGGCCCTGGTCTGTGAGAAATGTATTTAATCTTCTCTCTTTTCTAACGAACTTATTCCTAAACTTATTCCCGCATACTACTCATACTCGTTACCTAACGGCCAAAATTCCTGCACTATTTTTCGATTATCCCAATAAAGGTATGAAATCTGGGAAAGCCGCAGGATATGAATGACAGTATATAGTAGAGATGTAGATGTTGATCATGATGGAACAGAAGAACAATGAGCAGACATAATTGTACGTGGCCACATTATCTTGTTATACACTTATGTACACATATGGATAATGGTGCACAGCAGAAGGACAAGTACAATCATAAGAATGGATTCTGTATCACCCGGGATGACATAAAGTATTCTAACATTACCTCACATACCGGTTCAAGCATTTCAAAGTTATGTTGGAATACCTAAAGAAACGGACAAACATACATACTTAAATGAATCCTGAAATTTATACACTCTTTAATGGGCCAGTCTTGTATTGAAAAAACGCGTAATGAAAATGAAAGTTGTTAAGAAACAATTTATTTAGAGAATGAATCCAAAAGATATTTACAAGTTTCCAATGGTCGAAGTATTCTGGACTCCTGGTGCTGAAGGAGTTCCTCAGGATGAACACCGTTTGTGTGAGATACAGTCCATAGGCAAGCCGGCTCAAAGGAACCCAGGGATACCATGTTAGAAAGCCTTCGACCAGCGCTGGGAAACAAAGTAATAATATTTTTTTTTTCTTTATTTTAATAAAACACTTGTACTTTGTAGACAAGTAAAAGTATTTTATCTTAACAAAGATGTACAATAAGTTTCACCAAGTGCTGATAATCACAACCATCAACACTTTTTTGGTTTCATATTCAAAACATAATAAGGAAACACTTTGGAAAGACTTCATTGTCCATCCGTCCGCCAGTCCTCCGTATAAACAGAAAAGCAGTTACACACTTCATTTAGCCTAGCCATCTATAGCCGTCGTCTGTCACCCACTTGGCGGCAAGTTTTGCCCTATGTATAAGAATGCATACGGTTTTTCCGTGGCCAGTTCAGGTCTACATCAACCTTGCAATCTGTACATGAGGGTGAGGGCTGAGGGCTACTTTTTTGGCAGGCCTCTTCCTTTCTTTAATTTTTTTCTTATCCCAGGCGTTACCAAATAGGCTTACATTTCAAAATCACTGTTGTACTCACGCACACGTCCAAGAGCGCAGCAAAAGACGAGCAGTGCCAGACCCCCCACCCACAGCGGCCGGTTAAGCGCTGCGTACAGCGCACTAGCTACTGGCTTGTAGGTACCCCACAGGATTATTGGACCCAGCATCATCATCGCCATCATGATGGCCAGGCCAGCCACTGCTCCAATAATTGACCATGGCTGCAAAAAGTGACTCATAGTAAGCGAACAACTTCACTACTTCTGATATTTATATAAGTATTATATATAATGCATGAGATCTATCATTACATTACAGTCGTAATTGTTATTATTACAGATACAAATAAGTATATTAAAATTCCATGACTGGTTTACCAACGCCTAGACCAAATTGGCTGGACCTAGGAACATTAAGTTTTGACTGTGGTTTCGTCGTCTTACGTAGACTTCTACCAAGAAGGGATTATCAAATTCTCACGGGATCAAGAGAAATTAGAGAAATGTTGTCCATGCGGACAATGCTGTGGAGCAAATTTCGGTCCGCTAGTTGGACTACATTTTTACATAGGCAACCATGTTTAGGAATATATCATCATGCTAGAAGCAGGTTTCCCTGTTTATTTTAAAGTAGCTGCTGTCAGCGGCACCTCTCGTGTGACTCGTGATATAGTTCAAACTGATAGTCTACCTGACTGATACGCTTCAAGTTGCCAGTAGCCTTGTAGTAGGAGAACAAGTACCCACTGGCGAAGCCCACGACGTAGGCGCCCCCCCGCATGTGACTCGCTATGTACGTTTTCATATACTCTTTCAAACGTGCATTCTTCAGGAAGCTGAAATACGTGCAATGGTGATGTATATATGAGTGGAGCTTAGCTGCTAAAGTCTAGACAGCACAGGTGTTTTAAAATACTATTTAGTATCTTTACATGAAACTACATAATTTTCCGTATACTGAACAACGTTTCCGAAGAAACAAACCCGCAAAAATAAAAAAATAACTTTTACTCAAAAATGCTTGTAATGTGGTAATTATTTTGACAACCTTCTTTCAGCAAAGCTGACTTTTCCACGCTACTTGAGTAGCCGCTAGCAAAGTTTCATTGCTGGTCAGTTTTAGCCACCAGCAATTTCCTAATAAAATATATTATTGTCGAGTTTTTTTTCAAAAATACATATATACACACATACATAACTATACCCACGCCTGTCTCCCAGAGGGTTAGGCAGAGACTACAAATTTCCATCTGCTACGAATCAGACACACCTATTTCACCTCTGTTTCGAAAATAGTCAGTTGCAAATGACCACATTACAAGCATTTTTGAGTAAAGCGCTTTACAAGGCTTGATCCGCAATAACTGCGTTGCTGGCCACGCTATGATCGCCTCAAGCTTAGCTTAGCTACGCTCTCAGCCTTCAAGCTTGGTCATCATTGCAACCATTGCTGTCGGCGTTATAAAGGCTTGTCCATCAAGGGTGCAGCGCCTGGAGCTGCGCTTTTGGCCATCATCAGCGCTGCCAGCAACAGTTCCTTTAATTTTGAAAACTTTCAGTGTTATTTTGTATGTGCAGGTAAAACGTTTCATATGCGCTGTTGTATTTTATTAGCAAAGTAGATAAATAAGAAAAGTTATTAACACTCGATATAATGTTTGGTATCTTAACCCTTAACCACCTACCACCGGTCTCAGAGACCGCAACGGGTTTTGTTTTTCAATTAATTCCGCCAACTTAAGCCACAGATATCTGTGCGTCTATGTACCTTTTCGTCGATCCCTTGCAAACAATACTCTGCAGGTGATCAAAGAAGGTCGCGAGTTGACATTTCCTCTATGTAAATCTCATGAGTCTTTGCCTTATACTCGTATTAAACTTAGAATTTAGAAGTGATTTTGATTTTTTGTTTTATGTTACTCAATTATTTAAGTAACATTGTTCTCTACTGCTTTCAATTATGCAATATGGATCTTGAAATACGAATGAAATACATTTTTTGAATGAAATACATATCTACCTATATTTAAAAAATATGAAAGCATATTCTATTTGCAAAACATCTGCCAAACCATGTGGTTTGTAGGCAGAATAGCCTCGGTTTACTTATATAAAACGCGTCTAGCATACGGAAACACAATACGCATTACGCAATACGCAAAACAACCCAGTCAGTAAATAAAACATTTACATTTCCTATGTACGAACATGTATGAAAATGATATGTTATGTTTTAAGTAGTTCATAAGATTTTTGACATTTGATAGTCTCAATGACCGCAGGTAGGTGGCTATGTGACAAAAATAGGAGGTAGGTAGTTAAGGGTTAAACATAATAGATCCAGTAACTAGGTTCAATACCGTTTCCTTAAAATAAGCAAAGTCTAATTTTAGCCTCCACAACCTCCACGTGCACATTATTTTTTTCTTTTCCTACAGATTTTTTTCTGCATTTTGAACAATTCTCATAAATTAATAAAAGGAATGAAGTAGTTATGACGGTGATGGATGACTTTTTACCAAAGGTTTTTATCAATTACATTGTTTTCTTACTTTATTAGTCAAACATCTATCACGCGTTGATATTAGAACAAAAAAAAAGACATGATCTTGGAAAGTTTCTTGCCCTTCTTCTTAGCAAGACTAATCAAATTGGTGGAGCTAGGCGTATATTTATTATATGTATTGCATATACTTATAATATTATTTATTCCTTATTCCTATATTTTTCATTTTATCCGAGTGTATTTTTTATAAAATTTAATAATAATATTTTTTTTATTTAATTAAATTTAATATTAAATTTAAACATGTCATAATTTACATTTATTAATTTATTGTTCATCGTTTTTCTGATTTTAATCTGAATCTAATCAGATTTTACGCTTTTGAGTCCGAATGACATAGTTTAGTATAGTGTTCAGTTTATGTGCTATAAATATATAAAAACACCAGAGCAGTTCACTTTACGTTACAACTGTACGAAAAAACGTTCGATTTTAGTCAGATTTGTCGTTCAACTTGTCACAATTAGTTTTAAAATGGAGAGAGTCACATGTGTCATGCGTCCATAGAGTATACGGCGGAAGTTATTTATTGGAATCATAGAGGAAAACAACCTGGAATACATTTAAATGTATGTCTGTCGACTAGTCGATCAACAAGTTTGGACAACATTATCGACTGTCACCTTTGCTCTCTCCCCGCACCTCATACTCTCCACAACTCTCAATTATATAAGTTGTCTTCCTTTAGCTGCAGCTCTCAGAATAAGAATAACAAGTCAAATTTAATGTTATAAAAAAGCAATATATTTCATTTATACAGCAATATATGTATATACGATTCAAATGATAGTCAAAATCTATAATTATACAATACTACATACTAATAGGTTACACATATGCCTAACTCCGCCCATTCGATTAGTCTTGGTAAGAAGAAAGGCAAGAAACTATACAAAATTAGAGCGAGGCTCGAACTCACTGTTCCAGAATCACCGCCGGGGATCGAACCCGGACAAAATTTATTTACTCTAATTTAATGGAAGATTACCCTAGTCTCTCGTATGTACGTAAGACATGTAACCCCTTAAGCCTACTTACTCAAAAGTAAACAGATGCATAGCTGGCAGCTGGTTCACATAGACTATGACCCCAGGTATTATGACAGCCGCAGCTGTAATGACGCTTGCACAGACCAAGCCGGTGCTAGGAAGACGCTGGTATAGCCAAAAGAGTAACACGGAGATCGCAAAAAAGTGGAAGTCACATGGAATGTACCAAGAAACTGCTAAGCACTGGAAAGAATAAAAATAAAAATGCAGATGGTTTACGATTGCTTAATACAAAAATTATTTACTTAAACTGCGTACTTCACTGGTCATCTTAAATAACTTCCCTTATAATTTCTAGGTTATTTATAATCGATAAACCTTAATTTCTATATTTCTATCTAAGAAACTTTTTAGCTGCTTCTATTCACCCCTTCATTGTAAGCTTTCGATACGATGTCTCTCTCTATCTTTCTCAAATTTCGAAGCTTTTGGTATTTTCAGATTTGTACTGAAAATATTTAGAAGCTATTTGACCAAACGCAAGAAATTTACTAAATTTATTATAATTATTATTAATGATACTACGCCAATTCCGTTTAGGGTACCTCAGGGTAATCTACTCGGATAAACGCATTTCGTATTTTGGATTAATGACCAAGCAGTCTCGCTTCCTGTTAACAGTAATGTCTATTTAATAAGATCTTACACAAAAGAACTGCCTAGAAGGTTACTATCTGAGCTGTTAAGTGAAGAATAAATGAGCAATGTGAGTACGATTGCAAACTGACAAAAAATATATTTTATCCGTGAATTTTAAGAAAACAAAATATGTACATCTGTTTTCATATTAAGTAAATGATATAACAATTGAAGCGATCTAGGTCGTTCTTCATTGGAAGAGATTAACACGATGCTGTTACACAAAGTTGTTGGCATCGCAAATTTTAACTTCTGATTAAGCTGTAGAATTATTTATTCTCGATAACAATACGATTGTGGTTCGGATACACTTTTATTCAAGTGTATATATAGTTTTAAGTTTGTACTTTTATTCAAATGTTATTTAAAATAATTAACATTTAGTGATATTTCACTCACCATGTGTTTTATGTCAATGTAATTGCCTAACATCATTAGACTGATCCACCAACTTTTCTTGCAAACTTCAACCTCCTTCTCCACGACCCTGGGCCAGATTGGGCCTGACCCTGTGTACGGGAATATTGCTACTACGAAATAAATTGTAACAGCAAAGGCTACCACCAATCTAGGAAGAAAGGAAAATGCTTGTAAGACCTAAATTATCAGCTCGAGTTTTGTCGGTACAAATATCAACGAAAATAAAAATGCTTGTAAGCCCTAAATTATCAGCTCGAGGTGTGTCGGTACAAATATCAACGGAAATGAAAATGCTTGCAAGACCTAAATTATCAGCTGCAGTTTTGTCGGTACAAATATCAACGGAAATGAAAATGCTTGTAAGAACTAAATTATCAGCTCGAGTTTTGTCGGTACAAATATCGACGGAAATGATATTGAAATAACATCCAAATCAGCATGCATTGCAGAGTAGCTGTAACGACGACGATCGCTGCGTCTCCATCCGGAGAAAATAGGAAAAAATTGTATGAACGTTTCACATGCATGCAATTATTCGATTGCAAAATCCCATGTACACTATTAAATCAACCAAACGGTTTTAAAGTTGGCTTAAAATTTCTCCTCATAGAACTGAAAAGTTATTTGTATTCAATATTTATTTTTGGTTCGTAAATTTTAGAACTACAAATGAACGGTATGTTCCAATTGTTGTTAAGGATTTTGTGATTCTTAATATATTTTCTCCATGTTTTTCCAAAAATAAGGAGTTTAGAAGAATGCTTTTAAATAATAGCTATTTTACATTTGGGCCTTATTGAGTCTTCCTCCGAAAGACCGCCTCTGTGCTCTATTGGTTCGAACGTTTTGACTACTAATCCGGCGTTTGCGGGTTCAAATCCGGTAGGGGCACATTTGTGTTCAATTTGCGTGCTTCCCCTCGACGACTCATGTCGTGACAATATTTAGTTAAGCTGACGCTACCCTAATCCTTGGCTTAATTCGACTTTATTAATATTTACATTATTATCAACTAAGTGAGATTTTTTAATCATATTTGCTGGACATCCTTTATAAAAATAATGAAAAAGGCTAATTAATTGTACATTACGAAGCGTGTAACTTAAGTAGTCCATTATTGCGAGACGTGAAATAGCGCCAGAGCGTAGCGAGTAGCATTAAGGCGCTACGAAAAAAAATCGACACTTTAAGAACGTGCATATCTACTTCAGTAAATAATGTATTATTTAAAAAAATATATATACTATTTTTGGATTCTTTTTCTAGGGATCTGTTAAAACAGAAACGCGATTGGAGAAATTCAGCTCGATAGAAATATTTATTGAAGTGAGGTCTTTTTCGACACCAATTCTCTTGGTTTGACAATTTAAAATGACACATGGACTGCAATTATATTTTATTAGGTGGGTTTTAACGATATCTAGGACCTGGTTAAACGAAATTTTGAAAGCAACTTTAGTACATTTTATATCAATAAAAAACCGACTTTTTGCTACTTTTCCACGAATCCGTCCCTCTCGCACTGAGGGTTTTTTCGCATATGGAGTAACGCTAAAACTTTTACATATCGCCTTAAACGGCATGAAATAGCGCCCGAGCGTAGCGAGTAGCGCTAAACGTCGTGCAATAATGGACTACTTAAGTCGCGGAAAAGCGTTACTTAAGTGCGAGTATAGGCCACACTTTGCTATTGAAAATTATACGATACTAAAAGACATGAATAACAAGTTTTGTTCCCGCAATAGGAACCAGGAACCAAGCTTTCGAAAAGCTTTCCTTTAGCAATATATTTTTTTTTTTTTTTCTTACCGTACATATCGTTTTAAAATTAAAACGATTGGGTTGATAAGACTCCTTGTTCTCATGAAGTGGGTTGCAGCTAAGAATCCTGACATCCAGAAGAAAGTGTCGACAAGCAAATCATTGTGGAGAATGAACATGCCCTTTGTTGATGTTGTCAACTAAAAAGATAACATAAATATATACATACTTATTTATTACAGCTGAATTTTTTTAGAAGCATGTGTTTATAGTGTAGATGTCGCAGGAATGTCGTAATACCCGTAGACTTACAAGTTTTCAAGGAAACTTGCAAGCATCCGGAAATTTGTCAGACAGCCTTTAAATTGACAAGTTTCTTAACAGATTTAAGGCGCTCTTATCCCAAAATCAGTAATTTCAAAGTCAAATAGAGCTTTCAAATATCGTCTAAAACTTCCAAAAAAAATACGCAATATAGTTCGAACTTTTATCTAGGTCTTCCACGCATGTGTTACACGATCAGATAAACTTTGCTCGATAGAAATTATTCACGAACACAGCATGTAATAAGACCTTTCAAATCATGCCATTTCCATAATTCCACTCTTTTATTAACGAAACATATCTGGTAATATTGCTCTTCACATTTTCTAGGTCAACCACGTAAATGGGTTTAAGTAAACATATCCCTTATTTTTAAATAATTTTAAAACCGATAAAATCAACGAAAAAGTACAAAAGTGTGGTTATTTTCTTTACTCCTTACACGTAAATAAAAAGACAGAGAGTCACTCTTCTGGGATAAGAGCGCCTTAAGGAAAATTATGAGGTGACATCTATCCGTGTTTCTGTCTTTCTGTCTTTTCGGAAACTTATAAGTTGCTGAGTTGCAGAAACGTGGTAGCGAAGAAAGGGGCGAGAGGGAAGAGCGCAGTATAAGATTTGCTCGTTTTATTTTTATTGTCTATTATATTCTACGATTAATGTCTTAATACTGTTTCATGTTAGTATGAGTAGTAATATATAAGAACCCTAGATTTATTTGAAGTATCTACTGCCAGAGTTACAAAACGTGTAATATGTGCCAGTGTAATAAAGCATTTTCCTATGAAAGCTTCATCCTTTTAGTTTTCTTATTTGAAAAAACATAAGTGTTTTCAAATATAAGTAGGTATAAAGTGTGTATAGGTTTCTATAATTTACTATTTTAGATTACAAATAAATGTTGAAATGCACTTCATGTCTTTAACTCTATCCCTTCAAGATCTGATCTGGTTTTTACACATGTACAATAAGTAGTCATCACACTGTAACAAAATTGACCAATCAGCGTGCATGTAACTCTTCTATTTCCATTTCTTCTATTTCTTCTATTAACACGAAAGATGGCAAGGGCAGACGTATTTTTAAAAGAAATTTCTTACGTCAGCCGTAGGGAAAACATGAATACCTATATTTTTCATTTTCGACTGGAATTAATGCTTAAGGGGAAACGATTCGTATCCTCTACGAAACGCACAATTTATGATGATTTTTCTTATTTTTTAATTACAGATATTAAATAAATAGTGGATAAATTACAGATATTAATTAAATTTTGGCATTTCGTGAACATTTTTTAATGTCAGTTGGGCTTTCCCGGCAAAATTTTGTTAATTTTTGCATTACATTGTAAATGTATGGGCACACAAACTAAAAAGTGTGTTTTAAATTTGTGTGCTTATACATTTACAACGTAATAAATAAAATAATAAAATTTTGCCGGAAAAGCCTAACTGACATTAAACTATGTTCGCGAAATGCTATAAATCACATTTATTTAATATCTCTAATAAAAAATTTAGAAGAACCATCTTAAGTTGTACGTTTCGTAGAGGATACGTATCGTTCCCCCTTAAGATTTGTAAGAAGCTACGAGTTTTTTTTTATGTATGGGGTTGATTATTTGGAGTGACGTTATCTTTCGAAACACGAAAGAAAAGAAGCCTTAGTTAAAATAAAAAATTAACTAAATCTCAACACTCCGATACTTTAATTATTTTATTAGAGTGCATTACAAACTAGAAATCAATCAGAAACAAATTTAAAAGCACAAATATTTTTGAAAAATTTTCTCGGGCCAGTCATGTAAGCAGGAGGTCGCAGGTTCAAATCCTGGCCCGAGGAAACTTGTCAAAAATATTTGTGCTTTTAAATATCTTTTTGATTGATTTCTAGTTTGTAATGCACTCTTATAATAATTTAATAAAAACAAATACACTCCGATACATAAGTATTATTTTGATTAATGATTTTTATAGCCTTGTGAAGTTTGTGCTGTTTACTCAACTTATCAAAATTAATTCAATTACTACACTATTTTTTATAATTGAGTACTTACTTGATCGACTTGGCGTCCATTAATTATTGCTACCGCAGCGGTGAAACCAATTTGATGGTCTATGACTATGAAGCAAATAGTAAGAAACCTAATACCATAAAATATTTCAATTCCATCCTTGTGCATTATTAGTAAATTTTTCGCGTTTTCCTTAAGACAGAAAGCTTTGCAAATTTTGTCCTCTGAAAAAGAATATTATTCATTTTTAAATGTCAGTGAGTGTAAGTGAGAGGTGACAAGAAATAGAGGGTGTAAGTGAGAGGTGATAGGAACAGCAGCCATGTTTAATCCCACGTTTAATACTTCCCTGACGCGTGTTTTGCGTTTAGACTACGGCGTAGCGGTTCTACAAAAGCGGGAAAACAATGGGATCGTAGCACTTGCTACACGCTTCGCCGTAGCAAAAGGCGGACTCGATTGTGACAGAAAAGTATAAAAAAAATATATTTTGTGCAACTATGACATAATATGAGACATTAGTTGCACGAGTGTCCAAATGTCCAGTTGCATACAATTATTGTTCATAAAATTTCAACCAACAATTTCACGAAAAATTCACGCTAACCTTAGTTGTGTTGTCCAGTATCGCTGTCTATGTGCCAAAGCCACGACGACAAAAGAGGACGTTGCTTGAGAAATAACGGCGGGACTTATTTCTCGTTGCTGTTGTTGATTGGCTCTCCAGTGGGGTGGGGTTATAATAAATTGGGCCAATCAAAGTGCAAAATTGCGGTGTTATAATGTAATATTATAAAATTGGATAAACAATATAGGTACTTATAAAACCGCCTTTGATGTTGTAATTGGCTTGTTGTGGTATAGGAGTAGATAAAAATGTTGTATTATATCTTACTTATTGATAAAACTTTGTCATCATCCTCTCTGTAGCTATTTAAACACGTACATATAATTGCAATTGTAAATAAACTGCTCATCACAATACTGAAAAAAAAGCATTTGAGTAAATAAAAAAAAAACTTTTTAATCAATGATTCACTGCTCGCAAGAATATTTATAGGGTGAGAAGACTTACAAGAAAGAATAGAAGGCTCCATCGAAACTCTTAGACTCCACTGCCTTCTGGCAAGTCTGGTCAACATCGATCTGAGGACGAATGCCCGCGGTACCCAAGTGACTTCTGGCCAGCATGAGCGCCAGTAGACGCTTCACTGACTTGGGCTCACACGAGCCCGGCACACACACGCCCCAAGTTAGCTCGTTTATGGGACGCGTATAAACTGAATGTTCCTGAATAGATGGTATAAGTTTCATTTCAAATAGAATCTATAGAATCAAGTATCTATTACTTATAAGATTTAATTTATTAAAACTTAAATAACAAAATAGTAACTTAAATTTAAAACTAAATAATCCTAAAATGTATATAAAAACGGCTCACCTCAATACGTGTTATGACCGGGAAAGCCGACCAGTTTCAGCAGATTTAGACTGCTTTCATCTGGGCGAGTAGTCCAAGGCAGTAGTAGAAGGCTGTCTGAATCTGCTGAAACTGGTCGGCTTTCTCGGTCATAACACGTATTGAGGTGAGCCGTTTTTATATAAATCATGAATTATCCTCAAGTCTCATTTAATTCTATAATCCTAAAATTAGCCCTAAAACATTATACTAAATAAAAAATATTCTCTAAACCGTTGCCGTCGGTTGCGTTGCCCAAGAGGCTGGTAGCATTACCCCGCTGGATCGCCAGTCTGTTCCTCTGTATGCCCCAGCCCTTGGGTTACCAGAGGCGTCGATTAAACGTGTCGATAGTTCTTTGAAAAGACGACGTGCGTTCGGATCCCACGGCCCCAGGTTTTCGACTACCAACGGTGCAAATATGTAGCCCTCTCCAAGGAACGCATATTTGCACCGCTTTAGGTTAGATTTTATGTTGCCCATCTCATTAATGTTATAAGAAATGTAAATAGTTGGACAAGGCTACAATTAAAGGTAACGTTACATATAGGTAAAAATGCCTGTATATCATTTAGCCCCATCTTCTGATTTGAAAAAATCTCGCTAATCAATACTCGACAGACCACTTAGCCATTAGACATCTTATAAACCACGGATAAGTGAGAATGTTTTCCGCCACTGCCGGGGTGTTGCGGGGTAATGCGGGGAGGGTACAAAGCAAGGAAAAATATATGGGATAGTATGGAATGACATTTGTATAGTAGTGCAATTGCAATGATGTGTTGGCGAAAAAGATTTGCCTCATTACGATGTCTAATGGTTTAGTGGTCTGTACAATACACAAACCTGCCTAGTCACGGCAATTTGTAGTATCTACAGATAAATGAGTTAGGTGCTTAGGTATAACAAGTCTTTTTTTGGGTCTTAAGGATACCGCCATAAAGATATTTTTTCTTGATTTTTCTTTTTAAAGCTAATCCTCTCAAAACAGTCAACACGTTTATCATCAAATTGCCGTGAGACGGCAGAAATGAAACAATCATAGTGCTGGATTTCACACTTAAGTATCGATTAACTTATAATGCTCAAATATGAAATCACGGGTGTCATTCATTTTCTTAGTTCTATTTGAACTACTGAAAAATGGACTTTGTGTCAATAAGTACTTGTTACTACGAAGTATTGGCACCTGAAATACAGGTCCTTCAATTTAGCTCAGGTGTCAAAGATTTGATTATATTTGTATAGCCCATACATTTAGTTTAACTAAGTGACTAAATTTTACCTACTGTGATGAAATTTTAAATTTTCAAAGCTTTGTGACTTATTTTTAGTAACTTTTTGGTCAATTAAGTTATTATTATTATTATTTAGCTTTTGACAACAATACTACCTGAATATAATCCACAGCCGATAAAAATGGATCAAGAGGTTGGTCGACTTTCCCTTTTACGGCATTAATCGTTTTCTCCAGCTTGACATCAGCTAGGCAGTACTGGTTCCGTAGCTCAGGGTGGGTCTCCCTCCATGGTGCTTCCAGGCACTCGTCAAAATTATCCAGTTGGTACTGGTTCCCGAAAAGAAGGCCGGTTGGTTCTAACATCTTGGAATCCCATTCTGTTGTTAAATTAATCGGTAAGGAGCATAGAAACGAGTTGAAAAATAAAACGATGATTCGACCAAGGTCCAAATAATACTTTGGATCTGATTCCAAAATAAACTAAGGTCCAAAATAATAACTTAGTGCTCTCTTAATTTTATGCAGATGCAGTCGTGTTGATAGACCCTTTAAAATTTTGAACAAAATTACAAGAACAAAACAACAGTTTTCAAACAGTTACGTTCAGTAAAAATAAATATTAAATAAATAAACATATTGTCACGACACGAATCCCCGAGGGGTATCAGAGGTGTTTGAATTGTTGTACGGGCAAGCCGCACATTCTGCTGCGTTGGCTGTTTACTTAGCCGTCGTCGATCATCGCCCTAATTTCATCAGTTCACAATCGGTCACCGTCCATACCGCGTGTACTCATCAATCACTCATCAATATCAATTATACTTACGTGTGTTTGTCCAATAAATTCATAAAACTATCAAAACTTATCATTTATCAACCCCGCGATCGGTGATCGTACATGGTCCTTCGAACCGATTTTGAATCAGGACCTCGCGTCGCGAATTTAAAAATCAGTCCTGTCAAAAATCAAAATACTAATCAAGTATCTATATCATACTATCAAGTGAACTCTTATCATATCAAGTGAACTATCATACTATCAAGTGAACTCTTATCATATCAAGTGAACTATCATACTATCCAGTAAACTATTATTATATCAGTGAACTATTATTATATCAAGTGAATTATCAATCAAATATTATCAAGTGAACTATCATTATATCAAGTAACTATCATAAAAGTGGATCATACTATCAACTAGCAGCATATCAAGCGTATCAAATCATCCGTCGAGGGCTTGAATGACCTCAATCAATCAGCGCATCAGCATCAATCAGCATCAAGACTATCAGCATCAGGGTCACTCAGAATCAGCATCAATCAATATCAGCGTCAGCAGAGCAGCACTGAGTGCAGTAAAAAGCTCAAAACAACAAATCAAGTAAGATCTTTCCATTTATTCATTGACTAACTTATAATTATCAACATGGAGGGACAAGATCTTTTAGATAATCAAAAACTTATCAAGCAAGAGTTGGAAAAACTCCTATCAAACTTTAAGAAGGATCCGAAGGAGCGGAAATCTTCTGAAGACTACTTTAAAAGGAAGCTCAGTACCCTCGAAAGATACTGGGACGACTTTCAAGCCAATCACAGTAAGTTATATCAGTTTGAAGTGCGAGATGAACCTTACTTCACGAATAAGGAGTACAGCAAGGTTCAACAAACTTATCAGGCCACAAAGAATATCATCAATAGTGAATACGAAGAGTATATGCAAAATCAAGATAGGTTCCGTGGCGATACCTCCGAAGGAGCTAAGGAGCAGAAGCAGACTCCACGTCCACTGCTGGTAAATCGAGGACAAGATAGCAAGACCGAAGAGTTGCTGCGCAAGCAATCCAGCAATTTTAAAGCTTTTATTAGGACTATTTCAAACATCGAGGTGTCCTCAATCAAGGAAAAGTGGGAGTTCGAGGATGCATTGAAATCTCTGGAAACGCGTTGGGGAGCAGTAGATTCACTCCATTGGGAGATTGACAGCATTTTGGACGGTCATAATCAAGAATATGAAGAAACATTCTCCCAAAATGAACAAAAATATCAAAATATCAAAAAAGCAATTAATCAAAAGTTATGGGCCGTCGCTAACATGGAAAAGGCGACGCCGAGAATGACCATCCCGGATTTCCATGGGAATTATCATAAGTGGGTTTCCTTTAAGGACCTATTCGTGGAAGCAATCCACAACAATGCATCAATGTCCAACGCTCAGAAAATGCAGTTCCTTAAATCAAAATTGAGAGGAGAAGCGGAGGCTATCATACAGCACTTGAAAATAAGCTCTGACAATTATGAAGCTTGTTGGAAAATATTAAATGATAGATTTGACAACACGAAGCTTATAGTAAACTCGCATCTAGACCTTCTTTTTAATTTACCCATCATGAAGCAACAATCAGCTGAGCAAATAAAGAGACTTCACGACACCACTAATGAATGTCTTTTTGCGATAAAAAACCTGGGTGCAAACATCTCCACCTGGGATCCGTTGATACTTTATATTTTACAACAAAAACTGGATTCAGTCACCAACGATGACTACGTCAGATCACTGCGGAACCCAAAAGCTTTGCCTAGCATATCAGATTTCATGAACTTTCTAAAAACGAAGTTTACATCGTTAGAATCATCTCGTTATAAGCAGGACAAGAATCGGCAAAGCCCATCAGCGTCGTCACCAAGTAGTAGCAAGTATGAATATCAATCAAAATCAAATTTCCGTCAGAATGATGAAAATCACTCAAGAAAATTCTATAATAATTCTACACAAAAATCATACAACACGGGAAAAGGGTCCGGCGATCGAAAAAGATGCGCATATTGCAATAACACCGATCACGCCATATTCTTTTGCAACAAGTTTATGGAACTATCAGCGGAAATGAAAAGGAGGTCAATAAACAATTTAAATTTATGCAAAAACTGTCTCTATAATCATAATGGAAAAAATTGTTTCTCCGAAAAAAGGTGTAGAAAATGCAACGGTAATCATAATACGCTGTTGCATGAGGCTTTCGAGTGCATGTCGAAACCGGAAAAAGTGACCCGAAACAGTCACGTTTCACAGGAAAACATTTCGGAAATTTTATTGGCGACTGCAATCGTCAAAGTCCAGGCAAAGGACGGAATTTATCATAATTTGCGCTGTTTAATTGATGGTGGATCTCAAATTTCGGCCATTAGCGAAAATGCAGCGCAACTGTTGCAATTACCGCGCCAAAAATGCAAAGGCGTTATTTATGGCGTTGGATCCAAGGAAAATAGTTGCAAAGGCCTTATCAATATCAATTGTTCGTCAGTAGCAACACATTACACGTTTAACACCGATGTTTATATCATGCGTAAATTGATAAACAACTTACCAAATCAATCTTTTCCGGAACCTTCATGGTCCTATTTGAAAAATATCAAGTTAGCTGATCCAAAGTTTTACAAAAGTCGCCCTATTGACATGATATTAGGGGCCGATGTTTATTCATCAATTATCATGGGAGGTATTATCAAGAAAAATGATATACTGCCGATTGCGCAACAAACGCAGTTAGGATGGATATTATCTGGAAATGTAAAATCACTACAATGCAACATCATTACCAACAATGTAGAGGACCTTCAGAGGTTTTGGACAGTCGAAGACATCGGAGAAAAATCAGAATTATCAACCGAAGATCAAGAATGCGTGCAGTTTTATCAAGAAACAACGAGAAGGCTAGACGACGGAC
Organism: Ypsolopha sequella; assembly: GCA_934047225.1. Classification (NCBI taxonomy): domain Eukaryota; kingdom Metazoa; phylum Arthropoda; class Insecta; order Lepidoptera; family Ypsolophidae; genus Ypsolopha; species Ypsolopha sequella. The sequence continues at coordinate 13,168,656 of OW203991.1, forward strand.
ACTATCAAGTCCGATTACCTTTAAAATCAGACGGCCTTGAAAAATTAGGTGAATCAAGACAAAAAGCTGTAGCGCAGTTTAAACAAATCGAAAATAGGTTTAAACGGCGGAACCAATTGGCGGAACAGTACAAATTATTTATCAAAGAATATCAAGATCTCGGTCATATGAAAGCAGAGACACGTAATAGCCAAAGCGGTTGCTACTTGCCACACCACGCTGTAGAACGAGCAGAGTCATCAACAACTAAATTTCGTGTCGTGTTCAATGCCTCGGCGTTAACTTCAAGCAATATTAGTCTTAATTTTATAATGAAACAAGGTCCAAATTTGCAGAAAGACTTATTTGAACTAATTTTAAATTGGAGACAGTACGAAATAGCATTTACGGCGGACATCGAAAAAATGTTTAGGCAGATATATTTACATGAAGATGATCAAAATTTACACAAAATCATATGGAGGGAATCAGCCTATCAAGCAATACAAGAATATCAGCTAACGACCGTTACCTACGGAACAAAAGCAGCGCCTTTTCTCGCGATGATGACGCTTAAACAGTTAGCTCGCGACGAGGGTCACAAATATCAGTCAGCAGCAAAAGAAGTACTAGAAAATAACTTTTATATGGACGATTTAGTCAGCGGGAGTTACGATATCAAGTCAGCAAAGCAGCTAATATCAGATTTAAACAAGCTTTTGAAGTCAGGAGGCTTTAATTTGCGGAAATGGGCATCAAACAAACCTGAAATTTTCGGAAATAGCCAAGACGAGCAACGGACATTTGAATTTAAACAAGCAGAATCCAACAAAACTTTAGGGTTGCGCTGGAACCCTAAATCAGACGAATTTATATTTCAAATCAACATCAACGACCTATCAGAAAAGACTACAAAGCGAGCACTCTTATCAAACATATCAAGGCTTTTTGATCCTTTGGGCTGGCTGGCGCCCGTTACGACAAAGCTCAAGATTTTGTTCAAAAAGGTGTGGTTAACTGGTATTCAATGGGATGAAGAAGTACCAGTAGACATCAAATCAGAATGGATAAATATCCGAAACGATCTTCAAAATATTAATCACATAAAAATCCCAAGATGGCTGGAAATCAGAAAAAACGGCATCATTGAGCTTCATGGTTTCAGTGATTCATCAACAAAGGCCTTTGCGTGTATAATATTCTGCAAGGTCATCGAAGAATCATCATCAAAAGTTACTATTGTGCAATTAGCAGCTAAGACAAGAATATTGTCAGATAGTAAGAACCTTTCTGTGCCCAGGGGTGAGCTCTGTGGGGCTCATTTATTATCAAAACTTATGACGAAAGTGTTGAGCTGCTTATCAGATCATAAAATCAAGGTTTATGGCTGGAGCGATTCAACGGCAGTTCTTGGGTGGATTCAAGGTGAACCAAGTCGGTGGAAGCCCTTCGTATCAAACAGAGTCCAGCAAATAACAAACGTCATGCCACCTGAGTGCTGGAGATATGTGAACTCCACTGACAACCCGGCTGACTGTGCCAGTCGCGGTTTATCAGCAGATCAATTGAAAAATCATACGCTTTGGTGGCAGGGACCGACGTGGTTGTCTTCCTTTAACGATCAAAACGAAAAAGAACGGCCTTTATACACCACCGAAGAAGAGCAAAAAGTACCAAAACAAACATGCAATGCTATCAACTTACAAGAACGTGAACCTCATATCATCAATGAGATATTAAACAGACATAGCAGCTTCACTCGGGCGACTAGAGTGGTCGCCTGGATACTACGCTTCATATCACGTGATCACCAAAAACAATCTTTCCTAACAATTCAGGAAATCAGACAAGCAAGGATCCAGATTATTAAGGTCATACAACAATCAGAGTTCTCAGATGTAATAGAATCTCTATCAGAGCATAACCAAGTAGATAAAAAGAGCCAAATATCAAATTTAAATCCATTTTTAGATGAAAATCAGCTTTTGCGAGTCGGCGGTCGTATCAAGCATGCAAATCTCAACGAAAATATGAAACATCCTATCATTATCCCACATAATGGTCACTTAACAGAGTTATTAATTGATCATGCACACAAGATGACGTTTCACGGCGGAGCACGACTCACGCTATCATGGCTTCGTCAGCAGTATTGGCTGATCGGTGGAAACGGAGCTGTAAAGAAAAGATTAAGAGGGTGTGTTATTTGTAGAAAACACGACCCAATAAAGCAATATCAAATAATGGGAAACTTACCTGAAGCCAGGATAAATCCTACCAGACCGTTCTATCATACAGGAGTTGACTACACTGGGTATGTCGACATTAAATCAAATAAGGGCCGAGGAATTAAGACAACAAAAGGATATATAGCCGTGTTTGTATGTATGGTAACAAAGGCTGTTCACTTGGAGTTAGTCTCGGACCTCACATCATCAGCATTTCTAGCAGCACTGAAAAGAATGGCTGCTAGGAGAGGAGCGCCCCAAAATATGTACTCTGATAACGGGACAAATTTTGTAGGAGCCAACAGAGCATTACAACGTGAATTTATCAATCTCAAGCAAACCTTGGACGAAGAGTTCTTCTCATCAATATCAGAAATGGAGATACAGTGGCACTTCAATTGCCCAAGTCACGCAAGTGCCGGCGGCTTGTGGGAGGGAGCAGTGAAAAGCCTTAAGTATCACCTTGTCAGAGTCATTGGAACTCAAAAGCTCACCTTCGAAGAATACTCTACCCTATTAGCACAGCTGGAAGCGGGCTTAAATTCCAGACCATTGTGTGCAATCAGTGAAGACCCCGAAGATATCAACTTTCTGACTCCATCTCATTTTCTATCAAGCGGACCACTTCTCACTATCATAGAGACAGAGCAAGATAACAGAACAAGATGGAGATTTACCCAGAAAATATTTGAAGATATATGGAAACGGTGGAAAGCTGAATATTTATGTAAATTATCAATCAGAAGCAAGTGGCAGCATCCAAGGGAAAATATCAAATTAAATGACGTAGTGTTAATTCACGACGATAACATCTTAGCGGGTAAATGGCCTCTAGGTCGAGTTGTGGAATTGCACCCCGGAAAAGACGGCTATGTGAGAGTCGTCACATTAAAAACAAAAAACGGACTCATGAAACGTCCAATCATCAAATTATCAGTTTTACCAACAAGTCGGGAAAATTATCATTATCCAAAATTATCAAGGGAGCAAGAAAAACAGCAAAGTGAAACAAACATAAATCATCAGGTAGAAAGAAAAATCAATAAGAGAATCAGAAAACCGAGTCCTTTCTCACTTATATCATTTATAATGTGCATTATTATGATAACCGGCGCACAATGTACATATAACATAACAAAGTTACGCGACCAACAGCGAATTCTTTTCGATAAAATATCAAATATGGAGTTATTAAGTGACGAATGGAAATTGGTAGTTTATTACGATTTAAATCCATATTGGCAAGGTACAACAGCATTTGAAAGATATACAAAACATTTACAACAGACTTGCCAAAACATAAAGGATCAATCACATTGTGACGTCATATTACTACAACTCCAACAAGGCTTCTCGGAACTGGAATACTACAATCGCCTGTTACTGAGTCAGCATTCCAGTACGCAGACGGGGCATCGAAGCCGGCGCGGGCTTATCAACGGCGTCGGTTACATAGCTAACAAGCTGTTCGGTGTCTTAGATGAGTCATTCGCCGAGCAATATCAAAAGGACATCGAACTCATCAGAGATAATCAAAATCATTTAGCTTCGCTATGGCAAAATCAGACGTCGGTCATTGAATCCGAATATAATCTCCTGAAAAGAATGGAAGATAGCATGAATAAGCAACAAAAAATCATAAATCAACATTTTTTTAAAGTAGACAAAGTTATCAATAAATTGAGCAACGAATTGCAAATTTTATCAAATATCAATGACTTCACCCTAGGGGCACTAACAGCAAGCTCAATGCTCCAGTGTTTGAAGACTATTCAGAGCATGTTACTAGATACGGTAACAGATATTTATCAAGGACGATTTAATTTTCATATCTTAACCCCAGAACAACTTCGACATGAACTAAGCACGATCTCAAGTCACATATCAAAAGAATCGTCCCTTCCAATCAAGAACATTCAAACAGACCTCAAAAATATTTACAAAATTCTTAAAGTCAAAGCAAGAATGACAAACGAGTATCTTCTCCTGGAAATAAAGCTTCCCTTGGTTAGCAGAGATGCATACGAAATTTTTAAAGCAACTGCAATACCCGAGAAAAAAGGTAGAGATATGATTAGTGTGATCCCTGCCGCAGAGTACTTAGCAATCAATTTGAAAAAGGATGCCTACGTAGAAATGTCCCGAGACGAGATCAAAGAATGCTATCAAGCCGACGAATCATTTTTCAGTCATACGCAGAAACCAATATATCATATGAAACAGGACGAGAGCTTTTGTGTGAAGGATAGAGGATCAGATAATTGTAAGACTGTGACATCTCTTTGTAGCAACATATGGCAAGAGATGCATGCACAGAACCAATATTTGTATTTCTGCTGCAACAAGTGTCAACTAAGGATAATCTGTGAAGATCAACTTTCTGCAGCACAGTTGGCTGAAGCCGGTATAATCTCCATTAGCCATGGTTGCATAATCAAAACCGACGAGTTCACAATTTACTCTCGGAAGCTAGATCAAAGCATAAGTAAAACAAGGTTCGATGTTATATTGCCAGATATTTCGCCAATTAATCAGATTTTCAACATTACGATACTTCCGCCCACAAATGAATCAGATATTAGTAAAGAGATCGGTGCTCAAAAGCAGACTTTGCAAAAAATACATCAGCAAATAGAGCAAATTAAACAAAAAGGGACTTTAGCAAAAGAAATATCATATCACGATGTGCATCACTATACGGCTATATATGGTATGGCATTTGCGATCATTGGAGCAGCAGTATCAATCTGGGTTTGGCGGAGACTACGGAGGCGTCGTCGTCAGCAGGCGGTGGACCCAAGGTCCGCGCCTGCGCTCGCAGCATCGGTGGCGGCCGGGGCTGTCACCACGGAGCAGCCCGCCGCCGCCCACTCAAGCAGCAGTGATAGTGACAAAAAGTGCGCGAATGTTCAATACATCAGACGCAAATGGGCGAGTGCAAGTGTGCGTAAATTTGATGCGAGCACGTCACCTGTTTTTAAAGCAAGGTTCCCTAGTGCAGAAAATTGTGTTTAGTGTATATTGTCATTTTATAATAAATCCGAACAATGGACACTGTTTTAGGGACACTAGCATTACATATAAAAAGAAAATGTTTTATCACTTTGTAAAGCACCTCACCTCTCATTTTATCATATCATTATCATCATATCAATAATATAATTTTATTTTGTTTTCTTTTCCCCCGGGAGCATGTACGGGCAAGCCGCACATTCTGCTGCGTTGGCTGTTTACTTAGCCGTCGTCGATCATCGCCCTAATTTCATCAGTTCACAATCGGTCACCGTCCATACCGCGTGTACTCATCAATCACTCATCAATATCAATTATACTTACGTGTGTTTGTCCAATAAATTCATAAAACTATCAAAACTTATCATTTATCAACCCCGCGATCGGTGATCGTACAATTGTGAATTGTGAAATGCAAGTCACAGTCCATACCCGGCATGCCCGCGTTTCACCGACGGCTATTACGTCCCAACGGGATGGGTGATAAGCCCTATCACCGTACTTCGGGCACAAATACACGATTTTTTTAGGGCATGCAGATTTCCTTACGATGTTTTTGTTTACCGTTCAGCAAGTTACCACTTGTTACTACTTATAAGTTACTACTAACCAGTAAGAACAAATACTATGCAAATATATTACAAAAAACTCACCGGGGATCGAACCTGGATCTCAAAATTGAGAGGCCAGCGTTCTATCCTTGAGTAACTGCCGCTTTATAAATATATTCATAATTCAAATTCAAATTCAAATAGTTTATTTTGCAAAGCAGGTATAGATATATACACTTTTTACACGTCAAATTTAATCTAATAAAGAAAATATATGTAATAAAATAATAAATGTACATGAACTAAATTAAAGGTTTATTTAATTTATGTAGCAATATATTTACGATTAAAATGATAGGTAAAATATATATTATACAAGGTAAAATCCAATCAGCCGCCCGAACCCACACCGGAGACCCGGCCAGGGACCAGGAGCCGCATTTCCGAATCGCTCGTTCCCAACCCACGCGCGAAAGCACATACCCATCCCACGTTGCACACCAGAACTTGTCATTTGCAAGATGAGACAGGCATACACTTCCGCACGCGAACCGAACCCGAACGACCCAAAAATACGGCCCCAGGAACAGGTTCAATGATCACCAACCGAGCCCCCAGCACGAATCCAGGCGGCCGACCAAATCCCATCCTATATACTACATACTAATAGGTTACATATATAAATACATGCCTACCTCCGCCCATTCGATTAGTCTTGCTAAGAAGAAGGGCAAGAAACTTAGCAAGATCATGTCTTTTTTTTCAACATAAAACTTATGCTATACAATATATGACTTATATCTACTTTAACCAAGGGATAAGAAAATACAAGACAGCAGGAATTCAGGTTAATGAAAAAAAAGAAAAACATATATATCTTTGTCTACCTGTCTCATATAGTCCTTTTCCTTTTACAGTCTGTAATCAATTAATGTTTACACCTTAGAGGAATCATAAGTTAAGAAATTATACTATTTAATTAAATTATAACTTACTATCATTATCACTGTAACACCATGCTTCACCATCATCCAAATATTCATTTATTTTATAATATGCCTTTTTCAATAGGCCCTGCTTAATATACAGTTTAAACTTATTCTCTGACAAAGTAAGGACCTCCTTTGGAAGTTTATTGTAAAATCTTATACCATGTCCTACAAAAGAGGTACTCACCTTAGCGAGTCTGATTTTTGGAAAAGCCAGTTTATGCTTATTTCTGGTTTCCTTACAATGTTGCTTACCAAGCCTTGGGAAAGACTCAACATTTTTTCTGACATATCTAAGGACTTGGTAAATATATTCACAAGGAACCGTTAATATATTAATTTCTTTGAACTTTTCTCTTAATGAATCCCGGTGCTTCATATTATAAATAGCCCGAATTGCTCTCTTCTGCAAAACAAAGACTGCGTCTGTATCCGCGGCTCTACCCCATAACAGCATGCCGTATGACATAATGCTGTGAAAGTAACTAAAATAGACTAGTCTAGCAGTATCTACATCAGTAATTTGTCTTATGCGTCTAACAGCGTATGCGGCCGAACTAAGTCTACCACATAGGGCTTCTATGTGGGGACCCCACTGAAGACGAGAGTCTACCGTAATGCCTAAAAACTTAGTTTCGTTAACTAACTCCTACTTAACTAACTAATGCATAAATAAATATGCAAAATCTGATTTGAAACCTGTAAATTCCGAAAAAATCGTCGAATCTCGTAAAAATTTACGACTGTCATAAGATTTTAAAACTATTATAATTACATTATAAAATCTGTTTTTGCATATTAGTTGAGGCGCATAACGTAACAGATTTTCCTGAGATTTCTTTTTTGCAGTTGTATTGCAAGCTACAAAAAAAATTTAAACGTTCATATTTTTAAAATTCTTTCTATTTTAGTTCAGGAGCAAAGTATTTGTAAAACTTCGTGAAAGGAATTTTAAAAATATTATATTTTATTTATAGTACCTGTTGTAGTTTATATTGTAGTTTATATTAATATTATAGTTTATACATTTTTTTTTTGCTATCTTAGCGAGTCATGGGGATATTACGAGTAAGTTCAAGTGTTTGTAAAACTTCGTGAAAGGATTTTTTTTATATTTGTTTTTTAAATAGTTCATGTTCAATTTTGAAAATATTTTATTTTATTTAAAGTACCTATTGTAGTTTATATTAATATTATACTTTATACATATCTTTTTTTGCTATCTTAGCGTTAGTCATGAGGATATTACGAATAAGTTCACAAAAATTTCTTCAGCCGTTTCCTACCTGGAGAAGTCGCCCAAACTTGGTGTGTTTAGAAAATGTTTTTTTTTTTTTTTCGAAGCGACTTGTTGGAATGTCGTGCATGACGTAGTAAATATTTATAACGTGCTCATAAAGCCCTTTTATTTCATATCCAACACGATAGGTTTAAAAAAAAATAATTGAAATTTCAATTCAAAAACCCAACTAACGCAATTTAAAGTTTAATCGGTACTAACAGCATTATGTAGCTTATAATAATGAGATTCCGCATAGTCGCAACTTCCCTTGAAAAAAAAAACCACAGCATGCGGCCGAAACACTAGCGGACGCCCCACAGCGTTGCTTGCATGGATCCCGTTTCCATTGATGCCTTCTAAGCGCATTTCTACCTCATTCAAAGAATCCACAGTCCAAATTTCATGTTCCTAGCTTTGGCCGTTTAGTCTAGGCACAGACCACTTAGCCATTAGTCGTCGTAAGGAGGGCAAACCTTTTTCGTCAACACATCACTACTATACAAATGGTGGTGGCAGAATAACAGCGTTCCTAATGCCTTTGGTATAGGAACAAATGCTGAGTCACCGTCCTTTTTAACAGTGCCATACAACTTTATATTTTAGAACATTGTACTACTTTGTCCATAATGGTGTGTTAAATAAATGTCTTTTTATTTTATTTATTTAAATGTTATTCCATACCACCCATCTCTATTTCTTTACTTGGCCCTCCCGCATTACCCCGCAACACCCCGGCTGTGGCGGAAAAAATACGCACTTGTCCCTGGTTGATAAGATGTGTAATAGCTAAGTGATTGAGTCTAGGCATTGATAGATCAGTCAGATAGTCAATCAGGGTATTCTTTTATATAGGTATATAGATACATTTTTAGGTAAGGGTTGTTTTTTGGCGTTACAATATAAATATTTCTTACAATTTCATAACAAAACTAAAGACTACCCTTAACGACTTTTATATGCAAGTTTGGGTTTTAAGGTGCAGAAGTCTATAATATTGATGTGATACAGCCAAGTTTATGATACAAAGAAATGTTTAAGCATTTCATGATGAAATTACTTAGCGAGTAATAAACTGACAGCAACATTTCTCATGAATGTTGGCATATTTGAAATGAACATATCAGAAACTATGGAAACGATAAGCGAAGAAAGGTCAAATTTTGTCCAGAACCAAGCGATTCAGCGAGCTACGGAGACACCAAAGAACATTTGTGGCATATTCATATTAAACTGCTAGTCTCTTATAAGCTCATCTTGCAAAGCTATGGGGTCCAAAACAAAACATTCAAAACAGGAAACTAGCGAAATATAAAAAAAAATCCTCCATTTTCCTTTTTTTTCAAGCACTCAAAGGACTAATTTTAATGCCAAAAAATACTTATCACAAAAAAATACTAACTTAACAAATTGTCTTACCCCAGACCGCCCACAAAGTGAAATTCTGTAAACTTTTCAACATCAGGAGGGTTTGATTTAAACAAGGCTCTTCATCCTTCGACCAATTTTGACTGCTCAAACTACGCAACATATCTTCTAAGTACACATGTTGTTCCTCTGCTGAAATAAAAACTTCTTATACTGAGAAAAAATTCTGATTCCGTTAACCTGAATATAGTTAATTTTTTTTTATCTTATTTATTTTATAAGCCATGTTCATTTAAACAGAAAACATTGTACTATATGTGACGTCTATATTTATTGTTCAGTTTACTTGAACAATCTAATGTAGACAATTATTCAAGTAAATATAACATAATTCTATTTTTGTTTACAAGGTTTTTTTTACAAAACGATCTGGTAGTATTGTATAAATATTTTTTCTCCGTGTACCATGTTGCAATTTAGATTTCCTTTCAGTCACATTTTCTCCCGCCCAACTTTCCATAACTGACAAGACACCTTCCGTTTTTGTTTTGTTTTTTATCAGATGACACTCTATAGCATATAGTTCTAACAGTACAAACAAAAGAAATGCGATTTTCGGTTTCATTTTTTCTTGAAACACGGTATTATCGCAGAGTCTACCTGCGCACTGCAACTAAAATTAGAACAGTGATCCTTATAACTGAAGCAATTGAAATAAGTTACATTAGAATTAAACACCTTTTTCTCTCTTCATAAATGAAGCTATTGCCCAACACTAGTCTACGAGATAATATCTCAGATATAGATATAATAGAGATATTATCTCTGTTGCAGAAAAATATTGTAGACTAATGCTGGGCAGTGGCTTCATTCATGAACAGAGAGGTGGTTAATTCTCATGCAACTTTTATAAGATTGATATCATTACAGTGTTTTTTTGCATATTTAGGATGTTGATGCGACAGGAGCGACAGAATGCGTTCCCGAACTTAAAACTTATATTTGTTTTTGAATAAAAAGTATCAAATAAATGTGATTTATGGCATTGGGCGACCAAATGTTTAAGTTAATTAGGCTTTTCTAGCAGAGTTGTGTTATTTTATGCATTAAATTGCGTTTGAAATTATCCTGCACAACAACTATAAACACGCTTAAAATATTTTGCGCAGCAGGCGTAGCGTGACGTATTGTTTAATCGTAAAAACATCGTGTCACGCTCTTCGCACTTGTGATGCAACTAAGTTACGTCGCGCGCGATTAAACACTATGCTAAAAGTGCAGGATCATATAAAAAGTAAAAAAAAAAAGATAAAATAACACAACTTTGCTAGAAAAGCCCAGTAAACTTTAAACTATGGTCGCCAAATTGGTCACATTTGTTTAATACTTTTTATTCAAAAATAAGAATAGCAATTGTTATAAGTTTTGCGATTGGGAACGCATTTTGTCACATCCACCTTAAGTTGAAATTCTCTAATGTGAAATTGGGTTTAATACACTTGAAATCAGGGAATTTCTGTCTGACCTATGAACCCAGATTCAGCAATATCTGCTGTCGTGACCCCCGTGGTAAATAATCACGATTTTATCACGAGTAAAAAAGATAACGTTTTATTACTCGGTATATCATCGATGTTATTACCGTACTTAAATAATAAACAATACGTACAGATTTATATTATTTTTATGCCTATTAAAGGACAGGTAGTCACCAACGACCTTGATTTGACCTGTGTCAGTACAAAAATCGACAAAAACTATATTGAAATAACGTTTAGATCAGCGCGCAATGCATTACGACGTCGCTGGGTCTTCGGATAGCAAAAAATAGGAGTAAATAAAACTTTTCACAAAGACGCGATGGACGGAAAAAAAATCCATAAATGATTTTTCTAAGCAATATTTTCCTTGTATTTTAGTCCAAGAACCACACAAATACCATTAGTGGTTTCAAAGAAATAACCAATTTCACTAAATTTTAGCCTAAAATAGCTTGAGTTTGAACAATACTTTCATGCTGTTTTTTATACGCGAGAATAATTTCGTAGAATGAAATTGTTTTTTATAGTGTAACTAACAAATATATATTTTTTTAAATTTTTAAACGTACGTTTAAGAGAAATAACTTTATCAATAGAGTCATTTCCGGATGACGCTGAGAAGAGGCGCCTTAATAAGTATTTATAATAAAATAAAGTACATTTCAGACGTTGCCTGGACGTTACCTGGATGTTGCCGACGTCTGAGTATGTGCGCCACAGAACATTTAATTCAAATAGAAAGGCTAAGTGGGCGTGTCACGCGCGCCACAACTACTGTTGAACATCAATACTTAAACCGAAACACGCGGTCGCTGCCCATAGTCGCACGCGAACCGTGACTCTGTGAACAGCTCTGCCTAATCTAAAGAGAAATGCCGTCTTGTGTCATAATTACTTGCAGAATCACGAATAAGAAAGCAAACTGGAAAAATTGAGATATTTCCTTTCACCTGTAATTATAAAAACTTTGTATAATATGAGAATTTTAGATAAATAACTAATTTACTCATGGTGACAACAAAAATATACATTACCGGCAATGTACGCTCACAATTTTGGCTAAGATGTAGTAAACAAGTAATGTATGCTCTCCCTACTTGTCAAACTTGCTCGCTAGTGTTGGGCCGTATCGTGGTGTCACACAATCGATAGACGTTTTTTATTCCTTGAGCGATATTCTTAAATTACGATTTAAGATAAAACTTTTATAACATTCGAGAAACCGTTGTCAGTTACCCCAAAATCGACCGGATAACTACAAGCAAGGAGAAAAGTTTTTATATAAAATGTATGAGAAAATATTTAAAAGTGAATAAGTGTGCGTTTATTTCTTCTACGGTGTAATTCTTGGCTATGCACAAATACATATTTTTCAAAATACATGAGATATTTGTACAGTCGAGAACAAAAGTATTCGTGTGAAATGTATGAAAAAAAAATGCAAAGTGTTAAAGCGTGTTTTAATTACTCTACAATGTAATTCTAAGCTACGTATATGTATGTCTGAAAACATTTATCAAAATATATAGGGTAAAATGTATAGTCGATGTCAAAAGCTTTGGGATAAAATATTTAAAAATGTATGAGTGTGTGATTATTTAATCTATAGGGTAATTCTAATCTATGCACATGTCCAATTGATTATTTATCAAGATATAGGGAATCTGTATAGTCGAGGAAAAAAGTTTTTGCTTAAATATTTAAAAGTATATAAATGTGTGTTTAATTATCCAACAGGGTAATTCTAAGCCATGCATGCATATCTTGAATATATATTTACAGTGGTAACAGTATGAGAGTTGGTATAACATACTAAAGGTTTTTACAAAATATATAGAAAAAAAGAGCTTGGAATTACACTGAAGAGTAAATAAACACACACTTCCTTGACTGTGCAGATGCCCTTTATATGTTGATAAATAAGTATTTAATCATATGCATAGCTTAGAATTACCATATAGAGTAAATACACAGACACTTATACACTTTTTAGACATACATATGCATAGCTTAGAATTATGTTGTAGAGTAAATAAAATGCATTTTTACACTTTCAAATGTTTTTTCAGACATTTCACCCGAAAACTTTTGTTCTCGACTGTACAAATATATCATAGATATTGAAAAACAAGTATTTATACTTATGCATAGCTTAGAGTTACACCGTAGAGTAAATAAACACACACTTGTACGGTTTTAAATATTTTCTCATACATTTTATATGAAAACTTTTCTCCTTGATTGTACAGTTACCCGGTCGATTTTGGAGTAACTGTTAACGGTTTATCGAATGTTATTATACCACCTATTTTATGTCACCTAACACAAGTGTATTGGTGGTATGGACCAAAACGCCTATTCTCCTTTGAAATGGGATTTTCCATAAGAGTGTTTATGAAAAATCCAATTATTTTGAAGCTACCATAATATAATTTAAAATACGTTAAATCTTAATATATTCATCGGTAATATATCGGTAATAATCGTCGGTATAACTTGCATTTCACAGTTCACACTCAGAATACCTCTGATACCCCTCGGGGGTTCATGTCGTGACCATATATTATCATTATTACTGATCACTTACAAAGTTTTAAGTATGAATTTGGCTATATCAATGAAATCACCTTATATACACCTAATACACGTCAAAACAATTTTACTAAAATATGTAAAACAAGGTAATAAAAATAGAAAAACAAAACAACACACAAATTGTCTCAGAGCAAATTGGTTTCTCGATTGATTATAAAAAAAGTTAGTCGAAGTTTTACGTTAAGAAAATACATCTGTTCCCATCCCTAGCAATAAATCATCATGTCATATAATCAGACTGTGTTTAATATTATGTTCGCAATACCGCTCCGGTCAAGTTATCAACCACCTAAAGCCGGTAGGTTTATAATGGTCACATGGTATCAAAACTAAAACGACGTAAATGAAATCGTTTGTTTGAAAAATACACCATTTTACACAGAGATACGGTAGTTTTTTATTTGATAAGTTTTCGATATAAGTCATTTGTTGTGCGTAGAAAGAACAACCATTTGGATTAAAGTTTTGATAGTATTTCAATTACGACAAGGTGTGTGCCTGTGGGTGTGAGGCGACAAAGGTTCTGGTACGCATACAGCTCCAAGGCCTTTCTAACTATTTAAATGTTCTGAGATGTGCGCCATAACGTATAAAAGTTACAAGATAAAACCAGGAGCTTATTCAGACTATAGACTCTATTTTTAGGATGGGTTCTTTATGCTACAAGGGTGAAAAGCAATAAATTACGAGGACGATTTAAAACACGAGCGCAGCGAGTGTTTTAAACGTAACCGAGTAATTTATTGCTCTTACGCCCGTGTATCATGCTACGTTTTTCAATGCATTGTGTGAGGAAATAAAACAAATATAATCTTGTGAACTTTAAATTATGATTGGCCGTTAAACAGTGGAAAAAAAAGTATAACATTTATGGTACACAGGAAAGGCTGCAGGTTAGCCAACCATTGTAAATAAATTAAAAAACATGAAAATAATAAAGCCCTAGGGCAAAATAATCGACTTTCTGTTCGGTTTTGATGCATAAAAAGTGGGCCTTTACGAGCACTTGCATGGAAAAAAATAAAAAATGCCTGTAAAAAATAAAGCTCTCTCGTTATCCTTAACCATAATCTCATACATTCTTCTTCTGATTGGTGAAGGAAAAGTGCTAGGATTTCCCCTAGATAAGCACCTGAAAAAATTCTCTTCAAACTTAGTGATACAGTGTAAGTTAAGCTTTCTGTTAAGTAATCAATTATTCGTTTTCCTTGCATGTTAGTTTTGAGTCATGTAATTTATATTTTTCAGCTTTTTATATTTGAATTTTTCACTAATGTAATCAGTTAACGCATCAAGCCCGCGTCAATTCTACCAATTTAGTACTTAGTAAGTTCAAGTATGTTCAAGCATTAGACTTCTTTCTTTGTACCTTTTTCTATTAATACTCCTTGATCAATAAATAAAATCGCAAATAAGATATTATATACTTAATTATCCCTAAAGAGATGCTAATGGAACGCTTATTTATAAACATCTGCATCACCAGGGATATATATATAACGGCTATAAATTTATTACTGTGACATATTAGATACATCGAAATGATTACAAACTATGAAGTTGATTGTTGATATCTAAAAATTATAGAAAAAATAAAGGGGTTGAATTTTAAGAAAACCAATAAGAGCAAGTATGCGAGAAACAATGAAATTAAAAGATTACTAAATGTAATCACTTATCTTTTTCAATTATTTGGTACAGTCATTTTATTATTTATGTTTTGTATTTATTAGTTTTTATTATTTATATTATGTAATTTTTGTTTGTGTTATAAGTATAATAAAAAATTATAGGCAAGATTTTATATACCATTTTGCTGACTTTCTCAAAACCTTTCAGCATTAATGCTTTAAGCTCAAAACTGACGAAATATTGAACCTTGCACGCGAGTCTAATTTGCACTTGACCGGTTTATTGTAACTTGTATCAGTAATAATATTAATTACCAGCTTTTGCCCACGACTTCGTCCGCGTGGGTTTCGGATATAAATTCGAAGCACATTTTCGCAAAGAACTTTAACACCCCGTCAGGCAAAACGATTTTTCTTACTAAAGTACATTTACACCCTTTAGGGGTAAATTTTTGAAAAATTTTTTGGACCCCATTTTTTCCGTAAACCTGATTATTTCTTTTCAATAGTTTTATGCCAAGTTTCAAATTCATACACCCGGAAATACGATTTTCCTTACAAACTACTGCACCCCGTGTCACTCTTTTAGGGGATGACTATATCTAATTGGTCCGTGATTTGTACAAAGTTTCAAATTGATACTCACGCAGGTTAAGAATTTTCGATACAAACCATGCCAAAAATTGAAATTCGAAAAAAGAATTCATAGTGCCCTTGCCATACATATCTTATTGATATTAGATCCTTACATATGAAATTGGCGTTTTGTATGGAGAATTTATGCATTTTTTTATAAATGACAAATCCAAATTTTATAATTATTTTGTACATGAATGAGACAACATTAAGCTAAAAGCAACATTAATTTCATTTTTGAAGCTGACACGTAAAAAATTATTACGAATCTTATCATGGAAATGGATCGCATTTATGACGAACTGTTTTTGAAGATTTAATTTTATTTATCGAACTGAAAATAGAAACAAAACTTAATAAGTAGATGCAAAACTTTGAAATCAACCTTCAAACAAAAAACTAATAATGGAAATAGCTATTGAGCTAAAGGAATCATAAACTCATGAATCTGTAAGAAAATTTTGTCAATTTCATAGGTAAGTACCCAATATTATTCTAATGTGACACTTGCACTCTCTAAAGAACGTATGTTTCAATTTACTTATTGCTACCTTCAACAGCTTAGGTGCGTTGTCTGTCAGTCAGTGACGGAACAGGTTTATAATATACACTAGCCTTTCGCCCGCGGTTCCACCCGCGGTTCCACCCGCGTTTTAATATTTGCCTCATTTTCAGCTAGGTGGTTATTTTATCAACACTCCTTATAGCGTATAAGTTGTCTAGGGCCACTACGATAAAAAAAAACGCATCTAAATCGGAACATTATATTCTTAATTTTTACGGTTAAAAGTTCCGTTTCCACTTCATCATTAGACCCTAGAACAGAGACGATGTGGAGTATTCTCAATCGCTCCGCAGACGACTTGGAAAATCCCAAACATTACTGTTTTATGGAGAATATCACAATCTTACTTATTTTGATGAAAAACTGAACCTGATTTTAGAGTTTTGAAAATTTCTGAAAGTCATAAAGCACAGTAAGTTTATTTTATCTCGGGATCCTACGTTCAAAATTTCAACTGCCTAGCGTGAACGGTGTCGGTTAAACTGAGGTTTTTCTGACCCCATTTTTGAACCCCTTGGGGTAAGAATTTTTAAAAACATTACTCAGTGTGCGTTTTCAGCCTTCTATAAGCAGATCCTCTAAATATCAAGTCTCTACGTCCAGTGGTTTGGGCTGAACGTTTTATGTCTCTCAGTTACTCTGGAGAAAGTTTTTTATTTATTTTGATAATAATCTTGATTTAGAGAATATTTTCAGACTGAAATTAATTTCATGGTGTTATCTCTTAAACCTTATCTCTAAATAATAAGAATTATTCCAGTCCTTAAGAGGCCTGCGGAGCAATACTTGTTCAGACAAATGAAATACCAACACCATTTGAAAATCATAGATATTCTTAAGATAGAATGTGTCTATTCTAATTGAATAACAGAATATTATCTAGGTTCCCAACTATAAATTTTTAAAGGACACTGATTTAAAGATGACATATAAGCAATTTAAAATTTCATAGAAAGTATATTTTTCTCATATAACATGTTTAAATCAGTGTTCTTATATATGTGTGAACCTAGATATTCTGCAGTGTAATCGGAATAAATACACACTACCTTAAGTATATATTTAATTTACAAATTAATTTGGTATTTCGTTTGTATGAACTAGGATTACTCCGCAGGCCTTTTAATCTAGACGTAATTATTTGGCCTCTGCGACTTCAACAGTGTATTTCATGTCTTTGGTCTAACCTTCTGGGCTGGTCTGAAGATTTTCAGTAGGGCCAAAGGCAGAACCTTTATGACTAAAATAGTTTTTCACCTCACTAGCTCGAAAAGCGCGCCTTTGTTACTTAAAAGCAGTGAGCAAAATCGACTTTTACTCACTGGTGAAAGAACGCTGCGAATTGTTCAGAAACTCAATATCCTTTGCTCAAGAGAAAGAGAGACATCAGAATGGTGGCTATCTCTTTCACTCTATACGGATTTCATACAATTTGGGAGGCTAAGCACAGCCCCACAGCTTGTCGGATACCATAGACAAGGTAAATTTCTTGAAATCCTGTGTATAGCCTCTCAATGTGTGTGGAATCCGTAGCATTGACTATAGACTCCGAATAAACAACTGACCTCTATAGTAATACAAGTAGCCACGCTGGCTAGGCTGGCTGCAGGGAGTCACGTGAGCGTACTCAGAACTAATGATAAAGAAGAGAAAATTACGTTATCTTCCGTAACGAGTGTCAATTTTAGTTCCCAGTACGTTCGCTTCGAATCGGTACAAAAAATTTATTTCGTATGGCAAAACATGTCCAGTATTGTTTTGCTAGACTTCATCAGTATTATAAACAAATTAACTCCTACCGGAAACTGATAGATAGAGTAAAACTCCCTCTTGATGGTTATGTTTAGCGTTGTTGAGCGGTTTTTTTCGATTTTTTACGGCTTTTGGGATTCAATTAATACACCTTATATTTTATTTTATGTGCAATATTTTTATATGGTGTATATTAAAAAAAAATAAACCATTAAATTCTTATAAGTTCGTTCGAAAAGATGGTGTCTTACATTTATGTTTTCTCGCTAGTGAGGTGAAAATTTGTATGTGTCACACGAGAGCAAATTTTTTCTGTTTCTTGTGCTTTTGAATCCCTCACCACGCTCAGGATTCTAACTTACACTGAGAAAAATGTCTTTTTGGCTTCATTATAAAATAGCATTACGTAAGTTTAAAATACGGTGAATTGTTTTTAAATTAGGTGATAATAGGAAAATATTATGCTGTAATTAAAACGTTTCAGAAAATAATCGAGTTTTTAAGGTAAGTAAGGCAATATTATGAAGACTGATCACCGTAAAAATTGGTCACAGAAAATAAGATTATCATTTTGGTATTACATCATGCCTTCCCCATAAAATCATACTATGTCACAATAAATATTTTACGTGATAATGAATTTGAATGATAATAAGAAATAATATTATAATATTATAACGCAAGAACACTTTCACCTAAAATATGTAGGATTTCTTAGTATAATTTAAGAACTATCACTATCAATACGGTGAAGTCGCCGTTATGGTAGAAATTTTAATTAGAGGGACTTGTCACTTTATTTTTGTAGTAAGCATAATTTTTTTTAAAGATTAGTCATTTTGATATATTATGACATCGTAATAATATATGATTACAGACACACAAAAAAAGAGGAACGGTGCACAACAAGCCCGATAAAAATAAGTTGAATACGATTATGATTACGAAATCATTAATAAGGATGCCGTCATCATACTTTGGTGAACGAACTATGAATTACGATGCTATTATCATAATTTGTGTGACAGCACCAAAATTTGTGTGAGAACTATGACATACGATACTATTATCACACTTTGTGTGACAGCACCAAAATTTGTGTGAGAACTATGACATACGATGCTATTATCACACTTTGTGTGACAGCACCAAAATTTGTGTGAGAACTATGACATACGATGCTATTATCATACTTTGTGTGACAGCACCAAATTTTTTGTGAGAACTATGACATACGATGCTATTATCATAATTTGTTTGACAGCACCAAAATTTGTGTGAGAACTATGACATACGATACTATTATCATACTTTGTGTGACAGCACCAAAATTTGTGTGAGAACTATGACATACGATGATATTATCATACTTTGTGTGACAGCACCAAAATTTGTGTGAGAACTATGACATACGATGCTATTATCATACTTTGTGTGACAGCACCAACATTTGTATGCTGTCACTTTATTTTCAGATTCATTCATTTCGTACAATTAACCAGTGTTACCTACATGCGGATCAATTTGCTCCGATTTCAGTTGTTTTTTTAGCTCTCACAGATGCAATTTTTAATCGTCGGATCTTTATTCCTTATTAAGCCTACAAATATTTAGACCGTGTAGGCATGTTTTCCAGAAAAATACTGGCAGGTTTTAATTTATCTAATATTTTATAATATTAGTTTTATTAGGAGGATAGTTATATTATTATGTAACCTTTATTTTATAATGTGTATAAGGAAAAAATAAGCTTACGTTTAGGTATTATTCGGGGCAGAGTAAGAGGACAGCTCTCAGGCACAAAACCTGGAACCGATTGATGGCGGCCTTATATAAAACAGACTGGTGACGGGCAGCGGTGTCACAGGTGCGAGGGTTTCGGCACCGCGCTCACCAACCCGCCTGCCCAGCGTGTGTGAGTATGGGCATTACTTCCAAGAGAGGACCAACATGAGTGGTGAAATCTTGGAAAGGCCTATGTCCAACAGTGGATGAAGACAGGCTGATGGGTGAATGGATAAGGAAAACTAATTTTAGAATTATTTTACTTGGATTTTCTTATGACGACGTGTAAATATACTTGAAAAATTATCACGTATTTAGAGGGGACTTTCATTCTCGTTTAAATCGTTTTTCATTTAGTATGGGGAAAATAAAAATACCTGACTCTAATCTTGACTGTGTCATACTATTGTAAAATTGTAAGAATTTTCGTGGAGATCAGACTTATGAAGGCGTCACGTTACAACCAGCTTTTTGAATGTACCAGGACTAGATTTTATTCTTTAAAACGAGTTTTTGAAACAGATGTGCTATTAAAAAAGAAGTTTACCATGTTTTATTTTAATTACCTCTAACATTTGGACATGTAGAGAGGATGAATAAAAGAAGAGTGACGAAAGAAATTTATGATTTTTCAATTCGTTTTTCTTAAAATCTAGCGACTTTTGATTAAAGATTTGGGAACTTTGTTTTTTCGTTTTTTCTTAAGCGGCAACACTCAAAGAGTGTCCGTCTGTCTTTCTGACCGACCCAGAAAAATATCGTTCTTTCTTTGCATCGAGCGACTCCAACCCACGCGCGTCGATATTTTATAATTTCTATTGCTCTATCTGTGCTATTTTCAAAGTGGTTAATTATAGAATAAAATCAGAAAGTGCATACCTACCAAATAATGGATCAAGCAACCACCGATCTGCTTACAAAATGGAACCTGTCGCATTACATTGACAAATTCGCCGGTAAGTTGTTTGTTTTGTCTTGCAATTTTGAATATGTAGACAGAAGTTTATGTAGCTATGAATGCTTTCGTGCGGCGCCCAAGCAAAAATTTTCCACGTTTTTTTTCCCATAGTCACACCATAGTGCCCTCTTTTCTACACCCCTACCAAGCTTTTGTGTCAAATGAACCTTCTGCAATTTTTTTGACACTGACATTATTCAGATAACTATCATTTATTGTAGGTAGCGTTCCTAAACGCCTAGGTGACTGTAAAATTTAAGTGTAAGTGAAGTAAGTGAGCTGTTTGTTTTCACTCGGGTGGTTGTGGAACGGGTTTTTACGTCTACCCTGGCGTTTAGATATGCTACCTTAGAAACTAACACAACACATAATATACATAAGGTCTTTCTTTTAAACCCGAATTCATTTTAAGGGGAGATCAGGTTATTAGTTTAAATTAATTTGCGATAGGTTTTTTATTTGTCTTTTGCTAAAATATCGACTGATGTCATTTTTATTGTAATCTAATAATAACATCAAATTAATTGACAGAAGGACTGGCAGGCGTCACGCGCGGAGATTTTGGATGGTTCTGTCACCATCATCGACACCGAGGCGGATGTTCAGGTGACAATTGAGGAGCGTCGTGAAAAATTGCAAAGACTGAATTGTACCCTACAACCATTTATAATACGGTGTCGCGATTCTGGAGTTTCATTTGTGGTTTGTGACAGCGTGTTGTACAAATTTAGTTTTGTTCTAGATGTTTTCCTTATTAAACGTTTATCCTGTGTCATCAGCATAAACAAAATCAGATCGAGTTTTTTTCTCCTTCTTACGTACATGTTGATTCAGCTGATTGAGACAGTTTGTACTGTTAATTAAGTATTAAATGTTTTTTTTTCGAAGTTGAAATGTGATCGCTTAAGAGCCATTTAGCAGCCGGTTTGTGAAAAACACGCATTGTGTATGCCATCACTAAGTTTTCATGGGTTTCTGTAAAATTGAATTTAAACAAATTTAATATTTAATTTTTTTGAAATTGTAGTTTATGGAAACCAAAGGAAGCTTTGCGATAGCAGCATACACAATACATAGGTAATAAATCAGGTTTTGTTGAATAACTATTGAGTTTATTTTGAATGTAAGTGTTCTATTTCGATTAATTAGAAAAAGGTGGGTTTTTCACAATCCGGCTGCTAAATCGCTCTTAAGCGTAACGAGTATGCCTATTTTGTGTTATAAGTAAGGATAGGATATTTGGATCGATATATGCCTAAAGTTGAAAGATCAGAAAACGTAATTTTTACTATCTAAATAAATAATATTTTAAGAAGTCCACTTTATGGTTGCGTTTTCTGATATTTTTCCAACTTTATCGATCGGAATATCCTATCCCTGGTTATATGGTATATAGTAATAATAAGTTTACGTTTACTGAGGTATTTTATAAATACTACCTACATTATTAGACGACAATGTTTGAAATAAAAACTTTTAAATGTGTAATAAAATAAATGTGTAATTTAAGAGCGTTTTAGTTGCCGGATTGTGAAATATTGAGCAAATTTTGAATTTAAGTGTTCTGTTTCGTTTAATTAGAAAAAGGTGGCTTTTTCACAATTCGTCGTTAAGCGGCTTTTAATAAATGTTTAAATATATATAGAGATATAATAATGTGTGAAGAGATATATTAGAGATAAAATAAATACATTTTTTTGTTTATAATATATTTTTCTTTGCTTTGTAATAATTTGTATCCTCAAATCAGCTCTTGGTTTAGGTAAAGTACTCTATGTATTCCAGGTTATTTCTTTTCATCCATCCATCCATCCATCAGCCCGTATTTGTCCACTGCTGGACATAGGCCTCCTTGTTCGTCTATATATCAGTAATTTAATTTTTAAGCCTCCTGTGTGTTTCTTTCTTTTCAGTTTTTGATATTGTTTATGTACGTTCCTGTTTTTTCAGTTATTTCCTACAATTCTTTCTACTATTAATCTATGATTTAATCATCTTTTTGTATGCTTTCCTGATACTGTTTCTGTGCTCTCATATTGTTTCAGTTAAATCCTATTATTTGTTTCTACTATTTATCTATGCTCTCGTATTTTAAGGTATGGTTCCTTAAACATTGATAGGTCAATTCACTTATATAAACTATTAACAATTACAGATTTTTACTATTAACATCATTAAACCGAAAAATTGTTTTTGCACTATAACTGCTTACAAACAAACAAACCATCTATACAGTTATTATATTACTGGTACAAATAGTTTATTGGCCAATAAATATTGAAGGAGCCACATAGAAGCCTTAAAGTTAAGAGTAAATAGAAATGGTAGAAAAAAATAATTGAATTTAACTGAAATAATAGGAGAGCACATAAAGAGTGCTATACAAAAATATGAAGAATTCATAGATTAAAAGTAGGAAGAATTGTAGGAAATAAGAGGAAAACACATAAATAGTATGAGGAAAGCATACAAAAATATGAGGAAATCATAGATTAATAGTAGGAAGAATCGTAGGATATAAGAGGAAAGCACATAAATAGTATGAGGAAAGCATACAAAACTATGAGGAAATCATAGATTAATAGTAGGATGAATCATAGGAAATAAGAGGAAAGCACATAAATAGTATGAGTAAAGCATACAAAACTATGAGGAAATCATAGATTAATAGTAGGATGAATCATAGGAAATAAGAGGAAAGCACATAAATAGTATGAGGAAAGCATACAAAACTATGAGGAAATCATAGATTAATAGTAGGAAGAATCGTAGGAAATGAAAGGAAAGCACATAAAAATATGATGAAAGGATAGAAAAATAGTGGGACAAAATAATATGAAGCAACTGAAATAAGAGGAAAGTTCTTGAACAGTATCAAGAAAGCATATAAAATATGAGGAAAGCATAGATAAATGTACGAAGAAGTAAGAGGATATCACATTAACGGTGGTAGGATAGCATAGTATATTACAGTTACGGAGTGCATAATTCTGTCTGCTTCCTACTAAAGCCATAGTGACAGTGCATCGTATTATTTCGTTAGCAGCAGCAATAGTAGTTACATCGTATTTTTTGGTGATATCCGTATGCTCCCTACTTTACGTGAAATCATCATTATTTCTGCTGAATTCACTTTATTTTCTAATGACTAGTTTTCTCAGTGTAGAATCACTCGCTACGCTCGTGATTCAATTATAGAATCCTTCGCTTGCTCGGGATTCAAACTCTGCACTCGCAACAAAAAAAAATCTTTGCATTCATTCTTGGTTTCCAAACTTGTTTCTGGTTTTGCAACTTATATCTATCGTACATTCCTATCTAACAATTGTTATCTGACACTTTATAAATCAAACCGAAGGGAAAATTTTCCAAGTCTTTATTGAATAAACTGCACTAAAACATCTTTATCTTTTGGCAAGCAAGAAATTGACGAGGTTGGCAGCCGGTGCTTCTACGACCAACCACAACACCAGCGACATGAAGTAGCTCATCATCAGGACTCCGAAGAATTCTATCGTCTGGAAATAGAGAAACGTTAATTGAGAATTATCCTAAAGCACCATTTTTTTAGTTCGGCGCGGCGATATTGTAGTCGGGAGGATAACCAGTCTTCAGGATCCAGGTTCAAATCGTGCCGATCATACATGTACCAATAAAGTTTTTCGGAAATCGTTTGCATAGTATGTTAATACTTATTAAAATTAAATAAACAAAAATATATACATGTATTTTTATTTTTTATTTTTTAGGATCTGTAGTAGAAGCCACCTTAGAATCTGAGCCGGGTGTGGAGAAGCCCCTGGACGAGAACAAATTCGTTTTATCTCTAAATTTTATTTAGCTCTAGTGTTTATAAGTTTTATAGTGAATTTAGCACCATATAGCTAAGATTCCTGTTAATGTAATTCCTGTTATCATAATATATAATACTCCAGCGTTCCAAAAAATACACTACGTATATAACAATGTCCTTCTAGAGGACGAGTCAGTGGAACATGTGCTACTCCACTGCTCTGCAACCGAAGACATGAGACAAAAAGCAGGGATTGCGACGAGCTCCAACTTCCCTTCACTGGACCAGTTTATGTGTCAGAACGCTGAAGCTGTTCGGCTCTACTTTAAGGAGCTGTCCTGGCTGGGCTGACTGACCGGGGGGAAGTGCACAATATTCACGATTACCGAGAATCAGTGCAGGACTCATCGCCCCCGCTACAAATTTAGAATTTAGAATAACAATGCAAAAAGAATACGTGAAAATTAAGATTTATCAAAAGAATGTAATACGTAAGAATACATTTTAATTGTGATACAATTGAACCTTAGGCAGAACTAGCAAAGTGCAAAAATAATATGGTCAGAAGGGACACATACCTAAGGGACAAGAGAATAACCGCTTTTACCCTCACCTAAGTTATTTTTGTATTTACATGTATGTGTATTGTATATATATATATATATATATATATATAATATTATATTATTATATTCTATATTTCTTCGTATTTAAATATTATAATTATTGTATGGTTATTTCTTTTATGTACACCGCCTTCACGATATCTCTTCTTGTTATAATTTCCACCCAAAGGTTGTCTGGAAGAAATCGCTTTAAGCGATAAGGCCGCCAAATGTTTGTTACCTACCTTATAACTATTTTATACGATAAGTTTTTTTTTTTTAAATATTGCACAATAAAGAGTATTTGTCTTGTCTTGTCTTGTCCTACAGAGAATTCGATCCGTAACTGTTCTAGTGCAAATTTTGTAACTATTTTTCTATAATGCTCGTTATTATGCCTAGTAGAGGAGACATTACTAAGGTAATCAAACTTACCGTAGTAAAAAGGTTCGCATGTAGAGGGCTGCGGATCGAGTGGATAAGACTCAGGTAAAACATGGTATGCACCATGTAGACCCCGTATGTCAGTCGGCTGAGTGGCCGAAACACGGACCAATCCAGGAAACCTTTGACAAAAGCTGAAAAAAATAAATGCAGAGCAACGAGGTAATAATGACCTCTATGTTTTCACAGTACTAAATTTAAAATTTACAGCTTGAGAACTGCTGTCGTTAATTCGAGAGAATGATGACAGATGGAGTGTGGCGATATCTCGAAAAAATACTACAAGTCAACAAGAGCTTCTTCACGACAAAAATAAATAAAGGCACGTTAAAAAAATATTAACGGTACAACAAATGGGACGAAATAAATCCAAATCATATTTATTTAAACTTTTTTTATAAATAAAAACCCTGGAATAGAATATATATACAATCTTATTATTTGGTAAGGTATATCAGTTTTATAATACGACAACACTGAAAGAAAGAAAGAAAGAAAGAAATTTATTTGGGGACAAAAAGAATACATGGAAAAGCAACATATAGGTACATAATAACTATTAACTTAAAACTAGTACTTATAATTAACATATTAATCACAATAGTCTAAGATTAGGATGAAACTATCCCATGCCTTCAACGTCACCAAATTGGCCATAACTCAGCATGGTGCTGTGACGCAATAATACATACTTATACAAACATAATGTATGCATATTACGCCACAACGCTGGTATTCTGTTACAGCCAGGTTGGGAGTGATATGCGATTGCGGACGCAAAAGTTTGGTTTGCAATAGATAGTGCCAATTAAACTCGTACATTTTAATATTTTTTTTTTTGTAAAAGAGTGCAGGATGTATGTACTTATCATGTTAAAGATTTAAATAAACAGTGATATCAAGTAACACATAACAACATAACAAATAATAACAGTAAAAACCACTCACAAAATAATACGATAAATGTAGGTAGTATTTGAATATAAAGTGTTTTTAGGATTTTAGAGTATTTTAAGGTCCTTTCGAAACCGAAACAATATTTACGTGTACAGAAATAAATAAAAAAAAAAAGAAAAGAAAAACAGCAAGAAGAATTATAAAACAATAATTAATTAATTAATTAACCCACTAACTAAATGACAGGCGAGTTTGAAAACATTATTTTGGTCGAAATTAAGAGAGTTGTGGAAGAAGAGATGGCCGAGAAACAAGAAAAAATACCAGGTGAGCTGAAATTAAAAGCAGTTAAGTTTTAAATATAAAATAAATTTTGTTCCTTTTGTCCAGCAAGTAGATACTTTTTATAGTTTATTCTAAAAGCATTTACGTGTTTTAGTTCGCGGATTGGTGGTGGAAGATTGTTCCAGCATTTTGTGGCAGCGTACCTGAAGCTGCCACGAAACGCGGTAGTGTGGTGCTGAGGCATGGACAAAAGGTATGCGGAAGCTCGTGTATTGTAACGAAACTGATCACGGGACCATTTCAGTTTATCCTTCAAATAATCGGGTGTACCAGTTTTGATAACACCGAACAATAATGTAGCCAAGTGGAGGTGTCTTCGTGCTTCCAGCTTTAGCAGGTTAGAAGCATTCAGATAGGGCGTTACATGCGTCCTAGGTGGAATAGGGAAGCAAAATCTCGCGCAGGAATTTTGAACCCTTTGAAGCAGTTTCATTGTTCTACGCAGCAGACATGGACCAAACACCGTATCCGCGTAATTAAGCCTGGACAGGATAAGAGACTCGCACAGTTGAATGCGAAGATCTACACTGAGGAATTCGCGAATTTTGTAGAGGATTTTTAACCTATTTCTCAAAGTGCAGATTGCCATCCAAGATCAACCCGAGATTGCGTGCTTCTTCTACTTGCTCCATACTATCCCCATTGATTGTGACATCAGGGGTATGATTTTTAATTTTTTCAATTTGTTTCAAAGAACCTAAAATCATAAATTTCGATTTGGTTGAGTTAAGAACGAGCGAGTTTTTTTTGGACCAACTAGCTATGCGATTTAGATCGTCAACCATTTTGACAACAGCTATTTGAGTATCTCGCGGATGAAAAGATAGATATAACTGAACGTCATCTGCGTACATGTGGAATTTGCAATTTTGAATTCCTTTAGTCATGTCAGCGCTGTACAAAATAAAAAGAATGGGGCCTAAAATAGAGCCTTGAGGCACACCTCTTGTTACTAGACCGGGTACAGATCTTCTATTTACACCGGTGATACTGCCACTAAGTTCTACAATTTGGGAGCGGCCATGGAGATAGCTGTCGAACCATTTAACGGTGCTGGCGTCAAAACCATAGAACGCAAGCTTCGACAGCAAAAGTGTAGGATTAATGCAGTCAAAGGCACGGGAGAAGTCTAGAAGAGTCATTAAAGTACCTTCACCAGTGTCCTGAGCCTTCAAAATATTGTCTACGACATCCAAAAGTGCAGTGGCTGTGCTACGGCCCTTGCGGAACCCTGATTGTAAGGAGGGAAGAATATTGTTTACTTCGATGTATAATATAGTCTGTTGACAGACTACCTTTTCCAGTATTTTCGAAACACATGGAAGTAGGCTAATAGCGCGTAAATCTTTAACATTTGTAGGATTAGGTTTTTTAGGGAGAGGACGAACCAGAGCCACCTTCCAGATATCTGGGAAGGTAGAAGTTGCAATAGATTTGTTTATTATAAAAGTGAGAATTTCAAGCGTTCGCGGAAAAGTTGACAAGATCATCCTGAGACTAATGCAATCAACACCTAAAGCATTCGACTTTAGACGTTCTGTGATTTTTCTTACTGATTCTGCAGTGACAGGTTCAATGCCAAAGCTCGAGGTACCAAACCTGTGAAACTCAAAGTACGTCAGTGAAGAGATGTCAACCTGGTCATTTCCAGGAACATCGAGAAAATGTTGGTTTATTACATCAGGATCATTAAAATGCGACGGGAGCTCTTTGCTCTCATGATTGCGTAGTACAGAAGATTTGAGATTTTTCCATAGTTGACCTCCATCTTTATAGTAGGCATTAATGTTATTTTCAAAGTAGGCTTTTTTTTCGTTGTGAATTGCAACATTGACCAGATTTTTTAAATTCTTATAGTATAATTTGTGAGCATCTGATTTGCTTCGGTGAAAGCGCTTGTGTGCATCATCCCTAAGCTGCATCATGAACTTTACATTGTCAGTTATCCAAGGATAACTACGCTCTTTAATAAAGATAGTCTTTTCCGGGGCATGTAGATCGAAAAGAGTTAAAACGTAGTTATTGAATACTTCAATCATGTCATTGACGCTATCTAAAGTTCCAATGTAATCCCAGTCAATCGAGTTCAGATCTTTTTCGAAAAGTTCAGGGATGATATCGTTGAGAGGCCTGTACGTGATCCACCGGGGAGTAGGTTTAGGTTTTTTGTAATAAAACTCGGTTACAATGAAAGCATGCTTGCCCAGAGTTGGCACGAAATCCACAGTTACCGAACGAGCTGCAGTGTCCGTGCAGACTAGATCAATGAGTGTCGCGGTATTGTCTGTAAAGTGAGTAGGTTCCGTTACTAATTGATTAAAATTGATGGATTTTATAAAATTATCATATACCCTATAGTTAGGGTCCTTAGAGTTAAGTAGATTTATATTAAAATCTCCCAATAAAATAACACTATCGTACCTGGAGAAATATGCTACAGACTCTGTCATAGCATCAAAGAAGGTAGTGGCGTCAATCCAATCTGGTCGATAGGCTGTTCCAATGATGATCTTAGTTGAATTAATACTTAAAGACATCCATATTTGCTCGACTGGTTTAGCAACAGGACAGGAACAGAGCCTAGCATTGACCCCGCGTTTAATGTAGAAACCTACACCACCACCCCTCTTACGCTTTCCCTTTGGTCGTGGAACATGCCGCAGAATAAACCCAGGCACCACTGGTGCCTTGGCATCCTCACCATCTTCGCCAAGCCAGGTTTCATTAATTGCTATAATGTCCGGTTTATAGCGATCCACTATAGCAATAAATTCATCATGGCCAGTGCCAAGCCTGCCTTACACCGCAGATATTATAAACCTTTTTCTGAAATGTCGATTCAAAAAGTCGAGGATTCATACTGCAGGCATTATGATTGCTGATTTGACAGAAATAACTTGACAGTATCGCTAATAGACAACTTTTCGCCAAAAATAATATTTTATGCGCTTTTTTTTTACTTTTACGTAGAAATTGAGTCAGCTGATTCATTAAGTTTTGTACTAGGAAGTGGAAAATATATACGACAAAAATACTTTTTATTAACAAATGGGACCTTTTAACGATATACAATCTACCCTAAAATCATCATGATAAATATAAAATATTGAAATGCAAAACAGTAAAAAAAAGGTTTTATCCCCTGACATTTGCAAACGTCACCATTCTCTCGAATGAACGGCCGGAGTTTAGACGATTGCCCAATAGAAGAAATATACACGTTACATCATGGGATACACAATAGTACAAATGCCTATATAAAATGAAATTTTAACAAAATAATAGTGAGCGACCTCAAATATAACAGCAGTCATTCACTAAAAAGTTAAAAATAATTTTATAATGAGCGACGGTACCGAAACAACACTTTTTCCGACTTATTTCTTCCTGAAACATTATGTTATCTAGAAATCGGCGCTGTAATATTGGTTTTTGTGTTGCTATATCGTAGGTTAAATTGTGAAATATGGGAAGTTCTTACAAACGCGGTGTTTATATGAAACGAAGTTCAAGTGAGTATAATGACTACTATCAGCACCATAACACAAAGTAATTGCTGCAATCTCGAGTCATGTCCTGTCATCCGTTGAGGAATCCTATGGTGATGAAGACAGGATCGAAAATCAAGTGGGTACACTGGCAATTTTCAAGCAATGCCCTGCAATCAGCACCATAACACAAGCTGATTGCCGCAATCTTAAGATACGTCCTGTCTTCCGATCAGGAGTTTTATGGTGATAAAGCCAGAAACGAAAGTCAGGTGGGTATCCTGATAATATCTGGTTTATTCGTCCAAGTATCCAAAGTCATACTCTTCAATCAGCACCTTAACACAGTGATTGCAGCAATCTCGAGTTATGTGCCTGCAATCAACATCCTGGCACAAAGCGGTTACCTCAATCTCGAGAGGTATGCTGCCATTTTCTGAGGAGTCCCACTGCCTATCCCTGAAAACCTCCATCAGATCATGACCAAATGCAAAAGGGTAACACTTTCATGCAAACAAAAAAAAAAACATTTAAATCTGTTTAGAAGTGACAGAGTTATGGAATAACAACGCAAAAAAAAGAAACACTTACGGTCGAATTGAGAATCTCCTCCTTTTTTGAGTGGGTTAAAAAAGGGTTAAAATTGAGGCTTTTCAGCCTATCAGCCACTGGCCGAGCCCCGAGCGTCATCATAATGAGCCTGATACTAGGCTCCACAGGGCTAGAGCACACCGAAGATCGGCGATAGAGTTAGTTAATTATTTAAAAAGTCAATTAAGCAAAAAACTCACGCACGGTCCCGTAGACACAGCACAAAACAATAAGGCCAACTGCAAAAGCCCAGAGTGGCCTATTCAGAGCAGCAAATAGCACGGCTTCCACTCGGCTGTACTCTCTGAAGTAATATGATGTACCAAGCTTAAGTACACAAACCATCAGCCCCAGTCCAACGCTGGTACAGACGATGGACCAATTCTGAAAAGAACATTTGTTTTGCTTGGGAATTTTGTCATTTTGTTTTCGTGAATTTCTCAACTGCTATATTTTTCCTGTAATCTTTATGTTTTTCGGTCCACCAGTTTTGGAGATAAAGGGGGACATACATTTTTTGGGGCTTTTTGAGAATTTCTCGGAATAGATGCAAGTAAATATAGCCAAACTATATATTTTAACAATAAGCTCTTTTATCTTTTTACAATTTAATACCGATGTTGTGTTTTTATTAAAAATATGTTTTATTTATTTAACATTTTCTGTTCCTGTTCCTGTAATTGGCCAGCTATGACCAACAATCCACATTTTTTTCATGTTTTTTGGTCTACCAGTTTCGGAGATAAGGGGGGGCATACATTTTTTTGTGGTTTTTCAAAGATTTATCGAAATCAGTGCCAGTACATATAATTGAGGTATACATTTTTAAAATCAGCTCTTTAAGAGCGGTTTCGCAGCCGGATTGTGAATAACCCGCCTTTTTCTAATTGGCATAGATTAAATTATGTTAAGGTGTGTTAATTCAAAAACCATTTCGAGATTTAAGTTCAATTAAATTTATTAGATTTAAATTAAAGCCGCATTTTCGAAGTTTTGGTCTAAAAAACCTCATGAGGATGAATATTTTTACAAAAAGGCTGCAACTTCGATTTGCCCTCGTGTGATGTCATTTGATTAATGGCTGTTTAGAAATGTGTCCTTTACTATCAAGATAAATTTATAATAATTTGTTTCACAATTAGTTAGACAGAGACAGACCACTTTTTTTTATAAGCAATCACACATTACAAACAGTATAATGTCTAAAATTCTGAAGTGACAAGGTCATCGGACACTTCTTTAAAAAATAATGTTTAATTTATATACAAAAATAATGAAAACTCTGTCCTAAAATTGCGTAACTCCCTGAAAAAAAAATGAAAAAAGTCTTTTAAAAATTAAGCTATGGGAATTAATAGAAAAACAACACTTGAATTCAAAATTTACTCAAAAGTTATTCAAAAAAACTTTATTACCTATGTATTGTGTATGTTGCCATTGCAAAGTTTCCAAAGTTTCGCAAAGTGGATTCTGTAAATTAGAATTTCAAAAACTTTGAATTAAAAAGAATATGAAATTCCAATTAACAGAAACCAATGAAAATTTGCGATGGCAGCATACACAATACACAGGTAATACGGTTTTGTAAAAATACAGAAATGAAGGGGCCTCTTAAAGCAAGGTCTGAACTGTTTTCGAACAATTTTCGAATCATAAATGTTTGCAAAAACAAAAAGAGGCCAAAAATACGGGTGCTTCTTTTCTGTGTATTTCATGAAATACATGGAAAGTTTAAATAATTTTCTGATATATGCATTTCAATTTAAGGTTTTATTTTTGGAAAATATGTTTGGATAAATTTTTCTCGATAGAAATAATTGTTGAAATGAGATCTACCAACACAATTTTTTTCCTCGTTTGACGAATAGGAACAATTTACAGAACTCAAACATATTTTATTAGATGAGTTATATACCTATATAGATTTATGTTATGTTATATATAGTTAACATCTAGATTTTTTTATTTTGGAAATTTAAGAGGATAGAGGACATTTAGAGGAAGAGGACAGCTCACAGGCAAAAAACCAGGAGGCCCACCATGCCTTGGACCGATAGATGGCGGGATATCCATCCCTAATAGCCGGGTCTTATATGGAACAGACTGGTCAATTTTTCCAACTTACCCTAGAAATGGTTATATTTTTCTTTTCATCTTGTGGTTTGTAAACATATAGAATATAACCAAACATCATCCCCACTAGGTAGGCAGCGAGGCGGTTGTGGCTTGCTATGTACATCTCATTGAACACTAAATCATTTCGGATGTCCCTTAGAACACTGGAAAATAAAACGGCCCTTGTGAAAATGTTGCTCGTCATTATCAATTTGGTGGAAATATAGGGAAGGGACTTTTTTTGTATTTGAATTTCCCTAAAAGAAAACAAAAAATGCATCACGACATGAATCCCCTAAAATTGCTTCCAGCTAAAAATAAAGGTATGTGTCGCAGGTAAATTGTCAAAGCCGTGAATATGTCAATCGTCTCCATTGCATACCATGTCACGAAACAATTTTAGTTAAATTTTAATTTCACGGGGCTTATTTAGTGAAATTATGAATCAATGAGTTTTTGACAATTTCACTAAATGAGCATTTAGACTGTGAAACGGTGACTTGATTGCTCTGATTTTAATGTCAGTTTTGTAGAGTCGGAGTTCCGAGATTGGGCAAAACAGGGTGCGGGGTTATGGCTTTTTAAGATTGTAAAATATTAGTTTCTGAACAAAATAAATACCCCTTGTTACTTTACAAGATGAAGTACAGGTTCATTAAAAAAATCTTGGCACTAATGTATAGTAATTTCAGAAAAAAAAAACAGGATGTCAAGTTCAGGTTACACCCGTAGCTCTGCAATGCTATTAAAGAGATTTTCTTGAAATTCCTGTTTTTTTTCTGAAGTTACTATACATTATTGCCGTGATTTTTTTTGAATAAACCTGCACTTCATCTTGTAAGGTAACAAGTGGTATTTATTCTGTTCAGAAATTTTAATTTTTACCATCTTAAAAAGCCATAACCCCGAACCCCGAATCTCGGAACAGCGACCCTTAAGCCATAGATATAGTAAAAGACGAAAATTAAAATACAACAATATCTCGTTTTCTCAGTACATACATACATATACTCACGCCTGTCTCCCAGAAGGGTAGCCAAAAACTATAGATTTCTATCTGCTACGATCTTGATACACCTCTTTCGCCTCTTCCACATCTTCAATCTAATTATACAAGCTCTTCTATTCTGGGTCCTTTTGATATTGTCCTTCTTCAAAATTTTGCCAATTTGGTCAGCAACTTTAAGCTCTACCTTCGACTTGCGGACCATAAATTTATTTCTTCACTCTACTTTCATTCATCCTCTCTACAAGTCCAAACCATCGAAACATTCCTTTTTTTATTCTAGCCACCACATCTTCTTTCAGGCCGCAACGACCCCATATTTCGATATTTTTCACTCTATCATTCAATGTTAAACCACACATTTCCGCATTTCACTGCGTGGATACTACTCGAGAGTAAGTGCACTCCACATTCACGCTCTTTTAAGTCATTTAAACAACTGTCTACAAATAGATTGAATAGCCACGGTGACGCTTATACGCATTCTTGTCTAACTCCTCTAGAGATGTTAGACCAATCAAGAACCTTTGCATACAACTTGCCAACAATACTAAAAAGACTAATACCACGATAGCTTTTGCAGTCCTGCTGGGAACCTTTTCTTTTATATAGCGGGACAATGACAGCCTTGCACCAGTTAACTTGAACACAACTGCTCGTCCAGCACATAATAAAGAGCTGGTACAGCAGGCTAGCAACTACACCATCTCCTCCTCTAAGCATATCTATTGACGCTCTATCATACCCAGCCGCTTTCCTAGCTTTCACACCTTTCATTGCCTATACAATTTATTCTATACTTATCACGTTTTCTTCATCGTTGTCTATTTCGCGACTATCTTGAGAACTATCTTGAGACTATCTCTGATTCCTCGCATTCAAACACTGTTTCAAAATAATTCTTCCAGC
The DNA here is from genome assembly GCA_934047225.1 of Ypsolopha sequella. Taxonomy (NCBI): domain Eukaryota; kingdom Metazoa; phylum Arthropoda; class Insecta; order Lepidoptera; family Ypsolophidae; genus Ypsolopha; species Ypsolopha sequella. The sequence goes on from OW203991.1 coordinate 13,203,718, forward strand.
GTTCTAGTACTTTTTTTTCATCATTCAACACATATCCATCTTTATATCTAACAACACTCAGTCTAGATGTCTCTGATTTTCTTCGGGCTTGTCTAACCGACTTCCAAAATATCTTAATGTTGGCCTTGAAATGGTCAAAGAACCTTTTGTCACACATAGCCTAGTCAAACCCTCTTTCATTCTTATCCAAAGTTATCTTGGACGCACGCAATCATATTCATTTACAAATTGGCCCATCCGCTCCGAGAGGATAATACCAACGCCCTGACAGCTCCGATCGTGTGAATCTACACCTAAAGGCTGTATTGTATATGGGCCACACCACTCCCTTTCCTCTTTATCTCACTCACGCAATAAAGGATTAAGAAGCTTCTGAAGACTCAGGAATAGCTTCCAGCTCACCTCACCTCCCACACACCACCGTCTGCCTACCCCTTTGCCCTGGACCCCTCGACTGTTTCAGCTTAGTCCGCCGAAGACGTTATCATCAAAAAGGCATAACATCCCAAGTAGCACACAAGCAGTATAAGAAGGCACTGTACCGCTTCTTTGTTGTATAACAGCGGTTGAAGAGAGTTTGTATATTCCTTAGACTATATATAAGAGATTGTAATATCTCTTTAAGAGAAGGGTGGTATTGAAGAAGTAGAGTAGCGACGATTACGGCTTTGGAGAAACAGAGGTGTGTTATTAAGTTCTTGTACAGGCTTTAGATACAATGCAGAGTTATAAATATACTAAATAGCACTATGAGATCTAAAATAGCAATTAGTAAGGTAAAAGCGCTTCAAAAGAGTTACAAATATCACATATAACACTCAAGCAGTTACATGGTAGTTGTATCTAGTCTATAGCGTTAGAATCGATCTGTAAAGATCTTTTGTAGCACCTTTACCGTATTAGAGTATTGTAGCTCAACATTAGCACCTAAAACCGTTTGATTGAGAAATATAACTCAAATATATGACTACAAACAGGATTAGGATTAGGACGTTGACGATGACGTTGACGTTGACGATGACGATGACGATGACGTTGACGATGACTATGACGATGACGATGACGATGACGATGAAGATGACGTGACGATGACGATGACAATGACAGTAACGATGACGCTGACGATGACGTTGACGATGACGTTGACAATGACGTTGACGATGACGTTGACGATGACGTTGACGATGACGTTGAAGATGACGATGACGTTGATGATGACATTGACGATGACGGTGACGATGACCATGACGATGACGCTGACGATGACGTTGACGATGACGTTGACAATGACGTTGAAGATGACGATGACGTTGATGATGACGTTGACGGTGACGGTGACGATGACGGTGACGATGACGGTGACGATGATGGTGAAGATGACGATGACAATGACGATGACTCTGACGATAACGATGACAATGACGATGACGGTGACGGTGACGATGACGATGACGATGATGTTGACGATGACGATGACGGTGACGGTGACGGTGAGAGTGACGGTGAGGGTCATCGTCATCGTCATCGTTACCGTCACCGTCACCGTCATCGTCATTGTCATCGTTATCGTCAGAGTCATCGTCATTGTCATCGTCATCTTCACCATCATCGTCACCGTCATCATCACCGTCATCGTCACCGTCAACGTCATCGTCATTGTCATCTTCAACGTCATCGTCAACGTCATCGTCAACGTCATCGTCAACGTTATCGTCATCGTCATCGTCATTGTCACGTCATCTTCATCGTCATCGTCATCGTCATCGTCATCTTCAACGTCATCGTCATCGTCATCGTAACCGTCATCATCAACATCATCGTCATCGTCATCGTCACCGTCATCGTCACTGTCATCGTCAACGTCATCATCAACGTCATCATCAACGTCATCGTCATCGTCATCTTCAACGTCATCGTCACCGTCATCGTCAACGTCATCGTCAACGTCATCGTCAACGTCATCATCAACGTCATCGTCATCGTCATCTTCAACGTCATCGTCAACGTCATCGTCAACGTCATCGTCAACGTCATTGTCAACGTAATCGTCAACGTCATCGTCAGCGTCATCGTTACCGTCATTGTCATCGTCATCGTCACGTCATCTTCATCGTCATCATCATCGTCATCGTCATCTTCAACGTCATCGTCATCGTCATCGTCACCGTCATCGTCAACGTCATCATCAACGTCATCGTCATCGTCATCTTCAACGTCATCGTCAACGTCATCGTCAACGTCATCGTCATCTTCAACGTCATCGGCATCGTCATCGTCACCGTCATCGTCACCGTCATCGTCAACGTCATCATCAACGTCATCGTCATCGTCATCTTCAACGTCATCGTCAACGTCATCGTCAACGTCATCGTCAACGTCATTGTCAACGTCATCGTCAAAGTCATCGTCAGCGTCATCGTTACCGTCATTGTCATCGTCATCGTCACGTCATCTTCATCGTCATCGTCATCGTCATCGTCATCGTCATCTTCAACGTCATCGTCATCGTCATCGTCATCGTCACCGTCATCGTCACCGTTATCGTCAACGTCATCATCAACGTCATCGTCATCGTCATCTTCAACGTCATCGTCAACGTCATCGTCAACGTCATCGTCAACTTCATTGTCAACGTCATCGTCAACGTCATCGTCAGCGTCATCGTCATGGTCATCGTCATCGTCATCGTCATCGTCATCGTCATCGTCATCTTCAACGTCATCGTCATCGTCATCGTCACCGTCATCGTCACCGTCATCGTCACCGTCAACGTCATCATCAACGTCATCGTCATCGTCATCTTCAACGTCATTGTCAACGTCATCGTCAACGTCATCGTCAACGTCATTGTCAACGTCATCGTCAGCGTCATCGTCATCGTCATGGTCATCGTCGTCATCATCATCATCATCATCATCAACGTTGTACAACGTTATATCTTGAATTCCATAGTAACTGTTTAAGGGCTAAAAAGAAGAATTCAAGCGCTTCTGTACCCCAAAAAGAGTAAAAATACTCCATAGTACGGTGATTGTTGATCCCAAAGCGTTGTAATAGTGGTCACTAGCGCCTTTCTACCTCTTAAACCGTTTAAATGGATATAGTAAACGTCTAAGCCAGTTGTAGCAAGCCGCCATTACAGTTTTTGATAAAGAGATTAATCATGTCGAAAAATCGATCACTTTTCCTACCTCAGGCCATAATTTAAAAAATAAACATACCCATTTTACATGTAATGCTGTAATAAAATCACAAAAAGTCCTAATGCCTCATTCGAGAAGAAATTACAAGTTAACCTAAAAAAATTATTGCACTTGAATAATATAAATGACTAAAAATTCCACGAGTTTCGCAAGCGCATGAAATATTTAGCTAAATGAATGCATATTTTGTCAGTAACCTGATGCTCGCACTAGTTTTTTACGTATATGAGTGAAAATTCATTCCAATTATTTACCTATATCTATTCGTCCATTATTGACATTTATCCGATCACTTTTTAATCATCTAAGAACATATATTCCTTTCACTCATGCAATTGAAAATGTAATAAAAAAACACTTTAGATTTATTTCAGTGTAACAGTCACGTCGCAATCATGTTTAAATTCTATTAAGGTGGTACAAGAACTTATTGTATTTCTTTTACCTCCTACAATCGCTTTTCACGCACCTTTGTATATGTGCATATTCTATTAAGGTGGTACAAGAACTTATTGTATTTCTTTTACCTCCTACAATCGCTTTTCACGCACCTTTGTATATGTACATATTCTATTAAGGTGCTACAAGAACTTATTATATATGTTTTACCTCCTACAATCACTTTTCACGCGCCTTTGTATGTGTGCAAATTCTATAAAGGTGGTAGAAGACCTTATTATATATCTTTTAGGTCCTACAATCACTTTTCACGCGCCTTTGTGTCGTTAAGGCCCGTATAAAGTGGGCCCTTTTCGGTGTTATAGAAGTGATTGAGAAGTTCTCTATCGCTACTGTAGCGCTTGCTTATGATGGTTAAGCCGTTATAAATCTCTCTTAAGCGGCATTTGTAACGCTCATTATACCGCTTAGGTGCTACTTGGGATGCTATATCCGTAGTGCCGCATATTTGACGTAAAATATGAATTGTTTTTGGGGATTATTTTTTTCGTTTATTCTAAAAATTACAAACAAAATCCAAGTAATTACTTGGAAAAGTTATAGAAGCATCTGATAAAAATGATAGTAAAGGTACTTACGCAGTACTCAACATAAATAAGGGTGGGAACTCGTACAGCACAGTGTATACTCCAGGTGAAACCAACGCTGCAATTAAAGTAGCTGCGAATGTAAGATAGCTTGCTCGTCTGCTTTTGTTGTGGAGGTAGACCAAAGCAGTGCCAACAATGGAGAAGTGGAAGTCACAATTTATACTCCAAACCACTGGGTAACACTGAAAATTGAATTTTCTTGTAAACGTTAAAACTGGTTTTATTATAACACCATAATAGTTACTTCAAAATATATAGGTATATTAAAGAATATATTCTATTGCTATAAATTCCTAAAAAAAATCGTTAAAATACTCATGAAAATTATAGAATCTATTAAAATTAAACATACATCTGTCGTCAGAATTTCCAGATCTAAACACCATGGATAATCCCTGGTCTTACTAAATTCATGTTGCATCTAAAAACTCACAAATAACCTGATAATTCAACCCTTTGAATCATAGACAATAGATATAATTAAAACATTTTGTACTGATCTCTTAAAAACATTGATAATGCAATATCAAGTTGTGGCGCGTGATTAAAAATGAATGTGAATTCTAAAAAAATAAAATGTCTGCGGACGAATTGCTTCACTCAAGCTGCGTCTTTAAATATTTGTAATGCAATTTTTTCAAACGCATGCGCTTTGCTGATAAGGGAAGAGCTTGGCGCCTACAGCACCGGTACATATACCCTTGTATCAAGGTAATCTTATCCTATTATTGTGCAATTTTTAGATACATAAAAGCATATTCTATTCTATTCTAGAAAACATCTCGATTAGAACTCGCACGTGATTGTACAGCGTCAAATTTGTATTCCTCACTCGTGTTGGACCCCAACTGCCGTACGAGAAGTATCCCAGATGAAAGTGCGCCAGGAATTGATGGCCTGAATGATAAACTAATAAAAAATATTTTCATATCATCTATCAGGCGAAGGATTCCTCGATAAATGCGAGCAAAATGGGTCATTCCAGCGCAATTAATAATTTAGCTTCTGTTCTTGACACTTAAGGAATGTTTTGCAATGAAGAAATTTTAGATTTGACAGCACTTAAACTGAAATTAAAGCCTTTAGAATCTGCTTTATTGTCTAACAAACTAATCAGTTTCAGCAAAAGCAAACCAACTGAAGATGCTGTAATCAAATCTACGTATAACAAGTGCTTTGCGGAATATTGCATACTTAATTTAAACTAATCTATTCTTACCATATTTTCTCTATCAATGTAGTTATTGAGCATGAGAAGGCTAAGCCACCAGTTTTTCCTGCAAGCATTCAATTCACGGTTCACTGCCTTCGACCACATTGGACCAGAGCCCATATACTGGATTACTGTTGTCACAAGAACCAGTAACACAGCTAAAGTTGTAGCCAATCTGTAATCAGAGAAAAAGATCGGTCACATAATTAATTTTTTGTCTCTCGTTCATCGTGCCCAAACTACTTCTTACATCTGAAAAAGTTTCGCAGACCAAGTTTTCGCTCATAATATGGCCATAACGGTGAAAAGTATATCTACTCAATTTTCCCAACTGACTGGCTTTTAAGTATTGTGAAATAAGTGTATTTGTAGGGAGGTCTATATTTAAATTTTAATTTTAATAAACAGTTACTGTTGTATAACTTGAGCGAAAAAAATACGGTGTAAGTGTAAAAACATTTAAAATACATATTATGTTTTTATGGGATACTGAACCCGATCTCCCCACGAACCCGAACGTGCTCCCGGGGGAAGGCCCTGTTTCTCATCTTCGGCTTGCGGGACAGATCCCCCACCTCTGGCTTGCCGAGGGAGGCCGGTTAGAGTTGAGTAGCAAGAGCTATATGCTCGAAGGGTAGATGTGAAACGTAAGTGGCGAGAGGGCACGTGATGCTGGACCTTCAGGGAGCAAGCGATCATCGTTTAAGTCCAGTGACACCTCTCCACCCTTTAGCCGCTGAACAAATGTTGCCACCTTGTCTCCCCGTGCGACCGTTTAGGGGGCCCATTTAATTTAGTTGACGAGTCTCTGCATTCCCATTTTTCCGTGTTGTTAACAGATCGGGCAGATGCCATAGCTCCTTTCATAGTCCCAGTTATTCAGTCTACTACCACCTCAACCCAATAGTCTGATTCCCTTTGTTTCCATTCCTTGCAATACGTAAAAGAGTATACAGAATAGTTGTCTCATTGGTAAAAACCGTTTTTGGTCAGCATTTTAACAATTTTAGTTTTCCTTTTAATATAACGTTATTTGCAATGTAACAGGCATAAAAACACCGTCAGTTAAAGAGGCTAAGAGGACTGTTAAAACTTATCTGTCTACATTGGATTACGACGCTACCGAAGCATCGCTTTAACACCCCTCATAGACAGCCCTTATTTATTTACTTTTTTTTATACATTATATATATGCATATACATACTTATTATTACTATCTAACAATATAACTAGTTTATTAATTGATTTTTGACTTATTTATAAAAATAATAACTATTCATGTATGTACCCACAAACATTATGCTACTGTCACAAAACTTTTGCTTTGTATAACCCTGTCAAAACTCGTACTTTAGTCTGGTAATCATATTTCTGGATCCCACGTGACAAGCCCGACTTAGTTTGGGGTCCACTGGAAAACTTAGACGCTAAATAATCTGTTTTTAATAATTTATTCTGTTTTCTTTTTAAAGGATTTGATTTTAAAGCATGTTTTAGTTTAAGTTTTTAAGAAATAAAGAATTTGTATTTGTATTTGCAATAGTCCTACAGTGACCAGGGGTTGTCCTTGGTTGCACTCCTACGGTGCGTACAGGGATAATGGTCGGTTGGTGTCTATAGCACAATTAGATGAAATTATTTAAAGGGCCTCTACGTGTTGGCTTCGGCCCCATGCACGCCTCCCAAATGTCAAAGGTACGGCGCTACATAGACCCGAGATATACTAAATATATATACAATCATAATAATAATAACAAGCCTCTCAATGTCCAACCCTACGTCCGAGCCGAACATCAGGCAACGTGAGAGGCGGGCAACGTGTACAAAACTTACAGTTACAGGCTAACAGGCCGTAGTGACCCCACGGACCCGAACGTGCTCCCGAGAAAGGTCCTGTTCCTCGGCTTCGGCTTGCCTTTGTTAGCCGGCCGGAGTGAACAATGACGAAGGACAGATCCCCCACCTCTGGATTTCCAAGGGAGGCCGGTCTGAGTGGAGTAGCAAGAGCTATATGCTCGAAGGGCGGATGTGAAACGTAAGTGGTGAGTGGGCACGTGATGCTGGACCCTCAGGGAGCTATTGATCGTCGTTTAAGGTCCAGTGACACCTCTCCACCTTGTAGGCCTTGTTACCTAGGGGGCTATTTAATTGAGTCGGCGAGTCTCCGCCTGCCCATTTTAGCATGTTATCAACATAGGTCGGGCAAGCGCTATAGTTTCTTCCATAGTCCCAGATATCCAGTCCACTAGCACCTCAACGCAATAGTCGGATTTCCTTCGTATTCATTCCTTACAATTGTCCTACACAGACCGGGGGTTGTCTTTGGGTGCACTCCTACAGTGCGTACAGGGATAATCGTCGGATGGTGTCACATTCACAGAACAGTTCTGTGGTCACATTGCATTTGGATTAAATTGTCTTAAGGGCCTCTGCGTGTTGGCTTCGGCCCCACGCACGCCTTCCAAAGGTTCGGGACTACATAGTCCCGAGATATGATAAATATACATATGATAATAATAATAAATAAGGGAATATATAAAAAAAATATATAACAATAAAGGTTTACAATCACTTTTGAGGCATTCACTAGAAAAAGCATACCTGAAATATCGTTTAACAAGTTGTTTTCCTAAGTTTCGCACAGTAATTTCCTTCATTGACATGCATGTGGTCACCAAAAGTAATCCTGACATCATGAAGAACGTGTCCACCGCTAAGTCTGAATGTAACAACCATGAAGTATGCATTTGTTTCAGGAACTGAAAAACGAAATAATTAATTTTTCAATCCTATTTAAACTTGCGAATGTGTGAATAAAAGAGCAAACTGAGGCCAGTATCTTTGGACTTTTGCACGTACTGCATTTATACGGTTTTTTAATGTTAAAATACATTACAGAATTCCTCATACTGTAGATATATAAATGGCTTTTTAGAGATAAAAGAAACCGTGCAGAAAAGGCCATGCATGACGTCACTGTGACAGTACCTGTTCCAAGTATAAAGTCATGAAATATAAGTAGGAAAATATAACATCGAGAAACTTAGTCGAGTAAGAAAAAAAAACAGGTTCCGTTAGTAAGATTAAGATTTTCCCGGAAGCCTACTGTTATTCCACATCTAAGGGGAGGCTGAAAAGTAATCTACCTAACTATGAAAGAAAAGGCGTAACTGGATAGTTTATTTTTATTTTTCTATATAGTCCCCTGCTAATAAAATGCACTTATTACATTTTTCAAATATTGAATTTAAGCCATTTAAAAAAAAAAAAAACGGTTTGTCGTCAAAATAGTCAGAAACCGCTGTCTTCATTTCGTCATCGGTCATAAACCTTCGTCCCCTGAGGTCTTTCTTGAGAAGTCTAAACAGAAAATAGTCAGAGGGGGCTAGATCTGGACTATAAGGGGGGTGGTCAATGGTTTCGAAGCCATTGTCTTTAATTGCTAGCTTTGTTGTGCGTGCGGTATGCACTGGTGCGTTATCGTGCAAAATCAGAATTCCTTTGCTTAGTTTACCTCGCCGTTTTTTTTTTATTGTCTCTCTTAGTTGATATAATAAGTTTGAGTAATAATCAGCATTCATTGTAGTTTTCTTCGGTAAATAATCTATGAGCAAAATCCCTTCTGTGTCCCAAAAGATTGTAGCCATAAGTTTACCGGCCGATGGACAGACCTTGAATTTCCGAGGCGGCTTCTCATCCTTAAATTTCCACTGTAACGACTCTTGCTTACTTTCCGGGTCCCATTGTCGAATCCAAGTCTCATCACATGTTACAATTCTAGAAATTATTTCTTCCTCTTTCCCTCGACTCATGTCCAAAAACTCTTCGCAACATTTGACACGCCTCTCCATGTCAAATGCAGTCAACATTCTAGGGACCCAACGTGCACTAACCTTGGACATGTTCAAATGCTCATGAACTATTTCATTGACTCGGTCTTTACTGACGCCCACATCTCTAGCTATTTCTCACTGCTTCACTCGTCGGTCCTCTAATATAAATTTTTTCACCCTGGCTACATTTTCATCGGTGACGGCCGAAACTGGTCTTCCTCTACGAGGATCATCTTCGAGGCTCTCACGACCTAATTTAAACTGCCTTGACCAAAACTTTATAACAAATTCGGAAGAACACGAACTGCCAAACACACTTAACATACGCTGTCTGATCTCCGAAGGCGTATTCCGTTCTTTAGTCATAAACTAATCACCGCACGCTGCTCGATTTTATCCATTTTCACTTTTTCTACCGACATGTTCGAAACAATTGTAGGAGACAAATAAACGTGATGCAATAAACAAATGAATGTAATACATTTTGAAAATAGAATAACAAACGAATATAAATCCATACCAGCCAGCATTATTTTTGTATATATTTCTGACCAAGGAGATTACATGTCAGCCGCCCTACGTACATCCATCTTGCGGACGTTAGAGAGGACAGATGGAGAGATACCGAGGCTTCACTATTACGGATTCTCCTAAGAAACTGAGGAAAGTATCAAAAGTACCTTTTCTATTTCAACCCCATTGCCAATTGCAGATCCACCTAAAAAAAACGCTTGATGTAGAAACACTACCACAGCAGACGTTATGAATCGTATGCCATTCAATACTTTCAATTCTTGACCATTAGTATCGGTCAGCTTTTTGAAATTTCCAGATACAGAAAAACAGCTTGTGATTTCTATATAACTTGAATTGGTTTTAGAGATACGAATCCTGTTGTAGATGTACGATGAGATTATGGTAACGCATAGTAAACATGCCACGAGTCCACTGAAAGAAGATAATCCATAATCAAAAACTTAATTTAAGATACACTCGAAACCAGTGAGATTATAAAGTAATAAAAGTAGCTAAGCAACACGATTAGTCTAGTTTGTGACAATTTTCTGCTTATGACGATGTGTTCTGGTTTACAACAAAAAAAAAAATGTTACAAGTCCTAAATTATTTTTTGGGAAATAAAGTTATGTTGAATCTTAGATAACATAACAGCGACGCAAATTTTCTTGTGTCGTCATAAAGTACTAAATTAAATTTTTGCTGAATATATTTTATTAATCATATTTTTCAAATTTTTACTCTATTAAAATCTGAGTAAAACCCGACTTTACTTGTGGCTTTCTCGGTCACCAGCTGTAAGAACCACCTAAACGGACAAATGCCTTCTTCCGTACCAAAACATTGAATAGGTTTTTTGATATTCTGACGTTCAGGTCTAAAATAGTAATAGCCATTCGCACGCGGCTCCTCTCATCCTAACATAATTCATTTTCTCAGTCAATGGCATACTAGTAGGGTTTGGTTTTTTAACAGACAATCGTGTTTTAATAACGCCTGTGCTTCACCAGTTTCATAAACAAGGTACTGCATTCTAAAATCATTAATGATATAGTAAGCAGTGTATATTACAATTCTGTTACAACATTTCGGTATTTGCAAAATCATTCGTCATTATTCTAAGTACCTTAGTTATTTGGACTTGCGTTTTTGCAGATGTTTTATATGACATAGGTAGGTACTTACAAAAACAAGTAATCACCGATGGAATAGTGATGATTTCCTTCCGCTTCCTCACAAGACTCTATATTTATTGTAGCCTCGCTTGTACCGAAATGGCTGTGTTTGAACAATTTGGACACAAATCTCTGTACAGATTGCGCATGACAAGATGCTGGGACACAAATACCCCATGTTATTAGGTTCAAATCTTGTCCAAAACCAGTTGGTGTCTGAAACATAAGGAAAGCCAAATGAAAGTTAGACAACGTGTTGCTGTTGAATGCTTTTCATTATTATATTTTTTCACAAAGAAAAATAAATCGTAAAAGGATACAAAATTAATAAAATAAAGTAAAAATTAACAATAATTTTAGTACCTAGGAAGTAGTTACCTATAGCTATTTCAAGTAAAATATGCTAGCCAGATCACCATAGTCACTCAGTGAAGTACCCAAAAGGCTTATATAAAATTTTACATGTTTTTAATGGCTTTTAAAATTAAAAATAATTTGGGTGAGTGCCAGTTGGACTCGCACACAATGGGTTCCGTACCACCGCACAATACGGGTACGGAAGATCTAAAAATTTAAAGAGAAAAAAACAAGCTGGTAAAATGGTAGTGCCTAACAAACAATTAGCGGCTCTCGCTGAGTAAGGAATCCTAATATCATAACCGCTAATTTTTATTTTCTTACCCTGGCTTGTGATGTGTCATTTTCTAGAGCTCAATAGAGTATAATGTATTTTTTTTCCTTCAAAAATAAAGAAATGAGGGCTGTTTGAAGTTGTAATTTTTAGAACATTTTTGTTACGAGGCTATCTCTAAGACCAAAGTAATTGGAAAATTGTAATTTCTGTAATAAATACTGTATTTTAATAACAAATACTAAAAATGCTGATTTATGATTTAGTTTAAGGGTTACGTTGCTGAATATACCTTTGAAGCTCCTTTTTCAAAATTAAAATTAAACACATCGAGACCACACTCTACGGTTATTAAGATGTTATTATACAATGCCAACCCAAATTATATTAAAAAAACCGGCCAAGTGCGTGTTGGACCAAGCGCAGTGTAGGGTTCCATAGTTGCCCTGCACAATATGCGGACTTCTTCTCAAAGTACTTTTTATAAGTTTGTCGACTAATACAGATCGGGCCAAACTTCGCTTGGAAGTTGCTCTTCCCAAGAACGGCCCATACATTTTGTACCTGCTGATGATTTAGGTGTTTGTGACGTCCATCTTAATATATAATTTTCCTTCCCTCCACCACACCGCACCTCGACCCATCTCTAACCAAGAGATGCAAGATGACGAGATATTAAAAAAGCACCCAATTTGTGAAATGGATCTGTTGTGCATGAAACGGTAACTGTTTATTTATATAAAAGTGTATTAACTTAGTCTACGTTACATGAACGACAACTGTATTTCTTTCTTTTATTTCCAGTATAAATAAATATTATACAACTTGCTAAACATTGCGTAAAAACGAGGCAATATTCACGATATCCTGACAGCTATTATGATGAAGTTTCAACAAATTTTTAGGCTGTATAGAGATGTAGTTCGATATTGCTAGATAATACTCGTGAAAAAAATATGAAGAAAATAAGCTGTTGACTTCACAATTAGTGTTTAGCTTTTTTATGAATCTTTAAAAAATTTAGGCGTAAAGGGGCCTATTTACTGCGGCGCACCCCTACTAGCGGGGTATGCCGAGATTTGAAAGCGCGCGTTTTGGCCGACATAATATTGTTACTTTTCTATACTGTGGCATTATTTTAGAAAAAATACTGCTATTTTTATAGAAACCAAAAAATATAAAAATTTTACTTACATGTATGTAGCCGTCGGCCACTCCATATGGATCAAACACCTGGTGTTCCACCGCTCTTCTACTTTCACGGGATTGCCTCTCTATCTTGATATTAGCTAAACAGTACTGGGTGCGGAGTTCTGGGTTTGAAGTCCATGAAGACAGGCACTGATCGTAGTTGCCCAGCTGGTATTGTGACCCGTATAGACTACCCACTGGTTTAATGTCCATGGAGTCCCAAACTGTTAAAAATTTCGATTTTAGTCACCCAAAGCTTTCTTTTTACGCCACACTATAATTCACTTTTAATTACGGTAACAATAATAAGTAAATATATATAATTTATTGTACACACAGGAAACTAAACCAGAATTACAATTTTAGTCCAGTAAATAAGCAGGAAACTGTGGAAAAATTGTGGAATACAGCACCGATTTAAAAAATTATTTCTTTGACGTGTTCTATAGACCCCCAAGAGCATTCATCCTCATTTCTCTTTACATACACTCCGAAATATTAAATTAAATAATATTAATTAAATAATATTAATTAAATAATTAAATAATATTCACGACGGTGAGCTAACCTCGATAAGAGGATTTTTTAGCCGACCGAAAACTAACAGTACTTTTTTGTGATGGAAGGTAGTAATTAAATGTCGGCAGCAAGCATACAACTGTAATATACCAGTACTACCATTATATCAAATTCAAATTCAAATAGTTTATTTTGCAAAGTAGGTTTACGTAATACACTTTTTACACGTCAAATTAAATCTAATAAAAAGATATGTAATAAAATAATAAATATACATGTACTAGATAAAAGGTTTATTTTATTTATGTAGCCAATATATATACACGATTAAAATGATAGGTAATATATACAGGGTGGAAAAAATGTAAGGGCCCTGGAGGGGAACTACAGACAGGCGTAGACTGACAATATCTTGCTGCCGCTGACTGCATCAGTGGATTTACGTATTTTTGGAAAAAGGGGGTGCTTTTTTTGACCCGAATAACGTGGTATTTGGAAAATGAATAGATATCATTCACACTAATTTTATTAAAAAAAAACCAACAAAATCGCGAAAGCGATACCTGAAACAAAATCGATAAGAAGTGTGCAATAGAGGGTTACAAAAAAATTCATTGACAGTACAAATATGAATCGATTAACGTGGTTTGTGGAAAATGAATACCTTAAAGTTCAACCAAAAACATGTATTTTTTTTATGACCATACGTAACCTAATTATTGCAACAAAATCATCCAAAAGCTGACATTTTATTTCTGTTTGTATTTTCGTTCCCCTTAAATCCTTTAGTTAGCTCATTTTACTGAAAGGAAACATTCCTTTATTTTTTTAAAGAAACAAACTGCATTCAAAGATATTCCGAAATTCGCTTGTCCTACCCGGGAATCGAACCAACTAAAAATTGAAAAAATAAACCCTCGCTATTTTATTATACGAATCGGTAGGATTATTGTTCAAGATAAAATTTGTCTAATAAAAATTTGGTCTTACACTCATCTGTTGTACGAGATACCCATGAAATTAAATGATTTTTACAAGTTCTATTTACAATACCTAGTACTGTTCACTTGTAACACGTAAATGACGCGTTATAATTTTCTTATCTCTCTTACATCCAAAGACATCGTAAATGTTATTTATCTTAGGTACCTTGTTGAAGACTTCAATAAGAAAATCGTTAAATGGTAATAATAAATCTATGCACAGCACAATTCCTTCTCTGACGAAAAGTTTAAAAAGGGAACGTATTTTTTTGCAACGCGGAGCAACAAATTTGAAGTTCGGACGATAACATTCAACATTTATTAAATAGATAAAAGTATTCGTTCGAATTTCAAATTTTGTTTTGTTTTGCTTTCATTCCGTGCTGTCATTGTGTAATAACGGCGTATCATTATTACTTTACAAGTAAACAGTACTAGATATTGTTAATAAAGAACTTGTAATAAATATTCAATTTTATGGGTATCTCGTACAACAGATGAGTGTAAGACTAAATGTTTACTAGACCAATTTTATCCTGTACAATAATCCTACCGATTCGTATAATAAAATAGGTAGGTTTATTTTTTTAATTTTTAGTTGGTTCAGTTCCTGGGTGAGACAAGCAAATTTTAAAAGAACTTTGAATGCAGTTTTGTTTTTTTTTTTTAAATAAAGGAATGTTTCCTTTCAGTAAAATGAGCTAACTAAAGGATTTAAGGTAGTTCCCCTCCAGGGCCCTTAAATTTTTTCCACCCTGTATATTATACAAGGTGAAATCCAATCAACCGCCCGAACCCATACCGAAGACCCGGCCAGGGACCAGCGGGTCTACCACGTAATTCTGATTTTCATCAACATCAACTTGAGATTGAAATTTGACGTGCGTGCTAAGACGCCCGCCTATCATGCCATCTCTTTTGCACGCACGTCAAATTTCAATCTCAAGTTGATGTTGATGAAAATCAGAATTACGCGGTAGACCCGCAGGAACAAGGTTCAATGATCACCAGCACGAATCCAGGCGGCCGACCAAATCACATCCTATATACTACATACTAAAAGGTTACATATATAAATTCATGCCTACCTCCGCTATTCTCTTCTACTACTATGTACCGACACGCGTTACCGATGTAGATATAGTGCTACAAAGGCTCGAATAAACTCCATTTGAGAGCTGCAGTCTTTAAAATAATACTCCATCCACACTAAAGCATTTTAAAAGAAGTTTATAACTCTATTCAAACACGTTTACCTATAATAGATCTCTTTTAGATCACACAGCGTTATAAAATGTATTTATAACTCTGCTTTACTTCTTAGGTCCGTACGATAGCTCTATAATACGCCTTTGTATCTCTTTGGGCATAAAAGTTACCTTTTAATGGCTACTGTACCACTTCTCTGTTGAAGAACTTTTAAATACGCTGCTGTACAGCTTCAGGATAACAATAGAGCTCTTGAACAGCTATAATATAAAATCTGAAAAGCTATAAGGGGACAAATTTCACGGGAAAGAGTGAGATAGGGCTCTACACACTTTTGTGTGCGTGTATCCTCCACAAATATGCCAAAATCGCGAAAAAAATTATGCAATTTGATTTATTGGATTGTGACAATGATCAACGGCATAAACAATATGGGTTTGGATAAGTGATCGCTTAAAATTCAATAAAATTATGAATGACATTAAAATTGAATAAAATGTTTCGCGTTTCAGAGACGTCAGATCTGTATGGCATCTTTAAACAGCCGTTCATACTGTTTTCGGTTTGCAGAAACGTAACATCGTGCAACGCAACTTTAACGCAAAGCGAACATCAAATTATTTTTTCAGAGAATTAATGTTACAATAGTTACAATAATTAATTAATCCCACAGATTAGCTCTACATCCAACGTCACTCACAACCATCTCCTCTCTATGATTCAAGTGTTTCGGGGTTGTTTTTTTATTATTAGTAAGTATTATATTTTCAACGCGGGCAGAGCCGCGGGCACATCTAGTTTACAGTAATATTTTTATGATATCTGTCATTTCTACGATCGTAACTAACCTTCAGACATTTAAACTTTGGATGTAAAAAAAGAATTGACAGCTCATCTTGACGCATACACATAATTCAAGATTTTTGCTTAATTTACTGGTTTTTATTCAATATTTCATAGCAACGAACTAATATTTTCTTTAGAATAAATTTATCAGAGATAAATTACAGTTTATACATATTTTAGACCTTAGGTAGTTAGGTATTTAATATATTTCATGGGAAATTTTCATTTAAGATTTCTAATGTTTTTCCAAATTTATTTTCGGTTATTGTAGTATATTCGAAACTTATGTAATTTTCGAGCATTTTTCGTGAAATTTTTAGTTGAAAATATTATAAATATGTCGTGTGAAGACGATATTTTTGATAGTCGTAGATAAAGTAGTAGAAGTGTGTGCAACTAGGCATAATTAGCCATTGGGACACTCGTGCAGTCTATTATGAAACGAACGAATCGTGTCCCAATGTCTCACATTATGTCACATTTGCACAAAGTACAATTTACGTACTTCATTAACACAGCCCTATAATTCTTAATATTTTAAATGATAAAAATAACATAAAACAAAGTAAAATAAAATTTTTGTGAGATATATTTCGGGACATAAATATTTTAAAAGTACATTACAAGAAAGAATAGTATCAATTCAATACAAATTGTCTAAAAATCTTGGTTGCCATGAAAAATCTTGGCACAAGTACCTTTAAACCAACGAACTAAAATTTTATGGAAGCATAAACTCGCTTAAAAATTGACTCCACAATTTATGTGACCAGGTGGGCAAGGGTTATATTTATGTTATTGCGTTGATCAGTCTTGCGCTGCGCATTGCGCCATCCGCCCTAGTGAGCAAAACAAAATTATATCAAAATGCCGGATTGCACCGTGAAATGGTGCATAAGCGTTCGAAATTTTCATAAATTTAAAACCAAAAACTCTAAAAACGAAATAACCTTATAAACGATTGACACATTACCACGTATAGTGCTTTTTACATTTTCGTCTTTAAATCAATAACATAAAGACTACGATTAGGTCCATTCTTTTCAGTCCGACTCAATTCTATGATTGGCTGGAATCGGAATGGCGTGATATTCACTAGCCAATCATATTGCGATTATCGTAGTGAGCTAATTACTTGTAGTATACTCAAAATCACACACAACCTCCGTCTCGTGAGGCCGTAATCCTAGGAAGGGATGTACTGAGAGAGATTTCCATAAAATTTTAGTAACTTTAATTACTTTATCGGCTTTAACTTTTTAAACTTTAAACTTCAACGGTTTAACTTCGTATGGACTTACTTTAGCACTTATTTAGACCAAATAAAACACTTACAAATAAGAATATTAAAATATTTAGTGGACAAAAATACTAAAGAGAAGTGTAAAGGTGATTATGACAAGTTATTTTCAGTTTGTAAGATCCTTCCTGTTCACTGTAAAGTTAAATACTTAATTGCTTTAGATTTATATTTCACTCAAGATCATAAAACCCCAGTAGTACGTCGCCATTACACTAGATCTGTTAAGAAAGGTACATCAACACAGCCATCAGCAAAAAGTTATTACGGGGAAAGAACTAGACAGTACTTGACTCCGAAGTTATGTAACAGCAACCCTCTTTTACTGGATGAAAACAAATTAAAAATAAGCACCATAAAACCAAAACCCAAAAAGTATACCGATAAAATTAAAATAATAAACAAGGTATAAACAGATACTTAAATGTACTCGAAAATTATGATTTTGCTGTATTAGTAGTTACATAAATTAGATATGAGTAAATATACGGAATTATATATATGAGCGCTTCGCCAACAAACTGTTTTGCAGTTTGGCGATCTTTGTAAAACTTTATAAATGTATTATTACAGAAAAAAAAAAAAATACGTTACATTATATATAAATTACATTACACAAATATAATGTCTGTAAATTGAATATTTTCTCGATATTTTAAATTGAACGAGTTATTAGACAAAACTACAATTATTTTAATTTTTGTCTCTATTTTTGTCTGTGTATATGTTCCGTTTTAACTCAAGAACCATTTTTCTTCTTTATTATCACGTAGTGACTCTAGTCGACATACAAGGTATAAAGGGTGTTGATAAAATAACTTCCAAGCCGAAAACTGACGATACTACTCGAGGATTGAACGACACTTCCACGTTTAAATATTTAAACAATATTTTTAGATAGGCAGATAATTATAATACTTACCCCATGTTGCCCAAAGTGTGAAATTTTTAACATTTTGTAGTAACGATAATGTTTTCTCTTTACAGGGTGTTTCACTTACATCCCAGGTCTCATATTTTATTTCATCTATTATTTCATCCAAATATGCATATTGTTTTGTACACGCACATACATTGACTACAAAAGAAATTTAGTCGTAAATAAATAAGTTAAAAGAATACTAAGAAAAAAATTACTAGAAGAAAACTTACGGAAACAAAAACATAAAATAATATTTTTTAAATAGACGCAGCCCATTTTTTTACAAAATTTCACAATTATATTTTATTTTGTTTTCAAAATACAATTGAGAACATTAATACTTGCACTGTGAGCGATAGTTATACAAATACTGTGTCTGATGTAACGTTATTTTGTAACATTATATTTGTATTAACTTCAAAAATGAGCAAAGAGTATGTCACATCTATACACTACGTGGGTTCATTCATTTTCATGAGTACAAAAGGCAATATCTTTTTTTTTGTGCATCCACATTTCAAGCTACCTATGTTTATGTGATTTTACTAGTTATTCTGTTAGTCGGATGGAGCCACGATCTGGATTGTTAGAATTAAGAGGGTTAAAGTATTGGAGTTAGAAATTAATATTCCATGGTACTTCTTATTCTTCTTCTAATTATGGAAGAAGGAAATAGCGACCACCACTTAATTAATATTCTATGGTACGTTTTCGTAATCTTCTTCCTCTTCTATAGTACTTACAAAGACGCATGTAAATAAGCTTGTTTTTATATAGGAAAAAATTATATTCACATAGTACAATGCGAAGTTTGAATATTCATAAAGAAGTTATTACAAAACGTTATTGGGTTTATTGACATTCAACCCACTTGTTCCAAATTATTATTATATACATATTTATTATTGATTTCATCAATTTTTAAACCTTATCTCTGCATATCTTTCGGTGGGAAGTTAAATATTTTTAAATCACTGCAATTTTCAAGAAATATCATAAAATTGTTAAAATATTCAACTATATTTTTGTGGATACCAGTTTATGGTACAATTTCAGGTTACATACGACTAAAATGGTTTTAATTTTTTAACGGAACCCTACAGAAGAACAGCCCATTAGACCCGTTAGTTGTAGGCTCAGTTCCTGGTTCGTGATCTTCAAATAGTGACAAACAACCTGTTGGTGATTAAATAAATTAAACACATTTCTGCCGGTATAGAGTTAGCGTCGACCAGCTTGGTCATAAGCCCTACGTAGTGCAGTGCTGGACGACTGCCATATCAAGCCTACCTTTTTGACGAAATTTGACGGACTCTTATCAGTGTCAACGTCCTAGCCTCCCTTGAATCTCAAGTCCTTACACGTGACGATCTCAGGAGGCTTGAAGGTTACACTGGTCCTGTCCCACATTAATGCGATTGCCATCAAGGGGTTATTCCCAGGCCTCCAAACATTTATTTGTACCGCCTCCAAAACCTCTGTTTAAGCCAAATCCAAGCATACGTGGTCAGTATCATTTCCTTTACATTTCACCTCATTTTTTGGCACTCATCTTCGCCTCGCAAATATCCATGAAGAAAAAAGAAAAAAAAAGTCAGATGGTCAAGAAAAACGAAAAACAAAAATTGGACAAGAAAATAAGACAAACATAAAACTTAAATTGAAAGACCATCGAAATAATAAGACACAAGAAATATTATTAAAAGGGGAGAGAATTTTGCAAGACTACAAGAGGGTGAGTGCTCATTCTTTCCCCTCGGGCCGATCTCATACCATCCATATCGGTCCGAGGACTTTCCTATCCTTGTTTCCCAAGACCCGTATGCTCAGGGTAATTTTTCAATAATAATCAATTTTTGCGTGCAATAAGCAACCTCAATTTAACATTTTCATTTTCGTCGCCTCCAAACGATTAATTGTACATAAATGCATAACAGGACGACCACGTAATTTAACTGAAAGGTGGACATTTATAATATTTTGACACTTTTGAATCAATTAATTTTAGAGTCACAATTCTCCCTATTTCTTACAAGAGACCGCTAGACAAACGCTTGTTAGCAGACGCTTGTTAGTGTGGTAGAATGAGAGAGAAATTTCCAGAAAGAAATTAAATTAGTTTATTAATAAGATAATAAATTTTGGAAAATCTTCAAAATAGAAAAGGTTGGATAGTAATTTGATAGCAATTTCATTCATAAGATTATTTAAAAATAAAAATGTGATAATTATCAATTTTAAGGCTGATTAACTGAGATAAAACGTGTAATAATATTATTTAAACACTAGATTGTTTAACTTTACCTACAGTGTGACTCGCACTTAACTAACGCTTTTCAGGCTCCTTAAATTGCAGAAAGTTTGCATAAACATGCTGAGTCAACGACATACTTGATCAATGTAAAATTTAAATCTATTTTTTTCACCTCAAAAATCGACTGTTGCTCACTGGTTTTAAGCAGTGAAGAAAAGTGTTTTATATTAACAACGCTGCGAATTGTTCAGGTACACCATATCCTTTGCTCAAGAGAAAGAGAGACAGCAAACATTAGCATGGCGGCTATCTCTTTCACTCTATATGAATTCTATACACAGCCCCACAGCTTGTCAAATACCATAGACAAGGTAAACTTCTCGAAATCCTGATTATGGCTTCCCAATGTGTATGGAATCCGTACCATAGACTATAGACTCCGAATAAACAACTCACCTTTATACTATTGACGACGCTGGCTATATTGACGACCAGATAATGACGAAATTTGATTATCGAAATTTTGGTGTTGTTCGCTGCAGTGAGTTACGTGAGCGTACTCGGAACTAATGGTAAATTATAATAAACTATAAAACTATAAAATATAAACTATATGAGAAAATGACGTTGTCTACTATACCAAGTGTCAAATTTAGTTCCCGGTATGTTCGCTTTAAATCGGCACATAAAAGAACTGTAATTTTTTATTGCAAAACATGTCCATGTATTGTATTGCTAGACTTCATCAGTGGTGTAAACAAACAAATGAACTTCTACCGGAAACTGATAGATAAAGTAAAACGCTCGCATGATGGTTATATTATAACCAAGATTTTCCGTTTAACAAAGATTTTCTGATTTTTCACGGCTTTTGTATAAAGAAAAAAAACCATCGAGTTCTTATAAGTTCATTCGAAAAGATGGTGTCTTTACATCTGTGTTTTCTCGCTAGTGAGGTGAAAAGTTGTATGTGTCAAACGAGAGCAAATTTATTCTGTTTCTTGTGCCTTTGAATCCCTCACCACGCTCAGGATTCTAACTTAGAATCACTCGCTACGCTCGTGATTCAATTATAGAATCCTTCGCTTCCTCGGGATTCAAACACGGCACTCACAACAAAAAAATCTTTGCTCTCCTGTTGCACAAATAACTATTTCAGACCTTTATCTTGACAATGGAAAGCCAGTTTTAATTATTGGATTATTTTTACTCAAAAGATAAAATTTTTGAAAATTATGCTTTTTGGAATGATTTTGAAATTTTTCTCAAATGTGAAAAAAACTCAGAGGGCGATGTTTTCTAAAATATACATAGAATAAAAAAATTACAAAATAATTTATTGTAATTTTAATCAATTTTTATTTTGAAATCAGACTCATTCTGAATCATTTCGCGCGCATTTCGACGCACGCGATTTTCACCTTTATAATAAAGTATCCGGGTGCAAAGCCGCTATGCGCCGAAAGAAGGTAGTCCATTATATTAAGTAGAAGTCAGTAGGCTTTTTAAAAGCGTTACATTAACTGCGAGTTTAGGTCACGCGTGCTATAATATATGGTACTCGTGACTTTAAGTCACTACAACCGGACGCTAACTCACGCCGTGCAATAATGAACTACTTCAGTAGTCCAACTTAAGGCTGCGTATAAACCTGGACAAATTAGTGATTTTGCCCCCGCATCCCCGCACCTCAACTGTTTGCGCGACCGGCCGTCACCAGCCGCGAGCGCTATTTCTTAGCTCCCACGAGCGGTGTGGATCCGCGGTCATTAACCCGTGCACGTGCTAGTTTTCAATAATAAGTATAATGCATCTACGATGTATAAAATTCAACCCAGTTGACAAAACGGTTTGTTCGCAATGGCATTTTTTTGCGTAATTGTGTTTGCATCTAATTTTTATATTTCAAAATTTTATTTTTCGAAAGTCATACTTGCAAAGATAATGATAACGATGATGATACAACGATACGTCGATACAACGATACGTCGATACGCCGATACGTCGATACGCCGATACGTCGATACGCCGATACGTCGATACGACGATACGTCGATACAACGATACGTCAATACACCGATACGTCGATACGTCGATACGGGGATACGTCGATACAATGATACGTCAATACGTCGATACGTCGATACGGGGATACGTCGATACAACGATACGTCAATACGACGATACGTCAATACGACGATACGTCGATACGGGGATACGTCGATACAACGATACGTCAATACGCCGATACGTCGATACGCCGATACGTCGATACGACGATACCACAATACAACGATACGTCGATACAACGATACGTCGATACGCCGATACGTCGATACGTCGATACGTCGATACGACGATACGTCGATACAACGATACGTCGATACGCCGATACGTCGATACGCCGAAACGTCGATACGACGATACGTCGATACGGGGATACGACGATACGGCAATACGTCGATACGACGATACGTCGATACGAGGATACGTCGATACGCCGATACGTCGATACGACGATACGTCGATACGCCGATACATCGATACGACGATACATCGATACGGAGATACGTCGATACAACGATACGTCAATACGCCGATACGTCGATACGTCGATACGAGGATACGTCGATACAACGATACGTCGATACGTCAATACGTCGATACGGGGATACGTCGATACAACGATACGTCGATACGACGATACGCCGATACGTCGATACGTCGATACGTCGATATGTCGATACGGGGATACGTCGATACAACGATACGTCGATACGCCGATACGTCGATACGCCGATACGTCGATACGACGATACAACGATACGTCAATACGCCGATACGTCGATACGTCGATACGACGATACGTCGATACAACGATACGTCAATACGCCGATACGTCGATACGTCGATACGGGGATACGTCGATATGTCGATACGGGGATACGTCGATACAACGATACGTCGATACGCCGATACGTCGATACGCCGATACGTCGATACGACGATACAACGATACGTCAATACGCCGATACGTCGATACGTCGATACGACGATACGTCGATACAACGATACGTCAATACGCCGATACGTCGATACGTCGATACGGGGATACGTCGATACGCCGATACGTCGATACGTCGATATGTCGATACGGGGATACGTCGATACAACGATACGTCGATACGACGATACGTCGATACGGGGATACGTCGATACAACGATACGTAGATACGCCGATACGTCGATACGCCGATACGTCGATACGACGATACAACGATACGTCGATACAACGATACGTCAATACGCCGATACGTCGATACGACGATACGTCGATACAACGATACGTCGATACGCCGATACGTCGATACGACGATACCTCGATACGGGGATACGACGATACGGCAATACGTCGATACGACGATACGTCAATACGCCGATACGTCGATACGTCGATACGTCGATACGTCGATACGACGATACGTCGATACGGGGATACGTCGATACAACGATACGTAGATACGCCGATACGTCGATACGCCGATACGTCGATACGACGATACAACGATACGTCGATACAACGATACGTCAATACGCCGATACGTCGATACGTCGATACGGGGATACGACGATACGGCAATACGTCGATACGACGATACGTCGATACGAGGATACGTCGATACGCCGATACGTCGATACGACGATACGTCGATACGAGGAAACGATGATACGTCGATACGACGATACGTCGATACGAGGATACGACGATACGAGGATACGTGGATACGACGATACGTCGATACGAGGATACGACGATACGTCGATACGAGGATACGACGATACGTCGATACGAGGATACGACGATACGTCGATACGAGGATACGACGATACGTCGATACGACGATACGAAGATACGTCGATACGACGATACGTCGATACGACGATACGGCAATACGTCGATACGACGATACGTCATCCACTGCTTTATTTTCACTCGTAAAACATTTTTATTCCATTTTTTACATTGGTTGCATTTATTTCCCATGTTTCAAATTACGAGATTTATTTAAATTACGAAACCGGGACGTCGAGAGCGCAAAAACGTAGCCCTCCCGTCTCAACGGAGCGATCACAACTGACCGACGGGTGAGTGACGAAACAAAGCATGGAACAAAAAGCGCGTGCGACCGAGATATCTTGTCGCCGCCTTGTCTCAGAATAAATCGACGTAAGCGCCAATTCTTAGATGTTAAATTAAATGAAAACGAAACAGAATTATTCAAAATCCCCGTGCAATTATACGGGGTCATTTGTTTTCTTATTTTTAATACAAATTTCAAGGCAAACTGTTTAAGAAAGGTCCTTTAACACTCGAAAAACATGAAATATAGAGGTAACTTCGTAATTTTTTTCTATCGAGCGAACTTAAAGCTTTTGCGTTTTTGCTTCTGCACGAATATCAGCCCTATAGTCTATTATCTATATTATTTTTATTAAACCGATTGACCAAGTTACACAATGTTTTATGCTCATTTGAAATTGTGCATCTGACATTATACCGACCCTTAAGTTACACGTATCGTAATGTACTGTTAGGTTCGATCTAACATAATCATTTTCAATTGAGTGTTTTTATTTGTGTTGTTATCTACAGGAGATCGATTGTTTTAAAATAATTGATAATTCCCGAGTGATTTAGCTGTGATTTTTTTAAATAATTATTTTAATGTAGTAGAGTATATCAAGAGTTAAGTAATATAACAAATTTAAATAACTTTGTTTTTTAATTATTTTTCGCTCACGGATATAGCTTTTGTCTATACCGTGCATATAGGGTATAGAAACACAAAATGTTTTAAGACGGTGCGTCAGTTGACTATGACGTAAGTGGTGCCCTCATTTTTATTAATTACGATCAATTGCAACAAACGCTTTATTAGTGCAAGTATATTTATATGTTTGTACTTTTGTATATTTTTTATTTTTGTATATGTATATTAATAAACTTAAATATTTTTTTTTTTATAAAACTAACTTAAAATTAAATAAAATATAAAAAGAAAAACAAATACCAACCTGTCTGTCTCATAGCGGGCTCTAGATTAAATAACATATGTGAGCCAGATCACCGCCATCATCGGGGAGAGTACCCAATAGGCTGGCGGCGTTGCCTCGCTGTATTGCGAGGCTTATTCGCTGACCAAAATAGGTACCAGCCTTTGGGTCTCCGGAAGCGTTGATCAACCTTGACGATATTTCCTTATATAGGCGCTTTGCGTCTGGTCCCCACGGCCCCAGGGTCTCTACGGCAAAAGGCATAAAAATGTAGCCTTCAGCCAGCTCCACGTTTAAACGCCGTTTGAGACGCTCAGCCGTCAACGCCGCCGTGCCAGCAAGGACAGCGCTCCCCTGGAGATGGAACGGCGCTACGGTGTCGACGCATGTTGCGTCCCACACCAGCGACTGCCCATGTTTGTACTTGAATTTATAACTTATTTGCAAGGTGATTCTACATAATAGGTTTTGGCGGCGATGAGAAATGAATGTTATCTTTGATTTTTTTTTTCGAAGGTAATGAAAATGTTTATGAAGTTTTGGTTTTTGAAAAAATGGCGCGTTGGCATCGAAGAGGCGCAAATGGGCATAGGGCATAGCCACATTTGTGTGCTCTTCGAAGGAATCAGAAATATGGAAAACTATGGGCCATGGGGACCAGGCGCAACGAATATTTAAAGAAATATCCTCGCGCCTTGGTTGACGCTAATAGTTATCGCCGGGCTACGTGCGTATTTCCGTTTACGTGTTCAATAGGAGGCACTATTGCCTTGAGACGAACGAAACTTGATGAGGTTACTCGATTTTCAAACCCGTGTTTAATAGAAGGCACGCATCTTCCAATTACACACAGGTTTGTTGTAAATAAACGCCGCAAACACGTATTTCCGTTTGCGTTTTCAGTAGGAGGCAGTACTGCCAGTACTGCCTCGAAAGGCACACGAGTTTAATGAGCTAACTCACTGTTCAAGCTCGTGTTGAATACAAGGCACTCGTCCTCTAATAGTAGTAAGTTCGAGTATGTTCAAGGATTTTGGTACAATATTTACTTACCTATACCAAAAATACGAAGCATTAGACCTCGTTCTAACCTCTCTCTTTGTAAAATACAAGTCTGATTATTTCTTTTCAAGAGTTTTATGCCAAGTTTCAAGTTCATACACCAAGGAAATACGATTTTCCTTACAAACTTTTGAACCCCGTTTCACTCCTTTAGGGGATGATTATTAACAGTATATGTATCTAACTGGTCTGTGATTTGTACCAACTTTCAAATTGCTACTCACGCCACCCGTATTCAAGAACGATACTATGAGAACGCACAGTAGGCTTCGCCCCACAGTGCATGAAATCTCGTTTCAGAATAATCACTTGAGTGTCGCGCGACACTATGAGCCTACTTGAGTGCACCCTTGGCCAAAGTTACTCATTAGCTACTTTATGGAACGCATAGTGTCAGGCGTTGTCAAATTTATAGCCTCAAAATAAATACAAGTTGACTTCAGTTTGATCATGGCCGAATATGATAAGATACGTGATTGTTACCCATTTATTTATTTCTGTATTGTTTCTGGGTTAGTAAAAATGACCGATAGTGAGGAAGAATTTGATTACTATTTAGAAGATCAAGTAGCGCGTCGAAGAAGGATGCTAATAAGGCGTGTTATCAAGGATTTTCAGAACCGCATTGTAGGCGTTTTCATCCTCTTCCCATGCCTGTCTCTTTAGTTCTAGGTGTTTCGCATTTGTCTGCTTATTTTCTATTATAGGCCGTTTACTTACTAAACTTATAAGCAGGTCTTTTTTGGCTATTTAATATGCTATTTTCTTTGAGCTAAAAATTAAAAGAATACGATCATAAAACAAGTTTTTATATGTGTTGAATGCTTACAACAAAATATTGTTTGGGTAGCTACGTAGATTATTATTATTAGAAGGTTTACCGTTTGTCACCATCATCAGAGGGAAAGGTATTTTCCATGACCAACGTTCTTTTAATTTTTATGAAAACTCAAGTGCAAGTGGTTATATTGTCTTTGCTCAAGTGCACGGCACAATGAAAAGGGAAGCGCGTTGAGGTTATGTTTATTTATTGACAAAAAATACTTGACGTTTACATGACAATTTGAAGTTAGCTCCGAAATCAACCAATCGCAACGCTGAATTGTTCCCTATGCATTCACTGAGCTCTGAAATACTTAAGTGTTGTTTATGAAACCAATGGATGGACATGTCCAACACTATGAGAAATCAGGCACTTTGCAATGCGAACGGATACACATAGCTAAGTAATGTTCTTGAATACGGGTGTGAGTTTTCGATACAAACGTTTTCAACCCATGCCAAAACTTGATATTCGAAAAAAGAATTCATAGTGCCTCTTGCCATAGATATCTTATTGATATTAGGTCCCTACATATGATATTGGCGTTTTGTATGGAAAATTTGAAGGAAATTCAGTTTTCAGTAGGTACTAACATTTTTGAATTTTTTTAGGAATGACAAATTCAAATTTTGTGTTTTATTTTTTATATGAATGAGGCAAAATTAAGCTAACAACAACATTAGTTTAATGTTTGAAAAGTGTCAGCTGTAAACAATATTATTAGGAATCTTATCATGAAAACGAATCGGATTTTGGATGAACTCTAGTTTTAACAGAAAAAAAAATTATTCGGAGGTCTACGATAAACATAGCTGACAGTAGTTTTCGTAATTTTCGGTATATCATTCGGTAGTTTTCGTATATTTATTGGCACCGAAGTTTTCGGTAGATAAGTATTTAGACCAGTAACATTCATAATTGAATCATTTTTTATTTAGTTTTCGGAGCTTTTGTTACCTGCCCATTTATGTTTAGTCCTTAAGAGGCCTACAGAGCAATCCGAAATACAAACGAAATACAAAAAGAATTTGTAAATCATAGATATCCTTAAGGTAGTGTGTATTTATTCCGATTGGATTACAGAATATCTAGGTTCCCAAATATTATATTTTGAAAGAATACTGATTTAACAACGACATATAAGCAAGTTAAAATGTCCATAGAAAGCTTATTTTTCTCATATTTTTCTCAGTGTTCTTATTAAATATATATTTTGTGAACCTGGATATTCTGCAATCGGAATAAATACACACTACCTTAAGAATATCTATAATTTACCAATGATTTTGGTATTTCGTTTGTATGAACTAGGATTACTCCGCAGGCCTCTTAATCTTGACGTAATTATTTGGCCTCTGCGACTTCAACAGTGTATTTCATGTCTTTGATCTAACTTTCTGGGCTTATCTGAATGTTTTCAGTAGGGCCAAACCAGAACTTTTATGACTAAAATAGTTTTCTTGGTTTCCAAACTTATTTCTGGTTTTGCAAGTTCTATCTATCTAACAATTGTTATCTGACAGGGCTTTTTAAATAAAACGGAAGGGGAAAATTTCCAAGTCTTTATTGAATAAACTGTACTAAAACATCTTTATCTTCTGGCAAGCAAGAAATTGACGAGGTTGGCAGCCGGTGCTTCTACGACCAACCACAACACCAGCGACATGAAGTAGCTTATCATCAGGACCCCGAAGAATTCTATCGTCTGGAAATAGAGAAATGTTTATTAAGCATTATCCTAAAGCACAATTTTTTTAGCTCGGCGCGGCGATAGGTTAGTCGGGAGGATAACCAGTCTTCAGGATCAGGATAAATGAATGGTGTTTTTCAGAATTCGTTTGCATAGTATGTTCCTATAAATACTTACTAAAATTAAATAAAAACAATTATATACATGTCTTTTTTCTTTTTAGGAATCTGGGCTGGGTGTGGAGAGGCCCCTGAGCGAGAGCAAATTCGTTTTATCTTGAAATTTTATACAGCTCTAGAGTTTATAAGTTTTATAGTTAATTAAGCACCATATAACTAAGATTCCTGTTAATGTAATTCCTGTTGTCATAATAAATAATACTCCAGAGTTCCAAAAAAATACACGATGTTATCACAATGCAAAAAAAAATACGTGAAACTTAAGCGTTATCAAATCAATGTTATACGGAAGAATTAATTTTAATTTCGATACAACCTTAGGCACAACTAGCAAAGTGCAAAAATAATATTTGCAGAAAGGACACATACCTAGGGACTAGGGAATTGTTGAATTTATTTAACTTATATTGACAAAAATCAATCTTTACTTGACCTTATTTTAGTATCTGGCAGAAGCACCTTCTTGTTTTCTCTCTGCTTGTTGTTTTCGTGATAGGTGTCAGAGCTATAACCTCCCAAGTGATTTTAAAAGGATAATTCGGTATGGAAAGTCTAAGCCAAGGAGTGCTAATTCCAAAACCGTTTCGAGATAATACATTATTTGGCCATATTTCATTATTTTTGCGGCAAATTAACTAAAGATTATAGATATTTTTAGAATTTAACTTATGACCTTCATTTGACCCTATGCTATGGCTGAACACAGGAATGTGCCCTTTGGCCATCCACATATTAAAAAGTGAAAAATATTTATGAATCAACCCATAATACCCATTTCCATCAACGTTAGCCAACATTTTGCATAATACGTAACAAAATGATTTTCTTAATGCAACATTTTGACAACGTCCAATATACACCCACACACACATAAGTACTGTCTCGCCCTCAGAATAAGGAATACAAATAGAAACCTGGCTAAAATAATACGCGGAGAAAGACACCTATCCTTGATTTTCTTACGACATTTTAGTGCGTTAGAGAGAGATGGATATGTATTAGTTTTTTCTTAATTAGGTAGGTTGTCACTAGTTCGTTGCTTTGCTAGTGATGTAACAATGTCAATTTTTGACTACGATAAATAAACCAAATCGAAATGAACCGCGACCAATCTCCTTACCACACATCATATCGTATCAAAGTGTGAAAAAAAAGAGAATGCAGGAGGCACCGACCTTTCTGGTGACATCCTCTTGCTTTGGAAGGAGGCCAAGAGAATTAATAGCAAAGTGGTCTCTGTCTACCCCAGTGGGACACATGTTATATTGTGTAAATAAGGAATTAATAAAAGGATATCTTTCGTTTAGCATAATACTCGTATTTTTTATTAAGTAAAAATTACTATATCGTAGGCAGGTAGGTACATAAGTTAAGTCCAAAATTGTGCTTGTTTCTAGTACAAAAAATGCTGTAGCTTGTATCAGAGATACAACCGTAAACTATTTAAGTGGATACTTTTTAAGTCGCCTCTTAACTCAATCAAATAGATGTTCGTTGATGTCACGTCTTTGTTCAATCAAGGAAGAAGGAATTAATCGCAACAATAGAAATCATAATAATCATAGACTTATAGGATTCGTAATAATAATATTATGTCAATGATGAGCGATGACAGCGCAATTACTACAGAGGTAATTTCATTTTTTTTTATTTCTATCAAATAAACATCAACTTATCTTGAATAAAAACTAATAACAAATAATGAACGATTAAAATACCTAATAACCTGTAATAAGAAATCAAATTATGCGCAGTTCAAGTCAATAAGCATTCCCAAAATTCATTTCACGATAGAACTACCCTGTCAAAGTACTTTTATTGTCAACCACTAAGTACGAAAATGTCTTGATCTGCGGAATTTCTTCGTGAAGTCGATCACGGCAGTAACGTGAACGAACAGGCCTTTCAGAACGATTTGCGAACATAGAAGTATGCACTTTTCTAAACCACAGACATCCATAGGTACTGGTTCTGTTGCCTAAAATTGAAAAATTATCGAGTTAATATACTATAGTATAGTACAAGCACGTACCTACAAACAAGATTGATAATGCAATTATACATAATTATTTAAAGGTTACCAATGTGTCTGTATCTGGTAAATATAACGTTGGTAAGGCATCTGCTTTTAAAAGTCTCCATTTTTAATTTTCGTTTGGTCTAAAAGAATCCGGCGTAAAGTGTTTCGAACAAATATGACCGCTTTTTTTAATTGCCCAATTTGGTCAAATTATTCGTCTAAGCCATTCACTTTTTAATTCTTCCCTTTTTGGAAATCTGTAACAAAAAATATAGCGATATTTATTCGGCATTATTTTTCTTTTAACTCGCGCTGCAATGAGGGATTTTCTTTTCTTTTTTTTTTTACTCTTCCCTAGTCGCTGGATAGATGGCGCTGAACTTGGTAAGTTACTGCAAGGAACGGAACGTCACATAATGTTTTGATTATTGCACTTGGATGTAATTTTGAGATCGTAAAACGAAACGTACATAAAAAAGTAATAAATGTCATTGTCACATCACATCACAATGACATTTTGAAAATAAATAAATAATAACAACAAGGAAAAAGAAAAAAATAATTAGCAGTCTTTTTATGAGTTTTCTAAGCCAGAAAGAAAATGTCCCAAGAGAAAAAGAAGAGAAGTCTGTGCCTTGTGGATTTGTATAAAAATGGAGGCATACATCTTTTTCCTAAAGATGAAAGTCGTAAAGCGCAATGAGTACAAGCCATGGTACATTTAAACCTGGACGGACCATAACAAAGCATTTGCACATAATATGCTCAGCACACATGTCATCAACCAACGAGCGTATGTGACGTGACGTGACGTGACGCAATGTTTTTTTTTCAATCGTTTTGGCTTTGGCACCTAGCAACGTAGTCAGTTCAACACCATCTACAGAGTTCTGGGAAACTATGTTTTTTTTTAATACTCAAAAAGAAAACCTCTCATTAATCTATTATCCTTTATGCACGGCTGCCGCGGGAACCAATGTTCGATAGTTTGCCACACGGACTTTAGTACATCACTATACGAAAAAACATAACCTCTCGTAGTCGACAGAAAATCTATACAAAACAGGCAAATATCGGTGTAGAATTGAACACGAGTATGATTTACAAGAACTACTATTATTGTTACTGAGTTTTAGGTATGATCCTGCAACTTATTAACATAAAAACTATCAGAACTCACCGATGAAATGATATTGCTTCATTGTTGTTTTCTTTTCTTCCTGTATGCGATTTACAGCCTTCAATCGCACAAGACATTTTATTACAATGTTAAAAAAACAATCAACACAAACAATAATAAATCACACTTTCACGAATTTTGAGAGGAAGAGCACCAAAATATTTAATTTCTCTCGGTGAAGCTGTAAACTTTCGCAAAATGCAATAGACATTGCGATGCCACCAAATTAAGATGTGATGCACGCAACGTACGATATTACAACACAACGATACAATGATGAGACATATTTAATTTGATGGTGTTATAATTTTTAAAATACATCCAAATTACATCCATCTGACATTTGTTTGGTTCAATCTAGTGACACACCAGGAAAAAAGATAAAGTAAGTGCGGTTCGTCGTTTCATTCACTCGTACACAGGAGTAATTTACGTTAGATGAGTACAATGGCTAATGCCCAGTTCTTATTTTAGTCAGGCTTCTATTTGTATTCCTTATTCTGAGGTCTCGCCCTTCCTTTTCTTTGACAGTTGACACCAGTGGTGTTACACTTACCACTTACCTTTACTTTCGGTATCGATACTTTTTATCCAAGTAGGTGTCGGTCGCTCTTAACAGATTTAAGTATTTGATGAGACGCCTACGTAGGTAATTTAGCTTTTATTTATTCAATTTAACAACTTTTTTCAATTAAGAAATTTTAGTTTTGTCGGCACCAAACCAAAAACTAAAGCTTTTAACGTTAGCAGTACTATCACAGTTTTAAAAGATTGTATGGTGCATGGACGTTTTACCAGAATATTTTGGCCCAGGACGGTGCTAAAAAAAAAGAAGTCTACAAATATTTTAGTTTTTAAAAGCTAGCACGACAGGTTACAGCTACACGAAACCGTTTATTGTGAAAACATCTCGAAAATTTGTTTTGTTTCTTTACACAAGTAAATAAGTAAGTTTTTGTCATTACATGTAGAACCACATATCTACTTGCTTAATGCTGTTTTTATTTGCGTCTAATCCTAAAAAATGAATAACTGGTACGAGTAAGTATCGATACTTTTTGTTCGATAAAGATGTTGCATTACTACATCCCTAGCGCTTGTCATATGTCAAATGTTTTTTTTTTTACTAATGCAAAGGATAATGTTGATTAAGCCTACGGGAAACAAATGACGTCACAAGTAACGAAAATATAAAAAATTATAAAAAAATATTGACTGCATAAAACTGAAATTGCTTTAAATTAAGTTCATCAAATAGTCTATATTTTACGAAAAAAAATTAAAATCGAATGTCGTCTGCCTGGTGAACATGGCGAATTATACAGTTTTAATTTTGAAGTCCATCCCAATCGTTTTATTATTATTCCACACACTACCCATAAAATCTATAGGAATTAACGCTCTTACCCTCACCTAAGTTATTTTTGTATTTACAATATGTCTATAGATATTTATATGTAAATGTATTGTATATACAAGGTGACTTTTTGATCATCGTCCAAATTCATACTGGAGGCTTGGTAAGTGATCATCATCATGAATCGATAACAATTTTTGTGAAATTCGTATAATGAAATTTCGACTTCCCATAGTAATTCACTCCCAATCCTGAGTGAATCACTATGGCTGATCACTTACCAAGGCTCAAGTATGAATTTGGACGATGTTCACAAAGTCACCTTGTATATATAATATTATATTAGTTAATTCTATATTTCTTCGTATTTAAACATTATAAGTAGTGTATTGTTATTACTTTTATGTACACCACGTTCAATCTCTTTAAGCGATAAGGTCGCAAATTGTTTGTTACTTACCTTATAACTATTTTATACTATAAGTTTTTTTTTCCTTTTGTAATATTTCACAATAACGAGTATTTGTCTTGTCTTGTCCAAACCTACCGAGAATTCGATCCGCAACTGTTCTAGGTCAAATTTTGTAACTATTTTCCTATAGTGCTCGTTATTACGTCTAATAGAGGAGATATTACTAAGGTAATCAAACATACCGAAGCCAAAATCCCCACATGTAGAGGGCTGCGGATCGAGTTCCTAAGACTCAGGTAAAATATAGCATGCACCATGTAGACCCCGTATGTCAGTCGGCTGAGTGGCCGGAACACGGGCCAATCTAGGAAACCTTTGACAAAAGCTGAAACAAATAAATGCAGGGCAATGAGACGATAATGACCTTTATGTTTTCATTTACAGCTTCAGAACTAGACAATTGCCCAATAGTTGAAATATTGCGTGAAGTGTGGCCATACACGTTATATTATGCAAAGATTTCAAAAGTTTAGATGAACCCTGGCACCTAAAATCTATTGCATTGTTTTTGAATGAGTGCGTTAAAATAATGCCGACGCGCGCACACTTATGAGTGCGCAATTTGTCTTCCTACGGTCAGCAAACTGATCAGACTACTAAAGTTGTTAAAATGATTAACTTTAAGTGCACTTGAGGCGTCCAACTATCACTGTGTTCAGATGAGCACTGATTCCAAACGTGTGAGCGTCACCCATTTAAAGGTGTAAATAAATATTGAAAATTGACCTTTAGTCTTTTAAATTATTATAATTACATAGGAAAACAGTTAAGTTAAATTTTAGTGAGATATATTTCGGGCCACTCGGGCCCGGCATCAGTCACAATGCTAAATATATCTCACTAAAATTTAATTTAACTGTTTTCCTATGTAATTATAACCATTTAAAGGTGGAAACATTTTGGTGCTGTCATAGTTCGGTAAGGGCTTATTTTTACTTTTGAACTCTTTGATATTATGAGGTACACAATAGTACACATGCCTATGTAAAATAAAATTGTAATAAAAAAATAGTAATCGACTTCAAATATAGCAGGTCATTCACTAAAAAGTTAAAACTATTTGTATAATGAGCGATGGTACCGAAACAACACTCTTTCCGACTTCTTTTTTCCTGAAATATTCTGTTGTCTAGAATTCGACGCTCTAATATTGGTTTTCATGTTGCTATATCGTAGGTTAAATTGTAAAATAATAGGTAGTTCTTACAAACGCGGTATTTATATGAGACGAAGTTCAAGTGAGCAGTCATTTCTACTTTTAGCACTATAAGACAAAGTGACTGCCGCAATCTCGAGTAATGTGCTGTTATCCGTTAAAGAATTGTATGGTAATGAAGATAGGATCGAAGAAGGGTACACTGACAATTTTCAAGCAATGCCCTGTATTCAGCACCCTAACACAAACTGATTGCCGCAATCTAAAGTTCTGGTTTTACTATGGTTATGTCCTGTCCTCCGTTGAGGAGTTCTATGGTGATGAAGCCAGGATTAAAAGTCAGGTGGGTATTCTGATAATTTCCAAGTCATACTCTTCAATCAGCACCCTTACATAGTGATTGCAGCAATCTCGACTTATGTGCCTGCAATCAACATCCTGGCACAAAGCGGTTACCTAAATCTCGAGAGGTTTGCTGTCATTTTCTGAGAAGTTCCACTGCCTATTCCTGAAGACCATCATCAGATCATGACCAAACCCAAAACAGGAAGCATCCTCATTAAAACAAAATAAAAATCATTCAAATCAGTTTAGAAATGACGGAGTTATGGAGTAACAACGCCAAAAAAAGAAATACAGTCGATTTGAGTACCTCCTCCTTTTTTGAGTGGGTTACAAAAGGATTAAAATTGAAGCCGAAAACGGAGCATCTATCAGCCACTGGCCGAGTCCCGAGCGTCATTATAACGAGCCTGCTACTGGGCTGCGAAGGGGTAGAGCACACCCAAGGTAGGCGATAGTGTTAGTTAATTACAAAGTCAATTAAGCAAAAAACTCACGCACGGTCCCGTAGACACAGCACAAAACAATAAGGCCAACAGCAAAAGCCCAGAGTGGTCTATTCAGAGTAGCAAACAGCACGGCTTCCACTCGGCTGTACTCTCTGCCGTAATATGATGTACCAAGCTCAAGGACGCCAACCATCAGCCCCAGTCCAACGCTGGTACAGACGATGGACCAATTCTGAAAAGAAAATTTGTTTTGCTTGGGAATTTAGTAATTTTGTTTTCGTGAATTTCTCAACCGCTATATTTTTCCTGTAATCTTTACGTAAGCACATGTTACCATGATCCCACTAATATTATAAATGCGAAAGTTTGGATGGATGGATGATGTTTTCATATTTTTCTGTATACCAGTTTTGGAGATAAAGGGGGACTTACATTTTTGGTGGCTTTTCGAGAATTTCTCGAAATAGACGCAGGTAAATATAGCCCAGCTTTGTATTTTTACAATAAGCTCTTTAATAATAACTACAATTTGATACCCATATTGTGTTTTTATAGAAAAATGTTTTATTTATTTAACATTTTTATATTTCTCATTAGTGTTAATTTTTTTTAATTCGCTGTAGTATTCTTATAATTGGCCAGTCGTGACCTTAATCGACATTTTTTCCATATTTTTCGGTCTACCAATTTCGGAGATTTTTTCAAAGATTTCTCGAAATCGCACCAGGTACGTCAATGGTGCCAGTCAAATTGAGATAAATTTTTTTTTTTACAATCAGCACTTTAAAAGCGATTTTGCAGTCGGATTGTAAAAAACCCGCCTGTTTTCAATTAAACGAAACAGAACACTTAAATTCAAAATTTACTCAATAGTTATTAAACAAAACTTTATTACCTATGTATGTATTGTGTATGTTGCCATCGCAAAGTTTCCAAAGTTTCACAAAGTGGATTCTGTAAATTAGAGTTTCAAACATTTTGAATAAAAAAAAAAAAACTAATTTACAGAATTTTTTTCGCGATGACAGCATACATGATACACAATACATAGGAAACACGGTTTTGTAAAAATACAGGCATGAAGGGGCCTCTTAAGGCAAAGTCTGAACTGTTTTCGAACAATTTTCGAATCATAAATGTTGGCAAAAACAAAGAGGCCAAAATACGGGTGCTTCTTTCCTGTGTATTTCTTGAAATACATGGAAAATTCTAATATAATCTAAGGTTTTATTTTTGTGAAACATCCATCCATCCATCCATCAGCCTAGTTCGCCCACTGCTGGACATAAGCCTTTCCAGGACTCTGCCACTTCCGACGAATTGGAAGAATTGCCCATACTCACACATGCTGGGCAGGTGGGTTGGTGAGCGCGGTGCCGGAACCCTCGCACCAATGACGCTGCTGCCCATCACCAGTCTGTTCCATATAAGGTCCGGCTATTAGGGATGTTTTTTTTTTTTTTTTGGTTTATTTTTTCATAGTTAAATTTACTTACATTTGAAGAATTTTAAGCCATCCGACTAAAACCACATGGTTTATGCGCGGTATGGCGAGATCGCAAACTTTATGCTAAACTAACTAAACTACTTAATTATAACTTATATTATGTTACATAACATCACACAGCCACAGACTCCTGATGTTGAAGAAAATAAAACTTTATGGTACTTTTTCGCTTTTTATGGGTATGGGTAGATATTTCATTTAGTATTAAAGGAAGCATGTCTCCCATGTTCTCATACCATATATATTATTATAGTTAGGTAGTTTATAAGTAGGTAGGTAAGTTAGGTTTCGTAAGTTTTTAGGCCTAGTTTTCTTAATAAGTTTATCTTCATTATCATATTCTTCACAAATAATAGCCATTTTTATTTTACTATAGATATTAATAATTTTACAGTAGTCAAATAAGCCTTTTTCGTCGCCATTGTATTTGTTTTTAATATTGTTAGGCACAATGACTTTTAATAATCTAAGTTGTAGTCTATAGATGTTGTCGATACAGCTTTTATAAGTACGACCATAACTACTAATACCGTAGCTTATAAATTGAGTCAGCAAGTGATAGATACATTATTCTTAATATATTATAAGGTAATTTGTATTTAATTATACACAATTTTGATAAAATGCCTGGCAGCTTGTTACATAGATATTCAATATGTGGACTCCAGTTCAGATTGTTATCTATAATGAGACCTAGGTACTTATGTTGTTTGACAAGTTCTAGACCATCCATCGGTCCCAGGCATGGTGGGCCTCCTGGTTTTTTGCCTGTGAGCTGTCCTCTTACTCTCCCCCGAATTACTTCGAGGGGGTCTCCAAATACTTTATATTCTCTGCTCCAAGTAAGATGGTGGTACCTCCACAGTCGAGCCCGTCATCAGCTCTACCACCTCTTGTAAAATATGTTTGGATAAATTTTCCTCTATAGTAATAATAACCCATCAAAAACATAAAATGTACAAAAATGGCAAGTCTCGCAACGCAATCCTTCCACCGTAAAAAGTTGTGAGATCTTATGTAAAGCCAAGTCTGCTGTTTTAGTGTTTATGGAAGCACCTTTTCATTTAAGTTAGTATGGGAGCACCTATTTAACAAATTTGTCATTAATTGTTTCCTATTTAGTTACCTACCAACATTAAGTGACTGTATTAATATTAGTCATCTTTATTTCTCTAATAAAATATAGTGACTTCGCAATCGCACAGCAACATATACAACATATCAGCTACCTAATACCAATTTATTAATTTAATTCATCAGTGCTTTATTTGTGCTCTGCGATTGCAAAGTCACCATATTTTATTAGGAAATAAAGATGACTAATATTAATACAGTCACTTAATGTTGGTAGGTAACTAAATAGGAAACAATTAATGATAAATTTGTTAAATAGGTGCTCCCATACTAACTTAAATGAAAAGGTGCTTCCATAAAAACTAAAACAGCAGACTTGGCTTTACATAAGATCTCACAACTTTTTACGGTGGAAGGATTGCGTTGCGAGACTTGCCATTTTTGTACATTTTATGTTTTTGATGGGATCTCATTTCTTTTTGTAGGTAGTCCTCCTTTTTTTCTTCTCGGGTAATATTTCTTGCACGTCAGCTGCGGATTTTCTTAAAACCCTGGTCTTGGGCTAAACCTGGTCTTTTTTGAATGACACACGAGTACATAGACATTTCAATATACCTATATCATAGAGGATGCATATACAAATAAAATAACATTAGCCGCTTTATTTTTCCTTTAATATATTTAAAGCTTTACTTGATAAATAACCTTTTACCTTGATTTTTAGGGTTCCGTATCATTAGGTTCCGTGACCCTATTACTAATCCTCCGCTGTCTATCCATCTATCACAGGGGTCTACAGCTTCAGCCGTTATAGGTAGCGCGTAAATATTGTCACATAATATATGTTACATTGTCCTCTATCACGGCAAATAATAATATGGCCCCTATCACAGCATATAAAGTTCAATAAATGGAAATCCAAGGGGGGTCCAATTATTCGATGTTATTTGTTTCAGCTCTATCTTTGTAAAACAACAATTTTGGGCATATAAATATTAGAGTTCCGTATTCAAAAGGTGCTGATTTGTTTGTCAGGCGCTACCATTTTAGCGCCTTGTTTTTTGTCGCCTTGATGTTGCTATGTCATCTTTATTGTTGGTATTTACCATAATGATTTGGGCTTTCGTACCCATATTGTGTGATGGTAGTACGGAACCCTTCGTGAGCGAGTCTGACTTGCACTTAGCCGGTTTAATAGCGACTTAATTACGAAATGTTGATATTTATCTTCTTAAATAGACTAAATGTGTTTAAGGGTTCCTTACCCAAAGCACAGATTATTATAACAAAGGCTCTATCGTTAGAACGGTTATACATACAAGTACCTACAAGTTGAAAATTTAGGCAGACTACTTTAAAGTAAAATAAGAAATAATAAAAATTAGGGTTCCTTCCTAAAAAGGTACCGAATTGTTTGTCAGGCGCTACCGTTTTATCGCTTTGTTTTTTGTCGCCTTGATGGTGCTATGGCATCTATGTTGTTGCAATTTACTTTTAGGGTTCCATACCCGTATTGTGTAGGGGTACGGAACTCTTTATGCACGAGTCAGATTCGCACTTTACCGGTTTTCTTTTTTAGTTTTCGCACTTTAACTTTAACGTAGAATTTTTCGTTTTAGGCGTCTTTAATGCAAAGCAGCATACCACCAACGTCATCTAGTGTCATACAAATTTATAGATGCAGCTGGAAACATACATTTTGTATAGACTTTGTATGGAAATATTAAATTACCAACCGCAAATAACATTTTTATATTTTTTTGTTGCAATGTACACTTAACACTAACCGCATGCAAAATTTCAAGTTTGTAGGCCTGCTAGAACACCTTTAGACTTTTGATGATGTGTCAGTCAGTCAGTAACAAAATAAGGGAACTTTGACTTGAGATATTTCGTAATCAAATATAGGTACAAAGTTGTGATTAGGGGTCAGAAATAGGATCAGTAAGTACTCTTGGTTCCTAAAATTTCAGACTTCTAGCTTCACCCACAACGAAGATACAGGGGGGTTGAAAGTGCCGTGAGTTGCTTCGAGAAAAGGATGGTACGGCCGTTCCGCGTTTTTTCTGCGAGACTTTGCGGGGGCACTGCCGTGCCCCCAGATAATTATTACCTCAACAATTATTGTTGAATTGAGGTCTTCGAACACTAATTTTTTCCTCTTTTGACGAATAAGAGCAATGTTCAGAACTCAGGCATATTTTATCAGATGTGTTTCAACAATATCTAGATATTTGATTTTGGAAATTTTGCTAGCTACTTAAGTTTTTTATTTTTTTATTTAAAACTAACTTTTTTCCCTTTCACCCTGAACCGACCGCATGGAGTGACAGTGACAAAAATAAAATTCGCATAACCTCAATTTACTTTCGCCACTCGTGTTGTTAGCGCATGACGTGTACATGTAGGTATAACACCAGAACGATCCACTAATAGTATAAATGCGAATATAAGTTTGTTACTACTTCACATCGTTACTACTGAACTGATTGGAATGAAACTTTGCACAAATGTAGTTTGAGATCTGGAATAGGACATATGTTACTTTTATCCCATAAATCAGTACCCATAGAAATAAGAAATAGTGTCGTTCAGAGACGCGCGAAATAGTGTCGTTCAGAGACGCGCCCTGGCCTTGCCAAACATACTACTAGGGGATTAACCCGTCAA
Organism: Ypsolopha sequella; assembly: GCA_934047225.1. Taxonomy (NCBI): domain Eukaryota; kingdom Metazoa; phylum Arthropoda; class Insecta; order Lepidoptera; family Ypsolophidae; genus Ypsolopha; species Ypsolopha sequella. Next base: position 13,245,599 of record OW203991.1, read on the forward strand.
GTGTCCTACGATCAAACGGTTGATCATAAGAAAATGGGTGCCTCAAATGCCCTATGATCAAACGTCTGATCATAAGCGGCGGTATGAAATTGCCGCCAAATATCTCGGAGTGAAATTGAACGAACTTTTGAGCAAAAATTGTTTATGATTTCTCACAGTGTGGCCAACATTTTTGTATCATTGGTTTTCGGTTTAGAACGAATGAATTTTAGAAACATTTTGCTCAGTGAAAACGCAACCGGCATCGAGTTTGTTTACGTCCGTAAATATTTAATTATTGTGAAGTATTTACTGAGTATTTCAATAAAAAAATGTATGTAGTCTACGTGTAAACTAATTTTGATTACGTGAGTGTAAAAACAAATTCTGAAATTAGTGTAAATGAAGTGTTGTGATGAAAAATGTGACAAAAAATGGCGGAAAAAAGTGAGAGCTGAAACTATATCTAAGGATATTTTTCCTTCGGATTGTTGCCTAGGTATGTAAATTACATGAGAAGATGGCAAATTTTATGTAGATTTTTAGAAGATATAACATATTCGGTAATAATGATTGCAACTTAACTAAATCCGAGCATTTCTAACAACAAGTCGCTCAAAATCTCGCTTGGCGCGATGTATGGGGACATTTCGAGCACTTGGAATTCCCTTCTATGGGGACACTCAAAAGGTTAAATCAGTTATCAAAGACCATCAAAGAGACATTAGCAGAGAATTAATTCAGAGAACAAAAAATAGTGTCAATCAGAAAAGCGGCTCGGCCAAAGACACTTTACATGGAGATCAAATTAGAGATGATGAGAATCCAAAACACTCCATATTTCAAAACTAGAGTCAGGTCAACTACGTACTAAAAAATTAATGAGCTGAAAAATATTTACAGATTCGATACGACTATAGAACAACATTATCAATGCGGGCGAAGCAGCGGGCAAAAGCTAGTATTACATATTTTGATGGTATGATGGTGCTAGAAACCCGTGGATTATGCTTATTGTATTGATTTTCAAGACATCCAATTTAAATAAAAAGCTAAGTACTATGATTTATGCAAGAATGTTAATTTTTCCAACTTACCCTAGAAATGGTCATATTTTTCTTAACATCTTGTGGTTTGTAAACACATAGAATATAACCAAACATCATCCCCACTAGGTAGGCAGCGAGGCGGTTGTGGCTTGCTATGTACATCTCATTGAACACTAAGTCATTTCGGTAGTCACTTAGACCACTGGAAAATGAAACGGCTCTTGTCAAAATGTTTCTCGTCGTTACCAATTTGGTGGCAATATAGGGAAGGGACTTCCTTAATACTTTAATTTTCATTAAAAGTAAACAATTAGTACTGACGTCACGACATGAATCCCCTAAAATTGCTTCCAGAATTGCTAAAAATAAATGTATTTGTCGCAGGTAAATTGTCAAAGCCGGGAAATAATAATTTCACAGATTTTGTCAATCGTCTCAATTTCATACGACCATTTCGTACGATATTTCACGGACCAATTTTAGTTCAATTATAATTTCACGGGGCATATTTAATGAAACTATGAATCAACAAGTTTTTGACAATTTCACTACATGAGCATTGAGATTGTGAAAGGGCGACTTGATTGGTCTGATTTTAATGTTGATTTTTTTTTAAAACAACAGATTAAGTAAAATTTGAGTAAGCTACTAAAATTTTAATATAACAATATCTCGTTATCTCAGTACATACATACATATATAAATATACTCACACCTGTCTCAAAGAGGGGTAGGCAAAAACCACAGATTTCTGCTACGATTCTGACACACCTCTTTTGCCTCTTCCACATCCATTAATCTAATCATACAAGCTCTTCTATTCCGGGTCCTTTTGATATTGCCCTTCTTCAATATCTCGCCAATTTTGTCAGCAACTTTAAGCTCTACCTTCGACTTGCGGACCAATTATTTATTTCTTCACATGTAGAGACATTCATTCATCCTCCCTACAAGTCCAAACCACATTTTTCATTTTTCACAGTTTTCATTCTAGCCACTGCATTAACGTTCAGGCCGCAACGATCCCATATTTCGATAATTTTCGCTCTATCATTCAATGTTAAACCGTACATTTTCGCATTTCCACTGCATGAGACATTTGATAAGTAACTCCCCTAAAGTAACTTCACTCCACATTCACGCTCTTTTAACTAATTTAAACAACTGTCCATAAATAGATTAAGTAGCCACGGTGACGCTTATACGCATCTTTGTCTAATTCCTCTAGAGATGTTAAACCAATCAAGAATCTTTGCATACAACTTGCCAACAATACTTAGCTAGCCGCTTTGCCATCTATTTGCGCTCTACCCTACCTAGCCGCTTTCCCAGCTTTCATACCTTTCATTGCACGTACAATTTATTATATATTTATCACGCTTTCTTCATCGTTGTCTATTTCGTGACTATCTTGAGGAGTCATATCTCATTAGAAAAAAGGAGTCTTAGCAAAATCAATCAAAAGAAATATCATCACAACTGTAGGAATATTACAACAGCATACTATATGGGACATCTCCTAGAACTGCAGAGTGGCTGGCGTTGTCCCTATTGTAGCAACGTCACGTTACGTCGTTTCAGATCGGATGAGACTCCTGTCCGACGGAATAAGCGACAATTGGATGTTGCTAAAAAGTGCTGCCAGGCTTGTGGTGAAGAGGTATCTAATGAACTGATAATGCAGTGTTCATATAAATTATGCAAAAAGTCATACGACTAAGTGCCTTGGATTTAAAAATGAAACCTTTAATGCATTAACGGTGGAAGAAAAGCGTCAGTAGGTATGCCCGGGATGTGTTTGCGCAAAACCTAAGCACTTGGACACAAATACAACTGTTCAAGACTCATCAACACAGATACAGGTTTCCCAGGGTGACAAAAATGCCAACACACAACATGATTCTCGTTCGGTGACATCTGACATAGCAATCCTAAATTCCAAATCTAGTATGTTAGTAGAATTGAAAGAGTGGCGTTTGGAAGTTAATATTCGCCTAGATAATCAAGCGAAGGCTATTAATGAAATTCAGCTAATGGGGATTTCACTGAAGGAGTTGAAAGAATTAATGAAAAAAATGAATTTATGGTTAGAAAATGAGGGAAAAGAAAGTATGGTGGAAAATCAGGTAAAGCTACTGACGAGCTGCAATTATAAGCTTGCGACTATAATACAAAAATTTGAAGTTTCTCAAACGCTGATTGAATCCAATATCAGTACTGAGGAACCGATATCGGAGGCAAAGGTCGTGGAGAAGAAACCTCAAATAATTTCATTCAACGCTGTTGAACCCATAAACAGAGCTGCAAGAGAGTCCAAGGAACCACTGAACAGTACCATAGACCAGGTACTGCAGCCACAAGACCAATCTACCAACTTTATTGCGTCGATCGCATCTAGAGAGGTAAATATCAAAACCATTGAAGAAAATAAAAATGACTGGATCACTGTTAGGAGAAAAACTACTGCTAGGCGCAAGGTCGTCGAGAAAAACAATAGGCAAAAAGTCACAGATACGGAGAGAAAAGAAACTCATGGATCACGTTCACATATAAAAGATCCATCGTTTAACACTTCCGAACCCTTAAGGCCCGGTGAGTCGAGTCAAGAAAAAAGGAGAAAAATAATTATTATTGGAACACTAATAAAAAGGAAAATTTTCAACGCAAGGATGTGATGAGGGGGAAAAATACGGATGATTTGGAAATTAAGGCCACGGAGCAGAAGAAAAACTTACATGTATGGTGGTTGTCTATCAGCACTTCTATAGAAAGTTTAACAAATCATGTTAAAAGAGTATGCGGCTCTGACGTCCACGTTAGAATAGAGAGGATCAAGCATAAGATAGAGAGAGACTATGCTTTCTTTATCATTACAGTTCCTCCGAGAGCATACGATCAGCTATGCCAACCAGAGGTCTGGCCATTGAATTCTGAGTTCGCTGAATGGTTTTGGTTTCGGAGACAAACCAATAATCCAATTGAAGAAAAGAAGTAGTTTAGAAATTTATTATCAGAATGTTAGGGGCCTACGAACAAAGTTACATCAATTTTACAATAACATAGAAAGTTCTGGAGCCGATATTTTTGCTATCACTGAGTCGGGCTGTAATGAATCCATAAAAGATGCAGAGCTGGTACCTCCCGGTTTTCAAATACTGCGATGTGACCGAACGGACGGGCGAAAGCAAGGCGGCGCAATTTTGGTGGCTACAGACCGGCTGGAATTGCGAAGAGTAAAGAGACAAGATGATATAAATATTGACAAATGCGCCTTCGAATTAGTTGGCGCTGCAGTGTATTTAAATGAGAATTATTTATGTTTTTGTTGCGTGGCATACATCCCACCTAAAAGTAACGAAAATGAATATTTAAATTTGTTTAGAATTATAGAAAATTGGTGTGCTAAATATAAGTCTTGTATAGTTATAGGTGATTTTAATTTGTATTCATGTAATGATAATATTGTTAATTATTTTGAGTACTTTATGACCTTTTGCGAGTTCGTTCAGAAGAACGAGGTAAGGAATTGTAATGGACGAGTACTAGATTTGATATTAACCTCGTTGGATATGGATGAGGTGCAAGTGTGTGCTGCGGATGAGGAGCTTGTAGTTGCGGACGTGCAGCACCCGCCGTTAGCAGTCACAATGTGGCGCACCAACCGGCGGACGACTGGGCCCACACCCCAGTCCGTGTCAGCTCCGAAACAACCAGTTTCTGAACCTAACGCAGAACATTTGTGGAACTTCGCCAAAGCGGATTACCACCAATTATACTCGGCAATTGCGGCGGTAGATTGGAGTTCTCTTTATGAGCTGCTGGAGCCTGAGGATGCTATAAATTATTTCTATAAGATAGTCAATAACATCTTCAATGACTGTGTACCTAAAAAAAACCCTAAACAAGGAAACTCTAGATATAACTATCCCCACTGGTATACCCCGGATACAATTCAAAGAATACGACTTAAGGCGAAGCTTCATAATCGATATAAGCAAAGCGGTACAAGCAAAGACTACCGAGCTTTTTCAGAATGTAGAGCAGAAACCAAGAAGATGATAAATGAGGCGCACGAACAACACCAGAAGCGAGTGCAGACCCATCTTATAGACGATCCAAAGGCATTCTAGCAGTATGTTAAAGCGAAGAGGGGTACGGTTAATCGCAAAAAAATTGCAAAAAATGGTAATACCCTAACAGACGCAGAATGTGCGGCGGAATTTGCCAAGTATTTTCACTCGGTATACGGCACCAAGGCAGCAGCGCTTGATGTGCCCGCAGCGGAAGCGGCGAGTTGTGTTAACAGTGCGCGGGTCCATGTGCCGCAACTTACGCTGGCGGAGGTGACAGCGGCACTCACCCGGCTCAAGCCGAAAAGATCAGCAGGCCCCGACGGAATACCCGTTTTTGTCATAAAAGACTGCCGAATGGTCATTGCCGAGCCGCTCGCATATATCTATAACTTGTGTTTGGATGTTTCATATTTTCCCGAACGCTGGAAAGTTACTCGGGTAGTTCCGATACCTAAAAGTAATACAAGTTCTGAGGTAGATGAATTCAGACCTGTAGCGATACTGTCGACGCCGGCAAAGGTATTTGAGTCGGCAATTCAGCATAGTATGCAAGAGCAGATATCGGGTCAGCTCTCAGAAGCTCAACACGGGTTCAGACCAGCTCGCAACACCACAAGCAACCTTCTCGACTGCATGGCCTACGTGCTCCCCCAAGTTAACGCAGGAGTGCAAGTCGACGCCGCCTACTTTGATTTCAAAAAAGCATTCTACTTGGTCGATAATGACATATTGCTCTCAAAGATGGCGACGTTCGGCTCCACTACCAAACTTTTACAGTTCTTTGCGAGCTACATGAGGAATAGACAGTAATATGTGGAATACGCGGGATGTAAATCGGAACTCTATTTCACTAGAACCGGAGTGAGTCACGGAAGCAACTTGGGGCCGCTCGAGTTCAATATTATGATCAATGACCTACCCACCGTAATCGCGAATGCCAAATGCTTACAGTTCGCAGATGACTTGAAATTGCTTTTACCAATTAAAGAGGAAACTGACTGTGAGCACCTCCAAGGAGACGTGAATAGGGTGGTCGAATGGAGCAAGAAAAACAAGCTGCAGTTCAATTTCAGCAAATGTTCTATAATAACATTTAGCAGAGCACTGACACCACTCCACTACAAATACCAATTGGACAATGTTTGTAAAAAGGCGTATAGGAATTAAGGATTCATATTTCGCGTAGCAAATGAGTTTACAAACTTAAAAGCTTTAACAGCACTGTACGGAGCATTAGTCAGAAGCCAGTTGGAGTGCAACGCCACAGTATGGGCTCCACACGAAACTAAGTATATTACAATGTTGGAGCGCATACAAAACAAATTTACAAGATAATTGTACTGGAAAATGTATGGCGTCTACCCTTTCTATCCATTGATGTATCCGACCTCGTTCATGGTTGGATACAACAAGCTGGAAACTAGAAGAAATATGTCCCTCGCGCTATACATTTTTAAGATATTTCGAGGTAAACTTGCCAATCCGAGCATACTGGAGGGGGAAAAATTGTGTGTACCGGATGACCATGTACACAAGCGCAGGATGCCGCTTCATTTCGCGGTGCCCCACGGGAGGACCAATTTGCTCGGAAAAGCACCTTTGACACGCACCATGCGCACACTAAATCTGGTCGCGGAGAAAATTGACCTTAACCACTGTTCTCTGAGCGAGTTCGTAAGGGCTACTATGTGGATTTTATGTTACTGAAAAATTTATGTACTAGTTGTTATATAGGTTGTTTATGTTAAATTAAGTTAGTTGACTTCTTACACTATTGTATTAGGATTACCTGTTATAATAGCTGTAGTATGCCAATAAATAAATAAATAAATAAATGTCTTCTTCTGGATACACCACAAACTTTGGTGGCTACATCTATCATACCAACTTTTAACGATTTCCAAAACTCCTCTATATAATTTTCATCCCTTTCATTCAAATAATTTAAACTCTCTTTAAGATTCTTCTTATATTCATTCTTTACATTGTTATCCTGCAATCTTTCAACTTTAATTCTCCTTAACATAGTCATAGACACTTTTGGCTCATGACAACAACGCTTGAACAGACCATCTATCCTGCTCATTACCAGATAATGTTTCGTTCCAACGTTAGAGCCGCGGTACACACTAGTGTCTACAAATCTGTTTTTCAATCTTTCATCAACTATCACAAAATCTATCATAGTCATAGATACATCCCTCCGTCTCGTATACATGAGAATTGTCTTGTAACTAAACATGGTGTTGGTCACAGAAAGGTTTCATCAAAACAAAAATTCAATAAACTTTCACTATTTTCATTCGTTCTTTCATCTCTAAACATTCCAAGAGCACTTTCAAGTCCGTTCATTTATCCCTACCCATCCATTACAATCCCCTAACAATAATATCCTCTCATTCTCCTCATATATCGAGAATCTCTCTCGTTTACATCCTGTCTCATATCTCGTACATTATACACACACCCAACATTATATAGCCTAGTCAAACCCTCTTTCATTCTTATCCAAAGTTGCCTTGGACTCACACAATCACATTCATTTACAAATTGGCCTATTTGCTCCAAAGGGTAATTAATACCTACGCCCTGATCGGGGCGATCGTGTGAATCTACACCCAACTAAAAGGCAGTATATGGGCCACACCACTCCCTTTCCTCTTTACCTCACTCACGCAATAAAGGATTGTGAAGCTTCTGAAGACTCAGGAATAGCCTCCAGCTAACCTCCGCCCCCGTATACCACCATCTGCCTACCCCTTCGCCCGGGACCCCTCGCCCGTTTCAGCTTAGTCCGTCGAAGACATTATCAGCAAAAAGGCTCAACATGCTGTATCCGTAGTGCAAGCCGCATATGGGACGTAAAAAATTAATTGTTATTGGAGTTTTTTTTTTGTTTATTTTAAAAATTACAGACAAAATCAAAGTAATTACTTGGAAAAGTTATAGAAGCATCTAATAAAAATAATAATAAAGGTACTTACGCAACACTCAATATAAACATGGGTGGGAACTTGTATAGCACAGTGTAGACTCCAGGTGAAACCAACGCTGCAATGAAAGTAGCTGCAAATGTGAGATAGCTTGCTCGTCTACTTTTGTTGTAGAGGTAGACCAAAGCGGTGCCAACAATAGAGAAGTGGAAGTCACAATTTATACTCCAAACCACTGGGTAGCACTGAAAATAGAATTTTCTTGTAAATGTACTGATTTTATTATGACACCATAATAGTTACTTCAAAATATATAGGTATACTAAAGAATTTAAGTAAATAACTATTTATAAAAAAATATAGGTATATTAAAGAATATATTCTATCGCTATAAATTCCATAAAAAAATCGTTAAAATGCTCATGGAAATTATGGAATTTATTAATCGTCGTCAGAATTCCCAGATCTAAACACCATGGATAACGTCTGGCCTTATTAAATGCATGTTGCATCCATATAATGTTTATCTAAAAGCTGACGAATAACCTGATAATTCAATCCTTTAAATCATAAGCAATAGATATAATTAGAACATTCTGTTCTGATCTTTTAAAAATCTTGAAAATGCAATATCAAGGTGTGGCGCGTGATTAAAAATAAATGTGAATTCTAAAAAAATAAAATACCTGCGGACGAATTGCTCAAGTTCTACAAGCGTCTTTAAATATTTGTAACGCAACTTTTTCAAACGAGTGCGCCTTGCTGATAAGAGAAGAGCTTGGCCCTTATAGCACCGGTACATACACCCTTGTAGGCGTCAAGGTAATCCTATCCTATTATTGTGTAATTTTTAGGTAAATAAAAGCATATTCTAGAAAACATCTAAATTAGAACTCATATTTGCATTCCTCACTCGTGTTGGACCTCAATTGCCGTAGGAGAAGTCGTAAGAATCATCCCTGATGAAAGTGCGCCAGGAATAGATGGCCTGAATAATAAACTAAAAAAAATATGTTCATCCCATCCATTCGAAAACAGGCGAAGGGTTCCTCGATAAGTGCGAGCGAAATGGGTCATTCCGGCACACTTAATAACTTCGCTTTTAATCCTGACGCTTAAGGAATATTTTGGAGTGAAGAAATTTTAGATTTAACAGCATTTAAACTAAAATCAAAGCCTGTAGAATCTGCTTTATTGTCTAACAAACAATTTAGTTTCAGCAAAAGTAAAATCAACTGAAGACGCTGTTATTAAATCTAACAAATGCTCTGCGGAATATTGCAAACTTAATTTAAAATAATCTATTCTTACCATATTTTCTCTATCAATGTAGTTATTGAGCATGAGAAGGCTAAGCCACCAGTTTTTCCTGCAAGCATTCAATTCACGGTTCACTGCTTTCGACCACAGTGGACCAGAGCCCATATACTGGACTATTGTGGTCGCAGGGACCAGTAATACAGCTAAAGTTGTTGCCAATCTGTAATTAAAGAAAAAGATCGGTAAATAATGAATTGTTTTCCTCTCGTTCATCGTGCCCCAACTACTTCTTACATCGGAGAAAGTTTCGCAGACCAAGTTTTCGCTCATAACATGACCATAACGGTGAAAATTGTATCTACGCAATTTTCCCAACTAGCTAGCTTTTAAGTATTGTGAAAAAAGTGTATTTGTAGGTAGGTCTATATTTAAATTATAAATTAACATATATCTCGATAAATAATAAACAGTTACTGTTATGCAACTCTTGCGAAAAAAAATCGGTGTAAGTGTAATAACATTTAGAATATACAATAGAATAGAATATGCTTTTATTTATCTAATAATTGCACAATAATATAATAGTATTAACCTGATGCCTACAAGGGTCTATGTACCGGCGCTATAGGCGCCAAGCTTTTCCCTTGCAGGGATTTTACATTTTAAAAAAACAATACAATAAATAAACAAAAAGAGAATACAGCTCAACTTATAATAAATAAATAAATCAAGGGCATGTGAGAAGGTAGGTCTGTGTGAAGAGTGAGGATGAGAATGAGGGTGTGTGGGTAGGAAAAAGGGTGTATGATAGTGTGTGTGTTTCCCTAGCCCTACGACAAAGGTCTTGGGATCCGTATATTTACTGAGGAAGTATGTTTAGTTTGTGTGTGTGTGGGTATGTGTCTGTCATTTAAAATTAATTTATGTTTATGTGGGGGGTAATAGTAATAATTATAAATAAGGGAATAAGTTCAAAAATATAACAATAAAGGTTTACTTTTGAGGCATTTACTAGAAAAAGCAAACTAAGTGCTGACCTGAAATATCGTTTAACAAGTTGTTTTCCTAAGTTTCGCACAGTAATTTCCTTCATTGACAAGCATGTGGTCACCAAAAGTAATCCTGACATCATGAAAAACGTGTCCACCGCTAAGTCTGAATGTAACAACCATGAAGTATGTATTTGTTTCAGGAACTGAAAAACGAAACAATACATTTTTCAATCGCATTTAAACTTGTGAATGTGTGAATAAAAGAGCATGCTAAGGTCAGTATCTTTGGACTTTTGCACCTACTGCATTTCTACGGTTTTTAAATATAAAATGGATTTTTAGAGATGAAAGAAACCGTGCAGAATAGGGCATGCATGACGTCACTGTGACAGTACCTGTTCCAAGTATAAATTCATGAAATATACATCGTAAAATAAAACATCGAGAAACGTAGTCGAGAAAGACAAAAAAAAATGATAACTGTGAACAGGTTCCGTTAGTATTTTCAATATTTTGTGACATCATAAGATTTTCCCGGAATACCACTATTGTTCCACATCTACATCCATCTTGCGGACGGTAGAGAGGACAGATGGAGAGACACCGAGGCTTCGCTATAACGGATTCTGTTTTTTGAAGGAACCTAAGAAACTGAGCAAAGTGTCAAAAGTACCTTTTCTAATTCCACCCCATCACCAATTGCAGATCCAGCTAAAAAAAACACTTCATGTAGCAACACTACTATAGCAGACGTAATGAATCGTATGCCATTCAATACTTTCAATTCTTGACCATTAGTATCGGTCAGCTTTTTGAAATTTTCAGATACAGAAAAACAGCTTGTGATTTCCATATAACTTGAATTGGTTTTAGAGAGACGAATCCTGTTGTAGATGTACGATGAGATTATGGTAACGCATAGTAAACATGCCACGAGTCCACTGAAAGAAAAAAATCCATTATCAAAAATTTAATTTAACATTCACTCGAAACCAGTGAGATTATAAAGTAATATCAGTAGCTAAACAACACGAATAGTCTAGTTTGTGACAATTTTCTGCTTATGACGATGTGTTCTGGTTTACAACAAAAAAAATATGTTTCAAGTCCTATATTATTTTTTTGGAAATAAAGTGATGGTGAATCTTAGATAACATAACGGCGACGCAAATTTTCTTGTGTCGTCATAAAGTGGTTTTCAAATTACAAACGAAAAACCGGCCAAGTGCGTGTCGGGCCACGCGCAGTAGGGTTCCGTAGTTGCCCTGCACAATACGCGGTCTTCTTCTCCAAGTACATTTTATAAGTTAGTCGACTAATACAGATCGCGCCAAACTTCTATTACGCTCGGAAGTTGCTCGTCCCAAGAACGGCCCATACATTTTGTTCCTGCTGATGCGAATCACCCCGTGTTTAGAGGGGACTAAAAGTTTGGCGCGATCTGTACTCGTTAACATGTAAAGCCTACTTAGCTGTAATAGTTTTCCTTTTAATTTCGTTATGTATATTACTGCCGTGATTTTTTTCACGTCTCCAAATACAACCGTTTTGCTGGCAGGGGGGGGGGACATTTGACTCTAACAAAAATTAACACCTTTAAGCTTAATATTTCGCAAACGGAAAATGATCTTCTCAAACCTCTAATATTTTTAAATTACCAACGACACCCCACCTCCACTTTACGTGTAAGGAGGTACCCTAAAAAAAAATATGTTTCAAAATTTTACTGTACCACTTTATCGTCGTAATAAATATGTATACCCATGCCAAATTACAGTTTTCTAGTACTAATAGTCTCTAAGCTAAGCCACGGACAGACAGACAGACAGACAGACAGACGGACATGGCGAAACTATAAGGGTTCCTTGTTGTTGACTACGGAACCCTAAAAACAGACAATATGTACAAACATAAGTAACATTTTAGTAATATACTTAAGCATAGAATTCTTTTTACATTACATATTTTTTTCGTTTTGGATGTCAAATCATAACACTCTTCTATGTTTTTTTTTATTATTGATGATGATGACTTAACAATCTGTTGTGGCAATTTGTGTGTTTTTTTAACTAAAAGCTGTTGTAGCCACCAACGACCTTGACTCGACTTGTGACTGTACAAATATCGACAGAAACTATAAACTTGAAATAATGTTCATATCATCGCGTACTGCATTACGTCGCTGGGTCTCCGGAAAGTTTCACCTTGTTTCTTGGCATACTTATTAATTAAATCGGACATTAGTATTAAATTTGACCCTGTTTTGGTATTAATGTTGTTAAATTTAAAAAAAGTATTTTTTTTTCTTTTAGGATATAGTTTTCATTATTTTGGTAAATAAATTAACATTTATTTTTTATGATTTTTTAAAGAATCGTTATGTTATGTTATGACATCTTGATTTAAAAGCACTTGTACGTTATAGTTTCACTTTATTTGTGTTTTCTCCGAACCGGTTTCGGATTTTACTCCATTTTCAAGGGAAGATTAAAATACAAAATATTAAAATACATTTCATTGACTTCAGGCACTAGCACTGAGCAACATGCAACTGAGCGTACAAGTGCTTTTAACTCAAGATGTGTTTCAAATTTCAACAAGTGCCGACAATCGCAAGTATAGATTTTGTTATATTATTTGTTATATTATGACGTCACTTGAGAATTTTAGACATTAAACTGGTTGTGATGTGTGATTGCTTAAAAAAGTAGTCTGTCTCTGTATGTCTACTCATCTGTCATCCATCTGTCAAATCAGTCGGAAGCAAATTTTTATAAATTTATCTTGATAGCAAAGGACACATTTCTAAACAGCCATTTCTCAAGTGACGTCATACGAAGGCAAATGGAAGTTGCAGCTTTTTCGTAAAAATATTCATGATCGTGAGGTTTTTAGACCACAAATTTGAAAACGCGGCTCATTTAACCTAAATTTCGAAATGGTTTTCCAATTAACACACCTTGACATTATTTAATCTAAACGAATTATAGATAAAAATTTAAAATTGTAATCAAAGCGCATCATTAAGCATATTCTGTAGTATATCACACACAGACACACACATACACATACATACCCTCTCCTACTCTTTTCTTAACCTCACACACTCAAAACACTGCTATTTTAATTTAAATTTATTACCTAAATTACCTAAATTTAAGTAATACCACAATGTATTCGGCTCCTGGAACACAATATAAACTACTCTAGGAGCCAGTCGCTCAAACTTCATTTACTAAACTAATTTTTGCTTAATATATATTTTTTAATCATATTTTTCAAATTTTTACCTTATTAAAATCTGAGGTAAACCCGAATTCACTTGTGGCTTTCTCGGCCACCAGCTGTAAAAACCACCTTAACGGACAAATGCCTTCTTCCGTACCAAAAAATTCAATAGTTTTTTTGATATTCTGACGTTTAGGTCTAAAATAGTAATAGCCATTCGCACGTGGCTCCTCTCACCCTAACATAATTCATTTTTTCAGCCAACCGCACACGAGTAGGGCTCGGTTTTTAACTTACAATCGTGTTTTAATGACGCCTGTGCTTTACCAGTTTCATAAACTAGGTACTGCAATCTAAAATCATTCATGATATAATAAGCAGTATATCAGTGGCGTGCGGTCCATACAGACAAAAATACACTGTCTACCCTGACAAATACGCATCATTTACGCATTTTTACGCATATCGTAATGAATTTTCTGCTAAAATGTTGCGACACCGAGCGCCATCTATTGTCATTAGCGGGAACTGTGAGTCTCAGTTCCGAGTCGCTCGCTCACTCGATGCCAAAAGACATCGCGGAATGGTGTCTGTCAGTGTCTATGTGTGGGTCATATTCTAACAGTCTATGTTTGTGTGCGTTACTGTAAATACATGGCACACAATGCAAACGTTTGTGCTTGTATGCGTGCGAAATGTAGGCGACGACTGTGCAAAAAGCCGACGGCTTTTTACGATATTCACTGTAAATGCCACCTTCGGATTGGCGGCTTGGCGGGCGTCATCTATTATTGTTTGATGACAAGCAGGAAAAAAAATGGCTAGTGCCAGTGTTTACTGTGAAAGTTATTCAATGTGACAACATATTTTACAATGTGTGTGTACAAAAGTTAAGAAATGGTGCATTTTTGAAACTGTTTTGATGATAAAAACAAATAATGGCGAAACGATATTTTAGATGGCAAATCGCAAACAGTAACTTGGTTATTTGGTAAGTATTTACCAAGTTTTTTAGGCTTTTAAATTTTCATGTCTATCCTGTCTAAAAACTCTGTGCACGCCACTGCAGTATATATTACAATTCTGTTAAAAAATTTCGGTATTTGCAAAATCATTCGTAATTTTTCTAAGTACCTAAGTTTTTTGGACTTGCGTTTTTGCGGATGTTTTATATGACGTAAGTAGGTACTTACAAAAACAAGTAATCACCGATGGAGTAGCGATGATTTTTTTCCGCTTCCTCACAAGACTCTATATTTATTGTAGCCACACTTGTACCGAAATGACTGTGTTTGAACAATTTGGACACAAATCTCTGTACAGATTGCGGGTGACAAGATGCTGGGACACAAATACCCCATGTTATTAGACTTAAATCTTGTCCGAAACCAGTTGGTGTCTGAAACACAAGGAAAGTCATGAGAATAATGAAAGTTGGCAACGTGTTGCTGTTGAATGCTTTTTCATTATTATATTTTTTCACAAAGAAAAATTTATCGTAAAACGTTACAAAATTAATAAAATAAAGTAAAATTTACAATAATTTTAGTACCTAGGAGGTACCTACAGCTATGTCAAGTAAAATATGCTAGCCAGATCGCCATCATCGCTCAGTGAGGTAACCAAAAAGCTTATACATATAAAGATTTCAATGTTTTTGAATGGTTTCTAAAATGTGCTTCCGCTACAGCGTTTAAAAATGTAAAAATTTAAAATAATTTGGGTAAGTGCGAGTTGGACTCGCGCACAAAGGGTTCCGTACTACCACACAATACGGGTACGGAAGATCTAAAAATTTAAAGCGAAAAAAACAAGCCGCTAAAATGGTAGCGCCTGGCAAATAAATAAATTAGCGGCTCTCGCTGAGTAAGGAATCCATAAATCTTAACCGCTATATTTTTCCTGTAACCTCATCATGTTTTTTTTCATATTTTTCGGTCCTCTTGTTTCGGAGATAAGGGTGGACATAAAAACGTTAAACAATGCTACTTTTTAGAGTTGTTAGGGTTCCGTACCCAAAGGACAAAACGGAGCCCTATTAATGAGATGCCGTTGTCCGTCTGTATATCTGTCTGCGTCTGTCTGTCTGTCTGAGTCTGTCTGTCTGTCTATTCGTCCTTATGTCATGCATCTTTAACTCTTAGACGGAATGAGATAGACACCAGAAAATTTGGTAAGTTATGTAAACTGTTGACCCAAATATTATTTGTTTTTTATTTGAAAACCGAATATTGAATTAGAAATGTAACTAATTTATTTTTCATGGGGGCCTCATACATAGAAATGGAGCCAAATATTTTTAATTTTCTTACCCTGGCTTGTGGTGTGTCATTTTTTAGAGCTCAATAGGGTATAAATGTATTTTTTTTTTAAATTAAAGAAGTGAGGGCTGTCAAAGTTGCAATTTTTAGACCATTTTTGCTAGGGGGTCTAGAATAAATGATACTATAAACGCCGATTTATAATATAGTTTTAGGGTTACGTTCCCGAATACTCCTTTGATCCTTTTATCAAATTAAACATGGCATGGATCCTTTTGCCATAACAACACATTAATTAAACATTGAGACCTTACTCTATAGTAATTAAGATATTATAATACTATATACAATGCCATCCGAAATTATATTAAAAACCACGTCATAGAGTACATTAATCAAAATATAGAAAAAAGTTATTATGGTATAAATAATTTTTTCAATAAAAATAAATAATTGCAACAATCCAATTTTTAAATTTAGATATACAACGTGTAACAGAAAGGTGTAACCATATTTGAAGAGCTTATTAAGTCAATGGTATAGAACAACTTTTAATATGGAACAAACCCTGTACCTCGAAAAAAATATTAACATTTTCTATAGTGGATAATAAATAATGTACCCATTAATTATATATACAAGGTGACTTTTTGGTCATCGTCCAAATTCATACTGGTGGCTTGGTAAGTGATCGGTATCATGCATCATTAACAATTTTGGTGAAATTTGTAAAATTAAATTTCGACTCCCCATAGTGAATTTATATGGGAAGCCGAAATTTCATTTTACGAATTTCACAAAAATTGTTTTTAATCCAAGATACTGATCACTTATCAAGCCTCCAGTATGAATTTGGACGATGATCAAAAAGTCACCTAGTATAAGTAAAATTATGAAACAGGATAAAATAATTAAAATATGTACACAATATAATATTATCAATTAATATTGTAGCATTTCAGTAATGAAATAAGTATATAAGTTGCTGTTGTCCTTACAGGACTTCACATTTTGTACATTTTCTTTATAATGTACCATCTAAGTACAATGTGTCACGCTATAAACTTAATTTTTCAGTTTGGTTTCATAAATTTTGTAGGTAATGATAATTTTTTACTCGCACATTACCGGTTTTTTTTGTATGGGGACAACCCCCTTGGGTATAAATTATTTTTATTTTATTATTTACCGTGATAGAGGCCATAGTAAAATGTATTCTGTGAAAAGTTTAACTGGCTATCTATAACGGCTGGAGCTATAGTGTAGACCCCTGTGACTGAAGGGCGGACGGACTGACAGACAGACATACAGATAAATAGCGGAGGCCTATTAATAGGGCCCCGTTTGGCACACTTCGCGTGTACGGAATCCTACAAATAGGCGAGGTTTTAATAAGACTTTCCAGGGACTTCCGTAAAATGTATGAGGACCCTACTTGGGTTTTAATTTATTTTGATTTTTAGTATTTGCCTAGTATAGTAACAGGTATTCGGTGAAAATTTCAACTACCTCCTTATTATGGCTGAAGCTGTAAACCGCTGTGTGTGACAGACGGACGAACGGACAGACAGACATACGAACAGGCGGACGAACTGTGGCATTATTTTGGAGACACATAAAAAATTACTGCAATTTTTATAGAAACCAAAAAATATACAAATTTTACTTACGTGTATGTAGCCGTCAGCCACTCCATATGGATCAAACACCTGGTGTTCCACCGCTCTTCTACTTTCACGGGATTGCCTCTGTATCTTGATATTAGCTAAACAGTACTGGGTGCGGAGTTCAGGGTTTGTAGTCCATGAAGTCAGGCACTGATCGTAGTTGCCCAGCTGGTATTGTGACCCGTATAGACTACCAACTGGTTTAATGTCCATGGAGTCCCAAACTGTTAACAATTTCGATTTTAGTAACGCAAAGCTTTCTTTTTACGACACACTTTAATTCACTTTTAATAACGGTAACAATAATAAGTAAATATGTATAATTTATTGTACACACAGGAAACTAAACCAGTATTACAAAATTGTGGAATACAGCACCGATTTATAAAATCATTTCTTTGACGTGTTCTATAGACCTCCAGGATCATTCATCCTTATTACTCTTTGGCTCGACTGTGGAGGTACCACCATCTTTCTTGGAGACCAAAAAAGAGTAATTCGAAGGAGAGGAAGAGGACAGCTCACAGGCAGAAAAGTAGGAGGCCCACCATGCCTGGGACCGATGGATGGCGGCATATCCATTATATCCATTATATAGATTATAGAGAATTTGAAGGAAACTCAATTTTCAGTACTAAAATTTTTTGCATTTTTTTCAAGGAATGACAAATCCAAATTATGTGATTTCTTATGTGTATGAATGAGACAACATTAAGGTAACAGCAACATTATTTTAATTTCTAAAAAGTGCCAGCTATAAAAAATATTACTAATCTTATCATAGAAATGGATGGCATTTAGGACGAACTATTTTTGAAGATATATTTTTTATAATCAAACTGAAAATAAAAACAAAATTTAATACGTAGACGTAAAATGTTGAAATCAACTTTCAAACAATAACAAATAATTGAGATAGCCATTTAAATACAGAAAGAATGAACTCATGAATCTGTAAGAAAATTTTGGCAATTTCATATGTAAGACCTATTATTACCGGTTTTATTTTTTATTTTTACTACTTGCTTTATTTTCGGAGATAAAGTTGGACACACATTTTTTTACAGTTTACTGGTTTTATTTTTTATTTTTACTACTTGCTTTATTTTCGGAGATAAAGTTGGACACACATTTTTTTACAGTTTTTACCATCTATTGTGACGAGGTAGAATTTATCGTGGTAAAGACATTTCTAAAAAAAATGCAAAAAATTTTAGTACTGAAAATTGAGTTTCCTTCAAATTCTCTATAGAAAACGGCAATTTCATATGTACAGACCTAATATTTAAACAATATTGTTAGATTGGTAGATAATTATAACACTTACCCCATGTTGCCCAAAGTGTGAAATTTTGAACATTTTGTAGTAACGATAATGTTTTCTCTTTACAGGGTGTTTCACTTACATCCCAGGTCTCATATTTTATTTTATCTATTATTTCATCCAAATATGCATATTGTTTTGTTTTTCTATTTGCATCATCAAAACCCGCACAAACATTGACTACAAAAGGAATTTCACTCGTAAATAAATAAGTAAAAAGAATACTTAGAAAAAAAAATACTTAAAGAAAACTTACGGAAACAAAAAAATAAAATAATTGTTTTTAAATAGACGCAGCCCATTTTCTTACAAATTTTCATAACTATATTTTATTTTGTTTTAAAATATAATTGGGAGCATTAATACTTGCACTGTGAGCGATGGTTACTCAAATACTGTGTCTGATCTAATGTTATTTTGCCACATCATATTTGTATTATTTTGTAACTTCAAAAATGATTAAATAGTACGTCATATCGGCACCCTACGTGGGTTCCATTCATTTTCATGAGTAGAAAAGGCAATATCTTTTTTAGGGTTCCGTAGTACCTAAAAGGTACAAAAGGAACCTTATGGTGAGACTCCGTTGTCCGTCCGTCCGTATGTCACAGCCTCATAACTTTAGCACCGTTAAAGATAAATACATGAAAATTGGCACAAAAATAGCATTAATTTGCCCACATATTAGGGTGAAAAAAATATATAAAAAATTTAAAATTGTTCGGAATATTTCCAAAACAAAAGTAAGAAAAATAAAAATATTAGCCTAAAAATACAATATGGGTGTCAAATTGTAGTTATTAAAAGTTGATTTTAAAAATTAATGCTTTTAAATTATTTACTGACACTGGTTTCGAGAAATATTTAAAAAACCCCAAAAATAATTAAACTGTAATTAAAGCATTTAAATCGCTTAACTTGAAAAAAACCGAGGACTTATGGGGCCTATCTTTGAAAGTTATAAGTTCTGTTATTGATTTAATAGCTCCTTATTTGGCATTAATTTTTAATAAATGTGTAGATGATGGTGTCTTTCCTGACTTAATGAAGTTAAGGAAATTGATCCCCCTTTTTAAATCAGGTGACAACGGGGACCCTTCAAACTATAGAACTGTGTCAGTTTTACCGGTATTGAGTAAGGTTTTTGAAAAAATAGTTTTTTATCAATTGTTATTTCATTTTATTTTAAATAAGTTGCTTCACTGTGAACAATATGGATTCACTAGAGGGAGGTCAACCACAGATGCAGGAGTTGCTTTAGTTAAGCACATTTTTGATGCTTGGGAAGTAAAGCAAGATGCATTTGGTGTATTTTGTGACCTCTCGAAAGCCTTTGATTACGTTAATCATGAAACACTCTTATGTAAATTGGATCGCTACGGAGTGAGGGGCAAATCTTTGGCGTTATTGAAGTCATATCTTAGTGATCGTGTTCAAAAGGTAGACATTAACGGGGTAAAATCATGTGGAGCATTAGATAAAATGGGTGTCCCGCAGGGTTCCATATTAGGGCCCTTGCTGTTTTTAATTTACATAAATGACCTTCCTTATTTAGTTAAAGACTTAACGAAGGTAGTATTATTCGCAGACGACACGTCACTTGTTTTTAAAGTTAATAGACGTAAAGATATTCTTGACGACGCGAATATAACTTTATCACTGGTGCTTGATTGGTTTACTGTAAATAATTTAGTTTTAAATGCAAAAAAGACAAAGTGTATAAAATTTGCGTTACCAAATGTAATTCAAGTGGATGGTAATTTGCTTTTGCAGGGGTCCAAGCTGGAGTTAGTTAACGAAACCAAGTTTTTAGGCATTACGGTAGACTCCCGTCTTCAGTGGGGTCCCCACATAGAAGCCCTATGTGGTAGACTTAGTTCGGCCGCATACGCTGTTAGACGCATAAGACAAATTACTGATGTAGATACTGCAAGACTAGTCTATTTTAGTTACTTTCACAGCATTATGTCATACGACATGCTGTTATGGGGTAGAGCCGCGGATACAGACGCAGTCTTTGTTTTGCAGAAGAGAGCAATTCGGGCTATTTATAATATGAAGCACCGGGATTCATTAAGAGAAAAGTTCAAAGAAATTAATATATTAACGGTTCCTTGTGAATATATTTACCAAGTCCTTAGATATGTCAGAAAAAATGTTGAGTCTTTCCCAAGACTTGGTGAGCAACATTGTAAGGAAACCAGAAATAAGCATAAACTGGCTTTTCCAAAAATCAGACTCGCTAAGGTGAGTACCTCTTTCGTAGGACATGGTATAAGATTTTACAATAAACTTCCAAAGGAAGTCCTTACTTTGTCAGAGAATAAGTTTAAACTGTATATTAAGCAGGGCCTATTGAAAAAGGCATATTATAAAATAAATGAATATTTGGATGATGGTGAAGCATGGTGTTACAGTGATAATGATAGTAAGTTATAATTTAATTAAATAGTATAATTTCCTAACTTATGATTCCTCTAAGGTGTAAACATTAATTGATTACAGACTGTAAAAGGAAAAAGACTATATGAGAAAGGTAGATAAAGATATATATGTTTTTCTTTTTTTCATAAACCTGAATTCCTGCTGTCTTGTATTTTCTTATCCCTTGGTTAAAGTAGATATAAGTCATATATTGTATAGTATAAGTTTTATGTTGAAAAAAAAGACATGATCTTGCTAAGTTTCTTGCCCTTCTTCTTAGCAAGACTAATCGAATGGGCGGAGGTAGGCATATATTTATATATGTAACCTATTAGTATGTAGTATATAGGATGGGATTTGGTCGGCCGCCTGGATTCGTGCTGGGGGCTCGGTTGGTGATCATTGAACCTTGTTCCTGGTCCCTGGCCGGGTCTCCGGTATGGGTTCGGGCGGCTGATTGGATTTTACCTTGTATAATATATATTTTACCTATCATTTCAATCTTAAATATATTGCTACATAAATTAAATAAACCTTTAATTTAGTTCATGTACATTTATTATTTTATTATATATATTTTCTTTATTAGATTAAATTTGACGTGTAAAAAGTGTATATATCTATACCTGCTTTGCAAAATAAACTATTTGAATTTGAATTTGAATATGTATGTCCCGCCCTTTCTCTCCGAAACTAGTACATCGAAAAATATGAAAAAAATGTCAATTATAGATCATAACTGGCCAATTAAAGGAAAACTACATGGGTATGAAATTGTAGGTAATAAAAAGCTGATTGTAAAAATATATACTTTTAATATATTTAAGTTCGATTCAGACTCGCGTACCTAGGTTTTCGTATTGTGGATGATAAAATTTATTTTGTCATTTTTTTTGTGAATTTCTCAACCGCTTTATTTTTTTCTGTAATATTTACGTAAACAAATATTACCATGATTTTTTTCATATTTTTTGGTCGACCAGTTTTGGAGATAAGGGGGAGACATACAATATTTTATGGTTTTTCAAGGATTTCTCAAACTATATACTTTTACAATCAACTTTTTAATACCTACAATATGATAGCCATATTTTATTTTATACAATATTTTTTTTATTTATTTTACTACTTTTTTGTATTTTTTATTTGTGCTCAATTTTTTTTAATCGCTATAGTTTTTCTGTAATTGGCCTGTTATGATCTATAATCAACATTTTTTTCATACTTTTCGGTCGACCAGTTTCGGAGATAAGGGAGGAGCATACATATTTTAGTGGCTTTTTAAAGATTTCTTGAAACCAGTGCCAGTAGATATAGTAGAAGTATACATTTTTACAATCAGCTTTTTAATATCTACAATTTGATACCCATATTGTACTTTAAGGATAATATTTTTATTTTTCTCCCTCTTGTTTTGGAAATATTTTGAACCATTTCAAATTTTTAATTTTTTTTTTTCGATACGGATGGACAACGAAATCTCACCATAAAGGTTCCTTTTGTACCTTTTAGGTACGGAACCCTAAAAACAATATTTTCAATTTAATTTTGATATACTCAAATATCTGACTTCTTTGAGACTGTTCGCTTTTTGACCCGACTCTTCATGGCCCAACTTTTAATGTCAAGAAAAGACATTAAAAAAGTGATTTTCAAAATTGTCACCTAACGACGGTCATTTATAATGTTTTTTTAGGTGTAAATAATAATATCGTTGTTGATAGACATTTTGGAACAACGCAATATTTATAAGACTGCTGCTTTGATCGAAACATTTTTACGGACTGCTCATTCCGAGTGCTGTAGTAGTTTCCCTGGGTACAAACGCAGGCACAAGAAGTCGTGTGAAGTCACTCTCAGGGCGGCCGCCGGAGAGCTATCGTTTATTTCCGCGCATTAAAGATATGAACTTAAAACTTCTCTAACTTCGTCAATTATTATCGTATAACAATGAAACTAGTGCCAAAACTTAAGTTATGAAAAGTACATTTAAAATAAAAATAAAAAATTTGGTTGTGGCATAGTCTATTATCATAAAATTGTTGAAAATACACTACTATAATTTTTATAGGCACCATTTTATAGATTAATGTTAGGTTACATTTATTTTATTTATTTATGACACTTTTGCACATTTACACAAGTAACTTAAAATACAAAAGAAACGATTAAATATGGTGTACAATGGTGGCACTTATTGCTAATAGGCAACCCTTGGTAGTTAACAGAAAGATGAACAAATTAACATGTGGAGGTGTAAATACATACGACTAAAATGGTTTTAACTTTTTAACGACCGCTACAGAAGAACAGTTCATTAAACTGGTTGGACGTCAGTTGCTGGTTCGTGACCTTCAAAAAGTGACAAAAAACCTGTAAGTAAACAAATAAATAAAACACATTTCTGCCAGTATGGAGTCAGCGTCGACCAGCTTGGTCACAGGCCCTACGTAGTGCAGTGCTGGACGACTGCCATATCAAGCCTACCTTTATGCAGTAATTTGACGGACTCTTTTCAGTGTCACTGTCCCAGCCATCCTTGATCCTCAAGGTCACACTGCCCCTGTCCCACAATCACGGGGCTACTCCCCGTTCCCCAAACATTTATTTGCACAGCCTACAAAATTATTAAATTTTTATTAAAATTACAATTTCTTTTTCGGTGCCTCCAAAAGATTAATTGTACATATATGCATAACAGGATGAACACGTAATGTAACTGAAAGGTGGACATTTTGAATATTTTGACTTTTGAATCAATTCAATTTAGAGTCACAATTCTCCCTATCCCTTACTCTAACCCCTCGGCCATAGTTTCAGGCTTCTGGCGGCGCTTCTTGCTGCGCTTCCAGGCGGTTTTTGAGACGGGCTTTGCCCTGCCACGACACCCGTCGCGTCGGCGCCTTCGAGCCCATCGGATGTATTGCACGCTCGCTCGCTCAAAGCGCTCGACAATAGGTTCGTCCTCTGCGATCGATCATTGACGCGGCTCCCCGCCTCCCCGCACACTGCCGTCCCGAGAGCGCAAGTCACTCGAAGCCGGACAAGACGCGCGAGCGTCGAACCATGGCCTTCATACAACATACATACATTTCATACATTTATACATACAACTTCATACATTTGTTCTCTCCGCTGGCGCCGTCGCAAGAAGAACCGCTTGGCGCCACTGGAAGCCTGAAGCTGTGGCCGAGGGGTAAGGCCGCTAGACAAACGCCCGTTAGCAGGCGCGTGTTAGCGTGGTAGAGTGAGAGAGAAATTTGCAGACAGAAATGCAATTTGGTTGTTAATTAGTAATAGTATTTTATTTTTTTTTATTTTTGGAAAGCAATTTTAACCATAAGATTATTTAAAAATAAAAATGTGATAATTAAGGCTGATTAACTGTGATAAAAGTGCAACAATTATTTTAAAGCTAGATTGTTTAACTTTCAGTTATATTGCTAGTCGTATAATATACCTAAAAGCACGGTGTGACTTAAACTCGCACTTAAATAACGCTTTTCCGTGACTTAAGACCCTCCCTAAATTGCAGAGATTTTGCATAAATATGCCGAGTCTATTACATACTTGATCAATGTAAAATTAAAATTTATATTTTTTCGGACCTTTATCTTAACAAGACAAAGCCAGTTATCTAATTAGATAATTTTCACTCCATAGATAATATTTTTGAAAATTATACTTTTTGAACTGATTTTGAATTTTTTGAATTTTTTTACTAAAATATGCATAGAAAAGAATAAATCAAATTAATTGTTTTTAATTGTAATTTTAATCAATTTTAATTTTGAAATCAAACTCTTTCTGAATCGTTATACGCGCATTTTGGTGCAGGTGATTTTCATCTTTATTAAAGTCGGTCTCGTCTTAAGTAGTCCAATACTACTTTAATAGACTTTGTTTAGGTCACGCACGCTATAAAACAATAATAACACCAGTGGCGTGCATAGAACTTATTTTCCAAAAAAGAAACCAGAAGGTCAAGTTTGACAATAAAAAAATATTAAAAAATTTAAATGACACTTTGAAAAAAAAAGTTGATATGAAAATATACACTCTAGGGTAGACATTATCTACCCTGGCGTCATACCATTTTTTTTTTTTTTCAAAGTCTAATATATACACTAGCCTTTCGCACGCGGCTCCACCCGCGTTTATCCAATATTTGCCCTGTTTTCAGCTTGGTGGTTATTGTATCAACACATTTTATAGCCTATATGTTGACCAGGGTCACTATGATGATAATAAATAAAACCGCACCTAAATCTGTTGACGGGTTCTCGAGTTAAAACGGAACATACATACATTCAGACAGACACACACACAGACCCACTGCATTTAAAAAAATTTATTTACTTAAAAGTAGCGCCTTTAATTGCGTTGACTACGACATTATTTTGGCCATTCTTCGTTCCCTAAATGTTTTGGACTCGGCTACGTCATGGTTTGATTCTTATCTCCATGGACGCCAGCAGCGCATTCGTGTTAATGACACATTCTCTGATTGGTGTGACGTGACTGCTAGAGTTCCACAAGTTATTTCCCCTTTGCTTTTCTCTGTCTTCATAAATACTCTTGTCTCTGTTGTAAACTTCAGCTCTTATCTCTTGTATGCCGATGACTAGCAGCTGTACTTATCCTGCAAACAAGATTCACTATCTAATACTATTGAGAAGATGATCTTTGATCTCGACTATATTAATCGATTGACTGAACAGCTTAGTCAATCCAGCCAAGACGCAAGTCATGGTTTTAGGAAGTGGAGCTCTTGTTCATAAACTTGACCTGGATACCTTTGCCCTCGGTTTATTTCAATAATATACCTATACCTTACATGGTTTGCATATTCAGAATACAATCCTGGGATTTACACGTCTCAGAAATGAGTAGAAAAATATTGGCATCTTTGCATGCGCTTAAACGCATGCAAAAGTTCCTGCCATACTCTGTCAAAGTTACTCTGGTCAATTCCTTGTTGCTACCCATTCTGGATTATGCTATCGTGACCTCACTGAGGAACTTCTGAATAAGCTTGACCGTCTTCTCAACTTATGCATCCGCTATATATTCGGGCTGCGTAAGTAGAATCACATCTCTAAATTCCGTGCCAAACTCAATTGGCTTAACATCAGGTACCAGAGAGACTCCCACGTTCTTACTTTCTTATATGGTATTCTCCATAATCCCCATTCCCCACAATATCTCAAAGAACGTTTTGTACCCCTTTCGTCCCACGATCGTCTTCAACGACTCAGCAAAGCCTGGCTTCTTTGCGCTCCTGAGCATAACACAAGCATGTACGTACACCAATTATTTCACTGTGAGTGCAATACCTTATGGAACAGCTTGCCGTTACACATCCGTGAAGCGTCGTCGATATCAGTCTTCAAAAACAAAATTGGACAATACTTTCTTGAGTTGCAAAATATTACTTGATTTCTTTTGATTCTTATATTATATAGTATATTATGAGTAATAATGAATTGTCATCACTGTACATTTATATATTTGTGTTAACTGTTTATGTATTTTATTATATACTTGTAACAGATCGGACCTCATCTGTTCACGTCTCAATTCACAAATAAATATTCTTATAATGAACAGGAAGATTGTTGTATGTAATCAAATAAATTACGTTTAAATAAATAAAGCAAATTGAAATCGATCGCGTCAAATTACTGATTTTAAATAATAAATACAGTAAACTAAACCTCTGGCCCAAGCAATCGGTCCAATATTAAATAGATTAAAAACAAACTTTCAATTTCAAACATGATGGTTTCCATTCATGCGTGAACCCTAGCAAACTGTAAGTTATTACAATGTAGACGATACGGCGGCACTGGCAGTTGCTGTATACCCATCTCACTCGCTCTTATATCTGTTATCATTTTGTCTCTTTTGGTCGATTTCTTATTGGCGTCAAAAGGACTGCGAGGATTTCATAGGAAAATGGATCTTGTAACGATATGCATTAGGTTGACTCCAATAAGGTGTGAATAGAGAGTGCAGTGAGAACGGAAAGAAGGCAGAGATTGGTGAGAATAGGGAGTACAGAGAGTACGGAGAGTATAAAGAGAAGGAAGAGTATGGAGAGTATGCAGAGAACGGCACCGAGTATATAAGGTCATGGAAAAGCGGTTTGAGGATCAGATATTTTTATACCATCGTCGAAGTGCTGTCAAAACGTCTCAAGGTGAAGTCTCATACCAAGTTCAGAGTATTGTTACGGGGTGGGTTTTCTTTGCTTCAATAGTAATTTTGTTTTCGGAACTTGCGATTAAAATACGGAATGTGTCAATCTATCTGTTCGTTTGATCACGGGGTCATTTCGCGTTCGCGTTAGCTTTTAGGTGGCTGTATGCCCTTTTATCGTGAATAGATTCGGTTATGGTCAATAGTTTTGACTTTTCCGACTCGGAAATTGACACAGACGCGTTTGAATTCGTATAGGGTGAACGAGGAACGAGCTAGATTCCGCGATGTGTAAAGGGTTCGATAATCGTCTTTTCAAGTTCTGAAATTAAAGTACGTACTTAAATAATGTAGTAGTGCATAGGTCGTTTCAGGGGTTGATGGGGAGGGTAGGGAGTATGGTCTCTTCTTAGTAATGCCGGACGTGGAAACGGGAAGATGTACCAGGGTGACAATGTGGCATAGGGCTAGTCGCTGGGAAATCTTGAAGAGTCAGGCAGGGATCTTACAGAGCGGATGTCGCACTGGACTAAAGGCTCGGGTCACCTACTGGTGTGAACGACAGAGTCTAGTTTTAACCTCCTCTGGAGGGAAGCAAGCGTCTGGGATGGCCTTGCGCCAGTTTTACATACTGGAAACACATCCCCCATGAAAGGCGATGTTTATGGCAAAGCGTCCGTGCCGTGAAGAGGTTGCGATTTGTTCTAACCTTTGTCATCTGACTGAGCTGGTCATGGTCTCATATCTATATATTTATATATACACATGATCATATAGGCTATCCCAGCCAGCGGGGTGAAGTCCTTTTTACTGTATCACCTCCTGTCTGAGTAGGGCAAAGTTTTAGGGTGTTAGGCACACACAGGGGTTCCAACTTGCCCCGCGTCTTTCTGTCGATTAGTTGAGGGGTTGTATGGTGTTTGCTAGCACAATATACAACCACACACACGTTTAATTGTAAATGTGAGGTGACGGACCTCTAGCCTTGAAATCCACACATTTGAAAGCCTAGGAATACTTGATTTTAGGGCCAAATGTTAGGCAGGTAAATTCTAAAATAAAGTCTACTGTTAGGGTATTAATAATCTATTTTTGAGAAATTATACATAGTGGGAGGTATCAGGTAACCTTCATCATTGTTTAGGAAAAATAGGTCAGTAAATTTAGGTTGGTTTAGGTTATAAGGTTCCAAGTACATAGGGATCTCTGAAAATTATATTTTAGTGGTTCAGGAATAAGTATTAGAAAACATTTGAGTTTCACCACTTAAGGATCTCTAAATATGATGTATTTACTTAGGTATTTCTTCTAAGAAATAAGGAGGCTTGAGTTTGGCACAAGAATATGCCTAAATAATAGAGAAAGCATATAAGTCTTGATTTTGAATTCATGTTGATGAAATGTATTCTGGACTACAAAAGGTCATAACTGTGGTACCTACCAAACCCTTCTTAAGGTCAGTTCTTAGTGAAAACTAAATTGAAATGATTTGAATCTATATTTATCAATAAATAAGAACCTTTTACGTAGGTACCTATCAAATCAAATAATCTGATTGTAGGAGTCCAAAAATAGAGTGCAGTGACTTGACGGCATTGTTTAGTTAGTACTTACTATCCCGAAGAAAGTTCTTAGGTGAAATAAGAAATAGCTTTGATTTTAATACCCATTTGACTGTTAAATTATTTACTTACTGTGGTAATAGCTCTGGGAGATTTTATTCAAGAAATAAGAATAATTTCAATCTTTATCAATATTCAATAAACTTAAAATACAAATGATGTATTTGTTTGCATAAAAGTTTTCCATTGTCTGGCAAACAAGGCCTTAACTATTACTATACACCAAATATGGGGTAGTAAAAGTTGTATCTTCGTCATTGGAAATAAATAAATACATCTATGGAACAAAAACTAAGTTCTATTAGTATTATTATTACTACTTTACCTAGAGCAGGTTTCTCAATCAAAAGTACTTACTTATATTGAAATTATTCTATTCAGTAGTTATAAAATTGACTACATAAATGGCTGTGATTTGTGAAGGATTGAAAGGAATTCTTACCCATCATTTACAATTATATAAAGATAAAACTACTAGTATAAAGTAGCTAGTTGCCTATTAAATTCATTTATATAAGGTAATTTATATTGGCTAATTTTCATGTAAGGGGTTCATTAAATGAAACCTATGTACACATGAATGAAGGTACGGTAATTAGGTAACTGGTATTGAGTCTGGTAATGGTATAAAAAGATGTCCATATGATGAATTGTGTTTTTGGTATGATTAAGACACGTGCTGATGGATTCAACATCTTTTCTAATTTATTTTTAGTAAATTATGTTTATAATATTTTATAAAACATGTACCTTAATTCAAAGAACTAAGTTTCATTTAAAACAAACAACCGTCTAACTTTGATACTATGGTTTTGTTCGTACTATATTATGAACTTTACATCTCTAGTTTGGAAAGCCAATGTTAATTACTGTACATTATATTTGCTGAGAAATGCCTAAATGAGATTAAATAAAACACCAGTTATTCTAAAATATATTCAACCAAATATTTTTCATAAATTACAGCTGTTATGTCACCTCAAAGTTCTTTTAACTTTAATTCCTCAGCTAGAGATCTCCCTTTAGCTATCTAACCTTCTCAAGACACTAAAAGTTAATAGTGCTAGGGACTAAAATTGCTTCTGAGAGCAATCATATATTGTACTTAAATGACAGACAGATAAACACTCTTTATTTGGATTCATGCTCATAAGTTTTGAAGTTTGAACTCTTAAATTAGTCTTTCAGTATAATGTGGACTACGGATGAGAGCACAGCTCTTAAATATTATTTCAAGTTAATGTTTATTCATTCAATAAAGTGAAGTCTCCTGGCTAGAGCACAGCTCTTAAATTGCTTCAAGTTAACGTTTGTTTATGATTGATAATAGGTAGTTATTATTATAACGGAATACAACTTTTAATAAGGGTTTGTCTAGCTAACTTTATCTCTGAATCACTTTTAAAAAATTTGGGTTCTACTTAAGGCACGACGTAAGGTTCTAATCTGACGATCACACTTTGGCCATATATCTGTTAAAATCATTTCTATTAAGCACCAAACGTTAAGTTATGTAGATTGTAAGTGGTTTTGTTATTGGGAGGATTCGACGGAGTTCAGTGTGAGCAGTAGTGGGTTTTTACAGGAGGTTTTAGTACAATATGGTTAAGCCGTGACAAGGATAGGTATTTGGTCTTATTTCAAGTGATTTGGTGCTTATAGAAATGGTTTGATACAGTAATGTCACCCAGTTTTGGGTACAATTTGTTGCTCGTGTAAATAGGAGAAGTGATTTAGAGATTTACTACTTTTTTAGGTAAATATGTTTAGTTATAGGTAGTACATAGTGTATTGTAAATTTAGTGCTATGGGGAAATACAAAATAAACTTTAAACATTCACTTCTTTGGTAGAATAAAGTTGACTCTCGAGGGTTGAATTGATTGCATCATTTGTCTTGAACTTAGGGGGAAGTGCTGCCATGCAGTTTCCTTCTTGTTGGAGTTTAGTTTGGAAAGAGCCTGGCACTCGTCTCTGTGAGCCGTTGTGTGGTGTTTATGGCATTTACAGTAGATGGCAACAGATCACTTTTAAACGAGAGTGTGGGGAGACTTTGTCCAATATGTAGGTAGTGGTCCAACTCTGTACACTCTTTTTGAAATTATGTAGTAGTTTTCCTTGAGGTTGATATCTGTAAATCAAAAGATTTATGAAATTTTTGAGAATAAAGGTACCTCAAGAAATCTTGTATTTGTAAGAACATAATTCAATAATATTAACGCTAGCTCTTGGAAACAGTGTCTATCGAAAAGCTTTGGTTTCGTGTATTGATTAAATATCACGGACGTGATGGAAATTTATTAATTTCTAAGTAGAATCTTACTCGAAGTGTTTACATTTGGAAAACATTATGTACATACCTTTCTTGTGGGAAATCTTGCGTACGAATTACAGTATTTAGATACGCCCATGAATCACCTTGGTTAATTTTGCTTTTTAGCCTATTAGTCTTGTTTCCTTGTAATTAATTGTAGTCGTCTTGTAAAAAGTAGTTTGAACTTTTAAAGTTCGTTCGTCACACACCATCGAAATAATTATAAATATTTACAAAGATTAAAGAGCTAAATGAATGACAAGTGATAACCAAGCAGGAATGTAAAAATTATAGAACGTAATTTATAATTCATAGACAAATATTTGAGAACGTAACCTGAAAGCTGTATTCCGTTTTGTTGACAATGTTCATTGACTGCCGGGTTTGCAGTTGCTCTGAGTTGGAATAATAAATAGTAGGTATATAAATAGTTTATTGTGAGAATAACAAAAACGGATAAATAAATTAATTTGATTTGCATTATGTCAGTTTATTTAAATTATGGGAGGGTTAATGATCGTGTCGCCTAACTTTAAACTAATTTCAAATGTTTGATTGTTTAGACAGATAGCGTTTAAAGTAGTGGCTAGTGAGCGTACTAGAAGATCGTAATGCTTAAAAGGAATGGGGGAAGTAAGAAAATTACGGGAGTAAAGTTTAATCAGTGTGTAGGAACACCTTTTGTAACATTGTACACTGTGTTGATGTGTCACAATATATGGTTTTGTTAAATTATTTGTCATTTTCCTAGTTCTTAGATAGAGAAACAAAATAAGAAGATACAGTACCTACCCGTTTCATGTGTGTGATGCTGCAAAACCTAGTATATACAATAAAACCGACCTGTTTTATGCACTTGTTTCGTTTGCGCTACTGTTGAAACTAGCCGCTTTATCTCTGTCTTTTGGTGGTGTTTTGATCAAGCAACAAGCTCGATTTTCAGTTGACGATTTATGAATGTGTAGCATCTTTTCTCTTTATGTCGATAGTAGTAGTAATACTTTATATTCTCTGGTCGTAGTATGGAGCTGAGTTTCTTTATTAATAATTAGTAAGGTATCTACAGTTGTTTATTCACGTTTATTTTCCATTAAATACTAGCAGTACCATCTGGTGCATAAACTATCGGGTCGTCAGAAATTAGGTTACCTTCTTATTGATGAACAAGCGTAACTAGGAGTTACTGAATTAGATTGATAGATGGCGTTAGTTCAGTCTGGTAATAATGCGGTCGTACAATAAGTTTCATAACGAGGTTAAAATGTTTAAAATTCTTTTTTAGCAAATTATTGTATTAATTTGTTCTTATTACTACAGAATTATGTTAGCTCTGCAAGTAAAGTTATGTCGGAATTTGATACTTGCCACTTGCCAAACAGTTAAGTTTAAACAAACTATCGACTTTATTTATGGTTTCATTTGCGTTGAAATAAATTACATAATATTCAACTATATATTTACTTCGTTTTAATATTTATTTTAATTTTGACGGGAAATAGTAGGGGGGGGGGTGACTGTCAAATGTCGGATTTCAATATAACAAGAGAATTTTATTTATGATGAAGTCTATTTATTTACACTAGATATCTTATCTTATCTGTTGATTTAGAATTCTGGATAAACCATGGTGAGAACCACATGGAATTTAGTTCAGTAGGTATCTAGTGCAAATGTTGATGTGTGAGTTACAAATAGACACCGTGTAAAATATAGACGACGTTATCTATAAATGATTGGAAATTAATTGTACGTAATATACATATATGTGTGTGGTATGTATATTTATTGTATTTATATGTTTTATGGTTAATTTATCGATCCGCATTCGATAGGGTTCCGTGCGCGAGGTTTAGATGAATTGTCTTGCTTTGTAAGCATAGACCACCTCCTTCTTTAGGCAGTTTTGGGGATCCTTTGTGAAAACATAAGTAGATGCATGGGTTCCGACGATTGGCTCTCAAACTTAAAGTTGACAGTTACATGGGTAAATAAACTAAAGCTGTTTTATTTAAATTATAGTTTTCTTTTTGGTAATTCTCAAAGTAAATATAAAGGTGTTGTGTTGTCTGTACAGACAGGTATCTGGCATTTTGTACAGCATGAGTGTATTGTATATATTTGAGATTGGGCAGGAGTAAGTTGAGTAGGTTTTCATATCATGTTTTGAAAAGGAGTTACAATTAATATTATGTCAGTACCAAACAAACAATTATGGAAAATAGTATTTATTTTAGTTAGTTGAGAATGGGGGAAGATAAAATATAGTAGGTTTAGTAGTTAAAAAAATATTTAAATTTAATTAATGTACTATTGATGTGATCATACACAAAGTAAATACCTAGCTATAATGTTTGGACTTTGGATTTTACAAATAATAGATACGGGATGAAGAATGAATTGGTAATGGGTACTTAATAGAATCAGGGTTCTGTATGTAAAGTCTCATTTTCAATTAGAGGGTCCAGTATGAAAAGTAATAAGTGATTTTAAATCAAATAAGAATCTAAAGTGTAAATTTAGAATGGGAATAAGCTATTAGTAGAAAATTGGGCGTCAACCGATTAAGAGGTTTTGCTGATTTATTGATGGTCCAAAATAATGATTTCTGATAAAAATTTAAAAATATATAATGTTAGGTGAGATATGTAAGTACGTTGTTTCAAATAGAAAATAAATAATACTGTCAAAACTTTATTTTATTAAGGGGAAGTAATCTTTCATACGAAAAAGAGAGAGGAGTAAATTAGTAGTATGACAAGGGATGTGTTAGTAGTAGTGTAGAAAAGGTTATAGATAGCGTGTTGGTGTATTTATAGTTTTGGACTTGAACTTCAGGGTTGTGTATTCAAATGCATTGTGGCAGAGTGGTTGAATGTTCACATAGGAAGTCGGAAGCCGGGAGTTCGAGAATCTGATGACGTTTACGTATTCCGAATTAATCTTTTGTGTTTTATACTGTCTTCTTATTCGTAAAGGTTGTTTTATTTATGTAGATGTTATGTTAGTAATAAGTTATTCATTATTTATGTTTGGTACCTATAATAGCTTTTATTTTACGTTTAATTTCACAAGTGGATGATTGCATGACGTCAATATTTATTTACTAAGTTTGAGCTGTACATGCAACCAGTGTCTATGTACTATTAAACTTTTATAAGGCTGAGGGTCCAATTAAATTATATCTATCTTGTAAACGAAATATAACTGAACAACCTACATTTTAGATTAAGTACATAGCTAGAACTAAGCGGTTGCAAAATTTAAAGGTTTAGTCAATGGAAGTAGGGTTTCCTGATGAT
Organism: Ypsolopha sequella; assembly: GCA_934047225.1. NCBI lineage: Eukaryota > Metazoa > Arthropoda > Insecta > Lepidoptera > Ypsolophidae > Ypsolopha > Ypsolopha sequella. The sequence continues at coordinate 13,280,224 of OW203991.1, forward strand.
ATCTACTGAAATCATTAGATTGCTATTTTAAAACAATTATTACTGCTGTTAGTAAAGACTAGAATAACTTAAAAATATTCTAAATTATTTAGCAATTGTCTGGTTATAATTAGTAGGGGTGTCAATATTAATTCTAGTATTATACTATTTTTGTTTACTTACAGGGAAAGAATACCTTCGGTTATTGATATCAGACAGAATTTGATAATTAAATGAAAAAAAAAAACTGTTAATGACTTTCATTGGTAGTTAGATTTTTACTTTAAGGAATGAAATAAAATCTATTTAATTAGAAAAATCTTGTTTTATTTAATGAAATATTTAATGACAAATGGAGAAGGAAGTAGACCGTACGCCACTGATGAAATTTTATATTTTACAGGTAGATGAGGAAGAACTTACTTATTAAGTACAAAGGAAAGTAAGATTGGGGGGAAGTAGAGAAGAGAATTCAAAATTTATGAAATTTAATATGTTGACTGTGTAAATGCTTTGTCAATTGATAGTAAATTAAAATAATAAAAAAAAAAAGGATACAAGATCGTATTTTACTAAATGAATTTATTAAGAAGAAATGAATTGTTAAAATATTCGGAAGTTTATTAAAAGCAGTTTATTCCAATTCGTCGTTGTCTTATTGAAAAAAAAAATTATTATAGAAATTAATTTGGGTTTTATTTTAGTTAGTGGTAGTTAGTTATGTTATAAGTTAGTTTATAAGTTAGCTCAAAAGGTATTAGCTTAAGAGGTATTAAAGGATAATAATTTTAAATAAGAGGTACTTAAATCATTTAGATTTGTCCATATTTGTTGAGCTGGTGGTTCGTTAGAGAAAGTGTTAGAGAGAATGAGGAAGGAAGTATGTTGTCGGTGGAAGATATAGAAAGATACGACCATGACAATTAACTTTGTCTTTGGCAAAGAAAAGGGCTCTAGCGAGACAACAGTTTCGGGAATGTGGACTCATGTTTATTGTTGTGTTATCCTGGAGACATTACACTACACAACAAACTATTTAGTTGAAAAGGAGTTAGGTTAGAGTCATCTTGACTAATCAACAGTATAAACTGCGATTCTAAATAGTTTCACTACACACGCAGCTAATGCATATTTCCTCGGCAACTATACATTCTCCGAATGGTTGATTAGAATTTAACATTGGAAGAGATTCTAGACTGGGGAATTAGTTATTTGGGTACTTATCCTAAGAGCTATTAAAGTGATCTCGATTCAAGAAAGAGACACAAAGGCGCATCTATTGTTCAAATTGAAAAAATAGAATTTGGCTAGAAGGTCGTTGTGTTACCACTAGGGTAGAGTTAATTCACAACTAACTTCTTTGAAGGATTGAGATCTCCTTGTTTGATGGGTATTTATTTGTAATTAATAAACCTATAGATTAGAATTTCAACTGATTTAATTTTTGATTAACCGTTTGGTATAAAAATTACACCACACATATTCATTCTGGGAGGAACATGATAATAAATACCGAATTTATTTAGATATGGTTATTCTTTATATAATTGTGAATGGACATATTTGCCAGTGTTGACAATTGGCGTATATGACAGTTTATGTGTCTAGCACTCTGCGTAATTAACTTTGTGTAAGATATGCACTCATGAATATAAGCGTAGTTGAAAATCAGCGAATACTTGCATTTTGGCGTTTAAAAGGGCTTTGCATATATTTAAAATAAGTTATGTTTTATTTTTTTGTTATTCTTTATATAATTGTGAATGGACATGTTTGCCAATGTTGACATTTGGCGTATATGACAATTTATGTGTCTAGCACTCTGCGTAATTAACTTTGTGTAGATATGCACTCATGAATATAAGCGTAGTTGAAAATCAGCGAATACTTGCATTTTGGCGTTTAAAAGGGTTTTGCGTACATTTAGAATAAGTTATATATTAAGTTAGTTTTAAAAGGTACATAAAGGTTGTGTTAAAAAGGTAAAGGTGGTATAAAAAGGTAAAGGAGGTATTAAAAGGTAATGGTGGTATTTAAAAGATGTTATATTAATAGTCATGTTAAATAGAAGTAATTACAATTAAATAGGTTCATATTTGTAGGGCTGGTGGCTTGTTAGGGAAATTGTAAGAGCGGATGTGGAAGTCAGAATGTGTCGGTGGAAGGAATGGAATGAAATGACTTTGACATATGACTATGACGTTGACAACAAAAAGGGCCCTAACAAGACAACAGTTCGAAGGTGTGGACTTAAATTTATTGTCATCATATCCTGGAGACTATATACTTCACATAAACTTTTAAGTTGAATTGGTGTTAGGTTAGAGTCATAAAGACTAAAAGACAGTATATACTGTGATACTTAAAGGTTTAACTCTACACGCAGCTAATGCTATCTTCGGCAACACTATACATTCTCCGAATAGTTGGTTAGAATTTAATGCTGGGAGAGATTCCGAGCTGAACTATTGCTCATTTGGGTATCTGGATGGATAGCTATTAAAGTGATCTTGGGTTATGAAAGAGGCGCAAAGCGTGTCTACTTAAATTGAAAAAATAGAATTTGTCTAGAAAATCTTTGCGGTGTCACTAGGACAAGGTCGTCTCACAAACGATCTCTCTGGGAATCTCAGATCTCCTTGTTTGACGGACAGATTATTCGTGAACAATTAGGCCATGGTTTGGAGTCTCGATCGGTTAAGTTTTGATTAACTACTTGGTATAAACACACACCACATGTGAACGGTCTGGGAGAAAGGTGATAATAAATTAATATCAGAGTGAACATTGTTTTCGTGTATTTGTGAATGATGGGAGAGAAAATTTCCTTCGTTTAAGGCCTGCTAATCTGCGTAAATTTTAGGGGAAGAGCTGTAACAGATCGGACCTCATCTGTTCACGTCTCAATTCACAAATAAATATTCTTATAATGAACAGGAAGATTGTTGTATGTAATCAAATAAATTACGTTTAAATAAATAAAGCAAATTGAAATCGATCGCGTCAAATTACTGATTTTAAATAATAAATACAGTAAACTAAACCTCTGGCCCAAGCAATCGGTCCAATATTAAATAGATTAAAAACAAACTTTCAATTTCAAACATGATGGTTTCCATTCATGCGTGAACCCTAGCAAACTGTAAGTTATTACAATGTAGACGATACGGCGGCACTGGCAGTTGCTGTATACCCATCTCACTCGCTCTTATATCTGTTATCATTTTGTCTCTTTTGGTCGATTTCTTATTGGCGTCAAAAGGACTGCGAGGATTTCATAGGAAAATGGATCTTGTAACGATATGCATTAGGTTGACTCCAATAAGGTGTGAATAGAGAGTGCAGTGAGAACGGAAAGAAGGCAGAGATTGGTGAGAATAGGGAGTACAGAGAGTACGGAGAGTATAAAGAGAAGGAAGAGTATGGAGAGTATGCAGAGAACGGCACCGAGTATATAAGGTCATGGAAAAGCGGTTTGAGGATCAGATATTTTTATACCATCGTCGAAGTGCTGTCAAAACGTCTCAAGGTGAAGTCTCATACCAAGTTCAGAGTATTGTTACGGGGTGGGTTTTCTTTGCTTCAATAGTAATTTTGTTTTCGGAACTTGCGATTAAAATACGGAATGTGTCAATCTATCTGTTCGTTTGATCACGGGGTCATTTCGCGTTCGCGTTAGCTTTTAGGTGGCTGTATGCCCTTTTATCGTGAATAGATTCGGTTATGGTCAATAGTTTTGACTTTTCCGACTCGGAAATTGACACAGACGCGTTTGAATTCGTATAGGGTGAACGAGGAACGAGCTAGATTCCGCGATGTGTAAAGGGTTCGATAATCGTCTTTTCAAGTTCTGAAATTAAAGTACGTACTTAAATAATGTAGTAGTGCATAGGTCGTTTCAGGGGTTGATGGGGAGGGTAGGGAGTATGGTCTCTTCTTAGTAATGCCGGACGTGGAAACGGGAAGATGTACCAGGGTGACAATGTGGCATAGGGCTAGTCGCTGGGAAATCTTGAAGAGTCAGGCAGGGATCTTACAGAGCGGATGTCGCACTGGACTAAAGGCTCGGGTCACCTACTGGTGTGAACGACAGAGTCTAGTTTTAACCTCCTCTGGAGGGAAGCAAGCGTCTGGGATGGCCTTGCGCCAGTTTTACATACTGGAAACACATCCCCCATGAAAGGCGATGTTTATGGCAAAGCGTCCGTGCCGTGAAGAGGTTGCGATTTGTTCTAACCTTTGTCATCTGACTGAGCTGGTCATGGTCTCATATCTATATATTTATATATACACATGATCATATAGGCTATCCCAGCCAGCGGGGTGAAGTCCTTTTTACTGTATCACCTCCTGTCTGAGTAGGGCAAAGTTTTAGGGTGTTAGGCACACACAGGGGTTCCAACTTGCCCCGCGTCTTTCTGTCGATTAGTTGAGGGGTTGTATGGTGTTTGCTAGCACAATATACAACCACACACACGTTTAATTGTAAATGTGAGGTGACGGACCTCTAGCCTTGAAATCCACACATTTGAAAGCCTAGGAATACTTGATTTTAGGGCCAAATGTTAGGCAGGTAAATTCTAAAATAAAGTCTACTGTTAGGGTATTAATAATCTATTTTTGAGAAATTATACATAGTGGGAGGTATCAGGTAACCTTCATCATTGTTTAGGAAAAATAGGTCAGTAAATTTAGGTTGGTTTAGGTTATAAGGTTCCAAGTACATAGGGATCTCTGAAAATTATATTTTAGTGGTTCAGGAATAAGTATTAGAAAACATTTGAGTTTCACCACTTAAGGATCTCTAAATATGATGTATTTACTTAGGTATTTCTTCTAAGAAATAAGGAGGCTTGAGTTTGGCACAAGAATATGCCTAAATAATAGAGAAAGCATACATAAGTCTTGATTTTGAATTCATGTTGATGAAATGTATTCTGGACTACAAAAGGTCATAACTGTGGTACCTACCAAACCCTTCTTAAGGTCAGTTCTTAGTGAAAACTAAATTGAAATGATTTGAATCTATATTTATCAATAAATAAGAACCTTTTACGTAGGTACCTATCAAATCAAATAATCTGATTGTAGGAGTCCAAAAATAGAGTGCAGTGACTTGACGGCATTGTTTAGTTAGTACTTACTATCCCGAAGAAAGTTCTTAGGTGAAATAAGAAATAGCTTTGATTTTAATACCCATTTGACTGTTAAATTATTTACTTACTGTGGTAATAGCTCTGGGAGATTTTATTCAAGAAATAAGAATAATTTCAATCTTTATCAATATTCAATAAACTTAAAATACAAATGATGTATTTGTTTGCATAAAAGTTTTCCATTGTCTGGCAAACAAGGCCTTAACTATTACTATACACCAAATATGGGGTAGTAAAAGTTGTATCTTCGTCATTGGAAATAAATAAATACATCTATGGAACAAAAACTAAGTTCTATTAGTATTATTATTACTACTTTACCTAGAGCAGGTTTCTCAATCAAAAGTACTTACTTATATTGAAATTATTCTATTCAGTAGTTATAAAATTGACTACATAAATGGCTGTGATTTGTGAAGGATTGAAAGGAATTCTTACCCATCATTTACAATTATATAAAGATAAAACTACTAGTATAAAGTAGCTAGTTGCCTATTAAATTCATTTATATAAGGTAATTTATATTGGCTAATTTTCATGTAAGGGGTTCATTAAATGAAACCTATGTACACATGAATGAAGGTACGGTAATTAGGTAACTGGTATTGAGTCTGGTAATGGTATAAAAAGATGTCCATATGATGAATTGTGTTTTTGGTATGATTAAGACACGTGCTGATGGATTCAACATCTTTTCTAATTTATTTTTAGTAAATTATGTTTATAATATTTTATAAAACATGTACCTTAATTCAAAGAACTAAGTTTCATTTAAAACAAACAACCGTCTAACTTTGATACTATGGTTTTGTTCGTACTATATTATGAACTTTACATCTCTAGTTTGGAAAGCCAATGTTAATTACTGTACATTATATTTGCTGAGAAATGCCTAAATGAGATTAAATAAAACACCAGTTATTCTAAAATATATTCAACCAAATATTTTTCATAAATTACAGCTGTTATGTCACCTCAAAGTTCTTTTAACTTTAATTCCTCAGCTAGAGATCTCCCTTTAGCTATCTAACCTTCTCAAGACACTAAAAGTTAATAGTGCTAGGGACTAAAATTGCTTCTGAGAGCAATCATATATTGTACTTAAAAGACAGACAGATAAACACTCTTTATTTGGATTCATGCTCATAAGTTTTGAAGTTTGAACTCTTAAATTAGTCTTTCAGTATAATGTGGACTACGGATGAGAGCACAGCTCTTAAATATTATTTCAAGTTAATGTTTATTCATTCAATAAAGTGAAGTCTCCTGGCTAGAGCACAGCTCTTAAATTGCTTCAAGTTAACGTTTGTTTATGATTGATAATAGGTAGTTATTATTATAACGGAATACAACTTTTAATAAGGGTTTGTCTAGCTAACTTTTTCTCTGAATCACTTTTAAAAAATTTGGGTTCTACTTAAGGCACGACGTAAGGTTCTAATCTGACGATCACACTTTGGCCATATATCTGTTAAAATCATTTCTATTAAGCACCAAACGTTAAGTTATGTAGATTGTAAGTGGTTTTGTTATTGGGAGGATTCGACGGAGTTCAGTGTGAGCAGTAGTGGGTTTTTACAGGAGGTTTTAGTACATACTATAACTTTGGTTTAAATGTTTATTAGGATGTAGTCTAGTTATTTCAATTATTTATGTACTATTTTCATGATCACCCCTTTCTAAATAGTATGGCACTATCCTCAACAATTTCCTCATTGCCAACGGTTAGTTGGTAGAAAATACTACTTTAGTATTAAACTCGCCTTTGTACGATAATTTTCTTCTGTGCAATAAAGAATTTTATTATTATTATTATTTAAAAGTTTGAAAATTATTCAGTGTGTAAGACACGACTTGTTAACTACTTTGTTGTTAGTATACTGAATATATACCAACCTAACCTACTTCTTATTTAACGCAACCCGCGGGTCTACCGCGTAATTCTGATTTTCATCAACATCAACTTGAGATTGAAATTTTACGTGCGTGCGACGACGCCCGCCTAACATGCCATCTCTTTCGCACGCACGTTGAATTTCAATCTCAAGTTGATGTTGATGAAAATCAGAATTACGCGGTAGACCCGCCGCTGAAGATTTCCATAGATTGGCACCTTCATGGATTGTAAATGGTTACAAAAAGAATAATTAGAAGAATATAAACATTATATCCCTAATATTTTCGGTTGAAAGTTCCGTTTCAAATTCATCATTAGACCCTAGAACAGAGACGATGTGGAGTATTCTCAATCGCTCAAATCGCTTTTGACAGAAGGTACTTTGTACCTTGCAAATTATTATAAAAAACAATTAGCTACTAAGTTAGCATGCATTTTAGAAGGTAGTGAATCTGTTACAAAGAGTGTAACAGGAAATTTTCCAATACCAGTTATAATTGATGGTATTTGTAATGTTAATTATTTACATAATTTTGTCCCTATTGACACGGTTAGTACAAGTACTAACAAAATTGTAAAAAATTCTTTTTAGAATTGAAGACAATGGGAAAGCCGCCTGTATTAAAGCTGGTACATCAAAACATACAAGGCGGCTTTCTCAGCAAAATACTTTCAATCGAGTTGTTCTTAGAGGAATCAAAAACAGATATTTTGTGTGTAACCGAACATCATCTACATGAACATAATATGCATTTTAATGTTAATAATTTTAATGTTCTTAGTTGCTACAATAGATTAAAAATACAAAAAGGTGGCTCCATGATTCTTGTAAAAAATAGTATAAAAGCAAAGGAAAGAAAAGACATTGTAAAACTTTCTGTAGAACATCAACTAGAATTAGCTTGCATAGAAATGAGTACATATATTATTCTCTGTGTTTACCGACCCTCAGGACAAGATTACAACATTTTTGAAAAAGCAATGGAAGAGGTTTTAAAATTATTATTTGATACAAAGAAAAAAGTTATAATATGTGGAGATTTTAACGTAGATTTACTAGAAAAATCGATTATGCGCTCAAAATTATTACATTTATTCAAATCATTTAATTTGTCTAATGTGTTCTTAGAACCTACTCGAATTACTCGGGATACTGCGTCATGCCTCGACAATATATTCTGTGATTGTGAGTATTCAGACAATAAAGTAATCAACCGCTTGCAGTCCGATCACAGTGGCCAAACTATAACCATTAAACAAAGCGTAAAACAACTGCCCAAAGAAGTCTTTTGCAGACCTATTACAACTCTCAAAGTAGATTGTTTCAAAGCAAATCTAGAAGTTAAATTAGCACATTTTAATCTTCTCCAAGACGATCCAAACGCTCTCTTTACAGACCTTTTCAACATAGTCTCTAAAGAGTTCGAAAATACGTTTAAGATGCAAAAACTTTCTAACAAAAGTAAAATCACCTTCAGTGACTGGGCGACACCAGGTATTTATAAAAGCAGAAATCATTTATACGAATTATACGACATAAAGTCCTACAATAATAATGTTAAATTTACTGAATTCGTGAAAAATTACTCACGCATCTTTAAATTGGTGTGTTTAAAAGCAAAAAGTATCTACTTGAATAAAAAACTTAAAAGGTCCGATAACAAAGTAAAAACAGTATGGAACATCATAAATACTGAAACTGGGAAAAGTAAGAAACGAGATAACGAACTTAAGTTAAGTATTAACAATGAAGTCGTTACAGGAGATAAAGAAGTTGCGAATGCCTTTGAACAATTCTTTACTGAAATTCCTTCCTTAACAACTAAAGATTTAAATTCAAGCCCTAGGCTTGCGCAGGATCTTTTAATAGATCACGTACCTCAGTGTCTTTCTGTATTTGCTTTTAAACATATTAATTCATTAACTGTAATTAAAGCATTTAAATCGCTTAACTTGAAAAAAACCGAGGACTTATGGGGCCTATCTGTGAAAGTTATAAGTTCTGTTATTGATTTAATAGCTCCTTATTTGGCATTAATTTTTAATAAATGTGTAGATGATGGTATCTTTCCTGACTTAATGAAGTTTAGTAAATTGATCCCCCTTTTTAAATCAGGCGACCACGGGGACCCTTCAAACTATAGACCTGTGTCAGTTTTACCGGTATTGAGTAAGGTTTTTGAAAAAATAGTTTTTAATCAATTGTTATTTCATTTTAATTTAAATAAGTTACTTCACTGTGAACAATATGGATTCACTAGAGGGATGTCAACCACAGATGCAGGAGTTGCTTTAGTTAAGCACATTTTTGATGCTTGGGAAGAAAAGCAAGATGCATTTGGTGTATTTTGTGACCTCTCGAAAGCCTTTGATTGCGTTAATCATGAAACACTCTTATGTAAATTGGATCACTACGGAGTGAGGGGCAAATCTTTGGCGTTATTGAAGTCATATCTTAGTGATCGTATTCAAAAGGTAGACATTAACGGGGTAAAATCAAGTGGAGCATTAGTTAAAATGGGTGTCCCGCAGGGTTCCATATTAGGGCCCTTGCTGTTTTTAATTTACATAAATGACCTTCCATATTTAGTTAAAGACTTAACGAAGATAGTATTATTCGCAGACGACACGTCACTTATTTTTAAAGTTAATAGACGTAAAGATATCCTTGACGGCGCGAATACAACTTTATCACTGGTGCTTGATTGGTTTACTGTAAATAATTTAGTTTTAAACGCAAAAAAGACAAAGTGTATAAAATTTACGTTACCAAATGTAATTCAAGTGGATGGTAATTTGCTTTTGCAGGGGTCCAAGCTGGAGTTAGTTAACGAAACAAAGTTTTTAGGCATTACGGTAGACTCTCGTCTTCAGTGGGGTCCCCACATAGAAGCCCTATGTGGTAGACTTAGTTCGGCCGCATACGCTGTTAGACGCATAAGACAAATTACTGATGTAGATACTGCTAGACTAGTCTATTTTAGTTACTTTCACAGCATTATGTCATACGGCATGCTGTTATGGGGTAGAGCCGCGGATACAGACGCAGTCTTTGTTTTGCAGAAGAGAGCAATTCGGGCTATTTATAATATGAAGCACCGGGATTCATTAAGACAAAAGTTCAAAGAAATTAATATATTAACGGTTCCTTGTGAATATATTTACCAAGTCCTTAGATATGTCAGAAAAAATGTTGAGTCTTTCCCAAGGCTTGGTAAGCAACATTGTAAGGAGACCAGAAATAAGCATAAACTGGCTTTTCCAAAAATCAGACTCGCTAAGGTGAGTACCTCTTTTGTAGGACATGGTATAAGATTTTACAATAAACTTCCAAAGGAGGTCCTTACTTTGTCAGAGAATAAGTTTAAACTGTATATTAAGCAGGGCCTATTGAAAAAGGCATATTATAAAATAAATGAATATTTGGATGATGGTGAAGCATGGTGTTACAGTGATAATGATACTCGTAGTAAGTTATAATTTAATTAAATAGTATAATTTCTTAACTTATGATTCCTCTAAGGTGTAAACATTAATTGATTATAGACTGTAAAAGGAAAAGGACTATATGAGACAGGTAGACAAAGATATATATGTTTTTCTTTTTTTCGTTAACCTGAATTCCTACTGTCTTGTATTTTCTTATCCCTTGGTTAAAGTAGATATAAGTCATATATTGTATAGTATAAGTTTTATGTTGAAAAAAAGACATGATCTTGCTAAGTTTCTTGCCCTTCTTCTTAGCAAGACTAATCGAATGGGCGGAGGTAGGCATGTATTTATATATGTAACCTATTAGTATGTAGTATATAGGATGGGATTTGGTCGGCCGCCTGGATTCGTGCTGGGGGCTCGGTTGGTGATCACTGAACCTTGTTCCTGGTCCCTGGCCGGGTCTCCGGTATGGGTTCGGGCGGCTGATTGGATTTTACCTTGTATAATATATATTTTACCTATCATTTTAATCGTAAATATATTGCTACATAAATTAAATAAACCTTTAATTTAGTTCATGTACATTTATTATTCTATTACATATATTTTCTTTATTAGATTAAATTTGACGTGTAAAAAGTGTATATATCTATTCCTGCTTTGCAAAATAAACTATTTGAATTTGAATTTGAATTTGCTCCGCAGACGACTTGAAAATACCCAAACACTACCGATTTATGAAGAATATCACAATCATCCTTAATTTTGATGAAAAACTGACACTGACTTTCCAGTTTTGAAAATTTCTGAAAATCATGAAACACAGTAAGTTTACTTTATCTCGGGATTCTGCGTTCAAAATTTCAACTGCCTAGCGTGAACGGTGTCGGTTAAGAGCGGTTTCGCAGCCATGCCATTGCAAAGTTTCCATTGGTTTCTGTAAATAAGAACTTCAACATTTTTTTTATTAGAATTTCAAAATATATTAAATTCAATATTTTTGAAATTCTAATACACAGAAACCAATGGAAACTTTGCGATGGCAACATACACAATACATACACATACATAGGTTTTGTTGAATAACTATTGAGCGAATTTAGAAATTAAGTGTTCTGTTTCGATTAATTAGAAAAAGGCGGATTTTTCACAATCCGGCTGCTAAACGGGACTTAAACTGAAGTTTTTTTGTTGAAACTTTGACCCCCTTTTTGAACCTCTTGGGGTGAGAATTTTTAAAATAATTTCTTAATGTGTCATATCATATCAAGTCTCTACGTCCAGTGGTTTGGGCTGTACGTACTGTACGGCAGACTCACATGTTCTCCTGACTTTGCCTATGGTTCCAAAGGACATCCTGGTGTCATCCCACCAAATGTGACATTGATTTTTGATGTAGAACTCTTGCGGGTTGAATAAGCTTTTGCATTTATTTTACTTTTTCACTAATTAGAAAATAATCAAGTTATGTTTTCATAGTTTGATGATATTAACAAAATTTAATCGTTTGCTGTTTTTTGCCATGGGTCTTTCGACTGAACTCTAAAATATGCTCTAAACAATTTAACTTGACGGTTCTACTTATGTACTTTTACTAAGAAAATCATGGCATTTAAATTGTTCGTATTAAATATATGCCTATGGTGCAGTATTGGTTTGTGACTTACTATGATAAATAATAGTTTTACATGTCTAATAGATGTTAATATACTCTTGATGAATTTTAATAGCGTTATTGCAAATAATGGTTAGTTAAAGTGTTCTTCTACGATATGTAACACAAAGGAATGCAGGAGATATGACGCTAGATCTTTGTTTTTATGTTGTACTTACATTATGTAAAATGTTTGGGATCTTAGGAGCTTAATAAGAGACCTGTTGATAATGTAAAATATAGATTTATTTTAAAAATGAATTAAACAACATATATGTATTTCTGTCAGAATATAATTAACTTCAAATACATAATTTTGAATCTCTGTGAAGTTTATTTAAAAGGAATACTAATTAAGTAATTAACACTTTGAGTACAAAAAAAAAAAAAAAAAAAAACGTTTTATTTCTGTCAGTTACTCAGGATAAAGCCTTTTATTTTTACTGATCTTGATTTATAGTCTAGCGGCCGTTTAGGCAAACGTGCTCTGTTTCTTGAATTTCGTCGGAACGAGCTCTATTTACCGAAGACAGGTATCAAATTTTTTTTCGTGACGTAACAAAAATGGCGGCTGTGAGTTAGGTTTTTTGCCATTTCCTCGAATTCTATTCAATCGATTTGTTATTGTGAGGTGTCATTTAAAATATATTTTTATGGTCTGTTTTGATTTTTTATATTTCTATATATATGAGGCAACAAGTGATGTGTCAATATAATTTTGTATATATTATTTACCGTACCTTCTTAAATATACGTTTAATCAAAAAACATAATTAAAAAAAAAACATATTTAATAGGCTATCCAAAAAGGTTTAATTGATTGACTATATATAAAGCTACAAAACGGTAACTGACTGACTCACTCATTGACATGGTTGTTTAGTTGGAAGGAGTCGTTTGGGGTGGTAGTGTTGTATGTATGGAATGTCGGGTGTCTAATTGTGAGTGGGGAAAAACCTCGACATTTGACATTTTTTGACATTTGACATGGTTTTTTGACATTTTAGTGAGGCGGGTCGTTGTATGGGATTTTGTATGGGAGTTTTGAAAAATTTCGCGAGTGAGTAGGCGAGCCCGAAGGGCGAGACTACGAACGAGCACGAACGAGCACGCGAGCGCGAAGCGCGAGCGGGCGATGTTCGTAGTGATGTACCTGGGTACTAGGGATGGGAAAAATTGTCATTTTTGACAGAAAGTTCGCCGGAACAAGCCCGCGAGCGCGAAGCGCGAGCGGGCGCAGTTCCTAGGCATGGCCCCGGTCACTAGGGATGGGAATTTTTTTTTTTCTAAAATTTGTTACAAAAAAATTTTGTTTTGGCCATATCTTCGGAACGGAAGGTGGTACAACCCTAAGGGTCGGTCCATAGGGTGCCAAAAAAGTATCTTTTTTTTTTTTTAATGTCAAAACTTTAACCGACCGTATCTCCTAGACGGCTTGAGTTAGACCCATGTTGATGGGTGTCTAAGAAAAGGTCTCGCCGAGATCTAGCCCCCCCCCCCGGTGTCAAAACTTTAACGGCCCGTATCTCCCAAACGGCTGGAGCTAGACCCATGTTCATGGTACTCTAAGAAAAGGGCTCGGCGAGATCTTTCTGAAAATAAAATTAAAAAAAAAGTCGAAAAAAAAAAATTTTTTTTACGAAAACTTTGGTCGGCCATATCTCCCGAACCGTAAGTCCTAGCGAGTTGCGGTTTCGACTTTAGTGATCTGTCCGCCGAGCGCTACCCGACCGCATAAATAAATTTGGCATTTGACAGAATTTGACATTTTTTTGACAGGTCCAAAAAAGTGCTCCGATTCGCTTGAAACTCGGTATTCAGGAGTAAATGGGATCGCTGATTACGAATCCACTGTCAAATTTGACACTTTTTGACAACCGACAGGGATTTTGACACTTTTTCGAAAAAAAAGAATGGACATTTTTTCGGATCTAATGGCGAGGCCGAAGGCCGAGCCTTCAAGTGTCTTTCTAGCGAGGCCAAAAAAGGAGCATGTGAGGACGGAGAACGCGCCAGCGAGGCCGAAGGCCGAGCTGGCAGCGTTCGGAGTCTGAACATGCGAGTTTTTCGGCCGAGCACGACACCGAGGCCACCAGAGTCATATCTGATGTCATTCTAGGGAGGCCGAAGGCCGACCCCGGAGGAATCGTCCGGAGGCCAAACAGTACCAAGCGGCGAGGCTGGAGGCCGAGCCTGTGAGGCCGAAGGCCGAACCGAGTATAAGCGAGGCCGATGAACGAACATACGAGGCCGAAGGCCGAGTATGTGAGTTCATGAGGCCGAGTTCACTTTACCCCGAGAGCATTACAAGACTGTTTCTTTTGGACGTATCTTCCAAACGTTTGAGATTGGGCTTAGCGGGATTCGACTCCGTTGAAAGTTGGTTCCAGCACATTTCGACCGTGTATATTTTGGACCTTTGACAACTGTCAGAGTACACAATAGCAAAATATTAGTGCACTTCAATTGAATCAAAGTTACCACACGTATTTCAACGCGCTATTACGGTTACGACGATGACAATTTTGAAAACTGATCATGACCGATGACTTTTTTTCCCACCCGATCATGATCGATGACATTTCGTGATACAATTGACTTCTGCCCATTACTTGAATGTCGTCTGATCACCTGTTTCAACTCAATGTCAGCTTCCAAACGTGTTTTTAACTCCTAACCTCCTCAATCCTGTCACGTAAACGAAAAAGTTACAACAACAACTATGTACAACCAACAACAACAGGTAACAACAAGTAACAACAAGTAACAACAAAGAACAATTACAACACACGCGGGCTGCCTGCAGCCCGCGCACCACGCAAAACACTAGTTTATTTATTATTATACAGCTATAAACAAGCGAGCTACACTGCGACGTTGACCACTACACTGCAAGATATCGCGTCGTGGAAATTTCGAAGTCGATGCGATGTTGTACAGTTGGGACCGCCAAAAGGCTCGTTTGAAAGATATTCCAATATTCTTTATCTTTTTGTTGAATACGAAGTGCATAAACTCTTAAAATAATAATAAAAATATAATATAATATCTAATATATTACTCTACTTACGTATTTTCCAATATAAATTTTAATAGACACATATTTTCGCTATTAAAGCTTTCGCTATTAAAACTTTGGTCTCGCTTTCTGGTCTGGTCTGAATGTTTTCAGTAGGGCCAAAGGCAGAACTTTTATGACTGAAATGGTTTTCCTGGTTTCAAACTTATTTCTGATTTTGCAAGTTTTATCTATGTTACTTTCCTATGTAACAATTGTTATCTGACACTTTTTAAAAAAAACCGATGGAGCAATTTTCTAAACCTTTATTAAATAAGCTACACTAAAACTTCTTTTTCTTTTGGCTTGATAGAAAGAAATTGACGAGGTTGGCAGCCGGTGCTTCTACGCACAACCACAACACCAGCGACATGAAGTAGCTCATCACCAGGACTCCGAGGGATTCTATTATCTGGAAATAGAGAAAGCACTATCCTAAAGCACTGGGCTGAACAGACATCTGTCAATAATGAAGGTACAGGAGGACTTCTCTTGCCCGCACTGCGGCGAGGAGGAGACGAGTAAGCACTACATAGGCGAATGCTTTATAATTCTAGCCTAAGATGGGAAGTATTTGGTAATGATCACATTAAAGAAGAAGACCTCAAGTGCCTTGGGTACTCAGACATATTAAGATATATTAAGAGAAGCGGAAGATTTGAGGAGGGAATGCAACTGGGACAATAGGATACCAAAGCTCCAAGCAATAGAAATTGGATGGAATAGCTCCAACTGGACAGCCGACCATCCGCCTGTGCCCAGCTGGCGTCCCACCTCTAAATCATCATCATCATTCTAAAGCACAATTTTTTTAGCTCGGTACGGCGATAGCTTAGTCGTGAGGATAACCAGTCTTCAGGATCCAGGTTCGAATCGTGCCGATCATACATGCACCAATGAGGTTTTTCGGAATTCGTCTGCATAGTACGAGTATGTAAATACTTAATAAAATTAAATGAACAAAAAATATATATATATATTTTTTATACATTTTTTAGGGTCTGTAGTAAAAGCCACCTTAGAATCAGGGCCGAGTGTGTAGAGGCCCCTGGGCACGAAGAAATTCGTTTTATCTTTAAATTTTAGTTGGCTCTAGCGTTTATAAGTTCTATAGTGAATTTAACACCATATAACTAAGAGTCCTCTTAATGTAATACGTGTTATCATAATGAATGTTATGATAAACAAGTTCCAAAAAAATACACTACGTATATAACAATGTAAAAACAATACGAGTTTCAAATAACAAATTTCATACAAAAATTAAGCGTTTTCAAAACCATGTAATACATAAGAATTAATTTTAGTTTTGATACTCTTGAACCTTAGACAGAACTAGCAAAGTGCAAAAATAATATGGTCAGAAAGGACACATACCAGGGACTAGAGAATTACCGCTCTTTCCCTCACCTAAGTTATCTTTGTATATATAATATGTGTTAAGATATTTATATGTACATGTATATACATACATATAATATTATATTAGTTTATTCTATCTTTCTTCTTATTTTACTATTATATTGTTATATTATCATTATACAGAGTGGAAAAAATTTAAGGGCCCTGGAAAAGAACTATCTTAAATCCTTTAGTTAGCTCATTTTACTGAAAGAAAATATTCCTTTATTTTTTTAAATAAACATAACTGCATCCAAAGATCTATTAAAATTTGCTTGTCTCAACCGGGAACTGAACCAACTAAAAATAAAAAAAATAAACCCTCGCTATTTTATTATACGAATCGGTAGGATTATTGTTCAGGATAAAATGTGTGCAATGAACATTTAGTCTTACACTCATCTGTTGTACGAGATATCCATTAAATTGAATATTTATTACAAGTTCTTTATTAACAATACCTAGAACTGTTCACTTGTAAAGTAATAATGATACGCCATTATTACACAATGACAGCACGGAATGAAAGCAAAGCAAAACAAAATTTGAAATTCGAACGTATACTTTTATCAGTTTTAAAAATGTTGAAAGTTATCGTTCGACCTTCAAATTTGTGTCACCGCGTTGCAAAAAAAAATACGTTCCCTTTTTAAACTTTTCGTCAGTACGCCTAGTGCAAGAAGGAATTTGTGCTGTGCATAGATTTATTATTACCATTTAACGATTTTCTTATTGAAGTCTTCAATAAGGTACTTAAGATAAATAACATTAGCAAGCTTGTACTTCATGCGATGTTTTTGGATGTAAGAGAGATAATAAAATTATAACGTATCATTTACTTGATACAAGTGAACAGTACTAGGTATCGTTAATAAAGAACTTGTAATAAATATTTAATTTTATGGGTATCTTGTACAACAGGTGAGTGTAAGACCGAATATTTATGTGACAAATTTTATCCTGAACAATAATCCTACCGATTTGTATAATAAAATAGCGGGAGTGTATTTTTTATTTTTAGTTGTTTCAATTCCCCGGGTGAGACAAGCGAATTTCAGAATATCTTTGGATGCAGTTTTGTTTCTTAAAAAAAATAAAGGAATGTTTCCTTTCAGTAAAATGAGCCAACTAAAGGATTTAAGGTAGTTCCCCTCCAGGGCCCTTAAATTTTTTCCATCCTGTATATTATTATATTGTATTGTTATTTCTTTTTTGTACACCACCTTCACGATATCTCTTCTAGACATCATTTTCACCCAAAGGTTGTGTTGAAGAAATCGCTTTAAGCGATAAGGCCGCCAATTGTTTGGTACTTACCTTATAACTGTTTTACCTTGTAAGTTTTTTTTTTTCTTTTTTAAATGGTGCAAATATATGTATAATATAATGGTATTTGTCTTGTCTTGTCTAAACTAGAGATGTAGGCGCGTAGCAGTACGATTCGTACTTATGATATTATTAAAATTGTTTATCTTTGCAGGATTAATTAAGTATATATATTTAAAGATTATATTAAAAACTTAGAAAATTTAGGATGTTCCTGTAGGTATTATTTAGGTATTTGCAATTATTTAATTTAAAAGGGCCATTACAAACTTAGAATTAAAAGTTTAGATTTTATCTGACATAAAATAAGCGAATTTTGTTGTTATTCATTTATTAGAAAGATTGCATACATGGAAATTAGGAAAACTGAAAATTGTGAAATACTCTTTCAATATAGTATTAGAGGGACCTGAGTATGTTTACATCAAATGGTATTATTTATCTTGACCTAAAATAGAAATATTAGAAATTTATTTAGTATGCTTTTCGGTTTAATTAAGTTTCTTTTCATATTATGAGAAATACAAAATTAGAATTCAAAAGTTGGCAGCTACCTTATCATAATAACATACCCGATCAACATTCAAAAGATTAGAAAAATTCGTACCCGTAATTTTAAGAAAACATAATTTCTATGATCATGGCATACAAACAAAGGTGCGGGGTGCAGCGCGGGGCCGGGGTGGACTCCACGCCACGTGCCAATCAGCGACGGATGGAGTTTGCTCGCACGCAATTCACAAAGCGGCGAGGCGGCGTGTGAGTAGATGGCGATCCGTCAAGATGAATGAAAAGTGCGTTATTTGTGGGAGGGAATCATTCGTCATCTAAATATTTCTTTTGCCGCCAAAAAATGTTTTCTGCTGCAAAAGAAATATTTAATAGGATATTCAATAGGTAAGGAATGAAAGTACATGATCAGATTTACACCCTCCTGTTTTAAGGCGGCCGAACTTTGGTACCTAATAAAAATAATGCCTCTAAAATGCCTTTGAAAATTTCACCTTAAAAGAAAGAAATAAGGTACCCACTAAGAAAACCGTTAGTAAAAATTTATTATATTTTGCCTTATTTCGGCTAAGGGCCGACATTGTATTGTTACAAAACTTTTAACAAAAAAATAATAACCGACTTCAATAGTTACAGCAGTCATTCACTAAAAAGTTAATAATAATTCTATAATGACCGATGGTACCGAAGCAACACTTTTGCCGACTTCTTTCTTCCTGAAACATTAAGTTATCTAGAAGTCGGCGCTCTTATATTGATTTTTATGTTGCTATATCGTAGGAAATACGCCGACTTCTAGATAACATACTGTTTCAGGAAGAAAGTGTCTCACATACATTCTATTAAAGTAAATGTTGACTCACGGAAAATACATTAAAATTATATGTGTCATGTTCCAAAAACGACCAAAAATAAATCCTGATATTTGACCACAAATTTCTCATGCGGCCGCAAACGTTATAGATATTTTCTCAAAACTGAACAGAAAAGCCGATTATTTTGCCCCTAGAGCTTTATTATTTTTTTTTTTTTTTATTTACTAGAAGTTGTCTAATCTGCAACCTTTCCTGTGTACCATAAATGTTATACTTTTTTTTCCATTGTTTAACGGCTCTGGATACATTCCTTTTGAGCCAATCATTAACTTGCAAAATTGTAACAATTTAACTTTTAACTTTAATAATTAAATTGTTTTCTTTGATTATATTTGTTTTATTTCCTCACACTATGCATTGAAAAACGTAGTATGGTACACGGTTGTAAGAGCATTAAATTACTCGGTTACGTTTAAAACACTTGTAATTTATTCCTTTTCGCCCTTGTTGCATAAACTACTATTAAGGCACTTAATACCGCCAAATGGGTACTTTCTAAAGCTTACTCCTCTTTTATGGCCAAACCAAAAATATTGAAAAAATGTATTATGGATTACCAACTCAAGGACAACATATGCAACAATTTTCTTTTTCGTACCACCAAAACTTCTATATGAAAAATTGTTTCAACTGAATGGTGTCTTTCGGTTTGAATTTCCTACTGCTCCTAAGCGGCTTAGGTGATTTAATTCATTTATGCTTTGATAAATAGATAAACTTGTTAGCTATAAATATAACATAGAATTATTCAATCGAACAATGACGCCCATGTGAAAAGTATTATTTTCTCCTATTTTGCCCTTTCAAGGACGCAGCGAGCGTCGTAACAGCCACCACGCATTGTGCACTGATTTGAACGTTATTTCAATGTCGTTTCCGTCGATATTCATACAGACAAACATCGAGCTGCTAATTTGGCGACGGTAATCGCCTTAAGTAGAGGATCACTTGGTTATTCATAATATTAAAGCCACACCCGCGACACTTTACAACATTCTGAGAAAAAAAAAAATGTTTTTCTCCATACAAAAAAAAAAAGATTATTTTTTATCTCGAAAACTATCACTTACAGAAATTTGCCAATCAGTATTTGTCACTTGAAATATAAATATTCATTATATAAAATTTCAAATTGGGACCACTGTGCAGGATTTTTCGGGATTTCTTACATACATTCTATTATAGTAAATGCTGACTTACGGAAAATAAATAAAAAAACAACCGAACATAAATCCTGATATTTGACCGCAAATTTTATGTTAAAAAAGACATCTTGCTAAGTTTCTCGACGACGACGTTGCGAAAACAGACGCACACATGCATAGACGCGTACGTATGATGATCTCGGCAGAATTTCGTATTGGCATTGACCCGAGTATCTTCGAGATCGTCGTACGTACGCGTCTATGCGTGCGTGCGCCTGTTTTCGCTAGTTATTCGGAGTAAAAATTCTATAAGTGGTTATTTTGTGACCGAACATGTTTTTTTTGCCGTTTTTATAGATAATGGTACCTATCTACACGTCGCGTTGCGTTGTGAAAAGGTTTTCACTGCCATCATGGATCAAATGATGTTATTAGGGTTCCTTTTGAATTTAAATAATGATACTTTTTGTTTCATAGTGATGATCCTGATGTTAGGGTTATGCTTTTGACATAATGATGTACCACTAAGGATGCAACATAAAAAAATAGTTTGGGCCTTATCTTTGGAACGGAAGGTAGTACCGACACCCTTTAGGATTGTACCATAGGCGGTCAAAAAATATATATTTTTAATGCCAAAACTTTAACGGCCTGTATCTTCTAAACGGCTGGGGTAAAACCCACGTTGATAGGTGTCTAAGAAAAGGTCTCGCCGAGATCTACCCCTCCCAAGTGTCAAAACTTTGACGGCCTGTATCTTCTAAACGGTAAGAGTTAGACCCATGTTGATGGGTGTCTAAGAAAAGGTCTCGCCGAGATCTACCCCTCTCAAGTGTCAAAACTTCAAAGGCTCGTATCTCCTAAACGGCTGAAGCTAGACCCATGTTGATGGTACTCTAATAAAAGGGCTTCACAAGATCTACCTAATGGTAAAATAAAAAATTAAAAAAGTCGTAAAAAAAATAAAAAATAAAATTTTGCAAATTTTGATCGGCCAATATCTCCCAAAAGGCTGGTGCTAGAGAAAACGGGTTTCAACTGTTGTAAATGGCTTGGCAGGGGCTACGTGCCACAATCAAAAAAATTTACATTTGACAGGTTTTAACAGTTTTTTGAAAGGTCTAAACGAGAATTCGGAAAAACCTGTCAAATGTAAATTTTTTTGATTGTGGCACGTAGCCCCTGTCAAGCAATTTACAACAGTCGAAACTCGGTTTCTCTAGCACCAGCCTTTCGGGAGATATAGCCGATCAAAATTTGCGAAATTTTATTTTTTATTTTTATTACGACTTTTTTTATTTTTTATTTTACCATTAAGTAGATCTCGTGAAGCCCTTTTGTTAGAGTACCATCAACATGGGTCTAGCTTCAGCCGTTTAGGAGATACGAGCCTTTGAAGTTTTGACACTTGGGGGGATAGATCTCACCGAGACCTTTTCTTAGACACCCATCAACATGGGTCTAACTCTTACCGTTTAGGAGATACAGGCCGTCAAAGTTTTGACACTTGGGAGGGGTAGATCTCGGCGAGACCTTTTCTTAGACACCCATCAACATGGGTCTAACTTGTACCGTTTAGGAGATACAGGCCGTCAAAGTTTTGACACTTGGGAGGGGTAGATCTCGGCGAGACCTTTTCTTAGACACCCATCAACATGGGTCTAACTTGTACCGTTTAGGAGATACAGACCGTCAAAATTTTGACACTTGGGAGGAGTAGATCCCGGCGAGACCTTTTCTTAGACACCCATCAACATGGGTTTAACCCCAGCCGTTTACAAGATACAGGCCGTTAAAGTTTTGACATTTAAAAAAATATATATTCTTGACCCCCTATGGTACAACCCTAAAGGGTGTAGGTACTACATTCCGTTCCAAAGATAAGGCCAAAACAACATTTTATTGTGCATCCCTAGTGGTACATCACTATATCAAAAGCATAACCCTAACATCAGTTATATCACGATCAAACAAAAAGTATCAACATGGGTCTAACCCCAGCCGTTTAGAAGATACAGGCCGTTAAAGTTTTGACATTTAAAAAAATATATATATTTTTGACCCCCTATGGTACAACCCTAAAGGGTGTATGTACTACCTTCAGTTCCAAAGAGAAAAAAAAATTTATGGTACATCCCTAGTGGATGTACAGTGGAGACCGCATCAAGTAAGACACATTGGACTTTGTACCTATCTTATATTCTTCTCTGTAGGGGCTAATTTCGTACTGCAAGTGTATAGCTTGATGTGGTCTCCACTGTACATTCACAAGTCCGACTTATGAAATGATCGTTTATAACTCTGCACCCAATGCAAAGTTCATCGGCTGCGGCGATGTAAGTCTGATGTTGACACTGTCATGGCGGCCGCTACCGTTCCGAATCTTTACACTGAAGTTCGGTGACAAACAAAAAAATATATTCTAAGAAATATGATCGCTGATTTTTCCAATAGTTATGAGAAAAGTGTTTTTTTTTTAATGAAGTTACTTCGAAATAATTTTAATTGAAACATTAGCAATTGCTTTTTATATCCATATAAAATTTAAGAATATTGGAAGTTATTGTTTTGTGCTACAATCGGAACAAAGTTTTATGAATGAAACGTATTTGTACACCTATCATGAACTTCTATGTGGTTGTAGATCTCACCAATACACTCAAAAATCTTGTGAGTTTTGAATACTTTTGATATTTTAATTGCGTAATAATTAAACAATTTTTTAATTAATATTATTGCATATGCGGAAACTAGATTTTTCGTTGATTTTTTAAGCCTTATTTGAGAAGTCTGTTTTGTTGTAATTAAGGTATGTATTCAATTATAAAATCGTATGAAATTGTGTTGGTTTTACCACCTTAAGGTATTGATTGTCTCAGAAACTAAGCATTTTAGAGCTTTTAATTTTTACCAAAGGACAAATTACCTATCGCAAATGAATGTTAAAAGGACACTTGACAATCCCTAAAAAAAAATCGGGCAAAGACCTTACATGTTTTTTGCATACTTTATCATAGTAAAAATGAACTTAAACATTTTATTTGCTGATCTCGCGCTCTCCGCTCACCACGGCTACAAAGTGGTACAAAGCGAGCCGACCAGCTCACGACACCGTCACACGGCCTAGCGTCCCCGCCCCCGCGCTTCACCCCGCGCGTTTTTTGTATGCCATGATAATCGAAATCATGTTTTCTTAAAACTCCATGTGCGATTTTTTCTAATGTTTTGAATGATGATCGGGTATGTTATTATGATAAGGTAGCTGCCAACTTTTGAATTCTAATTTTGTATTTCTCATAATATGAAAAGAAACTTAATTAAACCGAAAAGCATACTAAATAAATTTCTAATATTTCTATTTTAGGTCAAGATAAATAATGCCATTTGATGTAAACATACTCAGGTCCCTCTAATACTATATTGAAAGACTATTTCACAATTTTCAGTTTACCTATGTTCCATGTATGCTATCTATCTAATAAATGAATAATAATAAGATACGCATGTCTTATGTCAGATACAATCAAAACTTTTAATTCTAATTTTGTAATGACACTTTAGATTCAATAATTGCAAATACCTAATTAATACCTAAAGCAACGTTCTAAGATTTCTAACTTTTTTAACAAAGCTTCAAATATGCATAATTTATCCACTGTCCGAAAACTAAGGATTTTAATAATACCATAAGTTACGTCGAAATTAAAACGTCCGGCTATCGGTCTAATGCCGCGAATAGTTGTTATAGCGAATAGTCGAATACCGATTAATCGCCATTCCCTATGGCGAATAGTCGAATAACTCGCCATTATTATTCGGCATGAAAAAAGAATATAGAAAGTAATTTATTCGTTATCAAATTATAATACGCTTGTATATAGTCTTGAACTTACTAATCATTTATTTGGTACTGTAATCAACATTTTTTCCAAGGTTATGTATGAGAAAAGAAAACAATAAAGTTAAAGAAATCAGTCTCATATTATACTGATTTTACATTTTTAAATGCTGAAAACCCTTTTCTTTTCTGAGGCAGGTTTGGTTTATGATGAAAAGCGTAACCGACTTGATCCCAATCGTGCAGAAACACTAGTTTTTTTGCACTATAATCTGCCCCTTTTTGACTTTAAATATGAATTAAAAAGCCTAACTTCAACATGACATGACAAATTTTTGGCTAACTTTTCATATTAATGATAAAAATTAATACTAAGTGTGTTCTGTTTATTAAAAAAATTAGAAATTGATTATTTTAAGTCTATAGTTTTTTTGTTCACTAAAAGTTTATTTAGACAACTATTCGACGAATGTCGAATAATAGTAGCTATTATTCGGTATTCGTCGGATAGCAAAAAAATATCGAGTAATGCCGAATATCGAATAATAACGAGTATTCGCGGCATCTCTAGTCTAAACCTACCATCGGTGACGAGAATTCGATCCGTAACTGTTCTAGTGCAAATTTTATCACTAATTTCCTATAATGCACGTTAAAACGCCTAACAGAGGTGACATTACTAAGGTAATAAAACTTACCGTAGTAAAAAGCTTCGGATGGAGAGGGCTGCGGATCGAGTGCATAAGACTCAGGTATAATATAGAATGTGCCATGTAGACCCCGTAAGTCAGTCGGCTGAAAAAAAAATCCACAGCATGAGAATTAGATTATTGCGTACCTCGGCCAAAGGCTAAGCCTGGCAATACAACGAGGTAATGTCGCCAGTATCTTGTGGCCCCTCCTGCGCAGGGCAGCGATTTAGACCAAATTTTCAGTTTATGAATAAAATTTCAGGTAAGTTTGTTATTATTATTATTGTACAATTTTCTTAATTAGGTTTATTTTTTAGGCATTTTAATCTTATAGTAGTTTTAGTTTCACTTGTTTTTTAAGTTTGAAATTTTTAAGTTAATTAGAATTTTAGGATAATGTTATTTAAGTCATTACTTATATTAATAAAAATAATGTATACATTATAGATTATTGCCCAATAGAGAAAATATTGCGTGAACTGTGGCCGTACACGTTATGGGGTACACAAGAGTACACATGCTTATATAACTTTTAACAAATAAATAGTAACCGACTTTAAATATAACAGTAGTCATTCACCAAAAAGTTTAAAAAAGTTGTTAAATGACCGATGGTACAGAAACAACACTTTAGACGATTTATTTCTTCCTGAAACATTACTTTATCTAGAACTCGGCGCTCTAATATTAGTTTTGTATGTTGCTATATCGTAGGTTAAATTATGATATATGGGTAGTTATTAAAAACGCGGTGTTTATATGAAACAAGGTTCAAGTGAGTATAATGACTACTATCAGCACCATAACACAAAGTGAATGCCGCAATCTCGAGTTATGTGCTGTCATCCGTTGTGGAGTTCAATGGTGATGAAGACAAGAGAAGGTCAGTGGGTACACTGGCAATTTTCAAGCCCTGCAATCAGCAACCTAACACAAACTCATTGCCGCAATCTAAATACATGTGCTGTCATCCGTTAAGGACTTCCATGGTAACGAAACCAGGATCGAAAGTGAGGTGGGTATTCTGATAATTTCCAAGTAATCCTTCCCTTCAATCAACACCCTAATACAGTGATTGCAGCAATCTCGAGTTAGGTGCCAGCAATAAACATTCTGGTACAAAGCGATTACCTCAATCTCGAGAGGTATGCTGCCATTTTCTGAGGAGTTCCACTGCCTTTCTCTGAAGACGTTCATCAGATCATGACCAAATTCAAAATAGGACGTACCCAAAATAAAATGGACGTGCCCACACTCTTCTAAACAAAAAAAAATCATTCAAATCAATTCAGAAATGACGGAGTTATGGATGTGACACAACTTCAGCACTCTTCAGCAACTTCAAGCAGGGCAAGAAGAAGGTGGTGAAACTGTTGAACAAAAATTAATGTCTTCTCGAAGAAACCAAACCTTTCTTCGAGCATGACACTCAAGCTGAAGCTATTGACGCAGCTGGCCTACGATTTTTAACAATCCTCTACGGAGGTGGGGCAGGGGATACTTTAGGGGACACCAAATGGATAAGCTCCTCTAGGGACACAGGCTTCAAAGTCTTGATCCCGTTCCTACCTCAAAGGAACCAGCTCCGGTATTTCTTCTCTCCAAAATTTTCTGCAAATGCAACAAGGGGTGTGCTGGTATTTGTGGGTGTCGGAAGGCTGGAATTAAGTGCTCAGTAATTTGTGCAAAATACAAGGGGTACTCCTCCACTAATTCCCTAAAACTAGATGAAATTGACAAACCAGACTTTGACGAAGACCTGGACTGCATATATGGGGTGGCAGAAATTACATTCTTCGAGGAGCCGAGTGATGTGGTGATGGGCTCTGTATTGAAAACCACAGACTTTGAAGAGCCGAGTGGCCAAACGACAGTCAAACGTCGACGTCTGTGAAATTTGTGTGCGTACCTATTTTTTGCCCTTTTTTGTGAAATATTGATTTGGATTGTGTTTCTTGTCCTGCCTGCATCTTTGTATCTGTTAAATAGATCTCATCATATTCTGTATGAAAGCATTTTTTATATTATCATTATATACTGAGTGATATTTTGATAATCTTTTTCCTTCAAACAGGAGTTCTACCCATGAATATGAACAACTTTTACTATGGAGACTACCCTGAAATTGCGAAAAATAAATCTGCTGTTCCATGGAAAATTTAAATACCTACTCGACCGAAATGTGTGAAAATGCTGATTTCTTTTTTCAAAATTTCACCTTGTATACGAGTATTCTACAATTTTTATATTATATTGTATCACTACTAGTACAAATAAAACCGCGAAATTACAATTTCACTAGTGAAATTAAAATTATACCGTAGTTTTTTATCAGATTTTTATAAAATTACCTAACCTAGTTAAATTATAATTTCATGGCTTTGACAATTTACCTGTGAGATAAATAACACTTACTTACTGAAGAACTGCAGTTTAAGTCTACATTGATGATGAGAAATTGTAAAAATTTAAGGTGGATTTTTACGGAAACGGGTGGTTTATAAATTTACTTTTGGTCTCATCAAACGCAGAATTTATTTTTCTATAACTTTTGTATGGACCATTTTATTGATAAATGGATTAGTTTAGATGATATTACCAAAAAGCAGAAGCTAAAACGAGATTTTTTCATAAATATGTAAAATTTGTCCAACTTTGATGAGCTCTGGTATGGGAATGGGTAGTCCAAAATACATGTTGTCTCATTTAATGCAAAATTTCATGATCTACAACTTTTAACTGAACCATATTTTCGAGATTGTGAGTCCTTGAAGAGATATATCCATAAAACCTCAAAAATACCCCTTTTGTGAGTACATTTTCACCCCCCACCACTTAAACACAACTCCGCTGAGAAGGAAAACCTAGGGTAGTAGTATTTGGCCACAAATAAAGCTATTAAAACAATAAAACCTTTTGTAGCATTTAAATTCGATTCGTCTAATTGTTTGGTTTTATTCCAATGGCCTATACTACAAAAAAGGTAATCTGTACCGTTTAAAGATACATTTTTGTACTTGTCTAAGACGAAACCGAAAAGATGAAGGAAACAAAATGAAATGTCTCAAGTTTTCTTGTTCGTGGTGGAGCTAGCTGCTGTTCGCTTTGACCTCCTATTGTGTTTCGCTGTATTTCATGTCTTTGGTCTAACTTTCTGGGCTTGTCTGAATGTTTTCAATAGGGCCAAAAGCAAAACTTTTATGACTAAAATAGTTTTCTTGGTTTCCAAACTTATTTCTGGTTTTGCAAGTTCTATCTATCTTACTTTCCTACCTAACAATTGTTATCTGACAGGGCTTTTTAAATAAAACGGAAGGGGAAAATTTCCAAGTCTTTATTGAATAAACTGTACTAAAACATCTTTATCTTCTGGCAAGCAAGAAATTGACGAGGTTGGCAGCCGGTGCTTCTACGCACAACCACAACACCAGCGATAAGAAGTAGCTCATCATCAGGACTCCGAAGGATTCTATCGTCTGGAAATAGAGAAATGTTTCTTAAGCATTATCCTAAAGCACTATTTTTTTAGCTCGGCGAGGCCATAGCTTAGTCAGGAGGATAACCAGTCTTCAGGATCAGGATAAATGAATGGTGTTATTTCAGAATTCGTTTGTATAGTATGTTCCTATAAATACTTACTAAAATTAAATAAAAACAATTATATACATGTCTTTTTTTGATACATCTTTTTAGGAATATAGGCTGGGTGTGGAGAAGCCCCTGTGCGAGAGCAAATTCGTTTTATCTTTAAATTTTATGTAGCTCTAGAGTTTATAAGTTTTATAATTAATTAAGCACCATATAACTAAGATTGCTGTTAATGTTATTCCTGTTATCATAATATATAATACTCCAGCGTTCCAAAAATATACCATGGATATCACAATGCAAAAAAATACGTGAAAATTAAGCGTTATCAAATCAATGTTATACGTAAGAATTAATTTTAATTTCGATACAACCTTAGGCACAACTAGCAAAGTGCAAAAATAATATGGTCAGAAAGGACACATACCTAGGGACTAGGGAATTGTTGAAGTTACATAATTTATGTTAACAAAAATCAATCTTTACTTGACATTATTTTAGTATCTGGTAGAAGCGCCTTCTCGTTTTCTCTCTGCTTATTGTGTTCGTGATAGGTGTCAGAGCTATAACCTCCCAAGTGATTTTAAAAGGATAATTATACAATTTTAATTTTGAAATCCATCCCAATCGTTTTATTATTATTCCACACACTACAAATAAAATCTATAGGAATTAACGCTCTTACCTTCACCTAAGTTATTTTTGTATTAACAATATGTCTATAGATATTTATATATAAGTAGGTATGTGTATTGTATATACAAGGTGACTTTTTGATCATCGTCCAAATTCATACTTGGTAAGTGATCATCACCATGAATCGATAACAATTTTTGTGATATTCGTATAATGAAATTTTACAAAAATCGTTATTGGTTCACGATGCTGCTCACTTACCAAGGCTCAAGTATGAATTTGGACGATGTTCACAAAGTCACCTTGTATATATAATATTATATTAGTTAATTCTATATTTCTTCGTATTTAAACATTATAAGTAGTGTATTGTTATTACTTTTATGTACACCGCCATCACGACAGCTTTTCTTGAGATCATTTCCACCCAAAGGTTGTCTGGAAGAAATCTCTTTAAGCGATAAGGCTGCCAATTGTTTGTTACCTATCTTATAACTATTTTATACTTTAAGTTTTTTTTTCCTTTTTAATATGTCTTGTCCAAACCTACCATCGGCACCGAGAATTCGATTCGTAACTATTCTAGGGCAAATTTTGTAACTATTTTCCTATAATGCTCGTTATTACGCCTAGTAGAGGAGACATTGCTAAGGAAATCAAACATACCGTAGCCAAAATCCCCACATGTTGAGGACTGCGGACTGAGTGCCTAAGACTCAGGTAAAATATAGCATGCACCATGTAGACCCCGTATGTCAGTCGGCTGAGTGGCCGGAACACGGGCCAATCCAGGAAACCTTTGACAAAAGCTGAAACAAATAAATGCAGGGCAATGAGGTGATAATGACCTCTATGTTTTCACAGTTCTTAATTTAAAATTTACAGCCTCAGAACTAGGCGATTGCCCAATAGATGAAATATTGCGTGAAGTGTGGCCGTACACGTTATATTATGTAGTACACAATAGTACACACGCCTATGTAAAATGAAATTTTCACAAAAAAATAGTAACCGACTTCAAATATAGCAGCAGTCATTCACTAAGAAGTAAAAACTAATTGTATAATGAGTCTTTCCGACTTCTTTCTTCCTGAAAAATTATGTTATCTAGAATTCGACGCTCTAATATTGGTTTTTATGTTGCTTTCTTTCGACTTCTTTCTTCCTGAAACAATATGTTACCTAGAAGTCGCCGCTCTTATATTGGTTTTTATGTTGCTATATCGTAGGAAATACGCCGACTTCTAGATAACATACTGTTTCAGGAAATAAAAGTCAGCAAAAGTGTTGCTTCGGTACCATCGGTCTTTATAGAATTATTATTAGGTGGAAGAATGTTGATTTTCAAGTAATACCTTGTTATCAGCACCCAGGTACAAAGCGATTACCTCAATTTTGAGAGGTATGCTGTCATTTTCTGAGGAGTTCCACTGCCTATCTCTGAAGACCTTCATGAGATCATGACCAAACCCAAAATGGGACCTACCTGAAAGTACACTCTTTCAAACAAAAAAGAATTGTTCAAATCGGTTCAGAAATGACAGAGTTGTGGAGTAACAACGCCAAAAAAAAAACTTGAAAGAAAAAAACATACAGTTGAATTGAGAACCGCCTCCTTTTTGATGTCGGTTAAAAATAGTAACCGACTTCATATATAGCAGCAGTCATTCACTAAAGTAAAATTAATTGTATAATGAGCGATGGTACCGAAACAACACTCTTTCCGACTTCTTTCTTCCTGAAACATTATGTTATCTAGAATTCGACGCTCTAATATTGGTTTTTATGTTGCTATATCGTAGGTTAAATTGTAAAATAATAGGTAGTTCTTACAAACGCGGTGTTTATATGAGACGAAGTTCAAGTGAGTAGTCATAACTACTTTTAGCACCGTAATTGCCGCAATCTTGAGTTATGTGCTGTCATCCGTTGAGAAGTTCTATGGTGATGAAGCCAGGATTGAAAGTCAGGTGGCTATTCTGATAATTTCCAAGTCATACTCTTCAATCAGCACCCTAACACAGTGATTGCAGCAATCTCGACTTATGTGCCTGCAATCAACATCCTGGCACAAAGCGGTTACCTCAATCTCGAGAGGTCATTTTCTGAGGAGTTCCACAGCCTATCCCTGAAGACCTTTATCAGTTCATGATCAAACCCAAAATGGGAAGCACCCTCATTCAAACAAAAAAAAAAATCATTCAAATCGGTTTAGAAATGACGTAGTTATGGAGTAACAACGCAAAAAAAAAAAGAAATACAGTCGAATTAAGAACCTCCTCCCACTTTGAGTGGGTTAAAAAAGGGTTACAATTGAGGCTGAAAACGGAGCACCTATCAGCCACTAGCCGAGCCCCAAGCATCATCAGAACGGGCCTGATACTGGGCTCCGTAGGGCTAGAGCACACCGAAAGTAGGCGATAGTGTTAGTTAATAACAAAGTCAATTAAGCAAAAACTCACGCACGGTCCCGTAGACACAGCACAAAACAATAAGGCCAACTGCAAAAGCCCAGAGTGGTCTATTCAGAGCAGCAAACAGCACGGCTTCCAGTCGGCTGTACTCTCTGCTATAATATGATGTACCAAGCTCAACGACGCCAACCACCAGCCCCAGTCCAACGCTGGTACAGACGATGGACCAATTCTGAAAAGAAAATTTGTTTTGCTTGGGAATTTTGTCATTTTGTTTTCGTGAATTTCTCAACCGCTATATTTTTCCCGTAATTTTTACGTAAGCACATATTACTATGATCCCACTAATATTATAAAAGCGAAAGTTTGTATGGATGGATGGATGGATGATGTTTTCATATTTCTGTCTACCAGTTTTGGAGATAAAGGGGGACATACAGTTTTGGTGGCTTTTCGAGAATTTCTCGAAACAGATGCAGGTAAATATAGCCAAGCTTTATATTTTTACAATAAGCTCTTTAATAATAACTACAATTTGATACCCATATTGTGTTTATATTAAAAAGATGTTTAATTTATTTAACATTTTTATATTTCTCACTAGTACATTTTTTTTTATTCGCTGTAGTTTTCTTATAATTGGCCAGTTAAAACCTATTTTTCCATATTATTCGGTCTACCAGTTTCAGAGATAAGGGGAGGTTTACATTCTTCTTTGTGGTTTTTCAAAGATTTCCCGAAATCGTGCCAGATACGTCAATGGTGCCAGTAAAATTGAGGTATATATTTTTACAATCAGCTCTTTAAAAGTGGTTTCGCAGCCAGATTGTGAAAAACCCGCCTTTTTCTAATTAAACGAAACAAATCTCAATAGTTATTCAACAAAACGTTATTACCTATGTATTGTGTATGTTGCCATCGCAAAGTTTCCAAATTTTCGCAAAGTGGATTCTGTTTTAAAAAAATAATTGAAAATCTAATTTACAGAAACCGATGAAAACTTCGCGATGACAGCATACACAATACATAGGTAATACGGTTTTGTAAACATACAGGCATGAAGGAGCCTCTTAAGGCAAGTTCTGAACTGTTTTCGAACAATTTTCGAATCATAAATGTTGGCAAAAATAAAAAGAGGCCAAATTACGGGCCAAATTAATACTTCTTTCCTGTGTATTTCCTGAAATACATGGAAAATTTAAATAATTTTCTGGTATATGCATTTTGACTATATAATCTAAGGTTTTATTTTTGTAAAACATCCATCCATCAGCCTAGTTTGTCCACTGCTGGACATAAGCCTTTCCAGGAATTTGTCACTTCCGGCGGTCATCCTGGAAGAATTGGCCATACTCACACACGCTGGGCAGGTGGGTTGGTGAGCGCGGTGCCGGAACGCTCGCACCAGTGATGCTGCTGGCCGTCACCATCTGTTCCATATAAAGCCCGGCTATTAGAGATAGATATACCGCCATCCATCGGTGGGCCTCCTGGTTTTTGCAGCTCTTACTCTCCCCCGAATTACTTCGAGAGGGTCTCCAAGTAAGATGGTGGTACCTCCACAGTCGAGCCCGGCATCAGCTCTACCTTTTCTTGTGAAATATATTTGGATAAATTTTCCTCGCTTGAAATAATCGTTGAAATGAGGTCTTCGAACACAATTTTTTTCCTCTTATGACGAATAGGAACAATGTTCAGATTTCAGGCATATTTTAGTAGATGTGCTTCAATAATATATATTATCTAGATTTTCGATTTTGGAAATTTTGCTAGCAATTTAGTTTTTTTATTTTTTACTTTAAAATTAACTGTTTTCCCTTTCGCCCTGAACCGATCGCATGGCGAGACAGTTACAAAAATAAAATTCGCATAGCCTCAATTTAGTTTCCCCACTCGTGTTGTTAGCACATGACGTTAACATGTAGGTATAACAACAGAAAATACCTACAAATATTATAAATGCTAAAGTTTGGATGGATGGATGTTTGTTACTCCTTCACATCGTAACTACATAACCGATTGGGCTGAAACTTTGCATAAATGTAGTTCGAGATTTGGAATAGGACAAACAAAACACAAACACACCATATCTCAAAACTAGTGTCAGGTCAACTACCTACTAAAAATTATTGAGCTGAAAAATATTTACAGATTCGATACGACTATACAACGACATAGAATGTCGTTGCGACTATAGAACAACTTAATCAACGCGGGCGAAGCCACGGGAAAATGCTGGTATTACATATTTTGATGGTATGATGGTGCTAGAAACCCGTGGATTATGCTAATTGTATTGATTTTCAAGACATCCAATTTAAATAAAAAGCTAAGCACTATGATTTATGCAAGAATGTTCATTTTTCCAACTTACCCTAGAAATGGTCATATTTTTCTTAACATCTTGTGGTTTGTAAACAAATAGAATATAACCAAACATCATCCCCACTAGGTAGGCCGCGAGGCGGTTGTGGCTTGTTATGTACATCTCATTGAACACTAAGTCATTTCGGTAGTCCCTTAGAACACTGGAAAATGAAACGGCTCTTGTGAAAATGTATCTCGTCGTTACCAATTTGGTGGCAATATAGGGAAGGGACTTCTTTTATACTTTAATTTTCCGTAAAAGCAAACAATTATTACTGACGTCACGACATGAATCCCCTAAAATTGCTTCCAGCTAAAAATAAATGTATTTGTCGCAGGTAAATTGTCAAAGCCGGGAAATAATAATTTCACAGATTTTGTCTATCGTCCCCATTTCATATAATGTCACGGACCAATTTTAGTTAAATTATAATTTCACGAGGCACATTTAATTAAATTATGAATCAATAAGTTTTTGACAATTTCACTACATGAGCATTGAGATTGTGAAAGGGCAACTTGATTAGTCTGATTTTAATGTAAATTTTTTTTAAACCACAGATTAAGTAAACTTTGAGTAAACTACTAAAATTTAAATATAACAATATCTCGTTGTCTCAGTACATACATACATATATAAATATACTCACACCTGTCTCCCAGAGGGGTAGGCAAAAACCACAGATTTCTCCCACGATTCTGACACACCTCTTTCGCCTCTTCCACATCCATTAATCTAATCATACAAGCTCTTCTATTCCGGGTCCTTTTGACATTGCTCTTTTTCAATATCTCGCCAATTTTGTCAGCAACTTTAAGCTCTACCTTCGACTTGCGGACCATTAATTTATTTCTTCACTTTACATTCATTCATCCTCTCTACAAGTCCAAACCACCGAAGCATTCTGTTTTCATTTTAGCCACGGCATATTCTTTCAGGCCGCAACGATCCCATATTTCGATATTTTTCACTCTATCATTCAATGTTAAACCATACATTTTCGCATTTCCACTGCATGAGACATTTGATAAGTAAAGTAACTTCACTCCACATTCATGCTCTTTTAAATAATTTAAACAACTGTCAATAAATAGATAAAGTAGCCACGGTGACGCTTATACGCGTCCTTGTCTAACTCCTCTAGAGATGTTAAATCAATCAAGAATCTTTGCATACAACTTGCCAACAATACTAAGTAGACTTATTATTAACGGTAGCTTTTGCAGTCCTGGTATAAAACTATTCCTGTGTATAGCGAGACGATGACATCTTTGCACTAGTCAACTTGAACACAACTACTCATCCGGCGCAGATTAAAGAGCCAGTAAAGCAGGCTACCCACTATGCCATCTCTTCCTCTTAGCATCTCTATTGGTGCTCTATCATACCCAGCCGCTTTCCCAGCTTTCATACCTTTCATTGCCTGTACAATTTATTCTATACTACTTATTACGCTTTCTTCATCGTTGTCTATTTCGCGACTATGTTGAGGAGTCATCTCTCATTAGCAAAGAGGAGTCTTAGCAAGATCATGTCTTTAAATTTGAATATTTAACGATTGTATATACATAATTATTATTTTTTTCTCTCTTTTTAGAAATTTTTGAATTTCGTGTTATTAAATATTTGTGCACATATAAATATATTTATAAATGATATATAAATTTTAATTTTATTATATTGTTAAGTAATTTGTGTTAACTGTCTGTCTAGATTTATGTGTATGTTTGGATTGTTAATGTTAACTAGTTTTTTGTAATTTCTATTGATGCTAATATTTTCTGATGATGCTGTGTTCACCTGTCATTGATGGCAACACCAGAACAAGACCCAATGTATATCTTGTTATGTTGTTTGTGTTGACATTGTTGGTGTACCTTTTTTATAAATAAATAAATAAATGTCTTCTTCTGGATACACCACAAACTTCGGTGGCTATATATCATACCAACTTTTAACTATTTCCAAAACTCCTCTGTATCATTTTCATCCCTTTCGTTCAAATAATTTAAACTATCTTTAAGTTTCTTCTGATATTAATTCTTGACATTGTTATCCTGCAATCTTTCAACCTTAATTCTCCCTTACATAGTTATAGCCACTTTTGGTCAATGACAACAACACTTGAACAGACCATTCATCCGGCTCATTTCCAGATAATGATCCGTTCCAACGTTTGAGCCTAGTGTCACGCTAGTGTCTACAACTCTGTTTTTCAATCTTTCATCAACTATCACAAAATCTATCATATAGATGCATCCCTTTATCTCGTATACATGTCTTGTAACTAAACATGGTGTTGGTCACAGAAAGGTTTCATCAAAACGAAAATTTAATAAACTTTCACTATTTTCATTCGTTCTTTCATCTCTAAACATTCCAAGCACACTTTCAAGTCCGTTTCGTTTGACACCTACCCATCCATTACAATCCCCTAACAATAATATCGTCTCATTCTCCTAACATATCGAGAATCTCTCTCGTTTACATCCTTTCCCATATCTCGTACAGTATACATACACCCAACATATATAGCCTAGTCAAACCCTCTTTCATTCTTAACCAAAGTTACCTTGGACTCACGCAATAATATTCATTTACAAATTGGCCTATTTGCTCCGAGAGGATAATACCTACGCCCTGACAGTCCCGATCGTGTGAATCTACACCCGACTAAAAGGCAGTATATGGGCCACACCACTCCCTTTCCTCTTTTTCTCACTCACACAATAAAGGATTGTGAAGCTTCTGAAGACTCAGGAATATAGCCTCCAGCTCACCTCACCCCCCGTGTACCACCATCTGCCTACCCCTTTGCCCGGGACCCCTCGCCCGTTTTAGCTTAGTCCGCCGAAGACGTTATCAGCAAAAAGGCTTAACGTGCTGTATCCGTAATATACATTACCGTCCGCATATGGGACGTAAAAAATAAATTGTTATTGGAGATATTTTTTAAGTTTTAATTTTAAAAATTTTAGACTATATCAAAGTAATTACTTTGAAAGAGTTATAGAAGCATCTAATAAAAATAATGATAAAGGTACTTACGCAACATTAAACATATATAAGGGTGGGAACTTGTATAGCACAGTGTACACTCCAGGTGAAACCAACGCTGCAATGAAAGTAGCTGCAAATGTGAGATAGCTTGCTCGTCTACTTTTGTTGTAGAGGTAGACCAAAGCGGTGCCAACAATAGAGAAGTGGAAATCACAATTTATACTCCAAACCACTGGGTAGCACTGAAAATTGAATTTTCTTGTAAATGTACAAACTGATTTTATTTTGACACTATAATAGTTACTAAAAAAAAATATAGTTATATTAAAGAATATATTCTATCGCTCTAAATTCTTGAAAAAAAAAACCTTAAAATGCTCATGTAAATTATGGAATCTATTAATCGTCGTCAGAATTTTCATATCTAAACACCATGGATAACGCCTGGCCTTATTAAATGCATGTTGTATCGATATAATAATCGTCTAAAAGCTCACGAATTACCTGATAACTCAATCTTTGAAATCATAAACAATAGATATAATTAGATCATTCTGTCCTAATCTTTTAAAAATCTTGAAAATGCAATATCAAGGTGTGGCGCGTGATTAAAAATAAATGTGAATTCTAAAAAAATAAAATACCTGCGGATGAATTGCTTCACTCAAGCTCTACAAGCGTCTTTAAATATTTTTAACGCAACTTTTTCAAACGGGTGCGCTTTGCTGATAAAGGATGAGCTTGGCCCCTACAGCACCGGTACTAGACCCTTGTAGGCGTCAAGGTAATCCTATCCTATTATTGTAAAAACAATTAATACACGATATATTTTGACTCCTACTGTGGATTTTTTTTTTATTATTTATATGCTCCATATCTATAAATAATTAAATGCCATACAAAGGTAATAATAAAAAATATATTTATTTGAATCCTATTATTGTGCAATTTTTAGGTAAATTAAAGCATATATTAGAAAACATCTAAATTAGAACTCATCCCTAATGAAAGTGCGCCAGGAATAGTTGGCCTGAATAATAAACTAATAAAAAATATGTTAATCCCACCTATTCGAAAAGAGGCGAAGGGTTCCTCGATAAGTGCGAGCAAAATGGGTCGTTCCGGCACACTTATTAATTTAGCTTCTAATCCTGACACTTAAGGAATATTTTGCATTAAAGAAATTTTAGATTTGACAGCTTTAAACTAAAATCAAAACCTTTTCTGCTTTAGACTCTGCTTTATTGTTTAACAAACAATTCAGTTTCAGCAAAAGAAAATCAACTTAAGACGCTCTAATCAATTCTAACAAGTGCTCTGCGGAATACTGCAAACTTAATCATTCTTACCATATTTTCTCTATCAATGTAATTATTGAGCATGAGAAGGCTAAGCCACCAATTTTTCCTGCAAGCATTCAATTCACGGTTCACTGCTTTCGACCACAGTGGACCAGAGCCCATATACTGGACTATTGTGGTCGCAGGAACCAGTAATGCAGCTAAAGTTGTTGCTAATCTGTAATCAAAGAAAAAGATCGGTAAATAATTCATTGTTTTCCTCTCGTTCATCGTGCTTCAACTACTTCTTACATCGGAGAAAGTTTCGCAGACCAAGTTTTCACTCATAACATTACCATAAGGGTGAAAAATGTATCTACGCAATTTTCTCAACTAGCTGGCTTTTAAGTATTGTGAAAAAGTGTATTTGTAGGTAAGTCTATATTTAAATTATAAACTAACATATATCTCGATAAATAATAAACAGTTACTGTTATGCAACTCTTGCGAAAAAAATCGGTGTAAGTGTAATAACATTTAGAATATACAATAGAATAGAACATCCTTTTATTTATCTAAAAATTGCACAATAATACTTATAATAGTATTACCTTGATGCCTACAAGGGTCTATGTACTGGTGCTATAGGCGCCAAGCTTTTCCCTTACAGGGATTTTACATTTAAAAAAAAACAATACAATAAATAAACAAAAAGAGAATACAGCTTAACTTATAATAAATAAATAAATCAAGGGCATGTGAGAAGGTAGGTCTGTGTGAAGAGTGAGGATGAGAATGAGGGTGTGTGGGTAAAAAAAGGGGTGTATGTTAGTGTGTGTGTTTCTCTACGACCAAGGTCTTGGGATCCGTATAATTACTGAGGGAGTATGTTTAGTTTGTGTGTGTGTGTGTATGTGTCTGTCATTTAAAATTCATTTATGTTTATGTGGGGGGTAATAGTAATAATTATAAATAAGGGAATAAGTTCAAAAATATAACAATAAAGGTTTACTTTTGAGGCATTTACTAGAAAAATCAAACTAAGTGCAGACCTGAAATATCGTTTAACAAGTTGTTTTCCTAAGTTTCGCACAGTAATTTCCTTCATTGCAAAGCATGTGGTCACCAAAAGTAATCCTGACATCATGAAGAACGTGTCCACCGCTAGGTCTGAATGTAACAACCATGAAATATGCATTTGTTTCAGGAACTGAAAAACGAAACAAAGAATTTTTCAATCACATTTAAACTTGTGAATGTGTAAATAAAAGAGCATGCTGAGGTCAGTATCTTTGGACTTTTGCACGTACTGCATTTTACGGTTTTTTAATGTTAAAATACATTACAGAATTCCTCATACTGTAGATATATAAAATGGCGTTTTAGAGATAAAAGAAACCGTGCAGAATAGGCCATGCATGACGACACTGTGACAGTACCTGTTCCAAGTATAAATTCAGGAAATATAAGTAGGAAAATATAACATCGAGAAACTTAGTCAAAAAAAAAAACAAAAAAAATATGATCACTGTGAACATGTTCCGTTGGTATTTTGTAACATCATAAGATTTTCCCGGAATCCTATTGTTATTCCGCATCTACATCCAACTTGTGGACGGTAGAGAGGGCAGATGGACAGACACCGAGGCTTCGCTATAACAGATTCTGTTTTTTGAAGGAACCTAAGAAACTGAGCAAAGTATCAAAAGTACCTTTTCTAATTCCACCCCATCACCAATTGCAGATCCAGTTAAAAAAAACACTTCATGTAGCAACACTACCATAGCAGACGTTATGAATCGTATGCCATTCAATACTTTCAATTCTTGACCATTAGTATCGGTCAGCTTTTTGAAATTTCCAGATACAGAAAAACAGCTTGTGATTTCTAAATAACTTGAAATGGTTTTAGAGAGACGAATCCTGTTGTAGATGTACGATGAGATTATGATAACGCATAGTAAACATGCCACGAGTCCACTGAAAGAAAAAAATCCATAATTAAAAAAATAATTTAACATTCACTCGAAACCAGTGAGATTATAAAGTAATAAAAGTGACCAAACAAAACGATTAGGATAGTCTAGTTTGTGACGATTTTCTGCTTATGACGATGTATTCTGGTTTACAACAAAAAAAAAATGTTTCAAGTCATATATTATTTTTCAGGAAATAAAGCGATGGTGAATTTTAGATAATATAACGGCGACGCAAATTTTCTTGTGTCGTCATAAAGTGGTTTTCAAATTACAAACGAAAAACAGAAAAACACAGACAATAACACAGTAACATTTTAGTACTGTACTTAAAGTATAGAATTCTTTTTACATCACAGTTTTGTTTCGTTTATCATAACATTCTTCTGTTTTTTTTTTATTATTGATGATGATGACTTAACAATCTCTTGTGGCAATCTGTGTGTTTTTTTTTTTTTATTAAGGCTGTTGTAGCCACCAACGACCTTAACTCGACTTGTTTCGGTACAAATATCGACAGAAACTATATTGAAATAAAGTTCATATCATCGCGTACTGCATTACGTCGCTGGGTCTCGGGAAAGTTTTAATTTGTTTCTTGGCATACTAATTAATTAAATCGGACCCTGTTTTGGTATTTATGCTAATTATGTATTTATAAAGTTCTTTTTTTTCTCAGAATATACCCCATACTCGAAAAATTGCTCTTTTATTTTAAATTATACTAAGTTGACTTAAATTTAGTTAACATCGCAATGTATTCGGCTCCTGGAGCACAATATAAACTACTCTAGGAGCCAGTCGCTCAAACTTCATGGACAAAATAAAATTTTTGTTCATATATTTTTTTTAATCATATTTTTCAAATTTTTACTTAATTAAAATCTAAGTAAAACCCGACTTTAATTGTGGCCTTCTCGGATACCAGCTAGTTAAGTTTAGTTCTAAGATAGTAATAGCCATTCGCACGCGGCTCCTCTCACCCCAAGATAATTCTTTTTCTCAGCCAACTGCACACAAGTAGTGCTCGGTTTTTATACATTTTAATAATGCCTGTTCTTCACCAGTTTCATAAACTTCTGCGATCTAAAATCATTCATGATATAATAAGCAGTATATATCACAATTCTGTTACAAAATTTCAGTATTTGCAAAATCATTCTTCATTATTCTAAGTAGGCTAAGTTTTTTAGCCTTGCGTTTTTGCGGATGTTTTATATGACATAAGTAGGTACTTACAAAAACAAGTAATCACCGATGGAGTAGCGATGATTCCCTTCCGCTTCCTCACAAGACTCTATATTTATTGTAGCCTCGCTTGTACCGAAATGGCTGTGTTTGAACAATTTGGACACAAATCTTTGTACAGATTGCGGGTGACAAGATGCTGGGACACAAATACCCCATGTTATTAGGTTTAAATCTTGTCCAAAACCAGTTGCTGTCTGAAACATAAGGAAAGCCATGAGAATAATGAAAATAGACAACGTGTTGCTGTTGAATGCTTTTCATTATTATATTTTTTCACAAAGAAAAATTTATTGTAAAACATTACAAAATTAATAAAATAAAGAAAAATTTACATTAATTTTAGTACCTAGAAGGTGCCTACAGGTATGTCAAGTAAAATATGCTAGCCAGATTGCCATCATCGCTCAGTAAGGTAACCAAAAAGCTTATATAAAGATTTATATGTTTTTCTAAAATGAGCTTATGCTACAGCGTCTTAAAAAGTGAAAATTAAAAATAATTTGGGTAAGTGCGAGTTGGACTCGCGCACAAAGGGTTACACAATACGGGTACGGAAGATCTAAAAGTTTAAAGCGAAAAAAACAAGCCGCTGAAATGGTAGCGCCTGACAAACAATTAGTAAGGAATCCTTATATCTTAACCGCTATATTTTTCCTGTAACCTTATCATGATTTTTTTCATATTTTTCGGTCCTCTTGTTTCGGAGATAAAGGAGGGACATAAAAACGTTAAACAATGCTACTTTTTGGAGTTTTTAGGGTTCCGTACCGAAAGGGCAAAACGGAGCCCTATTAATGAGATTCTGCTGTCCGTCTGTATATCTGTCTGCGTCTGTCTGTCTGTCTGAGTCTGTCTGTTTGTCTATCCGTCCTTATGTCATGCATCTCTAGCTCTTAGAAGGAATGAGATAAACACCAGAAAATTTGATAAGTTATGTAGAATGTTAACCCAAAATATTATTTGTTTTTTATTTTAAAACCGAATATTGAATTAGACATGTAACTAATTTATTTTTCATGGGGGCCTCATACATGGAAATGGAGGAGAATTTTTTTAATTTTCTTACCTTGGCTTGTGGTGTGTCATTTTTTAGAGCTCAATAGGGTATAAATGTTTTTTTTTTTTTCAAAAATAAAGAAATGAGGGCTGTCAAAGTCGTAATTTTTAGACCATTCTTGCTACGGGGTCTGGAATAAATGCTGTATTTAAACAACAGATACTATAAACGCCGATTTATGATGTACATTTAGGGTTACGTACCCGAATACTCCTTCGATCCTTTTGC
The DNA here is from genome assembly GCA_934047225.1 of Ypsolopha sequella. Taxonomy (NCBI): domain Eukaryota; kingdom Metazoa; phylum Arthropoda; class Insecta; order Lepidoptera; family Ypsolophidae; genus Ypsolopha; species Ypsolopha sequella. The sequence goes on from OW203991.1 coordinate 13,322,988, forward strand.
CATAACAACACATTAATAAAACATCGAGACCTTACTCTATGGTATTTAAGATATTATAATACTATACAATGCCTTCCCAAATTATATTAAAAACAACGTCATACAGTACATTTATCAAAATATAGAAAAATTACTTTATAGAAAAAAGTTATTATGGTATAAATGAATTTTTCAATAAAAATAAATAATTTCACCAACCCATTTTTTTAATTTAGATATATTTAAATAATATAAATTTAGAAACTATAGTGGATAGTAAATAATGTATTATTGTAACCATTAATAATGTATATAAGTAAAATTATGAAACAGGATAGAATACTAAAAATATGTACACAATATAATATTATCAATTAATATTGAAGCATATTCAGTAATAAAATAATATATAAGTTGCTGTTGTCCTTACAGGACGTCAAATTTTGTATATTTTCTTTATAATGTACCATCTAAGATAACAATGTGTCACGCAATAAACTTAAATTTTCAGTTTGGTTTCATAAATTTTGTAAGTAATCTTCTTCTTTGCGTGTCGATGGCATCAAATTATTATTATTTTAAACCTTTCCGGACCAGAAAGAGGCCACTTTTATGGCTCTGTCATTGGCCTCAAAAAGATCGGTCATCGCACAGGTGGTCGGGCACGATGGACATGACAGTCATGACGTGAGCCATGGTTTACTGGGTGGCTCCGCAATCGCAGCTTCCATTATTTGAGAAGCCCCATTTGAGCGGCCAACCTGGGTGCACAGGTTTCCAAATAGGCCACGGGTAGGTTATGACAATTTCTGTTTAAATTACAGACATCTTACTCGCACATGACCGGTTTTTTTTGTATGGGGAACCCCCTTGTATATAAATTATTTTTATTTTATTATTTACCGTGATAAAGGCCGTAGTAAAATGTATTCTGTGAAAATTTTAACCGGCTATCTATAACGGCTGGAGCTATAGTGTAGACCCCTGAGACAGAACAACGGACGGACTGACAGACAGACAGATAAATAAATAGCGGAGGCCTATTAATAGGGTCCCGTTTGGCACCCTTCGCGTGTACGGAATCCTAATAATAGGTGAGGTTTTAATCAGACTTTCCAGGGACTTCCGTAAAATGTATGAGGACCCCACTTGGGTTTTAATTTAATTTGATTTTTAGTATTTGCCTAGTATAGTGACACGTATTCGGTGAAAATGTCAACTACCTCCTTATTACGGCTGAAGCTGTAGACGGCTGTGTGTGACAGACGGACGGACGGACATACAGACAGACAAACAGGCAGACGAATGGACAGCAGCAGTTACTTTCTCTACTGTGGCATTATTTTGGACACACATGAAAAATTACTGCAATTTTTATAGAAACCAAAAAATATACAAATTTTACTTACGTGTATGTAATCGTCAGCCACTCCATATGGATCAAACACCTGGTGTTCCACCGCTCTTCTACTTTCACGGGATTGCCTCTGTATCTTGATATTAGCTAAACAGTACTGGGTGCGGAGTTCAGGGTTTGTAGTCCATGAAGTCAGGCACTGATCGTAGTTGCCCAGCTGGTATTGTGACCCATATAGACTACCCACTGGTTTGATATCCATGGAGTCCCAAACTGTTAACAATTTCGATTTTAGTAACGCAAAGCTTTCTTTTTACGCCACACTATAATTCACTTTTAATTACGGTAACAATAATAAATAAATATATATCCTTTATTGTACACACAGAAAACTAAACCAGAATTACAATTTTTGGGTTGGATTTAGTATCGTTTGGCAGTTGTATGGGGGTGAAAGTGGTTAAAGCTGGTAGAGGTGGGGTCCCCGATTATAACGCTACCACACTTATTAAAAGGTAATGCACATTTTTCGATAAATTAATAAAATTTTTATTGTTTCTAACCTCAAATCAGGTAAAAAGCGAAAACGGAACGTTAAAATGGGTGTTTGACAACCAAATCTGTCCTAGTTTATTGTCTGTGGTGTAAAATATTGTGCAATATCGATGAAACGGAACGCAAAAAAAAACTGCTTCATGTATTACTGTCATTCTTAATTCGTTTATTCGTAATTTGGTTTGTTTGTTTTTACCTAGAAATCCTGCTCAAAAGGAGGTAAGTGTACCCCCACTTCATGGGTAAAATAGGTTAAATCTGTTTCAAAACCGAATCAGAGCACCCCGACTCTATACAGTCTTGTGGCTACTACCCCTAAAGTGTATATAAAAAGCCGAAGGCGCGAAGGGAGGGCAGCCCCCACCCGCTGTAATAAAGCTTAGGCACCTGTGTGAGCCGTAGCGGCCTTCGGCGACCAACAAGCCGAAGCTGCGGAGGCGAGCACGGGTGCCTGTGCTTTGTTACGCAAGGGCGAAGGGGCTGCACTTCCCGCAGCGCCGTGTAGTCGATGCAGAAGTGAATTTGTGATATAAAAATGACTTCAGTATTGATCGGTACAAATGGTTCAAAAATTGACTTCTGCACTGGTAGGTTCAAGGTTTCTGGTAGGTTCAAGGTTAAAAGTTAGGTTCAAGGGGTTTATGCACTCCCCCCTTATAAGGAAGTTCTTCCATCTCCCCCCACCTTTACTTTAAAAATATAATCTGAATTTGTTGATTATAACCTCAAAAAAGTAAAAAATTAAATATAAAAAAAACGGTTCATTACCTTTTAATGGGGGGGATACCAGGGGGTAGGGGGTCATGACCCCCTCCCCCCTTCTCCGCCTGCCAAACGATACTAAATTTTTACCCTTTGACGTGTTCTATAGACCCCCAGGAACATTCATCCTCATTACTCTTTGCATAACCTCAGAAAATGAGAACTTTAGGGGCGCTTGAGTTTAATTTTTTTAAATAATATTCACGAAGACGAGCTAACCTCGATAAGAGGATTATTCAGCCGACCGAAAACTAACAGTACTTTTTTGTGATGGAAGGTAGTAATGAAATGTCAGCAGCAAGCATACAACTGTAATATATCACTACAACTATGTACCTAATATTCAACCGGCGGCACGCCCACCTGACTATATTTACACGAACCATTTCAAGTCAGTTTGGACTCCATATAACTCAGTACCTATTTGATATACACTAATATCTAATAATAATAAGGTGCTATCCTTCCATAGACCCAGATCACAAAATAACCACTAATTGTTTAATAACATTACATAAAAAATTAATTAGTGGTTATTTTGTGCCCAGATATCCAGTCCACTAGCACCTCAACCCAATATCCTAGTTTAATTTGTTTTCATTCCTTACAATAGTCCTACACAGACCGGGCGTTGTCCTTGGGTGCAGTCCTAAAATCGGGATAAACGTCGGTTTGTGTCACTTCATATTTGAATCTGGGGGCACGGCAAGTTGTTGTGGGTAAAGCTAGAAGTCTGAAATTTTAGTTACCAAGAGTACTTACTAAACCTATTTCTGCCCCCAAATAACAAGTTTGTACCTATAAACTGCTGCCGTTAATTCGAGAGAATGATGACAGATGGAGTGTGGCGATATCTCGAAAAAATACTACAAGTCAACAAGAGCTTCTTCACGACAAAAATAAATAAAGGCACGTTAAAAAAATATCAACGGTACAACAAATGGGACGAAATAAATCTAAATCATGATTATTTAAACTTTTTTTATAAATAAAAACCCTGGAATAGAATATATATACGATCTTATTATTTGGTAAGGTATATCAGTTTTATAATACGACAACACTGCCTTACACCGCAGATATTATAAACCTTTTTCTGAAATGTTGATTCAAAAAGTCGAGGATTCATACTGCAGGCATTATGATTGCTGATTTGACAGAAATAACTTGACACATTTTATTGATTAAACAAATAACTTCATTCGGCTTCTTTGTCCTCGAATGTTATTTACATGCGATCCGTGTTTGTGTATTAAATTATTTGATTTGTAATTATTTTTAAAATTTTCGTTATTTTAGTAGGTAGTATTTTTATCAAAATTTACATTTTACTTGGTTGACTGGCACTAAGACATAAAATGGACCCGCAACCGGGCTTTTCAAAAAACACGGACGCAAACTTTCTTTCACCGAGAAAGAAAAGAACACGTCGTGCAATAGTTCCTGGTGAAAAAGAAATTATTCTTAACGTATACAAGAACGTGGTGAAAAATTGGCCGAAAGCACCCGAATTATGGGCTATACTGCTGCCTGTATTGAAAAGGTGGTTGCAATGACTGGAGTATCAATGGCAACTATATATCGCATCATAAGAGAATATAAAGCAATGAAAATAGATACAGAGTCTTAATTCAATATGATTTCCGCTACATCAATAAAATGACAACCTCTATATAAGGTTCTTAAATTCAAGTGTACAGAGTATCGCTAATAGACAACTTTTCGCCAAAAATAATATTTTTTGCGCTTTTTTTTTACTTTTACGTAGAAATTGAGTCAGCTGATTCAATAAGTTTTGTACTAGGAAGTGGAAAATATATACGACAAAAATACTTTTTATTAACAAATGGGACCTTTTAACGATATACAATCTACCCTAAAATCATCATGATAAATATAAAATATTGAAATGCAAAACAGTAAAAAAAAAGGTTTTATCCCCTGACATTTGCAAACGTCACCATTCTCTCGAATGAACGGCCGGAGTTTAGTTGGTTACGAAATATCTCAAGTCAAAGTTCCCTTATCTTGTCACTGACTGACTGACCTATCATCTTAACTCTAAAGCTGTTCTAGCAGGCCTACGAACTTGAAATTTTGTATGGGGTTAGTGTTAAGTGTACATTGCTAAAAAAAATATGTTATTTGCGGTTGGTAATTTAATATTTCCGTACAAAGTGTATGTTTCCGGCTGCATCTATAAATTTGTTTGACACAAGATGGCGTTGGTGGTATGCTGCTTTGCATTAAAGACATTTACCACGACAAATTCTACCTCGTCACACTAGATGGTAAAAACTGTAAAAAAATGTATATCCACCTTTATCTCCGAAAATAGAGCAAGTACTAAAAATAAAAAATTAAACCGGTAATAATAGATCTTTACATATAAAATTGCCAAAATATTCTTACAGATTCATGAGTTCATTCTTTCTATATTTAAATGGCTATTTCAATTATTTGTTATTGTTTGAAAGTTGATTTCAACATTTTATTTGACATTATTTTGATTATAAAAAATATATCTTCAAAAACATTTCTTCCTAAATGCCATCCATTTCTATGATAAGATTCGTAATATTTTTTTACAGCTGACACTTTTCAGAAATTAAATTAATGTTGCTGTTAGCTTAATGTTGTCTCATTCATACACATAAGAAATCACATAATTTGGATTTGTCATTCCTAAAAAAAATGCAACAATGTTAGTACTGAAAATTGAGTTTCCTTTAAATTCGCTATAGAAAACGGCAATTTCTTATGTAAAGACCTAATATTTAAACATAAATAGGATACTGTTATCTCAAGATATTATTGGGGGCCGACCTGGACCCGGCACAGTTGATACTCAACTGACCCGAAGTATATCTTGAGATAACAGTATTTAACGGGACACCTGACGCTATAACATTAACAACACCAGATTTTCAAGGGTTCATTGGAGTTAACTAGGTCTCTCCTCACATTGAAGAAAATATATTTGATTTATCGATCTTTTATCTAAGGATTCCACATATAAACAATGTTTTAAGATTAATACTTTGGTCAAAAAAAAATGTCTTCACCCTCTTTTTTTTGGTTTTCAAACGTTCGTTTCAAAAACGCGGTTAAGAGATCAACTTGATTTTCTTTTATAAAATAGGCAATAGAAATATGAAGGGATGTTACTTAAATCCAATATTTTTTTCCCTAAAAAATATTTCAGTATTAGCTAAAAACACACCAATTTGTTGTTTCGCTGCGTGATCACTATTATTACGCGTCCAAGAACAAGAGGCCAAAGAGCCAACATATAATTGCCGCTATGAAAATAAAATGAGATCTTTGCCATTAGACTTATTGTGCTGGACGGGTAGTAAAAAAACGTTGCTAGGGTATGCCATCCTCTTAATAGTATTTATATTAAATTTATGATATCTATCATTACCTATTTATATTAAAACAAAAAAACATTAATAAAAGCTTTTACAGTGTATTTAATTTTAAAACATCATATTTAAATAATATTTTTAGATTGGTAGATAATTATAATACTTACCCCATGTTGCCCAAAGTGTGAAATTTTGAACATTTTGTAGTAACGATAATGTTTTCTCTTTACAGAGTGTTTCACTTACATCCCAGGTCTCATATTTTATTTCATCTATTATTTCATCCAAATATGCGTATTGTTTTGTTATTCTATTTGCATCATCAAAACCCGCACATATATTGACTACAAAAGGAATTTCACTCGTAAATAAAGAACTAAAAAGAATACTTAGAAAAACAAATTACTAGAAGAAAACTTACGGAAACAAAAAAATATAATAATTGTTTTTAAACAGACGCAGCCCATATTTTTACAAATTTTCATAATTATATTTTATTTTGTTTCAAAATATGATTGAGAACATTAATACTTGCACCGTGAGCGATGGTTACTCAAATACTGTGTCTGATCTAATGTTATTTTGTAACATTATATTGGTATTATTATTATTATTAATGAGTAAAGAGTATGTCACATCTACACACTACGTGGGTTCATTCATTTTCATGAGTAGAAAAGGCAATATCTTTTTTTTTGTGCAGCCGCTTACATTTCAAGCTACCTATGTTTATGTGATTTTACTAGTTATTCTGTAAGTTGGATGCAGCCACGATCTGGATTGCGATCTATTGTTCTATATCTATTCATAAAAACTCAGAATAACTTCCAGCCAAGTAGACAAAAAGAAAAACGTCTAAAAACACCTTTATTGCCTTGAAATACGGCGACGTAGGGCCATTCTATAACTTGGCAAATCTTAACTTTATTATTACCTTGTTGATCCCTGCAATTTTAACCTTTACTTTACCTATTTAGTTCATTCTTAAGCTAGTAATTTGCTAATAAGCGGAATTTAGTTATTGTTAGTTGACATTATGGTGTTTTAATTTATGTTGTTTTTATTGTTTAACTGTTTAGTCAAATTGTTGTTTTTACTAAATTTGGACAGCATTTACTGTTTATATAAATTCAACGTCTAGGTCACACACTTACACTTGAAAAACCATTAAATGAAAATGTAGATTACTTACAACAATTTATGCATGTATCCATAACTCATAACTTAAAATATTTTTGTTGTTATGAAATTAGACGAGATGTTTAGTTGCTTTTAAATGGAGATGTGGGTAGGCGCTTATAAAACCGAGTAAAGTGATAATAACTCGCACGAATGAGTAGGTACCTACTATAATTAGTCTTATTTTAAACTAGTCATAAGCATATGTAGCAAAACCTACTTACTGTATGAAAGAAGCCTAGCTACCCATTGGACAAAGAATTCTAGCTTTGGAGCCAGGAACCAACAACGGTAACATTTATTTCTTTTTTCAATTACGAGTTTTAACGTATTGGAGTTAGAAATTAATATTCCATGGTACTTATTCTTCTTCTAATTATGGAAGAAGTAAATAGTGACCACCACTTAATTAATATTCTATGGTACGTTTTCTTGATCCTTTTCCTCTTGGTACTTATGGTACTTACAAAGACGCATGTGTCAGAACTTGTGTATCCGATTCATATACGGACTGCGCAAATATGATCACGTCTCCGACTTTCGATGCAGGTTGAAGTGGCTCCCTATTCGTCTTCGCAGGAACTTACATATTCTTTCCCATTTATATAATGTTCTTCACAATCCCGTCTACCCCAATTATTTAAAAGAAAGAGTTGTCCTTCGTACTGACCGTAGCAACAGAACGCTTCGCTCCTGTCACCTTTTCGATCTGGCGATGCCTGCCCACACCACTGATCGTTTCACCAAATCCTTCACGGTCAATGCTGTTCGACTCTGGAATGAACTTCCGCAAACCCTCAAAGATCTTCCTTCTGTGTCCTCTTTTAGATACAACTTGAAAAAATTTTACCCTTCATCTCTCTGCTCTCTGAATGACTTACTGACTAAGCTACTGTTTGTCTGTATATATGTATCTATGTATTTATGTATGTATTTGTATGTAGTATATTTTTATGTTTATGTTATAGGTTTAAAATAACTTTAAAATATTGTTATGCACTGATTAAGTTAAATTTTCAAGATAAAAATGTTTTTATGTTTTCCCAAGGTTGACTGGAAGAAATTTATTTTAGGAATAAGTCCGCGCTTGCCTTCTATCTGTTCTTTGTGTGTATCTTGTCTTCTTATTTGTGTGCAATAAAGTGTTTATTCATTCATTCATTCATGTGATTAAATTTATTTTTATTATTGGGCAAAACATGTGGGGCAAAAAATATATTCTCGATTATACATAGCAAAGTTTGAATATTCAATAAGAAATTATTACAACACTTGAACATTTTTATCATTTTGGAGTATACAGAAATTTAATCATAACAAATTTTTCGTAGTATCGGTATGTTACGACACTGCTTTTTAGTACAGTAACTGTAGTGCATTTGTGTTTCGCCTGAAACGAAAAAAAACGTTATTGGGTTTAGTGACATTCAACCCAATCGTTTAAAATTCTGTTAATAGCTTTCGGTAGGAAGTTAAATATTTTGAAATCAACTTCATTTATTATAAAATATCATTAAATTGTTGAAAATACACTACTATAATTTTTATAGGCACCAGTTTATAGATGTTAGGTTACATACGACTAAAATGGTTTTAACTTTTTAACGACCCCTACAGAAGATGAGTTTATTAAACTCGTTAGACGTCAGTTGCTGATTCGTGGCTTTCAAATAGTGACAAAAAACCTGTTAGTCAACAAATAAATTAAAAAACATTTCTGCCAGTATGGAGTCAGCGTCGACCAGCTTGGTCACACGTAGTGCAGTGCTGGACGACTGCCATATCAAGCCTACCTTTATGAAGTAATTTGACGGACTCTTTTCAGTGTCACCGTCCCAGCCATCCTTGATCCTCAAGGTCACACTGTCCCTGTCCCACATTAATGCGATTGCCATCACGGGGCTACTCCCCGGTCCCCAAAAATTTATTTGCACAGCCTCCAAAATTATTAAATTTTTATTAAAATTACAATTTCTTTTTCGGCGCCTCCAAAAGATTAATTGTACATAATATATGCATAACAGGACGAACACGTTATTTAACTGAAAGGTGGACATTTTGAATATTTTGACTTTTGAATCAATTCAATCTAGAGTCATAATTCTCCCTATTCCTTACTCTAAGGCCGCTAGACAAACGTTAGCAGGCGCGTGTTAGCATGGTAGAGTGAGAGAAAAATTTGCAGAAAGAAATGCAGTTTGTTTGTTAATTAGTAATAGTTTTTTATTTTTGGAAAACAATTTTAATCATAAGATTATTTAAAAATAAAAATGTGATAATTAAGGCTGATTAACTTAAGTGTAACAATTATTTTAAAACTAGATTGTTTAACTTTCAGTTATATTGCTAGTCGTATAATATACCTTATAGCACGGTGTGACCTAAACTCGCACTTAAGTAACGCTATTCCGTGACTTAAGACCCTCCCTAAATTGTAGAGATTTTGCATATATATGCCGAGTCTATTACATACTTGATCAATGTAAAATTTAAATTTATATTTTTTCAGACCTTTATCTTAACAAGACAAAGCCTAAATAGATAATTTTCACTCAATAGATAGTATTTTTGAAAATTATACTTTTTGAAATTTTTCTCTAATGCGAAAAACTCAGAGGACGAAAACATATTTTATTAAAATATGCATAGAAAAAAATAAACCAAATTAATTGTTTTTAATTGTAATTTTAATCAATTTTAATTTTGAAATCAGCCACTTTCTGAATCATTATGTGCGCAATTTTGTGCACGTGATTTTCAACTTTATTGAAGTCGGTCTCATCTTAAGTAGCCCAATACTACTTTAATAGACTTTGTTTAGGTCACGCGTGCTATAAAACAATAATAACACCTCTTGAATTAAAACACTTGTACTTGTAGTTTCACTTTATTTGTGTTAACTCCCAACCGGTTTCGGACTTTACTCCATTTTCAAGGGAAGATCTTAATTAAAATATTTTACATGACTCCAGGCACTAGCTCTGAGCAACGTAAACAACGTAAACTCAGAGCTAGTGCCTGGAGTCATGTAAAATATTTTAATTAAGATCTTCCCTTGAAAATGGAGTAAAGTACGAAACCGGTTGGGAGTTAACACAAATAAAGTGAAACTACAAGTACAAGTGTTTTAATTCAAGAGGTCTTAATTAAAATATTTTACATGACTCCAGGCACTAGCTCTGAGCAACGTAAACAACGTAAACTCAGAGCTAGTGCCTGGAGTCATGTAAAATATTTTAATTAAGATCTTCCCTTGAAAATGGAGAAAAGTCCGAAACCGGTTGGGAGTTAACACAAATAAAGTGAAACTACAAGTACAAGTGTTCTAATTCAAGATGTGTTTCAAGTTTCACCAAGTGCCGACAATCGCAAGTATAAATAATCACACCAGTGGCGTGCATAGAACTTTTTTCCGGAAAAGTAACCAGAAGGTCAAGTTTGACAATATACACTAGCCTTTCATACGCGGCTCCACCCACGTTTATCCAATATTTGCCCTGTTTTCAGCTTGGTGGTTATTGTATCAACATATTTTATAGCGTATATGTTGACCAGGGTCACTATGATGATAATAAATAAAACCGCACCTAAATCTGTTGACTGGTTCTCGAGTTAAAACGGAACATGCATACATTAGACAGACATACACACAGACCCACTGCATTTAAAAAATCTGGGGGCACGATAGTGCCCCCCACCAAGACGAGCCAAAGGAAGCGGGGCACTACGTACCTTTTCTTGAAGCGTTTCGTCATATTTTCGAACCCTCATAGCTTCGGTCTGGATAATACTAGAGATACCAAATTCTCAAGATAACATGCAGGAAGCAGTTTTATTAAGCAAGATAAGTTTCATTTGTCTAGCTTTTATACTTTGAATGTTATTAATACCTAAAATACGTCGATTTCGTCACTCACTCACTCACTGATGATCATCAAAAATCTAGATAGTTCCTGAAGTCATAGAAAGCTGAAATTTGGTATGCAGACTAGGACTAGCACATAAACAACAAGAAAGTTAAGAAATCTGTAACTTTCACCCTCCAACCCCTCTTAAGGGGGGTCTGGTTCTGTATTAATTAAAAATTTAAATTCCAAACTTCCTGTAGTCTTAGAAAGCTGAAATGTTGTATGCAGGCTAGGACTAGCACACAAACAACAAAAAAATTAATAAATCTCTAACTTTTACCTTCCAACCCCTCTATTAAAGGGGGGTCTGGTTCTGTATTAAATAAAAGTTTCAGTTCCAAACTTCCTGGAGTCCTAGAAAGCTGAAATCTGGTATGCAGGCTAGGATTAGCACACAAACGACGAAAAAATGAAGAAATCTGTAACTTTTATAAAAGATATCGCGTCGTGGAAATTTCGAAGTCGATGCGATGTTATACAGTTGGGACCGCCAAAAGACTGGCATGAAAGATATTCCAATATTCTTTATCTTTTTGTTGAATACGAAGCGCATAAATTCTTAAAATAATAATAAAAATATAATTAGACACATTTTTTCGCTATGATTGTTAATATCTTTTAAGAATATTTTGAAAGCTATAAAAATATTTAAAACTTTGGTCTCGCTTACTGGGCTGGTCTGAATGTTTTCAGTAGGGCCAAAGGCAGAAATTTTATGACTGAAATAGTTTTCCAGATTCAAAACTTATTTCTGATTTTGCGAGTTCTATCTATCTAACTTTCCTATGTAACAATTGTTATCTGACACTTTTTAAAAAAAACCGATGGAGCAATTTTCTAAACCTTTATTAAATAAGCTACACTAAAACTTCTTTTTCTTTTGGCTTGATAGAAAGAAATTGACGAGGTTGGCAGCCGGTGCTTCTACGCACAACCACAACACCAGCGACATGAAGTAGCTCATCACCAGGACTCCAAAGGATTCTATTATCTGGAAATAGAGAAAGCACTATCCTAAAGCACTGGGCTGAACAGACATCTGTCAATAATGAAGGTACAGGAGGACTTCTCTTGCCCGCACTGCGGCGAGGAGGAAACGAGTAAGCACTACTTAGGTGAATGCTTTATATATTCTAGCCTAAGATGGGAAGTATTTGGTAATGATCACATTAAAGAAGAAGACCTCAAGTGCCTTGGGTACTCAAACATATTAAGATATATATTAAGAGAAGCGGAAGATTTGAGGAGGGAATGCAACTGGGACAATAGGATACCAAAGCTACAAGCAATGGGAATTGGATGGAATAGCTCCAACTGGAGAGCCGACCATCCGCCTGTGCCCAGCTGGCGTCCCACCTCTAAATCATCATCATCATCCTAAAGCACATTTTTTTTAGCTCGGTGCGGCGATGGCTTAGTCGGGAGGATAACCAGTCTTCAGGATCCAGGTTCGAATCGTGCCGATCAATGAGACAATGAGATTTTTCGGAATTCGTTTGCATAGTATGTAAATACTTAATAAAATTAAATAAACAAAAATATATATATTATGTATTTTTTCATAAAATTTTTAGTGTCTGTAGTAGAAGCCACCTTATGCCGCCTCTACACATAGGCCAACGCGTTGGCAAGCGCGCTGGCCCAGCCACTGGCCCAATGTGTAGAACGGGCGTTGGCGCATTGGCGGTAGGTATTCGAACGTTGGCTGGCGCGCTTGCGAGCTTGCCGCGCGGTGTCGGCAACATCAAAGGACACTTGTCGCAAGCTTGGCGCACCATCCACACATAGGCCGCGTGATCAGTTTGCCCGGAGCAGCGATCAAGAGTGCACGTTTTCTTCTTGCGGCGAATTAACACCTAACTTGACGAAATGGCGAACATGAGTAACGAGGAAACATTTAAATTTATTGAGCTCTATCAGAGTGAAAACTGCCTGTGGAACCCAAAAAATAAGTACCATAAAAATAAAAATGTTGTAAGTATTAAAAGTGCTAACTCAACATCCATTTTGAATCCATCCGCACGTTGGCCCAAACCAAACCTTACTGAACGACGACGAACGACCTTCCAATGTGTGGATTACTCACAAGCGCGTTGGCAAGTGCACCGCCAGCGCGTTGGCGAATGCGCTGGCCTATGTGTAGAGGCGGCATTAGAATCTGGGACGAATGTGGAGAGGCCCCTGGGCAAGAACAAAATCGTTTTATATTTAAATTTTATTTAGCTCTAGAGTTCATAAGTTTTATAGTGAATTTAACACCATATAACCAAGATTCCTGTAAGTAATTCGTGTTATCATAATGAATGGTCTGATAACCAAGTTCCAAAAATACACTACGTAAATGTAAAAAGAATACGTGTTTCAAATAACATATTTCATAAAAAATTAAGCGATTTTAAAACTATGTTATGCATAAGAATTAATTTTAATTTTGATACAATTGAACCTTAGACAGAACTAGCAAAGTGCAAAAATAATATGGTCAGAAAGGACACATACCAGGGACTAGAGAATTACCGCTCTTTCCCTCACCTAATTTATCTTTGTATTTATAATATCGTTGGCTCACTATTACAAAGTTCTATGTAAAAAAATTTGGAACAACACAAGGTTCTATGTGTCATTCATTAGCTATTGTCACATAGAACCTTGTATTATTCCTATTTTTTTTACACAGAACCTTATAATAGTGAGCCAACGATATATCTATAGATATTTATATGTATTTGCATAATATTATACTATCTTTCTTCGTATTTAACTATTACCTATATATATGGTATTCATTGTTATTTCTTTTATGTACACCGCCTTCACGATATCTCTTTTAGACATCATTTTTACCCAAAGGTTGTCAGGAAGAAATCGCTATAAGCGATAAGGCCAATTGTTTGTTACTTACCTTATAACTGTTTTATCCTGTAAGCTTTTTTTTTTCTTTTTATATGGTGCACAATTGTGTCGATTCGGCGCAACACGACTTATTTGACAGAACTAAACTTAATTTGAGCCTTCTATCGTGTTCTTTCCGTATCGAAAAGACAGAACGCTTAAAATAAGGTTTAGTCATGTCAAATTAGTTAAATTGTGTTTAGCCGAATCGACACCATTAAAGAGTATTTGTCTTGTCTTGTCTAAACCTACCAGCGGTGACAAGAATTCGATCCGTAACTGTTCTAGTGCAAATTTTGTCACTATTTTCCTATACGCCTATATATATTACGCCTAGCAGAGGTAAACTTACCGTAGTAAAAAGCTTCGCATGTCGAGGGCTGCGGATTGAGTACATAAGACTCAGGTATAATATAGCATGCACCATGTAGGCTCCGTAAGTCAGTCGGCTGAGTGGCCGGAACACGGGCCAATTTAGGAAACCTTTGAGAAAAGCTGAAAAAAAAAAATTTGCAGCTTGAGAATTAGATGAATGCCCAATAGAGGAAACGTTATGGGGTACACAATAGTACACATGCCTTAATGCCTAAACTTTTAACAAAAAAATCGTAATCGACTTCAAATATAACAGCAGTCATTCACTCAAAAGTTTAAAAAATTGCTAAATGACCGATGGTACCGAAACAACCCTTTTTAAGATTTATTTTTTCCTGAAACATTATGTTATCTAGAACTCAGCGCTCTAATATTGGTTTTTATGTTGCTATATCGTAGGTTAAATTGTAAAATATGGGTAGTTCTTACAAACTCGGTGTTTATTTTAAACGAAGCTCAAGTTAGTATAATGACTACGATCAGCACCATAACACAAAGTGATTGCCGCAATCTCGAGTTATGTACTGTCATCTGTTGGGAGTTCTATGGTGATGAAGACAGGAGAAGGTCAGGTGGGTACACTGGCAATTTTCAAGCAATGCCCTGCAATTAGCACCCTAACACAAACTGAGTGCCGCAATCCCCTTAAGAAATTCCATGGTAACGAAACCAGGATCGAAATTGAGGGGGGTATTCTGATAATTTCCAAGTAATCCCTCCCTTCAATCAACACCCTAACACAGTAATTGCAGCAATCTCGAGTTATGTGCCAGCAATCAACATTCTGGTACAAAGCGATTACCTCAATCTCGAGAGGTATGCTGTCATTTTCTAAGGAGTTCCACTGCCTTTCTCTGAAGACTTTCATCAGATCATGACCAAATCCAAAATAGAACGTACCCAAAATGTAAAGCACACTCTTCCAAACAAAAAAAAAACATTCAAATCGATTCAGAAATGACGGACTTTTGGAGTAACAACGCCAAAAAAAAACAGTCGAATTGTCCTCTTTTTTGAGTAAAAAAAGAGTAAAAGTTAAGACCGAAAGCGGAGCACTTCTCAGTCACAGTCGAGCCCCGAGCGTCATCATAACGAGCCTGATACTAGGCTCCGCAGGGCTAGAGCATACCGAAGGTGGACGATAGTGTTAGTTAATTACAAACTCAATTAAGCAAAAAACTCACGCATGGTCCCGTAGACACAGCACAAAACAATAAGGCCAACTGCAAAAGCCCACAGTGGTCTATTCAGAGCAGCAAACAGAACGGCTTCCACTCGGCTGTACTCGCTGCCGTAATATGATGCACCAAGCTCAAGGATGCCAACCATCAGCCCCAGTCCAACGCTGGTACAGACAATGGACCAATTCTGAAAAGAAAATTTATTTTGCTTGGGAAATTTGTCATTTTGTTTTCGTGAATTTCACAACCACTACATTTTTTCTATAATATTTACGTATGCACATATTACCATGATCTTTTCACATTTTTCGATTCACCAGTTTTGGAGATCCCGACTTGTCTACAACTTTTTTCCCTTTTACACTGAACCGGCCGCTTGGAGTGACAGTGAAAAAAATAAAATTCCCATAGCCTCAATTTAGTTTCCCCACTCGTGTTGTAAGCACATGACGCGTACATGTAGGTATAACACCAGAACGGTATTACATATTTTGAGGGTATGATGGTGCTAGAAACCCATGGATTATGCTTATTGTATTGATTTACAAGACATCCATTAAATAAAAAGCTGAGCACTGTGATTTATGCAAGAATATCCATTTTTCCAACTTACCCTAGAAATGGTCATATTTTTCTTAACATCTTGTGGTTTGTAAACAAATAGAATATAACCAAACATCATCCCCACTAGGTAGGCAGCGAGGCGGTTGTGGCTTGCTATGTACATCTCATTTAACACTAAGTCATTTCGGGAGTCCCTTAGAACATTGGAAAATAAAACGGCTCATGTGAAAATGTTGCTCGTCATTACCAATTTGGTGGCAATATAGGGAATATAGGGAAGGGACTTCTTGTGTATTTTGATGTTCCTTAAAAGAAAACAATATTGTTGTTTATACAATAATATTTAAAACAATATTCTATGTTCTTCTTTTCACCAGTTTCGGTTTCCGATATTGAGAAAATCATTCTCTCCTTTTCTCCATTCTAAGCAATGCTGTTGGGCCTGATAGTATTGGCCGTGACCTGCTCCTTGCTATCCTTAACAATATTATTTCTGCTATTAACTGTAATGTATCTACAGCTATGCGTATGTACAGCTATACCTATACCTATACGCAGTGCCAATAAAGCAGTCCGCCATTAGACACGGTGTTATCATTTACCGCTCCCGTTTGTATAGCGAACTGGAATCTCTCTGTTATGCTATATCTTTATTGTAAATAAATAAAAATAAATAATTAAACATATTACAGGAAATTTAGATGAAGACGATTATCATAAGATTCAAAAAGATTTAGAAACTATTAAAATTGCATATAATCAACAAATATCTGTAAGTAATGAACCTTTTGAAGAATATAATAAACAGTTATTTAAAGTTGGAGAGATTCAACAAAAAAAAAGATACTCAATTTATGCAAACTGTTGACAGGCTAATAAATAAAAGAAAAATTATGTACAATTTACTTTAGAGTGAAATAGTTCTTTAAATTGTCAAATTGATTTATTTATTTATTGACTTCAGTTATTTTGACTCAAGCCTAGATAAAACACTTAGACACCATAAGTAATTGGTAGCACAGCAAGCGAGTTGTAGATGATACAGCATAGCATTAATGATTTTGAAGCTTCTGAAGACTCAGAAATAGCCTCCAGCTCACCTCAACCTCCGTATACCACCATCTGCCTACCCCTTTGCCCGGGACCCCTGGCCCGTTTCAGCTTAGTCCGCCGAAGACGTTATCAGCAAAAAGGCATAGCATGCTGTATCCGTAGTGCAAGCTGCATATGTGACGTATAAAATGAATTGATTTTGGAGATCATTCTTTATTGTTTATTTTAAAAATTACAGACAAAATCACTTGGAAAAGTTATAGAAGCTTCTGATAAAAATAATAATAATGGTACTTACGGAGTACTCCACATAAATAAGGGTGGGAACTCGTATAGCACAGTGTAGACTCCAGGTAAAACCAACGCTGCAATTAAAGTAGCTGCGAATGTGAGATAGCTTGCTCTTCTGCTTTTGTTGTAGAGGTAGACCAAAGCGGTGCCAACAATGGAGAAGTGGAAGTCACTATGTATACTCCAAAACACCGGGTAGCACTGAAAATTGAACTTTAAAGTAAATGTATAAACTGATTTTATTATGACACCATAATAGTTACATCAAAATTAAAGAATATATTCAATCCCTATAACTTCCTACAAAATATATTCTATCGCTATAAACTCTTTAAAAAAAATCGATAATTTACGAATATGGATGAACTTTTAAATTATTCTGATCCAAAAGATGCAGTAAAACAGTAATGGAAATTATGGAAGCTCTTAAATTAAACATACATCTGGCGTCAGAATTTTTAGATCTAAACACCATGGATAACGCCTGGCCTTATTAAATGCATGTTGCATCGAGATAATGTTCATCTAAAAGCTCACGAATAAGCTGATAATTCAATCCTTTAAATCATAAACAATATATATAATGAGGACATTTTGTACTGATTTTTTAAAAACCTTTAAAATATTTTTAGAGAATCGCACGGGTATTTAACAAAATAATTTTAAAATTATAAAAAAAGAAAAAGAATTCTCAAAAAGAGTACATTATGAAGAAAGTTTGGATGAATGTTTTTTTTTTTTTTTATCTTTTTTGTTGAATTTATTTAATATTTGACTAATTTAAATTTTTTCTTGATTATTTTTTTTTTTATATTTGATTATTTAACTAAATTTTTTTTTGTTGTTGTTATAATATTTGTTTTTTTTTTTTGTTGTTTTTTAATTTTTGATTATTTTATTTTGATTTCTAATGTTTGTAAAAATATCATATCCAAAAAAGGCTTTAAATTTATTGGATCAGAGCTTCCCTGTAAACGATATTTGATGTTGTTTTATTTTGTGGCAGCAAAATAAATTTATTTTCAGAAGCTCCGACCCGCGATGTAGTTGGCCATGAGTACCTAAATCATTATTTTCGTAGGTCGATCCTACTAATTCGAAGGTTTGGCCTTGGGACTTGTTAATAGTTAACGCAAAAGATGTTTTTACTGGAAATTGAAGCCGTTTAAAAAGGGGATTGGCAGATCCGTTGGGATCATAGGTATCCTTGGTATATGAGCTAGTTGACCAGCTGCTGGGCCGGTCATAATGGTCGCTACAATTAAATTGTCCTTTAATTCCTTAATAAGCAGCCTCGTCCTATTGCACACCCTCGAGGGGTTTAAATTTCTCAAAAGCATGATTGAAATTCGGATTTTTAACGTCAATTCGTGTGGTGGCAATCCAGAAGGGTTCAGTGAATTTAAAAATTCTTGTGGATAATGGACTGCGTCTTCGAAGTGACGGTGTCGATCGATTTGTAATTTTTATTTGGTCGGGGACTTTTAGAACATTCAGATTGTTTATTTCGTTGACAGTATCATTCCTAGGTGACACTATTCCCCTAGAAACCATCCAATGAAAGTCCTTTTTTGAAAATGTGAAAAATATTACTTAAATGTATGGAACTAGGGGATGTTATAATTCAAAAAGTAATTTAAAGGTACTGATGTAGCCTTAAATACGAAGTGATTTATTTGGATAAGGATTAATACAGGTACGAATAATGTGGCCTAGTTTGTACCGGCCGCGTACTATTGCATATTTCAACATGAAAAAGTAGTTATTGTGACATAAATGTAATAGTTAGACATATGGTATCGCGGACTTTTTTGTAGATAATGACGTCTTCTATTAAATTGTAGTATCTACATCACTTTGCTCTAATGTCAATCATTTCCGCAGCGTACGCAATATAAGGATATTTTTTGGTATTTTGTTCACACTTTTGAAGTTTTCATACGGATTCCTAACGTTTTTGAAAATATTCTATCGCCTTTGTTCATCAGGGATAATGTAGGATTCTAATGGTAAAAGAATTTTTCTAATCGGTCCAGTAGTTTCGGAGCCTATTCAATACAAACAAACAAACAATCATATATTTTTTCTTTATAATTGGTAATTTCCGCAGCGTACGCAATATAAGGATTTTTTTTGGTATTTTTTTCACACTTTTGAAGTTTTCATACAGATTCCTAAATTTGTTGAAAATATTCTATCGCCTATGTTCATCAGGGATAATGTAGGATTCTAATGGTAAAAGAATTTTTCAAATCGGTCCAGTAGTTTCGGAGCCTATTCAATGCAAACAAACAAACAATCAAATCTTTTTTCTTTATAATATTGGTAAGATGAGATACGATTAGTATAGATGGTATAGATAGAAAACGGTCGTCGTATTAAAAATCTATCCCACTTATTCCACAATAATAAATTAAAAGAACCCCATAATCGCGGATTTTTTGAGCGGTTCGCCTCCACTGAGCAGAATAGACTAGTGTTAGCTAAAAGTATTGGGGCAGGACCTATAAATCCTGCCCTAATACTATTAGTCCCTGGGCAAGACTGATTTCTCCGAATATGCTTATCTTCAGATTTGCATCGAATTCAGTTCCATCTGTGTAGATGATTAAAAAATGTGGTGTTCTTTGACTCAAAACCATTATGAATTACACTTCATAAATGTACATATTACTTCCAATCTTCTTACTACAGATCAATAGAAGAGATAAATGTAAGATTATTTACATTTATAACTACAGATCAATATCAATATCTTTCCCTAAACTTCTAGAAAAGCTAGTAAACAATCGTCTTACTTCTTATTCAGAGACATATTATTAATTAAGATATACTTTAAATTGTTGTTACAGTTCTATCAAAACTGGAATTTTTCTAAAATAAATAGCTTCTGTTCCTGACTCTTAAAAGCGGTTTCGCAGTCGGATTGTGAAAAACCCGCCTTTTTTTTATTAATCGAAACGGAACACTTACAGTCAAAATTCACTCAACAGTTATTCAACATTAATTAAAAAAATATAAATTTAAAATTTTTTGAAATTCTAATTTACAGAAACTAATGGAAACTTTGCGATGGCAACATACATGGGTAATAAGGTTTTGTTGAATAACTGTTGAGTGAATTTTAAGTGTAAGTGTTCTGTTCAGATTAATTAGAAAAAGGCGGGTTTTTCACAATCCGGCTGTGAAACCGCTCTTACAGACTATTTTGCAGTTAATACATTTTAGATTTGACAGCACTGAAACTACAATTAAAGCCTTCAGAATCTGCGTTATTGTTGACAAACAATTCGTTTTCAGCAAAAGAAAATCAACTGAAGACGAATAAGACGATGTAATCAAATCTAGCAAGTGTTTTCCGGAATATTATAAACTTAATTTAAACTAATCTACTCTTACCATATTTTCTCTATCGATGTAGTTATTGAGCATGAGAAGGCTAAGCCACCAGTTTTTCCTGCAAGCATTCAATTCACGGTTCACTGCCTTCGACCATAGTGGACCAGATCCCATATACTGGATTACTGTTGTCGCAAGAACCAGTAACAGAGCTAAAGTTGTAGCCAATCTGCAATCAGAGAAAAAGATCGGTCACATAATTAATTGTTTGTCCCTCGTTCATCGTTCCAAAACTACTTCTTACATCGGAGAAAGTTTCGCAGACCAAGTTTTCGCTCATAACATGACCATAAGAGTGAAAAGTGTTTCTACGCAATTTTTTCAATTAGCTGGCTTTTAAGTATTGTGAAAAAAGTGTATTTGTAGGGGGGTATATATTAAAATTAAAAATAGAATATAAATATTAAACAGTTACTGTTATATAACTCTTGTGAAAAAAATACGGTGCAAGTGTAAAAATATGTAATTGCATTTACTAGTAAAATCAAACTAAGTGCTAACCTGAAATATCGTTTAACAAGTTGTTTTCCTAAGTTTCGAACAGTAATTTCCTTCATTGACAAGCATGTGGTCACCAAAAGTAATCCTGACATCATGAAGAACGTGTCCACCGCTGTGTCTGAATGTAACATCCATGAAATATGCATTTGTTTCAGCAACTGAAAATTAAATCTACGATTTTTAATCACATTTAAATTTACTTAGTAAACCAGCAGAATGTGTGAATAAAAAGCACACTGAGGATCTTTGGACTTTTGCACCAGGACAGACACCGAGGCTTCACTAAAACTGATTTTGTTTTTTGAAGGAACCTTAGAAACTGAGCAAAGTATCAAAAGTACCTTTTCTGATTCCAACACATTACCAACTGCAGATCCACCTAAGGAAATGATTTGATGTAGCATCACTACCAAAGCAGACGTTATGAATCGTATGCCATTCAATATTCCCAATTCTTGACCATTAGTATCGGTCAGCTTTCCGAAATTTCCAGATACGGAAAAACAGCTTGTGATTTCTATATAACTTGAATTGGTTTTTGAGAGACGAATCCTGTTGTAGATGTACGATGAGATTATGGTAACGCATAGTAAACATGCCACGAGTCCACTGAAAGAAAATAAGAAATCCATAATCAAAACTTTAATTTAACATACACTCGAAACCAGTGAGATTATAAATTAATTAAAGTAGCTAAACAACACAAATAGGATAGTCTAGTTTGTGACAAATTTTTTGTTTCAAGTCTTGCATCACATATTAAGGTAAATGCAGCTATTACCGACCCCTTTAAGCAAGTTTTGAAATAGATGATTATTATTAAGTGTATTGGTAACTAAAATCGTTTATTTCTTGTTTTTATTTGTAAATATGTATTATATATTGTATTTTTATTATCTTACTAATGAATTAATAGAAGTTTATCTTAGGAATAATGTATTTTTTGTTTTAGATGTCAATTGTCGCTATTAACGACCCAACCCAACGGTTGTAAAGCTATTACCGATTTTCATGAATCTATTGCCGAGCGTAAAGAAATGATACCTACCAAGTCATTTAATAAATCTTTTTATTTGGATAATATTTTTAGGCATTTTTGGTACAGACATCACATTTTTGGTATAGGCATAGTTAAGAAGGATAACGAATGACTAAATGATTAAATCAAATCATCAGAATCTGACTCAGAATTATAAAAGCATCGGCGTTTTACAAACTCTCTTGCAAACTTACTTTATAAATAAAAAATTTAACAATCAGATTCTGAATCTGATTGCTGAAAATTATTTATTATCGAAGCAGGAGTACCTTCGTTGTCAACTTCTTCAATTCCAGAGTATCCAGGTTCTCCTTGAGTTTTTTTTTTGTTTATTTGTAGTGAGATGATCCACTAACTATTTTTTGAACGAGTTTTTGTTCACCTTTTTTCTTCTTCTTGAGAGCGTCTTCTTGATTTTTACGTTTCAGTGCCTTCTTTTGTTCTTTTTTCCTGGTTTCCAGTTTCTTTGTCTGTTTTCTAGTTTCTTTTTCTTCTTTTTCTTGATCTATTCTTCGTTGATAACTTTAGTGTTAACTTTTTGTTCACTTTCTTCTTTGTCTTATCTTCATTTGTTTTTGGAAAACGTAAATCATTTTGGAAGGGTGTTGGAATGTCTTTGAAGGGTGTTGAAATTTTTTGGAATGGTGTGCTCGTACTCGGTATCTCGTCTATCTCTCAAAGTGATGCAAAATTTTCTTTAGTGCTGTGGTAATTTTTTGCAGATATATTTCTGTCATGCCGCTGGATGAGTCTTTTGTTTCCTTTTTCTCGTTCTGAAATTATTACAGTAGTGATAGACGTAGAAAACTCATTATTCTGATTGTCTAGTTCAGGCACACACATCACAGAACTATTGTGGTCTCCGTGAGGAGTTGACGTTCGCAATGGTTGGCCTTCATCTTTTCCATCTCACAATAAATGTTGAATAGGTGTATGAAAGAGCGACGTGCAACTTTTATCGATAATATTTGTTTCTTTTGGAACAATTTCTTCATTCACAATTACTTGAGGTTTTTCAATGTACTGTAGTAATTTGGATTCCTTAATTTCAGTTGATCCTTGTTTTGGTCGTATCGGTAGCAAATCATCATGCATTACTTCAAGGTTTAAGATACATACCGATACATAAGATAATACAGGCTGATGGATACATGGAAAGATAAAATCGGTAATAGGTTCTCATTGATGCCATTGCCGACTCATGTGGATCGGTAATCAGTGGTCTATTCAGAATATGTAAATCTTTAACCGATCCATACAAAAAAGGATTTTTTTCTTTTAATGCAATCCTTATTCATATTAGGTACTATAAATGAAAGATCTAGTTATTTTGTTTTCTAAATACACACATGTATTGTAAGTTATAAGCGAATTTATAAGTGTTTGTTTTCAGAGATTTCATTGAGAAATTAAACAAAACATTGTAGATTGTTCGCAGAAAAAACACGCTTAGTAAATTACAAAGCTTGGGTCGCTAATAAATTATTATAGGGTCAGATTACTTCAGATTTAAATAATAATAATAAAAAAATTGTTTGATTCGCACTTACTTACAAAAATGAGATAAAACAAAACGTAGCACGTGAGCTATTACCGACCCATTTAATAAGTATGGGTCGGTAATAGATGCTACCTTTTAAATGAATGCAGCTATTACCGTTCTATTTTAATTCGAATTATGAGTCGAAAGTACACCTTAAAGAAATAAATAAAGTTTTGAAATGATAAAAACATACTTAAATTGATTTCTCTGTCTATTCATAATAAGCTTATATACATAACGTACGCAAAAAATCACCTAAACAAAAAATATGCGTACTTACTTGTAGGCACAAGGATCAGTATGACACAAACGCCGCACTCGCCGCCACCACAGAAACTAAGAGTTTTTGTCTCTTTCCCGAATTCCTACGCATATTAACGTAGGTTCATACGATAGACAATAGACACGCGTGTGTTTTCTCTTTTACTCTTTTTAACAGAATTTTTCCAAACGCGAAAAAATGCGAATAAGCTGAATGGGTCGGTAATACCTGCCAAATTTTGATGGGTCGTTGATAGCTGCATTTACCTTATTTTAGGAAATAAAGTGATGGTGAAATTTTGATATAATGGCAATGCTTATTTTCTTGTGTCGTCATCAAGCTCAGGAGTATTAACGTTCTTATAAGTGTGTGTCATTGATGCACGCACACACAAATGCCCATGGCGGTGGGCGGCGGCGAATGATTCATTCGGGTCATCAAAGGCGAGCGATACGCCACGTTGTTGTTTAACAGTATTAGCTACATATACAGGATGCTTGGAAATTCGACCTATTCCTTGAAAGGAGTTATACTAGCGATAATTTCCAACAAATTGAGCCCTATCAACTAGAGGTCGAAAATGAATGGTTTCTGAGTTACGGAGTTTATTAAGATATTTTTCAAACTTTCAGACTGGTAACCAAAAACAAATAATTTAAAAATAACTACTCCTCTCTCGGCAATTATTTGTTATTTTTCTGTTTAATGATAAATGAGTGATCATTTATAAAAAAAAAATACATGCCCTAAATTCCAATAATCCCAGAAATAAAAGGTCTTAAGTGGAAAGAAGACCTTGTTTACTTTGTCATTTTCGCAATATAGACGTGTTTTTCTTGAAAAAAAAAATCATTTTCCACCCCTAGTTGATTGGCGTTATTTGTTGGAAATGATCTCTTTTATAACTCCTTTCAGGGAATGGCTCGAATTTCCAAGTACTCTGTATATGTTTTGTAAAGCTAAAGAATAAAGTCAGTTGTGTACGTTGAAGTTGAATTCTCGTCCTTCCTTTACCACGAGCATAAGCATCACCTTCCTCGAACTCTCATCAAAGAGGTTTACAAATTACAAACGAAAAACAGCCAAACAAAGGTATGTAAAATGTTAGTAATGTTCTTTGCATCACATTTTTTTGTCATATCATAATATTGTTCTGTTTTTTTTTTATGACTTAACAATATGTTGTGGCAATCTGTGTTTTTAGGGTTTCGTACCAAATGGACAAAACGGAGCTCTGTTAATTTCATTCCACTGTCCGGCTGTCTGTCCGTATGTCACGGGTCTCTAGCTCTTAGTCGGAATGAAATAGAGACCTGAAATTTTGATATGTTGGGTACAATTTTGACCCGAAACCGAATATTAAATAAAAATAAAAAATATATTTTTCAGGGGGCCTCATATACGATAATGGAGCCGAAAAAAATAATTTCATAAACTACAAATTTATGACTGCATTCTAAAATCATTCATGATATAAAAATGTAGATAATAAGCAGTATACAAGGTGACTTTTTGATCATCGTCCAAATTTATACTGGAGGCTTGGTAAGTGATCGGCATCATGAATCGATAACAATTTTTGTGAAATTCGTATAACGAAATTTCGACTTCCCATAGTAATTCATTCCCAGTCCTGAGTGAATCACTATGGGGAGTCGAAATTTCATCTTTTGAATTTTACAAAAATCGTTATTGGTTCATGATGCTGTTCACTTACCAAGGCTCAAGTATGAATTTGGACGATGTTTGCAAATTCACCTTGTATATTACAATTTGGTTACAACATTTCTGTTATTTGCAAAATTATTCCTCATTATTCTAATTACTTTCCTAAGTTTTTTGGACTTGCATTTTTGCAGATATTTTATATGACTTAAGTAGGTACTTACAAAAACAAGTAATCACCGATGGAGTAGGGATGATTTCTTTCCGGTTTCTCACAAGACTCTATATTTATTGTAACCTCAATTGTACCGAAATGGCTTTGTTTGAGCAATTTGGACACAAATCTCTGAACAGATTGCGGATGACAAGATGCTGGGACACAAACACCCCATGTTATTAGGTTTAAATCTTGTCCAAAAGCAGTTGGTGTCTGGAACATAAGGAAAACCATGAAAATCATGAAAGTAGACAACGTGTTGCTGTTGAATGCTTTATTGTTGGAGATAACCAGTTCTGAGAGGGCGGGGCCTAGCAGCGCACCATGCTGACGCGCGAGTCGCGTGATGCAACGGTTGGTGGTGGGGAGCTCACTTGCGCCGCGTTCGTTCACTTCTTTCGGCGAGCTCTTCAGTGTTGGACGTGTCATTGTGTGATGATTTTTGTTTCTGATTTGAGGATTCTCATGTAATTTCGATCATTTTTTAGGAGTAAAGAAATTATGTAGGTATTTAAAAAAGCTATCCTGCTTCTGATTTATAAGAAATATTTTTTCACAAGGAAAAATTAAACCTAAAACGTTAAAAAATAAATAAAACAAAATAAAGAAGAACAATCATTAACAAAAAGGTTTTATCCAGCAAAAAGAGATGAAAACAAATTTATATCGTCACTATAACTGTCAAAGCAGAACAAGAGCAATTATAATCGTTATGAAAACATATATAATCTGCCATTTTGTTCAAGTATTGTGGTGGCCCACTTCTGAAAGACTTTGCTATTCCTAAGAACGAAGTCATAAATGTAATGTCCACACAACGGGTGGTTGAGTTTTGTCAATAATTATTTTTTTTCGCATCCGCTCCGGCAACACGACACGCTTTGTAAAGATAGTGAATGCATTCTTAAAATTCGGTAATAAATGTCGAAGACGCGGACGTTGCGAGTTTATGAAACACAGATGTGAAACAAAGAAAAAACCTAGGGAGCGAAGCAGTGGCGTGCAGTCCATACAGACAAAAAGACACTGTCTACCCTGACAAATACACATCATTTACGCATTTTTACGCATATCGTAAAAAAAAAGTGTAGCCACACCGACCGCCATCTATTGTCATTAGCGGGAACTGCGAGTCTCAGTTCACAGCTGCGAGTCGCTCGCTCACTCGCCCTGCTCCGAAATAGAATAGAATTACAATGGATCATAAGCCATTCACTTCATACTTTCGTAATCGATTTTAGCGATATACCTAATTCTATTTCGGAACGCAGGGTCGAGCATTCCGAAATAGAATTACATTGCTAAAATCGATTACGAAAGACTATGAAGTGAATGGCTTATGATTCGTTGTAATTCAATTTCGGACCAGCCATCGCGGAATGGTGGCTGCCGGTTTATATGTGTGGGTCATTATTCCAACAGTATCTTTGTTGTGTGCGTTACTGTAAGTACGTGGCACACAAATGCAAAAGCTTTTGCTTGTTTGCGTGCGAGATGTAGGCGAAAACTCTGCAAAAAGCCGACGGCTTTTTAGTTTTACGACATTCACCAAAAATTACCGAAGTCTTACGAAGCCGCCTAAGCAGCTCAGCCGGCGCCATCCATTATTGTTTTTCGTTCGTTCGTTACGCAAATTGATGACAAACAGTATAAATAAAATAAAATTGGGTCTAAAAATTGCAAAAAATGGCTAGTGGTGGTAGTAACTACTGTGAAAGTTGTGCTGGGAATGTGTGTGTGCAAAAATTAAGAAATGGTACGTTTTCAAAACTGTGTGTTGCTGAAAAAAAAAAGAAGTAATCGAGAAAGGCCGCTTCGTACCGGATTCAAATAAAAGGTAAAGCAACTAGAAAGTTCAATCCAAAACAATATGAAACATTTAACTGGCTGACAGGTTGTAAACATACTAAGTAATCGATTGTTTTGTTTCTCCTGCTTGTTATGTTCAAATAACCAAACTGTTTGGAACGATGCCGGTTACAGATGCGCATAAAAATACATATACAGCTTAGCTATATTTACTTGCCTCTATCCTCGAAATCCTCGAAAAACTATAAAAAAAAATTGATGTCCCTCAACTTATCTCTAAAATTGGTTGATCGAAAAATAAAAAATAAATCATGGTAATATGTGCTTACGTAAAGATTACAGGAATAATATAGCAGTTTAGAAATTCACGAAAACAAAATTACATTTTTCATCCACGATACGGAACCTTAGGTACGCGAGTCTGACTCGCACTTGACCGGTTTTTATGTCTACCCTGTGTAAAAACTCTGTGCACGCCACTGGAGCGAAGAAAGAGATGAATTTAAAGAAAGACGTAAACGACATTCCTTGTTGTTCTTGCAAGTAGTAACTTTAAAGACAACGTCTTCAAAAGGTATAATAAATATTATTAAATATGCTCAACGGATACTGTACTTGTAAAAACGTGTGTTTCAGAAAGGTTAATTTGCCAACGAACAAGGACCCTTAGAGAAAAATGCAGGCAAAGGTCAGATCGAGGTGATTGAGCGAATTACTTCGCAGAGGCAGAGAATATTTTATTTATTTTATTTTATTTTGAAAAACAAACAGTCTTACAAGAAAATACAAACAGTGAAATGATAAGTAGACTTATTATAGACAGATAGTTTTTCCAAAATTATCACACAGTATATCTTTATAAAAATACCGAAACGTTAACAGTTAAAGATTAACAGACTTATTAGTTTAATAGACTTATGAACTTAAAAGAACAGAACATTTTCAAGAAGTACGTTATTATGTAACTTGATATTAAACATGAAATAGTAAAGGCACAATCGTGAGTCTGTTCACTCGAGTTTTTAGTTGGGTTAACTATGACGGAAGAAACCTAAACATTAAACAGATTATTATAGACAAAAATAGGTTCTCGAAAACTATTACATAGTGTGCTATATATAAAATTACGAGACATTAACAATGAAAGCACTTACTGATGAAGTATTATTAACTTAAGAGAACAAAACAATTTCAAGAACAAAATTAAAAAATTACCTTATTGTTAAACACGAGATATTAGGGGCACAATGGTGCTACAAAAAGAGGTACATGTTATTTAAATTTATATAAATACTGACGCACCAAATGAGACGCACAATAGTAAGTTATTATATTAAGAACGAACTTTTAACAGAAATAGGTATGACTATTTATTTAATTATGATTTGGTTATAACAAATACAAGTAACGAAAGAGAAAAGCAGTTAAAGATTAATTACAGGAATATTTCAGTGGTTTTCCTTTTGAACACATTTAAAGACATTGAAAAAGGGTCCAGATCACTTAAGGAGTCATTGTACAAACTGCACACTCTGCTGATGAAACTGTTTTTAGAATAATTTGTTCTAGAAAATGGAATTGAAAAAAGATTTTTTGAACGGGTCATTAGGTATGGGACTCTAAAAGGGATTTTTTCGAGGAGTGAGGGGGAGTCGATCATACTATTGACAATTTTGTACAGGAAAAGAGCATCATATTGCTGTCTTCGTCCATGAAGCGAAGGTATATTGTGATATTTACATGAGGATTGGTAGTCAAAATGTTGATGTTGAGTCCGGTAATCTAATGCTTTAACGAATTTCTTTTGTAATCTTTCAATACGCTCAATGTGAACATTATACTGAGGGTGCCAGACTACGGAGGCAAATTCAAGAACACTTCTGACGTAAGCAAAGTATAGAAGTTTGTAAGTGGATGCCAGTTTAAAAGGTTTACCAAGACGCAGGATTAGTCCAAGCTGCTTATAAGCCTTATTTATAATAAGATCAATGTGTTGATTAAACGACAATTTAGAATCTATTAAGATACCAAGATCCTTAACGACATCAACTCTGCATAAAGGAACATTGTTCAAGGTATAGTTATACGTTATTATATTACGTTTACGTGTAAAGGTAATAACATGGCACTTAGTAGGGTTAAGAAAGAGTTGACTTTGTAAGCAATATGTAAATATTTTATCAATATCAGTTTGAAGTTCCATGCAGTCAGAGGGGCTTTCGACAATTTTAAATATTTTTGTGTCATCTGCGTAAAGCAATGAGATAGATTTATCCATTACGCCACACATATCGTTTATGTAAATAGTAAAGAGCAGAGGCCCCAGATGGGATCCCTGAGGGACACCTGAGCTAATTGGCATAAAAGATGACGTGTGACCTTTAATAGTTACTGCTTGGGATCTGTTACTAATGTAGGATCTAATCCACCTATAAAGATTTCCATGAATTCCCATTAAATTTAACTTCTCTAATAAACAATTGTGATTTATCTTGTCAAACGCTTTAGCAAAATCTGTATATATAACATCCACTTGTTTGTTTTCATTCATGGCTTTAAGAATAAAATCACTGAAATTTACCAAATTAGTGTCAACACTACGTCCCTGAAAGAAACCATGTTGGTTCTGGGTGATGTGCGGTTTAATTACTTGAAATAAGACGTTACATATTATTTTTTCAAATACTTTGGCAAGAATACATAGTTTGGAAATGGGTCGATAGTTTTTTATATCATGCTTATTACCACCTTTAGGTACTGGAGTTACAAACGCAACTTTCCATACTTCTGGAAAAACACCTTCAGAAAGAGATTTCTGGAAGATCCATGCTAGCGGTATAGCAAGTTCTTCAGCACAATGAAATAAAAATAAGGGATGAATTCCATCAGGACCCACACCCTTGTTCCTATCGAGATTCTTTAGAAGTATGCTAATAATACCTGAGGTAATTTCTATATCAGATTCAGAAAGATCAATGGGAGTATTGTTACAAATTGGCTCGCTACTCTTAAATTTAGGGAGGCCATCGCTAGGTTCAAATACAGAGTTAAAGTATTCATTAAACAGATTACATATTTCTGAGGGGTCTGATGAAGATTTTTTATCATAATTCATAAGTTGTGGTATATCATTAGATCTTTTTGTATGTTTGATGAAACTCCAAAAATATTTAGGATTACATTGTATTTTTAACTCTGAATATTCAACAAAGTTAATGAAACACTTTCGCTGCATACGTTTTTCTCTGGCCCGGAGGAGTGAAAACGTTTGGTAATCAAGAGGATTCCCAATTTGCTTCCACTTCCTATGATACTTAGACTTTTCTTTTTGTAGTTTAATTAAGGGTTTGGAGTACCATGAGGGGTGTTTATTTCTTCCAGAGCAGCATTGATGGGGAACATATTTAAGAATTATATTATTTACTATTTCATAAAAGGAGTCCAGGGCATCCTCAACACCATTACTGATAGAAAAAAGGGCACTCCAGTCAACTGACCGAAGTTCACTCCGAATTAGATCATAGTCGGCTTTGTAAAACTGCTTGACAATTCTTACATTTGCTGAGAGTTCTCGGTAAAGCACTTCGCCAGAGTCAACCTGTATGGTTACTGATTTGTGGAAGCTATCTTCACGAGTGAGTGGTGAATCACATTCTCTTACGACGCAGCTAACATTGGCAAAAATTAAATCTAGAAGACGGGAAACACTGTTTCTTACTTTATTAAATTGGCTTAAGCCAGTTAATGACATGAAATCACTGATTAAAGTGCTATGAGTTCCACCGTTTGCTTCAATTTCAATGTTTTCAGTTTCTTGGTACCTGGGTTGGAACCATGTAGCATGGGGCACATTGAAATCACCAATAATAATAAACTTGTCTTCCGGACGTGAAGTTATTATTTCTGAGGTATGGTCAAAGAAATTGGTCAACATGGTAGTATGACTATAACCTGTGGGTGGGGGACTGGGAAAATACACACAAGCGAAGTTTAAACATGGGCCTGCACTATTATTGGTAGTTGGGATACTGAGCCACAAGTCCTCCGCTGGAGCGGGTGATAGCCATTGAATTCTAATAAAAGCTGAAATCTCTTGCCGTACTGCAATGATTACACCACCACCGCGTTGTTTTCCTGTCGATATAGTATCACGATCGCGACGATAGACAACATAGCGACTGTCAAAGTATTCAGCATTAAGGAAACCATCATTCAACCAAGTTTCGGTTAAACATATTATATCATAGTTGTTAGCTAAGACACCAGATAAAAATTCAGATGATTTAGTGCGCAATCCTCGAGTGTTTTGATAGTAAACTGATATGCTTTTTCTATTTATATTTATGTACTATCGAGTGGGATCCATCTGATGAAGGAGTCCCACAAGACAGCACCCACTATATAAATTATTTTTTTTTCCATTATTATTTGGAAAAGAATAAAGAAGTTGGACGAGACATG
This sequence comes from Ypsolopha sequella, assembly GCA_934047225.1. Taxonomy (NCBI): domain Eukaryota; kingdom Metazoa; phylum Arthropoda; class Insecta; order Lepidoptera; family Ypsolophidae; genus Ypsolopha; species Ypsolopha sequella. The sequence goes on from OW203991.1 coordinate 13,355,351, forward strand.
ATGAATAAGAGCACCATGTAATTCACACAATTTCCTATACGTATTTTTTATGGCACTTGAGTAAACATTAGTATGATAGGACTCTACACAATTAAATGGGTTTATTAAATTCAAAATTTTAAAGAATTTGTTACCTATTACAGCAATGATTGAATATGTGTACTGGACCCCTCTATACAATAACCTATATGACCAAGAACAAAATGTCCTCTCCTCAGTGCAGGTACAGAACTTATTTGACTCCTCTACAAAATAAAATGGGTATATTAAATACAAACTTTTAGAGAATTTGTAACCAATTACAGCAATGATTAAATATGTATAACGGACTTGCCTGTACAATGACCTATATGACAAAAAACAAAATTTCCCTGCCACAGTGCAGATACAGAACTTATTTGACTCCACTACAAGATTAAATAGTTTTGTAATATTCAAAACTTTAAACAATTTATAACCAATTTTGGCAATGATTAAGTAAGTGTACCGGACCTCTCTGTATAATAAACTATTTGACCAAGAACAAAATGTTAAACAAGTATAGGTACATAACTTATTAATAAGGCTATGCTTTAATATATTTTTAATCAAAAACCTCAAACATGAAAAGGACCTTCACTGAATTTTAAGAAGATCTTGTTCGTTTCTGATCAAGATGGCAGGTCTGCCTTCTTGCTTGCGAACAAATATTTTACAGTCGCGAACCCAGATGTAGGCATAATTGTTCTTTATCTTGAGTTTTCTAGCCTCTTTTAGGAGAACCTTATTCCTCGATGTAAGATGCTCGTTGATGTAAACATTACATGATGGTCCAGTGAAACCGAGGTCTGCTGTAATGAGTGTTCTACGAGCACGGGCTGCAGCCAGAAACTGATCCTTCCGAATGTGACGGCAGAATTTCAAAACAATTGCAGGTTCACGGAGACCAGACATGTTGGAATCAGTTGCATTGTCACTGGTGGAGATATGTTTCTTTTCAAGGGCAGACGGGTGTCTTCGCACTCGTGTGATGTCATCAATATCAGTTTCCTGGAGAGTGAAACCAATTTTCACCGATATGTCTCGTAGAATTGTAATCAGATTCTCTCCCTTTTTGAATGGAACTCCGGATATTTCAACATTGTTTCTTCGCAGGTATTGTTCCCTTTCCAACAAGTCAGATTCAATGAGATGGATCTTAGATTCAACATCAGAGAGGCGTGTGGTGAACACTTCCATTTGCTTCTGAACATTTTCCATGAAGGCGAGATTTTTCTGTTTGATAGTTGCTAGGTTTTCAAAATCGGTACGCAGGCTTCGGATCTCGATCATGATGGATTCTAGGGTGACTTGGTTTTCTTGCGATTTTACAGAACAGTCTTGTGTTACAGCTATATTCTTATTGCTTGAGCTAGGAGTACTCACGGGCTCGTTATCATTCTTTGCTTCTTTAGGCTTAGATGCCTTGCACGTAGGGCAGATCCAGCTTCCGTTTTCCTGCAGAGACAAGCCATTTGCTCCAACACACAATTCATGGAATTTGTAGCGGCATGTTGAGCAATGCAGCGCTTGATCATTCCTTTTTAATTGTTTTTCGCAACACGCATATGTACAATTCATATCAATCCTTTTATTGATTTTCTTCTTGTCGGTACTCATCTCGGATCTGAGCTTGCTCCAAAAAGAAACCCGTGAATTTCGTATTTTCAGAGCGTCCAAAGTCGCCGCTGAAAGCTAGCGCTGAAGCGCTGCAACTGCTAGACAGTGGTTAACAAAAATGACGCCGCAATACTTCACAGATTTAAGTTCTTAATTCACGAAGACTGAGCACTTCTATTGAAATATTCAAGCGCGCAATGAACGATATATACGTAATTCACCAGTAATTAGCGATTTGGCGTAGTAAATTCACAAAACTAAATTAATTAAAATCGGCACGGCACAAAATATTTGTTGACGTTTCGGCGGTGTTGCCAGGTGTTGTATAAATATAAAGTATTACTAGCAGAGGCAAGGTTTTGGGATATGAGACCTAGGCCTACGTTACCTGCAGTGGACAACGCCCAACGGTTTGGCGGAAAACTGAAACGGGGAAATACGCTGGAATGGTAGCAATTACGATATCGTTCACCGGCCAATCACAGATCAAGAGAACGTGACGTCACAGGCGTGGGCGTGGGGCAATGAGATGTGTTTGGTTCTTTGCTAAAGTAAAATTAGAAATTATATGTGCAGTGATAATAGTGAAAATAGATTAATTTGATTATAAGGTACTATTGTCAAGCTTTAGTTGTAAAGTTGAAAAATCGACAGAGACATTCGAATTTTGTACGCGCGAGATGTTGGTCAGATGGACACAGAATTAAAAGAGCATCAATTTTGAATGTGAAATGTGAAGTTCGATTAAACAAATAAAGTTTATAAATTGTAGCTGTAAATGTTAGCTGTTCGAGGGATGATGCAAGATCAATGACAAAAGCTAAGTTTCTTTATAATATCCGATGTAGGTCAATATTGTGGTAGGATATTTTTATCCATTAAAATTAAAATTCAAGTTAAGGATATGACATATGCAAAAAAAAACAGTTCCGGGCGTGACTAACTCATTTTGCAATAGCGACTCTTGACTCTCGCGTCTACCATAGTACTAGAGGTTCTCTTGACATGGACCCTTCGGCAAGTCTTTAGGCCTGGCCCTAGCAGTCCCGGATTCATTGTGGGGGGGGGGGGGGGGGGGCAAAGGGGTGAAGTAAGCTCCCGCCGCTTCGTACGCGTTAGTATTTTTTGTTTAATATTTATTAAACACGGGTAATGGTGACAATTAACCGTCACGATATTATTTTGTATCTCTAAGGGAGTGTCTGAAATGTTCCGAGTGTCAACTGATAAATCAGACACTCAAAAACCACTTTTAGCCAACCATAATAATTATATTTACGTCCCGACGTGATAGCAAGTAGTATCAATGCCTTTTAACGATGATCGAAATACACTAATAAATAAAATAAAATGAAATGCCTATTACTATTGACCCTACCTCGTCCACTCTATCCATAGATTTGCTATACCCGAGGTTCTCTTGCCAACTCTTGTATGGGAACCCTTCGGCAAGTGACCGAAGCATGAAACTTAGTACAAAAATGGCATTAATTTGCCCGCATATTAGGGTGTAAAAAAATATATGAAAAATTTTAAATTGTTAAAAATATTTCCAAAACAAAAGTGAGAAAAATAAAAAATATTAGCCTAAAAATATAATATGGATATCAAAACTTGAGTCTTAAAGTATATATTTTTAATATCTTTACTGACACTGGTTTCGAAAAATCTTTAAAAAAAAAAAAAAAATGTATGTCTCCCCCCTTATCTCCGAAACTGATGGACCAATAAATATGAAAAAAATGTTAATTATATATATGATCTATAGATCATAACTGGTCATTTACAAGAAAACTGGCCATAGCTTCAGGCTTCGAGAGGCGCGCCAAGCGGTTCTTCTTGCGACGGCGCCGAGCGGCGGAGAGAACAAATGTATGAAGTTGTATAGGGCCGGCCATGGGTCGCATCTCGCGCGTCTTGTCCGGCTTCGAGTGACTTGCGCTCTCTCGACGGGCGGTGTGCGGGGAGGCGGGGAGCCGCGGCAGTGATCGAGCGCACAGAACGAACCTAGTGTCGAGCGCTTTGAGCGAGCGAGCGCGCTATACATCCTATGCGGTGGAAGGCGCCGACGGGTGTCGTGGCAGGGCAAAGCCCATCGCAAAAACCACCTGGAAGCGCGGCAAGAAGCGCCGCCAGAAGCCTGAAGCTATGGCCGACCGGTTAGGGCAGCCCAGGCTGCCCACCTACTTAAATGCGCGGGAATCGGGTGGCGTCTCACACTCTCCTGGGCCATTAAGCTCAGCTGCCCTAAAAATGCTTTAGGTGTTTGTGACATTCTGATGTCTTTGATCTCAATGAAACTTTGCAATGAATCTTTATATAAGTTTTCCTTTCCTTCCTCCCCCACACCGCACTTCGACCCATCTCTCATCAAAAAGCGCCGAATTTATGGAATGGTTTATTACCCGACTATTTATAGAAAAGTTTATAAACTTAGTCTTCGTTACATGAACAACGACTGTATTTCTCTCTTTTTTTATTTCCAGTATAGATAAAAATTATACAACTTGCTAAACTTTGTGTAAAAACGAGGCAATATTCACGATATCCCGACTGCTATTATGACGGTGTTTCATAAAATGTTGCTTTTTAGGCTGATAGTTAGATGTCGCTAGATTATAATTATGAAAAAAATATGGAGAAAATAAGCTGTTGACTTCACAATCACTTTTTACCTTTTGTATGAATATTTAAAAAATCCAGGCGTAAAGGGGCCTCTTTACTGCGTTTGGAAGCGTTTCGGCCGTTTTATATGACGACATAATACTGTTACTTTTCTCTACTGTGGCATTATTTTGGAGACAGATAAAAAATTACTGCTATTTTTATAGAAACTAAAAAAATTACAAATTTTACTTACGTGTATGTAACCGTCAGCCACTCCATATGGATCAAACACCTGGTGTTCCAACCCTCTTCTACTTTCATGGGATTGCCTCTGTATCTTGATATTAGCTAAACAGTACTGGGTGCGGAGTTCAGGGTTTGTAGTCCATGAAGTCAGGCACTGATCGTAGTTGCCCAGCTGGTATTGTGATCCGTATAGACTACCCACTGGTTTGATGTCCATGGAGTCCCAAACTGTTAACAATTTCGATTTTAGTAACACAAAAGTTTAGTGTGTAAATATCATAATTTAGGTATAAGCTCTTTAATTGTAATTAACTTTTAATACTTTATTAATGCATGTTAGATATATAAGATGAAAGTTTCCTTTGGTAAGTCTCCTTTTTTAACCGACTTCAAAAAAGGAGGAGGTTCTCAATTCGACTGTATTTTTTTTTTGTATCTGCTTTCTGTCCTACGGAATATGAATGATGTTTCTACCTATAATTGGGATGCATATGAGAACATATGTTTGTAAATGAATAACAAATGTAATGAACTGTATGTAATTCTGTTGGTGGAACTATTAAATAAATAAATAAATAAATAAATAAAACTTTCTTTTTACGCCACACTATAATTTATTTTCAGTTACGGTAACAATAATAAGTAAATATATATCCTTACTAGCTTTTTCCGTGGCTTCGTACGCGTTGTTTTAGTTTTTGGGAAGACAATTGAATCTGTCAATATTTTTCAGCACCTTAATTTTATAGAACGTATTTATTTTGACTCTGTTTTGAACGAAACTATTTATTGTTCTCTAAATTGATCCTCTGTCTGTCTTTGGCGAATCCAGAGGCTGAGCCGCGTTTCCGAACGAAACTATTTCTTATTCTCCGAATAGATCCCCTGCTAAACTACCTTTGACGAGGCCGAAGGCTGAACCGCGTTTTCAAACGATTTTTTTTCTTGATCTCGTATTTGATTCCCAGGTTAAGTATGTATGTATGTAAATTCTATATTGCACAAAATAAGTATACAATGCACAAAGGCGAACTTAATGCTAATTAGCATTCTCTACCAGTTAACCTTTGGTGATGTGGAGATTACAAGGGTAGTGCCAAATAAGTCATTAATTAATTAATTTATAAATATTATCTTTTAATAATATAACATCTAATATCTACATAAACATATATAAATACAAAAATATACATACATATAATATACATATTAGTGTATATACTATACATAGATAAATATAAAACAATATATCGGTAGTTACGAGAAGGATGACTCAGGGGACAAAGTGAAAAATTACAGGTGTGGTGACTGATTCTGTAGCCGTAGATAGTGTTGATAGACTCTGATTTTAAAGGTAGAGATGGTGGGAGATTGTCGGATGTCCAGAGGAAGACTATTCCACAGGCGGATTGCTGACACTGTGAAAGAATTTGTATACATGTTGGTGCTGTGTTCGGGAAATCGGAGGAGCATAGCTCTACTCGGTCGCTGAGGGCGGCCAAGGGATTTAATAGGGACAAACCGGTCTCGAAGGTAGGGAGGAGAAAAGGGGCTGTTGAGAGCGTTATAAAGGAGTGAAAGAATGTGTGATTTTCTACGATAACGGATATTTAGCCAATTTAACTGGTGACGAAATTGAGAGACATGATCGTATTTGCGCAATGCGAAGATATATCTGATACAGAGATTTAAAAGACGATCTAATTTATCTAAGAGTTCTTCTGTGAGATCAGGATAACACACATCAGCGTAATCAATAATAGGAAGCAAGAGAGAATTGACTAATGTAACTTTGGCAGAGTATGGAAGAAATTTTTGCATGCGCTTTAGTGAATGCATTGAGGCAAATATCTTCTTACTGATTTCTGCAACCTGCAAGTCCCAGGACATATTGTTGGAAATGTGAAGCCCCAAGTTTTTAACAGATCTGCAGTATGTAAGTGGGGTGCCATTGAAGCAGACTGGAGGTAAAGTGGAGATATCAGTCAATGTCGATCAGGGCCCTGCTCCCAACTACCATCACTTGCGTCTTAGATGGGTTCACAAGTAGACCAAATTCCTTAGTCCACTCACTAATCCGATCAAGATCGGAAGAAAGCTTATGTATGGAATCTCGTAAACCATCTTGCTTACAAGACAAGTATAACTGAAGGTCATCAGCATACATGTGGTAAGAACAGAAAAATACCACGGAAACAAGAGTATTGATAAATACGGAAAATAGTAATGGAGAAAGTACACCTCCCTGTGGGACCCCAGCAGTAATATTACACCACTCGGAATAAGTGTCATCAACACGTATACGTTGTTTACGCCCACAGAGATATGACTGAAACCATTCAGCAGCTGTTTCCGATAAGTTGAGCGAACGGAGGATAGCAAGAAGGATATCATGGTCTACACAATTAAATGCACTACTAAAATCAAGGAGAGTTAGGATACTGAGATGCCTTTCGTCCATGGCTTCACGAATGTCGTCAGTGATTTTAATGAGTGCAGTACTTGTACTGTGGGATGGACGAAATCCCGACTGAAGAGGATTTAGTAGTTTGTTACAGTGAAGGTAATACGAGAATTGACGATGAGCCACGCGTTCAAGCACTTTGGAGAGAAATGGTAGTATAGAAATTGGTCTATAGTCCTTGAACGCGGTTAGTTCAGATGTTTTGGGGACAGGGATCATATAGGCGAGTTTCCATAGGGCAGGAAAAGTATTGGACGACAGAGAAAAGTTGATGATATGTGAAATAGCAGGAAGAATAGTATTGAGGATAGGAAGGAGTAAGTCACGGCCAATGCTATCAGGTCCAACAGCATTACTTGGGATGGAGAGGATGATCTTCTCAATATCGGAAACAGAAACTGATGAAAAGGAAAACATAGAGTTAGAAGGAAGAGGAACAGCTAATATTTTTTGGATGGTGGCTTCCTTAAGTACGGCATTAATTGTGTGGGGAGGGGTTGAAAAGTGTCGATTTAGACCATCTTTATCCAAAGATGGGTTGAGGTCTTGTCGACACTTTCCAAAGCCTAAGGAACGAAGAAAATGCCAAAGATTGTTGGGGTTACACTGCTCAATGGAAGAATAAATATGTTTACGTTTGGCATTCCTAATAGTCTGGTTGCATCGATTTCGAGCAGCCTTAAACCTATCCCAGTTGTCTTCCGTGGGGTTCTTTTTGTGCTTTCGCCTAGCCATGAGTTTACGAACTTCATCCGTAAGCCACGGCGTAGGAGCACGTTTCAACCGAACCCTGTGGATCGGTGCATGGACATCGTAAAATTCGGTGATAGTTTTATTAAAGACCTGAAGCTTGTCATTTATATTGTCGAGATTTTCTAAAAAAGACCAATCAATAGTTTGTGCATGAGCTAATAGTTTATCTCTGTCCATACTTGCAAAGTTACGTCGAAGAGTTATTTTGGGCTTGGGCTTTGGGATTTTTAGCCTATAAGAGGCATAAATGAGATCATGATGAGAAAAGCCAGACGCTGTAAACTGGCCATGGCTTGAGATCCGGTCGGTATTAGGGGTAAGAATGAGATCGAGAAGGGTATGGGAATCACCCACATGATGTGTTGCAGCAAGATCCATTATGGTGACATTGACAGAAGTTGTCAAGGTCTGGAGCTTACGCGAACGAGCATCATCGACAAGAAGGTTAGTATTAAAATCGCCCATGATTAAGGAATGTTCATATAAAGGTATATACGTAGATAGCAAATTTTCAAAAGTATCAAAGTAAGTGTCTTTGGTGAGGCTGAAGGTCGAGCTACGTTTCCAAACGAAACTATATCGTGATCTCTTATAGGATTCTCAGTTCAGCCTCGCTGCGTTTCCGAACGAAAACTATATCCTGTTCTCCCAAATTGATCCTCTGCTTAAGTGTCTTTGGCAAGGCCAAAGGCCAAGCTGCATTTGCGAACGACATTATTTTTGATTTCGTATTTGATTCTCAGATAAAATACCGCGTTTCCGAGGGAAACTATATCTTGATCTCTTATATGATTCTCAGTTCGGCCTCGCCACGATTCCGAACGTTTTTTTTTTTTATCTCGTATTAAATTCTTAGGTAAAGTGTCCTTGGCCAGGCCGCGTTTTCAAAGGAAACTATATCTTGATCTCTTATATGATTCTCAGTTCGGCCTCGCCACGTTTCCGTATGAATTTTTTTTGATCTCGTATTAAATTCTTAGATAAAGTGTCCTTGGCCAGGCCGAAGGCCGAACCGCGTTTCTGAACGGAATTATTTCTTATTTGATTCGCAGTTAATGTGTCTTTGGCGGGGCTGAAGGTCGAGCCGCGTTTCCGACCGAAATTATGATGCTTTATCTCTTGTATGATTCTCAGGTAAAGTGTCTTCAGATAGGTCGAAATAATTAATTGATTAATTGATTGATATGTTTCCCAGGTAAAGTGTCTTTGGTGAGACCAAACGAAACTATTTGTTTTTCTCTGAATTAACTCTCCGCTAAAGTGTCTTTGGCGAGGCCGAAGACCGAGCCGCATTTCCGGACGAAATTATTTATTGACCTGAATTCATACTGGGGACTTTGTAAGTGATCAGATCAGTAACAAGTTTCAATTATCCTTTCTGTGAAATTATAAAAATGAAATTTAGGCTTTCTGTACTAATCGCATGAGTAGGAGTAGTATAGGGGAACAAAAAATATTTTCCATATATCGCAAAAAGGGTCATTGAACCTTTGTCTTAACGACTTATCGAGTCTCCAATATGAATTTGTTCAAATAAATCAATGTAGTGACTAGAATATAAAAAAGAATGCTTCGGTGGTTTGGACTTGTAGAGAGGATGAATGAAAGTAGAGTGATGAAAGACACAATTATCTTTAGATGGATAGATAGTATTAATAGTGTGTGCAACTGGACATGATTAGTCATTGGGACACTCTTGCAGTCTATTAAGAAACGAATGAATCGTGTTCCAATGTCTCACATTATGTCACAATTGCACAAAATACAATTTGGGTACTTCATTTACGCAACCCTATAATTCTAAATAATTTAAAAGTACATTACAAGAATGAATTATCTCAGAAAAGTTAATTTCATGTGGAGTAGGTGACTAAAGTTTCCATAGCGATGGACTTCACGATCTTCTAATAGCCCAAGATCCCACCTTAAAATTTCGTTTTTTAATCGAAATGTAATTTAAATGAAAGATTACACTTGGGGTCATACACCGCCACAGGGTTGCCATGCAAAATCTTAGCACAAGTAATCTTACAATCAACAGTAACACTTAGCAATCTTAAACTACTTTCATTTACAAAGCACGCAAATCAAGCCGTTAAGAACCAGAATAAAGTTAAGACGTTGCAATAAGGGCTACGAGTGGGAACTAGGAACTTTAATTAAACGCATTACATTATATTATATTCAGTTTACATTATGTATTTATAGAAAAACACTTATTAAAATAATTATTGCCCGATATATATCGACATTTATAGTCGGCGTCAGTGGAATTAATATACAAATACAATGTTTGTACATTGAAAATTTTTTCGAAATTTTAAATTGAGTGTGTTATTTTAGTATGGACTTAGATGGACTACAATTATTAGAATTTTTGTCTGTTTTTCTGTCGTTTTAACTTAAGAACCACTTTTCCTCTTTATTATCATCGTAGTGACTCTAGTGAAAATATAAGCTATAAGGGGCGTTGATAAAATAAGTTCCAAGCCGAAAACTGTCGATACTACTCAAGGATTGAAAGACACTTCCACGTTTAAATATTTATACAATATTTTTAGGTTGGTAGATAATTCCGATAGCTTGATTTCTAAAAGTTTTTTTTTTATATTTTTTCAGAGAATTTACCTCCACCTTAACATAATTTAATCCAAGCCAATTAAAATACTTACCCCATGTTGCCCAAAGCGTGAAATTTTGAACATTTTGTAGTAACGATAATGTTTTCTCTTTACAGGGTGTTTCAGTTACATCCCAGGTCTCATATTTTATTTCATCTATTATTTCATCCAAATATGCGTATTGTTTTGTTTTTCTATTTGCATCATCAAAACCCGCACATACATTGACTACAAAAGAAATTTACTCGTAAATAAATAAGTAAAAAGAATACATAGAAAAAAAAAACTAAAAGAAAACTTACGGATACAAAAAAATAAAATGATATTTTTTAAATAGACGCAGCCCATTTTTTTCAGAAAATTTCACAATTATATTTTATTTTGTTTTAAAATATAATTAAGAGCATTAATACTTGCACCGTGAGCGATAGTAGAAATACTGCGTCTGATCTAATGTTATTTTGTAACATTATTTGCATTATTTTGTAACTTCAAAAATTAGTAAAGGGTATATACGTCATACCTAAGGCACACTACGTGGGTTCCACCCATTTTCATGACTAGAAAAGACAGTTTTTTTTTTTTGTCTAGCCACATTCAGTCCAAGCCACCTATGTTTATGTGATAAATTTTACTAGTTAGTCTGTTGGATGGGGCCACGATCTGGATTGCGATCTATTGTTTTAGCGATAATTAGAATTAAGAGGGTTAAGGCATTGGAGTTACAAATGGATATTCCGATTAAATATATTATATATTTATATGAAAACACAAAATATAATTATAGGTAGTTAAATATATTTCGACCACTAGTTGTGGTCGGCATCAGTTACACAATTATATAGATATAAAAGTTAAAAATTAATAATTATAAATTATAAGTATGATAATGAATATTTTATTTTTATACTATCCATCACTTTAGCTGTCATCATTATAAAAATAAAATATTCGATATCATACCTATAACTAGGGCTCTGGAAGTGATAATAGGCCTAAATCCCTTGCACATTGAGGTCAAAACGAGAGCTACCGAGCAATGGTACAGAATGAAAATGAACAAAGAGTGGAAGGGCAACTTTATGGGTAAAGGACATGCCTCTATAGCAGATAAATCAGGCTGTAATTTCGAAATACTCCTTGCCAATAACGACCTGATAAAGAAAGAAATATTATTCGATAAAAAATATCGCATACATATAGGAACCAGAGAAGACTGGAAGTTACCGACAGACCGACCGAGCATTAATTGCTATACGGACGGCTCAAGGAAAGGTAGTACATGACTAGCAGGAGCTGGTTTCTTTATACCTGATGAAGATAAAGAAGAAGGAAGCGCATCCTACTCACTAGGAACCTTGGCTACCGTATTTCAGGCAGAAACATTTGCCATCTTGGAATGTGCCAGTATGGTACTCTCAAGGTCGGATTAAACGAGAAAACAGTCATTATTTACTCGGACAGCCAAGCAGCACTTTTTGCGCTTAAAAATCCAGTAAATAAATCGGCTCTGGTAAGAGAGTGTAAAAATGCACTCAATAAGCTAGGTGAAAAACTAAAACAATAGTAGCCTGGGTCCCAGGACATCAATGAGTTGAAGGTAATGAAAAAGCAGACGAATGCATTGGACCTGAACCTAGGCTTCCTATTCCGGCAAACGTCACTAATAGGGTGATAAGCCGTCTGGCTTCAGCAGAATCAGCAGATGAATGGAGGAACATTGAGGGCTGTCGACAGTCGAAAATGTTTCTCTCGACTATCGTCTACAAAAAAGTAAGGTACAGTCTTAATCTAAGTAGAATTAATCTAGGTACATTGGTGGGTATTCTAACTAGACACTGTAAGCTGAACAGACATCTGTCAATAATGAAGGTACAGGAGGACTCCTCTTGCCCGCACTGCGGCGAGGAGGAAACGAGTAAGCACTACTTAGGCGAATGCTTTATATATTCTAGCCTAAGATGGGAACTATTTGGTAATGATCACATTAAAGAAGAAGACCTCAAGTGCCTTGGGTACTCAGACATATTAAGATATATTAAGAGAAGCGGAAGATTTGAGGAGGGAATGCAACTGGGACAATAGGATACCAAAGCTCCAAGCAATAAGAAATGGATGGAATAGCTCCAACTGGAGAGCCGACCATCCACCTGTGCCCAGCAGGCGTCCCACCTCAAAATCATCATCATCAAGTAGCTATTATTATATACATGTTTATTATTAATTTTATCAATGGTTAAACCTTATCTCTGCATAGCTTTCAGTTGGAAGTTAAATATTTTTAAATCACCTGCAACTTTTATGAAATATCATATTATAAAATTGTTAAAAATAAACCTTTATTTTTTATGGACTGGTGTTTGTAGATCAATGGCAGGTTACTTACTAATATGGTTTTAATTTTTTAACAGAACCCTACAAAAGACAAATAATTAGGCTCGTTAGTTATACGTCAGTTGCTGCCTCGTGACCTTCACGAATATTAATTGACTGAACTTTAGTTACGAACGCAGGTAGTGACCGCAAAATAGTAATTTGACCCCTAACACTGTAGTTTTAAGTCCTTAACACTGTAATATCAGCTTCCTTTAACACTGAATACAATGGATTACTTATGTAGACGTTTTAAAAGTGCGAGTTAAGTAATGCGCACGCATAAAATAATGAATGGTACTCGTATTGTAATGTACTGTTAGGCTCGATCCAACATAATCATTTTTAAATTGAGTGCTTTTATTTGTGTTTTCAGGTGGTAGAGCTGATGCCGGGCTCTACTGTGGAGGTACCACCATCTTACTTGGAGATCTTACTTGGGGGAGAGTAAGAGGACAGCTCACAGGCAAAAAACCAGGAGGCCCACCACGCCTGGGACCGATGGATGGCGGTATATCCATCCTTAATAGCCGGGCTTTTTTGGAACAAACTGGTGCGAGGGTTCCGGCACCGCGCTCACCAACCCGCCTGCCCAGCGTGTTCGAGTATGGGCAATTTTTCCAGGATGACCGCCGGGAGTGGCAAAGTCCTGGAAAGGCTTATGTCCAGCAGTGGACGAACTAGGCTGATGGATGGATGGATTTGTGTTTTTAGTATCTACAGGAGATTGATTTTATTTAAATAATTGATAAATCGCTAGTGATTTAACTGTGTTTTTTTATAATTACTTTAATGTAGAGTATATCAAGAGTTAAGTAATATAACAAATTTAAATCACTTGATTTATCTGTTAACGCATATCCCTCACGCATATACGGTATAGAAACACATTTAAGAGCTAGTTTACCCTTTACTGGAGTAATCTCAAATTTCAAGCCCCTAATTTACCATCTTAGGAAAGACTTTTATACTGTTGAATACATGATAAACATAGAGCAATCTTTCGTATTGACAGTTTATGACAGTCCAAATACTACTTTTTTAGATCAATCTCCCACACCTCGTTTACGGAAATCTATACACATTGGACTCGATTCGGTTAAACACCGCACTAAAACATAACCTAACCAAAAAGCGATTAAAATTAGTTAAGTTTTTTTTGTGTTCAATTCGGTTTTGTCAACGAACTAAATTTGGGTGCCCGTTTATTTGATTTTGCGAGGATTAAATTGAATACACAGATTACTAAAAATAACGAACGTTATTGGTTTTTAAAGCGGTCCACAGACCACAAAATGTTATAACGTAATAATTGCTGCGTTTAGTTTGAACGTCGGGCGAAGCCCACCTAACACTGACAGCAGGTTAGCATGTTCAATTACAACGCGTGCAAAAGAGATAGCATGTAGTCCGTCAGACGTAGCGTCGTTTGACGATCAAACTGAACGCAGCCCTTTATAACCTAGAATTTTGTGATTGTGTTGTGATTGTGAGTCGAAAAGACAACAACTTTGCAGTCGAACGAAAAAGCAACCAAGCTCAGAATAAATAGGAAAGCAATCAAAGAAATAACTAATTAAAGCCATGGAGTGGGAGGAGAGCTAATAAATGCGGATAAAATTGTTGCAGAAGTCGCATAAAAGAAAAAATTGTCGAGGTTATGTTCTGATCAAATCAGATGAAAAAAGTGCTTACAGGCTTACAGGTTAGTTTCTTATCCACTATGATGTCTTGAATGAACCTAAATATTTGTTTCAAGTACTAAAATATTACAACAAAGTATTTATACACCTTTTTCTTGTTTCAGAAAATAAACCTCTTGCCAAGTTTTTTACACGTATCCAAGTACCTATATTTTTGAAGAGTTACCATTGGCTAAGGAACAACAAGCTCGCTTCGAGAACAGTAGTCAAAGAAAACTAATCATCCATTGAAACGCCAAGCAGTTCAAAGTCATGTTGACAGTGTATATAATGAAATGAAGTGAGCACAATTGAGTGAGGGCATTGTTAATTTTCCTCACGTTATAGGGTTGGGGTGTAGAAAAGGGGGCACTATGGGAAAAAAGACTTAGAAAATTTTCGTTATAGCTCTAATGATTACTTACTACTCATAAGAGTTTGGTGTCCTATTTTTCAGAAGCGTTTAGGGTTCCTGTCAACGTTTAACCTGGTAGTATATGGGCAGATCAGGGATTCAACATTTTAGATCTATTTACATTATATTTTAAGTATCTACATTAAGGTAGCGTTCCTAAATACCGGGGTAAAGGTAAAAATGAACTGTCACCCGTTCCACAACCACCTGAGTGAAAACGAAAAGCACGAAGTTGTTCAATAAACCTTGTCAGAAATGTAAGATTCTCTTTGACAGTTAATTTTTACATTTACCCGGATGTTTAGAAACGCAACGCATATTAGATATAACAGTCTACATTTCTAAAATCTCTAATTCCCTGTGGTGCAAGGTTAGACCATAAGCTAGCTAGTAAGAGAGTTCATTTAGAACACATGTTTTTAGCTATTAAAAACTTATAAAATATAAAAAAAATTGTTAAGTACTTACTTACTCCATATTTTATTAGCTGTCTAAAATATTTTTTGTTTATTGTATATGTTGCTATTTTTAGGAGAACATAATGTAAAAATAAAATAACATTTGTAATACATACTTATTGTTTTAATTTGCCATAAACTTTTTACATCTTTTTCTAAATGAGAAGAATAAAAAACATCAAATTTTGAAACAATATTTGCAATAATTAATATTTGTCTATAGACATCATATCACCCCTATTCTGATAAGTTCTAAATAATTAAATTACAGTACTTTCTACTTTTCCAGATGTACAGAACGACTGGCTCTGTATTTAGCAGTACAACGATATGAATCCCCCAGAGGGTGTCATATGTGTTTTCGAGTATAAACTGTGAAATGCAAGTCATAGTCCACACTCGTACACCCATGTTTTACCAATGATTAGTATGTCCCAGCGTGATGATTGGTGGGCTCTATTGCTGTACTTCAGGCACCAAATGGACCCACACCTTAATGTGCAGACACGACCAAGTGCTCAAACCACATTAGACCACAGGCGGTCATTTGGTAGTAATTAATGACTATGATTCCTTTTCAACATTCACTTTCTTAGGGTATGGTACCATTACAGGAGTAATTTCAGACCTTTTTTGCAACATGTGGACATTTCACTTCAGTAACTTCTCGGTTGACCAGCAGGCCATCAGGAGAAGCACTCAAAAACAGCCCAGCTTTGTCTTGTTCATAGTGCAATAGTGTTTATGTAGGCGTCACCATTTATTTCAAGACATCTGAAAGTCATCTTCGCTATGTTACATGCAAAAGCATGACTTGAATTGTAGTTCTACTCTGCTTCGGGCTTTTGTTTCATAAGGGGTGGTAGCAGCAGGTACGGCTTGTCTCCTGGAATAAGTATTTTGAAAATAAGTTTGCAAACACCACAAACATATACCTACCTACTTATAGGAAGCAATTTAATCAGAATAAGTATCTTGATTTATTTAGGAAAAATAGATTTTGGTGTACAAACAGTACAAAGCCACTTAAAAAAAACAAGACAAGACATATAATTTTTAGTGCCGCCTTTGGTAAACTCTGGGCGGAAAATGCTAGTTTTAACAGTACCATTTACCTTTTTTCTGCATCTGCTAAGGCCAACACGACATTTTCCTCCATTCTTACCTCAAAAACGATCAGAAAACATTCTGAATGAACTTGTTAAAATTTAATCGTCACGAAATATGTCTCAACTAAAATTTGTCCATTTTTAGTTTGACGTTTCTAAAATTTGACAGTTAGATGGTCACTTCGAATTGCAAAATTGTGTTTTGGTCTTAATTTAATTCAAACTAACTAAAATTAGTTTGCTCCTGTCAAAATAGGTTAAGTTGTGTTTTACCGAATAGCAAAAGTAATTTGACACATCTTAACTTAATTTTAGTTAAGTTAAGTCGTATTTGTGCACATTCGAATCGATACCAAAAACGATCAGAAAACATTCTAAATGAACTTGTTAAAATTTAATTGTCACGAAATGTGTCTCAACTAAAATTTGTCCATTTTTAGTTTGACGTTTCTAAAATTTGACAGTTAGATGGTCACTTCGAATTGCAAAATTGTGTTTTGGTCTTAATTTAATTCAAACTAACTAAAATTAGTTTGCTCCTGTCAAAATAGGTTAGGTTGTGTTTTACCGAATAGCAAAAGTAATTTGACACATCTTAACTTAATTTTAGTTAAGTTAAGTCGTATTTGTGCACATTCGAATCGATACCATTGTCAACTTTAAGGACCTAATTCCTTCATTTCAATTCAATAAATTTGCTGAAAAAAATTGCCAGTACATCAGACATAATTTGTTGACACTTGATTTACCAAAATATATGTCACATTATTCGTAAAAACAAAAAGGATTCCGTAAATTTTCACGATTAATGTAGCCAGTAGCCGGTATACCATGAGTTTTTGTATTGATCAATCGAATTCTGTAATTTTATTGACAAACCTTTAATTTAATTAGACTCAAAAACATAATTAACTTTACTTCAAATTCCAATAAATTACGATGCACAAACGCGCGCGCGCCGAATGGCGCCGATCAGTACCATAGATAAGTAATCAGTACGGTGCGAGCGCTCATCTAGGTTAGGTCAGTAACAACGCCAGACTTTCGAGGATTCATTTGAAGAAATTCGGACTCTCCTTGTATTGAAAAAAATATATATTTGATTTATGGATCTTTTATCTAGAGATTCTACTTGTATTACGTTTTATACTTTTTTTTTAAATGTATTCCACCCTCCTTTTTTTGGTTTTCATGGGTTAATTTTAAGAACGCGGTTTAATGATCAACTTGATTTTTTTTTTCATATAATAGGTAATAAAAATATGAAGGGATTCTACTTAGATCCAATATATTTTTCCCTACAAAATATTTCAGTATTAGCTAAAAACACACCAATTTGTTGTTTCGCTGCGTGATCATTGGTATTACGCGTCCAAGAAAAAGAGGCCAGTGAGCCAACATATAGGTAATCCACTCTATCAAAAGCAAATAAAGTCTTTGCCATTGGACTTATTGAGCTGGAGGGGTAATAAAAAAGGATGCTAGGGTAGGCCATCCTCTTAAATTTCAGGCCTTGCGTCAAATCTGTTAGTTCTGATTTTTTGCTGACTGGTTTATGTTGTTGGCGCAATTAATAATCTAAGTTTGAGACCTCATTTGATGACTATTTTAAAATAATATTTAGTTTGAAATTCGTCAATTCGGCCCATTGGGACGACTTGGCAGTGGGCCGAGTTGATGAACGAGTCTGTTTTAAGACGTTGCGTCAGTTCACTATGACCTATGACGTAAGTGGCACCTCATTGCGTTTTTATTAATTACGATCAATTAAATTACAACTTAGAAAAGAAACGCTCTGTTGTATATTTTTCTTTTTCTACTTGAATTCATTATTTATGTACAATTTCATTATGTGAGAAATTAATATTTTCTTGGATTTTATTTTTGCCCTTTGGGTATTGAACCCTAAAAATTACGGATGATGCCTTTAAAAGGAAAGGGAAGGAAATTAAATTAGTAAAATAAAATAAAATCTGAGAAAGTATTATTAATACTTAAATTAATAAAAGTAGTATATTGAAAGTAAATTAATTTCTCACCGCCCTTTATAGCAGAGGATTAGCTTTTTGGGCACCCTTTCTAACGATGGCAGCGATCTCGCTAGCATTTATAATTTATTAGGTTTACTTTGTCAGATTTTTTATTTTAGGTCATCTTTAGTTAAGTTTTTGTACGTTATTTATGTTTTTAGTTAAGTTTCTTGTGAAATAAATATTTACTTACATTCAATAAAGAGATAGAAAATACAAGACAGGAGAAAATTATGTCATGAAGGCAAAACAAATATAAGTAATACCTTTGTCTACCTGTCCCATATAGTCCATCTGATATTATTATTTATTTGATACCTATATTAACTAATTAACATTAATTCCAAAGGAATTATAACATAACTTAGGAAATTATACTGAGACAGTTTGGACTTCATCTGTCCACGTCTCGATTCACAAATAAAAGTTCTGATGATGAACAGGAAGTTTGTTGTATGTAACTAGATGACTTAAGTACATTTATTAAATATATTAAAAATCTATTGAGTAGAATTACCGATTATTTATTAATGATAATGATAAAAGTGATTTACAGTAAATCTCTGACCCAAGCAAATATTCCAATATTATATAGATGAGTTAAATAGGAACTTTCAATTTTAAACATAAAAATATGGATTCGATTCATGCATGAACCCTAATTAGTTGTAAATTGTTACCACCAGACGGCGACACCTTATATCTGTCACTATGTGTCTATCTCCTTCACTCTTACTCGTATATTTTTTGTCCTGTCCAGCGGGCCTATTATGTATCTCTAGTTGCCTTCTGGACGAGCGAGGTGTCTATCATCAAAAACATAGATATACTATCGAATTCCGATGTCCTAAGGATATTTTCGCACTTGAAGTGACGACACAGATTGTTAATAGTTCAATACACACTAAAGGCAATTTTGAAATTTCAGTTTTTATCTATGTTTTTGATGATAGGCACCTCGTTCAGTTGGCAACTAAAGATACAGAATAATGGGTGGAAAAGTAGAGCGGGATTCATTCATTTTTACACCGTCGCCGGCGGAGGTGCTGCGGGAAATCTAAAAGTTGTAGTTAATTTTTAAGTTTAATTAGGGAAGTTTTCTTTGTTTTAATAGTAATTTTGTTTTCGGAATTTGCGTTTAAAACACAGAATGTGTCAATCTATCTATTCGTTAGATCCCGGGATCATTTCGCGTTCGCGTTAGCTTTTAGATGGCGGAATGACCTTTTCGTAAATAGATTTGGTTATGGTCAATAGATTTTGACTTTCCCGATTCGGAGATTGACACAACTCGTATAGGGTGAACAAGAGAACGAGCTAGTTTCCGCGATAAGTAAAGGGTTCGTTAATCGTCTTTGCAAGTTTCGAAATTAAAGTACGTACCCTAATAATGTAGTAGAGCATAGGTCGATTCAGATTTTGATGGGGAGGAAAGGGAGTATGGTCTCTTCGTAGTATTGCCGGACGTGGAAACGGGAAGATGTACCAGGGTGGGATAGGGCTAGTCGCTGGGAAATCTTGAACAGTCAGGCAGGGAACTTACAGAGCGGAAGTCGCACTGGCCTAGACTCGAGTCACGTACTGGTGTGAACGACAGAGTTAGTTTTAACCTCCTCTGGAGGGAAGCAAGCGTCTGGGATGGCCTTGCGCCAGTTTTAAATACTGGAACACATCGATCCCCCATTAAGAACGACGTTTATGGCAAAGCGTCAGTACCGTGAAGAGGCAAGCAATTTGTTCTAACCTTTGTCATCTGACTGAGCTAGTCATGGTCTCATATCTATATATTTATATATTCATATGATCATATAGGATATCCCAGCCAGCGGGGTGACGTCCTTTTTACTGTATCACCCCCTGTCTGAGTAGGGCAAAGTTTTAGGATTTTAAGCACACAGAGGGGTTCCAACTTGCCCCACTTCTTTCTGTCGATTAGTTGAGGGGTTGTATGGTGTTTGCTAGCACAATGTACAACCACACACACGTTTAATTGTAAATGTGAGGTGACGGACCACTAGCTTTGAAATTCACACATTTAAAAGCCTAGGAATATCTGATTTTAGAGCCAAATGTTAGGTAGGTAAATTCTAAAATAAAGTCTACTGTTAGGACATTAATAGGTTTTTGAGAAATTATGCATAGTGGGAGGTATCAGGTAACTTTCATTATTATTTAGGGAAAATAGGTCAATAAATTCAATTACGGTTAGATAACCTATAAGTTTCCAAGTACATAACGACCTCTGAAAATTAGAGTTTAGAGGTTCAGGAATAAGTAAGTTGTTGTTGACTAGTTTGTTTGACAAATAGTTTCATTGTTTATCTAAGAGGGTTTATAAGCCCACAGAACTCCAATTTTGAATGCTAGGGCATAGAGCTTTGATATTGGCAATAAATATGAAATGATTTCAGTATAAGAAAACATTTGGGTTTGACCACTTAAGGATCTCTAAATATATTGTACTTGCTTAGGTATTTATTTTAAGAAATAAAGAGGCTTGAGATTGGCACAAGAATATACCTAAATAATAGAGAAAGCCTAGATAAGTCTAGATTTAAAATTCAGTGCATACTCTAATGTAAAACAACAAATAGGTAATAAAAATAACGTTCTGTACAAGGGTGCCAAAGTAATTTTCAAGTGTTACCATTGGAATTATACCTGTAGGTACATTCCAATTAAACGAAATATTTATGACAGCCAAAGTATAACCTTTAGCCATACTTTATATTCTCTGCTTTAGCTAAGAGCCAATGTGTAACAATAGTTTAATATGTGCATAAACGTATTTCTCATGATGGACGCTTTAAAATAATTGGATTTTCCATAAGAGTGAAGTTAGATTTATTTTTTTATTTTTCTAACTTCTCTCCTACGGAAAATCCAATAATTTGGAACCTACCATAATGTCTTTGAAAATACGTTTATACACATAGTGAACTATTGGTATAGGTACATTTTACTCTTAGCTAAATGTTGCATTTTAGCCGTTATAGTATTATATTTTTACAAATCCGTTGAATCGACTCAAACTAGTTGAATTTCCAAACAACGCCATCTAATGTAGCCGTGGAAAACTTCGTCGTCTTGGCTTTAACGAGTCACGTTCAAGGACTTGCAAGTTTATTTACAAGCAAAGTACAGGCATTCACTTAGAGATGGCGTTACGTACATGTAAAAATTATGACGAGTCTAATATTTTTTCACTTCACTAGCTTGAAAAGCGCACCTTTGTTGCTTAAAATCAGTATTGCATTTATTGGTCCACCGTTTTTCTTTATTTCCTCGTTTGGCCTATGGCTTGGAGGAACTTATAAATCCTTAATGCCACCAAATTAGATATCGGGCAACGATATTCCAAGCCGGTATATCGTTGCAATCGGCCAATCGGTCCGTCAATTTTGCTTAGTCTTCATAATATGAAAACGATTACTTGTATAATCATTTAAAGTTAGTTTCTGAACAATGTCGGCAAGTTCATTAGCAGTAATTTAATAGCAGACTTCTTTTACCTGTCCAATAGATGGCGTTACTAGGCCGCAGTGTTGGATTTACCCAAGGCCGTATACTTATAAACAACCCTACAGTTTTAACTGTAGTTTTATATATTTTTGGAAATCTTACAGTTTTTAATTTAAGCCTCTAAATATACAATTTTTTGTACTAGTACCATCAAATACTAGTACACTCAAAAAAAAAATTGAAGAGCCTACTACAAGTCATGTTTATAAAAGACGAGCCAGTTTTCCAATAAAACGTATTTAGTGTCCCTAACTAACAGTTTTCTCTTTGTTACCGTAATAGCTACGTACAGTGAGATGAAACTCAACTACAACATACCCAAAGAGTGTCTAAAAAGACATAAGTGTCCTAACATACCTACATCTCAATTTATGATAGCATAAAGTATGCATTCGCTTTCCAAAAACGCCTAACTTTATTTCACGGCAAAATATCAACCGAACGTAATGCCTGCCAAATTAGACTAGGCGCTTATTATATTACGAACAATAAGGTTAGACAAGACAAGTTTGCCAAAAGTGCCAAGAAGGGGCATAAGGCACCTAAAAACTTATTTCGTTTTGCTTTATTTAAGTTTAAAACAGGTTTATTACAATATTTTTTTTTAACAATTTTTTTTTACTTTTTTTTTAAGAATTTGACTGTACACATTTACACATTAGATAAATACAGATTAGGGTGGGAGCTAGTGCACTGTTGTAAGGGCGCCGCCGTTACTTCTGTGATTATTCTTTTTATTATTTTATTTTGTGATAAACCTTGTCAAAATACCTATCCCTCCCCCTGCAAATCATACGATTCAACACAGAGCCACAAAAAGAGCTCAGTGTCCTGTCCAACATTTCTCCAATAATTACCTCTAATGATTTGGTTCAAGAATGTGTGCACTTTCAGAGTCACGTTTCCTGTAACAAGACTCCATAACAACCCGAATCAACATCATTACTCAAACTCTTAACATTTTTGAGGAACCAGAAGATACTAGTAGATACAGTAGATACTAGCGCAGATGCGCAACGTTTACCCTAACTTTGATATCGCTCTCCTTAGAGCACTTTGCACTACTACATACGGCCACAAATCGTTTGGGTCTAGCACGCGCTGTGGATACTGTATCTTTCTATCATACTTACTCTCTCTCACTCACATTGGCAAACGCGGTATGTTTAAGCGCCCAAGTAGGATAGATATACGCTGCATCTCTGACTTCTAGCTACGGAAAAGAGTCTTTCGAAAGGAGAAAAGGGGTCGAAAATAAATGGTCTCCGAGTAACGAAGGTTTTTAAGATATTTTTCAATCTTTCAGACTGGTAACGAAAACCAAATTATGATAAGACGATATTTTATAATGAATGATTTACACTAGCCCTTGAAGCCCCATGTTTTATGGGACTACAGGAACCATTGCATATCCAAGAGTAGACTGGGGGGCACTGTAATGGCAGAGAATATAAAGTAACGTAATGGTAGGGAAGACCGTGCCTTCAGGATGTGGATAGCATAGTAGAGAGTACCGGATATGCATCCTAGAGTACTCCTTGGATTAGCGGAGAGACGGGCAATATTCATCTATGGGTGGGCATCTTTTTGAAGATGTTGAATCAGCGAGCTTTGATCACTTGCGTATCCATGGATGTGTAGTGAATCATTTGGCAGGGCTAACTCGACGCTGAAGGTCGAACTGGGTTCTCGATTTTTGTAACTAAACGTTGGCCGGATTTTTCTTGTTGGAGTGCGCGACTCTTATTAGATTTATTACACTTTGAGTATTCCTGTAGGGCAGGTGGTTGCAAATATGTAGGTGTCTACCCCATATGTTGCTGTTAGTGTTAAGCCGTGTTGCATGTTGACGTTTTATGAGTCTACATCACGCTGTCCGTTTCTGATCTGTTGTAGATCTCGCTGGCAGCGTCCTTGATCTTATCTCGGTCTTCAGCTGTGTCTGTAGCTAATAGCGGCTTAATGTGGTAAAAGATTTCTTCTAGCCCGTCTAGGTCGTCTGTAATAAATATAAATAAATAAAAATAAATAAAAAGATCGCCAATAAAAAGACCCATAAAAAGTGTTGCACTTATATTTTTATGACTAACTACTTCGTACACCTGGATTTAGAATATAAACTTAATTTAAACCAAAGGGCTAAACACGTAATTTTTAAAGTTTTAAACTACAGAAATAACGAATTTAATACAAATTAGATTATAGAATTTAATATTAAATATATTGATTTATTTCGAATAAAACTTAAATAAAGGTTTTTGTATTATTTTTCAAACTTTCAGACTATTGACCAAAAATAAATAATTCAAAAAGAATTATCCCTCTCTCAGCACTTATTTATTATATTTCTGATCAATGATAGATGAGTGATCATTTATAAAAAAATACGTGCCCTGAATTCCCATAATCTCAGAATTAAAAAGTCTTAAGTGGAAAGAAAACCTTTTTTATTTTATAATTTTTGAAATATCGAGGTGTTTTACTTGAAAAAAAATATCATTTGCGACCCCTAGTTGATAGGCATTATTTGTTGTAAATGATCCCTAGTATAACCCCTTTAAAGGAATAGGTCGAATTACCAAGCAACCTGTATAACCTCATCGATTAGAAACTAAATTAAATAAAAACAAATTTAGATTAAATAAAAAGACTTTTTTCAAGTCATCATTGTCACCGGGCATGGCACCCAGCCCACAATGGCTGCATTACCGCGTTGGATAGCAAAACCATCCATTGCCAGAGGTAAGCTCAGCCCTTGATCCACGAATTAAATATAAACTTGCATATTATGCCCCCTTTGGGTGATGATTTCCGAAAAACCCTGAAACATGTCATTCTTAATTTCTAACCAAGAAGCTTAATGACAATTTCCATGCTTTTGGAAAACAACAAAACTAAGGAATTTTCTAAAATTATTTTTTCTCCTAATTTAGGGAATAATTTTCCAAAAACGCTGGAAACCTCATTCTTAATTTCCAACCGATTTTATAGATTTTTTTATTGTTTAACCACAATAATAACAAATTTTCCATTATTAAAAAATAAGTTAAGCAATTGTGTCGATTCGGCGCAACAGGACTTAACTTATTTGACAGAACTAAACTTAATTTGAGCGTTCTGTCTTTTTCTTTCTGTATCGAAAAGACAAAGAGAGAACGCTCAAAATAAGGTTAGTCCTGTCAAATTAGTTAAGTCGTGCTTCGCCGAATCGACACCATTATAAATGTTGCGCTAGGGAACGCGATCCGTCGCAAGTACCTATTGACCACAGACATGTACCTACCAGATCCATCCATCCATCAGCCTAGTTCGTCCACTGCTGGACATAAGCCTTTCCAGGACAGGTCACCAGCCTGTTCCATATAAGGCCCGGACGACCCTACCCTCGAGAGCTGCTGCGTGAGTCATCCGCGAGCAGCTCGGAAGAAGATGTCGGAGATTGAAGACGGACTGGGGTGCCGGTGACGTTACCACCGGCAGTCATGAAGAGGGAGTGGAGATGCCGGTCGTACCTAGGGTTGCCAACCGTACTTTAAAATAAAGTATCTTACGTTATTTTGGGTCCCTGTACTTTATACTTTTGAATACCTATAAAGTACGTGAAAATACTTTATTTCAATCTTTACATAAAATTAGACGTAAACTAAAAACAAAAACAGAGTCGTACTGAAATCCAAGGGAAAATGTATGACTTCCTTCATTGTGGATGATATTTTTTTATGTTGTGCGTTTGTGTTTATGCAAATAGCACAAAAAATACAGTTTTACAAAAGGATTTGAGGATGTTAGTATGTAGTCTGGCCTTCCTACTTCCTACCGCCCGCAGCAACCGTGACATTTTTTTCAAAAAATCTTTGAACTCCCTTGAATAAAGAATACTTTTTTTCTAAAGGACCGTACTTTTTATTTACCTTCCCTGAAATCAGATATACTTTATTTCTTCTAAAAAAAGTTGGCAACCCTAGTCGTACCTCCGGCGGCCCGTTACTACACGATCTCCGACATGCCGCCAACTACCATATTGGCGCCCCCCCCCAGGACCCGCGGGTTGAAGCCCGGGCAAAGATGGTAACATCAAGGCCCGTACCTTCGACCGATCGGCCCGCCATTTATCGGTCCCAGGCATGGTGGGCCTCCTGGTTTTTTGCCTGTGAGCTGTCCTCTTACTCTCCACCGAATTACTTCGAGGGGGTCTCCAAGTAAGATGATGGTACCTCCACAGTTGAGCCCGGCATCAGCTCTACCACCTAAAACCACTCTACTACCTACCGCCTCAGAATAATACCTTATTCTGAGCCCACCACAGACACATTTTATTTTATAAGGAACTTCAAAAATCGCTCGAAAAAATAAACGTTTCCATTGATAAAATCCTGATCTCTGGTTCTTTTGGCATTTTCTTTAAAGCCTCAAAACCAATGTTTTCCTGTATGATAAGTTATAATTAGCAGAACATAATGTGGTTAATTTTTGTAGAAAGTTATAGGTACTGATTCACCTGACCCATAAGACTGTTATAGAAAAGACTTCAACGCGCCACTACATAACAAGAATTTTGATTGTATCTCTCCCTCTTATCCTTTTGTAAAGTTTAAAAAAAAAATTTGGAAATTTCATTGCATTCAAAGCTAAAACAAGAACTTGTCGCGAAGCCATAAACCGTAATTTGTCAGTCTGGATGACGTCATCACCGCCCTGCACAGATGGCGTTGGCAAACTTCGCTCCAGCTCCAGCGGACCGCGACTTGGCGGCAGCACACCATCTCGGCATCATAATGACATAATTGGCAGCGGGGGGAGCACCGGATCAGCGGCGCGGGGGGCGCATGCGCCGGTTTGGCGGCCAAGGTCGAGGCCGCGATTCAGCCGCGCGCCGCCGCGCCGCCCGGTTTCTCGCTACCAAGTTTCTAACGCGCCGCGACCACCCGCCATCGCTTTCTGGAAACCTACAAGGGCCGTCAAGGACTTTAATTCCTGTTCCTGGGAAGGAATACCATCTACATACGCTCTCAAGGTAAAAAGCAACTTTACAAAACAATCAAAACATCTTTTTATGCGGTTTTTATTGTTGTGTAATGTTTGTAATCATGTTAAGTAGGTATGTACAATTGTACATACCTTGTTCTAGGTACGTTTAGCGTGCGTCATGTTTTTGCACATAAATACGTAAACAGAACAGGATCTCTATTGATTTTGTGGCTCACTTCACTTAGTGTACAGTCATCCAGCTAGAGTCCTTCCTTCTTTTGGAACAGAGTTGGAAACGTGCAAACATACAGTTTGTAGTTATTGTTTGTTTGTACTACAAACACATAGGTTTAAATGGAAATATCCCAATGTCACCAATAGGTACTTTGTTAGCCGCGCCCTACCTGATTTTTATTCCCATAATAAAGCCAATTCTGAAGGCTTTAATTTTAGTGTTAGTACTGTCAAAGCTTAAAATTTTCCAAATCAATTTAGCTTCTAATCCTAACTCTTAAAGACTATTTTGTATCGAAGAAAATTTAGTTTTGACAGCACTAAAACTAAAATTAAAGCCTTCAGAATCGGCTTTATTGACGTATTAAGATAGGTATTACATATATTATAAACACTAACTTTGCCCTATATCTAATTCGTGGAATACACTCAATAATTATACCGCTGAAATTGGGATATCAAACTATGTACAATTTTGGCATCTTAATTACATTTTCATGAAGCCATCTGACCTTCAAACAGCTTGAGTTCTACGTAGATTTTTTATTTGGATGTGTTCTAAAAATGAGTTCTGGCGGCCATGTTGTTTTATTTTACCAAATTGCCAAATTTTTCATGGTAAGAAGACGTGATTGCTTCATGCACTTAAAAAAAAACGTTGGTTTTCTATTCATTTTGTGTCAAAAATATTCTCATATTTCCTAGATAGACTTCAGACATCATCTCCAAAATCTCCCACCAGCCATATTTACTTATGATGAGTTTATTAAACGTACCCCATAGTCATTACAAAAATAAGCAAGCAAATAACGCCCGCGCCCCTACAAACAGAAAAAGTGCCAGTTATATATGTAGTTGTTGCAAGGGTCCCTATGTCGGGCGACTTCCCATCCCTGGTGGGTGAATTCCCATCCCTATGTAGGTCAGGGGAAGCTGTAGCGCTGCCCGGGGGCGGGAGGGAAGGTGAGGGGGGCGTCGGTATCGACCCGCTCAGTTGCTGGTGGAGAACGCCCACATACTAAGAGTTTATCTACTCTGACAGAGTTTTGAGATTAATATCACTTCAGTCGCATAAATTATCCATTATATTTAACTGAAATAACATTAAATACAGTCTAAACTAAATGCCTGAGAAAAAAAACAAATACGTACCTAATCAAAATAACTTAAATTAGACGATAATTTGTCTGAAGGTAGTCTCCGTTGGAGAGGGTACCCGAAAGTATTTCAGCTTTACTCGTTGAATCGCCAGACCTAAGACAGAACTCTGGCCGATACTAGAATCATAGAATCATTTATTCAAAAACAAAATAAGCTTACAGATAGTTAGGTGTCCAAAACACCTTTCTAAGTACATATAAGTATACAGTGTGTCCCTCGTACAAGTGCACATCCGAAAAAGGGTGAAACTAGACCTTATTTGATCGACAAAAAAATGTTTTTTTTTTTTAGAAATCTTTGTTTTATAAATTTACGTTTTAAATTTTTTTTGTCTACCTTGGAGACTATTTATAAAATATGTCATAACTTTTGATCTATCGCGAGTAATGCAATGAAATAAAACTGTTATAATCCTTAAGAATGGACGTTGCATACCAAATCAAAAACAAAACATAATCAACTACCATTACCATGAAAATAATATCCTAAAAGATCATTTCTTTATTTATTCCGTCTTTTTTTTTCAGTAATAGTTAATTTTTTCAAAATAATGTCCGCGTTTTACTATACTTTTATTCCTATTTATCATTGCCTATTTCATTATCTTTCTAACAAAAAAAAAATAAAACGTTCTATCATAAATACAATATTTTCTACGAGCGGTTAACCAAAGGCACCGCGCTCGCGTCTCATACAAAGATACCCAGGTGGAGTATTTTTTCAATATAAAAAAAAAAACAAAAAAAAATTGTTTTCTTTGTTTTTGTCGATATATTTAGATCTAATTTCACCCACTTTCGGATGTGCACTTGGACGAGGGACACACTGTATACATATACGAGTACGTAGGAATAATAAAGTATGCAGCGTACACAATTTAATTAAATGATCACAAATTAAAGTAACATACGAGAATAAAATTAATATAAATTTAAATAAATCATAAAGTAGCTCTAGCCGCCAAGACGCGAAATTATAATGCTAGGGCTACACCTGCGTCATAGCGCGCTAATACCAACTATGCGTCACAAATCTCAATGAGCGTTTTTCCTTATGTCAAATTTAGTGTTAAATTAGATTCCTCGATGGCACTGTCGTATTCTGTAGCAACAGAATCAAAGCAAAATTTGCACGGATTCCAAACAAACTTTGACATGGACAGCGCCATCCGGAGGAAACATAAGAACTGAGAAAAAAAAACAACGAGAAAAACGCTCATTAGGAATGTAATCGCACCCGCAAACTTCACTGACAGTCCTATTCTTAATAAATTGAGACGCTTGGACCAAGCGGCTTGGTAGACTTTAGCGCGATAAGACGCGTAAAAGACTGCATATTTTAGGAGTTTCTTCAAACCTTTGTAGGTTGGTATACAACGTGTAACAGAAAGGTGTAACCATATTTGAAGAGCTTATTCAGTCAATGGTATAGAACACAGAACATTTAAATCGATGTTCTGAGGTATAGAACAACTTTTACTATGGAACAAAATCTGTATCTTGAAAAAAAAATCAACCGTTTCATAGAAAAATGCAATGCCGTTAGGCCAAAATTTATGAAAGTGCAGATTTTTTTTTTGAGATTTTAGGGTTGTCTATATAGTAAAAGTTGTTCTATACCATTGACTGAATAAGCTCTTCAAATATGGTTACATCTTTCTGTAACATGTTGTATACAGTCTGTCCAACTCCACGGTACAACTTGAAAACAACTAGCAAGCCTAAACTGAAATTAAGCACACTGATTATAATGAAGGGAAGCTTAATAACAACGCAATATTTATAAATAATTTTTCAATGCATGTGCTCGTAAAGGCCCACTTTTTATGCATCAAAACCGAACAGAAAGTCGATTATTTTGCCCTAGGGCTTTATTATTATTATTTTTTTTAATTTATTTACAATGGTTGGCTAACCTGCAGCCTTTACTGTGTACCATAAATGTCATACTTTTTTTTCCACTGTTTAACCGCTCTGGATACAGTTCTTTTGAGCCAATTACAATTTAAAGTTCACAAAATTATATTTGTTTTATTTCCTCACACTATGCATTGAAAAACGTAGTATGATACACGGGCGTAAGAGCAATAAATTACTCGGTTACGTTTAAAACACTCGCTACGCTCTTGTTTTAAATCGTCCTCGTAATTTATTCCTTTGCGCCCTAGTAGCATAAACTACTATTTCAATGCATGTGCTCGTAAAGGCCCACTTTTTATGCATCAAAACCGAACAGAAAGTCGATTATTTTGCCCAAGGGTTTATTATTATTATTTTTTTTATTTATTTACAATGGTTGGCTAACCTGCAGCCTTTCCTGTGTACCATAGATATTATACTTTTTTCCCACTGTTTAACGGCTCTGGATACAGTCCTTTTGAACCAATTATAATTTAAAGTTCACAAGATTATATTTGTTTTATTTCCTTACACCATGCATTGAAAAACGTATATAGTACGATACACGGGCGTAAGAGCAATAAATTACCTACTCGGTTACGTCCTCGTCCCCGTAATTTATTCCTTTTCGTCCTAGTAGCATAAACTACTATTAACATACTTGTTCTTTGAGTAAATATCTGTTGATTTTTTTAATTCCGTAACGGACCGTATCATGTTAAAAAATGTTAATATTTGATCAAGTGCAATTTACGAAAGTTTGTTTTTGTTTCATTATCTACTTAATTTTAAGGTAATTATTGAAATACTGTATTGTTCTTAAATATCGACAAAATTTATTTATATTTATCTCAAGCTCAATTTTAGGATGTAAACATATAATTTAATTAAATTACACCCGAAACCCGAAAAATAAGAGGATATTTCTTTTGGACTTCCCGGAGCGTGCAAAATGTGTCGCCAAGTCCAAGTTCTTGGAATAGAACGCCTCTGCACTATTTACACGGTAAAATTCAGGCCAGAGCATATAAAAGGAAATTTGCGCTTATTTTAGTACCTCCACAAGATTTCATCTACAATGTACAAAATTTCATTCTAAAGATTTAATAATATTTGTCTTTATAAATGATTAGAATTAGATAAAACAAGGTAAAATGAAACTTTAGTGAGATATATTTCGGGCCATTCGGGCCCGGCATCAGTCACGATGAAGTAAAAAGAAAAATATAACACATAAAGGTAAAAATATTAAAAAATAAAAACTATTTTCACTTAACCTATCTAAGAATTTTATTGAATTATTAATGTTGATAAAAAATGTCGAGCTTTTTATTGTCTCGCAGAAGGTGTGAAAAGTAGAGTATGCTCCTCTGGAATAAAGCCTGTCTTTGTCTTGGGCAGCTTGAACCCCTCGCTTTACTCAGGACTCTATAATAACTCCCTCGCTGCCGCCCGTGACGTAAGACACTGTGTGTTATTCCCTTAGTGCATAATCTACTATTACATGCTATTTATTCATGTACCTATGTAAATAGGTTAAGTTTAAATAGTTTTTATTTTTAATTTTTTTACGTATGTGTTATATTTTTCATTTTACTTCATTGTGACTGATGCCGGGCCTAAATGGCCCGAAATATATCTCACTTAAATTTCATTTTACCTTGTTTTATCTAATTCTAATCATTTATAAAGACAAAAAGTCAATATTTAATATTTATTTACTTTAATAACATTTGAAATATTAATGTCTGAAAATTGTTAATTTTGGCACTCACTCGATAATACTCGTATATTGAAGTTTTACCGCGATTGAGCCCACCACGCATCACGCTGGGACGTAATGATCGTAGGTGAAACATGGGTGTACGAGTGTGGACTGTGACTTGCATTTCACAGTCCATCCTTGGAAACACAGAGGTGTTTGCATGGATTTGTAGTGTCAAGAGACCCCTTCGGAGACTCATGTCGTTATGTAATGTGTATGTAATATACGTTTATTTAAAAAAGATAAAACTTGTCCTTGTTGCATTCAGGCCTTTTTTTTTAACTAGATATTTATAAAATGGATAATGGATGACTATATATAAAACTCTTACAGCAAAGTCTATATCAGTCTGTCTACGAACTAAAGAGTTGATTGAGCTATTTGATACAAAGATGAAGACCCCGGAAAAATACATCTTGACTTTTATATAAAACGTAATTTTATGCAGACCCCTACACTTTTTACGATGTTCAGTTGTAAGTATCCAGTACATAAACCATCAAAAGTGAGCGGTCTTTACTCATTACATGAAAAAGGTACGTATCAACTTACACAACTGAAGTAAACAAAGTATCAGGCTCAGCTGAGCTGGGCGGGCGGGCGGGCGGACGGGAAGGGGGGGGCGCCCGGGGTTTATCGATCTGGAGGCAAGGGCAAGGGCGCCCACGTCCGCCCAGCCGGTGACGCGCTCGTTTAGCCGCTAAATTCATACATTTTACAGATGACTCCTACTGTATTACGTAGATTAAGTCTTAGGTACTTAAGAGTCTACGTAAATAAAACAGGCTTTTGTGAATTTCATGCAATACTGACACAGAAAATCGTAATAAATTTCTGGTACATACATTTTGACCATATAATCAAAGGCTTTGTTTTCTCCTCGTTTGACAATATTATGATATTATGTATAGAATTTAAAAAATATCTTATTAGATGGGTTTTAACAATATCTAGATCTTGGATTTCGGAAATTTTGCACGCATTTTGCCTGGTTTCTGCAACGATTTTAGGTAAAGCACCTAGAATTTAGAATAGGTACCTTCTGTCTGTAAAGTAGAGCGATTGCTAGAATAAAACCGTTTCTGTCTGTTGGTTTTTTCAATCAATATCTTAGTATACATATGTATAATAAAAGAGTAGAATAGAACCCGGTGTGTCTGTACATTGAAGAAAACTGATAAAATAGAAAGGGAGTGATTAAAGAAGAGTAATAGAACACAAATCAGCGATTTTTAGAATTATTTTCTTTCTGTCTGTTTGTTCACGCACATCTCCGAAACCACTAAACGGATTAATTGTCATCGTAGTGACCTGGGGCTCTACCGCGTAATTCTCATTTGTATCAACTTCAAGCAAATGCATGCGAAATTCAACGCGTGCAAAAGAGATGGCAAGTTAGGCGGGCGTCGTCGCACGCACGTCAAATTTAAATCTCAAGTTGATGTTGATGAAAATGAGAATTACGCGGTAGACCCACTGGTTCAACATGTAGGTTATAAGAGGTGTTAATAAATTAACGCCCAAGCCAAAAACGGGGCAGATTTGAATAAATGCGGGTGGGTTCGCGGGCAAACATACCTATTACTTTACACGTCTTCATTGATATTTTACTATATTCCAACTACGTCGCACTGCCAGACTATCATATCTAATGAACTAAAATTTTAGTCCGCACTAGACGCACCGCGCAGCGAAAGACTGATCAACGCAATACACATAAATATAAGCCTTGCCCAACTGGGCACATAAATGGTGGCGTCAATTTTTAAGCAAGTTTATGCTTCCATAAAATTTTTGTTCCTTGTTCATATTCGTAAAAAGCAAAAACGAATAAACTCTTTCTATAAAATGATGTGGTGCGGTGATATGTTGCCTGCTCTTAGTCTAATTTACATCAAAAAGATAATTTTTTGGCTTTGAACGGTTAAAGGAACTGATGGAAATCCTGCCTTATGACGACTTCAATCATCCTATTGTAGACGAAATAATTTTCGGTGGAAAGTGGGTGTACGAGTCTTTTAATGATCAATGGACTACGATATTGTTACCCTTTAGGGCATGCATGTCGTGACGATTTATTTATATATGGTCAAATTTAATCAATCGCCCGAATTCATACTGGAGACTCGGTTAGTGATTAGGAGCAATGTTCAAAGACCCTTCAGGCTAAATTCCAAAACTATTTTTTTTCCCGTACTGTCTGTACTAGGAATTGTATTAGAACTAGTCCAGTTCAAATAGGAACAATTTTTTTTTTAATGATTTCGAGAAAAAGGATCATTGAACCTTGTTCCTGATCACTAAACCTGTTTCCATTATGAATGCGGGGGATTCATTTCATCTTGTATTTTGTTTTCCTACTATGCAACTTCTGTCAGAGAATCAGTAATCACTTCATCAGAGACTACCTAAATGAGTATATAATGATGTCCAAAGTACGCTCAGTTTCTATTTAGGTACATATGTACGAGTACATAGCTCTCAAACCATAACCACTAAGCCACAAGCGGCGGCGGTTGAGATTTTCTAGATACAGACAAAATTTCGTTATGTTTACGTGAATATATTTACACTCTGAATATTATTAGAGTGCAGTGGCGTGCACAGAACTTTTTGCTGGAAAAGCAAGCAATTGGTAAAAAATTTAGGTACAAAAATTAAAATTTAAGACAATGTCTACCCTTGAGTGAAAATTTCCAATACAAACTTTTTTTTTCAGTGATATTTAAATTTTTTCATATTTTTTAACCGACTTCAAAAAGGAGGCGGTTCTCAATTCGACTGTATGTTTTTTTTTTTTTTTATTTTTTTTTTTTTGGCGTTGTTACTCCATAACTCCGTCATTTCCCAACCGATTTGAATAATTCTTTTTTTGTTTGAAAGAGTATACTTCCAGGTAGGTCCCATTTTGGGTTTGGTCATGATCTGATGAAGGTCTTCAGAGATAGGAAGTGGAACTCCTCAGAAAATAACAGCATATCTCTCAAAATTGAGGCAATCGCTATGTACTTGGGTGCTGATTACAAGGTATTACTTGAAAATCGACATTCTTCCACCTGACCTTCGATCCTGGCTTCATCACCATAGAACTCCTCAACGGATGACAGCACATAACTTTAGATTGCGGCAACCAGTTTTTGTTAGGGTGCTCATTGCAGGGCATTGCTGAAAATTGCCAGTGTACCCACCTGAATTTCGATCTTGGCTTCATCACCGTAGAACTCTTCAACGGATGACAGCACATAACTCGAGATTGCGGTAATCATGTTGTGTTAGGGTGCTGATAGCAGGAAGCTACTCAAACATGGCTACTTATACTCACTTGAACTTCGTTTCATATTAACACCACGTTTGCAAGAACTACCTATACCTCACAATTTAACCCAGCAACACTAAAAAATGTGAAATAAAATAAACTTTTAACAAAAAATAGCAACCGACTTCAATAGTAACAGCAGTCATTCACTAAAAAGTTAATAATAATTCTATAAAGACCGATGGTACCGAAGCAACACTTTTGCCGACTTCTTTCTTCCTGAAACATTATGTTATCTAGAAGTCGGCGTATTTCCTACGATATAGCAACATAGAAACCAATATAAGAACGCCGACTTCTAGATAACATAACGTTTCAGGAAGAAAGAAGTCGGCAAAAGTGTTGCTTTGGTACCATCGGTCTTTATAGAATTATTATTAACTTTTTAGTGAATGACTGCTGTTACTATTGAAGTCGGTTGCTATTTTTTTGTTAAAAGTTTATTTTTTTACTGTTATTCTTGACCAATTGCTTGCTTTTCCAGCAAAAAGTTCTGTGCACGCCACTGTTAGAGTACATTACAAACTACATACATATACAACGTGTAACAGAAAGGTGTAACCATATTTGAAAAGCTTATTCAGTCAATGGTATAGAACTTTTACCATGGAACAAATCCTGTATCTAGAAAAAAAATTGCTTTTTCATAGAAAAATGCAATGCCGCTCGGCTGAAATGTATGGAAGGGCGGATTTTTTTTTTGAGTTTTAAGGGTTGGCTCCATAGTAAAAGTTTTTCTATACCATTGACTTAATAAGCTCTTCAAATATGGTTACACCTTGTATACATACATATACTCACGCCTGTCTCCCAGAGAGGTGGGCAGAAACTACCAGATTTCCAACTGCTACGAATCAGACCTCTTTCGCCTCTTCCAAATCCATCAATCTAGTCATACAAGCTCTTCATACAAGCTTATGACATTGTCCTTCTTCAGTATATCGCCAATTTGGTCAGCACACGTCCTTCTAGGGCGGCCTGGCCCTGTAGCTTAGTGTTCAATCGCGCGCGACGCCACTAGTTGAGTCACAAGTGCAAGGAGTGTGACGTTCCGTTTAAT
Source organism: Ypsolopha sequella (assembly GCA_934047225.1). Lineage (NCBI taxonomy): Eukaryota > Metazoa > Arthropoda > Insecta > Lepidoptera > Ypsolophidae > Ypsolopha > Ypsolopha sequella. The sequence continues at coordinate 13,391,671 of OW203991.1, forward strand.
CGCAAAAATATCGTGCCACACTCCTCGCACTTGTGATTAAGTCGCATCGCGCGCAATTAATCACTGTGCTACGGGTGCCGGTCGAGCTAGAAAAGACTAATTTATAATAAATTTCAAGGAAACAAATATTTTGAAAAAGCTCCTCGGGTCAGGATTCGAACCTGGGACTTCTGCGCCACCAAGGTACTCATCCTAGATCGTTGAATTTTTCCACCATACCTGTACACCGAATTTTTGTAAATATACTAGTTTGTGCACAATGCACATATTGGACGCTCACGAGGGCGTTATGTGGATTTCACGCCTTTTTCTATGGTACGGACGGATGCACGCAATGCGAGAGATCGCAGGTTCGAATCTTGACACGAAGTTTTTTTTTTTTTTTATATTTGTGTACTTGAGATTTGTTTCTATTAGATCTTTTCTAATTTGTAATATTTAGAGAATGCAAAGCGATGGGGGTCGCTATAAACAATAACGTATTTGCTCTCTGCTTTCAGTTGGAAAAAAAGATGCATGATTATATTAAGGGGGTATATCGTCAAATTGACACTTTTTGAAGTTATTTATCTGCTTTTCAAACCAAGTCCTAAGTTAAATAAATTTGTATAACAATATTGGAACCTTTTTCTAGATTCTAGACTATCAGAAACGCGATTGGAGGAATTTCACTCGATATAAATAATTATTGAAATGAGGTCTTAATTTACACTTTTTTTGATATTCTGACAAATTGGCATAACATAAAGATTTGTGGATATATTAATAATTTGCAATATTCCGCTAAATACGGAAGAAGTTTTTTCTAACAAAATGTGATTTAACCGTTTTGACAAATCATAAGCTGGGGCACCGATGTAAGAGACAACAGTAGGAAAATCAATGTTAGTTAAATTTTTTACGCGAGGGTGGAATGGAAATGTTGACGAATTTTGCACGGGATGGTTAATTAAACGGTTATTACACTGTGTTAATCTGTCCAACTTGCCCCTCTGGATGAGATATTTTTCGTGTACCACTTTCGACGCCAAATCTCTATCCTTTCTGTCTAGGCTATCTCTGATTTACTGAACGAACAAACTAATTTTATAAGTACCCCCCTTTTACGTATGTTTTCGTCATCCATTTATTCCCACCAAACAACTAGTCAGGCCGGTGTATAAAAGGTGAGTTCCAGGCGGCAGCTCGTCATTTGCTGTCGAGCGGTCGGGCGGACTACACATCCCGAGGATGCCTCGTTTAGAGGCGAAACACGTGGCGATAAGTTTTCTTGCTTGTTATTTAAGATCGCTTTATTTTGTGCTCGTACTGCTTGCTTTGCTTGTGCATGTTTTATGCGGGAGGGCGGGCGATGCTTGAGTCTGCATTTTGAATAGCATGGTAAGAGTATTTAGTATTACAAATTTATGATGGACTTCCGCAAAGTAACGCCTTTTTCAATAAATTTTATAACATAAAGACTTCAAAAATAGTTGATTAGATGGGTTTTAACAATACCTAAATTACTGGTTATGGAAAGTTCCATAGCTATTTTAGTTATTTTCGTATTAATTTAAAACCAACTTTTTGTCAATTTTCCCCGATTCCGTCCCTCTCGCACTGCGTGTCTTTCTGCTTGGAGTAAGGGGGACCTTTGCACGGATGATATATCACCTTAAGGGGCAGGTAGTCACCAACGATCTTGAGTCGACCTGTGTGGGTACAAATATCGACAGAAACTATATTGAAATAACGTTCATTTCAGCGCGCACTGCATTAGAACGTCGCTGGGTCTCCGGAGGCCGGATAGCGCAAATAGATGGAAAGAAGTAATCATAAAATAATTTTTCTTAACAATATTTTACTTGTATTTTAGTGTAAGAACCATACAAAAACCATTAAAAAAATAAATAAGAAATTTCAAAGAAATAACCAATTTTTACTTTCGTGCTTTCTTAAACGCGAGAATAATTTTCTCAAATGAAGTTGTTCTTTATAGTTTAACTTACAATACATATTTATTTCATAATTTTTAATAAAACTGTTTAAGATAAATAACTTTATCAATCCCGGATGACGCTGGGAAGAGGCGCTTATGAAAAATATCGAGTGTAACTTTATGATGCCATGAAAATAAATCCCTATCTAGGAAAAGGGCTTGCACTGAAAAATTTATATGAATTTTAGACTATAATATTATTAAAACTCGCCTGAGCTGATATACTAAATTATTATTACATACGGCTTGAACACTCGCGTGTGATTGTTGTTGACTATATGCCAACCGTTTCACCGATACAATTTCGGCATTATCAAGGCGAATGTCGTTCTTAGGACGACGACGCGGCGTTCACCGTCGTTGTCAAACGGGCACTGGCAGCCGCCGACCGGCGTGCTGCACGCATTGCTCGTGCGCTGAGCGTTGGCATATAGTCAACAACAATCACACGTGAGTGTTCAAGCCGTATGTAATAATAATTTTAGACTAGCTTAGCAAAATTAAACATACGTACATAGTAATATAGTACTATAGATAATATAGTATATATAGTTAATATATATAGATAATATAGTAGATAATATAGTACTATACTAGTAATATAGAATAGTACATCTCTAAGTAAAATTTATTGAAAAAGGCGTTACTTTGCGGAAGTCCATCATAAATTTGTGGATATGTTAATAATTTGCAATATTCCGCTAAACACTCTTACCATGCTATTCAAAATGCAGACTCAAGCACCGCCCGCCCTCCCACATAAAACAGCACAAGCAAAGGAAGCATGCTGTACGAGCACAAAATAAAGCAATCTTAAATAACAAGCAAGAAAACTTATCGCCACGTGTTTCGCCTCTAAACGAGGCATCCTCGGGATGTGTAGTCCGCCCGACCGCTCGACAGCAAAAAAAAATAAAATAAAAAAAAACCGACGATGCCTCGTTTAGAGGTGAAACACGTGTCGATAAGTTTTCTTGCTTGTTATTTAAGATTGCTTTATTTTGTGCTCGTACTCCTTGCTTTGCTTGTGCATGTTTTATGCAGGAGGGCGGGCGGTGCTTGAGTCTGCATTTTGAATAGCATGATAAGAGTATTTAGCGGAATATTGCAAATTATTAATATATCCACAAATTTACGTATCTAAGTATGTACTCATTATATGCGTGCTGTAGTCATAACTATATAATAAAAGATAACAGTCAAGTCGATATTGCCTAGAGTTTTGATAAGAACTGATAAGTTTGGAGCACAGACTGTCTATCTACCTATGAATGCGAAAGCAAAGGAAATTTAGTTATGAGATAAATTATTATTAAATTATATAAGTTAATATCCATTTCATACTTAATGCACTGTTCAAGGTACAAAAATAAGTACTTATGTGAAATAAAAAAATAAATTATTAACATTATGCTCCTTTTTCTCCTTCGTCGGCGCACAGTGGCTTTGCTATTATAACCCGTAGACCAATTATAATAAAGTTGAAAGTCGCGTGCGCAGTGTAAACATATAAACGATTCGAAGTCTTTTTAAAATTACAAATTACAAAATGTAGAATATTTTTCCTGTACATATTAATAAACTATGTTTTCCTGCTGTAAGTATTAATTTTAGACATATAACTCAAGCAGCATTTGACAAAAATTTTAAAATCAGTCCAAAACGCGTCAATTTTAAATATTAAATATATCGAGTAATCGCATCCAATTCGCTTAAATTAAATTATGTTTATTCGAACCATTTCGAGATTTAGGTTAAATAAGCCGTATTTCCGAACTTGTGGTCTGAAAACATCATGATGATGAATGAATATTTTTACGATAATCCTGCATCTTCCATTTGCCTTCGCGTGACGTCACTTGAAAAATGGCTGTATAGAGGTATGTCCTTTGCTATCAAGATAAATTTATAATAATTTGCTTCCGACTGATTTGACAGCTAGATGACAGATGAGTAGACAGACAGAGGCAGACCTCTTTTTTTATAAGCAATCACACATCACAATCAGTATAATGTCTAAAATTCTCAAGTGACGTCATATCGGACAATTCTTTAAAAAATCATAAGAATATCATGGTTAATTGATATACCAAAAAAATGAGGACTATGTTCTAAAATGGCGTATATGCTGTGAAATAAAATTTAAAAAAAAATCTTTTTGATATTAAGCTATGGGAAAATACCATAGCTTAATTTCAAAAAGCTTTGCAACGTAAAGATAAAGATCTGAAAAAACAAACCAAAAAAAAAAAATCCAATGTAAAACATAATTTTTACATTGATCAAATATGTGGTTGACTCAGCATGTTAATGCAAAAATTCGGCAATTTAGGATGCCTCCTTTTATATCATAATCCATATGAAAACACCAATGAAATTTTCATTAATCTTTCAAAGCTGTATGTTGTACATTCAAAGTTACCTTTTCGTTTGGCTTTAACCTTTACGTGGGCGAAATATGATTGCCTATGTCTGCATAGTATAACTTGAAGGTTCTGTACAGCCACCACAGCCTCCCAGCCGAGCTGCGCGCGCAACCATCGATCTGATCCAACCCCCTTCACCCGCTGGATGGGTCTCCAATCTGCAGCCTCCCTGGATTCTGTTACACGTGTATTACTGCCACATCATTGCCAGAGTATAGCAGATACAACTACTCCAAGCAAAGTAGGCACCTGGCAAATGTGACGTCACCTGGAATGCGGCGCACGCACATATTTCTTGTATGGTAGGCAAAAAAATAAAATTAAAATGGGTGCAGCAAAAGTCCGTCAACATTGAAATTTAAATTCAAGTTATATCTATTGCAATATCAGAATTAATTGGCTTTCTATTCCACCCAGGTGCCTACTTGGCTTGGTGGAGTAGTAAACTTTAAAAAGCCGTATATTGCACACAATAGAATGCTGCATCAATTCAAACTTAGTGGAGGAGGTTAAAAAACAAATATTTTAATACGTAATATATTACTTATAATTAATAATTTCTACTAATAATAAATACTAAAAATACTCAACTAAGTAAAGTTATTTATTACCATCACAATTATATAGGTATAATATCAATAATACATTAATACAATAAAATTAACTTAAATAGCATTAAAATAATAAAAAAGGGGACTAAAATAAATGAATCTAAACTAAACTAAACTTAAAATATTTACATAAGGTATAAAATGCTGGCCAAATCGTCGCCGTCGCTGGAGAGGGTGCCCAAAAGGCTGGCGGCGTTGCCACGCTGGATGGCCAAGCTTATTCTTTGGCCAAAATAGGCCCCAGCCCTTCGGTCACCCGAGCACCTCATTTTGCATCAATCAGAACTCAACTCTACGACATTTCCTAGCACGCTCTGAGCCGTGGCTGTTACGACCACCAAGAAATACGCGCTCACGAAAAACGGATTAACTCGGCTTCTAGATGAAATTATTAAAATATTCGTAGATTTTGGTCTGTGGTCTAAATATTGTATTTGTATCAAATTTTTTATTTTTTATTTTTTGAAGTATAATTAAATTAAAAATGTAACTTAAATTTAAAACTAATAAATAATCCTATGAAATATTAAAAACTTAAACAAACTAAACTAAATAAAAATATATTTACACAAAATGGAAGACATAGTTAAAGTTTAGATGTTTAGACAGGGTTATTGAACACTTATTTTTAATACAAATATCAAGGCTGTATAATTAAAAAAAAATGTGAAATTTAGACGTAACTTCGTAATTGTTTTCTATCGAGGGAACTCAAAGCTTTTGCGTTTGTTCCAAGATGTTTAGATCAGCCCTATAGTCTAATTTCTTATATTTAAAAAAATATTAACAAATATGGAAAGGCTACTAGAATTTTTTTACAACAGTTTTTTTTTTTTTTGTAGTTCTGTCATTAGTGTGATTGATCATAGTTCTAACGCCAAATCTCGTTTTCCGTGATTTTAGTGATATTTCTGATATTTTTTCTCGGTGGTTGTGATACTTGTGTCAAATTTGAAAAATACATAGTGTAGTTCAATTTCTTAACTTACACAAATTTTATTTGTTAAAAATATTTTTATTTAATATGCTAAATTTTCTCAACGCGAAGTCAAATTTGGCGGAGCCGGTCCTTAATTAATCGAAATATGCATTGCAAAAATTACGTACATATTTACATAGTACTATATATCTATATATAGATAGGTATACCTATTCATACGTTAATATGTTTTGGATATATTTGCGGCTACTAAATCTAAATATATCATATGATTTGAATTTGAATTAAATAAGGTTCATCCCTATCCAGTCAGGATGTAAAAATCGTCGATGAAAAGAGGGTATACGAATGCTGACTGTTCCAGTAACATTCACTCTCGGAAACTCCTCTGACAGCTTGTCTGGGATATTTGTCGTGATGACATGACGTGTGACATACTGGAGGCTTGATAAGTGATCAGTATCTTGGATCAATAACAATTTTTTTGAAATTTGTAAAATGAAATTTCGGCTTCCCATAGAAATTCACTTCCAGTTCCGAGTGAATCACTATGGGGAGTCGAAATTTCATTTTGCGAATTTTACAAAAATTGTTATTGATCCATGATACTGATCACTTACCAAGCCACCAGTATGAATTTGGACGATGATCAAAAAGTCACTTTGTATGTGTTGTATTACTAACATGTTATCTAGCTCCCTATCTGAAACCCTAAAAGAACTTTTCGGTAACAACAAGAGGATTGTTTTAGAGGCTTGTTAAGAACCTCATTATTTAATAATTCGTAGAACAAAGGATTAATTCTAAATAATAAAAATAATTAATTTTTTTCAGTATTCAGTATGTTAATAACATTGCATTGTAGATCCAACCTTCAAAATCAGAGCTTTTCTGAAAAAAATGTATTATTTTTATTATTTAGAATTATTCCTTTTTTCTACGAAATAATCCAACATCCATGGAAGTTTTTATATAAGTATTTATATGTATGTAAAATATTATTTAATAATAATAATTAAACAAATTCCTTTTCAGTATTTATTAATATATTTACAATAAATTATCTAATTTTACTAATCATAAAAAAGTGTTTTCTAATTATAATATGTATGTCTGTGTATTTTGAATTTTCTATAATTTTACGTTTTAAGATTATTCATGTTTTTGTACAAATTAAGTCTTGCATGCTGTGCGTGCGCGCCTTTGGATGGCAATCTAGCTTGAAACTCTTATTTATTATTTAGACTTCAGAAATTTATTTGATTGTTATCTGTTGTGTATGCCTAATAAATAAAATAAAAATTAAATAAAATGAAACAATTTTTTTTTTTTTTTTTGTAGAAGTAAAGTAAACCGTCTTCAAATGTAACAGCACACATTTAGAGTACGTTTCGTAACGTGCGATTATCACTCGGAGCGATGCGAATTTTACCCTGCATCGTTCAAAAATCGACCCGAGTGAAACCGAGGGTAAACGAACTGTTACCTGACAGTTGCGCTAAGTGTTTAGAAACGCTTTCGGGGAATGTGAATATCGCACTGACAAGTGCGATTTCTAACTCTGTTTGGGTACCGTTAAAATTCGCCTGACAGTTGTCATTTCGGAGTTTTCTCGGGATTCGGACAATTTTTGAAAACAGAATTCAACATTTCCGTACGAATACGGGAAAATGTTTCGAAACTGCTTCGACAGGATTATGGCTTGCAAATGCAAAGGTTGCAATGCCATCCATATTAAAAGCAATAGGTATTTAGGTACTTTACTTAATTTATTTATTTTGATTTGAGGTTATGTATTTACTTGACGTGTGTCACTCCAGACCGTTTCAAAACGCTTTTCTCACGGGAATCACTCGCAAGCGTTTCGAAACCAGATCTTTCTTTCTCTTTCTAGTATATAGCTCTGTCTCTTTCTTAAAAACGAGTGAAATTTCGCACGAAGATCACACGTTCTGAAACGTAGCCTTAATAAAAAGTTTAAAATAGTTATGTAATGACTAGTGACCGATGGTATGGAAATAACACTTTTGTCGACTTGTTTCTTTCCAAAACAGTGTTATCTAGAAGTCGGGGCTCTCTTTTAAGGCGTCTCTTTCCAGCTTCATCCAAAAATATGATACTCTATTGATAAAGTTATTTCTCTTAAACGGTATGTTTAAAAAAATTGTTAGTTAAACTATAAAGAACAACTTCATTTTAAGAAATTATTCTTGCTTTTAAGAAACAGCATGAAAATATTGTTCAAAGCCAAGCGGTTTTTAGACTGAAATATAATAAAATCGGTTATTCCTTTGAAACCACTTGTGATATTTGTATGGTTCTTGCACTAAAATACAAGGAAAATATTGCTTGAAAAAATCATTAATGGAATTTTTTTTTCATCCATCGCGTCTTTGTGAAAATTATTATTTTCTCCTATTTTGCGCTATCCGGAGACCCAGCGACGTCGTAATGCAGTGCGCGCTGATATGAACGTTATTTCAATATAGTTGCCGATATTTGTACCGACACAGCCGGCCTATTACGTATCTTTAGTTGCCAACTGGACTGGGTGGCTATCATCAAAAACATAGATATACTATAAAATTCCAATTGTTTAAGGATATGTTCGCATTTGAAGTGACGACACAGTTCGTAAATAGTGCAATACCCACTAAAGGTAATTTTAAAAGTTCGGTTTTTATATGTGTTTTTGATGATAGGCATCTAACCCAGTTGGCAACCGAAGATACATAATAGAGGGGCAGGTCAACTCAAGGTTGTTGACGTCTACCTGCCCATTAAGTAACCAAACGAACATATACTTGGAGATAAATTGCACTATTGTAGGCAAATCAATAAAAATTTCAATTGATTTGAAATATTTGAATTTGTTTTCAAAAACTTGTTTTGTAATTTTTTGCGACAATTCAATGCGCTGACGTGTAGATGGACAGGAACAAGGTGTATGCTCGTATTGGCCTACCATCCATCAGCCTAGTTCGTCCACTGCTGGACATAAGCCTTTCCAGGACTTTGCCACTCCCGCGGCGGTCATCCTGGAAGAATTGCCCATACTCACATACGCTAGGCAGGCGGGTTGATGAGCGCGGTGCCGGAACCCTCGCACCAATGACGCCGCTGCCCGTCACCTGTCTGTTCCATATAAGGCCCGGCTATTAGGGATGGATATACCGCCATCCATCGGTCCCAGGCATGGTGAGTCTCCTGGTTTTTTGCCTGTGAGCTGTCCTCTTACTCTCCCCCGAATTACTTCGACGGGGTCTCCAAGTAAGATGGTGGTACCTCCACAGTCGAGCCCGGCATCAGCTCTACCACCTTATTGGCCTACGTATGTTTGTATCCATATTCAGAACTTAAATATCATAAAAACACAATAATTCATAATTTCAAACTTAGAAATAAACGGAATTTAATCATTGTATAAAATAAAATAAATAAAAACAAAAAAACTTTTATAAATCACTTTCTTTAAATCATTGCTGTGACCAGGCAGGATAAAAAGATTGATTTTCAAAATAACTTTAAAAGGCAAAAGAATTAATGTGAGTCCAAATCGCTCTTGAGCTGTATATATTTTTTCATTTTATTCCCATTTAGATTATGGTTTCGTCTCTTAGCAAAGAGCTAGATTTTTAACCGACTTCAAAAAATTAAGAGGTTCTCAATTTTTTTGCTTTTGTTACTGCATATCTCCGTTATTTTTGAACCCGTTTGAATGATTCTTTTTTATTTTAGAAGCCTGTGCTTCCAGGTAGGTTCCGTTTTAAGTTTGGTCTGATGAAGGTGTTCAGGGATAGGCAGTGGAACTCCTCAAAAAATGAAGTGGTACTATAGTTGAGATTGAGGCAATCGCTTTGTACTAGGATGCTGATTGCAGGCCGGGTATACTTGGAAATTGTCATTCCTCTACCTAACCTTTGGTTCTAGCCTCATTTCCATAAAACTCCTCAAATGTACTCCTGCAGTTATATTTGAAGAAGTTTATTATATTACATGTCAACAATACCTTTATTCAGAGAATTTGTTTTCTGTATTTTAAATCTTTTAATACACTCAAAATTACTATAAGGGTTTTTTTTATATATATATCGTTATGACATGAATCTCCGAGGGGTGTCAGAGGTGTTCCCAAGTGTGAACTTTGAAATGCTAGTCACAGTCCACATTCGGACACCCGCGTTTCACCGACGATTATGTTGGGTGTTGAGTCCAATCGCCACTCTTCGGCCACAAATACGTGTATTTTAGGGCATGCTTAGGTTTACCTACGTTTTCCTTTACCGTTCACCAAGTGGTAAGTATTAGGTATTACAAATGCACATAAATTTCGAAAAACTTGGTGCATGCAAGACCGGGGATCGAACCTGGATCTCAAGATTGAGAGGCCAGCGTTCTACCGCCTTCGCTACCGCGGCGAAAATTCTCGGGTCAATTCCCGTTTGGGAAAATTCCCGGTGTTTATCGGGGAAAATTCCCAATCGGTGGGTTTTTTCATTTTTCTTCACAAATACTATGAATCTCAAAATGAAACTTAATGCAGGTGATTGAGGAAGTCACAGCCAACATTTTATTTCCTTACACTTAACTGCGAAAATATGCGCTTTGGAAACTCCAGGCCCTTGAAAATATTTAATTAAAAGGTTAAGTAACCGAACAATTTTTTTTTTGTGACAGACTGATGACGCTTTTACAAACACCTTTTACTGATAAAGTTATTCTGAAATATGCATTACTTTCTGAGAAAAAAAAAATATTTTTTGTATGGAGAAAACAATGATGCTGTCAATTAAAGAAGAATTTCTGTCATTTTGCTACAATACGGCAAATCAACTTATTTGCCATTGTGGATAGCTTTTATTTCAAAATATATTAAAACAAAATGTCAAAATGAAAACACCCAAATATTTTCCCAAACGGGTGTTTTCATGGAAACTTCCCGGGAATTTTCCGCAATCGAGAATTTTCCCGGGTGGAAACCCATCCCTAGTCCCTAGTCTCTAGCCCACCCTTCTGGGAGATGGTCATGCGTAGGTACTAATATTACTTACGGACGTATTAAAATTTGAACAATTTGGAACCATCCCAACATAAGGCATGCAAGCTACGGCTAAACTCGATGATTTTTATTCCAAATTTTACTACATAGTAGGGTAACACCAGTACATAGGTATTTACTTTTAATACTCACAAAATAACTAAATTCCAGTATAGAAACCTGAGTCGATAAGCAAACTCAAGTGCGACCAGTTTTTGTTTAATCCGACATTACATCACATGGAATTCGACAACTCACCACTCCATTCGTCTTCGTTATGCTAAAATTAGAACAACTACCTAACTCTTTGTTAGCTACAAGTCTACAATACTCTATTTGCAGATTACATTTGTACGGCAAAATTACGTCACGTCAAAGAATGCATTACAACTGAAATTAAAACGTGATGTCTTAATTTCACATTACCTGACACCACTATACAAGAAGGAAAAGCATGTTATAGGAACGTATTTTCTTTAGTTTGAACCGGGCAGTCCTAGGCGGTTGATAGCGGGGAAGGGGGGCGGTGCAGCTGCCGGTGCATTTTCACCCTCTTCACCCCCCGCCGCGCGTGTCGCCCCTCGCCCCGCAGCCCCGTCGCGCCCGCGCCGGCCCATTGCCAAGTTCAATGCCAAGGTCATGAGCGCGCGAATGCGCCTGCGCGCCGCAATGCAGGAACGGCAGGCGGCAAGGCGGCCGGCCCTCGCCGTCAGTGCCTCGCCGACAATCGCGAACGCAACCACCACGCGATTTTCCGCACGCGACGCGTTCCAAAGGGTCACCTGACAAACAGTACTTCCGTAACAAACATGAAGGTCAATAATTGAGCCTGATTGATGGAACTATGGCTCCGTGGACTTGGCCTTATTGTGTGTTCGTTTTTTCAGGTGACTCGTCGAAAAGTTGGATCTACATATGGTGCCATGAGAACAGGGAGCATGGAAATCCTGACATGATAGAAGAAGAAAGCCGATTAATCGTCGTTCAATATGGCCACGAACGTTGACACGTGCCGTACTCTGACCACCGTCACGTTTTGATTATGCAATGCTCGACACAAAACATCAAACATCCGCCTCGGTAAGTACAGTTTTTACCCACTTAATTTAATCGCTTTCCAAACTTCGTAACCACAAAATTTAACCGACCCATGATCTCTTATGTATAGTACGCAGATCAATATGAAGGTAGATGCTTTTTTTCGTAACGAAATTTTTTTGTGACCGATTTTCTAATATGGCCCGGTTTCCATTAGTCAATTTCTAAGGCCTTATTGTTTTGAAGTTAAGGAAAACCACGACAAGCTGGCAATGCACGTAGTACCTACGGCCATGTTTGTTCTTGACACAAGATGATCAATACATAAACCTATGTGTAGCTCCGACATCTACTCTTGTTTCTTGTTGACTCGACCAATGTGAATCAATAAAACTTAGGTACTCACAGTGAAAGCCCAAAAATACGTTGCTCAGCAGGCCAATTACCGTATTACTCGTATATTGCAGATTTGCAGCGCCTAATGCAACATGTCAATTCGGTTCTGGCATTCGGTTACCTACGAAAATGACAGCCATATTTTCGTCAATTTCTTGGATTTTTGTCGCATCTTTCTTTTAATGCTTATTTCCGTTGTGACCGGTTTTGCTATGATATTTCTTTATTGTTCTGGATACGCGTCATCGACGGGAAAACTTTCAGCTAAACTATGTTTTTCCAGTATATTTTTTCCAACGAACTACTTGACTTTTTCCTTTATTTGTCCTAAAAAGAAATACCTAAAAATCGTTTTTTTTTTTTCATTACTTTGCTTTCCTCTTATAAAATCTTCAAGTGATGTTTAAAACGAGCTCTACGGAAATACGACAATAATCAATAAAAGAAACTGCCAAGCTTCAAGTAAACATTTTCTTTTTTGATGAATAGAGTTGGTTAGGTACGAACGAAGTTAACACTTTTATAACAGATCACGGTAGCCCAAGTAAAACATTTCCTAGATTACAAATAAAATATTATAGTTCTAAGAAAAACGTGAAAAAACCAAACCTATTGGACTACTATTTTAAATTTTAAAGCGCATTGCAGACAGCCACAGAACTAACAGATCGATCAGAAAATAAATTAGGTAGGTACCTATGTCCGTAAGACTCAAACCCACCTTCACTAACCACAAAACTTAAAAAAAAGTTTTAGGCAACCACCATACCAGTCTGTCTAAGATTTTATTCGGCTGCATCAGGCAGTAGGACTAAAAAGAAAAGAAACAAGTTCTCATTTCAACCCAGTTTCCACTTTCCTTGTTCGTCCACAATATAAAGGGCAGTAACAAAAAGGCGTGAGGCAATGTTGCCAAACCTCCCTTAGAATTACTTAACATGTCGATTATATTTTTCTTTGCTTTGTTCATTACGTACACGAACTCGTTTATGCCTACAGTTGACCATAAAGCAGAGGATTCTTCTAAAAATGTATCGATTCGCGGACCGGACAAAAGTTTTGTAGATCTGTAAAAAAATTGTGGAGATCTGGCAACGTCATTAGAGTCCCATCTTAACATCACCAGTATCCTGTTGTAGCGTCTCACAAAAACTGTCGAATGCTCGAGTTCAAGGCAATCAGGTGATCCCATCTCAACCAACCTAACTTTACAGCAAACGCAAACGAACATAACTCTAGAGTTTTGGCAATAAAGTTAATTTCAGGTATGCGCATTATTATTTTTAGCTTGACTGAGACAGCAGACTTGAAAAATAATATGAAATTACTTGATGATTCTGTTGCTACTATAGTCTATACCTTCTCTTAGGATGTGTATTGTGCGAAGTAGTGTTAGAAACTTTTTTGACGTTTTAGGTTTCCCGCTTGTAAATTTATCTTCCTAATACTTGAGATAAACGTTTCCACTGACAATAATAATTACGTAACTGCCGTTTTCCAATTGAAGAGTGTTTTAGAAAAACAACCAATGTCACTTTTCTGACATTTTACAGGAAGTAAATATCAAGATCAATCAGTCCACATCTACCCACTGTTGGGTATAGGTAAATAAAACCTTGTAAAATTCGTTACATGGAAAAATCCTTATTAATGTTTTTTTATTAAACTTGGATATTTGAAAATACTAAAAAGTTAAAAAAAAAATGTTAATTTATTGGCTATTCTTCATAGAAAAGTTACCGACGTTAGTGGTTTTTCCGGAAGCACTCTGTTTTTGTAGCTACATTTTGAATGTACTTTGGTTGTATTTGCTGATTCTAATATTACCAGATTATTATATGTACAAAAGAGAATCCATAGAGCCAAAAAAAAACAAATTCGATAAAATTGGACATCGGGGGGAGTGGTGAGGAAATAACGAACACACCACTTTCCTTAAATTTGTCTTTTTTGTATCTTTGTTTTTATTTTTTGATTGTAATTTTTACTAACATTGTTTATTTTATTTTTTAAGTTGTACTAACAAAGTTTGAGCCTTTGATGCTTTAATAAATAATTATTCTATTCTATTGGTTGTTTTTCCAAAACAGTCTTCAATTCTAAAATGAACTTAGAAGACTAATTTTAAAATAAATACTTTCGTTTACGTCACCTTTGCATTTCCTGATAAAAAATATAGGAAAATACTTTAGCCTGAAAATTAAAAGAATCAGTATACGTACGCTAATTTTGACGTCGACGTTTTTCATGACGCGAAATATTCGGAATGCCTCAAGCTATGCAGAATGTGCTTTGCGTTTTATCGTCAGTGCTATTATTAACTTCATTAAACATCTAAAGGAATTTCTAGTTTAAACAGAACTTTTGTTATTTATAGAATTAAATGAGACTTGAGGATAATTCATGATTTACATAAAAACGGCTCACCTCAATACGTGTTATGATCGGGAAAGCCGACCCGTTTCAGCAGATTTAGACTGCCTTCATCTGGGCGAGTAAAGACGTTTATGCCAGGCGTAACGTCGTCGCGTAAACGTCTTTACTCGCCCAGATGAAGGCAGTCTAAATCTGCTGAAACTGGTCTTTTGTTATTTGTTTAGAAATGAAAAGTTTTCTTTTTGCTCGTCTCAATTTGTCTCTCCGTAAAATTATGGTGGGGTAGATACATAAGATCCCATTTTTTTCTTATCAACATCCCTGTCTATATAGATGGCGCTGGCTAATATAGCAAAGTTCTAACCATGATTTAACAACTTATTTAACTTATTTATTTGTTATAGAATTAAATGAGACTTGAGGATAATTCATGATTTATATAAAAACGGCTCACCTCAATAAGTGTTATGATCGGGGAAGCCGACCAGTTTCAGCAGATTACGTTACGCCTCACACTGAGTGTTTATTTAACTTACTTAGCAAAAAGTTTACAATAGTAAAAAGTAATTTTCTTCAGTAATTAAATTATACAGATTTAGTTTTGGCCAAATAATAAATTACTAAACATTCAAAAATCTTTCATTGAGATGATCCATACTTTATACTATCCCAATCTCCGCTGGAGAGCAATGGGCCGAAATGAAGCCCCGCCCTTCTTCACGAACCTGGGCCAGCTCGGAGACCTCGATGTTATCCCCGCCTGGTCCAGTTCTCTCTTCACTGTGAACTGAAAGGTCTCGCGTGGCCTGTCAGGTTTTCGTCTTCCGCCTTCAGGATGCCATGTCAAGGCTTCCTTTGGGACGTCTTCGCTACGCCTGAGAACGTGATCTATCCATCTCAATTTTATCATTTCATCATCATATACCTTTACATGCTAGCGAGGCGTGAATTACAATAAAGCGCAAAAAAAAATTACGTCATACGCAAACACTTCCGAATAGATACAGTGATATTGGTAATACTAATTATATTTCAATAAAGCTTCCCATTTGTATTTTTAAGGCGACATTGCTACAAAATGAAGGACATTTTATAATTGATATACTCGCATCAATTTCTGTTAAGGCACCTCTTCCCAGCGTCATCCGAAAGTGACTCTATTGATAAAGTTATTTCTCTAAAACAGTATGTTTAAAAATTATGAACGAATATATATGTATATATATAGTTAGTTAAACTATAAAGAATATGATGAATAAACACACTTGCACTCATTTCACACTTTATTCGCTTATTTAACCCGACCGGTTTCGGTTTTACACCATCATCAAGGGTGTAGCTGTAGACTGATTAGATTACTGCGAGTGCAAGTGTGTTTGTTCATCATGTTGTTATCCAAGTTTCACCAAGTGTCGATAATCGAAAGTATTAATCGTATAAAGAATAACTTAATTTTAGGAAATTATTCTCACGTATAAGAAACAGCATGAAAATATTGTTCAAAGCCAAGCTATTTTTTTGACTAAAATTAAGTAAAATTGGTGATTTCTTTGGAGCCGCTAATGGTATTTGTATGTTTCTTCCACTACTTAAATACAAGGAAAATATTGCTTAGATAAATCAGTTATGGAAATTCTTTTCAGTCCATCGCGTCCATGTGAAAAGTATTATTGCTCCTATTTTGAGACCCAGCGACGTCGTCGTAATGCAGTGCGCGCTGATTCGATCGCTATTTCAATATTGTTCATGTCGATATTTGCACCGACACAATTCGACTCAAGGTCGTCGGTGACTACCTGCCCCTTAATACGTACGTGTGTTAATGGTAAAAAGAAGTATTCCATAAAATGTCTCCATAAAATGAATTAATTTGAATAGAATAAACTTGCACAAGGGTTAAAAGAGGCCAACCTTAACTAAATAAGAGAAATACAATGACAAAATATGTCCTAAAATAAATTACACGAGATTCTATTTTTAAGTTTGAAAGACGTACAAAATACAAAGGCGAATTTATCATTTAAAGTTATTTTTTTTGGGTGTTGTTCAAAAATATTTCGGATTTATATTATGATATAATACTAAAACGTTATAAAAAGACATAAAAACGTGACTAATTTGCACAAATCCCAAGATAATCAATTATTATACCGCTCATGGCATTAAGGTTTCTACCAACGCCAACGACCTTGAACCGAGTAACTTTATAACCATTTTATACGGTAACTATAGCATTTTTAATATGAGAAAAATACATAGTAATCTACATGATACAAATAGTGATGCGGTTTTTCCTGAACTTCATTTTAATATACAGAAGTGAAGCAAGAAAATTCCAAGTTTACCCTTATTTCTCCATTTTGTGTCCACTTGTAACAATATAACTGCTACAGTATTTATCGAAACAGTATAAAAATTTATAAACTTCTAGATAAAATAATATTAAATGATATGGTTTTCTCAGTTCTTGGAAATTAATTTTATTTTAGATAAAATAAATTAAAAACACACTATTTTTGCACTTGTCAGCCGCAGTGACTGACGTTATAGCCATATTGCAGTGCGAGCTGATAAGAACTTTATTTTAATATAATTTTGTTCGAAATTTCAACCACCATGAATTGAGTTGCAAATTTTTCCGACGGAGCCACCTTAACAAAGCTCGAAGGCCATTTTCATAGTAAGTTTTGGTAGCCATAAAACATTGCACTACGTCATCAATCATCATAAATAAATACTACACAACACACCATAATCGTAATTCTTACCAAACAAAGTTTCTCCAAAAAAACTGATAAACTGACAATAAATTACGTACTTTCTAAGATCTTTAATGTAGATCCTACACTGCAACCTTTAATTTCATTATTCAAAGTTACATAAAGTCTTAAACCCTGCGATCGGCGAAGCCCAGAAAAACGCTTAAAATTCCGAATAAATAAACACCAAGCCAAGTAGATCTTGCTTGATCACTACACGCGGTATTAGCTAAGCCATGGGGCCTCCCACACTCAACATGAGGTAGCAGCCTTGAACCTGCGCCTGCGTCGCTCAATAACAATCTGCATCGCCACGCCCGTCTGTCTCTTTTATGAGCATTATAACCGATAAGGACGATAATATATCGATCTACTAGTGTACAAGTTTAAGTTAGCCACGATCTTGCCGGAAATCGGTCAACAGCTCATTTTCTTCATATTTTTAGGGTTCCGTAGTACCTAAAAGGTACAAAAGGAACCTTTATAGTGAGACTCCGTTGTCCGTCCGTCCGTATGTCACAGCCTCATAACTTTAGCACCGTTAAAGATAAAGACATGAAATTATATCACGGTGTAAAAAATATTAAAAATTTGAAATAGTTCAAAATATAAAAAAAAACAAAATAAGAAAAATAAAAAAATATTATCCTAAAATCCAATTTGGGTATCAAATTGTAGGTATTTAAAAGCTGATTGTATAAATATATAGTTTGGCTACATTTCAAAAAATCCTTGAAAAACCATGAAAAATACATGCCCCCCCCCCTTATTTCCAAAACTAAAAATGTAAAAAACATCATGGTAATATGTGTTTACGTAAAGATTACAGGAAAAATAAAGCGGTTTAGAAATTCACGAAAAAAAATGACAAAATTATATTTATCATCCACAATACGGAACCCTAGCCCGGTTTTTTTTTTTCATAAGTATTATCTAGCGACTTTTAACTACGTCTCTATTCTTGTATAATTTTTATCTATATTGGAAATGAAAAAATAGAGAAATACAGACGTCGTTCATGTAAAGAAGACTAAGTTTATACACTTTTCTATAAATAAACAGTTACCGTTTGATGGAAAACAGTTTTCACCTGTAACCATTTCACAAATTCGGCGCTTTTTGAATATCTCGCCATCATGCACCTCTTGATTAGAGATTGGTCAGAGAGTGCGGTGTGGGGGGAAAGGAAATATATATATAAAGATGTGTGCAAAGTTCCATTGCGATTAGAGCCATTAGGACGTCACAAACACCTAAAGCATTTATATGGCAGCTGAGCGGCATAGCCCACCTTTTTTTCGCGCTTTTGGGGTTAACTCCACAGTAAAAGTTAGTAAAAACGAGTTTTTTGCTTTACAGCAGCGTTTCTTAACCTTTTACAGCTATGGACCCCTAAGAAATCAAGCAAAATTATCAAGGACCCCCTTAATAATGAAAACAGCAATAAAACTCGGATCATTTATTTTTGTACTACAAACACATATAAAAATAGAGTTTTTTAACAAAAAAAGAGTCCAGAGATGAGCCTGTGGACCCCCATATATATACACGCAGACCCCTGGGGGTCCGCGGACCACAGGTTAAGAAACGCTGCTTTACAGCAACTAAATTCATCTAAGTTTTCTATATGTAAATGTAATAAAGTAGGAAAAAAATCGTGCCTGTACATTGAATACCTATTTTTGTGAAATTTGAAATTATGTTGGTGAGGCCTAAATATTTTTTTTTTATTTCAGTCTATCTGTCTGTATATTCTGTTTTAACTCGAAAACCACTCAACAGATTTTAATGCAGTTTTCTGTATTATCATTTTAGTGACCCTGGTAACATAATATACCAGGTGTTGAAAAAATTGCCGCCAAGCCGAAAACTGATGATAATAGTATTTATCTTGAGCGCAAATAAAAAATACGTTGATTGAATCCACGCGAGTGAAGCCATAGTCAAAAGCTAGTACGAAATAAAATAAAAGCTTAGTGAAAGTAAAATAATATTATTATATTTCAAATACATAAAATATAATGTATTTAAAATATTTAAATTACAAATAATAAACAAGATCTTGGGAATCCAATAGTATAAAAGGCCTCCTAACCGGTCGGCCACAGCTTCAGGCTTCGAGAGATGCGCCAAACGGTTCTTTTTGCGACGGCGCCCCAGCGGAGAGAACAAATGTATGAAGTTGTATAGAGCCAGCCATGGGTCGCCGCTCGCGCGTCTTGTCCGGCTTCGAGTGACTTGCGCTCTCGGGACGGCGGTGTGCGGGGAGGCGAGCGGTTGAAACAATGATCAAGCGCACAGGACGAACCTAGTGTCGAGCGCTTTGAGCGAGCGAGCGCGCTATACATCCGATGCGGTGGAAGGCGCCGACGGGTGTCGTGGCAGGGCAAAGCCCGTCGCAAAATCCGCCTGGAAGCGCAGCAAGAAGCGCCGCCAGAAGCTTGAAGCTGTGGCTGTGTGTTTTTATAAATAGATCCAGCTTTCGGGATCTCTTGTGGAAGTAATAACTCATTTAACTATAGGTTTTAGACTGAACGCTCACTTTTAGCCAGTTTCCGTTATTAATTGTCAAATTTACTTTGAACTTTACAAATTTATTAATAACCACCTCTTTATTAATTATTTTCCCACTTCCCATTGAAAAGTCATTGTACCCAGAATTATTATTTTTAAATAACCCGTTAAATGTATTTGAATTTATTTGAATTTATTTGAATGGTACGGAGATGGACCCCTGAGGGCATTTGACCGGTTTTTTGAATGTACAGTGGAGACCACATCAAGCTATACACTTGCAGTACGACATTAGCCCCTAAAGAGAAGAATATAAGATAGGTACAATGTGTCTTACTTGATGCGGTCTCCACTGTACCTACTCTTCCGGCGGGTGTAACAAGATCTAAAATTATGTATCCAGACTAGAAATGACTATTTACCTAGTTGGACTATCGTTAGAAATTTAGTTCTAGTTGACCAGTAAAATTTATTTATGGTACATTATGTTTTGAAAGAAAGAAAGAAAAAAAAACAGATTTATTACCAAAAAAATCAATCTTACAAATCAATTAAACAGTAAAATTGCTCAAAAGAAATATTTTTTTCGGCAACAGGTACACTTCGGTCCAAACAACTAAAATAGATAGGCCTGAAGTTGGCGCGCTGCGCGTGGCGCTGATGAGTACAGTGGGGCAAATTGCAATGCACGGCAACTTCAGGCCTATGTAATAGCGCTGTTTTTCAGCGTATACAGACACAAAAAAAAAGAAGTTATTATTATATATATGGTATAGAAGGCGCAAAAATCATAAAACTACGAAAAATATTAAATAAATGTATTAAATATAATAATAATATTTATTATTTTATTAACTTTAATTAAGTTTTTTTTTTTTTTTTATTTGTATTTTTTTCCTTATACTCGTAAATAAGAAATACTAGTAAATGAGTTCATTACGAAATCAAACCGTATTATCTTTTTTCTTTATTTCTGCAATATAAGGTGACTTTTATGTAAACTTGTTTATGTAAACAAAAGTCACCTTGGATATATTTTGATGATGAAAAATAAAACATATATACTAGAGCAGGGGTTCCCAAACAGTGGGGCGCGCCCCACTTGGGGGGCGTAGAGTGAGCTAAGGGGGGACGCGGGCGCGTGGTGGTTTCAAAAATAAACTGTATATTACTTGATGTTATCATTGCGACTTATTATAATATTTTATTTACTTTTGTTGGTTGATTACCTACTTGTTATTTGATTAACGCCCATCGATAATTTAATTAACTTATATTTTAAAAAATTGAGGTAGGTAGGTATAATCGTAGGCGTCCAACAATGAGCAGGTGAACGCCGTTTGCGAAGAAGAGCGTCATGATTTTAGAATAAAGTTGGGGAGGCGTGTTTGGTAAAAGGTTGGGAACCACTGTACTAAAGAAACAAGATCACTTTTGGAGCCCTTAATGGAGAATAACAAATCTACAAGGTATTAGCAGAAAATTCCACAATACAAACTGTACATAAGGAAAATTGTCAGATAGCACGACCAGCGGGTACCCGGTCTTTCCACCGGTCATGCCACTGAACAAGATAAAACTAAACAGTGACCTAATTGTAACCTAATAGTTGTTAAAAGGTTCTGAAGAAAACTTCGAGGTACTTTACAATTAAGTTTATTTAATTTTATCAAAACTAAAAAAAGGTTAAATTTCACAAGTTAAGAAAAAATTATCTTAGTTACAAGTTCTTGGCCAAGACCTTCATTTGGCAATTTCCTGCCAAGACATTACTAAGACCTTAAGTACCTTAAAATAGTTGTGTTAGGTACCGCCTTAACATCTGGTAGTAATATTACATGGGAATTAGTATTGCCAAGACTTGAATATACATTTAAGTGATAACTAGGTGGTATTGTTACTGCCTTATCCACAGGTAACTAGATTACATGGAATCTTGTGAAAATTACATAAAAAAAAACTTTAATAGTAACAAAACTTGTAAACAAAACAAGGGAAATAATTTCCTAAATAAAATCTAGCTCAGGGGAGCCGTAGATCCTACAAACAATAAATATTTGTCGAACATACTCTTTAAACCAAAACGTCTGGTACACCATTCAGTTCTACCAGGAAAGAAAAAAAATTACAGAACATTAAATTTTACAGTTTGGGTTATTCGGTGAAACAGGAAGAAGAATTTAACCTTGAATACTAATAGGACACATAACTAAGTGTCCAGAACACAATACCGTCCTAGGTATCTCCATTGTGTGTGGATAAAAGTAAAAAAATTCCAACACCTACTTGAATTTTTCCAATAACCACCACGGAAATGACCCGCCGTCCGCTGCCCCCTTCAAGGTCAGCGATCCTCGACCGCGCAGACAAAGAACTGCAACTGCGTACACCACGCGGCGATCAAATCTCTGCCAGCAGGTACATCTCGGAAACAAGAAGATCTTGACAAACACGAAGATCTTGTAAAAACAAAACACCCATGATCTGACGATTTCAGAACTCCCACCAACCCGACGAAAAAATTCCTTTTTCTATATTGTCCAAAATAATCTTCCTAATATATCAAAAACACTACTCCTGTTGGCACCTCCGCCATTTTCATTCGCCGTTGAACGCCATCACATAAGGAAACAACCAACACGAGTATACTGGTACCTCTCCGGCCGACAAATGCACGAGAAACTCTCGGCATCGCGGCAGTCGCGCGATTATCTTCATGTCTATAAAAGAGGGTAAAACGCAATTTCCATCAAGCCAAACTTCGACGCGTAACTTTTTGTGATAACTAACCCTACAAAATTTGCAATGCTACAAAATGAAGAACTACTTCTGAGAAAACACACCTAGCAACATAACCAAAAAAACCGGCCAAGTGCGAGTTAGACTCGCGTAGCTATGGTTCCGTATAGTGGATGATGAATTTAATTTTGTCACTTTTTTTTCGTGTTCTTCTCAACCGCTATATTTTTCGTGTAATCTTTACGCAAACACATGTCATAATTACCATGTTTTTTTTTATATTTTTCGGTCTACCAATTTTGGAGATAAGGGGGGGCATAAGTTTTATATGGTTTTTCAAGGATTTCTCGAAATAGATGCAATTAAATATGACCAAACTATATATTATTCTAACCATCTTTTTAATACCTAGAATTGTATATTCATATTGTAATTTTATAAAATTATATTTTTATGTATGTTACTTCTTTTACTTTTTTTTATATTTCCCATTTGTGCTCAACTTTTTTTAAATTGCTATTATTTTCCTGTAATTGGCCAGTTATGACCTATAATGGACATTTTTTTCATATTTTTTGGTCAACCAGTTTCGGAGATAAGGGAGGGGGACATACATATTTTTGTGGCTTTTTAAAGATTTCTCGAAACCAGTGCCAGTAAATATATTAAAATTATATATTTTTACAATTAGATTTTTAATATCTACAATTTGATATCAATATTGTATTTTTAGGATAGGAAATATTTTGATCTATTTCAAATTTTTCATATATTTTTTTTACCTTGATATGCCCACAAATTAATGCTATTTTTCTGCCAAATTTTATGTCTTTATCATTAACGGTGCTAAAGTTATGAGGCTGTGACATACGGACGGACGGACGGACAACGGAGCCTCATCATAAGGTTCCTTTTGTACCTTTTAGGTACTACGGAACCCTAAAAACGATAGCAATTGCCTAGCAACGAGAGGGGGTAAGGATTTACGCGGGGTGAAGAGCGTCAAATTTCGTCGCGCACTCGAAGTCTCTCGCCCTAACGCAATATAAATCATACAGTACAGGAACGTACAGTGGAGACCGCATCAAGTAAGACACATTGGACTTTGTACCTATCTTATGTTCTTCTCTTTAGGGGCTAATGTCGTACTGCAAGTGTATAGCTTGATGTGGTCTCCACTGTACATTCAAAAAACCGGTCAAATGCCCTCAGGGGTCCATCTCCGTACCATTCAAATAAATTCAAATAAATTCAAATACATTTAACGGGTTATTTAAAAATAATAACTCTGGGTACAATGACTTTTCAATGGGAAGTGGGAAAATAATTAATAAAGAGGTAGTTATTAATAAATTTGTAAAGTTCAAAGTTATTTCAATATTTGAGGGGGTAATGTCGTACTGCAAGTGTATAGCTTGATGTGGTCTACACTGTTCTTTACTTTGTGATTTTATCGGCTATTTGCCAGTGGGAAAGTGGTTTGAATAAGAAAATTTTAGGAAAAGCTTATTGACTTCAACCATTAAAAAGTTTAATTTTTTACGATAGAAGGCCCCTATCATAGTACTTATCCATACATATAATAAAAGAATAGAACCCGGTTTGTCTGTACATTGAAGAAAATTAATAAAAATAGAAAGGGGGTGACTAAAGGAGAGTAATAGAACACAAATCAGCGATTTTTAGAATTTTCGTCTGTCTATCTGTCTGTCTGTTCACGCACATCTCCGAAACCACTGAACGGATTTAGATGCGGTTTTATTATCATCATAGTGACCTTGTTTAAGATTAAAGGCTATAAGGGGTGTGTCTGTTCACGCACATCTCCGAAACCACTGAACGGATTTAGATGCGGTTTTATTATCGTCATAGTGACCTTGTTTAAGATTAAAGGCTATAAGGGGTGTGTCTGTTCACGCACATCTCCGAAACCACTGAACGGATTTAGATGCGGTTTTATTATCGTCATAGTGACCTTGTTTAAGATTAAAGGCTGTAAGGGGTGTTAATAAAATTATGCCCAAGCCGAAAACGGGGCAGAGTTGAATATACGCGGGTGCACATACCTACTATAATACTTTACACACAAACATCTGAATCTATTAGTTCAGTGAGTAATTGCGTGACTTTAGTTTACAAAGATCTTCGCAGCGTCGCGGAAGCCGGAAGTATCTAGCGAGGCCGAAGGCCGAGCTGAGCGCGTTCGTAGTCCGAACATGCAAGTTTTTCGGCCTCGCTAGCTTTGTTTGGGATGTTGTCAGTTTTTGTATTCAATTGAGAGGGAGTGAGAGCGCTTATAAAATTTGTTTCTGAAAAAAAAAAATCATTTGTTTCCTGTAGACCACGCGAGCGAAGCCGCGGGCAGAAGTTAGTTAATACTAGAGATGAAACGGATAGTGGTTTGGCCGGATACCGGATACCGGATATCCGGCGACGCACTAGGCCGGATAGCCGGATATCCGGCGGCCGAATATCCGGCTCAAGATATGCGTTTCGCACTAATTGAGCAAGTTTAAATATTACGCACCAAGGTGCGTGCGGGTGCAACTGGGCGAGATTATTTGTGCATTTTCTAAATCACAATCACAATCATACAAATGCTGGTCTGCAAACGCGAAACAATTTCCGATCCTACAAAATTCGTAAATATGTATCTTTTTTGTCTCCTTGCAGCGGTGTATACTGTATATAAATGGAGAGGTATAATTAAATGAAACCGCGTAATCTACTGTTCATACAGAACAAATTTCCCAAAGTAACATATTGAAAAAATAAATTGAAAAATATTTTTTCATTTCCACAAGTATTTCTTTGGAAAAGTTGTTCAGTATGATTCTTAGACCATGTGTTTTTATTAAAAGATACCTGTTGAGTTACATCCGGTATATTGTGAGAGCAAAAGAAGCTGGTGTAATGTATGAAGAAAAGCACAAAAGTTAATTCCCAACAATTGCTGTACAGCTTGTATTTATCAACTCTTATTCACTTTATGTATTAGAATTTAGATTATTGAATCATTGATACAATCAATTTATTTTGTGATTTAAACGACTTTTTATATGCTGAGTTAAGTATCCGGTATCCGGCCGGATACTGGCTACTATCCGGCCGGATACCGGATACCAAAAATATGGCCGGATAGGCCGGATACCGGATAGTAACCGGATATCCGTTTCATCTCTAGTTAATACATATAAAAAAAACAGTAGAACTCGGTGTGTTTGTACACTGAAGAAAAGTAAAAAAAATAGAAAGGGGGTGACTAAAGAAGGCTAGAGAACACATATCAGCGATTTTTAGAATTCTTTTCTGTCTGTATGTTTGTTCGCGCACATTTCCGAAATCACTGAACGTAATGACCCTGGCCAATATATAGGTTGTTTTAATCAAATAACGCCTAAACCGTAAACGGGGCATAGTTGAAAAACGCGGTTTGGTCGCGGACAAAAGGCTAGTTGTCAATAAGTAAATACGAAAATGCCGACTTCTTTTAGGTAAATCTATACTAAAGAATAAAAAAAAGAATGCTTTGGTGGTTTTGACATGCGAGAGCATGAATGAAAGTAGACTGACAAAAGAAATGTATGGTGCGCAAGTCGAAGGTAGAGCTCGACCAGGCCGCCCTGCTGCCTGGTCGAGCTCCACCTTCGACCATGCTGACTGCTGACCAAATTTGCAACATATTGAATAAGGGCAGTGTCAAAAGTATCCGTAAAAGAAAAGCTTGTTTAAATTGATGGATGTGGAAGAGGCGAAAAAGGGATGTCAGGATCGTAGCAGATGGAAATCTGTAGGCTCTGCCTACCCCTCTGGCAGACAGGCGTGAGTAAGTGGTAAAAACATAGGTACTATGCCGCAGGGTAATAAAAAGTGGGAGCAGGACGCAGCATATAGTGCTCTCTGTCGCACTTATTTATGGAAAGGTATAGTGGTGACACACCACTAGCGTATCGATTCTATTTTATTTTACGATAAATAAGTAAAGAATGCAAAAGAACGAAGTTATATCGTTAGTCAAGGAGTAGAGAAATATTTATTTTTATAAAATAGAAGCTCAGTTTGGTCCAAAGAAAAATTAAAGTTTTAATTAATATACCTTAATATACTAATATTACCTTACGATGTTTTCCTTCACCGTTCAGCAAGTCGTAAGTAAGAACAAATACTGAAACCGATTCTGAAGGCTTTAATTATAATTTTAGTGCTGTCAAAAATTTTCTTCATAGCAAAATAGTCCTTATGTGTTGGGAAAAGAAAGAAAGAAATAGTTTATTTGCAATTAATGTGGCTTATAGATATTACAATATTACTTAAAACTAATCAAGTAATCATTTATGTACAGCACATTTAACCAATTAAGGCATGCAAAAATTTAGAAAAGAAGATAAATTACTTGGAAAATTTGAAGTTTTGACAGGACTAAAACTAAAATTAAAGCCTTCAGAATCGGTTCTATTATGCATATAAATTCCGAAAAACTCATTGGTGCATGCCCGACCGGTGTTCGAACCTGGATCTCAAGTTCTATCCCTGAGCCCTGAGCTACCGCGCTATTAGATATTATAATATTTTTTTAACGATTTCAACGTTGGCTTCATAGTAAAAGTTCTGTATATATCTACTATTGGCTGAATGAGCTCCTCAAATATGACCACATTTCTATAAAACGTAATTTGCAAATGTTCCTATTGTTTACGTGTACATGTAATGTACCTATAGGTTGAGCATGTTTACCGTGGCCTTTACCAAATCATTTGCTTGAGCAGTTTATTGTTGTATTGCCATCAGCTGACATGGGACGCGTCACAGTGACGTCGCGTCAGCAAGATGGCGGCCAATATGGCTGCCGATTGTTTATTTACTAGAGTCACATTCAAACGACATTAATACGATATCATCAGAGTGACTGCATTTCCCGAGTTCGCACAATCGTCTATTACAATTTACTATGCTACGGTAGCTATACGTAGACAGCTTGTAATCAAGAAAGCAATGAATTGAGTACTAAATAGGTATGGGTAGGTACGGTACGGACGCTCGGAAGACAGGCTATCTGTATTGGCAGTTTTTATTGTGGTGTCATTATCGTTAAAACTGTTTACAAATAGGGAGCTTGAACTGCACATACATACATACATACATACGTACATACATATAATCACGCCTGGCTCCCGTAGGAGTAGGCAGATGACACACATTTTTCACCTCTTCCACATACAGGTCTTCTATTCTCCGGGTGCTTTTGACTTTGCTTTTCATTAGTATGTCGCCAATTTGGTCGGCAAACGTCCATTCGCGCACCATACATTTCTTACGTCACTCTTTATCTATCATCCTCTTTACATGGATATGTAGAGAGGATGAATGATATTAGAGCGGCGTCTGTACATACAGTGACTAATCTAAATAAATTTATGATGAAATATATAATTATTGGTGCAACCAAGTGCGATGTTGTTTTAAACAATGTATTACAATGTTAATTTTTAAAGACGTGACTTTAATCTCGCCTCCACCCTTCCCAAGGTGAAATTAAACTAACAGCTGTCAGTCCTTATTTACTCTTGAAGACAAGTACATTGTGTTCAAAGAATAATTATTTTATGCATTGTTTTGGACACGTGTTTATGGTGTGATAACAATATAAATAAATAAACGGCGTTACTGCCAAGCGGCGATGTCGCAGCCACACTTATCTTAGCACGTGTCAGCTGATTATGGCAAATACCGACCGACAATATACTCTTATACCCAGATCTTTATCTAAAAGCTGCACAAAAGCCTTGAACAAGTACACTTATGTCCGTTGTTACATACGAGGAACAAGGCAACCGACGACACCTATTTTTGCTTACCAAAGAGTTCCTTCCAGAGAAAAACTTAAGTTACAAAATAAATTACATTTATTACAGTTACAATATAATATATTCGAAATAAATAAATTCTTATTGTATAAAATTAAATCTTACTAAAATAAGGACAATCGAGAACTAATAATCCAAAAAAAACTTTCCTTCACGTAAATGAAATATTCCCACAAAATCACCATTGGCGGTATTTACTCTGCCAAAAGGATGGAAGTGTTCCCATTCCGAAACGTGTTTTTACTATACTTTCTAGGCAACTTTAAAATATTTAGGCATCTCCTAAGGTTAGTGAAAACGGGCATTATTGGTTTTTATTAATGTACTTCAAATAAAAATCTCAGGTTGAATTTTGAAGTTTCCTTTGTGTTTTTCGATTCAGGTGCCATATTTCACCAACTATCAATTTATCGTTAATTTTTTTCATCTCCATTTTCATGACTGTGATCTGTTTGCTGATGGATGGCAGAAAATATTGTCAGAGTGTTTGTGCTTTTATGAGAGGGACTGTTTCTGACTTTATGTGTTATTCTTATTTATTTTAGTTGATTGTACCGTTTTGTGTTTGTGTTACTATCTTTAATCATTGTAATTGGTTTGTCCGTTTTAATTAAAGTAAATAAATAAGTGTATCAGCCCCCCTTAAAAAAAATTTATTACATTTTAATACAATATTCGGTTTTGGGTCAACATTTTACACGACATATCAAATTTTCAGGCAGCTAGACACCCGTGACTAGGACTCCGTTTTGCCCTATAGGTAAGGAACCCTAAAAAAGTTTCGTCAATAATTCAGTTTTGTTCACATTTTATTGCTGCATATTATTTTGTTTATTAAGGCGCTACGGAAAAAAAATCGACACTTTAAGGACTAGCATATCTACCTCAGTAAATAATGTATTATTTTGATAAAATAGTATGTATATTATTTTTGGATTCTTTTTCTAAGGATCTGTTAAAACAGAAACGCGATTGGAGAAATTCGGCTCGATAGAAATATTTATTGAAATGAGGTCCTTTTCGACACCAATTCTCCTGGTTTGACAATTTAGAATGACATATAGACTGCAACTATATTTTATTAGGTGGGTTTTAACAGTATCTAGGACCTGGTTAAACGAAATTTTGGAAGCAACTTAAGTACATTTTATATTAATAAAAAAAACGATATTTTGCTACTTTTTCTCGAATCCGTCCCTCTTGCACTGAGAGATTTTTCGCATATGGAGTAACAGGGACGCTAAAACTTTTACATATCGCCTTAAATAGATACTATTTATCTTTCTTATTGAACAGACACGGCACTATGAGAGAAATATTGCTACGGGGCGCGGCGTAGCAAAAAAAAAACTATACAATTTAAGCTCTTTCTACGCCGTACCGTAGCAATTATTCTTTTATTATTTATTGATTGACAGATAACAGATTGAACGTTGTAATAACACTTTATCTTATAAAGACGGATGGACAGTGACGGATGACCAGACCGACAGAAAACATAAGTATTTCTAACGGAACACTAATTATGTCAAAGCAGTATAAATGTTGCACTCAAATGACGCAACCTCGTTACTCATTTCGTGATATGTATTTATCCACATGTAGCTAGTAATTTATTTTCATTTTTCACTCTTAAGGGGCTGCACTATGCTAAAATTCAGTCCTGCTCTAACGCGTTTGTTTTTTAACTCTCTATCCTGCTCTAATTAGATGCCGCGCATGCAAAACTTCAGTTATTATGAAATCGTGGCTACATTATGACATTAACCATAATTTCTATATGTAATAAAGATGGTTTTTTCTCGTTTGTATCTACGTGTGTTGGTTTCGTTTCAATCGGTTTTGAAACACGGAAACTGAATCGCTTTTTTCGTGAAACTCGTACTTTTTTAAAAGTAATATAAGTAATATGTTTATTTATAAAGTGTAATTAATAATTGCCTTGAGTCGCAAAACACGCCATATTTTTTTCAAATTTTTACCATCTACATTGACGGAACTGAATCCAATACAAAACTGATGTTTAGCATTGTGGAGCCCCTTAAGGTTAAACGTCAGTCGCTTAGCGCAAAGTGCATAACTTAATTTTGTTTTATTGTTAAGAAATAAAAAATTGCAAATCATTTTGGTATGTGGCAATTGACGCCAATAGTTCAGTATTAGTGAGGTCTTTAAAGCATGAGTTTGAAATGATATGCACAATTACTCATGATCTTGTCCAAACAAAGTTAAAACAGCAATTTAAGGCGATACCAAAAAAAAATGGGGTTTTTTCGAATCTGCGTTTAAAAATTAGTTTTATCTTAATTACGTTTACATGGAATGAACTTTAAAGTATTGTCCCTTTCTAAAAACTACTGAAAAAATTAAAATTGTGTTTACAAAAATGGTTGTACTCTTAAATTACTTAAATGTACAAGGGTGTACGCAGGGGGAGGCAGGTAGGGGCAGCTGCCCCCCCCCCCCCCCCTGGTCAAAAATAGCCCCCCCTGGAGTGTGAGACAAGCAATTAAATGTATTAAAATTAATATCTCGCTTTACACTGAAAATACTGTTACTGATGTCTGATACTGTAGGAAAGCTATATAAAAAAGGGACTACTGAAAATCCGCGGAGACTAATTTTTTAAAGATAAATATGATATAGAAAATACATACGTAATGTTCAATAATTTGTTTGTCTTTTTCGTTTTAGAACCTATGCCTGTATTATTGAGTTTCTGCCCCACCCTGAGTAAAATCATGCGTATGCCCTTGTAAATGTTTAATTTGACTTTTGAAAATTACCTCCCGATTTATGATATCAAAGTGATTAATTTGATTGTACAGCAGCACTTGTAGACCACTCATGCTCATATACGGGTACATAATGAAAAAGTGGTTTTGGAAACGAATGCCGGTGATCTGCACTTTTTTATGAAACTAGAGATCTTAATCGCGATTTCATTTTTTTTATTTATTTAGTACCAGTTTGCGGTCAATGCTCGGATTTTACAGGGTCGTAATTGATATGTGTTTTAAACAGGATTTACTCTTTTTTTGATCCATATATTTCGGCCCACGGTATGGGGCCGTCATCAGTCGAGGTGGGCCGAATTATATCGAGTAAAAATATTTTTCACCTGGTATGTAGATATGTATATTATTTATTCATAGTTTCACCTCGATAGAAACTTCATTTAGCATTGCAACTTTTTCTATCACATTTCATCTGCTGATCAAAGATTTCAAAAGTAAAGATATGCCCTAACCGTACTACGACAGCACCAAAATGTTTCCACCTTTAAATGGGTGATGCTCACACGTTTGGTATCAGTGCTCATCTGAACACAGATGCCCTAAGTGCACTTAAAGTTAATAATTTTAACGACTTTAGTAGTCTGATCAGTTTGCTGACCGTAGGTAGACAGATTACGCACTCATAAGTGTGCGGGCGTTGGCATTATGTTAACGCACACATTCAAAAACAATGCAATAGATTTTAGGTGCCAGGGCTCATCTAAACTTTTGAAATCTTTGCTGCTGATGGGATTAAAATATATGTAAACAAGTTTTCATTTTTCAAAAAGTTGTAAGAATTGATCATAAGAAAAGTCATAAGTCATAAGAATGATAACAAATCAACCAACACAAAGAGAAGCAAGTCAGCGAAATAGCAACTTTGGCTTCTGAGTTTATAAGTTTGCCAAATCGAAGATAGGAATAAATTCGCTATAAACATCTATAAATAGATCTTTATATTTGTATGTAGTTAGGCAGGTTGTATGTACAGACGTCTGCAGTTCAAGCTACCTATTTGTAAAAGATTTAAACGGCTATGTCTATAATGTCTATAAACCAGCTTTTACCCGCGGCTTCGCTTGCGTGGAAGTTTCTTATCTTCAGTTTTCGACTTGACGGTTACTTTATAAACACCCCTATAGTCTATACGTTGGTCAAAGCCACTATACAATGATAATACGATGATTCTCAGTAAATCCATAAAATAAAATTCAGTGCATCTACTGAGACATTTTTTTTTAGATCCAGTCTTCAAATGGTATATCTACTGATACTACTGAACAATTTGGATCTTACTCGGTGGATCCACTGAAACTGATCGCCAAAAATGGATCTACTTTATAAACAAACCACATCCAAATCTGTTGACTGGTTCTCCAGTTAAAATTAACGGAACATACATAAAGACGGAAAAAAAACAAAAATAAATAGTTTTTGCCTCAATACAATACCAATAAATAACCAATTTCATTAAAAATTTTGCAAAAATTTCCAATGCACAGACAAGACTTTTTACTACTTTATCATTATTTTAGTTATAAATTAGCATATACAAGGTGACTTTTTGATCATCGTCCAAATTCATACTGGAGGCTTGATAAGTGATAAGTATCTTGAATCAGTAACAATTTTTGTGAAATTCGTAAAATGAAATTTCGGCTTCCCATAGAAATTCAGTTCCAGTCCCGAGTGAATCACTATGGGGAGTCGAAATTTCATTTTACGAATTTCACCAAAATTGTTATTGATCCAAGATACTGATCACTTACCAAGCCACCAGTATGAATTTGGACGATGATCAAAAATTCACCTTGTACATATATGTAGATATAGATGTATATGTCGTCGACACATCGTAGAATTGGGCATATCATGATATGCCTGGGAAGATCATATTTCTGTTAAAACTAAGAAAGTCGCCTCGCTCCGCTTCGTTTCGCTCATATTTACATCTAAACCTAGCACGCACCTGCTCGCTTCGCTCGTCGTCGCACCTATTTTTGACTTTGATTTTTGACTTTGAAGATTTTTGATTTCATACTTTACGATATATCGAATTACACGACCTGCCCACGTCATGTTACACGTTGATATAAAACATAAAATGTCGTGCTGAGGATGTCACGTGAGCATCTCAACATTTACTTCAAATGGAGCGCTCACGAATCGCAAAGTGCATTTGTACCACATTTCAACGTCGCGCCAACCATAGGATTCTCACCCTTATATTAATGCAATAAAGCAAGGCTACAACTGGAAAATGATGTGAAGTGATATGGAGAAGACAACCAAAATAATAAGGGCTTTGCGCCAAGCCATAATGATCTGTATTTGCGTATTCGTAAATGTTCTAGAATATAGTTCTGTGGTTCTAGATTATGTATGCTTGTATAGGTGCATATAGCGCAAGAGCAATATTGGATGTGAGCGTGCGTTACGTTGATGTAACTGATGAAG
Source organism: Ypsolopha sequella (assembly GCA_934047225.1). NCBI lineage: Eukaryota > Metazoa > Arthropoda > Insecta > Lepidoptera > Ypsolophidae > Ypsolopha > Ypsolopha sequella. The sequence continues at coordinate 13,425,587 of OW203991.1, forward strand.
TGCTAACTAGAGTGGAATTTTTCTGTTTTTGCTGTAATATGGAATATGGAATAACGCTTCAAATTGCAATCGCTAATAGAACGTAAAGTTATTTTTTAACGTGTCCGCTACGTGACGCGCAACTCATTTTTGAATTTTATGTTTTATTTTTAATAAAATAAGCAATAGAAATATGACGGGATGTTACCTAAATATAATATGTTTTTCCCTACAAAATATTTCAGTATTAGCTAAAAACACACCAATTTGTTGTTTCGCTGCGTGATCAGTAGTATTACGCGTCCAAGAACAAAGAGCCAACATATAATCGCCTCTATGAAAAGCGAATAAGGACTTTGCCTTATTTGCTAGGGTTAAGTTGCTAGGGTATGCCATCCTCTTATTTCAATGTCGTTTTCGTCAATATTCGTACCGACAAACATCGAGCTGCTTATTTGGCGACATTAATCGCCTTAAGGCGATATGCGAAAAAAATACGGGTGTTTCTTTTCTATGTATTTCATGAAATACACGAAAAATTTTAATAAATCTCTCGTATATGTATTTTGACTATATAATCTAGAGTTTTGAAATTAGAAAACATGTTTGGATAAATTTTCCTCGATAGAAATAATTGTTGAAATGAGGTCTTCAATTCAAACACACTTTTTCTTCTCGTTTGATGAATAAGAACCATATACAGAACTTAAACATATTTTATTAGGTGTGTTTCAACAGTATCTAGAGATTTGATATTTGAAATTTTGCTAGCTATTTTAGTTTTTGTAATAAAAATATAAAACCAACTTTTTTCCCTTTTTTGCCCTGAATCCGCACTGCGCGATTTTTCGCTTGGAGTGACAGTGACAAAAATAAAATTCGCATAGCCTCTTAAACGCGTGGTTTATGTTTGTGTGCCCATTGATTTACAACGTAATACATGAAATAACAAAATTTTGCCGGAAAAGCCAAACTGACATTAAACTATGTTCGCGAAATGCCATTTATAAGTCACATTTATTTTATATATTTAATTAAAAAATAAGAAGAACATTCTTAAGTACTGCGTTTCGTAGCGGACACACGTTCACGCATCGTAACGCGAGTGTTACGCCTCAATACTACGCGACGTAGCAGAATAAATATGCTACGCCGTAGACATGAACCAGAAAAAGTAAATAGTGACAGGATACACGATCGTGGCGTTAGTCTATTGTAAGTCAATTGTTAGAGATAATTAATAATTCTACTGGTGAAGCATTACATGCATTTTGAAAGCATCGGGAACTAAATTAATAATTGAATTAAATCAATAATAATTGATTAAAAACAAAATCGTTCTCATTGCAAGCTCATTGCTTTTCCAAACATAGAAATTACATGAACCACCCCAAAACTCTCACATAATACGACATAAACATAATATGCGCTATATACATATAAACCCCCACACCTATACGCACAAGAGCAATTTTGCACTGTATGACGGCGGGCGGCACACAAGCAAAAATATAGATGTGGACGGTGTGACCGAATGCGGTTTTGCCTATGTGTCCGCTCCTCTCCCCTCGGGATTGGCGAATGCAACTTGCCCCTTTGATGCACATGAGGCTTACCACTTTAGCGCTTTCAGCGCTCGATAAGGCAAACATTTCTGTTAGACATTTGAATTTTACCCACACACGGAGAAAAAATATTTTTACAATACTACCAGATCGTTTTGTAAAAAAAACCTTGTAATCAAAAACAGAATTATGTTATATTTACTTGAATTATTTTCGACATTAGATTGTTCAAGTAAACTGAACAATAAATATAGACGTCACATATAGTAAGCACAATGTTTTCTGTTTAAATGAACTATATTCAGGTTCACGGAACCAGAATTTTTTCTCAGTGCATTAATACGTAATATGATGGATTTTTTACGAAATAAATAATATATACGTACATACATATACTCATGCCTGTCTTTCAGAGGGATAGGCAGAGACTACAGATTTCCATCTGCTACGAACCTGACACACCTTTTGCCTCTTCCACGTCCTTTATTCTAGTCATACAAGCACTATTCCGGGCACTTTTGGCAAAAAGACAAAGAATTATATTATAATTAATCATACATAATGTTAGAAATATTTTTTGACAAAGGATTATATAAAATAGAAAAGCGGGTATAGTCCTGCGGCTGACAACACTTCTGTGTGCATACCGGCGTACAGAGATTTTCTCTTCTGAACTCATTACTAGGATGTATAAGAAGCAAAAAAAACTTGGGTGGATGATCCCTACCCCCCACGTTTTCCCAGAATGACGTCATTCAAGATGGCCGCCATTACTCCGCTACCGTTCTGTTAAAGTAAGCGTTTATTGCGAAAACAGTAAGTTTTATTGAAAAATTTTTCTGGCAAAAAAGTTTGGCATGAAATTATCGACAAGTTTGTTTATTAGCATTTTTTTGATAATTCAAAGTTATAGTCTAGAAAATGTATCTTTTTGTATCGAAATGACGAAATATTCTCTTTGGCAAAAATTTAACACAAACGCCCTTGAAAATTGGAAAAATGTTTTTATTAAGACTCGTTTGAGCCGACATACATACCTATATAATTATTATTAATAATGGCTTTATAGCTCACGTATATTATTTATTTAACAATATAAAACTTAAATAACATTAAGACTACCTATAAATTAATAGAAACATAAAAGATAAAATTATACCTAACTAAAAAATAAATTAAGAAAAACTTTATTTTTTCCAAATCAAAACATATATATATATGTATACATATATATATATACATATTTAATACAGTATGCACATTTGCCTTTGCCCAGCAGTGGCAAAAAAGGAGCTAAATACTTTTCAAAATGCACAATTCCAATCTAGAGTGCGGCCACGACTTCCTTCTCGTGGATTAAGGATATAAACAGTCCGTTGTACATGTAAGAAAAGGCATTTTCAATCAAACAGTTTACACCTTGTTTCATCCCCTTATATTGATTGGGATTAGATTGAGAATGGGTTTCTGCAATTAACTTGATCTCTGTCTACACTGTTGCATTTGCAAAACGAACGACATGGAATTTCCGCATCTCTGCACACACAACTTGATGTCGCGCACTTAATACACGTACATGCCCCAATGAAGTCGTCTGGTAACAGATATGACAAATGATGTCCTTTCAAATCCGAACTTAAGTGGATCCAGTGTTTCTTGCGCTTCATCGAGGCAGTGTATCATCAAATGGGTGTGGAAGAAAGCACGAAGAAGGTGGCCCTGTGCACTGGAACTTGTTGGCGGTAAGTTATCAAGAGATACATTTTTCCCATGGAGGTACTGCCAAAGCCGGAACTCATCAAGGGTCTTGCAAGACGAGCTTTTCTTTAACAATTACACTAAGTACTCTTCGGCAAGTGCCATGATTTTGTCGTGAGCTGGAGATAGCGGTGATGAACCAAACTCTTTCAAATAATGCTCAGGGTTACAGCCGTTTGCAGCTTTTTTTGTTCCGAGCTTGCTCGTATAGTCACCACCAGAAAGAGCCTGAAGTGCTGGTAGTACATGGCACATATCTTTTCCGACATTTTCAGCTAACATGTGAATAGGTATAAGTCTTGTTGTATCACCAACTCCAGTTCTCATTCACATTTCGTTTACTCTTAGGGAGTGAAAACTTTTCCAGTGAAATAGTGCCAGGACTAATACGTCAGTATCAGCACTTACTAATATAATTTTTTTAAACCCTTTCCTTGCCGCATTCTCTGCATGAATCATAATTCGGTAGTCTGCTTCTTCTATCATAAATTTGTCCATGGCAAGTATTGATTTTGCAACAGACATCCAATAAAAACCTTTGTCATGTGAAATGAGCCCATTATCAATACAAGATTTTCAAATTGTTTGCTACGACTTAGTTGAATTTCTCTTGCAATACAGTAGACGCCCTCATCGCAAGCTACAGCAAGGTTTTTCTGGTTCAAAGCCATGAGCAGTTTATTTAAGTTACAAAGTACTGTGTAAACAGTCTCATATTTTGTTACCGAATGTGGTAAAATTGGCAAGAATCTTACACCTTTAGTGTTAAGTTTTCACGGGAAACAAGTGAGTTAAAAGCACTCCAAGATGGTGAGGGCTGCTCTTATTGTAGATTAGTCATCATTGTTACAGCTGTGCAATGTGCAATCCTTGATAATTCCCAGAGGTGATCTTTTTTATAATAGCTCTTCAATTCGTTTTCATTCATAAAATATAAATCAGTGTCTACTTTGTAATCATCGCTTAGTTTGGTCGCTTTGCAGGCTTAATGTAGGGCTGTAAATTCTGGCATGGCAATGTGCTCTGCAACCTCTTTTGTGTTTTATCAACATCACATTCTGAAATACGAGGCTTTTCTATAGAGGCTGTGGCCTTGTCTTGAAAGAGTACACACACCGTATTATGTGTACTCCCAAGGCCAGAAAATGTTGCTTCAATATGTTCAAAATTGTAAAATGCACTAATAGTGTATATATCTGGACTAAAGTGGCTAGGAAGAGGAACATCTCCACTTTGTTTTACAGCTAACTGAGCAAGGTCACTGCAATGACGTAAAACATCGTCATAACCAACACAAAGTCCCAAGTGGTTAAAACTTGTAATAAGAGTTTGGCATCCGTGGCATCCATGGACGTAAGATCGGATTTTCTTTGAGCACTTTGTAGGTAGAGCATCGAAGTAGAGTTATTGCAGTGAAAATGCGTTTCTTACGGAGTATGTGGTTAGACATTGAACGATAGAGTTCAAAAAAATATTGTTGCGGCCTGAAAAGAGATGTAGTGACTAGAATTGGAAAAGGAATGCTTTTTTGGTTTAGGCATGAAGAGAGTATGAATAAAAGTAGTGTAACGAAAGAAATTACTGGTGTGCAAGTTGAAAGTAAAGCTCGACCTGGCTGCCTACGTATGGCGACATACTGATGAATAAATAACCCGGTATAGAAGTGCTTATATGACTAAATTGGTGGAGGTGGAAGAAGTGAAAGAGGTGTGTCAGGTTCGTATCAGATAATATGTAGTCTTTGTATACCCTTCTGCAGAGTTACCCCTTACCCTTGGGTATAACATAAATAATGTTGTGTTAAAATTAAGAAATCAAATATTTTATGTCATAAAATATAGAAAAGTGCTTTTTCTAGACTAATGCTTTGAAGTATCAAAAAAATGCTGATAAACAAACTTGTAGACAATTTCATGCCAAACATTAATGTGTGATTTTTTTTTCGAATAAGATTACCGTTTTTGCAAAAAACGCTTACTTTAACAGAACGGTAGCGGAATAATGGCGGCCATCTTGAATGACGTCATTCTGGGAAAACGTGGGGGGTAGGGATCATCCACCCAAGTTTTTTTTGCTTCTTATACATCCTAGTAATGAGTTCAGAAGAGAAAATCTCTGTACGCCGGTATGCACACAGAAGTGTTGTCAGCCGCTGGATCAGTATGAGGCCGTTCATATCCGTAAATAAAATTCTTAGCTCGATCTAGCGCTTCTTCTAAGCCGTGCACCGCCGCGTTTCTGCTGAGCAGATGACAGCTGATGGATGATGCACACTAGTATTCGTTCTGCACATGCGCAGTGGAGGGACGGGCTGGCGGGGCGGGGGACACGGCCAGGGTCGCAAAAACCTTGAAGCGCGCATAGCAACAGCGGCAGGCCTGCCAGCGCGCCCACAGTTACGAACTGCTGAGTCGTAGTAAAATGAACTCTATTCTAAAATAGGCAGAGTCTTAGCAAGGGTCACTTTTTTCCTGGTGCGCGAGTAGGTAAGTTATTTATTTTCGTTGTGCTCGTCTGCATTTAACAGCCATTTTATGGAGTTACAAGGACTGAGGCAATGTGACCTTTGTATATGCATTTGCTGTGTCATCAAGACATCATGATGCTGTACATAATTTGCCTGTGGATGGATGTTTGAATGCAGTACTTTATCATTATGAATCGAGAGCACGTCGGTAGTTTTGACCTCTTTACGAGCTGATCTTGTCTAAGAGCCTGTTGCATTCCTTCTATTTTACCTACTTTGTGTACAGAGTGTATAGCTATGAAGGGTGGTTCCCACAGTTTCCAAAAATGACCTTTTTAGAGTTCTCATTTGTTTCCAAAATTGTATTCAATAAACAAATTCGTTCTCAGTTATTTCCAAAAAGCTAAGAGGTACAGTCAGCTTATGCAGTAAGTAATAATGTATTATAAAATATATTTTAACTACGAACATACTTAGTTTAGTTAACCGGCTACTATAATAACTCTTATTTTACATTATCGGGATGGATTGCAAAGAAATAAGGTAATTTGTTAATTTCAAGGGACATCCTCTTGAAGCTTTACTTTTTTGGTGCTGACTGTACCCCTGGAATTTTTGGAAACAAACGGGAAATGATTTCTCTAATAAAAATTATTTTGGAAACAAATGAGAATCAATGTATGGATTTTAAAATTTCAAGAGAACAATAGAAATGGAAACTGTGGAAACCACCCCTATGAAAAGCAGATAATGACAAACAAATATGAAATCAGCAGAGTTACAGTCCACACACGCAACATTAACACGCGTCGCAACATTTTGCGTTACTTTTGTTATTTTATTACTTTTGGAAAACTTGAGAATTATTCAATACAACATTATTGTGAGGCCTGTTCATATTGAAACCAAAAATATAAGTGATATTGTACGAGTATTTAGTTATTGTACTATTTAATATAACTTGCTTTTTTTTTAATCTTATTTATTTTATAAGCCATACATGATGTATGATTAAGATTCATATAACTAGGTTTTAATCCCACCAAAACTATTGATCTTAAAAAGTTGAGGGTAAGCGGGAAGAGGGATCATAGTCAACAGAAGGTATTTTTGAAATAAGTATAAAAAACTTGCTTAGGTTAAGGCGATATCAAAACAAAAAAATGGGTTTTTTTCGAATCCATTTACTCAACTATAACGTCATCTACGTATTTTATTTTAACCGACTTCAAAAAGGAGGCGGTTCTCAATTCGACTGTATGTTTTTTTTTTTTTTTTTTTTTTTTTTTTTTGGCGTTGTTACTCCATAACTCCGTAATTTCCCAACCGATTTGAACAATTCTTTTTTTGTTTGAAAGAGTATACTTCCAGGTAAGTCCCATTTTGAGTTTGGTCATGATCTGATGAAGGTCTTCAGAGATAGGCAGTGGAACTCCTCAGAAAATGACAGCATATCTCTCGAAATTAAGGCAATAGCTATGTACTTGGGTGCTGATTACAAGGTATTACTTGAAAATCGACATTCTTCCACCTGACCTTCGATCCTGGCTTCATCAACATATTCACCATAGAACTCTTCAACGTATCAGAGCACATAACTCGAGATTGCGGCAATCACTGCGTTAGGGTGCTGATTCAAGGGTATTACTTGGAGATTATCAGAATACCCACCTGACCTTCGATCCTGGCTTCATCACCATAGAACTCCTCAACGTATGACAGCACATAACTTTAGATTGCGGCAACCAGTTTGTGTTAGGGTGCTCGTTGCAGGGTATTGCTGAAAATTGCCAGCGTACCCACCTGAATTTCGATCTTGGCTTCATCACCGTAGAACTCTTCAACGGATGACAGCACATAACTCGAGATTGTGGTAATCATGTAGTGTTAGGGTGCTGATAGCAGGAAGCTACTCAAACATGGCTACTTATACTCACTTGAACTTCGTTTCATATTAACACCACATTTGCAAGAACTACCTGTACCTCACAATTTAACCCAGCAACACTAAAAAATGTGAAATAAAATAAACTTTCAACAAAAAAATAGCAACCGACTTCAATAGTAGCAGCAGTCATTCACTAAAAAGTTAATAATAATTCTATAAAGACCGATGGTACCGAAGCAACACTTTTGCCGACTTCTTTCTTCCTGAAACATTATGTTATCTAGAAGTCGGTGTATTTCCTACGATATAGCAACACAGAAACCAATATAAGAACGCCGACTTCTAGATAACATAACGTTTCAGGAAGAAAGAAGTCGGCAAAAGTGTTGCTTCGGTACCATCGGTCTTTATAGAATTATTATTAACTTTTTAGTGAATGACTGCTGTTACTATTGAAGTCGGTTGCTATTTTTTTGTTAAAAGTTTATTTTTTGGTAAAGGTTTATTGAGTATTTGATTACGATTCTCACTGAAAGAAAACGCGATTGGATGAAATTTTCTCGATAGAATTTAATTCCGAAAAGACCTCTAAATTGTTTTATTTTTTCCTGTAATTTTGAAATCCTTACTAATTTCATTGTGAAATTGCATTCAAAATGTGGATATTAAGCATTTGTAAAGTCTCCTTGAAAATCTTCTAGACAAAATTGCTTAGTACATTTTATATTAATAAAAAACCGACTTTTTCTACTTTCTCACCAATCCGTCCCTTTCGCGCTGAGGGTTTTTTCGCATATGGAGAAACAGGGACGCTAAAACTTTAACATATCGCCCTAATAGGCCGGCGGAGCCATCCTAGTTCATACAAACGAAATACCAAAACCATTTTTGGAATAATTTTTTTTTGGCTTTTAGAAATCAAAGTAAGTACGTACTTATTCATGTTAATTATAATATATATTTCCAAGAAGTAGTATGTAGCGAAACGCTGTTCCAATGTATTATACATCTTGAAATCGTTTTGTTATTCCATCCATCCATCAGCCTAGTTCGTCCACTGCTGGACATAAGCCTTTCCAGGACTTTGCCACTCCCGGCGGTCATCCTGGAAGAATTGCCCATACTCACACACGCTGGGCAGGCGGGTTGGTGAGCGCGGTGCCGGAACCCTCGCACCAGTGATGCCCCGCTGCGTCACCAGTCTGTTTTATGTAAGGGCTGGCAATTGGGAATGGATATGTCGTGGCCATATCGTAGAATTGACCATTTCATGATCTGGTTGGCCATATCGTATTGCTGTTAAAATTGGGAGGGTCGCCTTGCTCCGCTCCGCTTCGCTTCGCTTATACCGCCATCCATCGGTCCCAGGTATGGTGGGCCTCCTGTTTTTTTGCCAGTGAGCTGTCCTCTTACTCTCCCCCGAATTAAGATGGTGGTACCTCCACAGTGGAGCCCGGCATCAGCTCTACCACCTATTAAAAATGTTTTGTTATTAAAAATGTTAAAAACATTTCGACTCGAATGTAACATTCCATGTTTGTACATAGGTATGTAAGTCACCACAAACGATAGCAATTTCTCGTTTAATGGTGCAATGTTATGGATTACAGTTGCTTGTTATTCTTCACAAATAGGCAGCACGTGTTTGGTTTAGGTTAGTAAGTGTCTGTTCTTCGATTAATGCCGAAGGAAAACAAAAACTGTATTGTTTTGAGTTGTCAGGAAATTTAATATTCCATTTTGTTACTGAAAGTAACCAAATTATTTATAATTGCGTCGATGAGCACTTCATGTGGCGTCATAATCTTAACATATCTGGATGATGATTTCAGCATTTTAACTTGGATTAAATTACTATCGTAATGAAAACTTTATTTTTTGTTCAATCTAACACGGTTCGGTAGGACTAGGGTTACCAGATGACAGGAATTTTCCTGACATGTCAGGAATTTCGGCCCTCTGTCAGGAAATCAGGAAAAAATGGGATTTGTCAGGAATTTTTAAAACGGATGAATAATTGCTTAAAATTTTTATATTTATAGAGTTTCAATATATTTGTAACGAAACTTGTTGAAAATCGCGCTGCTTGCTCATTGACATGAAATCTTTACAATAAATGTCAGGAAAATTATTGATTTATCAGTTATTTTGTCAGGAATTCACGTTACTGGATCTGGTAACCCTAGGTAGGACCAGCTTTTTTTAGTGTTGGGACAATTTGTAAAGTCCGATCAATATTATTACACTGGAGTCACTGGAATCATGTAATTTGATTATTATTAATTAATAATTAATCATGAACCGCCACCACTTCCCCCAAATCATCCCCTAGAAATATTTTTGACCTCTATTCTCGCAAAACTATCTGATGACCACTATGTAAACACGTTGCAAAATCCAAGCCAAAACATAACACAATCAGAAAGATACGCCATAGAAAAACTAAAAAATAACGAAAAAATTATAATTTTACCCGCTGACAAAGGATCCGCCACGGTAATTATGGATAAAACTAACTACATTAACGAAGGACTCAGACAGCTGACGGACCCCACATTTTACTCTCCAGCACCAAGTGACCCATGCGACCAGATCGTGGAACTCGTCGAGACTACCGTTCACACGAGTGGTGCAGCAGAAGGTCTCTCCGAGGCTGACATGATTCTTATGCTGCCAAATCATCCCAGGACACCTCATTTTTACATGCTACCCAAAATTCACAAACAAAATAATCCAGGACGACCCATCGTAGCTTCATACAACTCACCAACAGAACATATATCAGCATTTGTCGATTTTCATCTTCAGCCACTTGTTAAAAGCATATCATCATATATCAAAGACACCAATCATTTCCTCGAAATCATCCAGTGTTTACAACTACCCGCCAATAAAAATCTACTGTTTGTGACCATAGACGTCGTCTCACTCTACACCAATATCCCACACGACGCTGGTCTCTTCTCTCTTCGCACCCATCTAAACAACCGCCCGTTGCCCCATCAACCATCAACAAATTTTATAATAAAACTTTCAGAAATCATTCTTAACAACAACTTTTTTAGCTTCGAAAATAAATTTTATCATCAAATAAAAGGCACAGCAATGGGAACCCGAATGGCACCGAGCTACGCCAACATTTTCATGGCGTCCGTCGAAGAAAAGTTTTTAGCCTCAGAGCCTCTGAAACCACTTGTGTGGAAGAGGTTCATCGACGATATTTTCATGATCTGGCCGCACAACACAGACTCACTAACAAAATTTCTTGACCGACTCAACAACCACAGCCCATTAAAGTTCACTCACGATATCTCCACTGACAAAATCACATTTCTTGACGTTGACTTATTCATTGACCACAACAACCACATCCACACCTCCGTACACATCAAACCGACCAACAAATTTCAATATCTACATTTTCATAGCTGTCATCCGGCGCATATCAAAAAATCCATACCTTACTCACTTTCGCTCCGCGGCCGCCGCATCTGCAACAATCAATACGCACTTGACAACTACCACAACAAAATTCACGACGCACTCTCCAAAAGACACTACCCAAATAACTTCCTCCAAAAACACTTACACCACAGACCAAACTTTCACAGACATATCAGAAACACAAACAAATCACACCAAACACGTCTAGTCACCACATACTTTCACGGCAGCCACAAACTAAAACAACTCATCAAAGAATCTCTACCCATTCTCCGGCAAAATAATGAAACTAAGGACCTACTCCCCAATAATCCACAAATCTGTTACAGACAAACCCGAAACCTGAAACACACACTTAGCAAAACAAAAACCAAACCACACACCGATTTCAGCAACACTTCACCTGGCACATCTCCCTGCCAACGGCGTAGATGTAAAACCTGCTCCATCATCAACACAACTACAGACATCAACACTCACCACACAACAAACATATATAAAACACATCCCAACACGTCATGCAAAACCAGCAACTGCATTTACCTACTGGAATGCCGTCATTGCCCGGCATTCTATGTAGGTGAAACCAAGAACCCAGTACACATCCGAATAAATCAACATCGACACACCTCAGACCGCACACCAAACAACATTCTTCCCATCCCTACACACACCCGCCTCCACAATTTAACGTTCAACGACTGTTTCACCTTACGCATCATCAAAGCATTCAGCCCTCCATTGACAGACATCGAATTAAGGACCTGGGAAACATCGTACATATGGTCACTTGGTGCTCACTATGGACCAGGACTTAACAGACAGCACTGACAGACAGCACTGACAGACAAACACGACATGACTCATCTGACAAAAAATTCTCTTTAATACCCCAATAGTACCATCATCATCATAACCATCACCATCATCATCATCATCATCATCATCATCATCATCATCATCATCATCATCATCATCATCATCATCATCATCATCATCACCATCATCATTATCATCATCATCATCATCATCATCATCCATCATCACTACTATCATCACTCCCAAAAAGTTTCTTTGTTCCTCCTTCTTTTCAACAGATGTCACTTTTTAAAAAAATTTATATTCTTTATATGTCATATTTATACCTCATTCGACTGATGACGACTCCACAGTAGGAGTCGAAATATATCGTATATTAATTGTTTTTATTATTTATATGCTTCACATCTACAAATAATTAAATGCCATACAAAGGTAATAATAAAAAATATATTTATTTGAAGTATATAATTATATGAATAAATATAACCTTAGCTATATAAGCTTTTTATTTGTAGTTTTAAGCAATTATACTAGTTAAAAAAAGACAAACTTTATATTTTTTCGAAATATTTCGGCCTCATCAGTGAACTGATGAATTGAACTCGACTGATGACGGCCTCACTGATGAGGCCGAAATATTTCGAAAAAATATAAAGTTTGTCTTTTTTTAACTAGTATAATTGCTTAAAACTACAAGTATATAATTATGTAACTCTATGCAATGCAACGTTTAGCTGAAGCCGTTTTAGAGAAGCTTAAAATTTCGAAGAATAAAAAAATACTAGCTTTTGCTCTTGGCTCCGCTCGCGCTGATTTCGTCTACATTTTCCCGGGATAAAAAGTAGCCTATGTCACTTTCCGGCCCATAAGCTATCTCTGTGCAAAAAATCACGTCGACCCATTGCTCCGTTGCTGCGTGAAAGAAGGACAAACCAACAAACATACTTTCGCATTTATAATAGGGGTACGGATGCTTGTAAGAAACAAAAAACACATTTTATGACGAGTATTTAATTTTTAGGTTTCCGTACCTAAAAAGGAAAAACGGAACCCTTATGAAACACTCTCTTGTCCGTCGTGTTACTGAAGTTTTTCTATGATAATTAGGATTCTAAATATATTTTTATATTGTTTTTGGTCCAGAAAATTTGCTAGAAATAACAGTTTTCCACCTGACCTCTTGGGTTTCTAAAGCTCAAATTAAGATTTTAATAGGGTTAGTCACCGGTCATAAATTACGAGAAAACTGGAGATTTTTGGGACAGTTACAGTTTTTTTTTTTTTTAATAAAGGATATACAGTTTGGCTCATTCACTGCTCTCTGTAGTGCAGATGCGATTCCGACTCGCTTTTGGCCGGTTTATAACTAAGCCAGTCCATATGCTAAATATGTAATAGGTTTCTTAATAGTATCCCGACATGTTGGTCTGTATAAAAGCCTTGGTATCGATATTACATTGCAAGTCCATTGGACATCTGATATCGTAGTCCCCAGGGTCATCTGCGCCTTTGCCATATTAATTACAAATCATTTGCCGCACCATTGTGCTCCCTATGAAACTATGAGCCACTTATATTGAAAACAAAATTGCTGTTTTTAGGGTTCCGTACTACAAAATTAAAAATCGGAACCCTTATAGGACAACTTTATTGCCGGTCTGTCTGTTTGTCAAGACCCTTTTGCTCGGGCCCCGCAAGGGATATCAAGTTGAAACTGACATTTCCTATAGAAGACTATAGCCCCATGGTGCTGTAAAAAAAATCATGCTTCTAATTCGCCGTAAGGCTAGCGCCTTAAAAAAAATTAGCGGAAAAAAATCGACACTTTAAGAACTTGCATATCTACTTTGGTAAATAATATATTATTTTGATAAAATTGTATATTATTTTTGGAATCTTTTTTTAAAACAGAAACGCGATTGGAGAAATTCGGCTCGATAGAAATATTTATTGAAATTAGGTCTTTTTCGACACCAATTCTCTTGGTTTGACAATTTAGAATGACATATGGACTGCAATTATATTTTATTAGATGGGTTTTAACGGTATCTAGGACCTAAGCGAAATTTTGATAACAACTTTAGTACATTTTATATTAATTAAAAACCGATTTTTTGCTACTTTTCCACGAATCCCTCCCTCTTGCACTGAGGGTTTTTTAGCATATCGAGTAACAGGGAGGCTAAAACTTTTACATATCGCCTTAACATAATCAATTTCATACAAACTTTTGACACTCGCAAGGGAATCAAAAACCTATAGGGCACTTCCAGTTGACTTAGAAACTTGACATTTGTTTACAGGTAAGTCTTATAGCACACACATAGGAAAAAATCTGAAAATTACAAATAATAGGTATTTACATATGAAATTGCCGAAATCTTTTACAGATTAATGAGTTCATAGTTCCTGTAATTCAATAGGTATTTTCATTATTTGTTGTTTTGTTTGAAAGTTGATTTTATGATTTTGCGTCTAAGTATTAAATTTTGTTGTTATTTTCAGTTTGATAAACAAATTTAAAAGTTCGAAGACAGTTCGTCCTAAATGCCATCCATTTCCATGTTAAGATTCGTAATATTTTTTACAGCTGACACTTTTCAAAAATAAAATTAATGTTGCTGTTAGCTTAATGTTGTCTCATTCATACACAAAAGAAATTACATAATTTGGATTTGTCATTTCTAAGAAAATGCAAAAATCTTAGTACTGAAAATTGAGTTTCCTTCAAATTCTCTATAGAAAACGGCAATTTCATATGTAAAGATATTTAATTATTTAGGAAGTAAACAATGACCAATTTAATTAGACCCTTTAAAATAGTGTCAAGTTAAGTTGGTCCATAATAAGTGCAAGTGGAATTATTTTGCATAATGTTTTTAGGGTTCCGTACCCATATTGTGTGGTAAAAAGTGGTAGTTCCGGTATTAATCTTACACAAAGGTTAGGATCTGCATACACACCTAGCCCACATTATAGGGAGGAGAGTTGGTGGCCATGATTTACTTGGATACTATTCATAACCGTTACTTTAAGTCATACATAACCATTACGTTACTTAAGAGGCTACGCGAATTTTATTTTGGTCACTGTCACTCTAAGCGAAAAATCGCGCAGTGCGAGAGGGGCGGATTCAGGGCAAAAGGAAAAACGTTGGTTTTATATTTTTATTAAAAAAACTACACTAGCTAGCAAAATTTCAAATATCAAATCTCTAGATATTGTTAAAACACACCTAATAAAATAAGTTTGAGTTCTGTATATGTTTCCTATTCGTCAAACGAGGAGAAAAAGTGTGTTTGAAGACCTCATTTCAACAATTATTTCTATCGAGGAAAATTTATCCAAACATGTTTTCCAATTTCAAAACTCTAGATTATATAGTCAAAATGCATATACCTGAAACTGATTATAATTTTCCGTGTATTTCATGAAATACACAGAAAAGAAACAGCCGTATTTTTTTCGCATATCGCCTTAAGCAAGCTTACACAAATACCATCAGTATTGTGAAATGGTTAGGTTCTCTAAAAAGGCCGCTTTAGATGAATCATATTATGATTCCGTTCTAATATCGTCTCTTTTGCACGCGTGAAAAAGCTCTGACTCCATCCTACTTTCAAATAATTTGATCCCCTGGTGTCCAAATCATAGACATAAAATAATAAATTCTTCTTTTTCTGTATATTTCATGAAATACACGTAAAATTGTAAACAAGTTTTGGTATATGCATTTTGACTATACAATCTAGGGTTATATAGTCAAAATTCAAGGGTTTTGTTTTTGGAAAATATGTTTGGATAAATTTTCCTCGTTAGAAATAATTGTTGAAATAAGGTCTTCAAACTCCTCGTTTGACGAATGAGAAACCTGTACAGAACTCAAACATATTTTATTAGATGGGTTTCATTAATATCTAGATTTTGATATTGGAATTTTTTCTAGCTATTTTAGTTTTTTATCTATTATATAAAATCGAAATGCTAGAAAGGGACAACATTCACGGGAAAAAGTGAGATGGCGCTCTACACACCTTTGTGTGTGCGTATCACTCACACGAACGCCAAAATCGAAAAAAAAATTATGCAATTCGATTCCTTGGATTGTGACAATGATGAACGGTATAAACAATATGGGTTTGAATACGTGATCGCTTAATAATTAAAGAATGAAATTATGAAATCAAAATGTTCCGCGTTCCAGAAACGTCAGATATCTGTGCGGCATCTCTAAACGGCCATTCATACTGTTTTGGGTTTGCAAAAACGTAACACCATACAACGCAACTTTAAACGCAAATTGAACATCAAATTATATTTCCAGAGAATTAATTAAAAGAAATGTTAAAAAATTTCATGAATCTGAGCAAAGGGGTGCAAATTCTATGCTCGCCCTAGGCGCCAATTCCGATAGATACGCCCCTGGTGTCTGATGAAAAGTAAGAGAGTGAAAACAGATGAGGCTTTTATCAGTATAATCAGGGCTTCCGCAAAATCTACGTAAATCGGTAACGGACGAATGACCGATACAGGGCAGCTGCCTGTAAACTATCTCCCGGGAGTAAATCTAATATTGACATCGGGCACAGAAAATTGAGTTTTACCTCAGCTTGCGGTAGCAAAATTCGATTTCAGACGTCATGACCGGAAGATCACAAAATTCGTTACCACGTTATGATTCTGGCGATATCCAAGATACTATAAAGTTTGAGCTCAATTTATACTGGACCCCACCGACATACAAGAATTTAGCAGCATATCGTATGTCGTAGGAAATAGCAGGTTGAAAATGTAAATCACCTTATTTATAGGTTAATCATATTACGTCATCGAGGATAGATAGTCACCTTCTTGTTTTCTTCAATATTTACGATTTGAAAACTGTTTCGAGGATAGTAAGAGTTTAAAATAAGCGTGCATATTTTTTATTAGGAGGCTATGTGATTATTTTTGTCACTGTCACTCCAAGCGAAAAATCGCGCAGTGCGAGAGGGGCGGAATCGGGGCAAAAGGGAAAAAAGTTAGTTTTATATTTTTATTAAAGACCTAAAATAGCTAGCAAAATTTCAAATAACAAATCTCTAGATATTGTTGAAACACACCTAATAAAATATGTTTGAGTTCTCTATATGGTTCCTATTCGTAAAACGAGGAGTAAAAGATGTTTAAAGACCTCAATTCAACAATTACTTCTATCGAGGAAAATTTATCCAAACATGTTTTCCAATTTCAAAACCCTCCATTATATTGTCAAAGTGCATAAACCAGAAATTTATTAAAATTTTCCGTGTATTTCATGAAATACACAGAAAAGAAACACTCGTATTAAGGCGATTAATGTCGCCAAATAAGCAGCTCGATGTTTGTCGGGACGAATATTTACGGAAACGACATTGACATAAGAGGATGGCATACTCTAGCAACTTTTTTTATTACCCGTTCAGCACAATAAGTCTAATGGCAATGACCTTATTGGCTTTTCATAGAGGCGATTATTCGTTGGCTATTTGGCCTCTTGTTCTTGGACGCGCAATACTAGTGATCTTGAAATAAGAGGATAGCATACTCTAGCAACTTTTTTTTATTACCCGTCCAGCACAATAAGTCTAATGGCAAAAACCTTATTGGCTTTGCATAGAGGTGATTATATGTTGGCTATTTGGCCTCTTGTTCTTGGACGCGTAATACTAGTGATCACGCAGCGAAACAACAAATTGGTGTGTTTTAAGCTAATACTAAAATATGTTGTAGGGAAAAAATATTATATTCAGGTAACATCCCTTGATATTTCGATTGCCTATTTTATTAAAAAAATCTAGTTTGAAACGAACGTTTGAAAACAAAAAAAAAGAGGGTGGAAAACATTTTTTTTTTTTTTTACAAAAGTATAAATCTTAAAACATTGTTTATAGGTGTAATCCCTAGATAAAAGATCGATAAATTTAATATATTTTCTTCAATATGAGCAGAGACCTAGTTTCTTCCAATGAACCCTTGAAAACCTGGTGTTGTTGATGTTCTAGCTAGCGTCAAGTGTCCCGTTCATATCAGCGCGCAATGCATAGTGGCTGTAACGACGCTCGCTGCGTCCTTGATAGGTCGAAATAGGAGAAAATAATACTTTTCACATGGACTTGATTGTTCGATTGAATAATCTTATGTTATGTTTATAACTATCAAGTTTGTTTATCACTCAAAGCATAAATGAATTAAATCGACCAAGGCGCTTAGAAGCAGTAGGGAACTCAAGCCAAAAAACACCATTCGGTTAAAATTTTTCGTCATACAGAAGTATTTCAATCAATCAATATATTTATTGCATTAAATTACATGTCAGTTTTAGATGTTATATGTACATAATTATGGCTCAATGTAATTTTACCCACTGGGTATAACAATTATTCTTAATTTTAGTATTAAAATATAACTTTAAGTATAATAATAATTCAATAAGGTATGTACAAATAATCCAATCTTTGACTTATTCTAATAGGTATATCGCACATTTTAATTTATATAGTTAATTAAATTTATTTACTCATGAAGTGGTTAACAATATTTTAACAATTTTACCTTTTTATACATTTTTATGGTGTAGTTTCAAGAAATTCTTTGAAACTGTGTTGGTATGGAAAAGAAAAATGTTGCATATGTTGTCTTAGATTTGATAATTCATAACATTTTTTCAATA
Organism: Ypsolopha sequella; assembly: GCA_934047225.1. Classification (NCBI taxonomy): domain Eukaryota; kingdom Metazoa; phylum Arthropoda; class Insecta; order Lepidoptera; family Ypsolophidae; genus Ypsolopha; species Ypsolopha sequella. The sequence continues at coordinate 13,444,201 of OW203991.1, forward strand.
TTTTTGGATTGGCCATAAACGGGAAGTAGGCTTTAGAAAGTACCTATTTGGCCCCTTAAATGTAAGAAAGCGACTTGTTTCATTTGACCTTCAGTGACGTCACCACACATTTCCATGGGTATATTTTTTTTCTCGAACGCTATGGTGTGCCTTATAAAGTCTAACAAGGATCCGACCATTCAATCAATGTTGACGTCACTTCCTGCAATTATTAAAATACTTATAAAATCGATAAGCACGAAAATATCTCTTATTAAAATATTCATAAATTGATAATATATTGATATAGAATCTGAAAATTATTTAAGATGAAAGTAATTCCCTAAGTATACTTTTTTGACAGTTTCTCTTTTGGGCAAAAAAATGTGTTGTAACAAACTTGATTTTACGAGCCAAAGTATTTTTATACATATCTTTTAATGACAGCGTTTTTATTTCCCTAAGCAAACTTTGCTCTTTCCCCTAAACTAATTTGTACTAGAATGATCGGTAACCGTTTAAAGCCGTTATTTATAAACTTTGTTTACTTTTTATACATACCTATACACCAGTTTTGTTCTACCAAATTATAGATACATTTTGAATTTTAACAAGCCTGACAAAGTTTCAAGCTAAAATGCCTCTAGGTAACATCATACTCCCCCCTCCCCCTGTTTCCCGGGACATGCCCTTTGACATTTGCACGTAGAAGGAACTTTGCGCATGCGTCGTCCCTTCGTCCCTCACCCCGCCCTTCCCTTGATCGCGTGGGCAGATGACGCAAAAGCTGATAATATGGACCTCTATTTTTAGATTTGCTTATGACCTATTCAGGTACCGGAATCCAGGACGAAGTATTTCAGCCGCCCACGGAAAAGTAAAGAAACTACGGAAGATTAATTTATTTTCCTGGGAAAATGCTATTTATTCAGGGCTCATTTCTGCTTTATGAATGATGAACTAGCGGACGTCCGCAGCGTTGCTCGCGTGGATCCCGTTTCTCCCGCGGGAATTCCCTGAACTCCCTTCTTAGCGGATGTCTACGTAATACAAGGAACCTTTAATCCAAATTGCATGTTCCTTGGTCCAGCCGTTTGGTCTAGGAGTTGGTAGATCAGTCAGTTAAGGTATTCGGTTAAATAAATAGATATTTTCTTTGTTGCGTTCAGACGGTTCAGATGAGACGTTACTCGTAAAAAAATTATTATCAAAATCAATTAACGTCACAAAAAACTTAATAGCTATTAATAGTTTTTCCCAGCAGCGTCATCCGAAAATGACTCTATTGACAAAGTTATCTCTCTTAAACGGTATAGTTAAAAATCATGAATTGTTAATTAAACTATAAAAAACAACTTCATTTTAGAAAATTATTCTCGCGTATAAGACACAGGATGAAAATATTCAGTCAAGCTGTTTTTAGACCAAAGTTAAGTAAAACTGGTTATTTCTTATTGAAACCACTAATGGTATTTGTATGGTTCTTGCACTAAAATACAAGGAAAATATTGCTTAGAAAAAGTATTTTTGTATATTTTTTTCCGTCCATCGCATCCATGTGAAAAGTATTATTTTCTCCTATTATGCGCTATCCGGAGACTCAGGCACGTCGTAACGCAGTGTGCGCCTGACATGAACGTTATTTCAATATAGTTTCTATCGATATTTGAACCGACACAGGCCGACTCAAGGTCGTTGGCGGCTACCTGCCCCTTAAATGCTCCTTGTGTCGCAATAGTCGCAAAATATATTCGCCAAATACATAATACATACAATACATATTATACATATATCAAGTTCCATATTTAAAAAGTCATTGCAATTTGTAAACCGTCATAAAAAACGTTACTTATTTTGAAAATCACTGTACAGTCAAGACCACGTCAAGTTATACACTTGCAGTACTAAATTAGCCACTATTGTGAGGGGGATAAGATAGGTACAAAGTCCAAAGTGTTTAACTTGATGTGATCTTCACTTGTACATACAATCTTTATGCAAAATGGTTACGTGACAAAATGCCTTTAAAAATAATGATGTTCTTTACGAGCAGCAACGAAATCTTTACCATTTGTTTTTTATCCTAAACAGTCGCTGGACAAAACAACAAAGAGTGACCGCCACGGTAGAAGTCTCCTTCCGAAGTGCTTAACGTTACGCAATAAAGTTGATAATGCCATGAATTGTGGGACTTCTATTGTATCGTTTACTCTAGATAATTTTGTGTTATAAGTGACTACGTCAAGCGAAGTGTGAGTCAGCCTAGTTTCAATGATATTATAGATAGAACTTTTAACAGAAATATAGACTTTATCACCTGGTAATAGGAACTGTGTTCACATTTGTCTATTGTGGTCTATAGAGTATATTCAAGGATATCGTCGTAGGTAAACACTCCGCATGAATTACTCTAGCCGATTACATTAAATAACAAAACTCGAACATCATTTATGTAATTTAAGGTGACTTTGATTGATATAGCCAAATTCATACTGGAGACTCAGTTAGTGTAAGTTTTGCAAAGCACGAACAATACTATTTGTGCCCCTATATACTTGTTTAAAAACAACCCTTCTTCTTCTTCGTGTACCTTCTTCTATCGGGCTACCATCTCTCTAAACTTTTTCGGATCTTTAGCTAGTCTGCAGATCTCCGTTGCTTCCACCACGCTAAATAAGCAACTCGATGTGTGTCAGTACAAATATCAACGGAAACGACATTGAAATACTCGTACATAATGTTCATTTCAGCGTGCCTTGAAAAGTGGCTGTTACGACAACCACTGCGTCTCCGGCTAGCGCAAAATAGGAGAAAATAATACTTTTCATATGGACGCCATAAACGAAAAAAAAAATTTGAATTTAAATTTTTTAGATCTAAAAATTTCCTATAATTTGGTGAAATAATTATTAAAATCGCTTTAGGCGTTTGGAAGGAGTAAGAGATTTCTTGTGTTAATCATGTGAAACTTTCGATGACTTTCGATTTTTTTGTCAAAACTTACAATAGAAAAACAGTGTATGAAACTTAAAAATTATTTTTGACTCTATAATGCCTATCATAAATTTTTATAAAAGTTTTTGAACCACCTGTGTGGAAGGAGTAGGCCTTCAAAGACAGGTCCAAACTGCAGTTGGCGTATCCATTCGCCTTAAGTCCAGGTCTTTAGGTTGTCAGTCCACTTTGTCCTATTTCTGCCTCTTCCTCGTTTCCCCTCTATTTTTCCTTCTATAATGACTTTTATTAAATTGTATTTGTTGTGTCTATAAACATAAACATGTCCCAGATATGTTAGTTTTCTTCTTACCCTGTTTTCTTCTGGGTCAGTTAATTTAAGAAGCCTAAATTTTATTTTGCGTTTTTCACATAAAGGGTAATTGAATCTTGTAAATGATCACTTACGAAGTCTCCAGTATGAATTTGGCTATATTAATCAAAGTCACCTTACATATGATACTAGACTTTTGCCCGCAGCTTCGCCCGCGTTTATTCAGCTCTGCCCTGTTTTCAGCTTGGGCGTTATTTTATTTACACCCCTTATAGCCTATGTGTTGACCAGGGTCACTACGATGATAATAAGGAAAATCGCAAAGAATTAAAAAATAAAAATTTTATTTCTGTCGCTGTCACTCCAAGCAAAAACACACTCAGTTTCAGGGCGAAAGCGAAAAATGTTAATTTTATAATTTTTATAAAAAACCAAAATAGCAAGCAAAATTTCAAATGTCAAATCTCTATATATTGTTCAAACACACCTAATAAAATATGTTTCAGTTCTGTATATGGTTCCTATTCGTCAAACGAGGAGAAAAAGTGTGTTTGAAGACCTCATTTCAACATTTATTTCTATCGAGCAAAATTTATCCAAACATGTTTTCCAATTTCAAAACACTAGATTATACAGTATAAAATGCATATACCAGAAATGTATTAAAATTTTCCGTGTATTTCATGAAATACACAAAAAGAAGCACCTCTATTTTTTTACATATCGCCTTAATAAATTGTACTTATGTAACCGAACCTTTGTCTATCCTTCCAGATAAGATGTGGTTGAGTCACCTACAACGACGGTAACTGGCCGGTTTAAAACAAGATCTAAAGGAAACAGGTGAGTCAATACATTATATAAAATACCATGTAATATTCAAAAGTATTATACATACTATTACTATTAGTTTTCTCTATAATGGCCATTTTATGAATATTCTTGGACATGCTGGACACAGATTTCGATGTTGGCGAGCCCAAATTTTGACCGCGAGTCAAAAGTCAAAATTTGGGCAAATCAAGATGGCGGACGTTTCCTTAACTTAAAAGTGTGTGTGAGTATAACATAGCTGACTTTTCAGAAGCAATTTGCTGTAGTGATCAAAATGGTTTCATAAAAAAGGAACAATAAATTATTTTAAAATGAATATTCATACGTTGCTGAGATAAATTAAAACTTAATATTAAAAATTGCTGTATTAGTATGTTGTAATGATAAAGCTATTGAATTTTAACAAAAAAATATACAATTTGTAACATTGTAAGGTATTCAGACCATGGTATAGAACAACTTTTAACAATGAAGCCAACCCTGAAATCTCAAAAAAAAATCTGCGCTACCGTACATTTCGGCCGAGCGGCATTGCATTTTTCTATGAAACAGTGGATTTTTTTTTTCGAGATACAGGTTTTGTTCCGTAGTAAAAGTTATTCTATACCATTGACTGAATAAGCTCTTCAAATATGGTTACACCTTTCTGTTACACCTTGTATTTGTCTTTGAACTTTTTAAATAATAAGCCTTATTGGTCTGTAATTAAAATTATTTTAGTTTGTGTGTACCTTTGTGTATGTAAAATTTATAAGTACCAAACAGACAACTGTTCCCCAAAAAGACAACTTATGTTTGTCTGTCAAAAAGAGAATTAGTTTAGTTTAGGATCCAGAGTATAAATATATATATATTTAATTCTTTTCATCATAAAAAATGTTGTATTAATATTTGCCTAAGCCTATAGGAAAAAACAAAAAAAAATAATGCGAGACCCAGTGGCAGTGGCGTGCACAGAACTTTTTTCCGGAAAAGCAATCAGAAGGTCAAGTACGACAATAAAAAAAATATGAAAAAATTTAAATAACAATTAAAAAAAAAAAAGTTTGTATGACGCCAGGGTAGGCACTGCCTACCCTAGAGTGGACATTTTCATACAAACTTTTTTTTTTTCAAAGTGATATTTAAATTTTTTCATATTTTTTTTATTGTCGTACTTGACCTTCTGATTGCCTTTCCGGAAAAAAGTTCTGTGCACGCCACTGCCCAGTGGGGCCCTAAATACCTACATCTTGAGTATGTTTTTCCTTTATATTATGTTACTGGAAAAACCCAATTTTAAGACAAACTAGTTTGGCTTAGGCAAAAGTGTTCTGGGTTGTGGTACAAAAAAAAACATGAGCGTAACATATCGGCTCTCTTCTGGGCTGAAGGATTTCCGAAATAGTTTGCCCTAAAATCAGGTTTCGCCGGTATTGTAACGTATACATATAATATGTTTATAAAAAACACGTTAAGGGGCTCCACAACGCCAACATTAGTTTTGCAATGGATTCATCTCCGTCAATGTAGATGGTAAAATTTGAAAAAAATAGGGCGTGTTTTTTGACTCAAGACAATTATTAATAACACTTTATAAATAAACATACTATCAATCTTCTTTTAATTAATTTAAAAAAAGCATGAATTACACGAAGAAAGCGATTCAGTTTCCATATTTCAAAACTGCTTGAAACGAAACCAATACACGCAGAAACTAACAAAAAAAACACCTTTATTACATAAAGAGACCTTTATTATATAAAGAGACATTTATTACATACAGAGATTATAGTTGTCATCATAATGTAGCTGCGATTTCAAAATAACTGAAGTTTTTCATGCACGACATCTGATTAGAGCAGGATAGACAGTTAAAAAACAAAAGCGTTAGAGCAGGACTGAATTTTAGCATTGTGCAGCCCCTTAAGGCTCCAGTCCCCTAAAAATCAGTATTCTTGCAGAATTATCAGAAAAGAAAGATTTTATTTTAGTTAGTAGGAAAGCAATAAATAAAATACATTTTACGTTAATTTATAGTGTGGAATTTGAAGATTTCAAAACACATTTTTTCATTTACTTTAATGCTACTTTTAATAGATTTTTTAGGCTTTAAATATACCTTTATTTATGTTCTACGCGTTGAGAGTCTCATTCATGCACACGTCACGTAAAAATTATGACAAAAACAAGAAATTTATTCAGGTAACATTTATTCCCATATCTTCAACAATAATCTTACCTGGTTACTTTTTTGGATAATACTTTAGTTTTCTTATTTCGAGTGCTTTAAATAGTTGTGATTTTATGAATTCAACCACTGATAAAATATATTTTTTCTACTAGAAAACTATCGTTTAGCGTAGTCAAATTTAAAACACGTAGAATATAACTATTAATAAGTGAAATAACAAAAAACTGTATTTAAAAAATTATTTTAAGAACATTTATCAAATCGAAACTTATCGAGAGTTTAAAACAAAAAACGCGTCGATATTTCCCTCAGTTTCGCTGGGACATCGCAGCGTTCAGACGTGTGTTGTGTAGCTCAACGTCATTTTACCTCCCGCTCGCACGGTTGCTCCCTTTCCCTCGCGTAGATTCTTATGGAGAGGCGAACTGTATCATGAAAGTTCCTCTACTTGAATATTGCACTTATTATTTAATAAGTAAACAACTATGGATAAAATATTTTTTGAATATTTTAAGAAATCCCTGTTTCGATAAAATAAAGTCTAATCTACGTCCGTCCGTATTTCACAGCATCATAACTTTAACACCGTAAAGATAAAGACATGAAATTTGGCACAAAATAGCATTAATTTGCCTACATATTACATTGTAAAAAAAATATGAAAAATTTGAAATTGTTTAAAATATTTTCAAAACGAAAGTGAGAAAAATTAAAAATATCCTAAAAATACAAGATGGGTATCAAACTGTAGACACTTAAAAGGTGATTGTAAAAATATATTCTTTTACTATATTTACTGGCACTGGTTTTGTGAAATCTTTAAAAAAACCACAATAATGTCTATGTCCGAAACTGGTAGACCGAAAAATTTGAAAAAAATGTCCATTATAGATCATAACTAACCAATAACCGGGAAAACTATAGTGATTTAAAAATATAAAAAAAGTAAAATAAATTAAAAAAGATATTTATAAAAATACAATATGGGTATCACATTGTAGGTATTAAAAACCTTATTGTAATAATATATAGTTTGGCTATATTTAATTGCATCTATTTCGAGAAATCTTGAAAATCTATAAAAAAAATGTATGTCCCCTCTTATCTCCAAAACTGGTGGACCGAAAAATATGAAAAAAATCATAGTTTTAATTTTAATTTATTTTTAATTTTTTTTATTTATTTATTCATAATTTTCCACTATTTTATTACATGGTGAATAGTATCAATAAACTCACATGAGTTTGTCCTGATACTACAATTCGTGAATACTACTCATATTCGTGCATGAGATATGCCCACAAAAGTAGAACCAAATAAATACTGAGACTGATAGCTACCTGCATACATATTATAATTTTACAATAGATGACGAGAGAAATTGTTTGTCGAACGGCTGCTACTACAATGTTACAATAGTTTGTTACAATTAGTAATATGCAAAAAAATGATAAAACTTAATTTATCATCCACAATACGGAACCCTAGGTTCTGACTAGAGTCTGACTCGCACTTGGCCGGTTTTTTTTCAAGATGTTTGCGGTAGGCCGTTTTTTTGGGCGGTTTTAATTTAGTTTTCGGAGCTTTTATTACTACCCTTAATTTTTACCATAAGTATCCGGTTATCCGGATAATACATTATCCGGATAGTAAAAATCTGCGAATAATTGCATGCCCTAATTCGCTTAGATTAAGTAAGTGTAAATTAAGTCTAAAAAACCCACGGGGATGGCGTGACACAAATTTTATACCAGCACCGCTGTCGCCACTTTTTGGAATAACTAAAGCCGAAGCTACATCGTTTTTATTACTTTACTTACTTTTATTTAAAATGTCTTAAAAAGCTATCGAAGTCACTAAAACCGACATTCGAGATAACAACGTGCTAGACAATAATGCATCAAAACAAAAGAACGTACGCAGCTGCGGTTCTTATCATTAAAACATCACATTTCTAAAACTAAATTTTTTACCTTTTTTATTGCACCTTAGTCATAATCATGGACACACAAACTGGCAGACACTTAATTACCGTAAGAGTTTCTATTTTTGATATTATATTACTTAAAGAACTGATTGTAATATGTGTGTGAGTATTAGGAATACATAATTTTAAATGTTTTCATTGTTACGATTTGATTATTAATTTTCTACATTTCCAAATTTTATAAAGGTATTTTTTATGTCAGGTATTAGTTAAATGAAAATCTTGATGAATAAAGAAATTTTCGGGCACAACTACACGCTTTTTAGGGCATGCAGGTTTCCTTAGAGCGATAGGGCTCATCACGTTGAGACGTAATAATCGTCAGAGAAACGCGGGTGTACTTATAGGTACACGTATGGGTGGACTTATGACTTGCATCTCACAGTTCACACTCGGAACACCTCTTGACACCCCTTCGGTAATAATCTGCAAATAATTGCATGACCTATAAAATGTATTGTGTCTAAATACTAATCACTCTTACTGCCTATTCCAGGTAGATTTACTTTTGTTTATTTTGCTTTTGCTTTTGTTCCGATAAACAAACCAAACTTTGTAAATTACCGTTACTTGAATAATTAAAAATCTTCACATGTCAAATCTTAAGTAATCGTACACTCATTTAACGAAGTAGAGCAACATTCAGGTGCGGTCTCTAACATCTTAATGCAGCGGGGGGAGCGCCCTTCTAAAGCCTCAGGTAAAATGAAAGCGAAATGTTGCAAAGAGAGTCTGGGGCCTTAAGAGGCCGCAGTAATCCTAGTTCATACAAATGAAATACCAAAACCATTTGTAAATCATAGATATTCTGAAGGTAGTGTGTATTTTTTCCGATTGCATTGCAGAATATCTAGGTTCCCAAATAAATATTAAATAAGAACACTGATTTAAACATGAAATATGAGAAAAATAAGCTTTCAATGGAAATTTTAAATTGCTTATACATATATCGTTTTCAAATCAGTGTCCTTTCAAAATAAATATTTGGGAACCTAGATATTATGTAATCCAATCGGAATAAACACAAACTATCCTAAGAATATCTATGATTTACAAATGGTTTTGGTATTTCGTTTGTGTGAACTAGGCACCACGCTAAATAAGCAACTCGATGTGTGTCGGTACAAATATCAACGGAAACAACATTGAAATAATGTTAATTTCAGCGTGCCTTGAAAAGTGGCTGTTACGACAACCACTGCGTCTCGGCTAGCGCAAAATAGGAGAAAATAATACTTTTCACATGGACGCCATGAACGCAAAAAAATTTTGAACTTAAATTTTTTAGATCTAAAATTTTCCTATAATTTGGTGAAATAATAATTAAAATCGCTTTAGGCGTTTGGAAGGAGTAAGAGAATTGTTGTGTTAATCATGTGAAACTTTCGATGACTTTCAATTTTTTTGTCAAAACTTACAACAGAAAAACAGTGTATGAAACTTAAAATTTATTTTTGACTCTATAATGCCAATCATATATTTTTATGAAAGTTTTTGGACCACCCGTATGGGAGGAGTAGGCCTTCAAAAACAGGTTCAAATTGCAGTTGGCGTATCCATTCGCCTTAAGCAAATAGATTCTTAATCATCGTCATCCTTAACTGGTTCCTCATAATGTAGCCAGCACCAAACAGCTGATTGTAGCTTATTTTCCTCTTCGGTAAACTGGTTTTGAGTAATTACTCGTAACGTAAGCAGGTACAGCGCTAGAACGCGGGGCTCTTAGTCTTGAGGCCCAAGTTTGAGTCCCGCCTGGTCGGGCATGCACTGACGAGTTTTTCGGAATGTATGTGCATGTTAGTAAACCTACCACTTGCTGGACGGTGGAGGAAAATACTTTGAGGTAAACCTGCATACTTTTAAAAGCGTCTATTTTTGCCCAAAGTACGGTGATAACGTTGGGACGTAAAAATTTATCAGTGAAAAGATGTACGATGTAAAGACGTGTTAATCCAGAACGTTTCAAACGATTAACCCACTAATTTTCAAAATAAGTGAAAAGCTAAGGGATTCGTATTTTACCCTTTCATAAAATTTGAAGTTTTACATACATACATGAATTTTTTAATCTTTGAGTTTTAAACAAAAGCCTCACTCCAGTACCTTTGCCAGTAACAATAATTATTGTATGTATAAAAAAAAACAAAATGGCGTGACCTCAGAATAGAGGGCGTGACGATAGAGCATGAAATATCAAATGTCAGTGACACTTGACATTGACAGCTAGTTTTTTAATTTATCGCCAGGCAAAGGTATTGTAGCTCATTAGCCCTAATCCTTACACGGTAATTTTTTTTCTAAATATCTCTAAAACTAATGAGTAAAAAAAATATTGAAACGTGTTTAGTAATAAGTATATATATAGGTAGATATCACAATGGATTTTATGTTATCTTACGTTACACGAAATGAAAACTTTTGGATTGTTTCAGGGATATAAGAATGAATAATTTCTTTTCACCTCACAAGCTCGGAACAGAGCCATGTTTATCATTAGAAATCTGGGTGGAAAAGGGCACTTTATCCGCTAGCGTGGAAAGTGTTTTTAAAATTCGAATATTTTTATTCAATAAAGGTTTCGTACAATAATATTACATAGATAAAGAACCTCATTGGTTTCGTGGTAGTTTATATTCTCTGCAGCCAGTTCACTGAAATGCAAATACTAAATGCATGTCATGCGCCAGCCTCATTTAAAGAATAATCGCACTGGCCTGCAAGAACTTTAAAATTTCCTTCTCTTTATTCAATTCACTTTCCTTCCATTATTTTGGTTTGTTTTTTGTATAAATTTACACCTGCAGAATTAGTGCAAGCGGTACATGATGATACTTGAGTTTTCTTCCGGAAAAATCGCGCGAAAAATACATAAAAGCGTACGATACATATTTTCTTGCACCTAACATTTTCCTCGCTTTAGTAAGGTGAAAAGTTGTGTGTTTCGCTCGGCAGCAAAGTTATTTAGCGTCTCGTACCTTTGAAACCCTCGCTACGCTCAGGATTCTATATTTGAACCACGAGCGAAGCGAATCCTAGAATCCTTTGCTTGCTCAGGTTTCAATACAAGGTAAGTACTCGCGCCAAAAATTAACTTTCCAGCCTTGCATAACAAATAACTATTTCACCTCACTAGCTCGAAAAGCGCGCCTTTTGTTGTAAAATCGAATTTTGCTCACTGGTTTTAAACAGTGAAGAAAAATGTTTCAAATTATGTTCTAGAACACTGCGAATTGTTCAAAAACTCCATATCCTTTGCTCAAGAGAAAGAGAGACAGCAAACATCAGCATGGCGGCTATTTCCCTCACTCTATATGTATTCCATACACTTTGGGAGGCTATACACAGCCCCACAGCTTGTCGGATACAATAGACAAGGTAAACTTCTCAAAATCCTGTGTATGGCCTCTCAATGTGTATGGAATCCGGAAAAGGATAGATAGAGTAAAACTCCCGTGTGATGGTTATGATTTGCGTTTTCGATCGGCTTATCAAAGATTTTCCGATTTTTCGCGGCTTTTGGGATTCAATTAACACTCCTTACACTTTATTTTATATGCAATATTTATATATGGTGTACTGCTTAAAAAAAAAAACATTGAATTCTTATAAGTTCGTTCGAAATGATGGTGTCTTTACATCTGTGTTTTCTCGCTAGTGAGGTGAAAAGTTGTATGTGTCACACATGAGCAAATTTATTGTTTCTTGTGCCTTTGAATCCCTCACCACGCTCAGGATTCTAACTTAGAATCACGAGCGAATATCGCAAGTAATAAATAATTAATCTACTTAAATGAAACATTTAAAAACACAAACTTATATTTAATAAAATAATAAACGTACATGAACTAAATTGGAGATATATTTAATTTATACAGTAATATTATTAATTTATACAATAATTTATACAGTATAATAATCTACTACAATCGGAAAAACCTCTGACACACTCTCGGTAACGATAATGTTCTTTATGTTATAAAAAATTATCGGTTTCAACAACAGAACAGCAAACGTTCTCCTTTGTCAAACTAAAGTGGCTGGAAGAGACGAAAAAGTTCAATGTTCTGCAGTCAAGTTGTTTCATCTAAACCTTTTTTAGGGTTCCGTACCCAAAGGGTAACCAACGGGACCCTATTTTTAAGAATTTTAAGACTCCGCTGTCCGTCTGTCACCAGGCTGTATCTCATGATCCGTGTTAGTTAGACAGTTGAAATTTTCACAGATGATGTATTTCTGTTGCCGCTATAACAACAAATACTAAAAAACAGAATAAAATAAATATTTAAGGGGGCTCCTATACAACAGACATGTTTTTTTTGCCGTTTTTATAGTTAATGGTACGGAATCCTCCGTGCGCGAGTCCGACTCGCACTTGGCCGGTTTTTTTTTACTCGTGTTTTTCACGATACAACAGCAAAATAAACTGGTAATGAATTTATTATTACCCATTCAGTCATCATGATGTCAGTGGTATCGGTATCTAAAAGCTATATAATCATTACACACTTATGTAAAATGTATATGAATATTTATGTTTACATCTAAAAATATATACAAGTGTTAGATATGTAGTACATGCGTGTCATACAATCATACATAAGTATATGCAGTTAGTGACGCGCGCGAAAAGAAAGACAGCACGTGTGCTCGAAAAGTTTGGACCTCCGCCAAAACCTATATTGGGCTTTATTTTGTTTGGTTGGTACAGTTTTAAAGCTCAGTATTAATAATACTTTTTGAATCGTATCAACACGATTTTACTATTTAACCTGATTATTAATTAATTAATAAAATTCACAATTTTACATACACACACATATACTCACGCCTGTCTCCCAGAAGAGTAGACAGTGACTACAGATTTTCATCTGCTACGAACCTGACACACCTCTTTCGTCTCTTCCACATCCATCAATCTAGTCATACACGTTCTTTTAACTGAAATAGCTCTACGAAATTTCGTAGCATTTTCGTAGACAGTCTTCATTGTGTTTTTTCGCTTGTACCCAGCACTTTACCCCAACAAAACGTACCAAATACGAACGACGAGATTCCTACATAAATTCACGAAGAATTCAAATTCAACATTCAGAGCAAGTCGCCAGTTTTTGTACACATCTATGTGGGCGTCACTTGAAACATGCTTGTTTGTGTGTGTTTCAAATGTGTTCGTGTCGGTGCATGCATTTGTCGTGCTACATATGTGTGCGTCCCCAAGGTCAAGGTTGCCACGTGGCGGGGGAAGGTGCGGGGCGGGGCAATGTTACCCTCCGAATGAGCACCGGGCTTTTGAAAATCGTTCCATAATATTTTGTCCCATGGGCTTAGTAAATTTCGACCGTCTGACGTGATATTAATGACTAGTATTTCACGATGAAAATATTAAGAATTCAATACACGGATAGTTGGACATCGCAAAAGTACGAAATTACTTTGTTATGAATGTAAACATAATACTTAATTTTGTTAGGATAGTAGTATTGGTTGTCCTTGAATCTAGCACAGATCTAAATGTGGGGTAAAGTATGTAAAAGGGTAGTTTAGTTATACTAATAATCAATATAGTTGATAATAAAGTTATCGTAACCTTTTATTAATATAAATAATTAATTTTTCATTTAAAGAACTACAAATGTTTCCGAGATATATTTATTTTATTATTTTTTGTGTCTCTAAGTAGGTATTTCTTCTAGTAAATATACGAAATAGTATTGAATATAAATACTTACGAATCAAAAATCAATTTTAGTGACTATGCCATAAATAGATTCAAAACCTGTTTAGAAAAGAGTTCAATGCCTTATTTCTAAGGATGAATAATGGATTAATGGATATCGCATTCAAAAATATTTTGTAGTATTTTGCCCTGATTTTGTTTTTTCGCATTTATGTAAGTATAAGTACATCACCTGAACCATTGTATTGAGACAAAATTAAAATTGTTTATTTTAGACATTTAATAAAATCAATCAATTTGAATCGCCAGGCTGGTAATAAAATAATATAATTTTATGAATTTATGCTTATTTGTCATGACATGAGTCATGCATGACGATGTAATTATTCAAATTATGTGTATATAGAATAGTACTAGTTACGTTTATACTTATGTCGTTATTATGACTTCGGGTTTTATTCAAGTTCCTTGTTTTTTAGAAAGCAAAATATTAATGGATGCTTTGGGTTCTCCCCGCCAGATGTCTCTGGGCGATTTCAGACATCAGAGCCATCTACCCTGAGTTTCACACATCACTTGGCGAGCGTCTCTGCTTGGCTGCTTGCGGTGAATGGCACGTATACACGTTTACTAACGTGTGGTCTAGTTGAGATGTCTTTGTTATGTAACAGATGGCTCTGTTGTTGCTATTTCAATTATTTTTAGTTTAGAAAATCTTTAAAATTTTAACCGAAGCCATCATCATCATCACAGTCAGGTCGGTTAGGTACTCTGTACTTATACAACCGCAGTTATCCGGTATATAACTAAATGGAAAACCACAGCAACCAGTTACTGATTCTGGACTACCTACTGGATACTGGTACTAGAACACTGAAGCTACCAGTCCCTGACACCGGACTACCGAAGCGCCAGAGCCTCATAGTCGCCGGACTATCGAACGACCGGGTGCCACGCTGTGCTCCCTCAGGTTCAGTTGCGAGTGAACACAGCTGGTGGTATCTCAGTTGTTCCCTAGTTCCCCCCTCTTCAAAAACAAGGAGAAGACAACAACAGATTTAATCTATGCAGTTACCTAATTTCTGCCAACCAAATTTTGTGTCTCCAATTCCGACACTAGACTGTGCAGACAGAATTCACAACAGTTACAATAAATACTTTTGACGTTATTAGGGTTTCTTTCAAAAACGGAAACCCTTACAGAGATGCCTCAATGTCTGTCTGTCCCAACAGCCTATGTTCGAGGTATAACTCGAAAATAACTGGGCAGAATGAACTGAAATTTTGTAGGTTAAAAATAACATCAGGGGATCTAAAAAGGCCGACTTGGGTGAATCACGAAATGATTTGAAAGTAGGATAGATTCAGAGTTTCTTCATGCGTGCAAAAGAGACGGCATTACAACAGAATCATAATATAATTCATCCAAAGCGGCCTTTTTAGAGGGCCAGGATGCCCGCAGGAAATATTATTAATTGTGTACACTTTCTACTTTAGCTTCTATATAGTGTATTTTTATAATAATTAGTTTTAGGTAGTATAGGTACGAATGTAATGTTACGAAAAAACAACCCGATTTGCTTAGGCCACAGCTCAGGCAAAGTTTCCGCATTTTGCACTAAATACTTATTTTTCTACAAGGTTATAAAACATAATATACAGTGTGTTCCTTCTAAGAGAGCACGTCTGAAAGAAAGTGGAACAATGTAGACCCTATACTATCGACAATTTTTTTTTTTATTTGAAAAAATCTTTATAGACGTTTGAATTTGACGAAATTGACGTTTTAATTTTTTTGTAGCCATCCAAAGTCACTGTATATAAAATATGTCATAACTTTTGACCTACCGATAATAATGCAATGAAATAAAATCTTTTATGATAATTAAGAATAGACTTTGCATACCAAATCAAAAACAAACCATGCTCAACTACCACAACATAAAAATAATATCCTCTAAGGTTTTTATTTAATTTGTCTGTCTTTTAATTAGTACAAGTAATTTTTTTCAAAATAATGTACCCGTTTTACCATATTTTTATTCTTGTTTATCATTATCTATTCTATTATCTTTCTAACAAAAAAAAATGCAACTTTCTATCATAAAAACAATAATTTCTACGAGCGGTTAACAAAAGGTACTGCCGCTCGCATCACGCTCAGGTTGAGCAGAAATGAAAAAAAGCATCAATTTTTTCTTTGTTTTTCTTGATATATTTTGATCTATTTTCACCCCCTTTCGGATGTGCACTCTTAGGAAAGACACACTGTAGTTTAAACAAAGATGCCCTATTTCATCAGATCACCATTGTTACCAACATAGCACCGAAATGACCCAGTATACCCGAAAAAGCAGAACTGTTATAGAAGAAACGAATGGGTCATGTTAGTCTTACTTTGAAGAAGATAAAACGTTATGTAAAGAATATTTCTTTAGATGTAAGAGTAAACAAAAGGCTCACCTCAATAAATACCATGATCGAGATAGCCGACCAGTTTCAGCAAAATCAGACTGCCTTTTTCGGGCGAGGCGACGACGTTGCTTTGGCTAGTCCGCTATCCCGATTATAGAATTTATTTAGGTGAACTGTTTGTTTACTTACATTATTAATTCTTCTCAACTTTCATTTAATTCAATAGTATTTCTTTTATTAGTTTTATTTTAAATTGATTTTGTAAGTTCTAAACTTGCGTTGAACTCTTTTCTATGGAACTGAAATACTTGTGGTGTAGTTAAAATAATAAAATCCGTACAGTTTTCTCAGGTAGTACCGATGGGAAATCATAAGTCATTTATAAGTAATTTTGTCTTTTACATTGTGTTCTTGAACATTCTATACGTGTACTAGGTACTAGTACATTGTACATAAATATGTATGTACATTGTACATTCTGTTGGGTGGAATATGTAAGATATAAATATACATATATTATATATGCCAATATTCTGTATTAGCACTTAAACTCTAAACTTATATACACTGGTGGACATAAAAATCGACTCAAGCATTGTTGTTCTACATTTAAGGAAATAACCCAATCATACAAACATAAACATATGAAATATATAACATATCATTTTAAAGGTATAGGCCTCCACCTTTGATTAAATGTATTTTTGTGTTAAAGTATTTCCTATACAGGCTGGATTTTTTTTAAGTGATGAATTAATAAATATTGAAATAATCAAATAGCGAAATATTGAAAAAAAAACCTTCTTTTACAAAATCATTCATTTATTCATTAATTAAGTATAACATTAGTACTTCGTGTTCCCCCCTCTAGCCCTTATAACTGCTTGCAGCCGGTTCTTCATTGGCCTAATAAGTTTTTAATTAATTAAATGAATTTCACGTCCTGTATAGCGAATACTTTTAAACCAAAATGTATTTATTCAAAGGTGGAGGCCTATACCTTTAAAATGATATATATATTTCATATGTTTATGTTTGTATGATTGGGTTATTCCCTTGAATGTAGGACAACAATGCTTGAGTAGATTTTTATGTCCACCAGTGTAGTTGTTAAGGAAATGTTAAAAAAGTAAAAAAGAAAATTGTCTTTATTACATAAAATTTTATATATTATATATAAAATATTTGTTTTATATGGATTTTAGGTTAGTGTTTTGTTTTAGACAAGTTTTATTTTATATGTAGGTTTTTAATGCTATTTTAACTTTACAAAAGGTACTTAATTTAGTACGTTTTAAATAAATAAATTTTGTATATTATAAGAAATTATACTAAGACACAATACTGAAAAAATCAATTTGGTTCACTAACTTTAATAATTTCAAGAACTAAGAAGCTTGATCAGCTCCCTTGAGATTTGACTGCATACTGTACTGTTGTAAATTACTGCATTCTTAAAGTTATAAATGTAGGGAGGTATACTCTAAGACTGCATTATTAAACAGTTCTGCTGTTTGTCAGTTTAAATCGAAAATCGAAAGAATAACATCCCTTGAGATTTGACTGTACACTGTACTTGTAAATAACTGCATTCTTAAAGTAATAAATGTAGGGAGGTATACTCTAAGACTGCATTATTAAGTTCGTCAGTGTAAATCGAAAATCGAAAGAAAAACATATAACCATAATGAAACCCGTTATTGGCACAATAAGATGATATCATGTTTAAGTAATCTGAATGTACTTGCTGTGGATTTTTGTTTAGGATTAAAATAAAATAAATAGTAACCTTTTAAATGTAGAATTTTCTACTTAATATTAGGGTGAGTGTCCATCATAACGAAATAGATAACACAGCTAAGACTCACTATTATTTATGCGAGAAAAACTCGACGTTTCGGTCAACTTAAGAGTGACCTTGCGAAGCCTGATGAAGGTCATTCTTAAGTTGACCGAAACGTCGAGTTTTTCTCGCATAAATAATAGTGAGTCTTAGCTGTGTTATCTATTATTTCGTTATAAATATCCAGTTGGCTTTTCTTGATAAAAACGATAGATGTATTTTATAAAATTGCCAGGGTTTTTCTCAAGTTGAAAATGTATTATTTGTTATAATTATAAATAATTTCTAACGTAAATTAAGTATATTAAAAAAACTAAGACTATATATAGAGCTGTTGGATCATGCGAGGTTAAAACCAACCAATAAAATTGCTTGCTACGAGTATGTTACCGTTAATGTTATTTAGAGATCCATTATTATGCACTTATACCGGGGCTGTTTAACTGAAGACCTAAGAGCATGTACCAACTCTAAACAATACATACATGCTCTTAAAATTCTTACATATTTAAAAAAAACGAGACAAAAGCATAATTTACTATCCAGGCCTGTTTTGGTAAGTTATTCTGAAAATAAGTTTATGTATACCTATACATATATGCTATTAGCTATAATATAATATAGTTTCGCTCTACTTCCTTCAGCTCTGTTGTTTGAGCGCTCAGTTCGGACCAGAAAAAAGAGGCTTTTTATTTATTTATTTATAAAAAAGGTACACCAACAATGTCAACACAAACAACATAAATATATATACATTGGGCCTTGTTCTGGTGTTGCCATCAATGACAGGTGAACACAGCATTATCAGAAAACATTAATTTTAAACATTTTAAATTTAACATTAAGAAATTACAAAAAACTAGTCAATATTAACAATCCAAACATACACATAAACTAATTTAAATCTAAGCTTAAAATCTAGACAGACAGTTAACACAAATTACTTAACAATATAATAAAATTAAAATATATATATCATTTATAAATATATATATATATGTGCACAAATATTTAATAACACAAATTTCAAAAATTCCTAAAAAGAGAGAAAAAAAAATCATGTATATACAATCGTTGAATATTCAAATTTAAGGATGTAATATCTTATATGAGGCTTTTTATATGGGCTTGAAATGTTCGCTACGCTCGTGTTTTAAATCGTCCTCGTAATTTATTCCTTTTCGCCCTTGTAGCATAAACTACTATTATGCATTACGTTGTTTATTTAATATCTGTAATCCAAAATAAGAAGAACCATCTTAAGTTGAGGGTTTCGTAAAGGATACGAATCGTTCCCTCTTAACGAATTCACGGTCCTTAACTTATATTTATAGGATATATATATGCAGAATACCTAGGTAATCTATAAAACAACTATTTCTCGTCATTTTATCGGACTTAGGTAATCTACAAACAAACTAGATAAAATGCACCTGTAGATTACCGGTAGCATGTACCGAAGAAAATTCGTGAAATACTAGTATACCTTCCATTCGTTGCGTACGTTCACGCATGCGCACCTCGCGTGTCTTTATTTTAATTTACAGAGAGAAAGTCCGTTTGTTTACTCATTCAGTACGAACGATGGTCGTTTTTAGTTTTTTTCTCATGTCAATTGCCTATTAATTGCGTCTACCCGACTTGTTATTCCGTAAAGTTTGTTACTAGCAATTAAAAACAGCTGATGGATTTATCACTTTCCTGTGTCGAAGAATTGGAACCTTATGGAACTGTTGTTTTGTTCGTAGCCATTCGTAATATTGCTACTTAATTGTAAACCAAATGAATACTTAACTGATCATACTGAACAACCGTGAGCAAAGTTAGTTTGGTAACTATTGGAATTAATACGACGCTTCATCGGTCTGGTCATAGCAGATATATAAGGTCTTTCAATTTAAATGGAAAGTAATTTAGGAGGTGATTCAGTATCGTTTATACATCATATTCCACTGCAAAGCATTTTTTTTGCGTAAACTTTTTTTTCACTTCTCAGTACAAAGTGGGCCGATCAGCTGACTCAGTTTGACAAGTGAAGAAAAACTTTGCGCAAAAAAAGTACTTTGCAGTGGAATGTAATGTATTAACGATACTGAATCTCCCCCTAAATTACTTTCCATTTAAATTGAAAGACCTTATATAAGGTTAAATAATATTAGTTAGCGAAACTCAAAACATAGGTAGTACTAGTCTATATGAACAACTGTTTGTATGGGAGCTAAGCGAAATTCTTACAATTTGTTTTCACCTTTCCATACTGGACCAGTCAGCTGATCGGGGCAATTTGTATGGGAGGAAGAGAAAAAAAGTTGCGAATTTCGCAGTTGTTCGCAGTGTATAAACATTTGTTCATATAGACTAGTACTACTTATGTTTTGAGTTTCGCCAACTAATATTATTAAACCTTATACAGGTTGTCTTATAAGTGGCACGCCACTGTGACACTGGAGGTAGGCCAGCTTAAGAGGCACCGAACCAGCCTAATATGACCCCAGTAAAAGTTGCACGGTTTTCAAGTTAGTTAAGAAATCCAAGGGAAAATGTATGAGTTCCTTCATTGTGGATGATATTTTTTTATGTTGTGCGTTTGTGTTTATGCAAATAGCACAAAAAATACAGTTTCACAAAAGGATTTGAGGATGTTAGTATGTAGTCTGGCCTTCGTAGTTCCTACAGTCCGCAGCTACCGTGACATTTTTTTTCAAAAAATCTTTGAACTCCCTTGACTAAAGAATACTTTTTTCTAAAGAACCGTACTTTTTATTTACCTTCCCTGAAATCAGATATACTTTATTTCTTCTAAAAAAAGTTGGCAACCCTACATGTCGGTGACACGAACCCCTAAGATTTTCTTCTAAAAAAATCGCTCCATCTCCACAAAAATGTTTTTTGATAACCTTGATAGTCTCTCTCTACTAATCCAATATCCCAAATTGTAATGTTAGAGGCAGCTGCCAGCCCTTTAATATATTTAAAAAAACCTTGACGAAATTGGAGTTAAAAATATTAAATTTATAGAAATACTGCTCTTACAGCTTAAGTACTGATCAAGGTTTTTGCGTGCATCCGTCTGTTTTCTAGAAAATTTGTTTAGTATAATCCATGCAGTATGTGGTTTATTTAATTACCTGCATATTAATATCCAGCCTCTAACAACTATTCCATAAAGGGGCCACTCGAAACCAGTCTTACAACTGACTGGCGACTTATCTGTTAAATGTTCGACTGTGTTAAGAAACATTAACCTAGTAAGAGAAAAAATTACATTTTCTATCTTATATTATGGTCTAAAAGAGTAACCAAAGTGAAAATACATAGATACTACAGAATATAATGAGGTGTTTTGATAAATATTAGGTGACTTTGGTTGATATAGCCAAATTCATACTGGAGCCTCGGTAAGTGGTCAGAACTAAGGTTCAATGACCTTTTTTGCAAATTTGTGCTCCTATACCTGTTGAAGAACAATCCCGTGTCAAATAGCCTTATAATAGTAATAGGTATTTACATATGAAATTGCTGAAATTTTGTTATAAATATATATATATATATTGCTACATAGAGCATTTATTTAATTTTTGTTTTTTGTTTAATTAAAACAGTGTATAAAACTTATTTTCGAAATATATTTCGGCCCACTTTGGGGCCGGCATCAGTCGAATTAAAAACAGTAAATGACATAAAATATATACAACCTTATGACTAATGAGTTTAAATGAAAAATGAGTTTAAATCATGACATTTGAGTATGAATATATATATATTCCGAAAATAAGTTTTATACACTGAAATTTTGTTACAGATTCATGAGTTCATAGTTCTTCTTCTTGTGATTCAATAGCTATTTCCATTATTTGTTTTTTGTTTGTAAGTTGATTTCAAGATTTTTACATGTACGTATTAAATTTAGGTTTTATTGTCAGTTTGATAACCAAAATAAAATTTCAAAAACAGTTCGTCCTAAATGCCATCCATTTCCATGATAAGATTCGTAATATTTTTTTTACAGTTGACACTTTTCATAAATTAATTTTTTGTTGCTGTTAGCTTAATGTTAGCCAACTTCTCGTAAATAAAAAAAAAAATAATAAAAAGCCCTAGGGCAAAATAATCGACTTTCTGTTCGGTTTTGATGCATAAAAAGTGGGCCTTTACGAGCACTTGCATTGAAAAAGTATTATATTATAATTTATAACACAAAACACATTTTTTTTTTCTAAACGAAAGGCTTTTTAGCGGGGCCAGACGTAGTGGCGTTCTTGTAGCAGACACGCATTAAAAAGCTATCATTAAAGGAACATTTACAACGGGCGTAACCTTTAAAATGTCTTTATCAAGACATTTGGGACAGAGAAAGTGTAATTAAAATTTGTGTTTACGTTTTCCTTCGAAGCCTCCTCTCTCCTTACATTCAGAGTACCGCACAAGAATGGAAACCTTCATAGTGTTATTTTTTGTTACATAACTTCAAAACAACTGTGAGCTCTGGTTTATACAGATTGTAAAAAGACTGCTATCTTTAAATGGAACTACAAACTCTACTGATCATACTGTACAACTTTCCAAAAGAAATACTCCCGCGCAATGAAAAAAATTCTCCCAATACTCGCCATAGATTCTGGTTATTTTTCCTCAAAATGGGGTGTTCAAACTCAAACCATTGATATAAACAACTTTTACTATGGGGCTAACATTGAAATCGCAAAAACAAAATCAGCTGTTTCATACATTTTGGTCGAGTAATTTAGCTTTTCTATGGATCAGCCAACAGGTGATTATTTTTTCGTGTTTTCAGGGTTGGCCCCATAGAAAAAGTTATTTGATAACCTTTCTTCAAACCCTGTTTGAAGAAAGGTTATCAAATATTTTTGTTTTTGTGACGCGTAAAAAATATGTTTCATTAAAAAATATATGTTTCATTAATTTATTATACAAAATACTTTCAAGTATCGAGGCCCAAACTCATGGTACGGTTGCTATACTACTCTGACAAAAAAAGTACCCGGAAATTTGAAATAAAACGCAAAAGTTTTAATCTTCATCAATATTTATTGAATCTCCTTCAAAATATGCTCCATTCGAAGCGATACACAGATTCCAACACCTTTGTTTTTATAGGTGCTTTCTGGTATGACTTTTAGCTTTCTGGTATTACTTCTGCGCATTTTATTTGATGACGTTTATGAACTCAGAATACAGAAAAGAATAATAAATACATGCAGAAACACAATAGTAGTTTATGTTACAAGGGCAAAAAGGAACGAGTGTTTTAAACGTAACCGAGTAATTTATTGCTCTTACGCCCGTGTATCATACTACGTTTTTCAATGCATAGTGTGAGGAAATAAAACAAATATTATAATCTTGTGAACTTCAAATTATGATTGGCTCAAAAGGACTGTATCCAGAGCCGTTAAACAGTGAGAAAAAAAGTATTACATTTATGGTTCAGGAAAGGCTGGACTGTAAATAAATTTAAAAAAATAATAATAATAAAGCCCTAAGGCAAAATAATCGGCTTTCTGTTCGGTTTTGATGCATAAAAAGTGTGCCTTTACGGGCACTTGCATTGAAAAATAGTTAAAAACAATTAGCGCGGGCAATTTAAATGAGAATTTCCGGTTACTTTTTTGTCAGAGTATACTTTCCTATCCCTCCAAAAACCAATAATATTCAATATTACAGCTGACTCGTAAAACACAGTAATCGCGATAAACATGCTCGAAGAGAAACTGTGACTAACAGACAAATGTTTATTGACAGTTTGGACTTGTTCGGTTTGGTTGTACAGGGGCAGATCTAGGAGATTTCAGGCAGTAACCAAGGCCCTTACCGTTCATAAAATTCGCCGCCAACGACAATGTCTAAGCGTTATTGTAATCTTCGATAAATTTAAATATTTTATCTCAGTTTTCGTCAAACATCTATCAAACGATGACATTAAAACATATTTCGGTTATAAGATTTTTTCAGAATTAAAATGGAGCAGAACTGCAAAGGTTATCTCAAAACTTAGAGTAGTAATCTAGGCAAATTCTTGCCATTGTCGCGTATGATGACGACGTATAATAGGTTGTATAATATTGATGCTGATTTAGTTATATTTTTGTTTAGTCTCCCTAGTTTTAAATCTAAGATTCTTAATTGTTTAAAGTCACCAAACAAAGTACAAGTTGTTTGTACACCTTTTACAAATAACAGAGAGCTTTATCAAAAGTTAAATGTAACAAGTACAATATACATGATAATACTTTGAACAGTGCAGATCAATAATCTCTCTCTGTTATTTGTAAAAGGTGTACACACCTGTAACGTTACGACACACGGATGCTAACCCTACATATTTACTAGTATTATACTTTTTGTGTATGTAACATTGGTGCTCCTAATAAATAAATAAATAAAAATAAATAAACTTGTTTATAATTTTATAAAATCTAATACAATGGGTAAGATGTTTGCATTCTTAGGTCAATATACAGGGTGTTAAGATGACGTTGCGGAAGCCGGAAACTGGCGATAGTACCCATCCACACAAACGACTTTTACTATGCAACTGAATCTCAAATAGTGAAAAGTAGTAAAAGGTGCTCGTACTATTGCCATTTCCGGCTCAGTTTAGGGGTGCTTCTGTTCTTGAACCTTAAATATTTTATAATTCTACCCAATTTTTATTTTGTATTATATCTGTTGGTATATAATATATATCCAGGTTTTAACAATAAAAGGTTGAAATAGAGATAACAGCTAAGACTCACTTCGATTTTTACGCGAAAATCTCGACGTTTCAGTCAACTTAAGAGGGACCTTCATCAGGCTCCGCGGTGTGCCTTAGCGAGAGATTTAAATTTTTAATATTTGTTACTAGCTTTTGCCCGCGGCTTCGCCCGCGCTGAATTCATTTTTGCAATTTCCCGGGATAAAAAGTAGCCTATGTCACTCTCCGGCCCATAAATTATCTCTGAGTAAAAATCACTTTGATCCGTTGCTCCATTACTGCGTAAAAACCGGCCAAGTGTGCGAGACGGACTCGCGCACTAAGGGTTCCGTATCTATAAAAACGGCAAAAAAAACATGTATGTTTTATGGGCGCCCCCTTAAATATTTATTTTATTCTGTTTTTTAGTATTTGTTGTTATAGCAGCAATAGAAATACATCATCTGTGAAAATTTCAACTGTCTAACTATCACGGTTCATGAGATATAGCCTGGTTACAGACGGACAGACGGACAGCGTCTTAGTAATAGGGTCCCGTTGGTTACCCTTTGGGTACGGAACCCTAAAAAAGACAAACCAACAAACACTTTCGCATTTATTATAGGGGTGTCGGAAACTGGTTATAGGGGTAAGTTAAGAGTTGGCGTTTCCACATCTTTATCTAATATATTATCAACCATAAATATTGCTTTGTCTACAACACATTGTAAAGCCCAGGAATTTTTTGAATAAAGCATTTTTATATCGTTTGACTCTGAAACAAAGTCATTGTTTTTACCGTTTACAAGATCACAATTCTACTTCTTATTGAAAATATTTATAGTATTGTATTAAATAGTGTTGTTTTCCACACTGTCCAACAATCTGCTTCTTTGACTTCTAACTTTAACCCCATGATGTTAGGAAATCTTGCAAAGCGATATATATTCATAGATGCGCCAATCAAACCGCATTGATGTACATACTCAAACTGCAATATTAGACTTATATTTGAAGGCTTACTTCTCTATATAAAAAAAAAAATTTTTTTTAAGCATAAAATAGTCAAAAATTGTTTAAGGCTAATCATTTTTTGTGCTATCACTTTTATTAAAAAAAAAACTTTATTGAAAGTTTCCTATGATTTACGCAAGATTTCTCTTACTCGCCTGAAGCGATTTTAATGATTCTTTCACCAAATTATAGATAATTCATAGACCTTCGATGCCCTGTGGCGTAGTTCGCGTGATCCCGTTTTGCCCAATCCTAAGGGAATTTCCTAAAATCCCTTGTTATCGGCTGTTTACGTCATACAAGGAACCTACAGTCCAAACTTCATGTTCTTCGGTTCAGAGTATTCTTGTATGTATATAAAGATAAAGACAAAATTTGAGTTACAAAAAAAAATTTAATGCTCGCTGATATGAACGTTGTTTCAATGTCATTTCCATCGATATTTGTTCCGACACACATTAAGGTGCTAATTTAGGGTATGTATGCGCCTTAAGCATCGCTTAACTTTAATTGTTTAAATGTGAAACCGGGATATGTCTCTCTCTAACACTATTAGGGGGCAGGTAGCCACCAATGACCTTAAGTTGACCTGTGTCGGTACAAATATCGACAGAAACTATGAGATAACATTCGTATAGTCATCTTTTGGATGACTTCACAACTAAAATAAAAAAAAATAGAAAATCTGTTTAACTTTAATTATAAGTAATTTTTCTTTTGTAGTATTAGTTGGCTAGTAGTTAAGTTAAGAGAGTAACATCTGCCAATAAACTTTTTTGAAGTTTGGCGGAAACAATCAAAAATGTAATGTTTTTTTTTTTTCTGCGAATAAATTTTTCTTTTCTTTTCTTTCTTCTATCAGCGCGCATTGCTTTACAACGTCGCTAGATCTCCGGATAGCGCAAAATAGGAGAAAATAATAGGCCACAGCCCGGGCCCCACTTTATATTCTCTGCCCCTTGCCTGGCTACATCACTGGTTGCAGGATTTGCCAGACAGGTGTCTACTTAGTTATATTTATATTATTGTTTTTAACCGAAAACCCACTCGTTTTCTGACTCACTCTTGTAAGTAACTGAAACTTTTTGGCATCCTTTCAGTAGTTGCTGTTTACTCGATTACGTACCTGGGACAATTTGTTATTTACAAAAAGTTACTAAATATTCCTGACCGGTTTCGCCTTTATGAAATTTTACATAAATACAGTCAGTTTAAATAAAAGTGTTACACAGTTGATAAACTTAGAGAGTTCATTTCCGTAATGAAAATATTTTTGTTTAATTTTACTTTATTATTAATAACAATGTGCATAAACATGAATGTAAGTAACAATAACATAGGTGACAAGACTTGTAATGAAAATACATTTACATATACAAGGTATTTGTTTTGATCACCGTCCAAATTCATACTGGAGGCTTGGTAAGTGATCAGCATCATGAATCGAAAACAATTTTTGTGAAATTCGTATAATGAAATTTCGACTTCCCATAGTAATTCACTCCCAGCCTTGATTGAATCAGTACGGGGAGTCGAAATTTTATTATATGAATTTTACGTTATTTTTCGCTTGGAGTGACAGTAACAAAAATAAAATTCGCATAACCTCTTAATGAATATGCGCGTGCGATGTTGTCGTGATTGCGATTCCAGTTTGCGATTCTAAACGGCTGTTCATTGATGAATATTTTGTACAGGTTGAGATGGACATTATAGGAAAAATCTCAACTATTAGAGAAAGGAAGAGAAAGCTTAAAGGGGTCACGTCATTAATTAAAAAAAAACATTACTGCATTTAAATATTATAAAAAAGAACAATATTGACTTTATACGTATCGGCCCAAGTAACTGAATTTGCTTGGATTTCGAGATTTCACTTTGTTTTCTATTTCTAGCTAGTAAAAAGAACGAAAATTACGTTTTTGAATTTTTTGTTCCTTAAAATATTTTATAAGGTGACGTTAATTTATCCAGCTAAATTGATACTGAAGACACGGTAAGTACGCCTGTATCAAAGTGCGATGCTGTTTTTAGTAAATTCGAAAATATTTTTTTTTGTTCTTTTTGCATATTTGTCCTTTACAAAGGTCACATGGGCGGTACCGGTGAACGCAATTAAGTCCTTGCGGGCCTATTATGTATCTTATCTTATGTAGTTGCCAACTGGACTGGGTGCCTATCATCAAAAACATAGATATACTATCGAATTCTCATTGTCTAAGGAAATGTTCGCACTTGAAGTGACGACACAGATTGTTAATAGTTCAATACCTACTAATAAAGGCAATTTAGAAATTTAAGTTTTTATCTATGTTTTTGATGATAGGCACCCAGTTCAGTTAGCAACCAAAGATACAGGATTAGGGGGCTGGGCGATACTCAAAAAGCAAATATTCAGCGTCCAGAGACACCAAACAACCAATGTCACTTCTTTAACACAAAGTTCTGTCATCTTGCTACCCGGGCGCCAATATGTCTAAATATTTCATTGGCTTAGTCTACAATCGCAGGGTGATGTGAGCCAAGACGCCTTGCCAAGATCCCATACATTGGCAGGCCCTTACGTTACGTAAAAGAATTGCATCGGGCAAGGGCATCGCGTGTCGTAACTGTGACAGCTCTACATTACTCTTTGACCAAGACGTTGATGGTCTATTTCGTTTGATTAAAATATTGTTAGCGAATATATATGTAGAGGTGTGGCAATTGGGACAATTTGTAGCTCTGTTCCGAATTCTACTAACTTGTTTTTGTTTCCCTAACCCTTAAATGCATGAGATATTTTTGTATGAAACCGAAAACAGTGTTATAAAAATATAGAAAAATAACAAAAAACAAATTTTCTGATGATAACGAATGAAAACAAAAAAGATATATTGAAATTGAATTTACTTTATAAAATTGCAAAGTTCTTTTTATCTTTATTTATTTATTTGCTAAATATAACGCACTCTATTTTACTTAAATGTCAAAAAATTATAAAAATGTGCAAGCAGAATATTTATTAGATTTTTTTTTTTGCAAAATATCTGTTTCACAATTTTCTCGCCAAAATACAAAAATATACAAAAAAAAAAACAAATATAAAGAAATAAATGCATTTTTTTTTTTTTTTTTAACCCTAGAATAATAAACATATTGCAAGGTACCTTTGAAAATAACCTCAGAGGCGCTACGCGTTTATAAGTAATGAATTTTTTCAACAGATTTGGTTATTTTAGTTAATTTTTATCTTATTACTTATAAAGTTAATTTCTAGCGTTATAAATAAGTTGCAATTCAATATTAAATTTATTCATTTTTATAAATTTACTAATACAGTAAATGTAAATGTAAATTTAATAATACAGTAACAAAAAACAACCATCTTCATCTTTACTAACTATCACTTGGAAAATGTTACGAAATTTGTTTCTTCTATTACATAATAACTAATCACAATGTAATCAGTCTAAAAAAATAAAAACTACACAAAAACCGTAGATAGTATATATATATATATATATGTATATAATAGTCGAGACTAATATAACTCTTATGCTCATGCTCATATGAGCCCATTGCTAACAAAACTAAGTACTTAACGAATTGAAACAACCTTCCCGCAAAAGTGTTGACTGACGACGGAGTTGGCTGAAAAGCACAAATGCTTTGTACGAGTGGCAAATGAAAAAATACAAATAATAGTTATTTAAGATAGATACACGTGCGGAAAGTAAGGTTACGTTTGATTACGCTCAAGTATCTTACAACATTTTCCAATGCATTTTGCGAGGAAATACAACAAAAAAATAAGTATAATAAAGAAAGTAATTTTATTTCACCAAAGCCTATTTACAACAAAATGGCGTGCTTTCTTTGCAGAGCGCGCGTTTCATACAGTTTTTTCTTTCTTGAGGCAAAGGTACAGTATACATACAGCCAATAATGTGAAAAATATTTTTGTTTGCGGAAACAAAACACGTTTTTTAAATGAGATAATCAAGAATCTTATGTGTTATGGTGTTTATCATCATTCAATTATTGCTATAGCGCGCATACTTATACAATAATTGTTTTTTTTTGGACAGCAAAAGCATCTTTGTAATTTTTTAAATTTTATGACTTGTACCATGCACCACAGAGACAAAAACTTGAAAAAATTACTTTATTTCACGCGTGAAATAAAGGATTTCAGTACTGTTTTATTTCACGCGTGAAATAAAGAGTTGGTTTCCGCATAATTTTGTTACATAAAAAAGAAAACTTTACGAGCAAATTGAAAATATTTTTATTGTAGGCGCCTCAGCGACGTAGGATATCTTTCTAGGGTAATAACTGTTTTTGCCACACGTATCGCAATTTTTTTTTTATAAATGTTGTATATGTCCTTTATAATATTACATTATCGAGTCTACCGCGATCAATTTTTACCTTTTTTACGAGGTAGGCCTCACCATACCTGCCAGTTTCCCGTAGACCACGAGACATGCAACTGTCTCGAAACGTTGTCGGGTGTCCCCTTTTCGTAAAAAAAGTAAAAATTGATCACGGTAGACCCGATTATATATATTATAATGTGTACGAAACGCGAGAGTTTAAAATTTATATATCCTTGTTATTCTATCTGTGAATAAATAAATATTTTGCTTTTTTCAAGCTTTATTTCAGTATGGATATAAATAAAATAAAAATAAAAAATCTAGATATATTTCGGCCTGCGGTATGGGGCCGTCAACAGTCTACAACTATTTTTATTCAACCTGATACTCTTTCATTTTCCGATGAATAAACCCTTTGACGAAAATAAAGTACATTTTATAGTTTATTCTGTAATTGAAACCATAGCAACGAGTCTTAGATCTTACCCCACCTAACAGCCCACCATCACCTAATGGGGTAATTCTACTCACAGTTCCGCACTCTACAGATTGAGGTTATTCTACTCCGCTATGTATAAAACCTGTTATAGCTAAATCATATTTTAATTTCAATAACAGACGCTCAGCTAAGGCATTAAGGTCTATCTGTACAAAGAAAAAAGTCTAGTTTAAGCACCTGGAAAGTTAAGTTAAATAATGATAAAATGGTAAAAAATTTTGAAGTGAAAACTAAAGACGCGTTGAGCGATTTTTGGTAGGGATAAATCTTATAGGTTCGCGTCACCGTCACCGATATACTATTTTGACAAAAAAGGTTTAATTTTTTCATGTTTATGTTTTTTTTATTGTTTATTTAATTATTTAACGGCAAGCTGATACAAATCGATGCCACCTTCGAGTCATAAAATCATTGAAATTATTTATGACTTACGAATTTCACAACTATCTACTATACTTTTTAATGTGAGTAACGTTTTGTAGACAGAGATGATGAATGAATAAGAGTGACGAATAATGTATTGTGTGCAAGCCAAAGGCAAGCTGGACCAGGCCGCCCTACAAGTACGTCCATCCATCAGCCTGATTCTCCATTGCTGAACATAGGCCTTTTCAAGAGTTTGACACTCTTGGCGGTCCTCCTGGAAGAAATGCCCATACTCACACACGCTGGGCAGGGAGTTGGTGAGCGCGGTGCCGAAACCCTCGCACCTGTGTCGCCCCGCTGCGTCACCAGTCTGTTTTATGTAAGAGCTTGCAATTGGGAATAGATATGTCGTGGCCATATCGTAGAATTGACCATTCCATGATCTGGTTTGCCATATTGTGTTTCTGTTAAAATTGGGAGGGACGCCTCGCTCCGCTCCGCTTCGCTTGGCTCTCCAAATGTATTTACATGTAAACCTAACATGCTCTTCCTCGCTTCGCTCGTCGTCGCTCCTATTTTTTACTTTTGGTGAAAGATTTTTGATTTCATACTTTAAGATCTGCCTGACCGGATCATGAAATGGTCAATTCTACGATATGGCTACAACAGATATACCGCCATAAATCGGCCCCAAGTATATTGTGCCTGTTTGAGAGCTGTCTTCTTACTCTCCCCCGAATAACTAAGGAGAGTTTGCGAGTAACTCGTTAGACTATTAGACTCGTATGAATGTGAAAGAGGTGTATCATGATCTTAGCAGGTCGCGATCTTTTGATCTGATTTCTGTCTATCCCTCTGAGAAATAGGCGTGAGTATTTGTGTATGTACGTACTCGTATGCTATAATTCCTGGAAAGCGAATCGGAATCGATGCAGCTCCCTCGGCGGGTGCTTTCTACCCACCCTCAGTTTCAAGGTCATGTCGGGTGCGTTGTGGATTTGGGGATGCTGTACTACAGAATTTTACTTGAAAAGTCTTAAATGTTGCAAAGACTGACTAAAACTTGAATTTGACTGTACTTTTTAGAGCTACTTTAAAACGTACAAAAATATTTGTACGTTTATTTTTTACAAAAAAGATTTAAATGTTTTTGAGCTAAAATTTATATATAAGCTTTAATTGTTTTGAATACAGCGACGACGACAATACAAAATGAAAAAAAAATTGGTTAAATTTAATATTCGTAAGGGTCCATCCATATTACGTCATCGTCATTATTTAATGACCCCATCCTCTCACAAAACTGATGTTATTTTCGTTATCTGTATTACAAAATCAATATAGTTTTTTTTCTTTTTGTAAGACATCTCATTATCGCCATCTATGCTCTTGATATTACCATCCTCCGCAGACCAGACCAGACCCATCCATCCAGGAAGGCCCCTTAACCGTTATCGGTCTGAATTTAGCGATGTCACGCTGCACGGAAAAACCTCTGCGAAAATATGAAAAATCGGGATTTTACCTATTAAGACCTGGTAACCCTAGTCCGCCTGGATCGATGCAGAGCTGCAGCCGGGTTGCTCCCACGTCGCCATGGCAGCCGTGACCTGTGGGGGAGGGAGGGGGGGCTGTGCACTCGCCGGGCTGCATACACCGAGTTATTTCGGTGCAGCTGAAACAGCCGCAGTCGTTTGCCGTGCCTTCGTCAGCGCACTCGCCTCCTCGCATCTAAGCCCGTGCCCTCTGCCTTTCGAAACGATAGTGATGGGTATACCCAGTGCTGTGCCGCCGCACCTGTTGCTCGCGAGGTGAAACCGCGTGGAAAACAGTTTTTCTCGGTAGCGAGCGGACGCCCGACTACTTTCTCCGCTCACATTCCGCGCCCGACCCGCGATAAACCCCGCCATATGGTTAGCTTTAGTTACGTGTATGACACTTTTACGTACCTCGATCTGTGAAAGTTACGAGCCAAATGACCTTTTTGACGTGATTTCATAACAATACTAACTAAAGCTGAAAGCGTTTATTCTGAAAGAAATGTGAGTGAAGCCTGTATGGACGCGTCGGTAAAGTATGAATGAATTTATTCTTAGGATCTAAAAAAGGCTTACCCTTTTAACCCCACCCCTAAAATATGATTTCAAGTTTTAAATTAAAGATAAGACAAAATAAAATGATAGAGTTATTATTGTCACTGAGAATTTTAGAAAAGAAAATTCCTGAAATATTTAAAGTACCAACAGTCAGAGTCGAACAAAAATTTAAAAAGTATGTAGCAGCGATAGCTCATATCCCTGGCAAGTTTCCAGGGATGCATCTCAGGAGGTGAATCACGAAAGGGGTGAGGAGGGGTTGTGCAAGGTCAGAGTAAGCACAATTGGGCTCGCACGGAAATGCAATAGTGCGCAGGTGTGCCCGGGGCCCGGAGCGGGAGTCCAGAAGTTACCTTGCAATATTGATATTTATTGTTTGGGCTTCGAGTAGGATTGACGAAAGGGCATTGGTGAGTGGAAGTGGATTGAATTGTGTGTTTTTAAAAGTGGAACCAAAAAATGTAAGTGATTTAATACTAAGCGACAGTTGATATGATAACAATATTATATTGAAGGTGTATAAAACAGTTTCGAACTATCATCGATACAGTATGTAAGTAGATATATCTGGGAAGTATGTTTGGCTGTTCGTATATAACTGTGAGATCATTTGATTGTTATTTTATTACCCATCTGCGAGTAATGAAGTATGATAAAGACTTGGGTCATTATCTTGCAATATGAAATTAGTGGCGAGGCTACGATGATGCTATCAGAAAAAACCCTACAAATATGGCCATAGTTTACCACCTCTAATGAAATGTTCGTGATGTAAGAGTTGTTTTGCTGATGGAACTTTTAAAAACGAATGACAATACAATTGTCTTGAACAAAAAATATAATAACGTGGTACCTTTCACTTTACTCATCTACTCCGAAAACAATTTGTAAGCAACGAAACTTCTTACACCAAGACAGCGCGTCTCTCTCATCTCTGCAGAGACGAAAAATATTAAAAAAGTTTTAAAGAATCTTGATTCCGATACGCATCTCGGTTCGAATTGCGAAAGCATGCTCATGCGCATGTGGCACGGATCATACGTAAAGGCCACTCGCATACGCGCGTCGGTTCGCTCGCGGTAACTTTCGCCGTGAGACTGTTGACCGTGAGTCGACTTTCTAAACCGTGTCGTAATGTAACTCCGGTGATCGCCCCGGCCATTGTAATTCACAACACTATCGCCTGCCGCAGCACGCGATGCCTGCGCGCCTTTTTTTCGGCAGTTTTTCGCGCACGTAGAGAAAGTCATTAGGTAATCGGTACTACGGCGTAGCGGTTTCGTAGCACATCCTTGGGCGTTCTGCCAAACAGCGCACCCTGCATTCTAACCGAAAAGGTCACACCTTGCCCTTTGGTGCTTTGCCCTAATTATTATAAATCGGGCAAACTGCCAAGGTAACGTTCGATTTATAAATCAATTGGGACAATGATATGTCTAGATATGACCTAACCTTGACCGAAGCGAGTCCTAGGCGTCCTTGGGCGGGGTGCCAGGGGGAGGCACCCTCCCGCGGGCTAGGCTCATCCCCCCCTTCTCGGGACCTGCGATGGAGACAGGAAATTGCTGGTATTGCCAATTTATGTCCATTAATCGAGTGCCGCACGTATTATTGCCAATTCTTTTTGCCTCCCGTACTTTGCCATACACGTGTTGGCGGATATTTTTGTACACTTCATGAGAGATGTGACATCATATTACTGAATTCATTATAATGCATATAACTACAAACCATTTCATGTTAAGAGATTTAGAACCAATTTGGGATACCACAGTTTGCTGCCCAGGTTAAGTCGTGAACAAAATAATCTGTTTCATTCAACAAGAATGGACATATTTAGCATTTCGTTAGGTAAATTCAAAAATTTCTTGTACTCCACAAAGGAGTCTACATTAAATTATTAATTATATAAAATTTAAGCATACTTTTATCAAGCTAGATAGTAGTCGTTGTATCGACTATTGAGCGATACAGTCATTCTATGTTAACAAGCTGTGTTTGCCTGTAATTGGGCTACATCTCAAACCCTTTTATTATGTACTTAGATAAGTTACTAGTTAGGATGTATGTCTGTTGGCAAACCAATAAATAAATAAATAAATAATATGCAGTTGACTACTTCGCCACAAATAAAATAATGTAGATCTACATCTGTACAATATATTGTAATAAATTTTATCTACTACAAGTAAAACTTGAACCAATATCTAGCTTTCTTCCCACCGAATCGAAAGTTTTGCAAAATACACAATTTATTTTTAGGAGTCGTGCTACAAATCGCGGGCACTAATTTAACTATCGTTAACCGAAAACAAGTGACAGTCTTATTCCAACACGAAAATGACACATGACAATCTCGCGTCTTGAGCGTCAATTCTCAAACAAATAAAATATATAAACACTCGTTTGCATTAATTTGTCGACAATGGTACCGATTCGGTGAAGCACATCTTAACTTATTTGTCAGAACTAAATTTAATTTACGCGTTCTGTCCTTGTCTTTTCGATAAAGAAAGAAATAGACAGGACGTTTAAAATAAGGTTAGTCCTGTGAAATAAGTTAAGACGTGTTATGCCGAATCGATACCAATGTATAAATGTAATACGAGTATGTACAAAGTTTTACGATTTCATACTTTACGATCTGCCCAATTCTACGATCTGCGTAAGACATGTATAAAAGGTGACTTTTATTGTCTTTTATTGATATAGCCAAATTCATACTGGAGACGGTGTGATAAGTAACAAGGTGCAATGACCCTTTTTGTGAAAAACGCAAAATGAAATTTGGTTTCCCATACTAATCGACTCGGGATTGTTCTTAAACAAGTACAGGGACACAAATAATATTTTTCGTATATTGTAAAAAGGGTCATTGAGCCTTGGTACTGACCATTTACCAAGTCTCAAGTATGAATTTGGCTAAATCAATAAAAGTCACCTATATTTTACATTTGATACATTTTTCATTTATTAAAATACACTTTTTTGCTAGTAAATACCCTTTAAATAGAACTTCACCAGTGTTAACAGAATCTAGTATATTTATTGTTTATATTATATTTGTATATATTTAATACAAGTCACTTTTAAAATGTTGTTATAATTATATTTTTATGTATGTTTATATATATTATATATTTTTGTCATAAGATATCAGTGATTATTTACTTTTATATTACGTCATATATTTTATTTTTTATTCGCCTAATGACGGCCCTATATTGAAAGAGTCGAAATATTTAATAAAAGCCTTTGTTAATAAAAAATATATTTATTTAAGTACATATTATAATTATATTTGTATTTTTTTGTAAGTGTATTTAAAAAGTATATATAAGTATATAAAAAGTTTATTTAGATGTACATATATAGTATACTACTTCTTATTTAAACAACAAGTTTTTTAGGATCTTACCACAAAACAATAAAAACTGATATTTTTTAAAACGACACTAAAACCGCAACGCTATCTTTCTCCACAATATATCGACTCTAACATACACGTAAAATTGTGTTTTAAAGAATTGTCCCCAGGTTGGCTGGCGCCGAAAATATCCCTCGAGAAGTGTCGCCCGGGCGACTCGTGGTGACCACCTTCGGTTTGTAGGTCGGTGCATTAGGGTTCCCAATTGATTATATTGTCAGCTATTTAAAGCTGCAGCTTTTATCGTGGCCAACGGAAAACTACAGCTTGAAATTTCAAAGACCAAAAATAATTATAATTTATTTAAGGAACAAAATGCTGTACATTGCAACCAACGAAAACTTGCTGATGCTTCTCAAGCATCATTGAGCTAATAAACATAATTTTATTATTGTTTTTTAAATCTTTAGTTGCAGTATATAGTAATTTAAGGGTGTCTGCGGAAAATTGGGGGAAAAGGAGCTGAATTTCGGTAGGAGCGCGGTTGTTTGGTTGAAAATCGGAATAGGGTAATTTTGTTTACGTTTTTTTCTACATAATAACAAATAAATAACATAAACAATGGCGAGTGTAGCCTTGGCTTAAAAGTACCATAGAATTTGGTTTAAGGGGCCGCACTATGCTAAAATTCAGTCCTGCTCTAACGCGTTTGTTTTTTAACTCTCTATCCTGCTCTAATCAGATTACGTTATTTTGAAATCGTGGCTACATTGTGACATTAACTATAATTTTTTTATGTAATAAAGATGGTTTTTTCTCGTTAGTATCTGCGTGTGTTTGTTTCGTTTCTATCGGTTTTGAAACACTGAATCTGAATCGCTTTTTTCGTGAAATTCATGCTTTTTTAAAAGTAATATAAGTAATAGAAGATTGAAAGTATGTTTATAGCACACTGTGCGTAAAAGCGTGCGTAAAGTCGGCGTTTTCCGCACTTGTGCTATAAAAAATTATACGAAACTCGTGCGAGAAACTTTTTCTCGACTCGTGTGATTATTTATAAAGTGTAATTAATAATAATAATGTGCCTTGAGTCACAAAATACGCCATATTTTTTTTTATGTTTACCATCTATATTGACGGAACTGAATCCCATACAAAACTGATGTTTAGCATTGTGGAGCCCCTTAAACTTATTTTATGGTGTACCTATACAGAATAGACGTTCTGTTGTGTCGTCTCTCCTCGAAATTACTCTGTCTTAGATTTGACTAACTACTTTCGTCAAATCCTGAAATAGATTTTTATTTTGGGGTTTGACTGACGTATTTTAGGCAAACCTAGGATGGACTAAACTCAATAGTCAATTATTAAAACTAAAAAAAATATGCTTCAGACTTTGAGTAGTCCATGCTAGGTAGGACTGAATTGTGGCAATGGAAGTCCGTTTTACGATCGAGGGAAGCGAGGAGGAGCGTGTTAGGTTGCTTGTAATCATAAATTCGGGAGCTGAGCGAAGCGAAGTGGAGCAAAATTACTTTTCTGTTAAGGCCCAGTATCAAGTTAAACTTCCGTCCTGCACCAACGCTTTTGTTTTTGATTTGTCTATCCTGCTCTAATAAACTGCTGCGCACGCAATACTACAGTTATTTTGAATTTGCGGCTACTAGGACTTGTAATTAAAAATATTTCCTGTAACAAAATGTTGTGACAGGAAACATTTTTAAAGCTTTATGAAAATTTCGTAGCGCTATCCTCAAAAAAGCAGACCAAAAAGCTGTTTTTCGTTAATATGAGACCCATTTTTGTGATTTTTTCTCTCGTGGAAAGTTATCATAATTGCATTTTCGGCCCTTTAGAACACTAAAGCATATCCTTGAAAATGACATTTATTTTTTGAAATTTTTAGGTACTAAATTAATACCTATAAAGCTGTTTGCGAAAACTGCATTTTGCTTTATTGCGCCTTAACAACTAAAGGGGTCGCCTACCTCCGCTTCGCTTCGCTCGGCTCCCAAATTGATTTAAGCAACCCAACACGCTCCTCCTCGCTTCGCTCGTCGTCTACTTTTGATTAAAACTACTGTTTGACTATACTTTTTGATGAAAAGCGACGAAACCAAAGTTAGGTTTTACAAGTCGAAAACCGATTTCCTTAATTTGAACTTCGACCCTGACTCAATTAGGCCGAATCACAAGGTAGTTTCGGCCTTTGACCTCTCGTCAAACCTGAGGATAGACTAGGCAACCCAAGGAGCGTCTGGGCCTCGGGCTTCGATATTGAAGTGGGCATAGTAAACTGTAAAAGATTTGTTTAGAAGTTTCTTCATCGATTTTGTAGAATACAAAAATAAAACATTAATTTTTAACCTCTTATTTTAATCTCTAATCTCTCTAATTACTTATAAATGCTGGTCAAAAAATTGAAATTTCACAAAAAGAAACACCTTTTAATATTGATCGATAGATCGATCGGTCGATAGATTTGTAGAACTGCCACAATTTTTTAAATATATTTTCTTGAAATTTGTTATTCCGGATAGTTATCGAGGCAGTCCTATGAACCCAACATCTACTTTGATAATGTTTTATTTAGACTAAATGCTACTGTCAAATACTAAGACTGCTCAACCCTTTCAATTCCCCGCGCGCGATGATCTTCGAAAATCGACGACGGAACAGGTTTAAATATTAAGAATAAAACCGGTCAAGTGTGAGCAGGACTCGCGCCCTGGTTCCGTGCCATT
Source organism: Ypsolopha sequella (assembly GCA_934047225.1). Taxonomy (NCBI): domain Eukaryota; kingdom Metazoa; phylum Arthropoda; class Insecta; order Lepidoptera; family Ypsolophidae; genus Ypsolopha; species Ypsolopha sequella. Next base: position 13,483,521 of record OW203991.1, read on the forward strand.
TAAATAAGTTAACACTTAAATAATTTGTACAAAAATTACAAACAAATCTGCAAAATTAAGTTGGTCGAGTGTTCGGGTACGTAATCCTAAATAAATATACATAATAAATTTTCAGTACTTGTTGTTTAAATACGGTAATATTATATGTAAGTACAGAAATTAAAAATTCCCATGTAGTTTTTAGTTACCTATAGTAGTAGTTTTTAGACCCCGTAACAAAAGATTAAGTCTAAAACTAGCAACTTTGGCTCCTCATTTCTTTATTTTTGAAGATAAATAATTATAAAAACATAGTCGTACGTACTCTATTCAGTGAGCTCTAGACAGTGACACCCCCATATGCCAGGGGAAAAAAGCAATTTTTTTTCGCCTCCTTTTTCATGTAGGTATATCGGAGTACGGTACCCTCATAAAAATAATTTAATTTATTTTTGAATCTGTATTCGATTTTAGCCTTAGGTCAACATTCTACTCAACATATAAAAATTTCACTATTATTATTTCACTATCTCGCTCTGTCTACGAACGGACAGACAGAATAATAAAAAATACCCTGAATATTCAAGAAGCGTATTTCCAATCACAAAAATATACCGCAATAATAGGTTATCTATTTTATGGATTATTAACATGAGTATCATTATCTTATCAAATGAATAACATATCGTTCAAAATTTACGTTAATTTTACGTTACACGGTACACGTGTTCTGTTCTTTTGCTCTGTCGACCTGCGCTAGCGCGTGAGTCAGGCGACCTTGGCGTGCAGATCATACCTAGACCAATCTCTCTAGCTCTTATCTTAAGGGAGATAAAGGCGATAAGTGATTGTGCCTTTACTTGTTTGCTACTATTACACGCGAAACTGAACAAAAAAAAATATTTATTAGATCAGTGAAGAAAACGACCGGTGACAACCGAGGCCGATGCTGTGATGACTTTAGAAAATTAGTTCTTTTTTTAAAACGTATACAACACGCGATTTAAAAAACACGCAAAATGAAAAAACGACTATCTATCGAACCAACGTTAAAGTCTCGATAAATTAGACCCGGGATCGTTGATTACAGTCATCATCAAAAACAATGGCTTGTGAAATTTTTTCGGCAACTCAGTATAGACGAGCAAAATTAAGTTTCTTTTTTCGGTTACGAAAGCGTTACTTCCACGGCACCTGTAATTTTGCGCTCGCGAAAAGTTCGTTACGTTGTTTTTGCGCTCGCGCCGTGTTGGTCGAAATGGGACGTCTATTTGTGGCGCTCACACCCCGCAGACGACATCGTTGTCGCTGATATGCGACCCTCGGCCTACACTCAAATAATAGAGAGCTCGAAGGTGTGGCAGAAATAGGACGTTCGCCTCGCACACAAAGTGCAGCTGCACTTCAGATTAGCCCCTAAAATGTATAGAAACCTAAAATATGTCAGTATACAAGCAATGCAAATGAAGGCAAAGTGCGCGGTGGCCTAGATACGATGCATCTGGTGGCTTATCTACAACGCGCGTGCGTTTGGTGCTCTCCGTAACCAATACCCAACCTAAACGGCCATATGACGACGAAGATACACAAGATTTGTGAGCGCGTAAAGTTTAACAACCATCGACTTACGAAAGCCAGTTCGCACGCGTCTCGGCGAAAGTGACATACGTGATTTCACGAAGAAAGGTGGAGGGGCTAGGTTCGCGTGGTGGCTGGTGGAGTGGCGACGCGAGTCGACGGCAGCCGCAGTGCACCGGCGGTGGCGGTTGCGTCAGCGGCCCCATTGGCAGACGAACGCGTATTTCGAGCTGCAATGCACAGCGAGCGCTTTGCGAAACGAGCGGTTATGCAAGGAGCGCCGCTGCCAACTCGCTGCGACCGCTCGCGCCGGAAGGAAAAGTGGAACGCGCAGTGGAGCGGCCGCGCGCGTCGCCGCCGCACGCCCCGCCAGTGAAGTGATCAGTGTCGTGTCAGTGTCGCTTCTAGAACGTTGGAATTGAGTGCGTTGCGCAAGTCCTACGCCCACAGTGGGATTATTTTAAACTAGATAATTAGTCGCAGGCGCCGCCGGAGGACCGCAAGCCGCGGTCCGAACTGTAAAGCCCTGTACGAACCTTCCCACACGCATGCGCTTGTCTCCCATGCACGTCACGTGTATGACCTACATGTATCACTTTCTAAGTCCATTTGTATGGTTATGGTTACTTTCATTTTTATCTCGAATACCGTTTTGGATTAATCTGCGGGTCGAGTTACTTTCAAAAGTTTGACAAGTCTACCACCTGCCAAAAGTTTGCCAATGTTTAATTACTAACAAAAGCTTATACGAAATTTTCATAAAGGTGTTGGTAATTACGCTACCCAGTCTCATATCAAAGTCCGTTTCACATGAAAATTCAGCTCTGACACTACGAAAAGTGCCATAAGGTCGCAAATCGCTTAAACCGTCAGAATTCTTGTGAGAAACGTACTGCTAGACTGTCAGCATCCGTCAGTTGCCCGCGTATATTTCCCCTCTAATGTCGCAATGGCAGGTGCTTTCGTTTTAGAAATCTCAAGCTTCAGGCTACGTCACGGCGGTTACGAAAACTGCTCAGTTTCGATTGCAATTGTAATGCTCATAATTTGTAATTGTAATTCTTTGCATGCGTGTTCGAGAGGGAAAGTATGAATCCGTCCGACCGTGGCGTGCTTCCTTCATTTTCCAAGTAAAACTGTACCAACTGCATTCATAACGCAATGTTTTCCGCATGATAAATAAACGGTAACGAATCACTTAAGCCATTATAACATGTGTAGTTAGTCCACGTCCCTCTCGAGGACGTTTCAATAGTGGTACGCTAACAATTAGAGTCGGCATACCTATCATCAATGTTTTCTATGTATTGCACAATGCAGCTAATCTGGCACAAACAACTAACAATTACTTGCTTGAAACCGGAGCAATAAAAGCATCTTCGGCATTCAAATTACGTTACATATTTTATAAAATCTAATCTCAAACGCAACTTTCCAATTGGCTACCCGTGACTTTTATGAAAAAATGGAACGGAAAATAGGAAATTTTGCTGTGCAAGCCTGTCAGCTGTTAATAACCTTGAATGAAATATTATGTACAAAGAGCCGTATTAAAACCTTAACATCCTTCATTCATAAATACCACACTTCACATTTGCTCTAACTAGTCACAAAAACACATAAATTACTTCAATCTAGACACAGTTTTTGCTGCAATAATCTCAAAGCAAGCATGCAATTGGCCGCTGCAAGTATTACGTCAACACCTTCTGAACTGCATATCTTTGATCCTATCACTAGCGAATACAAACTTTATTGCAAAGGAATAGAGATTTATTATGTTAAATATAAATGTACTGCAATCACGAAGGTGGGCGGGCACGTATTAGCGTTTAGATCTGTACTATCTCTGTGTGCAATGCATGCTAGTGCTACAGTCATACCTACCTACCTATATAAATATAACTCGTGCTTTTTCTATTTTGTTAATAGAAGTCATCCATCACTGAACTTATATATCTTGATGTCTTGATTTTTTTTTATTTGCTCAAAATGTGACCATGCAAAGAATTTCCTAATGAGTTCTTATAAAGTATTACATTTTAATTCTCGCATCTTCGATTCTTTACGCATTAACTCAATCGGTTCTCCTGACCGTAGGGTAACCAGATGGGGAAGCACTGAAGCATCACCTCTTTTTGCGAAACCCTAAACATCTGACTAGAATTTTATAACGTGCTTGAAATCAGGACCTGTAGTAGATAAAACAACATGGTATACAGCGGTTGATCTAGCAAGTGTTATCTAGTGTTGACTCTTCCTTATCTCCCACAGTAGCAGACTTCTTGAATAATGCACAGATATCTTTGGAATTTATGGATGAAATCAATGCACACATTTCATTCCACTTGCAACTTTTTTGCATTTAATTAGATTAACCACTGGTCTATGCAAAAGCTAAACAGGTTTGACTTAATTATGTAGCTACAATAAAACATGCAAGTATTTCCAATGGGTTAACTAAATGTCAAGATTGGTTAGTTAAACTTCGCCTGGGCTTTCATGCATTCCCCGAGCCTATTATATCCTCTCTAGCGATGGAGGGCTAAGCTATATTGGTTTAGCGCGGCGCGAGCGCACAAGGCCGCCAGTTTGACCTACTTACGTTCACCTTTGTTTGAGATTAATACCGAGCGAAAATCACCTCTAATGACATGCATAGACTGCTAACTTTGCTTTAATAACACTGACATTGCACTTTGTTGAGCGCAAAATTACGAACGAGTATCTTTGTACTGCGGCTCTGGGGCTATGATTTTGGTTTTCCGTGCAAATTTTCGCTAAATATTTTCAATTACGTACAAATTTTTGTTTATTATAGCACTTTGTTCCTTCAAGTGTCACACTTTCGTCGCAAAATTAGCTTGATGCTTTATGAAAATTTAATTAGCGCTCAGCATTTCTGTGACAATAAAATATAAAAGTAGAAATTGAATAAAAAAGAAAATTTTCGATATATATTTCGACCCACTTGGGATCGTCATCAGTCGAATATCTAAATTCTAAACGATCCCAAGTGGGTCGAAATATATATCGAAAATTTTCTTTTTTATTCAATTTCTACTTTAATATTCGTAAGAATCTGTATATATATATAATAAAACGGTTAAAAAAAGCTTTTAAAGCAAAAGTATTTATTATCAAATAAAATAATTAAAAAAATACAATAAATATATAATTAATATTATGAAAACAAAATAAATAAATAATAAAATAAAATAAAATAGCTTCAAAGCACAACATTACACTACCAACCACTTTTTCAAGACAAAGAGTATGACTGCCGTCATGAAGTGTGCAATCAAGTAGTAAAATACTAATTATGTATGTTTACGACGTAACGTAACGTGCATGTATATACATATATGTATATACACGTGCTAGGTATTAGCAAAGCTAATTTCAACTGCCACATAACAATACCATTTTAAAATGTTAGATGTCCAGATAACAACACTCAAAATATCACATAGAATGAAGCCGTTTGTGTCGATTCAGTGTAACACGACTTAACTTATTAGACAGGACCAACCTTATTTTAATCGTCCTGTCTTTGTCTTTTCGACACAAAAAGAAAAAGACAGAACGCTTTAATTAAATTTAGTCATATCAAGTAAGTTAAAACGTGTTACACCGAATCGACACATATCTTTATTATTTATTGATGAGTGTTCAGAAAATTTACTGTAAAAATATCATGCATATGACCAAACATTTTTGCTTTTTTTTGCTGGTCATCAATTATAAAAAATTAATATGTAATTTCGATTTTTTTATTTTCGTAGCTCCGCTACGCAATTACGTAGAGGGTGTTTTCGTAGCACTGAAACCAACGCACCACAAGCTAAACCCAACCGAATTTCTAACGTGCCCTCAAAATACCTACAAATAAATAAAATCTGGACTTTGCCGGTAAACCTAAAAATCAGCCAAGTGCGAGTCGGACTCACGCACAAAGGGTTCCGTATCACCACACCATACGGGTATGGAATCCTAAAAACATGGTAAAAATTCCATTTGCAGTAACGATCGCCAACTTAATTTGACACAATATCATAGTAAGTATCAGTTTTGTTAGTTTCAACATGATATCTCACATGGGGCCCAAGCAAAATGGTCTTAACAGACGGACAGCCGGACAACAAAATTGTTATAAGGGTTCCGTTTTTTCGTTTTGAGGTACGGAACCCTAAAAATTTTTTAAATCTAGGATGTCGTCACATTTAAAAATCATTCTCTAAAGTCCACAATGACATAACAAACTGTTTTATAAAATAAAAAAATGACCCTCGTTTCATATCACAAAATGAGCTAGAATTCATCATATTGGATTGCAACATAGTACATAATGAATCACCTTGATCCGCGCTGACGGACCGTACGTACATTGCGGCTCGCACGTAATGACAGCTTACCGTGTCGCACCGTCGCACGCGCAACCAACAACACTACGTTTTAATGGCACATAAAATAGATGAAACTTGTGGGATTTTACTGCATTCTTACCCTTGGTACATGATCGTTAGATTGCCTGACTTTAAAATGGTTTTTAAAATAAAATTGCAAATAAAAAGATTTCTTTGCATGATTTTTTTATAGTTCTGACTTGTTGACTCATCATGATGCTGTTGCTTTCACATCACTTGCATTTTTGTCTCGAAATCTTCAAAGCGTGTTCCTCTTGCTTGAATATGACTTTCTGTCCGTACTTTCACTTTAGTGTGTGAGTTGGGTCTTACGTAACTAACTTGTAAGAATATGTTATCTACCACTTATCACATTCTCATCCTGCAAGCCAAATGTTTGTCGACACTGTTATATGGCTTCCGACAATTAAAATGAGGTATGATGACTAAAAAATTCTAATTAGTCCGTCAGTTAGATTATCAGAAAATATTGGACACGTATTTTTTCTTTTGTCAATTAAACAAAAAATTATGAAGATATAGCCCGCTAAAGTTCCGCGTGTTTACCTAGACGTGATGCCACCAGCCCCCACTCCCAAACTTTGACGCGCTTCATCTCTGTAATTTTTTGTTTGATTGACAAAAGAAAAAATACGTGTCGAATATTTTTTGATAATCTAAATGACGGACTAAATAGAATAATATTTTTTTCAATGCATGTGCTCGTAAAGGCCCACTTTTTATGCATCAAAACCGAACAAAAAGTCGATTATTTTGCCCTAGGGCTTTATTTTTATTTTTTTTTAATTTATTTACAATGGTTGGCTAACCTGCAGCCTTTCCTGTGTACCATAGACGTTATACTTTTTTTTCCACTGTTTAACGGCTCTGGATACAGTCCTTTGGAGCCAATTATAATTTAAAGTTCACAAGATTATATTTATTTTCATTTCCTCACACTATGCATTGAAAAACGTAGTATGATACACGGGCGTAAAAGCAATAAATTACTCGGTTACGTTTAAAACACTCGCTACGCTCGTGTTTTAAATCGTCCTCGTAATTTATTCCTTTTCGCCCTAGTAGCATAAACTACTATTTTACCCTGCCATCTCCCCTAATATGATTGCACTCACGTAAATTTTCAAACGCAAACCTCTCATTCACAACATCCCTACCCAAAGACTACATACAGTTCAGCAAGGCTTTTACGGCGCGTGGGCATAAACTTCAATTTAACACTCTCAAAATCCTTTCTTAGCGAATGCCTTTGTGGCTTCATGCCTATGTACCAAGTATGTATGTGACAAGTTTATAGGATATATTAGCGCTTTACATATGAAATTGCTGTTTTCTATAAAGAATTTCACGGAAACTTAATTTTCCGTACAACTAACATTTTTACCTTTTTTTTACGAATGACAAATCCAAATTATATAATTTCTTATGTGTATAAATGAGACAGCATTAAGCTAACAGCAACATTAATTTAATTTTTGAAAAGTGTGAAAAAAAATCTCACGAATCTTAACATGAAAATGGATGGCATTTAAGACGAACTGCTTTTGAAGATTTAATTTTTATAATCAAACTGAAAATAAAAACAAAATTTAATACGTGAATGTAAAAACTTGAAATCAACTTTCAAACAAAAGACAAATAATTGAAATAGCTATTTAATTACAGGATTTATGAACTCATGAATCTGTTACAAAATTTCGGCAATTTCATAGGTAAAGACCTATTATATTGTGCAAAAGTTGGGCAACAGAAACTTGAATCCATACGCCAACAGAGGCTTGTCACACTGTACTTCTAGTGCTAGAAGGATTATATGGCGCGTGGATTGGTTGTGTCCAAAATCGGAACTAACACCGCTACCATACTCCTTGTTTCACAGCTGTCCCCCTGTCACTGTCATCCACGCGCCATCAGATCCTTGTAGCACTGTACTTTGTTTTGATAGGACTTCAAAAAGGCTTCTTGATAACTTTTATAAATATCCGTCTCGGCTGTCACATGCAAATTAGGTATCCTATATTTTATTTACCTAGCATCGACCGACCTTGCTAACGTCGATGTCAATCAGTCACATAACGATGTGCTGTCACCCCTGCGAGCATATCGATTAGCTTCCATTCCATCTATGGCCTAATACGCGGCACATCGCAACATCCCTGTGGAATGCACTCAATGTACGTGATTATCGCCTCTGGCGCGGCGGGGTTGCGAATTGACTGATAATAAATACAAATCACACATTCCGTCGCATTGCAACAAACATAATCTATTATAATTTTTTTGCAACATAACTTGCACTTCCTACTAACAATAGCGACTAACCAAACGTGTACAGAAAATACCTACCTAGAGACAATATAAAACTTGTGAAACGGAAAATCGAAAGACTAATAGTGATGCGAAACGTGCGGTGCGTGAAAGACTCGATATCGACGTTTTTACGCCTCGGAGTTCGTGCCAGGAGTGCGTTTGCAAAATACGCTACAAGTTTGCGTTTTGGCAAAGTTGACCTGTAAATGCACTATCTGGTACGACACCCCGGGGTGTGTTGCGACGCTGCAATCAACACCCGGAATACCAACGCCATCTCGAATATTAGGAACATAAAGTGCGGACGTTTTTACAAACTTTTCTTCTCATTTTATTTACGTTGTGTTTATAATTCTGTTTATTATAGTTATGTTGATTCTGTTATTAAAATTTTAGTAATATGCTTTTTATGTCATCTAAGTATGCCTACCTATTGTTATGCGATAAGATTCTTTAACTTTGTGTATTTTATTATTATGTATTGTAACGTGTAGTTAAATCTAGTAATTATATTTTAATTTGCTCTTATTTTAACACTTAACCAGTTGAAACCACTACTCATAAATTTAAAAACTTTAAATCTATAATAGTAAAGCCTGGATAAGTGTTCATAAAATTGTATTTTACTCTACCTTAAGTACATACTCGTACTTAATTGCCTTTTATTTCTCGTGTTTATTATGTGTTCTTTTATATTACAGCTTTATTTATTAACCGTTTTATTTGTTTTATTTTAATTACTATCCCTCATTGAATGATACAAAAATAACATTATCGATTAGGAAAGTATCAATTGCTACTCTTGATAAATAAAACAAGCACAAGAAAATACTAAGCAGGTTGTTTTAAAAATACATTATAAAAATCTTTAATTATATCTCAAACAGTTTCGTCTGGAATCATATTTTATTATCCATTTAGCTTTTTCAAGGTAGTTATTTCAACTGTATCGGTATGCATTTTTAAATCTGAATTCAAAGTAAAAAAATGTATTCAACGTAAATAAAATGCATTTGTTAAAGGCCCAAAAATTATTCCTGTATTATTAAGTATAAAGTCTGCTTTGACACTTCTAATATTATTAGCTATATCGATATGAAGCTTGACAACTGGTTAACAGATAACGAAGTAAAATGGCACATTATACAAACAAAGACATCGTCGAGCGAGGAAGCCATTGTGGCGGGTTCCCTCGTGCAACCTTCGTAGATAATTATCTTGTTGCACTCACTGCAACAACCGCTTGCAACATTAACAACTACCTACCGAGAAATATTATCGATAGTGACTTCTTTTATAGAATTATAATATTTATTACCGTTATGAAAATATTATTCGACTTCAAAATTAGTAAGTGACGAGAAGCTTGACCCAATGAATCTTTGTGCAATTTACAGTGTGAAATGTGCATTAGGTTCTCTATACTGAAAGTCTCCAATTAAGGTTGGACGTACTCACAATATATTGATATAATATTCCGAAAAATAAAATATTGAAACAGGGAAATAATTTCAAAACAAATCAGAGCTTATAGAATCATAAAACAGCGTACATAATTAATTGATCGGGCAAATAGAAAATGTAAATGGTGTGTTTGTTAGCATATTCATTAGTAGTTAAATCGGGTTGAAAATAAGCCATTTCGTAGACTCGTAAATTCCTACCAAACTGTGTCAACGAAAACATGTCAAGTCAAGATATTATTAAATGCACTTGGAAATAGAAACACGCGCGAGTGTGCGCGGGCGCATTGTCTCTATTCTCGTCCGACCTTCGCCATCTTAGTCAGACGTGAAATACCTACTCATCTGACAGATATGTATGTACCTATACATTTGCATTCTAGGAAAAGGATGTCCGTAGAATTCCCCGAGTGCTGGTTTAATATGATACTTAGAGGTATGTATAAAGGTATGAGGTCATTATCAGATTGGCCTTGAGGATAACAAAATCCTAATATACAGGTAGACACTTCGACCAAAATGGTCGAAGGGTAGACAAAGTTCAAATGCTTTGTCAAAACTATACCCTCTGAGAACCTTTGTCATCAAAAACAACTATTTCTAACCCATAATATCGAGTCCTTGTTTAGTTAGAATTTGGTTCGTAATTTACTATACAATACCATTAGTATTATAATTTACGTGTATGATTGAGAATAAATCAAAGCTTTAAAATATTTTTATTGTAATTTTATCCCTTAATTTATGGACTTTCTGGTGAAAACATCGACAAAATTTTTAACAGTCATTCTTGTAACATCCCTATTTCTCGTAGTTTGACGTCACAGGCTGCTGTGCGTGGAACGATCACGTCAATGTTTCTATTATAAAATGGTTTTATAAATGTCTACGTTTAATTTATACCTCATTCATAATAATAACTGACACTCATAAATCCATTTCACTCGCACTTTCCGCTCTAGGATGCCATTTTTATATTTTCCTTTTTATTCTGATGGATATAACAAACTACACAGAATCGATTGAGAAAGCTAGATCTAGTTTGGATGAGCTACTTAAGAGGATGGCATACCCTAGCAACTTTTTTTATTACCCGTCCAGCACAGTAAGTCTAAAGGCAAAGACCTTATTTGCTTTTCATAAAGGCGATTATATTTTGGCTCTTTGGCCTCTTTTTCTTGAACGCGTAATACTAGTGTTCACGCAGCGAAACAAATTGGCATGTTTTTAGCTAATAATGAAATATATTTGTAGGGAAAAAATATTGGATTTAGGTAACATCCCTTCATATTTCTATTGCCTATTTTATAAGAAAAAATCAAGTTGATCTCTTAATCGCGTTTTTTAAACCAACGTTTGAAAACAAAAGAAGGTGGAAAACATTTTTTTTTTTTGACAAAAGTTAAATCTTAATACATTGTTTATAGGTGAAATTCCTAGATAAAAGATCGATAAATCAAATATATTTTCTTCAATATGAGGAGAGACCTAGTTTCTTCCAATGAACCCTTGAAAACATGGTGTTGTTGATGTTCTAGCGTCAGGTGTCCCGTTAAAGACTATGGTAGGAGTTACATTGTCTCGTTGCGAAGAAGACACAGCAGCCATTAATTGATAGATTTTATAGGAATTTCAATACATACATTAAAGTAAAAAAAATATACAAAGAGGCGATCTACAAGATTTTGCTGACTTCATATCCAGGACATTTTCAACAATATAAGAGATGTAAAGTAAGATAACATGATTTATTTTTTAAATATTCCTATTTTTTATATCATGAGACCTATATACAAGGTGACATTTATTTATATAGCTAAATTCATACTGAAGACTCGGTAACGGCTCAGTACCAAGGTTCGATGACCCTTTTTGTGAAATTCGTAAATTATATTTTTTCTGTTTCCCTACATACGCAAGCCCAGCCCTGTGTCAATTCTTCGTGAATGATATTGACCATCCGAATTTGGCTGCATAAATTAATGTCACCTTATACAATGTTAAATTAAATTAATTGCCGAAATTTTAAACATATGTAGAACATGTCCATAAAACAACATTTTCTATTAGGATTGTGCAAAATTCTCGAAATTTATTTGCACCTTTCCATACTGGACCAGTCAGCTGATCGGGGCAATATATAAGGGGGGAAGTGAAAAAAGTTGCGAATTTCGCGTAGCTTGCATACAAACAGTTAATATAGACTAGTAGTACCTATGTTTTCAGTTTCGCCAACTAATATTATTTAACCTTATATACGATGGCAATTTGGAATTTTCAAAAACGCTGTATAATGTCATTAAAATCTTCTGGGTCCCTCTATACTATAGCATTTATAAAAGGGCTAATAGTTAGGGCCTGTTTGACAACTAGCTGATAAGTTTAAGAGCGGTTTCGCAGCCGGATTGTGAAAAAAAACTTTGCGATAGCAGCATACAAAATATACAATAACTATTGAGTGAATTTTGAATTTAAGTGTTCTGTTTCGATTTATTAGAAAAAGCCGGGTTTTTCACAATCCCGCTGCGAAACCCCTATTAAAACAGAACCTAAGTATAAAACAGGAATGTATTTTATCTACTCCCATACTCATTTATTTATTTATTGATCAAGGAGTACTAACAGAAAGTACCTACTAATTCCATGGTCTCAGGTATCATGACGATTATCACGACAATATCATGACGACTGTCCTTTTTCTCATTTTTCGTAAAATTATTTGTTGGAAATATTATAAGTAATGTCACGCGAAGACGGTATTTCTAGATAATAGTATTTTGTGCACCTGTGATATAATGACATTGGGACACGAGTGCTTGTTTACAAAACGAACGAAATGAGTTTCGTAATAGATTTGCACGAGTGTTCCAATGTCTAATTATGTTCAGTTGCACAAATATTTTATCTACGCCCGACAAAAACAATTTCACGAAAAATGAGATAAAGAACACGTCATGATAGTGTCGTGATACTCGTCATAATGAAATTAATATGTAGATGCCTGAGACCAATCAGAAGCGAGAAAAGTAAAGGGGTGTGGCTTAAGAAATTAATACAGACCGTTATTGCTTGTGATTGGTTCTCTAGCAGTGCTATAATAAATTTGGCCAATCACAGCGTAGAATTGCGGTATAACACCGCAGGTTATGTTATAACATCGGTCAAACAATGTAGGTACTTATAAAACCACTTTTGATGTTGTAATTAGCTTATTGCAGAGGGCCTACTCTGAAGTGACAAAATCCGATCGAATATCGTTCGGTCGTATATATATCCATCTCTATCACACTCTCTATGCGTGCGTCAGAAATAGATAAACGATCGACAGAATCTTCTTGGGAGTGCCAGGCCAGTATGGGAGTAGTTCTTCTTCTTCTTGGTGGGCTCGGTTTCCGCACCTAGTCTCTTACTTGGACCTTTGTGCGTGGAAAGTGTGGAGCCGGCTATTCCAGCCAGCCCAGCTCTCGCCAGAATCCCAAGAGGCGACCTAGGTCGCCACAGGACTGGCGAAGTGTCCCCGGTTCACCGAGGATCTTAGCCCGTTGTGTGCTGACGCCTACGCAGTCTATCGTCACGTGGGTCAGCGTTTCTTCGGCCTCCATACAAGCTCTGCATAGAGGACTGTCCGTCAGACCTATATTATAGAAATGTCTGTTGAGGTTACTATGTCCCGTAATTAGCCCTTCCATCATGCGAAGGTTCAGCCTATTGAGACGAAGTAGTTTCTTTGTCAGGCGACGGTCCACGGTGGGTAGAACCGCTTTCGTCTGTCTACAAGTTGTCATGCTTGCCCATCGCTCAGCATGTTGAGAGCTGGTTCTCTCACGCAGCCAGGTTCGTATTTGGTTAAAGGGCAAGGGAACCAGTGGCTCAGCACCTACCGGTTCCATTATTGCACCTTCCTTTGCCAGTTCATATGGCCCGTATGGGAGTAGTTAAAGTGTTGTAAGCAACTAGACGTAATACGTAAATAAAGTAAGTCCGAAAATTATCTAATTTCATAATATACTCCATTTTAGATCATAGTTTTCATTATTAAATTGTAAAATGAAATCAATCAAAGTTAAATGAAATTATTATTGCTGTAAAATTGATGACTTACTATAACAATTACTAACCATATTTATTATAACTAGTTGATAATTTGTAATTTGTTAATATTATATTGGCCTAGAGCCTGACATAAATAAATGAATTGAATTGAATTGAATTATTATGGTATATAATTTGATCATTATTTTTTTATGATTTTTTAAAGGATTTTCAGATATGACGTTCATTTGGGGAATTTTAGGCATTATACTGATTCTGTAATAATCAGTCGGAAGCAAATCATTATAAATTTATCTTGATAGCAAAGGACACATTTCTAAATAGCCTTTTCTCAAGTGACGTCACACAAAGGCAAATGGAAGTTGCAGGTTTTTTCGTTAAAATATTCATCATCATGAGATTCTTTAGACCACAAGATCTAAAATACGGCTTATTAAACCAAAATCTTGAAATGGTTTTCGAATTAACTCAACTTAACATACTTAATCTTAGCGAATTGGTTTACCCTACCAATAATAATTCTGTCTCATATTTTATTAAGACACTGTCTGCCCCTAACTCTCACCGTCTCGCTCTAAAAAATGCAATTTTTGAGCATCTTGTTTGTTTTACCAAAATAAAATCTTGATACTTTAAAAATACTAATTAGTTTAATTAACTTAAGACTTACCGGAGCAGAATTAAGAAAAGTAGTTACGTATATGAGCAAAAAAAATTGCAAGTTATACTTTCACATTCTATTTTTTGTACACGAGAACTCAAAATTTAGATCGACAACTACCACTTTTTATTTTCAAATTACATACCTTTAACATGGCAAGAAAGTCTTACCGGATTACTTTTTTTTTGGATTATGTTTTAAATAGTAAAAATAAAACCTACAAAATAAATACATTTTCTGGACCTCGGAAATTTACAAAACGAAGTTCAATCTAGTTAGAGTGAGTGCGAGAATCAGGGCTTGACAAGGCCTTAATAGCGCTATTCTTAGAATAAACTAATAATCAAATGTGAGGTATATTATAGTCACAGAAATATTATTATAGTACATATAATCTATCTTTAATTTGTACTATTATGGTGACATGATCACGTCGTCGTGACCAAACCTTCCGACAAAGATTTAAAAAAAATGTGAGGTAGGATATGATTACTCGACACTAGGTTTCAGTTAGCTATTCCAACTGAAACAGAGTGTCGATCTGAAAAATTATCGTCCACTAACAAGATATATTAGGTCCTTACATATGAAATTGGCGTTTTGTATAAAGAATTTGAAGGAAACTCAATTTTCAGTACTAACATTTTTGCAATTTTTTTAGGAGTTACAAATCCAAATTTTAATATTACTTTTGTTTATGAATGAGACAACATGAAACTAACAGCAACATTAATTTTATTTTTGAAAATAATATTAAATAAATAAATATTCAGCTGTAAAAAAATATTAGGAATTTTATCATTGAAATGGATGGCATTTAGGACGAACTGTTTTTGAAGTTTAACTTTATTTATCAAACTGAAAATAAAAACGAAATTTAATACCTTGAAATCAATAAAAAAAAACAAAAAAACAACTTTCAAACCAAAAACAAATAATGGAAATAACTATTAAATTACAGGAATTATGAACTCACGAATATGTTAGAAAATTTCATAGGTAAGCATGCGATACCACCTGTGATGAAACATATTACCAGCGGGCCTATTGTGTATCTCTAGTTGCCTTCTGGACTGGGTGTCTATCATCAAAAACATAGATATACTATCGAATTCCGATGTCCTAAGGATATTTTCGCACTTGAAGTGACGACACAGATTGTTAATAGTTCAATACCCACTAAAGGCAATTTTGAAATTTCAGTTTTTAGCTATGTTTTTGATGATAGGCACCTCGTGCAGTTGGCAACTAAAGATACACAATAGGGGGGCAGGCCAAGTTTAAGAGGAGGCCTTCCTTTTTCAACAGTTTTTGAACCTACCACAGACGAAATTAATATGAAACTTATACATATGTTTTTTCAAACCTTTATCTTTACGTTGTAAGTAGCGTTACCTAATTTGAAAACTTTCGCTCGAAGGGATTTTATTTTTTGAAAATAGTCTCTTTTTGAGTGTTTTTTTGGTTTTGTGTTTAATCCATTTGATTTTTATGTGTCATATTTTACTATCAATACGAAAATCTTGTTTATTAACCATTGTAAGTTAATGTAATTTTAGTCGATTTTAATCTTAAAATTAGACTCGTTTTGAATCGTTTCGCGCGCAATTTGGCGCACGCGACTTTCAACTTTATGAAAGTTAGCCTACGGACGCACAAAGGTCCAAGTAAGAGACTAGGTGCGGAAACCGAGCCGACCAAGAAGAAGAAGTTAGTCTACGGGTTATAAAAAAGCCGCTGTACGCCTAATGAAGGCCTCGTCTTAAGAGGCTATGCGAATTTTATTTTTGTCACTGTCACTCCAAGCGAAAAACCGCGCAGTGCGAGAGGGGCGGATTCAGGGCAAAAGGGAAAAAAGTTGGTTTTATATTTTTATTAAAAAAACTAAAATAGCTACCAAAATTTTAAATATCAAATCTCTAGATATTGTTAATACACACCTAATAAAATATTTTTAAGTTCTGTATATGGTTCCTATTCGTCAAACGAGGAGAAAAAGTGTGTTTGAAGACCTCATTTCAAGAATTATTATTTCTATCGAGGAAAATTTATCCAAACATGTTTTCCAATTTCAAAACCCTAGATTATATAGTCAAAATGCATATTTATTTATTTATGCAATTTATTAAAATTTTCCGTGTATTTCATGAAATACACAGAAAAGAAACACCCGTATTTTTTTCGCATATCACCTTAAACACAACGGACTTGCCCGCAGTGCCCGCAGCGTCTATCCATGAACGTGTAAGAAGCCATACAATTAGCTATACCTACACAATGCTATATTGTACTAAAGTGAGCAGTCATGACTGTTCTGGTTCTGTTAGTAATCTCGTTTCGTTATTGTGTCAAATACACGATGGAGTTATGGAATGTTGACCTTTTCTTTAGATACCTGTGTAGACACATATATATTGTACATTGTATAATAGTACATTGTTCACCGAGGGAAGAAAGGGGACGATTACCAACGAGGGTGTAGTATGAGGCCCGAGACGAAGCCAAGGGCCTCAATACACACGAGTTGGGAATCGCACTTTCTCCCGAGTGATACATAGTGCTATAGTCCACGCCTACGAGAAAAATAAAAGACAAACTATGTTTAGAACTGTAGAGCTCTATGGCCTTAAGACCCTGCCATTCCAAAATGAGCATTTTGTTTAATTAATATTGTCAGTTCAATATCTCATTCAAATACAAGTTAAATATATGTTACAATAGAGGATAAACTCTAGACACAAGTTGATCTAAAAACGTAATTGAGTTAACTTCACTCGATAGAAAAAAATCACAAAGTAAGCTCGTCAAATTGCGAATAAATGTGTTTATAGCAAAGGCGTTCAACGGAGAGAATTAAAGCTTTTCCTGAATTTTCTTTACAGATAACTAAAGACACTTATAGACCCATTTTTATTTATTTCTCAATACTTTTTCAGAAATTCCAGAAAAACCTCGCAAATTCACTGATTATGCGTGCTCGCAGCGCACGAAGTGAGCGTTCTAATGTAGACTTTCTGACAATATCATTGAGTTCAAAATTACTTAATACGATTATTGTGTTGGATGCGTAGGGCCTTAAGCCATAGAGACATTCTCCATATACTTCACTTCGATGTCGTGTAGGGATTGACTTACAAAGATAAAATACCTTTTAGCATTCTTGTTTATTTTCCAAAATCCAAGTCAAAGTCAAAGTGAAGTATATGAAGAATGTCTCTATGGCTTAAGGCCATAGAGCACTACAAGATCGTTTGTTTTTATCCACATAAAATATATTATTTTGTTATGCCCGACCGGTTTCGCTGTTCAAAGCAAAAGAAAATTTCTTTAAATTCCGGCGGCGGAAAATCATCATCAAATCTTCACTGTCACTATAAGGCGCTATTTTAAGTACCTAATTTTACAAATTTAAAATTCAGATAAAACGAAAGCAATCTGCTTGTAATTTTTACTCGTCGATTTCTTTTGATAACATTAGTAGGTATGAATAACTTACATTCTAGAGCCTAGTTATAAACTTCAATTCACGCAAACAAAATGACAAAATTAAATTTTTCATCCATGATACGGAATCTAGGTACGCGAGTCTGACTCGCACTTGACCGGTTTTTTCTTCACACACTAAACGAGTTTATTGTACTTCCACACTTTGATGCTACGAGTAAACTCATCAAGTACAATGCAACTGTTGCCAAAGTGAGCTGGTTTTCGGCTAGGCGGTTATTTTATCCACACCTCTTATAGCCTATATTATAGGCCCTATAATAATATGTTGACCAGGGTCAGTACGATGAATATTGCATCCAAATCTGTTGAGTGGTTCCCGAGTGAAAACGGAACAGACAGAGACAAAAATGTTTGTTATATTCAATCAATCAGCCCACATCGACCCACTGTTGGACATAGATCTTAGATGCAAATCTAAGGTGAGACAGGAGGCTTATCAACAGAGATGTTTAGCGAAACAATGTTTTTTGTAGACGTTTTTAGGGTTCGGTAGTGCCTAAAAGGTACAAAACGAACGAATGGTGAGACTCCGTTGTCCGTTCATCCGTCCGTCCGTATGTCACAACCTCATAACTTTAGCACCGTTAAAGATGAAGACATGAAATTTGGCACAAAAATAGCTTTACACTTTGAAAAAAAAATGAAACATTTGAAATAGTTCAAAATATTTCCAAAACAAAAGTGAGAAAAATAAAAAATATTATCCTAAAATATTATATATATGGATATCAAATTGTAGATATTTAAAAGTTGATCGTAAAAATACATACTTTTACTATATTTATTGGCACTGGTTTCGAGAAATCTTTAAAAAACCACAAAAATATGTATGTCGCCCCTCCCCTTATCTCCGAAACTGGTAGACTGAAAAAATTATAAACTGACTGACCAATTACAGGAAAACTATAGCGATTTAAAAAAAGTTGAACACATATGAGAAATATAAAAAAGTAGTAAAGTTTTTTTTTTATATATAAAAATGCAATATGGTTATCAAGTTGTTAAAAAGCTGATTGTAAAAATATATAATTTGGCTATATTTAATTGCATCCATTTCGAGAAATACATGAAAAACAAAAATAAAATGTATATCCCCCCTTATCTCCAGAACTGGTGGACCGAAAAATATGAAAAAATCATGGTAATAGTGTTTAAGTAAAGATTACAGGAAAAAAATCGGTTGAGAAATTCACCAAAAAAAATCACTAAATTAAATTTATCATCCACAGAACGGAACCCTAGCTACGCGAGTCTGACTCGCACTTGGCCGGTTTTTGTATAGTGATTCACGCTGCAATAACGTTATTATTCGACATGTTTTAGGCAACTCACACAGCTCTCTGAAAATAGGATTCATTTCAATAATTTGTGTTATACATACATATACTCACGCCTGTCCCTGTCTACGATCCTGAAACACCTCTTTCGCATCTTCCAAGGGTTAAATCTGCTTTTGAGTTTACACTTTTAAATAGTTAAGTTACTGTTTACAAATTTGGATTGTAATTGTTTAATTAATTCTTTTAGCTTTTATTTCATGTTATTTTATTATGTTTTTTTATGATTAAAACTGTTTTGTAATATTCTGTTGTTTTATTTATTTTCCTGTTTATGTTCTAAGTTAATTACATTATGATTAAGTTTATAGATGAAACCGATAATATAAAGGACAAAATTATAATAAATCATGCGATGACTTATTATCATAACAAAATGCACAAATAGAATAATGAAATTAAAAACAAATGATTAAATCGAGTTATATTAATAATTTGTAACAATAAACTACTTTGTCCACTTGAGATTGCAAGTAGGGTTTGTCACTGCAAGAGAAAATAATTTGGCTAAGTGCGAATTGCACAAATGGTTCCGTAACATCACACAAAACGGGTACGAAACCTTAAAAACATGGTAAATTACAACAATATAGATGTCATAGCAACATTAAGGCGACACAACAAGCCGCTAAAACGGTAGTGCCCTACAAACAATTCACGGCTCCCGTTTAGTACGGAACCCTTATTTATTAACCGCTATATATTTTTTGTAATTTGTACGTAATCACCATATTTTATTATTATGTTTTGGTCCTCTTGTTTCGGAGATAAGACATGAAATGTTGAAAAAATTCTGCTTTTTCGTGGTTTTTTGTATGGGGAGTTACTAGGGTTTCAATTGTTTTGTATTTGCTATTATAGAGGTCATAGTAACACGTAATGTGTGGAAATTTCAACTGGCTACCTACAACGGCTGAAGCTGTTGACCCCTGTGACAGTCGGTCAGACAGATAGACGGACGGACAAACAGCGGAGGCTTAGTAAACGTGCATAGATCTTTTCTCCAGACTTGTTTTATTACTATCATAGATTCTTTTAAATTATTATTCAGTTATTTGAAAAAAATAGATAATTAGTACTTAAATAGTACTCTAACACCGTATTAGCACGATCTATCAAATGCCTACTACAAGAGGGATGTCTAAAAGTTGACACAAAAGACGATGCAAAGTGGTATTCACCCCTCATTATTATGTACGAGCAGTCAAAGGCCGGTGGCTCCTTTTGTGTCGAGAATCAAGTCAGCTCCTTTGACGTGTCGGCAGGTGTCAGTCGGGGGAATGACGCACTTTGCATCGTCTCCCCAAACGTAGTACCTACCAGTGTACTCCGTTTTGATATCGACTTCTATTTTATGTAGCGGTCAAATGAAAGAAAAAATGTAAGTATTGGTAGGTATATATTTGACGGTTAATGACTAATTAGGCCGACGGCGGGTGGCAGTACTGAGATGGACATTACAAATCGGACTTCAACCAGTTTCGCCTGGATAATGTTAATATTACCCAATAATAGATGTATAATGTCTGAAGTGTGATAGTGTTACGGTGAATTGCGGCCGTTCTCCAAAGCATTTCAATACACATTCGCAACCAAGTACAATAAATAACTATTTACAAAACTCAAAAAAACTTGCAGCAATACAGCGTTGGAATATACGTTAATATGCGCAATAACTAGGTAATCTGCATATTAATAGATGATACACCGTCAAATCGCGAAAGACACGGGAGAGAGACTTTTCTCAGCTCCCCCGTGCTCGCGCCTGTACCGCAATCACTTTTTTGTCACAAATTTACTATACTGCATCGGTACCGGTGCTGCGGGAAGTACAGCCCCTTCGCCCTTGCGTAACAAACCGTAGTGGCTGAGGCTGGTCGCTGGTTTCTTATACCGGGCCGGGGCTGATCTCCCTTCACGCTTCCGGTTTTTCATTTGCACTCTACGAGTAGTAACCACAAGCCTGCATGGATTCGAGGTGCGCTATTCGGTTTTTAAACAGTTTTAACCTAACAGTACCATTAAAAAAATGCAATGACTTCTAATGTTTTATTCAAGCAAAGAACCTATTTTATTCACTTATAAGAATGTTTGGCCATTAATCTGCAAATTACCTGAGAAGTCTGCAGATTCACTAGATAATGTAAGAACTTATATTTTTTTTTGCATTTTAACGAACTTAGCCAGTTAATCTGCAAATTACCAAGTTAATCTGCTCTCTAACTGATTTACGGACATTACCGGTGACATAATACAAGTAATAGACTATAATGCAAAAACAGCTCATTCAATGATATGAGTAAATTATTCGATTTGCCATAAACGTGAATTGAGCTGAAAAATAAAATAAAAAACTAAATTCACGGCTATGGTAAATCCATATGTTTTAAACGTACTATAATGTATTTTTATTTGTACATGCATGTTACGGGTAATTCTAGAATAACTGGTAATCCTAGGTTAAACCAGGTAAACCCAAGCTCCTTAGGTAAAGTCCAAAATTCAGCATTTATCCGGAGCCCGGATACATCCAGGTCTACCCAAACCTGGTTGGGGAGTGTTAGGAATTTAGGGATCCAGGTCGCCTCGCTCATCAACCGAATTTATTTAGGTAATAAATAGCAACCTAACACGCTCCTCCGTGCTTCGCTCGTTAATGTGCCAATTTTTGTCTCATTTAGATTTTCTATTTGCATATTAATCTAACATTACACAACAAGCGTTGTGAAAACCTAGGTTTACACGAGTAAGCTCCGTTTTCAGACTTCACCAAAAGAGCTTGGATAATTCAAAGTTTACCCATTCCTCCAAAATAAGCCGGAATATACAATGTTTTTAGCTGGGAGTTATTTTTTGGGCATTTTATATTACAATAAGATCTTATGATTTCGTTACAAATCTAAAGCCTATGGTGTCTCTGTACAACTTCTACTTGGAATCCTTGGATATAAAATTTGTTATTATCAGTGGTATCATGCTTTCTGTGACTTATATTTTTATAAATTATAATCCATCCGTCCATCAGCCTCGTGCATCCACTGCTAGACATTGGCATTTTCAATATTTCTCTACTCTTAGCAGTCCTACTGGAAGAAATGTCCATTCTCACACATGCTGCTGGGCAGGCGGGTTGATAAGCGCAGTGTCGAAACCACAGAATACAGTCGAAAACTCGAAACCTCGCACGAGTGACGCCGCTGCCCATCACCAGTCTGTTTCATATAAGGGCCGGCAATTTGGGGATGGATATGTCGTATGCAGATCGTAGTCGAAAATCTGTCACCGTAAATTTCCAAATTCCCTGGTCAGAAATATGATATGCCCAGGCAGATCATGATATTAAATGATGTGGTCACGACAGATATACCGCCATCAATCGGTCCCAGGCATGGTGGGTCAAATGGGAGCTGTCTTCTTACTCTCCCCCGAATAACTTCGGGGAGTTCGCGAGTAAAATGATGGTACCTCCACAGTCGAGCCCGGCATCAGCTCTACCACCTACAACTTCAAAACTTCATTTTCCACGAACCTGATTAAATGCTCTCATACAAACTTCAGGGAATATGCATTAGTTTTAGTAGTTGTTTCAAAATTCATGTTTGCAACAACCTTGTTTTATTAATTATTGTCTGTACCTTTAATTCTATTAAAAGTTATGAGCCTGCCTTTAATAAAAAAAAACTTTTTGTTGCTTATACAAGGGTGCGTTTTTAAGTTCGTGGAATGGGAGGTAAATGTAAATTCGCAAATATTTTTCATTTTCAATATATTCACCTGCTGGCCTAATACATTTTTCAGATCGTTCAATAAGCTTATGCTTACCAATGAAAAAAAAATATTAATTTTTGTCCTCCAAATATGCTGAAACTGCGTCTTTCACTTCTTCATCACATGAAAATTTCTTGCCACGAAGCTCTTTTTTCATATTTGGGAATAGATAATAAATCGCAGTGGCCAGAGGCCCTATTATGTATCTTTAGTTGCCATCTGGACAGGGGGTCTATCATCAAAAGCATAGATATATTATTGAATTCCGATTGTCTAAGGATATGTTCGCACTTGAAGTGACGACACAGATCGTAAATAGTTCTTTTGAAAGTTCCGTTTTTAGCTATGTTTTTGGCACCTAGTCCAGTTGGCAACTAAAGATACAGAATAGAGGCACAGGTCTGGACTATATGGTGGATGGTTAATTATTTCGAAGCCTGACTTGAGTAGGGCTAGGGTTGCCAGATGGTATCCTAAAGGAGGACATCTCCTCCTTTTACACAGCTTATACTCCCGTCCTCCCTCACCTATCAATTGTCCTCCTTTTTCAAATTTTGAACTTACCATACCGACACCACTTAGTTAGTCCACACAGCACGGTTCATTCTCCTATTTCTTTCGCGTACAGTTGCGGTATCGCTGTCACATTCATTTGATGTAGGTAATTGCGCTGCGCGCATGGTACTAAAGTAGCCGTCAATAGAAATTGTGGACTATGTAAACAAAGCGCCATGTTGTCTTTGTCTATGAATAGGTGAACTATCTAGAGATGGGTAAGTATGTAATTAAAATATGTTAGGTGCTTCATTAATTTTCTTTAATTGATTCATCGCTAAAATATTCTGATGAATAGCTAGTCAAATCGCCCACGTTAATTACAAATGGTTCCGTCACAGCGTCGTTGGCCGTATCTATTATCCCATCCAGTTCTTTAATTTTTTCTTCTACTTTTAGGACATGAGCTACACATTTTTAGTACGATAAAATCAGTAAGAGAAGCAAAGTCGTTAGAATACCGAAAACACAAAAGATTTTAGAGCAACGCTGGAAGATCACACATCTCTCGATAGAATCACACACACGTTTATGTCAAAGATTATGAAGTAACGCTGTCAAAAAAAAATGACGGAATAAAATAGCATCACGAATAAAATAAGTTTATATTCAAATAGATTCGTACATCACCAATTTTCAAAGACAATACAGATTCGATGAGAAAAAAATATGACAGCAATCTCGACGCAGTACAGAATTGACTATTGATTCTATGATTTTCCGTAATTAACTGGTGATTATTGAATATTTCATGATGAAATACAGTGAATGTCTGGTAAGACTTGATGCTTCATGATTTGGAATAATGTTCAGTGAGACTCCGTGACAGAACCTTGAGAAAAATTGAGAAAACGGTTTGTTTACATAGTCCACAATTTCTATTGACGGCGACTTTAGTTCTGATAAAATGTCTAACAAATAAAACCTAAAATATATTTGTTTCGTTTTATTTAAGTATAAAACCTAAAAAATATTTGTATCCTTGTATTTAAGTATGTCCTCCTTCCTTCCCTGAAGTCCTCCTTTTTTGCTTAGTAGCACTGATTTGTTCTCTTTTTAATTTTTCCATCTTGCAATCCTAAGTAGGGCAGCCAGGGCAACACGGCTCTTGTGAACAGACGCATCGTCTTACAAGAGCAAAACGCCTTTCGGCAATTTTCCTCGTCTTTGATTGCTTCCCTCAAACGCGTTGTAACGCCCTTGATTAATTTTATTTTATTTATTTATTTCCCAACTTACACCTACCATTACAGGAATGCAACCTAATGCGATAGGATGTGTTTGACTTATTTTATCTTACAAATCTACAAAATAACACTATTAACTACATATTCCATCAAACTTACTAAACCTACTTATCTTAACCTCTACTTATGTTTATAACACAGTGTATATAACGCTATTTTAGTGAATTCACTTAGAGCACAATTAAAAAAGTCTATGCGTTCCGCGATAGAATTGAGAATGGTAAACGAGCGCGTCAGCGGCGCCTCCGCCATCAGTGCGGTGCGTGCGCGTGGTACGAGCAGCAAGGGCGGCTGGCGGCGCCGACACATGTACCTGTCTGGTACACACAAATACACTTCTCCCATTAACACTGGATTGTGTATCTTCCCTATCAATATTTTAAACATGTATGTAACCAAAGTCAGCTAATGGATCAGCAGGTTCCTTTAAACAGTCGTCATGAGTTTTCCGGCCGACTGCGACACTTGAACTTCTAAGGCGGTGGTGTGCCTTTTTTATGACACTGCACAGTCTTGTTTAGACTCATGTTCATAATGGTGTAATGGTTAGGACATTTTTCCTTGCTTGATAAGGAATTTTATAACGGTGCGATGCTCAATTGCTCGAACGCTCTCTTCCCGACTAAGTTGCTTGGTTGATAGTTCAGAGACTAATGAGCCGATTGTAATAAAACTCGGTATTTATACTAATAGTGGATCACTCAACAAGTTGAGATACTAATGTGATGTGACCCCTCTCCAACTGCGCCATTCCGCGAACATAAAACTTTTGGATAAAATTTGTCAAAATGTTTTTATTATGGGTATGTGTAGAAGGTGCAAAAGCACTCTCAAAATGTCTTAGATATTAGATATTAACAGCTGCTAAATAAAAATATATTTACTCGATAAAAATATTAGGATTTATTAAAGAAAATATGATGAACGGCACTTTTAAATTGCCAAATTATGTGTTTTAAATTATGTATTGTCATAAGTGTTTTTGGATTTGAATCCATTCAGTAGTTTAAATTTTAAGCGAACATAGGTACATACAGACAAGATGATTTATACAAGGTCACATCAATTTATAAGGCCAAATTCATACAGAAGACTCGGTAAGTGCTCAGTTTCAAGGTTCGATTACCCTTTTTGTAAAACTCGTAAATTGAGTGGGTAAGTATTTTTGTCGTGTTTACAAACGCACGCCCAGCCCCGAGATAATCAAGAAGTTTTACCAATCCGTGATACTGATCACTTACCCAGCCTCCAGTATGAATTTGGTTGTATCAGTTAATGTCACCTTATAAACTTATAGACATAAGAACATGGAAAGAGTATAAAAAGATAAATACCATAATTCCTTGTTGTTTTTTTTTCAGGAGCACGAAGGAGGGAAGAGATGAAATAATGGAGACCTACAACCTTTACGCAATGCGTGGATAACTTTTTGAATATACTTAATTAGTGCCCATATAACGAATGATGTCCAGTCCTACGTCACAGCTAATCAAATTTAATTAAAACTACCACCCCTTTATTTACAATCTTGCATCACACGATTACATGGTAGCCATTGGTATCGATTCGGCATAACACGTCTTAACTTATTTGACAGGACTAACCTTATTTTAAGCGTCCTGTCTTTTTCTTTATTTATCGAAAAGACAAGGACAAAACGCGTAAATTAAGTTTAGTCCTGTCAAATAAGTTAAGATGATAAATAATTAACTTTTCAATGCATGTGCTCGTAAAGGCCCACTTTTTATGTATCAAAACCGAACAGAAAGTCGATTATTTTGCCCTAGGGCTTTATTATCATTTTTTTTTTTATTTGTTTGCAATGGTTGGCTAACCTGCAGCCTTTCCTGTATACCATAGATGTCATACTTTTTTTTCCACTGTTTAACGGCTCTGGATACAATCGTTTTGAGCCAATCATAATTGAAAGTTCACAAGATTATATTTGTTTTCATTTCCTCACACTATGCATTGAAAAACGTAGTATGATACACGGGCGTAAAAGCAATAAATTACTCGGTTACGTTTGCCCTAGTAGCATAAACTACTATTATAGTTCAGGGAAAATTTTATTTTCCTTATGTCCAAGAATGTTTTCCTAGATTGATCTATTCAACAACTCCTATATACTGCAAATGGGAGGGATTGGCAGCACAGCGCCCTGGGGCGCGGGCGCGTTCATAAACTAGGAGTCACGACACGGGTTCTATTGCCATCTCTATCGCACGCGTTGAAAATTGTATATGTTATCCTGCTGTCAGTGTTGGAACCTGACGAAAGTGTTAATTAATGAACGGGGGTCTGAATGGCGCGGGCATGTACAGAGACAAGTACGCGATATTGAGGAACAGCACAAAACTGGCTTCGACGCCAAACGCGACGAGTTGAAATCCCGACCACCTAAGGCCTTTGGTCCCAACGAGTTACACTAAAACCAGTCACAGTGTACCTCGTTGGGACAAAAAATAATAAAATTTCTCAACCAGTTACACTGTTACTCGATGGGACAACTTTTTACTTTTCGTCCCAACGAGTCAGACCCCCAAAACAAGAGTGTAACTCGTTGGGATTAAAATCTGTTACACGTTGACGGCTTTGTTCTTACCAACGAGTAACACTGTTACCTAAAGCAAGTATGAAATAACGATCTAAGCCGTAGTAATATTTTATTAACCCACCCAGCGCGATAACAACGCATATTCCACCAATCAGGGTGCGTAGTTCGTTGGGACCAAAGGGGGCTATTCATTTTAATTATGTGGACGGTAAACCCACGTGCGCTCAGTGTGCCGGTGATTTACTAGATCGGCTACATTAGCTATCTTCGGGCTTATCAGCGCCGTACTGACTAAGAGTCGAAGTGGTCGCCATGACCGAAAATGGTCGGAGGGAATCATCATCATATCACATCTTAAATAGCAAATTGTTACTATTATATTACATTATAACACCGCTAAAGAACCAATCACAAGCAATAGCGGTCTGTCTTAAGTTCTCGCTTCTGATTGGTCTCAGGCATCTACATACTAATTTCATCATGACGAGTATCCTGACAGTATCATGACGTGTTCTTTATCTCATCTTTCGGGAAATTGTTTTTGATGGTCGTAGATAAAGTATTGTGTGCAACTGAACATAACTATGCCTTTGGGACATAATTAGACATTGGGACACTCGTGCAAACCTATTACGAAACTGACTTCCAATCAAAAAGACCATTGTCCAGGAAAACGAGACCAACAGAAAAATACCACATGCGCCTACAGGTATCATACGACTAGCCAGTAATAGCTACCCCAGGAGTAATGAAGACACCTTTAGAAGAGAAGACATCAGAAGGGATGACCGCGTTGGCAGTGTGGTTAGCTGGTTGTTTAGATAGATAACAGCCTCTAACGACACTGCTCCTGCGTGCTCCCGAATCCAACGGGTTCAGCGTCAAGAGAAGCAAGAACAAAACGCAGCCAACTATTTGAAGCCTTCTAGTATTGCTTTTACGAATCTGCACGTGTTAACAATAAAAATGTTTACAACAATAAACTACCCCAGCATAGTATGTGATATGAATGTAGACACAGGGGACAAATCACCAAGATTTTTCCACGTACATACTACATAGGGCCATAACTACTAACCTCCATACTAATGGAGTTTCTTTATTCTTTATTGTACACACACGGAAATATAAACATAAACAAAATTACAGTGAAAAAATATGCACATTGGCGAGCTTATCTCTAAACAGAGATTTCTGACAGCATCGGAAAATTACGAAGGTTTTTAAGATATTTTTCAAACTTTCAGGCGGGTAACGAAAAAAAATTTAAAAATAACTACTCTTTCGGCACTTATTTTTTATTATTCTGATCTGATCTGATATGAACTAAATTAAAGGTTTATTTAATTCATAAATTAAATAAACCTTTAATTTAGTTCATGTACATTTATTATTTTATTACATATATTTTCTTTATTAGATTAAATTTGGCGTGTAAAAAATGTATATATCTATACCTGCTTTGCAAAATAAACTATTTGAATTTGAATTTGAGTAACCATTTATAAAAAAAAAATACATGCCCTGAATTCCCATAATCTAGAAAACCTTTTCTATTTTGTAATTTTTGAATTATTGAATGAATGAATTAATTAATGAATAAACACTTTATTGCACACAAATAAGAAGACAAGATACACACAAAGAACAGATAGAAGGCAAGGGTGGACTTATTCCTATAAGAAATTTCTTCCAGTCAACCTTGGGAAAACATAAAAACATTTTATCTTGGAAATTTAACTAAATCAGTGCATAACATTATTTAAAAGTTATTTTAAACATATAACCTAAACATAAAAATATACTACATACATAAATACACAGATACATATTATACAGGGTGTAATCGTTAAGTGTGACCAGGCGATTATTCCGTAACTATTACAAATATCAAAAAATGTTAAACTGATATCGAAAGTACGTTACCTAATCAGTAAAATGACATTAATAACTTTCTGAAAATCAAACGAGAAGTATACAAAATTTTGACATTAAACATTCCCATACATTTAGTATTAATGCGATATTGAAACAAGGTTTATTACTAATTTGAAGTGGTAACATAATTAATCTACACGTGTATCTACTTGAAAATCATTATTATCATATCATACTTAATCATAAAATGAGATTAAGATAAAATGAGTACTAGGCCACTTAAAATAAGGAAACTAAAACCTTTCTACTAATCTCATACTAAATATATGGGAATGTTTAATGTCAAAATTTTGGATACTACTCGTTTGATTTTCGAAAAGTTATTGATGTCGTTTTACTGATTACGTAACGTACTTTCGATATCAGTTTAAAATTTTTTGATATCTGTAATAGTTACGGAATAATCGCCTGGTCACACTTAACGATTACTCCCTGTATACAGACAAACAGTAGCTTAGTCAGTAGTTAGTCATTCAGAGAGAGGAGACGTGTTTTACTTGAAAAAAATGTATAATTTTCGACCCTTAGTGATAGGCATTATTTGTTGGAAATGATCTCTATTAAAGAATAGGTCGAATTTCCAAACATTCTGTATTTTATGTGTCCATATTTTTTATGCTAAGCGGCTCTACTAGCATAGTGGTGATACCTATTTGTACATTTCAAAACTAATACAAAATGGCCGACCTACTCGTATACCTACTGTATCTCTGACCTTTTATTACCTAGCCAATACCCCAATTAGACCTGTCTAATGTATGACTTTAAAAATGTTCCGCAGCACGCCAACAGCCGCTGCCAGCCGCCATGGGCCTCCTGCCAGCACGTGGCTGCGCGACGCGCGATGCACGTGCATTTGACATTGCACTCGCATCAGGATATCCTCATTACAATTACTACTTTGTCCCGACTTAGTGGTATTTTCGATCGATTTATTTATTGCATTTACTTTGTTGCCGCTCGTCTATTTTTGTTTGATAGAAATTTGGAACGTTACATGCAGTTTCTGTTTTATCGATGTAGGTATTTGTAATTATTTGTAAATTAGTATCGCGTCCGTGACTCTGATGTATGTAATTTACGAGTATGTCTATGGAATATGTAACCGTAAGTTATACATAAATATAAATAAACATTCTTTGTACAGTGGAGACCACATCAAGCTATACACTTACAATACGACATTAGCTCCTACAGAAAAGAATATAAGATAGGTACAAAGTCCAATGTGTCTTACTTGATGCGGTCTCCACTGTACGTTATTTAAACAAATACGTTATGTTATGATATGTTAATGTCTGACTTTAGTGTTTAACTACCTAAACATAAGAGCAGTTTTTTGTTACAAGTACCTAATATCTAATTCCTAATTATTGATTACTTGTTTCAATTAATTATTAATATATCTTATAAAAATAAAATATGTATTTCTAATTATACTCAAAATTTAATTACAAGCGGCCCCACAATGTAAACACACACCTTTACACTCTCATGCATCACAATCACACACTACATTCACATACACATACCCCCTAGTAGATTTTACAATACTGATCCCTTGGTCGTAGGGCTAAAGAATCTCAATCACACAAACATACACCACCCATCATATTTTGTAAAACTAATCGTAAGTTCACTATGAAAGTAGAAGAGAGTCTTCTACAACAGGTATTCTTTTACTTAAGGCGCTTGATCCTTCAAATACAGCCAGATGTGTACTTTCTAAAGCCTACTCCTCGTTTACGGCTGAACCAAATGGCTTGAAAAAAATATATATGAAATAATAACTCTTTAAAAATATTTGCAACAAATTTTGGTTTCGTACGATCAAAACTTCTATATTAAAAAAAATAACAACTGTATGATGTTTTTTTGGCTTAAATTCCCTACTCCTCCTAATCTGCTATGACGTTTGGAAATATTTACACGCCAAAAAATTAAGAATCTGTTGAACTTTAAATGCAACATATCTCAAGTATATCCAGTAACTTTTTCTATTAAAAATATCGAAATATGTAAGATTTCAAGGTCAAAGGCTAAGAGGTGCTCTGCGCGGGCGCAGGCATCAGTCATGCAGTGGCGTTCAGACGGGGAGGCTGTGTCACTCGTTGCCACGTACCGCACCGTGGCGTCTGATGACATGTTTGCGAAAATATTTATAAGGATTTTTATTTGCAGCGCCTGTAACTCCCCGGAGGTGAGGCCGATTGCTCAAGGCCGTTGGCGTGGGTAATCACCTTAAAGGGGCATATCGTCAATATCGACACTTTTTGAAGTTATTTATCTGCTGTTCAAACCAAGTCCTAAGTTAAATAAATATTAGTATAACAATTTTGGGACTTTCTTCTAGATTTTGGTCTATCATAAACGCGATTGGAGAAATTTCACTCGACAGAAATAATTATTGAAATGAGGTCTAAATTTACACTTTTTTTTTGATATTCTGACAAATTGGGGCAGTACATATATACACTTCAAAAATATTTATTGAGATGGGTTTTGACAATATCTAAATTACTGGAAATGGAAATTTTCATAGCAAATTTTTTCATAGCTAGTTAATTTTTTGTTAGTTTAAAACCGATATTGTGTCAATTTTCCCCGATTCCATCCCTCTCGCACTGCGGATCTTTCCGCTTGGAGTAACGGGGACCTTAGCACGGACGATATATCACCTTAAGGGTAATTTCTCCAGATTTGTAAGAATATATTAAGAAATAATTACAACGGCCATAATACAACTATTAGCTAAGAAAACTTATTGTTTAAAGTTTGCTGTATTAAACATATTTTTAATGATATGTGATATGATAATGATAATTTAATTATACCAACCGTAAAATCTAATTGTTTTGAAGCTACCATAATATCATTAAAAATATGTTTATGCAAACTTTTAACAATAAGTTGTCTTGGCTAAAAGTTGTATTTTGGACGTTATAATTATTTCTTAATATTTTGTAAAAGCTACGGAGAATCAACCCTTAAAAGAAGACTCCAACCACCAATCATTGATTATTTTTATCGCAATAAATAATTTGTATTTGTATTTGTAATTATTTGAAACCCTAAAACCAAAATTTTAAGACGAATTCAACAAATATTTCGAGTTGATACACTTATGTTTTAGACGACTGAATAGATTTACAAGATGATTGCTTTACACAGGGCCGTCATTCATAGGCCCCGGACAGAGTTTGGGGCTATTTTAGAAAGTAAAAAAATTGTGAATGAAACCATCAGTCGATATTTATGGGCGATGGCGTGTTTGTTTGTTATTTTTCATTAAAACATAAATCCTAAGCTATGTATAAATTCAAAATACTGAGGCAACCGATGAGGCTATTTTATATTATCTTTGTACTCGTATTTGTGGATATTGTTTTTTTTAATGAGTTTGAAAACAGACAAAATTAATTAATTGGTATAAATCTAGGGAAATCATCATCTAAATAAATTCGTCGCCATTTTGAGGCCTACATCAAACCTGGGGTGGGCTTGAGCTTATGGAAAATACCGAACTGGATTTACGTTATTAATAGTTTATTTTTTTCCTTTAAAACCCTAACCTAGCCAGACTTATGATTAATTAAATATTTATCCTTAAAACTCCTGTTGTTGCAAGAAAAGATCTATTCAAGATCATAAAATAAATTTTATGCTTACAAAAAAAACTGAAGATTTTGCCTAAATTACTTAAATTACAGGTTAACGAATTTTTTATATTTTTGAACACGAAAATTAAATCTATAGAAAAATAGAAATTACCAGAAATTATACTATGGAAGAATGTTTTTCTTGTTATTAAAAGAAGGTAGTAGTTTTTCAGTGAGGCGCTTTGTAAATGCTCGTAAATTTCTCCGGACTGGGAGTGAATTACTACACAGGATGTTAAGGCCCTACGTATCCAACACAATAATCGTATTAAGTAATTTTGAACTCGATGATATTGTCAGAAAGTCTACATTAGAACGCTCGCTTCGCATAATCGGTGAATTTGCGAGATTTTTCTGGAATTTCTGAAAAAGTATTGAGAAATAAATAAAAATGGGTCGATAAGTGTATTTAGTTATCTGTAAAGAAAATTCAGGAAAAGTTTTAATTCTCTCCGTTGAACACCTTTGCTATAAACACATTTATTCGCAATTTGACGAGCTTATTTTGTGATTTTTTTCTATTGAGTGAAGTTAACTCAATTACGTTTTTAGATCAACTTGTGTTTAGGGTATATCCTCTTTTGTAACATATATTTAACTTGTATTTGAAGGAGATATCAAACTGACAATATTGATTAAACAAAATGCTCATTTTGGAATGGCAGGGCCTTAAGATGAAGATGCGGAAGCCGGAAACTGGCGATAGTACTCGTCCATATGAACAACTTTTCGTGAAACGAAATTGAGATATCGAGAAAAAAAAGCAATTTTCTCACTCATTTTGTTCGGGTAGCTATGTAACTATTCTATGGAACAGCTGATTTATTTTTCGCGATCCGAGAGTTGGCTACATAGTAAAAGTTGTTCGTATGGACGAGTACTATCTCCAGTTTCCGGCTTCCGCAACTTCATCTTAACACCCAGTAAATGGGGAGTCGACAAAAATTGTTATTGATCCATGATAATTATCACTTACCAAACCTCAAGTATGAATTTGGACGATGATGAAAAAGTCATCTTGTAGACTAGGAGCGTACAATCGGTAACCCTACGTGTTGAGTAACAAGATGGGAACAATTTGTAGTTGTGTAAAAAAAAACCAAGTAGGTACATTAAATAAACAGGGTTGGCCGGGCGTAACGTAAAGCATTTTATTTTTGCTGACTATACACAATGCTCCAGGTTGCGCGCAGCCAACTCTTTTATTTTGATGTAGATTTTGTTTCTACACAACTACGAATTGCTCACATCTTGCAGAAAATTGTGCTGAATCGATTTTTTCAAACAAATCGATTTCTAATAAAATCAGGCTGACTCACGTAAGTACCAACCTTATTTTTTAAGCACCTTTTGATACGCTCTATCAAACGTAGTAGCTACTTTTTACCAATAGACGTGATTTTTCATCAGAAAAACCTAACTGACTATTCAAAATGCTCCTGGTGTCGCCAAACAACCCTGTGCTCACATCCTTTTGTTAAAATCATAAACCAACTTCACGCCTGTGCGAGATTTTTCCTAACGTTCATATCTGACAACTTCACTTGGTTATGTTCAAGCAGCAATCCATCCGAATACAAATCCATAAACACTTCTGCCAAAACCTAAATTCCGACGTTTTCTTACTTGACTAACCAAACTGCGCTCGAAAACGCACTGCTACAAAAAGCGGTTATTTCTGAAAATTAAGCTGCGTTTATAAACGCAACGTTACACTATATATAGTACGCGACATGACCTTCCTAAATCAAGCCTTTTATCAAGAGTAAAACGGGACCTAAACATGTATCTCTTTTTATGCCGATATTTACGATTCTACAATCGTTAAAATAAGCATACATATCCTTTATTAAATTTAAAAAAATATGCCTTTCATTTGACCTTCAGTGACGCCATCACCAACATTTCCAAAAATTCTTGACGTCACTTCCTGTAAATACTAAAATCCTTATGGAATCGGCTTAAAAGCACGAAAAAATGTACATAATGTCGAAATTACATTTTTAAATTGATCTATATATAACAAAAAAGCAGACAAAATATCACATTTTAAGTTTAAAAAAACCGGCCAAGTGCGAGTTAGACTCGCGTACCTAGGGTTCCGTATTATGGATGATAAATTTAATTTTGTCATTATTTTTTCGTGAATTTCTCAACCCCTTTAATTTTCCTGTAATCTTTACGTTAACACATATTACCATGATGTTTTTCATATTTTTACATTCTACATTGACGGAACTGAATCCAATGCAAAACTGATGTTTAACATTGTGGAGCCCCTTAAGGACTCTGCCCCAGATGTAATACTGTTACTTATCTATACTGTGGCCTTACTGAGTACTGCATGCACACGATCGTGCACCAGTTTTACGGGCGACGATAAACTGGGTGGGTGTGTCGCTTCTTTACGGAGTAATAGTTTATATTCTTTGACCAAAGTCTGCAGCATTTCGGTACCTGAGCTTTGTTACGGCGGGCGGGGCCTGCCCTCCCTCTGCACCTTCGGCTTTTTATATACACTCTAGGGGTAGTAGCCACAAGACTGTATAGAGTCGGGATGTGCTGGGTCGACTGTTCCCACTAGTTCGGTTAACAGAACTACTGGGAACAAAGGGGTTTTTGGACAGTTTGTAAAGGAGTCGGTTTTTAAACCATTGCAACCTACAAAATGGCCGCCGGGTGGGTGCTGGCAGTCGTTGCGTTCCATTTCACGTATTTTTTTTTGTATTCTACCTTTGGCAGCCCGTAGTTTGAAGGAATTGCGTTTCATTTCGCGTAAACCTTTAAGTTTTAATTTTAATCGTAATTAAATAAAACAGCGTCTCCTGAAAAAAAAAAGTTAGAAGCAACCCCTCCCCATTTACAGAATAATCAAAATCCTGTGTACGATATCTATACCCAACCCGAGATTTGAAAATGATAACAAGTAAACATAGGTTTATTAATGTATTTTTGGTGTATGTTTTCCATATGAACAGATAACTCCTGTCAATCTACACGCAGGTTCATTGAACTGAGGAGTTTACAAGGACAAAAAACCTTCGTTCTAAGTCAGAATATTTACATATCACGTTTTGAATTGCAGTTTTACACACACTGAACAGCTGGTAAACATTGATTCAGGCATCGACAGAGGTAGCGGTTTGTAACTCACAAGTTTACTTTACAATTTTACATTTAACTTTTTTAACCTCTACATTCGAGGTATTTGTTCGAATCGCCATCAAGCAAAGATATGAAGCTTTATCACGACGAAAATAATGTTAAATTTTGATTGAACTAACTACAGGTTTTAGATTACAACGTAAAACTACTTTGAGACCTAAGAGAATATAAATACATTTAATTCTAAATTACAGATACTATTCTGTCCCATAAAGTCCGTTTGTCTATGGTTGTATCCAGTGGCGTGCGGTCCATACAGACAAAAAGACACTGTCTACCCTGACAAATACGCATCATTTACGCATTTTTACGCATATCGTAACGAATTTTCTGCTAAAATGTAGCGACACCGACCGCCATCTATTGTCATTAGCGGGAACTGTGAGTCTCAGTTCCGAGTCGCTCGCTCATTCGATGCCAAAAGACATCGCGGAATAGTGTCTGTCGGTGTCTATGTGTGGGTTATATTCTAACAGTCTATGTTTGTGTGCGTTACTGTAAATACATGGCACACAATGCAAAAGTTTGTGCTTGTATGCGTGCGAAATGTAGGCGACGACTGTGCAAAAAGCCGACGGCTTTTTACGATATTCACTGAAAATGCCACCTTCGGATTTTCGGCTTGGCGGGCGTCATCTATTATTGTTTGATGACAAGCAGGAAAAAAAAATGGCTAGTGCCAGTGTTTACTGTGAAAGTTATTCAATGTGACAACATGTTTTACAATGTGTGTGTACAAAAGTTAAGAAATGGTGCATTTTTGAAACTGTTTTGATGATAAAAACAAATAATGGCGAAACGATATTTTAGATGGCAAATCGCAAACAGTAACTTGATTATTTGGTAAGTTTTTACCAAGTTTTTTAGGCTTTTAAATTTTCATGTCTATCCTGTCTAAAAACTCTGTGCACGCCACTGGTTGTATCAGTGCGTATACACGCACGTTTTAATTGTGTGCGTAATCTCGGGAGCACGCCAAAACGCGCGTACAAAACACACACAAAACGCGCTTATCTGTACAAGTGTACACGTCACTACTACAACCATAGCCAAACGGACGAATGTTCGGACGAATATCAAAATGAGCGTTTTTTTTTCTTAGTTCTGATCTTTCCTCCAGATGTCGCTGTCCATGTCACAATAGATAAAATGTCAAAGTGGTTTTTCGTTTGTTTGGAATCGGTGCAAATTTTGTCTTTGATTCTGTTGCTAAAGAATACGACAGTGCCATCTAGGAATCATAATCAACACTAAATTTGACATAAGGAAAAACGCTCATTATGATGGCGACCAAGCTATATAAGTGAAGAAGTTGGACACTATTGCATTTCGCTTTACTCACATAGCTTTGTGCCCTTCATGCCGAGAGCCCCGCAACAGTGTACAGACAGCAAAGGAGATAAGGAACCAGGCCCAGCGCAAACACTTTGATCCTAAGACCCACAGGTGAGTGATTGATGATATTAAAATACTTCATAAATTGTGCATGTGTGTATGTATTGACCAAGTATTTCACATCTTATCTATCGCTCACCTGTGGGTCTTAGGATCAAAGTGTTTGCACTGAGCCTGGTTACTTAACTCTTTTGCTGTCTGTACGTGGCCAGAACATTCGTCGAATCCCGGTAGTGTAGCCGTAGGATGAGATAGAATATCTGTAGCTAATCTCAATGTTTGATGGCGATCAGGACTAAACAACTCGGAACAACACCAATACTAATCAAACACTTTAGATCAAACTATCTTTACAAACATCGCATTGACACGTAATTTTAAAAAGTGACCGAATCCTTTTTATTTTGTTCTGAAGGAAGCAACGGCTAGGATGCGAGCAGCAAACTAAAAAACGTATAATGTTGTCTTATTTCGAACATTCTGAGGTTATCCCAGAATAAGTTCGAAACACAATACTCAATACATTCTTTTACCATGTATTTATTCGGGCAAACTACAAATCTGTCTCACATATTGAGCATAAGTAAGGTGTCATTATAATGAGCTATTGTTATAAAAATAGGGATGTTTTTTTATCCATTAAATAACTCCACTGTAAGAAAACGGGATGTGAACATAAAAGTATATAAATTATAGAGAAGTTACACATATTTAAAAAAAAAACACATTTAAAATGTCGACCTGTGATGCATAACAGTTCCGCACGTCAATCCAACAGTGTGACACGCACGTGCTTGTGATACATGTTGAGTGCGTAACTCACGCATCAATGAGGGGTTTTCAAGTCAAATTAAAAAAGAAAAAGTAGTACCGAACGACTCAATAGATGGTGCAGCCTGTACTAAAAGTGTCAATAAATGTGTTTCTGGCAACACTAGATTCCTGTATTATTGCTAAGATCTATTGTTCTTTCCATAGTGAATTCTTAGGGAAACTGGGTATTCCTATATTTTTACAATTAGCCACAACGCATGGGCTGACCATGTTGAAAGTTGAATGAAACACCAAGTAGAAAACAACACCATATATACACAACAAAATAAGAATATTTTTGTGAAGGGTGTTGGTGGATTTGACACTTGACTTGAAATTTTTTAGCCCACAAAATATTGCTGCCCACAGATTAAAAAATAACCTTTGATTTTTGACACTTGAAAGCAGGGTAACGCCATCTATGTTTACCTCTGAAAGCTTGATCAAGGTCAGTCTGGAAAACCGCTCATTGGAAGGCATTATGCGTGACCCAATACTGGTTATTTAATTAATTGAATTGAAATAAATTCTGAATTGTAGTTTTCTTATTCGTCATGGACTTCACTTAAAAGTTGGACTCACATTAATTTCACCTTAATTTAAGTAGTTTTTTGCTAGTCGCATCGAACCGTTTACAGTTTAATCTCAAAGAGACCACATTGATATATGTATGATATAAGATTATATAGAACAGCATATCCCAAAAACACGAAACATGGATTGCTTACATTCGCTGACAGCTCTAAAAGTTCGTACGAAAATTGATTATTTTTACAAATTCGATTACAGTCACCTACAATAACAATTGGACTTTCTCAATAAGTACCTATATTCAGTTATTTAAGAATTTTGAATTTCAATAACAAGTTTCATTGAAAAAGTGCAGGCACAAAACTATCTTGCGTAGGTCGGTGCAACATTCATTCTATTAATGTTAGTCTCCCTAAGCGCATGCGATTCGTATTGATTTAAAAACATACAAATAATAAATTACTAGCTCATTTAAAATATAATACATACTCATACGATCAGTAAAAATTCTAACACTATTGTAATTTGTATAAAAATGTAACAAAAACTCAAGAGCAGGTACGGCGTCCGTAAGAGAAATTAAGCGTATTTCGGATCAGTGTCATAACTCTAGCATGTATATCGATACAAATATTCTATCTATCTTATACGAAGTCGGTTTGGCTATGGTTGTAGCGGTGCGTGCACCGCACTGTTTCTAGTGTGCGTAACCTCGGGAACGCTACAAAACGCGCAACACACACAAAAAGCCCTATCTGTACACATCACTACTACAACCATAACCAAACTGACTTCGTGAGATAGACTATCTTTATCAAGAATCAATGTGAATCACATTGCTCTTGTTCTAATCTCGATATTTCGACAGTGAATTTTCGGTTCATCCTTTTGCATACCTACTGTACTTTTTTCAATTACTAAATCCGATATCACTAACCCTGCGGTCCGAAATAGAATTACAATGGATCATAAGCCATTCATTTCATACTTTCGTAATCGATTTTAGCGATATAATTCTATTTCGGAACGCAGGGTAAGACAGCACTTCAAATTCAGCGACGCCACAGACCACTTAGTAATTAGACATCTTGTCAACCACGGAAAAATGAGATTTTTTTTCCGCCACTGCCGAAGTGTTGCGGGGTAATGCGGGGAGGGTACTAAGTAAGGCAATAGAGATGGGATAGTATGGAATGACATTTGTAAATCAGTGAAATTGCACTGATGAGTTTGGCGAAAAAGGTTTGCCCTCCTTACGACTTCCAAGTGGTCTGTGAGCGACGCTAACCCTTGTTGTGTCACTCTTTTTTTGAACTAACTTTACGTGACATTTCGAAATTGCTCATGCACTCGTGTAGATGTCGCCGGCACTTCGTACAATTGGGCATATCAGCAATTACCTAGGCATATCATAAATTCTGTTAAACTACAGGAGTCTCCGCTCCCTTCGCCCAGCCTCCCAAATTTATTTACATGGAAACCTAACACGCTCCTATCGCTCCTCTACGCGCCTATTTTTGAATTTTTTCATGATATGCTACGATATGCCCACGACATAGATAAAACACAAGTTAATTAAGACTGCGATCATACAAGTTAAGGCTGTGATCAGACAACTTAAACGCCATTAATGTAATTAAACAATCTATCTCTCACCCACACATAATGAAGCCATTTATTATTTTAAAGAAACAATTGACCCAGTGCTGTTAGTAATTTTACTTTATGTAACTTATTTTTTGTCATTAATATGTATGTTAACCAATTTACTACTTTTACCTCGGGCGAACAGAAGTTGATTTCACTTGTAATACATATTTAGTAAATAAATATACATGGTATTTGTGGACCGGGTGTTCTTGAAGCTACTAAAGATAGCCGTCCCAACAAAGTAGATTGGTTCAATTATATTGTGAGATACGGTTGCTTGCAGTGGCCGCCCGGGACTACATGTACTATAATATAAATGAACAAAATGGTAATACTAGACATCGCTACTTATAATTGTTTTAAGTTAGAGCACTTTTAGCACTATGACAAAGGTTAAACCGTCCCAAATTAATGACGTAATCATATAGCACAAAATAACCACTTACAGAAGGTTCACTCCGCATAACAAGCGAAAACAGTCGTACGCACACATAGATGCGTACGTACGACGATCTCGGAGATAGTCGGGTCAATGCCAATACGAAATTATGCCGAGATCATCATACGCACGCGTCTATGCGTGTGCTTCTGTTTTCGCTCCGTCGTCGAGTCGGCCTTCTGGTGGTGTCTATTTTGTGCATATAGTATAGTTCAGGAAATATAATTTGAGCTGATGAATAGGACGGCTTATCATTTTGTTATAATAAACACCTGTTTATACAAAAAATGTAAATGGAGGTAACACCATCTTACTTGGAGATCCCCTCGAAGTAATTCGGGGGAGAGTAAGAGGACAGCTCACAAGCAAAAACCAGGAGGCCCACCATGCCTGGGACCGATGGATGGCGGTATATCCATCCCTAATAGCCGGGTCTTATACGGGCAGCAGCGTCACTGGTGCGAGGGTTCCGGCACCGCACTCACCAACCCGCCTGCCCAGCGTGTGTGAGTATGGGCATTTCTTCCAGGATAACCGCCGGGAAAGGCAAAGTCCTGGAAAGGCTTATGTCCAGCAGTTGACGAACTAGGCTGATGGATGATGATGGATGGATGATGAATAATGATGGCGCTTTTCTTACGATTCTCTTAGTTACTTCTAAAGAATTAGAAGTCTCAACATTTGTTGTTCACAGTTTATAGAGAGCCGTGAGCGTGAGTCGTGACTTACCGGTATGTGCCTTTATTGTTCAATTGTTATCCAAAGTTAAAACGAATTGGCTCAAATCATATTTCCTAAACTATAACATTTCGGAACGTAAGGAATGGTTGCGTGTTTTAAATCTTTAAAAGTCGTGTTGGCGAAGTTGCAAAGCTGTTAAAAAAAACATTAACTGAATCCTGTTAAACTGAATATATCCACAAACAGTGCGATAATGAATTAACTGACCACAGCCTTCGTTAAAGGGGAACCAGGGGCCTTATTGACTAACTTCAACATCTATCGCTATCGCTTTTAAAGGTAACGTGATTGGCTAGAGATGACGTAACACATCGTTTCTAGCCAATCACGCGTACCTTTGAAAGCAATAGCGATAGATGTTGAAGTTAGACAATAGGTCTCAGAACTCAACAGAAAGGAGATTTATCAGTTCTTATTCTGCTTTGATCAAGTGGACTTTAAAGCGCAATAAATACAACAGCCATAACGAACAAAATCCCTCAACCGAAACAGTAAAAGAAAGACTACATGCACAATAGATATTCGGAGGAATGTTTCATGTCTCTTTGGTCAATGCAATTGAATATTACTAGTCTACGAAAAAGGGAAGGAGACAATAACAAGGACTGTTCGGTTGCAGCGATTTCTTTCAAAATGGCCGCCATTAAAACACCAAAAAAAACTACAAACCAAATTCCGAACTAGCTCGCAACATTTCACGTTAATAATCACAAATAATTTTCGTATAGGAACATAAAAATCGTAAAAAATATTGTTTCCTCTGTAATACACCAGCTTACGATATGAAATCATTAAAAATAAATGAGAATCCTTATATGTAACGAAATTATAATAACACTACTAACTTACCCATAACCTCAAGCTTTAAGGCGTTAGTAGCTGTGTCAGTGCTGCCATTTAAGAAAAAAAATACATTTCTTACTAGAATAATTATTGAAAATCTGCGGTAGATATAATTCTACATCCAGAAATAGCATAGAACTGTTTTTAAATAGCATGGTTTTCATAGTTAACGACTTAAGGGGCTGCACAACGCTAAAATTCAGTCCTGCTCTAACGCTTTTGTTTTTTAACTGTCTATCCTGCTCTAATCAGATGCCGCGCACGCAAAACTTCAGTTATTTTGAAATCGTGGCTAAATTAGGACATCAACTATAATTTCGTTATGTAATAAAGATGTTTTTTTCTAGTACGTTTCTGGATGTGTTGGTTTCGTTTCAATATGTTTTGAAATAAGGAAACTGAATCGCTTTTTTCGTGAAATTCATGCTTTTTTAAAAGTATTATAATTAAAAGAAGATTGAAAGTATGTTTATTTATAAAGTGTAATTAATATTTACCTTGAATCAAAAAATGCGCTTATTTTTTTTCAAATTTTTACCTTCTACATTGACGGAACTGAATCCAATGCAAAACTGATGTTTAGCATTGTGGAGCCCCTTAACACGCTCATAAGTTTTTAGCAAAAATGAAATGATTTATGAGCTCGTCGAAGACGCTATCTGTGAAAACTATGCTATTTCAAAACAGTTCAATGCTATTTTTAGACACATTACACCGCAGATTTTCAATAAATATTCGTGTGTTTTTTTTTCTTTAGTTGCTGCAATTTCGCAGCATATAGCGCCTTAAGTTCCGAACGCAGAGCTAAGCTTGATTCAGAGCCTTCTAATTGTCAAATGACATTTACAACCTCAAGATGGCTGCTACTTACTATTCTGATTCAAATCTACAGATACAGGTCTCCCACAAATATAATGCGCATATTAATCTATAGCCATAGAGAAACTACTCCTAAAGAGACACTTAGTTTGTTCGAAATAAATTCTGCCAACCTTCAATGCGCTTTCACGCGCTTTGATTGGCTAATCCCCGGTTTCTGAAAGGCCAATTAATGTTAACAGTAGATTAAAAAATTATTATCTGCGGATTAAGCCAGAAAACGTGGTAATATTACATTGAAATCAAAAATTAACTAAGTTAATTATTGATTCATCA
Source organism: Ypsolopha sequella (assembly GCA_934047225.1). Taxonomy (NCBI): domain Eukaryota; kingdom Metazoa; phylum Arthropoda; class Insecta; order Lepidoptera; family Ypsolophidae; genus Ypsolopha; species Ypsolopha sequella. The sequence continues at coordinate 13,527,292 of OW203991.1, forward strand.
CTATTCAGACTTCATGTATGCTTTATTTTCACCGTTATTTGCGGTTAAAGTTTTTTTAATCTACTGTTAACTTCGATTAGCCTTTCAGAAACCGGGGGTAAGCCGCGCAGTGATAGAGAAAGATTTTGAGAATCCCCGGTACGTGAAGTCATTGCAAAAACAATGATTAGTTGGCGAAATCGGACGGCACGGCATTCCTTCTCGAGGCTAGTTGTTTGATGTCTATAGCTGACCGATCGGACGTGCAAAATTTGTCATTGATTGTATAGAATTTGTAAGGAAATACAAACTTTGCCGAACAGCGGCGAAGATTTGTACAGTACCCGGTCGTAAATAATGCACATCATCTATCTTCGGCTTCGTAGAGCGTCGTCTCTGTCGCCGAATTGTTAGTGCTTCGTGCAACAGAGATGCACGAAGTGCATTATTTATTGCCGGTCCCGGAATGCGCATTATATGTATGGTTCTACAGATACACACGTATATGATCCCATAAATAGCTTATGCGTAACCAAATGCAATCTCTGAACAATTTTTCTATTAATTACTCATTCAAAATCATCTTTACAACCTAGATTATACTCGAGAATCAGGGAAGCAACATAAAATTGTCATAACGGACACGACACGGAAGGTATCTTGAAAGTAACAAACAAAAAGACATTTACATCAGCCATTTCAATTCTGACTTCTCTATTTTAACACCCTCATCGCGAACACAATTTTTGAAAATTTATTTCACAGACGTATAAGAGTTTATGTTGTTATAAAATATAATATTTTCATTCGATACCCATACCAAATACACCAAAAAAATTGTCTGAGTCAATTGTCTGTTTTTTTGTCCCATACAAAATTTACAGAATCATGTGCCGTTTAGGTGACACAACTGCAAAAACAAACTGTTTCTATCCATTTGGATACACAAGGTTTTAATGCTATGTATCTTAATAGATATATCGCAGCCATATCGTATAATACGCCGTATTACAAGCAGGCGTGCCGGATTGCAGAACGCCGCTGTTATGTAATGCGGCTACCTCACGTTCAGCTGGATTGTCATTGCGTTACGTTCAACAATCCGGCTTCCCACGTTTAGACGTAATGTAAAAAGTCTTTCAACCTAAAGTCAAAAATAGGTGCGACGACGAGCGAAGTGTTTATATAAGATAAAATAAGGAGCCGAGTGAAGTGGAGCGGAGCGAGGCGTCGTCCCTAGTTTTTAACAAAATTTGCAATCCAACGTTTAATTTGACGCTGTTTTACAAAACCGTTGCGCCCGTTTGTATGTGGGCGCCACGTTACTAAGCCGCTTTGACGAACGCCAAGTGCTCATGCAATGCGGCGTACTTTATTTCAGCCGAAATCAAATCCAGCTGAACGTGAGGTAGCCGTATTACAAAACAGCGACGTTTTTCAATCCGGCACGCCTAATTGTAATACGGCATGTTATACGATATGGCTGCGACAGATACACGTGGCGCTGAGGTTGTGAAGTCCTCTTGCCTCGGCTAACCAAAGACTTTATTGATATAAACCGAATATGACTTGTTATTGAAACATCGAATATAATCTAGCCTGTAAAATTCAGAACAGATCAAAGAACATACTTGAAAATACACATAAATCGTACATAGGAAACTGACGACTTCAGCACACAATCAATTCCATACAAACTTCATACAACTTACAAACTATCCCACATTTCTCCTAAACATTCCTAAATGTACAGAAAACTTAAAGCATGAAGAAAATTATTCCAACTCGGCTAATACGAATTTGTTCCTAAATTGTATATTACATAGAGGTTATTTACGCTTAACTTAAGATCAAAATAAACGGTGTTATGATGAGACACTCGAAGACATTTCCACGCCAACTGACGACACCTGCATCTGAAAGTTTACGAAAATAAAGTAAAAAGTTACGTTCTTTTAATTACCATTTCTTCCATTTCAGGCATCAATATACAACGTGTAACAGAAAGGTGTAACCATAATAGAAGAGGTTATTCAGTCAATGGTATAGAACAACTTTTACAAAAACATAACTCGAAAAAAAAAAATTGTTTTATAGAAAATAGCAATGCCGCTCGGCTGAAATGTATGGAAGGGCAGATTATTTTTTCGAGATTTCAGGGTTGGCTCCATAGCAAAAGCTGTTCTATACCATTGACTGAATAAGCTCTTCAAATATGGTTACACCTTTCTGTTACACGTTGTATACATATTGAATTGAAGAAGGGCAACATCAAAAGTACCAAGAATAGAAGAGCTTGCATGACTACATTTATGGATGTGGAAGAGGGAAAAGAGGTATATTAAGCTTCGATCAGGCGATCCTGAAGTACATAAAAATAAATCATCTGCCACTTTTGACATCTGCCAAAATCATCTGTCACAAAATTTCTTTAAAAATAAATCATCTGTCAAATTGCAAAAAGTTGCAAATTGCCCCCCAGCTATCAAAAAGAGTCCGGTGATCAAATTTCAACTTTATCACAATGAGTTAAGATTGACAACCGAAATGGACGAATACATAACTTCATGAGTGCAGCAACGCAATTGTGGGCGTGACTAAATGTAATGCTATTTCAATTCGCTATTACGTGCATGCTCGATGAAACTCGGTGCTTATATTATGTTATCGAAGCTTCCAAAGGCCCTCGTCTACAATAATGTTACAAACAAACCTTGTTTCTCGGCGGAATCAGGCTGTGTGCAGGTAAACTGTCGGTCAGGGAGTCCAGCGCTCGCTCGTCCAGAACTGCTTCTAGTGCCCGCGCTAGTTCTGAACTTTCAGCGAAGGTTGCGCCTCCCTCCGCTGAAATATTAATTCATTATGACAATATAAATAAATAATGATTACTAAGGCTAGGACATTTGGTAGCATTTGATGGACAGAGTACAGTGGAGTCGTCGTTTAGTGTTATTATTATAATTTTTCTCTCAAATATAAACTTGACCATTAGGGTATTCTTATTTGGGTACTATTGTAATAGAGTACAGTTTTTATTGAGATTTATTCGTTAATCTGTTAAAATTTGTTTAATGTTTTAATGTTGTAAAAGTTATAATATTATTAAAACTCGCGTGAGCTGACATACTAAATTATTATTACATACGGCTTGAACACTCACGTGTGATTGTTGTTGACTATATGCCAACCGTTTCACCGATACAATTTCGGTTGGCATATAGTCAACAACAATCACACGTGAGTGTTCAAGCCGTATGTAATAATAATTTAGTTGTAAAAGTTGTAAGCAGGAATTAAAACATAAAAAATATCAATTGATATTATGTTTTCATCATTGAATTGATAATAAGAATGAATTCTGATGATTAACATAATATCTATTGGTGTTTGATGTTCTAATGCCTGCAGTAAGACTCATAATTAACAAATTTTAACAGATTAACGGACAGATTTTAGTAAAAAAAACTGTAGCCTATTACAATACAAGTGTGTTCGTAATGTGTTTTCTTCAGATAAACCCTTTATACTAAAGATTACTTGAGTCAATTATTAATACTAAAAAACGTAGTTTTCACAGGATGCGGTACGCGTTTTCTCAAGATAAATTGAAGGCATATTACGATTAGATGCTTTGACCTAAATTTCACTTGGTAACCATTTTTTTCCCCAGGTAAAATAGTACAGACGGGGTATACTTTAAACATAATCACGATGTTTCAGTAGACCCAAGCACCATAAGCGATAGGTAAACGACAGACGGTAGCGGTTTTATCAATCGATACTACAAGAAGGAGCAATAAGTACCTTGATTGAAGAACTCCGTGAAAGCTTCATCAGGAATCTGACCAAGGACTGCCGAGTCTAAGATGTCATCTGGCGGTACCTGCTCCACTTCTGTGAAAGATATAATTAAATGAAATTAAATGTATTTATTTTTGGAATGTGGGTATACAGGGTGTAAAAGCAAAGGCAAGAATCCTTCTAGGGTATGTTAGTATGAATCATACAGTGTTTAAAAAAATAGCGGCAATTTTTTTTTTATGTAGCAGTACCACATAATAACACGATTTGTTAAATTTGGAATACTCTAAACCGGTGGACACTCTCGCTGGTCGTTGACCTCTGATAGCGTCAGTAGCACAGAACATAATTACTCAATGTGATTGGTCGTTACTGCACTACGGTGTGAATGAACTGCATTGATAAGAATGCGTAGCTGGATTATTATACCTACTTAACTAAAAACTTACATGGTATTGAGGAGACGATTCAATAACAGTTGTTTAAACGTTTGTTTATTGGACTCCTGCCTAATATTAATGGGCAGGCTATTTAGAATATATGGGATACGCTTTTTTAAAGTTCTATCGCCATAATAATTACGCACTCTTGGTACATTGTATTTACCCGCTCTTAACTGACCTAGTATCACAAGTATGGCTTACAAGAGATAAGTTATGCTCTTGTCTACCATGCTGATTAACTAATAATAATAATTTATGTTTTAAGCTGACTGGAAGAATTTTGCATATTTTAAATAATTTTCTGTAATCATCTCTGTAATCTTTTGGTTTTATTAGACACAAGGAGCTTTAGGAACCTAATTTGAAGTTTCTCTAATTTATCTATGTTTGTTTTAAATGTTAGTCCATAGCAGTCGAGAGCATAGCTTATTATCGAGTCTACCAAACACGTATATAAACATTTAAGAGTACTAGTTGGGACTCTAAAACTTAAATGGTAGAATTTACCAAGCAGAGTTTTAAGCTTACTACAAATGTAATCTACATGTGTTGTCCATGAAAAGTTTTCATCAATTTTCATCCCAAGGTAGGTGGCACATTGTACTCGTTCAATAGGTTTGCAATCACAGGGTGTCAAGTTATTGTGGAAGCAAGAGTAGTCATGAGTAACAACAATAGGTGAAAGTGGTTCCGTTGGGATCATGTAAGGTGAATGGATAACTAAGAGTTTAGTTTTATCAGCGTTCAGAACAATTCCGTTGTCGTGTGACCATTTGACCACTGAATCGACATCTTGTTGTACTAGTTGACAGGTGTCAGTGAAAGCAGTACCAGCGCGTAGCATGCATAGGTCATCTGCAAACATATACGCCGAGCTATGGCGCAGAACATCACCCATGCTGTTGACCAGCATAAGATAGCACACAGGGCCGCATCCAGAACCTTGCGGTACTCCGCACCGGACCCGCTTCGTATCACTGAACACCTCACCCACCTTGACACGATATGAACGCTCAGTGAGATAATCACGGAACCATTGGTTCAGTGGCTCGGCCACCCCACAAGAAGTGTTTCACTTTCCAAAGTGTCGAATGCCTTTTTGTAGTCGAATAGTATTGCAACGACAAACTTTTTTTCGGTTAAATGTAAATTGATTTCATCAGTAAATTTTGACAAAAGTGTGTTTGTGGATTTACCCTTCTGGAAGCCATGTTGACATTGGTTTAATATACTATTTTTCTGGAGGTATGATCGTAGTTGTTCTACGATGCATTTTTCAATTATTTTATCTATACTAGAGAGCATGGCTATCTGCCTATAGTTCCCCTTTATATATATAGGTCCCCTTTTTTATGAATAGGGCAGGCTATGGCCTCTTTTAAGCCACCTGGGAAACTGAATTTACTTACCGACAAGTTAATTAACTAACTTTCTCGGATACAGTTTTAAGATCACGCATGCGTACGAGATCGGGACCCGGTGATTTCTTTGAATCCATACTCTTTATTATTCTCATAATATTTTTGCTGTTCACCGGTTGCCACCTCATACACACCCCTGAGCATACACATACCTCACATTGCTTCGCATGATCCTCTGTTAAAGAGGCGACGTAAGGCGTGGGCGAGCCCACGGCATCGCGGTACTTGGGGCCTCGCGCCTCAAATGTTTATGGAGGTTTAACTCAAGAAAAATATTTACCTAGGGCCATTAAAGGCCGTGATCGCGAGTAAAGATTTTACTCCTCATAAAACGATAATAAAAAAATACCTTGCTCGCAAAAATCTGGCAATAATATCCTAACACATTTTTTTTCTGACAACTTTTGTTGGCGTTGCGGTGAAACCGCGCCCATAGTCAATTTTCCATTCCGTTTGGTTTCCACCTACATCGAAGCTTAATTTTTTTTTTTCTGTATCTGATATCCGTCGTCTTGCAACATGAGAGGAGATGTGGCCTCGCAAAATTTGTCTTGCTCACATCAAATTTAAGTATTGCCCCACCGCTGCTCTGTTATAGAGTCTGTCAAGCGAGTTTTGGCAACGCACTTTTGGTGGGGAAAAATGAAATCGACAGTATTGCACCACTAAAGTATACTCTGTTACCCCAAAATTAACAATCTTGATATTTATGTAAGTTGACTTTACCGATATCCAAATTTACATATACTGGTGGCTTTGGAGAATGTCGGTATAAAGCGAAGAAATCGACTCAATTACCCTTTCTGTGAAAAACAAATTATAAAAGTCTAAAGTTAAGTCAAAAGTCTCGAATTTGGCTAGATAACGGGTCATTGCTGTTTTAAAAAACAAGAGAAAAAAAACAACACATATTTAATTTTTTTAAACAAAAACAAGTTTTTTTAAGGTTGATGCGACGGATCACTTGCATTTTTTCCATTTCATAACGCTGGAACCTTGAATTTTCTTCATCGTACGCACTCAACATCTTAAACAACATGCACCTCACATCGCTGGGCACAGTTTTAGGCATGATGAACAAATTCAGTTTATTTCATTAATTTTAATTCGTAAATGAAATCAACAAGAGAGCCAAAGACAAGTTTAATGACAGGTGATATTATTTATTTTTTGTTGCTATATGAATATTTTACCACTAAGTTCTTGACAAGATCGGCTTGGCAGACTCTATCAACATTACTGCACCAATCACTTTGAAATAAATATATGATAAAGTTGAGGACTAATGCAACGCCCGGAATGCGACAAAAACTTGATCCCAATACATTTTCCCGATAGAAAAAAAATTGCAACGTTGCCTCTAAACCGTACAATAAACCACAAATATTTAATTAATACTTAGAATTAGATCATGAAACTTTGCATACTAAGTTATCTGTTGCGGATAAAATGTATATTTTAGAACGCATCCGTCGAGTGGTCTGTCGACGGTTTGACAGATACTCCATCTAGCACAAAGCAAAAGAAGGAATATTAGTCGCTGGTTGATTATTTAAAAGTGTGACAATGAATTCGGCTAATCACAGCGCCGAAAAACGGTGTTGCAGTATTATTGTTACATCGTTTTTTGCGATACTGACAAACAAAGTAGGTACTTGTAAAACCGGTTTTTGATGTTGTAATCTTATTGTAGTAAGGGAGTAGATAAAAGTAAATTACAGCATGGGATACGTAAAATGAAGGTTACAGGGGCAAAACATGGAATGTCAAAAATTTTCAGAATTACCATTTTAATTTATTTGACAGAACGGAAATTTGTTTATCCTATTTTATGGAAATTCTTTGTTACGTTTTACATTATTAGACAGTCTTCATTTGTGGAGGACGCTCGCAGTTTTTCCACGTGTTGTATATTGCAGATACGCTGGAAATATTTTACTTGATTTTGGATTTTCTGTGACATTCCATGTTTTGGCCCTGTACCCTTCAAATGTAGAAAAGTTACCAAGTTCATGGGCGCTTGTCACGATGAATTCAGTCTCACTGAGTCCGCCGATACCGGTGTCCTCCGAACTCTCATACGCTGATGAATTCGAACAGACATTCAGTTCTGGAAAATATTATTTCACATTATTTAAATATAACTGAGAACAGAAAATAAAGACGTATAGACTATAGGGAGCGTCTTTAAGAACAGAGATCATGACGCAACCAACTCAGATGTGGGCGTGGCCAAATGTCATGCTGTTCCATTTCGCTGTAAGGTGCACGCTCCATGAAACGTGCGAGGACAATACAATCGTGCCGATTTCGTCGCGGGCGCAAAATTGAAAACTTGTTTCAGAAGCACCCAACCACCTTTTGACAAGACTGTGGATGTTTTCAATTATTTATTTAGTCCGTCATTTAGACTATCAAAAAATATTGGACACAATTTTTTTCTTTTGTCAATCAAACAAAAAATTACAGAGATAAAGCGCGTCAAAGTTTGGGAGTGGGGGCTGGAGATGTCACGCCTAGGTAAAAAGTGTACTTAGGCGTGACGTCACGCGGAACTTTAGCGGGCTATATCTTCATCATTTTTTGTTTAATTGACAAAAGAACAATACGTGTCCAATATTTTCTGATAATCTAAGTGACGGACTAATTAGAATTTTTTAGTCATCATGCCTATTAAAGCCCAAGGTTTACATTCTCACCCGATAGCGACTGATTGGAATTAATCTTTGTTTTTGGAACTCTCGTCTTCGTCGGAGGACGTCGGCGTCGCTTCGCTCGCCTCGGTGTTGGAGGCCAAACACGTTTCCGGATTATTGCCTTCTTCGGCTTCACTTGCTGGCTTATCTTGTCATAGTTGTCCTAAAAAGAAATTGTGACATGTGTTAAGTTTGTCGCTGTAAATATTCCTTATTCTTTAATGTACAGAACAATACGTAATACAAAAACACGACGGCTGCCGGCTGTCAAAACTAATAATAATATAAATAATAATAATAATATTCATTTATTTCAGATAAATTAATCCATATTTATAAATTGCTAAAATTTTAAAATTAAAAAAAAAAAAAAAAAGATACCGCAATCGAATGGTAAGGTAACAAGATACTTATTAAAACTAAAACGGTCTGATCTACATGACATGGTAGGTATCATAACTGGACACTGCAACCTAAACAAGCACCTTTTCACCACAGGTGGCACCGATAGCCCTCTATGCAGAGGGTGCCTTCTAGAGGACGAGACAGTGGAACACGTGCTACTCCACTGCTCTGCAACCGAGGACATGAGACGAAAGCAGGGATCGCGACGAGCTCCTACTTCCCTTCACTGGAACAGTTTATGTGTCAGAATACTGAAGCTGTTCGGCTCTACTTTAGAGAGCTGTCCTGACTGGGCTGACTGACCGGGGGTAAGTGCACAATATTCACGATTGCGGAGAATCAGTGTAGGACTCATCGCCCCCGCTACGAATTTAAAATACAAAAAAATTACAGAGAACAGATATGCACATCGGCGAGCTTATCCCTAATAAGAGATTTCTTCCAGAAAAGACATCTTGATAGGAAAATCACATTTATCAAAGTAATCATACACAATTATACTCTATGTGTACTTTTATATAAATAATATTCTAATTCGGAAAGTGAGAGGTATTCTTTAAGCTTTTTCTTAAGGGTTGTTTCTCCAGATTTGTAACAAAATATTAAGAAATAATTATAACGGTCAAAATACAACTTTAGCTAAGAAAACTTATTGTTTAAAGTTTGATATTTTTAATGACATAACAATAGCTAGAAAACAGAAAACAATTAGCCTTTCCATAGTCGTGATACCAGCCGTAATTTCCTAAGTTTTATTTTTTTTATTATTTCTGCGTCAGATTGACGCAGCAATAATAAAAAAAAATTAAAAAAAACTTCGGAAATTAAAATTAGGAAAAATTAGGAAATTAGGGAAAAAAATTGCATTTGCAGTATCTTATTGCATACAGCTTGAATTATGGTAAACTTGGGTAGGCTACTTGGGTATTTTAGAGAATTATTAATTATATTATCTGTAAGTGACTACCGCTTGCAGTTTTGATATCAGATTCGAAACTCCAATACACGCAAACTCACTCTCTTCCAGGCATGTTCAGCACATAACGGCGTGTGGTCATGCAGCGGCAGCAGCGGCTGACTGCAGCGCTCGCCGCCAGCGAACACCGCTGAGCACGACGCGTATAGCTTCTGCTTGTTGGACTTGGTCACGTGCGCGAGGCAGTGTTCAGCGCACGGCAGCGCTGTCTGTGGGCAGGAGTCTTCCGCGCATTTCGTCGTGTGTACGCTGCTGCCGCCTGACCAACCGGTAGTTCTGGAAAATTCAATGATTTCGTTACATTTAGGAAACGAAAAATAAATTAAATAGTAAAAAAATCTTACTTGAAAGTAAAATTGCTAATACATTCGTGTTATTTTTCTATTAATACTAGTTTATTGTTATTTTATTTCTTCTTTAACCTACTTTTGTGTTTGCTACAAGTTCTAAAGTTATTGTCAATCAATCACGTTAGAAAGAGGCGGCAATTTTTTTTTATGGAATCATTAAGAATCCGGACTGTGTTTATAAAGGCACCGTTAGTGAATCCTGAATATATATTTCATTTTGCCACCGACTCGGAACAGACTTTGAATATACAATTAAAATACGCAAGAAAACAAGACATGACGAACTTTCAAGCGAAAAAGTCACACCATCGACTACAGCCATGACAGTCTTGTCATGACAGACTTGTCATGACAGACTTTCATGACAGTCTTTCATGACAGACTTGTCATGACAGACTTAAGAGGCGTCACGAAAACTATGCTGATTCCTCTTCAATGACATTCCCGTAAACTTAATCCCTCCAAAAACATGAATGTCAAAAAGGGGCAGAGTTTAGTTAACACAAAGGCTTCACCGAAAAAAGAATTGAGATCAAATTGGGTGCCGAGGTTTACAGTGGTCCCTAAAGTCATAACTGCTAAAATGTACAACGTTCTTCACTTGTTTTAAAAGAAAGTTTTTTAGGGTCCTTGCTACTGAATATGTAGAACTTGGCAAGTTTTCGCAGCTAAAGTTACATCAATAATGCAAATAATTGACCATGAAAACTTGCCTAGTTCTATACTGGGGGATGCGGAAGCCGGAAACTGGCGATAGTACTCGTCCATACGAACAACTTTTACTATGGAGACAAACATCGAATAGCGAAAAAAAAAAATGGGTTGAGAAGTGGACTCTTGATGTGAATTATGTCGATCTGTCTGCTCTCAATGGTTGCATATTCGAGAAATAGCCCATTAGAGGCTTTCTTCACCCACTGAATGGTTCGCGCCAGGGCGGGTCGCTGATGTTTTTGGCCTTGGAGTGGAACAGCGACGGAACCACGGAGCAGTTAAGTAGATCAGTTGCCGATAGTTCATTTCTCTAGGGAAAATTGTGTTACATTGCGCGGGGTGGAAGGCAGAGGTACGGGGAAGGTTGGCTCCGCCGTTCCACCAATCACAGAGCACATCCCATTCGTGACGTTATGACACCATTGATCGTAACATGGCTCCATTCATACACCGACTCCTCTTAATTGGACGGAACCAACCTGAGTAGCCTGCGCTCGTGTGACGTCAGCACATCGGGTAAACCTCGCATCGCCAGCAGATGGTTCACGGTCTGTGTCGGCAGCCGGGGTGACGACGCGCTGCCGGATACTTGTTTCTGAAACAAATTGAGACTTTAAATTAGTCTTTCAAGAAGGATATAGAAAGTATCGTTGTAGTTTTCTCTTATTTATTTGTATATCGTGCGCCTGAGTTGCGTAGCAAAATCTTGAAGCTAAGATTTCGGATAACATTGCACTACCCTTCCTTGAAATCGCAGTACGTGCGAATCAAGATAGCAAAATCAATAAACAAACAATGATTTATCGCGCTTACTGGCTATTTTGAAACGAGCCACTGTAAGCCCCAGCGACAGCCGTAAAGCGGTTCACGGTACAGGCATGCGCCAGCTATCTCCATAATACCAGAATCATAAGTCGATTGACACCCATATTTATGTCCAAATAAAGATGATTATAGCATACCTTGATCACATTAGCCAAAGCCCGATCTTTCCTGTGCCCCTTCGAGAGACGTAGAGCTGTGGAGGCCAGCGCCACCTGTCTCCTTAATGCCGCTCGTCGGAGCGCCAGCCGCGTGCCTCTTGTATCTGCCGCCCCCTCTTCCACGCAACCCATTGATTCACCTGTTTCAAAAATAATTATGTATATTGTACTGAGTATATAATATCATGTACTCAGTACAATGTACGATATATGCAGGGTGGAAAAAATTCGTAAAAACGTATTTTTTTTTGCAACGCGGAGCAACAAATTTGAAGTTCGAACGATAACTTTCAACATTTTTAAAATCGATAAAAGTATTCGTTCGAATTTCAAATTTTGTTTTGTTTTGCTTTCATTCCGTGCTGTCATTGTGTAATAATGGCGTATCATTATTACTTTACAAGTGAACAGTACTAGGTATTGTTAATAAAGAACTTGTAATAAATATTCAATTTCATGGGTATGTCGTACAACAGATGAGTGTAAGACTAAAATGTTTATTAGACAAATTTTATCCTGAACAATAATCCTACCGATTCGTATAATAAAATAGCGAGGTTTTATTTTTTTTATTTTTAGTTGGTTCGATTCCCGGGTGAGACAAGCGGATTTCAGAAGGTCTTTGAATGCAGTTTTGTTTCTTTTAAAAAATAAAGGAATGTTTCCTTTCAGTAAAATGAGCTAACTGAAGGATTTAAGGTAGTTCCCCTCCAGGGCCATTAAAATTTTTCCATCCTGTATATCATGAGTACAGTTTTCATTTTAAGAGATATTGCCGAGATATAGTGGAAATCGTCACGCATTAACTACTGTTAAGTTACAGGGAATTTAGGGAATCCAATGACGTTAAAGACAAATGAGGAAAGCATCTTTAAAGCAAGTCTGTTCATTATATTTTTCCATATAGAGTGAAAGAGATAGCCGCCATGCTGATGTTTGGCGTTTGGCTGTTTGCTATTTCTCTTTCTCTTGAGTAAAGGATATGGAGTTTCTGAGCAATTCGCAGCAATTTAAAACACTTATCTTTACTGACTGAGCAAAATCGACTTTTGCTCACTGGTTTTAAGCAAGAAAGGCACGCTTTTCGAGCTAGTGAGGTGAAATATATAAATTTTGATTAACGCATCGATTAACTTGTCGACTTGTTATATTGGGTCAAACCTCGCGAGATTAGCAATAAGCAAAATGTGTCCAAACAGGATTGTTGCATATTGAAATTGTGTCAAAACAGGATTGTGTCAATATGAGACGAAATCGTCCGGCACAGTACAGTTAGCTATGTATATATACAGTACTCTGTAATTAACTTATGCCCAGCCTCTGTTCTGGTCTCAACTTTAACCTGCATCAACATTAGTTTACTTTCAATATACAACTAAAGTCTATTCCGAGGGCAGCTGGAAAATCGGTCAATGACCTTAGCGCATTTTATACTGGACCCCGTACCATGAAACGCAGTAATTTGCGTCAAGCGATAAATATTGTATGGTGAGATTGACGTATCGTTTTCTTTTGACGCGTAGTTTTTCCAGCTGCCCATACAACTTACAGTAAACTCACCGAAATTCGGTATATGATCGTCATCCTCGCTGCTACTGGTGTCCATCAACCGGAACGTCAGCCGGGTGTCATCCAAGGGTCCACAGTCGAACAGCTCCTCGCCAGGCGCGTGCCAAGCCCGATTGAGTACAGGTTGAGCGCGTCTAGGTATCCGCTGTAACGCCTCGTGCATCGTGGGCCCACGTCCGCGACGAGACTTCGATGCGGATGCTGACTTACCTGAAATGGGGCAAATTCAAATAACGGGGCAACATTGAGCAATAGTTCAATGAATCATCCAAATGCTGGCAACATAGAGAAAGTACCCCTAAAGAGGTGCAATGACAAATGGTTTGTTCGAAATGATTTCCGCCAACTTTCAATGCGCTTTCACGCGCTCTGGCCAAGCCAACACCACGTAGTGATAGAAATAGGGAATCCTCGGTAAGTAGGAGTGAGATGCATATAGTTAAGTATATGCAAAAACACTGATTAGTTGGCGAAATCGGACGGTACGGCGTCTCGGGGCTAGTTGTTCAATGGCTGGCAACCACTAATTACGACAGCTTTTACGCATGTTACTTCATATTTTAAATTTGGTGTAAAAATCAAAGTGATACATGATAGATGCATTAATCTTTGGAAAATTACCTCTTTGTATCTGGCAACCAGAGTTGCGGCAGACCTCTTTGTGGTGGCAATCTTTCCGATGGCACAAATGGGTGCAACCATTTAACAAAAAGGTATTAAAAATAATCATAGTAAAGGTACTTGCGGCAAGATTTTGCTTGGCAACCCTGCAGCGGCGATGACCCCATGTGTGAAATGTTATCCTTCATTCAAATCACATTTCGATTAAAAACAAAACAGGTGCACAATTTTACAGTTGGATCTTTGGCTAACAAGATCACCTCATTTGAAGCATAAGAAGTTTCAATGACAAATCTGATCTTCATAAATTCATAAGACATCTTTTAAGAGCGCACCGAGCTTTTTATACACACAAGTAAGGTTTTTATAACGATTTTATTTTAATAACCCTAAAATATATTGATATACTACTAGACAGTATACACGATGGAAACATGATTTGATAAAGTTGGCTCGAAAGAATAAATTCGCAAAGTTACCTCTTTTCGAGTCATTTTTTTCTCTATTTCCCTACTTTTTTACATGAATAATTAGATATTATGATTCATTTACTAAAATAAAGTTCATAGATGACTGGAGCGTTTATACACGATAGTTTTTTATTGAAGAGCAATATATTGAAATAACGAAAAAACATTGAAAAAGTGTATTTTCTTTACTCTTTACACATAAAACAAACGACAAAGGCAAACGTTCTGTGCGGTGAGTGTATTTTTTGTAAGTTTTGCACATAATTTTTGAATGCCTACCTGATTAGTAGCACTTGAGTACATTGAGTAAATTGATTTAGAAATGAAACCAAATCCTCAGAAAAGTTGCAAGAGAATGTCATTAACAATTGGCATTCATGGCGACATTCAATGCACTGCGAGTGACCATCCATCCGTCCATCCATCAACCTGTCTTCGTCCACTGCTGGACATAGGCCTTTCCAAGATTTCGCCACTATTGGCGTTCCTCCTGGAAGAAATGCCCATACTCACACACGCTGAGCAAGCGGGTTGGTGAGCGCGGTGCCGAAACCCTCGCAACAGTGACGCCACTGCCCGTCACCAGTCTGTTTTATAAAAAGTCCGGCAATTCGGGATAGATATGCCGCCATCAATCGGTCCCAGGCATGGTGGGCCACCTAGTTATCCCTGAGAGCTGTCCTCTTACTCTCCCCCGAATAATTTCGGGGGGGTTGCGAGTAAGATGGTGGGACCTCCACAGTCGAGCTCGGCATCAGCTCTACCACCAATAAAACCTGCGGGTATGTAGTGGAAATTAAATGCAATTGCTGAGTAATTAGACATAATTAGTTATGATGAATCGCAAGAAAGTTAATTGCGTAATGTTAATACATTTGATAAATAGAGTCTTCATTTAATTGTTTTTGAAGTGAAAACTTCTTTAGGCGCGTTGAGCGTTTTTTGATAGGGGAAAATCTTATAGGTCCGCGTCACCCGTCACTGACCTGCTAATGTTAACAGTAAAGTTGTCACTTCTGTCTGTTTTCGTTGTTTTATTTGTATTGTAAATGGTTATTTCTCAAGGCTTTAATATCTAACGACGCGACGGTGTATCTTAGTATTTTTAAAATAGTATTTCTTTAATTTATAAATGATTAAATTATCATTATTAAACGAAATAGCATTCGCAAAGCGGCATATTAACTATCCTGGGAAACTATTGTTCTATGAAAATCCGTTACAGCTCTACTACTCTCCAATTAACTTTTTGATTTCTCATGCTATAAAAAATCACTGGTTTATGCTTGCTCAGTGGCGGCGTTAGGGTAGGGCGTGGTTGGGCGAGCGCCCAGGGCGCCAGACATCAAGGGGCGCCAGCGCCCCCTCGTCAGTATGGAACACGGGATGGCGCGGTAAAATTTTGTTAAAATAATTGGTCATGATTGAAGATTGAAATAATCTTTCCCATGTTTTTTTTTCTCCTTTTTTGCACATGAATAATTTAGGAAACAGATAGGGGGCGCCGTAGAATTCTCGCCCAGGGCGCCGTTAATGCTAAAACCGGCACTGTAGCTTGCTACAAGCGGACTATAACTACGTTTTATGCTCTAGTGTCTTTCTGTCAGCCGAGGCTTTTGGATTAAGTACTTCACTTAAGAACAGACATCATGACGCACCAACTCAGTCATGGGCGTCGTGGCCAAATGTCATGCTGTTTCATTTCGCTATAAGGTGCACGCTCTATGAAACTTGCGAGGACAATACAATCGTGCCGATTTCGTCCCAGGCACAAAATTTTAAACTTGTTTCAGGAGTAACCACCTTTTGGCAAGACTGTGGACGTTTCAAACACTTCATAAGTTGTGCGTTTGGGAACAAGCCGTGACACAACCACCTTAATATGAAATTGTCTATTTTAGGTATTTACCTGATGGAACTTTCTTTCCAGCTGGCACCAGGACTGGAGCTGGCGGGGGAAGCGACAGCCCAGGCTCAATCTTAATGTCAGCAGCCGCCTCACTATTAACCAACCCTTGCTCTCTCTTGAAGACATCCAGAAACGTTTCTGAACCCAAATTATTCACATTTGGAATTGTTGGTGGAGAATTATTGCTACTAATACTGGTTTTGGTACCACTCGCTGTTGCACTCGACGCGGTAGTTGCCGTGGACTGGCTTTTCGGACTATGTATGGTAGATTTTGTTACATTACTTGAATTTGTTCGACTCGGTTCTTTAATATGACTGTGGCTCTTGGCAACTTTTGGAACTTTGGTATTTGAAGTCTTGCTGTCTTTATTTGTAGTCTTTGTCATCAGTTTGTAATGCCCATTAGAAACCACATCCTTTTTAACTTCTTCCTTGATAGTGCCATTTGGGAGTGATGGTATGATGTCGACATCCTGTCTTGGACTATCTAATCTTAAAGTTTTAGAATCAACATTATCTGTGAAAATTAAATGGTCCTCTGTGTGGCTGACAGTGATTTCACCAGCAATTACATCAGAATCGTGAAATGTGTACAGTTCGTTGGGATCTATTTTAAACTTTGTATGGAAGTAGTTTTCATTCATATACGAGTGTTCATCTCCTGAGCTGTCATTGATGAAGGTGTTAATTTCACTGCACACTGCTGGCACACCCTCGACCGCCATCTTGTACTGAGTAGCGCAGCTCGCGTCTGATATAGTTTGTGGTATACCACTAAATCTGTAATGTTACAGAAAGTTATCTTACATTAGGCGGTTCTCAGAAACATAGAAATAAAAATTGTAAGCAGCTATCATGCATAAAAAAGTTAAAATATGAGTGTCAAATAAAAATTAACCCGATAAAAGTATGTTAAATTTTTCAAGTTATGAATATGCTTTGTTTTTTGTTTTTTCCTAAAAAACCTGAGAGGAAATGCAGTGAGCTTTTAAGCCAATAAAACAAAAAAAAGGCTATATAAAGTACGCGACATGGTGGGAGTGCAGGCGAGTACATACATGTATAATTACTTATCTAAATATATAAAACAAAGTCGTGTTAGTTACACCACTTATAACTCAAGATCGGCTGGATCGATGTTAGTTATCTCTTTTTTGGTGTATTCTTATCCGCTCCGAATAGCAGAATAAGTAATAAAATATCGGATAAGTTATCGAATAACAATAAATTAATTAATTAATTTTCCGAATGCAAACAGCATGTGGTGCCATCTGTTGACAAAACTACGCATATAAAAGAAACCTATTTATCTAGCGTTCTGATATCATAAAATAACATCTAAACCCCAAGTTTTAAAAATCGCTTAGTTACTCCAAGCACTATTATTTCTGCATATATTCAATACCCTACGCTAAGCCTAACAACGGTACTGAAACTACTACATGGGTCCCTGCCATTCTTCTTTCGCAATGGCAAGCAATAAAACATTTCTGTATTTGCAAAAAAGTTGTATTAATGTTAATGAAATCCTAAATTAAGTTTAACTAAAGTTAACACGATATTATTAGACTGTTAGGCGGAACGAAGTTCGCCGGGTCTGCTAGTACTTATTAATGTATAATTAATGTTATGTATATTATGTATGTGTGTGAGTGTATCTTGCACTGTCTAAGAAACATGGAAATAAAAATTGTCAGCAAGTCATACATGAACATAAAAGAGTTAAAAATATGACTGTCAAAACTCGATAACGGTATGTCAAATTCTTCAAGTTCAAGAATATGTTTTGTAAAGTTTACAATATAACATTGTGAGTTAAATAACACTTGTTTGTACTTTTTATTATTTATAACCTAACCTAACCGGTTTCGCTATATCAGCATTCTCAAAAGTTTTTTTTTTTTTTAATATTAATGTACTTAGTAATAATTTAACATATAAAAATACTTAAAATACTTATAGCGAAACCGGTTAGGTAATATAATAATAAATAATAAATCAGTGGACAAGTGCAAGTGTTATTTAAATCACAATGTTTCGTAAGTTTCACTAAATGCCAACAATTACAACCATCAACTTCCTTACGATATAGGTAACATGTTTTTCCCTAAAAAAATCTGATAGGAAATGCAGTGAGCTTTTAAGCCAATAAACCCAAAAAAATATATAAATTACTGTGTATGTGTGTGTGCATCCTTTACAGTCTAATTCCTAAAATGAATGAATCACTCCATACATTATTTAGAGTGCATTGCAAACTAGAAAACATTAATTAGAAACAAATCTAAAGACGAATGATTTTGAAAAAATTCCTCAGGCCAGGATTCGAACCTGCGACCTCTTGCTTACACAGCCACAATAATCAATTTAATATTTTATTAACATTATTGATTAGGAGTAAAAACTTGGACCATATTTAATAATATTGGAAAAGGACATTGGGACATTGGGAGCTGCTTGCCGACTTGATGGTACCTCAGGCAAGGAACAAGAATGTTGTTTTTGCTCTGGTAACATTTTTAGATGATATTTCTATAAGCCTGCTGATGAAAATGAATTTGATATATTGTAATTGAAATTGAAATTAATTTATTTATGTAATGTAGGTAAATCAGATAAACTTATGAAAGTGTCTAGCCTGCCACCAGC
Source organism: Ypsolopha sequella (assembly GCA_934047225.1). Lineage (NCBI taxonomy): Eukaryota > Metazoa > Arthropoda > Insecta > Lepidoptera > Ypsolophidae > Ypsolopha > Ypsolopha sequella. The sequence continues at coordinate 13,546,280 of OW203991.1, forward strand.
GGCCTTTTAGCAAAATAATATATTCTGCCACTAGTGACAGAATAACAAAAATAATTATTCTACCACAAGTTTATGATTATTGAAATGTAAATATATGCCTACATCTGCTCATTCGATTAGTCTTGCTAAGAAAAAGGGCAAGACCGACTCAGCACACCCCGACTCAGCACACCCCGACTCTATACAGTCTTTTATATACACTCTAGGGGCTAGTACCCCTAGAGTGTATACAAAAAGCCGAAGGCGCGAAGGGAGGGCAGCCCTCGCCCGCCGTAACAACGGCCTTCGGCGACCAGCATCAGCCGCTACGGCTCACGCGAGTGCCTGGCTGTTGTTACGCAAGGGCGAAGGGGCTGCACTTCCCGCAGCGCCGTAGCCGATGCAGAAATTAATTTATGTCATAAAAAATACTTCAGTAGTGATAGGTTCAAATGGCCCATAAATTCACTTGCGGCAGGATAGCCATTTCTGCTATTCACCCACCAGTAGCTATACTTACTATGCTCAACCAACGTGTATTGAATATTGTACCTTATCTAGTTGACGTTAGGAAGTACATTTCAATAATCTAAACTTGTAGTAGAATAATTATTAGTGGCAGAATATATTATTTTGCTAAATGGCCGCTGGTGGCAGGCTAGACACTTCCTAAACTTAATACAGGTCAGCAAATGTATCCTTTTTATTCCTTTGTTCCTAATCATATATTATTATGTCTCCTGACAAATATGTGCCCACACCAGAGATGGGCGGTGGATACATACTCAAATAATATTTACTGGGTTTTGTACCCATTTTTGAGTAAACACTCATATTTATCCGTTTTCACCGAGTAAAAACTCAAAATGTAAGATAAATACTAGGATAGAGATTAATTATAAAGTAAAATCAACTTGAAGAATGAATCTTAAAACAAAACGAAAAAATGTTGGATAGGATTTATCCTGCTTTTTAGATAAATACTGACTATGTTCACAGGCAAAAACTAAGTATTTACTCACTGATGAGTATTTAATTGGATAAATACCATGGCTAGTCCAGACTAACATAAAATCAGACTATAAAATTTTATATACAAGGTGACATTCATTTATAAAGCCAAATTCATACTGAAGACACAGTAAGTGTTCAGTATCAAGGTTCGATGACTCTTTATGAATGCCATAGAATAAACAATTTTAACTACTAGCTATCTGGCTCTAATCAGATAAGGACAACACTACTCAGAGGTTCTATTGGTAACAGTACTTAAAATCTAATTATAGGTATCGTGTCGATCCCAGGATTCCCAAGGGGTGCAAGTGCACCACCTCCTAGCACCCCTCTGTTGGTGCCCATGTTTAAATGGTCATTTATTACCAACTGCACCCGTAGTACAGTGTTTAATTGCACGCAACATGACTTAGTTGAATCACAAGTGCGAGGAGCGTGACACAATGTTTTTGTGATTAAACATTATGTCACACTCATCTCACCTGTGATTCAACTATTTCGCATCGCGTGTATTAACCACTGTGCTATGGGCGCTGGTCAGCATAACTAAAAATTTTTACATAGAAATTTGTCAGTATAGAGGTAAACAAAAACAGTTAGGAGGAAATTATTATTTTAAATCAACTTCTTTGATTTTTATAATAAGAACTCTATTTTTTTGAACATTGGAAATTGATATATCATGATATTATTATACTTCAGTTGATACACGTATATATGTTTATGTTTATTCTTATTGCACACAGAAAACTTAATTCTAAATTATATAATAAAAGTTATGTACAATGGCGTGCTTATCTCAATAATGAGATTTCTTCCAGCAAAATAAGGGTGATAAGGATATTTGAAATAAATAAGATATTCATATTGTGCATGATAATACTTATACAGAAACAAGATTAAATTAATAGTAGATACCTAATTAGTTAAAAATAATAACAAACTACATGAAATTTACATGCCTAGATAGTATAAATAAATATAACAATACATATTCAGTAAATAAATACACAATAAATTATATACATATATACATACACCTACAGGATAGGTTGTCGAAGATAGTGCTCTTTTATTTTCCTTTTGAATACACCAATGGAGGGGCTATCCCTGATAGTGTGAGGAAGGGAGTTCCACGGTTTGATGGACTTAACAGTGAAAGAGTTTCCATACGCCCCGGTGTTATGAGAAGGTGTTTTTAAAAGTGGGACTGTATGAGACATATATATCTTCGAACCATTCAGACTACGACACAGCAGGTCTACAAAGCATGTAAACTATGAGATCATAGCACTTGCTACATCGTAATGCAAAGCTCAGCAAAAAGAATGAGAGTGTGTTAAACAAGATAATGGATTTTACAATTTACATTTACTTAATGAATGTTCAAAAATCCTTAAGTTAATCTAATGCCTCCCTGACTTTGAGTCTTAATGTTTGGTACCAGTATTTCATTGACTTCGATGTGATTATTTGGTGGTGCACAAATGATATTACAGGAAACACAACGAAAGCAATATTCAAGACTTAGATCTGTAATTGAACAAGATCCAAAGATTAAAGTATTTATTTAACTTACCCCACATTTTCTGATGCACTCAAGAAAGACATGCTATGACCATTTTACAACAATCCAACAAAATCAAACCAAATCGGTGAGCGCAGAGCGAACCAAGATGTGCAATTGAACCATTCTGAAACAAACATTTTATTTTAACGTCATATACATATAACAACTTAGCTAAAGCTGGTAAATGTTGACCATTTTCAAAAACATTTTTGTTGTAAATGAGAAATATTCCTTTTGTTCAGATATACTTTGACATCTGTCAAAGTCATAATTAATCGTATTTTTCTGTGATATATACGGCAAATTAAGCGTAATAAAACAGTATCCAAGTATTCATTATTGTTATTTTCCCAAATAGCTAATACTAAACACCCACAAACAAAAAATAAAAGGTATAAATTGCTTGTGATTGATTCCGAGTCTTACATCAAAATTACGCCGATTTTTGACACATTTGCACCGTAGTATGAAATACTCAATATAATATTAAACTACAGTAATAAATTTAATGTAATTTATCTACAATTATACTACAAAATATCAAAACAAATTATAACACTTTTATCCATTGACATAAAAAATGACAGTTAAATAAAAGCAAAATGGCAGTCATAGATTAAAGATGCGTTCAGTAAATCAAATAGTTTATGTTACTTTTTATGGTAGCCGGCACAGGGCACAGATTCTGTGCATTCTATCTGGTAAACCTATTGCCTGCTACCAAGTTAAGTAAACTAAGTTAACTGAAATAATATCTGATTTATCTGATATTATTTCTGTGCAAGAATGCATGTGATATATTAGCGAAATTTATTTATTACTAGATTTGGAGCCCAGAGTGGAGTAGTAATAGAATGTTGAATTAATTTTATAACTCGAAAAGGTATTCCGAAATGCATTATTTCGCCTCGGTCATACAACCCATACCTATTAATCAATAATGCATAACATGGATACATCGGATCAATTTTGACATATGGACTCATAATAAAGAATAATTCTATAGATCTAACAAAGCCTTTAAGAGTCAAAAAAAATTTACCTATCCGTATTAGGTAGAAGTAGAATTAGCTAGAAGTAGGAAATCTTGTGTTGCTCTTTTTAAGAATCTTAATGTTAATCCTTTACCATGTTTGATATAAGAAATTTACATATTTGTAAAGGAATATCCTGAATTTTTAAAAAGGTGATGTACCTGGTTATAGGTGCGTTCGATAATTTATGCTATAAAAAATATAAAAAGCAAAAGTTAGACTTAGAATTTTTAAAAGAAATATATTTTCTATAAATTACCAGATCATATTAAACTTCTTTCTTTGACATTATTTTTGAACCAATAATTATTTTTTGAAGCTTTATAATAGACAATTCTACAATTTATTTTCGATTTGTTATATTGAAAGAACTTTTCATAACTTAATTTCAGGCACAAGTTTTATTGTTATACGATAATTAGGTATGTTGTTATAAGAGCAGTTTAAAGTTTACATTTTTAGTGTGCGGGATGGAACGATAGCCCATAGGCCCCCGCCGCGTGACGTCAAATCACGCGTCCCAAGCTTGTGACTGCGTTTGTATTGTATACAGGCAAACTACTACATACAGTGGATGAAGTGAGAAGTTCGCAAAATTGTCTATGCTAAGAAGCAGTTCAATAACAATATCTACACCGACAACATAATTATATACGTTTAAATTCTTCTTCTTTGGTCATTTTCCAGGCTAGCTTCTCTAAGAGTCACATAGATGGTGCTATCTAAGGACTTAAGACTCATCAAGGTAGAGATTGTAATGTCATATTTGGTTGATTTGTGGCTGTCAGGTATACTATTCTGCGCATTTACTTTGTTTGTTTTACTTCATAAAATTTTTTCTTTGATTACTTTATAACCAACTGGAACCTACTATCTGGACACTGATTTTAACTGTTTAAGATGAGTTTACTATACGCGACCGTTTGAAAACTGTTACAGATATTGTATCTCACGAAGTCTGTTTGGCTTTGGCTGTAGTAGTGTTTGCACATGCACTTTTTTTAATGTGCGTAACCTCAGGAGTGGTAAAAAAACACGCAAAGCTCACACTACTACAACCATAATACACGTCACTACTACAACCATAGCTGAACGGACTTCGTGAGATAGAATATCTATGTATAATGCATTCAAAGACCTAGCAACAACGATTTTTGACACAAAAATGTTTGGTGAAACTGATTTTTTGAACTAATCTGCTTAAAACTATCGTATCAAGAGCAAAGACTATGGTTTTTGGTCCCTAGCAGCACTTAAAACCGAGTTTTATTGTAATTTTGTAACAACTTTTTTATTTTTAAATTGTACTTACATTGTAAGGTACATATTAGTTCTAAGGCAGCGCCATCTATGAGATTTTTATGGAAGCTGGCCCTAAAAATTGATGATCATCTCCGGCAACTGTCCTATTAATTTGCCATTGCCGGCTCCGGCAGCTAAGCCACAGCCTATCACTTATTTCATTTGGAAGTCGTGACTTCAAAAAAGCAAAATATCATAGACTATTTGTCTATGACTATGATCTGGGGAAATGGGGAAAATATAAACAAAGGAAAAACTCGGAAAAAGTACGTGAACAAACGCTAAACCTGTAAGTTTTATGCATTTTATGACATAAACTTCTAGTCATATGTCTTGAAAACCCAAGAAACTTCAAAAAATTAGCACAGAAACGAATATTTAATTTAATAAAATTAGAATATTTAAAATTACCGCCATATCTGCTACCCTTTGCAAACCCCGTTTTTGAAGCGTTATTGTGAATCCAATATGGCGAATTTAGATGTTGTACTATTTTGAAGGTACGTCAATTTTAATGGTTCTGTGTGTAAAGGCCGGTTATTATCTTGCATTTAGCGGGTTTGTAATAAAGTAATATGAGTAAAGTTTTAGTTAGACTGGATTTAGAAGTTTTAATAATCAAGTGAAAGGCGAACACTTTGTATTGTTTTGTTTGTGATTTCCAATAATTTTGTAAGTAATTATTCCATTGTGATGCATGTTTACTGAATAAGTGTTTAGATAATCGATCGTGGCTTATCATGATAGTTTGAAATAGTTGCACTTTCATTACATAAACAAGTTATTTTAGAAGACAACCGACGAACAAGATTGAATGTAATTACGGTAATTACCTATGTGTATATGCATATAAAACATGCCCTTACACGTTTGTTTCAGAAGTGCACATGTTTTCATACAAATGGGAGTTAAATAATCTATTGATACGGTGCATTAGATTAGCGCCATAATAATTGATTCAACCTTTGAGTATTTAGTTGTAAGAGCATTGACTATCATGACCGACACGAGACGAAGGGTGAAACTGTACGCTCTGAATGCTGATCGGCAATGGGACGACAGAGGAACGGGCCATGTGTCGTCCTGCTATGTAGAGAGACTCAAGGGAACCTCCCTGTTGGTGAGAGCAGAGTCGGATGGTTCCCTTCTCCTTGAGAGTAAAATCCAGCCAGACACAGCATATCAGAAACAACAAGACACTTTGATAGTTTGGTCGGAAGGGGACAACTTTGATTTGGCATTGAGTTTTCAAGAGAAGGCTGGGTGTGATGAAATATGGGAAAAGATTTGTCAGGTAAGGCATGCCTCATTGTTACTACTGCTTCCACAAATGTTATGTTAGAAATTTCTATATTTTCAATGCTTTCTTTAAAGAAACCATATTTTGGGAATACTTTTTGATTTATGTCATTGTGCTAAAAATTCAGAGTTATAGATGTGAAAAAGAAACCCTAAGACATTGAGGTGGGCTGGCTGAGCTATCAGATTCCTATAACTTTTTTCTGTGCCCTTATTTTCATTCAGACCAACACCACAAAACTGAAAAATAACTGTTTTCTCATTAGAACAGATTTTTGTAATCCACACAAGAATTCATGTTCAATTGAGTGCTTACTTAAATAAGTATATAAAACCCAATAGCATTAGTAGATAATAGTTAAAATCAAAATGCCAGTAAATTAACATATTGTATAATTTCATACAGGTACAAGGTAAAGATCCATCAGTTGAAATCACACAGGAAATAGTAGAAGAATCAGAAGATGAACGTTTTGATGAGATGTCAGATAGTGTACAGCCAGTGGAGCTGCCGGCTTGTGAGATGGGACGCCTAGAAGACATCAGCGAGCTTGTCAACAGTTGTCTGGTCTCACCGGCAAGAAAAGACAAACTTGCGGCAGCCCTGGAGTCCCAACACTACATAAAAAAGTTACTAAACCTCTTTCACATGTGTGAAGACATTGAGAACATTGAAGGCTTACACCATCTCTATGAGATATTCAAAAGCATATTTCTTCTCAACAAAAACACACTTTTGGATACAATGTTTTCAGAAGATACTATATTTGACGTAGTGGGCTGCCTAGAATATGATCCCAGTTTGCCTCAACCCAAAAAGCACAGAGAGTACTTACGGGAGCTGGCTAAATTCCGAGAGGCCATTCCTATAAAGAACCAAGATTTACTAGCTAAGATTCATCAGACATACCGAGTACAGTACATTCAAGATATCGTCCTACCCACGCCTACAGTTTTTGAGGATAATTTAGTGAGCACACTGTCTAGTTTTATATTTTTCAATAAAGTAGAGATAGTGAAACTTATAGAGGAAGACGAAAAGTTTCTCACAGACTTGTTCAAGCTGCTGATGGATGATAAGACACCAGACTTGAAGAGACGAGATTTAGTTTTATTTTTAAAGGAATTTTGTAATTTTTCACAAAACCTGCAGCCTCAAGACAAGGATGCATTTTACAAGACCCTAGTGTCACTGGGAATCCTGCCAGCACTAGAAATCACACTAGGTATAGATGACCAGAAGACAAAAACGGCATCTATAGACATTTTAACGTATATTGTGGAGTTTTCACCATCTGTAGTTAGAGATTACACACTCCAACAAGCTAATAACACAGAAGAGGTTAGTATTGTTTGTGTATTTCCCCATATGATTTTTTATTATATAAGGTCTTTCAATTTAAATGGAAAGTAATTTAGGAGGTGATTCAGTATCGTTAATACATCACATTCCACTGCAAAGCACTTTTTTCTCACTTCTCAGTACAAAGTGGTCCGATCAGCTGACTCAGTTTGTATGGACAAGTGAAGAAAAAGTTCGCGCAAAAAAATGTACTTTGCAGTGGAATGTGATGTATTAACGATACTGAATCACCTCCTAAATTACTTTCCATTTAAATTGAAACAACTTATATAAAACTTAGATATATATTTATTTAGACCTGTAATATGTGTATCTGATATATATTTAATTTCATTTCATCAAAGTAAGCTATGGATAGAAATATTGAGACTTTATTGTCTGAGTATTAAAACCCTGCTTGTCATTTCAGGAGCATATGCTACTAAATATCGTAATAGAACAGATGTTGCGGGACCGAGATCCTGAGTTGGGGGGAGCTGTCCAGCTGATGGGTGTGCTACGTATTCTGCTGGACCCTGAGAGTATGCTGGCATCAGTAAACAAGAGTGAAAAGGCAGACTTCCTTAACTTCTTTTACAAACACAGTATACAAACGTTAATAGGTGTGTGTAAGTTTTTTCAACTAATATCTAACTTTGCTTTTTTAACAACTACTTGATAAAAAGTTGCAAAAAGGCAACAGCAAGAAGCCAAAAAGCATAAATAAAGAATCACTTTTCCATTCCTTGGCCTGTTCTATAATTGAAATAGTCATGAAATCTTTTTGTTATTATGATCGCTTCCTCTTTCGCAGCACCACTTCTTCAGAACACGACAGGTGAAAAGCCACTCAAAGAGGACTACCACACAGTGCAACTGCTAGGCTTAGTTTTAGAGCTGCTTTCCTTCTGTGTGGAGCACCACACCTACCACAGCAAGACTTGTATTCTGAACAAGGTATATTTATCAATTATTATAGTCCTTACCACGCTCCTTCCCCTGAATTAGGGCATCTAGAGACTTACACAATACAGGTATGAGCAGTTACAAATTTTGGTTCTGGGGAGAGAAGGAATGAGCCCATATGTATTTCTTGGTAGATTTTTATTAGAACGCTGAACCATCGCGTTTTGAGAGATTCTAACCCGTTTGGTCCATTGTATAGTCAAATTGTTTTGATGTAGTGCTCGGATTGCTCCTATGCCCTTTTATGATCCGCCTATGTATACAAGGAATTAACACGGGTAAGCCACAATAGCCCTCTCTATATATCACCGATTGTGACACTATTCTCGCAACAATTCCAGGATCTCCTTCGACGTATCCTGGTGCTGATGCGGTCGACGCACACGTTCCTAGTGTTGGGCGCGCTCCGGTTCATGCGCAAGATAATTGCTCTAAAGGACGAGTACTACAACCGGTACATCATCAAGGGCAACCTCTTCGCGCCGGTCGTGGACGCCTTCCTTAGGAATAATGGCAGGTAAGAGAGGATCTGCCGTATGGCTGTTTAAGTCGCTGGGTTTTTACAAGCTTTTATTTAACTTCACCTGTTCATTGTTAAATTGTTAGTATGTCTGGGTCATATCTTGCAACTGAATTTTTAACCAGTTACCTCCAACCGATTGAGCCGTATCATATCAAACCATTGAAATGGGCATCAAAAAAGGACTTGATGAGGAGAATACGATAAGCTAAGGGACGTCATTCCAAATCCAATAATATGGCGGACGCGCAAAGATTTATAATTTCTATCAAACCCCGTGACATGGGTATAATAAAAAAGGATTTGACGATAATACAATAAGCTAAGTGACGTTTTCTAAATCTAATATGGCGGATGCGAGAAGATGGCAGTTTCTTATCTCCGTACCAACTCACTTGACAAGGGTATCAAAAAACAATTACTTGCAGAATACGATAAGCTAAGGGGTGTCATTGCAAATCGAATATGGCGGACGCCCCAATATGGCGAATTAAATTTCTTCAACAACCTCCGTGATGGGTAACGTGTAACGTCAATCTAAATTCAATATGGCGGACGCCCCAAAATAAATATCTTTTTCCGATCTCTCGACATGGTCATCAAATGAACTTTTGTTGAGCAAAGTAACGTTATAAACACAAAATAAAATAATTAATAAAATACTTTAAATAATGTAGGGTACCGATAAATTTCATTGGACAGTGTAAATTCAATATGGCGGACGCCCCAAAATGGATTTCTTTTTCCAACCTCTCAACATGGTCATCAAATTAACTTTTGTTGAGCAAAGTAACGTTATAAACACAACATAAAATAATTAAAAAAATACTTTAAAAAATGTAGGGTACCGATAAATTTCATTGGACAGTGTAAATTCAATATGGCGGACGCCCCAAAATAAATTTCTTTTTCCAAACTCTCGACATTGTCATCAAATGAACTTTTGTTGAGTTTTGTTGAGCAAAGTAACGTTACAAACACAAAATAAAATAATTAATAAAATACTTTAAAAAATGTAGGGTACCGATAAATTTCATTGGACAGTGTAGATTCAATACGGCGGACGCCCCAAAATAAATTTCTTTTTCCAACCTCTAAACATGGTCATCAAATGAACTTTTGTTGAGCAAAGTAACGTTATAAACACAAAATAAAATACTTTAAAAATGTAGGGTACCGATAAATTTCATTGGACAGTGATTAATTGGTAATTACTTGCCGAAGTATGTATTTTATTTACAATTCGTGCGATAAGCTTTTTGAAAACAAATGATTCACTTTCAGCGATCTAAACTTATTTTAATAATTTCAGTCCAAGACTGCAATTACAGTCTTGTTTTTAACCCGTCACGTGCCCTTTTCAGGTAGTGTCCCATGCGTCAAGATTTTTCAATTTTCAAATTGCGAAAAGTTTTAGGTATTACATTGTTTCGCAAACTCGATGTTTGGGGACATGGGATGGGCTAAAAAGGTTTCTTATTAACTATTTTATGTTATTTATCACCACAACGACGGTGAGCCGGCCGGATGTAAGCAAAGTCTACCAACTAAGTTTTGAATGCGATCTCTGATTGGTTAAAAAACTTCCGTAGTGGGGTTTGCAGGTAAAATCCACTACAGGAATTGAACAAGAAGAATTTTTGCGTACATCATGAATTCTATTAAAACTCATTTATGTACATAAGAACTCGGGCTAACTACACTTGAGCAACGACGACAACGTGGAGACCTGATAGAAACGTATAAAGTGCTCACAGGACACTATGATGTTCCCACACTGGGAAAACTTTACAAGATGAACCAAAATCGTCATCTGAGAGGTCATCATCTTAAAATCAACTCGTCGACATGTGCAAGCAACCCACGCAGACATTTCTTGCCTAACCGTGTTGTTCCCGAGTGGAATAAACTACCAGAGACTGTTATAAGTGCTACATCAGTGAACTGTTTTAAAAATAGACTAGATAAATTTTTAAATAAATAAGACTTAAAGTGCAGTGATATACACAGCATCAGCTTCTAGCTGCTTGTGTATAATAAATAATAATAATAATAATAATGTAAACCTAACAAACTCCTCGCTCATCGTCGCACCTATTTTTATCATTCATAATTTCGATATTAAAAAAAAAAAAAGGAAGCTTCTGACATGGATTCCAACCACAAAACATGGTTACCATGGCGATATATCCATCCCCAATTGCTGGCACTTATATAAAACTGTCTGGTGCCCGTCACGCCCGCCCGCTACCCGTAGCGGCATCACTGGTGCGAGAGTTTCGGCACCGCGCTCACCAACCCGCCTGCCCAGCGTGTGTATGGGCAACACGATACTACAAGTTCCTGTGCGATATGCTGGTGGTTCCGGACGGGGAGGTAGAGGGGCAGGGGAGAACATATCTGTATGAGCTGCTTCCCGCGCCCGTTGTACACAGACCTGGGGCTCTACCGCGTAATTCTCATTTGTATCAACTTCAAGCAAATGCATGAGAAATTCAACGCGTGCAAAAGAGATGGCATGCTAGGCGGGCGTCGTCGCACGCACGTCATATTTCAATCTCAAGTTGATGTTGATGAAAATGAGAATTACGCGGTAGACCCGCTGGTCACAAACCAATCAAGAATAATAATAAAGTAGCAAAATGTAGTATGTTGAATCCTTACATTCAGCCCACACCCGCCGACTGTGGGGCACAGACCTCTTCTCCACGCAAGTTTTGTCGGTCTCTCGCTAGCCTCATCCATTGCCCACCAACAGTCCTGACGATATCGTCTCGCCATCGGGCCATCGGTTTACCCACTGAACGCTCTTGGCCTCGGCCTAAATCCGTACCCCTATTGTAAATTTGAAAGTGTGTTCGTTGGTTTGTCCTTTTACTCAGCAACGGAGCAACAGATTGCCGTGATTTTTTTGCATAGAGATAGTTTAGGGGCCGGAGAGTGACATAGGCTACTTTTTATCCTGATAAAATGCAAATGAAAACAGCCGCGGGCAAATGCTAGTATTTTTATATTTTTGTAAATTTTAAAATGAAATTTGTTGTTAGTATTGTACTGAGGCCAAAACTACAATTTATAGATTTTTTGTCTGTATGCATGTTCCATTTGACTTCGAGAACCACTCAACAGATTTGGATGCGGTTTTCTTTATTGTCATCGTAGGGACCCTGCGGGTCTACCACGTAATTCTGATTTTCATCAACATCAACTTGAGATTGAAATTTGACGTGCGTGCGACGACGCCCGCCTAACATGCCATCTCTTTTGCACGCACGTCAAATTTCAATCTCAAGTTGATGTTGATGAAAATCAGAATTACGTGGTAGACCCGCTGGTCAACAGAAAAGCTATAAGAGGTGTTGATAATAAAACTGCCAAGCCGAAAACTGTCAATACTACTCGAAAGATTGAAAGACACTTACACCCAAGCGAACCAAATGACCAACGCAATATTTGTGTTACATAAAACAGTAGAAATTATATAGATGTATTATGTGCTTCCAGATATAACTTATTAGACTCGGCAATCCTGGAGTTATTCGAGTTCATCAAACTGGAAGACATCAAGTCGCTGTGCTCGCACGTGGTAGAGAACTATGGGAAGATCTTGGAGGACGTGGAGTATGTACAAACGTTCAAGGCTTTAAAAACGAGATACGATCAGCATCAGGACAAACTGAAAGAGAGGGACAGAGGTTAGTTAATTTTAATTTTATGAGTGTTCTCGTGTGTTGTCAAATCTTATGATCATATTGTGAATTGTTATGACATGCATCGCTTGGGCATTCTCAATATGTTAAAGTGCTTTCAAGATGGAAAACTAAAGACAATAGATTTTTGTTTACTTCTATCGGCCTATGGTGGATGAGCAACTTGCCTATTTTATACTAGGTGTACTGTTTGTATATCCAAAAATGCTAATGATGTTAACTACCTAATAATACTATTAAAACTGGTTTTTTAAAAACAGATATACACTCACTTGTTTAGGAAGACGACACGCTGCGTCCACTGACATTGTCAATGACTACACTGGCCTTGAAAATACCGAAATTGTATTGGTGAAACAGTTAGCACGTAGTCAACAATAAACCGTGAATGTATAGTATATATAAGGTCTTCCAATTTAAATGGAAAGTAATTTAGGAGGTGATTCAGTATCGTTAATACATCACATTCCGCTGCAAAGTACTTTTTCTTGCGCGAACTTTTTCTTCACTTGTCCATACAAACTGAGTCAGCTGATCGGACCACTTTGTACTGAGAAGTGAAAAAAAAGTTCGCGCAAAAAAAAGTACTTTGCAGTGGAATGTGATGGTATTAACGGTACGGAATCACCTCCTAAATTACTTTCCATTTAAATTGAAAGACCTTATATAATATAACGTGAATATATGAGACCGGACATATAGAACAGACTGGTGACGGGCAGCGGCGTCACTGGTGAGAGGGTTCCGGCACCGCGCTCACCAACCCGCCTACCCAGCGTGTGTGAGTATGGGCAATTCTTCCAGGATGACCGCCGGGAGTGGCAAAGTCCTGGAAAGGCTTATGTCCAGCAGTGGATGAACTAGGCTGATGGATGGATGGATATGAGACCGGTATTTTTCCATGTTGTTTCTAGTAGTCGTAGTTGCCTCTTTAAGAACAGACATCATGACGCGACCAACTCTGTTGTGGGCGTGGCCAAATGTCATGTTGTTTCATTTCGCTATAAGGTACACGCTCCATGAAACTTGCGAGAACAGGGGATCTAAAAAGGCCGACTTGGGTGAATCATAAAATGATTTGAAAGTAGGATAGAGTCAGAGTTTTTTCAGGCATGCAAAAGAGACGGCATTAGAACAGAATCATAACATGATTCATCCAAACCGGCCTTTTTAGAGGACCAGTACAATCGTGCCGATTTCGTCGCGGGCGCAAAATTGAAAACTTTATTCAGGATAAACGAGATTTTGGCAACTGTGAACGTTTTTAAACATTATTTTTGGTATTATTCTAGATAACATTTTCGATGTCTGACTCGTATTAATTTTTTATTTTATCTATAATTTTTTATTTTATCTATGACAATAAAAGCACATTCGGCTACGCTTTTGGTAAAAATACCTTTAAATTTACATATTTTAGGGGTTTGTTGCTGAGAAATTACTCAAATTTTACGATTTTTGGTTCGACTTGAAACGTAGATGTAGATAATGTTAATAGACTCAGCCTAAAATATTATAATAACATTCCATAGACACCCCACAATGTGTTGACAGCGTTTGCATAGAGGTTTGCGCGTAACGACGCCTCTTAATGTCTGTTTGATAAATTATAACAACCAAAGCGAAATTCCCTAAAGTTCGTTTTGCATTTCTAAAGTTGGAACTTTTCATATTCAGTGAGCGGCAGCGTAGGAGTGGGCGAGGCGGTGGTGCCCTCTCTCCTGCGCACGCGGTACCGGCGCGAGGCGCGTGCGCCCGACGATGAAGAGGAGATGTGGTTCAACGACGACGACGAGCTAGATGACGAGCCCGCGCTGGACGCGCACGCGGCACACGCGCCGCACGCCGCTCACGCCACGCATCCGCTTAGCACGCCGCACCATGCGCTCGACGCTATCGGTCAGTATTCCGAGTGTAACTCTGGTTTCACAGATTATTACCATAATTGTTTCGTGCAACCTTCTTGGTTCTATAACTAAGAAGTCGTTTGATGGTCATTGGATCTTCGAAATTAATATTTCTACTGTAATAAAATAATTTGTATTAGTGAGTCGGACAAAGGATTCCGTTCCACCACCCAATAAGGAACCCTAAAAATATGGTAAATTATAAAATAAATAAAATTAAAATTTATTTATTTCAGGTACTTATTCTGACCCATAATTAAATTATTTAATTTACAAAATTTTGCAACACAAACTTTTTTGAAAATTTTAACATTTTACTATACATAATAAAATTATTATTTTAATTTATATAAATTATGTCACAATTGTAATTATTTAATTAAAACTAATTATTATATTAATCTAACTAATACGTTATAACATGTCAACAAGCCGCTAAAATAGTAGCATCTGACAAACAATTCGCGGCTCCGCTGAGTACGGAACCCTAATATCTTAACCGCTATATTTTTCCTGTAATCTTTACGTTATCAGATGATAACCATGACTATTTATATTTTTCGTATTGTGTGAAAATTTCAACTGACTACCTGTAAAGGCTGAAGCTGTAGACTCCTGTGACCGATGAATAGGTCTCGGCACGGTTCTAGAGGCATGAGCAATAAAGTAGTGGGTATCTGCGCACACAATTTTATACGGACGGACCCAAACTCTAAAAAGCGCATTCAAGATCATGCCTCTAGAATCGTGCCGGGACTTATACGGACGAACAGAGGCTTAGTAATTGGGTCCCATTTGGCACCCTTGGAGTACGGAACCCTAAAAACTAAGATATAGAGACTAGTTCCGCCAACAAGCGTCATTCTCTACCTGTAAAGGCTGAAGCTGTAGACTCCTGTGACCGATGAATAGGTCTCGGCACGGTTCTAGAGGCATGAGCAATAAAGTAGTGGGTATCTGCGCACACAATTTTATACGGACGGACCCAAACTCTAAAAAGCGCATTCAAGATCATGCCTCTAGAATCGTGCCGGGACTTATACGGACGAACAGAGGCTTAGTAATTGGGTCCCATTTGGCACCCTTGGAGTACGGAACCCTAAAAACTAAGATATAGAGACTAGTTCCGCCAACAAGCGTCATTCTAGGCTTATATGCTTTTGATTGGTAATCCTGGAGATTTGGCCCAGGCGGGGTAGAGGTCACCACAAATAACATAAAATTTTGAGTTCCCTTGCTTATAATTCGCTGTAAAGGTCATCTCATGAACATAGGTCATATTCCAACATTCAAACTAGACCTAGATATTTTCTCCATGAATATCTATAAAAGACTCGTCTTGGTATGGATTTCTAAACTTCAAAACACAGTTTTTTCCACCCACATCCATCAGCAAAGGCGGCTGCCAAACGTTTAAAATATTTCGTCGTAAATAAAGCCGCTTACCCATGTTTAATAATAATTTTCTGAAGAGTCAATCTATCAGTATGGTGACGGCCTCCTACCTGCCGCGTGTCCCTTGGCAGGGTCGCCATGTGCAATAAAAGACAACTTTCCCGCTTGACGGTTTATTGATGATGATAACTGATTGACATTACAAACTTATGTTACTATACCCATATTTAATATTTAATACTTAGTCTATGCTATACCACAAGAACATCACATTAACATATGTCCTTTCTTAGAATAACATATATAAACCCGCCAAATGTTGCAGGTAAAATCGTGGAGAAGAAAGCGTGCTCCCCGCCGGAGAGCGAGCGCGTGAACGGGCCGAGCCGCGTGCTGCTGACGGGCGGCGCCGGCGCCAAGCCGCCGCTCGCCGACGTACAGGTACCCGAGCCCAGAGTACTCAGACAGGTAACCTGATTAGTTGTCTGTCGGTGGGGGCCTGCTGGTTTAATGGCGGAATGGCTACTATGAAACTTCGAATGCTGCACGTTATTACAGATACTTCAATCCACGAAGACGCCCGCCAAAACCCTTATTTTAAGGTCTTAAGACTTATAACGGCTTGTTTTGTTCACCATCGTGGATTGAAGTATCTGTGCAGATCTGATACAATGTAATGCGTATAGAAATCTATAGCTGATTTCAGTAGAAAATTCTTCACAATATATCCTTAAATATCTATGACTTAATTCAAATTATGTGTGCGCGAAATCAACGGGCTTTGCTATCTATGACTGGACTAGCGTAGATCACAGGAATCCTGATGTTCACCTGTTCTTCAATCTTGTGTTTATTTTGCTAACTGTCCTGAAGTAAATTTAAATGCATAGAAGTTTCATAGTAATAACACTGCTTTGACATGCCAAGTCAGCCATAGCATTAATCTTTACAGCTTGCTGCTCTCTGTAACCAAAACAGGAAAAAAGAAAGTCAATAGACGACAAAATTTAACATCATGCATGCACACGTTCGGTAGTGCTTTTTTAATCTAATATAACAAAGGCAAAAATTACCTTTAATCTGTTTCATTCGATCCATCCATCCATCAGCATGTCTGCTGGACATAGGCCTGTCCAATATTTCGCCACTCTTGGCGGTCTACCCGCATCGTCCTTCAGGTCGTCAGTCCAGCGGGCACGAGGACGGCTTACGCTACGCTTTTACTGTACGTGGTCTCCATTCCAACGCCTTTCAGCCCCAATGGCCATAATGTCGGCGACAAATATGCCCAGCTCACTGCCACTTCAACTTACTGATTCGGCAGGCTATGTCGGTCACTTTCGATCTCTGACGGATATCCTCGGTTCGGATTATATCCATCAGAGATATTCCAAGAATAGTCCGCTCCATAGCTCGATTAGCGACCTTAAACCGGCGGATCAAGCCTTTGGTAAGAGACCACGTCTCCGCGCCGTACGTCATCACGGAAGGACGCACTGGTTAAATATTTTTATGCACTCCGGTATTGCCGACGTAAATATGTGATGCAACTTCCCGAATGCTAAACATATTTGATATTGTCGACGGTTACTGCCCTTTGTATGACATGATAGTTGAACATGAACTTAGTCTTATCCAAACTCATCCGCAGGCCCATTCGTCTAGAAGAATCGCTTAGGCTGCTCAGTTCTTGCAGCGATTCCGCCATTATAACAATGTAATCGGCAAAGCGAAGATGTGAAATGTGCTCTCCGTTCACGGTTGTGCCTCGTCCATTCCAGACTAGTGTTTTAAAGACATCCTCCAGCGCGGCGGTAAACAGTTGTGGGGAAATAAAGTCACCCTGTCTCACGCTCCGCTGAAGGTGTATTGATCTTGATTGTACGTACACCCTGCGCTTGGACGGACATCGTAGCGGAGTTATATAGACATTCCAGCATCTCCACGTAACACCAGTCAACTTGGCATCGCAGCAAGGACTGCAGGACACTAAGTTTCGATGGAGTCGAAGGCTTTCTCGTAGTCCACAAACGCTAGACATAAGGGCTGATTACAATCTTGGGTTTTCTGTATAATCTACCTTAGCGTGTGGACGTGGTCTATGGTGTTGTAGCCTTTACGAAACCCAGCCTACTCTGGAGGTTGGAAGTCATGGACTCGATGGGCGAGACGATTCGTGATAACTCTTGTAGCCTGTTTAATACGTATTCAAATGATTCATTAATAAATTCTGACACTGCTACTTTAATTTATTCAGAGTTTACCGCGAAACCGCGATTTATAAAGAGTCTTGTAATGAATTGGTTATAATTAATTGAATTGTAAGAATCTAAAACACGCTAAATTGTATGGATAAGTTACTTTAATTTTAGGCTTGATTATCCTGCAGAGAGGATGAATGAATGTAGAGTGACGAAAGAAATTTATGGTGCGTAAGTGGAAGGTATATGGCTCGCCCATGCCGCCCTAGTAGGACGTATGCTGACCAAATTGGCGACATACTGAAGAAAGACCATGTCAAAAGTACCCATAATGGAAGAGTTTGTATGACTAGATTGATGGATGTGGAAGAGGCGAAAGATATGTGTCAGGATTGTAGCAGATGTAAATCTGTAGTCTCTGCCCACCTCCCTGGGAGACAGGCGTGAGGATGTGTATGTATGTTATTATCCTGTCTATTAGTATATTGACGACATGAGCATTATTGAAAGAGCTTTTCTCATCCATCTCCATCTTCATGCTTATAGCCAATGACTAACATATGCAACCCCTTTTTTTTTAATATTATTTATTTTGTAAGCCATTAAGATTCGGCTTAAAAATAATTACAATGTTGCATAAACTTTAGATGTTATAATGATGTGTAAAACAGTTGTGATTACTACTATGAATATTTTTATAATATTCAGATCTAAGGTTCAGTGAGTCTATTATGAAACTTACAAATCTATCACTAGCAACCCCTTTTTTTATTTTATTCGAAACTTCTTGCATTTTACTTCTTTAGGGTTCCGTTCCGTCTGTCCGTATATCATATCTCTAGACCTGAAATGTTGATATTTTGTGTATAATGTTGACCCAAAACCGAATATTGAATTAAAAATTCTATTAAATTATTTTTCAGAGGGGTCCTAAAGTTTGGGACCTAAATATTAAAAAGGAGACTATTATTTTTCTTATCTTACGCTGGTATGTTGGATGTCTATGTCCAGAGCTCATTGAGTAGAGTACAAATAACTATGTATTATATATATATATACTACAACAAATACTAAAAGCAAAGCGCTGATTTATATTGTATTCTTAGGGCCCGAATACTCGACCAACATAACTTTGCAGTTTCGTTTCAATTTTATTTTTATTTTTGTCCAAATTATTTAAGTCTATTAACTTATATTAATCGTACGGAACCCTCAGGACGCGAGTCCTGCTCGCACTTGACCGGTTTTTTCTAGTAATTTTTGATTCTAAAATGGTGCAGCAATACTTGGTGACCTGAAATTTAATTCGTGTACATTTTTGGCTCTGATTTAACAGGGCTAGTTTTTGGTGCACCCTTAGGACGGTAAACCCTAGCAGTTCTTAGTAAATGTATTACACCTTCACGGATTCGGGACAAAGTATACCTGTTGGTTGTACTATTTGTTGGCATTTTGCTGTTTCGAATATACTTGGTTTAATTTTTATTAGTGTTTACGATGTACCTATGTCGCAGAAATCAATTATTCACGACTAAAGGTACACGTGAGAAGCAGCTATACATTTTAACTTTGACATTTAAATGAAAGCGTATCATGGTTCATTCATCAACATCATCATTGAACAAGTTTTGCAATTCCCATAGCTTAATATCGAAAAAGTTTTTTTTTTTTAATTTTTTTCGGAGAATATACGCCATTTTAGGACAAAGTTTTCATTATTTTGGTATATAAATTAACCATTCTTTTTTATGATTTTTTAATGATTTGTCGGATATGACGTCACTTGAGAATTTTAGACATTAAACTGATTGTGATGTGCGATTGCTTATAAAAAAGGGGTCTGTCTTGACTCACCTGTCATCCATCTGTCAAATCAGTCGAAAGCAAATTATAAATTTACCTTGATAGTAAAGGACACATTTCTAAACAGCCATTTCTCAAGTGACGTCACACGAAGGTAAATGGAAGTTGCAGCTTTTTCGTAAAAATATTTATCATAATGGGAAATTCTAAAATACTATTAGAATAGTAATACTGAGTATTACTATTCTAAAATTCTAAAAAAAGCGCGGTGCGGAAACCCTCGCAGTGACGCCGCTGCCCATCACCAGTCTGTTTTATAAAAAGGCCGGCGATATACCGCCATCAATCGATCCCAGGCATGGTTGGGCCACCTGGTTGTGCCTGAGAGCTGTCTTCTTACTCTCCCCCTTACTACTTCTTACTATAACTTCGGGGGGGGGGGGGGGGGGGGGGGTTTGCGAGTAAGATGGTGGTACCATCACAGTCGAGCTCGGCATCAGCTCTACCACTTAGGTCATCAAATTTGGTTAGTTTATTTTCATGTAGTTAGATAACTACCTATATATTTCAGAGTGATCCATATGTTAGACATTGTTATCTCACCATAATATAACTAACATGTATCTCATATCCAGGGTCTGGTGGACTACGACGGCGACTCAGACGAGGAGGAGGAGGGCGTCAGCGGGGGCGGGGCTGAGGAGCGGGACGCCAAGCGACCGCGCCTCGCGTAGTGCCTTCCACCCCGCTCGCAGACCACTACAAGGAATTACGAGCTCGCCGTCTCGCGCCTGTGCACCCGTGACACCCTGGTAATGGAGGCCTCGCCTTTCTATACTCGCTGATGTTGACGTACAACTCTAGACTCTGTCGCTTTGGAACAGGGGCTATTTTACAAAGACTGCACCTGTTTTGTAGACTGCTAGTTGGTTTAGTTTGAGAGCTTTTCATTTGTGTGTCTTGTTGATATGAGAGTACGGTTCAGTTTTGTAAAGTAATCTCTGTTCAAGTGACGGAGGATGAATATTATAAACTTCCGCGTCAGTCGATGTTTACAGTAGACTATTCCAGATTTGTGATTGTAAATGTGTACAGTTTTTCAATAAATTAAAACGAGATCTTTTATGCGTTAATCAGTCTTTGAAATCTGAAAGTGTGTTTTTACAGTCTTATACTGCGAAAACGTAAATTTGGAATTTGAAGAGAGCATAATATGTCTTAATATTGTATCAAACAGCAGCTAACCACGTTTCCAGATTTTCTAGCCTTAGGACATTATACATTTTATTAATGTAAGGAAATCTTATATTTTCGTGTCATGTCCTTATATATTCTTCGACTTGTATATTTATTTGATTGTAATAGGAAACTGCTTTATCCAATTAAAAGACGCATGGAACAATATTTTTGGGTTCTTTCTTACTACACTGTTAGACAATCACTTGTTGATTGCGAATCTCGCATTTATGTGGCTTCCAACTTGTGTATTCATTGCCTTTTTAAAATACAATTAAAATATTATATCTAGTCCAACTAAACACTCGTGGCCCTGGGAAATTAAATGCAAAAGCGGGACGGCATACTTGGATGCTCTATTGATATTATTGATCCATTAGTGCAACAGATTCCGTCCCTCTTTTTTAACTTTATGGCCCCGTGGGCCGCCGATCCTTTGAGCGAATGGTCGAAATTAAATGTATACGCCTGATATTAGGAAGAATAAAACGTGATTCGTATTGCTATAACATAATAAAGTGCCCAATCTAAAAATATATTATGCAGCCATAAAGTCGATACGAGCCGAAAATTTTGTGTGTGTATTTCCGTTTTTTTAATTGGATAAAGTCAAATCGGCGTTGATTACCAAACTGATCATAAAATATTGTCCAAAAATAGAGCCTTACTTTCGTCAAAGCATGAGAATAAAAGATGTGGCAAAAGGAAAACAAAAGTGTCTAAATCTGTGTAAGATTTTGACACTTAGGTAGCGGTCCTAAACACCAAGGTAAAGGTAAAAATAAACTGTCACCCGTTCCACAGCCACCCAAATGAAAACGAACAAGTCTATCAGTAAACCTTGTCAGAAATGTACAATTCACTTTGTCAGTTAAATTTTACATTTACCCGGGCGTTTAGGAACGCAACCTTAGGGCGTTATCACACTGGCAATTTGTGAGTGAGGCGATCACGTTGAGCCATAGATAAGTTGCGCTGCGTATCCGCGCGCACTAGCGGCGAGCTCGCTACACCTTACGTTGATCGATCGGCTCGCTGGCAAATCGCCATTGTGATAAAGCGTATGTTCAATCGATCAATGTTCAATGTTCAATCGATCTCATCCCTACATAATTTTTGTCTGCACAAACTATTATACTTTCTTCCATACTTAAATTCATAGTATATACTAGAGAGCTGTTTATTTATATGTGATATCGCATCCTTTGAATGGTATCTTTAGTTTTACGCATGAGTTACATGTATTGTATATGGATAGAGTAATTGTTACAAGTGGCATCACTAATTTAGAACAAACAAATTTATTTACCCCTGTGATTGTCGATGAATCTTCGATATTTTTATCTATTTATCAATCGAAAGTCGACTTGGTCCGGTGTAAAAAGATTGTCGATCTAAGGTTTTATGGAATCTAATCTCTTTACACTGTACCGAGTGAGCTTCCAGTCGGTTTTGCTTAATCTCTGTTGTATACTGGATAGTATGTTTTTCATAATGACTATTTTTACTTACTCTACCAACCTGATTTTGGTTATCAGTTATCATAAAAGTACAAAGCCATTTACGAGAGAGTTTTTCAGTGATAAGGGCATGTCAGGATGGAATGTTAGTGTTTAATGTATGTATTTATTAAAATATTTAGTTTATTTTCATAATCAAATGTACGGTGGAATTGTGAATCAGGTTAATACAAATATATTTTTGGTGCACCCTTATCTAAACTTTAAATAAAATCGTAAGCAGGGTTTAATCTGTAGATATAAAGAAAACCTGTTTATCTGTCTGTCTGTATGCTCTTTATTTACTGAACGGATGCGATTCTCTTCGTTGTGTAGCTTTATAACCCGGAAGCAATTTAATAAATGTCACTCATTACCTAACGTAAAAAAAAAACGAGAGGTGTCGAAGGTTGGGATGAAGTTCCTTTCGCTGCTGACGCGCACACCGCTGCAGTATTATACGTATACATAGACATAGAGCACGCTTGTAAACACACATACTATAGCAAAGGTGTCGTGACGGTCGAAGTCTTACACTTTTTTCAGTCAAGCTCTCAGTCGCCAAGTGCCTGGATTGTAACGTGCGATAAGGAATTTCTTTCCAAAAATTGCAACATCCCGTGCTATGATTAGCACGAAAAGTGAAAAAAAAAACGTTAAATTGGGTGTAATTAATTATACAGCTGTAATGCTAAATGAAATCAAAATTATAGAAATGTTTTCGAAACCAAAATTCTAAATAGCCATATGTGGACAAAATTCCAACTTGTATACACTACCCAGTAGCAAATAATGCACTTCGGCTTCGGCACTGTTAGTGCTTCATGCGACAGAAATGACGCTACATACATACAGATCAGAAGGCGAGACCTGTGACTTGCGTTTGTGTGGGTGCACACAGACAGTGTAGAGAGTAAAGCGGCTTGAAGCAAGAAGCTTCCGCTAGACCGGTTTATCTAGCGGAAACAGTCAGCTTGAAGCCGGCCCCGTCCTGTCGCGCACTTCCCGCATTTCACCTCCGGTACCGCTAGCAGATTGAGGGGCGTTTAGTTGTTTCGATTTTTGTTTTTTTTTTTTCAATACAAATTAGTGAAATGAATAGCTCCTACATTGAGTACACGAAAACCATTGAGCAAAAAATCGAAAAAAATTGTATTAAACTTGATAAAGTAATTTAAAGATGTAATTAAATTTGAGGGTCGAGCGAGACGCCGCTATTGATGCCCGAAAAGAGCAAGTCATCATAAACGTAGGCGATACATGGGACGGGAGTGAATTTCAAGTTGATAAAGATGTAGTGTGAGGTATGTAATAAATATTATAAAATTGTAAATAAATTAAAACTATGTAATTTTTTGTCCGTCTGTACATTTGAGGATCACTCACACAAAAGCAATTCTCAGGTCTCGCCTTCTTACCTGTACGATGTGCATTATTTACTGCCGGGACCTGTACTTAACTCTGCTTGCCTGGTCGCACGCTCGTCAACATACCCAATGCTAAATAAGTAACTATAAATAAATATATCTGTTAATTTGTAAAAGTTCACTTTCTTTTTAATTATATTTTTGCATTCCTTGTATATCGCCGTGGACTATCTCGGAGACCTTTATTTCAATGTATATTTACGTGTTACAATATAATTCTATTCCGATTTTTTTCTAAGATGTGGCAGCCGTCCATAACTTATTTATTAAATTTGCAGTTTATCAAAGTATAAGTAACAACCTTTGTATTTTTACTTTTTTAGAGTCTCTGAGATGTCTAACTCTTGGGAGTGGAGAATGAGTTTTTTCATTCGTTTTAATTATTTCTTGTTCTACTCATTCTTTATACGGTTTGTATTGCTATGTATAACTAACCAGGGCCTGAAGTCTCAACAAAGATAGCGATCGCTATCCTACCTATTTCGGTCGTTAAGTTATTCAAATCAAATTTTTAAGCTTTTCTATAATATCTACCGTCAAGCTATCGACTGAAATCGGAAGCGAATTCGATACGCTTCCGATTTCAGTCAATAGTTTTGATGGTAGACACTAAAAATAATCGATTTTTTTCAGTTAGCGATCGCTATCCTACCGATTTCGGTCGTTAAGTTATGAAAATCTAATTTTAAAGGTTTTGTGTAGTATCTACAGTCAAACTATCGACTGAAATCGGAAGCGAATTCGATACGCTTCCGATTTAAGTCGGTAGTTTTGATTGTAGTAACTAAAAATAATCGATTTTTATCAGTTAACGACCGAAATCGGTAGGATAGCGATCGCTCTATGTCGAGACTGCAGGGCCAGAGGGCCTACTCTGAAGTGACAAAATTCAATCGAATATCGTTCGATCGTATATCCATCTCTATCACACTCTCTATGCGTGCGTCAGAGATGGACGTATGCTCGAACGATATACGATCGACCGAATCTTCTTGGGAGTGCCAGGCCAGGAATGTCTAGATCAATTGAGAATTATACAACTTTTTTTTTAATGAATTTTATGGTAGAAAGGGAGTTCATTGTTTTAGTTTTCCTTATTTGAACATAATTGCTATTATTCTCCATTCTCAAGACGAGTTTAGTAGTTACTTTTCACTTATGATTGTCGTTTAGTATCTATGGCACGTATGTGTATGTGATAAGATAAATGTATCTGATTGAGATCAATTTTATTTTATGGCTTGTTAACCTTTAGCTTCTACATTTATATTTGTAAATACGTATATTTAAATGTATACATTTAACGTCGTCACGATACCAATATTAAC
Source organism: Ypsolopha sequella (assembly GCA_934047225.1). Classification (NCBI taxonomy): domain Eukaryota; kingdom Metazoa; phylum Arthropoda; class Insecta; order Lepidoptera; family Ypsolophidae; genus Ypsolopha; species Ypsolopha sequella. The sequence goes on from OW203991.1 coordinate 13,571,812, forward strand.
ACAATTTCAATATGTATAACTTTGTTTTATGATTGTGATTTCATAATGGTTTTTGCACATTGATCTCATCCATCACTGATCGTCAAATGTTGCTTTATGAAAATTCATACTGGAGACTCTGCTAGTGATCAGGAACGAAGTTCAATTACTAGTTTCTTGGAAATCGTAACGAAAAATGTTTTGCTCCCATTCACACTGGACTCGTTCAATTACAAATCCTAGTATAAGCAGTATAGGAGCAAAAAATATTTTTTTCGAACTTTACCTTACTGGTCGTTAAACATTGTTCCTGATCACTAACCGAGTCTCCAGTGTGAATTCAGGCGGTTGATTAAATTTCACCTTATATACGACTTTCAGACATGTTTATTTCGCTCGATTCAATAGTAACATCAATATTCATTTGCAAGCACGCTTTTATGATACGAAAATCATACACAATTTTATACTGTTCTCCGTTGCTGATGTTTGAACTTTGGTGTCCATCTATAAGTTGAATTTAAAGTGGTACATATCAAATTCTAAACTGCATCCGACAATCAACAATTATTACGTTTCATTTTATTTATATTTCAAAACATGAACGTCAATAAAAGAATTTGAAATTACACACAAATATGTTTAACGAGAAGTGTGTTGACTAGAAATTTATTTAATAGGCTAAATAAATATGACTACCTAATAAGTAAACTTAATATTTATACAATTTTGTTTCTATCCGGCCATCTAGTTCAGTTCACGAAGTGCACAAGAGATCGCGAGACGAAGACCATAATTACATACGTGGATCGAACTTGTCAGATTATATTGTAAATATAACGTTTTATGTCATAATTTTATTTCCAAATCTGCCAATATCCACGTATATAATAGCTGAGCTGTCAATTATTTTAAACGGTCCTTGTATTCCTTGAAATACTTCCTGTAAAACGAAATTGTAGGTGGGTTAGACTATTTAATCTGTCTAGATGGATGACCGTCGTAAACTAATTTATACACAGATTAAAATAGAATACCTATTGGCAAGTTGTGTAAAATAAATAAGCTTATTATAATGCTATTATTATGATGTCACTAGTTAAGTAAGCAATATAAATATAAGGTAAATATGATATTGTTGTTTTTCATTTTAGATTCTTTCGGTCTTATAAGTTGATGGGCTGTCTAAATTACGCCGACAAACCTAGAGCATGGGAAATCGATCAAGTAACTTATAAAAGGTGGAATTCAATCAACCGCCCGAATTCATACTGGAGACGTACTACATCGGTTAGTGATCAGAAACAAGGGTCAAAGATAATCAGAAAAAAATGTTAGTTCCCGTACGAACTGTAGCGTAAGCATAAAAACATATCCGTATCGTTGCGTTTGAAACTAAACTTTGGTTGCCATACGTAGCTGTTAGTTCCGCTACTGTCCCAGATTCCACTACTAACTATACGGAGATGTTTTCATGCTTAGGCTACTGGACTAGTTCAAATACAATTCCTAGTACGGGAGCTAAAAAAATATGTTTTATATTTTCACCTGAAGGGTTATTAAACATTGTTCTTGATCACTAACAGAGTCTCCAGTATTAATTCGGGTGGATGATTTAATTTCACCTTATATTTTGCTTAGCCGAAAACAATGGGGATCCACAGGCAAAGCTAATTACAGATGGCGCTAGCATAAGTCCGGCAATGACAAACTTTATTGTTGTGCGTGTTTCGGTTTTCCTAATGTTTTTCTGCAATATCTCGCATTTTTTTTACTTTCTCTTCTCACCTATATTCCAATATTTTATACATTTGTTATTGTTATTATCTTGTTCATTTTTATCATGGGGTTTTTCGGGAATAAATTAACATCATTAAATTCTAAATTCGTAGCGGGGGCGATGAGTCCTGCACTGATTCTCCACATCGTGAATATTGTGCACTTCCCCCCGGTCAGTTAGCCCAGCCAGGACAGCTCTCTAAAGTAGAGCCGAACAGCTTCAGCATTCTGACACATAAACTGGTCCAGTGAAGGGAAGTCGGAGCTCGTCGTGATCCCTCCTTTTCGTCATTATTAAACATCATTATTAAAGTAACCTGGTATTGCACACAAAGGCATAATTCCAAGAAATAATCGAAAATCATAAAAAGCTACGCAAAAATAATAACAATGTACTGAAATTACAGATTTTCATGGCCGGATCGACGATGCGCCATCTACAGGGATAATTTGGCGGTGTGGATCCCCATTGGTAGAGGACGAACAGACCCAACTTTGGCTCTTGAAATGTTGAACATTTCCCAATTTTGCGACTTATTTAGTTCACTGTTTTCACAAAGAAATAACCCGTATAGTTTTTGCAATCTACGATGACTTACGCATGTGTATGACATGCAAATGTGTGTGTATGCACATTCCAGCGCAACTTGCATACTTACACGACTTACTACCAGGGTTGCCAGGTGGTCCAGACAAAAAAACCGAACAATTTCTTTCAAAGGGTCCGGTCTGTGATATTTTTGGTACAATTTTTCGAAAAAATTGATTTTTTGATTTGGCCCGGTCAAACTGAGAAAAATGCCGAAAATTACCTGAAGAAGGGAATTGCTGAGGGTGAACATAATGAAACACTTAGTAAACATTAAAACTTATATTAAATCCGCGCCAAATCTGTATGGACTTGATTCTGCGAAACAGTAAATAAACGTATGATATGAATGGACTATCGCAAGTACCGAACCACCCATACTTCGGTATTTTTTTTACCGAACACGTGGCTAAAATACGGAACAGTTCGGTAAAAAACCGAACACCTGGCAACCCTGCTTACTATAAGTAGAGGAAATAAGTCTTCTTGGATTGCAAGAAGTAAAATAAAATATTTAAAGGGCAGTATCGACGACCTCAGTCTTCAGTTTGGAAGCGAGTGCTCGACGGAGTTGCATGGCGTCCGGTGGCGGAGAGGGCGTGGCCCCGGCAAGGGCGGCGGCGGCCACGCGGGCGGAGCGAGGGCGGGGAGGCCGGGCTGCGGCCTCACCATCACCTAAACATTACCGTTTATACTTTAGTTGAACTGCCCAAAGAAAAAAAATTTAGACTTTGAAACTAAAACTTTAGAAATTGTATATGCCCCGGCCTATGTTGATACGGATATTCTATCTCACGCATTGCCGGATACAGGAGGGGGGGCATGAGGGCCATGGCCCCCCCGAACATCCTGGTATTCCGTACATTTGGCTCGACATTTCGATTTGATTCGGGTGCACTTTTACACAGCATATGTATAAAGGTATAGATACCTATGTTTGCCAAAAGCTCCTAACTATTTTTGACTTTCTGACAAACCTTGTCGGAATAGGCCCCCTAAAAATCAAATCCTGGATTAGCCCTTGATCTCACGAAGTCCGTTTGGGTATGGTTGCAGTAGTGTGTGAACACGCACTTTTTATAGTGTGCTTATCTGTCTGTACACTTCACTACTACAACTATAGCCAAATGGACTACTTAAGACAGAATATATGTATCTATAATATCAGATTTCGTATAGGCTGCATAATTTGCGGTGGGTTATTGATTGTGCTGCGCTGACTCAGCGCTGTGAATTATTGTATGCTCTATCAGCTTGGCCAGGACAGCTCAAAGGCTTTGGAGTGCTGACGATCATTTGCGTCAGTGGGTAATGCAATCAGAGGTTCGGTTAAGGTGGATGCGACGGATTTCTTTCCCAAACGCACAAATTATGATAAAAAAAAAAGTATTAAAATTAATGTGATTTATGGCATTACGCGACAATAGTTTAATGTCCATTAGGCTTTTCTAGTGTTTTTTTATGCATTACTTTGTAAATGATCCAGCACAGCAACTATTAACACGATTTAAAGCGTTACAACATGCGAAAGGCTGCCATGTTAGAAAAAAAACAATTTTACTTGCTAGAATAATTATTAAAAATCTGCTCAAGTAAATGTCTAGAAATAGCAATGAACTATTTTACATAGCACAGTTTTCATAGACAACGTCTTTGATGAGCTAAAATTTTAACCTTTGTTAAAAAACGGCCGCTTTTGGTATAATTTAAAATTCTAGCTACAGAAAGACGTTGTTTCTGAAAACTTTGCTATGTAAAAATAGTTCATTGCTATTTCTAGACATTTACTTCAGCAAATTTTCAATAACATATATTATTTTCTATCCATCCATCCATCAGCCTAGTTCGTCCACTGCTGGATATAAGCCTTTCCAGGACTTGGCCACAAATATGGCGTTTTTTATGACTCAAGACAATTATTAATTACACTTTATAAATAAACATACCTACTTTTAATTTTCTATTTATTACATAACTTTTAAAAAAGCATGAATTTCACTAAAAAAGCGATTCAGTTTCCATGTTTCAAAACCGATTGAAACGAAACCAATACACGCAGATACTAACGAGAAAAAAACATCTTTATTACATAAAGGAATTATGATGAAAGTTCTAATGTAGCCGCGATTTCAAAATAACTGAAGTTTTGCGTGCGCGGCATCTGATTAGAGCAGAATAGAGAGTTAAAAAACAAACGCGTTAGAGCAGGACTGAATTTTAGCATTGGGCAGCCCCTTAATACGTTTTATTAAAAAATAAACAAACCATAAGTTGTGCGTTTGGGAACGGGACCTCTCAACCACCTTAATTGTATGATATACCTTCAGTTCCATCGTCAACTTCAACAGACCCCAGTCGCCTCTGGCGCACCTGCTTCTTCAAAGCTAGCAGCTTGTCTCGCTGCTGTTTCAAGTACTCCTGACGAGCTCTCACGTCCTCCTCACTAACCTGGAAATACACAAAAACAAGTTAAATAGGACGCAGCAGGCATCGTGCGTTTCTTAAAAGTATCACCGCTAACTTCAAGAGAAGGAACGTATTCGTATAAAAGTGTATGGACAGTGGTGCCCTCTATAAGTTACGATTAGGTTGTGGGTGTTGTAATGAGCTCGTAAAATAGTAATAGTAAAATATCAGTGTATTTTTATTTGAAAAAATCCCATGATTACGGAAGTTATGATCTAGCATATGTTTATCAATTTTAGTACGCCTTTGTGTACGATGACGTCACGATCTAGGCAGTTAAACTATGAATGCAAATAACTACGTAATTTTTTGAGATATCTACAAAAGTAATTGATTTTCAGGAAAATCTTCATGTAGAAGACGAACTCATTATAATGTAACTAGTAAGCCATAGCATAACAGGGTGTTAAAATGAAGTTGCGGAAGCGGGAAACGGGCGGTAGTACCCGTCTATACGAACAACTTTTGATGAAAATAAATCGAGAAATTGAGCAAAAAAACTTGTTTCATTCATTTGGTTCGGGTAGCTAACTAACTTTTCTATGGACCAGCTGTTTTTTTTTGCGATTCGAGGGTTGGTTCCTTAGTAAATGTTTTTTGTATGTCTGGCTTCCGCAACTTGATCTTAACGCCAGTATACCTATAAATACAGAAGCTATAACTAAGCGGATTTTGAATAGCGAGGCAGAGTATTTATTTTTGAATTTGCAGATTTTTATTATTATACTGAGTGTATTTTTGGATTTGCAATGCAATACAATACAATATCTTTATTTACCAAAAAGCTTACACTATTTTATTACATGCTTAAGGTAACTTAAAGGTAACTTACTTAATTACGAACTAAAATTAGTGTGCATGCATAGTGATGAGAATAACGCTAAGTCTAACTTGTCCGGTGGAATCCAAGACTGATAATCAAAATTAATTAATTAATCCGAGGTTTAAAAACAAGAAGGAAGATACTTAACACTAAGAATAATAAAAAAGAATTGGACATTTTTAAATTAGCACAAGGCTTAAATCTAAACTAATATACATATAAGTGTGAAATAAAAACTCTAATGATTGTTACAAAATTCTAGCTATTAAACTTAATAGAATGTAAAATGCTAATGCTAAAAATGCAGATTGTTATTATTACTAATACTGGATGTTAATTTGATAAGTAATGTTTTTCCTCCAAACAAAGTGTTCTACCTATGAATATGGTCACTTTTTACTATGGGGCCAAAACTGAAATCGCGAAAAAAAAATCGGCCGTTCATACAACGATATTCCAGCCCATAGTATAGTTAGTATAAATAACTACTCCACCAAAATATATGCAACTACTGATTTATTTTACGCGACTTCAGGTAGGTACCTACTATTTTATGTGATTTCAGGGTTGACCCCATAGTAAAAGTAGTTCATATTAATAGGTAGACACCGTTTTAAGGAAAAAATCCATAAGTTGAACCCTTGATATATATTGACTAACCTCGACTTTTCTTGCTGCTGGAGTTGGGGGTTCTAAAGCTATGGGACTATTCTTAGATTTTTCGCTTTCAGAAGATATTTTTCTCTTCGGGGGTGCTTTTTCTTCAAACACTATTTGTTTTGTTGGGGCTATTTCAAATGATAACTGTTTTTTGGCAGCAGCCTTTTCTTCCTCTACTTTATCGAAATTTTGAAGTTTTGACAATAAGGTCTGTTTTTCTGCTACTACCTCTTCAGGAGGGACAATATCAGCAACAGCTTCATCATTGGCGTCTTCCAGACTCAATCTGAAAAAGTATAGGTACTCATAAAAACCGTGACGTCTTCGTAGACACCAAATGGACCCACCAGTGGGTCTATGAAGACATCCATGTCTTCTAAGACCCACTGATGGTGGATCCTCACACTTTTAGTTCTAATCTATAAAAGTTACTTGCTTCTTCAATTCGGTCATGACGTCATCACTATCCGGCCAGTCCTCGGTTTCATCGCTGCGTGAGGTATCCAAGTCCTCACCAGTTGTGGAGAAAATGCTAGGGAGCGTTCCAAACCGTCTTTCGATTAACTCCAAAGCCTAAGAAGAAACGCTTTGGTGAGTTAATTACTTGGTTTAAGACAATGGCACATCATTTAAAGAATTTAACAAAACCTGTAATTGAAGCTCGACATTCTTATGCGTCATCATCTTGACAAATATGTCATAGTCATTGGCCGCCCAGATCTGTTCGAAGAGTCTGCGGTGGAAATGCGCTGGCAGACCGGCGAGGTCTCTCGCCGACATCCGACATGCCGCTTCGAACTGGTCGGCTGTAATGCCGATGTCATCCATAAACGAGCCAAGCATAACGTCCACCTAAGGGAATATAACTTTTTAGCAATTGCATTGACGAAAGAAATTTATGATGCGCAAGGGGAAGGTAAAGCTCGACTAGGCCGCCCGAGAGGACTTATGCTGACCAAATTGGCGACTATGACTAGATGGATGTGAAAGAGGTGTGCCAGGATCGTAGCAGATGGAAATCTGTAATCTCTGCCAGCCTATTTGGGAGACAGGCGGGTTTATTATATATATTTAAGTAACTTTTGAATGATCAACGGTAGCTTCAGTCGAGGCCTACTGAACCTTCCATGCCCTAAAAAACGTGCATTTGTGCCCGAAGTAGGGGCTCACCCCTTATCACGTTAGGACATTAAAATTGTCGGTGAAAAAAGGTGTACGAGTGCTAACTGTTCTTTTGAAAGTCTACACTCAGAAACAGCTCTGACATCCCTTTGATGTTTTTGTGTGTTTTAATTTTTTGTTATATCCCGGGTTCTAGCACAAAATAACCACTTATAGAAGGTTTACTCCGCATAACTAGCGAAAACAGTCGCACGCACACATAGACGCGTACATACGACGATCTCGAAAGAAGTCGGTCGAATGCCAATACGAAATTCTGCCGAGATCATCATACGTACGCGTCTATGCATGTGTGCGTCTGTTTTCGCTCCGTCGTCGTCGAGTCGGCCTTCTGGTAGGATCTATTTTGTGGTTCTAGGCCGAGAAACTTGGTCAATCAGATACCGTGGAGCGAAGACAGTGTCGTGAGTCGGAGGTTTTTACTATGTGCCTGATTGTGCGTCTCCCATCCCCCACCTCTACGGTGCGTGAGATCTTACTATCTGCTCAGTGATCTTACTGAAATGGTATCCAGGGGCGAGTACATAAACTGGGGGTCGCGACACGGGTTTTAATGCCATCTCTGTCGCACGTATTGAATATTGAAAATCTGTTGTCAGTGTTGGAACCTGACAAAATTCTCAATTTATAAACGGCTATCTGCCATCTGTGGCGCAATCTTTTTGAAAACTTCTAGGCGCGTAGAAAGATGTCTATTGTTTATTTTTGGTAGCATAGGGGAAAATCTTCTGGGTTCGCTTCAACCGTCCTTCCCGTCACCTATCATACTTCTGTCGGGAATCCCCATAACTGCCTGTTTTTATTTTTATTTGGTAAGGAGCTAATAAGATTTGTTTGAACCCTCCCCCTAAAACAATATTACGTGATAAAAGTTTAAAGGAAGTATTATTAAAAGTCAAAATTTAATTATTAATTTATTTTTAGAGATACAAAACAGCCCCCCTATTCTGTATATTTAGTCGCCAACTGTACTAGGTGCCTATCATCAAAAACATAGATAAAACCTGAAATTTCAAAATTGCCTTTAGTGGGTATTGAACTATTAACGAACTGTGTCGTCACTTCAAGTGCGAACATATCCTTGGGAAATCGGAATTCGATGGTATATCTATGTTTTTGATGATAGGCACCCCGTACAGAAGGCAACTAGAGATACATAATAGGCCCGCAGGATTAAAATTGAAGAGAAAAAAAACCATTCATAAATCTGGACTAGCTTATAAGGGACAATCCCATTAGATAAAGGATCAACCATTGAAAAATATGTCACATAATATTACGTATAAAATAGTCCAGCCGAGACGTTCCCAATGTAAGCAGTGGCGTATTTACCCTAGGGCCAAAAGGGCCATGGCCCGGGGCGGCAAGCTGAGAGGGGCGGCAAGCTGAGAGGGGCGGCGCAAGCTGCACCTCGCGCTCAGCTTTTGGCGCCTTTCATTATCAATCGTTAGGTACCTACCTAGTTTATTCGTCCAATATTCGTCTATCTTTTAATTTATATTGCTTTTAGACTTTATACTGTCATTTAAAAAATTGGTTTACCGGAAAATATGTAAATATTGAATAAATGGTGTTTATTTGTTTTTAAGGTATTTTAATTTTTTCATTGGATTCTGCTGGATTTTATTTTATAATTTAAATATTTTTGCTTTTTTCTCGTTAATTAATGGGGTGACAAACCTTACAGTCCCAGAGCGCCACTGAATGTAAGAAAAGATAAGATTTGGCCTGACCACCTCACCCTTAAAACGATAAACTAACAGCCCCTACAAGAGTAAAATAACACTTATTTACCATCTTACTTACCAAGTTTTTATATTCGTCGTGAATTTGCTTGTACTCTGGTCTATGAAGTACTTCTCCATTATCAGTTGGCTCGAAAGCTGTTGGAAGAGATCGTTAGGTATTTATTTATGGCATTCTGATTTCTGATCCGGTAGCGTCGCGGCTTAGTTGAATCACAAGTGCAAGGAGCGCGACACGATGTTTTTGCGATTAAACAGTACGTCACGCTCCTCGCACTTGTGATTCAACTTGTGGCGTGGCGTCGCGCGCGATTAAACACTGCTACGAGTGCTGGTTTATTCGTCCAAGATGGCATCTAATAAATTAACCTGTCAGCATTAAATATTTTTGCGACAGTTCAATTAAATAAAATCTCAAAAATTAGGCTATAATCGGCTATATAAAAGTGAAAAACGGCAGCTACATAAAGGTAGCAAATACTGGACAATTCAATTAAAATTGTAGGTGAGCTACTATAAATAATGACGAGGTGACTTAGCCAGCATACTGTGACTTAGCGGTGTGACATTGATTGTATTTTATAAATAAACTACCTATTCGCTTACAAAACGGCCAAAGGCGCGAACCTTTAGAAGAAATTCCGATCGGACAAAAAAGAAAGGTTAAACGTCAGTCGCTTAGCACAAACTGCATAACTTAACTTTGTATTTCTTGCTTAGAAGTTAAAAATTTAAAAAAATTATGGTATGTAAAATTGACGCCAATAGTTCAGTATTAGTGAGGTTTATAAAGCACGAGTTTGAAATTATGATAGTAAATGAAATTATGAGTAATGATAATAAAGCCAATTCTGAAGGTTTTAATTTTAGTTTTAGTGCTGTCAAAGCTTAAAATTTTCCAAAGAAATTTTGCTTCTAATCCCAACTCTTAAGGACTATTTTGTATCGAAGAAAATTTAGTTTTGACATCACTAAAACTAAAATTGAAGCCTTCAGAATCGGCTTTATTGTCTAAACAAAGTTAAATCAGCATTTTAAGTTGTTTTTGAAAAGATCATGACTAATCGTGTATACAATTTCAAACTCTTACTTTATAAACTTCACTAACAATACTAGCAATACCAACAATAATTGGCGGCAAAGCTTTTCAATTTTAAATTTTTAAACAGGAAAAACAATGTTAAGCTCATTAAGCTATGCACTTTGTGTTAAGCTACTGACGTTTAATCTTAAACCTTCCTTATTGATACAATGTTTTTTTTTTTTTACATTATTATTGCTTACTAGTTTATAAGATTCCTATTTGATTTCCACACAATAAAGTATAAACATTATTTGAAGCTAGGATTTACATTTTATTTCGAATAAATGTAAAATAACAAAAAAATTATATAAAATTAAAACTTAATAATCCTATTAACCTTAAATAAACAAAAGACCTAAAAATTAAAAAACGGGCTTGAAAAATACGATGTTGCCGCTTCGTGCAGGTTACTGACATGTAGTAATACGTAATACTTGAAAGGAAAGGTGTACACTTGGAACACGATTTATTTTGTTCGAGAAAACAAATTTCTGGAAATAGAAACTGTTCGAAATTGTTTTTTTCATGGCTTTGTAGAGGTATTCCCTACATGTGGTTTCATTTTCTGAGCAGGTCATCATTACACCCTGTATGTATGTATATTGTATAATGTTAGAATCATTGCTAAAATTAAAATTACGGAAAAAAATCGACACTTGTAAAACGCGTATATCTACTTCAGGAAATAAGGTATAATTTTGATAAAATAGAATATTATTTTTGGAATCTTTTTCTAGGGATCTGTTAAACAGAAACGCAATTGGAGAAATTCGGCTCGACAAAAATATTTATTGAAATGAGGTCCTTTTTAACACCATTTCTCCTAGTTTGACAATTTTGAATGACATATGGACTACGATTATATTTTATTACATGGGTTTTGACAGTATCTAGGACCTGGTTAAACGAAATTTTGGAAGCAACTTGAGTACATTTTATATTAATAAAAAAACCGAAATTTTGCTACTTTTTCTCGAATCCGTCCCTCTTGCACTGAGGGTTTTTTCGCATATAGAGTAACAGGGACGCTAAAATATTTACATATCAAAATTGGTAACAAACTATTTTGTTAAGGCTACTCACGCAAAGACTTTTCTTCTATGAAAGTCTGTAGAGGGACGTTCCACACTGGCCCATGAAGAAATCCTACCAGGGAATCAAATACCCAGGCATTGCCGTCTGAATTTTCCATTACTTAATTCATTTATGTAATCTACTGTAAGTTAAAGTTTTCCAATGCGTCTAACTTAATTTCAGATCGTTTGATGACGCGTCAAATGTTGTATTTGTATTTTTATGTTGTTATAGTTACCTTTCTGTCGGTTGTGGACAAAATGGTTCACCATAGCAACGTACTGAAAAAGATGTGTGTATAAAGGCAATGTGCAGGTGTGCTGTGTGAATTGCTGTGTAAGTTTGTATGTAGGCAACTATCATTCTTTGTTCTCATGGTAGGTACGAAACGAACATGCTGTAAAATAGGTATTTCATTTTCATTCACTGCCTTGTCCTTTGGTTGTTTTTCAAGCCCGGTCAAATCCAATAAAGATAAGCATCATCATCATCAACCTCTAACTCATCATCAACCTCTAACGCATCATCAGGCCCGGATCTACATATTTTTACAGGGGGTGCAAAGGGGTAATTTGGCGCCCTTGTGAAAAAAATACCCTTTAGTTTAATTTAAAAAAACAAGTTCTGAGCATTCTACACCAAACAAGTAAGTAAAAATTAAATAAACAAAATATTATTTTACTACACTTTTTTCCGCAAAATCATTTATTCAAATTATTATTTAAAAAATCAACACGTTGGATCAGCGATTATTTCCTCCACTACTTGAATATGTAATTGTTTCAGTATGGAGTTTCGATGCTTGTGTCCGGAGCACAGTGTTTAATCGCGCGCGATACGACTTAGTTGGATCACAAGTGCGAGGAGTGTGAAACGATGTTTTTTGCGATTAAACAGTACGTCACGCTTCTTGCACTTCTAATTCAACTAGTGGCGTCGCGTACGATTAAACACTATGCTACGGGTCCAGACCGCGCCCTGGTCGACGTGCGTGACTCAGTCCTATTGCAGGCACAATGACGGCTAAACTTATGAGGGCGAAGAGGCTTTCGCCGCCCCCTGGCCTAGCCGCCCGGTGCAAGTGCACCCTCTCGCTCCCCCTAGATCTGGGCCTGCGCATCATGAAGATCCACGGCTATGTCAGCACATTGTGTGCTCGTGCTTCGATATGGCTCCGACCATAGAGTATACTGGCTCCGACCATGGAATGTAAAGTGGAGTTACGTCGAGTTAAATTAAAAAGTTTGAATTTTGACTTCTAACTTCTGAAACCTTTCTTTCAAGATGAATATGTAATGTGAGACATTGAGAAACGAGAGCACCAATGTCTAATTATGTCCAGTTTGCACACAATACTTTATCTACGAAAAATTAGAAAAATAGGTAAAGAAGAATAAAGAGGGCGTGGCTTAAAAAAATATGAACTGTGCAACGGGTTGCGGCGATGGATGTGTGACTATTTGACTATTTTATTTACCTGTGATAACATAATTACAGAGCCACAAACTTATTTGTTCCGGTGAGCCAAACTAAAATTGCTTCTATATTCACTGTGTGACACTCATCACCACAGGAACAAATAAGTTTGTGGCTCTGTTTACGAATACGATGCAGAGAGCGAGCATCGGAAAATATTTGCGATGCTCGATACTTGTCAAAGTCATGCAAAATAGTCGTTTATAACTCTTTGCGGCCCGTTGCACACTTCATCGCTGCGGCGATGCGTGTGCGTGCAACGCAACAACTGTGAATACAATTGTCGCGTTTAACAAAACTGATGCGTTCACAACGATGAAGTGTGCAACGGGTTGCAAAGAGTTATAAACGACCATTTCGCATGACTTTGACATCGAGCATCGCAAACATTTTTCGATGCTCTCTGCAAGCCACAAACTTATCTGTTCCGTAGGCGAAGACTGTCATTCAGAGAAAATATACCTAAGCCTCTTTTGTTTTACCCATCGGAACAGATAAGTTTGTGACTTGGTTCTGTATGTTTTCTGTCATTTTGATGGGTAAAAAATTGTCGTTTATAATTATAACACATCCATCGCCGCAACCCGTCTCAGAGTTCATCACTACAGTTGCATCGGGTGCGTTAAACACGACAAATTTGTGTGCTCTGTGATTTGGAACAAATCAGCTGTCATCTGTCATGTCAAATATCAACTCCAGTCCCAACTCCCAGCCCAACTGTCAAATGATGTTTTGCTGCACAAAAAAATTCAAAACTCGATAAATTGATGAAAAAATGGCAAAAACAATCCAATATCAGAATGTAAATGGAGTAACTTTATCACTAGATATTATTGCGAAAAGTGAATCTCCGAAATCGAGGCTATTTACAGTATCATTCAAAAATAAAGAGTGTAAATCGTCTTGGCCTAAGTTATCATTCCTTCTCGCTATTTTAATTAATATTTTATCAGTTTTCTATATTCGCATCAGTTTAACTGCGATTCTGATTATCGTGATAGTATTGTCGTTTTTAATTATCTTCTGGATAACGCACAGTGTCCAATCAGGTAAGTAGGTACAACCCGTTTACTATAAGTTTGGACCTGGCGTCGATGACATCACTGCGACGCATGGGTACGGTGTGCAAAAAAAGCATAATTAAGAATATTTATGAAACTAAAACAAATGTTCATAATGTTATATTCAAAAGAGTACAGGATAGCTTATCCATTTGTTTGACTTTTCTTCCTCGAAAAATTTTAAGACTTTTAGCATTACGTTGCGTCCATCACTATGGATGATGATGATGATGATGTTGAGGTGGGACACCTGCTGGGCTCAGGCGGATGGTCGGCTCTCTATTTGGAGCTATTCCATCCAATTTCCATTGCTTGAGCTTTGGTATCCTAGGGGACAATAGGATACCAAATCTTCGCTTCTTATAATTAGAGATGAAACGGATAGTGATTTGGCCGGATACCGGATACCGGATATCCGGCGAGGCAGTTGGCCGGATAGCCGGATATCCGGCGGCCGAATATCCGGCTCAAGATATGCGTTTCGCACTAATTCAGCAAGTCCAAACATTACGCACCAAGGTGCGTGCGGGTGCAACTGGGCGACATTATTTGTGCATTTTCTAAATGACGATCATTTTTAAATGTAAATTTCGTACCACAATCATACAAATACTGGTCTGCAAACGCGAAACCATTTTCCGATCTTAACGAAATTCGTAAATTTGTATATTTTGTCTCTTTGCAGCGGTGTATACTGTGCATAAATGGACAGGCATCTAGGAAACCGCGCAATCTACTGTTGATACTGAAAAAATTTCCCAAAGTAACATATTGGAAAAAAATGGAACCTGCCCGCCCAGTGCCCTTTCAAAATTCACAATAGGTTTTCAAAATGAATAAAGAAACATGAAAATATTTTTTCATTTCCATTAGTATGTTTCTTTGGAAAACTTGTTCAGTATAATTCTTAGACCATGTGTTTTTATGACCTGTTGAGTTACATTCGGTATATAGTGAGAGCAAAAGAAGCTGGTGTAATGTATGAAGAAAAGCACAAACGTTTATTCCAACAATTGCTGTAAAGCTTGTCTTTATCTTTATCTCAACTCTTATTCACTTTATGTGAATTTGGATTATTCAATCATTGATACAATCAATTTATTTTGTGATTTAAACGACTTTTATATGCTGAGTTAAGTATCCGGTATCCGGCCGGATACTGGCTACTATCCGGCCGGATACCGGATACCAAAAATATGGCCGGATAGGCCGGATACCGGATAGTAACCGGATATCCGTTTCATCTCTACTTATAATACATCTAAGTATATCTGAGTACTCAAGATACTTGAGATCTTCCTCCTTGATGTGGTCATCACCAAGTATCTCCCATCTTAGGCTAGAATATATGTATCATTCTCCTAAGTAATGTTTAGTCGTTTCCTCCTCGCCGCAATGCGGACACGAGGGATCCTCCTGTACCTTCATTATTGATAGATGTCTGTTCAGCCTGCAGTGGCCAGTTAGAATACCTACCAATATGCCTAGGTTGTCTCTGCTTAGGTATAAGATAAGAATATACCTTACTTTTTGGTAGACTATAGTCGAGAGAAACATCTTCGACTGTCTGCAGCCCTCGATGTTCCTCCATACATCTGCTGATTCTTCTGAAGCTAGGCGGCTTATTATCTTGTTAGTGACGTTTGCAGGAATAGCCTAGGTTCGGGTCCTATGAACCTGTCCTCTGCACCTTCTCTAGCTAATTCGTCTGCTTTTTCGTTACCTTCAATGCCTGCATGGATGGCCAATGACCCAGTTACTATTTCAGTTTTTTCACCTAGCTTAATGAGCGTATTTTTACACTCTATCACTATGGATAGTCTTTTCTCTCATTTTTGCAGAACACAAAACAAAGGTCCAACTAAAAAAAGTTGGTAGGTACCTAATGATAACTGCCCAAAACAGTCCAATAACAAAAACTTAAAAAAAATAGTCCAAAAACGTAACAATTATAATGAAACAAAACAATTAAACAAAAAACTTAATAAGGACATTCAAAAAACTGAACATTATGTCAGAGACGAAAGTAGATGCATACCGGTGAAAAAGATGCGAACCGTACTACGCGACAGGACGAACGCGGGGAGGGGAGCGGGTAAGCGGGAGAGGCGTCACATTCCAGCGAGGTCCAATCTTTTAGTAAACGGGTTGTAACTATAGCTTTAGTAAAGGTAACCTTGTGATTAAGGAAATGGATCAATATTTCCCCCAAGGTAAAGAAATAATGTTCTCTTACTAAATTTCAGAGAGCATACTAGTCATACCCTCAGTGGGGATACAGAGTTCAATAAAGTATGTGTTCGGCCGAGAAGATAACTTTGTCCCATGGAATACTATAGATGATGTTATCATTAATGAAGTTATCAAGCTGGTAAGTTTCTATAGTTACCTGCATTATTCAACTTACCCACTGACAGCTAGGGTTACCAGGGCTTGAAATCGAAAAACCGTTTGCCGGTTGATTAAAAAATCCTGATTTCTTAAGAAAAGTCCGGTCTTTGGCTCAAAATAAAACTGAGTAGATTCTAATTACGTTTTATTAACTGTAATCATAATATATTTATACGTTTCTGCCCACTATCAATAGCTTTAAAAATATGCTATTTTGTATAAGATGTTTGAACTTGTATGGTGAGTAATTTGCTCTTATTGACTCAACATATATGACAAAATCCGGTCTCTAATGAAATCCGGGTAGAGTCCGGTCTTAACTCTTGAAATCCGGTCAGATGGTAACCCTACTGACAGCTCTATCTATAACAGTGAATGCGTCAAGTAGACAGTCTTATGAAAAATGTTGTTTGTTAAAATTACCCATTTCTTGTTTCAGAACCGTGTCTTGTACTTCTTCACAATTTTGGTAAAGAATGAGATGGAGCCAGAGTCAATAAAGCTTATACCTTTGTTCAAGGTTTGTGGGATTTGCTTTATTATTCAATAAATAACTATCTGATATAATACCGAACCTCTCATACTTCGATAATACATAATCGTCATACCGAACACTAAACATGGGGCTGAAATACCGAACAGTTCGGCAAAACCGAAATACCTGGCAACCCTGATCCCTTCACAAAATCTATCTTCTTGCCGTCAATTACATTGGCGTAACTAGCACTTGTATAGGGTTCATAAATAAGTAAAAATTCATAATATGTAAAAATTCAATCACTGATCTAAAAGGTAGTATGTAGTAGTATGAATTTATGCATTAAAGATTCAGACTATTATCAAGTAGGTATATGTTCATGTCCACTAGGGTCAATATCAATCTGATTAATAACTTTGACATATCATAAGAAGATTATATGTTTTTATAGCGAAATCCAACGCTTTGAATACTCTAAATTATTATTAGAACGCATTACAAACTAGAAATCAATCAGAAACAAATATAAAAGCACAAATATTATTTGGAACGACGAATTTTCCCACCATATCTGTCCACCAAATTTTTGTAACTACTTGATATACCAGCTTGTAATGCACATACTGAACGCTCACGTGGGCGTATGTGATTTCACGCCTTGCTCATTCTGAAAAGAAGGCGCTGTGGTCGCTACAATACCCGTTGCATCAGACACTTAAGAAATTCACAGTTCTCATTAACTAAGATTTTATGTTTTTATTGTGAAATCCATCACTTTGAATACTCTAATTATTATTATCCTGGCCTGAGGAATTTTATCAAAAATATTTGGGCTTTTAAATAATGGTTAATTTATGCACCAAATTACAATGAAAACTATGTCCTACAATGGTGGTGAATATTGTCTGAAAACAAAAAATCTTTTAGAAATTAAGCAATGGAAAATATCAAATTTTTATTACTTTTTCAGTATACAAAGCCCCGACTACCGATGATTCAAGCCGTGTATGCAGAGCTGCAGTCATTGCTGACCGAGGAGAGGCCGCAGGTGGGCTCAGGAGACACCGGCTGAATATTGCAGAGATCTACTCGAATTTGTTAGGGACATAAATACATACTGTCTTGTCTAATATGTTGGTACAACCCGCAGAAGTTAACTTGATACTAGTTGATACCTTCCTCGGGTGACGTGGCAGTGTTACATACAGTGCTAAAAAGGATCTTATGTGTCCAAAGTCGGAACGTGGTCTAATATGTCTTGTCTAATATGTTGGTACAACCCGCAGAAGTTAACTTGATACCTTCCTCGGGTGACGTGGCAGTGTTACATACAGTGCTAACAAGGATCTTATGTGTCCAAAGTCGGAACGTGGTCTAATATGTCTTGTCTAATATGTTGGTACAACCCGCAGAAGTTAACTTGATACCTTCCTCGGGTGACTTGGCAGTGTAATTAATAATAACAAGGATCTTATGTGTCCAAAGTCGGAACGTGGTCTAATATGTCTTGTCTAATATGTTGGTACAACCCGCAGAAGTTAACTTGATACCTTCCTCGGGTGACTTGGCAGTGTTACATACAGTGCTAACAAGGATCTTATGTGTCCAAAGTCGGAACGTGGTCGGAACCAACGCCGCTGCTACCATACTCCTTGTTTCACAGCTGCGCCATCAGGGGATCTAAAAAGGCCGACTTGGGTGAATCATGAAATGATTTGAAAGTAGGATAGAGTCAGAGTTTCTTCATGCGTGCAAAAGAGACGGCATTACAACAGAATCATAATATGATTCATTCAAAGCGGCCTTTTTAGAGGACCAGATCCTTGTAGCAATGTAGTACTTAACTATATAGTACAGTGGAGACCGCATCAAGTAAGACACATTGGACTTTGTACCTATTTTATAATATTCTCTGTAGGGGCTAATGTCGTACTGCAAGTGTATAGCTTGATGTGGTCTCCACTGTACGTGGTGTGGGAACGAGACACAAATAAATTAATTCCCGCGACTTATTAATTTTGCTCTTGACATTTCGTAATTTTAAGGAGTAAATAATAAATTATAAGCTTTAAATCAAGATTTTTTTTATTGATAATGGAATGAATACACACTATTGTACACGGTTAAATAAAAAATCGAGTACAGAGTTTTGAACCCACAATGTTGTACAAGGGCGGACTTAACACTTAAAGCGATTTCTTCTAGCCAACCTTTGGGTGTGTGAAGAAAGTATTATTTTACGTAATGTGGAGTAAATAATAAATTATAAGCTTCAATTCAAGTATTTTTTTATTGATAAAGGAGTAAATAATGAATTTTAAGCTCCAAATCAAGTGTTTTTTTAATTTTTAGAATATATAGTGTAATGTTAATTAATAATGAATTTCATTATACAAAATCTTAAAACTTTATATTTTCATGAACTTTATTATACATAAGTTAGACGAAGGTACTTCATACTTTATTACATTTTAACAATAGAGCAAATAACTTTTTACTGTTTCTGTTGGTTTATAATATAACTAACTACGTATAAAGTTCATGACGCTTTATCTTGATTTTTCCGTTCGGTTTTCGCTTATTTTATATGATTTTTAGTTGGATTAACTTTGATTTCTTGGGTGTTGCCATTCTTGCTTCATTGCAAATTTTAGTCCTGTCTTGAGATGGGCGCGGGAAAATTCCCAATCGGTGGGTTTTTTCATTTTTCTTCACAAATACTATGAAACTTAAAATGAAACTTACTGCAGGTGATAGAGGAAGTCACAGCCAACATTTTATTTCCTTACACTTAACTGCGAAAATATGCGCTTTGGAAACTACAGGCACTTGAAAATATTTAATTAAAAGGTAAGTAACTGAACAAATATTTTTTGTGGTAGATTGCTGACACTGTTACAAACACCTTTTACTGAAATATGCATTACTTTCTGAGAAAAAAAATATTGAATAGTTTTTTGTATGGAGAAAACAATGACACTGTCAATTAAAGAAGAACTTTCTGTCTACTTATTTGCCATGGTGGATAGCTTTTATTTCTTAAACAAAATGTCGAAATGAAAACACCCGAATATTTTCCCAAACGGGTGTTTTCACGGAAACTTTCCGGGTGGAAACCCACCTCTAGTCTTGTCCTGCATCTATAAAAGAAAATTGAGCAGTTGTGAAAGTGAACAAACTCTTGTCAATAAAACACATTACTTGGTAACTGCTCCACTTTATATTTAAATTATACTAGCGACCGGTTTCGTTATACTAACATCTTCAGGCTATTATTAGGCGAAAATGTATTTCGTCTATTTGTTTACATTTGTGATGTTACATTTTTTTTTGAACAAACTCTGTTTATATTATTCCTCTAAAGTATTTAAGGGGCTCCACAATTCTAAGTTTCAGTTTTGAATCGGTTTCACTAACAAACTAGCTATTTTATTAAATTATGAATATTTCAATTCAAAACAAAAATCGACGAAAAACGAAACGTAGTATAATTTAAGCAAAGTGGTATATTTTTAATTCCCATAGACAATAATTTTCCTAGGGTCTGAATCCAACCCTGGGCCGGAGGCAGGGGCAGCATATAGTATATTGAGGCAGTACGAGCGAAAAGAAGCTGCACACTGACTCGGGGTTTCATTTTGTGATGACCTTTTTTGTTCATTTTTTTTTTACCAAACAAACTCTTTAAAGATAATAAGAGTTATATTGGTATAAGTTCTATGTGACAGCACTAAATTTGGTTTTGATATTTACCTTCAATTTCTAATATACCGGATGTAATCATGACCTGCTCATTAAATTAAACCACATGCTCTCCTGATTATACTAAACCAGTTCCATAGAAAAACTTAAAAAAAAACGCGAAAAGAAATTCAGTTCCCCATACAAATTTTCAATAGGTCCTTGTCAGTCATTCTATGGGAAGATGAATTTATTTTCGCGTGTTTTCGTTTTTCTATGGAATGGGTTCAGTATAATCAGTAGAGCATATGGTTTAATTTAATGAGCAGGTCATGATTACACCGGGTATACCTATAAACAAATTTATAATCTTAAGATTATGTTTATTTTGCGAAATCCATCACTATGAATACTCTAAATATTATTAGAGTTCATTTACAAACTAGAAAATATCAATCAGAAACAAATCCAAAGACAATAATTTGAAAAAATTCCCCGGGCCAGGACTCGAACCTGAGACCTCTTGTTATCAAGACAAGCGCGCTACCAATTACTAGTTTGTAATGCCCTCTAATAATATTTAGAGTATTCATAGCGATGAATTTTAAAATAAACATAATCTTAGTTAATGAGAACTGTGAATTTCTGAACTGTCTGAAGCAACAATATTGTAGCGACGACAGCGCCATCTGTTTCTTAAGAACAAGGCGTGAAATCACATAACATCATAATATAATCATTTTTGTGCCTGAAAAATCAGCCATATTCGTAATGTCTCGATCGTTTTCTACTGTAAGTGTGCTAGCGAGAGAATTACATGATTTTTGCAAGAAATTCAAATTAGATGAGCTCTTAATTATGAAATGCAAACGATTTGAAGAATTAATAAATATTCTCATAAAGGAAATTAATAAATTTGAATTAAATGGTATTCTTAAGTCACTAATTCTCAAAGACGTCATGAGAGTAACTGATAGACACAAAAATTGTGATCATGAATGACTTCCATCTTAGGCATCTTGCTTCGTAGACATCAAAACACTATATACATTAAAACTTTATGGGCATCCTGTGTTTTAGGCGATTGACAGTAGGCATTCTGCTTCATAGGCAATCGCTGTTTTAGGCACTTCGCTCAAAAGGGTTACCCACAATATACAAAAATATTACTTTTGGCCAGGAATAATAACGATATAAGCGAATTTGTCAAAAAGTGCAACAATTGCCAGATTCAAAAGCATTCCAATAGGCAAACAAAGGAGCCGATGGTGATTACATCTACGGCATCCACAGCTTTCGAAAGAGTTAATTTAGATTTAATGGGTCCTTTAAGTTTAGATAATTTAAACCATAAATATATTTTAACTTTACAGTGTGATTTGACGAAGTATGTCGAAGCATATCCACTAGAAAAGAAAGATACGGTTTCGGTAGCTAGGTTATTTGTAAATAATTTTATTTTAAGATACTATATCCCGAAAGAAATAGTAACTGATATGGGGACAGAGTTTATGTCGTCAGTTTTTTCAGAAATCTGTAGCTTACTAAATATTACTAAACTACACTCAACCGAGTACCACCATGAAACCCTAGGAGCCGAGAACACTCACAAGCATCTAGGAGCTTATCTTAGGATACAGTGCGATAGCAACAATACTGACTGGAGCAGGCTTCCATTTTGGTGTTTTTCCTATAACACCGCCGTTCATACTGAGAATAATATATCAAGCGGATGCAAAAATAACAGTGGACAAGTATGATGGAAAAATTTACCGGTCTGGGTAGGAACCTCGGTGGCGCATTTAGGACGAACTGTTTTTAAAATATTAATTTTGGTTATCAAACTGACAATAAAAACAAATTTTAATACGTAGATGTAACATCTTGAAATCAACTTTCAAAGAAAAACAAATAATATAAATAGCTATTGAACTCCAGGAACTATGAACTCATGAATCTTTGAGAATATTTCAGCAATTTCATAGTAAAGACTAGGGATGCAACGATTACGAAGCGGTGCATCGTTTTGCATCTGTAATCTTAATAATTACAATTAATAACGAAGCGATGCATCGTATTAAGAATCGTGACGATTATTAAATTGAAAGTTCTTCAGCCATGGGTATGGGCTTAGTTCCCTTTGCCTTCCTACATAGTGAGAGAATAAAAAACAATTGGGGTTAAGAATTTTACGAGTAAAAATTGTTGTTTGCCAATTCAATTATTTAATTTCTTAATCAGTAGCCTGGCTTTAAAAAGTGTATTCTGGCGTGAAGCTGATAGCCACAAATCTTCAAATATTTTACAAAACATTTTTTTAAATAATCGTAATGCATCTGTTATCTTAATGAATAACGAATAATCGTTCACGTTAAAAATTGTATTTATTAGTTTTTGTGCAATTTTTAGGCAATGTGTTAGTGTTATTTTATGTATTTTTTTGAGCTTTTGGTGTTTTCAATTCGAAATAACCCGATTTTTATTTACCCGATTTTAATTCAATACCATCACACTTACCTATAATTTATAATTATGAATTTTTACTTTTCATAGCTATATTATTAATACTAATATCTATTGTAACTGATGCCGACCACAAAGTGGTCGAAACATATTTTACTAACTCATGATTATATTTTGTGTTTTCGTATATGTATGCGAAGGTAATTAAAGATTAAGTTTAATTGAGGTGTTTTAAATTAAAACAGAAATCTCGGACGTGCTTTTAAAAACATCCTTTTTCGCGGTAATAACACTTCCTTATCGGCATAATTAATTGGAAAGTTTGGATCGTGCAAATAAGCAGAAATTCTCTGACGTCTACGTTATTTCCCGGCCAGTGTTTACTGATAGTGACGTTACTGTAAAAGCTCAAATAGTGGTGAGTCCTAAGATTTTCCGGTAAACAAACCCATCCCACTAATATTATAAATGTTTAGATGTTTGTTTCTCAATCACGGCGCCACAGATGAACAGATTTGGCTGAATTTTTGCACAAATTCTTTTAGAATCAGAATATTTATTTACACAATCAATAGCAGTATGGTACACAAATCAGTAGTACAACAAACAATTAATTACAATAAAATTAAATGTAGTTTATATATATATAAAAGGTGACTTTTTGATCATCGTCCAAATTCATACAGGAGGTTTGATAAGTGATCAGTATCTTGGATCAATAACAATTTTTGTGAAATTCCTAAATTGAAATTTCGGCTTCCCATAGAAATTCACTTCCAGTCCCGAGTGGATCACTATGGGGAGTCGAAATTTCATTTTACGAATTTCACCAAAATTGTTATTGATCCATGATACTGATCACTTACCAAGCCACCAGTATGAATTTGGACGATGATCAAAAAGTCACCTTGTATATATATATATATATATACATATACCTATATACAGGGTGGAAAAAATTTAAGGGCCCTGGAGGGGAACTACCTTAAATCCTTTAGTTAGCTCATTTTGCTGAAAACTGCATTCAAGGATCTTCTAAAATTCGCTTGTCTCACCCGGGAATCGAACCAACTAAAAAATAAACCCTCGCTATTTTATTATACGAATTGGTAGGAATATCGTTCAGGATAAAATTTGTCTAATAAATATTTGGTCTTTGAAATAAAAAAAAGTGAAAACAAGCTTCTAGTAAATAAAATTGTTCTTGATACGCCATTATTACACAATGACAGCACGGAATGAAAGCAAAACAAAACTAAATTTGAAATTTGAACGAATAGTTTTATCGATTTTAAAAATGTTGAAAGTTATCATTCGAATTTTAAATTTGTTGCACCGCGTTTCAAAAAAAAATAGTTTCCCTTTTTAAACTTTTCGTCAGTACGCCTAGTGCAAGAAGGAATTGTGCTGTGCATAGATTTATAACGATCTTCTTATCGAAGTCTTCAACAAGGTACTTAAGGTAAATAACATTAGCAAGCTTGTACTTCATACGATGTCTTTGGATTTTAGAGAGATAAGAAAATTAAAACGTGTCATTTACTTGTTACAAGTGAACAGTATTTTATTAGGTATTGTTAATAAAGAACTTGTAATAAATATTCAATTTTGTGGGTATCTCGTACAACAGATGAGTGTAAGACCAAATGTTTATTAGACACATTTTATCCTGAACAATAATCCTACCGATTCGTATAATAAAATAGCGAGGGTTTATTTTTTTAATTTTTGTTGGTTCGATTCCCGGGTGAGACAAGCAAATTTTAGAAGATCTTTGAACGCAGTTTTGTTTCTTTTAAAAAATAAAGGAATGTTTCCTTTCAGTAAAATGAGCTAACTAAAGGATTTAAGGTAGTTCTCCTCCAGGGCCCATTCATTTTTTCCACCCTGTATATATATATATATATATATATACAATAAATAAAATAAAATGCAAGTTACTGTGGATATATTTCGGGCCCTATCCTGGGTCCGGCATCAGTGACTGTCAATTAATAACGTTTATTTACAATAAAATTAAACAAATATTTCAATACATAGAAAATAACAATACCAGCGATCTTACATTTTCTTAGAATTTTAGATAAATCTGCTATTATTATTTATACTTACAAGTATGGAATTACGCGATTAGACTTTTTTAACAATGCAAATGTGTTTATTCTTAGTTGACTAGCTTTTACCCGCAGCTTTGCCCGCATTTTCCTTTTTGGGTAGGCCTATCTATCGAATCAGCCAATTTTTCAAGACCACTTTAAAGTATGTCTTTGACCTGACTCTGGTTTGGAGCTTATTTGTTGACTTCTTATTTGATCTCCAGGTAAAGTGTCTTTGGCGAGGCCAAAGGCCGTGCGGTATTTGGAATGATTTTTAATAACTGATTCGATCACGTAGTGAACAATCTACGTTTACGAACGAAACTCTCTTTTATTGTCTGATTCGGCCACGCCGCGTTTTCAAACGGAATTATTTCTTGACCTCTTATTTGATCCCCAGGTGGAGTGCCTTTTGCGAGGCTGAAGGCCGTGCCGCATTTATCACGTAGTAAAAAATCTAAACTTACGAACAAAACTCTTTTGTTCTCTGATTTGAATTGATATTGTATATAGCGTGGCCGAAGGGCGAGCTGCTTTTCCGAACGAAACTATTTCTATTTTTATTTTATTTCTCCTGTTATCGTGTCATTGGCGAGTCCCAAAGCTGAGCCGCGTTTCTGACCGATTTTTTTTGTCATGTTTTGTATGATTCCGTTATAAAGAATATAAAAGTTCAAAATTTCCTTAGTAAAGTTCCTGTTTTCTTGTTCTATGAATGAATCCTCTGCTAAAGTGTTTTAGGGGAGGCCGAAGCGAAGGCTAAGCCGCGTTTCTTAACGAAACAATCCCTCAATCTATTCAAATGATCCCCAGGTAAGGTGTATTTGGCGAAGCCGAAAGCCGAGCCGCATTTCTGACCGTTTTTTATCGCTGGATCGATTTCGTTGTTAAGAATCTATGTCTACTTCTTAATTTCTAACCAAAATGCTTCATACTAATTTCATGGTTTTACCCACAAAACTAACGAAATTCCCTGACAAACTTTCATCCTCTTAGGAGATGATGTTACAAAAATGCTGAAACATGTCACTTTTAACTTCTGACCAAAATGCTTCATACTAATTTTCATGGTTTTACCTACAAAACTACGAAATTCCCGTCCAAAATTTCGTTCCTTATTTTATCCCCTTAGGCCCTAATTTTCTAAAAGCGCTGAGACACACCACTCTTAATTTTTAGTCACACGGCTGAATACCAATATTCAAAAACTAACGACATTCCTATACAAATTTGTATCCCCAATTTCGCTCTCTAGGGGATGATTTTCTCAAAACTTGGAAAAACGTTGTTCTCAATTTCTGGCCAG
The DNA here is from genome assembly GCA_934047225.1 of Ypsolopha sequella. NCBI lineage: Eukaryota > Metazoa > Arthropoda > Insecta > Lepidoptera > Ypsolophidae > Ypsolopha > Ypsolopha sequella. The sequence goes on from OW203991.1 coordinate 13,598,145, forward strand.
AAGGCTAAATACTATCTACAGAACTAACCAAATTGCTTTTCTAATTTACATCCCCTTTTTCCCCCTTTAGGGAATGATTTTCGAAAAACGCTGAAGCACATATTTCCTAATTTTTTTGTCCAAATCCTAAATACTTATTTTGATGGTTTTAACTACAAAACTGACTAATGTCCTTTCTTGGGGTGCGTTCATATTATAAATGTAACCTACTGTCAGAATTTCATGTTCTTGGGTCTAGCCGTTTGGGCTGTTGCGATGTTGAGTCAGTCAGGCACACGTCAGGCAGGACCTGGGGATCTAAAAAGGCCGACTTGGGTGATTCATAAAATGATTTGAAAGTAGGATGAAGTCAGAGTTTTTTCACGCGTGCAAAAGAGACGGCATTAGAACAGAATCATAATATGATTCATCCAAAGCGGCCTTTTTAGAGGACCAGTAATTTTATATATGAGATGAGAAGATGTGCAGGATCAATAATTAACAAAGTTTTTTGTAAAATAACACAACTTTGCTAGAAAAACTTAACTGAACATTAAACTATTGTCGCGTAATGTCTTAATCAATCACATAATAATGAAAACAGTAATAAGGCGTGCTCTTCAAACGTTTGAACGAAAGCTGACGCAGCAAATTTGTACAAATGAGATGACGTTGGATTTGTCTTGTTACTGGCACAAAATTGGAGAAAATGAATGACGTCACCATATATAGTTTTTATAAAAATATATATTTTTAAGGGATTTCGCAGACAGAACGGTGTCAAGCTTTCCGCGTTTCATAGAAAATAATCTCCATCTATTTTCTATCCTTATATTTTCTGTGAAACGCGGAACCCTTGAAACCGTGACTGCCATCTGTCTGCGAAACCTCTTCGATTCATCAAAGCAATCTTATTTTATGCAAAGAGAGATAAAACAAAAAACTATCAAATAAGTGCCACTCGTTCAACCAGCAACGTATGACGGTTTCGGCAAAGAGTTCAAAATAAGCCCAGGGGAGCTGTGTGCGGGGGCTCAACTCAATAAGGACGCCTGTGGTGGCGATTTATGAGGACCACTTATGAAGGTTGGTAGAAAGCTTCTGCTGTTATCCTTCAGCTATATGTTATCCTTTAGAATATTTTTAGTTTTGAAAGCATGTTTGGTGCCTGTTAAGTTAAATAAATTACCAAACTAGGTCATGAAAATAATAGTAACCATTTTTCATAAGCAATCCTTTCTTTTGATACCAAATTTCCAGTGGCGTATTATATACGTAGCTATGGGCCCCGGTGCAAAAATGAAATTGGGGCCCTATATAAACCGGTTAAGTTTTATCAAAAAACATAGGTGCAAAGCTACTTCATCATCAGTTCAAAAGCAAAGCTAGTTACTAAGTATACGTGTAACGCGGTGGATAATATTTCATAAAAAATAAAACAATGACGAAGTAAAAATGTCTTGTATTTACTTATGCCTTGGTTAAAGTAGATATAAGTAATTTGATGTATAGTATAAGTTTATGTTAAAAAAAGACATGATCTTGCCAAGTTTCTTGCCCGTTCTTCTTAGCAAGACTAATCGAATGGGCGGAGGTAGGCATGTATTTATATATGTAACCTATTACTATGTAGTATATAGGATGGGATTTGGTCGGCCGCCTGGATTCGTGCTGGGGGCTCGGTTGGTGATCATTGAACCTTGTTCCTGGTCCCTGGCCGGGTCTCCGGTATGGGTTCGGGCGGTTGATTGGATTTCACCTTGTATAATAATATTTTACCTATAATTTTAATCGTATATATATTGCTACATAAATTAAGTATACATTTAATCTAAGTAGTTCATGTACATTTATTATTTTATTACATATATTTTTATAAGATTAAAATTTGACTTGTGAAACGTGTATTATACAAGGTGACTTTTTGATCATCGTCCAAATTCATACTGGTGACTTGGTAAGTGATTAGTATCATGCATCAATAACAATTTTGCTGAAATTCGTAAAATGAAATTTCGACTCCCCATAGTGATTCACTCGGGACTGGAACTGAATTTATATGGGAAGCCGAAATTTCAGTATACGAATTTCACAAAAATTGTTAGTGATCCAAGATACTGATCACTTATCAAGCCTCCAGTATGAATTTGGACGATGATCAAAAAGTCACCTTGTATATACCTACTTTGCAAAATAAACTTTTTGAATTCTTTTTTTTTTTAATTTTAAAAAGAAAAATAAATGAAAAGTTAAATTATTTATTCTATTAGGATATTTAAATAACTCTTTCAAACGTCGCTCAGGGGCCCGAGGGGCCCCCAGAGCTTGGGGGCCCCGGGGCACTGGCACCACCTAGGCCTCCAATAGCTACGCCACTGCAAATTTATATTAATTTTGTAGGCACAAATAAACTAAAAAAAAATCTTACCGTATATTCGATACAAAATATAGCCTCTATATGTTAATCTAGGATCATCTAACAATGAAAGATTCATGTCGATTCTCAAGTAGCTTTATGAGATCTTTGGTAACAAACCAACAAACTTTCACTTTTATACATTAGCAGGGAAGGGATTTAAGTAGATGAGTATCAAAGGGATGGCATATCTACAAAAAATCTGTCATTCATTTTAACTCTTCCAGTAGCTCTTGCATATTTTGCTTGTATTGGGTTTCCTCATTCATGTAACTCTCTTTTTTCACTATTTTTTTTGGTAAACCTCTAAAACTTCATTGGAAGTACGAGTTATAAGTAACTTTATTTATTATTGGCACGTTTCTGTTTGTGGAAAATGAATACGTGACTGGATAACCTGGATAACCTGGTAGATAACCTGGGTTTTTCCAATCTTGCTCGACTTCGTACTGCAAATGTACCATCAGAACAAAACATGTCTGGCTGCTGCTATTAAGTTATTTAGGAAAAAAATCTTCTTCTAAATTCTTTATTGCACAAAACGACAGTTTAATGTACTATAGTCATAGTGAAGCATTTTCTCCCAGTCAATCCGACAGAAAGTACAAGAAATTAACAGAGGCAGGTGTGCAAAAAGGCTTTACAATTTTAAATCAAATCAGTCATAAAAATTTGTTATGAACAAAGGTCACGTTAGTTACTTTCCCTAAAAAGTTTTTAAGAGGGGTCTTGGCTGAGGGAATGCAATCTTGCAGCAAAATGTCAATCTCGGTATTTGCGGGATTTAAAAAAATCTTCCAATATTTCGGTATTAGCGAGATCTCGCACTAATAAAATATTATTATACTTCAACTAATTAAACAAATGTATTTAAACATACTTATAATAGTAAATACAGACGACTTTGTATAAAAGAAATAAATGTTAATTATTTTAGATGGAAAAAAAACTCTGCAAGAAGCGGTATGCCAACCCAATCATCTGACAATTTATATAAACAAAGTGTAAATGGACCAATTAAATTAAACCACATATTCTTCTAATCATATTGGACAAATTTCCCAAAAAACACCAGCGCAAATGAAAAATAAATTTACCGTTCCATAAAAACTTTAAGAACCTAGCTACCGCGTAAATGCTATGAGGGCATGTCTTTTTTTTTTCATTTGCTGTAGTTTCAGCCTGTTCCTTTAGGGTATTTGTTCAATATGATCAGTAGAGTAGAGTATATGGTTTTATTTAAAGATAGCGTCTTTTTTCACCCTATATAGCCTATAGGCTAGCCGCAGACTTTCTAATTCCATGCATGCTTGTAGGTATCAATTTTAACAAACTATCATATGTAAAATGCAGTTATTGTCTTCTCAACTCAGCTAATCTAAAGATTTATCATTTTTTTTTCTTCTGATTCAAGTATCGTCGATGCGCTCCATAAAGCCCGAGTAAAGCGTTTATAGGCTAAAAGAGTATTCTCCAACTTTTCTATCGCAAATTGTTAAAGTATCGCTGAGCCTGCATCTGTAATATGCACTGCCACTTGATATCGCAAATCTTGCGAGATCTCGCACTGATAGTTATGCGGGATTGATGTTGCAATATTGGTGCGAGATCTCGGTATACCGAGATTGCATTCCCTATGTACACTTTTCATATTTACGTTCTCACTGTTATCCTGTAATAGCTCCAAAATAAATTATGTAAAATTTAGATGCTTCAGGTCGAAATTGAAGTCTAACCAAAGAATATATATTTCAAATTGTTCAAGAAAACTTTGTAAAAATGCGTAATTCAGAGTTACAAAATTAAAAATATAGTAGCGATTTCGAATATACAAAACTTGATTTTTTTAGGACACCTTTTAATACCTTTTAAGACAAAATATAGAAATAAGTACTGTGTTGTAGTAGATTTTATAATACGTCCAATGTAGCGAAATGTAATAACCAGATGGCACCCCTCTTATACAACTGTATACAAACAAAACAAGAGAAGCTAAAGATAATTAAACTTTTTTAAACATCGAACTTGTGCTAGCTAATTGTTTGCGATATGTATTGACATCCTATTTGCTTTCTGGAAATTCACACATTACCCTGGCATGGTAAAAAATTTCTGTAGATAAAATCCTAGGTGATTGATGAATAAATAAAACGCATAATAAAACTAAAAATTAAGATTCACAGATATGTGTTCGCCGATTCTGAATTATCTTATAATTTTTCTTGTGGTAGAGGAGCCCGGCGGGCTAAAAAAATATCATAATCAGGGCGAAAAAGCGATAGCTACGCAGATGGAGGCTCATGAGAGATTACTGAAAATATATATAATAAGTTCCAGACAGGGGGCACGGGGGGGGGGGGGGGGGACCATCTGCGTAGCTATCGCTTTTTCGCCCTGATTGTAATATTTTTTTAGCCCGCTGGGCTCCCTTACCATTAGCGTTCCAAGATATTCTGACATAACAAACTAGCTGGTATTGTTATGAATCAATGACGCAGTAGGGTTAACAGTCCGGTTAACCCCTATCCCGGGGCTCCTTTGGTCGATCAGTTGATCAGGGTTGATATACTATCTACTGTTGTTACATGGTGTGTATACAAACGGTCTCGCAGCGAATCATCAGCATCACCAGTATTCACAGTGACGGGCGAATTTGCCGCGCGAGGTTGTCTAAGCTGCTACCGCGCGCTCCTCCGCCCACGTACCTTCCGACACTCTTATCATGTATATCATTATAACCAGCTTTACCACTTCGTTGTTCTTCACGTTCACAGTTCTCGCCTCAACATCAACCAGTAAGTTCACATTTCCCATGATAACAGAGCCATTAATCACCTTATCTATTTGAGCATCTTTAGTTACCATTATTACCTGTTTGAATTTTCCTTGAATTTATTCGTTGGGGTTTGCGATGTGTACTTTATATTGCGCTTTAAAAATGTTCATGTTTTAATATCGCCTTGAAACTTTTTAGGGAGAAATGAAACGTGTATATTTCCGAGTACAGAGAACGGGACTTGTATACCTATTCCTGAATGTCCATTTGCGGGTCAGTTGATAATCTTACAAGATATTAAATATATGCAAAAACTCACTTGTGGATTTGATGGTAAAATACCCTTGGTAAGTGAAACTGCCATTTAACCCATTAAGTGTATCGAACAAATTGGCACAACGATATACAAGTCACAATAAGGTCGATATCTCATACAGTTTTCCTCTAATACTAAACCTTACTTACATGAGTAACCTCGTTAACGTTCCTTCGTAATAATAAACCAATCAATGCAATTTTTACGTATTTCGGAACAAAACGAGGAAACCTTTCTAGTAAGCACACAACATTAAACACACAAAAAGTCGTTGGTATATTTTTGGATCTAAGCTCCGCCTTTGACTTGGTTGACCATGATATTGTACTGTTTAAGTTGGAACATTACGGTGTTAGAGGCAGTATTTTGCAACTTTTCAAATCTTATTTGCAAAATAGAAAGCAGTTCATTGAAATAAAAACATTAGAAAATCAGCAAGAATTAGTGGTAAAGTCTAAATCGGTTAAGCTATTAAGAGGAGTTCCACAAGGTTCAATATTGGGACCTGTACTTTTTATTATTTTTACCAGCGACCTCATTTATTACGTCATGAAAGTAATAACAGATATACTGTTATATATGCAGATATACTGTTATATATACCAACGCTATCATCTCCTCTTCGAATTTGGCCGACTTAAGTCTTAAAGCTAACCTCACCCTTAAGGCCTTTGACACTTGGTTTAGAACAAATCAATTATTGGTCAATGCAACTAAAACGAATGCTATGTTATTCAGACCAACAGCAGGAAACAGAGATTTTATTGACATTTCTATGAATGGTGAAAAAATTGTATTGGTAGAACAAGTCAAGTTCCTAGGAATTAACATTGACTCGCTATTAAATTGGAGATGTGAGTTAAAAGCCATCGTGGGATCGATTGCGTGTGCATACTATGCAATCAGAATCTTGAGAGATGAGGTCGGCATAAAGGAATTGAAAATAGTATATTATGCTTTGGTCGAGTTAAGACTTTGATATACTATCAAATTCTGGGGACATAGTTTCAAATATAACATTGAAAAAGCCTTTGTTATTCAAAAAAGAGCTATTCGTACGATGGTTCGAATACAGCAAACCGAGTCATGCCGAGAATATTTCCAAAAACTAGGAATACTAACTGCTCCAAGTCTGTATATATTCGTGCTTCTCACGGATTTTTCTAAGAATATGCACAAGTTGAAACAGCAGATGAACGGCTAATTAGGCTTAGCTCTAGACGAAAGGATTTAACAAATAACTTTAACCCTAAACTAGACATTTCTAAACACTGCACACGGTATCAATCAGTTGTCTTGTTCAACAAGTTGCCTACGGAGTTAAAGACTATTACAAGTCATAGTTTGTTTAAAAACAAATTAAAACAGTTTTTATTAGAGAGGAATCTGTACAAAATTGATGAATTGTGACAAATGATATACAACGTGTAACAGAAAGGTGTAACCATATTTAAAGAGCATATTCAGTCAATGGTTTAGAACATGAAGCAACAAGCCAGTAGAACATAAAGCAACTGGCTTGTTGCTTCATGGTTTAGAACAACTTTTACTACGGAACAAACCCTGTATCTCGAAAAAAAAAAAAAATTACTTTTTCATAGAAAAATGCAATGTCGCTCGGCCGAAATGAATGGCAGGAAAGATTTTTTTTTCGAGATTTCAGGGTTGGCTTCATAGTAAAAGTTGTTCTATACCATTGACTGAATAAGCTCTTCAAATATGGTTACACCTTTCTGTTACGCCTTGTATATATTTTTTTTGTTGTATTTTTATTTTGACATAATTATAAAATTTTTAACATATTATAATTGACATTAACATAAACGTATATTATTGTAGAAATAAGTTATTAGTGTTATTTTTGTTTTTTTATGTATGAAATTCAAATGCGATGTCTATTGCTTGTGAATAAATAAATGAAATGAAATGAAACTCAATGTTGAACACTTTTCATTCACGGTCAGTGGTACATACACTTTATTTTGTTATAAAGAAGATATGAGTTTCATAAAAAAAAATCTATACGGGTACGCTATAAAGGGTTAAAATAAAGGTCAACCTTGCATGACACATGTTTGTTTACCTGACTATAATCATTACACATACAAAAGAAACGGAGCTGTCTAAAATATAACAGTAACATGATTTCAATGCCAATATGCATTGAATTTTGAATTTGAAAGTTGAATTTATTTCCAGGTTTGCTGTCCCAGTCTCTTAGATAACAACAAAATAAAATTCAACAATTCAACTGAAGAGGCTACTACTAGGCCAATCAATAGACCAAGTAGTTCAACAGTTGAACCTCCGAGCACTCTGCACTTATATGATGAAACAACGACGAGTACTGAAAAAAGTATCGAAATTACTATAACTGCTAAGTTACCGGATACATCGTCAGAGTTTTCAAAAGATGAGCAATCTTAATATATAAAATCGTAAACTGACTGATTGTTTATATATCAACACACAGCCCAAACCGCTGGACCTACAGACTTGACATTTTGCACATAGCTTATGCAGTGTAGGCAAGCAATAAGGAAGGATTTTTGGAAATTCCATTCCTAAAGAGGTAAAACAGGGGATGAAAGTTTGTATAAAAGTCCGTCAGTTTCGAAGCAAGGAAGTTTCGAAGATTTCGTGTTTAGACTGACAATTGAAAATTACTTTATACGTGTCTCAGCGTTTGTGATAATTCCAACCCCGAAGGGGTGAAAAGGGGGATGTAGTTGTCTTTGGAAAGTCCTTCATTTTCAAAGTAAAACGACTAAGAACAAGAACAAGGCGTGAAATCACATAACGCCCTCGTGAGCGTTCTGTATGTGCAGTACAAGCTAGTATATCAAGCAGATGCAAAATAACAATGGACAAGTATGATGGAAGAATTCGCGGTTCTAGGTAGGAACCTTGGTGGCGCTATTGGTAGCGCGTTTGTCTTGATAAAAAGAGGTCGCAGGTTCGAATCCTGGCCCGGGGAATATTTTCAAATTCTTGTCTTTGGATTTGTTTCTGATCGATATTTTCTAGTTTGTAATGCACTCTAATAATATTTAGAGTATTCATAGCGATGGATTTCGCAAAATAAACATAATCTTAAAATTACCAAATCTGTTATTTAGGTTGTCCGTCTATCCGTCCGTATATATAAGCTGGAGACTCGGTAAGACCAAGGTTCAATGACCCTTTTAGCGAAAAACGCAAAATAAAATTTGTGCCCTATACTAATTTAAGAACAACTCCCAGTCAATTAGTATAGGAAAACTATTTTTAGGGTTTCGTAGCTAAAAGGTACAAAAGGAACCTTTATGGTGAGACTCCGTTGTCCGTCCGTCCGTCTGTCCGTCCTGTCGCGGATTACCGCGAGCTCGGCCCTATGAAAACGTTTGGTGGTAAAATACAACTTGAACGCATCTTTATTTTGTGCTAGCAACACTTTTTCTTTTCTTTGGCTTACCCGCCTTTTATTACCCGCCTGAATGTGAGTTGGACCACATTTTGCTTGCGCCCGTGAAGAGAGGACAGTCTCCGCATCTGCCTCGTGCGCACGAGCCAGGTTTCCTACGTGGCTGCGTGCGAATACTTTAATCAACAGTCACCCTGGTGAGTAATAGCACCTAATCATGTTGCTCATAACATTAGAAAGTGGTGGTGACTGGGAGGCGAGATGAATTGGTTATGTGCTGGTATCAGTGCGTCTTGGAGGCCACGATTCCGTCGTGGCTCTCTAGATGGGTAGTTGATACCAGCTGGTGGCATGGGTTGGACTGTAGGGGAGGTAGGAGGTCCATCTACGGAACATAAAGGTTCCGCGTGCTCAGTGTTCACTAGGAGGTAAACTTGTCCCTCGGAACATGGGAGCTCCGAGAGAGTTGGTACAGCTTGCTGTACGTCGACCATTGTCAACATCAGGCGAAGGCCTGATGCAATGGTGGCTCTCTCTCTTGTATTATAAATTGTAACAAAGATGAAAATGAGTGTTTCGCCTCCTAGTCGCTATAGCTTCTAGTAGACCTACTGTTTATAATATTATGTTGCGTGTAATATTTTTCTACCATTCCTAAAGGCCGCAACATAAAATGGTGGAGAGCTGGGATCACTGTCGTATGTCGGGTCCTGCCGTATTATTGAGAGCAGGACTGTTTTATCTTCCAATGATTAATAGTAAATTTAGATGGGGTAGTTTAATATCAAATTGATATAAAGTTTTTGATAATTCGCTGAGACCAGTGGGGATCTCAGGAATTTAGGCCGGAAGGGTGCAGACAAGCACCTAGGCATTAGTTTTGATAATTCGCTGAGACCAGTGGGGATCTCAGGAATTTAGGCCGGAAGGGTGCAGACAAGCACCTAGGCATTAGTTTTGATAATTCGCTGAGACCAGTGGGGATCTCAGGAATTTAGGCCGGAAGGGTGCAGACAAGCACCTAGGCATTAGTTTTGATAATTCGCTGAGACCAGCAGGGATCTCAGGAATTTAGGCCGGAAGGGTGCAGACAAGCACCTAGGCATTAGTTTTGATAATTCGCTGAGACCAGTGGGGATCTCAGGAATTTAGGCCGGAAGGGTGCAGACAAGCACCTAGGCATTAGTTTTGATAATTCGCTGAGACCAGTGGGGATCTCAGGAATTTAGGCCGGAAGGGTGCAGACAAGCACCTAGGCATTAGTTTTGATAATTCGCTGAGACCAGTGGGGATCTCAGGAATTTAGGCCGGAAGGGTGCAGACAAGCACCTAGGCATTAGTTTTGATAATTCGCTGAGACCAGTGGGGATCTCAGGAATTTAGGCCGGAAGGGTGCAGACAAGCACCTAGGCATTAGTTTTGATAATTCGCTGATACCAGTGGGGATCTCAGGAATTTAGGCCGGAAGGGTGCAGACAAGCACCTAGGCATTAGTTTTGATAATTCGCTGAGACCAGTGGGGATCTCAGGAATTTAGGCCGGAAGGGTGCAGACAAGCACCTAGGCATTAGTTTTGATAATTCGCTGAGACCAGTGGGGATCTCAGGAATTTAGGCCGGAAGGGTGCAGACAAGCACCTAGGCATTAGTTTTGATAATTTGCTGAGACCAGTGGGGATCTCAGGAGTTTTGGCCGGAAGGGTGCAGACAAGCACCTAGGCATTAGTTTTGATAATTTGCTGAGACCAGTGGGGATCTCAGGAATTTTGGCCGGAAGGGTGCAGACAAGCACCTAGGCATTAGTTTTGATAATTTGCTGAGACCAGTGGGGATCTCAGGAATTTTGGCTGGAAGGGTGCAGACAAGCACCTAGGCATTAGTTTTGATAATTTGCTGAGGCCAGTGGGGATCTCAGGAATTTTGGCCGGAAGGGTGCAGACAAACACCTAGGCATGAGTTCTGATAATTTACTGATACCAGTGTGGATCGCAGGAATTTTGGCCGGAAGGGTGCAGACAAATGCCTAGGCATGGGTTTTGTTAATTTGCTGAGGCCAGTGGGGACCTCAGAAATTATATTTTAAGCCGGAAAGGTGTCCGCCTAGGCATAATGGATTTTGATAGTTTATTGTGGCCAGTAGGGACCTCATAAAATATGTTTGTTAACTAAAGTCGTACATTTGCTGAAACCAGTGGAGAATTCAGAAATTACGAGATTAGGGCCCGAATGGTGTGAACACACATAGGCTTTGAACATGTATGTGACTCATGACGAGAGTTGTTAATTTGTTCCACACTTAAGTTGAAACCCCAAAACGAGACGGGAGTTGCTTTTTTTTTTTCTTTTTTCTTTTACCCAAGAACACTACGTTTGAAAATTTTTCGGTTCCGATGGGTTTTTTTTTTGGCTGCGGCAGTGATCAATTTATTCTATCAATCTATAATATCAACCTATAACAACGAATATCACTAAAATAAATCTGCTGTCATATTATTAAACGACAACAATAAGCTAGTAAATAAATGTTTTTTTTCCTTGTTATTAATGTTAGTGTCTCCTTTTTAAGACTTTATGTTAAAAATATTTAAAAATTCAATAAATCGATGCCGTATCGCAACTCGCAAGTTTATATGTAAGAAATATGGTAAGCGAATATCATATTTACGATAATTATTACCTATAGATTATATAGGTTTCTATTTGTGTCATGTAAAATTATGGTTGAAGATTTTGTTACATTTTCGTATTTATATTGATTTAGGTATTGTATTTTTACATTTTTAAACTTAACAATAATTATCGTACAACGTAAATGTTTTATGATCGTTATCATTTTTTCGTAAAGAAGTCCCACGCCACGATCAACAACCGATGACGGTGGCGTAGTTGAATTCGTCGCCCGACTCGATGAGAGTTTAATTCGATTAAAATAACTCGACTGGGCATCACTACGAAAATATTTTCTTTCACTGAAATTGTATTGTTGTGAACTTGTAAAAGCAGAAATTCTCCTAAAAACTTGAATTACTACTTTTCCCGTGGTATTTTCATACTGTGTGGTTTAGCCATCGCTGTGTGTGTATTGTGTTATTCGATCCTTGTATGGTGCATTCATTGTTAAAACTTTTTGACCTGGAGTTCCTTAAATGCTTATTTAAAGTTGGTATAAATTTAATTAACAAAAACGAAACGGTACGGTACGGGTTTTTGTTTAACAACAAAGAAGATAGGTAATATACGATTGTCTTCTTTGATAGTGCTGCCAGTGGCAGTAGTCAAGTGTACATGAGACAGCTCGAAAAACATATTCACGAGAAAATTAACATGTTGATCCAAAGATGTTATAAACATTTTGTTGATCGAATAATTTATCGGTGATCCTGAAAAAGAAAAACATGCAATTAATAATTTGTAAGTAATATAACAACCAATTTAGAAATGTCTTTCAATAGCTACAACTTACGTTGTTAATTAATCAATTTATAAAAAGAACGTTATCATAACCTATTATTGAGATAAGCAGGATAGCGATTACAGTTTTCGGCAGGTGCGATAGAGATGGTATTGGGACCGGTGTCGCGACCCCTAGTTTATGAATCCGCACCCTGGAGGTCGCGTCAGTTTGAGAGGCTACAAATAGTACTCTGTGGAGGCTACGTGGGTGACAGTAATACCACGTGGAAATTTGTTTGTATAGTTTAGACCGCGAAATAACTATGTAGATAGGTACCTGCTTATAAACAAAATCAAATTCTAGGCTACACCGCCCGGTATTCAGCCCACTCTAGTTCCTGTAAACAAAACCAAAGTTACTTAACAATAAAGTAGTAAATTGCTACATGAACTTCTTGAAGCTAATGTGCAGTGCACGGCACACATATTTCTGTTTTACTTGTTGACTTGATACTTAGATGACAAATAATATAAAATTTAACTTGTTTCAGTTGCAAACACGACTTTGTTGTTGAATTACTGATTCCATAAATACTTATGGAATTAAAGCTACAATAAATACAATTTAACTTACCAAGTATTGTTAGCCCGCACAAGTCGATAACGGACAAACCAATCACTTTGATGAAACAAATAAAACTCCATCCAAGATCCAACCAAAGTTGAATCACAGAGAATAAGTACCTATAGCTTTATACAAACAAAACACAAAACTATATTATACAAAACACAGACAAACTGAACTGAACTGATACGGACGCCACTACACTAGGCGCTTGCTCGCTCGCCTGAGTAAGCGAGATGGAAGCTTAGAGAATTAATGAATATACGATACAATAAAGTGACAGATTTTCGCGCGGTCGTCGCGTCTGTCAATTTGTGTCAGGTCACAAAATCAAGTGCGCTAACACCTGAAGTGCGTTCATTAAATAATCCTGGGCTGGGTAGGAGCACTGGGGTTGTAGCGCTGAGTTTTTGAACGGGTTTTGTCGTGTAGTGACGCTCCAAACGTCAGTTGTCATGTTTGCATTATGTTTAGTATAATAACGTTGGGAGGGCCCCCTCTGTACGAAATTTAACGTAAATATATCAACTGTAACGTTGAGAGGGCCCCCTCGGTGCGAAAATTAGCGTCATGTCATTTAAGAAAATTGACGTGAATGTCGGGTGACGTTTGGAGCCTGTACGAACCTTGCGAGCCCTGCTCGGAGTTGATGTTGAGGAGTTCGACACCAGTGTAGCGACGCTGTCATTTTTGGACGGTCGGTGTTGAGACGCGAGTTCATTTTTGAACGGGTTAGTGTTGCGACCCGGGTGGGAGGCTCAACTCGGTGTGAGTTCTTGAACGACTATCTGAGGCGAGGCCAACACGACCAACGAAAACATTCTTGGATGCGTTCTGTTTCACGATTAGTTTTTTTTGTTTGCTGGAAAATATTTAAATATTTTTTATTAAAAGTAACGTAAAGGTTCGGAATTGTTCCGAATCACGATATAATCGATTATATCGCGTCATTCCGAGCCACTGTGAGCCCAATAACGATTGATGGCCCTACTATGGTCGCTAAGACCTCATTAACGACGCCATGCTGTGCTATCATCGCCCATGCTTCACAACACTGTGAGCGATCTATTAAAAGTGACTACCAGCCGGAGGCAATTTTAAAATAGGTTATTCGGAGCATAAGATTTTGTTATTAAGCCATGATTCAATGATTATAATTGGAAGAAATTACTTCTTGGACCTAGTAAAGTGGTTTTTCTTTGTATTCAAGTATCATAAATTAATTTCTACAAATTCCGTAATTTTCAAGTGTCACAGTCCATGTCGCGTTCAAAAGAGTTCCGAATGGATCATAAGTTTAAGGCGATATGTGGAAGTTTTGGCGTCCTTGTTACTCCATATGCGAGGGAACCCTCGGTGTGAGAGGGGCGGATTCGTGGAGGAGTGGCAGGAAGTCGTTTTTTTTTTTTATTTTATATCATTAATATAGAATGTACTAAGGTAGCTGTCAGAATTTCGCTTAACCAAGTCTTAGATACCGTTAAGACCCATCTAATAAAATGTTATTGCGGTCCATTATGTCATTCTAAATTGTCAAACCGGGAGGATAGGTGTCGATAGGGAGCTCATTTCAATAAATTTTTCTATCGAGCCGAATTTCTCCAGTCGTCCCTAGAAAGGGATTCCAAAAATTATACACTATTTTATCAAAGTGATACATTATTTACTGAAGTAGATACGCAGGTTGTTTGATATAAAACGCTCGTTGCTACCACAAATTGTAGCTTACAAAAAGTGGTAATACTGACTAGTGACGGGCATCAGCGTCACTAGTGCGAGGATTCCATAACCACGCTCAGACACCACTAATTGTATGCTAAAGGGCGATACTTGCAGCTGGAACAGGGGCCCATAGGCTGTCCCAGATTTATAGTCTACAAGTATCCTATATTCTACAAAAAATAGTATAAAATGTCCTACCAGACAATTGTATGATGACCTCATCAGCTAGTCTTCGCACGGAATCCTTCCGCTGCGGAGTCCAAAGTGTGTCGGTGTTGTGGCACGTGGTTCACCTTCCACTGCGAATCTAAACACGACCCACCTATCCCGGGATGCATCCGAACCCAGAAGAAATGATAATGGACAAGTCCACTTGTCGCACACCGCGTGGATATAGGTTATTTCACACACACAGGAAATACACTCAAAATGGTCTTCACACCAAATTATCGTCAGCCATTGACCTAATTGTTGTTCTTTACGATGTCCGCACCGATTTCCCTTGGGTTAAGCCCTTAATAACACATATTAAAATCGTCCGCGATCTATACCAAAAAAATTCCACGTCCCTCGTTTTTGACAGCTCCAAGTCCATAGACAAATTATATAGACCCTTGATGGATGCGTTCCGAAATATACATTTTATTCTGAACAGTCCCCCGCTCTGGGCTGAGCAATCAGTCCACTAGCTCATACAACCGGGAGACGGGAGAGAGTTGTCATGGCTCGTCACAAAATCGAACCTTCGACCAACACCTCTGCGACGCGTGGAGTTCCGTCTCCGCCAAAACAACTTTAATATACGGCCCCGGCGCCAAAACAAGGATAGCAAGTTCATATCCTTCAAAAGAATTAAATTTCCTTCCCTAGGATGCTCAGTCCTGTCTGACCACAGAGAGGACGAGAGTTGAGGACCGCTTCCACTTTACAATACACAGTGGCAAGCTCCTCAAAAATTAGGACAGTTTCCCCAATAACGCAGCGGAGGTGGGTCTTCGCCGACTTGACGGCAGCTTCAAAAAATTCCCTCCCCAGTGAGGGCAATTTGGGGGACTGTACCGCCAAGTTACCCCTTTCTGGGCGAAGATTTAACTTAAACTAGCATAGTTATTTACAAAACAAAAAATTATCAATATCTTTTAGATAGTTCAGTACCTTTGTAGTTTGTGCCATTGTCGGAGCGAATAAGTGAAGGTAAACCCTTACGCGACACGAAACGATCCAACGCGGCGACGAAGGCCTCCGTAGTCAAAGCTGATACCACTGCCAAGTGAACGGCCTTGGTGGCCAAGCACACAAATACACAAGGTATGCTTTTACAACCCGAGCGTTGCGATTGCTGAAAACCCCCGTGCGCATTACGTATGTGTCAATCCGACACCAACAGATTTACCAAAGGTCCGTCTTGGGTAGAAGCAAAGGATGAAGACTTCCGTATGGCAGGTCAGCTCTCCAAAATCAGCCTCCAAAACGCAGAAGTCCTTCATAATCCGTGAAAGGATTCAAACGAGCAACCGCTCACTTCAGCCTGGCGTGATATCCTCGCGCAGAACTCGAAGTCTAAACTTGATGAGGTCCGCCTGAAGTACACGTACCGTGTACCAATGCGCTCCAACGCTCCTCTGCACTCACGGCTGGGGACAAAATATATGAATTTCATTGACTGGTTGGTATTTCAACATAATACCACCATCATATTGGGATCCTCCAAATCTGCAAACAGTATATGTTCATTTGAAAGCCATTTCCTAAGTTCGAACATAATAATCCAAGTATCGAATCAAATATCGAATATCCAAAATTGTGGATACCTCCACCAATGAAGAAGAACCCAGAGTCTTTTAAAACCAAATAGGATCCATCCTAACAAATCTGCGCCCAGGAAAACATCGACTGGGGCCGGATGACAAAACGTGGGTCTGCCAGATGCAGACCTGACGTGCATGAGATTATGAACGGAGGAAGGTCCAAAGAAGGCTGCCAGCCGACAATATTGTCTATAACCATGGCTGCAGCCGCTGATTCAACTCCAGTCCACCAATACCTAGGAGCGGCACCGACGAAACCTCCAGGTTCAAAACTAATCGGTGCGCCACTTGACTTTCCAAGTCGAGGAGGGCCCTTACCCTAACTCAATCCCCCCTGGGGCCCTAGACGCGAGCCATCGCGGTAGGCAACAGAACCGTCCGCGGTTCCGTACTCATGGCTTGAACAAGCTAGTTACAGGCTACCCCACCTGTGGAGTGCAGGACCAGTCCACTGGCAATAATACGGCTGGTGTGTGCACATCCCCACCATGGGGGGAGCGTAGCCTCCAACTCTCCCTGAGTACGGCGGGTGGTACTCTAACCGCGGGTACTCGCGGTACGGCGGTGAGTAACCACGTGACTCCGTCTTAACACGGTGCTCTATGCCAGCTGGCACCAAAACTGGCGCGGGGAGGGGGGGCCTAGCCCTTGCCAACTCCAATTGGCCCCCGCCCGTAGGGGCCCAATTCACTACATGGCCATATGTGTGATAGCCCGTAGGCAAGCCCCCTACGGGTCCACGCGCAAATACATAACTCACCTCCCGGTGAGGGGGCGCGCCTCGCGCCGCAGTCCTCCGTTCCGACGGAGGGGAGCTCTGCCCGACAACATGCCTTCCCTGGACCGAGGGGGGGGAAGTTCTCCCTGACGCACCCCCGTTGTCCAAGGGGGGGGGAGTTCTCCCTGAAGCACCCCCGCCCGTAGGGCTCCGTCGCTGCGGGACCGGTGAAGCCGCTTCAGATCTGTTGGCACACAACAATAAATGGTGAGGCCCCTCACAAACACTGCAACGTCGTGGCTCGGGACAATTACGTTCAAAATGATTGCCCAAGCAACCGAAACACAGGCCCTTACGCTTCACTATGCGTCGCCGCTCGGTGACGTGCAGGTTTCGCCACTGCTGACATCTCAGCAGGTCATGCCCCGTATGGCCACATTGTAAACAGGTCAATGACCTCTCGATCACGGCGACCCCCGCCAAACGTGTCATATCGCGTCCCCGCGACTGCTGCGGTTGTCTGGGCTCCCCACATTCAGATGAGCCAGCAGACGAAAATGATTGCGCCCCAGATGGCGCCAAGTCCGGCTGTGATGTTTCTGCTACCCTAGCTTCATATTCAAGAAACGTTAATAAGTCCGTAAATTTTGGCACAGTGCTGCCATCTTTTCCTGCGGACACCCGCTCAAAACGTGACCTCACATCATTAGGCAACCTACCTAAAATAATGTGAACGAGTAAAAACGACCACTCGTCCACCGGTAAACCTAATGTTCTAAGGGCATTACACGCCACAGTGACCGGGGTCAGCAACTGCAACCTTAGTTGGGCCCGGTCAGTTACCCTAGGTAACGTCAACAATTGAGACGCATGCGCATCAGCCAGTAAGCGCATGTTCTGATACCTATCATTTAATAAGCCCCACGCTATATCATAATGATCATCCTCTACCCTGAGGTGCTGGATGAGCGACCTTGCTTCGCCCTCCAATGTTGACATCAAATATGCCATCTTTTGCCCCTTTGATAAATCTACCCTAGAATTTACTAATGAATTAAACATATTTTTAAAAGAAACCCATTCTTGAATTTTCCCATTAAATTTATTTAGTTCTAAACTAACCAAACTACCAGACACGCCATCTACCGGTTGAGGCGTGACAACTACAGGACCTCCTGAATTTTGCCTCTTTACATCAGCAATAATATTCGACGTTATAACCAGCGTCTTACCAGTGGCGCCATCAATTGGTCTAGGTGTGCTAACAACCGGGCTGCCCGATTGTCGCTTTTTGATCATGGAGGCCGCCTCTGTTATATCATCATAAATCCCTTTTATCTGGGCTAAATCAGTAACATACCTATCCATAGGCCCGTCACTTTCCTGCAGTGCTGCCACAGCCGCCTCTGCATCAGCCAGCCGCTGATGCATCCGCTCGGCTCTCTCCAGGATTGCATTGTCGCGATCCGAACGAGAAAGCAATCCCTGGACGGTTGTAAACCAGCGGAGCTCTTTCGCCAACGCAGCCTTGTGAGACTTGGACATCATGCCGCAATGAACCGGGAAATGTATAAATAAAAACTATTTAGCAAACACCCTGACACGGCACAAAATACAGAAGCACTGCTCAATAGGTACCCTACCTATAAATAGAATTTAATTAGCAAAATTAATTCCCAATTACCAATGTATGTACTGTCCGTCAATACTAAACAAACAAATAGGTTCCTACCTAATTCTATATTACCAAATTTAAATTATATTTGGTGTATACAATACACACAAACCCGAATGCACATTCCACTATGCAACTGTATACATGCTTGTAAGTACATAAATTCAAGCCAAGATAACCGTATATTAGCTAACAAGTTGATTTCCAATCTATAATATAAACCGTTATATGATATAATGTTATTGCAATACAAGAACACTTGATATGTACTAAATTAACAATTTATACTGATATTACTGAACCACATCAGTGTGGTACCCTCCGGTAATCAATTATCTACTCAAAGCACTAAACAAATCCAATTTGTAATTGCTACATGTACATGTAAATAGCCTAGCTATGTTAACAGTTCAATGACACTGGGGCCGCCCAGTTCCGCTGTTTATATGTATATAAACCAAAGTTGGGATTAACCACGCTCTGCTACCAAAGCTTGTTTGATATAAAACGCTCGTTGCTACCACAAATTGTAGCTTACAAAAAGTGGTAATACTGACTAGTGACGGGCATCAGCGTCACTAGTGCGAGGATTCCATAACCACGCTCAGACACCACTAATTGTATGCTAAAGGGCGATACTTGCAGCTGGAACAGGGGCCCATAGGCTGTCCCAGATTTATAGTCTACAAGTATCCTATATTCTACAAAAAATAGTATAAAATGTCCTACCAGACAATTGTATGATGACCTCATCAGCTAGTCTTCGCACGGAATCCTTCCGCTGCGGAGTCCAAAGTGTGTCGGTGTTGTGGCACGTGGTTCACCTTCCACTGCGAATCTAAACACGACCCACCTATCCCGGGATGCATCCGAACCCAGAAGAAATGATAATGGACAAGTCCACTTGTCGCACACCGCGTGGATATAGGTTATTTCACACACACAGGAAATACACTCAAAATGGTCTTCACACCAAATTATCGTCAGCCATTGACCTAATTGTTGTTCTTTACGATGTCCGCACCGATTTCCCTTGGGTTAAGCCCTTAATAACACATATTAAAATCGTCCGCGATCTATACCAAAAAAATTCCACGTCCCTCGTTTTTGACAGCTCCAAGTCCATAGACAAATTATATAGACCCTTGATGGATGCGTTCCGAAATATACATTTTATTCTGAACACAGGTGATGGACACCATTTTTTTTTGTTCTTTCGGAATGACACGTGATGGGCGTGAGGAGTTTGATGGTAGTGTTGGCACTATTAGTATTAGCGCCATGCGGAACGCACTGTGTGAAAGATAGTTCTCAACAAAACATTTCTCAAGAATTAGACCCATGGTACTCAAACAAAATTTTAACAATTTTTTTTTTTCTTATATGTCGAAAGAGAAAGTGCAAAAATATCAACATAAATTACCCAATAATTGTTTATTATAATAGTTTGAAGAACGCCTAAAGAAAGTATTCTTGGCATAATTAGTTCTGCTCAGGCTTACAGAAAATGTCTTTCGTGGTCCCATAGATATCATAATACTATATTGTGTAATCCGCGAGACACGAAACCTTACTTTTTTTAAACAAAATGGTCGAGTCTATGTGATTGTTTACAATGTTGTAGAGAAATGAGGCATCTTATTTCAAGAAAAGCAATGTTATGGCATTTGGCCGGGCTAACGTAACCGGTGAAATGTTGTCCAGTACGGAGATTGAGTGACTTCAAAATCCCAATTTGAATTTTTTCAATGGGTGATATGAGCAGAATATTGAGGGCTCCACAATACACTACCAAATTCTAAGATGCTACCTACGCAAATATGCATAGAATAAAGTTTTTGAGGGTACTTGCGCGGTTAAATGGTTTAGATAGACGGAGAATTAAACCTAGTTGCTTGTATGCCTTTTTAGTAATTTTGTCTAAATGAGTTTTTAAAGTTTAACCGTTTCATGATTGTACCATTGAAGTTGTAGCTCTAAATAAACGTGTTGTGTCTACGCGAGAAGGTGATTTTGTAATATTTATCTGAGTTAGGCAAAAGTTGATTGTGAGCACAGAAATCTGAAAAACTATCTAAATAATTTTGAAGCCAAGAACAATCATCTTGGCATGAGATAAGCTTAAAAATCTTTTGTATCATCAGCATACAGTTAGTGACATGAAAAAGAGATCACTTACACTGTAGCAACATTATTAATGTAAAGGGTAAAAAATTAAAGGGTCTAAATGCGAACTCCGATACTTGATCGGAAGTAAGTATTTTTAAGGCATTTTAGATCTTGAAATTTCACGCCAAGTTCTATGTCTGACTAGTAATAAACTCTTACCTCCATTCGTCCAACGATGAGTGAACGAAATCAAGCTAAACAAAGAGTTAGAACTAAGCCATGTGAATATTAAAGCAAACACGGCCGGTGTTGCTACGAGGCCAGAAATTTGAACATATAAACAAGACATGTGGTTTTATGGCCCAGAGTTCCTGGACAGATAAAAATTGGCCAACAAGTTACTAAAGAGAGCATTTTTTTTTGGTTGGGGAAGTCCTGGACGTTGGTGACGGTCCAGGTGTGCCTATGAATGAGAGCGAAGCCTATGGAGAGGAAAGTAGTGACGGTCCAGATGTGCCTATGAAAGAAAGTGAAGCCTATGGAGAGGAAAGTATGGATGAAGATAGTCCAGTCCTCTGGTTTTCAATGCCAGTATCTCAGGTAGACTCTGTAAATGAAAATGTAAATAGTATAAAAAAATATACAGTCTGAATTCTTTCCAGAAGAACACCTGTCAAGAAACCTCTGCCTATTTACAGACATAGATAGTATCCTCAGATGTGAAGGTCGTTTGGACAAATACGATGATAAAAATTATCAAATTCTGTTGCCGAAAGACCACACACTTACTTACTATACTTTTACATATCTAGGGAAATATATACATACATACACATATCTGTATGTCGACAGAAGGCGTGACAAGGAAAAGCGATGGATTTGCCTTTTTATTTGTCTGTTTACCTCGAGGTGGTGAATGACCTGACAGCAGAGGAAACTGGAAGGTTGGGAAAATAGGTATCTTCCCTTATCACAAGTTCAGATGGTCATTGGAGATCAGCAAGAGTAAAAGTTGTAAATACTGAACTTATCTGTTTCCATTCGTCACATGTGTACATTAGAAGTAGATCTCTCTAATATTAATAAAGATTTTGTTATGGAAGATGAGGAACCTGAGCAAGCCTCTCTTGGTGACTCACAGGCACCAGTTACGAGTGGTTGTATAGAGGAATCACGAGAGATGGTGACTGAAGTCGAAGACTATATAGCAGCTATTCGGACAAGACACAAAATTACCGATTGGACGAGCCAGCTTGTTGCCTTATTATAACTTGTTTTCGCCTTGGGGAGTGTCGCGGATTACCGCGAGCTCGGCCCTATGAAAACGTTTGGTGGTAAAATACAACTTGAACGCATCTTTATTTTGTGCTAGCAACACTTTTTCTTTTCTTTGGCTTACCCGCCTTTTATTACCCGCCTGAATGTGAGTTGGACCACATTTTGCTTGCGCCCGTGAAGAGAGGACAGTCTCCGCATCTGCCTCGTGCGCACGAGCCAGGTTTCCTACGTGGCTGCGTGCGAATACTTTAATCAACAGTCACCCTGGTGAGTAATAGCACCTAATCATGTTGCTCATAACATTAGAAAGTGGTGGTGACTGGGAGGCGAGATGAATTGGTTATGTGCTGGTATCAGTGCGTCTTGGAGGCCACGATTCCGTCGTGGCTCTCTAGATGGGTAGTTGATACCAGCTGGTGGCATGGGTTGGACTGTAGGGGAGGTAGGAGGTCCATCTACGGAACATAAAGGTTCCGCGTGCTCAGTGTTCACTAGGAGGTAAACTTGTCCCTCGGAACATGGGAGCTCCGAGAGAGTTGGTACAGCTTGCTGTACGTCGACCATTGTCAACATCAGGCGAAGGCCTGATGCAATGGTGGCTCTCTCTCTTGTATTATAAATTGTAACAAAGATGAAAATGAGTGTTTCGCCTCCTAGTCGCTATAGCTTCTAGTAGACCTACTGTTTATAATATTATGTTGCGTGTAATATTTTTCTACCATTCCTAAAGGCCGCAACACGTCCGTCCGTATGTCACAGCCTCATAACTTTAGCACCGTTAGAGATAAAGACATGAAATTGGGCACGAAAATAGCATTAATTTGCCCACATATCACAGTGTAAAAAAAAAAAAAAATTTGTAATTGTTCTAAATATGACTAAAACAAAGGTAAGAGAAATAACAAAAATGCCCCCCCCTCATCTCCGAAACTGGTTGACCGAAAAATATGAAAAAAATGTGGATTATAGATCGTAACTGGCCAATTACAGGAAAACTCTAGCTATAAAAAAAATTGAGCACAAAGGAGAAATATAAAAAATAAGTAAAATAAATTAAAAAAAAAAAATATATACTATAAGTATGGGTATTCAATTGTAGGTAATAAAAAGCTGATTGTAGAAATATATAGTTTTGCTATATTTAATTGCATCTATTTCTAGAAATCCTTGAAAAACCATAAAAAATGTATATCCCCCCCCTTATCTCCAAAACTAGTGGACCAAAAAACATGAAAAAAATCATGGTAATATTATGTATACGTAAATAAAGCAGTTGAGAAATTCACGAAAAAGAATTACAAAATTTTATTTATCATCTACAATACGGAACCCTAGGTACTTGGCCGGTTTTTTTTTTGTTGTGTTTTTTCTCAAAAAGGGTTACTGAACCTCAGTTCTTACCACTTACCGAGTCTTCAGTATGTATTTTTGGCTATATAATTAGAAGTGACCTAATGTAGGTACCTCACAATTATTGCAAGTATTAGGAGTGTGTAATTACTTACGTAAGTACTTTCCAATAAAAGGAATAAAAAATGAGTGTTTTGATGTCCAGAAAAATTTAAAGGATGAGTTAATAATCTTTCTTCTTGCGGATGCACTCCTCCCATGTTAGCTACTTGTTAAATAATTCTGACTATGATCGCTTTAGTTACTCAGCAACGGCTTCAAGACAAGGGCTCTTGCGAAGTGCGAAGAAGCAAAAATGCAAAAAATTCTAAGTTACTGCCTGACTTAACTTGAATGATACTATATATAATTATGTAGTACATACAACGATATTCAAACTACGGACTACATATTATTATCATGTTATATGTTGTTGCAGCCCGCAGATATGTTTTTAATAAATAAAAAAGGCAAATATTGCCCGTGTTGCGGGAAGTATGGGATCCGTGAAAAAGGTAAGAATGTAGATTTTAAATAGGTAAGTATAGGTAGTTAATTTATAAGGGAGTGTTTTCTATGACAGTAATGAACTCTGTTTTGACGTCGTTAGATTCATATTACATTGTTTTTTTTTTACAGATTGTAATAGCTTGACGTGTTGCCGACCGACAGTACGAAAGAATTATAAGTAGGTGTTATTTGTACTTATGAAGCAACATATCTTTATCTACTGCTGGCCATTGAGATCGGTTAACCGTGTATAGTATTATGTGTGTATAGGCATAGTAAAACCAGAACAGTAACTTACGCCCCGTACGAAACTTAAATACCTACTGTTGCAGGGTTGTCCCTTCTTTTAGTTTCGTAGCTAATAAAAAATCAATACTTAAAATGTTTTGAAGCCGATTATGACAAATAACCGTACGTAACGTTTGCGGTATCACTTCTGTGTAACCCCAACTTGACCAAGCTTCCTGTTAGTAAGGTAACTCTGGAACCAGTTCAGCGCTGAGCCTCTGACACCAATGAGTTCGAGCTTTCTCAAAAGAATGGGAATCGAGACGGTTTCAAAGGCCTTGGCCAGGTCCAGGAAAACACCTATGCATTTCTGACCACTTGTCCAGGTAAGAAGAGATAAGGTCGGTAAGAAACGAAACGCATCTTCTGTTGATTTGTTTCGCCTGAAACTAAATTTTCTATCCGAGAGAAAGTGATGTTTTTCGAGAAAATTAACCAACCTGGAATTTACTAGCTTTTCCAATATCTTTGAAAATACACTCAGGAGTGATATCGGCTTATAATTATTTGGCATGTCTTTGGAACCATTTTTGTGTATTGGCGTGATCGAAGCTTTCTTCCAACAGTCGGGGAAAGTTCCAGTATTAAGGCTAAGATTAAGTATGAAAACCAGTGGCTCCATGATAACCCCTCCAATGTGCTTAATGAGTCGGTTATTAAAGCCATCTAAACCGGGGGCACTATCATTTTTTAATTTATTTATAATGCTCTCAACTTCTTTCATGTCGGTAGGAGCCAAAAAGAAGGAATCCAGGGGAGATTTACCCCTGAACTAGAACTAGGAATTGTTCCAGACGCTATCGTTTCCTCGGTAGCACTAGTCTTATTAAGTATTTCCTCAGCTAAATTACGTCCCCCCGAAGAAAAGCAGGCGTTACATAGTTCAAGTGATTCAATATGACATTTATGATTAATTATGTTGGGTAAGTAATTTATGTATAATAAAAGAAGCTGTCAGAACCTGTCAAACCATTCATTGTAGTCTAAGCGCGGAAGCTCTAGAAACAGCATGTGTATGATTAAAATTTTGTGTAATTTTAGCTAAATTTAGTGTCTGCGTAAAAAAAAAAGTATAACTAGGGCTAGGGGGGGCGGGGTCATGACGCCCCTGGATCCGCCGTGTGACACGTAGTATGCTGATAGTGCAGTTTCCGTATTTGTACTGTGTTCTAATTCACTAAGGGCCGATTTTTCAATTGACAGATAAAATTTATTCCTATGAATAAACTACGTTGGTTTCACTCTAACACCTTTTGTTTTATGAAATCGATATAGTTTATGTTGTTCCTTGTGTGTATGGCCCACTAGGTCCTACCAATTAAGTACTCTGTGTTTTATGTTTGACATTTGTCATCTCTCTTCTCTCTTCCGCTCTCGTGTGCTTGTACGGTCCCTATACAACCGCAAACTATTATTATAATTTATCAAATCAATCCACAGTGTTAATGCCTGTTTATTATTATAATAAATGTCGAGTGCGTTAAACCGTTATAATACGACTTGTATTTCTTACATCAATGCATAAACCTATCATCACCTAACCTCTGATCATAACGAGGACCAAAGTGCTGCCTACTGTGCTGTGGATCCAGTTCAGCCCTGACAGGCTGCTGGTCATTTGCCGCTCTGCTAACTCTACGTGGCCCGTCGAGTTTTTACAACAGTTTATTCCTAGGAATAAATTTTATATGGCAATTGAAAAATCGGCCCTAAGTGTAAAAGTAAACTTGGATAGTTCATTTTATAGAATATTATAGATATTCTATAGATATATTTTATTTTCTCAATAGACTCTTAAAGTTCAAGTGGGTATAAAGATTGATTCCTAATAGGATAAAGGTGCTTTCAGTCTCTTTTATATTGATTGGTGTACTTACTTCATTATTAGGGTTCCGTACCCAAAGGGTAACCAACGGGACCCTATTACTAAGACTCCGCTGTCTGTCTGTTACCAGGCTGTATCTCATGAACCGTGATAGTTAGACAGTTGAAAATTTCACAGATGATGTATTTCTGTTGCCGCTATAACAACAAATACTAAAAGACAGAATAAAATAAATATTTAAGGGGGCTCACATACAACAGACATGTTTTTTAAAACTTTTTTATAGATAATGTTACGGAACCCTTCGTGCGCGAATCCGACTCGCACTTGGCCGGTTTTTTTAAGATATTTACCATCGTCACTCATTTCAAAATAGTTAATTTTAAAGAAGCAGTGATTCGAACTGTATGGATCCAAGCTTGTAGGAACCATTATAACGCCGACGCCTAAACCACTGAGTAAACTCACTAGCACCAATTTGCTCACAACATTTTGAAACTGCCTGTTTCACAATACAATCAAACAAAAGGAGTTTTTAGGGCTTTTTTAGTTATTAGCAGACATATTTTAAAATAAGCGTTTATCTGCATATCCCCTCCATAGTTTAAACGAGGAATATTTGTATTTAGGTATACAGGGTGTCCCATAATAAGCGAATCAAATTGTTATGGGAGGTAGCTTAGTCCAATTCCTATCAAATAAAATAAACATAGGTGAAACAAAAGTTCGATGGTTTTTGAGTTAATTAACTTTTTCAAAAAAATTTGAAAACATCTTCCCGTCCCTGTTTTTTTTGCTGTCATTACTTTATTTTTCAGTTAAGAATTTTTTTATTTTCAGAATATTATTTAAAAATAACTATTTCATGAATTGGCTACCAAACATTTTAGAAAAGTTACACCAAATTTAAATGGCAAGACTTTGTTTTCACTTCTTGTGTAAATTCGAAAAAAATCTTTAAACTTTGGATCTCTGTGATGAAAAAAAAAAGTATCGAGTGGGAATGATAAACTATTTCGAAAACTTGCTCATTTAATGTTATTTCCAAAAATGTATAACATTTGACCACTTTCATAAGGGCGAGACTAGTTATTGGCCTTGACCACCAGCTGGAATGGATTTTTAAAAATATTTACTTTCCATAATTTGAACTAAAATGCTATAAAAGTAAAAATTGTTGAGTTTTAATTAAAACAATGTGAAGAAGTGATTATTTTTTTTATTATAAAAAAGTGTATACCGACAAGAAAAAGTGATACAATTTTTTTCAAGAATATCTCCTTATAACAAATGTTCGAACTGACGCCCGCCTGTGCGAATGCATAAACGACACCTTTTCAAAAAATTTCGTTTTAGTCGGCGCAGGCTGAGTGCCGATATGCTTCTGGCGGCTTGTGTCACTCGTTCGCGTAGTTCTCCCTCATTGTGAATGGGCTTTGCGTACACTCGATCCTTTAAACAGCCCCAGTAGAAGAAGTCGAGTGGATTAAGGTCTGGCGACATTGGTGGCCACAGAATGGGGCCTAGTCTGCCAATCCAACGGCTGGGGTATGCTTCGTTGAGATGAGATCTTACTTGAACAGCATAATGAGCCGGACACCCGTCATTTTGCAGCCACATTTGTGCTCGGGCTTGAAGTGACTCGTCTTCTAACAAAACTGGCAAAGTATTTTGCAGAAATTCCAAGTAATTTTGTCCATTCAGAACTGAGGGCAGTTCTACTGGGTCCACGATTCGACCGTTGTAAATTCCGGCCCACATGTTTATTTTAAATTGGTACTGTGAATGGTCTTCCTTCTTTTCATGCGGATTGACCATCCGCCAACTGTGGAGATTATGCAAATTGATGTAGCCATCTTTCCTGCAGGCGGACTCATCACTCCACAATACGTGATTAAAAAAATCCGGGTCTTCTTGGTGTTTGCGTAGCATTTGTTGGCAAAATACCACGCGCTTCGCATAATCGCGTGTCAGAAGTGCTTGTACACGCGTAACATGGTAAGGATGATATTGATATCGTTTGAGTACTCTATGCACAGTGGATTTCAGTATTCCCGTAGTTTGTTCGATGCGCCGACAAGAAGTTGATGGATCGTCTTCAATTTGTAAGAGAACTTTCTCATCGTCAACCTCTACAGGTCTACCCTCACCACCGTGTCTGCCTGGATTTCTTCCTTCTCTGAAGGCTTTGTCAACCCTTAAAAAAAACTCCATATTGTGGGTGTTGTCGGTTTGGATAACGATCAGCATAAATCCTTGCAGCTTGTCTAGCAGAGTATGTGACACTTCCACGTATTTCGTCGAAATGTCTGGTTTCTCCATAAATCAAATGCATATCTGCATACTCATGATGGGTAAATGGATGGTCTTGATGATTTGCCATGATGCAACAAATCACAAACACAATGATCCAATTCACAAGCAAAACAAGTCCCGAGAAGCGCCAAGTCGTACACTTCACAAGATACCAAATCAAGAGCACAGCAAAGTCCAAATTAAAGCCAGGTTCGTTGGAATATCGCAATACGGAAGCAGTGATAGTACACGAGTGTAGCACAGTAGGTAAAGTGTTGCACTGAGCGACAAGTGAGTGCGCAAACAAACAACAATGGCAAATTAGTGGTGGCATGGCAGCTAGCTTCATGTTAAAACGAGACAGCTATACATCACGCTGTTGATGTCCTTGTTTATTTTTTAACTGTTCTTAGATAAATAGTCAAAAGAACGGTTAGAACGTCGATGCGATAGTGTAAATAAGATTTTTAGTTCAAATTATGGATAATATTTTTTAAATATCCATTCCTGCCGTTGATCAAGGTTAATAAATAGGCTTATTCTTATAAAAATGGTCACATATCTTATATTTCTAAAAAGAACATTAAATGAGCAAGTTTTTAAAATAGTTTATCATTCCCACTCCATACTTTTTTTTTTCATCACAGAGATCCAAAGTTTAAAGATTTTTTTCGAATTTACACAAGAAGTGAAAACAAAGTCTTGCCATTTAAATTTGGTGTAACTTTTCTAAAATGTTTGGTGGCCAATTCATGAAATAGTTATTTTTAAATAATATTCTGAAAATAAAAAAATTCTTAACTGAAAAATAAAGTAATGACAGCAAAAAAAATAGGGACGGGAAGATGTTTTCAAATTTTTTTGAAAAAGTTAATTAACTCAAAAACCATCGAACTTTTGTTTCACCTGTTTATTTTATTTGATAGGAATTGGACTAAGCTACCTCCCATAACAATTTGATTCGCTTATTATGGGACACCCTGTATATAACCGGGTTCTAGAAAACAGCTCTACGGATTTCGATAAAATTCACAGTACAGGGGTTTTCGAGGGCGAAAAATAGATATAGCTAGGTCTCATCTCCGGGAAAAGTCGATTTCTGTGAGTTTTCATGAGCATCTTGTCTTGCTTCGTACAGTGAAAAGATGAAGATTGATTTCAATGTAGGAACGTAGGTACTTCGAAATACAGTAGGACCTCTGTCCCTGTCATTTGACCTTTGACCTTTAGTGACGCCATCACCACAATATTTTTTTCGTTATATTTTAATATATTATATTTAATATATTTTAATAAGATTTTTTTTCTTGAACGCATAACAAGTCGGACAAGGATCCGACTTAGGAACCTCAGAATAAGGAATACAAATAGAAACCTGGCTAAAATAATACGCGGAGAAAGACACCTATCCTTGATTTTCTTACGACATTCTAGTGCGTTAGAGAGAGATGGATATGTATTAGTTTTTTCTTAATTAGGTAGGTTGTCACTAGTTCGTTGCCTTGCGAGTGATGTAACAATGTCGATTTTTGACTACGATAAATAAACCAAATCGAAATGAACCGCGACCAATCTCCTTACCACACATTATATCGTATCAGAGTGTGAAAAAAAAGAGAATGCAGGAGGCACCGACCTTTCTGATGACATCCTCTTGCTTTGGAAGGAGGCCAAGAGAATTAATAGCAAAGTGGTCTCTGTCTACCTCAGTGGGACACATGTTAGGTATATTGTGTAAATAAGGAATTAATAAAAGGATATCTTTCGTTTAGCATAATATTTTTTATTAAGTACAAATTACTATATCGTAGGCAGGTAGGTACATAAGTTAAGTCCAAAATTGTGCTTGTTTTTAGTACAAAAAATGCTGTAGCTTGTATCAGAGATACAACCGTAAACTATTTAAGTGGATACTTTTCAAGTCGCCTCTTAACTCAATCAAATAGATGTTCGTTGATGTCGCGTCCTTGTTCAATCAAGGAGGAAGGAATTAATCGCAACAATAGAAATCATAATAATCATAGACTTATAGGATTCGTAATAATAATATTATGTCAATGATGAGCGATGACAGCGCAATTACTACAGAGGTAGTAAACTAATAACAAATAATGAACGATTAAAATACCTAATAACCAGTAATAAGAAATCAAATTATGCGGAGTTCAAGTCAATAAGCATTCCCAAAATTCATTTCACGATAGAACTACCCTGTCAAAGTACTTTTATTGTCAACCACTAAGTACGAAAATGTCTTGATCTGCGGAATTTCTTCGTGAAGTCGATCACGGCAGTAACGTGAACGAACAGGCCTTTCAGAACGATTTGCGAACATAGAAGTATGCACTTTTCTAAACCACAGACATCCATAGGTACTGGTTCTGTTGCCTAAAATTGAAAAATTATAGAGTTAATATACTATAGTATAGTACAAGCACGTACCTACAAACAAGATTGATAATGCAATTATACATAATTATTTAAAGGTTACCAATGTGTCTGTATCTGGTAAATATAACGTTAGTAAGGCATCTGCTTTTAAAAGTCTCCATTTTAAATTTTCGTTTGGTCCAAAAGAATCCGACGTAAAGTGTTTCGAACAAATATGACTGCTTTTTTTAATTGCCCAATTTGGTCAAATTATTCGTCTAAGCCATTCACTTTTTAATTCTTCCCTTTTTGGAAATCTGTAACAAAAAAATATAGCGATATTTATTCGGCATTATTTTTCTTTTAACTCGAATCTATTATGCTTTATGCACGGCTGCCGCGGGAACCAATGTTCGATAGTTTGCCACACGGACTTTAGTACATCACTATACGAAAAAACATAACCTCTCATAGTCGGCAGAAAATCTAAATAAAACAGGCAAATATCGGTGTAGAATTAAACACGAGTATGATTTACAAGAACTACTATTATTGTTACTGAGTTTTAGGTATGATCTTGCAACTTATTAACATAAAAACTATCAGAACTCACCGATGAAATGATATTGCTTCATTGTTGTTTTCTTTTCTTCCTGTATGCGATTTACAGCCTTCAATCGCACAAGACATTTTATTACAATGTTAAAAAAACAATCAACACAAACAATAATAAATCACACTTTCACGAATTTTGAGAGGAAGAGCACCAAAATATTAAATTTCTCTCGGTGAAGCTGTAAACTTTCGCAAAATGCAATAGACATTTCGATGCCACCAAATTAAGATGTGATGCACGCAACGAACGATATTGCAACACAACGATACAATGATGAGACATATTTAATTTGATGGTATTATAATATTTAAAATACATCCAAATTACATCCATCTGACATTTGTTTGGTTCAATCTAGTGACACACCAGGAAAAAGTATAAAGTAAGTGCCGTCCGCTGTTTCATTCACTCGTACACAGGAGTAATTTACGTTAGATGAGTACAATGGCTAATGCCCAGTTCTTATTTTAGTCAGGCTTCTATTTGTATTCCTTATTCTGAGTTAGGAACTAATATAATGATGTCACATGATGTACTTACTAAAAAAAAGTACAAAAAATATTATTATCCGTTTATGGCAGAGAAAAATAAAAATAAAAAAGAAAAATAAAACGACTGACTTTTAAAATCTAAATTTGTCTTAAACAGTTTGCAGAAATCGATAGTTATATATTTAGCTATCGATTTCTGCAAACTATTTAAGACAAGTTTAGATTTTAGTAATGTAAAAATAGCAGTTTATAACGACCTACTTTTAAAATCATTAAGATTTGAAAAGTCGGTCGTTTTATAAACTGCTGTTTTTGTCTGCCATAACGGATAATAATATTTTTTGACTAACTTATCGACACAACGGACGCCATCTCATCGTGTACAGATAGAAATACTGTGTGTGAATGTGATTGTGCTTTTTATTGATAAAGGAGTAAATAATGAATTTTAAGCTCAAATCAAGTACTTTTTTATTTTTAGAACATATAGTGTAATGTTAATTAATAATGAATTTCGTTATAAAGAATCTTTAAACTTTATATTTTCATGAACTTTATTAAACATTGGTTAAACGAAGGTACTTCTTACTTCATTACATTTTAACAATAGAGCAAATAAATAACTTTTTACTTGTTTTTATACTACGTATTATACTATTCATGATCTTGATTTTTCCGTTCGGTTTTCGCTTATTTTATATGCTTTTTAGTTGGATTGATTTCGATTTCTTGGGTGTTGCCATTCTTGCTTCATTGCAAATTTTAGTCCTGTCCTGCATCTATAAAAGAAAAAAAAACATTAGTGTATGAACTACCACGCTAGTAGGTATTCGTATATTTTATTGCAACTTTGTAGGTTTTGAGTTATGGGGGACAGGGATCGAAAGTATCTCAAAATGTTGTCTAATGTCTGTGTGTCTAGATTATTTAGTAAAAACATCTGTATACAACAGGTGGTAGAGCTGATGCCGGGCTCGACTGTGGAGGTACCACCTACTTACTTGGAGACCACCTCGAAGTAATTCGGGGGAGAGTAAGAGGACAGCTCACAGGCAAAAAACCAGGAGGCTCACCATGCCTGGGACCGATGGATGGCGGTATATCCATCCCTAATAGCCAGGCCTTATATGGAACAGACTGGTGACGGGCAGCGGCGTGACTGTTGCGAGGGTTCCGGCACCGCGCCACCAACCCGCCTGCCCAGTGTGTGTGAGTATGGGCAATTCTTCCAGGATGACCGCCGGGAGTGGCAAAGTCTTGAAAAGGCTTATGTCCAGCAGTGGACGAACTAGGCTGATGGATGGATGATCTGTATACTCACTTGTATTTTTTGATTGGCGCACTAAACTGGTGTCCCTCGACGCCGCTTCTCCAGCTCCCCATGTCGCTCCTTGGTCGAAATCTAAAAAATAAAAATTGAAGTTAATCCACTAAGTAATTAACAAGTTGACACTAAGTAATTAACAAGTAGAGTTTGATTTAATACTAAATTTGTGGTACCCACCTTCTTTCTTCTGTTTTTCTGAGTTTTAATCTTGAGTCTTCTTCCACGCCGATTAGAAGAAGTCTTTAACTTCCATGCCGATCTTGAGTCTTCTTTCACGCCGATTTTAAGTCTTTATATTCCATTTCAATTTGAGTATGCATCTTCCATGCCGATCTTGAGTCTTCTTTCATGCCGATCCCAAGTCTTCTACGCTGATTGTGAGTCTTCATCTTCAATGCTCTGTCTATAAAACAATTTTTTTATTTGGTGGAGAATTAAAAATGAAAAAGTAGTGTTTGTTTATTAATACTTAATTTGTAGTATACACACCTTCTTTCTTCTTTGTTGTTTTGAGTTTTAATCTTAAGTCTTCTTCCACGCCGATTTTTAGCCTTTTTCTTCCATTTCAATCTTCATTCTTCATTTTTTAAGACGATCTTGAGTTTTCTTCCACGCCCATTTTACGTCTTTATCTTCCTTTATCTTGAGTCTGCATCTTCCATGTCGATCTTAAGTCTTCTACGCTGATTGTGAGTCTTCTTCAATGCTCCATCTATAAAACAAAAGTAACATTAATTTGTACGTTAGCAAACACAATACAAAATTTTTAATTTGGTCGTCTCGGAGAGTTAAAATTATTAAGGAGAGATTGTTTATTAATACTTAATTGTAGTGTAATTATTACACACCTTCTTTCTTCCTTGTTGTTCTGAGTTATCATTTTAAGTCTTGTTCGACGCCGATTTTATGTCTATCTTCCAATTCAATCTTGATTCTTCATCTTCCATGCCGATTTTGAGTTTGATTCTACGCCGATTTTAAGTCTTTATCTTCCATTTCAATCTTGAGTCTTCATCTTCAATGCTCCGTCTATAAAACAAAAGTAACATTAATTGCTATGTTAACAATCACAATACTATATTTTTTGTTTGGTGGAGAATTAAAAATGAAAAAGTAGTGTTTCTTTATTAATACTTAATTTGTAGTGTAATACACACCTTCTTTCTTGTTCTGAATTTTATTAAGTCTTCTTCCACGCCGATTTTAAGTCTATCTTCCATTTCGATCTTGATTCTTGATCTTCTAAGATGATGTTGAGTTTTGTTTCACGCCGATTTTAAGTATTTATCTTCCATTTAAATCTCGAGTTTTTATCTTCGATGCCGATCTCGAGTTTTCTTCCACGCTTATTTTACGTCTTTATCTTCCACGCCGATCTTGAGTCTTCTTCCACGCAGATTTAAAAGTAGAGTTTGTTTATTAATACTTCATTTGTAGTGTAATTCACACCTTCTTTCTTCTTTGTTGTTCTGAGTTTTATTAAGTCTTCTTCCACGCCGATTTTAAGTCTTTTTCTTCCATTTCAATCTTGATACTTCATATTCTAAGCCGATCTTGAGTTTTGTTCCACGCCCGTTTTAAATCTTTGTCTTCCATGCCGATTTTACGTCTTTATCTTCCATTTAAATCTCGAGTCTTCATCTTCTATGCCGATTTTGAGTCTTCTTTCATGCCGATCTTGATGCTAATTGTGAGTCTTCATCTTCAATGCTCCGTCTATAAAAAAAAGTAACATTAATTGCCACGTTAACAAACACAATACTACAATTTTCATTTGGTCGTCGCGGAGAATTCAAATTAACAAGGAGAGCTTGTTTATTGATACTTAATTACACACCTTCTTTCTTTGTTGTTCTGAGTTTTAAGTCTTTCGACGCCGATTTTAAGTCCATCTTCTAATTCAATCTTGATTATTCATCTTTCATGCCGATTTTAAGTCTTTATCTTCCATTTCAATCTTGAGTCTTCATCTTCTATGCCGATCTTGAGTCTTCTTTCATGCCGATCTTAACTACGCTGATTGTGAGTCTTCATCTTCAATGTTGTGTTGTTCCATCTATAACACACAAGTAACATTAATTGCTACGTTAACAACTAAAATACTATATATTTTTACTTGGTCGTCTCGGAGAATTACAAAAAACCCTTCGCACAAAATAAAAACATTAGCCCACTCACTTATATTTTTTAATTGGCGTACTAAACTGGTGTCCCACGACGTCGCCTCTCGAACCTCCCACTCGGAAATCTAAAAAAGAAAAAAGAACTTAATCCATGAAATAAATAAATATATAGGTTCATCTTATTTTTGAGTTTTCATCTTACATTTCATCTTGTATTCTAATCTTCAGTCTTCTTTTTCCATGCCGATCTTGAGTATTCATCTTCTATTTATTTCAATCTTCAGTCTTCTTTTTTCATGCCAATCTTGAATCTTCAACTTCAATCTTGGGTTTTCATATTCCATCCTGATCTTGATTCATAATTTTCCAGTCCGATCTTGAGTATTAATTTTCCGATTAAATGTTGACCTTTTATTTTTCACACCAATCGTGAGATACTTATAAGATTTTAAGTTATCATAGTGCAGTTCCATCTTGAGTCTCATATCGATTCTTCATCTTACCTAACAAAGCAATCTGTAAAAAAATTAATAGACTTTAATTAGTAAACTAAAATTCAAGTGGGCACAGTTTCTTTTTATGTCAATGGTTTCAGATATTTTCTATTTTCAAAGTACCAACCTTCTTTTCTCCGACATATTGCAATTCTTCGACAATCTTGATCTTCCACACCGAACTTAAATCTTCACCTTCCATGGCTATCTGAAAAAAATAACTATTATTAATATCAGAGTTAATAAGTACAGAAAAGTATTTAAAATCGTAAAAATTGTTGAGCTAAATTATTCTACTTTTAAAGCGTTAGGTTACCCACCTTCTTTGTGGATTTTCCAAGTCTTTCATCTTCATCTTCTACGCCGATCTTCAGTCTTCATCTTCCACGCCGATCTTCAGTCTTCATCTTCCACGCCGATCTTCCACGCCGATCTTCCACGCCGATCTTCAGTCTTCATCATCCATGCCGATCTTTAATCTTCATCTTCCACGCCGATGTTGAGTCTTCATTTTCCACGTCGATCTTCATCACGTCGATCTTCATTCTTCATCTTCCACGCCAATCTTCAGTCTTCATCTTCCACGCCGATCTTCAGTCTTCATCTTCCACGCCGATGTTCAGTATTCATCTTCCACGCCGATCTACAATCTTCATCTTCATCTTCCAAGTCGATCTTCATTCTTCATCTTCCACGCCAATCTTCAGTCTTCATCTTCCACGCCGATCTTCAGTCTTCATCTTCCACGCCGATCTTCATTCTTCATCTTCCACGTCTATCTTCAGTCTTCAACGCCGATTTTCAGTATTCATATTCCACGCCGATTCATCTTCAATGTCGATCTTCAGTCTTAATCTTCCACGCCGATCTTCAGTCTTCATCTTCCACGCCGATCTTCAGTCTTCATCTTCCACGCCGATCTTCAGTCTTCGTCTTCCACGCCGATCTCCAGTCTTCATCTTCCACGCCGATCTTCAGTCTTCATCTTCCACGCCGATGTTCAGTCTTCCACGTCGATCTTTAGTCCCCGTCTTCCACGCCGATCTTCACTCTTCATTACAGATTAGTCGTTATCATTGGAAAAAATTATTTATATATTTTTTCATTTGTTCTTGTGCCCTTTTGTTATAACTATGATTTCCTTTTTTTTTACCCATTTTAAAATATTTTTATTAGGCATCTTTTTTAATACTGATTGTATTTTTTTCAATGTTCTGTTTTGGGTAACAACATTTTTTTAAAATCTTTTTCAACGTTACATTGTGTGCATGAATGTTGTTATAACATAAAACTTACCAAATATTGTGATCTTGAATGTTTGTCTTCTACGTCTTCATCTTCAAATCTTCCACGCTGATCTTCAGTCTTCATCTTCCACGCCGATTTTCAGTCTTCATCTTCCACGCCGATCTTCAGTCTTCATCTTCCACGCCGATCTTCAGTCTTCATCTTCCACGCTGATCTTCAGTCTTCATCTTCCACGCTGATCTCCAGTCTTCATCTTCCACGCCGATCTTCAGTCTTCATCTTCCACGCCGATCTTCAGTCTTCATCTTCCACGCCGATCTTCAGTCTTCATCTTCCACGCTGATCTTCAGTCTTCATCTTCCACGCTGATCTCCAGTCTTCATCTTCCACGCCGATCTTCAGTCTTCATCTTCCACGCCGATCTTCAGTCTTCATCTTCCACGCCGATCTTCAGTCTTCATCTTCCACGCTGATCTGCAGTGTTCGTCTTCTACGCCGATCTTCTTTATTTTATCTGTTAATTTCTTGTTAGTTGTGCCATTTTTTTTTTTTAATATTGCTGTTTTTTTTTTCTGGTACCCATTTTAAAATATTTTTCGTTGGCCTCTTTTTTTACTGTTTAAATAGTGATTGTAATGTTTTTTTTTTTTGGGTACAATCTCTTTTTTTACTGTTTAAATAGTGATTGTAATGGTTTTTTTTTTTGGGTACAATTCTCTTTTTGCATTTTTTTATAGTAAAATTAGTGTTACAATGTTATAAAACTTAATGAACTTACCAAGAATTGCGCAGAGTAATTTAATATGCAGATTTAGTCCTTACCCACATTTTATATTTTACAGTTTTTGTGCCCAAAGTATAACATTTTGTTGTCTAGAAAGAATTTCATTAGCAACTCTTAATCTGTAAACATTATCTTTTGAAAAACTTGCCTTAATGATCCATTTTCCTTGCTTTATTATATTTACGTAGATGTAGATACCCTTGTTTTTTTTTATAAATACTAGCACTTGACAGCTAGGAGACTATTAAGCCTGAAAAGATACAATTAAACCGAAGCGAAGATGGTGCACGAAGATACCTAATGTTGCTCGTGGTTGCAGTATCTTGCTCGAGGATGCTCTTATTTTATTGCACGCAGATTAGGTATTGTTGCACGTAGATAGCTCGGTGATACACGGTGTTTCCGATGAAAACCATAGTACCCAGTGCGCGACCCGTCGAAAACCAACCCAGTGTTGCACGCAGTAACTCGTGGATGTAGCACTTCGTCGGAAACCACACCCCAGTACGCCTCCCGTCGAAAACCAATCCCCAAATTGTGTCGCACGCACTTTTGTAGATATTGTTATCTTTGTAGGCATTCTCTAAGGCAATCTTGTTTCTTACCTGTTGAAAGTTAAGTATATCAAAAAATAGATACTTACAAAATGCATTGTTAAGTTTGTTTTTCAATACTTTGCGTACCTTTGTGTAATCCTGTTGCCATTTCAGTTTTAAAACTTGCCCATTTTATGACCTTGACCGTATCTTCTGAGAGCCTGAAAAGATTCAAATAGCGAATCGAAGATTTGCACGACGATACCTAAAGATGTATATAGTGTATATATTGTACATATTAAAGATGATATTGCTTGATTATGTATTGCATTACTTTGCATCAAAACACTTGTAATATTCGCTGTTACTTTTTCGGTAGTTTTTAAAATTCTTTTTCATACGTTTCTATTTATACCTGCTGGATGTAG
The DNA here is from genome assembly GCA_934047225.1 of Ypsolopha sequella. NCBI lineage: Eukaryota > Metazoa > Arthropoda > Insecta > Lepidoptera > Ypsolophidae > Ypsolopha > Ypsolopha sequella. The sequence goes on from OW203991.1 coordinate 13,637,086, forward strand.
AAAAAATAAAAAGTAAATAATTGCAGAAACCTGCGGAGGTAATATATTACGTTTGGAAACGTTAATGACTTTAATTTCGTACCTTTTATCAGATCCTATTTTATTTAAATTTTTTCCATTATTTTCTTGAGCAGATTTTGATTTTAGGAAAGATTATTTTATGGGCACTATGGGCAGTCTTCTCTTTTTTGTGTAACTGTATATCTCTTTAATTCACTTCTTACCTGTTGATATAAATACGTATGTGTTATTTGATGTATAAATATGAACTATACAGAGTAAATAGTAATATAATATGTCCTAAATAAATAAAAAATATATATATATATTATATATATATTTTTCTTAGGTACCTTTTCTTGATCTTCAGAGTAAAGTTGTTCTCATTCGTGTTGGCGGTATACTTCAAATACTTGATATTGATCTTCGTTTTACTTCATTACCTTGTTACTCGAGGTTTCTTGTAGTTTGGATATTTCTCTCTTGAATGATATACATGTGTACCTTTACCGTTTATTGTAGGGCCTTCAGTTGTTGTCCCGTTTTTTTAATCTTGGCATGATGTCTCAGGATTCTAGGAATAGTTTGTTTTCCTTTTGAGGACCTAATAAAATAATAACAATATCTTACGTGTTAGCAGGTCTTCCTCATGTTTTGTGTGTTCCATCGATCGGTCTGATATTCAATTACACCCTACTATCAACATCTTATCTCATCCTTAAAACTGCTGTTATTTTTGCCATTTCGCTTTTCACATTTTTGTAGAAATTCCTCTGAAATCTTAGTGTAGACGCTGTCGTATTTCGGCTCACCGAGATCATTTACAAAAATTCTTAATAAAAAGGAAATTCTTACATTTTCTGTGGTGTTCGTCGATCTGTAATTCAACAGCACTCCACCTTTTTCAATCTAGGACGTTATTTAGTAGTGAACTGTGTTTTCAGCCATCACTGCCACGCTTTTGACACGTCTTGTAGAAATATAATACGTCTCTGTAATCTAAGCATAGTTAGACACCACCTTAATCCGGCTCACTGCGATTTTTTCCGTTGAAAATTGGTTGTGAGATCCTTATTTATTAAAAAGTAAATAATATGAGATTGGTGTTCTAGGTGCTTTCGTCAATCTGAAATTCAAAAAGAATTAACCCCCACCTTGTTCCACTCCAAAACATGTTTCACAACCGCTGTTTTTGCCGTCACGTTCTATACATCATGTAATAACGCCTCTGGAATCACATATCTTTAAGAGTATCTCTGTAATCTTAGTGCAGACGCTACCTTATTTCGGCTGACTGGGATAATTTCCGTCGTTCTTTAAGGTATTGAGAGTTTTTTAATAAAATTAAATGATCTTACATTTTCAGCAGATGTTTCTGTGGTGCTGTCAAGATAATTTTATCGATCTGAAATTCAAACAGAATTACACGCCACCTTTGTCATTCTAAGAGTGAACTGCCGGTGTTTATATCCATCGCTGACTCGCTTTTTGTCACATGTTTAGAACTTCTGTAATCAAAGCATAGTTAGACACTACCTTGTTCCGGCTCACCGCGAACATTTCCATCGATACTTGTTTTGAAATCCTTAAAATAGATGTAATAATTCAACATTGTTCAAGATTTTCCTGGTGTTTTAGGTCTTTCGTCCATCTGAAATTCAAAAAGAATTACACCCCACCTTATTCCACTTCAAAACATGTTTCACAACCGCTGTTTTTTGCCATCACGTTCTATACATCAAGTAATAACGCCTTTGGAATCACATATCTTGTAAGAGTGTCTCTGTAATCTTAGACGCTACCTTGTTTCGGCTGATTGGAATAATTTCCGTCGTTCTTTAAGGTATTGATCTTACATTTTCAGCAGAATTTTCTGTGGTGCTGTCAAGATAATTCGATCTGAAATTCAAACAGAATTACACGCTGCCTTTGTCATTCTAAGAGTGAACCGCCGGTGTTTATATCCATCGCTGACTCGCTTTTTGTCACATGTTTAGAACTTCTGTAATCAAAGCATAGTTAGACACTACCTTGTTCCGGCTCACCACGAACATTTCCATCGATAATTGTTTTGAAATCCTTAAAACAGATGTAATAATTCAACATTGTTTAAGATTTTCCTGGTGTTTTAGGTCTTTCGTCCATCTGAAATTCAAAAAGAATTACACCCCACCTTGTTCTTTTCCTTTGATGTTCCATAACCGCTGTTTATTTTCTCTCACGTTTTATACATCCTGTTGTAACGCCTCTGGAAAGACATATATTTTACGAATGCCTCCGGAATCCTATCTTGTTTTGGACACAGGGATCTTGACTGACGTTTTTTGAAATTTTTAATAAAATAAAATTATCTTACGTTTCATGTAACATGTGTTTGTTTGGTGTTTTGTGGTGGACGTTTTCATCGATCTGAAATACAAACAGAATTATACCCCACCTTTTAAATTCGACGATATTTTTCACTACCGCTGTATTTTCATCCTCCGCTGGCTCATAGAAATCATGTCTCTGCAATCCAAGCATAGTTAGACACTACCTTATGCCAGCTCACCGCGTACTTGAATTTTCTGTTGATAATTGTTGGTAGATCCTTATATAACGGATGTAATAATCTTATATTGATGTTGTAGGTCTTTCATCAGTCTGAAATTCAAAGAGAAACACCCCACCTTGTTCCATTTCGAAATATTATGTTTGTACAACCGCTGTTTTTTGCTGTAATTTTTCAGTTAGCTTGTAGTAACGTCTCTGGAAGAACATATCTTGTTGGAATGTTATGGAATCTAATTAATTAAACAATACCTTGTTCCGAGTCACCGACAGCTTATCCATTGACTATTGTTTTAAGATTTTCATAATAATATCTTACGTTTTAGCAGACTATGCCCCTGTTTAAACTCGTCATTCACGCCACCTATTTCCTTTTAACGACCGCCGTTTTTTTCTTTCTTGCTGTTCTTACATTTTGTATTAGTTAATGTCTCTGCAATCTAAGCATAGTTAGACACTACCTAGAGCCACCGACAACTTTTCCGCTCTTCATCGATCTGAGATCATAATATAATCATCTTACATTTTAGCAGCATTTCCTGGTGTTTCATTTCTATAAAATCGATCTGAAATTAAAAACGCATTACGTCATACCTTATTCCATTCCAGAATAAATCATGGCCGCTGTTTTGCTGTCGCGTTTTCAACATAGGAGCAACGCCTCTAGAATCAGATGACTTGCAAAAATGCCTCTGTAATCTAAGCAACTACCTTGTTCCAAGTCACCGACAGCTTTTCCGCTAATTATTGTTTTGAGATTTTCATAGTAATAATAAGATATCTTACGTTTTAGCACATTTTTATGGTGTTCAAAGTCCGTTTCATTGGTCTGAAATTCAAATAGAATTACACCCCACCTCTTTTTTCCACCACTGCTGTTTTTTCGCTGACATGGTATTTACACATCTTGTAGAATTGCCTCTTGAATCTTAACGTAGACGCTACCTTGTTCCAGCTACCCGAGATAATTTCTGAAGGTTTTGAGAACTTAAAACATAAAATTGTCTTACTTTAGATTTCCCAGTGGTGCCTAGACGGTTTTATCGTTCTGAAATCCAAAGAGAATTACACCCTATCTTTTTGTTCCAAAGCGATATCTTTTTACCACCGCTGACTCGGTTGTGTCACATTTTGTAGGAATGTATCTGTATGTATGTATAATCTAAGCATAGTTAAACTATACCTTGTCAAGAATTTTTCTGTTCATCAGATCAGTTGCTCGCAATAAACGTTATATTATTATTATTATAATAAACAAGTGTAGTAGTCTTACGTTTTAGCAGATTTCCAGGTATATGAAGTCTATTTCCAGGTGTTTCATCATGCTCTAAGGTTTCATCACTCTGAAATTCAAATAGAATTACACACCTACTCGTTCCTTTTCTCAACTGCTTTCTTAGCTGTCCCGCTTTTGACGTATCTGTAGGAATGCTTATGGAATCATAACGTAGTCACTACCTTGTATCGGCTCACCAGGATCATTTCAGTCGTTTTTTTTTTCAAGGTTTTAATTACTTTTACAATTAAATTATCTTATATGTCCAGAAGATTTTTCAGTGGTGGAAAGTCAGTTTCATCAGTCTGAAATTCTAACAAGATTACCTTGGAACCGTTTTCGATCTTTGAATGATGTTTGAACACCCGGCGGTGTCTACAAGCGTCCTGTAGCAGTGCCTCTGGAATCTAAGCATAGTTAGACCCTACCTTATTCTGGCCCAATTCCACCGTATTTGAAAAGTTTTGAGATAAAAGAATAGTTTCAAGTAAACACACCTTGTCCCATTCCGGAACATATATTTTAATCTTTGATTATTTTATCACTTTCATTGTTTTGTGCTTATATTCTCTTTATAGACACAGTTCGTCCTCAACATCAGATATTCCAACTTACTTTTTAATACTTTCTCGTTATTCTATTTCTCGTATTTTCTATCTGTAATCCAAGCTCATTAGACCCTACCACTTTATTGTTCAGACAAGGTATACATATTCGCTGTATGCTTTTAGAGTACTAGAATAAGTCTTTACATACCATTTTATTTAACATCGTTAGCCGATCTGAAATTCAAGCAGAGTAACGCATAGCTATGTTCCGTTTGGAATAACATTTTACTATATTTTAATAATGCTTTCGTTATCTCAACAGTCATATTTAATTCAGTCAAAATTTTCAACTCACGGTTTCACTGAGATGTCTATCTGAAAGGAATTTCTTATTATCCAACTTAAATTGTAAATGTTTACTATTAGCTTTTCCTTCATGCTGTGTTCAAAATCTCAGTTTCATGCATTTTTTACGATAGCACTTGTTATCTGAAACCCGAGTTGCGTATACACCTACCTCGCTGTGTGCATTTCTACATTCAACATTTTTACATGCTTTAACTCTCATTTCCAATATTGTAAATTTTACTCACAATAATAAGTACATCTGAAAGGAGGCTGTTAATGTGATGCTTACACGTTACTACCACTGAGCAGGCTAGTCTCAACTACTTACATTAAATAGCATTATTCTCGCTTAAGGCGTTTTAGAATCGCAATTTAGCTGCTCAAGCTTGTGCTGATTTTTGCACACCTCTGAAAATCAAATCAGAAATCCACTCAATCCACTGTTGTTAGTTTTACACATTTTTATTCGCATTCAACTTCTATTTCCAAACACCAATTGACATAAATGCAGATTATAAATGCTGTTACTCTTCAGTGCGTTAACCCGTTCCAGTGATATAGCTAAACATTCAGAAGGAAAAGGCAGAGAATACACAAGTGATAGTCTACAAAATCGCTGTGACCAACTGTCATACCTCATTAGTGTTGTGGCTAAACTCTGAAACAGGTGCAAGTGTTACCAAAACACAGGGGTGCGAGCCCAGGCTAGAGTGAGTATCAATATTTTACAGTTAAGATTGAGGAGCAGCAAACTTACGCATTGCCTTATCCATCATGCATCATACTGTTTAGTAATCATGACGCGTTCCGCAATTACGCTTTGCCTTGTTGTTAGCGCACGTTTAAGAATATAAATAAACACATTCTTGTTATGTCCATGATACCATATACCTCGATGACTGTGGCCGTCGTACTGCTCAGCCGACTTTATGCAAAGCATTAAAACTCAGGTTCGAAGCAAAGTGGAATGTCGTTCTAATATAAAAGTCTATATAAATCCCAAGGCTCGCAGAAGTGCAAATGGTCGTCACTCTGGAACTCTGCAGCAACAGCAAACTTGCATGTCAAGTAGTGTATTCTGGGAAAAAAATACGGATTCCATTCTGACATGTCCTAGATAACAATGGCAGATTTGTAAAAAAATTAAATTAAGCTTACAATATTTACCATTAAATAAGTAATGAGACCTTTGCAGACAGCCAGACGGGCAAGAAGGTCGCTCGGGACTGGCCGCAGGCAGCGAGACTGGCACAAAGGTCGCTCGGGACTGGCCGCAGGCAGCGAGACTGACCGCAGGCAGCGAAACTGGCACGAAGATCGCTTGGGACTGACCGCAGGCAGCGAAAATGGCACCGAGGTCGCTCGGGACTGGCCGCAAGCAGCAAGACTGGCACGAAGGTCGCACGGGTCTGACCGCAGGCAGCGAGACTGGCACGAAGGTGGCTCGGGACTGGCCGCAGGCAGCGAGACTGGCACGTAGATCACTCGGGACTAACCGCAGACAGCGAGACTGGCACGAACATCGCTCGGGACTGACCACTGGCAGCGAAAATGGCATGAAGGTCGCCCGGGACTGACCGCAGGCAGCGAGACTGGCACGTAGATCGCTCGGGACTGACCGCAGACAGCGAGACTGGCACGAACATCGCTCGGGACTGGCCGCAGGCAGCGAAGGTCACTCGGGACTGGCCGCAGGCATCGAGACTTGTACGAAGGCCGCTCGGGACTGACCGCAGGCAGCGAGACTGGTAAGAAGGTCGTTCGGGGCTGACCGAAGGCAGCGAAGCAGCGAGACTGGCACGAAGGTCGCTCGGGACTGACCGCAGGCTGCGAGAATGGCACGAAGTTCGCTCGGGACTGACCGCAGGCCGCGAGACTGGCACGAAGGTCGCTCGGGGCTGACCGCAGGCTGCGAGACTGATACGAAGGTCACCCGGGACTGACCGCAGGCAGCGAGACTGCCACGTAGGACGCCCGGGACTGACCGCAGGCAGCGAGACCGGCACGAAGGTTGCCCGGGACTGACCACAGGCAGCGAGACTGGCACGAAGATTGCTCGGGAATGACCGTAGGCAGCGAGTCTTACCATGTTTTCCGCTGAGAAAGACGAATTTTATAATTTCCACTTTGGAGTCAATGATGATTACAAAGAGTAATCCAAGACTTTGACAAGTATTAATTATTTACCTGAATAGAAGTTATTTGACGAGTATTTACCTGAATAGAAGTTATAGCATTATTCAGGCATTCCACAGCGTTGATTATCAGCGCTCGAGACTTCCCGCAGGCAGCGAAGACGGTTGTTGTCATCGCTCGGGACTGGCCGCAGGCAGCGAAGGCAGTTGGTGTCATCGCTCGGGACTGGCCGCAGGCAGCGAAGGCAGTTGGTATCATCGCTCGGGACTGGCTGCAGGCAGCGACGGCGGTTGGTGTCATCGCTCGGGACTGGCCGCAGGCAGCGAAGGCAGTTGGTGTCGTCGCTCGGGACTGGCCGCAGGCAGCGAAGGCGGTTGGTGTCATCGCTCGGGACTGGCCGCAGGCAACGAAGGAAGTTGTTATCGCTCGGGACTGGCCGCAGGCAGCGAAGGCGGTTGGTGTCATCGCTCGGGACTGGCCGCAGGCAGCGAAGGCGGTTGTTGTCGTCGCTCAGGACTGGCCGCAGGCAGCGAAGGAGGTTGTCATCGCTCGGGACTGGCCGCAGGCAACGAAGGTGGTTGTCATCGCTCGGGACTGGCCGCAGGAAGCGAAGGCGGTTATTGTCATCGGTTGGGTTTGGCCGCAGGTAGCAAAGGTGGCTTTTGCCCTCGCACTGGACTGGCCGCAAGCAGCAAATGCGGTTGATCTCATCGCTCAGGACTGGCTGCAGGCAGCGTGACAGGTGCGAAGGTCAATCGGGACTAACTCCATGCAGCGGGATTGGCACGAAAATTGCTCGGGATTGACCGCATGCAGCGAGACTGGTACAAAGGTCGCTCGGGACTGGTCGCAGGCAGCGAAGGAGGTTGTTGTCATCGCTTGGGACGTCTGTAGATTTGGACTGACCACAGGCACCGAGACCGGCACGATGATCGCTCGGGACTGGCGGCAGACAGCGAAGGCGGTCGTAGTCATCGCTCGAAACTGCCCGCAGGCAGCCAAGGAAGGTGGTTGTTATAATCGCTCGGGATTGGGTGCAGGCACCGAGACAAGCACGAAAATCCTACACGACTGACAGCAGGTATCGAAACTGGCCGCAGGCAGTGGCCCGAGACTGGCCGCAGGCAGTGGCACGAAGGTAGATCGGGACTGACCGCCGGCAGCGAGACAGACACGAAGGTCGCTCGGGACTGACCGCAGGCAGCAAGACAGGCACGAAGGTCGCTCGGGACTGAACGCAAGTAGCGAGACAGGCACGAAGATTGCTCGGAACTGACCGCAGGCAGTAAGGCAGGCACGAAGGTTGCTCGGGACTGGCCGCAGACAGCGAGACTGGCACGAAGATCGATCGGGTACCAGACCGTACCAGGCAGCGTCTTACCATGTTTTCTGCTTAGAAAGACGAATTTTATAAATAATCGAGTCATGCTTTATTCAGTACAGGTATTAATTAATATTGAAAATTATAAAAAACACAATTGTACGATATATTTCCGCCCAGGCAGACTTTTTTTCATCTAGATGTATCGTAAAATTGATAGTTTTGATACCAGGGTCGTTGAGTACTTAGAAAGTAATGGACTCTATTTGTAAAACGAGAAATCTATTGCAGTATTTACCTGAATAGAGTGACACCGTCATGCCACAGCGTAGCTCGGGACTGGCCGCAGGCAGCGAAGGCGGTCGTCATCGCTCGGGACGAGCCGCAGGCAGCGAAGGCGGTCGTCATCGCTCGGGACTGGCCGCAGGCAGCGAAGGCGGCCGTCATCACTCGGGACTGGCCGCGGGCAGCGTAGACGGTCGTCATCGCTCGGGACGGGCCGCAGGCAGCGAAGGCGGTCGTCATCGCTCGGGACTGGCCGCAGGCAGCGAAGGCGGTTGTCATCGCTCGGGACAGGCCGCAGGCAGCGAAGGCGGTCGTCATCGCTCGGGACGAGCCGCAGGCAGCGAAGGTGGTTGTCATCGCTCGGGACTGGCCGCGGGCAGCGTAGACGGTCGTCATCGCTCGGGACGGGCCGCAGGCAGCGAAGGCGGTCGTCATCGCTCGGGACAGGCCGCAGGCAGCGAAGGCGGTCGTCATCGCTCGGGACGAGCCGCAGGCAGCGAAGGCGGTCGTCATCGCTCGGGACTGGCCGCAGGCAGCGAAGGCGGCCGTCATCGCTCGGGACTGGCCGCGGGCAGCGAAGGCGGTTGTCATCGCTCGGGACTGGTCGCGGGCAGCGAAGGTGGTTGTCATCGCTCGGGACTGGCCGCAGGCAGTCGTCATCGCTCGGGACAGGCCGCAGGCAGCGAAGGCGGTCGTCATCGCTCGGGACGAGCCGCAGGCAGCGAAGGCGGTCGTCATCGCTCGGGACTGGCCGCAGGCAGCGAAGGCGGCCGTCATCGCTCGGGACTGGCCGCGGGCAGCGAAGGCGGTTGTCATCGCTCGGGACAGGCCGCAGGCAGCGAAGGCGGTCGTCATCGCTCGGGACAGGCCGCAGGCAGCCGCCATAGCTTGGGGCAGGCCGCAGGCAGCGAAGGCGGTCGTCATCGTTTGGGACTGGCCGCAGGCAACGAAATGGTCGTCATCGTTCGGGACTGGCCGCAGGCAGCGAAGGTGGTTGTCATCGCTCGGGACTGGCCGCGGGCAGCGTAGACGGTCGTCATCGCTCGGGACGGGCCGCAGGCAGCGAAGGCGATCGTCATCGCTCGGGACAGGCCGCAGGCAGCGAAGGCGGTCGTCATCGCTCGGGACAGGCCGCAGGCAGCGAAGGCGGCCGCCATCGCTTGGGGCAGGCCGCAGGCAGCGAAGGCGGTCGTCATCGTTTGGGACTGGCCGCAGGCAACGAAATGGTCGTCATCGCTCGGGACTGGCCGCAGGCAGCGAAGGCGGTCGTCATCGCTCGGGACTGGCCGCAGGCAGCGAAGGCGGTCTTCATCGCTCGGGACAGGCCGCAGGCAGCGGAGGTGGCCGTCATCGCTTGGGGCAGGCCGCAGGCAGCGAAGGCGGTCGTCATCGCTCGGGACTGGCCGCAGGCAGCGAAGGCGGTTGTCATCGCTCGGGACTGGCCGCAGGCAGCGAAGGCGGTCGTCATCGCTCGGGACTGGCCGCAGGCAGCGAAGGCGGTCGTCATCGCTCGGGACTGGCCGCAGGCAGCGAAGGAGGTTTTTATCGCTCGGGACTGGCCACAGGCAGCGAAGCTGTGGTAGAACAGCAACCTCTGGCCGCGGTCTGTGACAAGGCAGCAGGCCCGGGCCCTTCGTATCACGGACTGTGACTAGGCAGCAGCCGTATACGGAACAGACTGTGACAAAGCGGCAGTCATGTTTGGCAGGTTTTGGCACCTTTTTGACCAATTATTGACATTGTGTTAATAGGAGAGATCCGAGTCTGAAGAACCTAGCTAAACAGTAAAAAATCCAAAGACAATTAAGGTTAAAACCTACCTACATTATAATGACAACTCTCAAAATTTTATTGATTTGAGACAGTTATTCACAACGAAGTCGCGGTCATCGAGGCTGTAGTGTAGACAGTTACTTGGAACGAAGCCGCAGATGAAAGAATCGCTCGGGACTCTAGAAATCATTATCAGAGCGCCATCTTACTCGGCCAGCTCAGGTTTTTGTCAGAGAAAGACTAATTTTATACTAACACACTAAAGCAATAATTATTTGAGAACCTACTAGGTACTGCCGAAAATATTCGAAATATTTACTTGAAAAACAGGTTGTCATCGTTCAGCCGCAGAGAAGGTTGTCATGTCTGACTGACCACAGGCAGCGAAGGCGTTGTCCTTTCTCGGGACTAGGCGCGGGCAGCGAAGGCAGTTGTCATCACTCGGGACTAGCCACGGGCAGCAAAGGCAGTTGTCATCGCTCGGGACTGGCCGCAGACAGCGAAGCCAGTTGTCATCGCTCCGGACTAGCCGCGAGCAGCGAAGATGCTTGTTGTTATCGCTAAGGGACTGGCCGCAGACAGCGAAGCCGGTTGTCTTCGCTCGGGACTGGCCGCAGACAGCGAAGCCGGTTGTCATCGCTCCGGACTAACCGTGGGCAGTGAAGGCGGTTGTCATCGCTCGGGACTGGTCGCGGGCAGCGAAGGTGGTTGTCATCGCTCGGGACTGGCCGCGGGCAGCGAAGGCGGATGTCATCGCTCGGGACTGGCCGCAGACAGCGGGGCCGGTTGTCATCGCTCCGGACTAGGCGGGTAGCGAAGGCGGTTGTCATCTCTATGGACTGACCGCGGGCAGCGAAGGTGTTGTTATCGCTTGGGACTAGCTGCGGGCAGTGAAGGCGGTTGTCATCGCTCGGGACTAGCCGCGGGCAGCGAAGGCGGTTGTCATCGCTCGGGATTGGCCGCTGGCAGCGAAGGTGGTTGTTGTGATCGCTCGGGACTGACCGCGGGCAGCGAAGGTGTTGTCATCGCTCGGGACTAGCCGCGGGCAGTGAAGGCGGTAGTCATTGCTCGAGACTAGCCGCGGGCAGCGAAGGCGGTTGTCATCGCTCGGGACTGGCCGCTGGCAGCGAAGGTGGTTGTCGTCATCGCTCGGGACTGGCCGCAGGCAGCGAAGCAACCTCTGCCTGGCCGCGGTCTGTGACAAGGCAGCAGGCCCGGGCCCTTCGTATCACGGACTGTGACTAGGCAGCAGCCGTATACGGAACAGACTGTGACAAAGCGGCAGTCATGTTTGGCAGGTTTTGGCACCTTTTTGACCAATTATTGACATTGTGTTAATAGGAGAGATCCGAGTCTGAAGAACCTAGCTAAACAGTAAAAAATCCAAAGACAATTAAGGTTAAAACCTACCTACATTATAATGACAACTCTCAAAATTTTATTGATTTGAGACAGTTATTCACAACGAAGTCGCGGTCATCGAGGCTGTAGTGTAGACAGTTACTTGGAACGAAGCCGCAGATGAAAGAATCGCTCGGGACTCTAGAAATCATTATCAGAGCGCCATCTTACTCGGCCAGCTCAGGTTTTTGTCAGAGAAAGACTAATTTTATACTAACACACTAAAGCAATAATTATTTGAGAACCTACTAGGTACTGCCGAAAATATTCGAAATATTTACTTGAAAAACAGGTTGTCATCGTTCAGCCGCAGAGAAGGTTGTCATGTCTGACTGACCACAGGCAGCGAAGGCGTTGTCCTTTCTCGGGACTAGGCGCGGGCAGCGAAGGCAGTTGTCATCACTCGGGACTAGCCACGGGCAGCAAAGGCAGTTGTCATCGCTCGGGACTGGCCGCAGACAGCGAAGCCAGTTGTCATCGCTCCGGACTAGCCGCGAGCAGCGAAGATGCTTGTTGTTATCGCTAAGGGACTGGCCGCAGACAGCGAAGCCGGTTGTCTTCGCTCGGGACTGGCCGCAGACAGCGAAGCCGGTTGTCATCGCTCCGGACTAACCGTGGGCAGTGAAGGCGGTTGTCATCGCTCGGGACTGGTCGCGGGCAGCGAAGGTGGTTGTCATCGCTCGGGACTGGCCGCGGGCAGCGAAGGCGGATGTCATCGCTCGGGACTGGCCGCAGACAGCGGGGCCGGTTGTCATCGCTCCGGACTAGGCGGGTAGCGAAGGCGGTTGTCATCTCTATGGACTGACCGCGGGCAGCGAAGGTGTTGTTATCGCTTGGGACTAGCTGCGGGCAGTGAAGGCGGTTGTCATCGCTCGGGACTAGCCGCGGGCAGCGAAGGCGGTTGTCATCGCTCGGGATTGGCCGCTGGCAGCGAAGGTGGTTGTTGTGATCGCTCGGGACTGACCGCGGGCAGCGAAGGTGTTGTCATCGCTCGGGACTAGCCGCGGGCAGTGAAGGCGGTAGTCATTGCTCGAGACTAGCCGCGGGCAGCGAAGGCGGTTGTCATCGCTCGGGACTGGCCGCTGGCAGCGAAGGTGGTTGTCGTCATCGCTCGGGACTGGCCGCAGGCAGCGAAGCAACCTCTGCCTGGCCGCGGTCTGTGACAAGGCAGCAGGCCCGGGCCCTTCGTATCACGGACTGTGACGAGGCAGCAGCCGTATGCGGAACATACTGTGACAAGGCGGCAGTCATGTGTGGTAGGTTTTGGCACCTTTTTGACCAATTATTGACATTGTGTTAATAGGAGAGATCCAAGTCTGAAGAACCTAGCTAAACAGTAAAAATCCAAAAGCAATTAAGGTTAAAGACCTACCTACCTATATTAAAATGATAACTCTCAAAATGTAACTTTAAAAACTTATTGATTGATTGATTGATATGATACAGTTATTTATAACGAAGTCACGGTCATCTTACTCGACCAACTCAGGTTTTTTGTAGCAGAGAGAGACCAATTTTATACTAGCACACTAAAGCAATAATTATTTGAGAACCTACTAGGTACTGCTGAAAATATTAGAAATATTTACGTGAAAAACAGGTTGTTATCGTTCAGCTGCAGAGAAGGTTGTCATCTCTAGGGACTGACCGCAGGCAGCGAAGGCGGTTGTCATCGCTCGGAACTGGCCGCAGGCAGCGAAGGCGGTTTGCATCGCTCCGGACTAGCCGCGGGCAGCGAAGGCGGTTGTCATCGCTCGGGACGAACGAAGTTTCATCGTTGACAAAGCAGTTGCCCAAGAAAGAAGGCAGCAACCCCGGTCTCTGACAAGGCAGCAGGCCCGTGCCCTTTGTATGACGGACTGTGACGAGGCATCAGCCGTATGCGGAACAGACTGACGAGGCAGCAGTTCTTTGAGCAGGTTGTGACAAGGCAGCAACCTTACAGTCGAGGTTTGGCAATGCAGTAGCAGAAGAACCTAATGTAGAGGTTCCTAGCTAAACAGTTGAAAAATCCAAATGCAATTAGGATTAGAACCTACCTAAGAATTTCTATTCGGTTACTGTAAATTTTTCAACTATCGTTGTCACTAATATATGTTTAAGTAATGTTAGTCAAGATTTTTGAATTTTGAAATCTTTTTAGTCGTAATATGCAATTTTATGTTTTACTTGTCACGGTAGATGGTAGTCACTCCGGGACATTGGTTCGAAGCATAACTGGCCGCAGATCTATAGTGTAGTCGGCTGTCATCATTCGGGACTGGTTGCAGGCAGCAAAGCTGTAGAGGCCTGTGACAAAACAGCAGGCCCGGGCCCTTCGTATGACCGACTGTGATGAGGCAGCAACCGGTCAGACTTGCAAGCCAGCAGTCAGTCCCAAACCAGTGACAAGAAGAGCGATGGACCTTCTAAACAATGCAATACACGGTAGTTAGCGTTAAGCCTACCTACTTTCTGTACAAAGATGTTGTCATCTCGAGCATAGTTTAAACTCTGTTGTTTCGTATCCAGTTGATATTGAAAATGGTTTATTACTTGAAAATCCAATTTTAAGATAAAATTATAATATTTTGTACCTTCATCTGAAAGAAATTGACTTGTGTCGTTTGATCATTTAGTAGGCCTGGAAGCAGTATCCTGTGACGGGGCAGTAGGGTCGAAGTAGCGCGCTGTGACAAGGCACTTGGCCTCCGCCTGAAAGAATGGGCTGTTGCAAATAGGCATGCCTGAAAGAAAGTGGGATTTGTTCGCTGGCAGTTTGACAGCAGAGAATGTCTGTGACAATGCATTATACCCAGATCCTAAGTTCGACGTGCTGTGACAGGGCAGCAGTCGCGTTTGCGCCGGCTGTGAGGAGGCAGCGGCTGTATTTTAGAGCTGTGAGCAGCTGAGGGCAATCGACCAACGCAGGACCTGGCTTAACAGTTGAAGAAAGCTAGGTTTTGTTATGGTTAGCACCTACATAGTGCAGGTAGATTAAGCTTTAATACAAGTTAATTTTATTGTCCAGGTTTAAAAAATAGCTTATCTACTCCCATACTACAATACGATAATTACAACATTAAAAACAGTTTTAGTTTTAGTTTTAGTTTTAGTAACAACATTGCTTTATAATTATAACACCGCAATTCTGCGCTGTGATTGGCTAAATTGATAAAAACAACGCTAGAGAACCAATCACAACCGACGACGGGTAAAGAGGGCATGACGTAAGTAAATTAAGCCATGCCCGCTTTTCTTTTAGTCGCTTCCGATTGGTTCCCTAGTGGCAATACCGTCAGATGCATTTGGACTGAGAATGTCTAATTTTTCGTGAAATTATTAGTTGAAAATATTATAAATAATAACACCCAAAGACGATATTTTTGATGGTCGTATTTAAAGTAATGTGTGCAACTGAACATAATTACACATAAGGACACTCGAAACTCAATTCGTTTCGTTTCACAAACACTCGTGTCCCAATGTCTCACATCATGTTACAGTTGCACAAAATACTATTGCAGAATACCTTTAGTGCACGCTAACGTAGTCACCATTGTTACTGGAAGACACGATGCCCAATGCAAGCATACTATTACTCGAATCAGATTTACAATTCCGTAGCCATTCTAGTTGGTTTTTAAATTTATATACATCTTCCACTCTTGTTCAAACTTGACCGTCACCAAACTTCCAATTCACGAAGGCGTGCAATAGATTCTAGCTAAACAGACACAGAACACATATCCAAATAGGTACTGCATGTGCAGTGTTAAGTGGCTTTGAATAATTATGCTAATAACTGTAAGTAAATCAACAAATAATTTCATGCTCTTATATCAATTCTAATTTCCAAAAATTGTTACCTCTATTGTAAGTGCGTAAAAATCTCCAAATTAACTCTTCTGTACATGACAAGATTTAAGTATTGATAAAATACGTCCATTCAGCTTTGTCATTCCAAACACATATAAACTATTCTAGTTAAATTCTCCAGACTTGCTTTGATCATTGAAAAAATCTCTCATGTTTTAATTTATAACAGATATTGAATATATTAAAATGCACAGCATCCCGATTTATGCACCTGTGTTCTAAACAAGACATACAAAGAAAAAAAAAAGTTCATCAACCACAAGAAAATTTCTGTACATCAAACGGTTACCATGCTGTCAAAGACCCATCAAGCAAGTTAATGTAAAGGATGTGTAGTCTTAAAATTGTGGATTACTTGGCATAAGTTTTATCACATCTGCACCAGTATACCAGGCCATTTTGCAGGATAGCTGGAGGCAGACTAAAATCATCTTGTCCTAAAAGCAAACTAGGTACTTACGAATTTACGATATCAGCATCAAGCTAAAGTATAAATATCAGAGTGCCTAGCATAGCAGACCATATCGAGCCTTAGCCGCTCGATACAACATGTCTATCTCTCTCGAGGTAGATCAACAGAGTGAGAGAGAGCACCGTATCACGCGCTATCCAGCTGGATATGGTTTACTATGCTAGACTAGCAGATCTAAAGCATGCTTTGTCATTAAGAGGTAAATACAAAATGTTACCACACAATAAATCTGGGTGTATAGATTATTTTATGTCGAGTCATCTCCAGTGCATGTAGTTGAAAACATAGCTGTATTATTTATATTGGCCTTGAACATAAACCTGTGTACGCCATCTAGACAAGCTCACACAACGCCCTCTATTCACTCTAGCGCCATCTTTGCAACCAACATCTGCGTATCTCTTGAAGAGCATTTCGGAAACACCACTACTAGGTAGCCTCAAGGAGCAGCACAGGCCGTGAAGTCAAAACAATTCCTGTCAAACAAATCTAAGCAAAGCACGATCGTTTCCTAGCCAGGAAACTGAGATACACGAGCATAGCAAAAATATAAGTACTTATTAAATTATGCAGGATTCGAACCTGCATTTTCAGGATATTATTATTACTTAGATCTTGGATCTTCAGTGTTGATTATATTGTCCAGTTATCTTGACTAACAAAAATGTAAAAAAATACCTTTTTGCTCGTGATCACGACCGGTGTAACTTGATAAGGGGCGGTAGAAGCCAGGATACGAAGTACAGCTGACATGAAGTCTTAGTGCTGGTTTAACGTTATTCATAATTTCAACTCACGCTGATATTTTGTAGGTCAGATGATTGTTTAGCAGTTCTACGTACGTGGAATTTCCTGTCGATCAATTTAATAGAAAGCGAGCGTTTCCTCGTCGGAAAACTTCACAGCGTCAGTGCTAATTGTATGAGGCTTTTCAGCAACGTAAAGAAAGAATATTTAGTTTTTGTTTTGTTCATCAGTTAACCTCAGTCCATCAGTTCTGTTGTCCATGTTTAGGTAAGTACTTGTAGCGATAAGTTATCTCGGTGGTTGTGAATAACAATGTGTGTTTTTCTGCGCCTACATTTCCATTAGATTTATTGGCATTTCAGTATACTTTGATGATATGGATGGATGGATATGGCTTTGAAACTTTTATGTAAATGAATCTGAAATAAAGTTTATACTGGGATGTTGTTGAAACCAGTCGGTCTCCAGTTAGTTGATTTATGAATTCTCCTTTCTCCGAAACAAAACTCAAATCTAAAATCAGAAGCATAAAATATTTATGTGCATGAAGATTTCTTTATCATCAAGTTAAGTATAAGTATAATTTATATTCGAATATACATCCGTTTTTAAAGTTTTGTATTTTCTTACCATTTAGATAACTTTTTCAAATAGGTAGATTAGAGTACATAAATATAAATAATTATAAATTCCTGTTTCTAATTCATCTCTCTCGTTTCTGTTCCTCGTAATATGATAAAAGGTAAACTAAATAAACATGTACCTATGTAAATCTGACATTTTAATTTTTTCTCCACTAGAATTGTATTATTACTTTATTTTTCATTTTCGGGGTCATTTTTGCGTTATTCAATCTGAAAATTAAAAGTCAATGCTTTCAGATATCCTACAAAAAGTTTGCGGTTCTTTACCACATAGAAAAGCTGAATATGTTACATTTAATTAATGAGCTGAACTTCTAGGAAACCTTTGGTATCTGGTATGTAAATATAACATTGCAACGAAATAAAAGTTGCATGTAACTTAATTTTTCATCTTTCATTACAAGTTGATCAGATCAGCTGATTAGACATATTGAAAAGCACAGAAAAAATATCCTGTTAACTATAGAGAGTCCATGAACACGGTGCTTGGTCAAGAAATGCAAAGATTTAACAAATTGCATACAGAAATAATGACTTTGTTTCAAGATTTGAAAAAATCACGATTATCTACACTTTTCTTACTTTGGAACGAGATCTCTAGATGCTAAACCAAAGCTTGAAACAATAATTAAATGTCGCCTTATCTTTTCAGCACGGCATAATCAAGGTAAGAAATAAGAATTAGAATCTATAAATCAGATGTAATGTTAATCAGAAGCCACTGTCAATGATACCGACAAGAATTAATTTTTGCACAAATAAAATTCCTTGAACTTCTAGGTACAAGAGACTTGGCGAGATACTACCACTTACCTATTTATAGCATAAGTTCCTCTTGGCAAGTGTCGCTGTATCAACACTGCAGACTGCATTACATTACATCCAACGAAGACTCAACTCCAAACTTTTGTGTAAATATTCTATGTGCATAATATTTGTAGAATCCTAGTAGCTTTCGAATGATTATGATATTTATTTGGTAGGTACCTATTAATCGACGTCTATCGATAACTTATCTGTAGGTATAATGAAGTGCAGTTGCGCTAGTAAACTTGTATGGAGAACTTGATATTTTCCATGACGTCACGATTTAGCCGAGAACTCGCATAGTTCTCGCACTCGAGTCACCAGTTTGCGTCAAGCTGTAAGATTTTCATTATCATCAGTCAAGTGAAGGAAAACACAGGAAAGGAATTTGGGGTCTTTATTAGTATACATAGACTGCGACCTTTAAATAAAACCACATAATCTAATGATCATACTGAACAACTCTCAGTAGAAAAATACACACGGAAAATATCAGAAAAGATATTCAACTATAACTGAAAGGAGGAAGGTGTATTTTAGAGCTGACGCTGCCTCAAAAACGCCCTTATGTCGTTGCG
This sequence comes from Ypsolopha sequella, assembly GCA_934047225.1. Classification (NCBI taxonomy): domain Eukaryota; kingdom Metazoa; phylum Arthropoda; class Insecta; order Lepidoptera; family Ypsolophidae; genus Ypsolopha; species Ypsolopha sequella. Next base: position 13,655,830 of record OW203991.1, read on the forward strand.
TTTTGTTTAAATCTACCTAAACTATATTGCGCGGGTATGTTTCTTGGGAAAAGTGGTTCAGTATGATCAGCAGAACATGTTGTTTCGTATAAAGGTAGCACTCTGTTTACACCAGGTATAATCATTTATTCAGTTCATCTATCAGAACAAAGCCCATTCACATTTACAGTTTGCAATAACCATAAAACTAATAACGCCATCGGCTTATTAGTTTTATTTCTGGTTATAAATTCAAGTCCTAAATAATCAATCATGATTAACATTTAGAAAATCTCTTTGTAAAAGCAGAAAAGTAAAATATGATCAGTCTTGTTGGCCCAATACGAAGGCGAGATAATATTGAAATTACCATAAAACTAATTACATCATCAGATAGTGTAATTAGCTTTATTTTTGGTTATTAGATAAATTTAAGTTTTAATTAACTGGTAACTCACCGGTTTGCTAAGGTCTTCACGCTTCATTCCTAATTTCCATCTCAATATTCAGATTTCAGTCTTAAAAGTAATTTATAAATTTGTTTGCATGTTCTTAAGAGTTATTGTACGAACGTCGTCTGGTCCCGGATGATCATTAAGCCCTCGATGATTTTATTATCATAAAACTACACTCCATCCTCTGTTCTTCATTGGACACCTTATTTTGATTGTAATACGGTCACTTTTAGCCTGTATAGTTATTCATAAGACCTCTCGACGCTAGGTACTCGCCTAAGTGAAAGTCGCAGGTAGCGAGGCGACCCGCGTGCCGTGACGCTGAGCCAAGGATTTCGTTACTCAGCCAGCTAACTGCCAAATTCTGTTGTGTGCTCATTCACTATTTGAAACCTGTTTAAATGGAATGTTATTTCGCAGAAATTGCCCCTCAGTTTGACTTGAAAAAAATGTTACAATCGTATATTGTTTACAAATAACAACGGGGTCAATTTCATCAAATTAAGTTATTGTTAGAAGTCAAACACTCTGGTAGAATGCGACTCACCGACCATCTACGCATTTAGGTACGTCCTCCTAGAATATTAGTCATCGATCATTCGAAGTGGCCGTGAAGTCGCAGCGTTCGCTTCACTAGCAGCCTTATGTGAACCTCGGGTGAGCCTTCGTCCGAGGCCCGCCCTGGCAGTCGCACAGAACGGCTGATATCTGAGGTAGATAATCTAAACACATGTTACAGGCAAGGCCCGTGGAGTGCGGGCAGAGAAAAGTTAGGATAAAAGTGACGCTTTGACCTAACCGTTACCTAGATTCGGGTTTGACAACCGGGACTCGAGTGACTCATGCGTGCGCGCTGTACAGTGGATAGTTGCATCCGTTTGCCGTCGAAGAGTATTTCTGAAGCCATGCTGCTTGTAACAGGAACTCTGCAACCGTTGAGCTCGCCAGCCACGCTTCGCAGCGGAGCGTCGTCGATGACTCATGGAATGACACATTTAGGGTGAAATCACAGTCAGACATAAAAAATATCAGGAAACAACCACTTTTTTTTCAAACATGACTTTTATTTTCATACTTAAACATATGATACAATATTCTTATTCAATATGAATAAACTTTTACTTCCAATTCAACTATTGAGCATAGGTTAAAATTGAAACATTACATTAACAAAGGAACAACTAAAAGTAAAACATGATACCGTTACAAACCCATTTTGTAGCTAGCAGCATGACCACGCCCGTGTCAACATGGCGACCAAGATGGCGGCCGTCGGTGGGAGAATCCAGACCCACGCGAAACGCAATGGGACTGTAATTTGAAAAACATCCTACTTATATCACAGATTCAAATACAATTTCACAATATGGCTTTATCTAGCAGGCTTGAACACTTTTGAAATTATCTAGGTCTTTGAAGAAGTTATCTAAACCGCTGAGTTCACTATTCCATAGACTAGAGATTTTCTCTTTCTGCTGCTTGGTGGCCTCATCTTCCTGATTGCGTAATCCGAGATCGGCTTGCATTTGCGCCCACTTTCTAGCACGTTCTCTTTGTTTTGAGACGAGCTCACTCTCAGCACGCGTAAGGGAGTTGCTGAGGATGGCGATTATTCTCAGATCACGCTTTCTCTTCATTCTGGCGTTAAGGGATTTGCTTTTTACTTTGTGAACCCAGTTAGAGAGGGATTCAGTCTTACTTTCACAAAAGTCGTCAACTGATTTGTCCTTTGAACTGTAACCCATTTTGGGATAACGAAGAAGATATTGTATTCAACAATATTACACACCTGAATCCAACCAGGCCAAAACCTCGTTCACTTGAGGAACTACGCACTAATTTATGCACCACGAGACACGTCCGAACAGCACTGAGTTGGAGATCTTTTGAGGGCGCGCCGACGTCACGCCGTGCTTATATAGGGCACGCCAATGCGGCAATATGGCCGCCGCGTTCTCCAAGATGGCGGACGGCAGACGGAACGAAAATAGGCGATCGATTAAGGATGTTCAGATTTGCACTCACAGTATTTCTTATGACGTCATCATCGGTCGAACATCTAAAAGAAAGATCATTGATTTAAAATAGCAATGAAGTTCTTTTAGGTAGCAACAAGTAAGCATCTAGATATTAACATATGGTTTACCGCGAATCCTGACAAGTAATTTTGATAATTTTTTCCCCTACTTTCGTAATCAAATCTGACAGTAATAAAGGTTTGGATGGTAGATTTATTCCACCTTCGGTTTAGTGTAAGAAACGACAGCGAAAATTGTCCGGAATGGTCATAATTATTAGTTTCTTTTTCTTGTTCTGTTATAATCAAGCCTATTATTTCGTTTTCGCAAACTGTTCTAGACAAGTTTTGCATTTATAGGTTATGAATGTTATAATAGTATTTTGTGCAACTGTAACATAGGTACTAAAACAACTACCTATTTGTTTGCGAAACAAATGAAGTGAGTTTTGTAAAGAGAGCACGAGTGTCCCAATGTCTAATTATGTTCAGTTGCACACAATACTTTATCTACGACCATCAAAAATATTGTCTTCGCGTGATATTATTTATAATATTGTCAACAATTTCAGGAAAAATGAGAAATGAACACTCGTTCATAGAGTCCAAATATTGAGAGACAGTATTGCCGCTAAGGAACTAATCAGAAGCCAGAACGATAAAAGAGGGCGTGGCTTGATTTCTTGAGCCACGATACGTCCTATTTACTCGTCGTCGCTTGTGATTGGTTCTCTAGCGGTGTAATAACAAATTTGATCAATCACAGAACATTAGTCTTGTTTTGTATTGCTATACATTAATCGATAGGTACATTTAGGAATTTATTATATTATCTTTAAAATTGTATAACTAGTCCTGCCATAAGTTCTGTTACTGCATTAAAAAAATGCAAGGTTCCAAGAAAACTCTAGAACATCAATCTATATCCATAGGATAGAGTAGGTTTCAAACTACAATAAACAATTGATTGTTATTTTATATCATAAAAAATCAACTTTTGAGCGAGTCTCAAAGTTGCAGATTTTGGTTGTTAAAATACAAATTTAATGTATTTTGCGTTTATGATATTCCATAGATATGGATGAAAATGTGATAAAAGTTTTCAGCTTGATGCTTGTGATAGGATGAAAAATGTTGTTTTTTAAGCAATACATCTTGAAAACTCGATAGAAAATAAAAAATGCTTTTAAGACACCCATTGGGCGTGATTTGTTCATATTGATGGTGCTGTAAAATTGTCTCCCAAAATTTTTCAAGGCTATGTTTTGTTTTCTAATATCGTTTGTCTAAGAGACAATATAGTCAGCTTTAAACCAACACAAATTCAAATTGTGAAAGTTAGGATCAAAAAAGAATAAGGCCAAAATCCCAAATTATGTCGCGTATTTTAAGATATCGGCTTCGGACTGCTTCAAGGATAGTTTTGTTAAAATGTTGTTCGCTTTAAGTAGCTACAATATTTTTTATAGTGACTATTACATATCCAACAAATTCCATTAATTAATTTTACTAGATTCAGTCTGAGATGAAAAATATCAAATTTAATGTGAGTCACAGAACTTTTGGCTGGACTAGGTATATTGATTAGGGTGGATGGGGTTAACAAAATCTCATTATTACAAAGGGGAGGGAGAGTGTCAAAAATAGGCCAACGATGTCTTACGTAATAAATGAACAGCTTCTTATTGCATCTAAAGGATATCTAGCATAAATGTTGTTTCCCAACTAAATATAAATAGTGTATGTAAGTAGGCCATCAACAAATAAGACTTGGAAGAATTTTCTAAAGACACTGTGCAACATCCGAACGCGTCCTCTAGCCTCACAGACAGAGAGCGCCTGCGCTAGTGTGCGTGCGTGCGTACTGTGCACTGCGCCATACCGAGGTCGATGTGCGCAACGGAAGGGGGACACCAACCAAACAGACAAACTAGGCCTTTGCTGCTCATGTGGACCTTATTTATCCAAACAAAAGGAACAAATTAGCTCGCACTACTATTTCAGCATGAGTACGTCGATAATACCACGCGTGCGTGTTTTTTGGAAATGAATGACACTGTTTTGGGAATCGACGCAAATAGACATATTAAGTAGTATTAATTTGTTTCGTTGATTCCAAAACGCTATTATTGTCATTTTCCTCGTCAATGTTCTGTCTGGCCTGTATAATGGGAAATTCTATAAAGCAATATTTAGTTAAGTACTTAGGTATCTTTAATGTACCTAGGTATATCTTAGAATAATAATTGTTCTATGAGCCCTATGAGGTATAGGTAGGTAGGTACTTATAGGATTTAGGATCTTACCTTGGATATCTTAGAACTGATCTTATTTTGTTGGCTTGTCTAAATCATAGGCAAACATGAAATAAGGATTTAAAACGTGTACCTACGTATTAATTAACTATTAATATTTAATATTTTAATTTCTCAAGAACTAAGAACACAAATTTTCACAATAAAATTGCAATGACAAATCGTCAAAATTCAAAATCAAATCAAATAAGGAACTTTAGAGAATTGTCTTTTGACATAGAGATAATTTACTTTTATTACGTGCCAGTAACCATGAACGTAAAAAAGTTCATGCCAGTAACTAACAAGTAGGTAGGTACTTAGATACTAAACTTAATGATTCCAAAAAAGAGGTTGGCAAAGTTAGGTCACATCATGGTCACATAGATACTGAAGTTATTTTATTACTAAGTAGGTACCTACCTATAATTTATAAAACGTAAGTAGTAAAGGCTACACATGTGGTTCAACGTTGTAGAACGTTGTACCTACTTATTTTTTGCATACTTATGAAGCCAGCTGCATAGTAACGGTTTTCTAAAGAAGCCCGACAAATAAGTTCCCCTCAGCCGTTGAGACATTGCAAGTCTTAGGCCTTTTTTATAAACAATTGGATAAGTGCTAGGGTTCCGTACTGCAGTTAAAAAACCATGTACCTACCTAAGTACATATATGTTATTACAACTTTTTTAAATTTGCTTAGATTTTGGAAATTATAGAATTAAAATTATATAAATCAGATTTTGGAAAGTTGTATCTTTATAATAGGTAAGTAAGATCAATAAACATATTTTTCGAAGTAGTTTATTTATGTATTTACTTACTTGATTGTATGGGCAAATCCTTCTTACGTTCATGGGCAAACCATACATTAATGTAAGTACCTACCTATGTAAATAAAGCGTAGGTCTTTTAGAGCTGAGTTCTGTATACTTATGGTTCCTATTCGTCAAACGAGGAGAAAAAGTGTGTTTGAAGACCTCATTTCAACAATTATTTCTTGAGGAAAATTTATCCAAACATGTTTTCCAATTTCAAAACCCTACATTATATAAGTACTTAGTCAAAATGCATAGGTATGCCAGAAATTTATTAAAATTTTCTGTGTATTTCATGCACGAAATACACAGAAAAGAAACACCCGTATTTTTTTCGCAAAAAACGATAAGTAGGTATTTATTCCTTTTTCGTTTTATTTATGGAAAATTAATTTCTAAGTTTTTATTACTTATTAAGTCACCCTTAACCTAAAATTGGTAGGTATAAGGGCTTGTTAAATACCCATAGGTACTTAAACTAATTGTGATTAAATATTAACTTTCCGATCAAAATAAAATAAAATTTGTTTCTTTTAAGTACTTACTTACTTACCCTTAGAATAATTATTCTAAGTACTTACCTAGGTTGCAAAACATAAATTTATACCTTTGCTCATTGGATGCATGACAGATGGACATACAACCAATGGGTACCTACCACAATGGTTATTTTTTTCTCGTTGGGTACGTACGCATCCCTAAATAGTTGTATTGTCCCAACTCTCAGGTAGAATTCCTGCTCCTTAGAATAACCAATGTCCTTGCATGCCCCTATTGCCTTTTGTTTGTGATTCCAAGGTTTTCTTGGTGGTATCGATCGTGGGAATGAACGCGGCGCGGCGGCGCGGCGCAGCGCAGACAGAGGTCCAATGCAATAAATATTTAGCAACATACATTGGCCTCATTAACATTCTGGGAATCTTTTGTTTTAAATATGTACGAGTATTACAGTCTGTATTTTTCTAATTTACTTACAAACTACTCATAGGTAAGTACTTACTTAATGGGTTTTCGGAAATGTTAATCATTTAATGTCCCAATAAGTACTTACCTAGGTATGTATCATTCAAATCATAGTAAGTAGCCCACTAAGCATAGTTATAATAACACTAGGTACTTAATAACCTAAGCAAGCTTTTTCTACTTAAGTAAGTACTTGAAAACGACCTTCTGTTGACTATGATCCCTCTTCCCGCTTACCCTTCATTTGTATTTGTATTAAAGAAAAATGCATGAAGGATGATGCAGAAAGCAGAATCATCAAATCATAAATCATCATTTTTCAAACAAAAGAATGACGCATGCGTGTTGTTATTCACGTAGGTCACGTATAAACCTGTCTTTGTGAAGTTACTTATCTAAAATTCGCTCTATATTAATGAAGCAAGTTCCATAATCGCTTGACGCATCGTTATCGCAAAACAAAATGGCGGCCCGGTACATCAGCTAAGCAAACCTTACTTTGCTGTTTCGTCGAGCCAATATAGGTATTATACTAAGCACTTAAGGATGGATTCATGAATAATTGTCAAGTATCTGGGTTTTGCGACTAATTGCCATGACGTCATTTTCCTCTTTCGATCAATAAACGGAAAATATCAGCTGAGCTGTTCTCAAGTGTTTAGCCTTACTTTTATTTGAAACGCTTGAAAGATGTTCTAGAAAATCTAAGAAGTATTATTCATCATGAATTTAAAAAATATTTGCTTCGCATATTGTTTCCATGACTCACTAAGCGTTGTAAGTTTAATTTTGTTATTCCACTCAAACGTGGATGTTGAATAATATTCCAGTTAAAATATAATTATTCATTACATTACATAACATAAGTGGTTATCGACCATCACAATTAGGCCGATAAATTGTTGGGTAGAAAGACTATGTACCTAGATGTTTATGAAATCGAAAATGTTTCATAAGCACTTGTAGTCTTGTAATCATTTCACAGCAATGCAATGCAATGTTACAAAACAAATGAAGCTTGTGTGCAACCATCACCATCGCGTGCTATTTTTGTGGCATTTTTTAATTATAATTCATTTATGTGACTGGTTGCAGAACTTTAGCCAGGTACCAAATAGAAATGAAAACAATTAGTCTACCGTACTACTATGAAAATAAAGAATTTTTTAGGTATGCCAAGAATGTATGAATGAGTCTATGAGAATGACGCACAAATACAAAAATATGTAAACAGGTTCTATACAACGTGTAACAGAAAGGTGTAACCATATTTGAAGAGCTTATTCAGTCAATGGTATAGAACAACTTTTACTATGGGGCCAACCCTGAAATCTCGAAAAAATAATCTGCCCTTCTATACATTTCAGCAGAGCGGCATTGCATTTTTCTATGAAACAGTTAATTTTTTTTTCGAGGTACAGTGTTTGTCCCATAGTAATAGTTGATCTAGGTATACCATTGACTGAATAACCTATTCAAATATGGTTACACCTTTCTGTGACACGTTGATGGTTTATACAGAAATACATTTTCAGAGCAAATAGATCCTTAAGTAATTTTTAAAATATTTTATTACTTTGCTACCTTGCTCCTAGCTGGTATAGCGGCGTTATGATCACCAAGCATATTTTTTTTTTCTAGTAAATAGTATTTAAATTATTAAATTAAAAATATTTTATTGTTAGTACCTAGGTAAGTTTAGAAAGGAAATAATAAAACACAGGTGTAACAACAGCCTTTGTTCCTTTATTTTAAATCAATAGTCTATGGTACATTCACATAGGTATTTGTTTTTCATCAATGGGCTGCACAATGCTAAAACTCGGTCCTGCTCTAACGCTTTTGTGTTTTAATTGTTTATCCTGCTCTAATCAGATGCCGCGCACGCAAAACTTCAGTTATTTTGAAATCGCGGCCACATTACCTAAGGTATATGTAATGAATGTGTTTTTTTTTTTCTAGTAAGCATCTGTGTGTGTCGGTTTCGTTTCAATCGGGTTTGAAATATGGAAACTGAATCCCTTCTATTGTCAAATTCTTGCTTTTTTAAAAGTAATATAATTAAAATAAGTCTGAAACATAGAAGAATTTTTATTATTCTAAGGTCTGAAAGTATGTTTACTAATAAAGTATAATTAATAATTGTCTTGAGTCAAAATAAAGCCATATTTTTTTCAAATTCTTACCATCTACATTGACGCTTAGATTGACGGAACTGAAATGCAAAACTGATATTTAGCATTATGGAGCCCCTTAAAATTGTAATTTACTACTATTATTCAAAAATATGTTTATACAGCTATTTACATCAGTGAAGAGACAATATTATAATACTGGGTTTTACAAGCAATTGTAAATTAAAACACACATTCTAATTATCATACTGAACAACTTTTCCGAAGAAAAAAAGGGGAGAAAATGAAAATAAAAATTGACCCGCACATACAAAACTATATAATCAATATAACTACATACTACATGTCATTCATGTACAAAACTCACAGTAAAAATGCGTTTCCCAAGGAAAGTTGTTCAGTACAATGTGGTCCCATTTAATATTAGGTGCAAACCTATGAAATGTCCGTTTTGTATGGAGAATTGAAAGAACACTAAATTTTCAGTACCTACCTTTTTGCATTTCATTAAAGTAATGACAAATCTAAATTTTATATATTTTTTGTGTATGAACGAGACAACATTAAGCTATACACAAATTTAATTTTAGAAGAATGTCAGCTGTAAACAAATATAACGAAGCCTATCATGGAAATGGATGGCATTCAGGGCGAACTGTCTTTGAAGATTTAAATTTAGTTACCAAACAGAACAACATTTAATAGGTACCTACGTTGATGTAACCTTGAAATCAACTTTCAAACAAAAAACAAATAATGAAAATACAAGTAGGTAGCTACTGAATAACAGGAATTCCCATTGCTTAATTCCTAAGATTTTAAATTTTTTTTTACTGTGTATATACGCCATTTTAGATCTTAGTTTTCATTATTATTGTACTTATATAGTTAATTTGATCATTATTTTCTATTACTTTTAAAGAATATTTAGATATGACGTCACTTGGGGTATTTTAGGCATTACTTATATTGATTGTGGTTCTTTGCCTTGATTATAAGAAAGTGGTCTGTCTGTGTCTGTCTTCTCATCTGTCATCCATCTGTCAAATCAGTCGGAAGCAAAGGACACATTTCTAAACAGCATTTTGTCAAATGACGTCACACGAACTCAAATGAAAGTTGCACCTTTTCCGTAAAAATATTCATCATAATGAGGTTTCTTAGACCACAAGTTCTAAAATAAACCAGAATCTCGAAATGGTTTTCGAATTAACACACCCTAACATAATTAAATCTAAGTTAATTGTGAAGTCATGAATTTGTAAAAAAAATCAGCAACTTCATAGGTTTGCACCCAATATTTACTGTGGTCCCATTTAATATTGGTATCGATTCGGTATAACATGTCTTAACTTATTTGACAGGACTAAGCTTATTTTAAGCGTCCTGTCTTTTTCTTCCTTAATCGAAAACACAAGGACAGAACGCTTAAATCAAGTTTAGTCCTGTCAAATAAGTTAATGTAAAAGTTTTAGCGTCCCTGTTACTCCATATGCGAAAAAACCCTCAGTGCGAGAGGGACGGATTCGTGGAAAAATAGCAAAAAGTCGGTTTTTTATTAATATAAAATGTACTAAAGATGCTATCAAAATTTCGTTTAACGAGGTCTTAGAAACCGTTAAAACCCATCTAATAAAATATAATTGCAGTCCATATGTCATTCTAAATTGTCAAACTAGGAGAATTGGTGTCCTCATTTCAATAAATATTTCTATCGAGCCGAATTTCTCCAAAATTGCGTTTCTGTTTTAACAGGTCCCTAGAAAAAGAATCCAAAAATAATGTACTAATTTATCAAAATAATACATTATTTACTGAAGTAGATATGCAAGTTCTTAAAGTGTCGATTTATTTTTCCTAGCGCCTTAAGATGTGCTTCACCGAATCGGTACCATTACCTGTTTATTTTCACTCATTATAGGGTCGGTGGCTATTCGCTCCCTAGAAATTCGTCCCGAGAAAATTCGTCCTGAAATGTATTTATTTTTGGTGTAAATTCGTTCCGCTTCAAAAAATATATTCAGTAAATGAAAATTCGTCCTCTTTTTGGGTGTCAATTCGTTCCCTTCGTCTTGACAATGGATCTTATACCTAAATTTCTATTTATTTTATATAAGAGTATTATCACTTTAAAGAGGGACTACTAACATGAAATATTTAAGTATGTGTTAAATCAGCTCGCTCCCATTATTAACTTGTCATTGGCATCAGAGTTCTTTGTTTGAGTCAGGATTCTGGAAAGTCATTTCTCTTTACAAAAAATACACTGATTATATGACAAATTGGTAAGTTTAACAATTACATCTGGGCTAACCATTGTTTCACTTTTTAATACAAGAACATAACGGTTATGTATCTTATGGGTTGCGGGACGAATTTACCCTGGTCAAGGCAAGCGGGTCGAATTTTCCCAAAAATAGAAAACGGGACGAATTCAGCGGAGCGAATATTCACCGACCCTCATTATATGACTAGTAAGATCTGTTCAGTCCCTTTCCAGTTATGTGGCCACCGCATGCGCCATTATCAGTTTCTGTAACAATCAAATACGTATTCAGTAAAATAACTTATCATTCAGTTGACCTTGTCTAGTAAAGTTCAAATACTTATCACGGTATGATAGCGCGAAAAGGATGTACTATCGAAAAAAAAATCTGTAGGGCCACTTATCACCCGTATTGCAATAGTGATAAGTTTTTTGTCTCTTTAAATGATTATAATTAGATAAAACATAGTTAAATAAAATTGAAGTGAGATATAATTTGGGCCATTCGGGCCTGGCATCAGTCACAATGAAGTAAAAAGGAAAATATAACAGATAGGTAAAAAAATATATATAAGGTCTTTCAATTTAAATGGAAAGTAATTTAGGAGGTGATTCAGTATCGTTAATACATCACATTCCACTGCAAAGTCCTTTTTTTGCGCGAACTTTTTCTTCACTTGTCCATACAAACTGAGTCAGCTGATCGGACCACTTTGTACTGAGAAGTGAAAAAAAAGTACTTTGCAGTGGAATGTGATGTATTAACGATACTGAATCACCTCCTAAATTACTTTCCATTTAAATTGAAAGACTTTATATATACAAGGTGACTTTTTAATCATCGTCCAAATTCATACTGGAGGCTTGGTAAGTGATCAGCATCGTGAATCGATAACAAATTTTGTTAAATTCGTATAATGAAATTTCGACTTCCCATAGTAATTCACTCCCAGTCTTGAGTGAATCACTATGGGGAGTTGAAATTTCATTTTATGAATTTTACAAATATCGTTATCGGTTCATGATGCTGATCACTTACCAAGGCTCAAGTATGAATTTGGACGATGTTCACAAATTCACCATTTATATAAAAAGTATGCCGGGCCCGAATGGCCCGAAGTATATCTCACTAAAATTTCATTTAACCATGTTTTATCTAATTATAATCATTTAAAAAGACAAAATGCCAATATTTAATATTTTATTTATATAGTAATAAGTGCGATAAGTAGGTCAGCGGCAATTTCTTTGATGGTACATACAACTACGTATATCCAAGATGGAAACAAGAATATTTTTCGAGGAATAATGAAGCAGTCTGTAAAACAATCTAGGTTTCTGACGAAGAACCCATAAAAAAAATCGCAGGTAACTTGAACTTTTATGGATTATTATCACGAGTCTTTGTCTTGCAAGAAAACCTTAAGGCCTGGTCCATGGTACACATGGTACATGGTTTTGAACTTAATTATACAAGGTGAAATTTAATCAACCGCCCTAATTCCTATGGGAGGTTTAGTAGGTGATAGACACCACACATGTGAAGTTTCAGCGGGCCTATTATGTATCTCTAGTTGCCAACTGGACTAGGTACGTGTCATAAAAAACATAGATATACTATTGAATTCCGATTATCTAAGGATATGTTCGCACTTGAAGTGACGATTCGTAAACAGTTCGTAAATAGTTCAATACTCACCAAAGGCAATTTTGAAAATTCAGTTTTTATCTATGTTTTTGATGATAGGCACCCAGTCTAGTTGGCAACTAAAGACTACATTGTACAACTACAACTGGCAACTACATTGTAGCTGATTCTGAAGGCTTTAATTTAAGTTTTCGTGCTGTCAAATTTAAAATTTTCCAAGGTGTTTTAGCTTCTGTTCCTAACATTTAAAGACTATTTTGTAATCAAGAAAATTAAGTTTTTACAGCACTAAAACCAAAATTAAAGCCTTCAGAATCGGCTACAATATAAGGTTAAATTTAATCAACCGCCCGAATTATATGCCATAGGGGTTCAGTAGTCAGAAAGTCTACATTAGAAAGCTCACTTCGTGCACTGTCGGCACGCATAATCAGTGAATTTTGGATATTCTGGAAAAGTATTTGATGTCTGTATTTTTTGTCTTGACAACGGAAAATAAACCATGTTTTCGTGTTATAGCAGAAATTTCAGACATAAAACTCAAGCCGCTTAGACAAAAAACGTATCTAAAACTAAAAAAAGCGTAACTTTCAAAAATCTAAGTCTATCGAGTGAAATGTGTCTAATTTGGTAACTGTCTTGAAAACGGAAAGATAAAGATCTGAAAAAACATGTCTACGAGTTTTACATTGATAGGGTCAATAGTAGACTCAGTATATTTAAACAAAAACCCCTGGAATACCAAAGGCAAGGCCTTAAAGTTACGTGACAAGAAACAATAAAGGTGAAACCACAGAAATATACCTCTGGGTAAAACAATATGTGATTCGTGTCAAAGGTATCAGTTACATATACTGTTTTGATCACGTATTTGCCATTAAAGAGTACAAAATGGTATCAACGGAAGCAAATATGACAACAAACAAAAATGGTGTACAAACAAACCTCATGTTTAGTACTTGCATAGAGGATGTATTTTACAAAAACAAACATACATATATACTTATCGTCATCACATCAATCAATCAATCAATATATTTATTGCATTAAATTACATGTCAGTTTTAGATGTTATATGTACATAATAAAGAAAAATGGTTTGTTTTATTTTTTATTTTATCATATAGTCTATAAAATAAGATAAAAGTCATCGAAAGATTTACTTCGATACGATAAGTAGTTTTCGAGATATAATTTTTTAAAAATAGGCTAGAAACGCTCGACCGCGCTCGCATGTGTGACGTCACAAGACAGGAATCGCCTCGCGACTCGCTCAGTCAGCTGTTGCCCTGTTGCCTTAAAACCTTATAACAGTACCAAAACATTTATTTTTATTTATACCATAAATGATTAATAAAACAACACACATTTGTAGCATTTTATGACTCACAAAAATTATTCTAGGTACTAATTTATCATAAACATTGTTTTTCCAAAATAAATTGCATTTTTCAAAAAGATTTTTACAGAAGTCTTTATCGTACTGCACTTCATATATCAACTTTTTTTGAGGACTCAAAGTCTACGTGAGCAACACAAAACAGACTTTTTTGTCTTGCTGACATGTGCATTTGTGCTTGTAGTTGAGCATATTTTTTTCCTAGTTGACCGTTCTCATAGTACGTTCTCGTTGTGTTCTCCTTGTAAGGACACTTTATTTCAATAACTCAGTCATTTGTAAGACCGTCGGGTGACGCACCAAGCATTGGCCAGGCTTTATTCAAATAAAGACCAGACTGTTAATTTTTTTTATTTTTATTTCAGTACATAACTACTTTACTAACATCACTCTCTAGTATTTTCCCTCGCTTGATAGCTGCAGTTTCTTTAAATTTTAAGACCCCAAATACAGTTTCTACTTTGATGCCGTAATGCGCCCGTAACGCATTTCGAACCACATATTAGACTCAGTTTGAGCCTTAGTGGCATCTTTTACACGAAGAAATCTTGAATCAGTATTTAATTTTGGCAAAATTTTATAAAATTTTCAACGCCCCGATCAGCAGAACTTAGTTTGATAATATTAGGTAATGCATAGAAATTTTTTGTACTTCCGGCTTTTCAGTGACATATTGAGCGAGTGAGCACTGTACATTTAGTTCAAAAAGCTTTGGAACTAGTTTTTCAAAAAACCCATTACTGTCGTCTCCAACATTTGGAAGCTGTGAACCAAAGTCTTTGGCTTTTATACATTTTTCCGTAGTACCAACACTCGCAAGCTTCGATTTCTTTTAGAGCATTTGACATCTGTTGGTGACGGCTGCTCAGTGCGACGATGAAGCCACATTAATAATAAAGCTATAGTGTGTTTGCATCCACCTTTACTGGCGGCACAATCATCACAAGTAACGCACAAAACCTCGTCCTCTTTTTCATTGCACTCCAGAAAGCAGTGGTAAGGTTTTGTGCGTACTCGATGCTCCGGTGTGATTCTACACTTTACGATGCAAATGTCTCCTTGTCTTTTTACTTGTAAGTACATAGCCGATTGCATCATCTCCATAACTATCTCTCGCTGGTATAAAAATAAATAAATAGTTTTCGTAAATACTTGATTAAAATTTTTATACTATTCTATGAAATGTTTAGAACCCCTAACAAAGTTCTAATTGTTTTATATACTAAGATCAAAATAAAATTTACAAGAACATAAATATAGGTGTCAAATCTTGTGTTAATACATATCGTTACTAGGTTATATTTTGTTAGAGAAAAGAGTTTGGTAGGTACCATAGTACAGAGCTTAACTATGTTTCGAACATACCTACAAACTTACGTACTTATTTGCTCTTACAGTATTATTGTGACGCGTGAAATGGGAAAAAATAAATAAATATCATGTGATATAAAAATTTGACTCTTACTTACTTTTTTATTTTTACTCCTCGCATTTCAGCGGCAACGAAATCAGCATTTTTCGAAAAATATTGAGCCACCATCAAACCGTCCACTCTAGGCAAGTTATTAGATGGTCCTTTTTGAAATCCTTCTTCCATGTTTAAAATTAAATAACTACTAAAGAATAATAATCGGTCAGGAGACGAACTCGTTACACGCGGTTACATAATGTATCAGTACGTGTGTTCGTGGCGAACGGGCGAGCGCGCGAGGCACCGCGAGGTGCAAGTGGGCGGGACCTGTACAACTACGTCACACACGAAGCGCGCGCTTTCACGGACATTTGAATTTTTGTTCAACTTCCAATGTCTATAACTTTGAAACTATTTCGAATTTTTGAATGAAACAAAAACAGTTGTATTTCGTAATACTTAGGCGCCATTCTTACGAAGTTTCAAGTGATTCTGCGAACCTACTGATATTGTTTATTATGGCTCAATGTAATTTTACCACTTGGGTGTAACAATATTCTTAATTTTAGTATTAAAATATCATGAATCCCCGAGGTATTCACAAGTGTGAACTGTGAAATGCAAGTCATAGTCCACACTTGGAACACCCGCTTTTAACCGACGAATTACGTCCCAAAATTCGGGCACAAATGGACTAACAGGTTAACATGCCTTCCGAAGCACGCAGACCGAACACAAATTAATATGCACCGCGGGGATTGAACCCACGGCCTTTGGGTTAGTAGGCGAGCGCTCTACCACTCGGCCACAGAGACCGTCAATTTCACATTTTCACAAAATGTTTTAAATTTTACGAGCAGCCATACTAGATAATGAAAATCATATGAATATAAGCTTCAAAAGATTTTTAAACTATACAGTATGTCCCTTCTAAGAGTGCACATCCGAAAGGGGGAACTAGACGCAAATTTGTAGACAAAAAAAATGAAAAAAAAAATATTGAAGAGATCTTTATTATATAAAAAGAACACTACCTCCCACAATCTGAATAGATAGATATTATAAATATTTATGTTTATGTAGTTTATTACACACTATGTATATTTATAATATTTTATAGATTGTATGTAAGTATTGATATAAGTTTTTATTTTGTTATTAAACTTGTATAATTCTTTGTATGTTCTTCTTCTCTGTGTACACGTGTATGATTACTTCGTTTATGTTACTTTTTCCTATTGTGATGGTTTTGCTGTCAGAAATCTCTGTTTAGAGATAAGCTCGCCAATGTGCATCTTTTTATTGTAATTTTGTTTATGTTTATATTTCCGTGTGTGTACAATAAAGAATAAATTGATGTTTTAAAATTTTTGTTCCCTACCAATCCCGAGATCCAGGTTCGATCTCCGGTCGGGCATGTACCAATCAGTTTTTCGGAATTTATGTGCATAGTATTTGTTCTTACTTACCACTTGCTAATGGTGAAGGAAAACATGCTCTAAAAATCATGTATTTGTGCCCGAAATACGGCGATAGGGGTCACCACCCATCACGTTGGGACGTAATACTCGTCGGCAAAACGCGGGTGTAGTCGATTGTGATTTGCACTTCACTCGGAACATCTCCGACACCCTCGGGGATTCATGTCTTGACGATATAATATATATTTACCTATCTGAAGATATGTTCCCTAACCATAAATATTTTTACACTTTTTACAGCTTTGTGTTATATAAACATATGTATGTATACAGGGTGCTCTGAAATTCGACCTATTCCTCGAAAGGAGTTATACTAGAGATCATTTCCCACAGATTAAGCCCTATCAATTAGGGGTCGAAAATAAATGGCCTCCGAGTTACGAAGGTTTTTAAGATATTTTTCAAACTTTCAGACTGGTAACGAAAAACAAATTATTCAAAAATAATGATTCCTCTCTCGGCAGTTATTTGTTATTTTCTGATTAATGATAAATTAATAATTTACAAAAAATACACATGCCCATAATTCCCATAACCTCAGAAGTAAGGACTTAAGTGGAAAGAAAACAATTTTTATTTTGTAATTTTTTAAATATCGACGTGTTTTACTTGAAAATAAATTATCATTTTCGACCCCTAGTTGATAGACATTATTTGTTGGAAATGATCTCTAGTATAACCCTTTTCAAGGAATAGGTCGAATTTCAGAGCAGCCTGTATTGTATATATATATATATTTTTCAATTAAATATATTATTTACAACAAGTAAGTATATTATACAACGTGTAACAGAAAGGTGTAACCATATTTGAAGAGCTTATTCAGTCAATGGTATAGAACAACTTTAACTATGGAGCCAACCCTGAAATCTCAAAAAAGAAATCTGCCCTTCCATACATTTTGGCCGAGCGGCATTGCATTTTTCTATGAAACAGTTAATTTTTTTTTCGAGGTACATGGTTTTTTATTTAGTAAAAGTTGTTCTATACCATTGACTGAATAAGCTCTTCAAATATGGTTACACCTTTCTGTTACACGTAGTATATTACATTACATTACACTGAATGTTTTCTTATTTACTAGGCAGTTCGCAAATCAACTGTATTTATATTCAATTGTGAAAACTATAGGGTAATTTGCATTACCATGTTATGTTTAGATTAGATTTAAAGCTTTTTGTTTTCCTATCATAAATAAATAAGCAATATTATGTGATTACCTTGATGGGTTGCAGAGTTTTGGTGAGTTGCAGACCGAGGCATCTCGCGAGCACGAAGGGCGGTAGATCTACTGAGTAGAGCCGGTGTATAGCTTCTATTGCTAGTTGTGTCGGTATGTTGTGCTTATGTGATTACCTTGATGGGTTGTAGAGCGTTGGTGAGTTGCAGACCGAGGCATCTCGCGAGCACGAAGGGCGGTAGATCTACTGAGTAGAGCCGGTGTATAGCTTCTATTGCTAGTTGTGTCGGTATGTTGTGCGTATGTGATTACCTTGATGGGTTGTAGAGCGTTGGTGAGTTGCAGACCGAAGCTCCTCGCGAGCACGAAGGGCGGTAGATCTACTGAGTAGAGCCGGTGTATAGCTTCTATTGCTAGTTGTGTCGGTATGTTGTGCTTATGTGATTACCTTGATGGGTTGTAGAGCGTTGGTGAGTTGCAGACCGAAGCTTCTCGCGAGCACGAAGGGCGGTAGATCTACTGAGTACAGCCGGTGTATAGCTTCTATTGCTAGTTGTGTCGGTATGTTGTGCTTATGTGATTACCTTGATGGGTTGTAGAGCGTTGGTGAGTTGCAGACCGAGGCTTCTCGCGAGGACGAAGGGCGGTAGATCTACTGAGTAGAGCCGGTGTATAGCTTCTATTGCTAGTTGTGTCGGTATGTTGTGCTTATGTGATTACCTTGATGGGTTGTAGAGCGTTGGTGAGTTGCAGACCGAGGCTCCTCGCGAGGACGAAGGGCGGTAGATCTACTGAGTACAGCCGGTGTATAGCTTCTATTGCTAGTTGTGTCGGTATGTTGTGCTTATGTGATTACCTTGATGGGTTGTAGAGCGTTGGTGAGTTGCAGACCGAGGCTCCTCGCGAGGACGAAGGGCGGTAGATCTACTGAGTACAGCCGGTGTATAGCTTCTATTGCTAGTTGTGTCGGTATGTTGTGCTTATGTGATTACCTTGATGGGTTGTAGAGCGTTGGTGAGTTGCAGACCGAGGCTTCTCGCGAGCACGAAGGGCGGTAGATCTACTGAGTAGAGCCGGTGTATAGCTTCTATTGCTAGTTGTGTCGGTATGTTGTGCTTATGTGATTACCTTGATGGGTTGTAGAGCGTTGGTGAGTTGCAGACCGAGGCTTCTCGCGAGCACGAAGGGCGGTAGATCTACTGAGTAGAGCCGGTGTATAGCTTCTATTGCTAGTTGTGTCGGTATGTTGTGCTTATGTGATTACCTTGATGGGTTGTAGAGCGTTGGTGAGTTGCAGACCGAGGCTCCTCGCGAGGACGAAGGGCGGTAGATCTACTGAGTACAGCCGGTGTATAGCTTCTATTGCTAGTTGTGTCGGTATGTTGTGCTTATGTGATTACCTTGATGGGTTGTAGAGCGTTGGTGAGTTGCAGACCGAGGCTTCTCGCGAGCACGAAGGGCGGTAGATCTACTGAGTACAGCCGGTGTATAGCTTCTATTGCTAGTTGTGTCGGTATGTTGTGCTTATGTGATTACCTTGATGGGTTGTAGAGCGTTGGTGAGTTGCAGACCGAGGCTTCTCGCGAGCACGAAGGGCGGTAGATCTACTGAGTAGAGCCGGTGTATAGCTTCTATTGCTAGTTGTGTCGGTATGTTGTGCTTATGTGATTACCTTGATGGGTTGTAGAGCGTTGGTGAGTTGCAGACCGAGGCATCTCGCGAGCACGAAGGGCGGTAGATCTACTGAGTAGAGCCGGTGTATAGCTTCTATTGCTAGTTGTGTCGGTATGTTGTGCTTATGTGATTACCTTGATGGGTTGTAGAGCGTTGGTGAGTTGCAGACCGAGGCTCCTCGCGAGGACGAAGGGCGGTAGATCTACTGAGTACAGCCGGTGTATAGCTTCTATTGCTAGTTGTGTCGGTATGTTGTGCTTATGTGATTACCTTGATGGGTTGTAGAGCGTTGGTGAGTTGCAGACCGAGGCTTCTCGCGAGCACGAAGGGCGGTAGATCTACTGAGTAGAGCCGGTGTATAGCTTCTATTGCTAGTTGTGTCGGTATGTTGTGCTTCTGTCGGGCACTCTCGTACTTCTCCAGCCAGGAGTGGTCGGCTGGAATTACATACATACTTATACAAGGTGAAATTTAATCAACCGCCCGAATTCATACATACTGGAGACTCGGTTAGTGATCAGGAACAATGTTTAATAAATGACCCATCAGGTGAAATTCGAAAAAAAAAACGTTTTTTGTTTCCGTACTAAATGTATTTGAAACAAAGTTTTTTTTAATAGTTACGAAAAAAAAAAGATCATTGAACCTTGTTGCTGATCACTAACCGAGTCTCCAGTATGAATTCAGGCGGTTGATTAAATTTCACCTGGTATAAATAAAATAAAAATATTCAAGAGATTAAATAATATCATATTTATGTACAGTGGAGACCGCATCAAGTAAGACACATTGGACTTTGTACCTATCTTATATTCTTCTCTGTAGGGGCTAATGTAGTACTGCAAGTGTATAGCTTGATGTGGTCTCCACTTTACATACATACATATGTCGTAGGCAAAGTAAAATTCGGCAGTTTACAAACGGCATCGTCAGTTTCTAAACGCTCGCTGTTTTGCAATTGGCGTCTTCGTCGTCATATCGTAGATTTCGGCATTTTCTAACGCGCTTCTCCTCGCTCCGCTTGTCGTTGTAGCTATTTTTGACTTTTTGGTGAGACTTTCAATTTCGGTTTTTTAGAAAATTAAATTAAAGTATTCCATATTAAAATATTATTTGATGACGTCATATTCTAAAACAGATGAAATGTATTTTCAAGAGAAAGCGGACTTGCACTATCTGTCATGGATTGTATAGAAAGCGTAAGGAAATACGACCTTTGCCGAAGAGTGGCGAAGATTCCAATGCGCATTATTTAAATGGTACTACTATACGCTTGACCGACCTTTTTAAGAGCTCCGTCATTAGACGGAAACATTTACAGCGAGATTTGTCGATGTCTAGCTGTCGGTCTATCTTCGCGATGTAACTCGGAAAATTTTTGGACCGATTACGCTATAATTTAACATGCATGACTCAGAAAACTAAGAAGGTTTAACTGCAATACGAACTAGAAAGTGAAAGTATGACTTGTGAGTCACTAATGTCAAGTCCCTTGTCTCCGAGTCCTTGTTCCCTCTGCCTTTTCAGCGGATGCAGTCTATGGCTATGCACTACGAACTAGAGGGTGACAGTATGATTAGTGACTCACCAATGTCAAGTCCCTGGTAGACGGCGTCCCCGAGGAACTGCGTCAAATGCTTCACGTCACCGAACCCGAGGTTAACACCCTGCCCCGCCAGCGGGTGTACTCTGTGAGCCGCATCACTGCAATAGTAAACAAAACACTGTCTTTATTACAATTTTTGGTGATACGGGCTTGGGCTCGAAATCTAGATTAATATAATAATAAAAATAAAAGTAGTATCCACATAGATTTATTGGGTTCATTTCATTAGTCAACAAGGAACCCTTATAGTTTCGCCATGTCTGTCCGTCTGTCTGTCGGTCCCGGCTTAGCTCAAAGACTGTAATAGAATATGTAATTATAATGTAATAGAAAGCTGTAATTTGACATGGGTATATTAATTTTATTGTTAATATAAAATATAATCATGAAAATATATTTTTTTAAGTTACACGTAAACATTTTTTTTCTCGTTTATCCAATGGTGGGGGGAGTCGTTGGACAGTCCGTTCAAAAATATTGCGGTTATCTGAAAATCATTTTTCTAGCACTTTGAAGCTTGTCAAATTAAGCTTGCATAATAAAGAAATCACCTGTGACTTGACATCTGCCACAAAACATGTAAAAAAACTGTTAACAGTGGTTATTTCCTAAGGCGATATGTAAAAGTTTTAGTGTCCCAGTTACCCCATATGCAAAAAAACTCTCAGTGCGAGAGGGACGTATTCGTGGAAAAGTAGCAAAACAAGTTTTTTATTTATATAAAATGTACTAAAGTTGCTATCAAAATTTAATTCAACCAGGTCCTAGATACTGTTAAAACCCGTCTAATAAATTATAATTGCAGTCCATATGTCATTCCAAATTGTCAAACCAGGAGAATTGGTGTCGAAAAAGACCTCATTTCAATAAATATTTCTATCGAGCCGAATTTCTACAATCGCGTTTCTGTTTAACAGATCCCTAGATAAAGATTCCAAAATAAAATACTATTTTATCAAAATAATACTTTAGAAGTAGATATGCAAGTTTTAAAAGTGTCTATTTTTTTCCGTAGCGCCTTAATGACAAGAGTTGAAATTTTGGTAGGCACATATTTTCTGTTGCCTTAATAGTGTTAACTGACGTAGAGGTAGGAATTTTGTTATGAAGAAATGTGCCAAATTGACGAAAATCTCGAATCAGGGAAAGAATCGATACAACGAAAGTAGCCAATTATAGAAAGTGTAAACCTATTTCCCGGCTCATTTTTGTCAAGAGTCAAGTGTCCCAGCTAAACGGTTGTTTTTGGATATATGAAAAAGGTCACTGCAGTAGTATATATAAAATTAACGAAGTTAAAAGGAAAACTATCACAGTAAAATAAGCTTTACAAATTTAACGAGTAATAATCGACCAACTTATAAAATGTATTGGAGAATAAAAAAGGAAAGTTTCGTACAAATTCCATTGAAAATTACTTAGATGAAGTTGTCAGCTGTGTAAAACAGGTAGTAAATATAAGTTTACGAACCATGTAAAACCGTGAAATCAATTAATATGTTCATAGTATCAAACAAAAGCCCTCTTCTAAGTCAGCATATTGTGGCGGGCAACTACGGAACCCTATACTGTGCGTGGCCCGACACACACTTGGCCATTTTTTTAACCTACAATGGGCTACGCTTGGCCATAACTGCGCCAGATGAAAAGCGTTGACAAGACCATCGATAACAGACATTACTGACAACACGCAACTGCCTGAAACCACTCCCGGTACTTGTGTATTTGTCACATCACAACCTTGGCCGTCAATAAGAATGACTAACAATACGGGCTTGAATAGTTTGCGTTTGCTTGCTCATGCAAATTGGCCATGAAAAGCGAGATAAATCCAAGGTTTGTGCATAAACAAGACCAGATACAATTTATAAGGAAATGTAAGAAGGGCGACTTTCGCTAACCTGTGTCCTTTTTGCTTCCTGCCTTTATTTCCTGTTTAAAGTTGGTTGTCGAGTTATTTTTTACTACATACCTTCAACATTATAATATCTACAAGAGGATGAACCACAGATCTTCATCTGATACACATATTTCAAGTCATAAAGTTATTTTATTTCGGCAGCTTTAGACTAAATGCAGCCTGGTAATAAAATGGTAATAAGTAGTTTTATTGCAGTCATCAAGTTATTGATATTTTATATACAAAGCCCAACAGGAAGGCTGCTCTGGAGTTCGTAGCTACAGCGCAGATGGGCAGTCGTCAGCCATCAGCTAGCTCGAGCTGCCGTAGACCATAGCATACTGCACAGACCACTAAGCCATTAGACGTCGTAACGAGGACAAATTTTTCTCGCCAAAACATCACTACTATACAAATGTCATTCCAAACTATCCCATATCTATTTCCTTGCTTAGTTCAGTACCCTCCCCGCATTACCGCGGCTGTGGCGGAAAAAATCTCACTTGTCCGTGATTGATAGGATGTCTAATGGCTAAGTGGTGTGTGGCATACTGGGTGTTAATTATAAAGATATCTCATTACCTTAAATCCAATACAAAATAAACAAAAACAATACAAAAACGAAGTAGACTATACCTGTGTACACTAAACACACGAACCTTGAGAACACCGGAAAGTTTGCAAGAGTTAGGAGTTGGAGGAGGCCTATGCCGTAAGGCAAGCCGAATTAAGATATATTTTTTAATACAAGTGCAGTTTTTAGTCTTTAAAATGTTTAAATCTCTCATCTTATCCGAAGCTCAGTTGGAAGGCAGCTGTAGTGAGGCAGTTGTCTTGAGATGCCTTCAGCTAGACCGAGCTGCCATAGACAATTGGGTGTTAATTACAAAGGTTTCTAATTACCCTAGTAAAGCGACCCCAGGCGCCATATATCTTTTGCTATGTCCGAAACCCAGTGGGAAGGCTGCTCTACTATTCGTATCTATAGCACAGATGTATGGAGACATTTGTCTTGAGGTGCCGTCGGTTAGACCGAGCTGCCATAGACCATACTGGGTGTTAAGTACAAAGGTTTTCTAATTACCCAAGTAAAGCGACTCCAGGCGCCACATATCTTGTGCTATGTCCGAAGCCTAGTGGGAAGGCTGCTCTAGTGTTCGTAACTACAGCACAGATGGACGGAGGTAGTTGTCTTGAGATGCCGTCGGCTAGACCGAGCTGACGTAGACCGGAACCCAGCCAGGACATGCCGGCGTCTACTACGTTGTTGCGGGGGTATTGCTTCCACTGGAATGATGTAAAGAAGGTAGTGAATGATTCCGCGTTCACGTTGGGAATCATCCACGGGACGTTCCTATGATTTTGCACGGTAATAGCATGGGACATGGAAAAATTCAGGTCTATAACTCATTCCATATAGGAGCTAGAGACCCGTGACAAACGGACGGATAGACAGACAGACAGCAGAGTGACATTAATAAAGCTCGATTTTGCCCTTTGGGTACTTAACCCTAAAAACGAATACAGAAAAAGAATGAAAAATTTACTATTACTTTGTTTTTGTACCTATATCCAAATTCTGTAATGCTTAATTGCTGTAAATTGCTCAGAACTATAACAAATTCCATCAGAAACATAAATGTGAAAAAAGGGGCCGAGTAAGGACAAAGGCAGTGCAAGATTTTCGGCGAAATAGCATTTTTTGGTGCCAAGTTCTATGGAGGTTCCTAAAGTTTCTTGGTCACCTGGAAGTGGTTTACATTTTATATAAGTAAGTGAGTCACTCAGTGATATAAATACGGATTCTAATGTCATTATGAATGTCATTCATGATATTTAGGATGAGGGGACCTTGACGTGTACGCAAAATTGCAACTTCGCTGGTCCAATAGGTAATAAATGAGTTATGTGGAGATCGAAAGTAGCTCGAAATGGTTCCTGTAATATTAAGAGACGGCTGCTTCGCTGACCTTTTTTTCCGAACTCACTGGACACACTGCTGTGTCTAGATATATTTTTCGTCAATATTTACCAAAGCGTCATTAAGAGAGTCAACAAACTGCTCTTCAGGCAGAGCCAACAACTCCTTGGCGTGCTCGGGCGAAGTGGACCAGACTAGCGAGCTTCTCTTAGAGTCGAGGGGAAGCAGCGCTACTGGCCCACTCGGCAGGAAGCGCTGCCATGCAGTCGTGTTGTCTGTCTCCTGGAAATATGATAAAGAGTTTATTTTATTAGTATGTATGTTGTACCGTCGCGATATGAATCCCCGAGGGGGCGTTCCGAGTGAAATGCAAGTCACAGTCCACATTCGGTGCACCTTCCACCGACGTGATGGGTCGTGAGCCTTGTCGTCGTTCTTCGAGCACAAATACAAGCTTTTTAGGGCATAGGTTTCCTCACGATGTTTTCCTTCACCGTTCGGCAAGTTGTAAGTTTTAGGTACTAAAATACTATGGGAGGTCAGATCAACATTTTATTTTGGGAAATTAGTAAAGTGTTATCGATCCGTGATACTGATCACCAAGCCTCCAGTATGAATTGGGCAGTATAATGTCACATGATATATGATTATTAGGATTACGGGACTCGCCTTGTTTAGTTTTTATATTTTCCCGAATTTTCGGCAGAGTTTCATCTGCCATGGTCGCGGGATGACAAGCGGTCAACTCAGCCCGCAACAAAGTTAGCCCGCGGGCTAACTTTGTTGCGGGCTAAGTTGCCCCTGAAGTCTGAAACTCGGCCCTAAATTCGGGAAAATATAAAAACTAAACACGGTGAGTCCTGTATTCCTAATAATGTGTAAATTAAAAATTTTATCAATACATATAATAAAAGAGTAGAACTCGGTGTGTCTGTCTGTACATTGAAGAAAATTAATAAAAATAGAAACGGGGTGACTAATAGAACTAAATCAGCGATTTTTTAAATTCTTTTCTGTCTGTCTGTTTATTTTTTCACGGACATCGCCGAAACCACTAAACGAATTTGGATGCGGTTTTTTATTTATCATCGTAATGACCCTGTTCAACATAATATAGGGTCTAAAGGGTGTTAATAAAATAACGCTCAAACCGAAAACGCGGCAGAGATGAATAATCGCGGGTGGAGCAGCGGGCAAAAGGCTATATAATACATGTAACATTTATCTGTCCTGTCTGTCCGTCCGTTCTAAGGTTTATTGTAAAACATGGTGACCAGGGTTTGACGATGGGACTGGAAGGTGAATAAGGAATCTCCTCAACGGACAACAGCATACCCTTCAAGTTTGAGCTTATATTTTAATTGGTCTGTATTAGTACTTTGGTAAAACATGGTAACCAGGGTCTGATGATGGGATTGGAAGGTGGATACGGTAACTCCTCAACGGACAACTGCAGAACTTCTCGAGTTTGGGCTTATTTGGTCGGTCTTGATTATTTATTTATACAAGAACCTTATACCTACTTACAGTTTTATACCAACTCGCAGGTTAAGACAGTACTACATAATAAAGTTAAATTACATATATTACTACTTTATTTAATTATCCTAACATACATAAGTAATTAAAAAAAAAAATTTTTTTTTTTAACTAATTTAAAACTCTTTTGATGAGAGTGTTTGTAAAATATTGTGACCAGGATCTGGTGATGGGACAAGAAGGTGGATACGGGATCTCCTCAACGGACAACAGCAGACCCTTGGAGTTTGAGCTTATTTGATTGTTCTTGATTAGGTAAAACATGGGGATCAGGGTCTGATGATGGGACTGGAAGGTAGATATGGGATCACATCAATGGGATCACATTAAATACTTACACTAACTATTCTTTATTACCTATTGAACTTTAAAAGTAAAAACTAATTGGGCACATACCTACTGTACACACCAACATCTGAATTTATTCGTTAAGTGGTCAAACCGCATATTGACGGTTCACGCCGAGTCAGCGCGTTGCGACACCAGCTTTCGAGCTGTTACCGGTCGGCCATAGCTTCAGGCTTCTTGCTGCGCTTCCAGGCGGTTTATGCGACGGGCTTTGCCCTGCCACGCAGTGTTTCCACTTCCATGGTTTCATTTCCCCATGCCTCAATTGAGTTTTCACCTATTTAGGCATTTTTTCCCCTCAAAAATTGTTTTTGACTAAAATATGGTAACATATTGTTATATTATGTGGTTACACTGAGTCAGTTTTGTTGACTTTGTGTTGTTGTGCATTCACTTTTGATTTGTTTATTTATTAATGTAGTTCAAGAAAAAATGGATCGGTGGTTGAAAAAACCGGCTTCTAAAAAATTGGTGAGTTATTTTTTCTATTTTTCAGATTCCCTATTTAAAATGTGTACAGGTAAACGCCACATCAAGTGAGGACAAAAAAATTATATTAGAGATGAATAAGAAAAGTGACGAATAAATAAAGAATAATTTTTATACCCACCGTTTACATTATAATTTACCTACTCGTATGATTTCCCCTCAATTTCCCCTTTCTAGCTCTTTCCCCTTTTTCTTCCCCTCTAGAGACTAATTTCCCCTCAAAAGGGGAACTTCCCCTCATTGTGGAAACACTGCTGCCACGACACCCGTCGTATCGGCGCCTTCCACCGCATGGGATGTATAGCGCGCTCGCTCGCTCAAAGCGGTCGACACTAGATTTTTCCTATGCGCTCGATCACTGGCGCGACTCCCCGCCTCCCCGCACAGTGCCGTCGTAAAAATATTAAAATAATTAGCCTACCTCAGCTAATTCGAGCGTAGCGACCACTCCCATCTGATCGTAGTTCCACGAGAGGTACTGGACTCCCATAGCCTTCCTCACTGCGGAGTTAGCGCCATCTGCACCGATCTGAAAATTCGTAAAATCATATTAAGAGACGTCGTTACGCGCAAACCTACATACAAACGCTGTATGGGAGGTTATTATAATATTTTAGGCTGAGTCCATTAACATTATCTAGACCTATGTTTAAGTCTTTATTTTATATCTTTGTTTTATTATTATAATTTTGTATGTATGTGTATATTTTATACGTATGTATTCACTTATTTATAATTTAAGTATGTTCATTTATTTTTATTATTATAATTGAATACTCCTTCCAGGAGAAACCACATTTTGGCAAGACTGTGGGCGTTTTCAAACATGATTTTTGGTTATTATTAACCTAGATAACATTTTCAATGTTTGACCCGTATTATTTTTTTGATCTTATCTAAAACAATAAAAGCACATTCGGCTACACTTTTGGTAAAAACCGTAAATTTCCGTATTTTCGGGGTTTGTTATATTTATTTATTTATAACACTTTTTGTACATTTACACAAATAACTTAAAAGACAAAAGAAACAATTAAACATGGTGTACAAGGGCGGCACTTATTGCTAATAGCAATATCTTCCAGGCAACCCTTGGTAGCTAACAGAAATATGAACAAATTAACATGTGGAGGTGTAAATACTAATCAGAAAATAATAGGGAGATCAAGATTAAAATATAAACCTATACAAGGTGTAACAGAAAGGTGTAAACATATTTGAAGAGCTTATTCAGTCAATGGTATAGAACAATTTTTACTATGGAGCCAACCCTGAAATCTCAAAAAAAAAAACCTGCCTACATTTTAGGCGAGCGGCATTGCATTTTTCCATGAAAAAGTTTTTTTTTTTCGTGATTCAGGTTTTGTTCCATAATAAAAGTTGTTATATACCATTGACTGAACAAGCTCTTCAAATATGATTACACCTTTCTGTTACACATTGTATATCTAAGACATAAACTGACATATAAAAATACATGAACATACGAATGTGAACCGTTCACGGAGGTAACTAGAAGCAGAGGGATTGTGGAGCAGAGGGCGGAGGTAGGCATGTATTTATACAACGTGTATCAGAAAGGTGTAACCATATTTGAAGAGCTTGTTCAGTCAATGGTATAGAACAACTTTTACTATGGAACAAACCCTGTATTTTACCCTAAAAAATACTGTTTCATAGAAAAATGCAATGCCGCTCGGCCGAAAATATGAAAGGGCAGATTTTTTTTTTTTAGATTTCAGGTTTGACTCCATAGTAAAAGTTGTTCTATACCATTGACTGAATAAGCTCTTCAAATATGGTTACACCTTTCTGTTACACATTGTAATATATTTTACCAAGGGCACTACAGTGATAATAAGGAAAACCGCATCGAAATCCATATGTCGAACCATATCCATATATGGTTTTCGAGATAAAAACGGAACAGACAGACATACTAATAAAAAATCCCATTTAAATTAAAATTTCTCAAAAATATTTAATTTACGACTTTTTGAATACTGTATTATTAGTATATTATACTATATAGAATAGATAGAAATATACTGGCCGTTCAAAGAAGAGGTAATTAAGAACAATAGGATGGTCCAAATTTTCGTCTTTTCTAATTCTAATTTACCACGGGGCACCCCTTCAATGTGTTCCCTGCAGCTTAAAACACATACATTCTTGTTTTTTTTTTACAATTTTTAGGGGGTGCTCGCATAGCTTTAAAATTTTCAGTCCCCATACATTGAGACTGTTTTTTATGATATAAAAAATGTAATTAAATGCAGAAAGTTAGCCATTGAAACGTAGATACTGAAAAACATCTTTATTTAAAAAAGTATCTGCACTTCAAAGTTTAAAGACATCACATAACACGAATAAATTCCCGATTTTTTCAAAATTTGAGCCATGTGTCAAAATAAAACAGGGTGAGTTACAGAGAGTTTGAAATGCAATTGTTTTTCATTACCTTTATTTTAAATGCTAACTTTCTGTATTTAATTTAATTTTTATTATCAATAAAAAAGTCGCTCAATGTATAGGGATTAAAATTTTTATAGCTGTGTGAGCACCCCCTAAACACTGTAAAAAAAAACTAAAAATAGAATGTATGTGTATTAAGCTACAGAGAACAAATTGAAGGGGTGCCCCGTGGTAAATTAGAAAAAGACGAAAATTTGGACCAACCTATTGTTCACCTCTCCCCTTAATAACCTCTTCTTTGAACGGCCAAAAATAAAATAGTACAAAAAAAATAATTACAGATAACACATTGAAGGGCTGCCCCACCGTAAATTAGAAAAAGACGAATATTCGGACCACTCTAGTAAACAAACGAGAGGTCAGATAACTCGTTCTGGGAAAATCCTTCCAAGAAGTGCGAAGGAAACACACATGTTGAATATGTTCATCGATCGCGGAGAGCAATGTAATTATTATTTCTGTAGAGTTTATTTGTATAGTTGCGAGTGTGTGAGTGGGGAGGTGCAGTGGCGCAAGAGTCGGCTCCTTGGACGCCGGTGTTCGGAAACTATATTAAAACAGGCACGTGCGTAGACAATTTTACCTTAGTACGTGGGAAAAACTGTTTTCGTGAATGGAGTTCGGTTTTTCACATGTGCGTAGGGAGTGAAAGAGAAGCGGTCTATGTGATGTGATGAGACATGTGGTATATCAATCTACGTACTCAAAACCGGCTGCAAGCTGTGTATGAAGGTATAGTTTTTTATAATTGAATAAAGAATACTCGAACCCCAATAGATACAGGAATAAAACTGGCCAAGAGCGAGTCGGGCTCGCAAAATTAAGGTTCCATACCTAGTTTTTCATTACTATTACGAAGAATATTATTTTTTAACAATTATTAGTTTGTTCGGAAAGTCCTGCAGTTTTCCAGTCATCAGGTCAAAGGGCCCTTTAGGGCACCCCCCTGAAATTCTAGGTTTCTGCCTAGAAAACTGCAGAAATTTGCGACAAGGTAATAGTTGCTAGCACGGTCATTTCTAGATTTAGTAGTATATATATATATTTTTGTCCTTACAGGTAGTTTTTTCAAATGATACATAAAACAAACTAAACTGACCCCCCATTTTAAGCATTTTTTTGATTATAATTATCATTGACTTGCGTCAAGACCTAAAATTACGCCAAAGTTTTAAATACCTACGTTTAATAGTTTTCGAGAAAAACTTCTGTGACATATGGAAACTAGCATGATCTCATAAAGGTTCCGTTTTTTTCTTTTATGGTATGGAACCCTAAAAAATAGATATTTCATAATCAAATTGACTACCTACATGAAGGATACAGGATAGCGAAATTGAAAAACATGACACAATCACGACAAGATAAGTTGGTAAAAGCTTTTAATCAAGTCATGTCAATATACATAGATGATACTTTATCCCTGTTTCCAAATCTCTGTCCTTTCATTGGCCATCCATGTGCGAAGTTGCAAAGAACCCAATTATGATATTGCCTGTTGCAATTGGCTGTTTTCTTGAGCATAGCAAGTATTATTTTAAAGAGATAGTAGGTACCACGGAAACACGTTAAAATTTTCTTGTGCTAATGGCCTAGCAGTTATTATGTAGTAAATACCCCAATGATAAATTGCCTGGACGTGACTTTACAAAGTTCCACATTACTCACGTATCAACCAGCCAAACAATTTGCTCAAAAACAAAGATGTCAGGAGAACTAAGACAACAAAAAAAAAGTCGTTTACATTCAAATTATTGGCAAAATCTTTCTTTCTTCACGGTCACTTTCATGAAAAATGGGTCACACAGTAAATGCGCCACATGTCGTGTAATTTCCGATTAATTTACGTGTTTTTTTTTTTTCAGTTGGCGAATGAATAGTTGGTAATAATTGTCGCCTTGAAGTTTTAAAATGATTGAGGAGAGACTGAAGAATTATGAGATGCAATATCAAAGGGATAGCATGCAAACGGTAAGTGTTAATTGGGTAACGGTAAGTTCTTTGCTAAGAGTTTTTAGGGTTCCATACCCGAAGGGTGCCAAACAGGACCTTATTACTAAGCCTCCGCTGTCTGTCTGTCCGTCTGCCACAGATGTCTACAGCTTCAGCCTTTATAAGTAGCCAGTTACAGAAACGCGATTAAAAGACTTTCTTTCGATATAAATAATTATTAAAATGAGGTCTTCAAACACACGCTTTCTCATCATTTGACGAATAATTATCATGTACAGACCCCAAACATGTTTTATAAGAGGAGTTTTAACAATAATAAAAAAAAAAAACAGTTTTTTTGTTTTTGCCCTGAATCTGTCTGTCTAACACTGCACGTTTTTCCGCTTGGAGTGGCACTGCCCGTTGAAAACTCGATGCCTCACCTTAACACTTTCACAGAATACTTGTTACTATGGCTTCTACAAAGTTAAAAATTTAAACCCGACAAAAAACCCCAAAAACACTATTTGTTTCAGCTCTATCTTACAGATAGTAATACATACAGCCCCCCTATTCTGTATCTTTAGTTGCCAACTGGACTGGGTGCCTATCATCAAAAACATAGATAAAAAGTGAATTTTCAAAATTGCCTTTAGTGACTATTGAACTATTTACGAACTGTGTCCTCACTTCAAGTGCGAACATATCCTTAGATAATCGGAATTCAATAGTATATCTATGTTTTTTATGATACGCACCTAGTCCAGTTGGCAACTAGAGATACATAATAGGCCCGCTGGTCACCTTGTTGTACGTACTCTAGTAATAAAATTAGGGTACCGTACTCAGAGAGTGCCGAATTGATTGTCAGACACTACAATTTTAGCGCCTTGGTTTTTGTCGCCGTGATTTTATTTTGGCATCTATAATGTTGTTATTTACCACCCGTATGTACCCGTTCTGTATGGTGGTTCCCCTTGTACGCGAGTCCGACTCGCACTTGGTTTTGTTTTAAAGCGCAACTGATTCAATTCGGACGGAACTCGAAGCGAGAACGTTACGCCAGGACCACAGCTTCAGGCTTCTGGCGGCGCTTCTTGCTGCGCTTCCAGGCGGTTTTTGCGACGGGCTTTGCCCTGCCACGACACCCGCGTCGGCGCTTTCATGTATAGCGCGCTCACTCGCTCAAAGCGCTCGACACTAGGTTCATCCTGTGCGCTCGATCACTGTTTCAACCACCCGCCTCCCCGCACACCACACCATCCCAAAAGCGCAAATCACTCGAAGCCGGACAAGACGCGCGTGCGGCGACCCATGGCCGGCTCTATACAACTTCATACATTTGTTCTCTCCGCCAGCGCCGTCGCAAAAAGAACCGCTTGGCGCGCCCCTCGAAGCCTGAAGCTGTGGCCGAGGGGTAAGGCGTCTCGGAAATGGTTCCGTAAATGACGTTCAACTAAATTTATTAAACACTAGTCCATCATAAGTTGCTTGCTAAAAGCTCGCAAACAGATAAATAAATAACCCGAGGAATAGGGATAAAACGTAGAAGCAACATGTGAAGACGATCAGTTGGACGCGTGTCTAAACAAACGCTAAAATAGACGTTAACCCTGCCCAAATGGTTACCGAAGTTGGATGAAACTTGGTTTATTATTACTATTCAATTAGCATATAGAGTTAGTAAATATGCTTCTTTTTTGTTAAGGCGTATCCATTGATACGCCAACTGCAATTAGGACCTGTCTTTGAAGGCCTACTCCTCCCACACGGGTGGTTCAAAAACTTTCATAAAAATATATGATAGGCATTATAGAGTCAAAAATAAATTTTAAGTTTCATAAACTATTTTTCTATTGTAAGTTTTGACAAAAAAAAATCGAAAGTCATCGAAAGTTTCACATGATTAACACAAGAATTCTCTTACTCCTTCCAAACGCCTAAAGCGATTTTAATCATTATTTCACCAAATTATTGGAAATTTTTAGATCTAAAAAATTTAAGTTCAAAAATTTTTTTTCGTTCATGACGTCCATGTGAAAAGTATTATTTTCTCTTATTTTGCGCTAGCCGGAGACGCAGTGGTTGTCGTAACAGCCACTTTTCAAGGCACGCTGAAATGAACATTATTTCAAAGTCGTTTCCGTTGATATTTGTACCGACACACATCGAGTTGCTTATTTAGCGTGGTCATACGCCTTAAGGTGAAGTGGGCACTGGGAAAACGGGCTGTGAGAGTGGAGCGTTATCTAGAGTAGAGCACGAGAAAGAAAGATAGATTAGACATAGTATATAAGCCTTGTCAAATTCAACGTAAGCGATAATCTTACTGAAAATTAATTAAGAAATCTAAAATTATATTGAATCAATCAATCAAATCATTTATTTGTCTTAAAGCATGTAACATAATGTAGGTCTTATAAAATATACTAGGTAAATAATGCTTTTGTCATAACAGCACACAAATGATGTTGTATTTAGACTTACACCTTTGAGAGTGACATTGTAATAATTTAATTTTAATCTTGAATAAAATCTTGTAGCTAAAAGATCCAAAAAATATTCGAATCAAGTTTGTAATGATACGATCCACATTTACAGACATAAAACGCGATAAATACAATTTTCACCTCACAAGCTCGGAAAGGTTCTATTAAGGCCCTTACCATTGCCAAATGGGTACTTTCTAAAGCCTACTCCTCGTTTATGGCCAAACCAAAAATAATGAAAAAATCTATTATGAATAATCAACTCTTAGACAACATATGCAACAGTTTTCTTTTTCATACCACCAAAACTTCTACATGATTTTTTTTTTTTACTGAATGGTGTTTTTTGACCTCAAATTCCCTACTGCTCCTGAGTGGCTTGGTCGATTGAATTCATCTATGCTTTGATAAATAGATAAACTTGATAGCTATAAACATAACATAAGATTATTCAGTCGAGTAATCACGTCCAAGTGAAAAGTATAATTTTCTCCTATTTCGCCCTCTCAAGGACGCAGCGAGCGTCGTAACAGCCACTTTGCATTGCGCGCTGATATGAACGTTATTTCAATATCGTTTCCGTTGATATTCGTAGTGACAAATATCGAGCTGCTAATTTGGCGAAGGTAATCGCCTTAATCATTCGAAATCTGCGTGCAAAAGTGATTTGTATCCGCCAGCATGGACTCATGGAGAAGGTTTTTTTTATATTAAAAAAAGGTTTCTGTACCGCCAGCCTTTTCATGTCAGTGCGCCAGCCTCATTTTTAGAACAACGCACTGGCCAGCACGATTGCAAAAAAAGTTCGTTTGTTTTTTTCTTGCACCACTGAACTCCAATAATATAATACAAGTACACTGGACTGGCTATTGACGACCTGATAATGAATTAATTTGATTATCGCCAAGATGAGGCAATGACGTTATCTATTATATTAAGTGTCAATTTTAGTTCCCGGTACGCTCAGTGGGGGCGCTTTAAGTCGGCACAAAAAAGAACTGTCATTTTGTATGGCAACATGTCTACCGTACTTGTATTACTACATGTAAGCGTCGTGCACCTAGCATTTTCCTCGCTGTAGTAAGGTGCAAAATTGTGTGTTTCGCTCGGCAGCAATGTTATTTTGCGTCTCGTAACAACTTTGCATCATTGTAAAATTTCAGAGGTCTAGTCAGGTTTTCTTTTCGATTACCTACATATGTGAAAGATTTAAATTATATTTTCAAGATAGTCAAAAGATTTTTCACATCTTCCAAAACAATATGTATTTTTTTCAGTTCTTTATTTGCATCAGGTTTTCTGAATAACTTGCTTAAAGTTGTACTTTCCAACGCCCCCAATTTGCGTTAACATGTTCGTCATGAAAACCAGTTTAAAATTCCAGAGAATCGACCCTTAACAAAGACAAACGAAATAGACAACATGTATTTTGTACGCAAAAATATAGAGGCTAATAAATATGGAAAATATACTAAGATACATAAAACTAAATGGTTTTCGGTAAAACGATTAGCAGCCGCGGCGGTAGCTCAGGAGGTACAACGCTGGCCTCTCAATCTTGAGACCCATGTTCGATCCCCGGTCAGGCATGCACCAATGATTTTTTCAACATTTATGTGCATTGTATTTAATTGTATTACCTAATACTTACCACTTGCTGAACGGTAAAGGAAAACATCGTAAGGAAACCTGCATGTCCTAAAAAACGTGTATTTGCGCCCGAAGAACGGTGATAGGGCTCACCACCCATCACGTTGGGACGTAATAATGGTCAGTGAAACGCGGGTGCATTTCAAAGTTAACACTCGGAACACCTCTGACACCTCTTCGGGGATTTATGTCGTAACGATATGTTTTTCAACAGAGTAAATTAAATACTGATGAGCAAAGGGAATTTTATATTGACAGCTAATTTAGACATTTTGAAACTTTATTGAAGGTGCCAAAGTTCCAAACATTGGAATGCAATCATTGGCTACTATTTATGATGATGACGTGCTAATATTAGATCCTTTACGGCATTTTCATTGTTTGCAGAAATCGCTGACGCAAGTTGAATTTCAGTCATGCTGAACTTAGGGGCCATCCATAAATTACGTCACACGAATTTCATGATTTTTGCCCCCCCCGTCCTTGTCACACGTGGTCACATTTGTATGATCACCCTTTCCGTCACATATTTTGCAATTTTTAATATAAAAACTAAAACAGCACTTCCAAAATGATTTATATAATTCTACTAAATTTTTTTAAATTAAAATAAACACTAAATCAAACATTTTAGAAAATCGCTAGATTCACCTCCCGAGGATGCCTCGTTTAGAGGCGAAACACGTGTCGATAAGTTTTCTTGCTTGTTATTTAAGATTGCTTTATTTTGTGCTCGTACTGCTTGCTTTGCTTGTGCATGTTTTATGCGGGAGGGCGGGCGGTGCTTGAGTCTGCATTTTGTATAGCATGGTAAGAGTGTTTAGCGGAATATTGCAAATTATTAATATATCCACAAATTTGTGATGTACTTCCGCAAAGTAACGCCTTTTTCAATAAATTTTAAAATCGTTAAGAGTTGAAGTTTAGATTTATATGTCCCCCTTGTCACACGATGTCACACTTTGTTGACCCCCTCCCTCCCCCATAACGTGTGACGTAATTTATGGATGGCCCCTTATTCAGAAAGGAAACCTCCGTACCCCTATTATAAAAGCGAAAGTGTGTTTGTTGTTTGTCGGTGTCTTTCTGCACGGAGCAACGGATCGACGTGATTGTTTGCATAGAGATAGTTTATGGGCCGGAGAGTGATATAGGCTACTTTTTATCCCAGGAAAATGCAAACGAAATAAGCACGGGTGAAGCCGCGGGCAAAAGCTAGTATACCTATACAACGTGTAACAGAAAGGTGTAACAACAATATTTGAAGAGCTTATTCAGTCAATGGTATAGAACAACTTTTACTATGGAACAAAACCTGTATATTGAGAAAAAAAAATCTGTTTCATAGAAAAATGCAATGCCGCTCGGCCGAAATGTATGGAGGGGCAGATTTTTTTTTTGAGATTTTGAGGATTGGCTCCTTAGTAAAAGTTGTTCTATACCATTGACTGAATAAGCTCTTCAAATATGGTTACACCTTTCTGTTACACGTTGTATAGGTAAACAACATTTTATTCGTTTATGACCCGGTAAAACTAGAAAATTTTGATATTATTATTAAATATTTAATTGTATAAATTATAATTTAATAAGGTATATTGTGTGGACGATATACACTTTACAAATTCTTATTGCTGAAAGACATAACAGAAATAATTGTAGTTTATGCTACAAGGACGCAAAGGAATAAATTACGAGGACGATTTAAAACAAGAGCGTAGCGAGTGTTTTAAACGTAACCGAGTAACTTATTGCTCTTACGCCCGTGTATCATACTACGTTTTTCAATGCATAGTGTGAGGAAATAAAACAAATATAATTTTGCTAACTTTAAATTATAATTGGCTCAAAAGGACTGTATCCATAGCCGTTAAACAGTGGAAAAAAAGTATGACATTTATGGTACACAGGAAAGGCTGCAGGTTACCCAACCATTGTAAATAAATAAAAAAAAAAATAATAAAGCCCTAGGGCAAAATAATCGACTTTCTGTCCGGTTTTGATGCATAAAAAGTGGGCTTTTACGAACACATGCGTTGAAAAATATATATGTTGCATGTCCAAAATACTAAAAAGTGATAATAAATCATTAGGAGCATTTAGATGTCAGCGAATCAGGGCACTAGGGAATTCGTAAAAATAAATATGTGGGCGGAAAACATCGGGCGGACAGAAGAAACTTTTGATATTATCCAGAATTTTATATATTGACACGAGAACATAATGTAGATTCCATATATCTATTTTTATAAAACATCGGCGGTAGCTCTGGTCTGGGGTAGCACGCTGGCCTCTCAATCTTGAGATCCAGATTCGATCCCCGGTCGGGCATGTACCAATGAGTTTTTTCGGAATTTATATGCATAGTATTTGTTCTTACTTACCACTTGCTGAACGGCGAAACCTGCATGCTTTGAAAAGCTTGTATTTGTGCCCGAAGTACGGCGATAGGGCTCACCAGACTCTCCACAGAAACGCGGGTGTACCGAGTGTGGAATGTGACTTGCATTTCATGTTCACACCCGGAGCACCCCTGACACCCCTCGGGGATTCATGTCGTGACGACATTTTTATAAAATCACGGAACTGTTTTTCGGCATAATCTTGAAGAAACTTTTAGAGGTAATGAGGAAATAGTATATACGCGTATTTAGTAGTATCAAACAACTCCCACAGGCAAATATTAGCGTAGGCGGAAAGATAATTTCGTAATTTAGAAACATATCGTTTAATGTAATTATTTATCACCACAAGTGTTCCCGAGGGAGTGTTTGTATCCGGGTATTGACTTGATTTGAATTCTTCGGAAACAAACACGCTATACGGGTTTGAAAAGTTCATTCCTTTACTGTACAACAAAATTAATATTCAAATACGAAACTGAAAACTCATTGGTCCCATATTCGACCGCCACAATTCGATCAGCAATTTCCCTCGAAAGCATCGGCCTTCCCTCGGAAGTTTCAGAGGAATTCTTATTGTAGTAACGAGACCAATCAGCGAGGAGATGCGACACTGGGTATCAGACGCATTCAGTTATTCAGAGAAATCGGTGCGCGAGCGCCGCATTCCCGCGATGTCTAGCAAGGCGTCAAAGATAAATGAAAAGAGGAAAAAGGTTAAAAAATTGCTTCTTGTGACGCGTTGTGTTGTGATTGAAGTTCTTCCAGAAATACTAATGTTATATTTTTTGTGGGACGGTTGATACGATGTAGCGGTTTAGTTGATATGTTCTTGTAAAATGTTTTTAAAATTTACAAAAATGAAACAGTTATGTGACATTTTGATGAAAAGTTTAATGGCAAGTGCAGTGTATTACTCAGTACGGTTCGAAATGATAATTATCGTTCATAAATATCAAGATAAATATAGGTTTATAATTAATTGTCTTTGATAAATATAATCGATAATTTAGTCACGAAATTATGATTGTAAAATGTGTATAATTTATTTACACTACTTGCTTTTAACGTAAATGTTGATTTGTAATACCAGTTAAAAAAGGATTGCTACGCTTACCTATATCTGTTTGATAATTTTCGGATAATTGTCTGAGAATTATCAATTGTCATATTTATCTTGATAATTTCAAACCCTGATACTCAGAGAAATATGTTTAGTGCGGGAATGTTATCTTTTTATTTTTGGCTACAATACAGACTCATCATTAATTCTGCATACATATTCATGTTATAGTGACAAATGTTTTATTCACAATTTCAACAGTCCATAAATAAACTCACTTGGTTACGGAAGTATTGCCGATAAGAACCGCTACTGCAGCAAATGGCATCGACATTTCCACATCGACAAACCTTTTGCGGCTGGGTAAACCGCAATCTACTTGCATTGCTTCCTTTGTTTAAGAGTCTAGAAAAAGAGATTGAACGAATCCCTGAATTCCCAGGTATACCGGGAAGGCAGCGCACGATGGTGCGTCGACATGGGCAACTTGGCCGAAGACTCGGATGACCTAGAGGCTGGATACATCTCCAGCGACGAGTCCGGTCATGCCGCTGATCTCGCTGAACGGTTAAGGTTTAAACCTTCCAGGGATATTTGGGAGACGGGTAAGTGCATGGGCGAGAAGAATCCGAAGTACCTATTTTTATGTTGCACATGTTTGTGATTCGACCCGCGTGGTGTACTTCAGAACATTGTTTTTTGAACATGGACACCAATTATACAGTGCTATAAGTATCTGATGGCGCTTGGATGACAGTGACAGGGGGACAGCTGTGAAACAAGGAGTATGGTAGCGGCGTTAGTTCCGATTTTGGACAAAACCAATCCACGCGCCAAAAGATCCTTGTAATAGTGTATATAGATACTATTGTCCGCAGATGACATTCAGTGGTCGCTAAGGCAACTACCATTCGCGGAAGAAGTATCATCTCTAATCGAGTCAGGTTTATACGAAGACACCATCCAGTTGATAAAAAAGACAAGCATTCGGACCCCTGGTTTATGGGCTTGCTGGCTCGGACGAAGCGCGCTTCTATCCAAACTACTACGACTAGGCCTTGACCCAAATTCTGCAGATGAAGCGGGAAGGTAGGTCAGAAAAATATTGCGTTGACGAATTGCCGAACGCTTCCTTTATGTGATTTTTAATTGCAGAACGTGTCTCCATTTAAGCTGTTTGGTCGGAAGTGATGAATGCGTCAAGATGCTTTTGGACTACAAAGCTGACCCAAATAAATGGGTCGCTGCTGGCGAAAACAAGGCTACCCCGTTGCATTGCGCTGCTAGTGCTAAAAGCTTAGGATGTGTTAAGGTAACAATATGAGAAAAATACATTGCGACTCGTATCTATTTCCGAGAGGTTTTCAGAGCTGTTTCGGGTCTCAACTGAAAAGTCAAACACTTGCATACCCTTTTCACATACATTTTTCCGCCTTATCGTAATAGGTGGTAGCCGATAACTGTACTTTAGGCACAGTATATGCTCTTGTTTTGCCTTTAGTCTTTCAACGTTCAGCAAGTGATACTACGCAAATAAATTCTGATAAAGGTAAGATTGGAACCAGGGCTCCGCTTGATAAATCTGGCGTCCTTTCGATCGAAATTTGATGTATAAGGCTTGCAAAATTTCGCGATTTTTCATACAAGTACCGGTATCAGTTCGGACTGCAAGCCCTAGTTGGGCTGTCAACATCACAAATATTTTCAAATCAGACTAATGCAAAATCGATGACATGGTCGATTATTTCAGGTGCTATTAACCAACGGTGCTGATGTGAATGCAGGGCTGGAGGAGCGGTCTCCGCTGCACTACGCCGTGCTGAGTGATGCGCCAGAAGTCGTCCACGAATTGCTGGAAGCGGGCGCCTGTCCAGACACGCCACAGGTATTGTTTACAATATATCACGCTAAAATAGAATATTATAAACACTTCATCTGCTCTTTGTGTTAGGGCACTTAGTAGAAACTATGAAAGCAAAATATTATGCAAGACTTTATTGGCGAACCGATCATATGTGATATTTTTAGGGCTTAATTTAGAAAGAGAACACTCTTTATCGCGAAGGGTCACCACTTGGAAATAATAAAGAAAATCTTTGGTAACATGACATTCAAAAACATTTTGATTCTTAACGCTGGGTGAAGACATTGACGAAACCTTTACATTATTGTATCCACGTGCATTCTACAGACAGACATTAATGAGAAACAGTGTAAGAAACACGAAATTTTTATATTAACGCAAGAAGGTTAAATATTTACACTTAAATGTTGATATACTCTAATTTCCCTTTTCAGGTGTTTACGGAAACGCCCCTCCACGTGGCAGCGTCATTAGGCTCGCCTGCTTGTACCAGATTGCTTCTAGACGCAGGAGCAGATGTCAGGGCGGCGTTCGGGCCCAGTCGGTCTACAGCGCTACATTTAGCAGCTGAGGATGGGCACGCGGAGTGCGCGAGGTTACTACTGGACCATGGGGCGCATATTGATGGGCCCAATAGCAGAGGGCAGACGCCTCTTCACTTGGGTATAAAGGCCTTTTTGTTTTAGGTATTTTTTACAACTATGAATTTAAACCGGATGATGTGATCGGAAAGGAACTGCAAAGGATATCTGAATATTATTAATGTGTACATATTTATTTGTGCACATATTTTATAAATAGCTCCAGTCTACAGTTTATAACGCTTCATGAGACACCCTACAAGACATTCCAAAAGTCGGTCAAATAATGAGGCGATTCCGTGTTTTTCTGGAATCTACATGCCAAATTTTAGCATTTTTTTTGTCATGCCACGAGCAGGGTTTTGGAATTGATCTGATCTGACAGACACCGAAACTTCGTTTTATGGGTGTCCATTTTTTACACAACCCTAACTAAAAACTGGGTTCCGTTAGGAGGTATCTAAATTAATAATTTTAATTTATTAATTTTCCCAGCGGCTCTAGCGCAGTCCATAGAAGTGGTCGAACTGCTTGTTGGAAGAAGGGCAGATGTCAGAGCGCGCGACCTGGACGGAAGGACGCCCCTCCATGGCGCCATAGTAAGAGGGGCTCGGGCCTGTGACGTGGCCAGGCTACTGCTGTCAGTTGGGGCCGATCCCAACGAGCCGGACAACTTCGGGTATACCCCGCTTCACATCGCTGCTTTGAACGAGTTTTCGGCGTGTGTTTTGCTGTTGTTGGGTGAGCAATTGATGGAACGCTTTCCTGTCGTCATCAACAAAAGCATAGATGGGTAGAATATGTCGGTCTAGTATGCCTATGGGCAAAATTATATACATATTTCAATTGATTTCTGGTTTTAGTAGCGGTCTTGTCAATATCATCTATTGGTGATCTGTCGACGACGCTTCGCTTAGCATCAACTCTTGGTCACCATTCCGTTAGAGTTTTATTCCACCCACCAACTTTACCATGTAAAATGTCCTGCTATCGTCCTTGTTTTTAGCCTTCGGTGCATAAAAATGAGAAAACGAAACTCGTTTCTGTTTTCCAGATTATGGTGGCGACGTAACACTACGTACGAACGGCGGGGTCTCGGCTCTATCGTTCATAGTCCGTCGAGTCCCGGACGTGGTCCCGCGGTATCTCTGCAAGTTCGATGACGCCGTGCACGTCAGCGAGCACGAGCTGGGGGATGTGGACTGCGAACTGACGATAGACTTCAGACCACTTGTGCCTTGTCTCTCGAGAGGGGAGGCGGAGCTGCTGCTGGCCTTTATTGAGGTGAGTCTCAGCGCTAACGTTAATAAATTAGCATTTTTTAACGTTTTTTTATTTCACGGTAATACACAAAGTTTCAAATTTGGTCATATTGTTCATTTTCTAAAGTAAAACAACAAAAAAATAATTGGGTTCCGCACATATCTAGAGAGTGCCGAATTAATTGTCAGGCGCTACCCTTTTAGCGCCTTGTTGTTGCTTTGGTATCTTTATTGTTCCGTACCCGAATTGTGTGGTACTACGGAACCCTTAGCACGCGATTCCGACTCTCACTTGCCCGGGTTTTGTATACTTACCATTACCACACTTGTTGAATGATGAAGGTGAACACTATGAGGTAAACCTGCATGTCATAAAAAGCATTGTATTTGTACCCGAAGTATGTGGCAATAAGGCTCACCCGACACATGGTACTGCCAGTGTACACGGTGTTGGCTCGCTCCAATTGGGAACTAAAAATCGGCAAGTCCATACTCTGAATCACCGCTGACTACCCCTTGGGATTTTATGTCGTGACGATACACGTTATACAGTTTTTTGGTTTCAGGTCGGCCGCAAAGATGTTCTGAAGCATCCTGTAGCAGAGACTTTTCTATTCCTAAAATGGAGAAGAATCAGAAAGTTCTTCGTTTTGAGTTTTATCTATCACGCTTTCTTCATATCACTGTACAGCCTTTACATTTTGCGTAAGTACAAAAAGATTTCCTTTTTCGAATAGGTTTGTAGAAATATATTATTTCTCTCATACCTAATTGATTTTTTCCAGAAATATTTTTATGCGAAGACGTTACTTGCGATGTTCCACCGTATCTTCGACCCATTCAGTACCTGATTATAATTCTGAATCTCTGTTTTTTACTAAAAGAGATATTTCAAGCTTGTCTCGACTGGTCCGCCTACATCAGGCAATGGGAGAACTGGTTGCAATGGCTGATCATTATTGGAGTCTTCCTTTGTACTGTACGTAAACGGTTTATTAATTTATTCTTTTGATTAAAGGAATGGCATTTTCCTTATTGTCATTTCTTGGCTTGAATGTGGAAGTCGAAATCTCTTTCCAACAACAACGTATTCAGAATATGATTTATGGGTCGGCACTAGGGTTTGCAATTCGAATATTCGAATATTCATTTTATTCGAATATCCGCTCCAATTTCAAATTCGAATAATTCATTTAAATTATTCGAATAGTTGAATAATAATAAAGTTTTTGTTTTTGGTC
The DNA here is from genome assembly GCA_934047225.1 of Ypsolopha sequella. Lineage (NCBI taxonomy): Eukaryota > Metazoa > Arthropoda > Insecta > Lepidoptera > Ypsolophidae > Ypsolopha > Ypsolopha sequella. Next base: position 13,700,312 of record OW203991.1, read on the forward strand.
TTATTCTTACTCTGCCCCTGAGTCCCACCCCACCTTGTGTTCATTTACTCGTTCAGCCTCGTTCGTTCGTTCACTCAGTCAGTCACGCGGCCAGCGACAGCGCGCACGCATCTGTGTTGTGTTAACTTGTGTTAACACAAACAAGAAAAATAATTAAAATACTTGATTTTATTTGAATAAAATTATGCAGCAATCAAACCAAACCACAGTCTAGCTGCTTTTGTTTGTTTTGAATTGATATTGTATTGTTTTCAATCAATGTTTAAAAATATTCGAATATCCGAATATTCGAATATTTGGCTCTAGAAGTATTCATTTTATTCGAATAGTAAAATTAAACGAATAGTGCAAACCCTAGTCGGCACTCGGGCTCTCAAAAAACAGGGTTCGGCGTTTTCACTTTTGATGGTAGTAAATGTTACAATTTCTAAGCAAAACAAATAATACTTGCAACTCGATAAGTTTACGTACAAGAGTTGATAGGAAAATGAGCAATCCCACAATTTGACAGCTCGCAGGCGACTAAGGGCCGCGACCATGAATATAGAAGCGTTTTTCTTGAAATTACATTTTTTTTTCTGAAGTAACTAGTATATATTTTACAGTAATTTTCTTATCAACCCTTGTACTCCATCTTATCGAGTAGCAAGTGTTATTTATTTTGTTTAGAAACTGTAACATATACATATACCATCACAAGACGTGAGAACGCTGAACCCTGTTTTTGCCCGCGAGACCGAGCGCTGACCCTTAAGGAGGTAATGACCTCCCGAATAAGTCCCTATCCACCTAGAATACTTTTCTGTTCTTCCACATTGTAAAGTTCTTTGCCGATCTTCCGGCATATGTAAATCGCAAAGTATTAACTCCATAGAAATATCCAATTTCAGTAATTTTGTAGTAATATGGCTTCCAGATACCAAATGGAATAAACATAGGAGGGATGAAAGACAACACGTCGAATTGGCAACACGATGTCGCAGCTGTCACGATATTCTTCTGCTGGTTGGAGCTGATGATGATCATTGGGCGATTCCCTACTTTCGGGCTTTATGTCCAGATGTTTACGACAGGTTTGTACATATCTTTCACTTCGTAATTCATTAATGACTCCACATGTGAACATATCTTTTGAAATGACATTGACTGGATCTATTTCTCTTATTTTTCAGTGACGCTAAATTTCTCAAGGTTTCTGATAGCATACAGTTGTCTCCTCATTGCATTTGGTCTGGCATTCAGCGTCCTATTCAGCAACTATCCAGCGTTTCACCTCCCCGCTGGCATTGTCAAGACTGTCATGATGATGTCAGGAGAGCTGGAGTACGAGGATATCTTCTACAACAACTGCACCAACTCGCAGATACAGTACCCACTGACTGCGCATGGAATGTTTCTTATTTTCGTGCTGCTGGTTACCGTTATTTTGACGAATCTTCTTGTCGGTTTGGCTGTTAGTGATATACAGGTAAGTGTTGACAAAACTCTTGGCTTTGCTTGAATTTTAAGCCCACAGCCTTTCTCCAAGTTTTCCTTTACTCACACCGATTATAGTTTAAAACTTTCCTTATAGTTACAAAATCTGTCCAGTGCTCCTCAAGCTTACTTCCAAAATAGAGAGATATATTTGCGTATTAGAGATACTCTATTTTTAGGCTTTACAAGTAAGCGCAGGCCTGGATCGGCTGGTGAGACAGACTCAACTGGTGGCTCACTTGGAGAGTATGCTCTTCAGTTCTCTGCTATCATGCGCGCCACATCAGCTGATTTCGGTGCTGCGGTGGGGCGCGCTCATGACAGCTTCGCATCTGCGCATGCTCAACATTCGGCCCAACGATCCACGTGAAAATCGGGTAGGTACAAGATAGCGTTTGCTTGACTTTATTCATTAACTATAAAATCATTAGTGAAAAGAGGGTGTACGAGTTTTAATCGTTTTAGTAACATACTAGACACGGAAACAATTCTGACACCCTGAGGATTGTTATCGTGATTATATGTATATTCTTAATTTCATGTTTCCAGATACCTAAAGATTTGATAGCCTCAATATTCAAGATGGTGGCAAGTCGAAAGGACATACACAGAAGCATTGGCAAGAATAATAACTACGAATGTCAAATACGTAAATGTAATGATGATGAGCACGAACAGCCACTGCTTGTGAAGAGAAAGAGCAACCTGTATGACAGATATTCTTCAGAGAGCCAACACGTTGAACGCAGGAAGAGAACTATTTCCAGTTCTGAGAATAAAAACAGGCCTATTTCTATGACAATAAACGCTATCCAGGAGATCTGTATGGTCGATATCAAGAACCAACTGATGGATATTACCAAGAAGATCAATAAGCTTGTTGAAGTTACTGATACCAGATTGAATGTCATTGAGAATAAGTTAGAAATCAAAGAATACGTAGAGCCACCTTGATGTACAAATAAGTTATGTTTGTAAGAATATTTTAAGAACCTATTTATTAGTTCTAAGGATATTTAATGAATATGTTTGCCATACATCTGTAGATTTGTTGTTATGAGTAAGAACCTACAGTGTTGATCTTTTAAAAGTTACTTTTTCATTTTGTACAATCAAAGCCCAAAACAAATTCATGAAAAATATAATAGGTCTTTATAAATGAAATTGCCGAATTTTTTTTACAGCTTCATGAGTTCTTAATTCCTGTAATTCAATAGCTATTTCAGTTATTTGTTTGAAACTTAATTTCAAGGTTTTACATCTACGTAAGTATTAAATTTTGTTTTTATTTTCAGTTTGATTATAAAAATTTTATCTTCAAAAACAGTTTGTTCTAAATGCCATCCATTTCCATGATAAGATTCGTAATAATTTTTTACAGCTGACACTTATCAAATATTAAATTAATGCTGATGTTAGCTTTATGTTGTCTAATTCATACACAAAATAAATAACATAACTTGGATTTGTCGTTCCCAAAAAAAAAATACAAAAATGTTAGTACTGAAAATTGAGTTTCCTTCATATTCTCAATAGAAAACGGCAATTTCATATGTAAAGACCTAATATTAAAAGCATTTTTAACCTTTTTCTAAACTTCTAATTAAACAGAAATAAACTAACAGTTAATTATTCTATTGAAATAAATACATACTCACGCCTGTCTCCCAGCGGGGTAGGCAGAGACGATCCAGACACACCTCTTTCGCCTCTTCCAAATCCATCAATCTAGTCATACAAGCTCTTCTATTCCGGGTACTTTTGACATTGCCCTTCTTCAATATGTCGGCAATTTGGTCTGCATACGTCCTTCTAGGGCGGCCTGGTCGAGCAGGGGCTCTACCGCGTAATTCTCATTTGTATCAACTTCAAGCAAATGCATGCGAAATTCAACGCGTGCAAAAGAAATGGCATGTTAGGCGGGCGTCGTCGCACGCACGTCAAATTTCAATCTCAAGTTGATGGTGATGAAAATGAGAATTACGCGGTAGACCCACTGTACCTTCCACTTGCGCACCATAAATTTCTTTTGTCACTCTACTTTCATTCATCCTCTCTACATGCCTATCTATTGAAATGTGCTCCTAAAGTCTACTATGCATCTTCAACAATATAAAAAAAAAGTGTTTGTAAGTTTGGATGTAGAAGGTCATCTCTGATCTGGGGCATTCTTGTCTAACTTTAACATATATTCAAAAGTATGCGTGTCTGGCTAGAAAGAATGTATCACGTCATTTCTAGCCAATCACGTTACCTTTGAAAGCCATAGTGATAGATGTTGAAGTTAGACAATAAGGGCCCTGATCCGATTCTGAAAATTTTTTCACTACCAGATACATTATCTCTGAGTGCTATAGTTTGTTCCTTGGGGAACGGCAGTTCTAGGGACATAGCCATTAATTACATTAACGCAGATAATTCCTAGTACTACTGATACTGAAATCATTTAAAAATTTTTTCACTGTTGTAATGGTCGACTCATAGGTTATAGTTTTTCCCCTGGGTACAGGCAATTCACTAGGGTCATAGTCAATAATAACTATGCAACTAATTTTGAAAATTCTTTCACTATTGTAAAGGTCAGACTCTTTACTTGGACATAGGCTATAGTTTTTTCCCTGGGGACAGGCAATCCCTAGGGTCATAGTCAATAATAACTATGCAACTAATTTTGTAGATTCTTTCACTGTTGTAATGGTCAGACTCTTTACTTGGACATAGGCTATAGTTTTTTTTCCTGGGGACAGGCAATTCTCTAGGGTCATAGTCAATAATAACTATGCAACTAATTTTGAAAATTCTTTCACTATTGTAAAGGTCAGACTCTTTACTTGGACATAGGCTATAGTTTTTTCTCTGGGGACAGGCAATCCCTAGGGTCATAGTCAATAATAACTATGCAACTAATTTTGTAAATTCTTTCACTGTTGTAATGGTCAGACTTTGTACTTGGACATAGGCTATAGTTTTTTTCCTGGGGACAGGCAATTCTCTAGGGTCATAGTCATTAGTAACTACGCAACTAATTTTTAGACTCTTCACTTTGAAAAAGGCTATATAGTTTGTTTTCTGGGGACAGGAGTTCTTTAGGGACATAGACATTGGGTCAGACATATAAAATAATGTTCATGAAAAACAAAAGTCGCATACCTACTATAAAATTATTGGTCTGAAAAATATTAAAAGATTTGATAGAACACGGGTGAAGCCACAGGCAAAAGCTAGTCATTAATCATTACAGGCACACCTAAGTTTATGTATATCTCAGACATTTTTGGAACTGGCATTGTTCCAAATCAGATAGAAACTAATAATTTTATTTTAGTGTCACTTAAATTCTGTTATTCATAAAATGTTGCTTGAAATTTCTATTTGTGAAAAGAAAACAAAACTTTTGAAGCACAACTTACCAACAATTGGCATGAATACACATCTCCATTGCTCATTTTGACTAAACTTTCTGCATCCCCACTCTTGTTTAGGTTATAGTCAGCAATCCTGGCTCCATAGACAATGTTCACATTGCTGACATCAGAGGAGTTCAGTTCTGTGTTTACAGCATGAAGAAGGACATCATTCTCAACAATGTATGCCACATCATCGTCCATGATCTCAGAACTGCTAAAGGTGATAAGGGCATCTGAGCAGGCATCCCAGACCTAGAATTTATATTTCTATGATTATTTGAATTCTAGTTGTGTAACCACAATACTATTGTTGGGGCTACATTAGAGGAGGAAAATTTCTGGTGTGTTGTCTCTATAAAAATGGTCAGAGTGCTGATATGAGGGCACAATCATCTGCATACTCTGGGACATGTCATACCGTCTAACCTAATCTACTTGCTTTCTTCTGTGCTGATGGAATTTTGATATTTTCTAAGTAATTTTTTTCATAGTGTCCCCTTATCTACACTTGGTAACCATGGGGCAAGGCGACCACTACCCTTCATCAAATAAAAACAAAAAGAATAATATAAATATAAAAACGATAGAAACCACCTTAGTTTGCAAACAAAAGCAACAATATAAAGTTAAGAACACAAGGCCTTAAAAACATTCACATTCAATGTAAGATCCCTAGCAACAAAAGAAAGAACTTTAGAACTAAACAATGCTATAGATAAAATGAAATGGGATATCATAGGATTCGCTGAAGTTAAAAAGTTAGGATATACCATTGAAGAACATAAAGACTACATATTTTGTTACATAGGAGAGACATAGGGACTTCATTAAGGTGGAAAAGAATGGAGGAGGCTTTTACCCGTAGGGGGGCCACATAACAAAGAAATGGAACGGAATAATTATAATTAGATGTATATTTATTTTTTAATAACCGTTAAGTGGAAAATAAAGCTGTAATAATAATAATAATAATCTACACCCCAACCATAAAAACTTATGTGTATAGAGACTATTGAAATATATTACTTTGTAATATAAAATTTGGGTTACTAGAGGATATCAGCATATTTAAAATCTGCCCAGTAGTTTTCCTAAATAAGCATAGGTAAAAAAACATTCAAATGTCACAATTTCTCACATTGCATTATTTTATCTTATAGAAAGCAGATAATCTTCGAAATAAATATTATTGACGACTCAAAATCAAATAAACTAAATAAAAATAAGTAAGCGTGTAGACATAAGGGGGGGCATCAAGGGAAAATAGATGCGAAACTGGCAGGCAGAGATTTTTTGTTTCTTAGTAAAAAAAAAAAGGTACATTTTTAGACATTCTGACCTGAGAAACTTACTTGCATGTGCCTTACAGGTTGCAGTCTTATATTTTCCACATGTTGCCAAATTTTCAGTGAATTCATCAGAGCCTTCGTGTTTTGGTTCAACGCACTGACTCTGTTGCTGTATTCATTCTTCAGCTGAAACTGTTTGTTAGGGCTGCCTTCCAGTAACAATATTTTCAGGTTAGAAAACAAAGAATTTTTGCCTGAAAATTTACCAAAGAAAAATTAACCATGTCTGCAAGTTTTTCGAATAATTTTTGTTTTAACAGGTACATACCTAAAGAGCAAGCTAAAGTGCAGCCTACCATACCACCTCCAGCGATAATAACGTCGTATTTTCCTTTAAAATTATCATTATTTGTGCCAATGCTCCGGCGGTGCACTGAAATCGATCTAAGAAACGTAGAATGAAGTGCTTTCTTTAGACATAAGGTGTTTTGTAACATCTTTACTTGATTTTGTATTATTTCTTTGGTTTTTATGTAATTATTACACAATTTTTGTTGTTACATATTAAATTATGTACAATATTTATTTTTTGTTTGACGTTTTGACGTTTTTTTCTCCCGAATAATGAAAAGGCAAAGAGAACTTGGCCCATACAGCCTTAGTTGGTCTGTCGTAACCACAGAACAATAAAATTTCTGTGGTCATAAGTCGCAACAGCCACGGCTCAGAGCGCGCTATTTTAAACAATACTTCCCAAACTTATTTTTACTGTGAGGCCCTTGGGAGTTTGCCATTTTTTGCGTCACTCCACCCCCCTTTTGCCCCACTTCTTTGACCAAAATGTACCTACTTACCGTGTGTAATTATAGCTTATAACAAGTTATTAAAAACCCCAAAAAATAGAAACTCAAAGTAAAAAATAAAACATAAGACTAAAAATGAAAAGAGATATTTATTTTACTTCCTTGCTACCTACTAATGAGAAGCATGTTTTTGCTTTTCTGAGCATTAGCTTCTCAAAATTCTCAAAAGTTTGAAAATTGCCACTCATATCTTTCTCTACATTTATTTGCGACCTGTACTTGTTCTTTATTGCTGCAACTGCAGAAAAGCCTGTTTTCCTTAAGTACGATGTAGCAAATGGTAATAGAACCGTCAATGCTGCAGTACTGATGGCATGATATTCGCTTAGAGCAACGCGGACCTAGTAGGCAGGTCCGCGTTTTTCTAAGGATATTCGTGAGTAACTGAGATCCAAAATACAAGCAATTGTCTTTGTTTATATTAATTGTTCTTCTTCTTCTGTCAAAACACCCGAAATGACGCGAGGTCCTTGGGATAATACAATACAATAATTAAACGTTATAGAGTTCAAGTTCTGCTTGATGCAAAATGAGGTGCTCAATCTAGAATCACCCACACCGTTAATGATAAAGCTCAGATTTATCTGAGTGATAAAGACTTGAAATATGACATATGAATATGATATGTAAAAGTTTTAGCGTCCCTGTAACTCCATATGCGAAAAAACCCTCATTGCGAGTTGGACGGATTCGTGGAAAAGTAGCAAAAAGTCGGTTTTTTATTAATATAAAATGTACTAAGCTATTTTGTCAAAAAGATTTTTAAGGAGACTTTACAAATACTTTATATCCACATTTTGAATGCAATTTCACAATGAAATTAGTTTGGATTTCAGAATAACAGGAAAAAATAAAACAATTTAGAGGTCTTTTTGGAATTAAATTCTATCAAGAAAATTTCATCCAATCCTGTTTTCCTTCAGTGAGAATCTTAGTCAAATACTCATACATTTACCCAAAAATGAAATACGTAGATGACGTTATATAGTGGAGTAAATGGATTCGAAAAAACCTCATTTTTATTTTGGTATCACCTTGGTTATAAAAACCGGCCAAGTGCGAGTCAGACTCGCGTACCTAGGGTTCCGTATTGTGGATGATAAATTTAATCTTGTAATTTTTTTTGTGAATTTCCCGACTAAAATTATCCTTACATACAATGACAAGAATGTCGTTGCTTACATACTTAGAGCATGCTTACATACAACATTTTTTTTTCGTTATTTTCCTGACTTACCTCCCAACTAGCGAAATATAGGACCCTTAGCGCGAGTGTCATTTGTTTGAGCTTCAAATAAACCTAATTATAATTAGGTTGCATTTAGTAAATTGTTACCATGGCAGTAAGAATAACATTGTATTTAAGTACTGGTATAGTCCTTCTCCACCACGTAGAATTTCGTTGTTCGTAAACTTTCCGCAGCATATTGCTTGTAATAAATTTATGGGTGTTAAAGTGTTAGATTTGTTTACCACGAAAATTACCTATCGTAATATTAACTTTTAATTAAGACCACATATGAGCGTCATTCACTTAAGAATACATTTTAAAAACCTTACCTGAAACATACTGCTACAATGGTAACGGAAACCAGGGAAACCATGGTGTCAACAATGGTGTACACTGCATTTGGAGTTTTAAAAAGCAAACTTTCCTTCGTTTTTTTCTTTTTAACTTTCCAAATATGTCTCATAACTTTAGTGTTTTCGCCAATTCCTGCTTAAAAGTGCCAGTAGATCCAATAAGCAAAATGCCGAAATCTTCATTTGAGCTGAGACAGAAGAATGTACATGAACAGTGCTCCGTTGATTCCGCTTCTACAGTGATATCCGTTTCACCATCGCCAGTTGACGTGGATGCTAGCAAATTAAAAGAATTTTATCGCAGTATCCCTGACTATAACGACATAAATCACTTACCGCCTGAAGAGTTCTATTCCACGCTTAAAATACTGAGAGAAAAGAAAAAGTTAATGCTTGGTCACGCCATTGACCACATAGATGATATTAATGGTCACGATGATATTTTGCCTGAAAGATTTCTTTCCAATACTGAGGAAATTAAGGCTTTACCATATGTTTCCAGTAAAAAAATTAAATCTAAATTAAACGGCACATTGAGGAGAAGGTATTCAGCTGAAAAACAAGATATTATTAAAAATACTAAAATCTGTGATATTATTAGTAAAGAAAATAATACAATTCCTTCAGACACTAATATTACAGGGTTTAGTATCAAAAAGCAGCAGCGAAAAACGAATTTTAATAATTTAAATGATGGTCTTGAAGAGCACTACAAATTGATTTCTCTGAAAGACACGGAGAATTTAGAAAAACAAATAATATCTAAGAGTGAAACGAAACCTAAAAGAAATCATTCAGCTTGTTCGATATCGTGGAATGATCATCATAAAATGGAAAGTAGAGACGAGATAGATCAGAAATTCGATCAATATTTTGAGGGTAAAGATTACAATTCGTTTACAAAAGCTGTTGATGATGACTTTAAAACCCGGAGTATGCCGTCCAGTCCATTAAGGCACAAACGCAATGCATCTCCGATAAGGAGAAGAAAAAGCATAACAATTCCCAAACCATTCAAAATGACAGAAAGGTAAGCTTATAATAAGGTTCCGTTTCGAAACGTGTGATCGTCATCCGAAATTTCACTCGTTTTTAAGAAAGGGACAATAGCTATATACCAAAACGGGAAAGAAAAATTCAAGGGCGGGAAACCGAAAATACTTTTTTCAACGCATGTGCTCGTAAAGGCCCACTTTTTATGCATCAAAACCGAACAGAAAGTCGATTATTTTGCCCTAGGGCTTTATTATTATTATTTTTTTTTATTTATTTACAATGGTTGGCTAACTTGCAGCCTTTCCTGTGTACCATAAATGTCATACTTTTTTTCCACTGTTTAACGGCTCTGGATACAGTCCTTTTGAGCCAATTATAATTTAAAGTTCACAAGATTATATTTGTTTTCATTTCCTCACACTATGCATTGAAAAACGAAGTATGATACACGGGCGTAAAAGCAATAAATTACTCGGTTACGTTTAAAACACTCGCTACGCTCGTGTTTTAAATCGTCCTCGTAATTTGTTCCTTTTCGCCCTAATAGCATAAACTACTATTGTAGTCGCTAGGAAAGGAAAATAAGTGCTTTATACTAAAAATATACATAAATGCCCTACATAAATGATAAGTGAATTTTTCATGATTTTAATTTTGTGCAAAAGCCGAGCTTCCACCTGTCAGACGAATTTTAACGGTACCCAGGCAGCGTTAGAAATCGCACAATCAGAAATCGGACGCGTTTCAAAACAATAGCTCGTTTACCCTCGGGTTCACTCGTGCTGATTTCTGAACGCTGTGACGTGTGACGTTTTTATAGGGTCAAATTCGCATCACTCTCGTTTTGTACAGTGGAGACCGCATCAAGTAAGACACATTGGACTTTGTACCTATCTTATATTCTTCTCTGTAGAGGCTAATGTCATACTGCAAGTGTATAGCTTGATGTGGTCTCCATTGTACACAGAACCTAAAGGTAGGTCTGTAGGCGTAGGTTGTAATAAAATAACAAACACAAACATTCATATATCTTCAAGGGGTTTCAGAAGTGTTTCCGAGTGAGGATGGTTAATGAAACAGTCAACACTCGTACCCTCACTTTCACCGAAGATTTTTACGTCCTAACGTGATAGAGGCTTCGACCAAAATAAAATAAATGGACGGGCCATAGCATACAGATTTTTTAAGTCTGTAAAGTGAGCGCCGGCTCTCACTTCATCTCTGTCTCTGTCTGTTAGAAGAGTGACACGTACGCTTATTATTACATGCCATCTAAATAACTGACGAAAAAATACCTTCTTGTGCATTTACAAAGTGCAAAAGCAAAATAAACATAAAAATAAAAATTAGGTATTGAAGAATATATCCAATTGCTTAGACTCGTTATGAGTGAGGAAACTGTAAAGACAAGGCCCGTCCATTAATTTTATTTTGGTCGAAGGATAGAGGGTGAGTCTTATCGCCCTAAGTACTTCAGGCACAAAATACACGCTTTTCAGAGCATGCTTTCTCCAAAGTGTTTTTAAGGGAGCGGCTAGTATACAAAAAAATTATGCGAAAAACTCGTTGTTACGTAGAGATCATAGTGGACTTTGTACCTATTTTATATCCTTCTCTATAGGGGCTAATGTAGTACTGCAAGTGTATCTTGATATGATCTCCACTGTACTTGCTGGTCCGGCATTCGAACCTGGGTCTCAAGATTGAGAAGCCAGGCCAGCGGCGTCCTACTGACTACTACTGCTGTTCAATGTTCCAGAGATGAAGAAGAGCGCGCGGTCCATGAGCTGCGCGTGATCCGCAAGTCCCTCTCAGACGACATGCTGCATCAGAAGCGGGATCGCAAGCAGTTCCGCGCGCGTGTCGTACCCATCGAGTCCAGAATCCCGCTCTACGACAAGATACTAGAAGACCAAGCCATGAGGTTCTGACGCACTCGCACCACCCTGCTGTATGCTTCTTTTTAGATTACACTATTTTTGTTAATTTAATTTTAGTTCGAAACAGTACAGAAGGTAGCCCGAGAGCCGGTGGCAAAAAACTGCAAGAGCTTAAACGCTCATGTTCTAACATGTTGTAGTATAAAGGGTGTCCAAGAGTCAGCACTCACTTGCAAGTGTCAGATAGTGGAACACGTGGATGTCCTGACTCGCCAGGAACCGTTAGTATGCGGTCTGGTCTGACCACTTTTTCACTTCTTTTGTACAATAAACAAAATCAGGGCCAATTTTCAACAATAACAAAACACTAGTAGAGCATGCTATAATTTCACAAACTTCAAAGTGCACCGCATGACCGCAACCGCCAGGTGTAAGGTGTTCCATTACCTGACCTTGCAAGTGGGTGCTGACTCATGTACACCTTTTAAACTAGATCATATTAGGAGATGACCCTTTTTAAGCTCTTGTACTTGTAGTTTTTTTAAACCATCAGCTCTTGGGCTAAGGCAGGTGTGAAGTTAATCACAGATTATGTATTCTCGGAGCTTCAACGAAGAAGGAGGGTTGCGCGGGGCGATACTGTGGAGGTGAGAACTTACTTACTTCTGTACAGTAGGCCTACCATGAGTTTAGGTCTTGATACACGCTAGCGACTGCAAAAAATATTTTGTATTAGAGACTCTGGTTCCTATCGTAAGCCACTAGGGGCGCTGTACACTTTCTCATATAAATATTTAACGCAGTGCTAGCGAGTAGTTATCGAGTCCTGAACTCATGGTACGCCTATTAGCCCGAACTTTATGCGTATACGAATCTTCGCCGCTCTTCGGCAAAAGTGTATTTTCTTACGTTTTCTGTACAATCCATGACAGATAGTGCACGTCCGGTCAGTCGACTACAGATTTCTATGCGCATTATATCTGTAGCAGATATGTACTTTGAATTGTATCGTCTTATGTAGGTAACGCACTTATTATTATCACTTCTTTTTTGTATAGTTATAATTTATTTGCAACAAGTTTTGTCCGTGACTTTGCACAAGCTAATGGCAGAATATGCGACCCATCATGCAGCGCAATTTCTTTATTTATTAACCCCATGAATCTTATGATCTATAATCTATGAATTCTAAACATTGCACGTCATCGGACAAAATGAGATAGACGGAAAATTTTCAAAATTACTTAGAATAATATATTTTATACTTGCAATTGTCAGCACTTCGTGAAACTTGGATAGCATCTTGCATCTCGTGTACACAGTTTCACTATATTTTTTCATTTCCTCACACTAGACCCAACCTGTTTCGAACATTAATTATTTATCACGGGATTTTTAGGTCTTAAAAACGAAAACTACGTGCTATAAACAAATAATGTTGTTTACGGAGTGACAGCAATTAAGCACTTAGATACTTAGAAATAGATTTTTCTTTCACATACGAGTACCTTTTTAAATTTTATTCATGTCCACTATGTAACTTATTAGAATGTTACGGAACCCTCAGGGCGCCAGATCTACTCGCACTTGACCGGCTTATTCTTCTTTTGAAAACATTGTCTTTGGACGAACATTGAAATAACCTTGGTTCTGGGACACTTTTTCATACATAGATTTAATTTATGTTATAGGAGAGCCATCACAAAGATTAACAGCGAGGCTGAGCTCAGAGCCCAGATGAAGCCTTTTAACTTTACAAAGCGGGAAGAGAAAGGCCTCCCAGGGAGTCCGTGTCAGCGATCAATCCATACTGCTCCCAAACCTAGGAAAAAGAAGCGATTTCGTGCCAGACCGGTGCCAAAGAATCTCTTCTCCAACTACATCTATGACAAGATGAAGGAGGATGACTTTTTTAGGTAAGGATTAACAAATACCCAGAAGTAGAGACAAGTCGAAAGGGACGGGCATGGAAGAGCTTGATGGCTTGATGATGAGGTAGGCATGTATTTATATATGTAACCTATTAGTATGTAGTATATAGGATGGGATTTGGTCGGCCGCCTGGATTCGTGCTGGGGGCTCGGTTGGTGATCACTGAACCTTGTTCCTGGTCCCTGGCCGGGTCTCCGGTATGGGTTCGGGCGGCTGATTGGATTTTACCTTGTATAATATATATTTTACCTATCATTTTAATCGTAAATATATTGCTACATAAATTAAATAAACCTTTAATTTAGTTCATGTACATTTATTATTCTATTACATATATTTTCTTTATTAGATTAAATTTGACGTGTAAAAAGTGTATATATCTATACCTGCTTTGCAAAATAAACTATTTGAATTTGAATTTGAATTTGATGACTCAATTTAAGAAGCGAAAGAGGTGTATCGGGATCCTAGCCAATGGAATCATGCACATGACGAGGGGAAGAGCATTTTTTAAATTGATTATAGGTTATAGTCTCAAACAAAAATCAGAGGATCAAATTAGTGAAAGGTGTTCTAGGAGGAAGAGAGGTAAAGTCTAACTATCAAATACTGCCCACGAGACGATCCGATGCTTCCCCTTGGATCTTCTAACCTACGTATTGAACATTTTCCAGAACATTCAACCGCCGGATCAGAGCAGAAGAAATGCTCCGAAATGCCAGTCTCCCTGGCAGCATGGCTACGCGAGACCGCAGTCGTCTATCTACTCCAGCCGCTCACAGTGACCTGCCCATAGACCCCTCTCCACCCGTGCCTTCTATCGCGTCTTCAGATCGACAGAGAATGAGAAGTCCTACCAAAGAACCTAAGAAACGGGAGAAAAGGAGAGACTTTATCACGACCAGTCCTCAGCCGTTTCATTTAAATACTGCAGACAGGGCTGCCAAAAAGGTATGCTTATGATTACGGGTATTGCTTTCGTTCGAAGCTTTTGTACTTTTTTTTCATGCCCGACTGACTCCTTTTCATGTGACTCCTCGTCACATTCGCTTGTCACACCAGTGTGACGACAAATGATTTTTTTCCTCATCGTCATACCACTGATTTTACAACACCTTTTGTAAATAATACCTAGGTATTGTATGACTTTTCGGACTGTTTGTTCCCATCTGACTGACGAAATTGTGACATTGTTAACATACTCGTACAATGGTTTTTTATTTTACAGATGGAAGAGTTGACAAAAAAGATATACCAGGAGAGCAAAAGCACTCCCAGCGTTGGTGAAAGTGGCCCTACAGGCAACCGAACATACTCAGCTCTGGAACTAAGGGCACATGCAGTGGGGAGGTCGAATCTAGCTGCGCTTCTAAGAGCGGAAGCAGTCAGACGTAGGTTCGAGATGGACGCCACCAGGAGACTAGCAGAGCAGAAGAGGAAAATGGAACTTAGGACTCGGGATCGCATTTTGAGATCGAACCCGGCTTGGTATCTTGTAAAGAATAAGTAAGTTTTTAGTAGGTATTTCTTCATAACATGTCTGTACTTCGCCTTCGTTCTCTTATATTTATTTATTTCCAACTGCATACTCCGATTACAAACATCTACTTATTGACTATACATTAGTCCTGCAGAGTTATACCAATTATAGGAGCACACAGCCCTCGTGTAATGTTACAATGTTAAAAAACAAAAAAATACTCAAATAAAAAAATATTAACACGCAAAATTTTATAAATTACTACTAAATCATGAAATAATGAATACAACTTAAACCAATTGAAATAAAAGAAAACATAAATTAAATTCAATTGATCACCGAAATGGTTTCGATTTTTGAATAATAATATATAGGTAATTAATAAGGGTCTTAGGTGTGACAAGTATAAACAAATTACCTACATGGATAATAAATGCATCAGAGTAAACAGTTTATTATAATAAACTGTACATTATAATAAGCCGGCTAAGTAACACAGATCGATAGCTAGCCGCCGCGGCGCCGCTTACAAATTTTTGCGGTTCAGGTTTAAATCCATCATAGGTGGTATCGATAGGATCACTCTCTATACGCTTTATGAGAATCAACAAATTAAATAAATGCAGGAAAAGTTGTGTCATTGCTAATCCCATCCCATCCCTTGCAGTCACGAAGAAGACATTGCAATACGCCTGCAAACCCGACGTGACGAAGAGAGAATGAGAAGAGAGGAGTTCCTTCACGAAATGGAGTTAATGTACGGCAGAGTACAGCAACAACCGATGCTCTTCGAACGATACTACGCGCCTCGTCCTTATGCTTGCCAAGTAGATTCCATACAAGTGTCACCAAGTAAACATAGCTCCAAGAGGCATTCCTCAAGGAAAAGTAAATCGTACCACTACAATACTCCCGATAGGTCTCGAAAAGTTTCTATAAATGAGGCAGGAGAAATGTTGGATTATTTGAATAAGATCGAAAATAATGAGAAATTGTATTCTGATTCCGAAGCTCTGGATAGTTTGGAAGATAAATAATAGTTTCGTTTTACCAGTACAAAGAATCAAGATAACAAGAATTAAGTTAGTATCTACAAACTTATCATAAAGTATAATAGAAGTGTGTTATAGAAAACCATATTACGATAATTATTTCAAATAATACCTAATGTAAAGAGAAATTTTTGGGCTCTGCAATTAAAACGGTGATAGGGCTTTTTTCTATCAAATGAGTAGATTTATTAAATAGTACTAATTAACTAGTTAGTAAATACTTATCTTGTTTCAAATATTAACAGAACATTACAACTAAATCTAATAATCACAAAACATAATAAAACATACATAACAACTAACGACGTTTAATTTCCATCTTTAACTGTCACAGATTTTGTCATGGCTGTAATTCCGATAGAATCCAGTCCATGTACGCTGCTACCCTAGTGTATATGCTGGGTATACCTTCGCTGCCGCATCTGCCTGACCCGTAGCTTGTGACACCAAAAAGGTACCAGTTGGATTGTTTTTCTTCCGTGACGCTTTTGTAAAGGCCACCGCCGGAGTCTCCGACACAGGAGTCGATGCCTCTCCTGCCACCAGCACATATCACGTAAGGGAACTGGTCCAACGGCACCGCTGGCACGGCCACTTTACAAATGTCTACATTGACAGCTGGTAGGTCGACCTTTTGGAGGACTGTTGATGTTTTACCTGAAAATTAAAATGTGATATTCTTAGGTATATTATATTAATTAATTAAAGAATTACAAATAAATACAATGTCACGACATGAACCCACGTGGGAGTAACAGAGAAGTCTGTGAAATTGAAGTCGCAGTCTGCTCTAGTACATCCATGTTCACCGACGGTTATTACTTACGTCCCAGTATTTTGGGTGGTAAACGCTATTGCCGTACTTCGGGCACAAATATAGACTCAACTTCAACTTCCGAAACAAGCAGACCGAACACAATGTGGTCGAGACGTTCGTTCGAACACAGAAACACAGAGGCAGTTTTTCGGAAGTTCTTAGTAATAACTGTGTCTATTAGTAATTCTGTTTAAGGGCGCACCGAGCTTTTACTTTTGTCTCTGTCCTTTTCTTTACGTGTAAAGAGTAAAGATAATAACCAAACTTTTGCACTTTTTCAACGTTTTTCGTTGTTATTTTCATTATATTGTTCTTAAATAAAAACCATCGTGTATAAACGCTCCAGCCATATATGAACTTTATTTTAGTAAATAAATCATAATATAAAATTACTTATTTATATAAAAAAGTAGGGAAATAGAGGAAAAATTACGCGAGAAGAGGTAACTTTGCGAATTTTTTCTTTCGAGCTAACTTTATCAATTCGTGTTTCCATCGTGTATACAGTCTAGAATATATACCCAATAGTACTAATATATTTCCCTAGATTTTAATTTAATTGTTTACTACTTCAAACAAGGGTTATAATAATGTGTTTGACTGTGTAAGAAGCTCGGTGCGCTCTTAAAGTAACCACTTGAATGGTGCATCAACTGCGACTAACAATGGAACTTGGTATTATTTATATTTATAATGTCTGTTGGTTGATATGTACGGTATATGATATACCTAAAAGGAATGAAATTGTGAATTTGTTTGGAGGTAAACAATTCAGATAGAGTGAGCGGAGTGGATATTGTTGACAAGGCAGAATGTGAAAGTCAGGTGGAGTTAAGAGGATGGCATACCCTAGCAACTTTTTTATTACCCGTCCAGCACAATAAGTCTAATTGCAAAGACTTTATTCGCTTTTCATAGAGGCGATTATATGTTGGCTCTTTGGCCTCTTTTTCTTAGACGCGTAATACTAGTGATCACGCAGCGAAACAACAAATTGGTGTGTTTTTAGCTAATACTGAAATATTTTGTAGGGAAAAATATTGAATTTAGGTGATATACCTTCATATTTCTATTACCTATTTTATGAAAAAAAAATCAAGTTGATTTCTTAACCGCGTTCTTCAAGCGAACGCTTGAAAACCAAAAAAAAGAGGGTGCAAAACATTTTTTTTTGACAAAAGTATAAATCTTAATACATTGTTTATACGTAAGATCCCTAGAGAAAAGATTAATAAACCAAATATATTTTTTTCAATACTAGGAGAGTCCGAATTTCTTCAAACGAATCCTAGATAGACTGGAGTTGGTCATGCTCTAGGCTCAGGTACAGTCTTAAAATTATAATACCAATACCATCTACAAACTCTAAGTTATGAAAGGAGATCCTCTGCAACACAAACCAGAACCTGAACAATTCGAGTCCGAGTGATCGCTTCCTCTTGCACACACGTTATCCGCACTCTGTCTACCTGTGTAAGCAGCAATGACGCCTCTACCAAGGGTCAAGACAGGATAGGCGCCCCGAGCAAAACAAAGCGCTCTCATCCGCCATCAGACAATACACTCCGCCAAATGTTGTTGGACCCGCCAGATAAGCTAGCTCCCTCATTATCCAAGGAGGTACTCAAAGTTGCACGCACACTCACTTTGCGGCATGAAAATGCACGTCTACATAACACGCCAAAACCTGTTACTTTGTTATCTAATCACCTTGTGACTTTTGACAACGCGCCTACGCGGACAGGTGACAGATACTCTATGAACTATCGATAGGAATATTTTTTGCAACAGCTTGTGGTAAAATAGGAAGGGTGATTGTTTCGAAGTGTTTTTTAAAGGTTCGCTATGATCATTATTCATATCATAAGATGTGTCGTGTGAATTCAGAAATTATCTCTGACTTTGATTTTAAAAACATTAATACTTACTAGGATTAAAAAATATAGCATTTTTTTATATTTAACTAAGTACTGCACATTGGGAAATTGCAAGCAAAACCGATTGAATAACAGAGTGTTGACGTTTAGACAGCTGCGATTGGTCAACGAATAGTCAAACAAAACATACCTATTCGAAACGTAATAGGTGTTATATGATTAATACTTGCGATTGTCGGCACTTGGTGAAACTTTGATAACAACATGATGAATAAACATAAGATAAACACACTTGCACTCGTTTCACAGTCTATTAGCTAATTTAACCCGACCGGTTTCCGTTTTACACCATCATCGAGGGTTTAGACTGATTAGATTCCACGGAATAACATCTAATCAGTCTAAACCCTTGATGATGGTGTAAAACCGAAACCGGTCGGGTTAAATAAGCTAATAAATTGTGAAACGTGTGCAAGTTTGTTTATTCATCATGTTGTAATAGATTTTGTTATAAAAAATACTTAATCCCAACCTCTCATGTTGTAATAGGTTTTGTTATAACAAATACTTATAATTATAATCCCAACCTCAAATTTCAGACTATTTTTAAATTACTACAAAACTGTAAATGTCTTCACTCTGAGAGTAGTTCCAAATAAAAAGGGACTACTTATAAATCTTATAATAATATCTATAATATTCAGAAAATAATCGAAATACTGATACCCTAATACCAAGCCAACCCTAATACAAATTTATAATAAAATTATAAGTAACTTACTGGATTCTGTCCTCCCCCATCCAGCTGTGACATACATGGATTCTGGAATGTAGTCTTGGCCCGCTACATATTCAGTCGTTGGTAAGCAGATTGGTTTTATGAATTCTGAAATTTAGAAATATAAGTATGAGAGGGGGTGGAAGCTACTTTGGCAAAAGAATTAGTTTGCCCATCCAACGTGGCAACGCTGCCAGCCTTTTGGGCACCCTTCCTAACGACGAGACGGCAGCGATCGGGCCAGCATTTTCTGTTAATTATAATTATTTTAGTTTTTTTTGTTTGACTTTTTATTTTAGGTCATCTTTAGTAAAGTTTTTGAAAATTATTTATGTTTTTAATTAAGTTACTTTAATTTATTGTATAGTTTTAAATTTAAAGGGCGTTTTGAGAGTTCATGTGCAATTATGTGCATGCGTTTGCAATGCTTCAGCCACATGCTTGACGAGTGGCAAGGGACATGGTGAGGGACGTCGTGTGGCTGCGTTATTCACGCTGCCGCTCGCGTTGCCCAGCGCTCCCGTTCTTGTCGTGAGTGAAGCGAGTGGAGCAGTGTGTGGCTGGGTAGGGAAACATCGTGGTACTGCGAAAAGCAACGCGAGCAACAGCGCGAAGAGCAACGCTTGGTTGAGGGGCAACGTGTAGCTGAGGGATAACACTAACGCCAGTGCCACAGCTTCTGGCGTCTGGCGGCGCTTCTTGCTGCGCTTCCAGGCGGTTTTAGCGACGTCTTTTGCCCTGCCACGACACCCGTCGGCGCCTTCCACCGCATCGGATGTATAGCGCGCTCGCTCGCTCAAAGCGCTCGACACTAGGTTCGTCCTGTGCGCTCGATCACTGTTTTAACCACTCGCGTCCCCGCACACCACCGTCCTGAGAGCGCAAGTCACTCGAAGCCGGACAAGACGCGCGAGCGGCGACCCATGGCCGGCTCTATACAACTTCATACATTTGTTTTCTCCGCCGGCTCCGTCGCAAGTAGAACCGCCTCTCGAAGCCTAAAGCCTAACACCTTGTAACGATAAAGAAAAAGATAAAAGGTTTTCTTTTTTATGGTCGACGGGACTTATAGATTTTCGTACAAAACATTAAAAATCCATTTTTTTTTAAGTAGAGATCGTTTGAGTTCCTAAAATAGAAAAGAAAACAATTAATTTAACACATTAATAAAAAAAAAAATTGAGTGCATACCAGTAAAATTAACTGGCCGACGAAGCCTCAATAGAGCGATGTCATTTCTTATATCTTGATTTATATGTTCATCTGGCCGAGGAAACTTGATAGCTTTTTCAACGGCTATATCAACAGGTGGATCATTGCAATACACTATGTCACAGTCTTTGTTGGTCTCTGTATCCCACTCGCCGAAACGAACTGATGTACTGCAATGAAAACTCACGTGTAAGAAATTTCATCACGACTCCATTGAAGGAGTCAAAATTATATCGTACTTCTTCGTTTACTGGATAAAATTAAAACAGTATTTTGTGCAAAGAACTGTTCTTTCGTTTCGAAATAGACTGCACGAGTGTCCCAATGTCTAATTATGTTCAGTTGCACATTACACTTTATCTACGAACAACAAAAATATCGTCTTTGCGTGACATTTATATCAGGCTTTACATATGAAATTGCCGTTTTCTATGGAGAATTTGAAGGAAACTCAATCTTCAGTATTAACATTTTTGTATTTTTTTTAGGAATGACAAATCCAAATTATGTAATTTCTTTTGTGTATAATAGAGACAACATTACGCTAACAGCAACATTCATAAAATTTTTGAAAAGTGTCAGCTTTAAAAAATGATTACTTACGAATCTTATCGCGGAAATGGATGGCATTTAGGGCGAACTGTTTTTAAAGATTTAATTTTATAATCAAACTGAAAATAAAAACAAAATTTAATACGTAGATATACGTAGGTAACCTCGAAATCAACCATCAAACAAAAAACAAATAATTGAAATAGCTATTGAATTAGAGGAATTATGAACTCACGAATCTGTAAGAAAATTTCAGCAATTTCATAGGTAAAGACCTATCATTTTCAACTAACAATTTCACGAAAAATGAACACTTGCTCATAAAGTACAAGTGCGTCTAAAGGTATTGCCGCTACGGAACCAATCAGAAGCGAGAACGAGAAAAGAGGGCGTGGCTTAAGAAATTAACTAGTCATCGCTTGTGATAGTGTCATAATAAATTTGGCGGATCACAGCGTAGAATGGTTGTGTTATATTATAATGTAATATTATAACATCGGTCAAACAATGTAGTACCTTATAAAACCGCTTTTGATGTTGTAATTACCTTATTGTAGTACAGTAATAGATAATTGATTTACCTAGAGTTTGATATTGGAAAACATGTTCTTCTAAGGCTTACACTTACAACTCCACACATACGAGAATACCTAGTTCAGCTCTTATATATTTATTAAAGGGGTATATCGTCAAAATTGACACTTATTGAAGTTATTTATCTGCTGTTCGAAAGAAGACCCAAGTTATATAAATTAGTATAACAATTTTGAGACCTTTTTCTTGATTTTTGTCTATCAGAATCGCGATTGGAAGAATTTCACTTGATAGAAGTGATTACTAAATGAGGTCTAAATTTACACTTTTTTATATTCTGACAAATTGGAATAGCATACAGACTTCAAAAAGATAGGTCTTAACAATACCTAAATTACTGGCTATGGAAGTTTTCATAGCTTAAAATAGTTATATTTAGTCTTAAAATAGAACTTAAAATAGTCTTTCCGCCTGGAGTAACGGGGACGTTTGCACGGACGATATATCACCTATGCCATAACGAAACTAATCAAATTAAAGTTTTAGCAACACCAAGGATCTACATTCGGGCACATCAGCTGGAGCACCAGCTCAAAAAAATTATTTTAAAAAACATATTAGACAATAAAAATAGAATGCAAAAAGGGTAAACTTACATATTAATTTTATCCATCACACAGTGAGCTGCGGTCACGACATAGCGATTATTGATCAATGTTCCCGCACACAGGAAGACTTCTTTGCCAGCTGTAGAAACAACACACATGTTATTGTGGGAGTGATTCCCTAGCTTAATTTCAAAAAGATTTCTTTTTAATTTTTTTCAGAGAATATACGCTATTTTATGTCATAGTTTTCATTATTTTGGGATATACGTTTTATGATTTTTTAAAGTACCTACCTACTGTCACTAGAGAATTTTAGACATTATACTATTTATACTGATTGTGATTGCTTATAAAAAAGTGGTCTGTCTCTGTCTGTCTACTCATCTGTCATCCATCTGTCAAACCAGTGGGCAGCAAATTTTTATAAATTTGTCTTGATAGCAAAGGACACATATTTCTAAACAACCTTTTCTCAATTAACGTCACACGAAAGCAAATAGAAGTTGCAGCTTTTTCGTAAAAAAATAATCATCATCATGAGGATTTTTAGACCATATGTTCGAAAATACGGCTTATTAGACCAAAATCTCGAAAGGTTTTCGAATTAACACACCTTAACATAATTTAATCTAAGCGAATTATTAAGAATTCTTTTAAGTTGTTTCATTTGTTAGTAATAAAATAACAAATGACATTATATTTACTAAAGAAAAATGTGATATGATAACCTTTTTGAAGACATAAATAATATAAATAATTATTTTACAAGACTGATGCCGAACAAATAAAGTTCGAAATATATCTTTAAATATATATAAATATAAATATAAATATAAATATAAATGTATAAATAATAATAAAAAATATAATAAATACACAACTTGTAACAAAAAGGTGTAACCATATTTAAGAGCTTATTCAGTCAATGGTATAGAACAACTTTTACTATGGAACAAACCCTGTATCTTGAAAAAAAAAAATTATGTTTCATAGAAAAAAGGCAATGCCGCTCGGCTGAAATGTATGGAAGGGCAGATTATTTTTTTGAGATTTCAGGGTTGTCTCCATAGTAAAAGTTGTTCTATACCATTGACTGAATAAGCTCTTCAAATATGGTTACACCTTTCTGTTACACCTTATATATAAAACCTAAATATATATAAATATTATAATCTAAATAATATAAGGTGATTTATTCCACCACCCGAATTTCTATGGAACTTTCAGTAGGTAATAGAGACTACACAATGTGAAGATTCAGGTTGATCAGATAGGGTAATGTCACGTGACATCGAGGCTTGTATTGATAAAACAAAGGCAACATTCCGTATTAAATTGAAAAAGTACCTTTTAGACCTACAAAAATAATATAAGCCTTGTAATGAAAATTTTTGTTATTTTATATATTTTTATTTTGGTATATATGTATATAATTTATGTTTTATATAAATATAATTATTTATTTATTTATATATATCCCCTGCACATTCTTCTTATCTTTATGTGTATTTAAATATAAGCCACCTAGCATAGGTATAGGTTAAGTTTTAATAATAATATTAATTTTAAGTCAGGGTTCAGCAGAATACCAGTGCTGTAGCCCCTACTACAGCATTAAGCTGAGCTGAAATCCTTTTTTATTTACCACTGTTTTCCTAATGTTATGTTTACTCGTACTGTTTGTTAATTTGTATTGTTTGTTATTTTGTATGTTTTTATGTTCTTTCTCGTGTTTGTGGTATTTTAAAATAAATTACTTTTCTTTCTTTCTTTCTTTCTTGATGTGTGAGTAAAATTTCGATTTAGTTGTGTGGGTGGACACCGTAGTATCATATAATCATTTATTTATGAACGAAATAAGCTTACAGAGAGCTGTCCAAGACACTGAAAACACTTACTTGCTAGGTACAAAACAATATAAACTTATAAAGTATGTGTATAACTTTGGATTCATCATGTTAAATCCACGAACACAACAGAATCAAAATTTTACTCACATATTAAAACAATTTTCGATGTCACGTGACATGCAATTACCTTGTCTAATCCACCTTCAACTTCCAGATAAGTAGTCTATCACCTACTGAACCACCTCCCATAGAAATTCAGGCAGTTGAATCAATTTCACCTTATATAAAAGTACAAAATCTTGCGAACAGAAGAGACAATAATAATAATAATAATAATTGATTAATAATAATAATAATGGATGCGGCCATCTCACATTTAGATCAAATGGTACCAAAGGCCTCTTCAATGTTGGTTTCGGCCCCATGAATGCCTTTCAAATGACCGGGTCCCTATGGGCCCGTGACTGAAAAGTGTACTTACATAATAATAATAAATCATTTATTTCGGACATACATCCATAAAGTGTTAGTAACAATTTACTTATACCTATGTTAGTGTACAAAAAAGATTCTGAAGGCTTTAATTTCAGTCTAAGTGCTGTCAGATTTACATTTTCTTCAAACAATAGTCCTAAAGTCCTAAAGAAACTAAATTACTTTCAATTTTTTTTAGCTTTTATATCCTTTAAACTAAATTTAAAGCCTTCAGAATCTGCTTTCAATAAAATTTCTTAAATATTTAGAAAATAAGTATGGCTTACTACTTAGAATTATTCCTTTTATTCGAGCTACCCAAGGGAACTCGCTAATCCCAGCTATTTCTCCACCGTAGATCCTTTCAGTGATTAAAGTATTGTCACCGCATTTTTTTCTATCGGGGAGTAGGAGAAGTTTTAAATCTCTTTCTGACAATTTAGGCTTAGTACTGGAGTTATTTGAAGCTGCCGGTCGATGAATATTCGAGTGTTCAGGTAAATCATATACAGGTTGACGTTCCGCAACGGTTTCGTTAGGGATATCATTTATATTAAGTGGTTGCTTATCTTTTGAAAACTCTGACGATGTATCCGGTAACTTAGCAGTTATAGTAATTTCGATACTTTTTTCAGTACTCGTCGTTGTTTCATCATATAAGTGCAGAGTGCTCGGAGGTTCAACTGTTGAACTACTTGGTCTATTGATTGGCCTGGTAGTAGCCTCTTCAGTTGAATTGTTGAATTTTATTTTGTTGTTATCTAAGAGACTGGGACAGCAAACCTGGAAATAAATTCAACTTTCAAATTCAAAATTCAATGCATATTGGCATTGAAATCATGTTACTGTTATATTTTAGACAGCACCGTTCCTTTGTATGGATAATGATTATAGTCAGGTAAACAAACATGTGTCATGCAAGGTTGACCTTTATTTTAACCCTTTATAGCGTACTCGTATAGTTTTTTTTCATTTTATGAAACACACATCTTCTTTGTAACAAAATAAATTGTATATACCACTGACCGTGAATGAAAAGTGTTCAAATAGAGTATGCTTATTTACTAGAAAGGTTTCCTCGCTTCGTTCCGAAATACGTAAAAATTGCATTGATTGGTTTATTATTACTAAGGAACGTTAACGAGGTATGCTCATGTAGGTAAGGTTTAGTATTAGAGGAAAACTGTATGAGATATCGACCTTATTGTGACTTGTATATCGTTGTGCCATTTATTCGATACACTTAATGAGTTAAATGGCAGTTTTACTTACCAAGGGTATGATACCATCAAATGCACAAGTGAGTTTTTGCAAATATTGAATATCGTGTAAGAGTATCAACTGACGCGCAAATGGACATTCAGGAATAGATATACAACTCCCGTTCTCGTTATTCGGCAATCTACACGTTTCATTTCTCCCTAAAAAGTTTCAAGGCGATATTAAAACATGAACATTTTTAAAGCGCAATATAAAGTACACATCGCAAACCCCAACGAATAAATTCAAGGAAAATCCAAACAGGTAATAATGGTAACTAAAGATGCTCAATTAGATAACAGCAATTTTCAAATTTTGTGCCCACCTTCTAAAAAATTAAGTTAATTTAGAAATAGTCTATTTTTTTTATTTTCTTCGATGAAATGAGATACTTTCATTTTATATTTTCTGAAAAGTGGTCTAAAATTATGATTATAAACAGAACTTATTAAAAAAAATTTTTTTTACAGGAAAGGGAGAGATTTATTTTCCGTTAAGTTACCATCTTCATACACCCAAAAATCGGTTCAGTAATTGAAATTTATTCAACAGAAATTTATTATATCATCCAAATATACAATTAAATAAGATACAATAAAAAATAAGATATGTTTAGAATAAATTTCTAGAGAAATTTTTATTATATATCATTCAGTTACCTTTCTACAATTTTAGTTTTGGAAAGTTTCATTTTCACTCTAACTGGTGGGAAAAATTGTGTATTATTAATTTATTTTGATCTAAGAATATAATTTTTATATTTTTTACTTATTCTGTTTGAATGATATTGAATATTTGATTTTTAATTCTATTTTAAACAACATCTTTTTAAGGGGACAATAACTGAATGGATACAGTGGTAACTGAAAAGACATTGTAAACCTTTATTTACAATGGAATAAAAAATAATAATTTTAATGTTCTTATTTAATCAAGTAGTCAAGTTTCTTTTTAGATACACCTGAAAAAA
Source organism: Ypsolopha sequella (assembly GCA_934047225.1). NCBI lineage: Eukaryota > Metazoa > Arthropoda > Insecta > Lepidoptera > Ypsolophidae > Ypsolopha > Ypsolopha sequella. The sequence goes on from OW203991.1 coordinate 13,727,203, forward strand.
TAAAGAAAAACAACTTATGAACAAAGATTTTCTGAATATACGTTATAAAAACTTTATAAAAATTTGCAAAATATATTACCAGTAAACATATGAGTGTACATTAGGGTGTGTCGAAAATACATTTTTTTTTTCAAATTTCATATTTTAATAATGTAATTACTTTGAACGTGTAATATGTGTATGCTTTATATCTATATTACAAAATAAATGTTTTGAATTTTTTAATTACTTTTTTATGATACTTATAATAAGATATATATTTTTTTTATTTCTACAGACAGACAGACAAACAAAACAAAACTTCACATTTAAACAACGTAAACAGGCCCTAAAGATGTCCATTCAGTTACTTTCTCGTCCCCTTATAAGTTACTAGAGAAAAATAACTGAAGAGACGTAACTTAAACTGTACCTTGGCAAATTTAAATATTTATTTTGGTACAATGAAATTGGAAAACTACAAAGTTTCTTATAAAAAATTATGGAATGTAAATACTGTTACAAAATACTAAATAGTCTTAATTGAAATATTTTTTACTTACCGAGATATGTTGGTAACTGAACAGAACAACAAAATTAAAATATCACATCAAAACAATAGACGACCTTGCAACTTGTTTTGGACTGAATAAATCAAAATGGCGACGGCTAGTCTGATTGCTGGGTGTTGCCATTATAAAAATAACACAGAAAACTTCGTTCAGTTTTATAATATTTGGCATCAAAACATTGGTAAATGAAAAGACAGTAACCATGAGGACACTTTCAGGGACAATTTATTAAAACTAATAATAAAGGTATTTACCCTTTAAAGTGTATAGAAATGTAATAAAATGCTTCCCCTAATCACGTCTTAAGGTTGACATCATTCACACACATTCCTATGGTACATATTTTTCGTAAAATTTAATGTTGTACAAGCTTAGCTGATTTGGGGACAATCCCTTCTCCATACAACTAAAAATCTTAACTTCATGTTTATGCAGTAATAAAAAGTAATATTTAACATATTTTTTAAATATTTTTAGTGTTCTTTTAAAATTATGAATTACATTATCGATTAGTGTCCACATTGTGTAATTTCCGCAACTGAAACTTGAGATTTAAAAATATTAAACCTCGGGACATGCATCGAAGTGTAATGGGCACAAAATTTGAAAATTGCTGATAAGGTCATTAATGGCTCTGTTAGCATGGGAAATGTAAACTTACTGATTGATGTTGATGTTGAGGCTAGAACTGTGAACGTGAAGAACAACGAAGTGGTAAAGCTGGTTATAATTATATACATGATAAGAGTGTCGGGAGGTACGCGGGTGGAGGGGCGCGCGGTAGAAGACGACCTCGCGCGGCAAGTTCGCCCGTCACTGTGATGATTCGCTGCGAGACCGTTCACGTACACACACCATGTAACAACAGTAGATAGTATATCAACCCTGATCAACTGATCGACCAAAGGAGCCCGGGGATAGGGGTCAACTGAACTGTTAACACCCCCAACTCCAGCAACCAAGGAATTCCCTACTGCGTCATTGATTTATAACAATACCAGCTAGTTAGTCATGTCAGAACATCTTGGAACGTCAAGGAAAATGATAAAGATAATTCAGAATCGGCCAACACATTTCTGTGAATCTTAATTGTTATTAGTTTTGGTATGTGTTTTATTTATTCATCACCAAGGATTTTATCTACAGAAACTCTTTACGATACCAGAAAGCAAACAGGTACTAATGAAATTACATGTCAATACGTATCGCAAACAAATTAATAGCACAAGTTCGATGTTTAAAAAAGTTTCATTATCTTTAGCTACTCTTGTTTTTGTTTGTATGCAGTTGTATAAGAGGGTAGCCATCTGGTTTTTATAGTTCGCTACATTGGACGTACAGTACTCCCAAAGTAATAATGCGCATACAAATCTATAGCCGAGCGACCGGGCGTACCACGTGACCGTCTTGATTGTATAGATAGATAGAAAGTGTAAGGAAATATAATATGAACTTTGCCGAACAGTGGCGAAGATTTGTATGCGCATTATCACTTTGGGAGCACTGTACTATTATATAGGCTACAACACAGTACTTATTTCTATATTTTGTCTTAAAAGGTTTCAAAAAGTGTCCTAAAAAAATCAAGTTTTGTAAATTCGGAATTGCTACTTTATTTTTAAATTTGTAACTCTGAATTATTGCACAATTGGAAATATATATTCTTTGGTTAGACTTTAATTCCGACCTGAAGAATCTAACTTTTACACAATTTAGTTTGTAGCTATTACAGGATAACAGTGAGAACGGACTTATGAAGAGAGTACAGCCAAGACCCCTTTTAAAAAGTTTTAAAGTAACTGATATAACCTTTGTTTATAACTGATTTTTATGACTGATTTGATTTAAAATTGTAAAGCCTTTTTGCACACCTGCATCTGTAACATTCTTGTACTTTCTGTCGGGTTGACTGGGAGAAAATGCTTCTAACATTAAGTCCACCTATTCTACATTAAACAGTTGTTTTGTGCAATAAAATAAATAACTTACAAGCAGATTTTTTTCCAAAATAAACTTAATAGCAGCAGCCAGACATGTTTTGTTCTGATGGTACATTTGCAGTACGAGGTCGAGCAAAATTGGAAAAACCCAGGAGATAAAGTCACGTATTCATGTTTCACAAACAGAAACGTGCCATTAATAAATAAAGTTACTTATAACTCGTACTTCCAGTGAAGTTAGATGTTTATCAAAAAAATTGTGATATAAGAGAGTTACATCAATGAGGAAACCCAAGCAAAATATAAGAGCTACTGTAAGAGTTAAATGAATGACAGATTTTTGGTAGATATGCCATCCCTTTTATACTTATCTATTTAAGGCTAGACGGTAAAACTTAAAACATAGATTTCCAAGTGCTCGTATTTCCTAAACGTGTTGATTATCTGAAATTTAAAGTTAAATCGGATTTGTAGGTTGTGAAAAAGATGAAGTTACTCAAAGTTTTATTTGATTTAATGCATTAGCGTACAAATGAGAAGCTAAATCGTTTTGTAAGGCCGCGGAGTCTTGCGCTCTTCCCTTAAATCTCTTCCCTGCTAATGTTAAAAGTGAAAGTTTGCTGGTTTGTTACCAAAGATCTCATAAAGCTGCTTGAGAATCGACATGAATCTTTCATTGATACATAGAGATGATCCTAGATTAAAAGAGAGGCTATATTTCGTGGCTACGGTCTTGAGAAATCGAATATTAGGTAAGATTTCCTTTTCGAAATTTGTTTGCGCCTACAAAATTAATATAAATTTGGTATCAACAGAAAGGAACAGTTGCTATTATTTTTATGACCTAGTTTGGTAATTTACTTAACTGCAACAGGCACCAAACATGCTTTCAAAACTAAATTTTTTCCAATGTGATTAACGTGTAACAAAGGTGTAACCATATTTGAAGAGCGTATTCAGTCAATGGTATAGAACAACTTTTACTACGGAGCCAACCCTGAAATCTCAAATAAAAAATCTGCCCTTACATACTTCTGCCAGTCTATAGGCGAATTTTAATTCTTAAAACTTTCATTATTATCGTTTTAAACCTTTGCAAGGAATAAAGTTAAGGCAGCATCGAAATAATCAAAATTTCAACTAAAACTTATAAGGTTTATTAATATTCTCAAGAATCCACTTTAGAAAATATGTCACATTTGAGTATACACCGGGTTTTTTTATACCACAGACTGTTGGACCGAATGAGACCACACCTACTAGAAAGTTCTTTGGACCTTCTGGTGTATCATAAACCTGAAAAAAAAGAAACTCGGGTACATTCCAAATCATTTCAATTTCTTCAACATGAACTAAAGTGGAATGACTAAATGGGAATAGCTATCGCAATGCCATCCCTTACATTGTTCTTGACAAAGAAAGTGACAGCATTCTTTCTGCAACTGGCCGTTTATGATGCGAAAGTGCGTGCAAAAGCCTGCGGCCTCGTATGTTCGTTCGGCCTCGCCGTTTTTAGCAAAAGTTAAAATTTTAGCTCATCCAAGACGTTGTCTATGAAAACTATGCTATTTAAAAAAAATCATTGCTATATCTATGCATTTACTTGAGTACATTTTCAATAATTATTCCAGTAAGTAAATATTTTTTTTCTAATGTGGCAGCTCTTTCTCAGCATGAAGTGCCATAAAGGGATAGCTTATGATTGAATCAGATAGATTTCTTCATCAAGGCCTGTATTTCAAATGAAGTACAATAGCAGAAGTTTTCTACCAACCTTCATAAGTGGTCCTCCAGAATCGCCACCACAGGCGTCTTTATTGAGTTGAGCGCCCGCACACAGCTCCCCTGGGCTTATTTTGAACTCTTTGCCGAAACCGTCACACGTTGCTGGTTCAACGAGTGGCACCTATTTGATAGTGCTTTGTTTTATCTCTCTTTGCATAAAATAAGATTGCTTTGATTTAAACCTTATGTGGATCGAAGGGATTTCGCAGACAGATGGCAGTCACGGTGTCAAGGGTTCCGCGTTTCACAGAAAATATAAGGATAGAGAATAGATGGAGATTATTTTCTATGAAACGCGGAAAGCTTGACACCATTCTGTCTGCGAAATCCCTTAAAAAATATATATATATATGTTTTATAAAAACTATATTATGGTAACGTCATTCATTTTCTCCAATTTTGTGCCAGTAACAAGACAGATCCAACGTTATCTCATTTCATTTGTACAAATTAGCTGCGTCAGCTTTTGTTCAAACGTTTGAAAAGCACGACTTATTACTGTTTTCATTATTATGTGATTTATAGAGGCATTACGCGACAATAGTTTAATGTTAGTTAAGTTTTTCTAGCAAAGTTGTGTTATTTTATATAAAACTTTGTTAATTATTGATCCTGCACAGCTTCTCATCTCATATATAAAATGACGCTCATCCCGTTGGTGTGGGATGCAACTTGCGTCGATACGGTGGCGCCATCCCACCTTTCAGCGACCGCTTCCAGAGCAGGCGCGGTGGCAACGTCAGCGTAGTCAGACAAACGGCGCAAATATGCAGCCCTAGGTGAGGGCTACATTTTTGTGCCCTTTGGAGTCGAGACACTCGGACCGTGGGGACCGGATGCGTGACGTCTCTACAGAGACATATCATCGCACCTGATCGACGCTTCCAGTGACCCGAGGGCTGGAGCCTATTTCGGTCAAAGAATTAGCCTCGCTATTTAGCGAGGCAATGCTGCCAGCCTTCTGGGTACACTACTGAACGACGGTGGTGATCTGGCCAGCATTTTTTATTTATTTTAATATTTTTAAAATTATGCATGTAGGTATATAGTTTATAATTTACTTTATTTGTATTTATAGGTATAGTTTAATTTTTTATGTTATTTAAGTTTTATTTTGGGTCAATAAAAGTCAATCAAACTACCAAAAAAAAAATTACAAGTCCTGCCTGACTGACTCAACATCGCACAACCCAAACGGCTAGACCTAGGAACATGAAATTCGGACAGTAGGTTATATTAGTAATTTGAACACACCCCAAGAAAGGATTTTACGAAATTCATCCCCTAAGGGGGCAAAATAGGGGATAAAAGGTTGTAGGGGAATTTCGTTAGTTTTGTAGTTAAAGGTAGTTAAAACCATGAAAATTGGTAAAAATCCTTTTGAATAAAAAATTTCAAAAATTGTTTCAGCGTTTTTGTAAAATCATCTCCTAAGTGGGTAAAATAGGGAATGAAAGTTTGTATGGGAAATGAAAATTAATATGAAGCATTTTGGTAAGAAATTAAAAGTGACATGTTTGAGCGTTTTTGTAAAATCATCTCCTAAGAGGATGAAAGTTTGTCAGAAAATTTGTTTAGTTTTGTGGATAAAACTATGAAAATTAGTATGAAGAATTTTGGTTAGAAATTAAGAAGTAGATCGCCATAAATTCTTAACAACGAAATCGATCCAACAATTAAAAAAAACGGTCAGAAACGCGGCTTGGGCTTCGGCTTCGCCAAATACACCTTACCTGGGGATCAAATAAGAGATCGAGGTATTGTTTCGTTCAGAAACGCGGCTTAGCCTTCGGCCTCCCCTAAAACACTTTAACAGAGGATTCATTCATAGAACAAGAAAACAGAAACTTTACTAAGGAAATTTTAGACTTTTTATATTCTTTATTACGGAATCATACAAAAAATTACAAAACAAAAACAGTCAGAAACGCGGCTCAGCTTTCGGCCTCGCTAAAGACACTATAACAGAGGAGAAATGAAAAAAAATAGAAATAGTTTCGTTCGGAAAAGCAACTCGCCCTTCGGCCACGCCAAATACAGAATCAAATCAAATCAGAGAACAAAAGAGTTTTGTTCGTAAGTGTAGATTTTTTACTATGTGATCGAATCATTTATAAAAATAATTCCGGTTAGAAATGCGGCACGGCCTTCGGCCTCGCAAAAGACACTCCACCTGGGGATCAAATAAGATGTCAAGAAATAATTCTGTTTGAAAACGCCAAAGTTACTTTAGAAGGGGATCAATTCAGAGAACAAGAAACAATTTCGTTCGAGAACGTGGCTCAGCCTTCAGCTTTGCCAAAGATACTCTAGCACAGGATCAAATCAGACAATAAAAGAGAGTTTCGTTCGTAAACGTAGATTGCTCACTACGTGATCGAATCAGTTATAAAAATCATTCCAAAAACCGCACGGCCTTTGGCCTCGCCAAATACACTTTACCTGGAGACCAAATAAGAAGTCAAAAAATAAACTCCAAACCAGAGTCAGGTCACAGACGTACTTTAAAATGGTCTTAAAAAATTGGCTGATTCAATAGATAAGCACACAAAAATGAAAACAACGCGGGCGAAGCCGCGGGTAAAAGCTAGTCAACTAAGTATAAACACATTTGCATTGCTAAAAAAGCTTAATTCACATTTAACAATTATCGCGTAATTCCATAAGTATTTTAATATTAACGTATAAACAGGAAAGTTAGAGTAAAACAGAAGAAAAAGAAAACACTTACATTAAGGCTGGTTAGACATATCATCATATAGGAGACTAAACAAATGCAGTCAAGAATACCTGCACAACTTGCAGGGTGTCTGCACGTTCGTCGGTGGTCATGTTCATCTTGCCCCATCCAGCCACAGTCAGAGGTTCTCCCATCTGGAGCTGGCCCGATTGCTCTGCGCGGGGAAGGCATATCGGAGACACATAATCTGTAAAACAATCGCTATCTTTTGGTGTCTGACTTATGGTCTTCATTTCACGTGAAATATGTAATCTAATTAATTTACTTTTTATGCTATGGAAAACACCAGGTTTGTGACTCAGTCATCATAGGGGATGCACCAAACCAGGCAAAAACAAGAAGATACGTCCTACATTTCAACAAGTATTTCTATCCATTCAAATTCAAATTCAAATTCAAATAGTTTATTTTGCAAAGTAGGTATATAAAATACACATTTCACAAGACAAAATTTAATCTTATAAAAAAAATATATGTAATAAAATAATAAATGTACATGAACTAGATTAAAGGTTTATTTAATTTATGTAGCAATATATATACGATTAAAATTATAGGTAAAATATATATTATACAAGGTGAAATCCAATCAACCGCCCGAACCCACACCGGAGACCCGGCCAGGGACCAGGAACAAGGTTCAATGATCACCAACCGAGCCCCCAGCACGAATTCAGGCGCCCGACCAAATCCCATCCTATATATACTACATACTAATAAGGTTACATATATAAATACATGCCTACGTCCGCCCATTCGATTAGTCTTGCTAAGAAGAACGGGCAAGAAACTTAGCAAGATCATGTCTTTTTTTTAACATGAAACTTATACTAAACAACAAATGACTTATATCTACTTTAACCAAGGGATAAGAAAATACAAGACAGCAGGAATTCAGGTTAATGAAAAAAAAGAAAAACATATATATCTTTGCCTACCTGTCTCATATAGTCTATTTCCTTTTACAGTCTGTAATTAATTAATTTTAACTCTTTAGAGGAATCACAAGTTAGGTAATTATACTAATTAATTAAATTATAACCTACCACCATGACAAATATCATTATCACCGTAACAACATGCTTCACCATCATCCAAATATTCATTTATTTTATAATATGCCTTTTTCAGTAGGCCCTGCTTAATATATTGTTTAAACTTATTCTCTGACAAAGTAAGGACCTCTTTTGGAAGTTTATTGTAAAATCTTATACCATGTCCTACGAAAGAGGTACTCACTTTGGCGAGTCTGATTTTTGGAAAAGCCAGCTTATGCTTATTTCTGGTTTCCTTACAATGTTGCTCACCAAGCCTTGGGAAAGACTCAACATTTTTTCTGACATATCTAAGGACTTGGTAAATAAGGAACCGTTAATATATTAATTTCTATGAACTTTTCTCTTAATGAATCCCGGTGCTACATATTATAAATAGCCCGAATTGCTCTCTTCTGCAAAACAAAGACTGCGTCTGTATCCGCGGCTCTACCCCACAACAGCATTTATTACCCCATTTATTATGAATCATTTAAGTAATTTCTAATAAGTATACGATTACATGAATAGTAGGAGTAATTGTTAAATTTGTATTGATAGCAACAGAATTTATAGGAAACGTTTGATTTTATTTAGAACTAGCTTCTGCCTGCGGCTTCGCCCGCGTGGGCTACAGGAAACAAATGACATTATTTTTTCAGAAACAAACATCATAAGCGCTCTCACTTACTTACAAACTGACAGTATCCCAAACGAAGCTAGCGAGGACGAAAATCTCGCATGTTCGGACTACGAACGTGCCCAGCTCACCCTTCGGCCAGAGAATATAAAGTATTACTACGTACTTCGGCCTCCCAGGAGCGTTCTAGAAACTCCCGGCTTTCCTGACGCTGCGAAGAACTTTATAAACTAAAGTTGCACAATTACTCAATGAACGAATAGATTCAGATGTTAGAGTGTAAAGTATTATGGTAGGTATGTGCCCAATTAAATTTTACTTTTAAAGTTCAATAGGTAATAATGAATAGTGATCCCGTATCTACCTTCCAGTTCAGATTCTGGTCACCATATTTTACAAACACACTCATCAAAACCGATTAAATAACCCCAACCTTGAGGCGTTACCGTATCCACCTTCCAGTCCCATCATTAGACTCTGGTCACCAGAAATAATAAAAACCAATGAAATAAACCCAAACTCGAAGGGTCTGCTGTTATCCGTTGAGGAGATCCAGTCCTTCCTTGTCCCATAATCAGGCCCTGGTCACCATGTTTTACAATAAGCCTTAGAACGGACGGACGGACAGCTAAATTATACACATGTTTTATAGCCTTTTGCCCGCGGCACCACCCGCGATTATTCATCTCTGCCCCTATATGTTGAACAGGGTCACTACGATGATGATAGAAAAACCGCATCCAAATCCATTCAGTGGTTTCGGAGATGTGCGCGAACAAACAAACAGACAGAGAGACTGATTTGTGTTCTATACTCTTCTTTAGTCCCTTTCTATTTGTATTACCTTTCTCCATACTTACACACCGGGTTGTACTCTTTTATTATATGTATTGATTGATGTATTGATAATGATGAAGATGATATTGATAATCAGGTCTACCGCGATCAAATTTTTTACGTTTTCACTAGCTGTATATACGAGATTTTTAAGTATAAATAATAATGGCAGATTTATCTATAATTCTAAGAAATTTTAAGATCGCTGCTATGGTTATTTTCTATGTATTGAAGTATTTGTTTACTTTTATTTTAATTAATTGTTTGTTGTATTACTAATTTATGTACCATACTGCTATTGATTATGTAAATAAATATTCTGATTCTGAAAGAATTTGTGCAAAAATTCAGCCAAATCTGTTCATCTGTGGCGCTGTGATTGAGAAACAAACATCTAAACATTTATAATATTAGTGGGATGGGTTTTTTTACCGGAAAATCTTAGGACTCACCACTATTTGAGCTTTTACAGTAACATCACTATCAGTAAACACTGGCCGGGAAATAACGCAGACGTCAAAGAATTTCTGCTTATTTGCACGATCCAAACTTTCCAATTCATTATGCCAATAAGGAAGTGTTATTACTGCGAAAAAGGACATGTTTTTAAAAGCACGTCCGAGATTATTTAAAACACCTCAATTAAAATTAATCTTTAATTACCTTCGTATTAAAAATAATTATCTTTACGTTACCCAACCAGCGTGGGTGCTAAAAAAAGCCATTTTGCTAATGTAAATGAGTCAGGATCCTGCAAATAACGTGGCGGATATGGACATATACATAATTATTTACAGAGAACTGGAAATAACCAAAACCTTTTTAACAAACAAAACATGGAATTAAAATGCATCAACGACATGAATCCCCGAGGGGATGTCAAAAGTGTTTCAGTGTACGGACTGTAAAATGGAAGTCACAGTTGAATATAATAGAATAGAATGACATTTGTTTCGACCAATTTTTCTGTGGTTTCGACCAACGATCATAATTATAAGCATTGACACACACATACACATAAGAACACAATAAATCAAACAATAAAAATATAATAATTACACACCAATAATTAATAATTTAAAAACTACAAAATACACTAAAACAGTATTTTGACGGTAGTCAGTACATGAACCATGCTGCAATGATTCAGGTACTGACAGTCAAACCGTTCCGTGAATTGACTTTTTAAACATCAACTCTGAGCAGGCTTCGCATAGGCTCTAAACGTCACTTGACACATATGGCATACCCTAGCAACTTTTTTTATTACCCGTCCAGCACAATAAGTCTAATGGCAAAGACCTTATTTGCTTTTCATAGAGGCGATTATATGTTGGCTCTTTGGCCTCTTGTTCTTGGACGCGTAATACTAGCGCAGCGAAACAACAAATTGGTGTGTTTTTAGCTAATACTGATATATTTTGTAGCGAAAAAAATATTGAATTTAGGTAACATCCCTTCAAATTTCTGTTGCCTATTTTATAAAAAAAAATCAAGTTGATCTCTTAACCGCGTTTTTGAAACGAACGTTTGAAAACAAAAAAAAAAGAGGATGGAAAACATTATTTTTTTGACAAAAGTATAAATCTTAAAACATTGTTTATAGGTGGAATCCCTAGATAAAATATCGATAAATCAAATATATTTTCTTCAATATGAGGAGAGACCTAGTTTCTTCTAATGAACCCTTGAAAACCTGGTGTTGTTGATGTTCTAGCGTCAGGTGTCCCGTTAAATTTCGTACAGAGGGGGTCCTCTCAACGTTATATTTATACTAAGGTAGTGTTCCTAAGCGCCGGGTAAAGGTAAAACTTTACTGTCACCTATTCCAGAACCACCAGAGTGAATACTATTATAATTAGCTGGTGCGGTCGGCCGCGCGTCAGCGGATACCCACGCCAATTCATAGCTTAGCAATGGCACGTAAAGTGGTAGCGGAGGCGTGGCCGCTTATGTTCGGCTGATCGTACTAATTACTTTTATTTAAGTAGGTACTAATTTAATTAAAATTGTATCAGAGACTCACGGATCCCACAGTCAAACTGTACATGCAGTTTTGTGGGTCATATTTAGCTTTAAGATAATCTACCTTTTAATAAATAAAAGTATTCATTCATTCATTCATTTATTCATTCTGAGGTGAAAACGAACAGCTCGAAGTCGTTCATAAATCTTGCCAGAAATGTAAAATTCCCTTTGACATTTAACTAGGAGTATTTCAAGTATTTGGGAACGCTACCTAAATATAATGCAGAATATTTATCCGTTTTCGTAAAAACTGAAAATGTAGGATAAATATTTTTCGCCATTGTAATATTATTCTTTAGGTATGCACTAGTAAGAGCATAAGCTTCATATGCTCATGATTTGGTCTTGAAATCTTAGTTTAGATATAGAAAATATAAATATAATCAGTGAAAAGTTACGCTTCGTTCGCATTAGTTCCATAAAGTTATAGTGCCTTGTCCCATGATGGAACTAGTGCGAATTACTGTATATAATTATATATTACAAATGAATACGTCTTTCAAACTTAATTCCCGACTTCCTCACTTCATTAATTATTTTATTATTAAATTTTCTATACTTTTAATACGATTCTTTTGTTTTACACAGCTGATAAAAAATACTAATTTTGTAACTTTTCTTGTGATATAACTTAATAATGTGCATCTTATATAAATTTATAATATAACAATTATATAATTATATATAAATTAATTACAAATTAATTAAATATTAATTATAACTGGAACCACAGATAATATACCTAATACTGTATTGCTCACTCTAATTAGTAACGAACTCGTTTTAAAATATTACAACTCTCCCAAGCTCCATAAGATTTAAAATAAATAAAAATGTCAGGTTGCAGAAATAATAAGAGAGAGATTTACAAATTAACAAACAAAAACCCTACGATCATTCTGTTTATATCTATAGCAATTTTAATTAGCGTATTTATCAGTAAAATACATGAAAAGTTACTATGGACAACTAAAAGGACAACGTTCTAATTAATAGTTGGTGTATGAATGGCGGCATGTTACGATCGATGGTGGCATAACGTCACAAAAGAGGGCAATTGCGATTGGTGGCATGTGCTCTGTGTGCTCTGTGATTGGTGGACCGGCGGAGCCAACCTTCCCCGTACCTCTGCTCCGTAATTAATAGAGATGAAACGGATAGTGATTTGGCCGGATACTGGATACCGGATATCTGGCGAGGCACTAGGCCGGATAGCCGGATATCCGGCGGCCGAATATCCGGCTCAAGATATGCGTTTCGCACTAATTGAGCAAGTCTAAACATTACGCAACAAGGGGCGTGCGGGTGGAACTTGTGCATTACGCAACAAGGTGCGTGCGGGTGGAACTTGTGCATTTTCTATATGACGATTATTTCTAAATGATCGTATCACAATCATACAATTGCTGGTCTGAAAACGCTAAACAATTTCCGTTCCTAACGAAATTCGTAAATATGTATTTTTTGTCTCCTTGTAGCGGTGTATACTGTATATAAATGGACCGGTATCTTTAAATTAAACCGCGTAATCTACTGCTCATACTGAAAAAAAATCCCAAAGTAACATAATTTGAAAAAAAATTAACCTGCCTGCCCAGTGCCTTTTCAAAATTCACAGTAGGTTTTCAAAATGAGTAAGGAAACATGAAAATATTTTTTTCATGTTTCAAGCTTGTCTTATGTATTAGAATTTAGATTATTCAATCATTGATACAATCAATTTATTTTGTGATTTAAACGACTTGTTGTATGCTGAGCTAAGTATCCGGTATCCGGATACTGGCTACTATCCGGCCGGATACCGGATACCAAAAATATGGCCGGATAGGCCGGATACCCGTTTCATCTCTAGTACTCATTATTTTCTCAAACAGTTTCACTAGTCTCAAATTATTTATGTTATCATCTTTATAGGTGACGAGGTATATAATCTTACAATTTTAATTTTCAGTTTACTTGACCGGTTAACACTGCACCGGTTTCTTAATAGTCAGTCAGTCATTTATTCGGTTACCAAAATATATACGGTGTTACTACAAAACGGTGATTAACTTTAGACAGTGTATAAATCTGTTGTTGTCGCCTTTTCTTTCATATTGTAAAAGAGTGACAGCAACAGATTTAAACACTGTCTAAAATTAAATACCGTTTTGTAGTTACACCGATAAAGTTTTGTGCGTCCCATGTGAAGTGTAAAAACAATAAAATACTAATAAAATACTCTATGTTTTTAATCTATTCTCGTATTTTCTGTGCAACATTTCGAGTTATACGAGTAGGATAAAACTTTAATTTTAACATTTTGTGTTTTTATTTTTTAAATAACCAGTGTTGAATTTGATCGCCATTTTATAGGCTAGTATTTTGAAGTACGTTATAACACCATTATCTGAGAGCTCCGTTCTATAACGTCACTCATGAAACTCGCTATGTTGTTATCAATTGGGGATCCGTAGGCAAAAAATAAACATAGTAAAAAAAATATTTTGATTTTAGTATTAAGTAGACACCTGACGCTAGAACATCAACAACAACAGGTTTTCAAGGGTTCATTGGAATAAACTAGGTCTCTCCTCATATTGAAGAAAATATATTTGATTTATCGATCTTTTATCTAGGGATTCCACTTATAAACAATGTTTTAAGATTTATACTTTTGTCAAAAAAAAATGTTTTCCACCCTCTTTTTTTTGGCTTGTTTTATTTTTTTATAAAATAGGCTAGAGCTATGAAGCGATTTTACCTAAATCCAATATTTTTTCCCTACAAAATATTTCAGTATTAGCTAAAAACACACCAATTTGTTGTTTCGCTGCGTGATCACTAGTATTACGCGTCCATGAAAAAGAGGCCAAAGAGCCAACATATAATCGCCTCTAAGAAAAGCAAATAAGATCTTTGCCATTAGACTTGTTGTGCTGGACGGGTAATAAAAAAAGTTGCTAGGGTAGGCCATCCTCTTAATTTCTGTTTCAGGGTCAACGTTCGAGTTGAAGATGATAATGTTTCTGGATACCGACCGATACTTGACCAAAACTGATTTCCATTAATTAAAAACTAGAATGGCCTTGGACAGTAACTTATTTTGTGTAGTCTGACCAATGCCTTTACTATGCCAATGCTACGGCTGTTGTCATATACAGTATGTCCCTCGTACAAGTGCACGTCCGAAAGTGGGTGAAACTAGATCTAAATATATCGACAAAAGTTAAGAAAAAAAAATTGTTGAATTTTTTTTTTAATCTTGTAAAAATACTCCACCTGGGTATCTTTGTATGGGATGTTTGTATGGGTTAACAGCTCGTACAAAATATTGTATTTATGATAGAACGTTGTATTTTTTTTGTTAGAAAGATAATAGAATAGGCAATGATAAATAAGAATAAAAGTTTAGTAAAACGGGGACATTATTTTGAAAAAAAATTACCATTACTGAAAAAAAAGACGGAAAAATTAAAGAAATAATCTTTTAGGATATTATTTTTATGGTAATAGTAGTTGATTATGTTTTGTTTTTGATTTGATATGCAACGTCTATTCTTAAGGATTATAACAGTTTTATTTCATTGCATTACTCGCGATAGATCAAAAGTTATGACATATTTTATACATAGTCTCCATGGTAGGCAAAAAATAATTAAAACGTAAATTTATAAAACAAAGATTTTCTAAAAAAGAAAATAACATTTTTTTGTCGATAAAATACTATGTTTTGTGAACTGTCCTTTTATTGTGACCACTTCTTTTAAATCTCTTCCACATATTTTAATCCATTTTTAAACAATAAATTTAGGTACGACATGTTTTCAAGATACTAATGGCTAATCCAACGTCATACAATATAACTATTTTAGCTCAAAACGCCTTTAGAAAGGGTTAAGTAACCTTATAATGATTTTGACAACGATTTGATAAATTTATTTATATAAAAGCATCACGCTTTTAATAGTGTGCGGCAGGTTTTCATGTATTATATATGTAACCTTATTAGTATGTAGTATATAGGATGGGATTTGGTCGGCCGCCTGGATTCGTGCTGGGGGCTCGGTTGGTGATCATTGAACCTTGTTCCTGGTCCCTGGCCGGGTCTCCGGTGTGGGTTCGGGCGGTTGATTGGATTTCACCTTGTATAATATATATTTTACCTATAATTTTAATCGTATATATATTGCTACATAAATTAAATAAACCTTTAATTTAGTTCATGTACATTTATTATTTTATTACATATATTTTTTTTATAAGATCAAATTTTGACTTGTGAAACGTGTATTTTATAGATATACCTACTTTGCAAAATAAACTATTTGAATTTGAATTTGAATTGTGTTTAACGGAAATAAATAGTATTTTCGGAAGCTTTTATAGGATCACATAGGTCTTGAGTCACTTACCACTTACAAAATGCCTTTATGAAACTCTTGTACTTGTCATGGACTCAAATATTGTACTATTTAGCTCTAGTACTCAAAAATTCGTTTTCTAATGTACTGTGAATTGTAAAGCTAAAGAATATTGAGAGGAAATGTTATTTATCGCAATTAACTTTTTATTGATTTCATTTTATTGATACATGGTGAAATTTATTTATGCAGCCAAAACTGCATACTGAAAACTCGGTAAGTGCTCAGTTGATGAGGTTTGATGATCCTTTTTGTAAACAACCCCGTATTCCTTTGAAGCTTAATTTAAAAAATATTTTTTTCTGAGAATATACGCCAATTTAGGACGTAGTTTTCGTTATTTTGGTATAATAAATTAACTATAATTTTTTCGTGATTTTTTAAAGAATTGTCGGATATGACGTCACTTGAAATTTCACTTTTTTTACTTTGTGATAAACCTTGTAAGAATGCCTCCCCCAAAATCAAATCCTGGATCCACCCTCATCGAGCGGTTGATTAAAGGAGACGGTCAGTTCCCCATAAGCAAAACGCCTTAAAAGAGTACACAAATATATTGTGGTCAGTGATAAAGAACAAATTCAAAATACCACGGTTTGACTATCCATTTAAAACGGACGCCATCTTTTAATAACTTTTTATGATAAATCGTTTTTATTTCGAGGTTATTTTCATATGGCATTGCGAAAATAAACTTAAGCGCGTTTGAAACGTTCATAGTTGTAACAATGTTTCATGATGATTCTGATATATTTAAAAGGGTCATGCTCGAATGTCAGTCGTAATGTAATCTCTATCAAAATCCAGAAGAAAAGCATGAATCGTGAAATAAAAAGCTGAGACATAAATAATATATTATGAAAAATTTTAAGAACCCGTTATCCATGACATTAAACACCACATTTTGCATCAAGTAGAACAGAACTCTATGATCTTCACTACAAAGTATAAAACAAAGTCGCTTCCCGCTGTCTGTCCATATGTATGCTTAGATCTTTAAAACTACGCAACGGATTTTGATGCGGTTTCTTTTAATAGATAGACTGATTTAAGAGGAAGGTTTATAAGTATAATAAATGCCCGTGCGAAGCCGGGGCGGGTCGCTAGTTTATTATAGTTTAAAATAGCGCGCTCTGAGCCGTGACTGTTACAAAAACCGAAACATCGTGCGCTCTTAAAAACACGTTTTTCGCTCATAAAACGTTATTACGGTGACATTTTCTGAAAAATTTCCGCAAAAGTATTTACATAATTACATTTTCCTTAATTTTCTGTAATTTTCCTACGATTTGGTAATGTAAATTTTATATATAAACGAAAAAAACATGAAAAATCGACCAAGTTTCGGATCATCGAAATGTTTCGGATTGTTTTTCGATCGAGCAAAATATGTATAACGTATCGCGTTTTGAACCGCAAAAAAATCTTCAGAAAGAATGTATCTAAGATACATATTTTTTTCAGAAACAAAATGTCACAATTTTATGGTTTAAAATGAATAAGAAAAGAGACAAAATTGGAATAAGCCTCCCTTAAAACCTCATTGTTCCTTACCACTCAGTAGAACCGGTTCCGTTAACTCCAGAATAGCGATGTCATTGTGGAAGGCAGACTTCTTGAATCTACCGTGGACTATGATGCGAGATATTTTCTTATCTTGTACAGGTGGAGCACAAATTAGAAGCTGGCAGTCAGGGTTCTTTTGTATATCATGTTCTCCGAGGCGGACCCAGGAACTGTGAGAAAAATAATATTTATTTTGGACCCTTCTATATTTTAGATACGCGTCCTGGACGGCCCAAATTTTCAATTTTAGTTTTTTATAATTTACGTTTATAATTAACTTTCAACAATTAACTGAAATTTTTATAATATAAAAAAAGTTGCTCAATGTACGGGAATTCAATTTTTTAAAGCAGCGTGAGCTAAATATTGTTTAAAAAACACATTTTTTCATTTAAAGCTACAGCTACAGAGATCACATTGAAGGGATGGCTAGTGAAAAATTCAAAAAAGTTGAAAATTTGGTCCAACTCAGTACAGTGCGATGTTTTTCACGCTAATTTCATATCAGCGCAGCGGCCGCATCTATAATGTTGGCCGCCCCGAAAGCACGATACCATTTGAAAATAGGCCAGGGTCACAAACTTTTTGAAGTGGATACTTGTTTATTCGCATCTCTTGTACTTGTACGTCGCTTCCGGGACGAACTTTTCTAACAAGGGATAATTTGTCTTCTGATTACTTATACGTTATTACGTTTTTTATGTTTATTATTTCGTTAAACAAAATAAACAAACTCAGCTATCGTTGGTAAGTCAGTTATCTAAATAAGCAGAATAAACCAAATAAACTAACCACCACAGTAGATACCATGGTGGTTTATAGTGGCCTGAAGTTAGCTGCACAATCACGTTTGGCAGTCAGTTTTTCCCAACGATTTTTGACGTTTGTCGAGTTGAGGGTCACATGACCGAATCATGGGTGTTTATAGTGGAAAATAGTAGTTTATTGTGACCTTTGTGACCTATTGTGACCAAGTACCAGCTATTTTTTGTAAATGTTTCTTATCTAGGATTGTAGAATGGGCGTTTTGGTCCATACCACCAATACACTTGTGCTAGGTGACATAAGATAGGTCTTATAATAACATTCGAGAAACCGTTTACAGTTACTCCAAAATCGACCGGGTAACTGTGCAATCAAGAAAAAAAGTTTTCATATAAAATGTATGAGAAAATATTTAAAAGCGTACAAGTGTTTATTTACTCTACAGTGTAATTCTAAGCTATGCATAAGTACCATTGCAAACTCAACCCTACGGAGTTGGTAGTTACAGTATGAGAGTTGGCATAACATACTAAAGGTTTTTACAAAATTTATAGAAAAACAGAGCTTGGAATTACACTGAAGAGTAAATAAACACACACTTATACACTTTAAATATTAATCCAAAAACTTTTGTCCTCGACTGTACATATGCCCCTTATATGTTGATAAATAAGTATTTACTCATATGCATAGCTTAGAATTACCCTATAGAGTAAATAAACTGATACTTATACACTTTTAAACATTTTATCCCAAAGCCTTTGACCTCGACTGTACATTATGCCTTTTATATTTTGATAAATGTTTTCAGACATACATATGCATAGCTTAGAGTTACATTGTAGAGTACACACACTTTTACACAATATTTTTTTTTTCATACATTTCACACGAATAATTTTGTTCTCGACTATTTAATTTAATTTAACTTATTCTCTCTCATGTGTTTTGAAAAATATGTATTTATACATATGCATAGCTTAGAATTACACTGTAGAGTAAATAAACACACACTTATACACTTTTAAATATTTTCTCATACATTTTATATGAAAACTTTTCTCCTGGTCGATTTTGGGGTAATTGATAACGGTTTCTCGAATGTTATCATAAGTCCTATCTAATGTCACCTAACACATGTGTATTGGTGGTATGAACAAAGTTTCATACATTTTTGCCCATTGTCCTTTACATGAAATGTGAAGCGTGTTGTGGATACTTAATTACTTTATGATGATGGAAGAAGAGTGGAATAAAAAATTAGGTAAGAAAGATATTGCGTTTATTAGTAAGATTGTTGTTATTTGTGTCGATTCGGTGTAACACGATTTAACTTGTTTGACAGGACTAAAATTAATTTGAGCATTCTGTCTTTTTCTTTCTGTATCTAAAAGACGAAGACAGGACGCTTAAATAAGGTAAGTCCAGTCAAATAAGTTAAGTCACAGTATAATTATACTGTGGTTAAGTCGTGTCACACCGAATCTACACTGTGTGTTCCTCTATGCTAGTAGATATAGATTGTATAGAATTTCAAAAACAATGAAATTATAATTTACAGAAACCAATGGAAACTTTTCGATGGCAGCATACACTATACATAGGTAATAAGGTTTTGTTGAATAACTATTGAGTGAATTTTGAATTTAAGTTTTCCGCGGCAATTTAAGTGAAAAAGGTGGGTTTTTCACATTCCGGCTTCAAAATCGCTCTTAACTAAAACGATTTTAAAATAGTTTTACGTTTTAATGCTTAGACTATCTTCATTTGAACATAGGTCACTTTTAATCCCGAGAAACTTCCTTAGGAATGGATAATGGACGTTTCCCAAAGCTAAAAATCCCTGAACACATGCAGGCAGTTCCCTGGGGAAGCAATCCCACATCCTTGGGCTGGCTGCTTTAAACATAAATTATTTTTGTTATCAGACTAAGCTTGTATGTTTTGTAAATGTTAAAATTTATATAATTATATGTATTTAGTTATATTATATATTGATTTATATAAAAACGGCTCACCTCAATACGTGTTATGATCGGGAAAGCCGACCAGTTTCAGCAGATTTAGACTGCCTTCATCTGGGCGAGTAAAGACGTTTACGCGACGACGTTACGCCTCACACTGCGGGCTGCCGCTCGCAGGGCTCGGGATGACATCGATGCAGATGGTATTGGTGGTCGGACCGGTAGGGCGTCCGCACAATTAGTTACTTCCGGGCTTGCGTTATTAAGGTGGGTGAGCCGTTTTTATATAAATC
Source organism: Ypsolopha sequella (assembly GCA_934047225.1). NCBI lineage: Eukaryota > Metazoa > Arthropoda > Insecta > Lepidoptera > Ypsolophidae > Ypsolopha > Ypsolopha sequella. The sequence continues at coordinate 13,747,749 of OW203991.1, forward strand.
ATGAATTATCCTCAAGTCTCATTTAATTCTATAATAAATATTATATATTTATGTATATCTTCCTAATCTTTTTTATAGTCATTTTATTTATGCTCTTTGTGTTCTAAATTGTCAATTGTTATATCTGTTATTTCCAATGTTGTGTACGGTTATTATCTAATTATGAACATTACTTGTTATTCTATTGTCAAAATTTCATGTGAATGTTTTGTTTGTAATTTGTTACTGTACCATTTAAATAAAATAAAAAAAATAAAAATCCAAGTGGTTGAAACTTGGGAAAATAAAAAAAACAGTGCATAGATATTGCGGACTGATTTGTTATTGAATACCTACATAATTTATATGCCTATAACAATTAATACACCGGTTATGCAAAACCAGTACAGTCGACAAGATTCCCGCCTGTCCACCTTAAGGCTGCGTATAAACCTGGACAAATTAGTGATTTTGCCCCCGCATCCCCGCACCTCAACTGTTTGCGCGACCGGCCGCGAGCGCTATTTCTTAGCTCCCACGAGCGGTGTGGATCCGCGGTCATTAACCCGTGCACGTGCTAGTTTTCAATAATAAGTATAATGCATCTACGATGTATAAAATTCAACCCAGTTGACAAAACGGTTTGTTCGCAATGGCATTTTTTTGCGTAATTGTGTTTGCATCTAATTTTTATATTTCAAAATTTTAATTTTCGAAAGTCATACTTGCAAAGATAATGATAACGATGATGATACAACGATACGTCGATACGACGATACGTCGATACAACGATACGTCGATACAACGATACGTCGATACGTCGATACGCCGATACGTCGATACGACGATACGTCGATACAACGATACGTCGATACAACGATACGTCAATACACCGATACGTCGATACGACGATACGTCGATACGGGGATACGTCAATACAACGATACGTCGATACGTCGATACAACGATACGTCGATACGGGGGTACGTCGATACAACGATACGTCAATACACCGATACGTCGATACGTCGATACGGGGATACGTCGATACAATGACACGTCGATACGCCGATACGTCGATACGTCGATACGGGGATACAACGATACGTCGATACGACGATACGTCGGTACGGGGATACGTCGATACAACGATACGTCGATACGCCGATACGTCGATACGCCGATACGTCGATACAACGATACGTCGATATGGGGATACGTCGATACGGGGATACGTCGATACAACGATACGTTGATACGACGATACGTCGATACGGGGATACGTCGATACAACGATACGTCGATACGACGATACGTCGATACGAGGATACGTCGATACGCCGATACGTCGATACGACGATACGTCGATACGAGGATACGACGATACGAGGATACGACGATACAACGATACGTCGATACAACGATACGTCGATACGCCGATACGTCGATACGCCGATACGTCGATACGACGATACGTCGATACGGGGATACGTCGATACAACGATACGTCAATACGCCGATACGTCGATACGTCGATACGGGGATACGTCGATACGGGGATACTTCGATACAACGATACGGCGATACGCCGATACGTCGATACGTCAATACGTCGATACGGGGATACGTCGATACGGGGATACGTCGATACGCCGATACGTCGATACGTCGATATGTCGATACGGGGATACGTCGATACAACGATACGTCGATACGACGATACGTCGATACGGGGATACGTCGATACAACGATACGTCGATACGCCGATACGTCGATACGCCGATACGTCGATACGACGATACGTCGATATGGGGATACGTCGATACAACGATACGTCAATACGCCGATACGTCGATACGTCGATACGGGGATACGTCGATACGCCGATACGTCGATATGTCGATACGGGGATACGTCGATACAACGATACGTCGATACGACGATACGTCGATACGGGGATACGTCGATACAACGATACGTCGATACGCCGATACGTCGATACGCCGATACGTCGATACGCCGATACGAGAATACGTCGATACGTCGATACGACGATACGTCGATACGGGGATACGTCGATACAACGATACGTCGATACGCCGATACGTCGATACGCCGATACGTCGATACGACGATACGTCGATACGGGGATACGTCGATACAACGATACGTCAATACGCCGATACGTCGATACGTCGATACGTCGATACGTCGATACGGGGATACGTCGATACGCCGATACGTCGATACGTCGATATGTCGATACGGGGATACGTCGATACAACGATACGTCGATACGACGATACGTCGATACGGGGATACATCGATACAACGATACGTCGATACGCCGATACGTCAATACGCCGATACGAGAATACGTCGATACGCCGATGGTGATGGTGAGATAAGGTTTTGTTAGTCTCCCAGAGGGGTAGGCAGCTAGGCAGAGACTACAGATTTCCATCTGCTACGATCCAGACACAACTCTTTCGCCTCTTCCACATCCATCAACCATATTTATTGTGATATTAAATTGTAAGCTAAAAAAAAACCTCAGACGAAAAACATAGCGATATTCATTAGTCCATTGAGACAACCTTTAGTTCAACATCTTTAATAAAACATGACCTATCTACTTATTTTGTTAAGTAATGGCGTACCTTTGCATTACTTTCATCCACTGCTTTATTTTCACTCGTAAAACATTTTTATTCCATTGGTTGCATTTATTTCCCATGTTTCAAATTACGAGATTTATTTAAATTACGAAACCGGGACGTCGAGAGCGCAAAAACGTAGCCCTCCCGTCTCAACGGAGCGATCACAACTGACCGACGGGTGAGTGACGAAACAAAGCATGGAACAAAAAGCGCGTGCGACCGAGATATCTTGTCGCCGCCTTGTCTCAGAATAAATCGACGTAAGCGCCAATTCTTAGATGTTAAATTAAATGAAAACGAAACAGAATTATTCAAAATCCCCGTGCAATTATACGGGGTCATTTGTTTTCTTATTTTTAATACAAATTTCAAGGCAAACTGTTTTAAGAAAGGTCCTTTAACACTCGAAAAACATGAAATATAGAGGTAACTTCATAATTTTTTTCTATCGAGCGAACTTTAAGCTTTTGCGTTTTTGCTTCTGCACGAATATCAGCCCTATAGTCTATTATCTATATTATTTTTATTAAACCGATTGACCAAGTTACACAATGTTTTATGCTCATTTGAAATTGTGCATCTGACATTATACCGACCCTTAAGAGCTAGTTTTGTGTGCAGTGGTTTGCGGCATCTTCTGCTAGCTCCGCCTTGCCAGTTTTTGTCTGCCAATAGTCATTCACGCTCAACCATAAACTTTGACTTATGAAGTCTGATTGATCCGAAAACGCCATAAATAGTGTCTCTCATAAACTTTTATTGGTCAACAAAATAAAAGGTGAGGCTAACTGAGATCGCCACATGCAAGCAACAAGGTTTTGAAACTGGACAGGCGGGAATCATGTCGACTGTACCTACAGGTACCATTAAGTTGGTTTCCATGTCACATTACTAGGACGTAGGTGATAGGAATATTAGACGACAACTTAGACAGAGTAAATATATTATATTATAGAGTAGTAGATCTTAGTAAAATGCTCTTATTCAAACTCACGCACAAAGATGCGTGCTCTACACGCCGCCGCGCCGTCTAAGTGAAGTTCGGGGGAGTCTCCATGCGTGTGTGCGTTCGAGTCTAAGCGTTTGTACTAATATTAACTACCCTATAAAGATGATGAGACCACGACTTACAGTACATAGCTTTCATCACCGCTGTGAACGCAGTGGGCTGCTGTGACGATGTGTCGGTCTGTAATCAGGGCGCCTCCACAGAGCCACTCTGGGGTACTGTCGTCTGGAGCTGAGGAAATAGGACAGACTTTAGAATCAATACATAAAACAACCATCCCTCGGTCATGTAAATATAGGGCCCTATGCCCACAATAGAGGTAGATCATGGATATTTAAAAAATGCTTACTTAGTGGACAATAACACCGATTCGGGTAAACACGTTTTAACTTATTTGACAGGACTAAACTTAATTTAACCGTTGTGTCTTTTTCTTTCTGTATCGAACAGACAAAGACAGGACGCGGGTTGTTCTCAAAATTTTTGTAGGTAACAAAATTGTAACAAAAATAAAACGTTAAAAAAATGTAACAAAAAAAGTTATAAGGGTTCGTTCATCATCGCTATATCCTTAAGTCCACGACTTTACTTGTGTTGAATCGTTGTTTAACGGAATAAAATTTAATGAAAAATAACGGGTTGTTAGAAAAAGTAATTTATGTAAGGAAAATAATTTATTCCATGTAATGAAATTTTGAAAGAAAGATTAAACATTCATTGAAAAAAATCAAATCTAATGATAATATTGAGCAAATTACAGTAACATTCTATTAATTAACAGAAAACCTTAATGATTTTTTTAAAGAAACCTAACGAATTCTACGTAATCCTATTAAGAGTCGAGTCTCCGGATTTGTAATAAAATATTAAGAATTAATTATATATAACGCCCAGAATGCAACTTTTAGCAAAGCCAACTTTTAAAGTGGAAAGGATATCACTATTAACTCGCCCGCTCACTAGAATACCGACTTTTCCTGTACAAAAAAAAACCAAAACAGGGTCCGCGGGAACAACAAAGTCACACACACAAACAAACACACTTACTATACGATTTCAATGTAACCACGACTTTATTTGTATAATTTTGTTACGTTACAAAAGAAAGTTACAAAAATAAATCTAAAATCACGTTTTCCTAACCTCAAAATATTTGCTGCTCATCACATGTGAGGAATGGAAAGAAGTTAATGGAATACACATGATCTCTATGCAAAGTTCTTCATGCTTGGCAAAACAAACAAAAAATAGTTCTCACCTGTTCCTGTAAAACCTTGTGACAAAAATAATTCCAAAAAGTCTTTTTTTCTGTTCACGCAATGTTCAACTCACAACAGCCGTTAAACAAAATAGCTGCTGCTTGACACTTATGTCAACTGTTTAGGGATATTCAACTTTCTGTGTTGCCATGAAGCAAAAAATATGAATATTCTTTTTTAACGTTATATCAGTGTTACAAAATCGTAATAAAAATATGGTAGAAAAAATATTTGTTTAGACAAGGCCGTTTTTAAATAAAAGAATAATGGATTAAATATTTAAAGAATAAATCACTTTTAAGTTCAATTCATAGCAAAGCAATAAGATAAACTTGATATTAGGGAAGGCGGACTTCACAATCTATAGGCGTTTTAGTAAAACTATTGTGAAATGGACACAAAAACTACAAAAATTTTGAGAACAACCCACGCTCAAAATAAGCTTAGTAGTTGTGTTGCGCCGAATCGATACCATTGTGTCGATTCGGCGCAACACAACTTAACTTCTTTGACAGGACTAACCTTATATTGAGCGTTCTGTCTTTGTCTTTCCGATAGAGAAAGAAAAAGACCGAACGCTCAAATTAAGTTTAGTCTTGTCAAATAAGTTAATTCGTGTTGCACCGAATCGACACAATTGTTAATTATTCGTAATACTTTTATATTCAAAATGTTTAGACTCAAAATAATGTGTTTACAAGAAAATGGAACACGTAAATATTGCATTCGCATACATCAATTTTAATTATTATGTTACCCTAATTATAACCAGTTCAGGCCCCGTAGCAAAATGTGCGACGCGACTTAGTTGAATCACAGGTGCGAGGAGCGTTACCATACTGTTTAATCGCAAAAACCACGGATTTAGAATTAGCACTTGTGATTCAATAAAGTCGCGTGCGGTTGTTTCAAGGTAGAGAAAGTGAAAATTGACATAGGCAGCTTACACTCGGAGCACCTCTGGCACACTCTCGGGGTCATGTCGTGACAATGTTTATTTATTTTAACCGAAAAATACTTTTTTTTTGGCAAAAATAGGTGTTTGGCTATATCATGAATTCTTTTCACTGAATTAATAACACAAGTTTAGAGCTGATGCCGGGCTCCACTGTACCACCATCTTACTCGCAACCCCCCCCCCCCCCCGAAGTTATTTGAGGGACAGTCAGAGGACACCATGCCGGGAAGCCTGGAACCGATTGCTAGCGGTATAGCAGCCTTTATATAAAACAGACAGCGGGCAGCGCCGCCGCTGGTGCGAGGGTTTTGACACCGCGCTTTACAACCCGGCTGTCCAGCGGCTGCTACGTGTGGCGAAATCTTGGAAAGGTCTATGTCCAGCCCTTGCGTAACAAAATACAGGTATAGTAGGTACGCAATATGGCGGAAGTGCGGGCGAGTATGAAATCGTCCGCACTCTCGCCTGTCGCGTAATATATCCATGCTCACCTCCACAGCTTCGACTTGCTGGTCGCCTTTGGTGACTGGCCTCAGCCGCTATGGCTCGCATGAATGCCTATGCTTTGTTACAGTGGGTAGGGGCTGCCCTCCCTCTGCGTTTATTTTATGTACACTTTTTTGTATTAACTACAAGACTGCAAGGAATCGGGGTAATCCAGAAATACCTAATATTATTTTGGTAATTTACATAAAACGTGAACTAAATTAATGATGATATAACTATTTTTATCAACTCTCACACTGCATTAAACTAATTACAACATCAAAAGCGGTTTTATAGGTACCTACATTGTTTGACCAATGTTATAATATTACATTATTACACCGCAATTTTGCGCTGTGAGTGGCCCAATTTATTATAACACCGCTTAGATAACCAATCAGAACCCTTCCCCTGCTTTGATGTTGTCCGGGTCAAGCGCCACTTCTTGTGAAAAATGTATATAATTATGAATCTACATCATTACTGTGTAATGCTAGGTATAACTTTTATGTTGTGATATAAAAATCTAGTTTTCTAAGCTACTTCCTTACAAAGCGCAATGATACCAACCCAGGACACATTTGACACGAAACGTTTCAAATAAAATCAGTTTATTTCGAATTGAAAACACCAAAAGCTCAAAAAAAAAAACCATAAAATAACACTAACACATTGCCTAAAAAATGCACAAAAACTAATAAACACAATTTTCAACGACGGAAATATCTGCAAACCCCATAGACGAATATATTATCGTATAGACGATATTTGCCATAGGGCAAACCCGATACCCCACCCGCAGGGGCTCTACCAACCTTTTCGGGTAAACTGAGGTGCAAATTATGTCCGACAGGTGGACGTCATGCTTAATCTGTTGTTTTCTTTTTTCTTCCTATGCATTAAAAGAGATAAAAACAGTTCAATGTTGAAATTGCAGGTGGATGAATAAGAGACAATAAAGCCAATTCTGAAGGCTTTAATTTTAGTTTTAGTGCTGTCAAAGCTTAAAATTTTCCAAAGAAATTTAGCTTCTAACCCTAACTCTTAAGGACTATTTTGTATGGAAGAAAATTTAGTTTTGACAGCACTAAAACTAAAATTAAAGCCTTCAGAATCGGCTTTACTGTGTAATTTATATTAGGTTCTCTTTTACTCGTTCATAATATTATGATCGAAAGAAAGAAATAGACATAAGTTACAACAAGAAACATGAATCTCGCGGTTTCTTTTTTCATATTTCGTGATTTTTTTCTGTTGAAATTATTATAAATAATGCTACGTGAATATGATATTTTTGATGGTCGTAAATAAAATATTGTGTGCAATTGGACATAATCAGAGATTGTTTTTAGGTTTCCGTAGTACCTAAATAAAAGGTACAAAAGGAACCTTTATGGTGAGACTCCGTTGTACGTCCGTCCCTATGTCACAGCCTCGTAACTTTAGCACCGTTAAAGATAAGGACATGAAATTTGGCATAAAAATAGCATTAATTTGCCCATATCTTAAGGTGTAAAAAAAAATATGACAAATTTGAAATTGTTCAAACTATTTCCAAATCAAAAGTGAGAAAATAAAAAATATTATCCTCAAAATACAATATGGTTATCAACTTGTAGATGAATCATTTCACCCGCCACTGATATTCAGCTAAGGACCTGGGAGTCGCCTTACATCTGGTCGCTTGGTGCTCATTACGGCCCTGGACTAAATAGACAATACTGACTTACAGACAGACCATACCTATACGAAAAACATTACAAAAACCTGACTCAATACTTAAAAAAGACACACACAATTCAAAATTCTCTTTCAACCCACCACACAAATCCTCCTACACGCACACAAACACCCTCTGTTTCTATCCCAACCACAAACACATCCTTATCTTATCTATCAAATACGGAGCCAGGTACGCGAATCTGACTCGAACTTGTCCGGTTTTTTTTTTTGAGTCACTTACTACGCTGTTGGCCGTCTGGCTTTTACAACTTTACCCGGAGAAAAGGAGAAAACGCCGAGAACGTTCACCTCCTGTGGAATTTTAATCAATAATCGCTGAGGGCCCCCAGCTGGGGGACCTCGACTCAGGACGTTGATGGTGTGTGCTCTATTGGAGAGGAGCGACTAGGTACATACCTGTATCGCATATCAAGTTGTCTGAGGTAGAGGCGTCGTTGACGCAAAGTTTTTGCTGAGAGCTTAGTGAGAGTGACGAGTCTAGAGACGGGCGCGGGAAAATTCCCGTTTGGGAAAATTCCCGGTGTTTATCGGGGAAAATTCCCAATCGGTGGGTTTTTTCATCTTTCTTCACAAATTCCATGACACTTAAAATTAAACTTACTGCAGGTGATAGAGGAAGTCACAGCCAACATTTTAATTCCTTACAATTAACTGCGAAAATATGCGCTTTGGAAACTACAGGCACTTGAAAATATTTAATGAAAAGGTTAAGTAACCGAACTATTTTTTTTTGTGATAGTATTAGAAACACCTTTTACTGATAAAGTTTTTATGAAATATGCATTACTTTCTGAGAAAAAAAATTGAATTATTTTTTGTATGGAGAAAACAATGATACTGTCAATTAAAGGAGAACTTTCTGTCATTTAGCTACAATTCGGCAAATCTACTTATTTGCCATGTGGATAGCTTTTATTTCAAAATATATTAAAACAAAATGTCAAAATGAAAACACCCGAATAGTTTCCCAAACGGGTGTTTTCATGGAAACTTTCCGGGAATTTTCCCGCAATCGGGAATTTTCCTGGGTGGAAACCCATCTCTAGTGACGACCGAGGCGGAGGGCCTCGTGAGAGACTTTGGGACACTCTATTTATTTTATTTTTATTTATTACACTTAATGTACATTTACACAAAAACATGAAAAAAAAACATTAAATATTTTACAGTGTACAAAGGGGGCACTTATTGCTAATAGCAATATCTTCTAGGCAACCTTTGGGTGAAAAAAAAAACAGAAAAAATAATAAAGAGGAGCGTGTAAATGTCTCGAATTCAAACATAAGAGTAAACTACATAGACTTATTAATGGGGGATTCCTTATGCTATAATAAACAAGTACATAAACATACACAAAAATATAATATAAATAATATAATAAATATACTTTTATAGATACATAAATAAATACATATATAATAATAAAAAAGATAATTGTGGATGAAATGTTAATCAAATGAATAAATGATAGATGAGTTAGGGTGTAGTTCACTAAAGTAGTGAGCTTTTAGTTTAGTTTTAAAGGTATTCAGAGTACGACAGTTTTGAACGGATACAGGTAGACGATTCCATAGTCGAGCAGCGTGCACTGAAAAAGAGTCAAGAGTAAAAACCAGTTTTATGTGAAGGTATCAAGTTGGTATCATTGATACTATCAACGACATTCTAAACCATATATATACAAGGTGACTTTTTGATCATCGTCCAAATTCATACTGGAGGCTTGATAAGTGATCAGTATCTTGAATCAGTAACAATTTTTGTGAAATTCGTAAAATGAAATTTCAGCTTCCCATATAAATTCAGTTCCAGTCCCGAGTGAATCACTATGGGGAGTCGAAATTTAATTTTACGAATTTCACCAAAATTGTTATTGATCCATGATACTGATCGCTTACCAAACCACCAGTATGAATTTGGACGATGATCAAAAAGTCACCTTGTATATTTTATGGTATAGAATGTCGTTGGAAGGTATATATACATAAATGTTTCTGGTTGACAGGGCGTTGCAATCTGCCTCGATTAGAAATAGTAGTTTATGCTACTAAGGCGAAAAGGAATAAATTATGAGGACGATTTAAAACACGAGCGTAGCGAGTGTTTTAAACGTAACCGAGTAATTTATTGCTTTTACGCCCGTGTATCATACTACGTTTTTCAATGCATAGTGTGAGGAAATGAAAATAAATATAATCTTGTGAACTTTAAATTATAATTGGCTCAAAAGGACTGTATGCAGAGCCGTTAAACAGTGGAAAAAAAAGTATAACATCTATGGTACACAGGAAAGGCTGCAGGTTAGCCAACCATTATAAATAAATTAAAAAAAATAATAATAATAAAGCCCTAGGGCAAAATAATCGACTTTTTGTTCGGTTTTGATGCATAAAAAGTGGGCCTTTACGAGCACATGCATTGAAAATAAACTAAAACGTTCCCGTAGATAAATGGGTGAAGAAGCATTGTTAAGAACAGTAAAGAGAAGAGAAAGGACTCACTTCGTTCGTTTCGAAAACAAGCACTCGTGTCACAATGTCTCTGATTATGTAACATTTTCACAAAATACTATTTCACTGTTAACGACGCTATTGAAGTGTTTTAAGGGCAGGTTATCCGGGACCTGTAGGTATTTATCGCTACCTCAGCCCCCGCCAATTCACCGCGACGTATTTATTTACGATGCAACTGAGCGGCTATAATCGTGACCTCACGTGACTCGCCACCGACCGCCGTACATTAAAATAGGTTCGGGGCCAGTAACTGTACTTCGTACTAATAAGAATTGATTCCGATAAATGAACCAACATAAACTATTCCTACTAAAAAACCGAGTTAGTACAAATAGGGGAGTTTTTAACAGGAGTATTTAGTATTATTTAACAATCCAAATGAAGAGTGTAGAAGAAACTGAATGATGACAGTAAAACTAGGGCGAAGTCTAACTTTTATAATATCTTGAGTAATTGTGAATTACATATATATTAAATTAAACGTGTAGTCACAAAATAACCACTTACAGAATGTTTACTCCTTATAACTAGCGAAAACAGGCGCACGCACACATAGACGCGTACGTACGACGATCTCGGAGATACTCGGGTGAATGCCAATACGAAATTCTGCCGAGATCATCTTACGTACGCGTCTATGCATGTGTGCATCTGTTTTTGTTCAGTCGTCGAGTCGGCCTTCTGGTAGTATCTATTTTGTGGTGTAGTTCTTAGAATATCGACGACAACTTGTCCAATTAGTCGTGACATAATTTAACGCAATAATAGAAATGAATCATTTATTATTGTATGAGTACTTACTCTTTGTATAGTTCTTGTTTTCTGAAAAAACATCTGCTTGAAAGGAAAATAAACATTAGTCATATGAAAACAGGTTTGCATTTTCATGAGTCTTCTAACTGCATCTTATCCTGATACTTTGGGTTCTCTAGTATTATCCAGACCGAAGGGTTCGCATATACGACGAAACGCTTCGAGAAAAGGTACAGGGTGTTAAGATGATAACCGTTTTCCTTAAAACGGGGTGTTCTAACCATTAAGAGCGGTTTCGCAGCGGGATTGTGAAAACCCGCCTTTTTCTAATTAATTGAAATAGAACACTTAAATTCAAAATTCACTCAATGGTTATTCGACAAAACCTTATCACCTACTATGTACCTATATAGTGTATGCTGCCATCGCAAAGTTTCCATTAGTTTTTGTAAATTAGAATTTGGATTTTTGAAATTCTAATAGATTTTTTTTTATTTTTTCGGATAAATACGTAGTTTTATGACATAGTTTTCATTATTTTGGTATATAAATTAACCATTCTTTTTTATGATTTTTGAAAGAATTGTTGGATATGACGTCATTTGAGGATTTTAGACATTATACTGATTGTGATGTGTGATTGCTTATAAAAAAGTGGTCTGTCTCTGTCTGTCTTCTCATCTGTCATCCATCTATCAAATCAGTCGGAAGCAAATAAGCAAATTGACACATTTCTAAACAGCCTTTTCTCTAGTGACGTCACACGAAGGCAAATGGAAGTTGCAACTTTTTCGTAAAAATATTCATCATCATGAGGTTTTTTGACCACAAGTTCTAAAATACAGCTTATTAAACTTTTCAAAAATAAAATTAATGTTGCTGTTAGCTTAATGTTGTCTCATTCATACACAAAAAAAATTACATAATTTGGATTTGTCTATCCGAAAAAAAAATCCAAAAATCTAATTGAGGTTCCTTCAAATTCTCTATAGAAAACGGTAAGTTCATATGTATGTATAATATTTACAATATTGCTTAATAAGTTAGGGTTATACCCAGCGGTATAGCTTATAACCTGCTATTTAATGCGGTATAGCTTATAACCTGCCATTTAATGCGGTATAGCTTATAACCTGCCATTTAATGCGGTATAGCTTATAACCTGCTATTTAATGCGGTATAGCTTATAACCTGCCATTTAATGCGGTATAGCTTATAACCTGCCATTTAATGTGGTATAGCTTATAACCTGCCATTTAATGCAGTATAGCTTATAACCTGCTATTTAATGCGGTATAGCTTATAACCTGCCATTTAATGCGGTATAGCTTATAACCTGCCATTTAATGCGGTATAGCTTATAACCTGCCATTTAATGCGGTATAGCTTATAACCTGCCATTTAATGCGGTATAGCTTATAACCTGCTATTTAATGCGGTATAGCTTATAACCTGCTATTTAATGCGGTATAGCTTATAACCTGCCATTTAATGCGGTATAGCTTATAACCTGCCATTTAATGCTGTATAGCTTATAACCTGCTATTTAATGCGCTATAGCTTATAACCTGCCATTTAATGCGGTATAGCTTATAACCTGCCATTTAATGCGGTATAGCTTATAACCTGCTATTTAATGCGGTATAGCTTATAACCTGCCATTTAATGCGGTATAGCTTATAACCTGCCATTTAATGCGGTATAGCTTATAACCTGCTATTTAATGCGGTATAGCTTATAACCTGCCATTTAATGCGGTATAGCTTATAACCTGCCATTTAATGCGGTATAGCTTATAACCTGCCATTTAATGCGGTATAGCTTATAACCTGCCATTTAATGCGGTATAGCTTATAACCTGCTATTTAATGCGGTATAGCTTATAACTTGCCATTTAATGCGGTATAGCTTATAACCTGCCATTTAATGCGGTATAGCTTATAACCTGCTATTTAATGCGGTATAGCTTATAACCTGCCATTTAATGCGGTATAGCTTATAACCTGCCATTTAATGCGGTATAGCTTATAACCTGCTATTTAATGCGGTATAGCTTATAACCTGCCATTTAATGCGGTATAGCTTATAACCTGCCATTTCATGCGGTATAGTTTATAATCGGATATGTTTGTGGACCTGTAGTTAAAACAATAATGTAACCTTTGACCTACCCTCTAAGATGAAATCTCTTCATATGAACATAAAATAAACATAAAACAAATCCTGCAATAATATTCAAGCATTTCACGTGTATTATGGACATTTAATAACATAACTATTGTATATAGATAACATATGTACATACCTACCTACATGTTGGCTTAAACTGTTCTCACTTAATTTAAATTCAAATAAATAAACTTTCTGGTGTTTTTGTACTTACAAGTGTTTTTATTTGAGGTGCAAACAAGTGAATATTATACAATCAATGTATTTCCGCATTTGGTGTATGCTTTAACACAGTTCTGCCATTCACTACAACATAACCTCACTTCACCACACTTAGCTTACTTAAACTTGTTGAGGATCTATAATGCCCAAGTCGAAGAGTATCAAGGCTTCTACAGTGGAGCCTCTGACTGCTGTGAATACGATGGAGAAGAAGTTCTTCAATGTGATGGCGGACTTTGAAACCCGGATGGCAGCTGCGGCAAAGAGTCCCCGCAGCCTGGATCAGTTGGCGGGTGAGTTTGCCGTCTTCAAAGACTGGATGAAGGAGACTATTAGCATCCTCCGCCAGCAGATCTCCTCAGTGTCTCAGGTTGTTGATGAGATGGACAACCGGGGTAGACGGAAATTTTTGCTGTTCCGTGGCATTGAAGAGACGGCCAATGAAGATCTTTCATCTGTAGTCATGCAGACGATTAGCCAGAAGCTTAAGTTGCCGCAGTTCACCAATGACTCCATCAGGTCGTGTTATCGCCTCGGTAAGCCTTCACATGACAATGGTGGTTGCCGTCCTGTACTCATCAGGTTTTCAAGTCTGGATATCCGGTCTTCAGTGTGGCAGAAGAAGAAGGAACTGAAGGGATGCCAGATTTCAGTAGCGGAATTCCTCACTGCGCCTCGCAGGCAAATATTTGCTGAAGCGCGTAAACTTTATGGTGTAACCCGCTGTTGGTCGCAGGATGGCAACCTCTTTATAAAGCTCCCTGATGGCAACAAACTGCGTCTCAATACCATGGAGCAACTGCAGGACTTCTCTGCCAAGTATCCACCTTCCACTGATGCTCAAGCTTCCTCAGGTCGGTCAAGACGAGATAGATCTGAAAAAAAATAAAAGTCAAGATTCGCAAATCAAGTAACGTAGCTGTAAAACGATAGGCATATTTGAATAACAAACTAACATTTTACGTTAATTGAATTCATTGATGGGCAGATTGTAGTAAGTTTTACTTTTCTCATACTACTGCTAATGCTAAAACTTGAAAAAATATATAAAAATATCTTTTTTTTACTCACCGTCACATTTCTTATCAAATTTGTCAATCAATTGACGTTTTTATTTTGCGTTCTCTCTTGCGTTTCAGTTTTAGCTTTATAGCTCCGAATTTGTCACATGTTTAATCATGCAACTTTATACAATTTAAGATGTTGCAAAATTGTTTCATAACTAAAATTTTCAAAGTGTTTCGTTTTGTTTGCCTTTTTGTGTTGCATATTTTGTGAATTATAATGTGTTTAATGTAAGTTTAATCAGCATACTATATTTAGTGAGATGGCAGTGTTTTTGTGGTAATTAAGACAGGTATTTTTACCCTGTCTGTCACTTTTAAATATAAACATTATTTAGTATATTTACTAGTACTTTAGCGTTATTTCCTTAGGTTGATTGTTATTAATAGGTTTGTGTTGTTGTCATAGGTATTTATTATTCTATTTATTAATTGCGTATATGTAATATGTCTGATATACTAAATAGTAGCTCTGGTAGTGAATATTACTCTCTTTCTTCTCCCTCTGAGGGTTTACTTAGTCCAGTAAGTGACTCTTCCGACATGCTTGATCTTAGTGACAAGTTGCACAATGTATTTTCATCATCTCCAAAAATGTTCAATGTTGCTCATATAAATGTTCAAAGTGTTAACGCACATTACTCTGATTTATTAACTTCCTTTACCACGAGGCATATTCATGCAATTTGTATGAGTGAAACATGGCTGTCACCAACACTTCCTTCTACGATGTACCCTATTTCTGGATATCGCCTTGTCAGAACAGATAGAACTCGCACCTCTGGTGGTGGTGTAGGAGTGTATCTGCGTAGTGATCTTGATTGCACAGTCATCTCCAAATCGGATAGTTCTAGTGAAACAGAACATCTATTTTTAGAGATATCTCTTCGTCATACAAAAGTTTTTTTAGGGGTTTACTATAGTCATTCATGCAATGTTAATTATTTCTCATCTCTAGAATCTCTGCTTGAAACCTTTAGACCGCAGTATGAACAAATTGTCCTGATGGGTGATTTTAACACATGTATTATAAAAAATGATCACAGAACAAGAGCCCTCAAGTCTATGATGGATTCTCTCAATCTTAATATTCTACCGTCGGGTCCTACACACTTCGCACCTGGTTGTACTCCATCTCTTCTCGATTTAATAATCACTTCTTCTCTTGACCACGTCGTTAACCATGGTCAATTTAATGCCTCATGTTTTTCTCATCACGATCTTGTTTTCTTATCGTACAATCTTCGTCCTCCTAAGTTGAAACATAAGTTCCTTCTTCTCCGTAACTTCAGTGGTATTGACTTGGAGGCGCTTCGTGGGGATGTGAGTGGAATGGACTGGTCATCTATTACTCAAACATCTTCTATAGATGGCAAAGTTGAACGCTTTAACGAACTCTTGATATCCCTGTTTGACAAACATGCTCCACTTAAAAAGACGAGAGTAAAGCACCTTCCAGCACCATGGCTCACTCAAGACATAAAGTCACTCATGGCTCAAAGAGACAGAGCTTGCGTTCGCTGTAGAAGTGACCCCTCTGAGCAAAATATCCAGCGATACAAAATTCTACGTAACCGCTGCAATAAAGTTTGTAGAAATGCAAAGCGTCAGCATATATTTGAGTCCATTCAAAACTGTCCTTCTAATAACCTCTGGAAATTCTTGAAAACTCTGGGCGTCGGTAAGTCTAAATCTAGACCTTTCTCTAATATTGATTTAAATGCGCTTAACCAGCACTTTAGCTCACCTTCTTCCTCTCTCTCTAGCGCTGATAAGTTGAACACCCTCACGTCTCTTCAAAACTGTACCCCATCTAACTATCCTCCCTTTGATTTCCATGAGATAACCTCTGGTGATGTTCAGAAGATTCTTCGGTCTATAACTACCAAGGCCGTCGGTGACGACGGTCTTAGTAGGGATATGCTTGCTCCTATCTCTAATTTTATAGCTCCCATAATAGCGGATATTATCAACTGCTCCCTGACAACAGGTTCCTTTCCCAGTGCTTGGAAAAAAGCACACGTCATCCCGCTTCCCAAAAAACCGAATCCTTCCTGCTTTACTGATTTTCGCCCTATTTCCTTGCTCCCTATCCTTTCAAAAGTTTTAGAACATATCGTGCACGACCAATTTGCCGATTTTCTCTCAAAAAACCTTCTCCTTAGTCCTCACCAGTCCGGCTTTCGACCGGGCCACAGCACTGTCACAGCCCTCGTCAAAGTGACGGATGACTTGCGTCTCAACATAGAGCAGAAGAATCTTACTGTCCTAACACTGCTAGATTTCAGTAATGCCTTCAACACTGTCGATTATGACATACTTGTGGGAGTGCTGAGATCTCTTAATGTCTCCCCTTTGGTTGTCTCATGGTTTGAATCCTATCTTCATGGCAGAAAACAACTAATCAAAGTTGACAGTTGCTATTCTAACTGGTGTGATCTTACATCTGGTGTTCCTCAGGGTGGTGTCCTCTCTCCTATTCTGTTTTCGGTCTTTATTAACTCTATCACTTCTGCCCTTTCCTCTTCCTTTCATCTATATGCTGACGATCTTCAGCTGTACTCAGCAGCTCCAATTGACGACATTGACAATGCCATAGCCACAACCAATGCAGACCTTGCGGCTATTAAAGATTGGACAAAACGCTATGGGCTTAATGTCAATCCGAAAAAGTCGCAAGTAATTATCATTAGTAGCCAATACTACATATCGAGACTGAAAACTGATAATATTGCAAGTGTGGTTTTTGGTGATGAAGTTCTACAATATAGCGAAACTGTCAAAAACTTGGGCGTAATCATGGATCAGACCTTGTCATGGGAGAGTCATGTTAAGGAAGTTAGCCGTAGGATGTACGGTTCATTTCACTCACTGAAGCGCCTTCAGTACTTCTTGCCTTTGCAAACTAGAATTACTCTAGCCCAATCTCTTCTTCTACCTCTTCTTGACTATGCTGACATTGTGTTCTTGGATGCCACCGAGGAGTTGCTCAACAAACTGGAACGTCTTCAGAATTTGGCTATCAGATTTATTTTTGATTTGCGAAAGTTTGATCATGTGTCCGAGTTTCGACGTAAACTGAAGTGGCTTCCAATACGCTATCGGAGGTATAGTCATATCCTATCTCTACTATACAATGTTTTAAATAATCCTTCCTCCCCTAAATACCTAAAAGATAGGTTCAATTTTCGCACTGACATGAGCAACAGGAATCTTCGGCCTTCTCATGATCTTATGTTATCTATACCAACTCATTACACGGAACGTTACTCTGGATCTTTTACAGTGGACGCTGTCCGTCTTTGGAATGATCTTCCACACTCCCTTAAAAGTCTTCCCTCAACCGCTTCCTTCAAATTCAACTTGAAGAAGCACTTTTTGTCCTCTCAGCAGCTCTAGCTACTAGTATGTATGTATCGTACGTATTTATGTAGTGTATCATATTTAATATATTATATATATATATATATATATATATATATATATTATTTTAATACCCACTTTTTGTTTAGTTTTTAGACCGTTAGGTCGTTAGGTATACTTTTAGGTTAGTAGTGTATGTTGACTATCATATTTATTATAGTTACATACATATTTATATCACTCATTATGCACATATTTATATCACTTAATAAGCCAATGTAAAATTTTCTTCATCTTTGTCATTTATGGTTGACTGGAAGAAATTTCTTTCTGAAATAAGTCCGCCTTTGCCCTGTATTTCTCTTAAATCTGTATTTATCTGTGTTTTTGTGTGCAATAAAGTGTTTATTATTATTATTATTATTATATGTGGTAGATTCTAATAGCTCCATAAACAAACCCCTTTAAGGGTTTAAGTGGTGTATACTTAAGATATATTTGTACAACTGTATGTATGTAAGTAAATAAATCAATAAAATAAATTAATTTATAATGTTGCCTAAAAATGTAAAGGAACTAAGTACTTACCGTCGTTATCATTTTCCGTAGAGTTACCTGTTCGATCGAATCAAACATGTAAAATATGCAAGGAAATAAAATAAGTAACTTGTCCAATCATGTGTCCGTACATCCTATATTATATCATACACATGCTATCCATCCCAGTAGCGTGCACAGAACTTTTTTCCGGAAAAGCAACCAGGAGATCAAGTATGACAATAAAAAATATATGAAAAATTTTTAATTACACTTTGAAAAAAAAAAGTTTGTATGACGCCAGGGTAGGCACTGCCTTTCCTAGAGTGTACATTTTCATACAAACTTTTTTTTTTCAAAGTGTTATTTAAATTTTTTCATATTTTTTTTATTGTCGTACTTGACCTTCTGATTGCTTTTCCGGAAAAAAGTTCTGTGCACGCCACTGATTCCATCCTACCATTATATGACACTTAATTACTAATTATTAAATAATTATTCCTGTGACGCCGATAAAAAAAATGTCGAAATATATCTTTATTTCATATCATGTTTCTAATCATCTATACATATATTATACTTATTACCTATAAGCTGGAGTTAGAGACAGTTTACACCAAATAACAGCCCAACTAACACACAAGCTGCTTTATTCGCTTCTGTAAATCCTCTTGGACGCAAAAGAGGGTTATAAAAGCGGTGAAATTTACTTGTAGACATAGAAAAACGTTAGCTAATGCTCTCAGCAATTGTTGAAGCTTTGAGGTGCAGAAAAGAGTTAGTAAATGCTATTTTAGCGATTTACAACTCCAATAGGCAGTAATAGTATGCTTAGGAAATATAAAAGTGTAATCATAACGCCAATGTATGGCAGCCGTATATCCGATATTACTAACTCCGATACAAGAATTAAGCACGTACAGTTGAGTTTAAATACTCTCGTAGAGTTACATAATGCTTAAATGGAGTCTATTAGAGTTTATGTTCTCTTAATTCAGTTAGAATTTGCCATTTTAGACCAGTGACACAAGAGCGATTTATATTTCTATTATACGTGACATCGCCGTATAGGTGCGAGTAGGACTCGTGCCTTGAGTGTTCCGTACACACTTTATCAATGAAATTCATGTTTTTTGTTAAATTAGCTTTTCAAATAATTTGTAATAGTTTAAAATAATAATAATATGATGATGATGATGATGATGATGATGATGATGATGATGATGATGATGATGATGATGATGATGATGATGATGATGATGATGATGATGATGATGATGATGATGATGGTGATGATGATGATGATGATGATGATGATGATGATGATGATGATGATGATGATGATGATGATGATTATGATGATGATGATTATGATGATGATGATGATGATGATGATGATGATGATGATACGATACGATACGATACGGTACGGTACGATACGATACGATACGATACGATACGATACGGTACGATACGATACGATACGATACGATACGGTACGATAAGATACGGTACGGTACAGTTCGGTATGGTACGGTACGGCACGGTACGATAAGATACTGTACGGTACGGTACGGTTCGGTATGGTACGGTACGGCACGGTACGATATGATACGATACGATACGACATGGTACGGTACGGTACGGTACGAAGAAGTACGGTACGGTACGGCACGATACGGTACGGTACGGTACGATACGGTACGGTACAAAAAGTACGGTACGGTACGGTACGGTACGGTACGGTACGATACGGTACGATATGATACGATATGATACGATACGATATGACATGGTACGGTACGAAGAAGTACGGTACGGTTCGGTACGGTACGGTACAATACGGTACGATATGATACGATACTATACGACATGGTACGGTACGGTACGGTACGGTACGGTACGGTACGAAGAAGTACGGTATGGTACGATACGATACGGTACGATACGATACGATACGATACGATACGGTACGATATGATACGGTACGGTACGGTTCGGTATGGTACGGTACGGTACGGTACGATAAGATACTGTACGGTACGGTACGGTTCGGTATGGTACGGTACGGCACGGTACGATATGATACGATACGATACGACATGGTACGGTACGGTACGGTACGAAGAAGTACGGTACGGTACGGCACGATACGGTACGGTACGGTACGGTACGGTACGGTACGGTACGATACGGTACGGTACAAAAAGTACGGTACGGTACGGTACGGTACGGTACGGTACGATACGGTACGATATGATACGATACGATATGACATGGTACGGTACGAAGAAGTACGGTACGGTACGGTACGGTTCGGTACGGTACGGTACAATACGGTACGATATGATACGATACTATACGACATGGTACGGTACGGTACGGTACGGTACGGTACGGTACGGTACGAAGAAGTACGGTATGGTACGATACGATACGGTACGGTACGATACGGTACGGTACGGTAGTACGGTACGATACGATACGTAATATAACCGACACCGACCCGAAATATATAGATGAGATAACAGTATTTATATTTAAATTATCATGTCTATCAGTACCTATTATTTATATTTATAAAACATTAAAAGCTTTTATAGTGTATTTCATTTTAAACCATTATATATTTGCTACCGTACCCTAAAATTTTATGATCGATTGCTATCAAGGCCATGATTTGGCTTTATACACCGCTATCATATTGCTCTAAAACTTAGTCACCTACTTTCTACGTCCTAACGACGTATGAAATGCTCAGAGAAGTTACATACTCCTAAGAAATATTCCGCCATTGTTATTTTTATTTTGTTGAATTGGTTCATCGAAATTATCGTTTCGTTACAGATATTGACGACAAAGAATGAAAGAATTTTTAAAAAGAATGAAGGAGTACTACATTGCTGCAGTTGCAGCCGATAATTTAGAAAATAAACGAAATATCTAACCTAACCTCTTTGCACATTTCTCTAATTTTCAATCTTCTTTCACATTATTAGGAAGGCGTATTAAAAACGAAGTGGAAAACTATATATAGAATACCAGTAAAATTATCTTCGTA
This sequence comes from Ypsolopha sequella, assembly GCA_934047225.1. Taxonomy (NCBI): domain Eukaryota; kingdom Metazoa; phylum Arthropoda; class Insecta; order Lepidoptera; family Ypsolophidae; genus Ypsolopha; species Ypsolopha sequella. The sequence continues at coordinate 13,769,526 of OW203991.1, forward strand.
AGGAAATTTCACTCACAACACACATAATACTACCATGGAAAAAATAACATCCAATTTATTTGCGTCGCATATCGTTCACTTTATTTGTATCTTACACCATTTTAGGTTAAGTTTTAAAATGAAAGAGTTCGCAAATTAAACATTTCAAGGAAAAAAAGAGATGGAACATGACTCAAATCGCAAATAGAAATACAAGGTAGTTAGTGGACTCCCAATGACGTATAAATCGCTCTTGTATTGCGTTTTGGACTCCTCAGTGTGTATAAATCGCTATTGTAACCCTCTTATATTGACGAAATCGCAAATAGAAATTAAAGGTAGTTAGTGGACCCCGAATGACGTATGAATCGCTCTTGTATCGCTTTTTAAGCCCCTCGGTGTGTATGAATCGCTATTGTAACCCTCTTGTATTGACGAATGCCGCTTAATTTGTGCCCAAATGGACATATAGCGAAGGTATATCGGGAATATATCCGGATATAAAGCCAGTTCGTATTTCATCAATACTTAACGGCTTACGCTCTATCGCTCATGTATTTCTCAGTTTGGTTAGTTGGGAGGCAGTCTTTTACCGCTATGTCGCTTGATCTTATCTGATATCGAGGGTATAAAAAAAGCCAGCTACAGTGGGCTTTCAAACAAAATTGCACTTATCGGGTTTTATCACAATACACTAATTATACGATTAATACCAGCTCAGATGATTCTAGTAAACCTATATGTTTTGTAATTCCTGCGTCCATCGACGTACCAATGCCTGCGCCACTGCAATTCATTACCGCCCTTGGATAAAAATGACAGAACATACGGATACATAATAACAGAACCGGTGTACTAATATAGATGACTGACAAAATGAACATGAAAAATACCCTGTCTCGTAATACGTTTAAATGCGTAATTCATTGAATTATCTGATACAGCAATCTGAAATTTCACGAATAGCTAGTTTTAATTAAAAATATATGCATATCTATCTATATATAAAATATATATATAGATAGATATGTATGTATAAATAGATATTCTAGTAATAATTTTTATTTATTTTAAATATATTTATGCAGAACAACACACTGGTTTATGAATTAAATATTTAACTACAAAACGTATTTACCTATCAGTACACAAATATATATTTTTTCTCATTTATTTATGTCTTTTAAAGCCTTTTTGCACGCCTCCAGTCCCTGTTAATTTCTTGTACTATCTGTTGGGTTGACTAGGAGAAAATGCTTTTAGCATTAAGTCCACCTGTTGTACAGTGCATTTAACTGTTGTTTTGTGTAATAAAGAATTTAGAAAGAAAGAAAGAAATAAAAACTAACTGGTATATCCCAGGCGAGCGATCCAGGGGAATTGTCCAAGAACAGCGTTGGTCCCGCCGATGATGCGGTCGGCGGCGCTCTCTCCACAATCAAACTCGTCTAGTTTCGACCACGCAGGGTGTTGGTAAAGCGTTGTTGCATCTATCAAAAGAAAACGTTCCGGGGGTTGTTATAACTTACATACAAAGTCTGAATACATAATAATTATAAGATTTAAATATTTACCCAACCAGCAAAAACTAGGCTTACAACCATCTTACAACAGTCTAAAGAATACAATTTTTTCACTCTTATGTCATTATGAATAAGCCTAGATTTGGGACAATATTAAGCGTATATAGTTTAATGTCGTTCTAATATTAGTCTAGCTGAATGCTGTTTTAAGTGTAGTAATCTTGCTAAAACTAATTTAAGCCTTTATATATAGGTATCGAGTAAGCCTGCACCCTTAGTCGTATGAGTCTTGATTGAAAGTTGTATTATAACTATTTATAACATACGAAGACACAAACAAATTCAAACAAATAAGGGTAAAGTTGTAAATAGACAAGGTTTTTAAAGGTTGTATTAAGTGTTGTTATTATCAAGTGTGTGTATGTTTAACGGTAAGTATTCGTATTGGAATATTTTATTTACTGCAAAGTTGACCCCGTTTTACGCTGCAAACTTCATGCGCCTCATCAATTATGGTATTTCGTATTCTCGTTTAAGACTGTACCTGAGCCTAGAGCATGACCAACTCCAGGCTATCTAGTATTCATTTGAAGAAATTCGGACTCTCCTTGTATTGAAAAAAATACATTTGGTTTATTAATCTTTTCTCTAGGGATCTTACGTATAAACAATGTGCTAAGATTTATACTTTTGTCAAAAAAAAAATGTTTTGCACCCTCTTTTTTTTGGTTTTCAAACGTTCGCTTCAAGAACGCGGTTAAGAGATCAACTTGATTTTTTTTTCATAAAATAGTTAATAGAAATATGAAGGTATATCACCTAAATTTAATATTTTTTTCCCTACAAAATATTTCAGTATTAGCTAAAAACACACCAATTTGTTGTTTCGCTGCGTGATCACTAGTATTACGCGTCCAAGAACAAGAGGCCAAAGAGCCAACATATAATCGCCTCTATGAAAAGCAAATAAAGTCTTTGCCATTAGCCTTATTGTGCTGGACGGGTAATAAAAAAAGTTGCTAGGGTATGCCATCCTCTTAATTATTTTATTTGTTACTTTGTACTGATAGGACGCCATTGATGTAGCTGCATTTCTCAAGCGCACTATTAGTCTATTGTAAGATCGTTTACAGTTTGGCGAACTAAATCTTACTCTTATAATTTTATTCCTATAAGCTATTTAAGATCAAACGATCTATTAGGTTTTGGTTAGTCTTTTGAATTGTAAGTATGTTCATCCAATATCACTCTACTATCGTACATATTTACTGCTATTGTGGCTTGTCTGAGACTAATAAAAGATCCATAGCCAAAACAAATCAATGTTCAATGATGAATAATCAATGTTCCAAAACAATTATAAGAGCACTATAAGTCTACTACTCTTATAATTATAAAGTGCGCATTCTGAGACTGTCTTGCTAGTTGGGTAGTTTCCATAGGAAATTCAAACATTTGAATTTGGAAAAGTTTAGGTCTGTTTTTGTTTTAGGGGCAAAAAGAGTAATATCCGAATCAATATACCTTGGGGATAGAAATGGCCGCCCGCTCTTGCTGTTGTCTGCATAGACCAAACATACGCCTTAAAATGTAATATAATGTAACATTACAATGTTAATTATTTGACAGGACTAAAATTAATATTAGCGTCCTGTCTTTTTCTTTCTGTATCGAAAAGACAAAGACAGGACGCTTAAAATAAGTCCTGTGAAATAAGTTAATGCGTATTACACTGAATCGACATCAATATGCACATTGACTGCTATTGTTTTTTTAGACTATAGGTGTGTAAGTGAGAGGTGGATAGAACGACCGCCATTTTTATTCCCACAAGGTCTATTGACTCGGGTTATATCTAAACATACACAAAGATAGACTCACGCACAAATGGTTCCGTAGCACCACATAATACGGGTACGGAACCTTCAAAACATCAGGGTAAATAACAACTATATGTACATATATACATAATATACATAAATATATACATAACAATATGCCATACCAACATCAGGGCAACAAAAACAAGCCGCTAAAATGGTGTCACCTGACAAACATTTCGGCAACTTCTGAGTACGGAACGCAAATTTTTATTATTTATTGTTTTACTTTAGAATATGAAATTTAATCAAGCGCCCGAATTCATACTGGAGACACGGTTAGTGATCAAGAACAAATGATGCCTTTTTCAAAATCATAAAAAAAATTGTTCCAATACAAACTTGACTAGTTCAAATACAATTCCTATACCCCAAGCCACAAATCGAGAGTATCGTTTGACGTTTACTGTGATACCAGATGACGACGAAAAATAAATAGAGATGTCCTAAAGGTATTAATTAAATTCAAAACTTAGTAAACGAATGAATTATTTTTGTTTCATAAAATAATTAATTAACTTAGCGAATGAATCGATTGACATATTATTGGTTTTTGTTGTTTCTACATTTAATAACAATATGATAAATAAAACAATCGAGCTTTTAAGTGTCTAAATTTATTAATCTGAAAAATCTGTGTCACTGTCAGTACTGGTTTCATCATTAACATTGATTATAAAACTATCCACAACGCCATCAATTAGGTGGTCGAGACGGCACATTTTGTCCTCTTCTTTAACAACATGAATCACGTAGTCACTCCATTTTTGGGGTGTTACTTTTTTTATCCCTTTTTCTAACAGGCCTTTTACTTCCGCCATTTTAAAAGTTTTGTTATTCATGGCAACGTGACCTTTTACCTGCGCCCATACCAGCTCAATGGAATTGAGTTCGCAATGGTACGGAGGCAGGCGTAAGATTGTGACTCCGTGCTCCGCTGCCATCTCGTCCACAACATACTTGTTTACACATTGGTCTTTGTTCTGCCGTATGATATCCATTAGAGTGGCTTTTGGAGGTAAAGGTAGGAGGTAAGTAGGTTGCGTTTATGCTGGTAATGTATGATGATGATGTCTACTGTAGTGTAGATGTCCGTCTATTTTGTATTATTTTAAAAATAGGTTTAAAATATGGAATTCCATGACAGCGAACCTTACTCATTAAGTAGGAGTGAAACAAATATAAACTTGACACTTCGTTTTCTGAAACCTACTAGCGCCTTCTTGTTCATTTTGATGAAACTCAACTGACAGCTGTCAAGGAAAACGGCTCATTGACGCTCTCTCAATGTTTGATTTTTTTCTAAAAACAAATATCAAACCCTTTCATTTGATATCCATATTGAGGAAGTAGTCAAAAAATATTTAATCCGCCATTTTGTAGGGCCGGCCATCTTGGATTTACAATGACAACGAATGATTTAAATTATATTTTCATCAGAATTAAAGGTGCGTACCAAAATTTCAACAGGAAGGGGGTCAAATTTCAATTACTAGATTTGACCCAAATAAATAAACACACAGGGCAAGCTAAATAAAATCTTTTAATAAAACCATTCCAAGGAGGACGTATGCTAAGCATGTTGATTAATCACAAATATTATATTAGTCAACATATTATATTTCTGGAATCACGTCGCTATTAGTAAAATTTGTCTCTTGACTTAATGAATTTAGTCATTCTTCTATACTATTGAACGACTTGAACGAATTAATTAATCGAACCCATCACTTCATGCAAACACTAGTGAAATAAATCTGGCCACATTATTCAGGGAAATGACAGTAGTGTCTGTCAAACGATACTCTCGATTTGTGGCTTGGGGTATAGTATAGGCAGTACGGAAGCAAAAACTTTTCTTTTCGTATTTCGTTAAACCTTGTTCCTGACTAACCAAGTCTACAGTATGAATTCGGGCGGTTGATTAAATTTCACCTTATATACTACAATCTGACCAGAAAGTTGAATCTATTTATTACCGTCTTTATGATAGAGCTGAAACAAAAACCGTTAAAAACACTTTCGAGGTTTTTTGTATGGGGACCTCCCTAGGATTTGATATTTCCATTATTATTTGCCGTGATAGAGGCCATAGTCACACGTATTCAGTGAAAATGTGAAAATTTCAGCTGGCTACCTATTACGGCTGAAGCTGTAGACCTTGTAACAGACGGACAGACAGACAGACAGTGGAGGCTTAGTAATAAGGCCCCATCAGGTACGGAACGCTAAAAAGTAACACATTAAAAGGTACGTACTTTCCGATGATAGTTCTGAAAGTACGTAAAAATATTTGGTGAACAAAATATATATTTCAAAGGATATAACAAAAGCACGCGTCAATGTACTTACCCGATGAATTGTCTATAAAGTAAATAATCGATTTCGTCAGAGCACAAAGACACTTACAGAAGAAAATTTATTGAAAAAGGTGTTACTTTGCGGAAGTCCATCATGAATTTGTGGATATATTAATAATTTGCAATATTCCGCTAAATACTCTTACCATGCTATTCAAAATGCAGACTCAAGCACCGCCCGCCCTACCGCATAAAACATGCACAAGCAAAGCAAGCAGTACGAGCACAAAATAAAGCAATCTTAAATAACAAGCAAGAAAACTTATCGACACGTGTTTCGCCTCTAAACGAGGCATCCTCGGGATGTGTAGTTTTGCTGTCGAGCGGTCGGGTGGACTAAATACAGATATTTAAGATTGCTTTATTTTGTGCTCGTACTGCTTGCTTTGCTTGTGCACGTTTTATGCGGGAGGGCGGGCGTTGCTTGAGTCTGCATTTTGAATAGTATGGTAAGAGTATTTAGCGGAATATTGCAAATTATTAATATATCCACAAACACTTACAGAAGGTTTACTCCGCATAACTAGCGAAAACAGGCGCACGCACACATAGACGCGTACCAGTGGCGTGCACAGAACTTTTTTCAGGAAAAGCAATCAGAAGGTCAAGTACGACAATAAAAAAATATGAAAAAATTTAAATAACACTTTGAAAAAAAAAAGTTTGTATGAAAATGTTCACTCCAGGAAAGGCAGTGCCTACCCTGGCGTCATACAAACTTATTTTTTTTTCAAAGTGTTATTAAAATTTTTTGATATTTTTTTTATTGTCAAACTTGACCTTTTGATTGCTTTTCCGGAAAAAAGTTCTGTGCACGCCACTGACGCGTACGTACGACGATCTCGGATGAAGTCGGTCGAATGCCAATACGAAATTCTGCCGAGATCATCATACGTACGAGTCTATGCATGTGTGCGTCTGTTTTCGCTCCGTCGTCGAGTCGGCCTTCTGGTAGTATCTATTTTGTATTTTGTGGTCAGAGTTATTTACTCGTATAACAGAATTTGTTCTTATTCTTTAATTTTTTTAAAAACTTAATTATTTTAAATTCTTTAATTATTTTAAAAACTTATTATAAACAAATAAACGTGCACAAGGCCAAACTTTTCTCTAAGAAGAGATTTCTTCGCATCTACCTCTGGGAGTATGAGAATATAATTCCCATAGCTTAATTTGTAAAAGTGTTTTTAATAGTAGTTTATGCTACAAGGGCGCAAAGGAATAAATTACGAGGACGATTTAAAACACGAGCGTAGCGAGTGTTTTAAACGTAACCGAATAATTTATTGCTCTTACGCCCGTGTATCATACTACGTTTTTCAATGCATAGTGTGAGGAAATAAAACAAATATAATTTTGTGAACTTTAAATTGTAATTGGCTCAAAAGGACTGTATCCAGAGCCGTTAAACAGTGGAAAAAGAAGTATGACATTTATGGTACACAGGAAAGGCTGCAGGTTAGCCAACCATTGTAAGTAAATAAAAAAAATATATATAATAATAAAGCCCTAGGGCAAAATAATCGACTTTCTGTTCGGTTTTGATGCATAAAAAGTGGGCCTTTACGAGCACATGCATTGAAAATATATTTATTCACAGAATATACGAATTTTAGGACAGATGTAGTTTTCATTGTTTTGTTTTTTTGAAGAATTGTCCGATATGACGTCACTTGAGAATTTTGGACATTATACAGATTGTGATGTGTGATTGCTTATAAAAAAAAAACCGGCCAAGTGCGAGTTAGACTCGCGTACCTAGGGTTCCATATTGTGGATGATATATTTAATTTCTCAACCGCTTTATTTTTCCTTTAATCTTTACATAAACACATATTACCATGATTTTTTTCATATTTTTCGGACCACTAGTTTTGGAGATGGGTAATAACTATTTCTTCAATTTGGCCTCTTCTTTTTGTCGTCAATATTTACGATTCGATAACCGTTTCGAGAAATACCTAGCTTTCCTTAACCGTTTTTTATTATTTTATTAAGACAATCGTGCATACACTTTATTATATGAAAAAAGTGATCTCTTTCATTTGACTTTTGTGACGTCACCAGACTAAGGTTCCTAATTCTAAATGGAGGACAGGAAGAGGATTTCCGTATGAAATTTTTTTCGAAGAATTTTTGTATATTCCATCGAGTTGAAACTTTGCTTACATAGAGGAAAGCATCTATGTCTGTTTATGAAGGCCCACAGTCCCTCCGTTTTCGCAAGTATACAGAAAAAATTCAGTGACTGCATGAGGAGTACATTGCTTCAAGGATCTGATGACACATTGGATGACAATAGGCAGGATTACTAATTAAATATTCCCTTTCGCATACGTTGATTTTCTTGTGGGTGGCTGTAAGTAGCCAACAAATTCGATGTTTGTGGGACAAATGCGGGACTGTCCCCCCGAATGTGGGACGGTTGGCAGTCTTACAGTCCTTACACCAGACCACATTTCAATAAGTACGAAAAAATATTTCTTTAAGGCGATACCAAATAAAATGGGGTTTTTTCGAATCCATTTACTCAACTATAACGTCATCTCCGTATTTAATTTTTAGGTAAATGTTTATTGAGTATTTCACTGAAGGAAAACGCGATTGGATGAAATTTTATCGATAGAATTTAATTCTGAGAAGACCTCTAAATTGTTATATTTTTTCCTGTAATTCTGAAATCCTAACTAATTTCATTGTGAAATTGTATTCAAAATGTGGATATTATGTATTTGTAAAGTCTCTTTGAAAATCTTTTTGACAAAATTGCCTAGTACATTTTATATTAATAAAAAAACAACTTTTTGCTACTTTTCCACGAATCCGTCCCACTCGCACTAAGGTTTTTATCGCATATGGAGTAACAGGGACGATAAAACTTTTACGTATCGCCTTAACGCATCCTAGTCTGACAAAGATACGACCATTCAACCTAATATAATTACGTCACTTCATGTGAATACTAAAATACTTACAAAATCGGTTAAAAAGCACGAAAAAAAATATTTTTTGAAATAACATACCTAATTTTAATCTATTTATTCCAAAAAGCAGACAAAAATAGCACATTGAAATTAAAAAAACGATCGAATTGAGTATTGCATATAAGGTGAACAATTTAATCAAAAAGTAAATTACTCACCAACAGCCACCGCAAATCGAGCCATACCATAAAACAATAACAGCAACTTTGTAACGCATTTACACCAAATGTTTATAAAAGACATGTTAAAAGTAGTATTTTTTTAATATTCGTAAATAATATTAATAAATGTACTAAATAATAAATGTACTAGCACTTCACTTCATGACTGCTGACTGAAAAACCTCACAGCTTCAGTTCATAATTCAGCATCACCAAACGATTCGTCTCATACGTCCAACTATTCAAAATTTATCGTCTCAGAAAACATAGTAAGTTTGCAACAAATTACATTCTTATCTTCAAATTAATTTGTTTTGCTACTGTAAGGATTTTCTTCACAATCTAATTTAATGTGCTTTATTTCGTAGGTGGTAGAGCTGATGCCATGCTTGATTGTGGAGGTCCCACCATCTTATTCGCAAACCCACAGCTGAAGTTATTCGGGGGAGATTAACGCGAATGGATACGCCAACTGCAATTTGGACCTGTCTTTGAAGGCCTTCTCCTCCCACACGGGTGGTCCAAAGATTTTCATAAAAGTATATGATAGGCATTATAGAGTCAAAAATAAATTTTAAGTTTCATAAACTGTTTTTCTATTGTAAGTTTTGACAAAAAAAATCGAAAGTCATCGAAAGTTTCACATGATTAACACAAGAATTCTCTTACTCCTTCCAAACGCCTAAAGCGATTTTAATTATTATTTCACCAAATTATAGGGAATTTTTAGATCTAAAAAATTTAAGTTCAAAAATTTTTTTTCGTTATGGCTTCTATGTGAAAAGTATTATTTTCTCCTATTTTGCGCTAGCCGGAGACGCAGTGGTTGTCGTAACAGCCACTTTTCAAGGCACGCTGAAATGAACATTACCAACACACATCGATTTGCTTATTTAGCATGGTCACACGCCTTAAGAGGACAGCTCTCAAATAGGCTCAACCAGGTCGCCCACCATGCCTGGGATCGAACTATGGTATACCCATCCCCCACGGCCGACCTTCATATAAAATATGTATGTGTGACAGGCAGTGGCATCACTGGTGCGAGAGTATCTGCATCGCGCTCAACAACCTGCCCAGGGTGTGTGAGAGGGCGTGTGTGTGTGAGTATGGGCATTTCTGCCAGGAGGATCGCCGCCGAGAGTGGTGAAATCTTGGAAAGACCTATGTCAGAGTCAATATATTTATAGAGTAGGTGAATCTTAGTAAAACGCTCTGATTCAAACTCACGCACACAGATGCGTGCTTTACACGCCGCGTCGTCTAAGCGGATCTCGGAGGAGTCTCTATACAAATCTCAGCGCAGCAGTGTGTAAGACATACGTCTACGTGTGTGAGTTCGAATCTGAGCGTTATTCTATAAATATATTTACTCTGTATATGTCCAGCAGTAGACGAACCAGGCTAATGGAAAGATTCGTACAGTGGAGAACACATCAAGCTATACACTTGCAGTACGACATTAGCCATTACAGAGAAGAATATAAGATAGGTACAAAGTCCAATGTGTCTTACTTGATGCGGTCTCCACTGTACCATTGCAGACTTCTGAGTTCCTCAAGATATCAGACCAAAACTAGAATTAACTATAAAACGTGTAACAGAAAGGTGTAACCATATTTGAAGAGCTTATTCAGTCAATGGTATAGAACAACTTTTACTATGGAGCCAGACCCCGAAATCACAAAAAAAAATATTCCTTTCCATACATTTTGGCCGAGCGGCATTGCATTTTTTTATGAAACAGTACTTAAATATTTTTTTCGAGATACAGGTTTTTTCCATAGTAAAAGTTGTTCTATACCATTGACTGAATAAGCTCTTCAAATATGGTTAAATGCAATGCCGCTTGGCTGAAATGTTGCAAGAAGAGATTTTTTTTTTGAGATTTCAGGGTTGGCTCCATAGTAAAAGTTGTTATATACCATTGACTGAATAAACTCTTCAAATATGGTTACACCTTTCTGTTACACCTTGTATATGTAACCTATTAGTATGTAGTATATAGGATGTGATTTGGTCGGCCGCCTGGTCCCTGGCTACATAAATTAAATACACCTTTAATCTAGTCCATGTACATTTAGTATTTTATAACATATCTTTTTATTAGATTAAATTTGACGTGTAAAAAGTGTATTATATATACCTAAATACTTTTCAAAATAAACTATTTGAATTTTAATTGCAGTAAAGTATGTAGCGGGGTTTCTCAACTGGCCGTCCAATATCAATCTCGGCTCACACTACTTGTAAGGGTAGGGACTAATATCGGAATAGCTCTCCCTTACAGAAGGTACTCGTGATCCGAACGCGACGACCGACCGTTACCACGAGTCCAGTGTGCCTTGGCAGGATAATAGTGGAATGAATTGTTAATTGTTATGTTAATAATGTTTAATTAATCTATCTATATAAATAAAAATGAATTGCTGTTCGTTAGTCTCGCTAAAACTCGAGAACGGCTGAACCGATTTGGCTATGTTTAGTCTTGAAATATTCGTGGAAGTCCAGGGAAGGTTTAAGCGATGAGAAAATGTGGAAAAATTGCGAGGAAAATACTAAAAACGACAATTTTATTTTCCCATACAAACTGTTCTTACCTGTCAAACATTTGATGTTCGCCCCGTCGCGTCGGTTCGGTATTTTAGGAATAAAAACATGTAGATCTAGATTAAATAAGGGTTTGGAATCGACAACATATATCCATAATAGTCTGATTATCGCGTATTTAGATTTAAAACATGTAAAATACTGACATTATAATGACACTTGATTGTTGTGTTGGGTGCGTTCAGAAATATACTTTGAAACAGTAAAGTTCGCTATACGATCTAAAATTGGGTACTTCCCTAAAAATCAAATCAGCGACTCTTTATAAAATGTCAAAACGCCCCGATACTATGTAATTTGTATGAGGTTTTACCGGTTTTACATTATGACTACAGTTTTCTGTGATCAAACTGCTTCCTTTTTTCTTAGTTTTTAGCAATTATAAAAATTGTCAAACCCTCGAAAAAATCCGTAAAAATATTTTAACGATTATTTTAGAAGATCACATTGGATTGTGTCAGTTATTTTACTTTAACAGCAGTCAAGTATCAAAATGCACGGAATTGCATTCAATTTATCTATTACCCGCACACATTATGTTTTTAACGCCTGAAAAAAGATTCAAAACTTGATTTATCATTCTGATACTGCTTACAATGCCGAGGAGAAAACGACCTAACATAGGTCGTCGAAGTCGATTGAATGTGCAAGAGCTACCTCACGCGCTGATCGCACTGATGACCAGCGAGAGACTGATAATGATAACAGTCGTATTAGTATGGCAGATTTGCGTTCTAGAGTGAATTACAATGAAGTGGATGGTAGGCATACAATGGAACGGGTTCGGGCACATCGATCACAACAGCAGTACGTAGTAATACTTTATATTCTCTAACAGCAGCGAGCACGGGAAAATGAAATTGATCGATTCCGCAGACGCAATGTTCCTGTGAACCTGGCACGAGGAGCAATCTCCTACGATCCGGAAATAGATTATAGTGCCGACAAATCTGTAAGAATTGGGGAAATGTCAATCAATTGTCAACATCGTAAAGCTTTAAAATACAGCGGTGAATCTGCAGGATTATGTTGTGCTGGTGGTAAAGTAAAATTGCCACAATTAGTACCACCACCTGATCCACTAGAATTATTAGTTTTTGGGATGGTTGATTAATTGATTATAGGTGCTGAAACCAACAAAAAAGTCAGTACTTTGAATTTTTATTCATACAGACTCATGATCCGTGAAGGTGAAGTAAATCACATTTTGATGTTTCAACGGCTTTTTCATCAGTTTGCAGTTGACATGCATGTCAAAATTGAGACTGAACGATTGACGTACATCCGTTTAAACCAACAGCAGCTTCGATCTGAAGAGTACATTCATCTTCGCGATGCTATTAATGCCGATGGCAATGCAAACAATGTGGGAAAAATTACAATTTTGCCGGCCACTTACATTGGAAGCCCGCGCCACATGCACGAGTACGCGGTGTCATGCATTTGGATATATATGTTGTTACTAATACATATATGTCTGAAATAATATTCAATTTGATACAATTCAAATATTTTTTTAATTAAGATTATATTAATCAATCTTTACGGTAGGAACCATATTTTCTAAAATTTCCGCGATTGACACCTGAATCCACATATCAATTAATCTAACAGCAAAGGCGAACCAGGCTTGCTAAAGATGTCTTGACTTTGCTCGCCAGGACTTGACGGCGCGGCGGAAGGCCTCGGTGACTCGGACAAGTCTGGTAGAACCAGAATATTGCCGATGTTGTGCTCATGACTTTCTTAAATTTCATCCAAATCCTTTAGTTCTTCGGCAGTTAAATTAAGTTCTGAAAATGTTATTCCTTTAGATGATAGACACATGATGATGATGATGATGACGACATTGTTGAGACGAACTTCGGTTTTAATAACAGTTGTTGTTTCACTCGATTTTTTGTTCGTTAGCCCTATTAATTCGTATTATTCGGCTCAAACTGTGACCGCACTTTATACAAAACTTGAAGGTATCAGCGGTTATTGTGAAACATTCGTCGCATCTTAACAATTTTTTTGTGCGACTAGGACAGGTACTTCTGTTGTTCTGCGAGTCTATCCACTTTTTACAAAAGGGACAATGCATTCTTAAAAGTTAACTATAACTTCTGAAAAATAGTTTTGAAATATCAATTATATTTTCTTGGAAAGTTCGGTGAAAATGACACTGACAGTCAGTGTTGCCAGGTTACTATTCTACTATTACGTTTAGTAATGTGCCGTAATCGATACAGACAAAAAAAAATAGGCTGGTAATATGTCTCATGCAAAATAATTATGAACATTAAGCTGGACATGTGTGCGTGATTTGCCCACTCTTTCCGCCCACTATGGAGCCGATACTTAGACTATCTGATGATGCCTTTATAAAGCTACCGGCTCTGAAATGCATATGGTTTAAATTAATATGGTTTGTATTAAGAGGTAAGTGATACGAAGTTCACCGGGTCAGCTAGTTAAATATAAATGTTTCACTGTTATTGCAAGAGAAAAAGGAATATAAAATGTTATGTTATAAATTATGTTAATGTTCATGAGTGGCACTAAACCAACTAACGTTTCTACAATTCTTTAGGCTTAACAATGTGTCGCTCGCAGTCATATCGTCATCCGGAAGGCACTAACTTGTCCTCAATACTTGTGGGCGCTGTGTTAGCAACCTTGACTTAAGTAAACTATGTCTATAGGAAATAATTATTAAGAAATGTTAATTAATAATAGATAATCTAAATGTGTGGACAAAGTCCGTACATGCTGCCAACGACAAAATAATAATAAAAAAAACTATAAAATAAATGTGTGGACAAAGTCCGTACACTACTATTCAGGATCCGTACGAAAAACAGGTTTTGGCCATGCAATTAAAAGAACTGAAAGCTTCTATCCAGGACGTATCTATCCAGCCAACTGCAAAGAAAGAGAAATTATCGTATGCCGGCGCATTATGAAGAAAAGATCTAGTACGATCTCGGTAGTTATCTTGGAAAAGGAGGAAACTAGCGAGAAGACAAGACCTATTGTCAAAAAAATCATAATCCCTGAAGCTAAAGCTTCATGTGCGTGGAATGCACAAAACAAAAAATGGAGGTGTCGTTATTAACACCGAGAGCAAAGAGAACATCAAAAAATTAAAAGCATCCGAGAAGCTTTCCATTTCAGGTCTATCAGTTACTGTGCCCGACAAGCGCAAAACGAGAGTGATCATTTTTGGCCTCCCCAGTGACCTTGAAGAAAAGGAATTTTTTGACCACTTGTGTGTACAGAACCTTGCACCCAAATATCCCGATATGCCTCGTGATAATGTCGTAGGCATGATAAAATTAAGTCACAAATCCGGAAAAGAGATAGTAGGACCTGCAACTTCGTGGTCGAACTACCTGCAAGCTTCCGTAAGGTCCTGATTAACCAAGACCGCATTTTCCTAAACTGGTCTTCTTATCCCATAAAGGATTACACAAACGTGTCCAGGTGCTTCAAGTGCCAGCAATACAGCCACTCAGGCAAATTTTGCCGGGATGCTGAGTCAACCTGCGGCCATTGCGGAGAGGTTGGCCATACCTGGCCATACTATGAAAGATTGCGTGAAGAAAGAAGAAAAGCCGTTATGTGCTACTTGCCTGCGTTATAAAAAACCTTGCAATCATAAAACTGGTGATGAGTCTTGCCCAGCTCGACAATACGCTATATCAAGGTATTTAAATTCAACGGACTATGAGGGCGCCTAGAGCGCCGTAAATAAGGTAATGATCTCGAATACGGTTAATTTTAACTACTTTTATTTAAGCCAATTCTGAAGGCTTTAATTTTAGTTTTGGTACTGTCAAAGCTTAAAATTTTCCAAAGAAATTTAGTTTCTAAACCTAACACTTAAGAACTATTTTGTATTGAAGAAAATTTGGTTATGACGCACTAAGGTTTTTATCGCATATGGAGTAACAGGGACGATAAAACTTTTACGTATCGCCTTAACGCATCCTAGTCTGACAAAGATACGACCATTCAACCTAATATAATTACGTCACTTCATGTGAATACTAAAATACTTACAAAATCGGTTAAAAAGCACGAAAAAAAATATTTTTTGAAATAACATACCTAATTTTAATCTATTTATTCCAAAAAGCAGACAAAAATAGCACATTGAAATTAAAAAAACGATCGAATTGAGTATTGCATATAAGGTGAACAATTTAATCAAAAAGTAAATTACTCACCAACAGCCACCGCAAATCGAGCCATACCATAAAACAATAACAGCAACTTTGTAACGCATTTACACCAAATGTTTATAAAAGACATGTTAAAAGTAGTATTTTTTTAATATTCGTAAATAATATTAATAAATGTACTAAATAATAAATGTACTAGCACTTCACTTCATGACTGCTGACTGAAAAACCTCACAGCTTCAGTTCATAATTCAGCATCACCAAACGATTCGTCTCATACGTCCAACTATTCAAAATTTATCGTCTCAGAAAACATAGTAAGTTTGCAACAAATTACATTCTTATCTTCAAATTAATTTGTTTTGCTACTGTAAGGATTTTCTTCACAATCTAATTTAATGTGCTTTATTTCGTAGGTGGTAGAGCTGATGCCATGCTTGATTGTGGAGGTCCCACCATCTTATTCGCAAACCCACAGCTGAAGTTATTCGGGGGAGATTAACGCGAATGGATACGCCAACTGCAATTTGGACCTGTCTTTGAAGGCCTTCTCCTCCCACACGGGTGGTCCAAAGATTTTCATAAAAGTATATGATAGGCATTATAGAGTCAAAAATAAATTTTAAGTTTCATAAACTGTTTTTCTATTGTAAGTTTTGACAAAAAAAATCGAAAGTCATCGAAAGTTTCACATGATTAACACAAGAATTCTCTTACTCCTTCCAAACGCCTAAAGCGATTTTAATTATTATTTCACCAAATTATAGGGAATTTTTAGATCTAAAAAATTTAAGTTCAAAAATTTTTTTTCGTTATGGCTTCTATGTGAAAAGTATTATTTTCTCCTATTTTGCGCTAGCCGGAGACGCAGTGGTTGTCGTAACAGCCACTTTTCAAGGCACGCTGAAATGAACATTACCAACACACATCGATTTGCTTATTTAGCATGGTCACACGCCTTAAGAGGACAGCTCTCAAATAGGCTCAACCAGGTCGCCCACCATGCCTGGGATCGAACTATGGTATACCCATCCCCCACGGCCGACCTTCATATAAAATATGTATGTGTGACAGGCAGTGGCATCACTGGTGCGAGAGTATCTGCATCGCGCTCAACAACCTGCCCAGGGTGTGTGAGAGGGCGTGTGTGTGTGAGTATGGGCATTTCTGCCAGGAGGATCGCCGCCGAGAGTGGTGAAATCTTGGAAAGACCTATGTCAGAGTCAATATATTTATAGAGTAGGTGAATCTTAGTAAAACGCTCTGATTCAAACTCACGCACACAGATGCGTGCTTTACACGCCGCGTCGTCTAAGCGGATCTCGGAGGAGTCTCTATACAAATCTCAGCGCAGCAGTGTGTAAGACATACGTCTACGTGTGTGAGTTCGAATCTGAGCGTTATTCTATAAATATATTTACTCTGTATATGTCCAGCAGTAGACGAACCAGGCTAATGGAAAGATTCGTACAGTGGAGAACACATCAAGCTATACACTTGCAGTACGACATTAGCCATTACAGAGAAGAATATAAGATAGGTACAAAGTCCAATGTGTCTTACTTGATGCGGTCTCCACTGTACCATTGCAGACTTCTGAGTTCCTCAAGATATCAGACCAAAACTAGAATTAACTATAAAACGTGTAACAGAAAGGTGTAACCATATTTGAAGAGCTTATTCAGTCAATGGTATAGAACAACTTTTACTATGGAGCCAGACCCCGAAATCACAAAAAAAAATATTCCTTTCCATACATTTTGGCCGAGCGGCATTGCATTTTTTTATGAAACAGTACTTAAATATTTTTTTCGAGATACAGGTTTTTTCCATAGTAAAAGTTGTTCTATACCATTGACTGAATAAGCTCTTCAAATATGGTTAAATGCAATGCCGCTTGGCTGAAATGTTGCAAGAAGAGATTTTTTTTTTGAGATTTCAGGGTTGGCTCCATAGTAAAAGTTGTTATATACCATTGACTGAATAAACTCTTCAAATATGGTTACACCTTTCTGTTACACCTTGTATATGTAACCTATTAGTATGTAGTATATAGGATGTGATTTGGTCGGCCGCCTGGTCCCTGGCTACATAAATTAAATACACCTTTAATCTAGTCCATGTACATTTAGTATTTTATAACATATCTTTTTATTAGATTAAATTTGACGTGTAAAAAGTGTATTATATATACCTAAATACTTTTCAAAATAAACTATTTGAATTTTAATTGCAGTAAAGTATGTAGCGGGGTTTCTCAACTGGCCGTCCAATATCAATCTCGGCTCACACTACTTGTAAGGGTAGGGACTAATATCGGAATAGCTCTCCCTTACAGAAGGTACTCGTGATCCGAACGCGACGACCGACCGTTACCACGAGTCCAGTGTGCCTTGGCAGGATAATAGTGGAATGAATTGTTAATTGTTATGTTAATAATGTTTAATTAATCTATCTATATAAATAAAAATGAATTGCTGTTCGTTAGTCTCGCTAAAACTCGAGAACGGCTGAACCGATTTGGCTATGTTTAGTCTTGAAATATTCGTGGAAGTCCAGGGAAGGTTTAAGCGATGAGAAAATGTGGAAAAATTGCGAGGAAAATACTAAAAACGACAATTTTATTTTCCCATACAAACTGTTCTTACCTGTCAAACATTTGATGTTCGCCCCGTCGCGTCGGTTCGGTATTTTAGGAATAAAAACATGTAGATCTAGATTAAATAAGGGTTTGGAATCGACAACATATATCCATAATAGTCTGATTATCGCGTATTTAGATTTAAAACATGTAAAATACTGACATTATAATGACACTTGATTGTTGTGTTGGGTGCGTTCAGAAATATACTTTGAAACAGTAAAGTTCGCTATACGATCTAAAATTGGGTACTTCCCTAAAAATCAAATCAGCGACTCTTTATAAAATGTCAAAACGCCCCGATACTATGTAATTTGTATGAGGTTTTACCGGTTTTACATTATGACTACAGTTTTCTGTGATCAAACTGCTTCCTTTTTTCTTAGTTTTTAGCAATTATAAAAATTGTCAAACCCTCGAAAAAATCCGTAAAAATATTTTAACGATTATTTTAGAAGATCACATTGGATTGTGTCAGTTATTTTACTTTAACAGCAGTCAAGTATCAAAATGCACGGAATTGCATTCAATTTATCTATTACCCGCACACATTATGTTTTTAACGCCTGAAAAAAGATTCAAAACTTGATTTATCATTCTGATACTGCTTACAATGCCGAGGAGAAAACGACCTAACATAGGTCGTCGAAGTCGATTGAATGTGCAAGAGCTACCTCACGCGCTGATCGCACTGATGACCAGCGAGAGACTGATAATGATAACAGTCGTATTAGTATGGCAGATTTGCGTTCTAGAGTGAATTACAATGAAGTGGATGGTAGGCATACAATGGAACGGGTTCGGGCACATCGATCACAACAGCAGTACGTAGTAATACTTTATATTCTCTAACAGCAGCGAGCACGGGAAAATGAAATTGATCGATTCCGCAGACGCAATGTTCCTGTGAACCTGGCACGAGGAGCAATCTCCTACGATCCGGAAATAGATTATAGTGCCGACAAATCTGTAAGAATTGGGGAAATGTCAATCAATTGTCAACATCGTAAAGCTTTAAAATACAGCGGTGAATCTGCAGGATTATGTTGTGCTGGTGGTAAAGTAAAATTGCCACAATTAGTACCACCACCTGATCCACTAGAATTATTAGTTTTTGGGATGGTTGATTAATTGATTATAGGTGCTGAAACCAACAAAAAAGTCAGTACTTTGAATTTTTATTCATACAGACTCATGATCCGTGAAGGTGAAGTAAATCACATTTTGATGTTTCAACGGCTTTTTCATCAGTTTGCAGTTGACATGCATGTCAAAATTGAGACTGAACGATTGACGTACATCCGTTTAAACCAACAGCAGCTTCGATCTGAAGAGTACATTCATCTTCGCGATGCTATTAATGCCGATGGCAATGCAAACAATGTGGGAAAAATTACAATTTTGCCGGCCACTTACATTGGAAGCCCGCGCCACATGCACGAGTACGCGGTGTCATGCATTTGGATATATATGTTGTTACTAATACATATATGTCTGAAATAATATTCAATTTGATACAATTCAAATATTTTTTTAATTAAGATTATATTAATCAATCTTTACGGTAGGAACCATATTTTCTAAAATTTCCGCGATTGACACCTGAATCCACATATCAATTAATCTAACAGCAAAGGCGAACCAGGCTTGCTAAAGATGTCTTGACTTTGCTCGCCAGGACTTGACGGCGCGGCGGAAGGCCTCGGTGACTCGGACAAGTCTGGTAGAACCAGAATATTGCCGATGTTGTGCTCATGACTTTCTTAAATTTCATCCAAATCCTTTAGTTCTTCGGCAGTTAAATTAAGTTCTGAAAATGTTATTCCTTTAGATGATAGACACATGATGATGATGATGATGACGACATTGTTGAGACGAACTTCGGTTTTAATAACAGTTGTTGTTTCACTCGATTTTTTGTTCGTTAGCCCTATTAATTCGTATTATTCGGCTCAAACTGTGACCGCACTTTATACAAAACTTGAAGGTATCAGCGGTTATTGTGAAACATTCGTCGCATCTTAACAATTTTTTTGTGCGACTAGGACAGGTACTTCTGTTGTTCTGCGAGTCTATCCACTTTTTACAAAAGGGACAATGCATTCTTAAAAGTTAACTATAACTTCTGAAAAATAGTTTTGAAATATCAATTATATTTTCTTGGAAAGTTCGGTGAAAATGACACTGACAGTCAGTGTTGCCAGGTTACTATTCTACTATTACGTTTAGTAATGTGCCGTAATCGATACAGACAAAAAAAAATAGGCTGGTAATATGTCTCATGCAAAATAATTATGAACATTAAGCTGGACATGTGTGCGTGATTTGCCCACTCTTTCCGCCCACTATGGAGCCGATACTTAGACTATCTGATGATGCCTTTATAAAGCTACCGGCTCTGAAATGCATATGGTTTAAATTAATATGGTTTGTATTAAGAGGTAAGTGATACGAAGTTCACCGGGTCAGCTAGTTAAATATAAATGTTTCACTGTTATTGCAAGAGAAAAAGGAATATAAAATGTTATGTTATAAATTATGTTAATGTTCATGAGTGGCACTAAACCAACTAACGTTTCTACAATTCTTTAGGCTTAACAATGTGTCGCTCGCAGTCATATCGTCATCCGGAAGGCACTAACTTGTCCTCAATACTTGTGGGCGCTGTGTTAGCAACCTTGACTTAAGTAAACTATGTCTATAGGAAATAATTATTAAGAAATGTTAATTAATAATAGATAATCTAAATGTGTGGACAAAGTCCGTACATGCTGCCAACGACAAAATAATAATAAAAAAAACTATAAAATAAATGTGTGGACAAAGTCCGTACACTACTATTCAGGATCCGTACGAAAAACAGGTTTTGGCCATGCAATTAAAAGAACTGAAAGCTTCTATCCAGGACGTATCTATCCAGCCAACTGCAAAGAAAGAGAAATTATCGTATGCCGGCGCATTATGAAGAAAAGATCTAGTACGATCTCGGTAGTTATCTTGGAAAAGGAGGAAACTAGCGAGAAGACAAGACCTATTGTCAAAAAAATCATAATCCCTGAAGCTAAAGCTTCATGTGCGTGGAATGCACAAAACAAAAAATGGAGGTGTCGTTATTAACACCGAGAGCAAAGAGAACATCAAAAAATTAAAAGCATCCGAGAAGCTTTCCATTTCAGGTCTATCAGTTACTGTGCCCGACAAGCGCAAAACGAGAGTGATCATTTTTGGCCTCCCCAGTGACCTTGAAGAAAAGGAATTTTTTGACCACTTGTGTGTACAGAACCTTGCACCCAAATATCCCGATATGCCTCGTGATAATGTCGTAGGCATGATAAAATTAAGTCACAAATCCGGAAAAGAGATAGTAGGACCTGCAACTTCGTGGTCGAACTACCTGCAAGCTTCCGTAAGGTCCTGATTAACCAAGACCGCATTTTCCTAAACTGGTCTTCTTATCCCATAAAGGATTACACAAACGTGTCCAGGTGCTTCAAGTGCCAGCAATACAGCCACTCAGGCAAATTTTGCCGGGATGCTGAGTCAACCTGCGGCCATTGCGGAGAGGTTGGCCATACCTGGCCATACTATGAAAGATTGCGTGAAGAAAGAAGAAAAGCCGTTATGTGCTACTTGCCTGCGTTATAAAAAACCTTGCAATCATAAAACTGGTGATGAGTCTTGCCCAGCTCGACAATACGCTATATCAAGGTATTTAAATTCAACGGACTATGAGGGCGCCTAGAGCGCCGTAAATAAGGTAATGATCTCGAATACGGTTAATTTTAACTACTTTTATTTAAGCCAATTCTGAAGGCTTTAATTTTAGTTTTGGTACTGTCAAAGCTTAAAATTTTCCAAAGAAATTTAGTTTCTAAACCTAACACTTAAGAACTATTTTGTATTGAAGAAAATTTGGTTATGACAGCACTAAAACTAAAATTAAAGCCTTCAGAATCGGCTTTATTAGCTCAGTTTTCGATTGATAATTTAAACGTTTACAACTTTACTCTAAACACCATAACTACCTTAACTTTGCACTCCAAACAGGTTCCTACCTTATTCATATATTAATCTTAATATTGACATCATTATTAATTAAACCAACTCTAACCGATTATAGTTCCATCTTAATAACCTTGGATTTGAAGACAACAAAAAATAATATATTGCATACCTTTAATAAAATAAATATCAGCAACCTTGAAATTGATTTATGTATCAACTTTGCCCCCATTTATGCTTCAGCTGTTGTAAGCAAATCACTACTTAACCCTGTAACTGGCACACAAAAATGCATAACAGCAAATCTTACTGCGTTTGAATTATCATGGAAAAATGTTATCGTTTTGTTGCTTAATTTTAAGCCAAATTGTTGCTTAATTTTAAGCCAAACGTCTCTCTTGAGTTTTCATATTTCAATAATTTAAGTTTATATTTTAACTTGTTACATTTCAAAGAAGATTTTGCGTTATTGCTCACTTGTTTTTGCCCCAAATATATACCTATAGGTATGTTTTCTTAGACCGTATGTATTGTAGTAAATTATATTATTTAATTTGTAAATAGAACAGAGTTTTTATCCATGTTATTGGTCTAAAAATTTATTATTTTTATTTATTTAACATTTATTTAATTTTTAAGCATAAAATTGTTATTTTAGTCCTTTATACTCATTTCTAACGCTTTGTCTAAAATACAGGCTACTCTTGTAGTTTAGTTTAGGCAATAATCATTTTCACTAGACGTAAGATCCTTTTGAATGTACTAATCTTAAGTTCTCTTTACGCAAATAAACATTATTATTGTTATTATACTGAATAACTTTCACAAAGAATGATGAAATTGTTATTTGTGCTACAAGAGAGCAAAGTGAATTTTTGTTACGGGTGCAGAATTTGAATCCCGATCAGCGAAGGATTCTATCTAAGTTAAAATCCTGAGCGTAGTGAGGGATTCAAAGGCACAAGAAACAAATCACTTTGCTCTCGTGTGACACATAAAACTTTTCACCTCACTAACGAAAAAATCCAAGAAACGATATTTTCAAACAAATTAACTGACACACTCGTATTATTATACGTATGGCCGCCATTGATTGAAAGAGGTGGCATAAGAAATACCCACGTAGATAATTTATTTGTTTCTCCGCCTTCACCCGCTTGTTTTTGTGTGAAAACAATGATCAATGTATGAACAAGTATCCATCCAGAGCCGTAAAACGAAAAAAAAAAAATAGAAATGCGAAATCGAAGCGTTCTAAATTTAATACACGTTTTTCACTGATTTTAACTGGTTTTAAGTTTTTAGGGTTCCGTAGTACCTAAAAGGTACAAAAGGAACTTTATGGTTGCCCGTTCGTCCGTCCGTCCGTATGTCACAGCCTCATAACTTTAGCACCGTTAAAGATAAAGACATGAAGTTTGGCACAAAAATAGCATTAATTTGCCTACATATCACGGTGTAAAAAAAATATGAAAAATGTGAAATTATTCAAAATATTTCCAAAACAAAAGTGAGAAAAATAAAAAAATTTATCCTAAAAACACAATATGGGTATCAAAAAATATTAAATAGATATTAAAAAGTTTAATGTAAAAATATGTACTTTTACTAAATTTACTGGCACTATTATAAAATTATAATCATTTTAATAAAACTAACCAATCTATCTAAATTCTAAAACTTAAAATTGTATCAAAAATTGTATAATTGTAAAATTGTAAAATTGTTAAAACCTATTTCATTGTAACCATAACAAAATATAACCTATATCTTAAAATAGCTACTTTTAATTTAATAAGTAATAGACATGATTGACAACTACTTTTCAAAACAGATGATTGTTTCATCCACAACTGATATTGTCATCATCAAAATAGTAACTAAATGTAAACTTACTAATGTTAAAATAAATATTTTTGTATCTAACTACTAAGTTAAGAAAATTTAACAGTGTCTGAAGTGATGCTATGAAGGAGTGGGGTCACCTGGCACATATATACTGGACAATATTTTGCATGTATGTCCCCCCCCTTATCTCCGAAACCGGTATACCGAAAAATATGAAAAAAATGTCAATTACAGATCATAGCTGGCCAATTACAGGAAAACTATAGCAATTTAAAAAAAGTTGAGCACAAATGAGAAATATATAAAGAAAGAAAATAAATAAAAAAATATTTTATAAAAATACAAAATGGATATCAAGTTGTAGATATTAAAAAGTTGATTGTAAAAATATATAGTTTGGCTATATTTAATTGAAAAACCACGGAAAAATGTATATTCTCCCCCCTTATCTCCAAAACTGGTGATATGTGTGTACGTAAACATTACAGGAAAAATAAAACGGTTGAGAAATTCACGAAAAATATTAACTAACTTAAATTTATCTTCCACAATACGGAACCATAGGTACGCGAGTCTGACTCGCACTTGGCCGGTTTTATTTATAGTAGTATGCATTGACGTAGTTATTTTAGTCAATGGTGGTACGTATTGAGTTTTTGATAACCAAAGATCCCCCCCCCCCTCCATTTATACTGGCCTTTACACGCAGCATAATATTTATGTAATTGTAATTACAAGGTAATTTATACGTCTACGATATTTACTCTATGTAGTGTAGACACGTGTAAGTTTTAAAAATTTAATACTCACTAGGTATAGGTAATATGACGATTTCTTAATCAACGTTTGTAATTAAAAGTTTTCTTAAGAATACTTAATTACTTACCTTTACTACATCGATTCGTTTCATATTTAGGTACTTGTTCAGATTTTTAAACGTAAGTATACAAGTATGCGATATTATTAATTTATGTAGCATTATTATTGTTTGGTAGTATATTCTCATTCAAAACATAAATGTGAAAAAGGGGCCGAGTTAAGTATAAAAGCAATGCAGGATTGTCGGCTTCACCGAAAAAAGAATTGAGTTAAAATTGGGTGTCGAGGTTTATGGAGGTTGATTTAGTCATATCATAATTGATGATAAAGTACAACGCTCTTCACCTGTAAAATAAAGTTTGTTAGGGTCCTTGCTTTTGTACTGAACTCGGCCCCTTTTTTTATACAATTTCGGTTTTTGAAAAAACGCGCAGTACCAGAGGGGCGGATTTCATGAAATACACAGATAATTGTAATAAATTGCCTGAAACGATATTGGCTTTGGTTTTTTAAAACATCTAGATTTTTTATTTTGGAATTTATACCCGCCATTTTAGTTATTTTATAAAAAACAAACTTTTTGGGATTCCGTAACTCAGATTAAAAAAGCGGAACCCTTCTAGGTTCAATTTGTTGTCAATCTGTCCGTCTGTCAGTCTGTCTGTCTGTCCGTCTGTATCTACGGTCACATAGTACTGTAAAAAAATCAGGCTTTTAACTCAACGCAAAAAGAAGTTTGTTTTTTTTGAAGTCTTTTACATAATTAATTTCATACAAATTTGCTCACCACAAAAATTTATAGGGCACTTCCAACAGTCTTAGAAACTTGAAATATCGTCCACAAGTAGGTCTTGCAGCACAGGTATAGGGAAAAATCTGAAAATTACCTATATTAAATTCTTTAAGAAGTAATTATAATGACCAACTTAATTGCACCGTTTAGATACAAAGAATTAAATAGATCGTAAGTGTCAAGTTAAATTGGACCTTCATAACTGCAAGGTGAAGGTGGTAGAGCTGATGCCGAGCTCCACTGCGGAGGTAACACCATCTTACTCGCAACCCCCCCCGAAGTTATTCGGGGGAAAGTAAGAGGACAGCTCTCAGACACAACCAGGTGGCCCACTATGCCTAGGATCGATTGATATATCTTTTAATAAAACAGACTGGTGATGGGCAGCGGCGTCACTGCGAGGGTTTCCGCACCGCGCTCACCAACCCGCCTGCCCTAGCGTGTGTGAGTATGGGCATTTCTTCCAGGAGGACCGCCACCAGTGGCGAAATCTTGGAAAGGCCTTTGTCCAGCAGTGGACGAAGACAGGCTAATGGATGGTTGGATGGAACTGCAAGTGAAATAAATTTATCTTTTATGCGATACATTTGGGACAAATAAAAAATACTATCATAAAAATACAATATGGGTAAATGGTTATTAAATTCTAGATATTGAAGAGCTGATTGTACAAATATATACTTTTACTATATTTACTTGCACTGGTTTCGAGAAATCTTTGAAAAACTACAAAAAATGTTTCCCCCCCTTATAAAAATATGCAAAAAACTTCGATTATATATAGGTCAGAACTTGCCAATTAAAGAAAAAACTATAGCGACTTTATAAAAGTTGAACGCCAATGATAATATACAAAGTAAAATCAATAAAAAATATATACTATAAAAATGGATATAAAATTGTTGGTGATAAAGAACTGATTGTAAAAATATAAAGTTTGGCTATATTTAGTCATAACTATTTCGAGAAAACCTCGAAAAACCACAAATAATGTATGCCTTCCCCTTATCTCCAAAACTGGTGGACGGAAAAATATGAAAAATATCATGGTAGTAAGTGTTTACGTAAAGATTACAGGAAAAATAACGGTTGAGAAAACCACGAAAAAAAATGTCAAAATTAAAACTTTCATTCACGATACGGAACCCTAGGTACGCGAGTCTGACTCGCACTTGACTGGTTTTTTTTTTTTTCATAAAATCCTCACAGTACTATGAGGTTATTATTTATTTTATTACGTATCATCATCAATCATCAACAACTTGGTAACTTTTTTGACAGACGATTAAGTTTAATTAGTCTATGGTCATAGGGAAGAAGAGTCGATTTAATTTACACCTAGCTATTTATTGCTCAGACATATAAACAAAAAAAAAACGGTCAAGTGCGAGTAAGACTAGCGCCCGGGTGACGTACCATTTAAAAAAAGTTAATATTCTTAAATAACTTAAACAAAAATTATTTAAAATTATATAAACTATAACAGCTTTTAAACTTTAAAAATATATACAAATATAAGGAATACAAATAGGATATACAAATATAAGGAAATCTCAAGATATATTTCGGGTCCGACCTGCATATTAAGATACTCAACTGATGCCGGGTCCAGGTCGGACCCGAAATATATCTGGAGATTTCCTTTATTTGTATATCCTATTTATCAGTATATTTATATTTTTAAAAAAACTTTAAACAAAAATTACAAACTTACACAAAATTTATAACCTACAAAATGTATGAAACAAAACTGCAAAAAAATGGTGGTTGGGTATTCGGGGACGTAACCCTAAAACTACATTATGAATCGGCGTTTTTAGTGTTTTTATTTATATACAGCATATCGTCGTTGCAAATCTAAAACCTCTTATGTGCCGTTTGATAAGTTCCGAGAAAATTGATAAAAACTTCCTACTGAAATAAAATGTTAGATAACTTACATTTTTGAATAATTAGTTTTATTAAGCATGAATTTAGAAATTGACATAAGAGGTTTTTCACCACGTACTGTTAATTAATAGACATAAAAATTTGTATATAAGGTTAAATAATATTAGTTGGCGAAACTCAAAACATAGGTAGGTAGTACTAGGAGAGGATATAAAGTATGGTACTAGTTATTGTTAGTGTTAGTTATAAATGTTAGTTATATAAGATTAAATAATATTAGTTGGCGAAACTCAAAACATAGGTAGGTAGTACTAGGAGAGGATATAAAGTATGGTACTAGTTATTGTTAGTGTTAGTTATAAATGTTAGTTATATAAGATTAAATAATATTAGTTGGCGAAACTCAAAACATAGGTAGGTAGTACTAGGAGAGGATATAAAGTATGGTACTAGTTATTGTTAGTGTTAGTTATAAATGTTAGTTATATAAGATTAAATAATATTAGTTGGCGAAACTCAAAACATAGGTAGTACTAGTCTATATGAACAATTGTTTGTATGGGAGCTAAGCGAAATTGTTAAAATTTGTTTTCACCTTTCCATACAGGACCAGTTAGCTGATCGGGGCAATTTGTATGGGAGGAAGAGAAAAAAAGTTGCGAATTTCTCTTAGCTCCCATACAAACAGTTGTTCATATAGACTAGTACTGCCTATGTTTTGAGTTTCGCCAACTAATATTATTTAACCTTATATAACTAAAATTTGTAAATTACTATGTAACTGTGACTAAAAATATATGCATGGTACATAATATACAGAAATTGTAAATTCCTACCTACTTTGGAACCCGTAACAAAAACTGTCTAAAAATGACAACTTTGTCGGCCCCCCACAGGCCAGAGTAAGAAAAATGATTTTTTTTCGGCTCTACTTTTATGTATGACGCCCCCCCCCCTGAAAAATAAATTTAATTAAATGTTTAATTCACTATTAGGTTTTGGGTCAACTTTCTACATATCCAAATTTTTAGTCTCTGTCTCATTCCGTCTAAGAACTAGCTAAAGAGTCAAGTTGAGACCCGCGACATACGGACCTCCACTTTGCCCATTGGGTACGGAATCCTAAAAAGGACAAAGAGATACGGCCTTACAGCCTATTGTTTCTAGCCTTACTCCACGATTGATGCCTCAGTAATATTTCCCGCAAAGCAAGTATGGTAAACGTCGAGTCCGATCTTTTAAGGCGAATGGATACGCCAACTGAAATTTGGACCCGTCTTTGAAGGCCTACTCCTCCCACACGGGTGGTCCAAAAACTTTCATAAAAATATATGATAGGCATTATAGAGTCAAAAATAAATTTTAATTTTCATAAACTGTTTTTCTATTGTAAGTTTTGAGAAAAAAAATCGAAGGTCATCGAAAGTTTCACATGATTAACACAAGAATTCTCTTACTCCTTTCAAACGCCTAAAGCGATTTTAATTATTATTTCACCAAATTATAGGAAATTTTAGATCTAAAATATTTTAGTTCAAATTTTTTTTCCGTTCATAGTGTCCATGTGAAAAGTATTATTTTCTCCTATTTTGCGCTAGCCGGAGACGCAGTGGTTGTCGTAACAGCCACTTTTCAAGGCACGCTGAAATGAACATTATTTCAATGTCGTTTCCGTTGATATTTGTACCGACACACATCGAGTTGCTTATTTAGCGTGGTCATACGCCTTAATGACCCTCATCTTGACTTGAACGCATGTAACCGCTCATTCTCTTCACGTACGTCACTCGACGAGTGCGTTGTCTTTCGACGAAACCTTGCCAGTGTCTGCGGTCAGCTGTCCGTCCAAGTGACACATACATGTGTATGTATCTTCGATGTCGAATAGCTTGACCTAGACTATTAAAAGTTGATATCTCTTATCTCTTCACCACAGTGATGTTTACGCTTCGCTGTAATGGAATAAAGAACAAAAATATTTAGCCGAAGTTTTTTAGTGATGTGCGTGGGACCAATTAAAGTCAGAATTGATGGTCAATTCGGTAGGTTAAGCAAGTGCCATGAGGACGTGTACGGTATAAACTTAATGTATTGTTGTGGTGCGTGACAAAATAATGGTGCGCAAGTTGTTGATTTGTGTGACGGCGCTGTTGTTATCGATAGAATGCATAGCGCGTAAGTTTTTTTTTTTTCTTTTTAGACCTAGCTTTCATGGCTGTTTAAAGTCGATAAAAGTGTGATAGATTCTGATATAGCTGAATGCGATTGTACGTGGCAGTAATTGTTAATTTAATTATAATGATTAATGAATACCTATACACCTTCTAATCGTTAAAACGTGCGCAGTATATGTATAATGTTCTTCCGAGAACTAGAGAATCCTAGTCCAGATAGTATGGTAATGTTGTATGGAATGTTTTCCTGCTTTTAGGTATGTTTCTTTTACATTTTGAAAAGTAGGCGTTTCCAACTTATTTTGGGCAAGACATCTCAACTTAAAATTATTGTAGCACCTTTATTCTACGTCAGTGCAAATTCTATATATCTATCTATATCTTGTTTCTTTTTTCAAATACTCATCAAAGATAACCATTTGCTCGAGGTTTGCCGCGCGTTAAAATTCTTTTGTAAAATACTAGTTTTACCTTGGAGTTCATTTTATAAAATTAAATTTATGTTAACTTGAAAATAATAGGTAACTCAATTTGTTAAGTATCTACACGTAATTAGTAGTGAAGGGTATCAAAATAATCGAGTGTAGGCTCTGTTAACAAGTAAAAAATAAGAAAAATATGACCTTTATAATATTCTGGAAACTATTGGACAAATAAAAGCTTGATTTTAGAAATGAAAATCCTAATACGATCTATGTTTCGTTACTACTATTTTGTAATATATGGGATTTTCCCATGATCTGGCGTAGTCTATTAATTTCATGACAATACAATTATAGCGTTTAGCGTGCTGTGTCATTCGTGCTGAAATGATGATTGTGTTGTTAAAATAAAATCATAATTGAATCTTATTAGTAGCTTGACTAGTCTTTTCATAAAAAGACTAGACATTAAGGATAGATAGATAGGTATAACATTTATTTCTCAAAAACACGACACATACATACAAAAACAAAGTAGAACTTAAATAAGAACTTTAATAAAAGAAGAAAAAAAAATTAAAACACAAAAAGAAAGTTAAGTTTATCCTAGTGGTATGAGTGTCGCGGCAAAAAGAAAAAGACTCCGACTCAGCATAATGCCGCAAACCGAAATCTGCGACGCTGTTATTCTGTCGTCACCTGCAGAGAGCCGCACGAATTCCATCGAGGTGGACAATTATTGTTTATTTAATGTGTAAGTGTGTATGTGAGTATAATGGTTGTGTAATTTGTATATGAGTAATTATAACAATTTTGGCTAAATATATTAAACAAGAGAATGTCCTGACTGACTGATCTATCAATGCCCGGGCCAGCTGATTGAACCTAGGAACAGGATCGGATGTCCCGAGCTATTAAATAAACAAAAATTTTTGGCCCAAACACGAAATTTAAAACATAATCTCACTTTCTCACTACCTGTTTTTCGCTTATATCTCAAAAACATGCATATTTAGAAGATGAATATTGTATACAAAATTCAAGAAGATAAAATTTCCTAAGTGTCATTACAATGCAAGTCAACTTTGATTTTCTTATGAGCGGTGTCGGCGCCTGTGTCGGCGCCGCCGCCGCGCCAGGGAGCGCTGAAATCAGCAATTTTTGGTTCTTCTGCGAAAACATCAAAAACGCCCACTCCTACCCCCAACAACTCGATAAACTACATTAAATGTCCTCGCACTTGGATAATAGAGAGTACTTTATCGGAAATTTAATGAACTTTATCGTGTTGTACAAGTGCTGTAAAACAAAAAAAAAAGTGTTTTTTTTGTGACAGATCATAAAACATAAAAAAAATTGTGACTCATAATTTTGGCCAAGGCTGATTTTCGTCACTGAAAAGGCGCAAAACTGCAAACCGATGAAGAGGCGTCGTCACACGCAAACCTCCATACAAACGCTGTTAACATTATTGTGTTATCAACAACACCAGGTTTTCAAGGGATCATTGGAAGAAACTAGGTCTCTCCTCATATTGAAGAAAATATATTTGATTTATCGGTCTTTTATCTGAGGATTCCACCTATAAACAGTGTTTTAAGATTTATACTTTTGTCAAAAAAAAAAGTTTTCCACCCTCTTTTTTTGGTTTTCAAACGTTCGTTTCAAAGACGCGGTAAAGAGATCAAGTTTATTTTTTTTATAAAATAGGCAATAGAAATATGAAGGGATGTTACCTAAATCCAATATTTTTTCCCTACAAAATACTTCAATATTAGCTAAAAACACACCAATTTGTGTTTTGCTGCGTGATCACTAGTATTACGCGTCCAAGAACAAGAGACCAAAGAGCCAACATATAATCGCCTCTATGAAAAGCAAATAAGGTCTTTGCCATTAGACTTATTGTGCTGGACGGGTAATAAAAATAAGTTGCTAGGGTATGCCATCTTCTTAAGAACAGACATCATGACGCGACCAACTCGGTTGTGAGCGTGGCCAAATGTCTTGCTGTTTTACTTTGCACGCTCCATGAAACTTGCAAGGACATAATTAATAATAGTAATATATATATATATTTAAGTCTCTTTTTTCATTGCTTGTTAATACCTACCTAATTTTACCATCTTCTTGTAACAACTATTTTCCTAATTGAATGTTTGATATAATGCACTAGTGACATGTTAATTCTTTAAGATTTTACTGTGTTATTTTATTTATTTTGTAAATTTTATTGTTCTTTTTAGTGTTACTTCTTCGTTAATTATTATTATACTACTACTGATTTGTGTACCATACTGGTTTAAGTACAAATAAATGTTCTGATTCTGATTCTAATACAATCGAGCCGATTTCGTCGCGGGCGCGAAATTGATAACTTGTTTCAGGAAACCATATTTTGGCAAGACTGTTTTTTAAACATTATTTTTGGTTAAATTAATCAAGATAACATTTTCGATGTTTGACTCGTATTAGTTTTTTGATTTTATCTTCTAAAGCAATGAAAGCACATTCGGCGACATTTTTTGGTAAGAAACTGTTAACCTTACGTATTTTAGGGGTTTGTTGTTAAGTTATAACTCAAATTTCACGATTTTTAATTAACATGGGTCCAGATAATGTTAATGGATTCAGCCTAAAATAATTATAATAACATTCCATATGGAGGTTTGGATGTGATGTAGCCTTTTAAGGCGATTACCATCGCCAAATTAGCAGTTCGATATTTGTCACTACAAATATCAACGGAAACGACATTGAAATAACGTTCACATCAGCGCGCAATGCATAGTGGCTGTTACGACGCTCGCTGCGTCCTTGAGAGGGCGAAATAAGAGAAACTTATACTTTTCACTTGGACGTGATTACTCGATTGAATAATCTTATGTTATATTTATAGCTATAAAGTTTATCTATTTATCAAAGCATAGATGAATTCAATCGGCCAAGCCACTCAGGAGCAGTAGGGAATTTGAGGTCAAAAAACACCTTCCAGTAAAAAAAAAATTCATGTAGAAGTTTTGGTGGTATGACAAAGAAAAATGTTGCATATGTTGTCTAAGAGTTGATTATTCATAATACATTTTTTCATTATTTTTGGTTTGGCCATAAACGAGGAGTAGGCTTTAGAAAGTACCCATTTGGCAATAGTAAGGCCCTTAAGGTGCTTCGGTGCAAAGTTCGACTCGTTTGGGAGGATGTGCAAACCGATCGTTTTGAATGTTCATTGGTCATTGAACCAAAGGTAGATTTTTTTTACGAAAGTGTATTCATTAATTCCCATAGCTTAATTTTTAAAAGATTTTTGTTCAGAGAATATAACGTCATTTGAGTACATAGTTTTCATTATTTTGGTATATAAATTAACCATTATTTTTTATGACTTTTTAAAGAATTGTCCGATGACGATGACCTTGTCACTTGAGAATTTTGGGTATACTGATTGTGATGTGTAATTGCTTATAAAAAAGTAGTCTGTCTCTCTCTGTCTATTACTCATCTGTTATCTAGCTGTCAAATTAGTCTGAAGCAAATTATTATAAATTTATCTTGATAGCAAAGGACACATTTCTAAACAGCCATTACTCAAGTGACGTTACACGACGGCAAATGGAAGTTGCAGCCTTTTCGTAAAAATATTCATCATCATGAGGTTTTTTAGACCAAAACTTCGAAAATACGGCTTATATTAAACCTAAATCTCGAAATTAACATAATTATCATACATAACATAATTATATACAAGGTGACTTTTTGATCATCGTCCAAATTCATACTGGAGGCTTGATAAGTTATCAGGATCTTGGATCAGTAACAATTTTTGTGAAATTCGTTTATTGAAATTTCGGCTTCCCATATAAATTCAGTTCCAGTCCTGAGTGAATCACTATGGGGAGTCGAAATTTCATTTTACGAATTTCAACAAAATTGTTATTGATGCATGATACTGATCACTTACCAAGCCACCAATATGAATTTGGACGATGGTCAAAAAGTCACCTTGTATATATATATAATCAATTATAATCTATGCCAATTGCCGAGTTAATACATTTTATTGCTTAATAAAATAAAGAATTTACCCCGTTATAACAATAATCTTAGATAAAAAGAGATGAAACGGATATCCGGTTACTATCCGGTATCCGGCCTATCCGGCCATATTTTTGGTATCCGGTATCCGGCCGGATAGTAGTCAGTATCCGGCCGGATACCGGATACTTAACTCAACATACAAAAAGTCGTTTAAATCACAAAATAGTTGTATCAATGATTGAATAATCTAAATTCTAATACATAAAGTGAATAAGAATTGAGCTATGGTAGATAAAGACAAGCTTTACATCAATTGTTAGGAATAAACGTTTATGCTTTTCTTCATACATTACACCAGCTTCTTTTGCTCTCACAATATACCGAATGTAACTCAACATGTATCTTTTAATAAAAACACATGGTCATAATGAAATCATACTAAACAACTTTTCCAAAGAAACATACTTGTGGAAAAGAAAAAATATTTTCATGTTTCCATACTCATTTTGAAAACCTACTTTAAATTTTGAAAGGGCACTGGGCGGGCAGGTTCAATTTTGTTTTTTCAATATGTTACTTTGGAAAATTTGTTCAGTATGAACAGTATATTACGCGGTTTCATTTAAAGATACCTGTCCATTTATATACAGTATACACCACTCCAAGGAGACAAAAGATACATATTTACAAATTTCGTTAGGATCGGAGAAATTGTTTCGGGTTTGCAAACCAGCATTTGTATGATTGTGATACGATCATTTAGAAATGATCATTTAGAAATGATCTTCATTTAAAAAATGCACGAATAATCTCGCCCACTTGCACCCGCACGCACCTTGGTGCGTAATATTTAGACTTGATCAATTAGTGCGAAACGCATATCTTGAGCCGGATATCCGGCCGCCGGATATCCGGCTATCCGGCCTAGTGCCTCGCCGGATATCCGGTATCCGGTATCCGGCCAAATCACTATCCGTTTCATCTCTAAAAAAACCTCATGATGATGAATATTTTTACGAAATAGCTGCAACTTCCATTTGAATTCGTGTGATGTCATTTGAGAAAAGGCTGTTTAGAAATGTGTCCTTTGCTATCAAGATAAATTTATAATAAAAATTAGCTTCCAACTGATTTCAGAGATGAATGACAGATGAGAAGACAGACAGAGATAGACCACTTTTTTATAAGCAAAACATAGGTCCAGAATCAGTATCATGCCTATAATGTCTCAAGTGACATCATATCTGAAAATTCTTTAAAAAAACATGAAAAACGTAATAATGAAAACTATCCTGTAAAATGGTGAATTTTCAAGCTTTTCGGAATTAAGCTATGGGAATTGTATATAAAAAAAACTTCACTTGGAAAAAGGCTATAGTTTGTTCCTTGATGACCTAGGCACACGCCCATTAATTTAATACGCGCGGGTAATCTCTAGATTTATTAAACCGATTTAAAAAAATATTTCACTTTTGGATATAGGATATAGTTTATTTAATGAGCATATGCAGTTTCCTAGGTACATAGTAATTAAGAATTACTGAACCAATTTGTAAAATCCTTTCACTGTTATAATGGTTAGACTCTGCACTTAGACATAGGCCATAGTTTGTTCCCTGTGAGTGAGCAATTCCCTAGGGACATAAACATAGAATCAGACATAAAATAATTTTCATGAAAACCAAAAGTCACGTAACTACATATAATATTACATTATTGTTCGAAAAATATTAAGAGATTCGATAGGCCTAACCAAAAAGGTAGGCAAAAGCTAGTGTAACATACTAACTTCGTGTTACTTATACTAATTCGTTAAAAATCCCATATAATAGCAATTAAACTTCGGTGGTTTGGGCATGTAGATTAAATGGATGAAAGAAGAGTGCAGCAACAGTGGAAGGTACAGCTCAACGGGGCCGCCCTCTCGAACTAGAAAATCTAGATTCTAGAATAATTGAGTAGAAACCACCCAATATCGAACAGCTTTTATATGACTGGACTGTGGAAGAAGCGAAATAGATGGTTCAGGCAGGATTGTAGGTGGAGATCTGTAGACTCTGTAAGAGATAGACATTATAGCCGATTCTGAAGGCTTTATATTTAGTTTTGGTGCTGTGAAAACTAAATTTTCTTCATTGCAAAATAGTTCTTTAGTGATTTAGCCGACCAGTTTCATCAGATTTAGACTGCCTTCATCTGGGCGAGTGAAGACGATTACGCAACGACGTGAGGCGTAACGTCGTCGCGAAAACGTCTTTACTCGCCCAGATGAAGGCAGTCTCAATCTCCTGAAACTGGTCGGCTTTCCCGATAATAACACGTATTGAGGTGAGCGGTTTTTTTATATAAATTTTCTTCAAGTCAAATTTAATTCTATAATAGTTCTTTAGTGTTAGAAATAGAAGCTAAATTGCTTTAGAAAATTTTTAGTTTTGACGGCACTAAAACTAAAATTACTTCAGAATCGGCTTTATTGAACATTGAACGTAATTAATAATATACAAACAAGAAATTAGACCCAATATTACGGGTCTGGTGGATAAAAATAGCATGTTGTCATTTCAGTCTACGTTGGACAGAGCTGTTCCGCAGAAGGTCAAGATGGAAGCTGCCAGTTGCTGCCAGAATGCCAGCCCTTGATGGCGGAGATCCAACAAGCTGGCTCCCCAATACCCAGACACCTCAGTAAACGACTGAACGCTTTGAACTGCGGCTTCCAGGAAAGCCAACCTTTGGTAGGTTGTATAGGTTAATAACTGTCTTTGTTTTGAAAAACTTCGGGTCAAAGACAGTAAGATTAAAATCTAAATTGCCCAAAAGAAATATTTCCGTTTCGTTGCACACGTAAAAATAAAATGAATTTATTCATATACGTATAATATATGTATGTTTGTAACAACATATTAAGGCGATATGCGAAAAAAAATACGGGTGTTTCTGTTCTGTGTATTTCATGAAATACACGGAAAATTATAATCAGTTTCTGGTATATGCATTTTGACTATATAATCTAGGGATTTGAAATTGGATAACATGTTTGGATGAATTTTCCTCGATAGAAATAATTGTTGAAATGAGGTCTTCAAACACACTTTTTCTCCTCGTTTGACGAATAGGAACCATATACAGAACTCAAACATATTTTATTAAGTGTGTTTTAACAATATCTAGAGATTTAAAATTTGAAATTTTGCTAGCTATTTTAGTTTTTGTAATAAAAATATAAAACAAACTTTTTTCCCTTTTGCCCTGAATCCGCCCCTCTCGCACTGCGCGATTTTTTGCATGGAGTGACAGTGACAAAAAAAATCGCATAGCCTCTTAAGTACCAAAATTCAGTGGGCAATGCTAACAATTCGCGAGTAAAACTCAACCAGTTTTTCAAGTCGAATCGAATGAAACTGTTATACTCAGCGCATATGTCACGGAAAAAGTTTAGTTTATGTATTTTGTTTCCTCAACCCTAAAGGACATCATTCAGCGTTCATACATTTTTGGGCTAAATCTGAAAGTGCCGGCCAAAAAATTAAAATATTATATTTCGATAAAATGTGACATTATATTCATTTGTTGCTATGGGACCTAAGGTGTAGGGTCATTCTCTGCTTAGTTAGATGATTTCGAAAATTATAATTTTTGCATTAATTTTCGAAAAAATATCACATTACTGATGATTTTTTGTGCAGAAAAGATGTTTTGAACATATTTTACTATGAGATCAATGCACTAGGGTTATTCTCTGTACTCTTTCACCAGCTTTAAATGGTCATATTTATACTTTTTCGATAAAATAACCTGAATTTCACTTATCAAAGTTAATAGATAATTAATTAATTGGTTTAAATCTGAATAAAAAACGGTTACATGAAATAAAACATTTATTTGACAAAAAAAAAACAGAAAAAAGGTTAATATTCCTTCTGTCTGACTATTATATTTTCCAGTCCATCTGCCGGTGGAACTATGGTGGGATCATTCCGCGCAAAACTTATGTATATACCGTATGATGGTCATAACGTGTGCACAGAATCCTAATGTACGTCTTCCAATATTGCAGCTACAGTAGTAATGAGTAATCTCTTCCAAGTAAAGTAGGCTCAACGGCGATGTACACGTAGTAAGTTTTGGCTTGAACGTGTCTTGACTGTATGCAACCTCTTATAAGCCAAAGGTCTCTTCCATCCAGTTCCCGAACCTCTTGAGCTGGCACGTCCCCACCAAGCGCTATGATAAACACATCATCAGATTGAATATGCTCCTCATAATAGCTTCGAGCCTGCTTTATTTGATAGTTGCCCAAGGTAAACAATGTCAGTTGCTCTTGCTTAAATCTGGGGAACTGGTCGAATTCCGGCGTATTGGCTGTCATCGACTAGAAATGTGCTCTCTTTCTACTGTAGTTATTAGTGATGACAACATCTGCTAATATATTAGGCAGAGTTATTTTTTCATTAATAATCCTT
The DNA here is from genome assembly GCA_934047225.1 of Ypsolopha sequella. Taxonomy (NCBI): domain Eukaryota; kingdom Metazoa; phylum Arthropoda; class Insecta; order Lepidoptera; family Ypsolophidae; genus Ypsolopha; species Ypsolopha sequella. Next base: position 13,808,279 of record OW203991.1, read on the forward strand.
AAAAACTCATTAGCATGCACATTATTGTTGATCAGGACATGGAAGTCATTTATAAGAGCTGTAGCAATTCTAAAGTAGTCCATCATATGCCTTAGTGATCGGTTACTGTGGACAATTCTTAATAGGCGAAAATCTATTTTGAAACGTCCATTTATGACTTTGACCACCCAACGATAAATGGTCACAAGCCGAGACTTATTGGCTTGGTCAGTGGTAAGCTGCAGTTTCCTTCGGTTCTTTGTCTCTGGCATATGTACTACGTAGCCGCGATCTTCAAGGGGCCTCACCAAGTCCCTGAATCCACGGTCTAAAATGAATACGTCTCCCGGCCTAAAGAACCAATGAAAACCGCCTTCTTCGTTATCTACCGTGTTGTTCATAATCACCGCATCAGAAATCGTCGCAGCATGAGGTCCAGAAACCTCTATTATATGACCCTCACAGCATACATATAACATTGGTTTGAGAAGGTGACGATACTTGTGACTACTATACGATTTCCGTTGGTAGAAATAGTTAGAGCTCTTTTGGTGATAGACATAAGTACAATCACACATTGTCACAGCTTTCCTTTCATTGATTGGACTGTCGTGGTTGCCAAAAAGTATTTCTGGGACTATCAAGTTTCGTTGTACCACTTCCTCAGGGGTCATGTGGTCGAAAACAACTCGTAACGGCACATAGTCCGCCATCAATGCTTTACGACCTTTCTTCAACATTCTTTGAAAAGTTGGTTTGGACATTTTGAATATTGAAATCTTACATTGAAATCTCCGGTCCGCATTTTTGTTAACACCGCTGCTCACAGAATAAAGCAAAGAATGACCCTACAGATTGTGTCTCATAGTATAAAATAAATAAAATTACATATTCTAACGAAACATGGCATTATTTTTGTGTGACCGGCACTTTCATATTTAGCAAAAAATATATAGACTTTTTCGAAATCATTTAGTAAAGCAGAGAATGGCCCTATATATTTGGTCTTGCATTAACAAATAAATCTTATTACATATTCTAATGAAACATCACATTATTTTTCTTTGGTCGGCCTTTCATATTTAGCCCAGAAAAAAATATCGATTTTTCAAACTCATATAATAAAGCAGAGAATGACCCTACCGCTTTGGTCTCATAGTAACAAATAAATATAATTACATATTCTAACGAAATATAACATTAATTTTAATTGGCCGGCACTTTCAGATTTAGCCCAAAATGAATGATGTCCTTTAGGAGATACGATATGAAGAAATAAAAAAATTGCTATTGAGACGGCATTGGTTACAACCAGTTTTTCAAGTCGAATCGAATTAAACTGTTATAGTCAGCGCCACAGAACTTGGTCAGCGCATATGTCACGGCAAAAGTTTAGTTTATTTTGTTTCCTCAACCTCAACAACATAAACTTTAATTATATCTCCCAGACCTGGAAAAAGTAAATGCAGTCGTCTCTAGATTTTTTTTTTAGATAGAAAAAAGCCTGTCCTTTAATCGGACGACGCCGTAAGGAAGACGCTACTTTCTAAGAAATTGTCATTCAATAATGGTACCACACACTCGAAAGGGCAAAAATCCCATGATTGGTTTGTCTGTGTGTCATGCATGCGCCACTAGGCCAGCCAAGGTTGACCGAGTCACATGGCAGATAAACGCTATAGGAGCCGACGCCATACTAAATGTGCCTCGCACAGTTTTCAAAATTTAATTTCTCAACTCTTGACAAACTTCCATGCATATTTCGTTCGCTGGGCGTTAAGTAGGTAAAAATACATTGACACGACATGAAACCCCTAGGGTGTCTCAGAGGGCTTTTCAAGAGTATGCACTGTGAAGCGCAAATTAAAACACTCACGTTTCGCGACTATTGGCGGATGCAGGGCCATGATCCCCCCCCCCCAAATAAAACACCCAGGGATTCCATACATCTGACTCAACTCCTCTTTTTTTTACTTTTTGATAAACCTTATAAGAATGGCAACCCAAAATCAATACCTGGATCCGCTCTTGTTCACGACGGTTATTCTACGCCCCAGCGTGATGGCTGCTGAGCCCTATCGCCGTACTTTGGGCACAAATATGGCTTCATACTAAACGTGCCTTCCAAAGCACGCAGACCTAACACAATGTACCCCTACGGTAGTTGTACAGGCGACTCTCAGATGGTTCGCACCAATAGGCATAGATTAAATTATGTTAAGGTGTGTTAATTCGAAAACCATTTCGAGATTTAGGTTTAATAAGCCGCATTTTCGAAGTTATGGTCTAAAAAACCTCATGATGATGAATATTTTTACGAAAAGGCTGCAACTTCCATTTGCCTGAAGTCATTCACTTGAGTAATGACTGTTTAGAAATGTGTCCTTTGCTATCAAGATAAATTTATAATAATTTGCTTTAGACTAATTTGACAGCTAGATGACAGATGAGTAGACAGACAGAGACAGACCACTTTTTTATAAGCAATCACACATCACAATCAGTATAATGTCTAAAATTCTCAAGTGACAAGATCATCGGACAATTCTTTAAAAAATCATAAAAAATTATGGTTAATTTATTTACCAAAATAATGAAAACTATGTCCTAAAATGACGTAGATATCTCCAAAAAAAAAAAACTTTTAAAAATTAAGCCATGGGAATTCAAACAGAGGCAAAATCTGAAGAATTGGTCTTTAAACGTATCTTGATAATTTGCATTAATTTTGCAATAAGATCAAATAATGTTTTTATTTCAGGTATGCTGTCCTGCATTGACGAATGTAAATAATCGAAATTCAGCCACAAGACCTCCGAGCCACACCACCACCGGAGCCCCAGGAACCGACGACAGGATGGACGACACGAATAGACCTACCAGACCCAGACCTATTTGGGGAGGATCCAATCCTATGGAAGGTTCATCGCATATAAGACCCAATAGTAATACTAACGTACCGGATTGGGAAAGACCACAAACCGAAAACCCGTGGAATTCGAATACTAATCAAAATCCCTCAACTTGGGGCGCAAGTGGAAATAAAGAAAACAATGACAATGTTATTTTTAATGCTAATGATAAAAAATGGAATACTCATGACGATGATACAGGTAATGACAGGAGCACCCCTCCCGATATCCGTGGTCACAGAAACCTATGGCTTCTGCCCAAAAAATGTGGCACTATTGAAGACGACAGGATTATTGGTGGGAACAGGACCAATCTCTTCGAAATGCCTTGGATGGTACTTATTTCTTATGATTCCCGTAAGTGAGCTTAGACAAATTTCAGAAATTATTCGGAATTCGATAAACATTGAACGAGATTTATTGGAATTTCAGCCCGAGGAAGAAAACTAAGTTGCGGTGGTACGCTGATCACCAAATGGTACGTGTTGACTGCGGCTCATTGTGTTACCTCTCTTGGCGCTAAACTGTCTCTGTCTGGAGTGGTACTCGGCGAACATGATATAAGAAATGATCCAGATTGCGAGTGGATTGAAGGCGAAAGGACTTGCGCTCCGAATGCTAGAGTGAGTTGATATTTACTGTCGTAATTGTCAAATTTGCCAGCAGCAGGAGGTCCAGCGGTAAGGGAAAAAATATCAGTTCATAAAACTGTAAAAATATAATTTGCGAGTGCCCAAAATTTGAACTTGCATATATTCCTATTTCAGAATGTCACCCTTGAGACAGTGATAGCGCATCCCGGCTATAGCCCTCAAAATATAATTTTAACTTGCACATGTCTATTTCAGAATGTCACGGTTGAGACAGTGATAGCGCATCGCGGCTATAGCCCTCAAAATATAATTTTTACTTGCATATGTCTATTTAAGAATGTCACGGTTGAGACAGTGATAGCGCATCCCGGCTATAGCCCTCAAAATATAATTTGAACTTGCATATGTCTATTTCAGAATGTCACGGCTGAGGCAGTGATAGCGCATCCCGGCTATAGCCCTCAAAATATAATTTGAACTTGCATATGTCTATTTCAGAATGTCACGGCTGAGGCAGTGATAGCGCATCCCGGCTATAGCCCTCAAAATATAATTTGAACTTGCATATGTCTATTTCAGAATGTCACGGTTGAGACAGTGATAGCGCATCCCGGCTATAGCCGTCAAAATATAATTTTAACTTGCATATGTCTATTTCAGAATGTCACGGTTGAGACAGTGATAGCGCATCCCGGCTATAGCCCTCAAAATATAATTTTAACTTGCATATGTCTATTTCAGAATGTCACGGTTGAGACAGTGATGGCACATCCCGGCTATAGCCCTCAAAATATAATTTTAACTTGCATATGTCTATTTCAGAATGTCACGGTTGAGACAGTGATAGCGCATCCCGGCTATAGCCCTCAAAATATAATTTTAACTTGCATATGTCTATTTCAGAATGTCACGGTTGAGACAGTGATAGCGCATCCCGGCTATAGCCCTCAAAATATAATTTTAACTTGCATATGTCTATTTCAGAATGTCACGGTTGAGACAGTGATAGCGCATCCCGGCTATAGCCCTCAAAATATAATTTTAACTTGCATATGTCTATTTCAGAATGTCACGGTTGAGACAGTGATGGCACATCCCGGCTATAGCCCTCAAAATATAATTTTAACTTGCATATGTCTATTTCAGAATGTCACGGTTGAGACAGTGATAGCGCATCCCGGCTATAGCCCTCAAAATATAATTTTAACTTGCATATGTCTATTTCAGAATGTCACGGTTGAGACAGTGATAGCGCATCCCGGCTATAGCCCTCAAAATATAATTTTAACTTGCATATGTCTATTTCAGAATGTCACGGTTGAGACAGTGATAGCGCATCCCGGCTATAGCCCTCAAAATCTGTTTGATGACATCGCTTTGTTAAGACTTTCAGAACCTGCGGACTTTTCATTAGGTCAGTTCAAAATTTTATTTCAAATAGCTTAAGGCGCTACGGAAAAAAAATCGACACTTTAAGGACTTGCATAATTATCTACTTCAGTAAATAATGTATTATTTTGATAAAATAGTTTATTATTTTTGGATTCTTTTTCTAGGGATCTGTTAAAACAGAAACGCGATTGGAGAAATTCGGCTCGATAGAAATATTTACTGAAATGAGGTCCTTTTCGACACCAATTCTACTGGTTTGACAATTTAGAATGACATATAGACTGCAACTATATTTTATTAGGTGGGTTTTACAGTACAGTATCTAGGACCTGGTTAAACGAAATTCTGACAGCAACTTTAGTATATTTTATATTAATAAAAAACCGACTTTTTGCTACTTTTCCACGAATCCGTCCCTCTCGCACTGAGGATTTTTTCGCATATGGATTAACAGGGACGCTAAAACTTTTACATATCGATTTAACAGCTATAAACCATGCGCAGATTAATCTGTGGAAATTTATAATCGTAACTATTTAATACATCAATATATATAAGTAACATATTTACAAACTTGCAGTTGATGTAACGTATGCAGGAAATCTAAAAGAATGTCACCCACATTATGGAAATCAATCTAATCGACAGCCGTTGACAGTTTTCCTTGTATTTTCAGCAAACATGATGCCAATATGTCTACCTACGACTACAGAACTTCAGTCGGAGAACCTTGTAAATGACAACGCAGTAGTAGCAGGGTGGGGAGCGACGGAAGATGGACTGCTGCAGTCTCCGGTGTTGCTAAATGTCAAGCTGCCTGTCATCAGCAATGAAGATTGTCAGGCTTATTTTAAGGGGTAAGAAACTTAACTCTTGGTAGATCATTTTGGAACTAAGACCTTTCAGAAAACAGGAGATTTTTTTATTGAAAGCTGGCAGTACATAATTAATTTTAGGGCTTTAGTCGTTGTCAGACTTATTGCATTCAAAGCAGATGAAAGCTCTTTTTTCATGCTTTTAAAATAAGGAATTACTTACTTACCCTTGTATAGTATAATCATAGTATTTACCAAAATAACAAACTTTTTTTTTACATTTTACGTAACCGCTGTGCCCCGCCTTAGTCGCCGTGCGGCGAGGCGGGGGGAGAAAAGGAAAGAGTAGCATCAGTTCACATGAGATAGAACGATCGATCGATATTGTCGGATCTTACTAAATTGGTTTACAATATTTTTAAGGATGTCAGCTTTTCACGAGTATATTTATTAGGAAATATGATACTACTAAAATGGTAAGTGAAATAGGTACGTTCATATAACGATAATTATGATTTTTATTTAAATATTTTATGTTTCATAAAAAACTAAACTTATATATTTATTTATTTTATTTATTTATTTATTTATTTATTTATTAAGGAGCCCCAACTGCATACTCCGATTACAAACATCTACTTATTGACTATACATTAGTCCTGCAGAGTTATACAAATTATAGGAGCACACAGCCCTCGCATAATGTTACAAAGTTAAACAGAAAAAAAAACTTAAACAAAAAATACAAACATGCTAAATTTTTATAAATTACTACTAAATCATGAAATAATAAACTATAACTTAAACCAATTACTTAAAATAAAAGAAAACCTAAATTAAGCTTGACGCTTAATTAATTTAATTATGCGATACGTTTTTACATAATTTTTTAAATTACATAAAATTAATTAAAATATTAATTATAATTTAAATCAGAATAAATTTGATAAAACTAAAACTAAATTATTTAGTAAAGTACAGCTATCCGACAATATCAATCTCCTGAACACATGCTATGTTCCTTTCTCCCCCTCTTCGCCGCGCGGCACCTGCAGCGGGGCACAGGTTACGATCAAGCTCGGTCAAGCTATTAGTTAACATAGGGCACGCACTGGTCTGGATGCGATTTTCCTAGATTTGAAGATTTTTACCTCAGAACTGTTCTGTGGTTTACACAGGAATAAATGGAGGGAATTCTCGAATTTTTATCTCTACCTACAAATTTTTGCGTTTTTCTATATTTTTAGGAGCCCGCGGATCTACCCAAAGCAGCTCTGTGCGGGCGGAGTAGGGCACCAAGACTCTTGCGGCGGTGACTCCGGGGGACCCTTGATGTACCCAGGTCAAGTTGGCGACGCCGGCGTGAGCTACGTGCAGCGAGGGATCGTGTCTTTCGGCTCCAAGAGATGTGGTGTCGAGGGTTACCCAGGAATTTATACACGGGTGGCTTTCTACATGGACTGGATCTTGGACAATATCAACGACTGATGACGGAAACTGTAGGGTTTATTGCATTATTTATTAATGAATGAGATTTGTATGACTTATACGATTCTTACTCAATACAACTACCGTAGTCAAAGCAATATGAACAATATTTTTGAAAGCAGTTGTAGAATCTTATGCATTTTTTCGAGTTCTTTTTACGTAAAAATTTTTTTACTTGTTCAACTGCACAGTCAATAACATGTATGCCATAACTTATCATATTGTAAAATGTTTACGTTGGGGGCGTTTGAAAAAAATAATTATATAAGTTGTTATTAGTAAGTTATTAATAATTAATAATAATATAAGGGCATTTAAATTTAAACGCTACGATGATTAGCTTTTAGAGAGAAATTAATACACAATTATATTAGTATTTTTTGCTAAACAGGTTTTTCATTCCTTAACTGATAATAAGTTAATGAAAAAATAAATATGTACTTTAATCTTACGACTCAACGATTTGCTTTGATTAAATTATGTTAAGGTGTGTTAATTCGAAAACCATTTCGAGATTTAGGTTTGATAAGCCGTATTTTAGAACTTTTGGTCCAAAAAACCTCATGATGACGAATATTTTTATGAAAAAGGTGTAACCTCCATTTGCCTTCGTGTGACGTGACGTCTCCTGAGAAATGGCTGTTTAGTAATATGTCCTTTGCTATCAAGTTATATTTATAATAATTTACTTCCGACTGATTTGACAGCTGGATGACAGATGAGTAGACAGACAGAGACAGACCACTTTTTTTATAAGCACTCACACATCACAATCAGTATAATGTATAAAATTCTCAAATGACGTCAAATCGGACAATTCTTTAAAAAATCATAAAAAATATCGAAATAATGAAACCATGTCCTAAAATGACGTACATTCTCTGAAAAAAAATTAAATAATAAGTTTTTAAAAACTAAGCCATGGGATTTTATACCAAATTCATATATATAAAAAGAGAAGTCCTGACTGACTCACTCATTCATTGACTCATCAACGCACAGCCCAAACCCTTAGACCTAGAAAGCTGAAATTTTGCACAGAACTTTCCTTTGTAATCTAGACAAGGAATAAGAAAGGATTTTTCGAAATTCCACCTCTAAGAGGGTGAAACGGGGGTCCAGAGTTTGTATGGGGAAACAAGATTAGTTAGACTATTTTATTCGAGACTTCGCAGGAGTACTCCTATCCATAAATGAGCAAACATATGTTTCAGGTTTTTTCAGAATTCAACCCCTAAAAGGGGGAAATGGGGTGACAAAATCTGAAAATCAACATGGGTATCGTTTGTATGGTTTATCGGGTCGCTGATTACGAAAACAACAACGATTTCTAAATCCAACGTAGTGGACGTGAAATAGCATCATCCCCTGTTGGGGTGCGATTGAGTTGAAATGTTGAAATATGTAAATATCAATATGGTGTCGTTTTTATGGTTTTTTTGGACGTTAATTGCGAAAATGGCATCGATTTTAAAATTCTTGAAAGTATGTGTGCCAGTGCAAATCGACTGTAACAGACGGACAGACAGACAGCCACACAAGTGATCGTATTAGGGTTCCATTTTTCCTTTTTGCAATGACGATTAATAAGTCTCAGGGTCAGTCACTGAAAACAGCAGGAATTTATCTTAGGGGATCTGCTCGTGAGTGAGCTCACCTAGCAGCCTGGTCGTGTTAACAACTGAGGGCAGCACTTCTAATGTATACTACTTTAAGTATGAATTAAAAAAACTAATAGGTAATAAGCCCCGTCAAAGAGACTTTACCTGGCGATCAAATAATTGCACCAAAGACACTCCAAACCAGATTTAAATACGTTCTATAAAAAGTACTACACAAAAACTAAATCAACGCGGGCGAAGCCGCGGGCAAAAGCTAGTAATGAATAAGACTGAACGAAGTCCTATACTCCACTTATTGTATCCACAATCGAGAGGATTTTCTTAAATTTAATTTGCTCTTTTGTCTTTCTTGATAGTGAGGGTAGGTCGCGCTTGCATCAATCGCTGTTACTTCGAAAGACCCGCAATGCGAGAAGGACGGATTCTGGAAAAGTCAAAATGACGACCTTTTTAACAAATTTCATTACAAAAAGAAATTAAGTGTTGTATGAAATATATTGTATAGTATAAGTTTTATGTTGAAAAAAAAAAGACATGATCTTGCTAAGTTTCTTGCCCTTCTTCTTAGCAAGACTAATCGAATGGGCGGAGGTAGGCATGTATTTATATATGTAACCTATTAGTATGTAGTATATAGTTCGGTTGGTGATCATTGAACTTTGTTCCTTGTCCCTGGCCGGGTCTCCGGTATGGGTTCGGGGGCTGATTGGTATTTTACCTTGCATATTATATATTTTACCTATCATTTTAATCGTAAATATATTGCTACATAAATTAAATAAACCTTTAATTTAGTTCATGTACATTTATTATTTTATTACATATATTTTCTTTATTAGATTAAATTTGACGTGTGAAAAGTGTATACATCTATACCTGCTTTGCAAAATAAACTATTTGAATTTGAATTTGAAATATCTGTTTGTTTCAGAGTTTAATAAAGTTTATATATAGATTTTAAACCATTTGTAATATATACGGGCTTTTTGAACACTTTTTTAGTGTAAATTCTCTTTCGATAAGAATGCATCATATTCTTGGGAGAAGTAAATATGTAGTATTGCTAGATTCTTCAACCAAGGAAGAAAAATAATGGTTTTGCGGTGACTATAACCTATTTACCCCCTTATGTCACGTAGGTCGTATACTCAGTACCAGGTGTTTCCTCATCACTTGTAATCTAGGTGGTTTGCCTTGACATTGTTATAAATGTATATAAAAATAGTCTTTAATTTTTATAAAGTTTTACATATTATAAATATTATTACAATTTTTGTATTCAAAACTAAACTGCATCAATTTTCACAAAATAAGAAAGTAAGTAATATTGTTACATTAGTGTACCTATTTAAGTAGCCATAACAATACCGGGTTCCCCGTTTGGGAGCCAGGCGAGCCGAACCGGTAGCACCACTCCTTTTCGGCTTGCATAATTATGGCACCTCCATAAATCTACTAAAATTTGATCAATATTCCGCTAAACATTCTTGCCATACTGTTCAAAATGCAGACTCAATCACTGACCGGCCTCCCACATAAATTAGTTTGGCCTAGTTCGTATGGCCAATCACCATACACAACCTCCGTGGTTATTTTTTTATGACAACCCAAAACCACTTTGGCCTTAGCCAAACTAGTTTGTCCTAAAATCCGGTTTGGCCGGTCGAACATAATATGCTGGATGTTAATTTGATAACCTTTTCCCTTCAAATAAATTGTTCTACCCATTAATATGAACAACTTTTACTATGAGGCCAACACTGAAATTGCGGAAAAAAATCAGCTGTTCCATAGAAAAGACCACTCCGCTTTAAGGCGATACGTAAAAGTTTTAGCGTCCCTGTTACTCCATATGCGAAAAAACCCTCAGTGCGAGTGGGACGGATTCGTGGAAAAGTAGCAAAAAGTCGGTTTTTTATTAATATAAAATGTACTTAAGCTATTTTGTCAAAAAGATTTTCAAGGAGACTTTACAACTACATAATATCCACATTTTGAATGCAATTTCACAATAAAATTAGTTAGGATTTCAGAATTACAGGAAAAAAAAAACAATTTAGAGGTACTATGACAGAAATAAATTTCTATGTTTGAACACTTGGCGATTTATCCATCGCAAGGAGATATAAATTATCATTAGATCATTGCAGTATAGAAACGCAGAAAGAAAAGTAAATCTGGATGTGAGGAACTCTGAACCGGGATTAATAAGCAAGAGGTCCCGGGTTCGTATTCCTGTTCAGAACTCTTCACATCCAGATTTACTTTTCTTTCTGCATTTCTATACTGCAATGATATAATGTCAATTTAGAAGTCTTTTCGGAGAAAATTTCATCCAATCGCGTTTCAGTGAGATTCTTAATCAAATACTCAATAAACATTTACCCAAAAATGTAATACGTAGATGACGTTATAGTGGAGTAAATGGATTCGAAAAAACACCGTTCTTTTTTTGGTATCGCGTTAAGGAAACATTTTATCATCTTAACGTCCTGTGTAATCGGAAAAATTAGCAACTCTATTCGTGGTGGTTGAAATTTTTAATAAAACCATAATCAAATAAAGTTCTCATTGGTTCGCACTGCAACATGGCCGGGCATACGCTAGGCGCCGCGGCTGGCAAGTGCGAAAATGATACGTTTTTTATTTATTTTAAATATTATAAAGTTAATTTCCAAAAGTTAAGAAAACCATAACATTTTATCATACTATTTTGTCTGGAAGTTTACAAATTTTAATAACTATTGTGTCTAATGGACAAAAACTGAGAAACAAGGGTTAATTTAAAATGTATTTTTCTTCAATTCTATATTTTAAAATAAAATTTTGGAAAATCCTCAACACTGATTAATGCAAAACGGCTCACCTCAATAACTTTTTTTGATCGGGATAGCCGACCAGTTTTAGCAGATTCAGACTGCCTTCTTCTAGACAAGTGAAGACGCTTACGCGATGACACGACGTTGCGCCTCACACTGAGGCTATCCCGATCAAAAATAGTGAGCCGTTTTGAAATAATCATATTTTATCCTCAAGTTTCATTCAACACTCTTCGTTTTATGTAGGTTACTATCTACTATATATTTAAAAAAAAATACCGTTTGCATTGGTTACAAAGTTACTCAGTCTTGTAGGTCGTAGTATCGCTGAATAGCGCAAAAATTTGAGAAAATATATCATATTATTTAATTATGATATTTATTATTAATTATATTATAAATTTTTTATTTTCTCAAATTTTTGCGCTATCCAGAAATGAAGAAAATTTATTAGTTTTGACAGAAAATGGTTTTTTTTCGAATCTATTTACTCCAATATATAACGTCATCTATGTACGTATTTCATTTTTGGGTAAATGTATATAAAGGAAAACGCAATTGGATGAAATTTTCTTGATAGAATTTATTCCGAAAAGACCTCTAAATTGTTTTATTTTTTCCTGTAATTCTGAAATCCTAACTAATTTCATTGTTAAATTGCATTCAAAATGTGGATATTATATATTTGTAAAGTCTCCTTGAAAATCTTTTTGACAAAATAGCTTAGTACATTTTATATTAATACAAAACGACTTTTTGCTACTTTTTCACGAATCCGTCCCTCTCGCACTGAGAGTTTTTTCGCATTTGGAGAAACAGGGATGCTAAAACTTTTACGTAGCGCCTTAAAGTCTAAAATAGGCTTTGATGTAAGAAGATTAATTTGTGATAAAAACAAGTCCACCCATCACAGTAATTATTTAAGTAACATACTGCTCTTTGTAGCTATATTAAAAACTTATTTCTTTCTACGGCCAGTTTTTAAAAAAAGGGGTAAAGAATACAAATTCTTCTGTGAATTTTAATAAGAGAATAGGTTGTCTAATCCCAGGGGTAAATGGAGGTTCATAACGCTATATAAGGTGACTTTTTTATTTAGCTAAATTCATAGTGGAGACTCGGTAAGTGGTCAGACAGAACCAAGGTTCAATGACCTTCTTTTGTGAAAAACGAAAAAATAATTTACGAATAACTCAATTAGAATTGGAAGCCTAAATTTTATTTTACGTTTTCACAAATAGCCGAACAAATTGGCAACATACAGAAGGGCCAAGTAAAGGGCAAAAGCACCCGGAATAGAATAGCTTGAATGAGTAATTTAGGAAAAAAAATAAAGAAATATACAAGGATCGTAGCAAATGAAGATATATTCTCTTCCATCCCCACTGGGATTATAATAGAGGTATATGTACGAGTACAACTATATATTAATATAAATATTAACATCACAGGCTCAACAATGGATGAAGTAAAGAGGAGAGCCGGACTAGCGTGGAAGGAGGCCAGAGGATTTTGGGAGAAGATATCGCGAGATCCTTTCCATTATCAGATAATAAAAAGTGTGGTCATGTTTACTTTCGGGCTGAAGCTGTTCAGTGATATAGCCAGGCACTTCACTAGGCAATGCAGATGAGGGCTAATTATGGGGTTAACATTTTCTATGGCAATAACAGTGGTTATAATTGTTATATAAATAGTACTTACTTACTGGCCACAAAGGTAACCCATGCAGTTTACATTTCTTTGTTACCTTACACCTTTGCAACCACAATCCAATTTTGCAGCGAAATAACAGATGGTCCACATCTAGGAGACTACATTTTATCCCAGGAAAACGGGGACGGATTTTCCTGGGGTAAAAATAGCTAGTAAATTATACATCATCAGCCACGATTTCGAACAAAACACACACCGTACTGTTGACTACTTTGAATCGCTGCAGATCACAGGATCTGTGTCCCCTTTATGACGATATCCTTTTTTTAATTGATTTTAACATACACCTCTTGAAAAGCGATACTCGTTCTTCCAAATTATCCTCAATAGTCTCTAGTTTCAACTTGCAAACTCTTCCTTTGTCTGCCACACATCACGCCCCCCATTCAACTCCTTCTTTTCTCGATTGTTACGATCTTAGAAGCCCCATAAATTTGCCACGCATGGTCAACTAAATGCCCCTTTCTCCTATCATGATCTCATATTTCTTTCGTATAAAGTGCGACCTCCTAAATATAAGTCCAAGTATCTCCTTCTTCGCAGTTTTAAGGCTATGAATCTGGATGAGCTTAGGGCAGACGCCTCTGAAACTGACTGGACACCTGTCATTGCTTGTCATACTTTAGATGAGAAAGTCACTAATTTCAACAGGATCCCTCAGAACCTAAAAATAACCATAAACATGCTCCTGTAAAAAGAATAATAGTAAGGCATCTCCCAGCACCTTGGTTGTCACAAGATATTCGTGATTTAATGAAAAAACGGGATAAAGCGAATATTCAAGAAGTATCCCACTGATGGAAATTTTGATTTTATTAAAAAAAAAACTATGCAATCGCTGCACCATGATGTGTAGGGACGCAAAGAGACGCCACATTCACAAATCAATTTATAACTTTAATGTTGATCAAGTTTTGAAATAGACTTCGATGTATTTATTATGCACTTCTCATCTGCTCTTGTCACACTGTAAGACAATATTAAAAGTACTACACTCCAATGTAACTTAGCCAATAAAACAAAACATTCATGCGTTCCATTCCTTTTCAAAACTGTTACTCTGAGTGATATTAAGAAAGCAAGCCAAAGCTTTATTATAGTCGATATCTTGAAGGTGATTATCAAATCTGTTCCCAAATGATCCTTTCAATCCCTAATGAAATTGTTCCCGCTATTGTCAACTTATTGAATTACTCTCTAGTGACTTGCTCTTTTCCCACAGCACGGAAACGGGCTCATATCATTCCTTTACCCAAGACTCCAGTTCTTTCTCTGAGTTCCGACCTATTTCCATTCTACCCATCGTCTCCAAGATCCTCGAATCCATTGTCCATAAGCAACTATCAACTTCTTTTCCTTCACCATTTAGCAAGTAGTATGTAAGAACAAATACTATGCACATAAATTCCAAAAAACTCATTGGTGCAAGCCCCACCGGTGATCGAACCTGGATCTCAAGATTGAGAGACCAGCGTTCTACCCCTGAGCTACCGCCGCTGCTATATAACAATTATTGTCATTCGTAAATGGAACCAAACCACCAGACACTCAAAAATACAAGACTCATGGTTGGTCCGTAGTCCTTACTGTGTGTAATGCAAAACTAGGCCAGCATGGGCGCTAGCAGAAAAAATATCCAAGGGTTATCCAGCCTTAAGTTTTTCATGTAGATTAGTTCTATACCACAGAATAAACAGTTCTAACTACCAGCTATCTGGCTCGAATCACATACAATGACACAACTCTGACTCGGAGGCTCCAACGGGTAGGTATAATGTCATGTTGACCCCAGGATTTTCAAGGAACGCAAGTGCACCACCTTCTGGCACCCCCCTGACGCCGGTCTATGTGGGCCAACCATTAGCCAATTCAACAGTGACAGCGAATGCCAATAATTGAGCTGACGCCATAAATGCTAAACTTGTGCTCGGCAGTTTTCATGGGGTAATTTTTCAGCGCTAATATAGACTTTTATTTTTATTCGCTGCTACTAGTTGAAAATAATGTGTATAAATTATGCATTATATTATATGCAAAAAATTTACTTTTAACCATTTCTATACAACATCAAAAACGGTTTTATAAGTACCTACATAAATTGTTAAATCTTATAATATAATATTATAACACCGTGATTTTGCGCTACGATTGGTCCATTTTATTATAACACCGCTGAGATAACCAATCAGCGACTAATCGTTTGCGTATCTCTGCCATGCAGCCACAAAACATATTTCCTAGGTAAGGGTAAAATTACCGACAATTTTTTTAGGCTACTGTGACTTGCTTTTCACAGTTCACAGTTGGGAACTCCTGACACCCCTATGGAGATTCATGTCGTGACGATATGTAAATAGACAGCTAAAATATATGATCACGCTAAACAATACAAACCCGTTTTTAGGGTCCCGTAGTATCTAAAAAGTATAAAGGGAACCTTTATGGTGAGACTCCGTTGTCCGTCCGTCCGTCCGTCCGTAAGTCACAGCCTCATAGATAAGGACTTGAAATTTGGCACAAAAATAACATTAACTTTCCTACATAACACGACGTAATTTTTTTTAATATTTGATATTTTTCAATAGATTTCCAACACAAAAGAGAAATAATATATCCTAAAAATATAATATAGGTATCAAATAGTAGATATTAAAGAGCTGATTGTCAGAATATACTCGTATAGCTGGGTTATATTCACTTGTATCTATTTCTAACAGGTGGTCTGGAAGAAATCGCTTTAAGCGATAAGACCGCCCATTGTTGCCTATATTTTTGTTTTTTTCCAACTTTGTATTGTCCTTTTTGTTGTTTTTCTTTTGGTGCACAATAAAGCGTATTTATGTTATGTTATGTTATGTAGAGCTGATGCCGGGCTCGACTGTGGAGGTACCACCATCTTACTTGGAGACCCCCTCGAAGTAATTCGGGGGAGAGTAAGAGGACACCTCACAGGCAAAAAACCAGGAGGGCCACCATGCCTGGGACCGATGGATGGCGGTATATCCATCCCTAATAGCCGGGCTTTATATAGAACAGACTGGTGACGGGCAGCGGCGTCACTGGAGCGAGGGTTCCGGCACCGCGCCACCAACCCGCCTGCCCAGCGTGTGTGAGTATGGGCAATTCTTCCAGGATGACCGCCGGGAATTGCAAAGTCCTGGAAAAGCTTATGTCCAGCAGTGGACGAACTAGGCTGATGGATGGATGGATTTCGAGAAATCCTCGAAAAACCACAAAAAATGTATGTCCCCCCCTTATAACCAAAACTGGTGGACCGAAAAATATGAAAAAATAAAGATTACAGAAAAAATATAGCGATTGAGAAATTCAGGAAAACAAAATGACAAACTTCCCCAAACTGTTGAATTACGGATCCCTTGGTACGCGAGTCTGACTCGCACTTGACCAGTTTTTAAACTATCAAATGGTGTATTGTTTTATATTGGACTTGTTCTTATAGAAGTATATAGTTAAGGAAACGAGCACTGGAATAATTAAGAAGAAGTGCTCTTAGGAAATACCAACTAGTCGTATACGGAGAATGTCCTAAAATTACAAATACCATCAAATGGGTTCAGGTTAAGCATAACCATACATGAGCCTCCTAGAGCATGAACAACGCCAGACTTTCGAGGATTCGTTAGAAGAAATTCGGACTGTCCTTGTGTTGAAAAAAAAATATTTGATTTAATGATCTGTTCTCTTGGGATTCTACTTATAGTATTAAGATTATGCTTTTGTCAAAAAAAAATGTTTTCCACCCTCTTTTTACGTTCTACTTAAATCCAATATTTTTTTCCCGACAAAATATTTCAGTGTTAGCTAAAAACACACGTTGCGTAATCATTAGTATTACGCGTCCAAGAAAAAGAGGCTAATGAACCAAGCATATAATCGCCTCTATCAAAAGCAAATTAGGTCTTTTCCATTGGGCTTATTGTGCTGGACGGGTAATAAAAAAAGTTGCTAGGGTAGGCCATCCTCTTAAGAGCGGTTTCAAGGCCAGATTCTGAAAAACCCGCCTTTTTCTAATTAACCGAAACAGAACACTTAAATTACAAATTCATTCAATAGTTATTCAACAAAACCTACGTATTGTGTATGTTGCCATCGCAACAAAGTTTCAATTGGATTCTGTAAATTTGAATCCCAAATTTCATTAACTTTTTAATTTTTGAAATTCAGTTGTTTTGTTTAGATTAATTAGTAAAAGTCGGGCTTTTTCACAATCCGACTGCGAAACCGTTCTTAAGTGCTCTGTTTCGATTAATAAGAAAAAGGCGGTTTTTTACAATCCGGTTGCAAAACCGCTCTTAACTATGATATTGCCGAAATGTTCTTACAGATTCATTAGTTCATAGTTTCTGTAATTCAATTGCTATTTTCATTATTTGTTTTTTGTTTAAAAGTTGCTTTCCAGGTTTTATATCTACGTTTTAAATTTCTTTTTATTTTCTGTTTGATTACAAAAATTGAATCATCCATTTCCATGATAAGATTCGTTATATTTTTCTACAGCTGACACTTTTAAAAAGTCGCTGTCAGTTTCATGTTGTCTCATTCATACACATTTTTTTTTACAAAATCTGGATTTGTCGTTCTTAAAAAAAAAACAAAAAATGTTTGTACTGATAATTGAGTTAGTAATGAGTAAAAAGTGTTTATTTTTTTGTAGTATCATGTTATTGAGAGCGAAATTATAATTCGTATCAAGAAAAGTAAGCAGATCACAGTCATAGAAACCTTGGCCACCCCTGACAATGATATTACTTACAATTTGGCATAGATTAAATTATTTTAAGGTGTGATAATTCGAAAACCATTTCGAGATTTAGGTTTAATAAGCCGTATTTTCGAAGTTTTGGTTAAAAAAACCTCAAGATGATGAATAGTTTTACGAAAAGGCTGCAACTTACATTTGCCCTTGTGTGACGTCACTTGATTAATGGCTGTTTAGAAATGTGTCCTTTGCTATCAAGATAAATTTATAATAATTTGCTTCAGACTAATTTGACAGCTAGATGACAGATGAGTAATAGACAGAGAAAGACAGACCACTTTTTTATAAGCAATTACACATCACAATCACTATATCCAAAATTCTCAAGTGACAAGGTCATCGGACAATTCTTTAAAAAATCATAAAAAAATAATGGTCAATATATACAGCAAAATAATGAAAACCATGTCCTAAAATGACGTAAATTCTCCGAAAAAAATTAAAAATAAAATCTTTTAAAAATTAAGCTATGATTTTAATCGTTTTGATAAAAATCTCTGAAAACTTCATAAACATGTATTTATAATTTTTATACTACTACACACATACATAATCAGAGGAACGCAATAATAATGGTGAAATTACTCAAATTTTTCATACATACATAATACTCACGCCTGTCTCCCAGAGGGGTAGGCAGAGACTACAGATTTCCATCTGCTACGATCCAGACACACCTCTTTCGCCTCTTCCACATCCATCAATCTAGCAGTGGCGTGCACAGAACTTTTTGCTGGAAAAGCAAGCAATTGGCCAAGAATAACAATAAAAAAAATATGAAAAAATTTAAATATCACTTTGAAAAAAAAAAGTTTGTATTGGAAATTTCCACTCTAGGGTAGACATTGTCTACCCTGGCTTCATACAAATATTTTTTTTCAAAGTGATATCTAAATTTTTTCATATTTTTTTTATTGTTATTCTTGGCCAATTGCTTGCTTTTCCAGCAAAAAGTTCTGTGCACGCCACTGCAGTCTAGTCATGTCATACAAGCTCTTCTATTCCGGGTACTTTTGACATGGTTCAGTATGTCGCCAATTTGGTCAGCATACATCATTCTATGTCGAGCTGGTCGAGCTGTACTTAACACATGTGCACCATAAATTTCTTTCGTCACTCTACTTTCATTTATCCTCACCCACTACTTTTTAGTAACTAACTAAATTACTTACAATTAATTTATTACTTAATTAATTATTAGTTAGTTAATTAATACAGTAGTCTTTTTTTACATTTCTTCAGTATTTTCTGAAGTTTCAATTCTCGCATGGGATATTTTGTAAAAAACATAAAAAACCAAATTTTAATTTATAAACAATATTCTTGTCGTAAGTTTTCACTAGGGACTCAACTTTTTCTGTTGTATCTAGGAGTAATTCTGGTGCAATCTTGAAATTGTGTTTTCACTCGTGCGTTGTATGTTTACGAGTATTTAATATTCTTTTTACCAGATGCACAAAGTTAACCCAAATCTTGCTAAAGGTTGCAAAAAACGACTGCTTTTCGAAAAGAAACTCACAAAACGGTAAAACCCAATAAAAAAAACAAGATTATGTCCGTGAGTGTATTTTTAACTTTTTTGCTCTTACTCAAACAGGAAAAACAAAAGCTGCAACAGCTAAAAATACCTGACTTAAATAATAAAAATAAAATAAAAATAAAAATATGTTTATTTGCAACCAAAAAGATATGTATACAAAAATATTTTATGCACTATTTCTATATTATTTGACAAGTGTGTCTTTTATAAACTCTAATCCCCACATTAGGATTCCCTGGGTTGTGGGAAATTAGACCCTTCCTGGTGAGTCTGACGATAATAAATTTATAAAATATTTAAAAGTAACATAACATTAAAAAGTAACAGAAGAGACAAAATAAAACTAGTTGAGTAATGTATGACGTGTGAATGTTATTAGGGTGTGTGTGAAAGGGTGAGTAAAATAGAGTGTGTTATATGAAAGTGTATGCCTGAGTTTTGAAATACTTGATACTCACAGACCGGTACATGTGTGTTAGGATTTATGTGTCAATTTTAAGGATATCCTCGGTTTGTTCGTAATCTAAGGGGGAGAGCCAATCGTGTAGAATTTTTTTGCATGGGTAACGTGTTAGATGAACAATTCTTCTGAACCATGATGTACCCATTCGTTAGTTTATTTATTATGGGATACCTAACTAGTGTGACGAGGTCATTACAGATTGCTGCCCCCCCCCCCTCTCCACCCACACACACACACACACATATATACTACAAAACAAACAAGTGATGACGATGATGATCCACTCCAACCGTTTTCGGTCATGGCGACCAATTCGACTCCTAGTAGATACGGCATTGGTGCGCCCGAAGATGGCTAATGTAGCCAATCTATATATCCAATGCAAAACTGATGTTTAGCATTGTGGAGCCCCGTTTTATCGTTCGCGTTTGACGTCGCGTCGAAGTCAGTTTTGCGCTGCTCCTCAAAATACTTGCCTCTGTACAAGTGTGCAAACCTGCGCGGCTTTTTCCCGACTCACCACAGTCCCAATTCGACACAACTTTTTACTCTCATACATTCATTCCCGATTCACCACAAATTAGAAAAACATAAATATTTTGATTTTTTGTGTTCCTGATTCACCACAACTCTTTATTTCTATAGAGAAATGTACCATTGGCAAAATAAAACAAAAGGCAAATTCGCAAGACTGTTCAAATTCATTAATTAAATATTATAAAACTAGATTGACAACTTCCAATAATCAGTACAAATAAGTAATAGGTATGCATAAATTATAAGCATAAATTGACTTATTTTTCATATTACGAATCACGAGCGAGTGAACACATGCGCTAGTCCCCGACCATTTGACACGACGTGGCACGACGTGTATCTTGTTGCATCCTGGTAATTCTAGGTAGCAATTAAAAATATTCATTCCATTCGTGCATTAAATTGTATGCACTATTTCTCTTACGATAGAACACATTTATTGTAGGGAATATTTTATTCTAAACTAATGAAAGTGGTATTTTGCTGCTGGCTGTACATTCTGTGCTGTGTCGAATCGGGAATAGATAAAAATTATAATTTTAAAATAAATGAAATTGTGTCGAATCGGGAATAGGTTTTTAGTGTGGTGAATTGGTATTGTGGTGAGTCGGGAAAAAGCCGCCTGCGCCACTCAGAGTGCTTATTGCTGCCAATCCTTCCCATTTAGAGGGTTCAATATTACACCTTTCATGTGTCACTTCTTAACAAACAGGTAAGATAGAGAAGAACGACATTACACCAAGTCGTTACATTACCAAACAGGTAATTAAACATGTAATAAGGAAAACCGTCATCTAAAGGCCCTGTTAATTAGAAATACACAAACGAGTTTCATTGTCATCTATGAATTTTGAAAATAAATATTTTGTCGTGCGTAATAATTATTATGATAACCTTTAGACCAGTGAAGTCCGGTTCTGCGAGCATCAGTCGTGCGCGGGCTTTCCGTCTGTAAACATTAAATTATATATATATATATATGAATAGAAACTTGTTACTGTCGTGTATTCCCACAGTATCGTCAGTGTTTTAACTGGCATTGGCCAACCATGGATCGAAGAGTTCACAGCTTCAAAGCCTTACTAGTCATCTTAATTGGTGCTTCGAGTGTAAACAACGTCAACAGCCGTAAGTATTTTAAGTTTCATATGCATAAATACGAGGAAAACTCAGCTACACAATATTAACCACATTAATAACTCGGCAACCAGATACATATGTATCTTTGGTTGCCAGCTGGACTGGGTGTCTATCATCAAAAGCATAGATAAAACTGAACTTTCAAAATTGCCTTTATTTAGTGGGTAATTGAACTATTTACGAACTGTGTCGTCACTTCGATTGCGAATATATCCTTAGACAATCGGAATTCGATAGTATATCAGTTTTTGATTATATACATCCAGTCTAGTTGGTAACTAAAGATACATAATGCCTGCAGGTTTCGGTTAAACACACAAGCGGATAAACAAAGAGAGGAGAGTCCAGTCAACGATCGAGAAACTACTCGTAACTTGCGTTGCGAACAAGATCTATCAAACCTGTTTAACTCAATATAACTGTCGGGCGATAACGCTTTATGTTCTGAATAGGTTACATACATACTTTATTCACCTATTTGATTTAACCTCGTATTACATCCAATAGATAGATTAGATTAATAAAGTGCCCAGGAACAAAATTGAAATGATATTCCAAGTAAAATATCAAATGTAATTACAATAATGTTTCTTTGTCTACAATTGAATTAAGTACATTATTAATTAAAAACCTTCCAATATTGGATACATTAGTGACTAGTTAGTTTAGTACTTGCTCTCTGTTAACGATTTGGGTAAATCTTTTTCCACTAACTTACATGACATGTTTTGATTTTCAGAGCAATGTAATGGTGGAGCAGATTGTATATCGCTGGATGCCTGTACGGGATTATACAGAGAGTTGCAACAAGGCAATACTCCACAGCTGACCAGCTTGCTGCGCAGATTACATTGCGGCTTTGAGAACTTTGTAAATCCAAAGGTATGCTATCCTAACTATGGTTAACACATATTAGAAGCCATAAACCTTAGACACTCTAGTCGTGGTATATTTTTAGGTAATAGCTGTCTATAAATGGTTTTAGAAAAGAGAAAATATTCTATTAGGACTAATTGCCTCAAGTCAAAGTTTTTAAACTTCCATAAGATCGTTAATCTGAATATTGTGTAATTTATCTAAACACTAACTCTTTAAGTACTAATTTTAAAAGCTTCTTTAGATCTGTTGAATATTTTGAGTCTAATTTTGTATACATATGCAGTGTGTCCGTCGTACAAGTGCACATCCAAAAGTGGGTGAAACTAGATCTAAATATATCGACAAAAACAAAGAAAATTCTTTTTTTCATTTTTTTTTTTAAAATTACTTCACCTGGGTATCTTTGTACGGGACGCGAGCGCAGTGCCTTTGGTTAACCGCTCGTAGAAAATATTGTATTTATGATAGAACATTGTATTTTTTTTTTGTTAGGAAGATAATGGAATAGGCAATGATAAATAGGGATAAAAGTATAGTGAAACAGGGATTATTTTGAAAAAATTGACTATTACTGAAAAAAAAGAGGGAAAATTAAAGAAATAATCTTTTACTATATTATTTTTATGGTAATGGTAGTTGATTATGTTTTGTTTTTGATTTGGTATGCAACGTCTATTCTTAAGGATTATAATAGTTTTATTTCATTGCATTACTCGCAATAGATCAAAAGTTATGACATATTTTATACATAGTCTCCATGATAGGCAAAAAAAAAATTTAAACGTTAATTATAATTATAAAACAAAGATTTTCTAAAAAAAAAACATTCTTTTGTCGATAAAATAAGGTCTAGTTTCACCCCTTTTCGGAGGTGCACTTGTACGAGGAACACACTGCATAATATAGTCTATAAACCAAGGTATACCAACATTACCTTGATCTACAGAATAAACAGTTGGGTCGTCTCTGATAAACAAAAATACGTGTTTAAGGTTATTAAGATAACATAATTGATTTATTTACACACACAACAAATACACAAAAGATAACAAATAACGAGAAAATAAAAAAAAATTAATAATAAGAACAGGTTGACAATAACACAAGAAAACATATTGTGACTGACATGCATTGAGTCATAGCCTTCTCTATTACAAGCCATGCTATTAAATTTGGCAACGTTGCATTTTGTATTTGCGTGAACCGATATTGACGCATGGATAGTGGATACTGCGAAAACTTCAACAGGATTTATAGATACATATTATATAGGTACTCACCTTTGTCTCTCAGAGGGGTAGGCACAGATTTCGGATTTCCATCTGTTACGATCCTGACACACATCTTTCGCTTCTTTCACACCCATTAATCTTATTAGTTGCAAATCAAACTAAATTAATGTGACAAATACTTAAACTTTGATTAAAGTTCAATTATTTAAAAACACATTAAGCTTTCTTTTTAAATTTGTTTTTTTTTTGTTTTTGTTTTTTTTTGCATTGGAGTTATTTACATTTTTCGTGAAGTTGTTTAATATAATATTTGATAAAGTTTTAAAAATTGTAAAATATAATGATTTTAATCAGTGCCCTGCTTCATAATACCCATCAATTTCTACAAAAAAATCAACCCATTGCAAACTTGAAATTGTAAGCGATGACAACATGCCTCGCATATCATCCAATTTAAAGAAAGTGGTTTTTAAATCTCCATGCTGAATGATATAATTAAATAAAGCATACAAATGAAAACATGGAAATTTTACAGAATCTGTGGGCAGAGACAGTCCTCCTCGTTGCAAATAATCAAAATATCCATAATTTATGCAATTACCTTTGCTTTCCTTTATTGTAGATATGCAGTGAACACATCTTATTTTTTTCGTCAATGTATTTACTGCATATCCACATAAATATATCCACCCTATATATCCACATATCCACCCTAGACTTTTTCGTTGAACTCAAATATTGAGGTAGGTTGGGAAAAATGTGGGGCACAGCACCATCAATCAATTTTGGGTTATGCAAGGAAACTACCTCACGCATTCCATCACTTTTTATTATATTTTCACTTCGGATTATTTCGCTATCATTAAAATGTTTACAGCACACGAAAGATCCTTTAGAAGGCTGCCAATTGGCTCTCGGTATCGCCTTTGTCCAAAGGCTACGTTGGTTTTCATCTCGAAGAAAAAAATAAAAGTGGAAACTGGCTTTTCTCCATTCTTCAAAGTAGAATCATAGTTTGATTTACAGCCGGGTACACAGCAACGTCTAGGCATCTCCAAGGAAATTTAATTTGTTACCAAGGAGTTCCACAGACTAAAAAAAGTTTTTAACGTAAGAATGTATGAAATTGTGAAAAATAATTACCTTGCTTGATAGCACACACTATTTAATAAAGCTCTACAAGTTTTGATTAAAAACTGCCTTAAAATATCACTGAAATCACATTTTTGTGTGCAGCAAAACAGCTTTTTGGCTCCAATGACACTTTTGTATTATCTGACTAATTTGCTTCGCAGGAAGATACGTGCTTATAATACTTTGTTAACAACTACGCAAATAGTTCGCATAATATTACCCAATAACTTTGGTTGGTCAAGATACCCTTGAGTGTCCATAGCATCCGCTTACTTTTAACTAGGTCGGATTACCTACCCAAAGGTTGATAGAAAAACTAGGTTCACCGCCGACGTTGCCAAACATCTACAACATGGCTTGTAATAGAGAAGGCTATGATTGAGTACATTGTTGGGAGAAGAAATTACGGGCTACTTCACAATGGTCCCAGCACTAAGCCCCACTTGCGCCAAGCAACATTTATGCTGTGTCCTTATTTCTATCGCTTGATGTGACAAGGACAAAGCATTAAAAGTTAGTTAACCTGGGTTAAGTAGCTTGGCGCAACCACGCCTAAGCAAGCTTGCTTGTCCTACCGGGCCGTGTTAGATTTAACAAAAATACATTTACTCGGCAAAACATACAAAAAAAAAAATTGCGAAATTCGTGTTTGGATTTTTACAAAAAATTATAATTTTGTTTCCATTAATTAAAATTTTAAATCTTTTATGAATATATATGAGAAATTACACTTAAATGACAAACATGCAATATGAAAATACCTACATAATAAATAAAATATACACAATAAATAAATAAATGAATAATTATAATTATAATCTAATCTTTGTTTAATATTGAGTCTAACCTCTTATTTAAGCATAAGTTACATATTTATGTAATATATATTTTTACTTAAAATAAAATTTTATTTTAATACATTCATAAAACTGTTTTCTCATCGAAGTACTATACCCTTGACAAGTTCCACATGGCCAAAGGTTAGCTGGAAGCAGGAAGAAAATGCTAACTAACATAATAACACTAAATAGCTCGCCTATGTACATGTTTTGGATTTGGGCAAAAAATAATGTTTAATAATAATAAGCCTCTCAAAATCCAACCCTACTTCCGAGCCAAACATCAGGCCACGTGAGAAACGGTACAAAACTATACCTGGCTAACAGGGCAATCGCGTAACGCAGGGCAGCTTGAGGCGAGCTGTTGGGCAGTAGCAACCCCACGGACCCGAACGTGCTCCCGGGCGAGGGCCCTGTTCCTCATCTTCGGCTTGCCTTTGTTGACCGGCTGTCAATGACGAGGGACAGATCCCCCCCCTCTGGCTTGCCGTGGGAGGCCGGTCAGAATGGAGTAGCAAGAGCTATACGCTCGAAGGGTGGATGTGAAACGTAAGTGGCGAGTGGGCACGTGATGCTGGACCCTCAGGGAGCAAGTGATCGTCGTTTAAAGTCCAGTGACACCTCTCCGCCCTTTAGCCGCTCAACTAATGTTGCCCCCTTGTTTCTCCGTGCGAGCGACCGTTTAGGGGGACCATTTAATTGAGTTGGCCAGAGCCGCATTATAGGATGTGGAGGCCCCTGGGCAACAACGAAGTCTTCTTTGATTCAAGATCGATCATATATTCGCTGTTTCCATAAGTGAATGAATGAATATGTTTATTTATTTCAAAGATAACTTAATCTAAATACATCCCACAAAACCAAGTAGAAATTTGGTTTCTCTGTGGGGAGGGAGTCGCACTTCTTTTTCTATAAATTAGATAGTTATGTACTAAATTGTAAGTAGTTAGGTACATTAATAGTAAATAATAAAATGCCATTTTATTCTGTCAGTGTTTTCATGTTTTGTAAAAGGTAAGTTTTATATAACTTCGCGAATTTATTTTAATTTTGTTCAGATCTTATATGAATAGGCATTTCATTGGAATTTTGCGCTTCAACATTCTGCCGCCAAAATAGTTATTCACTTTTACAGTTTCATATATCCCTTGCGCAGCAGTATGCAAGTGCTCATGTGTATTACTATAACAAAAAACAAAACTAAGAATACCCACAATAACATTATCTTATTGTTATAATTCGTGTTTTTTGGCAATTGTGTAATAAAACTTGCTAAATAACAAGCTTTCCAAATTTTTGTACTTGTCACGCCAGTATAGTTCGCCATTTTGACGCTTCGCATACAGTCCACGAAAATCAATATTTTAAATTAATTGGCGGAGTCACTATTGTGGGGGCCCCTCTATTGTGGAGGCCCGGGGGCTGTAGCCCCGGTTGCCCTCCCCTAAATCCGGCCCTGGAGTTGGCGAGTCTCCACCTGCCTATTTTTCTGTGTTGTTACAATAAAATGTTAACATAGATTGGGCAGGTGCCACAGTTCCTTTCATAGTCCCAGTTACTCAGTCCACTAGCACCTCAACCCAATAGTCTGGTTCCCTTTGTTTCCATTCCTTTCAATAGTCCTACACTGACCGGGGTTTGTCCTTGGGTGCACTCCTACAGTGCGTACAGGGATAATCATCGGTTTGTGTCATATCACATTTGGATTAATTTGGCTAAAGGGCCTCTACGTGTTGGCTTCGGCCCCATGCACGGGTCCCAAAGGTCCGAGACTACGTAGTCCCGAGATATAATAAATATATACAATAATAATAATAACAACAGATAATTCAAACCCACGATTCAAAATCTAGATATTGGTCACATCAAAGCCCAGCCGTGAATATTCACGATTTGTAAAGGAAACAATAGATTAGTAGCGTATTAGCGAAAGGAATTAATCTAAGCAACTCACAAAATAATACGCACAACCCAATGATACACACATTTTCAGGTATGCTGCCCTCCTGAGTATTTGTCAACGCGCATTAACAGCGATGAAGAAGGTGGTGGTACCGCTTCCGGGAGCTCAGTACCAGTCAGACGACCTGGTGGAGGCTCCGGCCAGGACCGTACCCAGGATCCCTTGAGTCTTCTGCCCAGCACCAACATTTGTGGCATACAAAACAATGACAGAATCGTCGGAGGAACTCAAGCCGATCTTGACGAACACCCTTGGATGGCATTGCTACGATATGATAAACGTAAGTCTTTCCCTTGTGTTCATCACAAGACTCTTTAAAACCTTTAAGGCTGCATATAAAGTCAAATTTTTTGCATCATTTTGCATCAATCAAAACTTCAGATCTTTGACGTTACGACCACCAAGAAATACGCGCTCACGAAAAACCGAGTTTTTATTCAATTATTAAAATATTCTACTACAGTACAGACCGACGCGACGCGACGGGGTCATTTGTTCACTTATTTTTTTACGAATTTCAAGGATGTATGATTTAAATTTAGAGATATAGTTTAGGAAACATAATTTGCATCAATTCGCATTGACTTTGGAGAACAATAGGAAACAATATTATAACAAAAGAGTACGTTCCCTCGGCACAAAATAGATACAACCAGAAGGCAGACTCGACGACGGAGCGAAAACAGACGCACACATGCATAGACGCGTACGTATGATGATCTTGGCAGAATTTCGTATTGACATCACCCTAATATCTCCGAGATCGTCGTACGTACGCGTCTATGTGTGCGTGCGCCTGTTTTCGCTAGTTATGCGGAGTAACCATTCTGTAAGTGGTTATTTTGTGCCCTTGCGGCACAGAATAAACGGTAAGGCACGTGCGATGCATAAACTGTGACTAGCTGTATTTGATACTTCGAATTCTCTTAGAAGCAGCTAAGAGATTTTGTAAGAAAAAGAGTTATTTATATGCCCAACATTATTATTAGCAAAAACTGTTGTTTAAACAACAATATCCATTTTGTGATACAGATAACGAAAATTACATGTTTTGTGAGAGGGTGGGGTCATTGGATATTGACGATAGGATGATTTTTGGGGGGAGGGGTCAAAAATCGTCAAAAATCGATGACGTAATATTTGGACAGCGCCCTATCAAGAACTTTTACTCCATTAACATTTTTGTGAAAACAGGTGTTTGGTTTTTATGACTCTATTATAAGTATATATACCTAAAGTTGGAAAAACTGAAAAAGTTTGTAGGTGTGGGGTCGGCTTCTTATAATATTATTTTAAAGTAAAAATCGCGAAATTACGGAATTGCTTAAAACTTACTTACCTAATAAATCAATCAGACTCCACACCTACAAACTTTTTCAAGGATTTTTTCAACTTTAGGTATATATCGATCTATCCTAGCTATCCCAAAGATTTCAAAGGTTTAGATGAGCCCTGGCACCTAAAATCTATTGCATTGTTTTTGAATGCGTGCGCCGACGCGCGCACACTTATGGGTGCGTAATCTGTCTACCTACGGTCAGCAAACTGATCAGACTATGTAATAAAGTTGTTAAAATGATTAACTTTAAGCGCACTTAAGGCGTCCAACTATCACTGTGTTCAGATGAGCACTGATTCCAAACGTGTGAGCGTCACCCATTTAAAGGTGGAAACATTTTGGTGCTGTCATAGTACGGTAAGGGCTTTACTTTGGAAATCTTTGAGCTATCCCTGATACAATAGATAAGCCGCATTCATCGGTGCTAATAATATTTCGCGAACTATAATTCCGTAATTTTTTTCTATCGAGCGAACTTAAAGCTTCTGCGTTTTTTCCAAGATCAGAAATATAGTCAAGTATCTATATTATTTTTAGGGTTCCGTACCCAAAGGGTAACCAACGGGACCCTATTACTAAGACTTCGCTGTCCGTCTGTCACCAGGCTGTATCTCGTGAACCGTGATAGTTAGACTGTTGAAATTTTCACAGATGTATATTTCTGTTGCCGCTATAACAACAAATACTAAAAAACATAATAAAATAAATATTTAATGGGGCTCCCACCCATACAACAGACATGTTTTTTTTGCCGTTTTTATAGATAATGGTACGGAACCCTTCGTGCGCGAGTCCAACTCGCACTTGGCCGGTTTCTTATTAAACCGACTGACCAAGTTACACATTATAGGTTGTTGCAAAGTTCACACGGATTCCATACCTCATGAAATTTGGGGCTTATATCTCGGCTGACAATTTTATGGTTTCCTTTGTTACAGCTCGAGGACATGGTTTTTACTGTGGTGGTGTTTTGATCTCCTCCAGATACGTTCTGACTGCTGCTCATTGCGTCAAAGGCGCCGATCTTCCTCCCACTTGGAGACTGTAAGTAGCAGAAAGGGATCGTTCAACCATTACGTGATTATTTTTGGCAGTTTTTTTAACCCTCCCCCCCCCTATATGATCACAGCGTAATCTTTTGTTTTTAACCCCCCCCCCCCTCGCCTTGATTACGTAATCTTCGTCCGGGCTTAAAATGTTTGCTGTTTATTAGCACTGACACGTATGTCATGTTTCTATGGGTCTAAATGACCTAAATATGGGAAGAGGGTGTGTCATTTGTCAATCTAAATCTACGTTTAACAGGAACGTAAATTTACGTTTGACAGGAACATGTACCTACACATTTTTATATTTATTTACGTCTGTCATTTTTAAATAAAATTAGTGGTACCAGTAAAAGACTTCAAAATTGGACGTAAATATTTAAATATAATTTATTTATCTTCGGAACCCCCCCCCCCCCCCAAATAATCGAATAATCCAGATGTATATACAAGCACCCGACCTCCCCCCCCTTCCGGTGATCACGTAATTGTTGAATGATCCCTAATCAACTTTGACTATAATCTGAATCGTGCCGAAGCACTAGCCTAAAATATTGGGTCTTCAGGTCCTTCAAAAAGGCCGCTTTGGATGAATCGTGTTATGATTCTGTTCTAATGCCGTCTCTTTTGCACGCGTGAAAAAACTCTGACTCCATGCTACTTTAAAATCATTTTATGATTCACCCAAGTCGGCCTTTTTAGATCCCCAGATGGACGCTCAGTTTGATTACAATGCAGGACGGTGATACCAAAGAAATATTTTTGTGTATGAAATCCACTTTTAACCGTTCAGATGACGAACTTGATCTCTCGATAACGTGGATAATGTTGAGCTGGATTTCATTGTCGAAAGTCGAACGATGACACATTATGTACTTGATTGAGATACTTGTGTCAGAATAAATATATTTATAGAGTAGTGAATCTTAGTAAAAACGCTCAGATTCTAACTCACACATGCAGACGCATTGTCTACACCGCCGCGCCGAGATGTGTATGGAGACTCCCCTGCGTCCCTAGCATACGCGCGACGCGATGAGTTAAATCACAGAATCACGAAGAGTGTTAACATACTAGTGACATACGTGGTCCCGTAGACCACGAGACATGCAACTGTCTCGAAACGTCGGGTGGCCCCTTTTCGTAAAAAAGGTAAGAATTTATCGCGGTAGACCCGATTATATATATTATAAAGTGTGACATACTGTTTACTCGCAAAACATCGTGTCACGCAAGCTCCTTGCACTTGTAAATCAACTAAATTGCGTCGCGCGCGATTAAACACTGTACCACGGGTGCTGAACATCGCTTAGACGGCGTGTAGAGCACGCATCTGTGTGCGTGAGTTTGAATCAGAGCGTTTTACTAAGATTCACTACTCTATAAATATATTTACTCTGCTTGTGTCACTAAGGGTCAATTTCCTAGATTCAATGTAAAAAATCACGTCGATCCGTTACTCCGTTGCTGCAAGAAAGAAGGACAAACCAATAACGTACAAACACACTTTCGCATTTTTAATAGGGGTACGGATACGGATTTTGGAATTAGAAGAATGGGTTTTTAATATAACGGCCGTTTTATATCTCACTTTGTACGACGTTTATTTTGGTAAAAGTTTTATTGTCAAAAACCTAATATAGGTACTTAACTCAAATGAATTGATAATTTAGATCATAATTCGTTGCAATTTTATTGGATGCAGGGAAATACAATCGTGTATCGAACGGCCGAAATATTAAGATCAAAAAGTGAAACAGGATATTTTTTTTTTCAAAATTTAAATATGACAATTTCACGTTTTAAAATTAATTCAAACAGAGAAAAAATCGGGAGAACCCCGCCTTTGTTACAACCTCCGTTGTCTTTTATTCCTTCGCATTTCGGCTTTATCATTTTGGTTCCTTCAAAACTAACTAAGGTACCTATTACCACAAAATAACCATTTACAGAAGGTTTACTTTGCATAACTTCTGAAAACAGGCGCACGCACACATAGACGCGTACGTACGACGATCTCAGATGAAGTCAGTCGAATACCAATACGAAATTCTGCCAAGATCATGTGCGTCTGTTTTCGCTCCGTCGAGTCGGCCTTCTGGTAGTATATATTTTGTGCTATTTCTATCCTTACATCTACCATAACAAAACAAAAATAAGGATTAATTGAAGCAAGTCGTGCGTGATGTTGAAATTTACTCAGCCATAGTTTTAGGGTTCCGTAGTACATAAAAGGTACAAAAGGAACCTTTATGGTGAGACTCCGTTGTCCATTCGTTATGTCACAGCCTCATGACCTCAGCGCCGGTAAAGATAAAGACTTGAAATTTGGCACAAAAATAGCATTAACTTGCCCACATTAACAGAAGTAAAAAAAATTGAAAACTTTGAAGTTTTGAAATTGTTGAACATATTTCCAATACAAAAGACAGAAAAAAGAAATCCTATAAATACAATATTGGTATCAAACTTTTGATATTAAAAATCAGATTGTAAAAATATATAGTTTAACTATATTTACTGGCAATTATTTCGAAAAATCTTTGAAAAACCACAAAAATATGTGCTTAGTTACGTAAAGATTACAAGAAAAATAAAGTGCTTGAGAAATTCACGAAAACAAAATGACAATTTTTCATCCACGATACGGAACCTTAGGTACGCGAGTCGGACTCGCACTTAACCAGTTTTTTTATAATCTAGTCAACACAAAATATTTTAAATGTTGATGGAAAAGACAGCAAAATTAAAAAGGAGATTCTACGACAACCATATCCATCCATCCATCCGACTACTGGACATAGGCCTCTCCAATATTTCGCCACTCTTGGCGATCCTGCGTCATCCTCATCCAGCCGCTACCCGTAACGTCCTTCAGGTCGGGCCAGCGGACACGAGGTCGGCCTACGCTAAGCTTTGGTGTACGTGGTCTCCATTCCAATGCCTTTCGGCCCCAACGGACTTCGTATCGGCTACCAATATGGCCAGCCCACTGCCACTTCAACTTACTAATTCGGCAGACTATGTCGGTCACCTTTGATCTCTGACGGATTTTCTAGTTTCGGATTTTATCTACACCCAGTATGAGATAAAATCTGAAATAAAAATCGCGATCTCAACCTGTGCGTCTACCGCGTAATTCTCATTTTCATCAACATCAACTTGAGATTGAAATTTGTCGTGCGTGCGACGACGCCCGCCTAACATGCCATCTCTTTTGCACGCGTTGAATTTCGCATGCATTTGCTTGAAGTTGATACAAATGAGAATTACGCGGTAGAGCCCCTGCTAGCCATCATGAGGAAAAGTCCCGGCCCCATGTAGTGAATTGGAATGAGAGTTCTCAATTTTTCAGTTCTGGAGTTCGTCTAGGCGAGTGGAACACGTCGTCCATTGTGGACTGCGTGGGGGGAGATTGCAACAGGGCACCTTTGGACATTCCCATAGAAGAAGTTATCGCTCATGAGCGCTACAGTGCTAGTGATCCCCATCAGCACAATGACATAGCAATGCTACGACTTTCAGCGGATGTCCCGCTCAATTCTCGTAATGCTGGTAAGGAAGATGTATTTTTAACAGTAATAAAGGCTAAGTCAATTGAGGCCGTAAGAGGTAAAGATACAAAATCAAAGACAAAGGATTGTCATCGAAGAGCAACTTACATATTTTACTTTATACATATGCGGAGATAGGCATGTATTTATATATATAACCTATTAGTATGTAGTATATAGGATGGGATTTGGTCGGCCGCCTGGATTCGTGCTGGGGGCTCGGTTGGTGATCATTGAACCTTGTTCCTGGTCCCTGGCCAGGTCTCCGGTATGGGTTCTGGCGGTTGATAGGATTTCACCTTGTATAATATATATTTTACCTATAATCTTGATCGTATATATACTGCTAAATAAATAGTTCATATACATTTATTATTTTATTACATATATTTTTATAAGATTAAATTTTGACTTGTGAAACGTGTATTATGTATACCTACTTTGCAAAATAAACTATTTGAATTTGAATTTGAATTCGAGTATTTCCGTCAAATACACAAAACCCTGATAGCCTCGATGTCTGCCTGTCAACAATTATTGCTGGTTCTGTTTTATCACCTGATTCATTGTGCATTGCTGCAATCTGCAGCTGATTTTATGTTAATATTTAATTACGTCACGATTAGAAAATTCACGGGGGCTGTAAGCATACTTATTTTCAAGCAGAACAAATGAATTCGCTTAAGGCGCTACGGAAAAAAATCGTCAATTTTAGAACATGCATACTTAGAACGTACTTCAGTAAATAATGTATTATTTTGATAAAATAATATATTATTTTTGGATTCTTTTTCTAGGGATCTGTTAGAGCAGAAACGCGATTGGAGAAATTCGGCTCGATAGAAATGTTTATTGAAATGAGGTCTTTTTCGACACCAATTCTCCTGGTTTGACAATTTGGAATGACATATAGACTGCAATTATATTTATTAGATGGATTGTAACAGTATCTAGGACCTGCAGGCCTATTATGTATCTCTAGTTGCCTTCTGGACTGGGGGTGTCTATGGTCAAAAACATAGATATACTATCGAATTCCGATTGTCTAAGGGTATGTTAGCATTTGAAGTGACGACACAGTTCGTAAATAGTTCAATATCCACTAAAAGCAATTTTCAAAGTTTAGTTTTTATCTATGTTTTTGACGATAGGCGCCCTGTCCAGTTGGCAACCTAAGATACAGAATAGGGGGGCTAGTTAAACGAAATTTTGATAGCAACTTTAGGACTTTTTGCTACTTTTCCTCTAATCCGTCCCTCCCGCACTGTGGATTTTTTCGCATATGGAGTAAAAGGGACGCTAAAACCATAGTAAAACCAGAACAGTAGATTAACTCACGCCCCGTACGAGACTTCAATACCTACTGTGTCAGGGTTGTTCCTTCTTTTATTTTCGTACCTAGCTAATACAAATCAATATTTAAATACATATATTATACATATACTACGTAGGTATGTATTATGTTTGTAAATATTAAATTCATTTACATTGGGCCTTCAACTCGATGGCAGCAGCAGCGACAGCCGATACGAATAGCGATACGTTAAATAATCGTTGCCGCGAGTCGCCGGAATAGATAAGTTTGTGGTGCTGAACTGTTCTCAAGGCGGCCCCCTTTGGTGGCACGTTTGATCTACAAAGACGCCGCCGCGCCGCTGCGCCGCGCCGTAGAGACCCGAATTGACCTTTATGTAGACCGGGAGCTCAGTACCGTATTTTAACCTTATATGAGGTAGATATTAATAAAAATCACATTTATATAAATACGACTTCTTTAATTTAAAATGCTTACAATTTATAATATGAAGCACGATATTTTGAAACATTATCTGTTAAATCCTCACGTGATATTAATTGTAGCCATTGTAAGCGCCTGAAAACAACAAAATAAAAATTATGACAAATCAACTGACATTTTGAAGCCGATTATGACAAATGAGCTATCAATCGACGACGTAGTGAAACATTCAAACATACATAAATTCATATCATACATAATAAACGTATAGACCTTATAACTCATAAAGAAATCTTACTTGCTTATATTAAATAAAGTAAGAAAACTTGAAAATAATCAATTATAAAATTAAAGATAAGCTCCTGAATTTACCTTAAAAACATGGGCATCGTCAAAAGGGGGAAGGGGGCAGCTGTCCCCCCCTAGAGATTTGAAAAACTTTGAGATTTTTATAATAAAGTAACCGAAAAATTCGCGAGAAACCCAAGAACATTATGTTTATAAGACAATTATTTTGTATATCTTGTAATGAACAATTAAAAACTTTACATTTGTTTATTTTACCTACAATTCATGTCATCTTGCCCCCCTGGCAACGCTTTTGCTTAAAAATCTTTGTGATTGTTGACTAAATTAATCAGTTCAATTCATTTAAGTACATAATAAAATTTAAGTATCTAATCGAACATTGGCTCCTAGTCTATAATTAAAAAATCTTTGCGATTTCAACCATATCAGCTCTACATTTAAAAACACTTTGACTAACTGACAATCATAGCACAGTTATGATCATAGGTACCTATGTTAAATGTGAACAAAGAAAGTACGGTTAACATCTCTCATTATTATTTATATGTACCATAAATTGTGTACTCACCTTTCTTGTTGAGTTGGTATTGAGAAGAACGATAATTCTGGATTTGAGGAATTATTATTGAGGCATCCGAAGACAGAACAATATGTACGACAGCGTGCTGTCGACATATTTGAAGTGATCGGTGCCGCGCTTGTTCGAAAGACTTGACTGAGCGCGACCGCGGCGTGACCCCGACTAGCACCGGCCTTGCATACCGAGATATTGCTGTTGTGTGCGTACTGTAGTTCGTGCGTACTAGCACGCACACATATTAGCCGCGCGATGTACCTTTGGTTGAAGATAAACTACTGTTCTGGTTTTACTATGCTAAAACTTTTACATATCGCCTTAAATTAAATTATGTTAAGGTGTGTTAATTCGAAAACGATTTCGAGATTTAGGTTTAACAAGCCGTATTTTAGAACTTGTGGTCTAAAAACCTAATGATGATGAATATTTTTACGAAAAAGCTGCAACTTCCATTTGCCTTCATGTGACGTCACTTGAGAAATGGCTGTTTAGAAATGTGTCCTTTGATATCAAGATAAATTTATAAAAATTTGCTACCGACTAATTTGACAACTCAACACAGATGGATGACAGATGAATAGACAGACAGAGACAGACCACTTTTGTATAAGCAAACACACTTCACAATCAGTATGTCTGAAATTATCAAGTGACGTCATAGCCGACAACTCTTTAACAAATCATAAAAATAATGGTTAATTTATATACCAAAATAATGAAAAATAACTATGAAAAAAAATTTCAAAAAATTGAAATTAAACTACGGGAATTGACAGAACCCGAACAAACGTTGTGCAAGACATATATTTGATAGACTTTTTTATTTACAGACTTCGTGAAACCAATATGTCTTCCTCTGAGCAACGCACTGCGTGTGTCTGATTTCAATGGATACACGTTCGAAGTGGCAGGATGGGGGAAAACGGAGTCACGTAAGTCTATCTTTCCTTTCGCTATTAATTTTTTATTGTAATAAAACTAATCGTACTGGTTCTACCTTTTAAACAAAATTATATAGAAATTTTTCACAAGTAATCGTTATTTATTTATTTATTTATTTATTAGGAGCATATACTAGTATGTATGTAGGGTTAGCATCCGTGTGTTGTAATGTTACAGGTGCACACCTTGTACAATTATATATATATATTTATTGTTATGTGAGAAGGACGAAAGAAAGGTGATTCAAAAAAGATAATTCACAAATACGACCATTTGTCGATTTCTAGATCGCAGCTCCAGAAAAGCACCCATCTAGCCTTAACGATAATTTTGTCTAGTCTCCTTTTAGTAAACTATACACAAAATAACAAGACAAAATATACTAAATTTGCAGGATCCGAGTCCGAGATCAAGATGAAAGTTCGGGTACCAGTCATGTCTAAAAACGAGTGCGCGAGGATTTACCAACGCGCTGAAAGGGTGATAACCAACAGCCAGCTTTGTGCTGGTGGTCTGTCTGGCCAGGACTCGTGTCGTGGAGACTCTGGCGGGGCTCTAATGGGCAACACGCCTTCAGCCGAGAACTGGCTGGTTATTGGCATCGTCTCTTATGGACCTTCACCATGCGGCACCCCTGGATGGCCAGGCGTCTACACGAGAGTTGGTGCTTATGTCGACTGGATATTGTCTCATCTACGACCCTAATTTACCACTCCGACCGAATGAAATATTTATTTA
Organism: Ypsolopha sequella; assembly: GCA_934047225.1. Taxonomy (NCBI): domain Eukaryota; kingdom Metazoa; phylum Arthropoda; class Insecta; order Lepidoptera; family Ypsolophidae; genus Ypsolopha; species Ypsolopha sequella. The sequence continues at coordinate 13,846,365 of OW203991.1, forward strand.
TAAGCTTGCATTAATTTGTATCCTCATTCTGGGAAGTCACCTGCTGTAAGACTGCAATTAATAATTGCTAAGGATTAATGCCATTCATGTGCCAATGTTAAGGACAAAATAATGTTATATAGGATTTTATATGACTGAGTTCTTAGATGAATATTAAATTAAAGAACTTGTTTTTAAATTGAGTTTTAATTTAAACGGTTTAGACAAAATACAAAAGGCAAAAACAAAGTCATGTACTAAATATTTTGATGTTAGTTTGATCCTTAGAGCGTGTACCCAGTTTGATCAGTGTTTTTGAAATTGTGGGTCGCAAAGCCATTAAAGGTAGTTAGCGAAGTAGATACGAACAAGGAAGTAGCAATATTTTTTTGACCTGGGAGCAGACTTTAAGGGAAGAGGTCAGATTTTGATGCCATACAAAAAAAAAATCTACTAAAATTACTTTATCCATCGCCCAACCTATTACTTTCTATCCGTCTTGAAATTTCGGGTAATTATCATATTAAAAAAATACAACTACGTACGCAGAAATTCAGACAAGAGCCTGGTAATTTTGTTCTTTAAGAAAGGGGACAAAATCCTACTAAAGTATATAGATCTACTATAGCCCAATCGCGCTCCTGAGCCAAAGCTGTTACAAGCTGTTCTCAAGAGTTATCACGAATCATTTCGCCCATCGATTCGACCACTTCCAACCTCCAGAGCAGGCTGGGTTTCGTAAAGACAGCACCATAGATCACATCCACACGCTAAGGCAGATTATACAGAAAACGCAAGACTATAATCAGCCCTTCTGTCTAGCGTTTGTGGACTACGAGAAAGCCTTCGACTCCATCGAAGCTTGGTCTTTTTTGCAGTCCTTGCAGCGATGCCAAGTTGACTAGCGTTACGTGGAAATGCTGAAATGTCTATACGACTCCGCTGCGATGTCCGTCCAAGTACAAGGTGTGCAATCAAGACCGATAAACCTTCAGCGCGGCGTGAGACAGGGTGACGTTATTTCCCCAAAACTGTTTACCGCCGCGCTGGAGGACGTCTTTAAAACACTAGAATGTAATGGACGAGGCATAAACGTGAACGGAGAGTACATTTTACATCTTCGCTTTGCCGATGACATCGTAATAATAGCTGAATCGCTGCAAGAACTGGAGGGAATGCTGCGCAGCCTAAGCGATTCTTCCAGACAAGTAGGCCTGTAGATGAATTTGGACAAGACTAAGTTCATGTTCAACTGTCATGTCATCCAAAATTCAGTAACCGTCAACAAAGTCAGCACTGAAGTTGTTCAAAAATATGTTTACCTGGGTCAAGTTATCCAGCTGGGTAAAAACAACTTCGATGCCGAGGCTGACAGAAGAATATGCTTGGGATGGGCAGCATTCGGGAAGCTGCGTCACATATTTACGTCGCCAATACCTAAAGTATTTAAACTAAATAACCAGTGCGTCCTTCCAGTGATGATGTACGGCGCTGAAACGTGGCCTCGATATTTTGTATTATTGACACATTGGACTTTGTACCTATCTTATATTCGTCTCTGTATGGGCTAATGTCGTACTGCAAGTGTATAGCTTGATTTGATGTGGTCTCCACTGTACATATGATTTTCACAAAAATTCTCTTACTACTTGCAAATGCCTGAAGTGATTTTAAAGATAATTTCACCAAATCATTAACAATTTTTAGATCTACAAAATTGAAGTAAATTATTTTTCCCTTCATCGCGTCCTTGTGAAAAGTATTATTTTATCCTAATTTGTGCTATCGGGAATCCCAGCGATCGTCCAATGCAATGCTCGCTGATATGAACGTTATTTCAATACAGTTTTTGTCGATATTTGTACCGACACAGTCGACTCAAGGTCGTTGGCAGATGCATTCCCCTTAAGGGGCTGCACAATGCTAAAATTCAGTCCTGCTCTAACACTTTTGTTTTTTAACTGTCTATCCTGCTCTAATCAAATGCCGCGCACGCCAAACTTCAATTATTTTGAATAAAAAAGTTTTTTTCTAGTTAGTATTTGCGTGTGTTGGTTTCGTTTCAATCGGTTTTGAAATATAGAAACTGAATCGCTTTTTTCGTGAAATTCATGCTTTTTTTTCACGTAATATAATTAAAAGAAGATTAAAAGTATGTTTATTTATAAAGTGTAACTAATAATTGTCTTGAGACAAAAAACACACAATATTTTTTACAAATTCTTGCCATCTACTTTGATTGAACTGAATCCAATGCAAAATTGATGTTTAGTGTGGAAAAAATTGCACATCGCTTTGCGCATTCGTCGCTTTGTATCTCATACGTAGATATGTATCGATATGTAGAAACTTGTTATTGTAATGATAATATAATAAGCCGTCGTCGCATGACCTTTTATCCTCGCATGTTCTGGGAAACTGATTTTGTACGAAGCCCTCATTTATGATACCAGAAGTAAACAAAGTGCAAGTGAATGCGGATAATCTGTGCCATGTATTTAATCCTTTTTTTTATTTCCATCGAGCTGTGCTTGGTGTCTGGGAGTAAGTATTTCTAGTTAATAAAATCATAGAGCCAATAAACTCATCTTATCATCTGGAGACATTTCGGCAATCGAAATTTCGGCGAGCCTCGCCGGTATATCCCTGTCATAAAAAATATTAATCCACGAAAGACAACTCGTCGAATAGTTTTCTATTATTGTTTGTCTGTACACTAAATATGAGAAATTGTAGTACACCAGCCGGAGTTTGATTTCAAGTCGACAACATATAGAACTAGGAATATAGATGAAGAAATGTTATTCCGAGCATAGTATTTATTGAGGTGAGCCGTTTATTTACATCATGAATTAGCCTCTAGATTAATTTAATTCTATGGGAATAGCTACAATGATCCTGTCAATGAACCATTTCTAGATAGAAAGTCTGAGTTCCGTAGGTGGCTATTTCTGAAACTGTAAGAGATACGGTATCATGTGTTAGGACAATCTTGTAGGCAATTTTATAGATTTTTTTAGTTACAGCACACCGCTTTTGAGATAGAAGCGAATGACGATAAATCGGGACCTTCATACCTCCAGCACTAACCGAAGGGCTTTGAGTATGTTTATCTCCTTACTAAATACGACTTGAAGTCAAAAATCTCAATCAAACCATTTCGATCTAGACCCCCTAGAGCGTTAATTTACAGAATTATAAGCTTCAATATTACAGCGCCATAAGTAAGTACATAGTTTACTTTGAACTAATTAGATAACACATTGGTGTCGATCATAAATATAATAAAATAACTCATAGATTAATAAAGCCAAGGAAACACGATGTTACCAAAATCGAGTGTCAATGTGTGTGACAGATGCTTATGTGCGTGTAATAGTGGGTACCCTAAATATGTCAAAAACAAACTATCGACAAAGGGGGTGGTCATGAAAACCAACACGTTCACTAAATCAAACTTACCGGACTTGACATCGTGACCGACCACTAATGTGTCAAATTGCAAATTTTGTTCTTTTGGTGGAAGACTCAAACAGAACAATAAAAAATAAATAAATAAATGAAATAAAAAAATAACCGGCCAAGTGCGAGTCGGACTCGCGCACGAAGGGTTCCGTACCATTATCTATAATAATACAGATCGCGCCAAACTTCTAGTACGCTCGGAAGTTGCTCTTCCCAAGAACGGCCCATACATTTTGTTCCTGCTGATGCGAATCACCCCGTGTTTAGAGGGGACTAAAGTTTGGCGCGATCTGTACTCGTTAACATGTAAAGCCTACTTAGCTGTGATAGTTTTCCATTTAATTTTGTTATATATACTACTGCCCTGATTTTTTTCATGTCTCCAAATACAACCGTTTCGCTGGCAGGAGGGGGGGACACTTGACTCTAACAAAAATTAACACTTTTAAGCTTAATATTTTGCAAATGGAACCCTGGATCAAAAAATTGTCTTCTCGTACCCCCAATATTTTGAAATAACCTATCCAACGGCATCCCATACTAGGGATAGACGAGAAAAAAAAATCATCCCCACTTTACATGTAGGGGAGGTACCCTTAAAAAAAAATATTTAAAAAAAATTTACTATACTGCTTTATTGGCGTAATAAATATCTATACCCATGCCAAATTACAGCTTTCTAGTACTAATAGTCTCTAAGCTAAGCCGCGGTCAGACATACAGACAGACAGACGGACATTGCGAAACTATAAGGGTTCCTTTTTGTTGACTACGGAACCCTAAAAAGGACTTTAATACAATTCCTAGAAAATGTATAAAATGCCAAGCTTATTTAAGCCGAACAGAATAAAAGGCAAAACAGAAGGCCGATCAAAAATAAAACAAAATAAACAGATAGATAAATCAGCTTGGCATTTTATAAATTTCCTAGGAATTGAATATAATTTCTAAATAATATAAATTTACGGTTACATCTGTTAAGTATGCATTGCTATTTAAGCAATGCCGTAATTTCCGTAATTTTCACTATCAAAATAAATAATATTTTAAGAATCCGATGGATACATACAAACTTTTTCAACGATTTTTCCAACTTTAGAATATCGATCCAATTATCTTATAACCTATACTTAATCGTAATTTTTTCTGGTTTTTCAAAGATTTCTTGAAATAAGTGTCAGTAAATATAGTTAAGAACCCGCTCCGAATCGTACTTCATACATATCTAAAAACCATAATAACTCGCGAAAGTGAAACAATTCAATGAAATAAATTTTAGGCTTTCATTTAGACGGTCAATATGAAGTGGTGTATGTCCCTGATTTTTTCACAAACATCGCGTTAAAGACCAGAAAAATATTTAAAATAATGGGTTTTCGCCCTAAAATCGAGTACTTTTACAAGGCTTCCTTGTGAAGTGACTTATGAACATTTAACAAGCAAAGTAAGCACATACACCACTTGGAAGTATCATCAATATTCTAATTAATTAAAACAAAATAAAAAATAACAAGTAATGGAGGCACAATGAAGGTATTCGGAAATAATTATTATTTCCAACGCAAAGGGCGAGACTCGCTCAGCACAGTTCGAACGGCGTGAGGCAAAGCGTGAGGCGCTTGTTTAGATCAGCCAGCCAAATATGCGCTTTATTGTCGCGATACGTCTCGCTCCACATCTAAGTTGGGGTTGCCCTGCACCGGGTTCTTAAGGTATATATTTTTAGAATCAGCTATAATTTAATACCTATATACACAATTTGATACCCATATGTTTAGGCTATATATTTTTCTCTCTTTTATATTGAATATATTTTGAACAATTAAAATGTTTTAATTTTTATTACGCCGTGTCGTATGGGAAGGTTAATGCAATGTTTGTACCAAATTTCCAGTCTTTAGCATTAACAGTGCTAAAATTATGAGGCTGTAATATACGGACGAACGGACGGACAACAAAGTCGGAGTCTCACCATTTTTGTACATTTTAGGTACTACGGAACCCTAAAAACGTAAGCGTTCTGCCAAAATCAGATAATAGCGTAAAACCTTCATGCAAGGTACCTTTATAACTTGGGAATCCTTAAAGGACTATTTTAGAAATTCAAGTCGGTAGTTTACGCGCCGCCGTTTGCTCGCACAAGCGGTGTGGAACACCCGAAAAAAAAACCAGCCAAGTGCGAGTCAATAATAACTACTTACAATAGAACTGTTACTTCTAGGCCAGAAATCCTCACTGAAATCAAGAATTTCTATGGGCTCCTATATCCTTCACACGCTCCCAAGCCAACTGCCTGCGATCAGGACAACAAACGTGCACTTTTAATCCGCCACTACACCGATGAACTCCCGAATGCCAAAATGGGCGCGATTAGGATAGCTCTTGAGCAGCTAAAAAACAACAAGGCGCCGGGCGAAGATGGCATCACAACCGAACTCCTGAAAGCTGGAGGTTACCCTATACTCAGACAGCTACAGGACCTTTTTAATGCCATCATTCGCACCGGAACTACGTCAAAGGAGTGGAGCAGGAGTCTGGTAATTTTGTTCTGCAAGAAAGGGGACAAAATGCTACTGAAGAACTATAGGCCAATCGCGCTCCTGAGCCACTCCTACAAGCTTTTCTCAAGAGTTATCATAAATCGTCTCGCCCAACGATTCGACGACTTCCAACTTCCAGAGCAGGCTGGGTTTCGAAAAAGCTACAGCACCGTGGACCACATCCACACGCTAAGGCAGATCATACAGAAAACACAAGAGTATAATCTGCCTTTATGTCTAGTGTTTGTGGAATACGAGAAAGCCTTCGACTGCATTGAAACTTCGCCTGTTCTGCAGTCCTAGTAGCGATGCCAAGTTGACTGGCGTTACGTGGAGATGCTGAAATGTTTGTATGACTCCGCTTCCATGTCCATCCAAGTACAGGGTGTAATATCAAGACCGATACGCTTTGAGCGTGGCGTGAGACAGGGGGGTGTTATTTCCCCAAAACTGTATACCGCCGCGCTGGAGGACGACGGACTCAACTATTTTTTAATCGCTATAATTGTTCGGTCTACCAGTTTCCGAAATAAGGGGGGGGAGGACATACATATTTTTGTGGTTTTTTAAAAATTTGTCGAAACCAGTGCAATTAAATATGGTATAAGTATATATTTTTGCAAACAACTTTTTAATATCCACAATTTGATATCCATATTGTATTTTTAGGTTAATATTTTGTATTTTTCTCACTTTTGTTTTGGAAATATTTTGAACAATTTAAAATTTTTCTGTTTTTTACACCGTGATATGTGGGCAAATTAATGCTATATTTGTGCCAAATTTCATGCCTTTATCGGTAACGAAGCTAAAGTTATGAGGCTGTGACATACGGATCACAGTATACGGACGGACGGACAACGGAGTCTCACCATAAAGGTACCTTTTGTACCTTTTAGGTACTACGGAACCCTAAAAATAGGGGCAAAAAAGTATAAAATTTGTGGATATTTTAGTATTTCGAGTAATTACGGGGTAAGCCAAGAGAATTTAGTAATAATCTCCAGCGTAAATATATTTTCTTTTCCGAACAGATCCTGTCTCTCAGTTTGAATGCCATGGCAGCTGCACCCATTACAGGGAATGCGATGAAGCTATCAGAATTCTGAAGAAAAACCCTGAACTTATTACCACAGCCGAAGTCAACGTGCTGAACGGTTCCGTGTGTAGCTATCAAGGCAGAGACGCTATGGTAAGGCTGTGGTTAGATACAACCGTATATTACTTAAGCGAATACTTCTTGCCATGTGGTACCTTTGGCCATCATGTTCAGCTTCGGGAAAGCGTTTTGGACCAGTAACTTTTGCAAAAAGCTTTTACATCTACTTAGGTCTGTTGCATTACATACGATGATACGATACACTTCTCATTTCACTGTTATAGATATTGATTGCTTGAAACAATATTAAATATACTATTTTTAGCAGCGATTCGTTGATTTTTAGTAATTATTATTCGACACTGTATCTTGAGGCATTAGACGTCAATCACAGAGAAAAGTATGTAAACTTCCTGATAGCAGCGCGCGCTAAGCTTACCGAGTCGTTTCAAATTGTTATTATTGCGATCAAATGAACATTAATTTATCATGAATGATAATTGATAACTAATAACAAATAATGAACGGTAAACACGTACTAATCTGTAATAAGAAATAAATTAATCCTTCGTCAAAAATAAAAGGTTATCCTAAACTTTTTTTCACGAAAGACGTTCCTTGTCAAAATACTCTTATTGTCAAGTACTAAATACGAAAATGCCTTGATCTGCGGAATTCTTTCGTGAAGTCGATCACGGAAGTGACGTAAAAATTCTGAATTGTACCCCAATGGCCCCTTACGAGGCGCGAACAGAGAAGCATTCGCTTTAAAAATCCTCAACTTAAAAACAATTTTTCCGTTTATTGTAGGTGTTTACAGGTTGAAATTCCGTAAGCAAGTGAGGGAAACAAAAATATTGCATGCCCTTTTAAGGAAATAAAAGGCGGTCGACGCGTACCTATCTAAGGGAGATAAAAACTGCTCAAATACGGTAAATTAATTTTTCAACCTGTATAGCGAATACTTTTAGACATACTCGTAAATGCATTATTCAAAGGGGGAGGCCTATACCTTTAAAATGATATACGTATTACATATAAGATGAAATTTAATCAACTACCTGAATTCATACTGGAGACTCGGTTAGTGATCAGGAACAATGTTTAACGACCAGTAAGGTGAAATACGAAAAAAAAAATTTTTTTTCTCATATACTGCCTAAACCAGGATTTGTAATTTATTGAACTATAATAGTCCAGTGTGAAAGAAAGCAACATTTTTTTTTTCAAGTTTTCCAAGAAAGTCCTGATTACTAGCCGAGTCCCCAGTATGAATTCAGGCGGTTGATTAAATTTGTAGGACAACAATGCTTGAGTCGATTTTTTCGTCCACCAGCGTATATTGCCCATGTTATCATACCATATATCATATTGTTCAGGCATTGAGATTCATTTTTATATTTTGGGTAATCGCAATATCTGCGACTAATGAGAAAGCGGGTAGAAGTTACAAGAGAACCAGCCTGCGGGAGACTGCTCATTCGGCGCTTGTTACGGTCGGACGGCTTTTTGAGACTAATCATTAGCACAGTATAAGTCATTAGTCTGTGATGATAACGGACATCGTCGCCTCGGGGCAACAGGGTTCTAACTAACATTTTCGTGTTTCTTGCCCTGCTTCTTAGCAAGACTAATTGACTGGGCGGAGTTAGGCATAATATTTATTTATTTAATGTATTTGTATTTATTTATTTTTATATTTTAAATAAATAATTTTACTTGACTTTTCATTTAATTTGATACCTATAGACACAAGAAAAATAACGATTTCAGTATTTTCAAGATACATTTCGGCCCACTTTGATTTGACTGAAGCTGGCCCCAAATTAAATGAAAAGTTTATTTTTATATCAACTCTTATTTTTACAACTTCTTATTTTGTTGTATTTATTGCCGCACGTTTGTTATTTATTGAAGAAATATATAATTAAGTATACAATAAGTATTATTAAATAAAGACAAACTTATATTTTTTATTGCATTACACTTTAATATATTTATTTAAAATTGTTTTATATATATCAAGTTCTTTGTTTATTTTATTATATAGGTAATCCACCAAGAATGTATGTTGCCTTTGTAAAAAGACAGTTCTAGCATGGACAGTAGTGCAGACAACATCATTTCTTCGCTTGGAGGAATACAAATTACTTTGCGAAAATTTTATTGTAACATTGTAAAATTTTATCTTAAGGCGATATGCGAAAAATATACGGGTGTTTCTTTCCTGTGTATTTCATGAAATACACGGATAATTATGATCAGTTTCTGGTATAATGTATTTTGACTATATAATCTAGGAATTTGATTTTGGAAAACATGTTCGGATAAACTTTCCTCGATAGAAATTATTATTGAAATGAGGTCTTCTAACTAACACACTTTTTCTCCTCGTTTAACGAGTAACAGCCATGTACAGAACTTAAACATATTTTATTATATTATATTTCAACAATATCTAGGTATTTGATTTTGGAAATTTTGCTAGCTAGTTTAGTTTTTTTAATAAAAATATAAAACCAACTTTTTTCCCTTTTGCCCTGAATCCGCCCCTCTCGTACAGTGACAAAAATAAAATTCGCGATGATCGATGAGTCATTAGCAGGGATAGGATAATCGGATGGATATATACCTAAACTTGGAAAAATCCTTGAAAATGTTTGTAGGTGTGGAGTCGGATTCTTAAAATATGATTTATTTTCATAGTGAAAATTACGGAAATTACGGCATTTCTTAAAACGTTACGATGATGTACCTAATACTTAATAGATGTTTACGTAAATTTATATTATTTAGAAATTGTATACAATTCCTAGGAAATTTATAAAATGCTAAGCTGATTTGTATTTGTTTACTTTATTTTATTTTTGATCGGCATTGATGTAAAATAAATGTTCTGAGTTGATTGGCCTTCTGTTTTGCCTTTTATAAATAAGCTTGGCATTTTATACATTTCCTATTAATTGTATTAAATTCGTATTTTTTCATTTCATTCATTTATTTATTTATATTGCCGGTAACATATCTATTAAGTATTACATTATCGTAACGTTTTAAATGAAATGTTTTGTTATACCTTCTCAAAATATATACGTTTAGGTGGGAGTGGGACGGTGTGGATGTCTGGATGTCCTTTTCGTACTAAAGTACTAAGTAGACGTTTAATTTATTGGCATCAGAAAAATGTTTACGTGGTATTCTTACTTCTGAAAATAAAGTTCATTATTGAATTTTTATCTATTTCATAGATTAATATTTAATTTCCAATAACAACTACCTGACTGTCGTTAGTGTCTATGCGCCGACTATGGACCGGGATGACGATATCAAGGACAGGTTTTATGAGGTTATGAGGAGCTCACACAAACCCTCTCTAAAGTTCGCCCTCGAGAGCAACTGCTCTTATTGGGTGACTTTAATGCCAGGGTTGGTCGTGACTATGATGCCTGGCCTAAGGTCTTGGGTAGACACGGTGTTGGTAATATGAATAGTAATGGACGGTTACTACTCTCATTATGTGCCCAATTCAATCTGGCAATCACCAACACCATGTTTATACTCCCGGCTAAATATAAGACTACATGGATGCATCCCCGGTCCAAACATTGGCACCTCATAGACTACGCTATAGTCAGGCAGCGGGACATCTCCCAGGTCCTTATTACCGTATCATGCAAGAGTGACCATCGGCTTGTCTTGACTAAGCTGAAACTTCGACTTTTTCCTCCACGCAGATCTCAAGAAGTGATGCCAAAGAAGTTAGATCTAGGGAAACTCCAGAACCTGGAGACCCGGAAAATCTACTCCCTGGCGATCAGTGAAGTGGTTCAGACGCTGGATATTGAGAATGGCGATCCTGTAGCTATCTGGCAAACGCTTTCGACCAGTCTTGTCGATGTAGCTACGCAGAAACTGGGTATAAAACCTCGTCAATGCGAGGATTGGTTCGTCGAGAACAACGAAAGCCTAGCCGAAGCAATAAGGAAGCACCGAACTCTCCTCCGTGACCACCGCACCGAACAGTCGAAGGAAGTCAGGCAGAGTAGTGCTCAGCTCAGAGGTAAGGTCATGGAGATAAAAGACAGGTGGTGGCAGGAAAAGGCCAAGCGCATACAGTGGCTTGCAGACACGCATCAAATGTACACGAAGAGGTCCGTCAATTGGTAGGTAAGTCAGCCCGCAGTAGTGTTCCATTAAGGTCATCTGATGGTACATTACTACTTACAAGCAAGCAGGACGTGCTCCAGCGCTGGCGGGAACACTCCAACAGCGTACTGAATGTTGACCGAGATGCGGATCTGCATCACATCAGCTCAATGGCAGTATTGCTCCTGCACTGAGCTTGACAAGCCACTATCACTAAGTGAGGTCGTTCTTGCCATTAAACAACAGCAGAATAAATAAAATAAACTTTTAACAAAAAAATAGCAACCGACTTCAATAGTAACAGCAGTCATTCACTAAAAAGTTAATAATAATTCTATAAAGACCGATGGTACCGAAGCAACACTTTTGCCGACTTCTTTCTTCCTGAAACGTTATGTTATCTAGAAGTCGGCGTTCTTATATTGGTTTCTATGTTGCTATATCGTAGGAAATACGCCGACTTCTAGATAACATAATGTTTCAGGAAGAAAGAAGTCGGCAAAAGTGTTGCTTCAGTACCATCGGTCTTTATAGAATTATTATTAACTTTTTAGTGAATGACTGCTGTTACTATTGAAGTCGGTTGCTATTTTTTTGTTAAAAGTTTATTTTATTTCACATTTTTTAGTGTTGCTGGGTTAAATTGTGAGGTATAGGTAGTTCTTGCAAACGTGGTGTTCATATGAAACGAAGTTCAAGTGAGTATAAGTAGCCATGTTTGAGTAGCTTCCTGCTATCAGCACTCTAACACAACATGATTACCGCAATCTCGAGTTATGTGCTGTCATCCGTTGAAGACTTCTACGGTGATGAAGCCAAGATCGAAATTCAGGTGGGTACACTGGCAATTTTCAGCAATGCCCTGCAATGAGCACCCTTACACAAACTGGTTGCCGCAATCTAAAGTTATGTGCTGTCATCCGTTGAGGAGTTCTATGGTGATGAAGCCAGGATCGAAGGTCAGGTGGGTATTCTGATAATCTCCAAGTAATACCCTTGAATCAGCACCCTAACGCAGTGATTGCCGCAATCTCGAGTTATGTGCTCTGATCCGTTGAAGAGTTCTATGGTGAATATGGTGATGAAGCCAGGATCGAAGATCAGGTGGAAGAATGTCGATTTTCAAGTAATACCTTGTAATCAGCACCCAAGTACATAGCGATTGCCTCAATTTCGAGAGATATGCTGTCATTTTCTGAGGAGTTCCACTGCCTATCTCTGAAGATCTTCATCAGATTATGACCAAACCCAAAATGGGACCTACCTGGAAGTATACTCTTTCAAACAAAAAAAGAATTGTTCAAATCGGTTGGGAAATGACGGAGTTATGGAGTAACAACGCCAAAAAAAAAAAAAAAACATACAGTCGAATTGAGAACCGCCTCCTTTTTGAAGTCGGTTAAAAAGCGGCGGGCATTGAAAATTTGCCCGGAGAGCTACTTAAGTATGGAGGTGATGAGTTGCACGGTACCATCTGGAGGCTCTTTGTTGAGATGTGGGAAAAGGAGTGGGTACCTTGTACAAAAACAAAGGAGATCGCCCCGACTGCAATTCGTACAGAGGTATATCTCTCCTTACCTCTCCGGGAAAAGTCTTTGCCCGGATATTGCTTAACCGCTTAGTGCCCCTGTCTGAGAACATCCTGCCGGAAACCCAATTTGGCTTTCGCCAACTCCAGGAGAAAAGCAGAGAACAGAGTCGGGAACTGCATATGTGTTTTGTTGACCTGGAAAAAGCCTTCGACAGTGTGCCTCGGGAAGCTTTATGGGTGGTGCTGACGAAACTGGGATGCACGGATAAGTTTGTGAGGTTGGTCCGGCTACTGCATGATGACATGCAGTGTTGTTTCACGGTAAAGGGCGAAGATACGGAGTTCTTCAATGTCAGCTGTGGAGTCAAGCAAGGCTACTCCGAACTCTTCTACTCCGAAATGCAGAAAGGGAAACGGAAACAGGGCGGCCAATTTCTGCGGTATAAAGATGTGCTTAACCGCCACATGAAGAAATGTGCAATAGGCCCAGCACAATGGAAAACACTGGCAGCAGACAGACCACATTGGAGGCAGGCTGTGAACACTAAGGGGTATGCTTTCGAGTCGATTAGACGCGCTGAGCTCGACACAAAACGAGACCAGCTTAAGGCCCGACCACCAGTGGCCATCAATTATAATATAGTTGGAGGGGTGCTGACGTGCAGTGAATGTGGTCGCACGTTCACTACAAAAATCGGCTACGTCAGCCACGTGAGGGCTCATCAGCGCCGCTCTCAGCAGTGACAGTCGCTGTGACCGAAAAAGGCCTTGAAGAATAGAATAAAAAAAAAAATCCTGATGGAAAAGTAATTTTACCGAAAATGCATGAGCATCTCCCGATATTTTCTTCAAAAATATGAATGAATGCATATTGACTGTTAAATCCTATCTCGAAAAACCCAAGTTATGATACGAGTATAACTGAGCGACAACCCTAATGCTTCGGTGGCGCGTAGGTATTTAACTCGTGAATTCGGCCCAAAATCCCTACTGGTTTTGTTGATACTGTGCTATTGGAGCCGTCGCGTCGCCATACCAAACTGTGTCCAACACAGTTTTCATGGGGTCCTTTTTGAGCGCTAATCAGATTTCAATTTTTTTTTCTTTCGCTGATTGCGGCTGATTCCCCGAAACTAATTGGGAGAATTTGTTATAGCATCAGATTTCTACCGAATAATAAATATCGAAGCCCTCTGGTAGAACAGTTTTATTGAACTTACGCTCTTTATACACCGACGACGACGCCGCGAAACGCGAAATTTCGAGCAATACACGATGCTGACGATGAATGAGCAAGCGCGATATCTATCTGTATATATTAAATTCAATTTTTTGACATGAAATGATTTGCATGAAACTCGGTATCAAGGGGCATTTGAGGTCTCCGATTACGCTGCCGTATTCAAATTTGTAATTTTTTGACCACTGATAAGGATTTTGATACTTTTTCTGAAAAACTTTGATCGGTGAGTCCCCGTGTTTGGCCCTTTGGCGGGGCCGAAGGCCGAGCCAAGCTCCACAAGGCCGAAGGCCGAGTAGTGTGTTTCTAGCGAGGCCGAAAAACGAGCATATGAGGACGGAGAACGTGAGGCGTTCGTAGTCCGAGCATGCGAGTTTTGAAGGCTTGACTGATGAACCGATTGGGTTGAAGCTTTGCACAAATGTTGTTCTAAACCTGGAATAGAACAAAGGCTATTTTATATCCGATAAATCAGTTCCCATAGGATGGCAATGGGGTGTCAAGTTCCTATAGAAAAGTGATGTACTGTTACTCCTTCACGCCGTACCTACTGAACCGATTAGGCTAAACTTTGCACAAATGTAGTTCTAGACTTAGAATAGGACATAGCAGACCACTTTTTTATACCATTAATCAGTTCAGAGGCAATTGGGTGTCAAGTTCCTATAGAAAAGTGATGCACATCTTCACGCCGTACCTCCCGAACTGATTGGGCTGAAATTGCTTTAAATGTAGTTGTAGACCTGAAATAGGACACTTTATATCTAATACTACTACTTTACTACTTTATATCAAATTAGTAACCAAAAAAAATGTTTCGTTTGGAAACGCGGCATGGCTTTCGGTTTTGCCAAAGACCCTTTAGCAGAGAACAAAAAATGGTATCTTTCGGAAACGCAGCCCGGCCTTCGGCTTCACCAAAGACCGCCAACGATACTTAAGCAGATGATTAAAATTAATTAGAAAACAAAAGATAGTGTCGACTGGAAATGCGGCTTGGCCTTCAGCCTCGCCAAACATGCTATACTAGGGGATTAAATCAGTTATCAAAGACAGCCAAAGACACATTAGCAGAGGATTAATTCAGAGAACAAAAAATAGTGTCGATCTGCAAAACGGCCCGGGCTTCGGCCTCGGCAAAGACGGAAACGTGTCTCGGTCTTCGGCCTCGCCAAAAGGGATCATTTACATTTACATAGGGATCAAATTAGAGATGATGAGAACCAAAAACACTTTAAATACTCCAAATCAAAGTCAGGTAAACTACTAAAACGAAAAATATTTACAGATTCGATACGACTATACAAAAACTTAATCAACGCGGACGAAGCCGCGGGCAAAAGCCAGTATTTCTATACATTGTGACAGAATTTGTCGCAGTTGGTGTGTTTGATGGTTTTACTAAGAGTAGCTGCACAAAATATTCTTAAGTGCCTGTAGCCGCTGGCTACAGGATGCAGGGCTGATGGAATTTGAGTGGGAGAGCAGACAGGATAAGAAAAAGATTGTGGGTAAACTGACTGACCTTTGATGATGTCTGTGGACGTGCCGACGGGAGATGCGGTGACGTGCTGAGCCTTCTTGTTGGCTAGTTGAGCTGGCGTCTGTGCAGGGATGTATTGAATGTCCTGGTTTGAGTGATGTACACAGCACTTGTATTAACACTACACTTTAGGTACGCGATATTGTTTGTGCTGACGCGAATGTCTATTGTTTAGAGCTGTCGGCTGCGCGGGCGCGCGCGCGTGCGCCTAGAGAGGCTCGTCGATCCGAACAGACCGAGCGAGCGGCGGTCAGCGCAGGACTCGATTCCGTCGCGAGTCACCCTTTCTGCGCATGCGCTGACGTCACGCTTTTTAGCGTGAACATCCTGGGGGGGCCGGGGCTGCGGCTCCATGGGCTGTGTCCAGATCCACAACTTGGATCACTCCATCCTTGCCAGGCATTGTGCGGAGAATTCTCCCCAACTTCCATTGGAGCGGAGGCAGGTCATCCTCTTTGATGAGGACCAGTTCACCCACTTGAGGAGGGGAAGAAGGGGAGAGCTATTTGGAGCGGGTTTGCAGGGTATGGAGGTAGGATCTGGACCAGAGAGTCAAAAAACGCTGAGAGAGCGCTTGAATGAGTTGAAACCGTTTAAGAGCAGATATGGGTCTGTCGTCAAAAGACTGCTCAGGTAGAGCGGTGAGCGGACGACCAATAATGAAATGTCCGGCCGTGAGAGGTTCAAAGTCCGTAGGGTCGGATGAAATCGGGCAGAGGGTTCTTGAGTTGAGTATTATTTCGTGCAGAGCGCCGAACCAAGTTATGTGCTGATTCGCGAGCTTGTGAGTGATTGCATCATAGTTTGTGCCGCAGTCTGAGCGAATGAGAACTGGAGTACCGCGACGTGAGATAAAACCTAACAGGGCTCGTGCTGAGTGAAATTGACCATGTACGTCTGCTATTATTGGTGTGTTAGTGACGTTCACTACACGTTGTGCGGAGTTACAAGAATTCTCTGTTGGAGTTGAAGTCATTGAGTGAAAATGAACTGAGTGTGTATGTGATGAGTGTGTGTGTGATGAATGTGCTGAGTGCGCTGAGTGCTGGTTTCATTGAGTGAAAATGAGCTGAATGTGTATGTGCTGATTGAATGTGTGAGTGAAAATGAGCTGAGTGTGTATGTGCTGATTGAATGTGTGATGAGTGTGACTATATGTGAAAATGAGTTATTAAAACTTGAGCGCTACCAACTCCAACGTGCGGATAGCTTGTAACTTGCGCGGGCCGAAATAACAAAGGCTATGTTCAAACGGAACACGGAAAATAAACACGATAGAGAGAAAAAAAATAAAAATTTTTTTTTTTTTAAACAACCTGTATATGAGCTGATACACCAACTTGGAACACCCTATATGTGTACCATAAACAATAAAAGCAGAGATGAGATGAAAAAACAAAAAAAAAAAAAAAAATTTACTATAAAAAGCAGACAATATCAGGATAAAACTGTTCGGCAATATATTACTGCAACACAAGATTACCGTGATTACAAGATTACAATCGACAAGGCTTGTTCACTCTTATGTTATTATGCTACTTCCCGCTTACACGAAGCTAAATGCTATTCTATTTATATAATAAAATACCTAGCCGAAATCGGATCTAAATGAGCGGACAAACTAATGATGAAATCACGCTTTAGTAATATACGTAATACGTATGTATATGCACGAAATAAAGCGAATTTATACTCTCACAAAAAATATCTCGCAAGATACGAGAACTATCTTTGACAGTGGGTAGATTTGCACCTCTTCGCGCGATAGAAAACAAAGTGAAGTGTAGGTACTCAAAACGTTGTAACACGATATGAAACTAAAATGTGAACTATGTATTTACGAGCAAAGTTGAATCACTTCGAGAACATTTGAAAAGATTGGGTCGGGAATTACATGTAAAAAATGTTGAGCAAAATGCTGACTTTGAGTTTAATTAATTTTACGTATGGGGTTTATAAGGGCTGATAATTAATCCCTGGAAGTGACGGGGGGGGTTTAATAAAGAAATATAGTGGACTGTAATAAACAATTGGGCCGAATGGATATAATTATATTATCTGAGCTGAACAATAATTACAACCGTGATGAAAATGAGTTATTCTGTAAAGGGGCGTGGGGGGGTCGGTTCTAACCGATAAATGGAATGTTCCAGGCGGCGGTTCTAATTATCTACCCGCGATAGGTATTCGAAACCACAAAATATTTTTTGCCGGGAAAGGGGGCAAAATATGTAACCGGGTGAAAATGGACTGTAGTAACTCGACGAGGGCTGGTTCAGTAGCGGTTTGAAGGGCCAAAATTGTGAAAATGGACTGTAAGGACCAGAATTCGATCCGGCCGAAGGACCAAAAATGTAGCCGCTGGCTACAGGATGCAGGGCTGATGGAATTTGAGTGGGAGAGCAGACAGGATAAGAAAAAGATTGTGGGTAAACTGACTGACCTTTGATGATGTCTGTGGACGTGCCGACGGGAGATGCGGTGACGTGCTGAGCCTTCTTGTTGGCTAGTTGAGCTGGCGTCTGTGCAGGGATGTATTGAATGTCCTGGTTTGAGTGATGTACACAGCACTTGTATTAACACTACACTTTAGGTACGCGATATTGTTTGTGCTGACGCGAATGTCTATTGTTTAGAGCTGTCGGCTGCGCGGGCGCGCGCGCGTGCGCCTAGAGAGGCTCGTCGATCCGAACAGACCGAGCGAGCGGCGGTCAGCGCAGGACTCGATTCCGTCGCGAGTCACCCTTTCTGCGCATGCGCTGACGTCACGCTTTTTAGCGTGAACAGTGCCTACTTTCAACTTTTGTGGTTCCAGGTATGCTGTGAGACAGTGAAAACATGCAATCATCGGAACCTTGGCCTTTTACCGAAAGAATGTGGATTTGGATATGGGAACAAAATCTTAGGCGGCGTTACTGCAACTATATCAGAATTCCCGTGGATGGCTCTCATCTCCATTTGCAAAAGTAAGATTATTTCGTTTATATCACAGATAATAATATATCATACTGTTATATACAAGGTGACTTTTTGATCATCGTCCAAATTCATACTGGTGGCTTGGTAAGTGATCAATATCATGGATCAATAACAATTTTGGTGAAATTCGTAAAATGAAATTTCGACTCCCCATAGTGATTCACTCGGGACTGGAACTGAATTTCTACGAGAAGCCGAAATTTCATTTTACGAATTTCACAAAAATTGTTACTGATCCAAGATACTGATCACTTATCAAGCCTCCAGTATGAATTTGGACGATGATCAAAAAGTCGCCTTGTATAAAACACAAAGTTTTGCCTGACCTGCAACTTCGTCCGCAATGAACACCGATAGAAACAAATGAACTTTACCCATGACCAGGGGTTTCTATGAAAATCAAATTATAAACTTGTAAGTGTAGTTCTAGTTATAACAGTAGTTCTAGTGAACGTATCGTGATAATTAAATCTGTAGTTACTCATGCTACACTTACAATGGTACTCTAGAAGAGTGAATTTTTAGGGTTCCGTAGTCAACAACAACCCTTATAGTTTCGCCATGTCCGTCTGTCTGTCTGTCCGCGACTTAGCTTAGAGACTATTAGTACTAGAAAGCTGTAATTTGGCATGGGTATACATATTTATCACGCCGATAAAGTGGTACAGTAAAATTTTGAAAAATATTTTTTTTAGGGTACCTCCCCTACACGTGAAGTGGGGATGATTTTTTTTCTCATCTATCCCCTATTATGGGATGTCGTTGGATAGGTAATTTAAAAATATTGGGGGTATAAGAAGACCATTTTTCGATCCAGGGTTCCGTTTGCGAAATATTAAGCTTAAAAGTGTTAATTTTTGTTAGAGTCAAGCGAAAAGTTGTATTTGGAGACGTGAAAAAAATCACGGCAGTAGCATGCATAACGAAATTAAAAGGAAAACTATTACAGCTAAGTAGACTTTACAAGTTAACGAGTACAGATCGCTCCAAACTTTTAGTCCTCTCTAAACACGGGGCGATTCGCATCAGCAGGAACAAAATGTATGGGTCGTTCTTGGGAAGAGCAACTTCCGAGCGTACTATAAGTTTGGCGCGATCTGTATTAGTCGACAAACTTATAAAATGTATTTGGAGAAGAAGTCTATTGTGCAGGGCAACTACGGAACCCTACACTGCGCGTGGCGTTTTATATACTTAATTTACAAGCGTATAGATATACAGACAAGATGTCAAACTTAAAAGAAGGGATGGGGGTTGAACCTACTAAGTTCCCTCTTGTCTATGGCCATATGTAAACCAACAGAAGGCGGGATCAAGTTCGCGTGCGGGGGCTCAGTGATAAGCGACCGCTACGTGCTGACGGCGGCTCACTGCGTGCACAAGCGGCAGGTTAAGGGAGTTCGCATCGGCGAGCACAACGTCGTGACCGACTCGGACTGCCACCTGGACGCTGGCTTGCGGTACTGCGCGGAACCCGTTCAGGTTCGGTACCCCATTTATATCGCTATATATATTATTATAGCTGTCAACACTATTTCTCGTGTGATATATCCTTCGATCAGCGACCGCTACGTGCTAAAGGCAGTCAACAGCGTTATGTACCTTGCCGGATAGCGGACGAGGCTCTAGCACAGTCATGACAAACATGCGGCCCGCTACCAGAATCCTAATTTACACAAGACGTGCGATGCCATTACGCATGTTTGAAATTCGGCACTCTCTTCGGTATCGTAATCACAGTGACTAACACAAGTCGCAGTGACATGTTCTCCATTATGAAAATTAATAAGAATAAACATCGCTCAAGACTAAGCTACGAACATCTCCAGTCTATTCTTAAAATAACTACCACCAATATGAAGGCCGACCTCAATGAAATTATTAAGAACAAGAGAATTCAAGTCTCCGGATCCTCATAAATGCCTTTTTTAGTATAACCCGGAGCAATAAAGAAAGGAATCTTAGATGGCGCCCATCATCATCCCCTCTCACTCGCACAGTATATCTGTCTTCAGTCGCACACCTGCGTACTGCATGCAAAAGAAATAGTCTGGATTTGCCGCTCAAGCTTACTCCACGCGTCTAGTTTCCCAACACATTGTTACTTGTTTCTTGTTAAATTTCGCTCGTTACCACTTAACACTTAACTTCAAATATAAGGTGAAATTTAATCAACAGTCACAATTCATACTGGAGACTCGGTTTGTAATCAGGAACAAGATCAAATGACTCGTTTTTGCGAAATCCTAAAAAAAATGTTTTCTTCCTATGTGAACTGAACTAGTTCAAATACAATTTCTAGTCTAGGCAGTACAGGAGCAAACATTTTTTTTTTCAAATTTCGCCGGTGGTGTCAGTACACATTGTTCCTGATCACTAACCGAGTCTGTTGATTAAATTTCATAAATTTTTCATAGACCAAAAATATTACAAAAAAAATATTAAAGAAACAACTTTTTATGCTGTCTGTATCACTGAGCAATAATATCACAGGTACATGCCGCCATTTTAGATTCCTTTCTTTAATGCTCCGGGTTATATAGATAAACATTTCTATGTAGATAACTAACTTAATAAAGATTTCACAAATTCAGTATGTATGTGTTTATTTACATATTTTGAGTCTGGCCCGCGAACACGCCCTAAATTTTGTAAATGGCCCTTTGGAAAATTGAGTCTGACACCCCTGCTCTAGCAAGACTGCGAAGATTTAGCCACAATATCACAGACCAAGGACGGGCAACGTCTTAGATGTGGAAAAGTGATGCGATCACGAACCCACCCGTTCAGCGTGGCGATCAGGGAAATCCGTTAAAAAACTTGTTTATTAATAAAACCTCCCACACGCACACAAACACCTTCTGTCTCTCACTTCAATCAAAAAGTTTAGTTTTTAAGAAAGTAGTTTTTCTTTTTTTCTTTTTTAGGGTTCCGTAGTACCCTTATAGTTTCGCCACATCCGTCTGTCTGTCCGCGGCTTAGCTTAGAGACTATTAGTACTAGAAAGCTGTAATTTTACATGGGTATACATATAATTATCACGCCGATGCCTCCTCTACACCTAAAGTGGGGATGATTTTTTTTTTGTTCGTCTATCCCCTAGTGTGGGGTGTCGTTGGATAGATAATTTAAAAGATTGGGGCTGTGAGAAGACTATTTTTCAATCCGGGGTTCTGTTTGCGAAATATTAAGCTTAAAAGTGTTAATTTTTGTTAGAGTCAAGTGTCTTCCCCCTCTGCCAGCGAAACAGTTGTACTTGGAGACGTGAAAAAAATCACGGTAGTAGAATACATAACGAAATTAAAAGGAAAACTATCACAGCTAAGTAGGCTTTACAAGTTAACGAGTACAGATCGCGCCAATGTTTTAGTCCCCTAAACACGGGGCGATTCGCATCAGCAGGAACAAAATGTATGGGCCGTTCTTGGGAAGAGCAACTTCCGAGCGTACTAAAAGTTTGGCGCGATCTGTGTTATTATAGATAATGGTACGGAACCCTTCGTGCGAGAGTCCGACTCGCACTTGGCTGGTTTTTTATTATTGTCATTGTCATCTTGTAAATATTATCTGTCATCCTGCCACCATTAATACTCCAACTGATGCCGGAGCCAGTGGGGCCCGAAATATATCTTGGACTCTATTGTGATATGTTTTAATAATTTTGTGTCTCATTTATATATATTTACCTATATAATTATATATCAAAAATTAAAGAAACAAGCTGATAAAAGCATTATAAATATATTTAATTAATATTTATAGACATGTAGGTTTTCTTTAATATTGCAAATCAATGTAACGTCTCTCTCCTGTAGCCTTAGAATAATAAATTCTATGCCCGTAGCATTGATCGTCGTAATAAAGTTATTATGTTAGTAAATGTATATTGTGCTTTCATAAGCTTTATTTATTTCTTTCGTTTCCTTATAAATATTAAAACAATAAAATGTGGTTTTGCTCGATATACAAGGTGACTTTTTGATCATCGTCCAAATTCATACTGGAGGCTTGATAAGTGATCAGTATCTTGGATCGACAACAATTTTTGTGAAATTCGTAAAATGAAATTTCGGCTTCCCATAGAAATTCACTTCCAGTCCCGAGTGAATCACTATGGGGAGTCGAAATTTAATTTTACGAATTTCACAAAAATTGTTATTGATCCATGATACTCATCACTTACCAAGCCACCAGTATGAATTTGGATGATGATCAAAAAGTCACCTTGTATATCGGCCCACGGTGTGGGCCTGTGGGGCCGTCATCAGTCGAATATTATTAAATATTCATAGAAAAATAATAAAGCTAATTTAGTTGATATTTTTATTGTGAAATCCGTCGCATTGGATACTCCACATACTATATGAGTTCATTAAAACCTAGAAAAGATCAATTAGAAACAAATTAATTGAAATTTTAAAAATACTCTTGTATAAGTACTGTTTATATCTAATATTAAATTGTGTAACATATATATATTTTTTTCGCAACTAGATTTGTCTATTATTAACAGAAACATAAAAACTTAAATATCATTAAATAAAACTAAAATTAAACCTCACAAATTTACCTATAAAACTAAAATGTCTCCTAAAGCAAAATGTTTGCCAGATCGCCGCCGTCTTGTGGCAGGGTTCCCAGATTGCTGGCATATTATTATATTACAAAATAATAATTTTAGCATAATATATTTTACTATAATTAATTTCACAAAGTTTGTATTTTAATTTCATAAGTTAGTTGCCTAAATCAAAAAATCTCTTCTATTTTTCTTTGCAATTGGGTAAAAGATTTTGTTTATTGGACCTGTCAGTCTGTCTGTCATATTTTTAACTTCGAAATTGACGCTAAAACTGAAATGAAGAACAACTCTCTTCAGTTATCTTCATAGAATTCAAAAGATACAGTATAATCCAAAAAAAAAATCCTTACTAACCATTTAGACAACAAAATGTTAAACTTATTACAATTTACATGTTTGTAAGATAGGTGGTTGATGGATATTCTGACCCTAGGAGATGAACAACGCCAGATTTTCGAGGGTCCTTTGTAAGAAATTAGGACACGCCTTAAATTGAAAAAATATATGTAAAATTTTATTAAAGCAACGTATTTATTAACATATATTTCCAACCTACATTTTTTTTTGTTTGTAAACGGTCCGAAGAAGAATGCTGTTAAGGTATCGACAAGATTTTTTTTTTTTTTTTTTTCTTAAAATGTTTAATAAAAATGTAATCGAACCTCATCACTGCCCTTGCGGGGCTAGTGTTTGTCGGGCCGGACTCTATGGACTTTCATGTCGGCGTAGTGCCGGCCGCCTGTCACGCCACGCAGCCCTCAATGACGTCATCCGAAGGGCCCTCGTCTCCGTAGGAGCTCCGGCTACTCTAGAACCTCGCGGACTGGTTCGTGACGACGGAAAGAGACCCGATGGTATGACTTTAATACCGTGGAAGCATGGGAGGCCGCTCGTGTGGGATGCAACCTGCGTGGATACGCTGGCGCCCTCTCATGTTTCCCAAAGCAGTAGGGCTGCTGGTTCGGCGGCGGCCGCTGCTGAGCTCTCCAAGAGGCGTAGATATGTGGCAATAGGTTCAAGCTACATGTTTGCGCCTTTTGGAGGTGAGACAATGGGGACATGGGTTCCGGAGGCGCGTCAGCTTGTCACAGACCTCTCTGTAAAGCTTGTGGACACTAGCGCCGACCGGCGAGCTGGCTCTTACCTAGGCCAGCATATAAGTCTTGCCATACGGAGTGGTAATGTGGCAAGTATTTCGGGCACTCTCCCGCAGGGCAGTGATCTAGAGGAAATTTTCTTTTTATAATTATTTCTTTAGGATTATTTTTGTATTAATAATTGTCTTTCACATGCATTATTATCTAATAAAAATATGAAGTCAATCTACTTAAATTCAAAATTTTTTTACCTACAAAATATTTCAGTATTAGCTAAAAACCCTCCAATTTGTTGTTTCGCTGCGTGATTATTATTATTATTAGTATTACCCGTTGAAGACAAATAGGCCAAATAACCAACATAATATAATTGCCTCTATCAAAAGCTAATAAAGTCTTTGCCATTGGACTTTTAATGCTGGACGGGTAATGAAAAACGTTGCTAGGATAGGCCATAATCTAAAGGTTTCTCGCAACGCCAACGACCTTGAACTGAGTAACTTAATAACCATTTTATACGGTAACTATAGCATTTTTAATAGAAGAAAAATACATAGTAATCTACATGATACAAATAGTGATGTGGTTTTTCCTGAATGTTATTTTAATCTAGAGAAGTGAAGCAAGAAAATTCAAAGTTTACCCTTATTTCTCGATTTTTTGTACACTTGTAACAATATAACTGCTACAGTTTTTATCGAAACAGTACAAAAATTTATAAAGTTCTAGACAAAATAATAGTAGATGATATGGTTTTCTCAGCTCTTGGAAATTAATTTTATTTGAAATAAAATTAATTAAAAACACACTATTTTCGCACTTGTCAGCCGCAGCGACTGACGTAACAGCCATGTTGCAGTGCGATTAAGAACTTTATTTTAAGAGGATGGCATACCTTAGCAACTTCTTTTATTATCCGTCCAGCATAATAAGCCTAATGGCAAAGACCTTATAGAGGCGATTATATGTTGGCTCTTTGGCCTCTTTTTCTTGGACGCGTGATACTAGTGATCACGCAGCGAAACAACAAATTGGTGTGTTTTTAGCTAATACCAATACTGAAATATTTTGTATCGAAAAAAATATTGGATTTAGGTAAAATCCCTTTACATTTCTATTGCCTATTTTATTAAAAAAATAAAACAAGTTTTTGAAACGAACGTTTGAAAACCAAAAAAGAGGGTGGAATTATTTTTTTTTGACAAAAGTATAAATACATTGTTTATAGGTGGAATCCCTAGATAAAAGATCGATAAATCAAATATATTTTCTTCAATATGAAGAGAGACCTAGTTTCTTCCAATGAACCCTTGAAAACCTGGTGTTGTTGATGTTCTAACTTCAGGTGTCCCGTTAATATGGTTTTGTTCTAAATTTCAACCACCACTAATCGAGTAGCAAATTTTTCCGACGGAGCCACCTTAACCCTCTCTACTTTTGTACTTTTATCTTTTCAGGATATGCATGTGGAGCGTGTTATCGTTCACGATGACTACACAAATGAATATAAAAACAGGAAACACGACATAGCGCTCATCAGACTTAAGACACATATTAATTTTCAAAGTAAGTTTACCGATTTTTCAGATCTGCAACAAAATCTGTACTTAGGAAAAATAATTAGAACAAAATCTAATAATAAAGTAGTAAAAAAGTTAACCACTCAGCTGCTGGTAGCGAAAAACATGCTTCCAGGTTTATCTGCTGGTAGGGTTACCATCTGACCGGTTTTTTAGGGTTCCATAGTCAATAACAAGGAATCCTTATAGTTTCGCCATGTCCGTCTGTTTGTCTGTCCGCGGCTTAGCTTAGAGACTATTAGTACTAGAAAGCTGTAATTCCGCAGTGGTACAGTAACATTTTTAAACAGATTTTTTTTTTAGTGTACCTCACCTACATGTAAAGTGGGAATGATTTTTTTTTCTCATCTATCCCCTGGTGTGCGGTGTCGTTAGATAGGTCATTTAAAAATATTGGAAATATGAAAAAAAAAAAAAATCGATCCAGGTATCCGTTTGCGAAATATTAATCTTAAAAGTGTTAATTTTTGTTAGAGTCAAGTGTTCCCCCCCCTGCCAGTGAAACGGTTGTATTTGGAGACGTGAAAAAAATCACCGCAGTATATACATAACAAAATTAAAAGGAAAACTATCACAGCTAAGTAGGCTTTACATGTTAACGAGTACAGATCGCGCCAATGTTTTAGTCCCCTCTAAACACGGGGCGATTCGCATCGCGTCCTAAATCTTTGAACTCCTTTGAATAAAGGATACTTTTTCTAAAGGACCGTACTTTTTATTTACCTTCCCTGAAATCAGATATACTTTATTTCTTTTAAAAAAAGTTGGCAACCCTAGTCCAACCTAGTATTTATAAAAAATGTTTTCATTGCACTGTCAAAAACCTAAAATGATAATTTTATTAAGGGGGAGGGCAAATAGAAATTAAACGACACGACTTTTAAAGATATTGTTGCAATAATTAATCAGGATAGCTATGCAGGATATGTATCCATAGTTATTAAAAAATATACCTATGTTCATTTATTTGTTGTAAATAAAATCTTTTATAAACTTCTATTTTTCTCAGATTTTATACTTCTTATTGATTTTCTCTCGAGTATCGATTTTCTTTGTAAAATTTGTTTGAGTGATTTTATTTCAAAACTATGACAGAAATAAATTTCTATGTTTGAACACTTGGCGATTTATCCATCGCAAGGAGATATAAATTAACATTATATCATTGCAGTATAGAAACGCAGAAAGAAAAGTAAATCTGGATGTGAGGAGCTCTGAACCGGTAATCGAACCCGGGACCTCTCGCTTGCCGGGCGATTACTCTAACCTCTGAGCTATCCAGGTCTCAACACAACTCGTGAATTTCCCGATGTGCTTTCCCATAGAAATTTATTTCTGTCATAGTTTCGATAAGAGAAATGTGTATTCTTCACTACCCGATACTGTAACAGGTGACGGTAGGGCATAATGGTCTTTGACTAGCTTTGAATACACTAGCGTCCTCTAGGCGCCAAGTGGCTCACTATAAAGTGGGTATCTATAAATACCATTGCAGTATGGGAAAGCAAATCGGTAAATTCACGAGTTGTGTTGAGACCTGGATAGCTCAGAGGTTAGAGCAATCGCCCGGCAAGCGAGAGGTTTCGGGTTCGATTCCCGGTTCAGAGCTCCTCACATCCAGATTTACTTTTCTTTCTGCGTTTCTATACTGCAATGATATAATGTTAATGATTTTATTTCAACTAGAAACCGAATTGTTTCATAAAAACTTAGTTTTTCGAGAGCGCCGCGTTACATTTCGGTTGTCGTAACAGCCACGGCTCACGCGCTTGTCAGAATATCCATATTTAAGGGCCTTACTATTGCCAAATGGGTACTTTCTAAAGCCTACTCCTCGTTTATGGCCAAACCAAAAATAATGAAAAAATGTATTATGAATAATCAACTCTTAGACAACATATATGCAACAGTTTTCTTTTTCATACCACCAAAACTTCTACATGAATTTTTTTTATACTGAATGGTGTTTTTTTACCTCAAATTCCCTACTGCTCCTGAGTTGCTTGGCCGATTAAATTCATCTATGCTTTGATAAATAGATAAACTTTATAGCTATAAACATAACATAAGATTATTCAATCGAGTAATCACGTCCAAGTGAAAAGTATAATTTTCCCCTATTTCGCTCTATCAAGGTCGCAGCGAGCGTCGTAACAGCCACTATGCATTGCGCGCTGATATGAACGTTATTTCAATGTCGTTTCCGTTAATATTTGTAGTGACAAATATCGAGCTGCTAATTTGGCGACGGTAATCGCCTTAATTATGTAAATTGGCTATAATTATCTAACCATTACTGGTCTTACACGATTAATTATCATATGAATTGTTATGTATAAATATTATGAATAATGATTTACGTTCAATAAGTTAATGAAATAAATTAGCGCCACGATGCACCGCGAGCTAGCGTGTTTCCGGTGGCAGTCGTGGCGCGACATTTTCCACGAGGTGACGGTGTTTTGGTGGCTAAAAAATACTCATATTTTATTATTCCGGCAGCTTTTCTCTTTATACCGCATTATGACTTTTTTGCTGATTAAAACGACCATGAAACATCCCACTAATATTATAAATGCGAAAGTTTGGATGGATGTATGGATGCATGGATATGGATGGATGTTTGTTACTCCTTCACGCCGAAACTACCAAACCGATTGGTCTGAAACTTTGCACAAATGTAGTTTTAGACCTGGAATAGCACATAGGCTACTTTTTATCCCATAAATCAGTTCCTATGGGATGGCAGTGTAATGTCAAATTTCTTTAGAAAAGTTACTTCTTCACGCCGTACCTACTGCACCAATTGGGCTAAAACTTTGAACAAGTGCAGTTTTAGACCTAAAATAGGACATAGGCTACTTTTTATCCCATAAATCAGTTCCCATGGGATGGCAATGGGGTGTCAAATTTCTTTAGAAAAGTGATGTTTTGCTCCTTCACGCCCCGTCCCTACCGATTGGGCTGAAACTTGGTACAAATGTAGTTCTAGGCCTGAAATAGGACATGGGCTACTTTTTATCCCATAAATCAGTTTCCATGGGATGGCAATGGGGTGACAAATTTCTTTAGAAAAGTGAAGTGTTGTTTACACAAGCTCAAGCACAAGCTCCTTTAAATTTGCACAAGCGCAAAGTACAAAAAAATGGTATCAAATAAAAAGAAAAATGGTCAAGTGCGAGTCAGACTCGCAAGTCAGACTCGCATGCCCGATTTCGTTCGTAATTCGACAGTTTTGCGAATATAAAATTAAATTTTGACATTTTTGGAACCTTAACGGTGAGATTCCGTTGTCCATCCGTCCGTATGTCACAGCATTAATTCGCCCACATTACATGGCGTAAAAAAAATATATATTTTTTTTTATTGTTTAAAATATTTCCAGTACAAACGAGAAAAATAAAAAAAATATTCCTAAAACCACAATCAAATTATAAGTATTAATAAGCTGATTATAAAATTATATAATAATTTGGCTATATTAACTTGCACCTTTTTCGAAAAATCGTCGAAATACCACAAAAAAAAATGTTATGTTGTTAGTTCGGAAGAAGAGCTAATTGCAAATGTGTTTCCTAACTTGCAACAAAACATCCACCACGAGAATTGGTTGTGTGAAAGAACCATACTGGCGCCAAAGAACGACTCAGTTCCTAAAATAAACAAAACCATTTTGGATAAAATAGCCGGAGAAACGGCAGTGTACAACTACATCGACACCGTCATGTCGACCGATGATGCCACAAGCTACCCTGTGGAGTTTTTAAACTCCTTGGAGCTATCAGGGGTGCCATCCCATAAACTTGAGTTAAAGGTAGGTGTGCCGGTTTTGTTAATACGCAACCTAGACGCACCAAGATTGTGCAATAGCACTCCATTGCGAGTCGTGGAGCTGGGCAGGTACATTATGAAGGCTACAGTTTTAACCGGAGAGGCGAAGGGAGAGAACGTGCTCATACCATGTATTCCCATAATACCCAACAACTTGCCTTTCCAGTTTAAACGGTTGCAATTCCCATTTGCAATGACCATCAGGGGCAAATATTAAAAGAAGCTGGGATACATTTGGGCACACCCTGTTTTTCTCATGGTCAGCTCTACGTAGCTTGCTCGCGTGTTTCGAGGGCCCAACACCTGCATGTTTTTGCTGAGCGAAACAGGTCTTATAATATAGTTTACAGAAGTATACTGCTGTAGATTATTAGGTTGGAGGTATCACCTTTTAATGCCGAAACAACCACTACCCTATTCTACATGATTACGCTACTAATTACCCCCTTATCACTTCTTTCAAGACTAGGTATTGGTGGTATTACGTCTTTGAGTTTTTTCTATTCAACTTTCACACAAGCCACATTTTCTTCCATCACACCAAAAATACTTCACAAGTAAATCAAATCAGTTATCAAAAAGTAATTTCATTCAGAAACGCTGATACGCCTTCGGCCTCGACAAAGACACTTTATCTGGGGATAAAATATCTAGCCATCCATCAGCCTGTGTTCGTTCACTGCTGGAAATATGCCTTTCTAAGATGTTGTAACTCCTCCGTCATCCTCATCCAGCCGCTACCCGCGAAGTCCGCCGGGCCAGCAGGCACGAGGTCGGTCTAGGCTACGCTTTGCTGCTCGTGGTGTCCATTCTAGGCCATTTGGCCCCAACAGCTATCACGTCGGCGACAAATATGGTAGGCCCACTGCCACTTCAACTTACTGATTCGGCAGATTATGTCGATGACTTTCCGCAGTGCTTAAAGGCAAAAGTATTTAACTGAGAAGTTATCTCTTACCAAGGGCTTGATCCACCAACTTAAGGTCGCTTAACGAGCTATGGAGCGGGCTATGCGTGGGATATCTCTGATGAATAAAATCAAATCAAATAAAAGATAAAAAATAATTTCGTTCGGAAACGCGGCTCGGCCTACGGCCTCAACAAAAACACTTTAGCAAAGGACATTTCAAAGAACAAAAAATAGTTTCGTTTATAAAAGCGGCTCGGACTTCGGCCTCGCCAAAGACCACCAAAGATACTTTAGAAATTAAGATGATATTTTTCAAAGTATTCGGAAAATCATTCCATAAGGACAAAAATATTTTTCGAAATAAAGTTGCTTTGAAGTTATAGAGCTGAAATTTTGCTTCTGTTGCTAGGGTTGGGTTTAAGGATATAATATGTTTAAGAAAAAAATACCGTAAATAAAATTTGTCCGAGCAGGACAAAGCGCTACTGTTCTGTCATCAGACAATAAAGAAAATGACTGACTCAGCTATGTGTTGACAGCGCAGGCTCTCTTCACGACATGTCTATGGACGAGTATAGTCACGTCATGCCCTGTTCAATGTTATCTAATGACCTGGCTGCTTTGACGGTTGATCCGGATCGTCTACTCCACTATCCAGTTGGGGTGCCAAAGATGATGAACCCCCACGATCGCATACACTCCAACCCGAGAGTAAGAGACTTCTTTATCATCTGGAATATCTGGTTATCTGGTATATCGGGTTATCGGGTTATCTGGTAGATCTCATTATCTGGTATCATCTGAATAAATAAGAAATTTATGCATATGTTTTATAAGCAGTACTAAGTCGCATTTTTTAAAACAATTTAATTTTTGTAACACAATATAAAAAAGGAAAAAATTATCCCTTTTTTATTTTCAAATATTTTTTCCTGTATAACTTAATAGTTTACATTTTTTAACAAAAAAGAAACGGTTGACCGGGACCGTACCCTGTAGCGTCAGACCGTCTACTGCACTATCCAGGGGGGGTGCCGAAGATGAAGCCCTCCCAATGAACCCCCACGATCGCACGCACTCTAACCCAAGAGTAAGACTTCTTTATCATCTGGTATATCGGGTTATCTGGTATCGGGTTATCTGGTTATCTGGTATCATCTGGTTATCATAAATCTGAATAAACAAAGAAAAATTTTTGACAGATAAAAACGCCAAACCCGTCTGCCTGCCCACCGGCCTGAACGAAGCGACGCGGAACCTCGACGGCCTCACAGGCGAGATCGCTGGCTGGGGCACCTCCGAGAATAAACAGGAATTCCAAGTCCTAATGAAGGCGTCTGTTCCAATACTTTCCAGGAACGACTGTGAGCTGATTTATGAAGGGTATTACGCTAAATGTTAAAATAATTATTACTACAACTGAAATTCTTAATTCATAGCGGGGACGGGCTTGTGACTATTTTTGACATTGATTGTGACGGCATAGTACTATGCCCCCGGTCAGCTAACCTAGCCAGGACAGCTCTTTAAAACAAGGTGTTTCCGAGTATGGGCTGTGAAATGCAACGTCCACCCACGTTTTACCGACGGTTATTTTGTCCCAGCGTGATGTGTGGTGAGCCAGTGGCGTGCACAGAACTTTTTGCTGGAAAAGCAAGCAATGGGGTCTACTTTTATAAAGGCCACCAATTGGCGCCACTGGCACGTAAGGTATATGTCAAAGGTTTGTTAGGTTAGATTTACATAGAAGTTCGATTTTTTGTTTTGCTTATCTGCGAATAAACAATGCCGCAATGATGTGCAGTTCCGTTATGTTCGAAAACGAAAGGAGGACTTAAGTTTTGTTTTAGCCCCTCTTTTCTTTAGCTCTAATCTTAATTCATTTACTTTCATTTGCAACGTACCTTGAATAATAAACCTGAAACTATGAATTTATCTCGACTAATACACAAATAACTAATAAAAAGCCATAGCTTTCGCCGTTTCGCGGGCATTTGACGTTTCTCTATACCTGTCGCCTCAGTGGCGCCACCTGACGTCGATAGTAGCCCTCATTGGTCAAGAATAACAATAAAAAAATATGAAAAAATTTAAATATCACTTTGAAAAAAAAATGTTTGTATAGGAAATTTTCACTTTATGGTAGACATTGTCTACCCTGGTGTCATACAATTTTTTTTTTTTCAAAGTGGTATTTAAATTTTTTCATATTTTTTTTATTGTTGTTCTTGACCAATGGTTTGCTTTTCCAGCAAAAAGTTCTGTGCACGCCACTTGAGCCCTATCTATCGCCGTACTTTGGACACAAATATGATACATAGCACACCAAATATGCCCCTGCGGGATGAACCCGCGACCTCTGGATTAGCGGTTGAGTACCTACTTGAACCACAGAGGCGGTTATTTTATAAGATATCCATCCATTCATCCATCAGCCTGTGTTCGTCGTTCGTCCACTGCTTGTCTGGGCAGTCCCCCGTCCTCCTCATCCAGCCGCCACTCGTAACGTCCTTCAGGTCGTCGGTCCAGCGGACACGAGGTCGGCCCTTGCTACGCTTTACTGTATGTGGTCTCCATTCCAACGCCTTTCGGCCCCAACAGCCATCATATCGGCAACAAAATATTATTTATCTAAGTAATTATTATTAGAGTGCATTACAAACTTGCAATCAATTAGGAACAAATTCAAAAGCACAAATGTTTTGAAAAAGTTCCTTGGGCCAGAATTTGAACCCGCTTACGTGACAGGCGCGTTACCAACTACGCTACCGAGATTCTTATCTGGAACGACGAATTTTTCCACCATACCTGTACATCGAATTTTATAACTACTCGATATACCAGCTTATAATGCACATACTGAACGCTCACGAGGGCGTTATGTGATTTCACGCCTTGCTCAGTCTGAACATATATACATAATAATTAGAGTATTCAAAGCGATGGATTTCGCAACAAAGACATAAGTATAATCTATAACTTCTGATTTAAAATTGTTTCCGTTTCAGGACGATGACGCCAGTATGGGTCAAGATAAATACTTCAACATTATTGTGCGCTGGGTTAATAAGCGTAGATACTTGCAGCGGCGACTCTGGGGGTCCCCTCATGGTGACTGGGAACCACGGAGGGTTCACGAGGTACATACAATACGGTATTGTGTCCTTCGGGCTAGATTGCGGCGGGCAGAGGCCCAGTTTGTACACGGACCTGCTCATGCACATGCCGTGGATTCTTGACAATTTAGAACCTGATAATGATAACTAAATAGACTGCAGGGGGCGCCCCTGCAGTCCAACGGTCGATCAAAGGGCGGGCTTACGACAGTTTACGTACATAATAGTAACTACAGGTAGTTCTTATTAAAAATATACACATGTGTCGTATAACCTTGCGCTTGTATGATTGCGGAAATCTTTCGTTAGATTCACGGATTTGTCTATGGATTCACGTGTTCTTTATTATACGAGGGCAAATTCCAGCCAGTTATTGCCCGCCATTATTAAGATAGTTGAATGCATGATTCTTGGATATACAGACCGTAAATATACCTAAGTGACATGATAATATCGGGTGTAAATGGGCAGGCATCTCTACTGGTCAAACCGAACAACTTTCTCATTCAAACATACCTGCAGAATTAAAAAAATAATTTTTTCACTTCTCATGCTCTGAAAGGTACTGGTTTATGGTTTCTACAAGCGGACTTTAGTGCATAATTTTTTTGTTTATGAATAAAATAAATTTGTTTATGAATAAAATAAATAAATAAAATAAAAGTGTTTACTTCTTCTACGACTATGGCAATAAGCCATACAGCCAGATACATAGTAGTGCAACTTTATAGAGAAACTTTTTGAAACTCAATAATGTTCGCGGTAAAATTCTATCATATTAGCACGAACTGACAGGACAGAGGCTTCAGATGATGCTCAAGGATATATACAGTGACTTTAAGGGTCCGTTTCGCCAAACATGCTCTCGCGTTTGGACAATTTAGCATATTAAAACAAAATATTTTTAACAAATAAAATTTGTGTATGTAGTTAAGGGGTTGAACTACATAATATTTTTCAGATTTGACACAAGCATCACAATCATTGAGAAAAAAAATCGGAAAGATCAGTAAAATCACGGAAAACGTAATTTGGCTTTGGAACTAGTATGATCAGTCTACTGATCTAACTACAAACTAAAATATTTGCAATGAAAGAAATGAAAGTAGCCTTTACAGATTTTTATTATTTTTTATTTCCTTTCGTTATTTTAAAAGAAATACTCAAACATTCTACATTTTTCCTGAACAGAAAAATTACGCAAAAGGAATTTGGAAGTTTGTATATTTCTTTTTAAATAACGAAAGGAAAAAAATATTAATATTTTATATGAATAAGGTACTTTGAACTCTTTACGTAAAAAAAAATATATATTTCTATTTGGAACAAAAAAAAATTTTTTTTTTCTGTTTGCAACGCTAAATTACATTTTTCGTGATTTTAGTGATCTTTCCGATTTTTTTCCCGATGCTTGTGATACTTGTGTGAAATCTGAAAAATTATAATGTAGTTCAACTCCTTAACTACCTAGACAAATTTTATTTGTTAAAAATATTTTGTTTTAATATACTAAATTGTCCAAACGCGAGAGCATGTTTGGGTCCATAAAATAAATAAAAAGACATGCATGTCTGATTATTTATTTAGGTTATTTAGACATAGCTGTACGGGGTAAGTTCCTTTTGCCTTCTCACTTAGCGGAAGAATTAAAAAAAAATTGCGGTGGTAATAGGTACAGCGCTACAAACTTATCTGAACCGGTGGCGAAAACAGGAAATAAAGTCGCCATCTTGAATATGTCACTCTGTGAATGTTACCGACCACAATATTGGAAAAATCGATTCAGAAATGCCGCAATTAATCTCAAATGGATTTAATGCAATATCGGCAGAAGAATGGCAAAAGCATTGTGGACATGTGAAAAAAATTGAAAACGAATATACAAGGTGAGTTTTTGATCATCGTCCAAATTCATACTGTAGGCTTGGTAAGTGATCAGCATCATGAATCGATAACAATTTTTGTGAAATTCATGTAATGAAATTTCGACTTCCCATAGTAATTCACTCCGAGTCCTGAGTGAATCACTATGGGGAGTCGAAATTTCATTTTATGAATTTTACTAAAATCGTTATTGGTTCATGATGCTGATCACTTACCAAGGCTCCAGTATGAAATTGGACGATGTTCATAAATTCACATTGTATAGATAAAGATGGTTATTTAGATGAACCGTTCATCATTACTTTGAACAATGACAGTGAAAGTAAAAGTAGCGATTCTGAGGATGATGCAACAGGTGATTCGGTTTCGGGAATATCTGGAATTAAACCATTAAATTGTTTACTTGATCACAATTATAATATTAAAATATAATTGGTAATTTTTTGTGTTAAATTTTTTATTCATGCTTAAAAACTTCAAACTTCCTATAAAGATTTCCTTAAAACACTTCCTTTAAAGATTTCCTTACAGGTGGTTTATTTAATATGTATTTACATATTTTCCTTGAAAAGTCTCCACTACATAATATTTTTATCAACGTTAATCTAGTTTTTTAAGGAACCGAACTGGACCGAACTAATTGTAACCTAAAAATCGCCAACTTTCAATTGACGGCAACACTGGGTTCGACTCTAGCGACGCCGTCACCGGGTCAGATAACTTTGTGGGCCTGTACTTTATATTCTCTGCCGGCGGGAAAAAGCTGTTGTTTTTCCTCAGTCAGCAGCACAGTACATATGTATTTAGTTAGTTGTTTATGTCATCCAGTTATGATGAAATAATACTGTTTCATTTCCTCGCAATTGAAGTGAAAAGTAGTATTGAACTCGGCTACCTACAAACGAGCCATATTACCTCGAATTATAGCTGCCTTCGCTAACACTCAAGCAGCTAAAGTAGAGTTTTTAATTCGAGGAACTCGTTTGATAACTCGACAAGCAATATGTTGCCACTTTTCAGCCAGTGCTGCTCATTTAGCGATGCGCGATGGCGAGAGGTTTTTTTCGATTGTTTCGATTGTTCAAAGTTTCAAACATCTCGATGGTTCTCGATTGTTTCGACTTGGACTCGAGTCTGACTCGGCTTGTTATTGCGACTGGCGCGTTCATTCGCGAGTTTTTTCTCAATGGTTTAGTTAGAGCTTCGATTGCGAATCCAAAGTTGGGATTGCGAATCCAAACCAATCCTTTCAACAAGAACAATCGAAAATAATCAACACCGCGACGGGAATAAAATTCAAGTAGTTAACTTACGTACTAATACTTAGATAGAAGGAATCATGCAAATAAATAAAATATATCGAGGGTTGTTAATGAATATGTCTTTTTATTAATTAGATATATAAGTTATATAACTACCTATTTAAATTTAAAGGTAAAATCAGTCGGGCACGGGATAATATAATCAACAATCTTAATCAAATAACAATCACAAAATCGTTCCAGAAAAGTCTTGATCTCTATAATGTAATATTTTCTAGTCTTTATTAATATCAAATCACAGACATATTGTTTAGGTTATAATTATTTAATCATTGACATATTATTAAGGTAACTAACTACTCCTCTCTAACAATCACAAAATTGTTCCACAAAAGTCTTGTTATCTATAATGTAATATTTTCTAGTCTTTGTTAATATCAAATCACAGACATATTTAAGTTTTTATCATTAAATCACTGACATTAAATCGCCTCTAACTAACGTGCACCTCGGGTCGATGCACGCAATCGACTGACCAAGCGAGACTCGGCTGACTCGAAACAATCGAAAAACATCTCGATTGTTTTGTGGAACGGCGAGTCGATGGTTGACTCGATGGTTTATTTTAACGACTCCGATTCTTTCGATTGTTAAAACATCTCGGAATCGCCCATCGCTATGCTCATTTGACGGCGGTTCTTATACTTGAAAACTCATACGGTCAAGTGACGCAAATTTAACAAAAATATAACTTTACACTTACACAATCTTTTCGAAAAAAAAATCCACATGGCCTTTTTAAGTTTGCTTCACAGTTATTATCGGAAATGAAAACTTGCAATTTTATAATAATCGATAACGAATCTTTTAAAACCGTACTGAAATCTCAGTAATTGTCAACATAAAAGACAGGTTTTGTCAGCTTAAAAAACAGGTATCCAAGTAGCGCCATTTTGTTTACAATTACGAATGCGATTTTCGAATGCAAAATTGATAGAGATTATAAAGGTATATCTGCAAAATAAAATTGTAGGTAGAAGAAGCTGTTTGCGAAAACATGCGACTGTGAACGCGAAAAGGTATGTACCACTTTGTCGATTCTTGTTTCTAACAAGCAGCTTTTTTCTAAATGTGTCTGATGTGAAACGAAAAATTAAAAAAGTATGTGTTTCTTGAATTCATTGACTTTAATGTTATTGCAAAATACATATTATATTTTTAACAAACTTATCTCACCAAGACTGCAAGTACGTCAATTCGGTGAATTTTACAGATAAAATCGTTAAACTATAAAAGATAATTTGCAATTTAATGAGAACAGTAACATTTTTGTTTATCGAATTATTAAATCGATGTCGATGCAATGGCAAGCTCATATTTTAACTTCATATATAAACTACAAGCAAAAAAAATAATGCAATAATATATTGTTATAATAAATTAATTATATTAAGATTGTATGATTTATTTCGAAATCCATCCCTTTGTAAAATCTAATTATTTTTAGAATGCTTCAAAGGATAGAAAAATGGTTTAAAAATATAGGAATAGAAAATTTTGACGAGTTTATGAGTTTACTTATACAGGGTGGAAAAAATTTAAGGACCCTGCAGGGGAACTACCTTAAATCGTTTAGTTAGCTCATTTTACTGAAAGGAAACATTTGTTGTTTGTTTCTATCTTCGATTCTATGCGTTACAACATATCGGTTAAGGAACTTTCTAAGCAAACAACATCCAAATTACAATGAATAACTCAATTTTAAATTTTAAATTATTCACGTATAATGGCGGTATAGGTTAAGCCCACGAGTATGTGCGTTATAGCTTCTTAGGGTGTCCTGTGGTCATGATTAGCGCTTCTTAAGGACCCATACATTTATGGTAGTGTCTAAAAAGAGTTTGATACAACCTTGACATTTAAAAGAACTGTAATGACAACCTATAGCATCTAGTGTTAGAAGGGGTTTTATGAGCGCTATTCAAGAACTAATGATTCTAACAGACGCTGTTGTAGACTCTTGGGTGTTTAAGGAGTGATTTTTAACGTCAATATAAATCTTGAAGAGGAATTTGGCGTCTATTATCTCCTTTATAGATCTTACAGTTGTAAGTTTAGGTTGAAGCTATAATACAAGATGCTTTGCTTGTATTATGGCAATTGGAATCGCTACAATACAACTTTAACCTTATTTTGTCGTTCCTATAAACCTATTATATCGCGCTGAGTGCTAATGTTGTTTAAATATCGCAAGTTTATCACCTGGAGCCATAAATATCGCTATTTTAACAACATTTTACATCTTTAAGATTTAAAACAGGCCTAATTATCGCTAAAATGTTTGTTGGGAAGGACCGTCCATATATTATATACTATATACCGTAAATTAAAATTAGGAAGGGATGTATGGTGTAGATGATAAATATCATGAGCATTGTTTAAACTACAATATTGATCTTGAAATCCCATAACGCCCCCTGAGCGTTCAGTATGTGCATTACAAACTGGTATGTCAAGTAGCTACAAAAATTCAGTGTACTTACGGGTATTGGTGAAAATTCGTCGTTCCAAGAGTCTCGGTAGCAGAGTCGGTAGCGTGCCTGTCATGTAAGCAGGAGGCCGCCTGTTCAAATCTTGGCCCGAAGAATTATTTCAAAATATTTGTGCTTTTAAATTTGTTTATGATTTATTTCTAGTTTGTAATGCACTCTAATATATTGATATATATTATATTGATATAATATATTATATTGATATAATATATTATATTGATCTTGTAATGTTGATTGTAGGAGGGGGGGTTGAATTTTGGCCAAAAATCGATGACGTAAAATATATGGACAACCCCTAAAATACTAAATATTAGGTATAACGCTTAACTAAGTAGGTTTCTGCGGTAGAGAGCGCTTCGGGAGAGGTGACTGTCTCTCTCTCTCTCGAAGTATCGCGTCAATTCGCATACCCCTCTAGCACCTCCCCGCTACCACAGTATAGGAACCTGCTAAGTTAAGCACCAGACCCGTTGTATAACTAATTATATAAATACTCAAAATGGAATGTAAAAATTACCACATATTTAGGAAAATCCATCCAGTCATGTTACAAACGTTTGGCAATAAATTTATATTGTCTCATTCAAAGTTTTACTTTGTTTTCTTACATAAACCACAATAAAATAAAAAACTAATATGATAATTAAAATCTTTGAAAAATTATACATTTCAGAAGAAACTATTTAATATAATTTGAGATATTAAAACAGATTCTGAGGGATTTTCCCAAAGTAATTTAGCTTCTGCTATTAACACTTAAGGATTATTTTGCAATGAAGGAAATTTAGTTACGTCAACACTAAAACTAAAATTAAAGCCTTCAGAATTAGCTTTAATAGGCCTATCCTATCTTACTGCTTTCTTCCTTAAATTTGATTTCATGAATAAATAGCTGTAATATTTGTGACATGGAAAAAGGAATCAAAAAGCTCGCAACTACGATTCGAGGCGAGTGCAAAATTGGTCGGAATACTGCTGTCCCTCTCAGACGCGCGGTTAACGCGGCGCGTAGCTGTGTGTGTGTACCATTCATTCATAACCATAACGTCTCGAATGCACTATGTTCATGATTTGCTTTTTTTTGTTATCTACGTCGGGGAACCGTAAGTGAATATATACACCTACTAGTAATGCGTTTTATGGAAATTCCTCTGCAAGTCAATGCCTGTACCTCAAATTATTTATTTATCAAAATATAAGGATATCTGGAGATCGAGGCTTAGTGGAGAAAACCTACCTAA
Organism: Ypsolopha sequella; assembly: GCA_934047225.1. Classification (NCBI taxonomy): domain Eukaryota; kingdom Metazoa; phylum Arthropoda; class Insecta; order Lepidoptera; family Ypsolophidae; genus Ypsolopha; species Ypsolopha sequella. The sequence goes on from OW203991.1 coordinate 13,886,942, forward strand.
AGTAAAACGAAGCAAATATTTCGAATAAACATATATTTTGTTACGTTCATCGATACACATTCAAATATAAAAAAATGAATACATGATTTTAATAAAGTTGTGTAGGGTGACCATGACCATATCGGCCAAATGATTTACGAAAAGTAAAATTTAGTAATCAGAAAGATCACTCAACACTCTGGTTTATAGGATTTAGATTTTTACCATACATTGGTTGTAAGCAGCGGTAGCTCAGTTAAATTTATTTAGAGATTACCTCAGCAACCGCTCTCAATGTGTTAAAATCAATAACTATATTAGCTCAGACCTCATGATAGAATTTAGAGTCCCTCAGGGTAGGATCCTTGGCCCGACCTTGTTCTTGATATATTTAAATGAACTTTGCAACCTTGAATTACAACATGGCACCTTGATATCCTACGCCGATGACACAGTGCTACTCTTCTCGGGGAATACTTGGAATGACGCTTACAACTATGCAGAGAAAGGTTTCTCCAATGTGACTAACTGGCTTCAACGCAACTTACTAACATTGAATACTGATAAGACTAAATATATAGCTTTTTCAATAAGAAACCCTAAACAACCATTACTAGATAAAACAATTAGAGTTCCCCACTGTTCCTCTTCCAATCGGCAAGTATGCAATGCATGTTTTATATTGAATATTTTATAGAGGTACTAGTAAGGTAAAAACACGTTTCTAGGGTCTTCTGCTACATACTCCTGAGGTAGTAGGTTTTAGGCTGTACATCCGCCTATTTAACGTCGAGATACTGTGTTTTTTAGTTTTTGTGCAATATTTACCAGGAAAATGGGTCATCGAGTCAACGCTTATCTATGAACAGTTGGATGCGTCCAGGTGTAGAGATTTTTTGCCGACTTTTGTTCAAGTTATTTGTTTATATTTTAATGAAGCAAGGAGTTATTTATGATTATGAAACATAGTTCCATAGATATTGTGAAAAATATGTAAGTACTTAGTGTAATGTTTTAGGGTAGCGGCTGGATGAGGATAACGAAGGACTGCCAAGAGTGGCAAAATATTGGAAAGGCCTATGTCCAGCAGAGGATGAACCCAGGCTGATGAATGGATGATGGATGAAATATTAGATTGATTGCGCCGATTCTCCTAAAATAAATAAAAACAGCGCACTCTGAGGAGAGTTTGGGTAGATAATAACGTGAGATTATTATTGCTTAAGGTATATAAATGTGTACCTAGGTTAGTACTCACGTTGAAAAATTAACACCACAGGATTGTTTGTCAAAAAGTCCAAATTCATAGCCATGTCGACTTTTGGTATGCTATCGGATTGTCCCCGTACAAAACCACTTTCCATCGTCCAAATTTTAATTAAATATTTTCATTTATTAAAATAGGAATTTGTAATATAAGACATAACGTTTAGAATTTAACACAAACACTGTGTCCGAGATACTACGAGCAATAAACACAGCCTTATAGGCCGGGATAAGCGGTTTTAGTGCATTCCGTCTCGCCCCAAACCGCGGCGGCGGATATTGTGACGTCACAGCGTGAATCTTCCGCGCGTATTTTTTATTTGTACGTGTTCAGTTTTGAATTGAATTACTTCGTAATTTATCAAGATATTGAAATAATTCTTTCACCACGTTTAATATACTTTTATTATCTTAGAATGTATACAAGCTTTTTTGTTTTTAAGTTATAGGAAACTCCTTTATTGTCTATAATTGGGGCAAAAATATGTAAATAGATGCCTATTTACATATTTTTGACCCAAGTATAGACCTCAGTTATGTGCCTCAAATATTTTTCTTCTGGTAATAATAGTACAACTTTGGTTGCTAATATAATATATTCTAAATATGACATTTTACGAGATTTTATGAGAGAACGTTTTTTGTCAGTATTGATTTCGATTTTTTTAAGAATTTTATCTGTGTCTGCAATTTTGAAAGTAAATGTAAATAAGTAGTGGACAATTTTATAAGGACCCAATAAATCTTCATCCCCCTTTGTTTGTTGATCTTTTTTAACACTCATTTTCATGCAATGGTCTGAATTCGTGCTGGGGGCTCGGTTGGTGATGATCATTGAACCTTGTTCCCTGGTCCCTGGCCGGGTCTCCGGTATGGGTTCGGGCGGTTGATTAGATTTCACCTTGTATAATTGTAGATTTTACCTATCATTTTAATCGTACATATATTGCTACATAAATTAAATAAACCTTTAATTTAGTTCATGTACATTTATTATTTTATTACGTATATTTTGATAACATTTAATTTGACTCGTAAAGTGTATTATGTATACCTACTTTATAAAATAAACTATTTGAATTTGAAATTGTTGATTCCGTGTAGCACGATTTAACTAATTTGACAAGACTAAACTTGGTTCCAGCGTTCTGTCTTTTTCACTCTGTATCGATAAGACACAGACAGAATGCATAAATTAAGTTTATAATATATAGTACATCGGTGTTCAGGATTAGAACTGTGAAATGCAAATCACAGTCAACACTCGGTACACCCACGTTTTACAGATGATTATTACTAGAGATGAAACGGATATCCGGTTACTATCCGGTATCCGGCCTATCCCGCCATATTTTTGGTATCCGGTATCCGGCCGGATAGTAGACAGTATCCGGCCGGATACCGGATACTTAACTCAACATACAAAAAGTCGTTTAAATCACAAAATAGTTGTATCAATGATTGAATAATCTAAATTCTAATACATAAAGTGAATAAGAATTGAGCTATGGTAGATAAAGACAAGCTTTACATCAATTGTTGGGAATAAACGTTTATGCTTTTCTCATACATTACACCAGTTTCTTTTGCTCTCACAATATACCGAATGTAACTCAACATGGATCTTTTAATAAAAACACATGGTCATACTGAAATCATACTAAACAACTTTTCCAAAGAAACATACTTGTGGAAATGAAAAAATATTTTCATGTTTCCATACTCATTTTGAAAACTTACTTTAAATTTTGAAAGGGCACTGGGCGGGCAGGTTCAATTTTGTTTTTTCAATATGTTACTTTGGAAAATTTGTTCAGTATGAACAGTATATTACGCGGTTTCATTTAAAGATACCTGTCCATTTATATACAGTATACACCACTAAAAGCAGACAAAAGATACATATTTACAAATTTCGTTAGGATCGGAAATTGTTTCGGGTTTGCAAACCAGCATTTGTGTGATTGTGATACGATCATTTAGAAATGATCTTCATTTAAAAAATGCACGAATAATCTCGCCCACTTGCACCCGCACGCACCTTGGTGCGTAATATTTAGACTTGATCAATTAGTGTGAAACGCATATCTTGAGCCGGATATCCGGCCGCTGGATATCCGGCTATCCGGCCTAGTGCCTCGCCGGATATCCGGTATCCGGTATTCGGCCAAATCACTATCCGTTTCATCTCTAATTATTACGTCCCAACGTGATGGGTGGTGATCCCTAAGTGTTTAGGGCATCCAGGTTTCCTTATGATTGTTTATCGTTCAGCAAGTGGCAAGTTTTAGGTAATTCAAATAGTATGCACATAAATCACGAAAAACTCATTGGTGCATGCCCAACCGGGGATCGAACCTAGTATCCCTGAGCTACCGCCGCTATTAAAATTAGGTTAAGTCCTGTCATAAAAAATTTAATAAATTATGTAATTAAATTAATTTTTCATAAATTTAATAAATGTTCTATCTATCTATCTATCATATAAGATAAAACGTGCTACACTGAATCGACACCATTTGTAATGCAGGGTTTAGAGATACATGCAAACCTCTATTTAAGAAACACCATATACTACCATTGCCTTGCCTCTACATCCCAGAAATATGTCTTTTTGTCAAAAAGCATCCCAATTTATTTAAAACAAGAGGTGGAATATCACAATACAAATGTACTCGCCGTTTTAACAACTTATATCTACCTAAATCTAAATTAACTATTTTTAGCAATAATTTTATGTATATGTGTGTAAAAATCTATAATAAATTACCAAACGATTTTAAAATGTTGCCATATCCATTGTTCCATAGAAAGCTTAAAGATTTTTTACTAGATAAATGTTTTTACACGGTCAAGGAATACCTAGGATACGAATAAATATTTGATTATGACATTTATAATATAAAGAACACTACAGACATTTTTTCATTGTAACTAGTTTGATATTCCTACGATTTTTTTGTTCCAACTTCAAGTTTTTTTTTTACATATTATACAGGGTAATTGGTAATTCGACCTATTTCTTTAAATCGGTTATACTAGGGATCATTTTCCAACAAATAATGCCTATCAACTAGGGGTCGAAAATGATAATTTTTTTTCCAAGTAAAACACGTCGATATTTCTAAAATTACAAAATAAAAAAGGTTTTCTTTCCCCTTAAGACCTTTTAATTCTGAGATTATGGGAATTCAGGGCACGTATTTTTTTATAAATCATCACTCATCTGTCATTGATCAGAAATATAATAAAAAAGTGCTGAGAGAGGAATAGTTATTTTTAAATTATTTATTTTTGGTTATTAGTCTGAAAGTTTGAAAAATAATACAAAAACCTTCGTAACTCGGAGACCATTCATTTTCGACACCTAGTTGATAGGACTTAATTCGTTGGAAATGATCTCTAGTATAACCCCTTTCAAGGAATAGGTCGAATTACCAATCACCCTGTATATATTGACATTTGTTTTTATTTAATTGACATACACATTTTATAATTATAATTATTCTCAATTTGTTTTTTGTTAGTGCATGATTTAAAAATACAACCAAATATTTGTACGCCATGACATGGTTGAATTTGTTGGGACTGTAATTATATGTAACATCCATTGTAAACCCGAATTCTCACAAATAAACAATTTACTTACTTACTTACTTACCATTGACCTTCAATCAAAAAAGAGCCAGCTCTAAGGGATTATAACATCATCAGTTAAATTGCTCTGTTATAATTTATACAATTTAAAATCTGCCTCAATTTGGAAAGTAAATTCTTATCAGATGTAATTAACAATGATAAGTTAAGTTATGCACTTTGTGCTTAGTGACTGACGTTTCACCTTAAGGCGCTCTTATCCCAAAATCAGTAATTTCAAAGTCAAATAGAACTTTCAAATATCGTCTAAAACTTCAAAAAAAAAATACGCAATATAGTTAAAAACTTTATCTAGGTTTTCCATGCATGTGTTACACGATCAGATAAACTTTGCTCGATAGAAATAATTCACGAACACAGCATGTAATAAGACCTTTCAAATCATGCCATTTCCATAATTCCACTATTTTATTAACGAAACATATCTGGTAATATTGCTCTTTAAATTTTCTAGGTCGACCACGTAAGTGGGTTTTAATAAACATATCCCTTATTTTTAAACAATTTAAAAACCGATAAAAACAACGTAAAAGTACAAAAGTTTTCTTTACTCCTTACACGTAAAGAAAAAGACAGAGAGTCACTCTTCTGGGATAAGAGCGCCTAATATATGCGAATTCTGTATAGAAAAAGTAGTACTCATTTACGGTGCCGCAGCTCCGCAGGAGTCGGCACCGTCATAGTAAAACCAATGGCACCGTCGACGGAAGAACCGTTTGATTCCCTTCAGTCTGTTGATTCACCGATGGACTGTAGGTAGTTATGACGTCTTATCACATTGTTGCAATGAGTACTTGGTTATCCAAGAGATCCTCTAATAGTCGAGCTCAATGTAAGACAGTATGTTCATTCATGAGTTAAAACTGCTGACAAGCACTACAGTGGGAAGGTAATGCTAGTATCCCCACTCTTGCGTCCCTTTCAGTAGGATATAAATAGAAGTTAATCTTAGCCAGTAAGACAATCAGATTCTGTATCTGTGAAATAAAGTCATATTTTTATAAAGTGTCTATAAAAACACCAGTCCCACGTGTGGCGATTTGACTAGGTATGGACTAGGGCAGCGTGAATGAGAACTTGAACTTTTTGATACAGAAGTCAACGACATTCTATACCAAATGTCATTGACAGCAGAAGTACAAAAGGCCAAGAGAATGGAGGACTTGTAGTCTAGTAGTTTTAGGATTATTTATTACTAGCTTCTGCCCGCGGCTCCGCCCGCGTGGCCTACAGGAAACAAATTACATTTTTTTCAGAAACAAACACTATAAGTACTCTAACTCCCTCTGGGAGTTAAGGTGTAGTGCTCGGTCTTTGGCCTCGTGGAACTTGATTTCGTATTTTCCATATATTTTTTATTTTTCGTATTTTCGTAATAAACGTCACAAAAAACCGTAATAACGCACCCATATTGATATTTACACATTTCAACATTTCAACCCCATCGCACCCCAACAGGGGATGACGGTATTTCACGTCCACTACGTTGGATTTAGAAATCGTTGTTGTTTTCGTAATCAGCGACCCAATAAACCATACAAATGATACCCATGTTGGTTTTCAGACTTTGTCACCCCATTTCTCCCTTTTAGGGGTTGAATTCTGGAAAAGCGTTTTTCACGTCCACCACGTTGGATTTTAAAATCGTTGTTGTTTTCGTAATCAGCGACCCGATAAACGATACAAACGATACCCATGTTGATTTTCAGACTTTGTCACCCCATTTCCCCCTTTTAGGGGTTGAATTCTGAAAAAACCTGAAGCACGTGTTTACTCATTTATAAATAGGAGTACTCCTGTGAAGTCTCGAATAAAATAGTCTAACTAATCTTGTTTCCCCATACAAACTCTGGACCCCCGTTTCACCCCCTTTGAGGTAGAATTTTGAAAAATCCTTTCTTATTCTTTGTCTACATTACAAAGGAAAGCTATGTGCAAAATTGTAGCTTTCTAGGTCTAAGGGTTTGGGCTGTGCGTTGATGAGTCAGTGAATGAATGAGTGAGTCAGTCAGGACTTCTCTTTTTATATATATGATGATGATGATGATGATGATGATGATGATGATGATGATGATGATGATGATGATAATGATGAGATGTGGATAACCAAACAAATTTCTTAAGCGATTGTGAAAATTTAGTTTTTATATGAAAGTGTCTAGCCTGCCACTAGCGGCAGAATAACATAAATAATTATTCTACCACAAGTTTATGATTATTGAAATGTAAATATATGCCTAACTCCGCCCATTCGATTAGTCTTGCTAAGAAGAAGGTCAAGCAAGACCGACTCAGCACACCCCGATTCTATTCAGTTTTTTGGCTACTACCCCTAGAGTGTATACAAAAAGCCGAAGGCGCGAAGGGAGGGCAGCCCTCGCCCACCGTAACAACGGTCTTCGGCGACCAGCCTCAGCCGCTACGGCTCGCGCGGGTGCCTGACCTTTGTTACACAAGGGCGAAGGGGCTGCACCTCCCGCAGCGCCGTAGCCGATGCAGAAATGAATTTGTTTCATAAAAATACTTCAGTATTGATAGGTTCAAATGGCCCATAAATAAACTTGCGGCAGGATAGCCGTTTCTGCTATTCAGCCACCAGTAGCTATACTCACTACGTTTAACCAAAGTGTATTGAATATTGTACCATATCTAGTTGACGTTAGGAAGTACATTTCAATAATAATAAACTTGTGGTAGAATAATTATTTTTGTTATTCTGCCGCTAGTGGCAGAATATATTATTTTGCTTAACGGCCACTGGAGGCAGGCTAGACACTCCCTTTTTATATTTATTCTTATTCGTCAAACGAGGACAAAAAGTGTGTTTGAAGACCTCATTCCAATAATAGGCATGATGACTAAAAAATTCTAATAAGTCCGTCAGTTAGATTATCAGAAAATATTGGACACGTATTTTTTATTTTGTCAATTAAACAAAAAATGATGAAGATATAGCCCGCTAGAGTTCCACGTGACGTCACGCCTAAGTACACTTTTTACCTAGGCGTGACGTCACCAGCCCCCACTCCCAAACTTTGATGCGCTTTATCTCTGTAATTTTTTTTTCATTTTCGTTTTCATCAATCCATCCATTCATCCATCCATCCATCCATCCATCAGCCTAGTTCGTCCACTGCTGGTTATAAGCCTTTCCAGGACTTTGCCACTCCCGGCGGTCATCCTGGAAGAATTGCCCATACTCATACACGCTGGGCAGGCAGGTTGGTGAGCGCAGTCCCGGAACCCTCGCACCAGTGACGCCGCTGCCCGTCACCAGTCTGTTCCATATAAGGCCCGGCTTTAAGGGATGGATATACCGCCATCCATCGGTCCCAGGTATGGTGGACCTCCTGGTTTTTTGGCCGTGAGCTGTCCTCTTACTTCGAGGGGGTCTCCAAGTAAGATGGTAGTACCTCCACAGTCGAGCCCGGCATCAGCTCTACCACCTGACGGGTCCAATATTTTTTGATAATCTAAATATAATAATATTTTATTTACCCTGTCATCTCCCCGATTATTTCCATCAAGTAAGTTTTTTAATTACGTCTCTGGTTAGCATCGGAATCTAGAAATAGGTTTCAAAGATTTTATACTAATTTATCAAACTAATAGCTTCTTGATTAATGCAAAACGGCTCACCTTAATAGATATTTTTGATCGGGATAGCCGACCGTTTTGCAATAATCATGTTTTATTTTATCCTCAAGTTTCATTCAATTCGATAATAGTACTTAGCTTCTTCTTGGAAGTAGTATAGCACTTCAAAAGCGCATCCATTTCTGAGTAAGAAAACGTTGTTCCTATTGTTCCTATCTATAGATTAAAAATCATCGTGTTTCTTTCTTACCGACCATTATACCGGCAGTAAATGGGCTGCTGTATTTAAATGAAACCACAAACTACTTATCATACTGAACAACAATCCCAAAGAAACATACCGCCCATTAAAAAAAATATATCTCCATACTAACCGCTGAAAACGTTCAGGTGAACCAAACACGAATCGTCAAGCGCAAGTGTTAGCGGCCGACTAACCCTGCGGTCCGTAATAGAATTACAATGGATCATAAGCCATTCACTTCATACTTTCGTAATCGATTTTAGCGATATAATTCTATTTCGGAACGCAGGGTAAATAAATAACTTGCCAGATAGGACGGATTGCATGGCAAACTCAGTTTTTCTCGGACCGGAGAGAATCCGGTTTCTATAGTCCATAAAATTAAAAATGTCCATAATAGAAGTAAATGTGTCACTAGATTGTGGAAAAACCCAATTATAAGTCCAGGAAAATTCATGCCAGAAAGAGCCAGGATATTCAACGATTATCCTCAGTTGCTTGTAAGACACGGGGGGCAAATATGGCCACTCAATTAATATGGCCACATGCTAGTGCCCAAAATACGAAACAGAAAAACACGAACTCGGCCGTATATGAACGGCCGTGGGGCCCGTTTTTCAAATGCGTATTCACCAGCACCCTGTTCACGATGCGCTGGTGTCAGTTAGTTGACCGAAAGAAATTCGTCAAAGTGGAACGTCGCTGCTACATTTCCCCCGTAAGAAAAAGCATTAGGTACCTGTTTTTTGCGTTATCGGATGGCGAAGGCGAGGAATTGGAAAAATTTCAATCTCAAATTGGTGTCATAGGGGAGCGGACTGAGGAGGACTGACTGCATAGAAATATACGTTCACGAACTAGCTTATGCCACAAGGTCGTATGCGCCAAAACAGTATTTTTTGTTTAAATTAAAGACTATCGCATATGTAACAAAATCCAATAACCAATTTGAAATTTACTTGGACTTACCTATACAGATAGTTTTGAGACTTAAATCGGTCTCATGTCCTTGTAAACTGTAAATCTCTGGTTTTAAAGAGCAGTTTTTGATTTTGTATCTCTGCTGTAAAAGATAAACAATCAATAAAAGCAATTTTAAAAATGATGTCACAGACATTATAAATGAAATATATAAATATCAGTTCCAAATGTTTTGAAATGGCTGAGAAATATTGAGATCCGTGCCGCCAATATTATCAATGCGCAGTCTTAAATAATAATATTTACAATATATTATTTTATATTTATATAAATCATACTATGATTCATATTATATAATACAACAAAATTTCCAGCAAACATTTACGCAGGGGACAACACAGTTTTTTCAGTCATTCGAGGGAGAAACTTGTTCCCTAGACAACCATAATTTAGTCAATAATTACAAAACTTCAATATCACTTCAATATAAGTTATTTAAAGACACTAATCTATTAGGAAACAATCATATTTTTGGTAAGAACATATTTACGTTTCTGTAGCTAAATTATGTTCTAAAGACCCAAAAAGTTTTAACAAAAAGCAGCGGGTTGTATCAGAGATACAACCGTAAATTATTTAAGTGAATACTTTTAAGTCGCCTCTTTGGGAAATCAAAGAGGAAGGAATTAATGGCGAGCATATATGTTTTAAGTCGTCTCTTTGCTCAATCAAGAAGGAAGGAATTAATCACGACCATAGATAACATAATAATCATAGACTTAGTATTCCTAATAATAAAATGTCAGATGACAGCGCAATTAATCACAAGTCCATAGGGAAATTTCAAAATTTTAATTATTTCGACAAAATAAGCATTAATTTACCTTGAATAATAACTTAATACAAATAATTAATGATTAAAAAACTTAATAATCACTTATATTGAATAATTACTAAAAACAAAATGGTCAAAAATTAAAAACGTAGATAATAATCTATAACCAGAAATCAAATTATCCGTTATAAACAAGTCGCCCTATACCGGTGAGAACAAAGAAATATCTACTTCAAACAAACAAATCTCAAGATGACCATATTCGACCCAGGTACCTTTAAGGTGTAATACATACTGTCTTTGAAGGCCTACTCCTCAAACATGGGTGGTCCAAAAAATTTAAAAATAATATATGATAGGCAAGATGAAGTCAGGAATAAATTTCAAGTTTAACATTTTATTTGATATTGTTATTCTTGAAAAAAAAATCGAAAGTTATCGAAAGGTAAATTTTCTACCCTTTAAAACTAACGTCTCTCTTGCTCAATCTCTTAATTCCTCTTCCCATAATTGACTATGCCGATGTCTGTTTTCCTGATGCCAGTTGGTTAATAGCTGGTTGGAGCTGGTTAATAAGCTTGAACGGCTTCAGAATCTTGGCATTAGATTTATTTATGGTTTGCGTAAATTCGACCAAGTCTCTCATTTTCGCCGCGAGCTTAATTGGCTTCCCATCCGTTATCGTTAGGCATCACTTGCATATTCTCACATTCTTTACAGTGAGAACATTGGTTATTGAGAACAATAACCCCCTTTCCCTTAAACACCTTCGTGCTCGATTTGAGTATCTGTTGTCCAGTGGTGCTCGATCGCACAATGTCTCCCTTCTTAAAACTCCTGCTCTGCGTCGTCTAGCAAGTCGTTCACTGTTGAGGCTGTCAAACTGTGGAATTCACTTCCCTCGAACGTCATCGCTGAATATTTTCAAAAGACGGCTAAAGGTGCTCCTGTCAAATTAATTTTTTTTTTTTGGTTATGTATTTCCAGCTTGACCGATCACTTTTGTTGAAACCCGAACTCCTTACGATTAGGCGTTCGGGGGATATGTTTTTTCGTTTTTTTTTACCGTCGTCTAGATCCGCCGAGCCCTTTTCTTACAGTACCATGAACATGGGTCTAGCATCAGCCGTTTGGGAGATACGGGCCTGTAAAATTTTGACACTTTTGGCAGGTAGATCTCGGCGAGAGCTTTTCCTAGACACCCATCAACATGCGTCTAACTCCAGATGTTTGGGAGAAACAGGCCATCAAACTTTTGACATGAAAAAAACTATTTTGGCACCCCGTGGTCCAACCCCTAAGGATGTACCACCTTCCGTTCTAAAGATATTTTGCTGGGATATAGATAGATAGATAGATAGATTGTGGATATACCTATATAGATAGATAGATACCTCAAAAGGAAAAAATGTAACCCTAATAGGATTACTTATGTGGCTGTCTGTCTGTCCGTCTGTTACAGCCGATTTGCTCTGGCACACATACTTTCAAGAATTTTCATGTCCACTATATTAAATTTCAAAAACGTTGCCATTTTTGTAATTAACGTCACAAAAAACCATAAAAACGACACCCATATTGATATTTACACATTTCAACATTTCAATCCCATCGCACCCCAACAGGAGATGATGGTATTTCATGTCCACTACAATGGATTTAGAACTCGTTGTTTTCGTAATCAGTGACCCGATAAACCATACAAACGATATCCATGTTGGTTTTCAGACTTTGTCACCACATTTCCCCCTTTTAGGGGTTGAATTCTGAAAAAACCTGAAACATATGTTTACTCATTTATAGATAGGAGTACTCCTGTGAAGTCTCGAATAAAATAGTCTAACTAATCTTGTTTCCCCATACAAACTCTGGACCCCCGTTTCACCCTTTTAGAGGTGGAATTTCGAAAAATCCTTTCTTATACCTTGTCTACATTACAAAGGGAAGCTCTGTGCAAAATTTCAGCTTTCTAGGTCCAAGGGTTTGGGCTGTGCGTTGATGAGTCAGTCAGGACTTCTCTTTTTATATATATGATGATGATGAAAAGAGTTGGGCCTAAAATACTGCCCTGTGGCACACCGTATTTAACAGTCATGAGTATCTTTCATAATTCATAAGTATTTATTTTTATAGTATGTTATTATATATATATATATATATATATATATATTATACGGTAGGTTAATTTTACATTAATGGTACCATATTATATTTAAATTAATTATTATAATTAAATATTATTTTGTCTATGTACACGTATGTATGTCTACTTTTATATAAATTATATTCTATTATCCCTAGAAGTAGACTGGAATAAATCTCTTAATAGAGATAAGTTTGCCTTTGTACATGTCAACTTGTTTATAGTATGTTTGTAAATGTTTATTTTCTGTGTACAATAGAGAATAAGAAAGGTACAGTGGAGACCGCATCAAGTAAGACACATTGGACTTTGTACCTATCTTATATTCTTCTCTGTAGGGGCTAATGTCGTACTGCAAGTATATAGCTTGATGTGATCTCCACTGTACATATGATTTTCGCAAAAATTCTCTTACTACTTGCAAATGCCTGAAGTGATTTTAAAGATAATTTCCCCAAATTATTGAAAAATCTACAAAATTGAAGTAAATTATTTTTCCCTTCATCGCGTCCTTGTGAAAAGTATTATTTTATCCTATTTTGCGCTATCGAGAAACTTAGCGATCGTCCAATGCAATGCGCGCTGATATGAACGTTATTTCAATACAGTTTTTGTCGATATTTGTACCGACACAGTCGACTCAAGGTCGTTGGCAGATGCATTCCCCTTAAGGGTCTGCACAATGCTAAAATTCAGTCCTGCTCTAACGCTTTTGTTTTTTTAACATCATCACGCCAAACTTCAATTATTTTGAAATCCCAGCTACATTAGGACTAGAGATGAAACGGATAGTGATTTGGCCGGATACCGGATATCCGGCGAGACTCTAGGCCGGATAGTCGGATATCCGGCGGCCGAATATCCGGCTCAAGATGCGTTTCGCACTAATTGAGCAAGTCTAAATATTACGCACCAAAGTGCGTGTGGGTGCAAGTGGGCGAGATTATTTGTGCATTTTCTAAATGAAGATCATTAATTTCTAAATGATCGTATCACAATCATACAAATGCCGGTTTGCAAACGCGAAACAATTTCCAATCCTAACGAAATTCGTAAATATGTATCTTTTGTCTCCTTGCAGCGGTATATACTGTATATAAATGGACAGGTATCTTTAAATGAAACCGCGTAATATACCTTTCATACTGAACAAATTTTCCAAAGTATCATATTGAAAAAAAAATTGAACCTGCCCACCCAGTGAACTTTCAAAATTTACAGTAGGTTTTCAAAATGAGTAAGGAAACATGAAAATATTTTTTCATTTCCACAAGTATGTTTCTTTGGAAAAGTTGTTCAGTATGATTCTTAGACCATGTGTTTTTATTAAGAGATACCTGTTGAGTTACATATTGTGAGAGCAAAACATAAACGCATAAACGTTTATTCCCAATAATTGCTGTAAAGCTTATCTTTATCTACCATAGCTCAATTCTTATTTACTTTATGTATTAGAATTTAGATTATTCAATCATTGATACAATCAATATATTTTGTGATTTTAACGACTTTTTTTATGCTGAGTTAAGTATCCGGTATCCGGCCGGATACTGGCTACTATCCGGCCGTATACCGGATACCAACAATATGGCCGGATAGGCCGGATACCGGATAGTAACCGGATATCCGTTTCTTCTCTAATTAGGACATTAATTATAATTTCTTTATGTAATAAAGAAGTTTTTTCTAGTTAGTATTTGCATGTGTTGGTTTCGTTTCAATCGGTTTTGAAATATAGAAACTGAATCGCTTTTTTCGTGAAAATCATGCTTTTTTTAAAGTAATATAATTAAAAGAAGATTAAAAGTTTAAAGTATGTTTGTTTATAAAGTGTAATTAATAATTGTCTTAAGACAAAAAACACGCCCTATTTTTTTAAACTTTTTGCCATCTACGTTGATGGAACTGAATCCAATGCAAAACTGATGTTTAGCATTGTAGAGCCCCTTAAGTAAACAGGAAAAAATTTCACATCGCTTTGCGCATACGTCGCTTTGTATCTCATACGTAGGTATGCATCGAAATGAAGAAACTTGTTATTATAATGATATAATGCGTCGTCGCCTGACCTTAGTCGTTTAGTTAAGATTCAGGTTATCCTCGCATGTTCTGGGAAGCTGATTTTGTACGAAGCCCTCATTTCTGATACCAGAAGTAAACAAAGTGCAAGTGAATGCGGATAATCTGTGCCATGTATTTAATCCTTCTTTTTATTTCCATCGAGCTGTGCTTGGTGTCTGGGAGTAAGTATTTCTTGTTAATAAAATCATAGAGCCAATAAACTCGTCTTATCATCTGGGGACATTTCGGCAATCGAAATTTCGGCGAGCCTCGTCGTTATATCCCTGTCATAAAAAATATTAATCCACGAAAGACAACTCGTGGAATAGTTTTCTATTATTGTTTGTCTCTGTACAGTAAATATGAGAAATTGTAGTACACAAGCCGGAGTTTGATTTCAAGTCGACAAAATATAGAAAATTTATACTTGCGAATGTCGGCACTTGGTTAAACTTGAAACACATCTTGCTTTAGTTAAAAGCACTTGTACATTATAGTTTCACTTTATTTATATTTTCTCCCAACAATTTGTTTACGTTGCTCAGAGCGAGTGCCTGGAGTCAGTGAAACTTGAAATCCATCAATCCATCCATCCATCAGCCCGTATTCGTCCACTGCTGGACATAGGCCTCCCCAATATTACGCTACTCTTGGCGGTCCTCCGTCATCCTCATTCAGCCGCCCGCGCCACCGCAACGTCCTTCAGATCGTCAGTCCAGCGGGCACTTGAAAATGGAGTAAAATCCGAAACTGGTTGGGAGAAAACAGAAATAAAGTGAAACTTTAATGCACAAGTGTTTTTAACTCAAGAGGACAAAATATAGATAGGAATATAGATGAAGGAATGTTATTCCGAGCATAGTATTTATTGAGGTGAGCCGTTTATTTACGTCATGAATTATCCTTTTTATTATTATATTCATTTAATTCTGTAATGGGAATACCAATAATGATCCTGTCAATGAAATATTTCTATATGGAAAATCTGAGTTCCGTAGGTGGCTATTTCTGAAACTGTAAGAGATACGGTATCATGTGCTATGCCCTAGCCCTACCTCTTGAGGGCAATTTTATAGATTTTTTTAGTTACAGCGCACCGTTTTTGAGATAGAAGCGAATAACGATAAATCGGGACCTTCATACCCAGCACTAACCGAAGGGCTTTGAATATGTTTACCTCCTTACTAAATACGACCCTGAAGTCAAAAATCTCAATCTCAACTCAACGTTTTAGGGCGTTTATTGACATAATTATAAGCTTCAATATTACAGCGCCATAAGTACATAGATCACTTTGAACTAATTAGATAACACATTGGTGTCGATCATAAATATAGTAACTCATAGATTAATAAAGCCAAGGAAACACGATGTTACCAAAATCGAGTGTGACAGATGCTTATGTGTGGGTACCCTGAATATGTTAAAAACCTTTAAAAACAAACCATCGACAGAGGGGATGGTCATGAAAACCGAAACGTTCACTAAATCAAACAAACCGGACTTGACATCGTGACCGACCACTGTTGATTTTGTTCTTTTGGTGGAAGACTCGAACAGAACATGTTTTTTGGAACATCGGAAAGTATAATTCCCTCAGCTTAAGGAATTATTATAATTATACTTTGACCGAACCGCTGTACCCGGCCTATACCCCTCATATTTCGGTAGATTGTAAGTATGAAGTAATGCCCCTAGTGTAAAACCAACAAATCTTTTCGTGCGTAAGAAAATCTTTAAGAATATGACATAGCCAAAACAAAAACCAGTTCCGGGCGTGGCTTATTCTATTTTACGATAGCGCGTGGGGGGAAATTCGTCCCGGTCTCTAAGTTCGCGTCACCATAGCAAAAATACGAATAGAGTGGACGAATGGATGGATGGAATGAATGAATGAATGAAATGAATGAATGGAGTGGATGAATTTTGGAAAAATTGCACTTCACTTACAGAAATAATCATAATTTTCAACTCAATACTCTATTTATGCCATTTTTTGCAGTTTTAGATGGATAAATATGTAGGATCAAACTTTGTTTAGCATATCCGTAACCTTTGGGTGGTGAAGAAAGTATTATTTTATGTTATGTGGAAGTGGATATTTATAAAATAAAAGAAACAAAGTTTAGTTCTGTCAAATAAGTTAAATGTGCTACACCGAATCAATATAATTGTAATATATTTACAATGATTCTAGGAACACGTAACGCTATCTGAATATTATTGACACGTGTATACTTTTTCAAATTAGACCCTATCTACTTTTGTTACCCCACATTCGGTAGTTTTTACCTAAACTACGAGCATAAAGTCGAACAAAAATAGCTTATATATTTGGCTTATATATGGCTTGTTTATAATGGCTGTATTTTTCAATTAGTCCATTGTGGGTCCAACCTAGGGTTGCCAACCGCACTTTAAAATATAGTATCTTAGGTTATTTTGGGTCCCTGTACTTTATACTTTTGAATAAACGCCACTACAGATAAGCCAATTGGCAAAACAGAAGGCCGATCAAAAATAAAATAAAATAAACAAATAGATAAATCAGCTTGGCATTTTTTAAATTTCCTAGGAATTGTATATAATTTCTAAATAATATAAATTTACGGTAACATCTTTTAAGTATTAGGTACATACATCATCATAACGTTTGTAATTTCCGTAATTTTCACCATCAAAATGAATAATAATTTTAAGAATCCGACTCCACACCTACAAACTTTTTCAAGGATTTTTCCAACTTTCGGTATACTTATATCTATCCGATTATTCTATCCTTGCTTATGACCTATACGTAATTGTAATTTTTTGTGGTTTTTCAAAGATTTCTTGAAATAAGTGCCAGTAAATATAATTAAGATATATATTTTTACAATCAGCTATAATTTAATACCGTTAGGTATACACAATTTATTGATAGGTACCCATATTGTATTTTAGGATATATTTTTTTCTCTCTTTTCTATTGAAAATATTTTAAACTATTTTAAATTTTTCAAATTTTTTTACACCATGTTGTATGGGCAAATTAATGCTATTTTTGTGCCAAATTTCATGTCTTTATCATTAACGGTGTAAAGAGGCTGTGACATATGGACGGACAACGGAGTCTCACCATAAAGGTTCCTTTTGTACCTTTTAGGTACTATGGAACCCTAAAAATAGGAGCAAAAAAGTATAAAATTTGTGAATATTTTAGGATTTCGGGTAATTACGGAGTAAGCCAAGAGAATTTAGTAATAATCTCCAGCGTATATTTTCTTTTCGGAACAGATCCCGTCTCTATATTTGAATGCCACGGCAGCTGCACCCATTACAAGGACTGCGACGAAGCTACCAGGGTTCTGCGGAAAAACCCTCAACTTATTACCACAGCTGAAACCGAAGTGCTGAGGGGTTCCGTGTGTGGCTATGAAGATGGAGACGCTAAGGTAAGATTGTAATTTCCAGGACAATGCAGCATGGGAAGAAACTTTGGGCTAAGGTCTATTATTTTTATTTATTTACAATGGTTGGCTAACCTGCAGCATTTCCTGTGTACCATAAATGTTTTATGTACTTTTTTTTTCCACTGTTTGACGGCTCTGGATACAGTCCTTTTGAGCCAATCATAATTTAAAGTTCACAAGATTATATTTGTTCAATTTCCTCACAATATGCATTGAAAAACGTAGTATATGATACACGGGCGTAACAGCAATAAATTACTCGGTTACGTTTAAAACATCCTCGTAATTTATTCCTTTTCGCCCTTGTAGCATAGACCGAAAAATATAAAAAAAATCTAGATTACAGATCATAACCGGCCAATTACAGGAAAACTATAGCGATTAAAAAAAAGTTCAGTACAAATTAGAAATATTAAAAAAATGGTAAAATAAATTAAAAAAATATTTTATATGAATACAACATGGGCATTAAATTGTAGGTATTAGAAAGCTGATTGTAAAAATATATAGTTTGGCTATATTTAATTGCATCTATTTCAAGAAATCCTTGAAAACCATTAAAAAATGTATTATCTCCTAAACCGGTGGACCGAAAAATATGAAAAAAATCATGGTAATATGTGTTACGTAAAGATTGTAGGAAAAATAAAGCGGTTTCGGAACCCTAGATACGCGAGTCTGACTCGCACTTGACCGGTTTTTTTATACCATTTTATGGTTTTACTAAGAGTAGCTGCACAAAATATTCATAAGTACCTACTTTCAACTGTCGTGGTTCCAGGTATGCTGTGAGACAGTGAAAACATGCAATCATCGGAACCTTGGCCTTTTACCGAAAGAATGTGGTTTTGTAAATGGGAACAAAATCTTCGGCGGCGTTACTGCAGCCTTATCAGAATTCCCGTGGATGGCTCTCATCTCCATTCGCAACAGTAAGATTATTTCGTTTATATCACAGATAATAATATATCATACTGTTATATATGAAACACAAAGTTTTGCCTGACCTGCAACTTGTCCGCAATGAACATCGATAGAAACAAATGAACTTTACCCATGACCAGGGGTTTCTATGAAAATTAAGTTATAAACTTGTAAGTTGTAAGTGTAGTTCTAGTTATAACAGTAGTTCTAGAATCCGAAGTTATTCATTGTACACTTACAATGGTACTCTAGAAGAGTGGATTTTTATATATACAAGGTGAATTTGCAAACATCGTCCAAATTCATACTTGAGCCTCGGTAAGTGATCTGCTTCATGAACCAATATTTTTTTTTGTGAAATTCATAAAATTAAATTTCGACTTCCCATATAGTGATTCACTCAGGACTGGGAGTGAATCACTATGGGAAGTCGAAATTTCATTACACGAATTTCACAAAAATTGTTATCGATTCATGATGCTGATCACTTACCAAGCCTCCAGTATGAATTTGGACGATGATCAAAAAGTCACCTTGTATTAGACAGACAAGATGTTAAAATTAAGAGAAGGGATGGGGGTTGAAACTACTGAGTTCCCTCTTGTCTATGGCCATATGTAAACCAACAGAAGGCGGGATCGAGTTTGCGTGCGGGGGCTCAGTGATAAGCGACCGCTACGTGCTGACGGCGGCTCACTGCGTCCACAAGCGGGAGGTTAAGGGAGTTCGCATCGGCGAGCACAACCTCGTGACCGACCCGGACTGCCACCTGGACGCTGCCTTGCGGTACTGCGCGGAGTCCGTTCAGGTTCGGTACCCCATTTATGTCGCTATATACAGGGTGCTTGGTAATTCTACCTATTCCTTTAAAGGGGTTATACTAGGGATCATTTCCAACAAATAATGCCTATCAGCTAGGGGTCGAAAATGAAATTTTTTTTCAACTAAAACACGTCGATATTTCAAAAATTACAAAATAAAAAAGGTTTTCTTGCCTTTTAATCCTGAGATTATGGGAATTCAGGTTTCATAGAAAAATGCAACGGCACTCGGCCGAAATGTATGGATGGGAAATTTTTTTTTTTTTGAGATTTTAGGTTTGGCTCCATAGTAAAAGTTGTTCTATACCATTGACTGAATAAGCTCTTCAAATATGGTTACACCTTTCTGTTACAGGTTGTATACATGTAGGTTTTCTTTAATATTGCAGTTCAATTAATGTAACGTCTCTCTCCCGTAGCATTGATCGTCGTGATAAAATTATTATGTTAGTAAATGTATATTGTGCTTTCATAAGCTTTATTTGTACCTTTCGTTTCCTTATTAAGGCGCTACAGAAAAAAAATCGACCCTTTTAGAACTTGCATATCGACGTCAGTAAATAATGTATTTTTCTGATTAAATAGTATATTATTTTTGGAATCTTTTTCTAAGGATCTGTTAAAACAGAAACGCGATTGGAGAAATTCGGCTCGATAGAAATATTTATTAAAATTAGGTCTTTTTCGACACCAGGGGATCTAAAAAGGCCGACTTGGGTGAATCATAAAATGATTTGAAAGTAGGATAGAGTCAGAGTTTTTTCTCGCGTGCAATAGAGACGGCATTAGAACAGAATCATAATGTGATTCATACAAAGTGGCCTTTTTAGAGGACCTGTTCTCCTGGTTTGGCAATTCAGAATGACATATGGACTGCAATTATATTTTATTAGATGGGTTTTAACAATATCTAGGACCTGGTTAAACGAAATTTTGATAGCAACTTTAGTACATTTTATATTAATAAAAAACCAAATTTTTGCTACTTTTACACGAATCCGTCCCTCTTGCACTGAGGGTTTTTTCGCATATGGAGTAAAAGGGACGCTAAAACTTTTACATTTCGCCTTAATATTAAAACAATAAAATTGTGTTTTTGCTCGATATATTTCGGCCCACGGTGTGGTACCGTTATCAGTCGAATATTATTAATTATTCATGGAATTATTTAATAAAGCTAATTCAGTTGATATGTTTTATTGCGAAATCCATCGCATTGGATACTCCACATACTATAAGAGTGCATTAAAAACCAGAAAAGATCAATTAGAAACAAATTAATTGAAATATAATAACTTGTATAAGTACTGTATATAAATATAATGTTAAATTGAGTAACATATTATTATATTACACTTTATATATTTTTTTATATATTTCAGCCTCATCAGTGAGGCCGTCATCAGTCATCATCACTCGACTGATGACGGCCTCACTGATGAGGCCGAAATATATAAAAAAAATATATAAAGTTTATTATTTTTTTAATTATTATAATTGCTTAAAACTACAAATAAAAAGCTAATATAGCTAAAATTATATTTATTCATATATTATTATATTACCAAATAATCATTTTAGCATAATATAATTTACTATAATTTCACAAAGTTTGTATTTTAATTTCATATGTTAGTTGCCTAAATCAATAAATATCTTCTATTTTTCTTTCCAAAGTTTTTGTTTATTGGACCTGTCAGTCTGTCTGTCATATTTTTAACTTCGAAAATGACGCTAAAACTGAAATGAAGAACATCTTTTTTCAGTTATCTTCATAGAATTCAAAAGATACAGTATAATCCGAAAAAAAAAATCCTTACCAACCATTTAGACAACAAAATGTTCTAAAGTTACAACTTATTACAATTTATATGTTTGTAAGATAGGTGGTTGATGGATATTAACATAGGTGTTAAGGATGGACCTGACCCTAGGACATGAACAACGCCAGATTTTCGAGGGTCCTTTGTAAGAAAAACACGCCTTAAATTGAAAAAATATATATGATCGGTTGATCTTTTATTAAATCAACGTATTTATTAACATATATTTCCAACCTACATTTATTTTTGGTTTGTAAACGGTCCGCAGAAGAATGCTGTTAAGGTATCGACAAGACTTTTATTTTTTTTTATTTTTCTCAGAATGTTTAATAAAAATATGAAGTCAATCTACTTAAATTCAAAAATTTTTTACCTACAAAATATTTCAGTATTAGCTAAAAACCCTCCAATTTGTTGTTTCGCTGCGTGATTATTATTATTATTATTAGTATTACCCGTTGAAGACAAATAGGCCAAATAACCAACATAATATAATTGCCTCTATCAAAAGCTAATAAAGTCTTTGCCATTTGGGCTTTTAATGCTGGATGGGTATTGAAAAAAGTTGCTAGGATAGGCCATAATCTTAAGGTTTCTCCCAACGCCAACGACCTTGAACTGAGTAACTTTATAATCATTTTATACGGTTTATACATTTTTATAATAGAAGAAAAATACATAGTAATCTACATGATACAAATAGTGATGTGGTTAATTTAAAATAAAATTAATTTCCAAGAACTGAGAAAACCATATCATTTAATATTATTTTAATAATTTATACTGTAAGGTGTGACTCCTTGATGGAACTTCATTCTAACACTAATCAAAGTCTTCTTGTACGAGTTCCACTATTTTATTTCCTTATTGCGACTAGTTTCGTCTATTTGACACCACGAATCGAGTAGCAAATTTTTTCGACGGAGCCACCTAAACCCTCTCTACTTTTGTACTT
This sequence comes from Ypsolopha sequella, assembly GCA_934047225.1. NCBI lineage: Eukaryota > Metazoa > Arthropoda > Insecta > Lepidoptera > Ypsolophidae > Ypsolopha > Ypsolopha sequella. The sequence continues at coordinate 13,909,620 of OW203991.1, forward strand.
TTATCTTTTCAGGATATGCCTGTGGGGCGTGTTATCGTTCACGATGACTACACAAATGAATATAAAAACATGAAACACGACATAGCGCTCATCAGACTTAAGAAACGTATTAATTTTCAAAGTAAGTTTACCGATTTTTCAGATCTGCAACAAAATCTGTTACTTAGGAAAAATTATTAGAACAAAATCTAATAATAAAGTAGTAAAAAAGTTAACCACTCAGCTGCTGGTAGCGAAAAACATGCTTCCAGGGTTATCTGCTGGTAGGGTTACCATCTGACCGGTTTTTTAGGGTTCCATAGTCAACAACAAGGAATCCTTATAGTTTCATGTCCGTCTGTCTGTCTGTCTGTCTGTCCGCGGCTTAGCTTGGAGACTATTAGTACTAGAAAGCCGTAATTTGGCATAGGTTTATCACGCCGATAGAGTAGTACAGTAAAATTTTGAAAAAGATTTTTTTTAGTGTACCTCACCTACGTGTAAAGTGGGGATGATTTTTTTTTCTCATCTATCCCCTAGTGTGAGGTGTCGTTGGATAGGTAATTTAAAAATATTGGGCGTATGAAAAAAAAATGTTTCGATCCAGGTTTCCGTTTGCGAAATATTAAGTTTAAAAGTGTTAATTTTTGTTAGAGTCAAGTGTCCCCTCCTGCCAGCAAAACGGTTGTATTTGGAGACGTGAAAAAAATCACGGCAGTAGTATACATAACGAAATTAAAAGAAAAACTATCACAGCTAAGTAGGCTTTACAAGTTAACGAGTACAGATCGCGTCAAACTTTTAGTCCCCTCTAAACACAAGGCGATTCGCATCGCGTCTTTGAACTCCCTTGAATAAAGGATACGTTTTTCTAAAGGACCGTACTTTTTATTTACCTTCCCTGAAATCAGATATACTTTATTTCTTTTAAAAAAAGTTGGCAACCCTAGTCCAGCCTAGGTTTTGTCGAAAGCAGCCAGGTCATTAGATAACATTGAACAGGGCATGACGTGACTATACTCGTCCACAGACGTGTCGTGAAGAGAGCGTGCGCTATCAACACATAGCTGACTCAGTCATTTTCTTTATTGTCTGATGACAGAACAGTAGTGCTTTGTCCTGCTTGGGGCTAATCTGTCTTGACCCTTGATAAAGGCGTCATTGCTGCTTACACACTGACTGCTTACGTTGTACCTGAATGGCCGTCACAGGTCATTGCGGTTTATTTGAAACTAGTAGTCATGGGTAAGGCCGTAGATTTTGCCACTTTGTAACATAGACATTCTATGTTACAGTAACATAGAAGTAACGCGATGGTAACGCATAATATTTGTAAGGCTGATTCTATAACGCGCTATTTTTACGAGAAACTTTGATCATTTACATTTCGATTAAAAAAGCAATTTATGCATATGAAGGGTTCAGGAAAAGAAAGGGCTAATCGACATTTATGTTATTTCAAGAAAAAGCTATTTAAAGGTTTCAGACTATATATATAAGTATGACAGAAAATCTAAAATGGCGGTGCAATGGGCGCGTTCTAAGATTGTAAGTTGTCAATGTACCCCTTCTTAGCCAGTATCGAATAACATGCGCTCCTTTTATCCCGGTTTACGTCGCAATATGCTCCTTTTAGTCTTTTATAGTTTTTTTTGTTATGCCCATATAACAGGAAACCAGCCCCTTTTAGTTTGTTTTGAACACGGCATACTAAAGCCCCGTTCAAAATCTATCAACTGCCATTGTTGGTTTGAATTGGACAAATATGTCGATGAGCCCCTTTTTTTCCTGTACCCTTCATATGTTTTATAAGCAGTACTAAGTCGCATTTTTTAAAACAATTTAATTTTTGTAACACAATATAAAAAAGAAAAATTTATCACTTTTTTATTTTCAAATATTTTTTCCTGTATAACTTAATAGTTTACATTTTTTAACAAAAAATAAACGGTTGACCGGGACCGTACCCTGTAGCGTCAGACCGTCTACTCCACTATCCAGGTGGGGTGCCGAAGATGAAGCCCTCCCAATGAACCCCCACGATCGCACGCACTCTAACCCAAGAGTAAGACTTCTTTATCATCTGGTATATCGGGTTATCTGGTATCGGGTTATCTGGTTATCTGGTATCATCTGGTTATCAACTGAATAAATAAAGAAACATTTTTGACAGATAAAAACGCCAAACCCATCTGTCTGCCCACCGGCCTGAACGAAGCGACGCGGAACCTCGACGGCCTCACAGGCGAGATCGCTGGCTGGGGCACCTCCGAGAATAACCAGAAATTCCAAGTCCTAATGAAGGCGTCTGTTCCAATACTCTCCAGAGACGACTGTGAGCTGATTTATGAAGGGTATGACGCTAAATGTTAACATGTTACTACAACTAAAATTCTTAATTCATAGCGGGGACGGGCTTGTGAGTATTTTGCACTTCCCCCCGGTCAGCTAGCCTAGCCAGGACAGGTCTTTACAACAGAGGTGTTTCCGAGTATGGGCTGTGAAATGCAACGTACACCCATGTTTTACCGAAGGTGATGTGTAGTGAGCCCTATCTATCGCCGTACTTTAAACACAAATATGATCTATAGCTCACTAAATATGCCCCTGCGGGATAAACCCGCGATCTCCGGATTAGCGGTTGAGTACCTACTTGAACCACAGAGGCGGTTATTTTATAAGATATCCATCCATTCATCCATCAGCCTGTGTTCGTCGTTCGTCCACTGCTGGACATAGAGGCCTTTCCAATATTTCGCCAATCTTGGCGGTCCCCCGTCTTCCTCATCCAGCCGCCATCCGCAACGTCCTTCAGGTCGTCGGTCCAGCGGATACGAGGTCGGCCCACGCTACGCTTTACTGTACGTGGTCTCCATTCCAACGCCTTTTGGCCCCAACAGCCATCATATCGGCGACAAAACATAATTTCTCTAATTATTATTAGAGTGCATTACAAACTTGCAATCAATCAGGAACAAATTTAAAAGGACAAATATTTTGAAAATGTTCCTCGGGCTAGGATTTGAACGTGCGACCTCCTGCTTACATGACAGGCACACTACCAACTGCGCTACCGAGATTCTTATCTGGAATTTATCTGGTACTTACTTACTTATCTGGTACATGGAATTTTTTGTAACTACTCGATATTCCAGCTTGTAATGCACATACTGAATGCTCACGAGGGCGTTATGTGATTTCACGCCTTGCTCATTCTGAACATATAGACATAATAATTAGAGTATTCAAAGCGATGGATTTCGCAATAAAAACATAAGTATAATATATAACTTTTGATTTTAAAATATTTTCATTTCAGGACGAAGACACCAGTAAGGTTCAAGACAAATACTTCAACTTTACTTTGCGCTGGGTTATTAGGCGTAGATTCTTGCAGCGGTGACTCTGGGGGACCCCTCCAGGTGACTGGGAACCACGGAGGGTTCACGAGGTACATACAATATGGTATCGTGTCCTTCGGGCCAGAGTGCGGCGGGCAGAAGCCTAGTTTGTACACGGACCTGCTCATGCACATGCCATGGATTCTTGACAATTTAGAACCTGATAATGATAACTGAATAGACTGCAGGGGGCGCTCCTGCAGTCAAACGGTCGATCAAAGGGCGGGCTTACGACAGTTTACGTACATACCAGTAACTACAGGTAGTTCTTGTAAAAAATATACACATGTGTCGTATCGTGTAGCCTTGCGCTTGTATGATTGCGGAAATTCTCTCGTTAGACTCACGCATTTGTCTATGGATTCGCGTCTTGACGAGGGCGAGGGCAAATTCCAGCCAGTTATTGCCCGCCATTATTAAGATAGTTCAATGCATGATTCTTGGATATACAGACCGTAAATATACCTAAGTTACATGATTATATCGGGTGTAAATGGACAGGCATCTATACTGGTCAAACCGAACAACTTTCTCATACAAACCAAAGACAATATAACCACTTATACAAACGTACCTGCAGAATTAAAAAAAAAAATGTTCACTTCTCATGCTCTGAAAGGTACTGGTTTATGGTTTCTACAAGCAGACTTTAGTGCATAAAAGTGTTTACTTTTTCTTACGACTATGGCAATAAGCCATGCAGCCAGATACACAGTACAACTTTATAGAGAAACTTTTTGAAACTCAAAAATGTTCGCGGTAAAATTCTATCATATTGGCGCGAACTGACAGGACAGATTCTTCAGATGATGCTCAAGGATATTTACAGTGACTTTAAAGAGCATGCATGTCTGATTATTTATTTAGACAGGGCTGTATGGGGTAAGTTCCCTTTGCCTTCCCACTTGGCGGAAGAATTATAAAAAAAATAGCGGCGGGCCGGCGGGAAAGAGCTGTTGTTTAAGTTGTTTTTTCTCAGTCAGCAGTACATAGGTATTTAGTTGTTTGATTATTTAAATTTGCATTAAGTATAAAGTTAAATATGACGTCATCTAGTGATGAAATAATACTGTATCATTTCCTCGCAATCGAAGTGAAAAGTAGTGTTGAACTCGGCTACCTACATACGAGCCATATTACCTTAGCTAACGCTCAAGCAGCTAGATATCTCAGGTAATATGGCTTGTTTTATGCACTCGTATAACAATGTACTATTTCACGTATCAATTTCGGAAAACCTGCTATGAATTTTGTATGGGTTGATGCAATTTTTTTTCACTTGCGCTATGGTGTTTCTTTGGGAAAGTTGTTAAGTGTGTAATCAGTAAACTGTATAAATACCAGTGTATCTACTCCCGTTATAAGAAATCATGGAAGTGGCGCAGTCCCATTATTTGCCAGTCTAATAGGGCAAAGTGGGTCGGTGGACCTTTCACCGATTGTTTATGTGTATTATAAAATAAGTTTATCATTAAATGTGTAAAACTACGCCTATAAGTAATATAAATGAAAGTGGCAAGAATAACAAAAAAATACTTAATTTGAAAAGATTTATTTTTACTTAAAGTACAATATATTTTTATATGCTTAATATTAATTCTAGTTATGGCCTCCAAACAGTCCAGCACCTTCCAATGAATATCACTCAATTATTTCTCAACTTTTCCACGGACCTCAAACCTTTTATAGAGAAACAAAATGTTCTGAAGGTACTATCTAAGAAAAACCGCAGGCTCACTAATGGCACCCTTATTCGTTATTAGTGTGGTGGGGGTAATTTCTTTGATGGTTCATACACATAATGGAACAAATACTGATTACATTGGCACAAGACTGTTAATATTTGTACTCAATTAACTTTAAGTTTGTGATATATTATTACCAGTGTTTTCTTGTAAATTAAAATAATATTGAAAATATACTTATTCTAGTTGTATAGCTACAAAATACTTTTGTAAAATCTTTAAAAATAAGAGCATAATAAATAAAAGCACGTAATATGTAATTGTATGAGATTCAATGGCATGAATGCCATTAATAATGATTTACATATAGTATAGATACGAAGTAAAGGGCTGTCCATATATTATATACCGTCATTTAAAATTAGGAGGGGGATGTATGGTGTGGTGTGGATGATGGTAATATCATGAGCATTGTTTAATTATAGAATTCGCGTAGCTTAATTAAAAAAAGTATATTTTTGAAATTTTTTTTTAAAGAATTTACGCGCTTTTAGATCAAAGTTTTCAATATTATTGTATTTAAATTAGTCATTATTTATTTATGATTTTTTAAAGAATTTCCGGATGTTACGTCACATGACTCATTTTAGGCCTGATACTGAATGCGGACTTTTGCCTTGCTTGTAAAAAAAAAATCTGTCATCCACAGAGTACTATATTGCTACATCTGGCAATAAAAAATCAAACAACAACAACAACGAAACTATGTTGAGTGTTACCAACGCCTGCAAAAAAAACCCTAAACTGTACTTTGTCAGTCACAAGAGGTGCCTATTAATCACTTGACGTATATTTGGCTGAAATTTAACGCCCTACCATCTCGGTTATTAAATTTTAAAAGGCAAATAAACTAGTCGTTCGCCACGAACTATGAACTCGCGATTCGATCTTGACCGATTTGGCTCGAACTTAAAAATTCAAATTTCATGTCGTTCCGATCAACGATACTCGAGTTATGGTCGGACAAACACACAACAATTCATACATACATACATAATTATATTTGGTATCTCTCATGTATGATTGTCAATATTAATCCATCACAGAAATTGTTGTCATCAAAAATTATATTTATTTTAATAATGCGTTACTTCATAACAAATAAAATTAACCGATCAATCTGGGATTTCGTAACAAGACAGCAACACTTACTGCGTTCAGTTATATTTATACTGTGACCCAGACATGGACTTCATGTTCTGTTCTGTGACTCTGACAGTAATATTTTTTAACTTGATGGCAAGCGACACATTTCTATACAGCCTTCAGTCAAGTGACGTCACACGAAGGTCAAATGAAAGTTGCAAGCTTTTTCGTAAAAATATTCATCATCATAAGGTTTTTCAGAACAAAAGTTCTAAAATACGGCTTATTAAACCTAAATCTCGAAATGGTTTTCGAATTAACACACCTTAACATATTTTAATCTATGCGAATTAAATGAGACTTGAGGATAATTCATGATTTATATAAGAATGGCTCACCTCAATACGTGTTATGATCGGGAAAGCCGACCAGTTTCAGCAGATTTAGACTGCCTTCATCTGGGCGAGTGATTTGTTTTTTAAACATTGTTTAAACTACAATATTGATTTTGAAATCCCATAACGCCCCCGTGAGCGTTCAGTATGTGCAATACAAGCTGGTATGTCAAGTAGTTACAAAAATTCGGTGTACGGGTATTGGCGAAAATTCGTCGTTCGAAGAGTCTCGGTAGCGCAGTCGGTAGCGTGCCTGTTATGTAAGCAGGAGGCCGCATGTTCAAATCTTGGCCCGAAGAATTTTTTCAAAATATTTGTACTTTTAAATTTGTTTATGATTTATTTCTAGTTTGTAATGCACTCTTGTAATACATAATAATGAAAATGACGTCAGTTTTGTGAGGATTAGATAAATTAGAAAATAACGATGGGTTGATTGTAGGAGGGGGGGTTGAATTTTGGCAAAAATCGATGACGTAAAACATATGGACAACCCCTAAAATACTATTTAAAGGTATAACGCTTAACTGAGTAGGTTTCTGCGGTAGAGAGCGCTTCGGGAGAGGTGACAACTCTCTCTATCTCTCTCTCGAAGTATCGCGTCAATTCGCATACCCCTCTAGCACCTCCCCGCTACCGCAGCAAGTTCCTATGAATTTACTCAGTTAAGCGCCAGCCCTGTTGTATAACTATAGAAATACTTAAAATGGAATGTAAAAATTACCACATATTTAGGAATATCCATCCAGTCATGTTACAGAAACTTTTGGCAATAAATTTATATTGTCTCATTCAAAGTTTTACTTTGTTTTCTTACATAAACAACAATAAAATGAAACTAATATGATAATTAAAAATCTTTGAAAAATTATACATTTCAGAAGAAACTATTTAATATAATTTGAGATATTAAAACAGATTCTGAGGGATTTGATTTTAGTTTTAGGGCTGTCAGAACTTAAATTTTCCCAAAGTAATTTAGCTTCTGCTATTAACACTTAAGGATTATTTTGCAATGAAGAAAATTTAGTTAGGTAAACACTAAAACTAAAATTAAAGCCTTCAGAATTAGCTTTAATAGGCCTATCTTACTGCTTTCTTCCTTAAATTTGATTTCATGAATAAATAGCTGTAATATTTGTGACATGGGAAAAGCAATCATAAATCTTAAGCGGCTGCTATCTCTACAGGAATGTTATTCTCAGGTAATACGTCTTGAATTTGGTCTTCTTTCTCTTCTTCAACATTTTCAAGAATTTGGTGATCCTCAATTTGTTCTGCGGTCACAATTTGGTCTGCAGTCATGATGTGTTCTGCGGTCACAATTTGTTCTGCAGTAATAATTGGTACTGCAGTCACAATTTGGTCTGCGGTCAAAATTTGGTCTGCGGTCAAAATTTGTTCTGCGGTCGCTTGTTCCTCAGGAACATAGAATCCATTACTGTCTCCGTTTACCTTCGGACCCTTGGAGAGAAGATCCTGCAGTTTTTGTCCGAACTCTGCATCCATGTCGGTGCAGCCTTTGATGAGTCTATGCTGTTCCTCCTCAGCCCAAGTTGGAAACCATTCATTGAATAATTTGATCTGAAAAAGTTAATACCAAGTCATTATTATTATTAATTTATTTAAAAAGTATAACATTACATATAATATTATTAAAACTCACGTGAGCTGACATACAAAATTATTACAACCGGCTTTAACACTCACGTGTGATTGTGTTGACTATAAGTTTCAGCGATACAATTTCAGCATTATCGAGGCGAGTGTCGTTTTTAGGAGGACGACGCGGCCTTCACTGTCGTTGTCAACGGTTGGCACATAGTCAACAACAATCACACGTGAGTCTTAAGCCGCATGTAATAATAATTTATTACAGTTTAAGAACACATACAATTCTATTATTAAAAAATACATATATAAAGTTAAAAATTAAAATAAGATTGGAATTCAAGATATACAATTAAATATAATGCATATTACAATTTATTCATTACAAATAATTGTATATGTAACAGTCAAAAGTCAAAACTACTTTTGACTGCGAGAATGAGTCAGTCAAACCTAGTTTTGACTAAGGACGTAGTGTTGACTGATATTCGCAGGCAAAATTAGTTTTTCGGATGTTCTGCAGCGCAGAAGAGAGCCGGTAGATTGGATTAGAAGGTTAGGTATGGCAAGTCGCGGAATGTTCCGCGACCGTCATACTCGTACCTGACCTTCGTGGTTATTTTTTATGAGAACCCAGAAATACTTTTTAATCAAAATTACTTCAGACCAACTTAGTCAAACCTAGTCTTGACTGATTTTCGCAGTCAAAACTACTTTTGACCGGCTATAAGTTTTGACTGCAACATATATAATTGGTTTAAAAATATGTAAATAGATGCCTATTTCCTCAGTTATGTGCCTCAAATATTTTACTTCTGGTAATAATAGTACAACTTTGGTTGTTAATATAATATCTTCTAAATGTGACATTTTACGAGATTTTATGAAAGAACGTTTTTTGTCAGTATTGATTTCGATTTTTTTAAGAATTATCTGTCTGCAATTTTGAAAGTAAATATAAATAAGTAGTGGACAATTATAATGATCTTTTTTGACACTTATTTTCATGCAATGGTCTGAATTCGTGCTGTGGGCTCGGTTGGTGATCATTGAACCTGGTTCGGGCGGTTGATTAGATTTCACTTTGTATAATTATAGATTTTACCTATCATTTTAATCGTATGTATATTGCTACATAAATTAAATAAACCTTTAATTTAGTTCATGTACATTTATTATTTCATTACATACTTATATTTTGATAAGATTAAATTTGACTCTATGTATAGCTACTTTATAAAATAAACTATTTTAATTTGAATTTGTTGATTCCGTGTAGCACGATTTAACTAATTTGACAGGACTAAACTAAGTTCCAGCGTTCTGTCTTTTTCACTCTGTATCGATAAGACGCAGACAGAATGCATAAATTAAGTTTATAATATAAACATCGGTGTTCAGGGTTAGAACTGTGAAATGCAAGTCACAGTCAACACTCGGTACACCCACGTTTTACGGACGATTATTACGTCCCAACCTGATGGGTGGTGAGCCCTATCTGTTTAGGGCATGCAGGTTTCCTCATGATTGTTCACCGTTCAGCAAGTGGCAAGTTTTAGGTAATACAAATAATAAAGCCGATTCTGAAGGCATTAATTTTAGTTTTAGTGCTGTCAAAACTAAATTTTCTTCATTGCAAAATAGTCCTTAGGATTTAGGAACAGAAGTTAAATTACTTTGGAAAATTTCAAGTTTTGGCAGCACTAAAACTAAAATTAAAACCTTCAGAATCGGCTTTAGTATGCACATAAATCTCGAAAAACTCATTGGTGAATGCCCAACCGGGGATCGAACCTACTATCCTTGAGCTACCGCCGCTATTAAAATTAAGTTTAGTCCTGTCATATAAGATAAAACGTGCTACACTGAATCGACACCAATGACCTTCAATCAAAAAAGAGCCAGCTCTAAGGGATTATAACATCATCAGTTAAATTGCTCTGTTATAATTTATACAATTTAAAACCTGCCTCAATCTGGAAAGTAAATTCTTATCTGATGTAATTAACAATGATATCATAATGGAGCCATTCATTAATGTTTTGAAACAGGTATTCATGATTAGCTAGTTATAAACTTCAATCGAAGATACAGAAAACAATAGCAAAATATTTAAATAATGCATTGTTTTTATTTTTCCACATCATGGTAAATAAAATCATTATTTAACAAAAAGCCCTAGAAAAGAGTTTAATGACATATCTAATGAATATGAAACAAGTATGATTATATGTTTTATAGTAAAATACATCACTTTGGATACTCTTAATATTAGTTAATTATGAGTGGAAATTTATTTCAAATAATACAAATATTTTGAAAAAATTCCTCGGGCCATGATTTGAACCTGCAACCTTTGGCTTTCATAACAAGTTCTGCTCCACCAAGGTACTCATCCTAGAGCGCTGAATTTTTCCACCATACCTATATACCGAATTCTTGTAACTACTCCATATACCAGCCAGTGTGAACGCTCACAAGGAATCAACGTAAATTAAAAGAGGTATATCTATCTGTACAGCAGCAGATGTGGTGCTATTGTTATTATGTTGACCAGTTGACCATTGTAGTGACAATGATAATAAAGAAAACCGCATCCAAATACGTTGAGTGGCCTTTGACTTAAAACAGAACGGGTTATTTCCAGAGCTCCAAAAATTCAATTTAATATTTATTATTACCATTTTATTAATTAATTAATTAAATTTTATAATTTTACTCTCGTCGGCTCCAAAATATATTTTGGTGTGGTAGAGAGAGATCAAATCACTTAATTTTTTAATTATTTATTCATCTACGCTTTTATATTTAAGACGGTGCATCAGTTTACTATGTCGTAATTGGCGCCCTCATTGCGTTTTTCCTCAAAAAGAAACACTTCGCAGTGCACTGCAGTATATTTATATGATTCTACTTGAATTTGTTATTTATGTACAATGTGACTGTACATGACAGCTTTTGGAGCCGGTGAGAAATGAGTATTTTCTAAAAATAAATTTTTGCCTCAATAACGTACTCCTGGCCATACCTCAGGATGGTGGGTCTTTTAGTTATACGATACCCCTAATAGTGTTGTAAAACAACTATATAAAACTACTTTTAATAACAATAATTTATTATTTATGTACGTAATTTTAGTGATAATTTAATTTATTAGTTATGTAGGTAATTTTTCTAATCCGTGACCAATTCGCAACAATATTCAATGTACAGACACAACTTTTTTACTACTTTATTATTACGAGTAGTATAGATTTATATAGAAGGATTCAGTGCACTGTAAATTTATTTTACAAAAGATTTACAAACACATAACATTAAAATTAAGGCATTATACAACATGCGAAAGAGTAGCCACTTCAGAAAAAAAAATACATATTTTACTTGCTAGAATAATTATTGAAAATCTGCTGAAGTCTGTCTAGAAATAGCAATGAACTATTTTTAATTAGCACAGTTTTCATAGACAACGTCCCGATTAGCTAAAATTTTTACTTTTTCTAAAAACAGGCACTTTTTGCATATGTTAAAATTGAAAACTTTGCTATGTAAAGATTCATTATATAAAGATGTGATATTGTGAACAAGACTTCGCAGTATAGATAAGTAACAGTATTACATCTGGAGCAGTGTCCTTGAAACAACGCTCGGTAGATGCACGCATTAGGGCTGCCCACCTAAATGCTCGGGAATCGGGTAGCGTTTTGATGATGATGATGATGATTCATCCGACCGAGTTCGGTCACGGCGACTGTTGCGGCTGTGGAGAGCGTTGGTCATGTGCCCTCATGTGACTTATGTAGCCTATCTTGTTTGTGAAAGTGCGGTTGCACAGGCTACAAGTAAGTTTTTCATTGTAGTAGTTGTAGTGTATGGCAGCTGGTGGTCTACATCGGAGTTCATCACGTCTGGCGTCACGAGTAGCTCTTCGTTTAGCCTCGAACTCGAAGATGTTAGTGTTGACTGTATGCCGCCACACAGCGCGATCCTCAGCCTGCGGGCCTATTGTGTATCTCTAGTTGCCTTCTGGACTGGGTGTCTATCATCAAAAACATAGATATACTATCGAATTCCGATGTCCTAAGGATATTTTCGCACTTGAAGTGACGACACAGATTGTTAATAGTTCAATACCCACTAAAGACAATTTTGAAATTTCAGTTTTTAGCTATGTTTTTGATGATAGGCACCTCGTGCAGTTGGCAACTAAAGATACAGAATAGGGGGGCTGGTCCTTCCATGTCAAATGTTCTATATTGCCACTTTTCATGTGGCGTTTCTGCACATCTAAGGAACTGCCCGCCTTGTTTGCGTTTTCCACTGCGAAGCTCGCAATATAAGATGCGTTTCGCTATTCTCTCTTCTGGCATACGTCGCACGTGGCCACACCAACGTATCGGGTAGCGTTTTACACTCTCCGCGTCCGTACTTAATTGCGGCGCACCCCTACTATGAGGTGTGAACCGAGATTTGGAATCGCGCGTTTCGGCCGTTTTATATGAAGATGTAATACTGTTTTACTTATCTATACTGTGATATAGGTTAGCTAGTATTAATGTTACTCATCCATGTACTGGTAGCTTTACTCATTAACTTAACTCATTTAACTTTAGCAGTGGGTATTTTCACTTACTCTGCATTGGAACAAACTGACAGGCTTATCTTCACAACTGAGTGAGGAGAGGATGGAAGCCAGCTGATCAGGTTTGCCCTGCGAGGCTGCCGCAAGTATCGGCAGGAAGTCTTCTCTCTGCAGCTCACTGAACTCCCCGAACCATTGCAGGAGGTACCTCAGCTGAGCAGAGGAAGTTAGGCCAGGGGACGACATCCTTCTTGCCAGCGGCGAGTGGTTATCTACAAGTTGTTGATAAAATTCGATATATCAATACTTAAAACAGAATAAGGTATTTAGTAGTGAAGATATGAAAAAGGAAAGTTAGTAGCGAGTTAGACTCAAGTACCTAGGGTTCCGTATTGTGGATGATAAATTAAATTTTGACATTTTTTTCGTGATTTTCTCAACCGCTTTATTTTTCCTGTAATCTTTACGTAAACACATATTACCATGATCTTTTTCATATCTTTTTGTTCCACCAGTTTTGGAGATAGAGGAATAGATGCAAATAAATATAGCCAAACGATATATTTTTACAATCAAATTTTTAATAATACAATTTGATACCCATATTGTATTGTTATAAAATATATTTTTTATTTATTTTGCTTCTTTTTTTATATCTTTCATTTGTGCTCAAATTTTTTTTAATTGCTATAGTTTTCCTGTAATTGGACAGTTATGATCTATAATCGACATTTTGTTCATATTTTTCGGTCTACCAGTTTCGGAGATAAGGGGGGGGACATACATATTATTGTTGTTTTTTAAAGATTTCTCGAAACCTGTGCCAGTAAATACCGTAAAAGTGTACATTTTTACAATGAGCTTTTTAATATCTACAATTTGATACCCATATTGTATTTTTAGTATTATATTTTTTTTTCTCACTTTTGTTTTAGAAATATTTTTCATTTCAACAATTTCAAATTTTTCATATTTCTTTTTACACCTTGATATGTGGGCAAATTAATGCTATTTTTGTGCCAAATTTCATGTCTTCATCTTTAACGGTTCTAAAGTTATGAGGCTGTGACATACGGACGGACGGACAGATGGACAACGGAGTCTTACCATAAAGGTCCCTTTTGTAACTACCTTTTAGGTATGGAACCCTAAAAATGGTTATTTGAACAAATTAAACAAACATAAATTTTGTTTCATATAGGAGTCACAAAAGGTTGAAACCTTTAAAGTGTTCCAAAGTAACCAAAACTTGGGTTTTTTTATGTATAACCTCTGGTTTATTTGCAATATAAAAGTTCTGTAAGTTAGCAAAAATCATTTGAAAATGGAAATGTTTGAAGTCTTGTTCAGATTTTAAAACTGCAATGTTTTGTAATGTGCGTAAATATGAAAAAAATATTGGACCAAAATATAATATAATACAAAATTCATAGTAGGTTTTCAAAATTAGTAAGAAAATATATTTTTTTTTAATTCTGCAGTTATGTTTCTTTGAGAAAGTTATTCAATATAATCAGTAGAGCATGTGGTTTTATTTACAGATAGTCTATTTACACCTGTCAGTGTTAGAGCTGGGGAAAGGTGATAATAAAGCAGATTCTGAAGGCTTTCATTTTAGTTTTAGTGTTGTCAAAACTAAATTATCTTGATTGAAAAAAGTCACAAGTGTTGGGCGCAGCAGCTAAATTACTTTGGAAATATTTAAGTTTTGACAGCCTTTAACGGGTGACGACAGCGATTTGGCTTCGATTTTTTATTTAGTATAGTTTCATTTTGCTTATACTTGTATATTGATAGGTAATTTTAATCTATAGTTAGTTTAGTTTTTAATGTAAAAGTATTTATTTTTCCCTATTTATGTAACTAATTTTGAAATATAATTATTAAATATAAAAAAAAATATACATAATATATAAATATATACCAAAACATGTGTAAATAAACTTTAGAATCTGATTTTATTTTTATTAAAAGCCCTGGTTAAATTAATGCCCCCTTAACGACACTCTGACCAACAAATGTCTATCGGGTCCCTTGCACACCTTAGCTACACTCCAACCGAATTAGCCAAACTGAAGTTGAGACATAAATAGTAGATTGGATAAGCTTACTTTCTGGTAGGTTAGTAATGCAAACAGCAGTTTCAAGAAGCACACTCATTTTATAAAAACTTAATGCGATAACGACACTCGAGCAAAGCGAAGGACGGTTATCGAGAAACTAACGAGTGCAAGCGAAGTGGGCCTTTCACTTTGCACCCACTCATACAAACACAAGAGCAGCAAGGTGAACAGCCACAACATTAATTTCACCTTTCAACTATGTTATATCACTCAGACGCAACGATTACTTTCTAATTATTACCATTTTTCTGCAATTATTACGATCAAGAGTGACAATTTATTACATACCGTTACGTGTTCTTGGTTGCAGCTTCCAAAACTTAGTGTTTGTGTAGCAGTGAAGGACGCTTGTTTGTTACAGATATTGGATCTAAATACACGGTTACACGGGGCAAACTTTCATTTAAATATATTGTCTTTACAGTTACATTACTCTACGGCTTGGCTTTTATTTTACGTGTAATTTTTCGTAAACAAAACTTTTCCTATCCTTCCTTTGCCTTCGGTCAATTTTTTTTAATTCCATTTTCCCAACTAAGTGGGAAGGCAAAGGCTACTTAGCCCATACAGCCATGTCTGAGGTTATAGTATTTTATCTATATGTAGTCATAACGAGCGAATAAAAAAAAGACTGATGATTAGATACTGTTTTAATAACTTGAGCGGTATGAATTTGAGTAAGCGAAAAATTAACAAAACTGAAGACGAATATTGATTAATAATAAAATCCAGATCAAGCTTATAAAAAGTGGGCTGTAAATAATCCATATTGTAGACAAAAAATTTAAGCGTGCGACTTAATTACCAAGTGAATGACTAAAAATACAGAGCGGGCAACTTCAGTATTAAAATAGAGACGATTTCAATTTTAATTTCTAATCGGAAATTATTAATCGGACAAATAATAATAAAAATATAATCGAAAATATTATGCCAAAAGTCGAAAAATAGGTGCGACGACGAGCGAAGCGAGGAGGAGCGTGTCAGGTTTACATGTAAGATAAAATAAGGAGCCAAGCGAAGCGGAGCGGAGCAAGGCGGCGTCCCTAGTTTTATTACTTAAAATTAAATTGTCACTAAAATAGAAAATTGTTCGCCTGAGGATTATTCAACTCAACACAAATTTGTATTTTCAAGTCGCCGCCGTTTTCAACAATTTTATTCGCCACTTAGTATTTTAGTACGCTATATTCAGTATTTTTGACAACTCGTTTAAACTACCCTTTGCCAAATATAGAAAAATTGCAGGACATAATGTTGACACTCAAACAAATATCAGGTCACTCAAATATTATGAAGCTTCACATTTTGTAATTTATGTAGGTAACTCAAATGAATGTTTTTAGGTCGCTATTCTATTGATTTCTTGTTACTCGCAGCCAGTTCCTCACTTAGTAAAACAATAAGTCAAATTAATTATTTTTGTCACTTAAAATTTTAATTTACAGTCACTCGTTTGATTACTACCCTTTTTAGGGTTCCGTACCCAAAGGGTAACCAACGGGACTTTATTGCTAAGACTCCGCTGTCCGTCTGTCTGTCAGTCTGTCTGTCCGTCTGCCTGTCCGTCTGTCTGTCCATCTGTCACCAGGCTGTATCTCATGAACCGTGATAGTTAGACAGTTGAAATTTTCACAGATGATGTATTTCTGTTGCCGCTATAACAACAAATACTAAAAAACAGAATAAAATAAATATTTAAATGGGGCCCCAAAAAAAGACAAGTTTTTTTTGCCATTTTTAAATCAAGATAGTACGGAACCCTTCGTGCGTGAGTCCGACTCGCACTTAGCTGGTTTTTTTTTATATCCTCTTATGTTGAGGATCATCTGAAAGGTCTATCCTGTCTTAGTTACTGTCCTGTCGTTTCCGCTATAATCATACCTTTATTACATAGACTTACCCCCGGTTTCTGAAAGGCCAATCAATGTTAACAGTAGATTAAAAAATAATTATCTGTGGATTAAGCCAGAAAAAGTGGGAATTTTACATTGAAATCAAAAATTAACTAAGTTAATTATTGATTCATCACTATTCAGACATTTTTGTTCTATTGAACGACGCACGCACCGCACTGGTTACGGCGATTTTAATGCACAAAATTCTATCAATATTGTTGATCAAAACACCCAAAATGCAATATTTTTTTTAACAAAACAAAAATGAATATTATGGTCGCTTAGACCATAATATTATGGTCCAAATCATAGACATAGGATACTTTTTTTTTCAACTAGATTGATAAAGCCTCAGAA
This sequence comes from Ypsolopha sequella, assembly GCA_934047225.1. NCBI lineage: Eukaryota > Metazoa > Arthropoda > Insecta > Lepidoptera > Ypsolophidae > Ypsolopha > Ypsolopha sequella. Next base: position 13,926,797 of record OW203991.1, read on the forward strand.
TAAGGAATACAAATAGAAACCTGACTAAAATAATTATATAAATATATAATTTTATAATATAAAATAATAATAATAAAATAATAAATAATATAAAAATAATACAATGATGAGACATATTTAATTTGATGGTATTATAATTTTTAAAATACATCCAAATTACATCCATCTGACATTTGTTTGGTTCAATCTAGTGACACACCAGGAAAAAATATAAAGTAAGTGCGGTTCGTCGTTTCATTCACTCGTACACAGGAGTAATTTACGTTAGATGAGTACAATGGCTAATGCCCAGTTCTTATTTTAGCCAGGCTTCTATTTGTATTCCTTATTATTCTGAGGATAAAGCGCTCTTTGGCCGTATGGAATTCTAAACGTCAAATGTTGTAAAGTTTGCAAAGCAAAAAGCGGCAATATCAAAATTTTAAAATTAAATAGTTAAAAACGGACATTCTAGCATTCCATCGAAATGGTATCTTGTTCTGTACCGAAATGTCCGTAAAATCACCTAAAACATGACGGAAAACATCCATTTCACAGGTAAATACCGATATGCTAAACAAAGTTACGAGGGTGAATCCAAAAGTTCTAAGCCCGACCGTGAAAATGAAAGAAAAGTAGGTTCAAAATTATTTTTATTTTTCGACATAGTCTCCATCTAGATCAACACACTTCTTCCACCTGACCTGCAACCAGTTTATACCCTCGAAAAAAAATATTCCGGAAGGTCGTCAAAATAGTCATTAACTGCGACTATCACTTCTTCTCTAGTCAAATATTTTGATCCCACCAAGTGTTTTTTTAAATTTGGAAAGAGATGATAGTCAGAGGGGGCTAAATCCGGCCAATAAGGTGGGTGAGGCAGCAACTCGTAACCACATTCACGGATCACAGCCATCGTTTCAACCGAAGTGTGAACTCGTGCATTGTCTTGAAGAAACAAAACTCTCTTACGCAACATCCCCGGCCGTTTTTCTTTTATTTCTTCGCGAAGTTTTCGTAATAGGTTACAATAATAGCGTGAATTTATAGTTTCACCTTTAGGTAAATAATCCAATAAAATAACTCCCTTCGAATCCCAAAAAACAGATGCCATGACTTTGTTGGCTGACAAAACGCACTTGGCCTTTTTCGGCGTGGGTGAGCCAGATCTTTTCCGTTTGGATTGCTGTTTTGTTTCAGGAGTATGGTGATGAACCCAGCTTTCATCCATGGTAACAAAACGAGACATAAAATCCTCAGCATCTGCCTCAAAAAGTTCCAAACAGTCACGCGAAATTGTGAATCGAACTCGTTTTTGGTCAGCTGAAAGCAATCTTGGGACCCAGCGAGCAGAAACCTTACGGAACCCCAATTCTACAGTTATAATGTTTTGCACTCGGCCATAACTGATGCCTGTCATCTCAGGTATCCTACTAATGGTCAATCGTCGGTCTCCTAGGATGAGATCACAAATTTTGTCAGTGTTTTCTTTAGTGGTAGACGTTGAACGCCTTCCGCTCCTTGGGTCATCTTCAATGGTCTCCCGACCGCGTTTAAATTCAGCTACCCACTTTTTGACTGTGGAATGCGATGGAGCAGATTCCCCTAATGTTGTTTCCATATCTTAATGAATCTCTTTAGGTGAAAGACCTTTTTTATTGAGGTACTTAATCACAGCACGGTGTTAAATTTTCTCCATTGTGAAAAATCCCGTCAGACTGCGTTAAACAAAATATCACAAAAAAATAATAGCTTGCAGTATCGAACTTCAACTTCACACAATCAATCACGAAAAAACATACTAACAAATGACGGTAGATTTACAAAGATTTGATACCTCTTTGTAGGTCGGGCTTAGAACTTTTGGATTCACCCTCGTAGATGCACGTATTTATCCATCCAAAACTGCAAACAAGGCATAAAAGAGTATATATTTAGTTGTAATTTTTTTCAAAATTTTAAAGATTTTCTTACGTACGAAAAGATTTGTTGGGTTTACACTAGGGGCGAACCCTTACTTCGTAATTCTATCGACAGCGACAACCTACCAAAATATAAGGGCTATAAAAAATAGATGATACTTTTCGATGTTCCAAAAAACCGTGTTCTGTTCGAATTTCCACCAAAAGAACAAATTTTGCAATTTGACACATCAGTGGTCCGATGTCAAGTCCGGTTTGTTTGATTTGGTGAACGTGTTGGTTTTCATGACCACCCCCTTTATCGATAATTTGTTTTCAACATATTTAGGGTACCCACTATTACACACACATAAGCATGTGTCACTACATTGCCACTCGATTTTGGTAACATCGTGTTTCCTTGGCTTTATAAATCTACGAGTTACTATACTATTTAACTTCTAATATTATTTGGGTTTGGTTAAAGTCGCATACCATCTTTGCATATTTATAGAGAACTCGCTCTCCTGAGAAACTTTTTAAGATAAAGCAGCATTTCTTATAAGATTGCAGTAGGAATACTCACTAAAATTAAATATCAAACAAAGTAAGTAAATTATAATTATTTATTTACAAACTGTACAAAATTTCCATTTGCAGTTTTTATATGTAAAATTCATGCCAGGTGCCCTTGTTTATTATCTAAATACAGGAGAAATGTTAACCAAAACAAAACTTAATCGTAGTATTTGTTTGTTATGTATGACTTGCAATAATTGCAATTACTGCAGCGCCATTGAAGTCTCAAATTGTTTATCTATACACGGAGAAAAAAATATTTTTACAATACTACCAGATCGTTTTGTAAACAAAAATAGAATTATGTTGAATTATTGTCTACATTAGATTGTTCAAGTAAACTGAACAATAAATAAGTAAAATGAACAATAAATATAGACGTCACATATAGAAAGAAAGAAAGAAAGAAAATGAAATTTATATAGTACAATGTTTTCTGTTTAAATGAACTATATTCAGGTTAACGGAACCAGAATTTTTTCTCAGTGTACTATTTACTGAATAAATTACTCCTAGCCTGAGACATTGAACTAGACATCAGTTTAATGAACCATCTTTTATATAGTATAGCTAGTTGTAGTTACCGTGAAGGCAGCCAAAAATATCTAAACAGAAACTTATGTAATGGTTTACATTTCTTACGTTAAGACGTTTTTAGTTCAGTTTTGGTCATATCACAGTCATATAAACGAAATAACAAAGTACAAAATTAGAACTTCGTTCTACCTATATAAGGTCTTTCAATTTAAATGGAAAGTAATTTAAGAGGTGATTCAATATCGTTAATACATCACATTCCACCGCAAAGTACTTTTTTTAGCGCGAACTTTTTCTTCACTTGTCCGTGCAAACTGAGTCAGCTGATCGGACCATTTTGTACTGAGAAGCGAAAAAAAAGGTCGTGCAAAAACAAGTGCTTTGCAGTGGAATGTGATATATTAACGATACTGAATCACCTCCTGAATTACTTTCAATTTAAATTGAAAGACCTTATATAGTATTAGCATCCATCTTATGGGCCTAAAATTACAAAATTTGACACCTAATGAAATATAACCCTTTTCACTGCCTACATACACTGTTAGGTAGTTACATAATTCAGCTTCTCTCGAATAATTCTACTTCCAGTGTATCTATGTTAAACAGCTCTGTAAGTGTACATCAAAACTTTGGGATAGTTTTTGTCTAAAATACCTAACTGTCTATGAAAATAACAGAGAATTTTATTTTATAAAGTGATTTCTGTAAATATACTTTCCTTTGATTTCAAAGATGTTATAAACGAAATTTTACTTTGTAGGTACTTACATTCTGAAGCTGTTGGTTCTAAATTTAAAAGTGAAACAAATCCGGAGTTAGAGTAATTATAGTCAATAGATCTCAATCTACCGAAAATACAAATAAAAAATACTGTTTTACATTGTCGACTCAGCTTACTGAAGCTGTAGGCAAAAAAAAACCCAAGTATGTCTATTGGTTTGCACTGAGAATCGAAACAGTTATCTGTGGTATTAATTAGTGTAATAATAGGTCTTTACGTATGAAATAGCCGAAATTTTCTTACAAATTCATGAGTTCATAATTCCTGTAATTCAATAGATATTTCTATTATTTATTTTTTGTTTGAAAGTCGATTTCAAGGATTTACATCTATGTATTAAATTTTGTTTTTACTGTCAGTTTGATAACCAAAATTAAAATTTCAAAATCAGTTCGTCCTAAATGCCATCCATTTCCATGATAAGATTCGTAATAATTTTTTACAGCTGACACTTTTCGAAAATTAAATTAATGTTGCTATTAGCTTAATGTTGTCTCATTCATACACAAAAGAAATAACATAATTAGGTTTCGTCATTCCTAAAAATAGCAAAAATATTAGTACTGAAAATGAAGTTTCCTTCAAATTCACTATAGAAAACGGCAATTTCATATGTAAAGACCAATATCTATGGTATTAACCCATCCATATGTAACCTTAACTATTTTCTTCTGGAATGTGGACAGCCATCGAATTATTTTCTATGCTGGTAATTTTAGCTCAAGTTCTACTGGAAGTACGAGTACATAGGGATTGTTCTAGAGAAAGGCAACTTCTCGTTGCATCATCTTAAGCGATTCTTGTACTTTTAATTCATTAGACTACAGCATCATCTCCTAAATGATGACTAGATTTTCTTCTGCTTTTACTTCTTTCTTAACAATAAAACATTTAAGTACACAGAAAATACCCAACTTCACTTGACAATTTTGTCAGGTACATTCTTACATTATTTATAAGTAGTTTAAATAATTTCTTTTCTTATAATAATTCACAGGCAAAATTCGCAGTACGCGCACTGTTTGCATGCCGGAACTTGGTTAGAAAACTATCTAACCAATCTATAGCTCTTTCTTGTTAATCAACTTAGAATCCACTGGATATCATGCCTATTTCTGCAACAAAATATAGATAGCAACCTATCTATAAACATGGCTTTTTAATTTTGCCCGGGCAATGCTTACAATACCCGCACTTTTATTATTAATGATCACAATTTATTGTTTTGTTATACATTTTTACATTTTTTACTTACCTACTTAGTTTTACTCTAGTACATATTAACTTAATTTTAATTGTGACCTCTTGCATATACGTTGCATTAATCTGTACAATCCCTCTCTCTTCATAAGGGACCAGGCTCTTAAGGACTCAAACAAAAATCTGTGAAATCCACAAAATATAATGGAAAACTATTTCTCTTGAGCATCCACTCTATAAAAAGTAGTTTTCATTCAATACGAACTATTACATTTTTTTTTATTTTCTGAGCAATGGAATGAATAGTAGAATTTCTACTATTTCTTCAATAGCTTGGAATTCTAAGAAACTATAGCAAAAAATAATGTACCATCATGTAGATCAAGTCTAATGGTTCTAATTGAATGAAAACGACGCTACGTTTATAGAGTGGCTGCCCACAGTTTTCCATGATATTTCGTGGATTTCACTGATTGTTGTTTGAGCACTCTTAAGCACAAAATAGATACTACCAGAAGGCCGATTCGACGACGGAGCAAAAACAGATGCACACATGTATAGACGCGTACGTATGATGATTTCGGCAGAATTTTGTATTGGCATTCACCCGAGTATCTCCGAGATCGTCGTACGTACGCGTCTATGTGTGCGTGCGCCTGTTTTCGCTAGTTATAAGGAGTAAACATTCTGTAAGTGGTTATTTTGTGCCTTAAGTTTAAACGTCGCTTAACGCAAAGTGCATAAGTTAACTTTGTTTTTTCTTATTTAGAAGTTCGAAATTGAAAAACCTTTTGTATGTGGCAATTGACGCCAATAGTTCAGTATTAGTGAGGTTTATAAATCATGAGTTTGAAATTTAATGCACAATTAATCATGATCTTGTCCAAACAAAGTTAAAACAGCATTTTAAGTTGGTTTTGAGAATATCATGACTAATTAAGTATACAATTTCAAACTCTTGCTTTATAAATCTCATTACTTAATACTGAACTATTGGCGTCAGTTGCCACATACCAAAAGGTTTTTCAATTTCTAACTTCTATACAAGAAAACAAAGTTAAGTTATGCACTTTACGCTAAGCTACTAAAAGTAGATGTTGGGATTAAAATATTTAAAATACTTTCAGTTATTCACTTATCATGAGAGTGCCCATGATCACCGTCGCTGTCTCCGTGGCTGTGCGAGTGGGGTGCTGGAACCAATGAAAACAGTTGTTAGTAATTGCTGTCAATCGCCCCTTCGCAAGGTAAAAGGTACAACGTTTTTAATAGAGTTTGCTCCTTAAATAAATGTAAGGAATTTTCATAAAAGGACTTTTGCAAATATTAAAGTTTATAAGAATTTTGAATTTTTTTGCTCTGTTAACGTTACGTTGGTCATGAGAATATTACGAGCAAGTTGACGTTTCACAAAAATTTCTTTAACCGTTTCCTACCCGGGCCCTTAGCATAAGGTTTAATCGTGCGCGACGACGCCACTAGCTGAATCAAAAGTGCAAGGAGCGTGACGTACTGTTTAATCGCAAAAACATCGTGTCACGCTCCTCGCACCTGTGATTCAACTAAGTTGCGTCGCGCGCGCCCAAACTTTGTGGGTTTTGAACAATGTTCTGTGGTTTGGATAATATGTTCTGTGGTTTTGATATTGTTTTTTTTTTGTTTTTAGAAAACGAGTGGCAGAAATTTAATGAATATTAATTAAATGTAGTACAATTTTTACAATCAGCTCCTAAAGTGAGGTAATAGAATAAAATCTATCCCCAGTAAGGTGAGGCATAATATTTATTTTTAAATAAAATAAGTAAGTGTGTACTTAATTTTCTCGCGTTAAATTCATGCTGACGTGACACAGCCAATTTTCAATTTGCCGCCAAATCGTAAAACTAGACATGTGTAACTCAGGAGTGACTCATAAAAAAGATGTACATCCTTCCAAAAGAATCATTCCATCAGTAAATCATACGTTTTCCAAATACATCTTTAAATCATTATCGCTACGGTTCATTTAAGATTGATGGAAGCATGAAAAGACGTAGGTTCAAACGACTGTTGCGGATTTAGATGAATCAAAAGGAGACAGGCGATCATTTGGATAGTTTGCGGCTTTGTGCATGCGTACAATGACTGGTTGAATTTACGTCGGCCCGCATAGGGAACTATTTATTCTGTCATTGTAACAAACTGCAAAATCAATTGTAAATTTGTAACCATTTATGAAATCCGTTGGTTTGTTTAAATATTTTTTTGAATTGATCTTGTATGTGTGCGGGACTCATTATTTTGAGACCCAGCCCGGCAGTAGAACGTGATGTATTGATGTAGTGATTCTTTATTTATTTTCGATCAGTGAATTATTTGGGATTTAAAGATTTATAAGAGTGATTTAAATCTTCTGAACAAAAAGATTTATAAATCTCTGTTCCTTGAAAAGATTTAAATTGCGCATATCTACGTAAAACAAATGACAAATTAATGAAATACATAGATACACAATCATATTAGCAAAGAGTTCCACTTTCAAAATTTTAACTTATTTTTTTATTATATCGTTTACAAGTGGCCAGTTCTAAAAAATTTTAGTGTCGCCCTCGTATTTATTTGCGATGCTCGATGCTTGCATTGATGCTTGTCAAAGTCATGCGAAATGGTCATTTATAACTCTTTGCAACCCGTTGCACACTTCATCGCTGCGGGCGATGCATGGGGTTAAACGCGACAAATATGTTATACTTACTCAACAGTTGCAGCCCAAACATCAAGCAGAATCCAATGACAGCAGCAAAGTACTGCATGATTCCGGTTCTATCACTCTTCCAAATCTCGAAGAAGATGACGTAGAGCAGGGTTCCAGAGGCAAGACCTTGCAGCACCACCGAGTACACCCCAGCTCCAGTAGCTCCCTGGCCTCCGACCAGCAAAATGCCAGCGCCGATACCCATTGGGGATACAATAGCGAAGGTAGTGATATAGATGATAGCTAGCCAGGTCTTAGTGCGTGTGGCTATCAGTTCCACACCAATACAGAAGGCGATGACAAGTTTGTGTGCTGAAACAGCTCCCAACATGTACCTGAGAATAAAAATGGTCTATTGAGCGTACGTCGTTTGTAAACATAAAGTAGGTTAGGGACCGTATGTCTTGTGATACGGTTTATGCCGATGATGTGTCACTCTTTTTCCCCGAAACCCTAAAGAATTCTATAATAATAATAATAATAATAAAATTCTTTATTGCACAAGTTAAATTTTTGTACACAGGCGAGCTTAATACTACTTAGTATTTTCTACCAGCTAACCTTTGGCAATGGGGAAGTTGTTGGGGTAGTGCCATGATTTCCAAATATATATATATATATTATACTTAAATACTCAATAAATTATATTAAATTACATGCTAATACACAAAATAAATTAATAATTGATAAGTTCAACTACTTATACTACTTAAAAGTTTACATATACCGTACATAAATGTCTATAATGATAATTTACCTAATAACTCATAAATAACAGTCATAAGAAGAAATTAAGAAACATTCTGTAAATTAAGAAAGTGTTGTTTAATTGAACTCTTGAAGACTGACATGGACGAAGCTTCACGGATGTGTAGCGGCAAACCATTCCACAAGCGTATTGCACTCACGGTGAAATTAAAGAATTCTATAAGTAATAGCTAAACAACAAACGAACATTTTAAGTAATTTCTTGGATCGAGAAACAGAAGACAACGAAGACTTATTCATACAGTTTTCATTTTTTAGTAAAGATTATTTAAAAAATATTATTTTGGAAACTTGTAGCCCCACCTATTTATTTTATAAAAAAATAATTTTAATTATTTTTGAAGCGCCATCTATTGTCAAATAGTAAAACTATCACAAGGAGTTCTTAGGCCTTTACAGAAATGTAATGTTTTGTTTCCGATAACTTTAGTTTCACTATTCAACAACAGAGGGCGCAATACAACATAGTTTAATTTTTTTTAATTACCAGACATGTCCAGCACTGGATTCGAGACCAACAGCCAGACCCTCAAAGAGTTCGTGAATGGAAAGAGCCAGGACAATGAGGAGGCCACGCAGAGCTGTCGTGACATCATCAGAATCTCCAACTTGAACGGGCATGTGACTGTGATGATGCGAGTGGCTGTGTCCGTTGATCTCCAAATCCTGGAAAATATGGTTTGTCATTTGTTTCGCTCGCTAAAAATTATAATGTAGATACTTGACAAAGTGCATATTACGTATATATTGAATATTTTGCAGTTACTTCCATGCCAATAAAGTAAATTTTCGGTAATTACATAGGTACATACATATATTCCCAGAAGGGTAGGCAAATTCTTCTTAAATATCATTGTTACAGGTACTTTTGATTTTGACTCGACCCTTCTTCAGTAGGTATGTGGCCTTTCAGTACGTACCAATTTTAATTGAACTATGGACTCTCATCACACAAAGGAACAAACAATTTTCATGAGGAACTGCTTTTGACAATCTCGCAAATTACCTTTTCCTTCTTTATCGAGTCTGACTCAATAAGATCGGAGGTAGAGTTGGTGACGCTCTTGTCACCGGTGCCGGCGTTACTCTTGCGCACGCTGAGGTTCCTCACGAGCGGAGACCGCTTGCCGATCCTCGTCTCCCGCCAGTGGATATACATGTGTACCAGCTCTTCCACCAGGTACATGATGAAGAAGCCGATGCACGTCAGCAGGGGGGTGAGGGAGAAGTCGAACGTTCTCATTGTGCCTTGCCCTGGAAATAATTAGGTATTGTTGTGAAAGTTGATCTTAACTTGTTCTCAAATAGTTTTTTGTGTTTCGTAATACAGTTTCATAATAGACTTGCACGAGTGTTCCAATTGTCTAATTATGTCCTTGCATACAATACTTTATCTACGACCATCAAAAACAATTTCACGAAAAATGAGAAAAAGAACACTCGTCATGATACTGTCATGATACTAAGTCTAGCGGTGTTATAATAAATTCGGCCAATCACAGCGCAGAATTGCTTATTGTATTGTAATTAATTATTTATTAATATTTTTTTTATTATCTTTTATTTAATAAAATAGCAACTTTTCCAAAATACCCGAGCCTAGACTTTTTGAAAGGTGGCAGCCCTAGTTGTACCCGAAGTAGGTACACATGAGAAGATATGAAACTCACCCCCTATCATGTGTATTACACTTATGTTTATATGTATATTTATCGTTTATAAATAGATATACATATCATTACAATGTAATATCTACATATAACAATTTTATGTTGTTATAATTATAATTAATTTTATGTAGGTCAATATATATAAAGGTTTTTTTTTTCTGTTACGGTCACTTCTTAGAGCGCCATTTTGCCACAGATCAATTTTAAATTCTGTCAAACAAAGTAAAGCCATTACGGTATAGTGTTGAAAATAAACAAAAATTGCTAAAAATTGTACTCAAATTCAAATTCAAATTCAAATAGTTTATTTTGCAAAGCAGGTATAGATATATACACTTTTTACACGTCAAATTTAATCTAATAAAGAAAATATATGTAATAAAATAATAAATGTACATGAACTAAATTAAAGGTTTATTTAATTTATGTAGCAATATATTTACGATTAAAATGATAGGTAAAATATATATTATACAAGGTAAAATCCAATCAGCCGCCCGAACCCATACCGGAGACCCGGCCAGGGACCAGGAACAAGGTTCAATGATCACCAACCGAGCCCCCAGCACGAATCCAGGCGGCCGACCAAATCCCATCCTATATACTACATACTAATAGGTTACATATATAAATACATGCCTACCTCCGCCCATTCGATTAGTCTTGCTAAGAAGAAGGGCAAGAAACTTAGCAAGATCATGTCTTTTTTTTTCAACATAAAACTTATACTATACAATATATGACTTATATCTACTTTAACCAAGGGATAAGAAAATACAAGACAGTCTATCACTTATCAGTCTAATTAAATATCAATATGATTTCGTGAATTGATAAACTTATCTGGCACTAACACTACCATTGAACTCTCCACATCACCAAAGATTAACTTATAGAAAATTCTAATCAGCATTAAGTTCGCCTTTGTGCATTGTTTATTTTTTTGTGTATTTACAGACATACACATATCACGTTGGGCCGTAAAAATTGCGGTCAAAACATTGTTTACAATTGCTGCTATAAATTCTGCAATAAAGTCGCTTAAGGGGAACGAAAATACAAACAGAAATAAAATGTCAGCCTTCGGATGATTTTGTTACGTATAGCCATAAAAAAAAATATATGTTTTTGGTTGAACTTTCAGGTATTCATTTTCCACAAACCACGTTAATCGATTCATTTTTGTACTGTCAATGAATTTTTTGTAACCCTCTATTTAACACTTCTTATCGATTTTGTTTCAGGTATCGCTTTCGCGATTTTGTTGGTTTTTTTTTATAACATTACTTAGTGTGAATGATATCTATTCAATTTGCAAATACCGCGTTATTCGGGTCAAGAAAAGCACCCTTTTTTTTTCAAAAATACGTAAATCCACTGGTGCAGTCGGCGGCATTCTAACATGACCGGGTAATAAGGAAAACTCAATTTATAATCAACTGCTTTCTTCGATCGTGCCATTTGCGTCAGACAACTCCTGTATTGCGGGTAGAAAAGATCAATGAGTGGATTAGTGCAATGACAATAAATCAGATTCTGAAGGCTTTATTTTAGTTTTAATACTGTCAAAACTAAAAATTTTCCAAAGTAATTTAGCTTCTGTTTACTACACCTCAGGACTATTTTGCAGGGGAAAAAGTTTAGTTTTGAAAGCAACAAAACTAAAATTAAACTGTGTTACTACAAAACGGCGTTTAACTTTAGACAGTGTTTAAATCTGTTGTTGTCGCCTTTTTTTCATATTGTAAAAGAGTGACAGAAACAGATTTAAACACTGTCTAAAATTAAACACCGTTTTGTAGTTCCACCAAAAGCCTTAAGAATCGGCTACAAAATGTGTGCGTGCGACAATGCCACACATGTGACCACAGAGCATGTAAAAAGACATGTGACTATACACAGAGTGTTGCAACAGACAGTGAGATGGTTGCCCAACAACGATTGAACCCATTCTCAGCTTACACAAAGTAGATAAATAGTGAGGATATAAGTACTATTGAGGAAAGTCGTGGTGACCCACTTTACGCTCTTCATAGCATTCCAGTATTTAAGAAAGTAGGTCTGCGCCATTTTCCCCAACAGTGATTAAGATAATCAAAGAGATAAACAGTATAAGGCATAACATAATGACTTTTATCAGTGTTATTTATGAATGAAACACAGAATGAATTGATTTTTACTTTTATTTAGTACTTAATAAATAATATACAAGTAATTTATTCATCTTTATAAAAAAAAACGGGCAAGTGCCGTTTTTTTTATAAAGATGAATAAATTAAACGGGATGAATAAATTGAACGGACTCGCGCACGAAGGGTTCCGTATGTACCATAATCTTTAAAAACGGCAAAAAAAAAACATGTCTGTTGTATGGGAGCCCCCTTTAATATTTATTTTATTCTGTTTTTTAGTACTTGTTGTTATAGCGGCAACAGAAATACATCATCTTTGAAAATTTCAACTATTTAACTATCGCGGTTCATGAGATACAGCCTGGTGACAGACGGACAGACAGACGGGCAGAGCGGAGTCTTAGTAATAGGGTCCCGTTGGTTACTCTTTGGGTACGGAACCCTAAAAATTATGGGCATGTCATAGATACGAGTACCTTTTATATATTATTTTTTATGTATTCATTATTTAACATGCCATCCCTTATAGAACTGACCTCTATGACGTCTTTGCAACCAGGCCATAAAAATTAAAAAAAAAAAACCTCTATGACGTTTCATTACGCTTTGAGTTCTTTAGTGTCTGTTACGACAACCGAAACATAATCGCGCGATTTCAAATAACGCGTTTTTCACTCATAAAAGGATTGTCTACTATGATATTCCTTTTCTTTAATAACCCACAATTTTCGTTATCCGTACTATATAAATGCGAAAATGTGTTTGTTGGTTTATCCTTCTTCCACGCAGCCAAAGGAACAACAAATCGACGTGTTTTTTTGCATAGAGATATTAATGGGTCGGCGAGTGACATAGGTTTCTTATTATCACGGAAGCCGCGGGCTAAAGTTAGTAGTTCATATAGTTGACAATAGTGTCGATTCGGTGCAACACAACTTAACTTGTTTAACAGGACTAACCTTATTTTGAGCTTCCTGTCTTTGTCTTTTCAATACAAAAGAAAAAGATGGTACGCTTAAATTATGTTTAGTCCTGTATGCCGAATCGATACCAATGTGTCTGTTTTTGAAGAGAAAACTTCTTTAGGCGCGATGAGCTATTCTTGGTAGGGGAGAATCTTCAGGGATCCTCACTTTATGGTGAGACTCCGTTGTCCGTTCGTCCGTCCGTCCGTACGTCCGTACGTCACAGCCTCAGACTTATAAAACAACAGTTTGTTTTCTCGATTTCTCAAAATGTTTCAGTTGTTCGTATGGAGGAGTAGGTACTATAACCAGGTAACGGCTTCCGCAACTTCGTCTTAACACCCTGTTTATAACAAAATATGTCTTAAAGGATTAAGAGAGAACTGAAGAGAAAATTCCGGCCTACTTCTACTTGTAAAACTCCTAATTGAGTTACTTGCTATCAGTTACTTGATCGCTATTCGGCCCAACCCAGCTGAATATTATTCGCACGCACCAAAATTCCAAGTTCAAGGTTAAACAGGTACTAAAACTAGTTACTACGATGAATTAAAGATCACAAAAGTTCATGAGAGACCTTTGAACAGGTTTTTAACATACTTTACGACTTGTTGCTACCTTGCATGGAGGGTGGCACACGGGGGGACAGACAATACATTTGTGTCAATTCGGTATAACACGTTTTAACTTATTTGACAGGACTAACCTTATTTTTAGCGTCCTGTCTTTGTCTTTTCGATAGAGATAGAAAAAGACAAAATGCTTAAATTAAGTTTAGTCCTGTCAAATAAGAATCGTGTTACACCGAATCGACACCAGTCTTGGCTATAATTTAATGGGGATCCACACCGCCAAAATGTTCCTGTAGATTGCGCATCGTCGATCCGGCCATGAAAATCTATGATTTCAGTACTTTGTTATGGTTTTTGCTTAGTTTTTTGTGATTTTCGATTAGTTTCTTGACATTATGCCTTTGTGTGCCGTACCAGGTTGCTTTAATTATGGTGTTAATTTATTCCTGAAAAACCTCGTATTAAAAATGAATAACATAATATCATATTGGAATACAGGTGATAAAAGGAATTTAAAAAATGCGAGACATCGGAGGAAAACAGTACGAAAACCAGAACACACACAACAACAAAGTTTCACATAGCTAGACCGTAGTATTTATTGGCCGAACCTATGCTAGCGCCATCTGTAATTAGCTTTGCCTGTGGATCCCCATTTAATAATTTTATTAAATTTAGAATTTATCAATCTATTTATGATATTAATGTTAATTTTATATTGTAATATGGATTAATTGTATCTGAAATAAATGAATATTATTATTATTATTATTAGAAAATTCTTTATGACAACACTAGGTATGCACATATAAAGATTTAGATGAGGGGCCAATATATAGGCGGCCAGTTCGCTGCTGTACCTAATTGCACAAATGAACCGAGAGAGGGCTCTCTTCTCCGGTTCTATTACTTCTTTGGTGGCCCACCGTGGGTGAGGAAGAACCTGTTATGAGGCTGGAACTGAGCATAGAGCATGAACAACGCTGTATAATTCATTTGTTGATTTTTTATTGATAACTACCAAATGTATAAAATAAAATGTATCAACATATATGTATACTTACGTCTAAGAAATATACATTTCTTTCAAATCATTTGTTTTTTGTTTTTTAAAATGTTCCTTACAGGAACGCGGTTACGGGATTGACTTGATTTTTTTTTCCATAAAATAGGTAATACATAAGAAACGTCGAAATATTATGGCCTTATTTCCGAAAAGAATTTTAAAAAAACGGTAACAGATAGTTGTGTAAACTCAGACAAAACAAAGCGGTTAAGAGATTATTCATAAACTTGGAAATCAAAAAATAACATGAAAATTTGTAATATTTCAAAAATGTAGATGACGCTAGCTACAAAGTACATCGATATGTATTTAAGGCGACATTACACAAGAAATGTTATTGATCCGTAATACTAATAACTTACCAAGCCTCCAGTATGAATGTGGCTACATAAATTAATGTCATATAGAGGTTGAATTTAATGTAACCCCATTACCCCAATAAATTAATAGATTGTACAAGAATAAAAAGTGGTTTCATAATAACCATCAAAAATTCATTGCACCCATTTTTTAAAAAGTTAGAGCCACTCAACAATTTCCGTAAAATCCAAAAAAAATATGGTCACCAGAGAAAAGACAATTAGATCTCGCGAAGTTATTTTTATTCTTGATCCAACTATTTGGCACTATTTTGAACTTGTTCCGTATGGGAATGGCTAGGATTACCAATATTTATATAATAATAATAATATACATATAATAGTAATATTTCCAAGTTAAATTTTTAATAATTTTTACTTCTAGTTTTAATTGTTTTTACAATTAAAATGTGTTCTACCTAAAATTATTGACGGAACACTCGGCGCGTGAGTTTGAGTCACGCTTGTTGACCGGTACGTATATTTTTCAGTTGTGAACTCGTGACTTATATCATAACTTGATATAGATTATATCCTAGCGATTTGATATAATTCGTCTTTCGTGAGATAAGTTCAGCTAGTTTTTGTGAGACTATTGTTCTACAGATTATAATTGTGTTTATTCAAATTTTATTCTATTGCCGCCATTTTGATGCCAATCTACCCGGCAATTATGGAAGATCGCTCTTTTCCAACAACACTTTTTTTTTCAGAAAGCTATTAGCAAAGTTTTACGTTTTGAATGATAATGATAAATTAAGTGATAAATAACTGAGGCGGGGACTATTTGTTCCGCCCTTTCCTCCACGGCAAAGTTTTTAATGTCATAAGACAAAAAACATAAAAATCAAAGCCAAAATAAAAAAAAAATTGAATGATAACACAGTTCATATTGATTTAAAGGTTCTGTAACATTCAAAAATTTTCAAATTGCAATTGATGACACTGCAATTTATTCGATACCAGGCCAAGGTACTAGCCACAAATAGCCGTTTCCGTCAGCCGGCCGGGGCTCTACAGGCAGAGAATATAAAGTATTACTACAGGTATCCTGGATTTTTCCGGATAAAAGTCTTATTCTTTTGTGTTTTATTTGCAACTAACCAGGATTTAAATTTATAAAAAAAAGATATGTATTATTTCACTCTTTGATCTTAGGATGCTCAAATAAAAATCAGTGAAATCCATTTTGTGCAACTGTAACATAAACTGAAACATTGGGACACGGGTCGCTTTAATAGACTGCACGAGTGTCTCAATGTTTAATTATGTTCAGTATGTTCAGTTGCACACAATACTTTATCTACGGCCATCAAAAATATCATCTTCGCGTGACGACGTTTATTTATAATATTTTCAACTAACAATTCCATGAAATATGAGAAATGAACACCTGTGTAGCTAGCATGGGCCAGAGATACAGCGCGTCTATCGATCCTACTTGCGCTATCCTATCACACATGCCACTCTCTGAAATGGTATGCCACTTCAGAAAAAAAATCATAACTTACCTACCAGAATAATTATTAAAAGTCAATTAAATGTCTACAAATAGCATAGAACTGTTTTAAACAGAATGTTTTCATAGACAACGTCTTTGATGCACTAAAATTTTTAACTTTTTGATAAAAACGGCCGCTTTAGGCATCTGTAACATTCTAACTACAAAAAGACGTTGTTTCTTGAAAAAAAATTCCAATGTAAAAATTTATTGAGCAGATTTTCAAGAATTATTCTAGAAAGATTTTTTTTTCTAAACTCTCAGCAATTTCGCAGCATATAATGCCTTTCGTATTTATTTCTTGACAATAACAACTTTGACAGAGAACTTCTATGGCAGCGTTAACTTTAAGTCTGTTACTAGGGCAGTCGGAAAATCGGTCAATGACCCAAAGAATTAGACGTCAAAGGATGTAAGTACCTACTGCTCTCCATACCCTTTTTTATAGCTTGCACTTCTTGCCGCGTTCTATAGTACAACACGGCCAAGTCAACTTGAGACCCGACGAGAGAGATGCAAATATAAGCTGTGGTATGAGCGATCTCAGACAAGACCCGCGGGTCTACCGCGTAATTCTGATTTTCATCAACATCAACTTGAGATTGAAATTTTACGTGCGTGCGACGACGCCCGCCTAACATGCCATCTCTTTCGCACGCACGTCAAGTTTCAATCTCAAGTCAATGTTGATGAAAATCAGAATCACGCGGTAGACCCGCAGGAAAGTTTTGCCAGGATGTACAGAGTAACGTATTTATTTTTGCGTACAAATTTTTGTTTTTATTGTATTTTATTTTAATTAAATTATATTAATCTCGTATTGCTATTTATTATATTATTAAATATATATTATTTAGTTCTATTGTTCTTTTTACATTATACTGAACGTGTAATACGTGTAAGTTATGTACCTTTATTACAAAAATAAATGATTTGAATTGTTCTATGAACAATAAGAAGTGTAAGCAATAAAGAAGTGAAGTGTGTTTTCTTTTGACGCTAATTAATACAACAAAATAACCACTTATAGAAGGTTCACTCCGCATAACTAGCGAAAACAGCCGCACGCACACATAGACGCGTACTTACTACGATCTCGGTCGAAGTCGGTCGAATGCCAATACGAAATTCTGCCGAGATCATCATACGTACGCGTCTATGCATGTGTGCGTCTGTTTTTGCTCGTTGCATGGAGTCGGCTTTCTGGTAGTACGAGTATCTATTTTGTTCTAATACTGACGTTATCCGCCTGCCATTGAATGACGCGTCGAGGCAAAAACAATGCTCATCAATTAGTTTTTTGTCAACCATTACCAGCAAAGAAGCATCCATCATGTATTTTTCGTTGTTGTAATCATTGAGGATACAATAAATGTCGTTCCAGGGACAAAGCTGATGTAAATCATAATCAGCAGCTGTCAATTTGTTTTCATGATCAAGTATTCATAATTATGTGGAAATTCATTTCCATAATCGTTAATTTTAATGTTAATCTCCGAGATGAATCGTAATGAGTAATTTGTTGTACGCTTTTGCAAACAATATAAAAAAAAACATCGAATTGTTATCATAAATTTAAAATTTTAAAAGATGTCAAATTAACATATTCTAACTGCACAATAACTAATTCTTATTCCAAGCCTTTATTATATTTGACAGATTTTTTTTAAGTACAAATTTAATATGTTTTAAACATTATTCACTGGTTCACATTATAAAATATCAAAAATATAAAATTAAAATGTAAAATAAAAAAATATATTCATTAAGTACATAAAATAAAAAATACAGGAAAGAGTAAAACTATTCCTTACCGAAAACGGATTTGTATGGAACGTAAAGCTTGAAAATGATTTATCAAAGAGTAAATTAATTAGAAAACCAAGCACGTGTTTCGTATTTATTCTTTATTACTCCAGTCTTTTCTTATTCCAAACTCATAACAATAAAATTACCACAGTATATACGAGACCGCCAAATAAGGTAAATGGAGTTAGAGAAGCTGTATAGAATTAGATTGCTTGCACGATTTAATATGTATTTATCTACAAATTCGTGTAGAAAAGATGCGCACTCACTCATTGAACATCAGACATTTGTATTTTTTGGATTGCGTAGGCGCACAATATACTCTATGGGCTAAAGTACCTAAATGCTTTTTAAACAAAATATATTTTTTTAAAACAAGCTTTTATATAAGTCAGACCTTGTATTATTATAGTACATGACCCATGACCATATAAAAAACCGGCCAAGTGCAAGTCGGACTCACGCATGAAGGGTTCTGTACCATTATGTATAAAAACGCCAAAAAAAAAACATGTCTGTTGTATGGGAGCCCCCTTAAATATTTATTTTATTCTGTTTTTTAGTATTTGCTGTTATAGCGGCAACAGAAATACATCATCTGTGAAAATTTCAACTGTCTAACTATCACGGTTCATGAGATACAGCCTGGTGACAGACGGACAGCGGAGTCTTAGTAATAGAGTCCCGTTGGTTACCCTTTGGGTACGGAAATTATAATGGTCAGTTTGCGATTCGTTCTTATTCCTAACTTAAAATTAAATGATCTAATAACTGATTTTCATGGAGTTGTTTACATAAACAAGATTCGGTGCCGATTCAGAAAAAGTGAAAGAGTTGTGTGCGTCATCGCGGAAGTAGGACGATCGATATTACTTAATCAATTCAGTAAATAAGATCATTAAACAGAGACCGTCTCGGAAATTGAAAGTCCATGCAATTGCAGGGGGCGACTCGAGTTACGCCACGAAAGAAGTATGTCAAAGTATGTGTCTACGGAAATGCCCTAATCAGCATACTTTATTACATTTTCCAGCGTTAAGGCCCTACGCATCCAACACAATAATCGTATTAAGTAATTTTGAACTCAATGATATTGTCAGAAAGTCTACATTAGAACGCTCGCTTCGTGCGCTGCGAGCACGCATAATCGGTGAATTTGCGAGGTTTTTCTGGAATTTCTGAAAAAGTAATGAGAAATAAATAAAAATGGGTCAATAAGTGTCTTTGGTTATCTGTAAAGAAAATTCAGGAAAAGTTTTAATTCTCTCCGTTGAGCACCTTTGCTATAAACACATTTATCCGCAATTTGACAAGCTTACTTTGTGATTTTTTTCTATCGAGTGAAGTTTACTCAATTACGTTTTTAGATCAACTTGTGTTTATAGTATATCCTCTTTTGTTACATATATTTAACTTGTATTTGAATAAGATATTGAACTGACAATATTAATTAAACAAAATGCTCATTTTGGAATGGCAGGGCCTTAACAAAGAACATCATTTGAGTGCCATCGAGTGCCAGCCAACTAGCGTATAGCAAGCCTTAACCAATTAATATGATTATTCCATGGAGAAAATATCCAGCTTCCGTATTTCCGTTTTTTTTTTTCATTTTGCACTTATATTTATTTGTTTATACGAACACTCTGAATTTAATAATGAAAACAAAAATATCCTGTGTCTCAGCAGGTTAAATAAGCTTTAACTTAACATGAATAAATAAGTTTTAACTTAACATGAATAATAACTATTAACAAATAATAAACCGATTAAAAAACGTAACAATCTATAATCAGAAACTTGTGTTTGCGCACACGCTTGCGCTCTAACCTCCATCGCATCGTTGCCCGAGAGTACCAACGCTATGTTGTGGACATCGCTGCTCGCTGAGTATCTACGTTTTGTTATTATTCGTGCTATTCTTTACACAACCATTCAATTTTATATTTACAGTCTTTCCAAGCATTTATTGTATTAATAAAATATTTCTGTTCTTATTCGTTAGTAAATATATAATTTATGCCTCTATTAGCTTTTTATTTAGAAGTACACATATATAACTTTAAATATATATGTGTTCTTATTCGTGCTATTCTTTATAAAACCATTTAATTTTATATTTAGAGTCTTTCCAAGCAGTAATTGTATTAATAAAATATTGCTGTTTTTGATTCGAAATGTATTCGTAAGAAAAATTAATACATTTTACTTACATTTTGTGCTAACTGTACCGGAAAGCAGATAGTCAGAAACCCGACGTGAAGGAGCATTAAGTAGTTTGTTTTTAATTAGTCAAGCTTTACAATCATGATGTCATTAGTAGGTAACTACTATTACGGACTAATATATAATAAGTACCTAAGTTTCAGGTTTGCCTAGCCAAGTAAGAAATAAAGTTTGAAGAAGGTTTAACTAGGTATATCGACAAAATCGACACTTTTTGAAGTTATTTATCTGCTGTTCAAAAGAAGTTCCAAGTTAAATAAATTAGTATAACAATTTTGGGACCTTTTTCTAGATTTTGAACTATCAGAAATGCGATTGGAGGAATTTCACTCGATAGAAATAATGATTGAAATGACATTTAAATGTACACTTTTTTTGATATTCTGACAAATTAGGATAGCATGTATAACTTCAAAAATATTTATTTAGATGGGTTTTAACAATACCTGATTTACTGGTTATGGAAATTTTCAAAGCTATTATTTTTCATAGATATAGTGTCATCCATTTCCTGCATTTCGATGATAAGATGATAAGATAATATTTTATTTTAAACTCATTTAAAAAGTTAAATTAAAGTCGCTGTTAGCTTAATTATCTCATTCGTACACCATTTTTTTAAAATTTTTGTCGTTCCTAAAACATATGCAAAAAATTTTGTACTAAAAATTGAGTCTTTTTCAAATTCTCCATATAAAACGGCAATTTCATAATTAATTTATGACCTTATAATATGGCCTATGTCCAGCAGTGGACGAATACGGGCTGATGAATGGACCTTGTAATGTCTACCCCTTGACGTGATTTTTTTATTAGAAAAATTGAGATGTTTTTGCTGACTATACAAACTGCTCCAGGTTGCGCCAAGACAACCCTGTTTATTTTGATTAATAGGGTTACCGACTGTACGCCTTTAAAAGTAAAATTGAGTGTAGCCACTTTAAAATTTCGCAGGTATTTCTCGCAGCGGGTGTCTGCGTAAAAAGGAAAGAGACAGTACAGCATGATTATGTTTATTATTCCTTCAGAACGGGCGGAGCCGTGTGGGTTAGCATCACAAATATAGATCTGTGGGTCTACCGCGTAATTCTCATTTTCATCAACATCAACTTGAGATTGAAATTTGTCGTGCGTGCGACGACGCCCGCCTAACATACCATCTCTTTTGCACGCGTTGAATTTCGCATGCATTTGCTTGAAGTTGATACAAATGAGAATTACGCGGTAGAGCCCCGGAATAGATGACGCGAGTGTATGTACTACGCGGGCCAAAAAAGCGCGCCAAAAAGAAATGAAAAATATTCATTTCTGTAACATGATGTCTTTACATAGTGGGCTGTGATAACCCTAGTAAGTTTATACAAACCTGTAACAGGGTTACCATGCTCTTCCGCCAGTGGTTTTAAGTTACAAAATATAAATTAAAATTAAAGTAAAATTATAACACAATTATATATTGTTTAGTGTTAAAAGGGAGAGCAATGCTCTTCTTTCACAGATATTGACGCCTACAATTTGCCTTTAATTTCTTATGTCTTAAGTATTACAGTTCCTTCTAAAATATAAACCGCTGTCAACCGTTTTCATTGTAAAATGTGACATGCTGGGTTTTCATACAGTTTGATGCACTTGCGTCATCTATTCAGATCAATGTCTGTGGTTAGCACGGTATTATTATAATGATGCCATATTAAAATTAAAATAGATGAAATAACATAAAGACTAAGCTTTTACTTATACTACCTGAGGTCCACTTTTCGCTCGTATTGCAACGGTTATCATAATGAGAGCAAAAAGTTGGTCAGCGACATTTCCGCCGATGGTACAAAATGTTCGTGCAAAGAAGTTGTGTTGTATTGCGTGTATATTTGTGGGCAATTATGATTACTATGTCTCGTTTTGATGATCAATATTGTTGTGCTCTAATTCCTTGTCCGAAGGTTTAGAATACAAAGACCTTGCAGATTGAAACGATGATGTACGAACGCCAGCATGACAGACTACCTATTGGGGTTCTTACTGCAGCACAGTCGTTGCTTTTTAAATTGTTCACAAATATGGAGCTTGAGAATTTCATAGAAATGGGTGGAATTACTTTGAAAGGATATCTCCGAGTTGGTTGTTTGACAATGAATTGTTCGGGAAGTAAAAAAGACCGAATTTTTACCGAAATACACTATAATAACTTAATTTAATTACATATGCTCGTGTATCATTTTGGAGACAATACATGTTCATCAATATAATATGTTCTAACTTAACATTATATCATTGCAGTATAGAAACGCAGAAAGAAAAGTAAATCTGGATGTGAGAAAAAAATGGAAAAATTTTTTTTTCTCTTCCATGTGTTTTGTAAAACTTCGAATCAAATGAGAAGCCAAGAGACGTGGTATATGTTTATATATTTTTTATTGTTTTAGGTAAGTTTTACTATATAGGTAGGTTTTCAATGTTATTTAAGTTGTATCCTTTTATTTGAACTCTCTACCCACGGATTTAGAATATACTCTAGCCCTTCAAAGTAATTCTACCCACCCGATATGAAATTGGAAAAAAACTGGATTTTAGATCCACCCTAGTGTACCTGCAGTCCAAGCTTCCTATTTACAAACGATTTGAGAAGGTAGCTAGTCATACTGGTGCCCGAACAGATTATAAACTACTTATTTCTCCAAGCTTCATTGCCATTACAAAACCAAAAGTGCAGAACAATTATTGGTATATTCCAACCGCCACTATTCAAATTACAGAGCAAGCCCTGACATTGCGTTTTGAACCTTCAGGCACGGAATCAGAGCATGTTTTTATGCAATTTCCCTCAAGCTGGATATAATTAAATCGTGTCGTCACGTTCCTCAGCCTTGGAGGCTGGTTTCACCGCAGCACTCGGGGCTGCATGCCGCGACAACAGTCTTCCTTTACTGTACTTTCGCCTAAACTTTGTGCATTTTGTTGTTTGTAAGGTGTTTTTCAGGTTAGAATATTTTGTAAAACGGAATGGTTCATAAGTTTGTGTGTCCAATATTTAACAACGAGATGTACCTACGATTAAAAAAAAACACCAGCTTTGGTGTTGTAGTAATACCAAAGATATATACTATCCTGTCTTCTGTGTTTAGGGAATCATAGTTCGAAAAGTGTATTTAGAGAATTTCCAGAAACTAGGGGAAATCTATTTTGAAGTGGCAACACTGCGCGACGCGACAGTTTCTCCAAGACATTGACATGGGATTAGAAATTTATTTGAGCACTGAATTTTACGACCGCGCGACCTCCTCATGGTGGCGGCGCGCGGCGTGGCCTAGACACAAAGCCACAGCCATTGAAAAAAACCGGCCAAGTGCAAGTCAGACCCGCGTACCTACAAATAGATGCAATTCAATAAAGCCAAACTATATATTTTTACAATTAGCTTTTTAACACCTACAATTTGATACCCATATTGTATTTTTATAAAATATATATTTTTTAAATTTTACTTTTGTTTTTGTATTTCTCACCAACTTTTTTTTTATCGCTATAGTTTTCCTATAATTGGCCAGCCATTTTTTCATACTTTTCGGTCTACCAGTTTCGGGGATAAGGGGGGGAGACATACATATTTTTGTGTTTTTTAAAAGATTTCTCGAAACCAGTGCCAGTAAATATAGTAAAAGTATATACTGTTACAATCAGCTTTTTAATATCTACAATTTGATACCCATATAGTATTCTTAGGATAATATTTTTTATTTTTCTCACTTTTGTTTTGGAAATACACACAAATCCCAACGCTTTTACTACACGAACCGGTTTGTACAGTGGCGGTACAGAACTTTTTTCCGGAAAAGCAATCAGAAGGTCAAGTACGACAATAAAAAAAATATGAAAAAATTTAAATAACACTGGAAAAAAAAAGTTTGTATGAAAATTTTCACTCTAGGGTAGGCAGTGCCTAACCTGGCGTCATACAAACGTTTTTTTTTTTTAAAGTGTTATTTAAATTTTTTCATATTTTTTTTATTGTTAATCTTGACCTTTTGATTGCTTTTCCGGAAAAAAGTTCTGTGCACGCCACCGGGTTTGTATGAAACTTTGGTAACTGTCTTTATATGGTTAAGCAGCTCTAATATACTGCTACCATGCATGCATGCTTAGAACAAACCCGTCAATAAGAAAGTCTTTCCTCTTGAGATATTGCATCATGGAGTGGTGCATAACAATTATAAGTTATAAGTGTCCCGGCGTATTACGTCAAGCAATTATCTTGATGCTTAATTGCTCGCTGGTAATTATTAATTATGGTTTCCATTGACAATGGGCAACTTATCAGAAAGTGATGTTTCGTTGCAAACGACGACGTGGGGATCGGTGGGAAACAGTGCTGCATCTCTCTCTAGATCACTTCGAGTTTTTGTTGATATTGAAAGGTTTGTATCGCTACCTACCTACAAATAAAGAAACATTAAGGTGATATATCGTCCGTGCAAAGGTCCCCGTTACCCAAGCTGAAAGATCCGCAGTGCGAGAAGGACGGAATCGGGGAAAAAATACAAAAAGTCGGTTTTAAATGAATACAAAATTAACTGAAATAGCTATGAAAATTTCAATAACTAGTAATTTAGGTATTGTTAAAACCCATCTAAATAGATATTTTTGAAATCTGTATATTATCCCAATTTGTTAGAATATCAAAAAAAGTGTAAATTTAGACCTCAATTCAATAATTATTTCTATCGAGTGAAATTCCTCCAATCGGGTTTTTGATAGTCCAGAATCTAGAAAAAGGTCCTAAAATTGTTACACTAATTTATTTAACTTAGGACTTGTTTTGAACAGCAGATAAATAACTTCAAAAAGTGTCGATTTTGACGATATACCCAGTTAAACGTTGTTTTTCTTGTTTAGAAATTTAAATTTGAAAAGCTATTTGGTCTGTAGCACACCAAAATCTTTTTCAATTTTTAACTTCTAAACAAGAAAAACCAAGTCAAGTTATGCACCTTGCGCTAACCGACTGACGTTTAACCTTAAGGCGATTAGTGTCGCCAAATTAGCAGCTCGATATTTGTCGGTACGAATATCGACGGAGGCGACATTGAAAAAACGTTCATATTATCAGCGCATAATGCGTAGTGGCTGTTACGTACGACGCTCGCTGCGTCCGTTCTTGGTAGGGCGAAATAGGAGAAAATAATACTTTTCACATAATACGTGATTGTTCAATTAAATAATCCTATTATTATGTTAATAGCTATGAAGTTTATCTATTACTCAAATTATAAATGAATTAAATCGACCAAGCCACATAGGAGCAGTAGGGAAGTCAAGCCAAAAAACAACATTCGGTTGAATATTTTTTTTCATATAGAAATTTTGGTGGTACGAAAAAGAAATATGTCGCATACGTTGTGTTAGAGTTGATAATTCATATACATTTTTTGGGTTGGGCCATAAAGGAAGAGTAGGCTTTAGGAAGTACTCTTTGGCGATACCAAGCCTCTAAAGGGGAACCCTCTAAAGCACTGCATACTTGGAGAAAACAAACGAAAAATATATGAAATGATTACCGTGAAAACGTTCGTTGGGATTTTACGATAATTTAATTTAAACGTGATTTCGTTTCTAAAAACCAAATTCTGGTTACGTAAGTGCATGAGTGCAAATGTTTTACAGCTATAATCTCTCGAGGTGAATAACGAATGAAATAATGAATGTCATTCATTAGTCAAAACTGCTGACAATCAGGATTTGAAGGGGGAAGAGTATGTAATCGATGGGGAGACATCCAATCTACAAGTAATTTTTTTGAAGTGAAGACTTCTTTAGGCGCTTTGAGCGATTTTTGGTAGGGGAAAATCTTATGGGTCCACCTCACCTACATGCTATGGCGTGTCGCGCTTAGCCAGTAGTGAAAAGTTTTCACTTCTCTCGGCAGTCTCCATGACCTATGTTTTTTAGGGTTACTTACCCAAAGAGTTACCAACGGGACCCTATTACTAAGACTCCACTGTCTGTTTGTCTGTCCGTCTGTCACCAAGCTGTATCTCATGAACCGTGATAGTTAGACAGTTGAAATTTTTACAGATGATGTATTTCTGTTGCCGCTATAACAACAAATACTAAAAAACAGAATAAAATAAATATTTAAGGGGCTCCCATACAACAGACATGTTTTTTTTTCCGTTTTTATAGATACGGAACCCTTCGTGCGCGATTCAGACTCGCATTTGGCCGGTTTTTATGCCATACGTATTTATGGTGACTATTGCTGATCCTGCCGTGAATGTATGTGTCGTCTGCATACCGTACAATTCGGCATCACGATTTGCTTAGGTAGATAATGAATAATGAAATGTAGATAAATAATAATGAAATCGATCACCACTCGATGACGGGGGGAGTGAAGCGGAGCGAGGAGAAGCGTGTTAGGTTTACATGTAAATAAATTTGGGAAACTGAGCGAAACGAAGCGGATCAAGGCGACCCCTGTAGTTTAAATAGAATTACGATCTGCCATCAGAATAGTGATATGCCAAATTCTACGATATGTCGACGCATAGACAATACAGGCCAGAAAGACGTCTATTGTTCAACATCTTGCGTGCAAATAATTCTGTCAACAATCGAAACGGGATACTGCAATCCTATTGGCTCTTCCAATCTTACGTATTGCGCCACAAACTTATCTTCCCGAAGACGAAAACTCTAACGTAATGAATATAGAAGCCATTTTGGTTTGGCCTACCGAAACATAATTTTGGAGTGGCGAATTATATCTGCTGGTTCAGTCAGATGTGTTGACAGAAATCGGTCGCCTGTTATGAGGAGTCTGTAGGCTGTATTCGTCTATCTTTCGACGACATATGTATGCACTGTCTACATAAGAGATTACACTGCAAGAGTGTACTTTCGTACCTACCTGTGGGTACTCAGTAATGTTTTCAAAAGAAAGTGAAGTTCCGTTACATGCATCCATTTATATGGACAACATATCGCGAATGGAACGTATCTAGAATTTCAATTGGGATGATTCATTATTGTTACATTTGTATGCGTTGTGTGTACGTACATGCTCGAAGAATTTTACTACGTGTAAATATGTAGATCAGAGACAATTTAAAAACGTTCAATAGATAGCCAAATTTAAGGTGATATACCGTGCTAGCAAAGGTCCCCGTTACTCCAGGCAGAAAGACCCGCAGTGCGAAAGGGACGGAATCGGGCAAAATTGTCAAAAAGTCGGTTTTAAATTAATGCAAAATTAACTAAAATAGCTACAAAAAATTCCATAACCAGTAATTTAGGTGTAGTTAAAACCCATCTAAATAAATATTGTTCAAGTCTGTATGCTATCCTTATTTGTCAGAATATCAAAAAAAGTGTAAATTTAGACCTGATTTCAATTATTATTATTATCGAATGAAATTTCTCCTATCGCGTTTCTGATAGACCAAAATCTAATGAAAGGTCCCAAAATTGTTATACTAATTTATTTTACTTGGAACTTCATTAAAAGAGCAGATAAATAACTTCAAAAAGTGTCAATTTTCACGGTATAGCCCCTTAAGGCTATTACCGTCGCCAAATTAGCAGCTCGATGTTTGTCTGTATGAATATCGACGGAAACGACATTGAAATAACGTTCAAATCAGTGCACAATGCGTGGTGGCTGTTACGACGCTCGCTGCGTCCTTGAAAGGGCAAAATAGGAGAAAATAATACTTTTCACATGGGCGTCATTGTTAGATTGATAATTCTATGCTATATTTATAGCTATCAAGTTTATCTATTTATCAAAGCATAAATTAATTAAATCACCTAAGCCGCTTAGGAGCAGTAGGAAATTCAAGCCAAAAAAACACCATTCAGTTGAAACAATTTTTCATATAGAAGTTTTGGTGGTACGAAAAAGAAAAATGTTGCATATGTTGTCCTAGAGTTAATAATCCATAATACATTTTTTCAATATTTTTGGTTTGGCCATAAAAGAGGAGTAGGCTTTAGAAAGTACCCATTTGGCGATATTAAGGGCCTTAACATAAATATCTAAAATACAAAACATTGCGCTTGTCTATATTAAGGGTTGATTCTCCTGATTTGTAACAAAATATTAAGAAACTAGCGACCCGCGCCGGCTTTGCACGGGCATGTATTTTACATATAAACCTTCCTCTTGAATCACTCTATCTATTAAAAAAAAACGCATCAAAATTCGTTGCGTAGTTTTAAAGATCTAAGCATACAAAGGGACAGACAGACAGCGGGAAGCGACTTTGTTTTATACTATGTAGTGATATGTAGTGATAGTGATAATCATAACGGCCAATGGTTTAGCTAAGACTACTTTTGATAATAGTTTGCTATATGCATAAACATATTTTTAATGATATTACAATAGCTATAAAACAATTGTCTTTTCCACAGTCGTGATATCAGCCGTAAATTCCTAAAATAATCTAATATCACGCCTATGGAAAATCCAATTATTTTGAAGCAACCATAATATCATATAAAACTATGTTTATGTAGCAAACTATTGTTAAAAGTTGTCTGAGCTAAAAGTAGTATTATAGCCGTTATAATTATTTATTAATATAGGTATTGCTATAAACCAAGAGAATCGACGCTTAAATTGCAATCAGTGGGTCTACCGCGTAATTCTCATTTTCATCAACATCAACTTGAGATTGAAATTTGACGTGCGTGCGACGACGCCCGCCTACATGCCATCTCTTTTGCACGCGTTGAATTTCGCATGCATTTGCTTGAAGTTGATACAAATAAGAATTACGCGGTAGAGCCCCTGCTTGCATCAATGAACGACCTTACTCTCGTCCACGAATTCGAAGGTAGCGGCTTCAAATCCTGTTTCGGTCTACATAAATAAATATATATTTTGAAATGTCGCACCTTGTTGAAATTACAGATGATCGGAGAGCTTACCTCGGCCAGAGGATTAGTCTGGCCATCCAAAGAGGTCCTTAATGTCGCCATAATTCTAGACACCGTACCCTGGGACAGCGGTCTCGATAATATTTTATTTATAAATGAAGTTTAGTTTTTTTTGTTTTTATAGATGTATGTTCTTCATATTAATATTTTTTTGTAATATAATTTAGAATCGTTAAGGTTAAACGTCAGTTGCTTAGTGAAAAGTGCATAACTTAACTTTGTTTTTATTATTTAGAAGTTGAAAATAGAAAAGTCTTTTGAAAAGCATGAGTTTGAAATTTAATGCACAATTAGTCATGATCTTGTCCAAACAAAGTTAAAAAAGCATGTTAAGTTGGTTTTGAGAAGATCATGACTAATTGTGTATACAATTTCAAACTCTAATTCAAATTCAAATTCAAAAAGTTTATTTTGCAAAGTAGGTATATATAATACACGTTTCACAAGTCAAATTTTAATCTTATAAAAATATATGTAATAAAATAATAAATGTACATGAACTACTTAGATTAAATGTTTTTTTAATTTATGTAGCAATATATATACGATTAAAATTATAGGTAAAATATTATTATACTAGGTGAAATCCAATCAACCGCCCGAACCCATACCGGAGACCCGGCCAGGGACCAGGAACAGGTTCAATGATCACCAACCGAGTTTTATAAACCTCACTAATACTGAATTATTGGCGTCAATTGCCATAAACCAAAATGCTTACAAAGCCACCCATCACAGTGGGACGTAATAAATAATCGTCGATAAATCGTGAGTGTACAAGTGGTGTCCAGGACTGGACTCTTTACTTTGACAGCCTGCGGTGTGGGTTTGGTCGGGAACTTTATGAAATACTGCTGTATGTACCTTTAAATTTTAATCGTTTCACAATACAAAATATCCCGACAAAAATGCGTGCGATTCACGAAAAAACCATTTGACCTCCCCCGGAAACGGAAGTTCAACCCAAGCATAGACAAACCCATAGAGTAATTTAGGGAGTAACAATACTGATTGACCAATCTATGATTATTTAACACATTGGGTTGAAATATGAAACATTATACAATATTAAACATTATACATTTTGATAAGTATATTTAACGTTTTTTAAGTGACATCGAGTATTTATTATGATCGGTTGACCACAAGTGGGAACATTGATTTAATTTTACAGTCCAAATTTGGTAACACCTCTGACACCCCTTCAAAGATTCATATCGTGGCTGTGTATTTTTAAATTATTTCCCAAACTAACACTCGCGTCCTAGTACAAACCTATATATTCCATCTCAAATGATCAGAAAACCAGAATTTTAATTGCACAAGTAAGGGTACCTGCACGGCCCACTGAGCTGGCTGCGGGATTTCCCGAACTAAAATAAAACTTGCGACTTTCCTTAGACTGGGGTGTTTGGAATTAACCGGCTACAGCCGGTAAGTAAACCGTGCGTGAATAACATCACGAATGAACAATGTTTCAAAGGGTGATGCCTTATAGCCCCAATTCCCATAGCTTAATAAAAAAAAAAGAAATGTGTCCTTTGCTAGAAGATGAATTTATAATAATTTGCTTCCGACTGATTTGACAGCTGGATGACAGATGAGTGGACAGACAGAGACAGACCGCTTTTTTTTATAAGCAATCACACATCACAATCATTATTATGTCTAAAATTCTCAGGTGATGTCATATCGGATAATTCTTTAAAAAATCATGAAAAAATAATGGTCAATTTATACACCAAAATAATGAAAACTATGTCCTAAATAAGAAGACGTATATTTTCTGAAGAGAAAAAATTAAAAAAATCTTTTAGAAATTTAGCTATGGGAATTTATTGAAGAAAATCATCGGTCTATATCTCAGAATAAGGAATACAAATAGAAGCCTGACTAAAATAAGAACTGGGCTAATGCATTGTACTCATCTAACGTAAATTACTCCTGTGTGCGAGTGAATGAAACGACGGACCGCACTTACTTTATATTTTTTCCTGGTGTGTCACTAGATTGAACCAAACAAATGTCAGATGGATGTAATTTGGATGTATTTTAAAAATTATAATACCATCAAATTAAATATGTCTCATAATTGTATCGTTGTGTTGTAATATCGTACGTTGCGTGCATCACATCTTACTTTGGTGGCATCGAAATGTCTATTGCATTTTGCGAAAGTTTACAGCTTCACCGAGAGAAATTAAATATTTTGGTGCTCTTCCTCTCAAAATTCGTGAAAGTGTGATTTATTATTGTTTGTGTTGATTGTTTTTTTAACATTGTAATAAAATGTCTTGTGCGATTGAAGGCTGTAAATCGCATACAGGAAGAAAAGAAAACAACAATGAAGCAATATCATTTCATCGGTGAGTTCTGATAGTTTTTATGTTAATAAGTTGCAGGATCATACCTAAAACTCAGTAACAATAATAGTAGTTCTTGTAAATCATACTCGTGTTCAATTCTACACCGATATTTGCCTGTTTTATATAGATTTTCTGCCGACTACGAGAGGTTATGTTTTTTCGTATAGTGATGTACTAAAGTCCGTGTGGCAAACTATCGAACATTGGTTCCCGCGGCAGCAGGGTTGGATTTAGACCCTCGGAAAATTATTGTCTATGGGAGTTAAAAATATACTACTTGGCTAAAATTATACTACGTTTCGTTTTTCGTTGATTTTTGTTTTGAATTGAAATAAAAACAGCCTATTTGTTACTGAATTTTTTAAAAAAATTACAAATAATATTCATAATTTAATAAAATAGCTTATTTGTTATAGAAATTAAAAAAAAATATATTAAAAATATTCATAACGCACAGAAATTCCCTATATTGTAGGGTAAATGTTAAAAAGTAAAACGTCTCAACCAATAAAACAAGTCGGTCGGCCTGAAGATAAAATTATGGTATTTTTACGTGGTATAGTTCCATTACGATACTACATACTACATGTCATGAAAATATGGTACAAATAGTATAATTATACTACAAAATCCAACCCTGCGCGGCAGCCGTGCATAAAGGAATAGATTAATGAGAGGTTTTCTTTTTGAGTATTAAAAAAAAAAACATAGTTTCCCAGAACTCTGTAGATGGTGTTGAACTGACTACGTTGCTAGGTGCCAAAGCCGAAACGATTGAAAAAAAAACATTGCGTCACGTCACATACGCTCGTTGGTTGATGACATGTGTGCTGAGCATATTATGTGCGAATGCTTTGTTATGGTCCGTCCAGGTTTAAAATGTACCATGGCTTGTACTCATTGCGCTTTACGACTTTCATCTTTAGGAAAAAGATGTATGCCTCCATTTTTATACAAATCCACAAGGCACAGACTTCTCTTCTTTTTCTCTTGGGACATTTTCTTTCTGGCTTAGAAAACTCATAAAAAGCCTGCTAATTATTTTTTTATTTTTCCTTGTTGTTATTATTTATTTATTTTCAAAATGTCATTGTCATGTGATGTGACAATGACATTAATTACTTTTTTATGTACGTTTCGTTTTACGATCTCAAAATTACATCCAAGTGCAATAATCAAAAAATTATGTGACGTTCCGTTCCTTGCAGTAACTTACCAAGTTCAGCGCCATCTATCCAGCGACTAGGGAAGAGTAAAAATAAAAAGAAAAGAAAATCCCTCATTGCAGCGCGAGTTAAAAGAAAAATAATGCCGAATAAATATCGCTATATTTTTTTGTTACAGATTTCCAAAAAGGGAAGAATTAAAAAGTGAATGGCTTAGACGAATAATTTGACCAAATTGGGCAATTAAAAAAAGCGGTCATATTTGTTCGAAACACTTTACGACGGAATCTTTTAGTTCAAACGAAAATTTAAAATGGAGACTTTTAAAAGCAGATGCCTTACCAACGTTATATTTACCAGATACAGACACATTGGTAACCTTTAAATAATTATGTATTGCATTATCAATCTTGTTTGTAGGTACGTGCTTGTACTATACTATAGTATATTAACTCGATAATTTTTCAATTTTAGGCAACAGAACCAGTACCTATGGATGTCTGTGGTTTAGAAAAGTGCATACTTCTATGTTCGCAAATCGTTACTGCCGTGATCGACTTCACGAAAAAATTCCGCAGATCAAGACATTTTCGTACTTAGTGGTTGACAATAAAAGTACTTTGACAGGGTAGTTCTATCGTGAAATGAATTTTGGGAATGCTTATTGACTTGAACTGCGCATAATTTGATTTCTTATTACAGGTTATTAGGTATTTTAATCGTTCATTATTTGTTATTAGTTTTTATTCAAGATAAGTTGATGTTTATAAGATATAAATAAAAAAAAATTAAATTACCTCTGTAATAATTGCGCTGTCATCGCTCATCATTGACATAATATTATTATTACGAATCCTATAAGTCTATGATTATTAGATTTCTATTGTTGCGATTAATTCCTTCTTCCTTGATTGAACAAAGACGCGACATCAACGAACATCTATTTGATTGAGTAAAGAGGCGACTTAAAAAGTATCCACTTAAATAGTTTACGGTTGTATCTCTGATACAAGCTACATCATTTTTTGTACTAGAAACAAGCACAATTTTGGACTTAACTTATGTACCTACCTGCCTACTATATAGTAATTTGTACTTAATAAAAAATGTTATGCTAAACGAAAGATATCCTTTTATTAATTCCTTATTTACACAATATAACATGTGTCCCACTGGGGTAGACAGAGACCACTTTGCTATTAATTCTCTTGGCCTCCTTCCAAAGCAAGAGGATGTCACCAGAAAGGTCGGTGCCTCCTGCATTCTCTTTTTTTTCACACTTTGATACGATATGATGTGTGGTAAGGAGATTGGTCGCGGTTCATTTCGATTTGGTTTATTTATCGTAGTCAAAAATCGACATTGTAACATCACTAGCAAAGCAACGAACTAGTGACAACCTACCTAATTAAGAAAAAACTAATACATATCCATTTCTCTCTAACGCACTAAAATGTCGTAAGAAAATCAAGGATAGGTGTCTGTCTCCGCGTATTATTTTAGCCAGGTTTCTATTTGTATTCCTTATTCTGAGGTCTATATACATTGACACTGAAGACGAAAGTTCCAATAAGAGGATGCTTAAAGTGACAACTCTTTGCAACCATACTTTACTATTATAGAAACCTTTTTCTGAGGAAAATATTTATGATATTTAACATTCAGAAATAAAGTCAACATCGAATCTATAGTATTAATATTTTTTCCAGCTTGAGTATGGATTGATTGAGACATTAACCAAAGTTCCTTTTTTTGATTCCACCTCTACTTCTTCTTATAACCTAATTACAGTCTAAGAAATCATGTTATAATTAACTCTAAATTTCTTTGGTCTTTTGAATTTCGTTACAGTGAATTTCCATTGCACGTTAATATCATGTCCTTGATATTGCATTGTTTCAATGTTATCAATATATTATATCAGCGAAGCGACTAGGGAATAAAACAATGCTCGTTCATTGATATAAGGATGACGCAGTGCCCTTTGATGCTCGAGCTACGTGTGTGGTGTTTCCCTTCATTGAATTGACTTTGACTTTTAAAGTTGACGATTTTAAAGTAAAATTAATGTCTGTAGTGTGGCTCCTTTCTAATATATTTTCAGAGAAGCATCTCGGGAATCGAAACAATGGCTTATTCAATTTCAGCGATATGTTTGCTATGTACAGTAGTGTTACCCGATATTAAAGTAAAATTTATGTCTGTAGTGTGGCTCCTTTCTAATATATTTTCAGAGAAGCATCTCGGGAATCGAAACAATGGCTTATTCAATTTCAGCGAAATGTTTGCTTTGTACAGTAGTGTTTCCCGATGTTAACGTAAAATTAATGTCTGTAGTGTGGCTCCTTTCTAATATATTTTCAGAGAAGCATCTCGGGGATCGAAACAATGGCTTATTAAATTTCAGCGAAATGTTTGCTTTGTACAGTAGTGTTTCCCGATGTTAAAGTAAAATTAATGTCTGTAGTGTGGCTCCTTTCTAATATATTTTCAGAGCAGCATCTCGCGGATCGAAACAATGGCTTATTAAATTTCAGCGAAATGTTTGCTTTGTACAGTAGTGTTTCCCGATGTTAAAGTAAAATTAATGTCTGTAGTGTGGCTCCTTTCTAATATATTTTCAGAGAAGCATCTCGGGAATCGAAACAATGGCTTATTCAATTTCAGCAATATGTTCGCTATGTACACTAGTGTTTCCCTGAGTATTGACCATAATGGAAATTTTAAAAGTTAAATTCATGATTTTATGTTTGTTCTTATGATGAGATGGGACGGAATCATCGCCATCATCATGGCGAAGTCTGTATATTTTCAAATTATATTCTCTATTTGTGTATTCGAGTGGGAGAATAGGCCAATTCTAGATCAGCATCGTCACACAGGAAATCGAATTCCGTGCCATAACCACGTCTTTTCCTCCGCACAACTTGCATGCCTGCATCTTGTGTAGCGTTTTCTTTGTGGCCTAACTCTCTACGGTCCCTAAATAGTTGTCCATACAGATTTGCAAGTCATATGAGCGTGAATACGGTATCTTTGGAGTGAGCTTTTTGCCCATCTCTCTTTCGTGAACCGTATTTTATATCACCGTAAAGTTTAGGAAGGCAAACAATATGAAATCATATACCTAATTGCATAAAAATAATTGAAGGGTACAGGGGAATAAAGATGATAGTCAATTTCATATTTTTATACGGAGTTGACTTTTGACTTTAATTTACTAAACAGTAAGACTCCAAATAGGACAGATTTTAAATTCCGTTGTTTTATAAGTTTTAGGGCCTGTTTCACCACTTCCAGATTAGTGCCTGATAGTTATATGTGCCTGATAGTTATAGTTATTTGTAACATTCATCTTTTTTCCCCTGTACCCTTCAATTGTAAAATAGAATTATGTTTAATCGAAGTCCATTCACAAGTTGCTGACATAAAAATTAACATATTTTAATAATGACTACTTGTATTACTCGTTTAATTATGTGTGGTAATGAGTAATGACTAAGATTAACAATAACTAAATTACACATTTTATATTATTAAGAGCGGTTTCGCAGCCGGATTGTGAAATGTAGCCTTTTTCTAATAA
Organism: Ypsolopha sequella; assembly: GCA_934047225.1. NCBI lineage: Eukaryota > Metazoa > Arthropoda > Insecta > Lepidoptera > Ypsolophidae > Ypsolopha > Ypsolopha sequella. Next base: position 13,963,634 of record OW203991.1, read on the forward strand.
ATCGAAACAGAACACTTATTTTCAAAATTTACTTAATAGTTCCTCAACAAAACCTTACTACCTATGGTTTGTGTAAACTGTCATCGCAGTTTCCATTGGTTTTTGTAAATTTTAAAATTTTAAATTATATTTACAGAAAACAATGGAAACTTTTTGTTGAGGAACTATTGAGTAAATTTTGAAATATAAGTGTTCTGTTTCGATTAATTAGAAAAAAGGCGGGTTTTTCACAATCCGGCTGCAAAACTGGTATTAACTTTAATTTAACTAATTATAATTCATAAATAATATAAGTACGTAATAAATTTGATTGAACAATATTTCTAATAAATTCGTATTGAAATTTTGTAAAATTAAACTTAATTCTTCCAAGACATACTTTAATTTTTTCTAGAGCTTTTCGTGGCTTTTTAAGATGCACAAATATAAATGTTTTACAGATATAATATAAATTGAACTTACAGTTAGAGATACTGTGTCGACACGGTGTAACACGACCTAACTTATTTGACAGGACTAAACTTTGTCTTTGTCTTTTTGATACAGAAAGAAAAAGACAGAACGATCGTGTACGACATTGTGTAAAACTGACAGTCTAAGTAACATTAAAGCCAATTCTGAAGGCTTTATATTTAGTTTTAGTGCTGTCAAAGCGTAAAATTTTTCAAAGAAATTTAGCTTCTAATCCTTACTCTTAAGGACTATTTTGTATCGAAGAAAATTTAGTTTTGGCAGCACTAAAACTAAAATTAAAGCCTTCAGAATCGGCTTTATTATCTGATTATTATTCTGATGACATTGGTCTTGTTGTTCAAAATATTTACGTTGTGTTTGTACTTTTTATCAAATGCATTATGATAAATAAGTCTTCGATTACAAATTGTATTTTTATTTATAGGTCAATGTTATTTTAATTAATTGTTATTAATTAAACTGTTAAATAAATTTTGTAGTTACTTTCCATAAGTAGATGTTTGTAATCGGAGTATGCATATGACCGTAATGATATTGCCTTTTTGATAGGGACTCTGAAATCTGAAACTAAACCCGTAGTAGCTAACTAAGTTTTTATTAATTGTACATCTTATTTAATTTCATTTTACTCTAAATAGTTTTAAATTCGTTTGCAAGAAGAGCATTTCTATCGTTTATCAAAATGGTAATTTCTCATTTTTTGATTATGTAAGGACTAGCCGACGCGACGCGACGCACAATTTTCTAAAATCTCTTCTTACAAACGTATGTCTACAAGAAACCTACAGTCCAAATTTCATGATCCTAGATATTTAGATATATACAGTGTGTCCCTCGTACAAGTGCACATCCGAAAAGGGGTGAAACTAGACCTTATTTTATCGACAAAAAAATGTTTTTTTTTTTTAGAATATCTTTGATTTATAAATTTACGTTTTAAAATTTATTTTGCCTACCATGGAGACTATGTATACAATATGTCATAACTTTTGATCTATCGCGAGTAATGCAATGAAATAAAACTTTTATAATCCTTAAGAATAGACGTTGCATACCAAATCAAAAACAAAACATAATCAACTACCATTACCATAAAAATAATATTCTAAAAGATTATTTCTTTAATTTTTTCTTCTTTTTTTTTTCAGTAATAGTCAATTTTTTCAAAATAATGTCCCTGTTTTACTATATTTTTATTCCTATTTATCATTGCCTATTCCATTATCTTTATAAAAAAAAAAAAATACAACGTTCTATCATTAATAAAATATTTTCTACGAGCGGTTAACCAAAGGCACTGCGCTCGCGTGCCATACAAAGATACCCAGGTGGAGTATTTTTTTCAAGATTAAAAAAAAAACAAATTTTTTTTTTTCTTTGTTTTTGCCGATATGTTTAGATCTAGTTTCACCCACTTTCGGATGTGCACATGTACGAGGGACACACTGTATTGTATATAGTCATTTGGTCTGGCGGCGCGGCGGCGTTGCCGCGTTGGTAGATCAGTCAGTCAGTCATACTTCCTTCCTCCGTACCCCTATTATAAATGCGAAAGAGTGTTTGTTGGTTTGTTGGTCCTTCTTTTTATATAGACATAGTTTATGGGCCGAAGAGTGACATAGGCTACGTCTTATCAAGGAAAACTGCAAACGAAAGCGTGTTTGTTGGTTTGTTTGTCCTTCTTTCACGCAGCAATGGAGCAACGGATCGACGTGATTTTTTGCATAGAGATAGTTTATGGGCTGGAAAATGACATAGGCTACGTTTTATCAAGGAAAAATGCAAACGAAAGTGTGTTTGTTGGTTTGTCCTTCTTTCACGCAGCATGGAGCAACGGACCGACGTGATTTTTTGTATAGAGATAGTTTATGGGCCGGAGAGTGACATAGGCTACGTTTTATCCCGCAAAATGCAAACGACAGTGTGTTTGTTGGTTTGTCCTTCTTTCATGCAGCATGGAGCAACGGATCGACGTGATTTTTTGCATAGAGATAGTTTATGGGCCAGAGAGTGACATAGGTGACATCCTGGAAAAATGCAAACTAAATCAGCGCGGGCGTAGCCGCGGGCAAAAGCTTATCTATATTATGTTGATTATGTTCTAGTTTAACTGAAACGAATCGATTTAATTTAGAGTATTCTTTTATATATTCAGATAACTTCTTGAATAATATAAAATGTATAATCTAAACCTATATTTGTAATAGTACAAAGTGGCATATGTCATTTACCCTCACCTAATAACCATGAAATCTCTGGAATTAAATAGAGCCTGCAAACGGGAGGGTAAGTTATTTTTATGTTAATAATATATGTTAATATGTTAATAATATTGATTAACTTAGGTATATCTTTTATTTAGTGAAGTAGGTATATAGTTTTTCAAAATTTTAATCCTTCATTTATTTATTTGTTATTTACAAGTAAAACACAAAATAATACAACGTTTATCCGGGAAAAACTAATACCGCAGGTTGTTATAGTTTGTGAGAAACAAATATCAGCACGAGCGGAGCCGTAGGCAAAAGGCTAGAATTTTAATATGTTTATGATTGATTAACTAATAGCAGTAGAGTAGGTACCCATTTGTCGAAGATTGTACCTATATCTGTGAACTAGCGAGAGGTCCCCAAAGAAATCAAGGCCAAGGTCGTCGGTGGTAATTCTATTCCAGTTATGACCAACTACTCAATCCAACAAGTATTACAGAAATTTATTTTGTTATCGAATATCGAATCGAATTGAATCCCATATCGAATACTGATGACCATAATATTTCGACAGTATTGGAATTTCTTTTTCTACCATTTTCTATTTGGTAACACATGTGGCAAAATGTGAAGACTGTATTTGCTTTGATCTAGTCAGAACTATGTATGTATAATAGTTATATATGACATGCGAAACACATGTAAACTGACTTTTTGATAAAAATTATAGCTAACGAATAAAACTTAAATAACATTTAAATTTTCAAATGTACAGTTTTTGATTTTCATTTGAATTTTTTTTTTAATGAATTAATTTTGAAATGCATGTAGTTTTTTTTTTTTTTGATTAAAATATAAACTTAAAATCAATGAATACGATACGTATAATTAAATAATTATGTCCAATAACAGTAGCCCAGAATTTTTAATTTGTTAAGTTAGGATGTAGGTCACGTGCAAATTTTAAGAAGTTAAGTATTTATGAAGCCGGGTCTCCTGCATGCGTATCAGCAAAAATTTGTAGCGTAACAATGTTTTTTGTAGACGTTTTTGTTTAGTGCGTAGAGCAAAACACGGGCAAGAAACTGTAAGTAGTAAAGTTATTCGATAGGTAACTAGTCAAATAACCTGCTAACCTTGAGGGCCACCATACAGAAAATTGCGGTGTACCCGTTAAATTACCTGTGAACATTGTTCATCCATCACCCAAAACAATCGAGGCAATCATCTCGTCAGCGCAGCGACGCGCGCGCAGGTACGAGCGGTCAGCGGCACACATACCCGCTCGTTCCGACGAATGCACTTGCGCAAGCATTAGATAATGTCACTCTTGTCATCGACACCAACCGGCCGGCCATCGGAATGAGACCATCTGATTGGACTTCGATAACTACTTTTTCATCGATTGATTTTTACGGAAAATATGTTGGCATTTATTTCCATAGAAAAGCATGGCTCAAATGATTGTAACGCTGAATTGAAAATAGGTGAAAGGATATCTACCTACAGCTACAACTAAATTACCTTATTATAAATGGTTTCTGCTTTCTGAGCTGTGAAACGTGTCTCAGTTTATTGCTTAACCGCTACGAATCATTGTATTTTATTCATTTGTTCCTATATCTAATAGAATAAATTTAATATTTATTATAATTTAAACTTAAATTGTTTTTTATCTTTAACTTATATTTTAATATGTATCTTCATTAAATTAGATAAAAGTTATAAATATTAAAAATATATATACAAGGTGAATTTGTGAACATCGTCCAAATTCATACTTAAGCCTTGGTAAGTGATCAGCATCATGAACCAATAACGATTTTTGTAAAATTCATAAAATGAAATTTCGTCTCCCCATAGTGATTCACTCAGGACTGGGAGTGAATTACTATGGGCAGTCGAAATTTCATTATACAAATTTCACAAAAATTGCTATCGATTCATGATGCTGATCACTTACCGAGCCTCTAGTATGAATTTGGACGATGATCAAAAAGTCACCTTGTATATATTTAATATATTATATTTAATGTAATTAACTTTAAAAATCTTTTCAAATTCTTTTAGCAGTCATGCGTGTTGAGGTAATCAAACAAAAGAAACCGATTATAAAAAAAAACAACAGAACGAGTTTGATGTTGTAATAAACTAGATTCTGATAATATTACCTATTTAATCTCCATACTAATAAGGATCCTCTTCTGAACTCTACCGACGCAAAAATGTATGGTGCGCAGTTTGATGATATCGTGTCGTTTTAAATTTATTTGCATTATTCGTTTCCTGAACAACGTACTCTACGTTTGTTACCTTTTCATTGTCTGCCTTTTTATGAAGTACACAACACAACACAACCATAACCTATATTAAATAGTTTTGTTTACTCTAAAACTTTTCTTTCATATTTCTGATTTTGTGACTGGGTAGGATTTTTAAAGGTCTCTAAGTTTGTTATACAAACAAAGGAACTGGAACAAGGCAATCAAGTTCGGTGTTCAGTTGAACATTATCATTAGCGGGTGCTGTCAATGTCCGCAAGTTTGTTATATGTACATACACTACCCTCAACTTCTGATGTACATCAGAAGTAAAATATATATAGCTTTTAATAATGTAAGGGAGCTGCTTGTGCCGTTTGGATTGCAGACGTTTGGGCCTGACGCTCGACAGCTATCTAAGTAGGTATTATGTGACTTTTGTTTTTATAGCCAAATTCATACTGGAGACTCGGTAAATGGTCAGGAACAAGACAAGACAAGACAAATACTCTTTATTGTACACCAAAATAAATAAATAAGGTAAAAGAACAAACTTATGAAAGAAGGTAACAATTGGCGCCCTTATCACTGATAGCGATTTCTTCCAGACAACCTTTGGGTGGAAATTTATTTTTGGAAAAAATAACGCGAAGGTGGTGCACAAAATAAATAATAATAATTAAATGGATAGCAAATACCTAAAATAAATACACAAGTATAACATTGTACATACAAATACATATAATACGATAAATATATACTCTAATATATAACAAAAATAAATAATATAATACGTAAACCAAAAGTCAATAAATATTAGTTGCAGAAATAGGGATTTAACAAACATTCACAAAGAAAGAAAATTATCCTTGAGGTTCAATGACCCTTTTTGTAAAAAAGCAAAATAAAATTTACGCTTCATATACTAATGGACTCGGGAGTTATTCGTAAATTAGTATATATAGGGGCACAACATTTTTTTTCGTATTCTACAAAAAAGGTCATTGAACCTTGGTCCTGACCGCTTACCGCGTCTACAGTATGAATTTGGCTATATAAACAAAAGTCACCTTATGCAAACAGCATCGCGTCTGGTGGATGCTTCAGGGTACCCTCAGGCTGGAGCTTATCTCGGGCAACGTATCAGCCTTGCCACCCAACAAGGTAATACCGTCAGTGTCTTGGGTACCCCGCCTAGTCACAGTGACTATTTAATAGTAGTTTATGCTACAAGGGCGCAAAGGAATAAATTGCGAGGACGATTTAAAACACGAGCGTAGCGAGTGTTTTAAACGTAACCGAGTAATTTATTGCTTTTACGCCCGTGTATCATACTACGTTTTTCAATGCATAGTGTGAGGAAATGAAAACAAATATAATCTTGTGAACTTTAAATTATGATTGGCTCAAAAGGATTGTATCCAGAGCCGTTGAACAGTGGAAAAAAAAAGTATGACATTTATGGTACACAGGAAAGGCTGCAGGTTAGCCAACCATTGCAAACAAATTTAAAAGAAATAATAATAATAAAGCCCTAGAGCAAAATATTCGACTTTCTGTTCGGTTTTGATGCATAAAAAGTGGGCCTTTACGAGCACATGCATTGAAAAGTATTTTATTTACTTTACTTCAATTAGAATGCTTTGTTTATTTATTTGATTATTCTACGGGTATGTTTAGTATCAAGTATTTTATTAATATTTTATTTATTCTTAGAGTTCACACTTTTATTTATTTTATTTTTAAAAGAGGATAGATTTTTAATTTAAGTTAACCAAATCGGCAGTTTATTTTAATAAAAAAACGAAAAGCTCTTATGTTTATATTGGTCAATGGACACTACCACATATAAATAATTTATTACAATGCCAAATTACTAAATTATTCAAGAAATTTAGCATATTAACAAACACCCTTTCGCAAAAAAAAGAATGTTTATAGAAAACGTTACACAAGGTGTAACTGTGGAATGCTACAAAAATTAAACCACGTATTCCACTAGTTATCTTTTCTTTAACAACTTTTAAAAGTAAACGAAAAAAAAAGCATTTCTCCGACATCATGATCTCCTCTAGTTTTTTACGGGAAAGTGGATTTTTCCCGCGTTATTCCAAAAGTCATAGAATTATAGTTGTTCTATGAACATGTAATTTAAGTTTTCCAACACAGACACACCTATTTTATAAATCTACTTCTTCTTCTTCATCTACATGTAAAAAAAAAACTTGGACAAAGCAAGCTTACCTTGCAACAGTTCAACGTTCTCCTGGATCTCCGGCATGAGATGCATGAAGGTGGTCGAGAGTAGCACTCCGCCGCCAAAGGAGAGCAGCGACATGACCACGCGGTTGGAAGACTTGAGGTTCCCGGCTTCATCCGGAGTCACCCAGCGGAACTTCTTGGCGAGCAGCATGGGCACGATCCCACAGACCATGGAGGCGCTGAACAAAACCGCCATCGCGACTCCCTTCGCCAGCACCACGCTGTCGACGTCTTCATCCCCCTCGACAATGCCGACCACATTTTCCTCAGACATTATTTCTGGTTTGTGTAACGAAAGGCTCGGACTAAGTGAGGTGAGGCAAGGACGCGGGCCCTTTTATACGGTGACCGGTATCTCGGTCGGTATCAGTGGTTTATGCGCGTGCACTGATGTCGAGCGGCGCGCCACTACTACATGCGCCGGCGCAGACGTGCTGGACACACTCCATTCCACTGCCGCGCAGCCTGCAGCTTGAAAGCCTTATAGTTTGTTCGGCAAATTACTTTGCGATTTTTTTCAATTACTTTTGGTTTGAATATTTATTTATTGATTCTTTTTTTTTTGTTTATAGGCGAAAAATTCTTTTTGGTCATCATGAAAATTGTAGCGAAAATTTAATGTACGGTTATAGTTATATTATATTTCACTTGCGATCGATTCCCTTTTTTAGTGGAGTCGAAATATGTCGCTTTATTATGATATTTTTTTTGTTTTATATTCATTAAAGTTTATTAAACTGAAAATCTATAACTTATGATTATTTAAAAATGTATCATTATTTCTGTTTTGTAGTGGCATTCTCTTTTAGCAGGGGCTCATCAAATACCTATCTACATGATGTATAGATGCACTTGCACTCGACCGGTTTCTAGCAGTTTAACTAAACCCTTGATGATGGTGTAAAACCGAAACCGGTCGGGTTAAATTAGTTTTTTAAACTGTGAAACGAAAGCAAGTGCATCTATACATCATGTTGTTATCCAAGTTTCACCAAGTGCCGACAATCGCAAGTATTAATCAAATACCTATCCACCTACAGCTACAGACTATAGACTAATGCAGAAGGGATGCCTCTTGTATTACATGTATTAGATGTATTACATCTAGGTACAATAATTTACAACTAATAAATTAAGAGTGGTATTTTTCAGATAGTATATTTTTTTCAAAAGAACCTTTAATTTAAGGTGGCTCCGTCGGACCCACAGAACATTTTGTTCTGAGGTCGGACCGCCGGAAAAATTAGCAACTCGATTCGTGGTGGTTGAAATTTCGAACAAAACCATATTCAAATAAAGTTCTTATCAGCTCGCACTGCAACATGGCTGTTACGTCTGTCGCTGCGGCTGACAAGTGCGAAAATAGTGTGTTTTTAATTAATTTTACGTAAAATTAAACGAATTTTCAAGAACCGAGAAAACCATATCATTTAATATTATTTTGTCTAGAAGTTTATAAATTTTTATATTGTTTCGAAAAAAACTGTAGCAGTTATATTGTTACAAGTGGACAAAAAATCTAGAAATAAGGGTAAACTTAGAATTTTCTTGTTTCACTTCTGTATATTAAAATTAAATTCAGGAAAAACCACATCACTATTTGTATCATGTAGATTACTGTGTATTTTTCTTCTATTAAAAAAATGTTATAGTTACCGTATGAAATGGTTATAAAGTTACTCAGTTCAAGGTCGTTGGCGTTGGGAGAAGCCTTAATTTAGAAATGCCTGCCTCAGATCTTTGCTCAGATCAATGCTGGCCGTATGCCTGTCTAAGCCAAAAAATGCCTGTCAAATGCGGCAAATTCCTGTCATATGGTAATCCTAGCTGCGCTACAGCTCTATATGCATGCTGTGGGTCTACCGCGTAATTCTCATTTTCATCAACATCAACTTGAGATTGATATTTGTCGTGCGCGCGACGACGCCCGCCTAACATGCCATCTCTTTTGCACACGTTGAATTTCGCATGCATTTGCTTGAAGTTGATACAAATGAGAATTACGCGGTAGAGCCCCTGGTTGGAAGACAACACCATCTTGAGACTCTTATAATTCTAGGAAAGTAAAAAATAATGTCATGGATTTAATTTCATCTAGTTCTTAAAATACTTCAAGTCAAGTCAAGACAAATTAATATTTTATAACTTCTACTCTACAAAGCTTGTGTAGAGTTTTTTACTTTAAGGTACAGTGGAGAACACGTTGAGCAGTACACATGAACTTTGAACGTATCTTATATTCTTCACTATAATTTGGTGACTTCTTGGGTTTTTATTGTTGATTTATATACAGGGTGGAAAAAATTCAAGGGCCCTGGAGGGGAACTACCTTAAATCCTTTAGTTAGCTCATTTAACTGAAAGGAAACATTCCTTTATTTTTTAAAACAAACAAAACTGCATTCAAAGTTCTTTTAAAATTTGCTTTTCTCACCCAGGAACTGAACCAACTAAAAATTAAAAAAATAAACCTACCTATTTTATTATACGAATCGGTAGGATTATTGTACAGGATAAAATTGGTCTAGTAAACATTTAGTATTACACTCATCTGTTGTACGAGATACCCATGAAATTGAATATTTATTACAAGTTCTTTATTAACAATACCTAGTACTGTTCACTTGTAAAGTAATAATGATACGCCGTTATTACACAATGACAGCACGGAATGAAAGCAAAACAAAACAAAATTTGAAATTCGAACGAATACTTTTATCTATTTTAAAAATGTTGAATGTTATCGTTCGAACTTCAAATATGTTGCTCCGCGTTGCAAAAAAATACGTTCCCTTTTAAAACTTTTGGTCAGTACGCCTAATGCAAGAAGGAATTGTGCTGTGCATAGATTTATTATTACCATTTAACGATTTTCTTATTGAAGTCTTCAACGAGGTACCTAAGATAAATAACATTAGCAAACTTGTACTTCAAACGATGTCTTTGGATGTAAGAGAGATAAGAAAATTATAACGTGTCATTTACGTGTTACAAGTGAACAGTACTAGGTATTGTAAATAAAGAACTTGTAAAAATTATTTAATTTCATGGGTATCTCGTACAACAGATGAGTGTAAGACCAAATTTTTATTAGACAAATTTTATCCTGAACAATAATCCTACCGATTCGTACAATAAAATAGCGAGGGTTTATTTTTTCAATTTTTTGTTGGTTCGATTCCCGGGTAGGACAAGCGAATTTCGGAATATCTTTGAATGCAGTTTTGTTTCTTTAAAAAAATAAAGGAATGTTTCCTTTCAGTAAAATGAGCTAACTAAAGGATTTAAGGTAGTTCTCCTCCAGGGCCCTTACATTTTTTCCGTGACTTTTTGATCATCGTCCAAATTCATACTGGTGGCTTGGTAAGTGATCAGTATCATGGATCAATAACAATTTTGGTGAAATTCGTAAAATGAAATTTCGACTCCCCATAGTGATTCACTCTGGACTGGAACTGAATTTATATGGGAAGCCGAAATTTAATTTTACGAAATTCACAAAAATTGTTACTGTTCCAAGATACTGAGCACTTATCAAACCTCCAGTATGAATTTGGACGATGATCAAAAAGTCACTTTGTATATAATATATAACTTAATAAAATAACATTTATGATGATAAAATTACGTGAGATATATTTCGGGCCCTATCCTGAGCCCGGCATCAGTCACCAGGGCTCGAATATATCTCACATAATTTTATCATCATAAATGTTATCCTTCACTATAGGGACTTATGTAGTACTGCAAGCCTGATGTGATTTCCACTGTACATAGTTACATATGTGTTGATTTATAAAATAAAATTTACACTGAAAGTAATATTATTGGACAGGTACAGGCATTTTGGGCACCTTAGACTGGCGTCCCTCTATTTTGAAATGGTAACCCTAAGCGCACCTAGCAAAGCGGCAACGTAAACATTTGCCCCATTATTTGGAAAGTTAATGAGAGTTTTTCTTTTCGAGTATTAAAAAAAAACATAGTTTCCAAGAACTCTGTAGATGGCGTTGAACTGACTACGTTACTAGGTGCCAAAGCCAAAAAGATTGGAAAAAAAAAACATTGCGTCACGTCACGTCACATACGCGCGTTGGTTCACTGGCATGTGTGCCGAGCATATGTGCGAATGCTTTGTTATGGTCCGTCCAGCGGGCCTATTGTGTATCTCTAGTTGCCTTCTGGACTGGGTGTCTATCATCAAAAACATAGTTAAACTATCGAATTCCGATGTCCTAAGGATATTTTCGCACTTGAAGTGACGACACAGATTGTTAATAGTTCAATACCCACTAAAGGCAATTTTGAAATTTCAGTTTTTAGCTATGTTTTTGATGATAGGCACCTCGTGCAGTTGGCAACTAAAGATACACAATAGGGGGGCAGGTTTAAAATGTACAATGGCTTGTACTCATTGCGCTTTACGACTTTCATCTTTAGGAAAAAGATGTATGCCTCCATTTTTACACAAATCCACAAGGCACAGACTTCTCTTCTTTTTCTCTTGGGACATTTTCTTTTCTGGCTTAGAAAACTCATAAAAAGACTGCTTAATATTTTTTTTCTTTTTCCCTGTTGTTGTTATTATTTATTTATTTTCAAAATGTCATTGTGATGTGATGTGACAATGACATTAATTACTTTTTTATGTACGTTTCGTTTTACGATCTCAAAATTACATCCAAGTGAAATAATCAAAAAATTATGTGACGTTCCGTTCTTTGCAGTAACTTACCAAGTTCAGCGCAATCTATCCAGCGACTGGGGAAGACTAAAAAAAAAGAAAAGAAAATCCCTCATTACCGCACCTACTGCTGGATCCAGCAAGCTGAAGAATACACTGGATCCAGCTGGATTGCTAATCGTATTTCACTGACTGCAGATGTTACTGCAGTCCCTGGTTACCTCACCCGGGACGCTCGGGCCTACTAAAAACAAACTCTGCATAAATCTTCAATTGTGACGTCATCATCGTAAATTTTGTATATTTAAATCAGAATTCGCGTATATTTTTGCAGCTATCCATTTTGAATTGTGCCCGCAACCGTATGAAAGGTTAAATCTGCACTTTAGTTTTGCGAATGCCTCATAAGCTTAGACATGCAACATAATCTGGCTAGGTATAATATATACCGTATATACCAACCATTTCAAGTTTACTAATTTTTGTTGCAATGTGCTAAGATTTCAAACATTCGCACTCTTGCAATTTCCACAAATTCTTTATGATTATTACTAATTTTATGATGAGTAATAATCATACATATTTATGATTATTACTCTGATTACTATATGAACAATGCAAAGTACTAAATTATACTTCTTATCAGTCAAAATATAGTTTTAGTTTGATATGAATTATTACACATAACGATGGATTAACGATTGTAACGCCACGTGAACGAGTGACGCGTGAAAAATAACGGCTATAACGAATTAGTTACCTAATTTATTTGAGATTGTGCTGTAATATAAAACAGAAGGTGACTTTTATTTAAATTTACAACCTTTGTAGGTAGAACGTCTCCTTATAAATAAATAAAAAAACCGGCCAAGTGCGAGTCGGACTTGCGCACGAAGGGTTCCGTACCATTATCTATAAAAACTGCAAAAAAACATAAATGTTGTATGCGAGCCCCCTTAAATATTTATTTTATTCTGTTTTTTAGTATTTGTTGTTATAGCGGCAACAGAAATACATCATCTGTGAAAATTTTAACTGTCTAACTATTACGGTTCATGAGACAGACCTGGTGACAGACACCCAGACGGACAGACAGACGGACAGCGGAGTCCTTTTTGCCCGCGGTTTTGCCCGTCTGTATTTATTTTCGGTCGTTTCCACTGCTCGATTTTCTATTAAATTATTAAATTTTTGACATCTAATGTATCTAATTCTATTGACATGTAATGAAACTTATGAATAAAATGAAAGAGCTTGTCGCAATGTAACAAGGAAACACAAAAAATAATATTATGAATTTTATTATTAAGTAGTTAGTTCGAATTGGATTTGACATTCTGACTTGAAAGAAAGCTCTTCTGAGCAAGAATTATAGCTCTTACTGACTTGAGGCTACTGAGTGGTTACATGTTTTATGAAGCTGCCGGCTTCCGAAGAGTCGACAAGCTGGTTTATTTTCCGCCCGGCCCCTTATGTAAAGTAGGAAGTGGGCAAAACGTGATGAACGATGAAATTTAGACACGTTTTATACACGTGATGTTGCCGTTTTATAATGTCTCTTATGAAAGGGTTCTTTAAGAAATTAGGGAAAATTTCTGTTTTGTTTCAACATATTGTGTGGAGACCGAAGAAATTCCGACCCACGTGACGATAGACTGCGTAGGCGTCAGCACACCACGGGCTAAGATCCTCGGTAAACCGGGAACGCTTCGCCAGTCCTGTGGCGACCTAGGTCGCCTCTTGGGATTCTGGCGAGAGCTGGGCTGGCTGGAATAGCCGGCTCCATACTTTCCACGCACAAAGGTCCAAGTAAGATAGCCCGTCCAACGAAGACCAAAAAAGGCCGAATAGGCAAAATAATTCGTGTAAAGGCTAATTTTGGCACAGTTGTAGAGGAAGGTATCTTGAACGACATACTAAAAGTACTGATGGGTGGAGGTGGAGCTAAGGGGTGGGGGGAGGTGTAAAGGTCCCGTTTTTCAGTTTTGCGTGAATCACTCGAAAACTGTGGCCTATAGAAAAAAATGACCCAAAGCTAAATTAATTAACATTAAATTTTCTACAAAAAAGGTGAAATACATTTTTTTGCTGGGATCAATATTTAAAGAGATATTGGGGAGGGGAAGTTAATTGTGATGAATTATACACATTAGAAATGTAATAATAGGGGGAACGTTTTGTATCGGGTACAAAATGCACAATTTAAGATTCTTTTTCTATTTTTGAATGAAATATATTGAATAAATGTGATTTACCGCTGCTTTGTGGGTGCAGTATTTCAATATGGTTACCCTGATAAAGAAATTCATTGATTCTGAGCGTTGCGTTGATTGGGACGGCCACTTGGCGTATGTAAAACAAATGATCCCATTCTCCCATGCAAGTGGGCACTTTCAATACATGAAATTTGCCCATCTCTACGTGCAAGACATGATACACCTAAAAACAGCCATCCACATGTGTACAAAGAGTTTGCCGAAAATAGGTATTACACCATTAACCCACCTTGGGCTGGAATTTGTTTGGACATGGTCATCGAACAAACTCTCATGCGGTCCATCAGGTGGCCTGATACGAGGGAGAGGAATAGCTGATTCTGTACTCGCCAAATGTACTGCACGTCATTGGAGGAGTTCACCGGAGTGGTTTTTGCAAGTGGAGAACAGCACGTTGATTTACGGCTATCACGCCAACAGAGAGATTCACGAGATAGACCTAAGATTGGAGAAGTGTTCAAATACCATCTCCCATTTCATTGGCAGAAAATTCGGTGACATGAAGCAGTCTAGAAAGAATGTGTTTTTGTCACTAGCCAGTATGAGCAGTACCATATGAGCAGTAGCAGTAGTATTAAAATCAATGGCAAATAGCATTACTGTTAACCTTCTGACAATTTTAATTTCAAGCTTTTGACTTATGAATTAACTCCATTCCCCCTGGCTCTGTTCCTCGAGGGTGGGATGCGAAAAGGGAAGAATCCATTCCTCTACGATGTTTGCCAGTGGAGAATAACGCAACTTTCAATCTCACTTGAAGCACCAACGTGGTAGATGGTGGTTTTCTTCTGCACCGCATGAAGTGGAAACCGTCCTTCAGCATTTTTTCAATTTGCAATCAGTACATTGCATACTGTAGCATTCGCTACAAGTATTCAACCTTTTTATATATTTTTAGTCTTTCTTTATCGTTGGCTGCTTTTCTGAATTTTCGAATTCGAACAGTTAGAATGATCTTGTCAGATTTTTTTTGTTATTTTTCTCATATCAAAGAAGATCGTGACAGAGGAAGGAAATTTGCCACAAGAAATTTAAAATATCAAATTTTAAAACTATATCTTATCTATAACTTATATAGAAACAGAGCGCATTTGCCATGAGCATTGTTTAAGCCAGTTTTTCTGCATTTCCCGGTAAGTTTTGTGTAATTTTGGTTTCATTCTCTGAAAATCCTTTTTGTCCCGTTTCCAATACGTTAATTTCCTTTCCCTCGTTTCATAAGCATGTCTTGACGCCGTTGTTTTATTTCTTTACAGCGACCCTTCGGGATTATTTTTTAAAGGGTTTCTGGGTCTTCCCAGTCTGATTATCCCATCCGCCATCTTGTACGGTTGTACCTATTGAGGCCTGATGTAAGGACCACGTCCCTGGTGAGCTAAAGCTTCCGATACTAAAATTGAAATCGCCAAGCTTCATCGACTGCTCCCGGGAACACCGGAAACTCCCAAAGTCACGAAGAGACCCTTACCAGGTTTTTAATATCTGTAGCTTAATATTCAGCATCGATTATTTTTATTCCTTAGTGTAAAGCTAGATAACGATTGCTCGTAACACCTTATTATTACGTTTTCTTTCGGATCAAGAGTTATCAAAACTTCCGTGAAATCTTAGTTTAAAGGATCCTATAAACTAGTGTCGACAACCAAATTTAAAATCCATTATTTTATGAATAAATGCGTCGTTCAAGCTAAAAGGAAATTAAAATCTTAAATAAGTGGAATTTGGCATAATAATTTTTTTGATCTAAGAATTTCCTTTGTAGCGATACTCCTCTGATATTATTGTTCTTTTGTACCATATTTTTCTTACTTCGGTTTTGTTATTTTTGTGTTTTGTTATTTAAATTATACGGTTTATTCATCCAGGTTTACCTCTTTTTTTTGGCTGTCACCAGGCTTGCCTGGTGGCAGTCCAAATTCAATTCGAAATTACGTTCGTAGTATGTAGTGGAAAATAATAAATAATTTTTTTTTTAAAAATAACGCTACAAATATGGCGCCCGAACAAAAGGTAAGTACGGTTTTCTGAATATTACTTGCTGTACTTTAACGTTTTTTTCTCAATTCGACGGTGGTGTCTACGCTTTCGTAGACTAATTTTCCAACCTACTAAATTTTGTTTGTTTTCAGGCAGCGTTTTCTCTTCTAAGGAACCCCAATACCAAGCTGTCGAAAGGAACCAAATTTTTCCACGAAGAATATTTTTTGTCTTTATGAGTACCCTTAATTTGTGAAATCTATGTTTTGCAAATTTTAATAAAGGAATAAAGTATTTACACACTTTTTGTGTATTACCTGTTTTATTTGTGTGTGTATATTATCCTATCCCTAACCTAATTTCCTTATGTATAGTTAGGTAGGACCTGCAGGTAAGTGCATTTCAATATTTAGTAGCCTATTACTTTCCATATCTATCATTAATAATTGTTACCTGTTCTAGTAAATAAATTACACTGAGTTTTCAAGTCAAATAAATTTATTGTAATTTATCCATAAATGTGGTAGTTACTAGTTAAACATATTTATTGTGTTTCTAGCATAATTGTTGATACCAGTAGATCCGGATGGTCACTTTATTCGTTTCCTGTTGATCCCTAATCCAATATAGGCAATCTCATTTCGTTTCAAAATTTTCACAATAATATTGAGATTGTCTCTTCCTTGCAAGAAATTTTGTCGTAAATCCTCGAATTAATCTTTTTGTTTTTACAGAACAAATGTTGATTTTTTCTTGAAAAGGTTTTTGCAATTGCTGAAATCTTTGTTTACATTTTCAGTCTTGTCAACTGTCAAAGTCGACATTTGAATATTTGTCTATTATTTTGAACTTTCTGGTTTACATTTTTTAACAAACTATTTTCGCTGTATGGAGGTCAATTGAATAGCAAAACCTTTTTTTGCACATATCATTGCGGCTTCCGATTTACACTATTTTTGATAAATTCTCCTTTTTTGTTAAATAATGTATCCTTTCGATTTTAATTTGTTGGCTCTTGGTTTGATGATTGTTGATTTGTTGGTTATTTGTTTTGTTGATTGTTAGTTTGTTGGTTGTTGATTCGTTGGTAGTTAATTTGTTGGTTGTTGGTTTGTTGGTAGTTATTTGTTGGTTGTTGATTTGTTGTTAGTTAATTTGTTGGTTTTTGGTTTGTTGGTTGTTGAGTTGTTGGTTTTTGGATTGCTGTTTTGTTGATTTGTTGGTTTTTAATTGGTTAGTTCTTGTTTTGTTCATTGTTGGTTTGGTAGTTGTTAGTTTGTTGGTTGTTGATTTGTTGATCGTTAATTTGTTGGTTGTTGATTTGTTGGTTGTTGAGTTGTTGGTTGTTGTTTGTTGGTTGTTAGTTTGTTGGTTATTGATTTGTTGGTCGTTAATTTGTTGTTTAGTGGTTTGTTAGTGTGTTGGTTTGTCCTTCTTCAGGCAGCAACGGTGCAACGTTTCTACGTGATTGTTGCCTGAAGATAGTTTGAGGGTCACAGAGCAATATAGGCTACTACTTTGTTTTTACTTAATCAAGTCCTTTTGTTTCAAGGCATTTTGATTAGCCAAGGGTTTATTTGATTGTTTATCCTTCTGGAAGTTAATTTCCTTTAAGCTAGTTTAAATTTTTTTGTGTCGTTTGAGGATATTGTAGCATTCGCTACAAGTATTCAACCTTTTTATATATTTTTAGTCTTTCTTTATCGTTGGCTGCTTTTCTGAATTTTCGAATTCGAACAGTTAGAATGATCTTGTCAGATTTTTTTTGTTATTTTTCTCATATCAAAGAAGATCGTGACAGAGGAAGGAAATTTGCCACAAGAAATTTAAAATATCAAATTTTAAAACTATATCTTATCTATAACTTATATAGAAACAGAGCGCATTTGCCATGAGCATTGTTTAAGCCAGTTTTTCTGCATTTCCCGGTAAGTTTTGTGTAATTTTGGTTTCATTCTCTGAAAATCCTTTTTGTCCCGTTTCCAATACGTTAATTTCCTTTCCCTCGTTTCATAAGCATGTCTTGACGCCGTTGTTTTATTTCTTTACAGCGACCCTTCGGGATTATTTTTTAAAGGGTTTCTGGGTCTTCCCAGTCTGATTATCCCATCCGCCATCTTGTACGGTTGTACCTATTGAGGCCTGATGTAAGGACCACGTCCCTGGTGAGCTAAAGCTTCCGATACTAAAATTGAAATCGCCAAGCTTCATCGACTGCTCCCGGGAACACCGGAAACTCCCAAAGTCACGAAGAGACCCTTACCAGGTTTTTAATATCTGTAGCTTAATATTCAGCATCGATTATTTTTATTCCTTAGTGTAAAGCTAGATAACGATTGCTCGTAACACCTTATTATTACGTTTTCTTTCGGATCAAGAGTTATCAAAACTTCCGTGAAATCTTAGTTTAAAGGATCCTATAAACTAGTGTCGACAACCAAATTTAAAATCCATTATTTTATGAATAAATGCGTCGTTCAAGCTAAAAGGAAATTAAAATCTTAAATAAGTGGAATTTGGCATAATAATTTTTTTGATCTAAGAATTTCCTTTGTAGCGATACTCCTCTGATATTATTGTTCTTTTGTACCATATTTTTCTTACTTCGGTTTTGTTATTTTTGTGTTTTGTTATTTAAATTATACGGTTTATTCATCCAGGTTTACCTCTTTTTTTTGGCTGTCACCAGGCTTGCCTGGTGGCAGTCCAAATTCAATTCGAAATTACGTTCGTAGTATGTAGTGGAAAATAATAAATAATTTTTTTTTTAAAAATAACGCTACAATACGTACAGACACATTACGGTTCAAATTGTATAGTGGTCTTTGATGGCGACAATGATGTTAATAGCACAAAACTAGCGAAACAGAAGCAAAGAGGTCTGACAAAAACTTCGGTTGACATTAACTTTAACGAAAGCACGGTCATCACAGTTCAACAGGAGCATTTTCTCGCCAATGAAAGGAACAAAACGAGACTGATTCAGTTTGTCACCGAGAAAATGCCGGCGGCGTGGATTGACACAACTGTTGCAACAGGAGATGCTGATGGCACATTTGTGAGGTGCGTGTTGGATAAAGCTGCTGTACATCCAACTGTTACAATAATTGGGGAGGATGTGAACTTCATAGTCCTCCTCATAGGATTGACTCTACCAGATACCAACGTGTACTTTATGATGCCAGACCGTGGGAAGGTGGACACCAAATTGTTTTCAGTGCAACAGCTTCCATTCGCCAAGACGATTCTCCTTCTCCACAGCTTCTCCGGATGCGAAACCACATCGGCGATCTATGCAAAGACAAACTGGGAATTGCTAAGCTGTTCATAGCTAAGCCAGACCTGACCCAAAGTATCTCAGACATTTTTATTGAACCCTCAAAATTACCTGAAGATATTGAACAGGCTGGCAAGAAGCTATTCCTGGCGATTTACCAGGCGCCTTCGCAGGAACAAAACCTCAGCAAACACCCCTACTCTGGCTTTTTTGAGAGCATCGACAAAGCCTAAATCTGATATGGCCACTCTTCCTGCTACCAGAGGAGCTTTGAAGCTGCACTCGTTCAGAGTGTACCTACAGGTAACTATTCAGATATTATTATTTAATTGTATTATTGTCGAATACGGTTTTGTCACAAATATCTATTTGAGCTAAATACTTATGTTGGTCTTATTTTTTTCTTACAAATACAACAATGGCTCGGCAACCCCCCACCACCAACCCGATGGGGTTGGGCCAGAGGAGACAATGGAATCCTAAAATCAGTGACAACCAACGACCCTCTGGCAACTGACACCATTCTCAACACCAAATTTTGCCGATGCACGACTGGTTGTGGGGTGCGCTGCGGGTGTTGCGTATGCTCCGGCTCATGCACTAACGGAGCCCTCATTGAAAACACCGTTGACGATGATGATATTTTAGATTTAGAAGATAATTAGGAAATTTATTTTTAGTACTCGTAATATACTTAAAGAAATGTGTTTTTTTTTTTATTGTCGGTTTTCCTCCCTCTGTATCTCCTTAAGTATTGATCCTATCGAAAAAGTGTATGGTACTTTTTTATAGGAAATTTTATATAGATTACTTTAGTCACACATTATTTTTTTCTGTAGGCCGCAGTATTCCAGTTATTTACGAGAAACTGAAAAAAGGGACGTTTACACCCCCCTCCACCCCCTAGCTTCAACCCCACCCATCAGTACTTTTAGTATGTTGTTTAAAACACCTTCTTCTACAACTGTGCCAAAATTAGCTTTTACACGGGTTATTTTTCCTATTTTTCTTTCATTGGACGGGCTAAGAATGGTGCGGAAACCGAGCCCACCAAAAAGAAGAAAGAACCATGGAATTAGTATGTACTTATGTAAGTACATACTAATTCCATGGAAAGAACATATTGTCACAAAATATTATAAATTTGTAGATATATTAATAATTTGCAATATTCCGCTAAACACTCTTACCATGCTATTCAAAATGCAGACTCAAGCACCGCCCGCCCTCCCGCATAAAACATGCACAAGCAAAGCAAGCAGTACGAGCACAAAATAAAGCAATCTTAAATAACAAGCAAGAAAACTTATCGACACGTGTTTCGCCTCTAAACGAGGCATCCTCGGGATGTGTAGTCCGCCCGACCGCTCGACAGCAAATGACAAAATATTATATCTAAGGATTTCCTCTAGATGTGTTTTCGAGTGTAGACGGTCACTGAAACAATAAACCTCCAATACACACTTGTATACCCTTTTCTATAGACAATTTTTGTCAAATGGACAGGGTGCCTATCATCCATCACCTCAGAATATTCCTTATTCTGAGTCCATCACAGACATAGATAAAAACTGAACTTTTAAAATTGCCTTTAATGCGTATTGAACTATTTACTAACTGTGTCGTCATTTCAAGTGCGTAGACGAACAAATCGGAATTCGATAGTATATATATATGTTTTTAATGATAGGCACCCAGTCCAGTTGACAACTAAAGATACACTATTGTTTGCCTATTGGCCCGATAGCTTTTTTGGAGGCAGGTTTACGACACAGCGTTCTCTTTCACCGTTAAGTAAGAAGGTATACAAATATAATATTGTTCACACATGTATCCGGCCGGAAGGATTCTAACTCGGGTCTCGAAATTGCAAGTTCGGCGTCCTGCCGACTGAGATATATCGCAGTTCGTTTTGATTACAGCAACCAGTCAAAAAAAATACCAGTCAAGAGTCACCCATTTAGTCAAATTAGTTAGGCCCGTAGGTTCTACGTTTCTACGTTATGCTGCAGTTAGAGAACGAACAGATAATACGAGGGTTTCTCCAGAACTATACAGGGCGTCCAGTGGCGTGCACAGAACTTTTTTCCGGAAAAGCAATCAGGAGGTCAAGTTTGACAATAAAAAAAAATATGAAAAAATTTAAATAACACTTTGAAAAAAAAAAAGTTTGTATGAAAATGCTCACTCCAGGAAAGGCAGTGCCTACCCTGGCGTCATACAAACTTTTTTTTTTTCAAAGTGTTATTTAAATTTTTTCATATTTTTTTTTATTGTCAAACTTGACCTTCTGAGCTTTTCCGGAAAAAAGTTCTGTGCACGCCACTGAGGGCGTCCCACGGCATTGCCACATGGAGGGAAAGTACCTTATATATTTAGATGGAACATTTTACTGAAAGAAGAAATTATTTTAATTTTAAAAACAATTTCAACTGCATTCATAGATGTTTAAATAGTTACATGGTTGAACCGGGAATCGAACCCGTTACATGAGAAAAATAATTACCCTGTAGCTTCATCTTCATCTTCATCTTTTGTAGCTTCATCTTTTTTTTTGCTAAATAACATAGTGTCAGAAATAAAAGAAAAACCATGAATTTTAACATTTTTAACACAAAATTAATCAATTTTTCTCGTGTAGCGGGTTCGATTCCCGCTCAACCATGTAACTATTTAAAAAATCTATGAATGCAGTTTAAATTGTTTTTTAAATTAAAATAATGTCTGCTTTCAGTAAAATGTTCCATGTACAATATTTAAAGTACTTTCCGTCCATGTAGCATAGCCGTGGGACGCCCTGTATATGCTGTGGATAAAATCCTGATATGTAAAAAAATCTAGATGTTCTCAAAGTCATCATTATCACAGTTAGCAGTATTGCGGCAATGTCTTTGTGTAGCGAAGTACTTTAAATAGATAATCTTGTCGTTACACTATATACTTGAGATAGCGATTTCTTGATAAGCGAATACCTTTACATTAGTACTTAGTTGTACTTGCACGAGATTTATCGTATTTTATTAAATTCTTTGGAAAACATCTACATAAATATATGAAAATGTCTACAGCTTTTTCATCAATTGCTACAAATTTAACATCGTGAATCGACGCTGGAAATAATGGAATTTCATAAATATAATTTCAACCAACAGATGGCGTTAATGTGTCACGTAAATGTGTTCCTGCTAAAAGGGGAACGATTCGTGTCCGCTACGAAACGCGCAAATTCATATGATTGTTATTATTTTTCGGGTCCGACCTGGAGCCGGCATCAGTTAAATATACTAATAGAAATAGGTATGGCTTGACAACATCCATAGACATTAACATTAGCGCATAGATAAAATATGTATTAGAACTATTTATAAAAACTATTTACAATCGAGCTTCGATTTCGATAATGAGGTGATGATGATGATGATGATGATGATGATGATGATGACGATGACGAGGAAGATGCTGGTGATGGTGATGGTGATGATGATGGTGATGAGGGGGTGGGTAATCTGGGTCATCAATGTTGTTTTTTATAATTTTATAATAAACAATATCAGTAGGTTCGCAGAATCACTTGAAACTTCGTAAGAATGGCGCCTAAGTATTACGGAATACAACTGTTTTTGTTTCATTCAAAAATTCGAAATAGTTTCAAAGTTATAGACATTGGAAGTTGAACAAAAATTAAAATGTCCGTGAGAGCGCGCTTCCCGTGTGACGTAGTTGTACAGGTCCCGCCCACTTGCACCTCGCGGTGCCTCGCGCGCTCTCCGGTTCGCCACGAACACACGTACTGATACCTACTAGGTATGTAACCGCGAGTAACGAGTTCGTCTCCCGACCGATTATTATTCTTTAGTAGTTATTTAATTTTAAACATGGAAGAAGGATTTCAAAAAGGACAATCAAATAACTTGCCTAGAGTGGACGGTTTGATGGTGGCTCAATATTTTTCGAAAAATGCTGATTTCGTTGCCGCTGAAATGCGAGGAGTAAAAATGAAAAAGTAAGTAAGAATCCAATTTGTATATCACATGATATTTATTTATTTTTTCCCATTTCACGTGTCACAATAATACTGTGAGAGCAAATAGATACGTAAGTAAGTTTGTAGGTATGTTCGAAACATAGTTAAGCACTGTACTATGGTTGGTACCTACCAAACTCTTTTCTCTAACAAAATATAACCTAGTAACGATATGTATTAACACAACATTTGACACCTATATTTATGTTCTTGTAAATTTTATTTTGATCTTAGTATATAAAACAATTAGAACTTTGTCAGGGGTTTTAATCATTTCATAGAATAGTATAAAATTTTTAATCAAGTATTTAAGAAAACTATTTATTTCTTTTTTAGTTCAGCGAGAAATAGTTACGGAGATGATGCAATCGGCTATGTACAAGTAAAAAGACAAGGAGACATTTGCATCGTAAAGTGTAGAATCACACAGGAGCATCGAGTACGCACAAAACCTTACCACTGCTCTCTGGAGTGCAATGAAAAAGAGGACGAGGTTTTGTGCGTTACTTGTGATGATTGTGCCGCCAGTAAAGGTGGATGCAAACACACTATAGCTTTATTAATGTGGCTTCATCGTCGCCACGAGGAACCTTCACCGACAGATGTCAAATGCTACTGGAAGAAATCGAAGCTTGCGGGTGTTGGTACTACGGAAAAAATTATAAAAGCCAAAGACTTTGGGTCACAGCTTCCAAATGTTGAAGACGACAGTAATGGGTTTTTCGAAAAACTAGTTCCAAAGCTTTTTGAACTAAATGTACAGTGCTCACTCGCTCAATATGTCACTGAAAAGCCGGAAGTACAGAAAATTTCTATGCATTACCTAATATTCAAATTCAAACTAAGTTCTGCTGTTCGGGGCGTTGAAAATTTTATAAAATTTTGCCAAAATGAAATGACTGATTCAAGATGTCTTCTTGTAAAAAATGCCACTAAGGCTCAAGCTGAGTCTAATATGTGGTTCGAAATGCGTTACGGGCGCATTACGGCATCAAAGTAGAAACTGTATTCGGGGCCTTAGAATTTAAAGAAACTGCAGCTATCAAGCGAGGGAAAATACTAGAGAGTGATGTTAGTAAACTCGTTACTGAAATAAAAAAAATTAAAATTGAACAGTCTGGTCTTTATTTGAATAAAGACTGGCCAATGCTTGGTGCGTCACCCGACGGTCTTACAAATGACTATGTTATTGAAATAAAGTGTCCTTACAAGGAGAACACAATAAGAACGTACTATGAGAACGGTCAACTAGGAAAAAAATATGATGCTCAACTACAAGCACAAATGCACATGTCAGCAAGACAAAAAGGTCTGTTTTGTGTTGCTCACGTAGACTTTGAGTCCTCAAAGTTGATATATATGAAGTGCAGTACGATAAAGACTTCTATAAAAATCTTTTTGAAAAATGCAAATTATTTTGGAAAAACAATGTTTATGATAAATTAGTAGGATAATTTTTGTGAGTCATAAAATGCAACTAATGTGTGTTGTTTTATTAATCATTTATGGTATAAATAAAAAAAAATGTTTTGGTACTGTTATAATGTTTTAAGGCAACAGGGCAACAGCTGACTGAGCGAGTCGGCAGCCGGCGGCGGCGCGGCGCGAGGCGATTCATGTCTTGTGACGTCACACATGCGAGCGCGGTCGAGCGTTTCTAGCCTATCTTTAAAAATTAATATCTCGAAAACTACTTATCGTATCGAAGTAATTCTTTCGATGACTTTTATCTTATTTTATAGACTATATGATAAAATAAAAAATAAAACAAACCATTTTTCTTTATTATAAAGTATTTTATTTAATTATTGATTCGTATAAATAAAATATATATATAAAAAGCTTTCCAAAAGTGAATATATTTTATACCATTGTTATTATTTTTGAATTAAAGATATTAAATAAATGTGATTTTCAATGCATGTGCTCGTAAAGGCCCACTTTTTATGCATCAAAACCGAACAGAAAGTCGATTATTTTGCCCTAGGGCTTTATTATTATTTTTTTTTTATTTATTCACAATGGTTGGCTAACCTGCAGCCTTTCCTGTGTACCATAAATGTCATACTTTTTTTCCACTGTTTAACGGCTCTGGATACCTAGTCCTTTTGAGCCAATTACAATTTAAAGTTCACAAAATTATATTTGTTTTATTTCCTCACACTATGCATTGAAAAACGTAGTATGATACACGGGCGTAAGAGCAATAAATTACTCGGTTACGTTTAAAACACTCGCTACGCTCGTGTTTTAAATCGTCCTCGTAATTTATTCCTTTGCGCCCTTGTAGCATAAACTACTATTATGGCATTTCGCGAGCACAGTTTAATGTCAGTAAAGCTTTTCCGGCAAAATGTTGTTATTTTATCCATTATGTTGTGAATGAATGGGCACACGAACTTAAAAACGTGTTGCCCACTCATTTACAACGTAATGCATAAAATAACAACATTTTCCCAGAAAAGCCTAATTTAATTTAATTGATATCAAATTAGGTTCGCGAAATGCCATAAATCACATTGGTTTAATATCTGTAATTCGAAAATAAGAAGAACCGCTTAAGTTGTGCGTTTCGTAGTGGATACGAATCGTTCCCCCTTCAGAAGTTTGAAATTATCGACATTTTTTATATTTCGATTTCTTTTCATTTTATTTCAGCCAGTTCTAACAATACTTGCAAATCATTAATACATAAATATGAATACAACAAAGTACTTGGTACTTTAGTCGGTCATATGGTCATATCCATCCTCATCCATCAGCCTAGTTCGTCCACTGTTGGACATAAGCCTTTCCATTTTTTTTTTTTAGGACTTTGCCACTCCCAGCGATCATCCAGGAAGAATTGCCCGTACTCACACACGCTGGGCAGGCGAGTTGGTGAGCGCGGTGCCGTAACCCTCGCACCAGTGACGCCGCTGCCCGTCACCAGTCTGTTCCATATAAGGCCCGGCTATTAGGGATGGATATACCGCCATCCATCGGTCCCAGGCATGGTGGGCCTCCTGGTTTTATGCCTGTGAGCTGTCCTCTTACTCTCCCCCGAATCACTTTAAGGGGTCTCCAAGTAAGATGGTGGTACCAACACTGTCGAGCCCGGCATCAGCTCTACCACCTGCAATATGGTGTAATTAGTGAAAACTCTATACGTTACTTGAAAAAAAAATGCACAATAACTCGTATTTTTAAAGCACACACTTTATGTATTTATCTAAAATATACATCAATGAAGTAATAACTCATTATCACTTTGCATATATACTTACCTACATAACATACAGAAATACATTAAAATTAAATTATACTTACGTTATTATTATTAGGTACTTATTACAACATTGTGATTGTGACCAAGCGAGCGACAGGCAAAGACAACCTTTAGTATAAACGATCGCAAGAAGGACAAGGAAAGCAGGCTCTCAAGAGCAGTTTCACAGCCGGATTGTGAAAAACCCGCCTTTTTACAATTAATCGAAACAGAACACTTACATTCAAAATTCACTCTTTAGTTATATTACGAATAAATATAATTTTAGCTATATTAGCTTTTTATTTGTAGTTTTAAGCAATTATATGATAATAATTAAAAAAATAATAAACTTTATATTTTTTCGATATATTTCGGCCTCATCAGTGAGGCCGTCATCAGTCGAGTGGTTGACAGGTAAAAATTATAAAAAATATATATATTTGCTTAAAACTCTATAGTTATTCAACAAAACCTATGCATTGTGTATGCTGCCATTGCAAAGTTCCCATTGGTTTCTGTAAATTAGAATTTCAAAAATTTTGAATTTTAAAATGATGGATGTTTTTTTACAGAAACCAATGGGCACTCTGCGATGGCAGCATTGGCAGCATACACAATAATCAAGATTTTGTTGAATAACTTTGAGTGAATTTTGTATTAAGTGTTCTGTTTCGATTAATTAGAAAAAGGCAGGTTTTTCACAATCAGGCTGCGAAACCGCTCTTAAGGTGATAATTATATCTTCAGTGCAAAGGTCCCCGTTACTCGGGAAAAATTTACAACAATTCGGTTTTAAATTGATACAAAATTAACTAAAATTTCTATGAAGATTTCTAAAACCAGTAATTTAGGTTTTGTTAAAACAAATCTAAATAAATATTTTCGAAGTCTGTATGCTATCCCAATTTGTCAGAATATCAAAAAAAGTGTTAATTTTGACCTCAGTTCAATCATTATTTTCTATCGAATGAAATTCCTCCAATCGCGTTTCTGATAGTCCAAAATCTAGAAAAAGGTCCCAAAATTGTTATACTTATAACTTATATAACTTGGGACTTCTTTTGAACAACAGATATACAACGTGTAACAGAAAGGTGTAACCATATTTGAAGAGCTTATTCAGTCAATGGTATAGAACAACATTTACTATAGAGCCAACCCTGAGATCTCAAAAAAAAATCTACCCTTCCATACATTTCGACCGAGCAGCATTGCATTTTTCTATGAAACAGTTAATTTTTTTTTCGAGATACAGGGTTTGTTCCATAGTAAAAGTTGTTCTATACCATTGACTGAATAAGCTCTTCAAATATGGTTACACCTTTCTGTTACACGTTGTGTATCTGCTGTTCAAAAGAAGTCCCAAGTTATAAGTTATAAGTATAACAATTTTGGGACCTTTTTCTAGATTTTGGACTATCAGAAACGCGATTGGAGGAATTTCATTTGATAGAAATAATTATTGAACTGAGGTCAAAATTAACACTTTTTTTTGATATTCATTGACATATTTCATTGACTGAACAAGCTCTTCAAATATGGTTACACCTTTCTGTTACACGATGTATAACATCAAAAAGTGTCGATTTTGCACGACGACGTGATGCGGCGCGACGTTCCGTCAAAGGAGATGTAATCAGCACCTAATATTTCAACAATATGATTTTTTATCGATAATTTTCTTTATTTTCCCGGATTACCAGTGTAATTCTTCACGAAGGTCGAGTGAATTCAATGAATTATAGCTTACAGTATAACAAACAGTACCAATTAACAGCTATCTACGATTTATACAATAAAACGGCCAAGTGCGAGTCAGAATTACGTACCTAGGGTTCCGTAATTCGTCAGTTTTGAATTTTTTTTCATTTTGTTTTATTTTTCCTGTAATTTTTGCGTATGCTCATATTACCATGATTATTTTTCATATTTTTCGTTTCACTAGTTTTGGAGATAAGAGGGCGTACATACGTTTTTTTGTGGTTTTTCGAGGGTTTTTCGAAATAGATGCAAGTGAATATAGCCAAACTATATATTTTTACAATCAACTCTTTAATACCTACAATTCGATATCCACATTGTATTTTTCTCTCTTTTGTGTAGGAAATATTTAAAGTTTTAAAATTTTTTTTGACACCTTTTTGCCACATTTCAAGTCTTTTTCTCTAACGGTGCTTAAGAGGATATACCGTGGCGAAATCAGTGTTTGATGGGCGTGGTTTCACGCTCGCCGCGAGCAGAGAATATAAAGTATTACAGCGAGTCAGCGCGACAAACCGCAGCTGCAGGAGTATTGCCGTTGCAATATTCCACAATTTCCACATAACATACTAAATAACTAATCAATTCAAAAATAAATATTATATTATTAAATACAAATAAATTTAATTATCATACAGATACAGTTATCGAGTTTTCACTGTATTTTGAAATTTTAGAACAGAAGCAGTGGAGTCGCTATTATGGTTTTATTTTCAAAAATATTGACCACAAAAAAATAAGTTTTCGTAATGATAAGCTAATCGTTGGTATAGGAGCCCAGAGAATTTTTTACACGTCATTTTCAGGATAAATTGTAAAAAGAAAAGGACAATGGTTCTTTTAAAATATTTTAATCAGAAGAATTCAAAATCAACCACGTGGTTTACAATCTCCTCATTATTTTCTACTACTACGGCCTTTGGTCGCGAGTTTGTCTCTGGATAATTATTTTTTGGAGGGGCTTTCGGACACATGTTTTCTTTATCCTGTTCTTTCACATATTCTGGATCACGAATTTGTAAATTTAGTCTGTGTCTGGGATCAACCAGTTCTGGTAAAAGACAATCATTGAAAAACGAAAGCAAATGTGGCTCCATTCTTTCATGCCAAAATAATAATTGGTCATGCTTTAGTATAATTTCGGTTTTTATCTGATTATTTCCGTACCATACGGCCAATGCACATTTTCCTTTTTGACAAATATATAATTGGCCTTGAGCTTGAATAAACCAATCAGATTTTTGGTTTACTTCTATCTGTCCAGTTTTCTTATTTTTACGCCAAGAATGCATCTTTATGAATTCATTTGAATACATTCTGTAACAAAAGTGAATATTGTAAACAAAAAGCTAAAAATATATTTACTTTTAAATATTTTGTCTTTATTTATTCATAAACTCACGAAACTCACAATCTTCGATGCCTATTTCGTATGGATGTTCTTGTTCATCATCATGAGTATGATCTTCTTAATGTCTGCGCTTCTTAGTCACATCCTTAGGTCTAGAATAAAAAGACAATATTATACGAATGTGACAGTGGAATACACGTAAGCAGACACAACCGGTATTTGCCGTATGGGCAGAGTTTGCTGGGTAGCTGGGCTGCAGAGTTTATTCAAACAAAAGATTATCACATTTCACACAATTCACAGTTACATTTTCAACATTGTTGATAAAAGACTAAAAAATGACATAAACATATATATATATATATATATTATTTCATTACCCCAATTCCAAGGTTTAAAATTATATTGAAAAGAGGCAAATTTGGGATAGTACCCCCTTAATAGAAATATATTAGTACTTAGTATTAAAATTATTTATAAACAGAATATTTTACTTTTTTACTTTGATATTATATTACTTTGACATTTTGATACATGTGATGCTAGATTATTATTGTTTAGATTAAATTTTTTGACATCTGTATTGAATTTATTCACTTTTTAAATTATTTATCCTCTTTTACTTTTTATTGTTTTAGATTGCAATTGTTTGTGTTAACTACATTGAGAAGTATAACTGGCGGTTATAAATAAATATAGGCTCGTCTCTTACAAGAGTATACGAACAAAGGTACCTTGATTTTTTTTTCCAGAATAGCTCTTGTTATTGTTATTAATCTCACGAAATTTCAGTTACCGGAAATCGATAGTTTCCTCAAAAAAAATGTTCAAGTTTCGTAAAATAACCTCAAAAATTGTCTTACGGTGCAATTTTAATTGATTTTATGACTTGATATTTTTTTTTTGGTTGTGTTCCGAAACTGCTGTGAGTTATGCATTAAAATTGACGTAATTTAATTTTTTTGTTGTTATAGTATAAAACCAATGCAGGCATTTTTTTTCTTTGTGATTTCATTCAAAGTTTATAAAGTTTATGCATGTCTTTTATTTAGCTTACCTAATAGGTTGCCTTTTTGTTGTATTTATGCTGATTAGTGATTTAATAGAAAAAATAGGTTGAATCTGTTGCAAAACCGAATCAGAGCACCTGACTCTATGCAAAAAATAGGTTGAATCTGTTCCAAAACAGAATCAGAGCACCCTGAATCTATACAGTCTTGTGGGTACTACCCCTAGAGTGTATATAAAAAGCCGTAGGCGTGGAGGAAGGGCAGCCCTCGCCTGCCGTGACAAAGCATAGGCACCCGTGCGAGCCGCAGAGGCTGAGGCTGGTCGCCGAAGGTGACCAACAAGCCGAAGCTCCGAAGGTGAGCATGGGTGACTGTGCTTTGTTACGCAAGGGCGAAGGGGCTGCACTTTCCGCAACGCCCAAGCAATTGCAAAAGTAATTTTGGGTCTTTAAAGTTAAAGAGACAAAAAAGTGAGGTTTTGTTTTGATTTTTTTTTTTAAACTATTTTCATTTCCCCCCCCCCTCCCACTATACGTACACTTAATATTCGAGTTATTTTATTCTACCTAAAATAACCTAGAAATTTTTAATTTTGAAAAAAAAAATTAAAAAAAACTATTGATTTCCGGTACCCCTCCTTCGGGGGAGGAATTATACCCCCCCCCTCCCCCTCTAAACATATACATAGATAAATATACTTATATAAGAGTCCTTCCTAAACATATCTTATGTCTCATGTCTTATACCATCACCGGGTCCCTGAAAAACATAACCCTCCCTCGGGCGGGCGGTCGGATAAATGACGAATTCAAGTAAACAAATAAACTTTTTGTTTGAAACAAATTTTTGGTTACAAAATGCTCACCTTTCTTGATTTTGCTCGAAGTCGGTAGATGCATAACATGCCAGACGAGCTATTTTTGTCTGGAGATAGTAGTAGTAACTCCTGTCCTATAATTTTACAAGAATAATCTGTCCCTGAGTCTGATATTAATACATCATCAACTGATAAAGATCGATTAGACCTATAAAAATATAAAGAAAATGTGACAATGATAATGGTGAAAAAATAGATTTGGTATAATGAAATATATATGATGCATCATTTAAAAAAAATTAAATATTGGACATATTTCAATTTTTTATACTAGGTACGTAATATATATTTGTAGCTATTTTATCCAAATTTGTTTTGAGAAGAAAGAAAAAATAACAAATTACTACACTTAAATATTTCTAACATCATATTTTACTTAAAATTATAATATTCATAACATTTTGAAACCCTTACCCTCTTTTTGGAATCGACTGGGTGTTTAAAATTCTCTGCTCGTTTAAATTAAATATCATCAATGACGACTCCATAACTTTGCTTTGTTCTGTTGCTCCCGAACCACTTGCACTGTCATTGAACGTCTGTGCTGATGGGTTTATATAATCTATCTTATTTTCATGGTTATGTAAACATCTTTTAGCCCTGAAAAATATCACATAATATATAAGTAAAGCGTTTTACAGATACTACACTAGATTCCAGAAAAGTCCGTCCTTGCAAGTTGACATGTAACAAATAAAAATCATATGTAGGTACTTACATGATTTTTGCGACCATGTCGTGACCTCTAGCTTGCATGTACTTCTTATATTTTTTTTACGTATGATTGTTCTGTTTTTATTTATTCCCCATTTTGGGGTATTGTTTTACGATTACGATTTATATCAGTAAACAACAATCAGTTTTAACCCTAAAACGAATCTTAACGAGATAAAAACTATAATGCAATAATGAATATTAACTTAGCAATAGATTATGATTGATAACAAACTTAAAATTTGTGGAAACGGGGAAAAACAAAGAGGATCAAACGCAGCACAGGTCCTTCTCACGGTAGAGCTCAGCGAGCACTGAAGAAAGTGAACGAGTGTGACAGCGCTATAGCCCGAACGTACAGAGCAGCAGTAGCACACGCGATAACAATAGTGCGCGCAAATCTCGACCTTACCGTCACTTGACGCGCAATTCATGTAAAAAATCGTAAAAAAATAACTAGAGTACCCAACTGAAAAATGATAACAGGTAATTTAAAATAAAACGTTTCACATTCAGCGAAAAATCGTGGTTAGGATACGTTGAACCATTGAGGAGTAAAATTAAAAAAAGGGAAATATAAGACGTTACTTTGGAATTATTTTCTATCGAGAAAATTGTATCCAATTGCGTTTTCCATAACACATAATTTGAAGAATATGCCCAAGATTAATATAGTCTGAAACCAGATCTTTATATATTGTAGTTGTGTCATAAAATGAAATGAAAAACCCACTCCGATGTCGGTATATCCCCTTAAGTTATGACAGCTGTGATATACGGACGGACGGACAACGGAGTCTCACCATAAAGGTACTTACTTTTAGGTACTACGGAACGCTAAAAAATCGACAGAATTGAAAAGATTTGCTATATACTTATTAGGTTTTGGACGAAAATCTTGGAATTACAAATAATGGCTACACATACGAGTACATATTATTTCGTGACCTATACCGTGCAATTGACTAATTCATGATCTCATCGCGGCGCTAAAACTAAAATTCGCTTCGCTTGGCTCCCGCATTTATGATCACCAGTATTCGCTCGTAGCACCTTTTTTTGATTTTTTGTTAAAAGACTATCGTAAATTTCATACTTCATAATATGTCCAATTATAGTTACGAATATTAATAACTTCAGTTATTCTGAATTTGTGGCTACATTAGGACTTGTAAATAAAAAAAACCTTCCAACTAATGTCTTAAGTTATGTATATAAAAAATTCTCGCGAATTGTAAGATTTCTAGCTTTAAAAAATACGTTATTTTAAGATATTTTTAGAGCTGACTACGCGATTTTTTCCTGTCGAGCGAAGTTAATGAAATCACATTTTCAGCTCTAGTAGTTTCTTAAATATGTCCTTTTTTACATATACATTTTTGTATTTAAACATGATAATTAACTGCCAAATAGTATATAAATAAAATGTGCATTTAGCTTGTGCATTCAGACTGTATTGTACTTTTCTTTGATGGGCTATTGTTTGGCTATATTTTGACGTATTTCATATAGTTTTCCTTTATAATTATGAGACAATGTTTTTTATAGATATTTGTTTCTTTTTATTGACTCCATCGACTTGTGCCACAAAACTATAGGTTGATTAATTTCGCATTTTTGCTCGCTTGATTCCCGGCAAATTTTATAAATAAAAATAAAGGAATGTTTCCTACGAGTAAAAAGTGCTCTCATCAATATTTAAGGAACTTTCCTACCACCAACCACTTTTTGTAAACATATTAAATTATCGATAAATATATATCGATAAACTGCTGAGGAAAATCTCTAACTCGTTCTGATGCGGCATGAAGTTTATGACTAAATAGTTTACATTCTTTATCGTCCGTTTGTCCAGTGCTGGACATGGGCCTTTCCTAGATTTCGCCACTCTTGGTGGTCCTACTGGAAATGCCCATACTCATACACGCTGCGGTGTAGGCGGGCTGGTGACCACAGTGCCGAAACCCTTGCACTAGTGACACCGCTGCCCGTCATTAGTCTGTTGTGTCACCATCAACTCTCCCCGGAATAACTTCGGTGGTACCTCCACCCCGACTTCTATTTGACAAATTTTAGACTTTATATTGATTTATCTTGAGTACCGATTTAAGGGTTTAGTCGGTTGTTTCTTTATAACATTTGTTTGAATGATATCTGGCTAGTTTCAACAAATCGTGTTTTTATTTCAACAAGAAGCCGAGTTATTAGATTTGAAACGCAGTTTTTCGAGCGCGCGTAAACATTCATTTAATTTTTGAAAAGTTCTGTGAAAAATTATTACGAATCTTATCATGGAAACGGATGGCATTTCGTACGAACTGTTTTTGAAATTTTAATTTTGGTTGTCAAACTGACAATGAAAACAAAATTTAATACGTAATGTAAAATCTTGAAATCAACTTTCAAACAAATAATTGAAATAGCTATTGAATTACAGGAATTATGAACTCATGAATCTGTAAGAAAATTTCGGCAATTTCATAGGTAAAGACCTATTATTTCAGTTGTCGTAACAGATAGGACTCAGAGCACATTATTTTAAACAATAATGAAACGTCATAGAAATCGGTTCTCTTGATGCAAAATGAGGTGCTCAATCTCTGGTCACCTATATCCTTAAATTAAGAGGATTTTTTCCGAATAAGTCTAATGGCAAAGACCTTATTTACTTTGCATAGAGGCGATTATATATTATGTTGGCTCTTTGGCCTCTTGCTCTTGAACGCGTAATACTAGTGATCACGCAGCCAAACAACAATTGGTGTGTTTTTAGCTAATACTGAAATATTTTGTAGGGAAAAAAATATTGGATTTAGGTAACATCTTATAAAAAAAAATTTGATCTTGAAAACCTAAAAAAAGAGGGTTGCAAACATTTTTTTTTTTTGACAAAAGTATGAATCTTAAAACATTGTTTATAGGTGGAATCCGTAGATAAAAGATCGATAAATCAAGTATATTTTCTTCAATATGAGAAGAGACTTAGTTTCTGCCAATGAACCCTTGAAAACCTGGTGTTGTTGATGTTCTAGCGTCAGGTGTCCCGTTAACACCCTTTGCCTACTACACCTCATATCATGAGAGGGAGATAGATATACATTTTATGTAGGTTAACAAGTCTTAGGTCATAGAGCAAAAATTTTAAATCTAGAAAAAATAAAAAGTAAGTTTAGAAAAAAAGTAAGTTTGGCAGCTCTCAGCTTGGAGCTTCTCAATGTTATCAGAATTTTAGATTTTTTGGAATTTCAGGAATGAAGAAAAAAATTTACTTAAGAATAGTTTATTACATATTGTTAAAATTTAATAACTGAGGGTTTTGTTGTGAATAATAAATAAATAATATTTTGACGTTTTGCGTCGAAACGTTCGGGTCGTGGGGACCAGAAGTGAGACCGCTATTCCAGCAAATTTGGTCGCGCTTGACGACTTGTCCGGTGAGCCAAGAGCTGGAGCTTATTTTAGCCAACGCATCAGCTTGGCCATACAGCAAGGCAATGCGGCAAACGTCTGGGTAACCTGCGACGCGGCAGCGCCAACCTCCATAAGGTTTTCTATTTACTTCAGCTTTTCCACCTCCACATGTTAATTTGTTCTTTCTGTTAGCTACCAATGGTTGCCTGGAAGATATTGCTATTAGCAATAAGTGCCGCCCTCGTACACCATGTTTAATTGTTTCTTTTGTCTTTTAAGTTATTTGTGTAAATGTGCAAAAAGTATTATAAATAAATAAAATAAAATTTAAATAAGTTTAATTTTAGTTTTATATTAAAGCCGATTCTGAAGGCTTTAATAAGTTTGAGTGCTGTCAAAACTAAATTTTCTTCATCGCAAAATAGTCAAATTAATCAAAGACAAATAAATATATAAATGGAAAGAGCGATAAAAAAAATATTAATTGTTTTGCTGTTACTCGAAGACCGTTACCGGTTACCGCGCACAGTCGCGCGATCTTAGTTAGCCCTTTATTACGTAAGATATTACCAATACAGCAAAAACCGCCTTCCTTCCTATACGTCCTTCCAGGTAAAACACCTTTTACAAACCTACCTTTGAAACTTGACGTGATCATTTAATACTAGTCAAAAGCATGCGTGTTTGCCGATCACTCCGGTGCGCGGGAGCCGGTGGTGCTTTGTACCTCGGTACTTTCAAGGCGAAACACTTCGAGGTCAAACGAGAGCGGCAGAGAACTACAGACTGCAGAAAAAATGCCATGCTATGCAACCATGAGCACAATGTACGAGTAGTGCAATGCTCTTTGTTCACAGTGTACTTATGTGGTGCAGTCAAGTGCACAAGAAACCAGGTGTTTTATGTCGTCAACAGTCAGCCATGTCATGTCATGTCATGGCTGATGCAATGGCTTGTTGTGGCTCTATTTTGTTAATCATATATACAAGGTGACTTTTTGATCATCGTCCAAATTCATACTGGAGCCTTGGTAAGTGATCAGCATCATGAATCGATAACAACTTCTGTGAAATTTCATTTTATGAATTTTACAAAACTTGTTATTGGTTCATGATGCTGATCACTCACCAAGTCTCAAGTATGAATTTGGACGATGTTCACAAATTCACCTTGTATGTGCATAGAATACTGGGTGAAATGTTGATAATCTTTTTCCTTCAAAATCGCGAAAAAAAAATCAGCTGTTCCATAGAAAAGTCAAATACCTACTCAACCGAAATATGAAACAGCTGATTTTTTTTTTGCGATTTCAGGGTTGGCCCCATGGTAAAAGTTGTTCATATACATGGGTAGAACACCCTGGTTGAAGGAAAAAGATTATCAAAATTTCACCTTGTATTCCTAAATTTTGTATAGTTAGAAATTTGTTGCTTTCATAATACAATATTCCAACATACAGTAGTACATCCCGGTCACATTATCTCGAGACCTGGCGTCGATGACGTCACGTCGCGTCGGCGCGGCGCTCAGATACAGAGCGCGGGGAGGTGAAAGGAGAACGGGGGCGGGTAGTTCGCATTCCAGCGAGGTCTCGAGATAATGTGACCGGGTTGTAAATATAAGGAGAACTCCGGCACTCTTCGGCAAAGGTCGTATTTCCGAACGCTTTCTTTACAATCCATGATAGATAGTGCACGTCCAGTTTTATAAATAAAATGACTTTGACTCCTATTTTCTCTCTAATAAGTTCCCAAATGCTGGTACAACATGGCCGAGTTAACTTAGCACCTGGGGAGCGAGAGATAAATATATCCTGTAGTATGAGCGATCGCAGCAAGGACAAGGAAAGTGGGTTGCCAAGTTAACTCGGCTAGGTTTGTACAATGTTTAGGGCTCTTACAATTTTATGATTCGTCTATTTTCGAGAATACGAACACTGGTGAAGATTCCTATGCTCTTTATATCTGTGACAGGCCTTGTATATGACTGATTAAGAGCCGTTTAGTAGCCGGATCGTGAAACACCCGCCTTTTTCTGATCAATTGAACCAGAAAGCTTAAACTGAAAATTTGCTCAAAAGTTATTCAACAAAACCTTATTCTTATTACCTATGTAGTGTGTAAACTGTCATTGCAAAATTTATTCTGGTTTCTGTAAATTAGAATTAAAAAATTTATACTTTAAAATTTAAAATTTTAATTTACAGAAACGAATGGGTACTTTGCGATGGCAGCATACACAATACATAGGTAATAAGGTGTTGTTGAATAACTATTGAATGAATTTTGA
This sequence comes from Ypsolopha sequella, assembly GCA_934047225.1. Taxonomy (NCBI): domain Eukaryota; kingdom Metazoa; phylum Arthropoda; class Insecta; order Lepidoptera; family Ypsolophidae; genus Ypsolopha; species Ypsolopha sequella. The sequence continues at coordinate 14,001,741 of OW203991.1, forward strand.
AATTAAGTGTTCTGTTTCGATTAATTAAAAAAGGCGGGTTATTCACAACCCGGCTGCTAAACGGCTCTTTAAATGTTTTTTTTTTTTTTGCAATATGCATCTAATAAAAGTACGGGTGCTTCTTTTCTGTGTATTTCATGAAATACACAAAAAAATGTAATAAATTTTTGACATATGCATTTTGACTATATATGTTAGGGTTTTGTTTTTGTAAAACATGTTTGGACAAATTTTCCTCGATAGAAGTAATTGTTGAAATGCGGTCATCAAACACACTTTTTCTCCTCGTTTGACGAATTGGCACCATGTAAAAAAACTCAAACATATTTTATTAGATGGGTTTCAACAATATCTAGATTTTTGATTTTGGAAATTTCGCTAGCTATTTTAGCTTTTTTTAATAAAAATATAAAACTAACTTTTTTCCCTTTCGCCTTGGATCCGCTCCTCTCGCACTGCGCGTTTTTTCGCTTGGAGTGACAGTGATAAAAATAAAATTCACATAGCCTCTTAAGCAATCAAATTATTTTTATCAGTAATTTTAAAGAACGTCTAGCGAATTCACAATACACAAATTACATCTTATATTGTCGCAATAAGAACTGACATGGTATATAGGGGGTAACAGAAAGGTGTTATTTGAAGAGATTATTCAGTCAATGGTATAGAACAACTTTTACTATGGAACAAACCCTGTATGTCGAAAAAAAATTAACTTTTTCATGGAAAAATGCAATGCCGCTCGGCTGAAATGTATGGAAGGGTAGTTTTTTTTTTGAGATTTCATTTTTGGCTCCATAGTAAAAAGTTGTTCTATACCTACCATTGAGTGAATAAGCTCTTCAAATATGGTTACACCTTTCTGTTACACGTTGTATAGATACTGATATAGTAGGGAAAAATAGGCTGGCCCACTTTTAGCCCGTATTGCAAACTCATAAGAGTGAAAAGTTGGTCTGCGGCTATTTCTTCGATGGTGCATGTAAGCTTTTTGCGACTTTGCGTAAAACCAGTTTAAAATGTACAAAACCTTTCTTTGTGTGTAATTAAAGTGTAAAACTTACTCTGCTCTTATTTGGACGACATTCTTGTTAATCTTCTTTAGTTTATTATGTTGGTTCCGCACAGTGGCGTGCACAGAAATTTTTGCTGAAAAAGCAATAAGGTCAAGTTTAACAATAATAAAAAATATGTAAAATTTAAAAAAAAATTAACTTTGAAAAAAAATTATTTCTATGACGGGTAGACACTGTCTACCCTAACAATTTCCATACAAACATTTTTTTTTTCAAAGTGTTATTTTTTTTCATATATATATTTTATAGTCAAACTTGACCTCCTCGTTGCTTTTCCGGAAGAAAGTTCTATGCACGCCACTGAATTCCGTAGAGTACTATTTGGCTTTATGGGTAACTTTTATGAACAAAGTCTCTGTATGCATTTGTCCTAAAACGTTACTCAAAAGCCAATAATAATAATAATAAATCCATTTATTTCAGGCTACAATATCAACCCATATGAAGCGGAATTTAAAATACCAAAAAAGCTTAGATATAAATAATGTAACAAACAAACTTCAGGTTTTATTACAACCTGATGGATATGGAAGAGGCGAAAGAGGTGTGTCTGGATCGTAGCAGATAAGAATCTGTAGTCTCTGCCCACACCTCTGGGAGACAGGTGTGAGTATATTATTAGGTATTTATTATAGTTATTAAAATATATACATATATTTATTATAACTTTTATAACATAGGGATAGGGAAAGCAGTTGACACAATGTTTGAGTTTTGGAGTTTATTTTATTTCCATCGGGGAACCCCAAAAACCTCTTTCGAAAATTTAAAATGAAGTAATTCGCGCTGGTTTTTACAGACTAGATCACGTTTCTGAGAAAGGGGCTAATTCTGCACAAAACCGGTCTTGCTGTTTCTCGCTCGGCCGGCAAATATTGTTGCCAGATGTCCGGTTTTGGACCGGACAGTACGGTTTTTTGAACGGCTGTCCGGTCTAGAAAATTTTGGAAAACCGGACAATAGAATGTCCGGTTGTTTTGAAAATACGCGATATATATACCTTACTCACGAGATGGTACGATATGTGTGATTTTGTGCTTACCAAATAGCAAAAATAAAATATAAGTCTTAATGTTTACTAAGTAAGTATTTCATTGTGTTCACTCTCAGTAATTTCCGGTAATTTTCTCAGTTTGATTTGGCCAAAATAATTTCGATAAATTGTACCAAAAAAAATCCCCTTTGATACCTTTTGATAAAAAATGTTCGGTTTTTTTATCTGGACCATCTGTCTGGCAACCGTACTGGTAAACAGTCAGAGAATGCATAGAAAATGCCTTATTTTATCGGCTGGCTTTATGTAGACTCTTTATGTAGAGGCTTAGGTTATGGACCTCGTGATTTTTTTATTTCAACGAATGGCTGACTCTATTGGAAAGTGTATACGTTTGTAAAAATTGAATAAGTATGAAGAATAAGAATAAGTATGAATGAAAACTGTAGATGCGGGAGGGAAGGCAGAGACAACGTCGTCCCGTAAACGTCTTCACTCGCCCTGATGAAGGCAGTCTAAATCTGCTGAAACTGTCCGGCTATCCCGATCATAACACGTATTGAGGTGAGCCGTTTATACAAGGTGAATTTGTGAACATCGTCCAAATTCATACTTGAGCCTTGGTAAGTGATCAGCATCATGAACCAATAACGATATTTGTAAAATTCATAAAAGGAAATTTCGACTCCCCATAGGGATTCACTCAGGACTGGGAGTGAATTACTATGGGAAGTCGAAATTTCATTTTACGCATTTCACAGAACTTGTTATCGATTCATGATGCTGATTAGAGATGAAACGGATATCCGGTTACTATCCGGTATCCGGCCTATCCGGCCATATTTTTGGTATCCGGTATCCGGCCGGATAGTAGTCAGTATCCGGCCGGATACCTGATACTTAACTCAACATACAAAAAGTCGTTTAAATCACAAAATAGTTGTATCAATGTTTGAATAATCTAAATTCTAATACATAAAGTGAATAAGAATTGAGCTATGGTAGATAAAGACAAGCTTTACATCAATTGTTGGGAATAAACGTTTATGCTTTTCTTCATACATTACACCAGCTTCTTTTGCTCTCACAATATACCGAATGTAACTCAACATGTATCTTTTAATAAAAACACATGGTCATACTGAAATCATACTAAACAACTTTTCCAAAGAAACATGCTTGTGGAAATGAAAAAATATTTTCATGTTTCCACACTCATTTTGAAAACCTACTTTAAATTTTGAAAGGGCACTGGGCGGGCAGGTTCAATTTTGTTTTTTCAATATGTTACTTTGGAAAATTTGTTCAGTATGAACAGTATATTACGCGGTTTCATTTAAAGATACCTCTCCATTTATATACAGTATACACCACTTCAAGGAGACAAAAGATACATATTTACAAATTTCGTTAGGATCGGAAATTGTTTCGCGTTTGCAAACCAGCATTTGTATGATTGTGATACGATAATTTAGAAATGATCTTCATTTAAAAAATGCACTAATAATCTCGCCCACTTGCACCCGCACGCGCCTTGGTGCGTAATATTTAGACTTGCTCAATTAGTGCGAAACGCATATCTTGTGCCGGATATCCGGCCGCCGGATATCCGGCTATCCGGCCTAGTGCCTCGCCGGATATCCGGTATCCGGTATCCGGCCAAATCACTATCCGTTTCATCTCTAATGCTGATCACTTACCAAGCCACCAGTATGAATTTGGACGATGATCAAAAAGTCATCTTGTATAAATCATGAATTATCCTCAAGTCTCATTTAATTCTATAAACATTTTATTTTAACAAATTAATGTTTCTATAATGTGAGTTACTTATTTTTTATTCTTGGTTCTTGATTTTTACTTTTTATCGAGTAGTTTGTGACTGCATTCATTCTGTGAGAATCACATACACCCTCAAATACTCCCACTCACCCTCATACAGACCTTGTCAGCTTATTCATATACTATACACTTATAAATAAAAATAAAATAAAAATAGCCTTTAATTCCCAAAAAAGTTACATTAAAATACGTTTCTAATTTTAAAATATTTCATGCATGCACCATGTATCAATAAAAAGAAAATTTACAATGCATTATATGTCATCATGTCATGGTTTCATTTAATTCAATTCATATTAGATAACAAAAATAAATTAAAATAATAATGTCAAAGAAAAATAATAATATCACAATTTAACAGTCAGTCTTTGGGTATCCATTGCTGGATGTAGGCCTCCTCCAACCTATACCAATCGGGTCTGGATTGTGCCATGCGTAGCCAGGTCCTGCCAGCGGTAGCCACGAGATCATCTCTCCAGCGGCGACGTGGATGTCCAACGTTGCGCTGTCCGTCGCGTGGGTGCCAGTGTAGTACACGCTCTGTCCATCTGTTGTCTGTGAGTCGTGCGATGTGGCCCGCCCACTTCCATTTGAGTCTAGCTGCGGTTTCTAGGGCATCTTTAATCTTAGTTTTCTCTCGTATGTCTCTAGAGCTTTTTCTGTCTTTGAGTCGAAAGTTAAGCATACTTCTCTCAATTGCTCTTTGGAAAGATCTCAGTTTCTTTTTGACTCGATCATTTGTTGCCCAGCTTTGACATCCATACAGCAGACATGGCAGTATTTGTGAGTCTATCACTTTTCGTTTCAGGTTTATTGGAAAATTTCCTTTAAGTATTTCTTTCTGAGCCCAATACTTTTTCCAAGATAATGCTATTCGACGATCAACTTCTTTTTCCGTACGGTTCTCAAAACTTATGTTGTGTCCTAAGTAGACATAGTCTTTTACATACTCGATTTTTATAGAGTTCACAAAGAGAGGTATTTCTGGTCCGTTGGTCATTATTTTTGTTTTGCTGGGATTCATATGTAGCCCACAGCCTCTGCTTGCTCTGTCAAGTGATTCAATCATGTAGTTTAGCTCTTGATGTGTGTCAGATAGAAGCACTATGTCATCTGCAAACCTAAGGTGCGACAGATTTTCTCCATTGATGTTTATTCCACAGTTGTTTAGTTCTGTTTTCCTGAAAATATCTTCCATAAGCGCTGTAAAAAGTTTGGGTGAGATGGTATCTCCCTGTCTGACTCCTTTTGTAACACTGAAAGGCTCTCCGACCTTCTACAGTTTGACTTTGGCAGTGCAATCAGTATAGATGGATTTAAGTATGCGAATGTATTTGTTTTCAATACCTTGGTTCTCAAGTGCATGCCACAGAGCCTGATGTTGGATTGAGTCAAATGCTTTCGTGTAATCTATGAATGCTAGGTATATTGTTTTGTTGTATTCAGTATATTTTTCTATCAACTGTGTGACGGTGAAGATGTGGTCCATAGTTGAGAAGCCTTTTCGGAAACCGGCTTGTTCTTTTGATTGATTTTCATCAAGCTGTCTTGTTATTCTTGCCAATATAACTGAAGAAAATAGTTTGTAGATTGCCGATAAGAGGCTGATAGGTCTATAATTTCCGATATTTTTGGGGTCGCCTTTTTTATAGATAAGCGTTATTATAGAAATCTTCCATTGTTTTGGTATGTATTCTTGTTTTAGTATTTCATTAAAGAAATGCGTAAGTACTGGTACTATAGAAACGCCAAATGCTTTGAGTACATCGTTTGTTACATTGTCATCTCCTGGGCTTTTGTTTGTTTTGAGCTTTTCTATAGCAGATCTTATTTCTGATAGGGTAAAAGGTTGTATTTCTTCTATCTCACTTTCGTTTGATATATGGTGAGGTACATCTGAGTCTTGGTTTTTATATAGTTCCTCATAAAAATCTTTTGCCACTTTTGCCAGGTCGCTTCTCAACGAAGCACTTTGCCCATTGGTTTTATCCAGTTTTGTGATCCATTTCTTGCTGCAGTCTAGTTTTTTGTATGCCTTAGCTGTAGATCCTGTCGTTTCAAGTTCTTCAGATATTTTGTTAATTCTGTAGGTTACCAGGTTTTTGCAGATCTTTTCTTTTATGATTTTGTAGAGCTTACTCAGGCGTTTTCTTTGTGCAGGAGTTCTGTGTGATATTGATTTTAGTTCTTCCCTTTCAGAAACAAGCTTTATGACCTCTTCTGTCATAATGTAGCTGTCTTTATCCTCTTTGTTTTTTCGGGGTGGGAGTTTATGTATAGTTTTTTCAATTGAGTTCAAAATTCTAGTGTGTGTTTCTTCTATATCATCTTTATGTTTTCTTTCTCTAGTAAGTTTTTTAGCGAATCTTTCTCTATTGGTGTTAGTAGTTTTGTATTTGGTTTCATTAGGTTTTTTCTGCTGTATTTTGAAATTCCAGAGAGACGTATTTCACATCGTACAAGTCTGTGGTCTGAGGAAAATTTTGTGTTTAGTACTTCAGTATTTTTTACTAGCCTCATGTTTTTTGTAAGAATAAAATCAATTTCATTTTGGGTGTTTCCATCGAATGACAGCCAAGTCCATCTTTTCTTAGCTGGTTTTTTGAATTTGGTATTTGTAATAACTAGTTTGTATTCAGAACAAAACTGTAACAGTCTTTCCCCTCTCTCATTTCTGTCCCCATACCCAAACGGTCCAGTTATAAGATGTTCTTCAGATGTGGGCTGTCCGATTTTAGCATTGAAGTCACCAATCACAAATGTATTTTTATTGGTTGTAGTGAGAGCCGATGAGATGTCTCTGTAGAAGGTTTCAATCTCGCAGTCTGGAGCCTTTTCAGTAGGTGCATAAACTTGTATTATTGAAAGGGAATGCTTATCGAGTTTTAAATCAAGTTTTGCTACTCTGTCTGAATATGCTGTAAAGTTTTCGATATATTTCTTTAAGTATTTCTTGATCATAAATCCAACACCATTTCTTGCTTTGTCTTTGCCTGTGTACATGAGTATATATTCTTTCTTCTCTACAATCTCTAAGCCTTGCTTCTTTATTTCGGCTAACCCGATGATGTCCCATTTAATGTTTTTTTAAATTATGTTCTAATTCAATTGTTCTTGTTTTATCCACCAGCGAGCGTATATTGTATGTGCAAATTATTAGATCTCTTTCTGTGTTGATCTCGTGTTTCTTATTTGTTGGAGGGTACTATACACTTATACATCCTTAACTGTTTTGATGAGTCTTGTGTTTTTGTCATTGTATGTTATAAACTTATAACTTATAAAACGAAATAATTATCCTGTTCCTAGTAACTATTAAGACATGCCCGGAGCATTAAAGAAAAGAATCTAAAATGGCGGCATGTACCTGTGATTTTATTGCTCAGTGATACAGACAACATAAAAAGTTGTTTCTTTAATATATTTTTTGTAATATTTTTGGTCTATTTTAATATACAAGGTGAAATTTAATCAACCGCCAGAATTCATACTGTAGACTCGGTTAGTGATCAGGAACAATGTGTACTGACACCACCGGCGAAATTTGAAAAAAAAAAATTTTTTCTATACTGCCTAGACTAGAAATTGTATTTGAATTAGTCCAGTTCACATAGGAAGAAAAAATTTTTTTTTTGGGATTTTGCAAAAAGAGTCATTTGATCTTGTTCCTGATTACAAACCGAGTCTCCAGTATGAATTGTGGCGGTTGATTAAATTTCACCATATATTTGAAGTTAAGTGTGTACTGTGTAAACTAGACGCGTGGAGTAAGCTTGAGCGGCAAATCCAGACTATTTTTTTTGCATGCAGTACGCAGTTGTACGACTGAAGACAGATATACTGTGCGAATGAGAGGGGATGATGATGGGCGCCATCTAAGATTCCTTTCTTTATTGCTCCGAGTTTATACAACTAGCATAGTAAATTCCGTTATTGGCAGTATACAACGTGTAACAGAAATGTGTAACCATATTTGAAGAGCTTATTCTGTAAATGGTACCAGAACAACTTTAAATATGGAACAAATCCTGTATATCGAAAAAAAAAAATTACTTGCTTCATAGGAAATTGCAATGCCGCTCGGCCGAAATATATGGAAGGGCTTTTTTTTTTCGAGATTTCAGGGTTTTCTCTATAATAAAAATTGTTCTATACCATTGACTGGGACAATAGGATACCAAAGCTCCAATGGGAATTGGATGGAATAGCTCCAACTGGAGAGCCGACCATCCGCCTGTGCCCAGCAGGCGTCCCACCTCTAAATCATCATACCATTGACTGAATAAGCTCTTCAAATATGGTTACACCTTTCTGTTACACGTTGTATACCAATAATATTTTTTAAGTTAACACATTTTGTATTGCTGTGGACTTTTGTTAATAAAAAAAATGAATTAATTTTTTTTTTATTCGGCTGACGACGACCTCAAGTTGGTCGAAATATATCTCGAAAATAATGAATACTTTTTTAATTATATTTTTTATTTTAACATAATTAAAACCTTTAAAAAAATATTTATTTATCATTCCGATAAAGACACTGCTGAATGAAATTTACTCGTATTTTTAATGAAGCCTACTAATAAATTTGAAGCCGAAACTTATTGCTTTTATTATATATTTTATTATTTATATCATAATATAACCAAATAAAACCACAAAATAAATCATATACATACTTTACTAACATACTATACTAACTTTCCAACATTTATTGTAACTATTGCTAGCTACAACGCACTGAACGGAAGCACCCAACGGATCAATGGTTATTTGATTTCCTATGTTTTTCCCAGGGTGCAAATATTTGTTATTTATAAAGGAAAGTATTTTCTCTTACTAGTATTATACTGATGTACTAGTATAATTAGACTCTTCAATACTATGATGATAGAACCAGTGGCGTAGCAAAGCTAGAAAGAAGAAATTTTAATTGTATAACAATTCCTTTTCTGTCTTAGTTATTATTGTGTTTTGTTATTTCTTCAATATTATAAATAATAAATGATCCATGTCCTTTATCATATAAAATTTATTGCTTTTTACTTTTTACACCGCCAAATTCCGCACCGGGTGCCACCCAAGGTAGCTACGCCACTGGATAGAACGAGGCAAATCGTTTATGTCAATAAAATGGTTGTTGCCATGGACGTTGTTGCTTAAATAAAAAGTTGTGGAATTGATTTGTTTCTTATTTATTGTAAAATCGGCTTTAAACTTAAGGTGAGCCATCCCGCTCAGCTGCCATATAGATGCTTTAGGTGTTTATCACGTCCTGATGGCTATGATCTCAATGAAACTTTTCACACATCTTTATATATGTTTCCCATCCCCCCCCCCAAACACCGCACTCTGACCCGTCTCTCATCAACAGGTACAAGATGGCAAGATATTAAAAATGCGCCGAATTTGTGAAATGGTTTCACACAAAAACTGTTTTCCATAAAACGGTATTTGTTTATTTATAAAAAAGTTTATAAACTTATTCTTTTTTACATGAACGATGTCTGTAAATCCCTCAATTTTATTTCCAGTATAGGTAACAATTATACAACTTGCTAAACTTTGCGTAAAAACGAGGCAATATTCATCATATCCTGACAGCTATTATGATGGTGTTTTATAAAATTTTGCTTACTGGGTTGTATAAAGACGTAGATAGATGTCGCTAGATAATACTTATAAATAAAAATATGAAGAAAATAAGCTGTCGACTTCACAATCAGTTTTTACCTTTTGTATGAATATTTAAAAAATCTAGGCGTAATGGGGCCTCTTAATACAAGTATGTATTATTTTATAAGATATACTAACAAAGAGACGAGTTTAAATACTCAAACAAATCGTATCTCAATAACCTGTCGATTTCCTGAACACAAGCACAAAATAACCACTTACAGAATGTTTACTCCGCATAACTAACGAAAACAGGCGCACGCACACATAGACGCGTACGAACGACGATCTCGAAGATACTCGTGTGAATGCCAAATTCTGCCGAGATCATCATACGTACGCGTCTATGCATGTGTGCGTCTGTTTTCGCTCCGTGGCCGAGTCGGCTTTCTGGTAGTGTCTATTTTGTGACACAAGGTTTCCTCGTTGACGTAAACGCCATAATTTAAAGCGATCGGAGACCAATACAGGTTTGAAGATACTAATGATTATTGGACCGACAAGATGTAAGTGGAATTAACACCGATTCGGCGCAACACAGGACTAAACTTAATTTAAGTGTTCTGTCCTTTTCTTTCTGTATCGAAAAGACAAAGACAGGACGCTCAAAATAAGGTTAGTCTTGTCAGTTGTGTTACGCCGAATCGACACCATTATATGACACAAAACTATCGGTCGAAACAGAAAACACGTGTTTGCGAAACCATTTACGGATATTACTTATTATTTAATAAACTTACCAATATTAGTAGCCTGTTTATACTGGTTGGCTCATCTATTAAGGGGCTTAGTATCGCCAAATGGGTACTTTAAAGCCTACTCCTTGTTTATGGCCAAACCAAAAATAATGAAGAAATGTATTATGAATAATCAACTCTTAGACAACATATGCAACATTTTTCTTTTTCATACCACCAAAACTTCTACATGTTTTTTTTTTTTAACTGAATGCTGTTTTTTGGCTTAAATTTCCTACTGCTCCTAAGTGGCTTGGCCGATTAAATTCATTTATGCTTTGATAAATAGATAAACTTGATAGCTATAAACATAACATAGGATCATTCAATCGAACAATCACGTCCATGTGAAAAGTATAATTTTCTCCTATTTCGCCCTATCAAGGACGCAGCGAGCGTCGTAACAGCCACTATGCATTGCGCGCTGATATAAACGTTATTTCAATGTCGTTTCCGTTGATATTCGTAGTGACAAATATCGAGCTGCTAATTTGGCGATGGTAATCGCCTTAAGGGGCTTAGTATCGCCAAATGGGTACTTTAAAGCCTACTCCTCGTTTATGGCCAAACCAAAAATATTTAAAAAATGCATTATGAATTATCAACTCTAAGACAACGTATGCAACGTTTTTATTTTTCATACCACCAAAACTTTGCCCATTTTGATTAAGTTTTTGTGTATTCCTATCTAATCTGTCTATTTACTTATACAGAGTGTTAAAATGAAGTTGCGGAAGCCGAAAACTGGCGATAGTACCCATCCATACAAATAACTTTTTGTGAAAAAAAAAAAATGAGAAATCGAGAAAAAGAAAACTGTTGTTTCATACATTTTGATCGGGTAGCTATGTAACTTTTCTATGGAACAGCTGATTTTTTTTTCGTGATTCGAGGATTGGCTTCATAGTAAAAGTTGTTCGTATGGACGAGTACTATTGCTAATAGTTTCCGGCTTCCGCAACTTCATCTTAACATCCAGTATAATCTAAGCACAGATTCTATGACAGGTACAGTGGAGACCACATCAAGCTATACACTTGCAGTACGAAATTAGCCCCTACCGCGAAGAATATAAGATAGGTACAAAGTCCAATGTGTCTTACTTGATGCGGTCTCCACTGTACCATCAATGAAATGCCATTAAAAGCATCAAATAATCTCATGCGAGCTGATTAATGGGATAAAAAGTAGCCCATATCCAATTCCAGGTCAAAAACCACATTTTTGCAAAGTTTTATCACAATCGGTTTAGTAGGTATGGTGTGAAGGAGTAAAACATTGAAACTTGACACCCCATTGCTATCCCATGGGATCTGATTTATGGGATGAAAAGTAGTCCTATTCCAGGTCTAGACTACATCTGTGCAAAGTTTCAGCCCAATCGGTCCTGTAGTTACGGCGTGAAGGAGTAATAATAGTAGTTTATGCTACAAGGGCCAAAAGGAATAAATTACGAGGAAGATTTAAAACACGAGCGTAGCGAGTGTTTTAAACGTAACCGAGTAATTTATTGCTTTTACGCCCGTGTATCATACTACGTTTTTCAATGCATAGTGTGAGGAAATGAAAACAAATATAATCTTGTGAACTTTAAATTATGATTGGCTCAAAAGGATTGTATCCAGAGCCGTTAAACAGTGGAAAAAAAAGTATAACATCTATGGTACACAGGAAAAGCTGCAGGTTAGCCAACCCTCAGCCAACCATTGCAAACAAATAAAAAAAAAAGTTATAATAAAGCCCTAGGGCAAAATAATCGACTTTCTGTTCGGTTTTGATGCATAAAAAGTGGGCCTTTACGAGCACATGCATTGAAAACATACATACATCCAAACTTTCGCATTTATAATATTAGTGGGACAATTCCCATACAAAGTGCACTGCGGGTATGAACCCACGACCTCTGGATAAGCAGGATAGCGCTCTACCACTCGGCCAAGAAGAAGTAGATTTCTCCTATTACCGTACCGTTGACAGAGGTATATATACTTACGAAGAAATTCCTAGCAAAATATACGAAAATCCCTTATATGGATAGTTAGAGTTCAGCGTTCGAGACGAGCTTCACAAACCATTGCTCTCAAAATGTCTGAATAAATCTAATCACATCTTTATATATATCCACCTGAACCAGAAGGCTGTAGTGATTGCGGATATAGAAGGCTTCATTTTAAGGCGCTTTATATAGCCAAATGGGTACTTTCCTACTCCTCTTTTATGGCCAAACCAAAAATATTGAAAAAATATATTATGGATTATCAACTCTATGACAACATATGCAACATTTTTCTTTTTCGTACGGCCAAAACTTCTATATGAGAAATTGTTTTAACTGAATGGTATTTTTTGGCTTGAATTCCCTACTGCTCGTAAGCAGCTAAGTCGATTTTAATTCATTTATGCTTTGATAAAAACTTGATAGCTATAAATATAACAGAATTATTCTGTCGAACAATGACGTCCATGTGAAAAGTATTATTTTCTCCTATTTTGCCCTATCCAGGACGCAGCGAGCGTCGTAACAGCCACCACGCATTGTGCGCTGATTTGAACGTTATTTCAATGTCGTTTCCGTCGATATTCGTACTGACAAACATCGAGCTGCTAATTTGGCGACGGTAATCGCCTAAAGAAGCAAGACTTCTTCTTAGCAAGGCTAATCGAATGGGCGGAGTTAGGCATGTATTTATATAATATATGTAACCTATTACTATGTAGTATATACGTTGGATCACTTCAATTAGAAAATGGCTAAGAACAATATTAGCGAGATCAGGAGTCAAATTATTTTGGGAAAATGAAAAAAGAAAATTTTCGTTCCGGGAGGCGGGGGTGAATGTCAATAATATGAAAATACTATTATTTCGAAGTAATTTTGCCATTGTATCTTTAATTCGACATCAAGTCTATTTTTCTAAACAAACATAGGTATGATCAGTTTCTTTCTTACTGCTCGTTCTCAGTCATTATATTTATTTATTTATGTATGCATAACCTATAAAATTGTATCTATTTATTTATATTCATTGTTATTTATGTATTCTACGTATATGTCTTAGATATATATCAGTATAAACAATTATATATATTACAACAATTATATACATCTTAAGTATATTGTGATTGTGAAGTGAACAGCTGATTTTCTTCATTTTTTTTTCATCAGTTTTCAGATATCTAGCGATATCTGACTACGTCCCTATACAGCCCAAAAAGCAAAATTTTATGAAACATCATCATAATTATGAGCCCTCAATACAATTGCCTTGTGATTTTTGCCTAATTTTTTCGTAAAGTTTAGCAAGTCGTAGTTTTTTTACCAATACCAGAATAAAAAAAAAGAAAGGTATTTATAGACGTCGTCTATGTAAATAAGACTAAGTTTAATTAGTTTTTTATTAATAAATCCAATTTTTGTCTGAGACCATTTTACTAATTCAGCCATTTCAATAATACAATATCGGTTTTAACCCACCCACCCACCAGGAGGTCACACACACCAAAGGAATTTTTATGGCAGCTGAGTGGCAAGGCCTCCCTTTACCTGTAGAATTACGGAAGGTAGACAAGATCGTGGCAAATGCTAAGTATAAGTAGTGATATATAATATGGACGTCGTTGGAAAGCTAGAAAGACAAGCTACAATAATAAAAACCAATTTTTAACATATAGAGAGTTTAATTTAATTTTAGAAAAAGAAAACCGCATTAGATTCTGATAACTATTTGCAGAGATATAGTGAAAATACTAAAACCGCGCGAAAATGTTATTGGCGGGGAAACAGAAAAAGCCAATAATTCTATATGCAGGTTAACCACAGACGTCAAGATGGTGTATCTCAGAATATGAATATGAACTGCAACAACCATCACTAGCGGTGGCTGCTCATATGCAAAAGAGGTCGTTATCAGTGGCATAGCATACCACGGCTTTCTAGATAGACTGTGATCCACTGGCAATATTGGAACGGTACTCGTTACCGTCAACTTCACGCAGTGCCGCGGTTTAGCCCATAAGCGAATTAAGGCGAATGGATACGCCAACTGCAATTTGGACCTGTCTTTGAAGGCCTACTCCTCCCACACGTGTGGTCCAAAAACTTTCATAAAAATATATGATAGGCATTATAGAGTCAAAAATAAATTTTAAGTTTCATAAACTGTTCTTCTATTGTAAGTTTTGACAAAAAAAAATCGAAAGTCATCGAAAGTTTCACATGATTAACACAAGAATTCCCTTACTCCTTCCAAACGCCTAAAGCCATTTTAATTATTATTTCACGAAATTATAGGAAATTTATAGATCTAAAAAATTTAAGTTCAAATTTTTTTTTTCGTTCATGGCGTCCATGTGAAAAGTATTATTTTCTCCTATTTTGCGCTAGCCAGAGACGCGGTGGTTGTCGTAACAGCCACTTTTCAAGGCACGCTGAAATGGACATTATTTCAATGTCGTTTCCGTTGATATTTGTACCAACACACATCGAGTTGATTATTTAGTCTTGCTTAGGGCATCTTATGTCGGGGGGCACCACAAACAGCGCCGTTTTTTTTTTTCTAGCCCATGAAAGGTAAGGCTTATTGAAAACCTGCGTGTAATCAAATTGCCTATCTTCACGATTGCCCTGGGCTGAGCCAAGTTTCACCAGTCTACAGTCCATCTATCAGCCTAAGTTCGTCCACTGCTGGACATAAGCCTTTCCAGGACTTTGCCGCTCCCGGCGGTCATCCTGGAAGAATTGCCCATACTCACACACGCTGGTCAGGCGGGTTGGTGAGCGCGGTGCCGGAACCCTCGCACCAGTGACGCCGCTGCCCGTCACCAGTCTGTTCCATGTAAGGCCCTGCTATTAGGAATGGATATACCGCCATCCATCGGTCCCAAGCATGGTGGGCCTCCTGGTTTTTTGCATGTGAGCTGTCCTCTTACTCTCCCCCGAATTACTTCGAGGGGGTCTCCAAGTAAGATGGTGGTACCTCCACAGTCGAGCCCAGCATCAGCTCTACCACCTGTCTACAATCAGTAAATCCAATATCACGAAATCATAACCGGACTTATTGAACTATGTACCTTCTTGTGTCGCAGTACTGAGTTGCTTCTCCGACTTTATGTAAACGTATAAAATATGTACTTAGGCTGCGTTCGTAAACGCCGAGATAAATGTAAAATCTACTTCGAAAAAGTGAAAGAGATAAGACTGAGACGGAATCTCAGTTTAAACTTTTTGGGAGCCAGTTGCTTTAAACCAATTCTTACTTTGTATTGGAAAATAAAAATACTTTTATGTTTTATGTTAATATATCTTAACCTAAATATTCATTAATTATTGTAAAAAGACAGTTCTTTAGGTGTTTGTGTATTCACTATTCGTTTTGCAACGGCCACTTGGTAAAGGCAGTTTATTTACGTGTTACGTGGCAAAAGATATTTTTTGTAAATGTATTACCAAAATAAAATGGCTTTACAAGTCATTCCGAAGAATTATATAACCCAGAAATCAAAAATTGTCGCGTGATGTTGTGACAAATGTCAAAGTGAAAATTTACCCCTAAATTTACGGCGTGTAAAATTTTACTGTCAAGAGTGAATTTTACATTTCTGACAAGGTTTTGGAACGACTTCGAGAATGAGCGGTTTTCCTTGTGTCAGATTTAGTGTTTAATAAGATTCCTAGATGGCACTGTCATATACATTCTTAAGCAACAGAATCAAAGACAAAATTTTTAAAGATTCCAAACAAACCAAAAACTACTTTGACATTGATTGCTACGGAACATATTTTATCTATGGTGACATGGACAGCGGCATCTGGGGGAAAGTTAAGAACTAAGAAAAAAAAACAACGAGAAAAACGCTCATTGTTCACTCAGAATAAGAATTGTTCAGAGCTGTTCGGAGCTCTTCGTTTTCCCTCGGGTGGTTGTGGAACATTTACCCGGGCGTTTAGGAACGCAACCTAAAGAATATTTTCCTATAATAATAATATTTACAAAACAAAGCCGAAGTCACACGCAGGTTATTGAAAACTGCGCTTCAATACTATTACAAGCAACACACTCTTAAATCAGTTGTGTAGATCGTACGTGACTTGAAAACTGTGTCATTCATTTGCATAATTTTCCTCATGCATGTTTGTTTTTATACTAAAAATATCACCTGCATATTGAAGTTCTTATGCCGTTGAGATAAACACGAAAATTTGTTAATCCACGGGACATCATAAGAAAATACAATGCGCAATGGTGCAGGTAAAGTACAATGTATGCGTCAGGCAGCAGACGGGAAGGAATCGGGGAATCCCGAAGTGAATGGGAAAGTCTGAGTAGGATGTGAACTGAACCCACTATGCCAGTGAGAAATTGAGAATACCTCTACAATACATACCCCCGGTTTCTGAAAGGCCAATCAATGTTAACAGTAGATTAAAAAATAATTATCTGCGGATTAAGCCAGAAAAAGTGGGAATTTTACATTGAAATCAAAAATTAACTAAGTTAATTATAGATTCATCAATATTCAGACTTCATATATGCTTTCTTTTCACCGTTATTTGCGGTTAAATTTTTTTTAATCTACTGTTAACTTTGATTGGCCTTTCAGAAACCGGGGTATAATGTACTATACAACGTGTAACAGAAAGCTGTAACCATATTTGAAGAGCTTATTCAGTCAATGGTATAGAACAACTTTTATTAAGGAGCCAAACCTGGAATCTCAAAAAAAAAACTGCCCTTTCATACATTTCGAACGAGCGGCATTGCTTTTTTCTATGAAACAGTTAATTTTTTTTTTCGAGGTACATGTTTTGTTTTATAGTAAAAGTTGTTCTATACCATTGACTGAATAAGCTCTCCAAATATGGTTACACCTTTCTGTTACATGTTGTATATACTATAATAGTACATATGTGTATATAATCACTTATCCTTCCCTCGAGTAAGGCTTTGTGCACATGGTGTGGTGACGTGTACGTGGAGTAAGGATCTGATATGTTGATAAAGAGAAGCGATCAACTTTGAAAAATAGTACCTATGCTAAAGATTCCTGGAGTACACAAATACCCCATTTTAGTTAAAAATTTATGTAACTTGGAACTCTAAGACTCCCTAGGAAATACATTTCGTTATATTTTCTAATAAAATGACTTTTCTTTATATTCATACTGTAGACTCGGTAAGTAATCGGGACCAAGGCTTCATGATAAATTTGCAGGTTACGAAAAAAAAATTGTGCTCAATATTGGGCCAAAATTGTGCCTATAGCCTAAATTTTATTTTGCGTTTTCCACAAAATAAGTCATTGAACTTTGGTCCTGACCACTTGCCAAGTATACAGTATGAATTTAGATAAATAAATAAAAGTCATCTTATACAGTTTGTTCCGCAGTAAAGTGCACAGCCGAAAAGGGGTGAAACTAGAGCAAAATTGATCGACAAAATTTTTTTTTTTATTTTCTTGAAAAAGTTCTCCACCTGAGCGTCTTTGTATGGGCCTTTTGTTAACCGCTCCTAGAAATTATTGTATTTATGAGGTTAATAGAATAGGACCTGATAAATAAGAATAAAAATACGGCGTAACGCGTACATTATATTGAAAAAAAAAATATTATTACTGACAAAAAAGATGAAAAAATATAAAAAATCTTTTAGGATATTAGTTTTATGGTAACATAGATCAAAAGTTATAACATATTATATATATAGAATCCTTAGTAGGAAACAAACATTTTAAAACGCCGATTTATACAACAATGACGCTTTAAAAAAAAAAAAAAACATTTTTGTCGTTAAATTTTAGTCTAGTTTCACCCCTTATCGTCTGTGCATTTTTATCGCGGGACACACTTATATAGGTATAACTATATTATTATGTATAATATAGTTATATTATATTATATTATATATTATATAGCCGACTAACTCATCAACTTATCACCCCCTGTCTCCCTGACCACGGAATCTCTGAGACTATCGCGTCTACTCACTATTTGGCAATTTTTTGGAGGTCAAATAGGGGATGAAAGTTGGTGTGAAAAATTAGTTAATTTTGCAGTGATAAAAATTGGCCTTTTTTTGGAAATCAAGAATTTTAGTGTTTTTTTGAAAAATCATCCCCTAAATTAGGGAATAAGAGTTTGTATGGAAATTCGTTATTTTTGTAGTTGAAATCATCAAAATTGTATATGCCTCTTGGTTAAAAATAAAGAATGACGCGGAGCAGCAATTTTTAAAAAATCATCACCTGATTAAGGAGGGTTAAATAGGCGAAAAAAGATTTGAATGTGAAATTCAACATTTTTGAAAGTAATTGAAACCATAAAAGATGATATAAAGCCTTTTGGTTGGAAATTAAGAATCTCATGTTTAAGTGTTTCTGGAAAATCATCCCAATAGGGGATAAAAATTTGTATCGGGGATGAAATTTTAAATCATTAGTGGAAGTTGAAAGGCGCTGAAAGGTAACTTTGGAAGAAGCAGCTGTTTGTGATTCTTTATTACGGGAATTATATGCAGTGTTTCTCATATTTTTTCTGTTATCTTCAGGAGAAGTACAAGGATAGCCTTTCAGGGGATATTCAGTGGCTAATGAAAGTAGAGTTGAACTGAAATGATCAAATTTTAACGAAGTCTACAGTAAATACTTGATTTGTCTTCAAGATACTGTGTTATCATCGGAATGCCAATACATGTTAACACTAACAACAGTGTGGTCGATGAGCAGTCTTACAAAATAGAGACCACGACCATTGACGTAGAAATTATCTACGTTCCTGATAGTATTAATTAATTTAATAGGTCCTTACATATGAAATTGGCGTTTTGTATGAAGAATTTGAAGGAAACTCAATTTTCAGTACTAACATTTTTGCATTTTTTTTTAGGAATGACGAATCCAATTTTATAATTTATTTTGTGTATGAATGAGACAACATTAAGCTAAAAGCAAAATTAATTAAATTTTTGAAAAGTGTCAGCTGTAAAAATCATTACGAATCTTATCATGGATGGATGGCATTTAGGACATACTGTTTTTGAAGATTTAGTTTTAGTTATCAAACTGAAAATAGAAACAAAATTTAATATGTAGATACAAAACCTGAAAAGTAACTTTTAAACAAATAATGGAAATAGCTATTGAATTACAGGAATTATGAACCCATGAATCTGTAAGAAAATTTCGGCAATTTCATAGGTAAGCACCGAATACTTTGGTAGATATATACATCAAAAGCAAGATAAGGCAAATCGTAATAAACGTATAAACGTAATAAAATAACATAAACCTTTGTGTTTCAATTGGCTTAACTTGAGTCACTCGGTCACGTTGCTTAAGAGCGGTTTCACAGCCGGATTGTGAAAATCCCGCCTTTTTCTAATTAATCGAAACAGAACACTTAAATTCCAAATTCACTCAACACTTATTCAACAAAACCTTATTACCTATGTATTATGTAAGCTACCATCACAAAGTTTCCATTGATTTCTGTAAATTAGAATTTCAAAAATATGAATTTCAAAAATTTTGAAATTTTAATTTACTGAAACCAATGGAAACTTTGCGATGGCAACATACACAATACATAGGTAATAAGGTTTTGTTGAATAACTATTGAGTGAATTTAAGTGTTCTATTTCAATTAATTAGAAACTGGCGGGTTTTTTACAATCCGGCTGCGAAACCGCACTTAAATGTTTGCTTTCATTTCTTAAATAATCGCAAATAGTTAAGGGTATTATTATGTAGTAGGTACTAACCCATTACATTTTTTTAACCCTATTTATTCTAAAATTTACCTAACACAATAGATCGCAGAGCAGATCGTGTTTCGGATCCATTTTACAGATTTGATAATAAGATAAAAGATATTATCTGTTTCATCGGCCATGATTACATAGGGAGGTCACCAAGTATGATTCAATGGGGATTATGTTTATATGGACGATTCTCCGTCAAGAATTATATCTATGTGGACTAAATAATATACAAGGTGACTTTTTGATCATCGTCCAAATTCATACTGAACGCTTGGTAAGTGATCAGCATCATGAATCGGTAACAATGACTGTGAAATTCGTACAATGAAATTTCGACTTTCCATAGTAAACTTACTCCCAGTCCTGAGTGAATCGCTATGGGGAGTCGAAATTTAATTTTATGAATTTCACAAAAGTCGTTATTGGTTCATGACGCTGATTACTTACCAAGGCTCAAGTATGAATTTGGACGATGTTCACACATTCACCTTGTATATAATGCGCCCTTAGCAGCGACAAAAAAAATATTTCATCCTTACACTTTGTCCACCCTTAGTTGAAATATTTCAAATTTTAAGCGGAAGTTTTTGTCTGCTTTGGAGAAAACTGGTTGTGACAAACAGATAAACAGGCGAGTTCTTTTTCTCACTTTTGAGTTCTTATAGAGTCCTAAAACACACAAAATTGTGATTAGAGTATTGGTAAAACTGTATTTGGGCCTACGCGGATCGCGTCGCCCATAAAAAAGACTTCAACGCGTAGTAAAAGACCCTAAAATTATGTGATTATTTTTTTCAAACCAAAACGCCAAATTAATTTTACTACAGTATTATTGCACAATAGATTCTAGTTCATTCCAAGTCAATAACACTTTAACTCTTGAAGGATGTCTTATAAATCTCCTTATCTAAATGACAGCATATTTCATCGTTATCGGCCGTCATTTCAAGCACATTATCTCGTTATGCGGACAACGAGAAAAACGATAACGTCGTTGTCCGGGAGTAACGACGCTTATCGGCCGTTATGCGCTTATGTAACGCCGATAAGCGTCGTTACTTGTGATAAGCTATACGTTTATCGTATAGTTTGCTTATCGTAAAATGAAAGTTTGCAAGTGTGTTTGTTTGACGTTATAGAATTGCACTAGTGTGTATACTTGTATTTATGAGAGTGAGGATGGAAAATAAATCAAATTGTTTTCTAAAAAAAGGACGTTTTGAACGTCAAAGTTTTAAAGGTGAAAGTGAAACTGTCATTAAAAATATATGTATATACAATTTGTAGCCCAAGTCTGCATTCAACTCGCGCGCTCACTGTGCATTCGCGTATATACAAGGTGAATTTGTGAACATCGTCCAAATTCATACTTGAGCCTTGGTAAGTGATCAGCATCATGGAACCATTAACGATTTTTGTAAAAACATAAAATAAAAATTTCGACTCCCCGTAGTGAATCACTCAGGACTGGGAGTGAATTACTATGGGAAGTCGAATTTTCATTATACGAATTTCACAAAAATTGTTATTGATTTATGATGCTGATCACTTACCAAGCCCTCAGTATAAATTTGGACGGCGATCAAAAAGTCACCTTGTATATTATTATGGTATGAAGCACTCATCACAACTCAAATGAAAATGATGGTAATTCCCATAGCTTCATTCCTAAAATTTTTTTTTGTTTTTATTCAGAGCATATACGCCATTTTAGACCATAGTTTTCATTATTATTTAAAGAATTTTCAGAGATACCGTCATTTTAGTGGCATTTTAGGCATTATATTGATTGTAGATCTTTGCCTTGCTTACAAAAAAGTGGTCTGTCTCTATCTACTCATCTGTCACCCGTGTGTCAAATCAGTCGGAAGCAAATTATTATAAATTTATCTTGATAGCAAAGGACACATTTCTAAACAGCCTTTTCTCAAGTGATGTCACACAAAATCACAAGTTCTAAAATGGGTATTTGGCGAATAAGTTTTTTTTTAACATACATAAATAAATTTCACGTTTTATTTGAAACCGACCATCCCCAATTACATTGTCTATTTATTTTATTTTCATGGTGGATCCTCACTTGGCATATTCTTTTCTATTCTTATATTCGAATGCGATATTTCGTGTATTTGGACGAATATTTGCTGTATTCGTCACATCACAAATATCATTAAATCTCGCGTGAGCTGATATAATAAACATGCGGCTTGAACACTCACGTATGATTGGCGGTTGCCAGTGGCTGTTTGACAATGACGGTGAATGCCACATCGTCGTCCTAAGATCTACACTCGCCTTAATAATGCCGATATTAAAGCCGATTCTAAAGGCTTTAATTTAAGTTTTAGTGCAGTCAAAACTAAATTTTTTTCGATACAAAATAGTCCTTAAGAGTTAGGATTAGAAGCTAAATTTCTTTGGAAAATTTCAAGCTTTGACAGCACTAAAACTAAAATTAAAGCCTTCAGAATTGGCTTTATTGCATCGGTGAAACGGTTGGCATATAGTCAACAACAATCACAGGTAAGCGTTCAAGCAGCGTGTAATAATAAATCACAAACATCAATACATCCCCACATAGACTGAACCAGCAAATACAAAGACATGTTTGCTTATTCACATGTATCTGAACGCAACAGTGACAGCACTTGTTGACAGTAGCTTTATTCTACCTAATAAATATAATATTGAATCTCTCATGTTATTTTAATATCAATCTAAGTGTCGCAAGCAAGTCGTCAGTTTCTAAACGCTCACTGTTTTGCAGTTGGCGTCGTCATCGTCATATCGTAGAATTCGGCATTTTAAAATTTGCCTAGGCATATCATAATTCTGTTAGAACTACTGAGGGTTTTGGTGAAAGACATTTGATTACGGCTTTAAATTCAAATTCAAATAGTTTATTTTGTAGAGTAGGTACACATAATACACTTTTTACGAGTCAAATTTAATCTTATAAAAATATACGTAATAAAATAATAAATGTACATGAACTAAATTAAAGGTTTATTTAATTCATGTGGCAATATATATACGATTAAAATGGTAGGTAAAATATATAAGGTATATATAAAATATATAATGGTAGGTAAAATGTATAGATATACAAGGTGAAATCCAATCAACCGCCCGAACCCATACTGGAGACCCGGCCAATGACCAGGAACAAGGTTCACTGATCACCAACCTTACCCCAGCTTTTTAGAAATGACGAAGCATTTTACAAACTGATGAATATATAATGCCTGCAATATATATATGGTTAGTTTTTGTTTCGTCGTTATGGCATTTTATGGCAAATAAATGGGTGCATTTGGTACAGTTCCAAAAATTATGTAACGGCTTGATTTATCCAGTCCTTTTTTCCACCTTATACCTACGTTTAATGAAAGATATTGGTACCGATTCGGCGCAACACAACTGACAAGACTAACCTTATTTTGAGCGTCCCGTCTTTGTCTTTTCGATACAGAAAGAAAAGGACAGGACACTTAAATTAAGTTTAGTCCTGTCAATTGTGTTGCGCCGAATCGGTGTTATTATGTAGGTACCTACGTCAACACAATACACTACTACGTAATAGTATAAATGTCGTCGGCATATCGCAGAATTGGGCATTTCATGATCAGCCTGGATAGATCATATTGCTGTTAAAACTGTTCATTTACATGTAAACCTAATACGCTTCTCCTCGCTCCGCTCGCAATCGCACCTATTTTTGGCTTTTGATAAAAAAAAACATACTTTACAATCTGCCCACGATATAAATATTCCTTGCTGAAAATACAAGCGCACCGAGCGGCTGAGCATGCGTGATCCTGAGTGAACCAACTGAGGACTATCAACGCACATCTAGTTGGATTGGGCCCTTTGAAGCGGAAATTAAATTTGGAATGCGTATTCGACAAATACAACAAATAGCGAATACCAATAGGCGAATAACTCCCATATTCGGGCAAATACGCAACGCCAAGTGGGGACCCGGCATTAACGTTTTCGATTCATCCGTAAATTGATTTTATTTACTTAGAGATAACATTAACATTCGTTTAAGTACCTACAACAAAAACCCACTTGCAATAGTTATTTTTAGTATCTAATAAGGAAAATATTGGTGACAACCGATTGTGTTTTTACCTACTTAGAAAGTATGATATACTACGTCTGTTCCCCTGATTGTAGGTTGTCTGGGAGAAATCGCTTTAGGTGATAAGGCCACCAAATGTTTGTTAACTACCTTATAACTTTTATCTCCTGTAAATTTTTCTTTTTTTAAATGGTGCACAATAAAGAGTATTTGTCTTGTCTTGTCTTGTATTGAACAAGTTTTGTTTTACGATATCTGAATATAAAAGAAAGAAAATCCTTGTGAACTGGGTGGTCCAGAAAATAACCCTATATAGGCATTGATTGGGACTATTTTATCGAGCCCATTGGCTTAGGGTACTCAAAGTTCGTTACAATCGCTACGGCCAAGTAAATTTCTAAGTTCGTCCGCAGCTCAACTGCGGTCATAATAACTAAGGCTTCCGGGTAAATGGCTATCATGCATTGTTGTTGCCGTGCTGCCATCTAGTGTTCAAAATTTTATTTAAATTTATCATGGCTCATGTCCTGCTATCTATTGCTGAGTAGCAATCAACATTTTCTCAAATCTTAATTGTTAGATGGCACTGCAACTAACTGCTATTGCTACTTGCTTGCAGATGGCGCTGACATCAAGAAAATAAAAATGACCGAACGTTGAATGCATATTTTCATAAATTTTCAGATTATTTATAAGGAGTTGAAAGAAAATGTTAAGTTTTTGTAAAAATATAGGTACTGATCTTATTAGCGATTTACCGCGCATGACATTTTCAATGAAGGTCAATGCGCATAGTCAAAACATTGCGCATTTCGTGGCTAACCTCTCGGAGTCGATCGACCTGCGAACGGACCGGAGCTGTCAGTGCTAAAAAAGTCATCATTTCATCGTCGTGCTGTATTTTGGTGCCTAGTGGGTGTAATAAAAGCGACAAAGCTCGCTTTTTGTTTTATTTTGGTGCTAGTTATAATAAAAACACAGGTGAGTCGATTTATTTTTTCTTATCTTGTAAGAAAATGTATTTTTTACTCGAACAAGTGGGACTAGAAGTCAAGAACTAATAATTCGAGTTTGTGTCGAAATACAGTTATATTTGTCTCGAATTGACTGCATTACTTTTATAAATTGATGTAATCGCCTAAATATTAGAGTCTTGACACCTAAAATACGATAAAAATAGGTTTCCGTTCTCAATATTATGGGTGGATCCGGCCTGACGTTATGGATTTCGTGCCTTATCTATCAAACAATTTGGAATTAACTTTAAATTAAATACTCTCTTTCTCTACTCTTTGTTTCACCTCTGTATAAAGAACTATTGGAAGAAAATTTTGACAAATTTTCATACTTAAAATGAATAAGTACTTACTAAAAACTACCTACCTACCCAAGACAATTTGGAAAGGTTTTTTTTTTCAGTGAGAATATAACAAAACTCGGTTGGGGTGTAGATAAGGGAAAAAAGACAAAGAAAATTTGAAAAATACTTCATCGCAGAAGAGAGCTGGTAGGTTAGATTAGAAGGTTGGGTATGGCTAGTTATAGTTCCGTGACCACCATACATAACCTTCATGGTTATTTTTTTTATGATGACTCAGAAATCCTTCAGTGCAGAAGATTGTGTTGTGCCCCCTTATGGACACTGACCCAAAACTGTATCCAACTAACCAAAGATAAGGCACAAAGAAGAAAGGATAACCACTCTGTACATATTTGGGGAAACTGTAGCTAACACTGTGAGGTCAACATTTTATGTGTCAGGAATAATTTGCATTTTAGCCCCGTTTCTGCTAAAAGATCTAACGGTATTGTTTTGCTCTCAGTTTACTGCACTTGAACCATTCAAACATGTTTAGTAAATAGTACTACTGTAATTCTCAAGTTCTTAGCCTGTTTCCTTAGATACAGACAGTACCTCCAGCTTTACAATAGACTTCCATTGTTATATATAACATCTAAGATCTAAATATATTTAGAACTTACCACCAAAAAAAATTATAGAACACATAAAAATGTTTTAAATTGAATAGTGGTAACTCGGCCATTCAGACGAGTTTCCTTCATGATGACCAACAACTCGAATCTTAAAATTTGGCATTAAGGTAGGGTAGTTCTATATTCCTATTTCCTAATTTTTAAAATTTTTGCTTCCCTGCCCTTTATTTTAGCTCTATACCCTAATATATCTATAGTTTTTCAATTTTCATGCTCTAACCCTAAAAGTCCTCGACCTACTATTAAAAGTCCCATCAAAATCGGTTCTACTGTTTTATAGATGAGCCCGGACAAACGAGCAGACACACAGACAAAATTTTAAAAACGTGTTTTCGTTTTGTGTGACATGCAAATTACAGAAAACAGAATTACTTATTTCAAAATTATAGACATTTCTATTTATGTATTTGTATGGATATCTAACAGGGTTTATAAAAATCATGATTTTAAAAAAAAGTCTGATTTTTACCTCACTTATAGCAAGAAATCAATATACCATTACGTGTGTATAATGATGATGTTTTATTAAAAAATTTGGAATACCTAGAATAATAGACAAATTAACATATTTTATCAACAAACAAATAAAAGTCCTGAATCGTGCCCCCTTATCTACGCTCCAACCGAAATTTCAAACAAAGCTTTCCAAGTAATCAAAATCGACTTTACACTGGTTGGTATTTAACAATTTAAATAACAAACTAACTTTGTGGCTTTTTCTGTCCCTAACCTATTTCTTATTTTACTATGAAAATTCTTTCTATACCCTTGCTGAGCTTCATACAAATATTCTTAACCCCATCTAATGTTGATTAAAAACCAACTACTTTTTTAATTTGAGTTTAATCATGCTATATAAAAAAAATCTTTTGATTAAAATTGTTGCTTAAAATCAAATGATTTAAATCATCTCAACCTTGATAGTCATCTCTAGATAGATGTCTCTAGCAAACTACTTGTTTGTGATTATAATTTACTTATTATTCATATACTTATTAATAATGTTTGAATAAAATAATTTAGTGCAACATTATAATTTTATTTTATAATCCTCCAAAACGATAAACCTCCACCTCCACTCTTCCATAGAGATAATAAAAAAAAAATCAAACACCTGTGTCTCGTTTCAGGTAAAAGTCTCTTTCTCGCGCGCCTGTTAACCATGCTCAGGAAAATTCTAGCGTAGTGCTTTTTTTACCCGATTCCAAGTATAACTGCCTACAAAACATTCCAGGTATGCTGCAAATCAGTGGTAAATCATACATAATATGATGTCATCACCGAAATGCCGTCATCATCATTCTGCTGATTCATTGCTTCTCAATTCTCATAGCCACCTCACCCAATGACAGATCTAGATCTTGTATGAAGGGGGGGGGCACACTTACTTTTTACCGTCCCATACTCGAAAATAAAAAACGAACCCTTATGGTATGATTTGCCTGTCTGTTTGTCACGTGCACGTTTATTTACGAAATAATTATTTATTGATTGTTACATATTCATACGTAATTTGAGAATTACATGAAAATTATGCCCTCCTTTATTTCCGGTAGAGCAAAAAATCTGAAAACATGCCGGTTGTAAATAGACTGCTTTCTTTGAATGAAACTGCCTGATCCACTGACGCTGTTATGTTTCTATGGTGTTCAGCATGATCAGTAGAGAATGTTAATATAGAGAGGCATGTGTACAAAACGGAAAAACGATAGCGATCAGTATTATTTAAATAGACACGATATTTTTACATACAAAATCCTCGGCGCGTGAGTTTCACCCGCACTTGGCCGGTATTTTTCCAAGCATTTGGGGGGTTCGTTCTCCGCTACCCCCCCCGCCATAAATCCGCGCATGGCACTCACTCACCAACACCCGTAGCACGGTGCTTAAGGTGGCTCCGTCGGAAAAATATGCAACTTGATTCGTGGTGGTTGAAATTTCGAATAAAACCATATTAAAATAAAGTTCTCATCAGCTCGCACCGCAACATGGCTGTTACGTCAGTCGCTACGACTGACAAGTGCGAAAATAGTGTGTTTTTAATTTATTTTATGTATAGTAAAATGAATGTTTAAGGACTGTGAAAACCATATCATTTTATATTATTTTGTCAAGAAGTTTATAAATTTTTATACCGTTTCGATAAAAACTGCAGCAGTTATATTGTTACAAGTTGAGAAAAAACCGAGAAATAAGGGTAAACTTGGAACTTTCTTACCTCACTTTTGCATTTAAAAAAATTGCTTAAAAACCATGTCACTATTTGTACCATCTAGGTTACTGTGTATTTTTCTTCTATTAAAAAATGCTACTAGTTACCGTATGAAATGGTTACAAAGTTACTCAGTTCAAGGTCGTTGGCGTTGGGAGAAGCCTTAATCGCGCACGACGCGAATTAGTTGAATCACAAGTGCGAGGAGCGTGACACGACGTTTTTGCGATTAAAGAGTACGTCGCGCTCCTCGCACTTGTGATTCAAATGATTCAAATCGCGGGCGATTAAACACTGTGCTGCGGGTGCAGATTATATGGTTATTATTCTCTTAACAGTGTTAGTGTTAGTTTATACAACATTCTTCAATTTATGTCAAATATCCTACGAGTTTTGTTGTCAGCAACGACATGTCAGACTTGTCAGTCTTTTTTACTGTACTTACATGATTACGCACTGGTTTACTCGTCCAAGTATGTGCACGATCATACTACGGGTGCATAAAAAGAGCTTCCCCGAATGTCGTAAATCGAGATACAACAACCACTGATTACTACAAATGCGCTTGACGCCCTTTGGAAAATCCTTTCAGTGCAACCCTTGGTACAGGGTCCGACCGTGACTTGTGACCACTCTCTTGATGATACCATGCTGCCAAGTGACTTGTTGTGTTTCGGTGTGACGTCATGAGAAGTACCGGGTTTAGTGGTTGCAGGCAATTCCGTGGTAGCAGTTGTTCGCCCGTTATAGACTAATGAACTACTATGTAACTTTTTTTTAGGGTTCCGTAGTACCTAAAAGGTACAAAAGGAACCTTTATGGTGACACTCCGTTGTCCGTCCGTCCGTCCGTCCGTATGTCACAGCCTCATAACTTTAGTACAGTTAAAGATAAAGACATGAAATTTAGCATAAAAATAGCACTAGTTTGCCCACATATTACGGTAAAAAAAAATATGAAAAATTTCAAATTGTTCAAAATATTTCCCATACAAAAGTGAGAAAAATAAGAAATATTATCCTAAAAATACAATGTGGATATCAAATTGTAGATATTATTTACTGGCACTAGTTTCGAGAACTCCTTAAAAAACCACAAAAATATATGTATAAAATATATGTATAAAAAACCCCTTATCTCCGAAACTGGTAGACCAAAAAATATGAAAAATATCATGGTAATATGTGTTTACGTAAACATTACAGGAAAACTAAAGCGATTGAGAAACTCACGAAAAAAAAATTACAAAATTTTATTTATCATCCACAATACGGAACCCCATACGTGAGTCTGACTTGCACTTGGCCGGTTTTTTTTCTTTAACAGAAGATTAGGAGACATATAGATAAATGGTTGCCGACCTCCGGGATGGAGATGGCATTGCACTTGATGCTGATTATGTAACGTTTTAATGTGTGACAAACAAAGATTTCAAAAGTAAAGATAAGCCCTTACCATAGTATGACAGCACCAAAATGTTTTCACCTTTAAATTAGTGACGCTCATACGTTTGGAATCAGTGCTCATCTGAACACAGTGATAGTTGGACACCTTATTGAATTTTTACGAGAACATGGTCTCAATATGCCGTCGTGTGCATTTTTAAAGTCCACTAACATTTCAAGAAATACGAATAAATCCAAAAGTGTGACATTTCACATTCAAAACACATTCAAAAACAATGCAATAGATTTTAGGTGCCAGCGCTCAACTAAACTTTTGAAATCTTTGGTGACAAAGACTAAAATGTTGAAATTATTAATGAGTTGGAATAGTTAAGGGGCATGTGTGTTAAAAAATTCAAACTTTTAAACCTATCCATTTAATTACATACCGCCTTTTATCACTCAGTTCAGTTCAAAGGGAATATCAAATACTTACCTAAATAGCGTTGTCGTGGAAGACTTTTTGTTTTTTCGTTGAAACTTTTGACTCTTTCTAAAAGAGTAAAACTGACCAAAAGCGATTTCGCAGCCGGATTGTGAAAAACCGCCTTTTTCTAATTAATCGAAACAGAATACTTAAATTCAAAATTCATTGAATAGTTATTCAACAAAACCTTATTACCTTTGTATTGTGTAATTTCAATTTGTTTTCATGCAAAATTTAAATTTATAGAAACCAATTCTTTAAATTCAAACTTTTTGAAATTTTAATTTACAGAAACCAATTGAAACTTTGCGATGACAGCATACACAGAACATAGGTAATAAGGTTTTGTTGAATAACTATTGAGTGAATTTTGAATTTAAGTTTTCTGTTTCGATTAATTAGAAAAAGGTGGGTTTTTCACAATCCGGTTGCGAAACCGCTCAACTGTCAAAACCCGTCCTAATTCCCGTCCCTGTGAAAAGTATTATTTAGATTATTTGTTTTTAGAGCGACATCCATCGCTTAGGATACCCTAAATATAATTAGAGCGTAAAATTAATTAAAACTAGAAAAGATCAACTAGAAACAAATTTCAATTAAACAGATATTTGAAAAAATTCCTCGGGCCAGGTTTCGAACCTGCGATTAAGGGGAACGAAAATACAAACAGAAATAAAATGTCAGCTTTCGGATGATTTTGTTGCAATAATTAGGTTACGTATAGCCATAAAAAAAATACATGTTTTTGGTTGAACTTTAAGGTATTCATTTTCCACAAACCACGTTAATCGATTCATATTTGTACTGTCAATGAATTTTTTTGTAACCCTCTATTGCACACTTCTTATCGATTTTGTTTCAGGTATCGCTTTCGCGATTTTGTTGGTTTTTTTTAAATAAATTTAGTGTGAATGATATCTATTCATTTTCCAAATACCACGTTATTCGGGTCAAAAAAAGCACCCCCTTTTTCCAAAAATACGTAAATCCACTGATGCAGTCAGCGGCAGCAAGATATTGTCAGTCTACGCCTAGCGTTGGCGCCCGTAAGACGTGGAACCTGTACCCTTTTTTGCAAGCTATAAATATCTCCCAAAACTACTTCAAAACACATTGAAATTAATTTTATAAAGTAATATTCCGAGGAGCATCATATTCCTGCCGTTAAAAACTGAACAAAATATGCGTATGAGTGATTTAGCTACATCGTGCCATAGTCATAACAACAAAACTGAATGAATTTAGAATGAATTCATACTTTTATGCGGGAAAATAATATATGTTACTCTAAAAGAATAATTTTGTGATCGTTATTGAAACCCAAATAAATTTACTTATACTTACTGAGATCTGTAACAAAGGTCAATGACCTTTTCGTGAAATTACCCTCTAGTATTGGCTCACCATTTCAGGTCCAATAAGTGAAGTTTTTTGCAAATTATATAGGTACACTTACTTGGGATAAATCGCCAAGCATTTAAAATATAGAAATTTATTTTGAAATATTTACAGTGCATGGCAAAATTATTAGATCGTAGATAATCCTGTCGGTACATGTTCAGGTTCTGTTACGCAAAATGAAAACAACGAAACTCTTTTAGGATTAATTTGTTATCCCTATGTTTGTCTGTCTGTCCGTTTGTCTAGACAATTTTTTCTGGGTAAAATTAATAAATACCAATATAAACGGCCCTCTATAGAGCTGTAAAAACATACTTTTGACGTTTTTATTTATATTACGTTTTAGGTTTTTACGTTTTTCATACAATTCTTCTCAATATGAAAATGTAGGGATGAACACTTGAGATAATATTTTGCATTTAAAAGTCAACACAGAAAGGAATTGTTGAACAAATAATGTAAAAAATATGAAAACCATGTTGTTCTATTCTAAAGGGATTAATTATCTACTGTTCAATGTGGCGATAGCTTTGTTTATTTTTTTCCTTGAATTATTTTTTACTAAGGTAACAAATAGTTTAATACAAGGTTTTCCTTAAGAGGTCCCTTTACCCCTGTATTTTTCTTAAAATTCATACAATAGGTATAAACCGAATGTGAAGTCTACAGCTTATTTTCTTCATATCTTTTTTCATGAGGGTATTCTAGTGACATCTAACTACGTCTCTATACAGCCCAAAAAGCAAAATTTGATAAAAAACCATCATAATAGCTGTCAGGATATCGTCAATATTGCCTCGTTTTTACACAAAGTTTAACAAGTTTGTATATTTTTATCTATACTGGAAATAAAAAAGAGAGAAATACAGGCGTCGTTCATGTTAAGATGACTAAGTTTACACACTTTGCTAAGTATAAACAATTACCGTTTCATGGAAAACTGTTTTGACCTGAAACCATTTCACAAATTCAATTAACTTATTTTGAATATCTTGTCATCTTGCACTTCTTGATGAGAAATACAATTTCAATAAGTAAAAATACAACTTTTAGTTAAGAAAACTTATAGTTAAAAGTCTGCTGTATGCATTAACATATTTTTAATTATATTACAATAGTAATAAAATAATTGGCTTATCCGTCGTCGTGATACCAGCCGTAAATTTCTTAAATAATCTGATATCACGCTTATGGAAAACCCAATTATTTTGAAGATACCATAATATCATTAAAATATGTTTATGCATTTAGCAAACTTTTAACAATAAATTGTCTTAGCTAAAAGTTGTACTTTACCGTTATAATTATTTCTTAATATTTTGTTACAAATTCGGAAAAATAGCCCTTAAGGAAAACCTTGTATGAAAATATTTGTTATCTTTGTAACAAAGAAAAAAAAAATAAACAAAGCTATCGCCACATTGAACAAACAGTAAATTATTAATCCCTTTAGAATAGAAAGATATGGTTTTATTATTATTATTATTATTTATTTATTTAGAAAGTATAACATGACAGTTTAAAAACTAATGCGTTATACAATATTATTAAAATAAGTAAATCTACTAACAGTATTAGAAACAATATAAAAATAACATTATATTTTTACATTATTTGTTCTACAGTTCCTTTCTGTGCTTTCTTTCAAATGCAAAATATTATGTCAAGTGTTGATCTCTATATTTTCATAAGGAGAAAATTTCTATGAAAAAGTTAAATAAAAGGCCATAAAAACGTTATAATATGTATGTTTTACAGGGCTGTAAATATTAGCATTTATTGATTTTACCCAGAAAAATTGCCTAGACAAACGGACAAACAGACAAACATAGGGACAACAAATTAATGGGACCTGAACATTTCAAACTATGATACAAATAAATTTCTATATTTTAAACACTTGGCGATTTATCCCAAGGGTAAACAGGTGTCCCAAAAGTCAACGCTTTCCCTTGGAAGGCTGGTAGGCCAGCTCATGACTGACCAGAATATCAAATTATGACCTCAGCTAAAAGTAGATAGTCTTCGAGTTGATAGTACTTTTATAAATTCGAATAGATTTTTGAGAGTCAAAGCTAACCAGTTCTAAATTCTAAGAATAAAATTTTTGTTGCGCAACTCTGAATAGTCATGCTGATAAAGTCAAAAATAAACCTTGAAATGCTGTTACATCAGGAAGAAAAATAAAAACCCAATTTATGAGCAATTTTTTGTAATTAGGTTAGTTCGATACCACACCCTGAAAGAAAATGTCCTATGTTAGTTTTGCAAATTGTCTTAAATAACGGCTCATCAAATATTGTTTTTCAAATGATCTGGCAATTTCTGTGTATTACTTTTGAAAAAAAAAGTTATTGCTATTTTACTACCAAAGGAGCTGCGTATTTTTTAAAATAATTAGAATTTAGAATGAAAGAGTGGCGGGCAGTAAAAATATTTGACGTTCATTAGAAATGCCATTTAACACGCGTTAGAGTGAGATAAATAGTGACGCTATTTAAAATGAGTTGGAATGAGATAGTAACGCAGTTAAACGTAGTTGAATGAGAGAGGCATAATTGATATAGGCTACAGTGAGATAGATAGTGACGTGGTGCATTCCTTCTGAGAATATTTGTTAGTTTCCACTTTTTGTAATAACAACTTTAGTAAAAATTTTTGTAAAGAAATTTTTGGTCCAATTTATTTTCCCGCAAGTGTAAAACCAGCTCAACGGGCAAAAAATATTTAAAGAATGGGTAATGGTGACAACTAACCGTCACAATATTATTATGTATCTCTAAAGGAGTGTCTGAAATGTTCCGAGGGTCAACTGATAAATCAAACACTCAAAAAACCACTTTTAGCCGACCATAATAAATTTATGTCCCGACGTGATAGCAAGTAGGATCAATGCCGTGTGACGATGATCGAAATACACTAATAAATTAGATAAAATAAAATACGTATTACTTTTGACCCTGCCTCGTCCACTCTATTCGTATTTTTGCTATGGTGACGCGAGCTTAGAGACCGGGACGAATTTCCCCCCCGCGCGCTATTGTAAATAGAATAAGCCACGCCCGGAACTGGTTTTTGTTTTGGCTATGTCATACTCTTAATACGCGACAGAACCTCGGTAGCGCGCCTGTCATGTAAGCAGGAGGTCGCAGGTTTTGTTTCTTCCGCGTTAGACTCAAAACTCCTAGCTATTTATTTCCAAATAATTTTCTAATAATTGGAATTTAAATTGTAATTTGGAATTGGCATAGATTAAATTATGTTAAGATGTGTTAATTCGAAAACCATTTCGAGATTTAGGTTTAATAAGCCAAATTTTCGAAGTTTTGGTCTAAAAAACCTCATGATGATGAATATTTTTACGAAAAGGCTCCAACTTCCATTTGCCCTCGTGTGACGTCACTTGAGTAATGGCTGTTTAGAAATGTATTCTTTGCTATCAAGATAAATATGTCCTCAAATGGCGTATATTCCGCGAAAAAAAATGAAAAAAAATCCTTTAAAAATTAAGCTTTGGGAGTTATTCCAATGTACTAATTCAAATTTAAGGATAAAAATCAAGATGGTGTCTTAATTTTTGTAAACCACATTTGCATATCTTATTACTTCTACATTTGATTCCGTATTTGATGAGAAATTTATGAAAATCTGTTTTTTTTTCTAATGTTTCTAAGGCTTTGAAATGGTCAATTTGAACGAACTGCTGAGATGGTATCTTAGATTAAGGATCAAGGTATGTTTATGCAGAATTTCAATTTCCCAAGTCGACAGGTTGCGTGCGACGTCTTCGATATTTTAAAATGTTGAATTTCACATTTTGACAGGGGTAGTCGCCTTAACGGGCTTATAGTATCGTCAAATGGTACTTTCCAAAGCCTCGTTTATGACCAAACCAAAAATATTGAAAAATCTATAATTATCAACTCTAAGACAATATATGTGACATTTTTCTTTTTAATACCTACCAACAAAACATCTATATGAAAAAAAAAAACAACCGAATGGTTCCTAAACAGCTTGGCCGATTTAATTAATTTTTGCTTTGAGTAATAAATAAACTTGATAGCTAAAATATAACATAGGATTACTCAATCGAACAATAACGTCCATGTGAAAAGTATTATTTTCTCCTATTTCACCCTATCAAGGACGCAGCGAGCGTCGTAACAGCCACTATGCATTGTGCGCTGATATGAACGTTATTTCAAAGTCGTTTCCGTCGATATTCGTGCCGACAAACATCAAGCTGCTTATTTGGCGACACTAATCTCCTTAACACGAGTGAAAACTGGGTCTGCGTCAATAGTACTTTCTACCAAATATTGTGCGTTTTTTTTATCATATTATTTCCAGAGGCTTGAGCTTGCTTAGACGACGAAGTTCTGCACAAAACTCGGTTCCGACAAGATTTATGATGTGTTTACACAAGCCGTGTTCTAGAGCGTATGTAGACTTACCCTTCGTCAACCAAGAACCAAGTAAACACAATTTACAAGCTCTGAATGATTTTGCAGATTTAGTTGATTTATTCACTTCGTCTTTTCGTGTCGATGGTTTCTTTACAAGATCCTGGACATTTTTCGAGGCCTTCCATAGGTCATCCCACGTACAGGTGTTTGAGCACGATGGGCACGAGAGCAAATGAGACATGCTCTGTGAAGAATATTCACTTACTTTGACATATTTTGCTTACTTCAACATAATTAAGAGATACCTACAGTTTGAATGGTTCGAATTATACCAACGACGTAATACATATATCACCTAGTTAATTTCAAGAGTC
The DNA here is from genome assembly GCA_934047225.1 of Ypsolopha sequella. NCBI lineage: Eukaryota > Metazoa > Arthropoda > Insecta > Lepidoptera > Ypsolophidae > Ypsolopha > Ypsolopha sequella. The sequence goes on from OW203991.1 coordinate 14,038,171, forward strand.
GATTCCCGATCGGTTATGCACCAATGTCTTTCGGAATTTATGTACGTAGTATTTCTTCTTTCTTACCACTTGCTGAATGGTAAAGGAAAACATCGTAAGGAAACCTGCATGCCCTAAAAAGTTTGTATTTGTGCCCTAAGAACGGCGATTGTGTTCACCACTCATCACGTTGGGACTTAATAATCGTCCGTGAAACGCGGGTGTACCGAGTGTGGACTGTGACTTGTATTTCACAGTTCACACTCAGAACACCTCTAAATCCCCCTCGGGGATATTAAACTCAGAATCTTCTGTGTATTGAATGTTAGCTACGGAAACGAGTCTAAAAATTCTGTTCTCTCGTACCAATACATGAGATAAAACGAGAAAACAAAATTTGGTCATTAGATCTTCATTCAGTTTGCTAGAATAAATTTACACATTTATTTATTATTATAAATATTATAGGACGTAATAATCGTCGGTGAAATTCGGGTGTACTGAGTTTCGCAGTTCACACGCGGGAACACCTCCGATACCCCATCGGGGATTCATGTCGTGACGATATATTTTTTCATTTATTACTCGCTCACCAGCACCCGTAGCACGGTGTTGAATCGCGCGCGACGCGGCTTAGTTGAATTACAAGTGTGAGGAGCGTGCTGACACAATGTTTTTTGTGAATAAACAGTATGTCACGCACCTGTGATTCAAGTAAGTCGCGTCGCGCGCGATTAAACATTGTGCTACGTGGCCTGGGCTGCGATGATAATGAAGAAAGCCGCATCCAAATCCGAGTTAAAACGAAATATCCATACAGGCAGACAGACAGACAAAATAATGCCTAAGTATACTAATAACTAGAGATGAAACGGATAGTGATTTGGCCGGATACCGGATACCGGATATCCGGCGAGGCACTAGGCCGGATAGCCGGATATCCGGCGGCCGGATATCCGGCAAAAGATATGCGTTTCGCACTAATTGAGCAAGTCTAAATATTACGCACCAAGGCGCGTGCGGGTGCAAGTGGGCGAGATTATTCGTGCATTTTTTAAATGAAGATCATTTCTAAATGATCGTATCACAATCATACAAATGCTGGTTTGCAAACGCGAAACAATTTCCGATCCTAACGAAATTTGTAAATATGTATCTTTTGTCTCCTTGGAGTGGTGTATACTGTATATAAATGGACAGGTATCTTTAAATGAAACCGCGTAATATACTGTTCATACTGAACAAATTTTCCAAAGTAACATATTGAAAAAACAAAATTGAAACTGCCCGCCCAGTGCCCTTTCAAAATTTAAAGTAGGTTTTCAAAATGAGTATGGAAACATGAAAATATTTTTTCATTTCCACAAGTATGTTTCTTTGGAATAGTTGTTTAGTATGATTTCAGTATGACCATGTGTTTTTATTAAAAGATACATGTTGAGTTACATTCGGTATATTGTGAGAGCAAAAGAAGCTGGTGTAATGTATGAAGAAAAGCATAAACGTTTATTCCCAACAATTGATGTAAAGCTTGTCTTTATCTACCACAGCTCAATTCTTATTCACTTTATGTATTAGAATTTAGATTATTCAATCATTGATACAACTATTTTGTGATTTAAACGACTTTTTGTATGTTGAGTTAAGTATCCGGTATCCGGCCGATAGTAGTCAGTATCCGGCCGGATACCGGATACCAAAAATATGGCCGGATAGGCCGGATACCGGATAGTAACCGGATATCCGTTTCATCTCTACTAATAACCCATTTCATTTAAAATTTCGCAAAAATATTCAGCGAACAGACACGAAATTTTATTAGTATAGATTGTATATTAAGGTGGGCCATTCTGCTCAGCTTCCATATCAATGCTTTATGTATTTGTGACGTCCCGATTGCTTTGATGTCAATGAAACTTTGCACACATCTTTATCATATCGTTTGAGGCTGCCCCGCTACTGCAGCGCCTTGGGCATGTTCGCCTAGGCTCACGTTGAGTGCTTCCACGCGACCATGCGCAGGCGATGCGCGTCTATGGTGCACAGGGTGCGGGCCAGTACCAACACTTGACTGTCTATGGTACACAGGGTGCGGGCCAGCACCAACACTTGACTGTCTATGGTACACAGGGTGCGGGCCAACACCAACACTTGACTGTCTATGGTACACAGGGTGCGGGCCAGCACCAACACCTGACTGTCTATGGTACACAGGGTGCGGGCCAGCGCCAACACTTGACTGTCTATGGTACACAGGGTGCGGGCCAGCACCAACACTTGACTGTCTATGGTACACAGGGTGCGGGCCAACACCAACACTTGACTGTCTATGGTACACAGGGTGCGGGCCAGCACCAACACCTGACTGTCTATGGTACACAGGGTGCGGGCCAGCACCAACACCTGACTGTCTATGGTACACAGGGTGCGGGCCAGCGCCAACACTTGACTGTCTATGGTACACAGGGTGCGGGCCAGCACCAACACTTGACTGTCTATGGTACACAGGGTGCGGGCCAGCACCAACACTTGACTGTCTATGGTACACAGGGTGCGGGCCAGCACCAACACCTGACTGTCTATGGTACACAGGGTGCGGGCCAGCACCAACACCTGACTGTCTATGGTACACAGGGTGCGGGCCAGCACCAACACCTGACTGTCTATGGTACACAGGGTGCGGGCCAGCACCAACACCTGACTGTCTATGGTACACAGGGTGCGGGCCAGCACCAACACCTGACTGTCTATGGTACACAGGGTGCGGGCCAGCACCAACACCTGACTGTCTATGGTACACAGGGTGCGGGCCAGCACCAACACCTGACTGTCTATGGTACACAGGGTGCGGGCCAGCACCAACACCTGACTGTCTATGCTACACAGGGTGCGGGCTAGCACCAACACCGTCCTGGAAGTGATTGCGGGCAGACTTGACTGTCCCTATATCCGCCCAGTGGCGTGCACAGAACTTTTTTCCGGAAAAGCAATCAGAAGGTCAAGCCCGACAATAAAAAAAATATGAAAAAATTTAAATAACACTTTGAAAAAAAAAAGTTTGTATGACGCCAGGGTAGGCACTGCCTACCCTAGAGTGAAAATTTTCATACAAACTTTTTTTTTTCAAAGTGTTATTTAAATTTTTTCATATTTTTTTTATTGTCGTACTTGATCTTCTGATTGCTTTTCCAGAAAAAAGTTCTGTGCACGCCACTGTCCGCCACTACTGCAACAGGCATGTAGTTGGCCGCGGCGGGTAGTTTTGTATATAATTTATGTATTAGTATAGTTGTGCTCTTTTTTTTATTTTCTTGTTTTCATGTAGCTCGAAATAAACACATTTTATTTTTATTTATTATTTTTATACTATGTTTCCCTCCCACACCCCCACACCGCACTCCGACCCATCTCTCATCAAGAGGTTCAAGATGGCGAGATATTCAAAAAGCGCCAAACTTGTTTCAGGTAAAAACTGTTTTCCATGAAACGGTAACGGTTTATTTATAGAAAAGTGTATAAACTTAGTCTTCTTTACATTTTTTATGTCCAACTTTATAATACAACTTGCTAAACTTTGCGTAAAAACAAGGCAATATTCACGATATCCTGACAGCTATTATGACAGTGTTTCATCAAATTTTAGGGCTGTATAGAGACGTAGTTAGATGTCGGTAGATAATATTTATGAAAAAAAAAAATGAATAAAATAAGCTGTTGACTTCACGTTCAGTTTTTACCTTTTGTATTAATCTTAAGAAAAATCCAGGCGTAAAGGAGCCTCTTAACATAGGCATATTGAAATACAACAAATTCTGAAACTCTGCGACACACAATTTTATTCTTGTAACTACCACTATGCCTTATTTATTTATGTTGCGGCCGTTTTCGCCAAAACTAATATACAAGGTGTAACAGAAAGGTGTAACCATATTTGAAGAGCTTATTCAGTCAATGGTATAGAACAACTTTTACTATGGAGACAACCCTGAAATCTTGAAAAAAAAATCTGCCCTTCCATACATTTCGGCCGAGCGGCAAAGAAACAGTATAATATTTTTTTTCGAGATACATGTATTGTTTCATAGTAAAAGTTGTTCTTTACCATTGACTGAATAAGCTCTTCAAATATGGTTACACCGTTCTGTTACACGTTGTATAAATAGGCTAAACATAAAGAAATTACAACATAAACTATTTGTAGGATATTTTCCTTCATACCAAAAAATGGCCTATTTGTCTATCATTAGGTAGACATTTCTTGCTCCATTCTTTTATCGGTTGTAGAATTCCCGCAGAGGTCTAATGAGGAACATTAGCTCCGAAGTGTGGAAGTTATGGTTTGATGACGTAGATAAACCAGTACAATAAAACATTAAGGGGAAATATGAGGCAAACAGAAATGAAATGACAGTCTTTGGATGATTTTGTTGCAATAATCAGGAAGATCACTTATCATTAAATAGTAGATTGAGTCACGAGGGACCAAAATAATGTATTTAGGGCGAGAGCGATTGCTTAAATCCAGAGCGAAGGATTAGTGTAACGAGGGATTAAAAGTACGTCGCTTGAGGTTAAATAATTTTGGTATACCGTGTGGCAAACTCTGCTTTTCATACCCCTCTGTGAGAAAAGTTTTTGGTGTTAATATTTCACTTTCACTGATAGAACTCATCTTTTATTGAATATTTTCATTAAAAGTAATAAAAAAACGAAAAATAAGTTCCCGCGTATTTTTTTTTTAATTTGGTTAACCAATGCTGCTTCGGAGGCGTGCTTTTTTTATTACCAGCCAGGACTTTATCGAAGCGAATTGCGGTCAAACTTTTAAATTAAATAGTGCTCCAAATTCAGAAGTCATTTTGTCACTGTTATTAAGTGCGCCGAAATGACCCATTTTGCTCGCACTTATCGAGGGACCCTTCGCCTCTTTTCGAATAGATAGGATGAAAAAAATACTCCCATGTTCTCCTAATGTTTATTGAATAATTAATTCATATGTTTACTGTAAATAAAATCTTTTGTAACCTCTATTTTACTAATTTTAGATTTTGTATTGATTTTCTCTCGAGTATCGATATCAGGATTTAGTTGCTTGTTTCTTTATAAAATTTGTTTGAATGATATCTAGCTAGTTTGAACAAATCGTATTTTTATTTCAACCAGAAGCCGAGTTTTTTATATATTTCGTTTGTAACAGCCACGGCTCAGAGCGCGCTATTTGAAACGTCATAGAGTTCAGTTCTACTTGATGCAAAATGACCTGCTAAATCTCGGGTCACCCATATCCTTAAGGCTGCGTATAAACCTGGACAAATTAGTGATTTTGCCCCCGCATCCCCGCACCTCAACTGTTTGCGCGACCGGCCGTCACCGGCCGCGAGCGCTATTTCTGAGCTCCCACGAGCGGTGTGGATCCGCGGTCATTAACCCGTGCACGTGCTAGTTTTCAATAATAAGTATAATGCATCTACGATGTATAAAATTCAACCCAGTTGACAAAACGGTTTGTTCGCAATGGCATTTTTTTGCGTAATTGTGTTTGCATCTAATTTTTATATTTCAAAATTTTATTTTTCGAAAGTCATACTTGCAAAGATAATGATAACGATGATGATACAACGATACGTCGATACGACGATACGTCGATACAACGATACGTCGATACAACGATTCGTCGATACGCCGATACGTCGATACGCCGATACGTCGATACGACGATACGTCGATACGGGGATACGTCGATACAACGATACGTCAATACACCGATACGTCGATACGTCGATACGGGGATACGTCGATACAACGATACGTCGATACGTCGATACGTCGATACGTCGATACGGGGATACGTCGATACAACGATACGTCGATACGACGATACGTCGATACGGGGATACGTCGATACAACGATACGTCGATACGCCGATACGTCGATACGCCGATACGTCGATACGACGATACGTCGATACAACGATACGTCGATACAACGATACGTCGATACGCCGATACGTCGATACGTCGATACGTCGATACGTCGATACAATGATACGTCGATACAACGATACGTCGATACGCCGATACGTCGATACGCCGATACGCCGATACGTCGATACGACGATACGTCGATACGGGGATACGACGATACGACGATACGGCAATACGTCGATACGACGATACGTCGATACGTCGATACGACGAAACGTCGATACGTCGATACAACGATACGCCGATACGTCGATACGACGATACGTCGATACGGGGATACGTCGATACAACGATACGTCGATACGTCGATACGTCAATACGTCGATACGGGGATACGTCGATACAACGATACGTCGATACGACGATACGTCGATACGGGGATACAACGATACGTCGATACGCCGGTACGACGATACGTCGATACGTCGATACAACGATACGTCGATACGCCGATACGTCGATACGCCGATACGTCGATACGACGATACGTCGATACGGGGATACGTCGATACAACGATACGTCGATACGCCGATACGTCGATACGTCAATACCTCGATACGTCGATACGCCGATACGTCGATACGACGATACGTCGATACGGGGATACGTCGATACAACGATACGTCAATACGCCGATACGTCGATACGTCGATACGGGGATACGTCGATACAACGATACGTCGATACGCCGATACGTCGATACGACGATACGAGGATACGTCGATACAACGACACGTCGATACAACGATACGTCGATACGGCGATACGTCGATACGTCGATACGCCGATACGTCGATACGACGATACGTCGATACGGGGATACGTCGATACAACGATACGTCAATACACCGATACGTCGATACGTCGATACGGGGATACGTCGATACAACGATACGTCGATACGTCGATACGTCGATACGTCGATACGGGGATACGTCGATACAACGATACGTCGATACGACGATACGTCGATACCTGGATACGTCGATACAACGATACGTCGATACGCCGATACGTCGATACGCCGATACGTCGATACGACGATACGTCGATACAACGATACGTCGATACAACGATACGTCGATACGCCGATACGTCGATACGTCGATACGTCGATACGTCGATACGTCGATACGCCGATACGTCGATACGCCGATACGTCGATACGACGATACGTCGATACGGGGAAACGTCGATACAACGATACGTCGATACGCCGATACGTCGATACGTCAATACATCGATACGGGGATACGTCGATACAACGATACGTCGATACGCCGATACGTCGATACGACGATACGAGGATACGTCGATACAACGACACGTCGATACAACGATACGTCGATACGCCGATACGTCGATACGTCGATACGCCGATACGTCGATACGACGATACGTCGATACGGGGATACGTCGATACAACGATACGTCAATACACCGATACGTCGATACGTCGATACGGGGATACGTCGATACAACGATACGTCGATACGTCGATACGGGGATACGTCGATACAACGATACGTCGATACGACGATACGTCGATACAACGATACGTCGATACGCCGATACGTCGATACGCCGATACGTCGATACGACGATACGTCGATACAACGATACGTCGATACAACGATACGTCGATACGCCGATACGTTGATACGTCGATACGTCGATACGTCGATACGTCGATACGTCGATACAATGATACGTCGATACATTGATACGTCGATACGCCGATACGTCGATACGCCGATACGCCGATACGTCGATACGTCGATACGACGATACGTCGATATGGGGATACGACGATACGGCAATACGTCGATACGACGATACGTCGATACGTCGATACAACGATACGTCGATACGTCGATACAACGATACGTCGATACGCCGATACGTCGATACGCCGATACGTCGATACGACGATACGTCGATACGGGGATACGTCGATACAACGATACGTCGATACGCCGATACGTCGATACGTCAATACGTCGATACGGGGATACGTCGATACAACGATACGTCGATACGACGATACGTCGATACGGGGATACAACGATACGTCGATACGCCGATACGACGATACGTCGATACGGGGATACGTCGATACAACGATACGTCAATACGCCGATACGTCGATACGTCGATACGGGGATACGTCGATACAACGATACGTCGATACGCCGATACGTCGATACGACGATACGAGGATACGTCGATACAACGACACGTCGATACAACGATACGTCGATACGTCGATACGCCGATACGTCGATACGACGATACGTCGATACGGGGATACGTCGATACGTCAATACGCCGATACGTCGATACGTCGATACGGGGATACGTCGATACGTCGATATGTCGATACGGGGATACGTCGATACAACGATACGTCGATACGACGATACGTCGATACGGGGATACGTCGATACAACGATACGTCGATACGCCGATACGTCGATACGCCGATACGCCGATACGTCGATACGACGATACAACGATACGTCGATACAACGATACGTCAATACGCCGATACGTCGATACGAGAATACGTCGATACGCCGATGGTGATGGTGAGATAAGGTTTTGTTAGTCTCCCAGAGGGGTAGGCAGCTAGGCAGAGACTACAGATTTCCATCTGCTACGATCCAGACACAACTCTTTCGCCTCTTCCACATCCATCAACCATATTTATTGTGATATTAAATTGTAAGCTAAAAAAAATACCTCAGACGAAAAACATAGCGATATTCATTAGTCCATTGAGACAAACTTTAGTTCAACATCTTTAATAAAACATGACCTATCTACTTATTTTGTTAAGTAATGGCGTACCTTTGCATTACTTTCATCCACTGCTTTATTTTCACTCGTAAAACATTTTTATTCCATTTTTTACATTGGTTGCATTTATTTCCCATGTTTCAAATTACGAGATTTATTTAAATTACGAAACCGGGACGTCGAGAGCGCAAAAACGTAGCCCTCCCGTCTCAACGGAGCGATCACAACTGACCGACGGGTGAGTGACGAAACAAAGCATGGAACAAAAAGCGCGTGCGACCGAGATATCTTGTCGCCGCCTTGTCTCAGAATCAATCGACGTAAGCGCCAATTCTTAGATGTTAAATTAAATGAAAACGAAACAGAATTATTCAAAATCCCCGTGCAATTATACGGGGTCATTTGTTTTCTTATTTTTAATACAAATTTCAAGGCAAACTGTTTTAAGAAAGGTCCTTTAACACTCGAAAAACATGAAATATAGAGGTAACTTCGTAATTTTTTTCTATCGAGCGAACTTAAAGCTTTTGCGTTTTTGCTTCTGCACGAATATCAGCCCTATAGTCTTATATCTATATTATTTTTATTAAACCGATTGACCAAGTTACACAATGTTTTATGCTCATTTGAAATTGTGCATCTGACATTATACCGACCCTTAAGGGGGGATTCTCCCGATTTTGTGATAATTAAACTGTGAAAAAGATATTTTATATTTCACTCTTTGATGTTAGTATTTCGGCCATTCGATACTAGACTACTTGGATATCCCTACATCCTATAAAATCTCAAAGATACGCCTGAACTACAACCTAAATATCATTTCATTTGTGTTATATTATGTTTTGGACGGACAAACAGACAAACAGATCAAAAGACAAAGCGTTGGAGCAGGACAGATTTCTCCGAATACCTTCGCCTTAAATATAATAGTACTGAACTGAATGTTATATGACAGCTGTATTTATTTAGTAATTCTCCGCCTTTGTACGAAACTCAAATCGGCGTAGCCGCAATGCTTAACGTTCTTCGACGTAATCCTGAAAGTAATTTCCCACAAAGCAATGCTATCATATGATCAGAACACAAACAGCGAAAGATACGAGATAGATGTCTTTATCTATATAGTAAGGTCGCCCGCACAAACATGTTCGAAGGCAGTTCTTATAACGCGGTCATAGGAATTAAAATCGTATAAAAATATCTAGCTTGACCTGTATGTAACTGTAATAGTTGTGATGTTGTGACGCAGTCAATTAGTGAAGAAATGTGAAAATATATTTTTCAATGCAAGTGCTCGTAAAAGCCCACTTTTTATGCATCAAAACCGAACAGAAAGTCGATTATTTTGCCCTAGGGCTTTATTATTATTATTTTTTAAATTTATTTACAATGGTTGGCTAACCTGCAGCCTTTCCTGTGTACCATAAATGTTATACTTTTTTTTTCCACTGTTTAACGGCTCTGGATACAGTCCTTTTGAGCCAGTCATAATTTAAAGTTCACAAGATTATATTTGTTTTATTTCCTCACACTTTGCATTGAAAAACGTAGTATGATACACGGGCGTAAGAGCAATAAATTACTCGGTTACGTTTAAAGCACTAGCTACGGTCGTGTTTTAAATCGTCCCCTTTATTTATTCCTTTTCGCCCTTGTAGCATAAACTACTATTCATTTTCATTTAATATTCTTTAGGTGAGATATTCAGTATGATGAAATATTTTTTTTTTTCGTTTGATAATTTCTGACAGACGTTACATTTTATATTATTTGACAGAACATAAATTATATAAAGGGGACTGAATTCAAACTGGAAGGCGCATTCTGGAACGTGCGCAAAAATTGCCAAGGCAGATTTCGGGTGATTTTAAAAAAGATTTTCTACGGATATGTATTGATTTTTTTGATTGAAAACCTTCCTTATATTCCGTGTGGGGACCCGAAGGCTGGCGCGTATCTTGGCCAAATAATCAGTCTGGCCATTCAAAGAGGAAACGCTGTCAGCCTTCTAGGTACCCTTCCAAATGACGGTGGCGATCTAGATAATATTTTTTATTTAGTTCAGTTTATTTTTATTAGGTATAGGTTTTATAAGGGTTTTAGGTTAGTGTTTTGTTTTAGACAACTTTTATTTTGTAGGTAGGTTTTTAAAGTTATTTAAGTATTATTTTGTTTTATTAAATAATGTGAATGATTTGGTATAAGTATTTATTGGAGACCCCCTCGAAGTAATTCGGGGGAGAGTGGCAGGACAGCTCACAGGCTAAAAACCAGGAGGCCCACCATACCTGGGACCGATGGATGGCGGTAATCCCTAATAGCCGGGCCTTATATGGAACAGACTAGTGACCGGCAGCGGCGTCACTGGTGCGAGGGTTACGGCACTGCGCTCACCAACCCGCCTGCCCGGCGTGTGTGAGTATGGGCAATTCTTCCAGGATGACCGCCGGGAGTGGCGAAGTCCTAGAAAGGCTTATGTCCAGCAGTGGACGAACTAGGCTGATGGATGAAGTATTTTTTGTAATTTTATTTATTTAAATAAAAAAGTAGTATTTTGTATTCTATCATTTTTTTTACGTTCGTGCTTGAACCTACAACATTAACCAAAATCAAATACACACGAAAGTCCGGGAGTGTAAATCCCATTATTTACTTTAAAACGCTTGTAACTTTTGTGTGTATTTGATTTTAGTAAATGTTTTAGGTTCAAGCACGAACGTAAAAAAAAGCGGACGGAGTGGCAGCTAAGTATGCATAGCAATGGCTGCGGTTTGTGAATGTTTGAGTGGAGTTTCTATGGAAATTGGCTTAATATGATGTGAATGTGTGCGTTCCCGGGCTCTTGCGTACAAGCGGGTCGGCTTACTAGGGGTGCTTCAGTTGTTTGTTAACGAAACTCTGTCCGGGATATTTTAACGTGCGTGGATTCAAGTCATAGATTAATGTACGAGATAAGTTACACAAATTAAAATTTTAGGCAAATATGATTCATTAGGCCATTATCTGTTGGAGATAATAATTTAAACACCTTGTGTGTGCATCCTCTTTACTATTTAGTTTTTAAAATATAAACATATTGTCTTTGGTAAGGCTCGCCGCCATTACTTGCTTGCTTGTCATGTCTTGTCTTAATACATGCTAAAACATAAAACTACTTTTAGTATAAACCACAACATTATCAGCGAAGAGCGCTTACTTGGAGTTCGGGCGGACACTCTTAAATTTCCCTTTCCAAATCTGGACATAATCGATGGATTGGATTAAGGGGATTGTAGCTGTCTTCGCTTTATAAAAGTACGGATATTTTCTTGAAACTAAAGATTTCAGGGAAAGCTCGTTAATTACTTTAATTGCTAATTTTATGCAAGACAACTGGCATAAAGTCTTACAAGGATCTGATGGAACAAGAAGTATGGTAGCGGCGTTAGTTCCGATTTTGGACACAACCAATCCACGCGCCATTATATCCTTTTAGCACTGTATACGTATAGACAGGGTTTCCAATTATCAAGATAAATATACTCCTTGATGAGTATCGTGATAATTATCATGGTCATTATCAAACATATATATAAAGAAAGAAAATATTTATTTCAGACCGAAATCCATGTCTTAGTTAGTAACAATAAAGTCAATTCGAAGGCTTTAATTTTAGTTTTAGTGCTGTCAAAGCTAAATATTCTTCATTGCAAACTAGTCAATGTAAGTGTTAGGATTAGTAGCTAAATTACTTTGGAAAATTTTAAGTTTTGACAGTACTAAAACTAAAATTAAAGCTTTCAGAATCGGCTTTAAAATATGCTTAAAAACTGTGTTAGTATCTTAATCTAAACACAAAAACAAAACACAGAAAAGGTAGCAGAAGTCGCTGTTGTAGACATCACACAATTAAATTGAGTGATGCCTACAACAACATCCTCCTGGTGAAGTACTGTGACTACACGTGAACCCTGTTCCAGAATCCCAGAACAGGACTGTCCCACCGATCAACATATAAGCCTAAAAATCCTTTTTTAACTGGTATTACATATTAACATTTACGTTAAAAGCAAGTAGTGTAGATGAATTATGCACATTTTACAATCAAGGTAATCTTTTATTAATTTTTTGTTCATAATTTCGTGACTAAAATATAGATTATACTGATCAACCTATATTTATCTTGATAATTGTCAACGATAATTATCAATGGTGATTATCACTTGGAAGCCTGCGCATAGATGCAGATATTAGGTGTAAACCTATGAAATGTCCATTTTTTATAGAGAATTTGAATTAAATAAAATTTTCAGTACCTTTTTAGGAATGACAAATCCTAATTTATGTATTTATTTTTGTGTACAAATGAGACAACATTAATAAAAATATTGAAAAGTGTCAGCTGTAAAAAAATATTACGAATCTTATCATGGAAGTGGATGGCATTTAGGACGAACTGTTTTCGAAGGTTAATTTTTAGTTAATAAACTGACAATATCCAACATTTAATACGTAGATGTAAAACCTTGAAATCAACTTTCAAACAAAAAAACAAATAATGGCTAAACAGCTATTGAATTACAGGAATTATGAACTCATGAATCTGTAAGAAAGTTTCGGCAATTTCGTATGTAAAGACCTATTATTTATAACAATTTCTTAGTTAGGGTTTTCCCAGTACAAGGAAAGAAAAAACGTACCACTAAAATTCACGATACCGTACTAGTACAAATATGTTTACGACCTATAACGGGCCTATAACGTATCTTTAGTTGCCAACTGGACTGGGTGCCTATCATCAAAAAATATCGAACTCCGATTGTCTAACGATATGTTCGCACTTGAAGTGACAGCACAGTTCGTAAATAGTTCAATACCCACTAAAGGCAATTTTGAAAGTTCAGTTTTTATCTATGTTTTTGATGATAGGCACCCAGCCCAGTTGGCAACCAAAGATACATAATAGAGGGAAACTGGATTTTCATTGAAACTCTTCCTATTATCGGGTTAAATTACGATGGTTTATTTATTTCAATCGTTGCTCAGTCAGCATCGCGGGCAAAAGATGTGTTGAAATAAGAATATTTCTATTCCAAGAAAAAGTTCGCTTTAAAGAAAAACCGAAAGCTGTAGAATACTGTAGATATCCTTTTCGTTTATGCGACATGAGTAGACGGGTTAGATAACCTTGTCTTGTCCCAAGGTTGGCCCAATGTGGCCTCCAATAAAACAGGCGGCTTACCGTAAAGCCCTATCTATCTAAGCCCATCTTCATCCTTGAACTGAATTGCTTGGAATTTTGCACCAGAAGTACAATAGTACTAAGATTATGTTTATTTTGCGAAATCCATCGCTATGAATACTCTAAATATTATTAGTATCAAGCAGATGCAAAAATAACAGTGGACAAGTATGATGGAATAATTCGCCGGTCTAGGTAGGAACCTCGGTGGCGCAATTGGTAGCGCGCTTGTCTTGATAACAAGAGGTCGCAGGTTCCAATCCTGGCCCGGGGAATATTTTCAAATTCTTGCCTTTGGATTTGTTTCTGATTGATATTTTCTAGTTTGTATAATGCACTCTAATAATACAATAGTACTATTTAAATAATACGCGTATAAATCTATAAAATTGGCGAGATATATAAAAATTAGCGAGATTTTGAAGAAGGGCAATGTCATAAGTGCCCGGAATAGAAGAGCTTTTATGACTAGATTGATGGAGGCGAAAGAGGTGTGTCAGGATCGTAGCAGATGGAAATCTGTACTCTCTGCCTATCCCTCTGGGAGACAAGCGTGTGTATATGTATGTATGTATGTAAATCTGCGGCAAAGATCGTATAACCGTATTCGTATTTCCGCTTTCTTTATAATTCACGACAGGTAGTGCACGTCTGGCCGCCTATAGAGAACCAGATTGACCCCCTAATTACTTCCGGTTCAGATTTTTTGCAAAGGTTCTAAAATGACTTTAACTCCTATCTTCTCTCTAATTAGATTTCAAATGCAAGGGCTCTTACAATTTATGATTCGGCTCATTTTCGGGAATACGAACACAGCCGAAAATTTCAATGCGCAAATCTTTAGCAGATCTATATGTGACCGAAAAAATCTTTAGTCCTTTTACTATGCTTGGTTGTCTATTACCACAGTATAATGTGCTATTACCTTCGTCAAGGAACCTCCTAACCGCAACAGTTAAGGCGATATGTAAAAGTTTTAGCGTCCCTGTTACTCCATATGCGAAAAAATCCTCAGTGCGAGAGGGACGGATTCGTGGAAAAGTAGCAAAAAGTTGGTTTTTTATTAATACAAAATGTACAAAAGTTGCTATCAAAATTTCGTTTAACCAGGTTCTAGATACCGTTAAAACCCATCTAATAAAATATAATTGCAGTCTATATATCATTCTAAATTGTCAAACCAGGAGAATTGGTGTCGAAAAGGACCTCATTTCAATAAATATTTCTATTGAGCCGAATTTCTCCAATCGCGTTTCTGTTTTAACAGATCCCTAGAAAAAGAATCCAAAAATAACATACAATTTAATCAAAATAATACATTATTTACTGAAGTAGATATGCAAGTCCTTAAAGTGTCGATTTTATTTCCGTAGCGCCTTAAACGTCTTATCCTTAAAAAGCTCCTTTACGACTGGATTTTTCTCAAGATTCATACAAAAGGTAAAAACTGAATGTGAAGTCAACAGCTTATTTGCTTCATACTTTTTTTTACAGATATTATCTAGCGACATCTAACTACGTCTCTATACAGCCCTAAAAGCAAAATTTGATGAAACACCATCATAATAGCTGTCAGGATATGATGAATATTGCCTCGTTTTTACGCAAAGTTTAGCAAGTTGTATAAATTTTATCTATTCTGGAAATAAAAAAAGAGAAAAACAGACGTCGTTCATGTAAAGAAGATTAAGTTTATACACTTTTCTATAAATAAACAGTTACCGTTTCATGGAAAACAGTTTTTACCTGAAACCATTTCACGAATTCGGCGCTTCCTGAATATCTCGCCATCTTGCACCTCTTGATGAGAGATCGGTCGGAGGGCAGTGTGGGGGGGAAGGGATACATATATAAATATGTGTACGAAGTTTCATTGAGATCAAAGCCATCAGGACACCACAAACAGTAAAGGATTACCCACCTTAAGAGTTCACGACAAATAGCATCAAAATTCGTTCAGTGGTTCTCAAGTTATAAACGAAAATATGAACAGACAGACGTTGCATTTTATAAGTATAGTCTTTTTTAGGTCGTAAACCTTTGACTTCACCTTCGCCGTAACATTTGACCCCTGAATATTTTGGCACCCTGCTCTACGCTCCTGGACAGCTATTCTGGCATTATTTTTCACTCGCAATATCAGTCGTTCAACTTTCGTTTATAGTATGATAAAAGCCATGCTATGTAAAGTGAAACTATGACAGAAATAAATTTCTATGTTTGAACACTTGGCGATTTATCCACCGCAAGGAGATATGAATTAACACAACACAAGTATTCTATAAGTAGTTTTTATTTGATGAGACTGAATCCACTTTACATAGATTAACATTATATCATTGTATTCTATACTCGTATAAGGAATGCTCACTATGTTTTCAATCAAAAAAATCAATGTATATCCGTAAAAAACCCCTTTTAATATCACATGAAATTGCTTTTAGCCATTTTTCCGTACGTGCCAAACTAGTTCCGAATTTCAAGTTCAACTTTGCTTCTATTTTCCCCTCTGTTTTGTGCTGGTAGTTTCTAGATGTCACAATCGATAAGAAAGTGTTTCCAAGTTCGTCGGCTTCCACTGCAGTTGTTTAGACGCAGTGCCGACTTTATTTACGATCGGAAAGTTATTTTTGGCTTTAATACTTGTAGTCAATACGAACAACGCAAGTCTGACAACTTTGCGTGTGAATTTTCTAAACAAAGAGTCAAGCGTCACATCCACCTACTGTTGGGCCTCTTCTTCGCCATTTTCGTCGGTCTCTCGCCAGCCTCATATTCATTTAGTATTATGTCATCGGCACATGGTACATTTGGGTATATTCAGAAATATATTATATATAAGTTGTTTCAATTTAAATGGAAAGTAATTTAGGAGGTGATTCAGTGTCGTTAATACATCACATTCCACTGCAAAGCACTTTTTTTGGAGCGAACTTTTTTTTCACTTCTCAGTACAAAGTGGTCCGATCAGCTGACTCAGTTTGTATGGACAAGTGAAGAAAAAGTTCGCGCAAAAAAAATATACTTTGCAGTGGAATGTGATGTATAAACGATACTGAATCACCTCCTAAATTACTTTGAATTTAAATTGAAAGACCTTATACAGGATCTTCCTGGGCATAATATATTTCTGTTAAAATTAGGGGGTCGGTCGTCTCGCTCCACCACTTAAATTTTTTTTATAATAGGTGAATTTGCCTAAATTTTCTTACAGATTTATGAGTTCATAATTCAATGGCTATTTCAATTTTTTGTTCTTGTTTCACAGTTGACTTCATCTACGTGTTAAATTTTGTTTTTATATTCAGTTCGATTACAAAAATTAAATCTACAAAAACAGTTCGTCCTATGTGCCATCCATTTCCATGATAAGATTCGTAATAACTTTTTACAGTTAACACTTTTCAAAAATTAAATCAATGTTGCTTTTAGCTTAATGTTGTCTCATTCATACACAAAAGAAATTACATAATTGAGATTTGTCATTCCTAAAAAAATGCAAAAATGTTAGTAGGTACTGAAAATTGAGTTTCCTTCAAACTATCTATAGAAAACGGCAATTTCATATGTAAAGACCGAATATTATATCAATGTTAACAACTAAACCGACTAAGTTATTATTTGTTTTTTCTATCTTTCTTTTGTTATTGTTGCGCATTATGTTTAAATATATTTTGGGAGGAGCCTAGTTTCTACTACACAAGGAAACTTTCTGTGGGAACTAGTGTTTTAATAATGTATATAACTTATTTTGAAATAAAAAAAAAATTAATTTTTAATTTTTAAAATTTTAAATTTTTAAAATTTTTAATTTTTAAAATTTTTAATTTTTAAAATTTTTAATTTTTAAAAATTTAATTTTTAAAATTTTTAATTTTTAAAATTTTTAATTTTTAAAATTTTTAATTTTAATTTTAAAGTATGATTGATATGCCGTTATTCCTTCCCTTATTTTTTATGTAACTTTATTCCTTCCCACTGATGTACCATTATTCCTTCCCTTATTTTTTATTCTATCCCTTATTTTTGATGTTACTTTATTCCTTCCCTTATTATTGCTGTGACGTTACTCCATTTCTTATTATTGATGTGCCATTATTCTTTCCCTTGATAAATAAAAATTAAATAAAATGTATTCATCAAGCTTTTGACATTTTTAAAAACTGAAGTACGGGAACCCCGCACTTTCTCATGGAAGTGCAATATAATATGGTTCTTAATGATATTATATTATATACTATTACTACAGCAGAGATGATGAACGATATTTCTCTATTACAAGTTAAAGGTGTAGTGTGTGAGGGTGTATGTGAGTGTGAAAAAGAGGTGTACGTACGGATGATTTGATTTGTGTATTTTTACAGAAATTAGGTTTGTGTGAGTAATAATAATTCGGTCATTTCATAATATAAGATTTTTAACTAGGTTTTGATTTTAGTTTACACTCATGGAGGCCAGTGGGATAAATATTCAAGATCTTATTTATTTTATTATATAAACGGGACGAAGATATCTGAAACTGCCTACTTGCGAAGACTGTTCTAAGTTATGGTATATATAACTGCATCATGTCTTCTTCGATTCATAACATCAGAATCAAAAATAATCCCTTGGCCATTAACCACACAACAAGAAAATTCTTTGTCTTATTATTATTTATTTTCATGATTATTCCATCATGATTCTTGCTCACCAACCAGCCTGCCCAGCGTGTGTGAGTATGGGCAATTCTTCCAGGATGATCGCCGGGAATGGCAAAGTCCTGAAAAGGCAGCAGTGGACAAACTAGGCTGATAAATGGATGGATGGATGGATTATTGATTCACGTAGTCTAAATTTTTTTTTAATTAATTATTTTTCCTAAAACATACACAAAAGCAGAAAACTACTTAATTAAGACTACATATATATGTTGCATTATAAAATTTTAGGGACCTATTATATAATATCCCATTTTATCCTAAGCCGTCTCCAATAATCTTCCGTAATATCATTTTGAAATAAGCATATCTTAGCGTAGTAGGGTTGAATGTAAACTCAAGCCAAGACCTAGCAGTTGGGTGAGGTCACCGCAATATCGTCGAGACTCGAGACAGCCAATAACCCGGGCATGAGAAGGGGGCGTCAATTTGTCTACAGGGGTTCTCTAAGTTTGCGCCGAGCCTTGGAGCCCAACGAAATTCTGTCCTTGGGGAACCCATGTCGTAGACGCACTGACGCCGCAGGCAAAGCTTCGCGGCACGGTAATGATTATATCGAAAACACAAATCTGCCTCATCATACGGAACAACTGAATAAAATTTGTCATTTCGGAGTAGACGAAATTCTGGTTATATCTCAAAAGCCAAGTATCCAGTTATTATGACCTCCTTTCGGTTAGCGACATCGTGTCTACACGAAGCAAAATTTTGTACATGAAGAGCTGATAGCCAAAAATAACCCGAGCAAAAAATTACCATACTTATCAGTAATAAGATATTACATTCAACGATTCAGGAAAATTGTTATTTTTTAGGGTTCCGTACCCAAAGGGTAAGGGTCCCGACCCTTATTATTAAGACTCCGCTCTCCGTCCGTCTGTCACCAGGCTATATCTCATGAACCGTGATAGGACAGTTGAAATTTTCACAGATGATGTATTTCTGTAGCCGCTATAACAACAAATACTGAAAAACAGAATAAAATAAATGTTTAAGGGGGCTACCATACAACAGAATTGATTTTTTTGCCGTTTTTATAGATAATGGTACGGAACCCTTCGTGCGCGAGTCCAACTCGCACTTGGCCAGTTTTTATTTTCAATTCCCTAGTAAGCAGTACGCATTCTCAGATTTGAGCACAAAATAAATTATTTGTTGATTTAAAATATGAGTTGTGTCCATTTTTTACCTATCGAATTAACTGAACAAGTTTGGGATACGCTGGTCTACTACATAATAATAACGACAAGGTAGAATATCTGGTCCGGACGACGGTGACATCATTTAAAGTTCATGTCAGGATGGAAATGGGTATTTGCTTATTGCTGTGGTAAATAGGATGACTTTATCTGGTATCTTCGAGATATTTCTTTAAGGCAGACTATGGTCTCAATGAAAGTTAACGAATCGCAGGGAATCCTGGCATCGTTCCCAAGTTGTGGAAACACAAGTATAGTGCAGGTTAAGGGGCTCCACAATGCTTTATTTCAGTTTTGAATTGGAATCAGTTCCGTCAATACAGACAATAAAAATTTGAAAAAAAATACGATGTGTTTTTTGACTCAAGACAATTATTAATTACACTTTGTAATTTACATACTTTCAATCTTCTTACAATTCCCATGACTTAATTGTAAAAGGTATTTTTTTTTTCAGATATACGCCATTTTAGGACATAGTTTTCATTATTTTGGTATATAAAGTAACCATTATTTTTTTAGGATTTTTTTA
Organism: Ypsolopha sequella; assembly: GCA_934047225.1. Classification (NCBI taxonomy): domain Eukaryota; kingdom Metazoa; phylum Arthropoda; class Insecta; order Lepidoptera; family Ypsolophidae; genus Ypsolopha; species Ypsolopha sequella. Next base: position 14,058,590 of record OW203991.1, read on the forward strand.
AGATTTGTCGGTTATGTATGACGTCACTTGAGAATTTCAGACATTATACTGATTGTGATGTGTGATTGCTTATAAAAAAAGTGGTCTGTCTCTGTCTATCTACTCATCTGTCATCCATCTGTCAAATCAGTCGCCCAAAGGACACATTTCTAAACAGCCATTTCTCAAGTGACGTCACACGAAGGAAGTTTCAGCTTTTCTTAAAAATATTCATCATCATGCGGTTTCTTAGACCAAAAGATCGAAAGTACGGCTAAATACCGAAATGGTTTTCGAATTAACACACCTCAACATAATTGAATCTAAGCGATTGAATATATATCTACCTATATGTTCTAGTAACGTCATTGTCCTAAAATGGGTTTTTTCTAATGACGACAGTTCAAAACCCGAGAGAAAGTCAGGTAACCTGTCAGATTTAAGTCAAATTTCGCGAGTCCGAGTTTAAGGTTACTTAAACATTTGTTAAGTATTTCTCAAATAGTCGTTAAAGATTTAGCAACGTTGCTAAATATTATAATTTAATTAAAACGGAGAAAGGAATACGCTGAAAGCTGATCTAACATTTTCTCAAGTCTCGAAACACGGGTAGAATGTTGCCTTTCAAAACATTTGGTTATTATTCATGTAAAAACATTTTAACATTGCAACTATGTACATTCTACATACTTTGTTCACAATATTATGAAACATTTTGAAGGCTAACAGTCTAAAAATATTATTTCTGTTAACATCTCATATGATATTAGGTCTTTGAAATTGCCGTTTTCTATAGAAAATTTGACCTACTCAATTTTCAGTACAATTTTTGTGACTTAGTGCATATTATTTTCAATTTTGTAACTTTATTTGTGTGTGTACAATAAAGGATATAATAATAATTTTGCATTTTTTTAGGAATGTCAAATCCAAATTATGTAATTTCTTTTGTGTACAAATGGGACGACATTTAGCTAACTGCAACATTCATTTAATTTTTGAAAAGTGTCAGCTGTACAAAAATATTACGAATCTTATCATGGAAATGGATGGCATTTAGGACGAATTGTTTTCGAAATTTTAATTTTGATTATCAAACTGACAATAAAAACTAAATTTAATACGTAGATGTAAAACCTTGAAATCAACTTTCAAACAAAAAACAAATAATGGAAATAGCTATTGAATTACAGGAATTGTGAACTCATGAATCTGTAAGAAGATTTCAGCAATTTCATATTGTAAAGACCTATTATACAGATTAAAATAAGAGCATGTGTAGCCTTTAAACATGTTTAAAAGTTTGTAATGATGGCTGGTCTAAACGGGGGTGAGGCGAGCAGTTGAGCCGCGGGGATGATGCGCGCGACTATCGATTTCCCACTTTCAACCGTAACGACGTCGGAGCCTCTTTGGCCACATATCTGCCCAATACAGAGATGACAGATAAAAACACCAATTCGATATAGCACGTTTTAACTTAATTGACAGGACTAAACTTAATTTAAGCGTTCTGTCTTTTTCTTTCTGTATCGAAAAGACAAAGACAGGACGCTCAAAATAAGGTTAGTCCTGTCAAATAAGTTAAGTTGTGTTGCGCGGAATCGATACCAAAAGGTCTGTCTATTAATATCTGCACGCAAAAATTGGCAGACCGTTGAGGGAACAATATTTACGAAATCTATAACACCATAATTTTAAGGACCGAAAAAAAAAACAAAAAAAAGGTTCTATTCTATTAAATTTACATAATAAACGGTTAAATAAAGTGAGCTTAATGCCAATTGTGATGTTCCACATGAATTTTGATGTCATCAATAGTTTTTCATACTTTACTCTGATCCTTGTTATTCGGCGTTTACGTTACCGTTATTCTACATACCCAGTTTAAGGCGATATGTAAAAGTTTTAGCGTCCCTGTTACTCCATATGCGAAAAAACCCTCAGTGCGTGAGGGACGGATTCGTGGAAAAGTAGCAAAAAGTCGGTTTTTTTATTGATATAAAATGTACTAAAGTTGCTATCACAGGTCCTAGATATCGTTAAAACCCATCTAATAAAATATAATTGCAGTCCATATGTCATTCTAAATTGTCAAACCAGGAGAATTGGTGCCGAAAAAGACCTCACTTCAATAAATATTTCTATCGAGCTGAATTTCTCTAATCGCGTTTCTGTTTTAACAGATCCCTAGAAAAAGAATTCAAAAATAATATATATTTTTTTCAAAATAATACATTATTTACTGAAGTATATATGCACGTTCTTAAAGTGTCGATTTTTTTTTCTTAGCGCCTTAATCTGTTTTCGCAACTTTGTTGTAAGCGTTTCCGCTTTTTGGCGACATCCTAATAACAGTTTTCAGTGCTTCAGCACCAGCCATTTTACTCCTATAACCCTAGACGAAATGGGCGCTATCTCCCGTTATTATTCCTTTATGAGGCATAACATAATTTAATTAGCCCTTCGGCGCTATAAACCGGTCATATTTATGCGGCCCTTAACCAACAAGCTTCAGCTCGGTGCCAAATGCCTTGTGAGATGTGTCGGGTACTCGAGAGAGTATTAAAATTATTGTGCAATGTCTGCTGTTGGGTGTAAATGGAAAACCGACAAAACATAGTCAGAGTTTTGGAACGAAGTTCCTTATCGCGCGTTATACTCCAGACGCTTGATGGATGAGGGCTAGGCCGAAAAAAATGTAACATTTCGACCGTTACGTTTTTGTCGTATCGCTTTCATACACTTCTTTATCGCTAACGCTTCTTACCGCGTTTCATGGTACGGGGTAGAGTTGCGCGTCAGAATCGAAAGGAATATTGTTCCAACCGGGTGTCCCAGGACAACTCTCGACTTTTATTTTACTAGCCATTGGTCCTGATGGAGTAACAAACTTGAACATTCTGTACCTAGATATTCATATTAAATTGAAAAAATCCTAGCTTAGCGGATGTCATTTCATTTTTTTTTTAATCTTTATTTACCATAAGTAATATCATAGACTAATAAAATACAAGTCTATAGTAATATAAACAAAACAATAATTTTACGCCAAACTGTTAAGACAGTTTATCGACAGACATACACTCTCTCTTAATGCTAGCACTTATGATTACATAAACTTGTTAAATAAATATTTGACCTATAAACGATGTTTTAATATTCTGTGTATAAAACACAGAAATAGGAGGTAGATCGCTACGCTTTCTTGCCCTTCATCATCACTGCAAGTCATCCTGTGACCCACAGATCAATTAGCCATTAGACATCAACCACGGGGTAGTGAGAATTTTTTCCGCGACTGCCGGGATGTTGCGGGGTAATGCGGGGAGGGTTCTAAGTAAGGAAATAACGATATGATAGTATATGGAATGACATTTGTATAGTAGTGAAATTGCACGGATGTGTTGGCGAAAAAGGTTTGCCTCCTTACGACGTCTAATGGGTAAGCGGTAAGTGGTCTGTGTTGTGACCAGAAAGCAGATAAAACTTCACATCAAATTAGTGACAGTAAAATAACCCTTGACCCGGGACTTTTTACAATGTTAAGAAGATTACAAACTCCACTGATTTATACTGAACAACTATGAAACAAAATTTAATGCATCCGTGTTTTCCTCAATTAGATGAATGAGAGAAGAAAATAGTGCACAAAGAGAAGGTACAGCTCGACGTCGAAACTTATAACAATCAAATTAGCGGTATCATGAAGAACGGGCAAGCCGAAAGCAGCTCTAATAGCTCATGATATTAGAAGATAGAGAGTTTTAGTCTCTCTCTTCCTTTATAGTAGTTTATGCTACAAGGGCGAAAAGGAATAAATTACGAGTAGCGAGTGTTTTAAACGTAACCGAGTAATTTATTGCTCTTACGCCCGTGTATCACACTACGTTTTTCAATGCATAGTATGAGGAAATAAAACAAATATAATCAAAGAAAACAATTTAATTAATAAAGTTGAAAGTTACAATTTGGCAAGTTAATGATTGGCTCAAAAGGGCTGTATCCAGAGCCGTTAAACAGTGGAAAAAAAAGTATAACATTTATGGTACACAGGAAAGGTTGCAGGTTAGCCAACTTCTCGTAAATAAATAAAAAATAATAATAATAATGCCCTAGGGCAAAATAATCGACTTCATAGTATGAGGAAATAAAACAAATATAATCAAAGAAAACAATTTAATTAATAAAGTTGAAAGTTACAATTTGGCAAGTTAATGATTGGCTCAAAAGGGCTGTATCCAGAGCCGTTAAACAGTGGAAAAAAAAGTATAACATTTATGGTACACAGGAAAGGTTGCAGGTTAGCCAACTTCTCGTAAATAAATAAAAAATAATAATAATAATGCCCTAGGGCAAAATAATCGACTTTCTGTTCGGTTTTGATGCATAAAAAGTGGGCCTTTACGAGCAGTTGCATTGAAAAAATACTTGCGACGAAATTGTAAAACCAACCATGTTTTTCTTTTAAACAAGCTGACTGACTCACTTCTCGTTGTTATTACTATCGTAATCAATTATTGTTTTCATGAAATGTGGGTAGTATATAACCGCCCTATTCAGTAAACATGGCTGCAATGACAAAGAGGTCAGGGGTTGTCCCTGGAGGCACGAGGCAGAGCCAGCCAACTGCGACCGGGGCAGCCCACTCGACATGCATACTGTGACAAATGCACACTTTGCATAAGTACTTACATAGTACGTTTTGGGATCTATTAAGGGCAGTGGCGTGCACAGAACTTTTTTCCGGAAAAGCAATCAGAAGGTCAAGTAAAACAATAAAAAAAATATGATTTTTTTTTAATAACACTTTGAAAAAATAAGTTTGTATGACGCCAGGGTAGGCACTGCCTACTCTGGAGTGAACATTTTCATACAAACTTTTTTTTTTCAAAGTGTTATTTAAATTTTTTCATATTTTTTTATTGTTTTACTTGACCTTTTGATTGCTTTTCCGGAAACAAGTTCTGTGCACGCCACTGATTAAGGGCGCACCGAGCGTTTGCCTTTGTCTATATCTTCTACTTTACGTGTAAAGAGTAAAGAAAATAACCAAACTCTTGCACTTTTTCCATGTTTTTCGTTGTTATTTTCATCATATTGTTCTTAAATAAAAAACTATCGTGTATAAACGATCCAGTTATCTATGAACTATATTTTAGTAAATGAATCAGCGTGTCAAATTACTTATTTATATAAAAAAGTAGGGAAAAAGTGGAAAACATTATTCGAAAAGAGGTAACTTTGCGAATTTATTCTATCCAGCCAACTTTATCAAATCGTGTTTCCATCGTGTATATAGTCTAGTATATATACTCAGTAATACCAATATATTTCCCTATATTTTAATTTAATTGTTTACTACTTCAAACAAGGGTTATAACATGTGTTTGTATGTGTAAAAAGCTCGGTGCACTCTTAAAAAGGATTTTTTTGCGATTTCGTACGTCTTTACCTCTTTTGTAAAAAAGCCAATATGCTTGGATCAATAAACAAAACGTTTATCAATAAGTTCTTGAAGTATTTTAGTGAACGGTTGTAAAAAAGATGTATAATGCTGTAGACCGCAGTATTCGTTATTAATGTCAACTTGCTAACTTAACCCGTTCCTGAGATAAGGGCCTTGCTTGACAGACGGAAAGCAAAGTGTTCCGTGATGGATGAGATACGGAACCGAACAGAATATCGCCTTGCCAGGAGCCTGATGAATTCCCCCTTTCGATGTAATACTGTAATAGCTGCTCTATTACTACATTTAGTATTACGTTTGAATAACAAAGTTAAATCCTTAGATACAAGCTCACATTGCCGAGTTATCTCATAAAACCTTGAAAAAATTCACATACTCGTAAGTCATAATCACTTCATATTTTTAATTGGTGTATATTCCACGTATTTGTATGTTTGTTGTTTTAGCTTCGAATGATGGGTAGTTCAGAAGATAATAGTTGCCAGACGTCCAAGCCAATGCGTGTATTTTTGAGTTTATACGGGTTTTATACGACAAATATGTTTTCTTATGTGTTTGATGTTTTAGCTTAGAACAAGATAATAGTTGCCAGACCAATGCGTGTATTTTTGGGTTTATAATGGATTTTAAACGACAAAACTATCTCCTTTTGAGTGTTTTAATGCCTCGTCGCTTGTGCCGTGTACGACCCACCCACTAAGACCTATTCATTAAAATTCTAAGGTCATCCGCCCTAGTTCAGTGTAGCTAGCGTGTTACCTAAGTACCTATGTAAAACCGCAAATGCTGACTCCGGCTAGACATGAAACATTTACATGACCGGCGGCGGCGGAAGAGGCAGATTTTTCTACACGTAGCGTAGGTAGATATTTTTTATAAAGATGTATCGATTTTCACTAGCTCTGCAATTGAAATTTTGCATCGTTGACGTAGTTTCAATGCCTTTGTTTTGGCATGCACTCTCAAAACATCTTGGTAACAATTTATAGCTTTTGTTCTAAATTCAAACAAATACTGCCATCGTTTAGCCTGCAGTGCTCTTTACTAAAAGTAAGTACTTAACTATACTTTGTTAAAACAATAATAACTGGTAATATTTTAAACTTTCCTTCCGTAAGCCCCGTAACTAAAAGCAATACTAGTACATTAAAATCCGCGCTGGTTTTCAAAATATAATTTCAAAAAGAAATTGGTGAATGGGTCATACATAAGTCATAAGTAGTCATAACATAACATAACATAATTAAATAAGAAACACAATTGTGTTTTATATTTATAGAGATGACGTCTATTTTTACGGGACCTGTAGACTGTTCAGCCTTTTTAAATATATTTTTTCTGTATCTGCAACAGGATAAACTAAGATTTATAACAGACAAATCGCCCACGTATCTCACTGAGAGAAAGTATAATAATTGGAGTTCTAGCGCTATGTAAAAAATAGGGCTGTTTTTTCGGTATATTTCACGAAATACACAAATATATTGTTACCAATTTCTGGTATACGCATTTTGATTTTGGTAAACATGTTTTGATAAATTTTCCTCGATAGAAATAATTATTGAAATGAGGTCTTCAAACACACTTTTTCTCCTCGTTTGAGGAATAGGAATTATGTACAGAATAGTAATAATGTTTTATTTGATTGATTTTAACAATATCTAGATTTTTGATTTTGCAAATTTTGACAGTTATTTTAGATTTTTTATAAAACTAAAAACCATAATTTTTTCTCTTTTTACCCTAAATCCGCCCCTCTCGCACTGCGCGTTTTTTTCGCTTAGAGTGACAGTGACAAAAATAAAATTCACGTAGACTCTTAAAAGCGTGTGTCGTTGATAAATAAATAATACAAGGGTTCCGTTGTTTTAATTCTGATTGAATATTATATGCTGGAAGAAGAAAGTACCGAATCTATAAACTCCCCTATTCTATAAACTTTGGTACTCCCCGTGTATTTTTAAGATTTGACGTCATTGGCTAAATTACTTTATTGATCCCGAAATCCACATTTTTAATCTCAATCGGCTAATGTGCTTCTGTTTTAAGCTGCACAAGAACAATAAAACAAAATCCCATTCAGAATCAGTTTCCAAAGTTCAAAACAATCAGGATTGTCCGTACTCTAGTTATTTATTTACATCCTCATTGTGTATTCTGGGCTTACCGTTTTATATGTCTAAGTTCATTATAATTTAAGTGCAGGGCGGCGATACCTTTTCTTACAAACCCTTTCTGTTTCAGAACAGGTATGTAAAAGACGAATAGCATAAGACGATTAAGTAATAATTGCAATAATTGACACGTTAAAATTAGTTGAGATCACTGGTTAGAATAAAAAAAGAATGAAGAAAGTAATGAAAAACTATAGAAAAGGCTATCATGGTCTTAGATACCTTTGCCTGTCCCAGAATGGGACATATAAAAAAAAAGGAGTAAACGGTTTTAATTAAACATTTATTTTATTGCATTTTCCGGTAAAATATTTAGTTCATTCAACTGTTTATTTTTCTACATTCTACGTATTATAGGTATGTTTATTTTTTGGTTGGTGCATAAATAAACCTATTTCATTTCCATCCTGGTTTTTGTCGCAGTTAAATGTAACTTCTCGAAACTAATATAAAAATAGTCAACTTAAAACTTTCGCGATTTTCACACATTATGAATATAAAAATGGCGTTTAGTTACTGAACTACACAATTTATAAGCAATACATGCAACTTCTCATGCTGGTTTCTCTCATTCATTCCTTATTCCATTGGCGTGCAACGTATTATCGTCATGCATATTGTGTTGTCGCATTGGTAGTGAATGAAACTTTGAAATGAACGGTGACGTCACAGCTTATATTCTTGAATTGTTTGAATTCTGACGTTACTAATAGTAGTTTATGAAACTGGTGCGTAATGGGGGTTATTAAAGTAGGCAAGGTTTTTAATAGTATGATACGAACATTTAAACACGTAGTTATGTGCAGTTCCATACAAAATGTATCTAAATTCATACCTACCTTTTTAGGGTTCTGTAATACCTAAAAAGAACCTTGTGTGAGACTCCCCATCCGTCTGTATGTCGCAGCATAACTTTAGCACCGTTAAAGATAAGGACTTGAAATTTGGCTCAAAAATAGAATTAATTTGCCCAAAAACAAAGTGCAAAAAAATTTTAAATATTTGAAATTATTCAAAATGTTTCCATAATAAAAATACAATTTGTTGATATTAAAAAGCTGTATATAACTTTAAACTCTCGCGTTTTGTACACATTATAATATATATAATCGGGTCTACCGCGATCAATTTTTACCTTTTTACGAAAAGGGGGACGCCCGACGTTTCGAGACAGTTGCATGTCTCGTGGTCTACGGGACCGTAGATAGGTCCCGTAGACCACGAGACATGGCGAGTCTGACTCGCACTTGACCGGTTTTTTCCAATCCATAGAATCTTATTCATTGGTATTCTTGGTTCGGGCGGCTGATTGGATTTTACCTTGTATAATATATATTTTACCTATCATTTAAATCGTAAATAAATTGCTACATAAATAAAATAAAACTTTAATTTAGTTCATGTACATTTATTATTTTATTACATATATTTTCTTTATTATATTAAATTTGACGTGTAAAAAGTGTATATATCTATACCTGCTTTGCAAAATAAACTATTTGAATTTGAATTGAATTTGAATTCTGGTAAGAAATTGTTCGTAATTTTCGTTGCTGTTTCCAGAAGGTCACGTGGATTCAAATTCTCCTCAGTATCAATGCTGTCATTGCTTTTACTTGCTTACACTTTGCTTTTACTTTGCCCGCTTTACGTGGTTGTACAGTTTTCCAGTACATTCAGTTTTAATTCAGCTCCGAATGGGCGGAGGTAGGCATGTATTTATATATGTAACCTATTACTATGTAGTATATAGGATGGGATTTGGTCGGCCGCCTGGATTCGTGCTGGGGGCTCGGTTGGTGATCATTGAACCTTGTTCCTGGTCCCTGGCCGGGTCTCCGGTATGGGTTCGGGCGGTTGATTGGATTTCACCTTGTATAATAATATTTTACCTATAATTTTAATCGTATATATATACAGTTGTGGTCATATAATTAGGAACGACTAATACCGAAGTCACTTTCAGAAAAACAAGTTGCTGTAACTTTAGTTTATGTTACTGTTGCTACCTTCAAACGACATGATAATATAGCTATGTAAGCAGGCTTTTATACTACATATGGGTAAAGCCACGGATTTTGCCACATTTGCCCTACTCGGAAATGTCCATTAAATTTTCTCAAAAATATAAGTTACTACAGTTTTTGAAGCATTTTTATCGAATTAAGTAGTTCATTGTCTAATATGGCAAGTGGTAAAAGTTACAGAATACCGTTCTACAGCTGAGCAATTTCCACATTTTTCCCAAAAATGGGGGATTTTAGAGTAAAAACAGCAGGGGAAATTTGGGGGCGGTTAACTTGGATCAAAATTTTCAAAACTTCTAGCCGTTTTAGATGTTCAATATTCAATTCCACGGCATCATCATATAATTGGCTAGTGTTTTATATGTTTGGCAAAAGAATACAACCGTTCTCTCTGTGTGTTTTCGGTGCTCGAATAATTTGACGTTATTTCTGACTTTTTCGTCATTAGTACAACGCGACCATTAATTGTCTCAAGTTTTTAGCTGAGTTTTGTGATTTGTATTTCTTTACGACTGGCTACACTAAAGCTCATTATAAAATAAATAATAATAGCTCCAACTGTCATATTGCGTCAGTAGATCAGTCAACTTTGTTGTGAGTGCGCATGGTCAGTGGCTTGAAAAACACGTTTTGTTCACATTTACCAAGGTAAGCTTCAGATTTTTACTGATACTAATAGTGCTCTAGGTTCCAAAAACGTACAATTTTGGATACTGATGATTACAAAGACTTACATTCAGTGGTTTGCAAGTAATCTTTGTTTACGTTTACGCTACCGTGACCATTTCGCTACTTTTTCGACACTTATTCGACACCGGTGACGTATTTCTTACGACACCTCAACTTCGATACCATTTTAAAGGTTTGGTTACACACGGCGGTCTATTTATTTATTTACCTAAAGAGCTTAAAGTTTGTTTGTATGTAGGATAAAAATTAAATATATTAGACTTGTTTGTCTTTATGATTACATAAATAATTAAAATAAATATTATAAATGCGAAAGCTAGTCTAATATATAATTTTCTTATATTTACAGATGCCTCTAACATCGCATCGGCTGAAAAGTCAAATGTATAATCAAATGTAAAAGAGGTTCCGAAAGAGTGCTAAAACGGTATAATGAAAAAAAAAGCTACCATGAACGAAAGCGAACAAGAAAAGTTGCGGGCAACATAGAGAGAAAATAATAAAAAATATATAACACAATCACAATTAATTCAGGATGACAATTCACAAGTTGGCCTCTCTTGCAATGGCATAACTATCTCTAATAAAATTAAATGCAAATTTTGAAAACAAACTGTTACATTTATTTTGATATTGTGTTTGGTGTAATCCAAACTTTATAATTTTTCACTACCAGTTTTCGTCACTTTTACGCTACCGTAGCGTAAAATTCTTCGACACTTTTTCGCGATTTGTGGCAAAATTGGTGGCCTTACCCATATATAATATGTAAAATTGTTGAATTCAATTGATAATTTAATTAAAGTTCCATTTAAACTATTTATTTGAAACTTTCTAGCTATGGACAAATAATTAGGAACGGCTAAAATACATTAATTTATTGAACTGTATCAGAAACCATTTTAATGAAATAAACAATATTTATTACAAAACTTTTAACACTGCTTACAAAAAGCAGTATTAGTATTCTGTAGGGTGGCCCTTTCTTACAATAACTGCTCTGCAGCGACGGGCCATGGAATCTATTAAGTTTTACAGGTTTCATCTGAAATAGTGTTCCACGATTCGACAAAGGCATCATATAGATCGTTCAAATTGCTCGTCCTTTTCGCAGCCACACTCTTCTTTACTTCTCTCCAAAGATTTTTGATCGGATTAAGATCTGGACCATTTGCAGGCCAATCTAACACAGTAATTTTTTGATCACTAAGAAACCTTTTAACTGAATGAGCAGTGTGTTTGGGGTCATTATCTTGCGGAAATATCCACTATACAGGCAACCTCTCCTCAGCATAAGGAAGCATAGTCTCCTCCAATATTTGCTTGTATTTAAATTGGTCTAGCATACCTTCAATCTTTTTAACTGGCCCAACACCATGACCTGAGAAACATCCCCAAACTTTTATGTTTCCTCCCCCATGCTTTACCACTTTTTTCGTGAACTTGGGATTCAAAGCTTGCTTAGGCAGTCTACGCACATACTGTTTACCATCAGACCCTAGTCTATTTATTTTCGTTTCATCAGAAAATAACACGTTTTTCCATTGACTTGCTGTCCAGTTGCCATATTTTTTCGCGAACTCTAACCTAGCTTTTCGGTGCACCTTCGTGAGAAGCGGTACACTCCGGGCGATTCTTCCAAATAACTTTCCATCAGTTAAGCGTCTTCGTACTGTACGTGTAGATACTCCTCCGTCGTCAAAAACTTCCCTCTTTATATTTTCAGAACTCTTGAAAGGATCAGCCTTTGCTGCACGAACAATCAAATCATCTTCACGTGATGTTGTTTTTCTAGATTTAGGCTTTCGAGGTACATTATTCGTAGTATTAAACTTTTTGACGTGATTTACAGCATTAAACACCTTGGTTTTAGAGCACTTCAAATGATCAGCAATCTTTTTATACGACCAATTACGATCATATAGAGCCATAGTCATTTTCCGGGTCTATGGAACACAACTCTCCTTTTTGCCCATGATTTTGGAATAATTATGCACTTTCAACTTAGTCAATATAAAGCGATGTAACCATAGAATACGCGGGAAACAAAAAAAATGCGATATTCGTTTTCGAAATTCAAAATTAAGAATGATTTTTTTCCGTTCCTAATTATTTGTCAAGCGGACAGTACAGTTAAAATACAATAGCAATTTGAAGATGAATTGAACTTTTGATAGCAGTGCAATTGTTTTGCATATTGGGTATAAATTATTAAAGCCTACTAATATAACTGTTATTTTGTGTGGTTTAAATTTGTTATCAGTAAGTTAATACAAAAGTAACAGCTACTTGTTTGTCAAAAATCGACTTTCTTACCAGTCGTTCCTAATTATATGACCACAACTGTATATATATATATACAAGGTGACATTTTGATCATCGTCCAAATTCATACTGGTGGCTTGGTAAGTGGTCAGTATCATGGATCAATAACAATTTTGGTGAAATTCGTAAAATGAAATTTCGACTCCCCATAGTGATTCACTCGGGGCTGCAAGTGAATTGCTATGGGAAGCCGAAATTTAATTTTAGGAATTTCACAAAAATTGCTGTTGATCCAAGATACTGATCACTTATCAAGCCTCCAGTATGAATTTGGACGATGATCAAAAAGTCACCTTGTATATTGCTACATAAATTAAATAAACATTTAATCTAGTTCATGTACATTTATTATTTTATTACATATATTTTTATAAGATTAAAATTTGACTTGTGAAACGTGTATTATATATACCTACTTTGCAAAATAAAAACTTTTTGAATTTTGCATTTTACTTCCAGGATCTAGTAGATCAGTTTCCTAGAGGCTTCGCTCCGTCAATCTAACACGCATTAGACGCTCGGTTAGGCCCCGATGAGATCTCTCATGGAAGATTACGTCATCTAATCGGATGAGCCACCCCATTAGGTCTCAGTTTTTGGGTCAGATCTTACCCTGACCGGGATTGTTGCCAACTAGACATTTTCAATCGAGATAGAAAACGGCTATGTTTGGTGCACTCGTGTGATTTGGTTTACATATATGATAGTAAATATTCATAAATGTCACAGATAATTTGTAGCGTTATTTAAAAAAAAAAATTTATATTATTTTCCGCCACTACATACTAACGAACGTAATTTCGAATTAAATTTGGACTGCCACCAGGCAAGCCTGGTGACAGCCAAAAAAAGAGGTAAACCTGGATGAATAAACCGTATAATTTAAATAACAAAACACAAAAATAACAAAACCGAAGTAAGAAAAATATTATATTATATTATTATATTATATTATAAAAATAAGCATTAGCGCATAGAATTCTATAGCCGACCGACCGGTCGTGCAATATCTGTCATGGATTGTTTGGAAAGCGTAAGAAAATACGAATTTTGCCGAAGAGTTGCGAAGATTCCGCATTATTTAAATGGCATACAGTAGTTTTGGCCCCACATGCTAGTCTCAAAACCTTAGCTGTGTTACTACAAAACGCTGTTTAACTTTAGACAGTGTTTAAATCTGTTGTTGTCACCTTTTCTTTCATATCGTAAAAAAGTGACAGCAACAAATTTAAACACTGTCTAAAGTTAAACACCGTTTTGTAGTAACACCGTAGATTTTTATTAGGCACCTACAGTCGTAAAGAAAAAAAAACCTACATTGATTTTTGGCAAAAACCATCGCATGGAAAATTCTAAATATTTTTAAAGTTCAGGAAGAATAAATTAGAAATAAATCTATCTGATAAAGTAAATTGCATAAGGGGATTCACAATGCTAAACATCAGTTTTTTAATGGATTCAGTTCCGTCAATGTAGAGGGTAAAATTTTGAAAAAAATAATGCGTGTTTATTAATTACACTTTATAAATAAACATACTTTGAATCTTCTATTGATTATATTACATTTAAAAAAAGTATGAATTTCACGAAAAAAGCGATTCAGTTTCCATATTTCAAAACCAATTAAGACGAAACCAACACAAGCAGATACTAACTAGAAAAAACCATCTTTATTACATTAAAAAAATGTAGTTAATGCCCTAATGTAGCCGCGATTTCAAAATAACTGAAGTTTTGCGTGCGCGGCATCTGATTAGAGCAGGATAGACAGTTAAAAAACAAAAGCGTTAGAGCAGGACTGCATTTTAGCATTGTGCAGCCCCTTAACACGGAACAGGGCTCGTATTACGGAGCCTAAAAATAAAAAATATTGAATATTGATTGTTTTTTGTAAACTTTACTACACCATATTGTGTTGAGAAGCAAATGTTAGCTTTCTATAATAGTTCCTTTTCTACTCTTTTGGTGCGGATCCCTAATGCCTTTGACTTTATGCAGACAGACAGCTCAAATAAACTTTTATGTCGTCCAAATGTTTTATAAGCACTTGCGTCCCGATGTCCCTCTGTAGTCGAGCCTGTTGAAATACCCTAGGTAAAGAAAACCCAGATTAATCTTAATATAGCCACTCGTATATAAAGGTTTCAGTAGGGCTGGCGAATTTTATAAATTCTTGGACGCTTTATTTATTACGGCAGGCGAGCCAGCAAGTTTATTAAGTACCGTCGAAGAAAGTGCCGCTAACTCACTTTTCACACTTATTAATAATTACAATACGGACGAAAAGGTGGTAAGCGGATATTTTTAGATTGAACAAGAAACGGAGGCAATGGTAAAATATTTATTTGCAGCTTGAATCCGGATTCATGATGTTTTTCACAGCCAGAGCAAAACGACTAATGCGAAAAAAATACGGGTGTTTCTTTTCTGTGTATTTCATGAAATATACGGAAAATTTTAATACATTTCTGGTATATGCGTTTTGACTATATAATCTAGGGTTTTGAAATTGGAAAACATGTTTGGATAAATTTTCCTCGATAGAAATAATTGTTGAAATGAGGTCTTCAAACACACTTTTTCTCCTCGTTTGACGAATAGGAACCATATACAGAACTCAAACATATTTTATTAGGTGTGTTTCAACAAAATCTAGAGATTTGATATTTGAAATTTTGCTAGCTATTTTAGTTTTTTTAATAAAAATATAAAACCAACTTTTTTCCCTTTTGCCCTGAATCCGCCCCTCTCGCACTGCCCGATTTTTCGCTTGCAGTGACAGTGACAAAAATAAAATTCGCATAGCCTCTTAAAAGCAAGAACATTTGTTAACTTTTGTTGAACAATAAACAGACAAAACACTCGATCTATCATCAGGCGATCTCGTTTAATTACCTTTTGACTGGTTAGCGCGTAACAAAAGAGACATTTGACACAATAAACAATACGTTAATGCAATTAATTGTCACATCTGTAGTCAAGGCCTGGGTCGTCGACGTGCTGAATAGGAAATTGTGACTCTGCGAACCCCTGGGCCAACCCTCTAGCCAACCTTTAGGCTAGCTTTCCACAACAGCTGTGCGAAGAAGCGGAGCGGTGAGCTAGGAAAAAACCTACCTATAGGATCGCTATGAGCTGTGTGAGATGGGAAAATTAAGCGTTCCTTTAGGTGGATTTTTTCCTAGCTCACTACTACACTTCCACGCATAGGTCTGGTGGACAACCAGCCTTTAGTTACGTCTGCAAAATTCGACTCTATTCCCTTTAAGGCTTCTGCACACAGAAAGCGGGGACTTCCAGTCTAACTTATTTATGTTTATAGCGTTGGTAATATTTTTACATGAATAAAAGTTTTTAAATCATCGAAAAATACCAAGTACTTACAGAGATATTAACAATCAAAGTATGAAGTAAAATTAATGTGCTAAACGCTCGCCGAAATTACCGCGTTGCCCACTTGGCCGATTTGACGTCACATCCCCCTACCGTGTGCGGACGCTCTACAGATTTTACGCTTTGTTTCTCGTTTTTAGGAATTTAAATCAAAGGGTTTAAAAAGAAGACTTTTTGAGAAAGTATTTTAATGAGTTGGCAATAGCTTTCGTTAACGTTTAAAAAAAATTACTGAAACGGATTTTAGTAAGGCCCAATCTAACAATATTCCCAGACTGGATGGCATTATGATGGCAGAATACTTTTCAAATAGTACTAGTTTTTCAGTGTCGAAACCGGGAGTGTCAAAGCAGAGAGGTAAGCTACCAATAGGTCCCAGGCATAGTGGGTTACCTGGTTTTGCCTGTTTTTACTCTCTCTTGAATAACATAAAGAGGTTTTGCGAGTAATTTGGTGGTATCTCCACAGTCGAGCCCGGCATCAGCTCTATTCTATTGTTACCGAGTCGTAGCAAAGCAGGTCGTTCAACCAGCTGGCACCTGCTGTCGTCGAAAAGCCGCCGCCGCCGCCGCCGCCGCCGCCGCACCCCGGCCTGATGACCGCTCGTGACCTTTTACCATCGTATTCATGTGTGGTTGCATTGTATAACAGAAGTCGTACATTTCGGAACTGAGAGATAAATAGAACGCTTAAATTTGCCATGACTCGTTAACTCGAGTATATCACCTACTTATTATTTCTATCTATCTATAGCGTAAGAGCTGGTGGAGTAACCGCCATTCTTCTGCTAATGATTTGACCTCTTGATATAACATAACTCATTATTTACTTATTATTATTACGTAACTGCTGCATCACCCGTGTTAGGGTTACAGTATGTCTGGATTTGTCCGGACAAGTAATTTTTTTCGTCCTTGAAAAGATATGGATATTTTTAAGATTGCATACCAGAATTCAGTTTGGCTGTACCGCAGCTATTTGCCTGGATAGGCATTTATTTTCACACAGTAGATATCCAAAATAGCGTGCGGATGTACTGGAACTAGGTCAGTGAACAGACTTTATACTTCCATAGTAATTCGCCCACTAACGCCGCGCTATCATCGCGCTCCGCTTCTGCCCCGCTTTCTGTGTGCCGAAGCCTTTAGTAATTTCCCTGGCCGTGGGGTGAAACCGGGTGGGGTTAGGGGAGGGGTTGCGCCTCCCGTCTTTGTTCCAGACGCGTTCAAGGTCATAGGGTGGCCTGCGTATTTACGATATCATATACCGGTTCAGAAATATAGTTGGTTTTTGGTGGTTACATAATCTGTAATTCTAGGTAACGACCTTATTTGTTTCGGGAAGTATGTGGAGACTTTAAAATTCATGGAATACCCTAAATATTCTTGTCTCAGAAGAAATGCATGAGTTGCTACTTACTAAATTATAAACAACAATAACTTTTGTAAAACTAACCTATTTTTGTTTATAATACAGGCAGAGCTGCCTTTTAAAATATAACCTGTCTTTTGTATCATTTAGCAACATCTTTGTGTAAAGTAATAATTGTGTTTTTCTATAATGTGTATAATGCGGTAGGTATTGGTATCGATTCGGTGTAGCACATATTTGACAGCACTAAACTTAATTTAAGCGTTCTGTCCTTGTCTTTTCGATAAAGAAAGAAAAAGACAGGTCGCTTAAATTAGGATTAGTTCTTGATACGCCGAATCGACACAAATATCAATAAAGAGATTGAAATTTAGCCACGAGCAATCCTAATTCTTATAAACGAAATACCAAACCATTTATAAATCATAGATATTCTAAAGTGAGTGTGTATTTATTCCGATTGCATTACAGAATATCTAGGTTCCCAAGTTTATATTCAATGAGAACATGATTTAAACATGAAATATGAGAAAAATAAGTTTTCTATGGAAATTTTAAATTAAATTGCTTATAATATGTCGTCTTTAAATCATTGTTCTTTCAAAATATATATTTGGGAACCTAGATATTACGTAATCCAATCGGAATAAACATATAATAAGAATATCTATGATTTACGAATGGTTTTAGTATTTCGTTTGTATGAACTAGACATGCTCCGCCGGCCTCTTAAGGCGATACCAAAAAACATGGGGTTTTTTCGAATCCATTTACTCCACTATAACGTCATCTACGTATTTAATTTTTGGGTAAATGTTTATTGAGTATTTGTTTGTTGTCTTCTCACTGAAGGAAAACGTGATTGGATGAAATTTTCTCGATAGAATTTAATTCCGACAAGACCTCTAAATTGTTTTATTTTTTCCTGTAATTCTAAAATCCTAACTAATTTCATTGTGAAATTGCATACAAAATGTGGATATTATGTATTTGTAAATTCTTCTTGAAAATCTTTTTGACAAGATAGCTTAGTACATTTTATATTAATAAAAAACCGCCTTTTTGCTACTTTTCCACGAATCCGTCCCACTCGCACTGAGGGTTTTTTCGCATATGGAGTGACAGGGACGCTAAAACTTTTACGTATCGCCTCAAGGGGTCCACAATGCTAAACATCAGTTTTGCATTGGAATCATTTCCGTCAATGTAGACGGTAAAATAAAAAAAAATATGGTATATTTTTTGACTCAAGACAATTATTAATTACGCTTTATAAATAAACTTAAATTCAATCTTCTTTTAATTACAGTACGTTCAAAAAAGCATGAATTTCAAGAAAAAAGCGATTCAGTTTCCATATTTCAAAACCGAAAACTGAAACGAAACCAACACACGCAGACACTTACTAAAAAAAAACATATTTATTACATAAAGAAATTAAAGTTAATTCCTAATTTAGCAGCGATATCAAAATAACTAAAGTATTGCGTGCGCGGCATCTGATTAGAGCAGGATAGACAGTTAAAAAATAAAAGCGTTAGAGCAGGACTGAATTTTAGCATTGTGCAGCCCCTTAACTCAGCCAAATCTCGGATCTGTCAGGTCAGGTCGACCGGATTAACTATTCATATTGTTTACTTTACCTGTCGCGCTGAATAGAGCAAAAGGTTACACTTAGCTTAAATATTAATACGAAGTAGCTCATTACTTCGGTGTACGCTTTCTGAGTACTTTTTGTGTACACGGGTAAGTATGTTGTGCGACAAGTCCAATTTATTAATGTTTTCATCAGTTATGAACTTGATATGATAATATTAGCTCATTCGTTACTTGGGTAGTAGCTCCGTCGCGTCGTCGGTTGGACGCCTGACTCTTTAGAGGAGGCCTTCGTTTTTTCAAGAGTTTTTGAACGATGGATGGAATCTACCAAGTGGTAAGTACCTAATCAATGTGAAACTTATACAAGGTGACTTTTTGATTATCGTCCAAATTCATACTGGAGGCTTGATAAGTGATCAGTATCTTGGATCAGTAACAATTTTTGAGAAATTCGTTAAATGAAATTTCGGCTTCCCATAGAAATTTAGTTACCGAGTGAATCACTATGTCAGTACCGAGTGAATCACTATGGGGAGTCGAAATTTCATTTTATGAATTTCACTAAAATTGTTATTGATCCATGATACTGATCACTTACCAAGCCACCAGTATAAATTTGGACGATGATCAAAAAGTCACCTTGTATATATGTTTTTTCACACCTTTATCTTGCCTTTGTATGTAGGGTTACCTAATTGGAAAACTTTCGCCTGATAGATTTTATTTTTGAAAATGTTTTTGAGTGTTTTTTTTTTGTTTTGTGTTTTATCCATTTGATCTTTGTCTCATATTTTACTATCAATACGAAAATCTTGTTTATTAACCAATGTAAGTTGAAAAATTACTCAAATGCAATATTGTAATTTTAGTCGATTTTAATTTTAAATTTTGGCGCACGCGATTTTCAACTTTATGATATTTGCTCTACGGGTTATAATTGCAAAACCGCAGTGCGCCTAAGGAAGGCCTCGTCTTAAGAGCAGTTTCGCAGCCGGATTGTGAAAAACCCGCCTTTTTCTAATTAATCGAAACAGAACACTTAAATTCAAAATTCACTCAAATAGTAATTCAACAAAACCTTATTACCTATGTATTGTGTATGTTGCCATCGCAGTTTCCATTGGTTTCTGTAAATTGAAATTTTAAAAATTTTTAATTTCTAATTCACAGAAACCAAATACATAAATTCTAAATAAATTAGAATTTCGAAAATTTTATATAATTTAGAACTTCGAATATTAGTCGGTAAAAAATGAGCGTACAGATATTTTACTTCTCAGTTAAGTTTTCACTGAATCACCTAGCTAAAAAGCTTTTAGAGACTTGAATGGATCGCAAACAATTTAGCCTACTGTTTTCCAAACTTCACTTCGAAGATGGCACCCAATGATGATGTTGACCTAGCTAGGTCATTCATTACTATTGCAACCATTCACATTCAAACAATCTTTCGCTAGGAAACTTCCGGTATGGACTACGAAATAACTAACCGAGCAGAGTTTAGCGGTAACATGTGGATTGAAGTTGGGACAAAAGCCGAGCTGGGTTTTGTGAAACTTTACCTAGGCTTTGATTAAATAGAAACACTGTGGTATGGGCCCAGCGGTTCAGACGTTTGAATCAACAGAGATATAAAAAAAAATATAAGTAATATAGTTAGTAAATGGGACAATATTATTTGATCCTCTAGAATCTAATTGATCTATTGGAAATGTGCTCTTTATCTTTATATTAATTATTGCGTCTATATGAGTTGATCGACAGATAAATTATGAATGAACGGCATTCAAGGTAATTATCGAAATATATTTAAGCATAATCAATTAATATTTGGTCCCCTTTATTCATTATTGGTCTTTTATTTTAATTATTGATGGTATAATACCCAGAAAATCTTTTCACCAAAAGTCAAAAATAGTTGCGACGACGAGCGTGTTAGGTTTACATGTTAGATAAAATAAGGAGCCGAGCGAAGTGGAGCGGAGCGATATATTATAGCGATATATACAGTGTGTCCCTCGTACAAGTGCACATCCGAAAATGGGTGAAACTAGACCTTAATTTATCGACAAAAAAATGTATTTTTTTTTAGAGAATCTTTGTTTTATAAATTCACGTTTTAAATTTTTTTTGCCTACCAGGAGACTATGTATAAAATATGTCATGACTTTTGATCTATCGCGACTAATGCAATGAAATAAAAATGTTATAATCCTTAAGAATAGACGTTGCATACCAAATCAAAAACAAAACATAATCAACTACCATTACCATAAAAATAATATCCTAAAAGAATATTTCTTTAATTTTTCCGTCTTTTTTTTTCAGTAATAGTAATTTTTTTCAAAATAATCTCCCCGTTTTACTATACTTTTATTCCTATTTATCATTGCCTATTTCATTATCTTTCTAACAAAAAACAAATACAACGTTCTATCATAAATACAATATTTTCTACGAGCTGTTAACCAAAGGCACTGCGCTCGCGTCCCATACAAATATACCCAGGTGGAGTATTTTTTCAAGATAAAAAAAAATTAAAATTCTTTGTTTTTGTCGATATATTTAGATCTAGTTTCACCCACTTTCGGATGTGCACTTGTACGAGGGACACACTGTATATATTTCATGATATGCACAAAAAAACGTATATCATTCCCTCTCACTCATTTCCATGTGCGGTCTCTTTCTATCAGCTTTCTGCTGCTTTACATTATGTTTACATTCCTGTCTAGACAAGTATCCAAAGCCGTAAATCGACTATCAAACTGAATTTCTACATCTTGCACATATTTTGCGTGGCATCAATCAAAACAGATTAAAATATTGATTGATTTGATTTGATTTGTTTTATGTCTCAGAGAAAGAGGATCAATCATTAAAAAAGATGATGGTTTAGATTTTTCTGCTGCTGTTTTTGCAAAATAAAAATTATCATTTAAGGTTAAACGTCAGTTGCTTAGCACAAAGTGCATAACTTAACTTTGTATTTCTAGCTTAGAAGTAAAAAATTTGAAAAACATTTTGGTATGTGGCAGTTAACACCAATAGTTCAGTATTAGTGATGTTTATAAAGCATGAGTTTGAAATGTAAGGCACAATTAGTCATGATCTGGTCTAAACAAAGTTAAAACAGCCATGCCTTAGTAAATCTCCCAGATTAGGACCGCTTTACAAAAGTCGTCAATTCAAGATGTACCTACATAAATAAATAGCTGAATCTTATGGATTTATTTTTTTAAATGTTAAATGGGATATCATTCTGAAAAATATCCGCAGCCTAAGCATGAAAACATCTCCGTATAGTTGCGTTTCAAACTACATCAAAATCGTATGGAATCTGGGAAACCGCTCCAAGCGGACAGTAGCGGAACTAACAGCTACGTATGGCAACCTAAGGTTAGTTTCAAACGCAACGATACAGAGATGTTTTCATGCTTAGGCTATCAGTACTCCGTATTAGGACAAATAAAAACCCGAAAGAAGTCAAAAATAGGCGACAAAAAAAACAATTTTTGGAAATTCACTCGCCGGATTACACAATCTGCCTAGACAGAATCTTGATTTTGTGGCATAGTTAACTATATAACTTCCAGTAATCTTTGTCACCTTAGGTAAGTTAAGTAGCTAGGTATGGTATTGTAACATATAGCTAGGCAATATGTTAGGTTTAGGTAAGGCTAGGTTTTATAGGTAGGTTAAAGGACTATTTGTTCGTGTTTAGTTGGCAATCGATAACCTTTATGGATCGACATACGTCGCATTGACTAATATTTCGTGTTTTCCAAAAATAAATACAGATCTAGTATAAAAGATCTTTCAGACAAAACACGAGCAAGATTCCTCAGAGAGTCCCATCGATGTGAAGGTGGCTCTCCATAAAGATTCCTTAATACCGCCAATTGGGTACTTTCTAAAGCCTACTCCTCTTTTATGGCCAAACCAAAAATATTGAAAAAATGTATTATGGATTATCAACTCTAGGACAACATATGCAACATTTTTCTTTTTCGTACCACCAAAACTTCTATATGAAAAATTGTTTCAACTGAATGTTGTTTTTTTGGCTTGAATTTCCTACTGCTCCTAAGCGGTTTAAGTGATTTAATTCATTTATGCTTTGATAAATAGATGAACTTGATAGCTATAAATATAACATAGAATTATTCAATCGAACAATGACGCCCATGTGAAAAGTATTATTTTCTCCTATTTTGCCCTATCAAGGACGCAGCGAGCGTCGTAACAGCCACCACGCATTATGCACTGATTTGAACGTTATTTCAAAGTCGTTTCCGTCGATATTCGTACAGACAAACATCGAGCTGCTACTTTGGCGACGGTAATCGCCTCAAAGAGCCCTATCGTTGCGAAGGTGGTTCTCCATCTATAAAGGTTCCATCCTAGAGTTTTGAAGAAATACGACAAACTAGTGCTCTACGAGATTCAGAGCTCCTCTCCCTAATAACAAAGTGGTATAATTCAGCAAAATCCCTACGAGATCCCGAGTAGATTGTGTGCATATTACAGTATATACTTAATAGAAATATAATTTTTACCGTAGGTCCCGTAAACTGTCATCATTGGTGGATGCAGGGGGGGCCATGGCCCCACTTTTTCATAGCATAGGTATATGTATAAGGTATAAATAGGTTTGGCAAAAGCACCTCAAGGCCTAAGGCGTTAAAACATTTACTTTTTTTTTCTTTCTGACAAACCTTGTCAGAATGGCCCCCTAAAACCAAATCCTGGATCCGCCCCTGCCCCAATGAATCGTCAGAGTATGTGTTTTATAAACAGGGTTGGATTTCGTAGTATAATTATACTATTTGTACCATATTTTCATGACATGTAGTATCGTAATGGAACTATACTCGTAGAAATACCATAATTTTATCTTCAGGCCAACCGACTTGTTTTATTGGTTGAGACGTTTTGCTTTTTAACATTTACCCTACAATATAGGGAATTTCTGTGCGTTATGAATAATCTTAGTAATATTTTTTTTTTTATTTCTCTATCAAATACGCTATTTTATTAAATTTTGAATATTTTTAGTAAATTTTTTAAAAATTTCACTAACAGGTAGGCTATTTTATTTCAATTCAAAACAAAAATCAACGAAAAATGAAACGTAAGTAGTATAATTTTAGCCAAGTAGTATAATTTTTAATTCCCATAGACAATAATTTTCAGAGGGCCTGAATCCAACCCTGTTTATAAAGCTTTGCCCATTTCAGTGATTCACCTCAACGCCGCCGAGTAGAAATAATATTCTTGCTAGAAAATCAAAAGTAAGAGCATATTCTTTGCAGTGCTTTTCAGAGATAAGAAAAATATATTGTTACTCGCAGACGGGAATCTTTTATGTGGAATGTTATACTGCTTGCTTTATTTGAATTGAAGCTGTACAAATATTGTTACTTTATGAGATGGAGATGGAAATAAGTGAGAGCATATACAGTGTGTCCCTCGTACAAGTGCACATCCGAAAATGGGTGAAACTAGACCTTAATTTATCGACAAAAAAATGTATTTTCTTTTAAAGAATCTTTGTTTTATAAATTCACGTTTTAATTTTTTTTTTGCCTACCATGGAGACTATGTATAAAATATGTCATAACTTTTGACCTATCGCGAGTAATGCAATGAAATAAAACTGTTATAATCCTTAAGAATATACGTTGCATACCAAATCAAAAACAAAACATAATCAACTACCATTACCATAAAAATAATATCCTAAAAGATTATTTCTTTAATTTTTCCGTCTTTTTTTTTCGTAATAGTCAATATTTTCAAAATAATGTCCCCGTTTTACTATACTTTTATTCCTATTTATCATTACCTACTCTATTATCTTTCTAACAAAAACAAATATAACGTTCTATCATAAATACAATATTTTCTACGAGCGGTTAACCAAAGGCACTGCGCTCGCGTCCCATACAAAGATACCCAGGTGGAGTACTTTTTAAGATTAAAAAAAATTCAAAAAATTATTTTTTCTTTGTTTTTGTCGATATATTTAGATCTATTTTCACCCACTTTCGGATGTGCACTTGTACGAGGGACACACTGTATTTTCACAAGTTCTTTGTCTGCTGTTTCACCTCTGTTTTACCTCTGTTTCAATTCCACTCCAAGATCTTTAATTACTTTGATATGTTCCAGTTGGGCATTTCTTTATTCTTTATTGTAAAGATTTACATGTTTGCATTCTGATATAAAGTAAGTAATTATGGATGTTGCTACGTAACCATAGACGAATACAACATAATGTAATAATAACATAAAACATATTACATAGTTTAACTACAACAAATTAAATAATTATGTATGTTTGTATCGTAACATAAGATTTTTTAATGTAGCAAGAACGCAATTTCAATTTGTGAGCTTCAGATTTAAAGAGGCTTATGGCCCATAAATAAATCTTCCGCGAGCGTTACCAATTCTGTAGTCAAATGCGTGTATATACTTACAATAATATTTTTCGTAAACGTTATCACCTTACATTTGTTTTCAGCTAAATGAACTTTGTTCTTGTCACACTAACATGGCTAACCGATCAAGGTCTTCGTGGATTTGGAAGCAGTCTTCGATGGATCTTATTTGCTTGTAGAGTTTGAGGTTGATTGATTAAGGGCACGTACATTGAGCACCTTATTTTGCATCAAGTAGAACTGAACTCTATGACGTTTTATTATAGTTTAAAATAGCGCGCTCTGAGCCGTGGCTGTTACGACAATCGAAACATCGCGCGCTCTTATAAAACACGCTTTTAACTCGAAAAACGTTTTTACGATGACATTTTCAGAAAACTATCCGCAAAAGTACTTATAAAATTAAATTTTCATTAATGTCCTGTAATTTTCCTACGATTTAATAATGTAAATTTTATATATAAAACGAAAAAAACATGAGAAATCGACCAAGTTTCGTATTTTTTTTCGATCGAACAAAGATTAACGTATCGCGTTTTGAACCACAAAAAAATCTGCAGAAATATCTAAGATATATAAGTATCTAAGATATATATTTTTTTTTTCAAACATAAAATATCACAATTTCCCGGTTTAAAATTAAGCAGAAAGGAAATAAAATTGGATTAAGCCCTCTTTAAGAAATTCCCGGGATAAAAATTTGCCGGTACACCATAGAAAAGTGTTCCATCCAAATCAATTAAATCATACCTCTTCATACCGTAAATGTTGATAACAGTTAGGCCGAATTTTATTTAACTTTAAACTCTCGCGTTTCGTACACATTATAATATACAGGGTGGAAAAAATTTAAGGGCCCTGGAGGGGAACTACCTTAAATCCTTTAGTTAGCTCATTTTACTGAAAGGAAACATTCCTTTATTTTTTAAAAGAAACAAAACTGCATTCAAAGATATTCTGAAATTCGCTTGTCTCACCCGGGAATCGAACCAACTAAAAATTAAAAAAAAAACCCTCGCTATTTTATAATACGAATCGGTAGGATTATTGTTAAAAATAAAATTTGTCTAATAAACATTTGGTCTTACTCTCATCTGTTGTACGAGATACTCATGAAATTAAATATTTATTACAAGATCTTTGTTAACCATACCTAGTACTGTTCACTTGTAACAAGTAAATGAAACGTTCTAATTTTCTTATCTCTCTTACATCCAAAGACATCGTATGAAGTACAAGCTTGCTAATGTTATTTATCTTAAGTACCTTGTTGAAGATTTCAATAAGAAAATCTTTAAATGGTAATAATAAATGTATTTAGAGCACAATTACTTCTTGCACTAGGCGTACTGACGAAAAGTTTAAAAAAGGAACGTATTTTTTTTGCAACGCGGAGCAACAAATTTGAAGTTCGAACCATAACTTTCAACATTTTTAAAATCGATAAAAGTATTCGTTCGAAATTCAAATCTTGTTTTGTTTTGCTTTCATTCCGTGCTGTCATTGTGTAATAATGGCGTATAATTATTACTTTACAAGTAAACAGTATTGTTATTGTTAATAAAGAACTTGTAATAAATATTCAATTTCATAGGTATCTCGTACAACAGATGAGTGTAAGACTTTAGTTTAGTTGACAAATTTTATCCTGACTAATAATCCTACCGACTCGTATAATAAAATAGCGAGGGTTTATTTTTTTAATTTTTAGTTGGTTCAGTTCCCGGGTGAGACAAGCAAATTTTAGAAGATCTTTGAATGCAGTTTTGTTTCTTTTAAAAAATAAAGGAATGTTTCCTTTCAGTAAAATGAGCTAACTAAAGGATTTAAGGTAGTTCCCCTCCAGGGCCCTTTCATTTTTTCCACCCTGTATATTATCGAAAAGGGGGACACCCGACGTTTCATGCAACTGTCTCGAAACGTCGGGTGTCCTCCTTTTCGTAAAAAAGGTAAAAATTGATAGCGGTAGACCCGATAATATATATTATAACGAATTTTATTTCGCAGTCAGGTATTTAGGAATAAGAATAAGATACATTTATTGTCAAAAACACATGAAACGAAAAGACACAAGTATACAAGGTGACTTTTTGACAGGTGAACCTCACTTCAGAACAGGTCAATTAAATGGATTACTAAATCATATCCAAGAATCCGATAAAGGAAATTCAAATACCTTACCAGTACCTTAGCTGAGCTCTCTCCCTTTGTCAAATATGTTGTTTTGTATATATTCGTGTTAATTGAATGTATTTTTGTCCCAAATAAGT
This sequence comes from Ypsolopha sequella, assembly GCA_934047225.1. NCBI lineage: Eukaryota > Metazoa > Arthropoda > Insecta > Lepidoptera > Ypsolophidae > Ypsolopha > Ypsolopha sequella. The sequence goes on from OW203991.1 coordinate 14,086,334, forward strand.
GTTGATTGTGAATACCTATACAAGGTGACTTTTTGATCATTGATTCATGATACTGATCACTTACCAAGCCGCCAGTATGAATTTGGACGATGATCAAAAAGTCACCTTGTATATATAGGTATTCACAAACAACACTTATTTGGGACAAAAATACATTCAATTAACACGAATATATACAAAACAACATATTTGACAAAGGGAGAGAGCTCAGCTAAGTTACTGGTAAGGTATTTGAATTTCCTTAATCGGATTCTTGGATATGATTTAGTAATCCATTTAAGAGTATGACATAGCCAAAACAAAAACCAGTTCCGGGCGTGGCTTATTCTATTTTACGATGGCGCGCGGGGGGAAATTCGTCCCGGTCTCTAAGCTCGCGTCACCATAGCAAAAATACGAATAGAGTGGACGAGGCAGGGTCAAAAGTAATACGTATTTTATTTTATATAATTTATTAGTGTATTTCGATCATCGTCACACGGCATTGATCCTACTTGCTATCACGTCGGGACGTAAATTTATTATGGTCGGCTAAAAGTGGTTTTTTGAGTGTTTGATTTATCAGTTGACCCTCGGAACATTTCAGACACTCCTTTAGAGATACATAATAATATTGTGACCGTTAATTGTCACCATTACCTATTCTTTAAATATTTTTCGCCCGTTGAGCTGGTTTTACACTTGCGGGAAAATAAATTGGACCAAAAATTTCTTTACAAAAAATTTTTACTAAAGTTGTTATTACAAAAAGTGGAAACTTTTTTCCTTTGGTAGTAAAATAGCAATAACTTTTTTATCAAAAGTAATACACAGAAATTGCCAGATCATTTAAAAAACAATATTTGATGAGCCGTTATTTAAGACAATTTGCAAAACTAACATAGGACATTTTTTTTCAGGGTGTGGTATCGAACTAACCTAATTACAAAAAATTGCTCATAAATTGGGTTTTTATTTTTCTTCCTGATGTAACAGCATTTCAAGGTTTATTTTTGACTTTATCAATAGCATGACTATTCAGAGTTGCGCAACAAAAATTTTATTCTTTGAATTTAGAACTGGTTAGCTTTGACTCTCAAAAATCTATTCGAATTTATAAAAGTACCATCAACTCGAAGACTATCTACTTTTTGCTGAGGTCATAATTTGATATTCTGGTCAGTCATGAGCTCGCCTACCAGCCTTCCAAGGGAAAGCGTTGACTTTTGGGACACCTGTTTACCCTTGGGATAAATCGCCAAGTGTTTAAAATATAGAAATTTATTTGTATCATAGTTTGAAATGTTCAGGTCCCTTTACGCAAGATGAAAAAACAAAACTCTTTTAGGATCAATTTGTTGTCCCTACGTTTGTCTGTTTGTCCGTTTGTCTAGGCAATTTTTCTGGGTAAAATCAATAAATGCTAATATTTACAGCCCTGTAAAATATACATATTATAACGTTTTTATGGCCTTTTGTTTAACTTTTTCATACAAATTTTCTCCTTATGAAAATATAGAGATCAACACTTCACAGAATATTTTGCATTTGAAAGAAAGCACAGAAAGGAACTGTAGAACAAATAATGTAAAAAATATAAAACGATATCTTTCTATTCTAAAGGGATTAATAATTTACTGTTTGTTCAATGTGGCGATAGCTTTGTTTATTTTTTTTTCTTTGTTACAAAGATAACAAATATTTTCATACAAGGTTTTCCTTAAGGGCTATTTCTCCGAATTTGTAACAAAATATTAAGAAATAATTATAACGGTAAAGTACAACTTTTAGCTAAGACAATTTATTGTTAAAAGTTTGCTATATGCATAAACATATTTTAATGATATTATGGTATCTTCAAAATAATTGGGTTTTCCATAAGCGTGATATCAGATTATTTAAGAAATTTACGGCTGGTATCACGACGAAGGATAAGCCAATTATTTTATTACTATTGTAATATAATTAAAAATATGTTAATGCATACAGCAGACTTTTAACTATAAGTTTTCTTAACTAAAAGTTGTATTTTTACTTATTGAAATTGTATTTCTCATCAAGAAGTGCAAGATGACAAGATATTCAAAATAAGTTAATTGAATTTGTAAAATGGTTTCAGGTCAAAACAGTTTTCCATGAAACGGTAATTGCTTATACTTAGCAAAGTGTGTAAACTTAGTCATCTTAACATGAACGACGCCTGTATTTCTCTCTTTTTTATTTCCAGTATAGATAAAAATATACAAACTTGTTAAACTTTGTGTAAAAACGAGGCAATATTAACGATATCCTGACAGCTATTATGATGGTGTTTTATCAAATTTTGCTTTTTGAGCTGTATAGAGACGTAGTTAGATGTCACTAGAATATACTCATGAAAAAAGATATGAAGAAAATAAGCTGTAGACTTCACATTCAGTTTATACCTATTGTATGAATTTTAAGAAAAATACAGGGGTAAAGGGACCTCTTAAGGAAAACCTTGTAGTAAACTATTTGTTATCTTAGTAAAAAATAATTCAAGGAAAAAAATAAACAAAGCTATCGCCACATTGAACAGTAGATAATTAATCCTTTTAGAATAGAACAACATGGTTTTCATATTTTTTACATTATTTGTTCAACAATTCCTTTCTGTGTTGACTTTTAAATGCAAAATATTATCTCAAGTGTTCATCCCTACATTTTCATAGTGAGAAAATTTGTATGAAAAACGTAAAAAAAAAACGTAAAAACCTAAAACGTAATATAAATAAAAACGTCAAAAGTATGTTTTTACAGCTCTATAGAGGGCCGTTAATATTGGTATTTATTAATTTTACCCAGAAAAAATTGTCTAGACAAACAGACAGAAAGACAAACATAGGGATAACAAATTAATCCTAAAAGAGTTTCATTGTTTTCATTTTGCGTAACAGAACCTGAACATGTACCGACAGGATTATCTACGATCTAATAATTTTGCCATGCACTGTAAATATTTCAAAATAAATTTCTATATTTTAAATGCTTGGCGATTTATCCCAAGTAAGTGTACCTATATAATTTGCAAAAAACTTCACTTATTGGACCTGAAATGGTGAGCCAATACTAGAGGATAATTTCACGAAAAGGTCATTGACCTTTGTTACAGATCTCAGTAAGTATAAGTAAATTAATTTGGGTTTCAATAACGATCACAAAATTATTCTTTTAGAGTAACATATATTATTTTCCCGCATAAAAGTATGAATTCATTCCAAATTCATTCAGTTTTGTTGTTATGACTATGGCACGATGTAGCTAAATCACTCATACGCATATTTTGTTGAGTTTTTAACGGCAGTAATATGATGCTCTTCGAAATATTACTTTATAAAATTAATTTCAATGTGTTTTGAAGTAGTTTTGGGAGATATTTATAGCTTGCAAAAAAGGGCACAGGTTCCACGTCTTACGGGCGCCAACGCTAGGCGTAGACTGACAATATCTTGCTGCCGCTGACTGCATCAGTGGATTTACGTATTTTTGGAAAAAGGAGGTGCTTTTTTTGACCCGAATAACGTGGTATTTGGAAAATGAATAGATATCATTCACACTAATTTTATTAAAAAAAAACCAACAAAATCGCGAAAGCGATACCTGAAACAAAATCGATAACAAGTGTGCAATAGAGGGTTACAAAAAAATTCATTGACAGTACAAATATGAATCGATTAACGTGGTTTGTGGAAAATGAATACCTTAAAGTTCAACCAAAAACATGTATTTTTTTTATGGCTATACGTAACCTAATTAATGCAACAAAATCATCCGAAAGCTGACATTTTATTTCTGTTTGTATTTTCGTTCCCCTTAATTAACCTGTCCTGGAGTGAGGTTAAATTAAATCCCAACCCTTGGAAAGTTCTCATCACGATGACTACGGAATTAATTTACGTGAGTCCGCAAATAACCACAAACCAGTGTTTTCGTGAAGAATTCGGTTGGCCACATAAATCCGTTGATGGAGGTTTTAGGGGCCATAAAATTTCGTATTGTCTTTGGAATAAATCTATAAGTATTTATGGTATACTTGGATTATAAGAAAATTGCTTTGAGAAAGTAGACAAAGGGTGAAAAGTAAAACAGTGTTTTGTATTGTATGTTACGACTCACGGTGTCGCATTCCTAAGAAATATTTTTTTATAATTTTTATATATCTTGAAATAAACAATTTTTTATTTATTCTTAGCATGTCCTTAGCTAGGTATTTCGACAAAATAAAATTTTTCCTCGAAGAGAAACTAGAGGTATCTATTATATAAAATCTAAAAGCTAGAAAGGGACAAAATTCACGGGAAAGATATGGCACTCTACACACCTTTGTGTGCGCCTATTAAACATGCACAATTTAAATATTCTCAAGGAACAGAGATTTATAAATCTTTTTGTCCAGAAGATTTAAATCACTCTTATAAATCTTTAAATCTCAAATAATTAAAATCACAATAAAACAGTATATTTTACTGAAATTATTATTACATGCGGCTTGAACACTCACGTGTGATTGTTTTTGACTATATGCCAACCGTTTCACCGATACAATTTCGGCATTATCAACATTGTATCGGTGAAGTTGTTGGCATATAGTCAACAACAATCACACGTGAGTGTTCAAGCCGTATGTAATGATAATTTAGTATTTCAGCTCACGCGAGTTTTAATAATATTATATCTTTTACAACAAGTAATGTCAAAATTTTGGATACTTCTCGTTTAATTTTTAAAAAGTTATTGATGTCATTTTACTGATTAGGTTACGTACTTTCGATATCAGTTTAATTTTTTTTGATATCTGTAATAGTTACGGAATAATCGCCTGGTCACCTGGTAGGTGGAATAATATGCAATATTATAAAGGAAGCATTCTATTGTCTACGAATAAGTTTAGTAGGCTAATCGTCGAAAGTCGGAAAGCTGACAGTACTTCTCTTGAGGCATTTGGCCGTGTATATAACTTATAATAGGTCTTTAAATATGAAATTGCCGTTTTCTATAGAGAACTTGAAGGAAACACAATTTTCAGTACTAGCGTTTTTGCTTTTTTTTAGGAATGACAAATCCAAATTATGTAATTTTTGTGTACGAATGAGGCAATATTAAGCTAACAGCAACATTCATTTAATTTTTGAAAAGTGTCAGCTGTAAAAAATGTTCATGAATTTTATCATGGAAATGGATGATATTTAAAAGAACTGTTTTTAAAAATTATATTTGGTCATCAAACTGACAATAAAAACAAAATTTAATACGTAAAGATGAAATCAACTTTCAAACAAAAAACAAATAATGAAAATAGCTATTAAATTACAGGAATTATGAACTCATGAATCTGTAAGAAAAGTTCGGCAATTTCATATGTAAGGACCTATTATTATAACCAGTAAACACTATCTTCAGTATATCACATAATTCTAATACCAGACAGGGATTATACAGGATGTTAAGATAAACTTTCGGAAGCCGAAAACTGGCGATAGTGCCTGTCCATACCAACAACTTTCCATGAAAAAAAATTGAGAAATCGAGAAAAGAATCTCAAATTCAAATTCAAATCAATCTGTTGTTTCATACAGTTTGACCGGGTAGCTCTGTAACTTTTCTCTATGGAACAGCTGTTTTTTTTTTCGCGATTCGAGGGTTGGCTCCATAGTAAAAGTTGTTCGTATGAACGAGTACTATCGCCAGTTTCCGACTTCCGCAACTTCATCTTAACACCCAGTATTCATGCCACTTATTTGTCCGGTAGATGTATAAAATAAATACATGGGTCTCCTCGAGCTACTACTGCTAGTTTCATATCTCTTTTCCTTAGCAGTATTATCCCCAAAGATCTTATTCCTTCCCAATCTCCAAACTCGTATTTCTTCCCTTCTCGCCAGGAATTAAACCAACCTGTCGGAGGCTGTCAAGTCAAAAGCACACTACAAATAACAGATAAAGCACACTACAAATAACAGATAACTCTTATACATATACAGTTAGGTACAACTAAGATACATAATGAGACGTCAATACAAAAAATAAAAAAGACGTTATTATAAACAACCTTTTATTTAAGCCTGACAACAACAAAAAATAAAAAATCGTTTAAAAACGAGCTTTTATTTAAGCCGTGGACTGTAACGAATAAAATAAGTTTGCATCGATGAAACTGATTCAAAATTTTTATGTTGAATTTAACATGTAAATTTTATTTAAAATCATTTTCAGCATTGACGTAACTAACATAATTTCAGCGATCTAAACTTATTGTGTTCGCTTTAGTCCATGGTTTAAATAAATCAATGCTTGTTTATTAATTTATTTTGTGCTTTGTAGTGAATAACGTAATTTTGCTCGTGAAAATTTCATTATTTTAACATTGTAAACCACGACAATAGAGTGGTAAATTTAATTTATTCATTCAGCTTTACTTAACTTACCCTTTTATTTGATACCCATGCCATAGAGGTGGTTAAGGCGATATGTAAAAGTTTTAGCGTCCCTGTTACTCCATATGCGAAAAAACCCTCAGTGCGAGAGGGACGGATTCGTGGAAAAATAGCAAAAAGTCGGTTTTTTATTAATATAAATATATCCGCCATGTTGGGTTTAGAATGAAGTCACTTAGCTTATCGTATTCTCCTCGCCAAATCTTTTTTTTTGTATACCCATGTTAAGGTGGTTGATATCTTGGTATTGAAATAATAAATTGTCAACTATTTGCGTCCGCCATATTGTATTTAGAATGACGTCACTTATGTAAATTTTCACCGAAATCAAACGTGTAAAATTTCAGCTCAATCGGTTGGGTGAACTGGTTTAAAATTCAATTGCAAGATTTCACCCAGACATACTATACTAACTATACCAACCAACAAGATAAGCTAAAAAAAATCTTCCTACGCGAACTTCTCCACAAGATAAAAGCTAGGCCACATAACGCGTCTTTTGACAAAACCAACAAAGTCTAATAATTAGCCTACCTTGTAATCATCGTCAGCTCTCAGACTAAGGTAGTGGTAATGGCAAAGTTGCCGTTACATCCTCACGGCCTAGACGCAGTGTTACGGTTAATTATAAAGGTGAGGTCGCACGCAAGGCTTCCTCAAGGTCACGTGTGTTGCTTAAGTTTGCAGAATTAGCCAAATTATTCTACTACCCTAATGGTTTGCCTTCAACTCATACTTGCAAATGCTATAAAGATTAGTTTTACTGAAAATGTTTTAGCGGTGAAAGTTGATTGAAAAGTGGAACTATTAACATTATCTAGCGCAGCGTTTCTTAACCTTTTTATCCACGGATCCCTTAGGAAATCAAGCACAATTTTAAGGACCCTTTAATAAAAGAGCAGCAATAAATTTCGGACCATTTATTTTAGTTCTACAAATTACAAAAAAAAATATACTTTTTCATATAAAACACGTTATTGAGAAGGCTTTTTGGTGGCAAAAAACTTTTGGTGGTATTTATTTATGATTGTTAAGTGGTCCATAGATTAGGCTGCGGACCCCCATACATATGCTCGGGGACCCCCAGTGGTCCGCGGACCACAGGTTAAGAAACGCTCTGATCTAGCGGACTGTTATATAAAATATCTCCTTTGTTGTTTCAGGATGCCCGCCCCAGTCCCCCCTGTGGAGAATGGCCCTCCGAGCAGCGAGCTGGAGCAGATACAAATCCGCCAAGGCCAGGTCGTGGACGAGGTATGTATACACTGATGAGCTAGATAGCACCAATACAGCTAGACCCGCAGTTTTTCTCATATTGACTAGCGATTCAGGTATTTGTTGATAAGCCATGCTACGATTGTTTTAGAAGAATATTAGTCAAAACAGATATTCCTAAAGAACGTATTTCTACAAAATCCAAACACTCTCGATGATACAGCGTTTTTGCGGCACAATCCACGTTGACCCGTAGACAGGAGTTTTTTTGTATTGGATATCGAGACAAAATCCTAATTGGTAAAGTCAGAATAATCTGGGCTAATGAACTTATGATGACTGAAGTAAAAGAGGTTCGCATTCGTGACCATCACAGAGCTGATTAAGGTCTTCATCCTTCTGTCTGTTTTGATGGTTATGATTCCCTTAGTGTGAAACCATTAACAAGGGTCAGCGAAATCTTCAAAATACGTAACACACAGTATCATCGTTCAAAATCTTTGCTGCTACTAGAATTGTATCCGCCGATTAATACTTTGCCAAGATTATGATTACTAGACCTATTACAGTCATCTGTTTTCGAGAATGTTATTGCAGTCTTCAATTTTTTCGCCGGTTTTGTTTGTATGAATCTGGTCTCCGTAAAAATACTGCGTAAGAATATTAATCTGGACTTGCTTTGCGTTTTTCAGTCCCTGGACTCGACACGGCGTATGATGCAACTATGCGAGGAGGTGAGCCAACTTGTCCTCGATATTTAGACCTTAAGAATATTTTGTAAGGAAAATATGATATTTAAAATGCTGTAGAATAAACGTGTTCAACTTTCACAAAGAACTCCGCGAACGAAATTTGCTTTAAGCAAACTTTGCGTGTTTCTGGCAACATGTTTTAAGAATTCCCTTTATGTGAAATATATTACATCTCTTAATCCCGAACTTTGCGTTTACCTAATTAGAATCTGCTATGATACGGAAGCGTATTAATTAAAGATGGTGGATCGTTTATTTTACAGCAGAGTTTTGGGGTGAAATTGTAAAGGAGTAAAGGGATCGACATGTGCAAATGTCGAGAATGCCTCCCATTTCAGTCATCTCATCTTAACGTTTACTTTCCCTACTAATATTAACTCTCTTTTTCTCCCTATAAGTAAAATTTTATTGGCAATATTAGTCTATAAAGAATTTGATGTGTGAACCATTTCTTAAAAACTTATTATGAATTAATTTGGTGTTTACGATAAGATGCAAAATTGTTTATAGTTCAAAGATTCTCTCGTGATCTTCCAAGCGTGCGAAGTACAGGAAGAGTCCCCATCTCTCTTCCCCCGGTATAACCTCATTGCGACGTCATAGCCGTGTGGTACCGTTTTGATCTGAGGCGTTCTTGCCTCAGACATACTTTTTGTTGCCCCTCATTCCGTAGTTTTAAGCATTGGTATTATTATGTTGTGTTCTGTTGGTTTATGTCCTTATTTGTGGTCATCTGTGAGAGAGGTGTTCTCGATGCGAGGAGTGAGGGGTATAGCGGAAGTGTCTGACGCCGCACCTCGGTTTGGTCTCCGACGCCCGCCCCACGACCCCCCTAGGGCGCAGCCTCTGCTATCCTTGCCTATTGTGTTTCGATGTCGCTAAATCGATTAATATACATTGTTTTGTATATGTGTATAATTATATGTATTACTTTATCTATAGCATTTTATTCGTTTAAATTTTCGTTTGTATGTCCTTTATCGGGTTTGTTTATTTTAAGTATATTGTATGTATATGTAATATAACAGTAAATATATGGGTGTTGCATGATCCGTGCCTAACTGTATCCTGAAATGTTATAGTGACCTCTCTAGCCCTTTGTGTTATTTGTAAAGCCTGTTTAGGAGCAGGCGGAAAATCGGAAGTATTAAGTTAGCGTCGAAAGAAAATTATACGTATCGCTCTCCTCCACTTTTTTATCGCTTACGCTTCTTACCACGTTCATAGTACAGGGTCTCTGTACTATGAAATACGGTAACAAGCGTAAGCAATAACGAAGTGTATGGAGAGCGATATATATCGTTTTCTTTTGTGCTTATATAATACTTCGGGTCATTGAAAGATTTTCCGGCTGCCCTAAAAACGGACATTATTATTGTATATTTTATGTCGTGACCTTGAACTCTATGTAAAACTTCTCAGGCAATTATAAATCTTCGAAGTTGTGAGTTAATTGCTGTAATATTTGATCGAACATGTTGGAAAGAAACAATTTCGTATGACAATGTCTAAACTATTACAGAGAATATTAACTTTCAGCTTTTAATTTAGTTTTGAAAGCTCCGCTGTTAAGTTCCTAAAGCATGAAGCCCATGTTCCATACAAGAATTTACAAATCCAAGCCCTTCAATAGAATAGACATACTTCAATAACATAGCGTTCCCCTTAGTATGCAGATGGATCCCGACTCGCTTTCCTGTCCAGTTACAATCTGTTGCTTGGGCTTGCTTTCTAACTGAATCCTTTTACTCTTGGACGCAGACTTCGCCGTGATCATTGACCTTCAAGGCCAAATCACAACCTTCAATGCACCTCTACCTACTCTCTACTTCTTCTTGGTAACTCGTAAATTCTTCATAGCTGACACTTCCTTCATCTACTGTCAATATTCCATCATAATTACAAAGTGATTCAGTATCAGTATTCTTATTATCAACTAACACCCCGACACTGACTGTTTGGTAAACCCCATCTCTACGCAGATTAAGACCAGTGTATGTTCGTTAATCCTTCTTTAGTTGAGTCTGTGTGTTAGGTCTCTGTGTAGTGGCTGCTCTCTGTTGTTGACTGTAAATCTATTATGTTGTATTTTGATGCCTTCTCTAACATTCACAAATACTATCAGTATGTGGGCATGTAACGTACACACCCCCATACCTGCCACGGTACTCCAACAGATCTATCGAGCTACACCTACGTCTACTCTCACACCAATACAAGACTGATTGATCATTACCCACATTATTTACAAAAGTATTTTCAGTTATTTATTCTTTAATTTATGTATCAATTTTATATACGGCAACAAATAATTATTTTATTGTATCGTTATTTAAGTTGATTGTTTCTATAATTATTTTTAATCTTAAGTCATCGAATATACCATATGTGAATACGGAAACTGTGATATAAACTCAGAAAATAAACACAACCGAAACTCTGTATACTACAATAACACAGTTCTGACACTCGGGGGCATGACACCAGTATAGATCAGTACAAGTTGATGGTAACCAAGTGTATAGTGAGGACATGCTCCCGGGTGCGACACTGTATATACGGCATACAGACAGACATGTACTCGCACACAAGTCACGTCGGCAGCGGCCGCCCGCGCCCTGCCCAGGGCGAGGCGGACGCCACGCATCACCACGTCACTCCACTGTACCCCTCACAACTAACATGCTCTGTGACTTTTTGTTTCTGCGGCTGGTAGAGCAAGGAGGCCGGCATTCGTACTCTGGTCGCTCTAGACGACCAGGGAGGTGAGTGAACTGCAACATTTGCAACACTACTTACATTATTAACAATTTTATATATCTTGCCTTTTTTGCTAAACTTGTTGAAGAATCCTAGGGTTTTCAGCTACTTGAAGAATATAACCATCGTAGAGAAGAAACAAAGGGGGTATCGCCTTAAATATATATTTTCATCACTGTTTATTCCATGCAAAGGTGCGGGCATCCTTTGAAATCTCGTGGTAAACATTTTTAGACTCACTACACCTAAAAAGTCACGGAAAACCCACATCTTTGTATATTTTATTAATTTGTAGTTATATTATACACCACTTTGCACAACTAAACAGCGAGTGCTATCTCCGAAGTGTTCGAGCTGTTAATGACATCGAAAACTAAACGAAATATTCGAATACTTCTACTGAATACATTTCGCATTTCAGATGTTCGTACTTAACTCTAGTTTAACAACTGTACCTAGATCACATGAAACGGCCGATATAATCGAGCAAAGTAAATTCGAAACGCTTCTCCTCAACGCACGACTCTTAACATCACACAGAATAATCATAAATCATATGAAACTGAGCACAGATAAAACAAAATCTGGTTTTACTTGCAAGCTTCACTGCATGCTTGTCGTTGTTATCTGATGAGTAGTGTGTGTTAGCGGCGAGTGAGGGCGGGCGGCGCGTGCCCAGGGCCGGAGCCAGGTCGCAGGCGCCGCGCCCCCCGCCCTCCGCCCGTTCGCTCGCACCAGCACCGCGGCCGCGCTCGCACGTCGCACGCTCTTCGCTCTCTCGCTCGCCGTAGCGTCACGCCCGCGCGTCACGACCACGGCGCATAGCACAGCCGCACCCTGCCCGCCCGCCAACTAAACACCACCCCTGACACTCACTCCTACGATATATTATTTTGATTTGTATTGTTATTATGTATAGAGCGAGGACGCCGGGGGGCAAGCGCTTCATATGTTGAGTCACCAGGGCGGTAAGAGTTAAAACAGAACATGGGTAGTCGAACCGTGAGAACGTCTGTGTTGAATGTGCAGTTTAACTAAAGTAATATTTGTTTTTCTTTGACGTTTCTCTTGAATAACAACTAATCTGAGTTCGATGTTGCGTATATGTTTCTATGTTTCGATGGGGATGACTTCTTGAGATCATAGTGTAAATAGATGAGCCCGATGGCCGTTCGTTGCTGATTGTCGCAAAAGACTATCACTATCTATCCTTTGCTGAAGATTTAATTTGAATGAGCTGCGCAATCTGTTTAGTTCTTCCGTTGGTTTTGATCGGAACGCTTTTTATAGGTATATTTATTTAATCTTTCCGAATCTACTGTTCTCTTCTCTAATGATATTGCGTTACTGATATGAATGCGCGTTTACCGAGTGTGTCTATTGACGTCTAGAGTACTGGTATCGCCTTCATCGCCATGGCTAGCAGCGTACTGTTCCATGTTAGTGCGTACTGTGTCTGTTAGCTCAGTGCGATCTGTGTGTCGTAGGCAGCCGCCCGCCGGACCCTCTCTGCAGCCGGTCCTGCGAGCCGCCCGCCTCTACATATTAGTTTATTCATTTCTCTTCTCTACTTAAATAAAAAACTGTATCGCTACATTCACGTTTCATTTAGGAATGGCTTTATGGATACGCTCATTTGCTATATGATTTATTTTTATTACATCATCGCCGAAGGAGTGGCCACTGCGTCCGCCTGGCGGGCGTTGCGGCCTAGGATCATCCATATATTATTTTTTTGTTTTTTTGTCAGTTTGAGTTGTGTTGAGTTGACCCCGTAGCGGCGCGGTCGCACCGACTGGCAAGTCGCTGCGCGCGCGCTGCCCTCACTGCATTCGTTTGGCGAGCTATAGTGACATCATTATTGTGTTGTAGAGTCACGAGGTGGGCATGAAAACCCTGGTCATGCTGGATGAACAGGGCGGTAAGCATCCAGTAGAACTACTTTACATCACACTTTTTAGTACAGCTTATCTATGAGATGCCAGTCCGAATCATTTTTATGAAAGTTCATTGAATGATATTAAAATTGTATACATAAATTTAATTGATAATGTGCTAACACTTTGTTTTATAATGGATATAATAACTAAAGGTAAAATTATTTTTCATGATCATAAAAAACATAAGTTAAACTAGATCAAACAATCTGCGATCCCAGGTGTTTTATTCACTTGGGATACTGAGGTTTGATAAATCACCATTATGTTTTACTAGTTTAAATTCTTTTAGTTTTTTTTTATATCTCACGCATCTAGCTACTATGCACGTCTATTTTAATCTTGCTGTTAATGCATGATTTTTTTGTATTTATGAGTATATTTTTCTAAATGTTAGCCACTACGATTTGGTAATGTTTTCACTATTACGAGTAGTAGCACATACATCATGTTGAATCAAAGGTAAAAAATCTAGTTCTAACTAGAACTGGTGTAAGACTAAAACAAACTTCTATCTCAGAAAGATCCAAAAGAAAGCATAAACAAGCGCTTAAAATTTAGAACACTACGCTTGCATGGAAATAACTAGAACTTGTAACTAAAAACTTGCTTAAAATATAGAGTCAACGTCTTACACTTAGATCTGGTTATTGTCGAGAATGCGTTGAGAATTTGCGTAAAGAAACAAGTAATATGAAAAAACCGCGTTCAAAGTAAGAACTGAAGATTCAAAGTAGGTGCTTCTTGGAGAATTGAGAATAAAGTATGTTGGTAAAGCTTCGTTTATGTGTGTGGGCAGAACAATTGGACAGGATCGAGGAGGGTATGGACCAAATCAACGCGGACATGCGTGAGGCCGAGAAGAATTTGTCAGGCATGGAGAAGTGCTGCGGTATCTGTGCGCTGCCTTGCAACAAGTAAGTCTTAGATATATAACACTTGATTTATATAAAAACGGCTCACCTCAATTCGTGTTATGATCAGGGAAGCAGTGTGAGGCGTAAAGGTCTTCACTCGCCCAGATGAAGGCAGTCTAAATCTGCTGAAACTGGTCGGCTTTCCCGATCATAACACGTATAAGGTGAGCCGTTTTTTTTATAAATCATGAATTATCCTCAAGTTTCATTAAATAACACTTGGTTTTCGAAAGGTTCTTTTGTTATTTCGTGGTGGTATTCCAATGTGTAACAAATGATACACGAACGTGGCGTTATGGCGTTTGGCAGGCAGTCTCATCTAAAATTAATATTGACACTCCATGTCTTCTTGTGGATGTCGTAAAAGAAAGAAAGAAAGAATAATATTTATTGCTGCAACAGCCACACACAACATTAACAAAATTATAAGAAATTAGAGATAAAAAAACAATAAAAAATAAAATAAGAACATCTACAGAAATATTACATAAATATTGTCTCGGTGCGTCGGTTGCTGCAATAGGCAACTGACTCAGCGTTGTGCTGAAGGTGTGATTTTCAGTCAGTGCCTGGTGGTGACTCAATAGCTCTCCAGTAGCCTAAGCATGAAAACACCTCCGTATAGTTTAGTTCGAAACGAAACAGAACTGTTACTTAGGTGTCATACGTAGCAAGAGAACCGCGTTCGGTCCTGCGTTTGCTCGGAGATCAAACTGTGGAAGCGTTCGGGAAATAACTACGTTGGCGCATTCTGAAAATTTATATTTACGCAGTCTAAGTACAAATATATCATTTTATCTTAGCTAAAAGCCCAACACATACTGAAACATGTAAACAAATATAAATTAACATGTTCTTACGTCTATATTTGCATTGATTCATTGATATTTATCGTTTTTTTTATTGTTTAATTACGACATTGATCGAAAAAAAAACATGTTTTGAATGCGCTTTTTCTGCAAATGGTATTTTTTAATGTTGCTGTTTTAGAAATTTTATACCTACATTTCAGGAATTTTGTGAATTTAAATCATAAAGATAATATTTATTAAAATCTATATAGTTTATCTACATAGGTGATCCAAGGTTTAAAAAAACATCTTAAATCTGCCTGATTTATTAAACACTTAAAAAGAATGCATTTTGTTACAATAGATTGGCAAATAACTTTACTAAAGTGGCATTTTTCATTGGTAACTTCTTTTAAATTCTTCTTTTACTTATTCTCGCTTATAGTCATTATACAAATGTGTTACAGGGATATGAATGTTGATTATTTTTTCGTAAAAAAAAGTTTTTTGCGAGTATTGTCGATAATTATGAATTATTTTCTGGTATCACTAATCGCAAAAAAATATCTCGGTTCGGTTGGTTACTGTTTTCCTGTGAAAGAAATAGAATAGACCTCATACATAATAGACTTTGTGTCTCATCTCATCAAGAAGACTAGTGATAATCAGATGGACATGATTCTTGGACTTGTGGAGACGTAAGTACTTATATACTAACCTAGAAAATGTCGATAAGAGGGCATGAACGATAATCCTTTCCGGAGTCTTTTTTCCCTTACTTATCTACTTTTGATCAGAATCTCAGCTTCTGCGATTGTAAAAAGAAACCGATATCATAGGTGCAATCTTTGCAGAAAATTCAAGTGATCCTTTTCTTGCTGAACATAACCTAATCTTATAAAAAACTTTATTACAGGAGCTGAATGATACAAATGCTGGACAAAAACCTGTCATATGCAAAGGACTGTCAGTGGAACTAACTTTATTATGTTTTATTTGTGTCCTGGATTGTGCAGCGTGCCCCTTTATTGACACTGAACGATGGATACAAACATTGCACTAAAGGACTAAGCAGAGACTGACTCTACACTACGCTCTGGTACCACCGCTGCCTTCACCCAACTGCTTGATTCAAATTATTCGGACTATTTTATTAACCAATATGTCGCTATTACGATAAGTACAAACATTATTATTGAGCTTGATGCCATCCTCTCGGCAGATTTGCCCCGGTGCTGAAAAAAAGTGTCATCATCCCAGGTGATAGTTCTAGTGGGTATGTTGGCACAAATCAAGTGTGCCAAATCCCCATTGGAGCTGCCGCTGGGGACTATGTCACTTAGTTAATCACAACATCCCCATTCCGGGTATCTCCGTGGATGATGATACTTATTTTCCAATTCTTCCCTGCACCGGGGCAGACCCACCAGGAGGATGGTACTTACCAAGCCTATTATTGTATGAACCTTTTCTTCAATGAATATTTAAGGACTAGACATAATTACTGTAACACAAGTACTCGTGATTTGTTAGAATAAAATTTTTTTGTGTTAAAAAGTCTTAGAGATAATTATGTTTGTAGGTATTGTAGCCGATTTTGAAGGCTTTAATTTTAGTTTTAGTGCTGTCAAAACTTAAATTATTCCAATGTTATTTTTCTCTCATGTTCCTTACATTTAAGGGCTATTTTACAATAAAGAAAATTTAGTTTTGACATAACTAAAACTAAAATTAAAGCTTTCAAAATCGGCTTTATTGCATTGTTAATTTTATGCTAAATAGATCTTTTAACATTTGCCAGTTTTAAATTTACTGTATTATGTGTATTAAGTTATGTAGGATATGTTTTAACAGTCCAAATTAATAATAAATGACTTCTGACCTCTTGCATTCTTATATTTTTATCCCAACAACTTTGTGAATTGATTGAAATGAGATTTAATTCTTGGGTTGAATAAACTTACACAAAGTTTAAAAAAAAAAATGTAATTCTAGTACATAATAGTTATTAGATTAAAAATATATATTATATATGTTGTGATTCTAGTAGTAGTTATTAAATTTTGTACTATCTTGTAAAACTGATACTTTTCTCAGAATAACAACTTTATTTTGTATCAACATGCTATTTAATAAAAAAACGAAAATGTTGTACTGTTACTATTTATCTCTGGTTTACTTTATCCTTCCCAACACATCAACATGTACATTTTTGAGCCTTCTAAAAGCATTCTTATCAACAACTCTTGTTCTTTCATCGACAGTGGTAGATTGGCATATCATCAGTACCCAAGGTCGAAGTGAATATCCAGTCACCTGTAAATACAAAACATATTAGCTTATTCATTTTTGATTTCAATCAAGGCATGCAATTTGCTTAAGATTGTAGACTGATGTTATGTTTAAATGGGGGCAATCAGGGCATTGCCCAGCGTGTTTGAGTATGGGCAATTCTACCAGGATGACAGCCGGGAGTGGCAAAGTCCTTGAAAGGCTTTTATGTCCAGCAGTGGACGAACTAGGCTGATGGATGGATCAGTGCATTTAGGAACCCAATTTTTTTTATTAAAAGCTGTTCAACAGACATTGATTTCTTTATCATTATGAGGACCTATATACTTTTAATACAATGCAAAGAAGCTTAATGCTGTAAACAAAAGGGCCACCTCATAAATACTGTGATCGGGATAATGTCTTTACTCGCCTAAAAGAAGGCAGTCTGAAACTGGCCGGGTATCCCGATCTAATGATTTTTATGTTATGGAGCCCTTTGTTTAGGTACATCATAAATTATCCTCGAGTTTCATTTTATTCTATAATCATAAGAATGGTTCTAATAGGAAAGTGAATTTACATACCCCTCTTTGTTTAGTGTAGCTGCCCTTGTTGTTGAAAATTTGATGAAGCTGTTTGTAATAGCATTTGCAGCAGATGATTGAGGGCATTTGTTACTTCAGTAGGAACTTATAGGCTAAAGCTGTCGTTTGTTCCAACTGTTGTAAAAACCTGCAAAAGAGAAATATTACTTCCCACATTGTACATACCTATCTATCTACACAAACAGGGGTAAGTACGGAAAGGGGTATTCTTTTAGCTCTGCAGTTTTTAGCAAAAAAACAACAGCATATTTTCTGACTGTCAAGTAAAAATACGGTTGAGGTCACGGGTGTGAATAATTAATAATTATTATGATACCTATCTATTGATAAGGGAGTCCTATGGAAAAAAAATACGTTTTCTCTGCAAGTCCTGCGCAAAGAAAACATCTTTGCTGAGGCGATATTGCTTGATGAATTCCACCTCATTAATAGCCATTGTTTGTAGCCACAATCAGCCAAATATAAAATATAATACGAAAACAATAAAACTAGGTTAGCTTACCGGCTTATGGGTGTCTCCTCATTTATTCCTTCTTGAAACATCTGCTAAGCGAGGAAATAATTCGGCCTACGGTGTCCTCTCGTCGCCCAAAGCATTTTCTCCTTATTTTCTCCACAAATAGAAAATTTTCGTTCCAAACGTGTCTAGTCACTTGCAATTTCCACAGTGAGTGAAAAACCGCGTTCAAACTGTACTGTGACTTAGGCTAATGTCAAAAAAGCACGCTCTTGCTGCCGATTTGCTAAGTACAGTTTCGTTCTGACTGTGAATTTACCTCCGTTGCGTTCTAACGGAGCAAAATGAGCTCCTGCTAGTTCCACTACTGTCCGCTTGGAGCGGTGTCCCAGATTCCATACGATTTTAAATGTAGTTTGAAACGTAACTATACGGAGGTGTTTTCGTGCTTAGGCTACAGGTGTAGTAGGGCGCGGTGCAGTGGGCAATAAATAATAAAAATAATAGCTATATTATATATATGTATACTATAATACTACCTATACTAATATAAATAAATGAAATATACAATACTACTTAAACAACACTACAACAATCTATGTTTCTGTAGTGTTGAGTACTGTTGAGGCTCATAAGGTATACAACAATCTATGTTTCTCTAGTATTGAGGCTCATAAGGTATACAACAATCTATGTTTCTCTAGTATTGAGGCTCATAAGGTATACAACAATCTATGTTTCTGTAGTGTTGAGGCTCATAAGGTATACAACAATCTATGTTTCTGTAGTGTTGAGGCTCATAAGGTCGTTGGATCTTGGTCCCGCCTGCAGAGACGACGTAGGCACCTATTTACTGGTGGTAGGCTAACCGTGGCTTGTTACCACCTTCATGACGAAACCATGCCGTCAAGCGACTCGTCTTGTCCCGGCATGACGTCATACAGTACTCCCAAAGTAATAATGCGCATACAAATCTAAAGCCGAACGACCCGAGGTACCATGTGACCTTATTGATTGTATAGAAAGTGTAAGGAAATACGAACTTTGCCGAACAGTGGCGAAGATTTTTATGCGCATTATTACTTTGGGATTATTACTTTTGTATTTACGCCACTCAATTTTAAGCAGGCATTTCATCAGTTGGTGTAACAGTAAAATTTTACTAAGATACATGAAATTTTCGTATTACATGTAAATTAGAATGAATTTCGATTCAAATGGTAAACTTAAAGCTGTGAATACCAGTGAAATCGAAACGGATTTCCTTTACCTTTTGGTTTTGGATTTTAATATATTTCGATGACGTTTTAATAAAATCAATATAAAAAGGAAATTAACGAAAACAAAAAAACAGATCAAATCATTTATGAGTAAAGTGCTTATTTAAATAAAAAAAGAATATCATCGTAAACCATAGTTAATTTTGCACCTATATTTTACCCTTATACTTGGGTTTGCCAATTGAGAGCACGTTCATTGGTTTTAATTTTTTTTTTTTCATTAGGTACGTGTTGCGTGTTAACGAATTAATTCCACAATTTCTTGTATTTTATTTACTCAAACATATGATTTTTTTTCATGACATCGAAAAGTATTTGAATTTCTTTAATTGATATGGTAAACTCAGAAATAAAATAACACAGTAATTAAAGTGGACATAAGTAATTTGATTTTTAATATTTTTCAATGGTGGTACAACGGCAAAATAACCAGCGAAAATTCCAAATGAATCATAATAATTATAATTATAATAAATAGTAATTAACCTAATTAATTATGAGGACTCAATGTAATTGATTATACAGACATTCTATCGCACGAAGTCCATTGGGCTATGGTTGTAGGTGACGTGTACAGATAAGCCCATTTTGTGTGTATTGTAAGTATCCTTATGGATGAACAGGCAGTGACAGAATTACAGCGTCACTTTCCTTCTGGCTTAAGGGACAAAAGCTGAGTCACCGACCTTTTCAACAGAACCTGTCTAATCCTAAATAGTCTTTAAGTATTATGTGTTTTGTGTTGTGTTCTGTTGAATAAAAATCTTTTTATATATTTTTATTTATTTATTTATTGAGCATTTTGTACCGCTCCCGAGGTTACGCCCACTAGAAAAAGTGCGTGTCTGTATCAAGAAAATGATTGTTTCATTCTTTAATGTTTTGAAATCTGTCTCTTTTCAGAGGAGCATCGTTTAAAGAGGACGACGGCACGTGGAAGGGCAATGATGACGGCAAGATTGTCAACAACCAACCGCAAAGGGTTATGGACGAACGCAACGGCATAGGCCCGCAAGCCGGCTACATTGGCAGGTAACGACCGCAGGCAGAAACAGTCAAGGGTTTCAGTGTGATTTGAACGATACCAAACTTCGATATCTCGAATATGTACCGATAAAAATACTTTACATGGCCCAATTTTTGATTAACAAACTAGCCGTTGCGGCTACACTTGTGACTTCTTCCACTTTCTTCTTTTTCTTCATAAGTTTCTATGACTCCATCTATCGTCATCTCTACGGCATATGTGCCCCGCCCATTGCCACTTGAGTTACGCAACTCTTTTCTCGATATCAGGGACTTTATATTGCGTTGGTGAATGTCTTCGTTCCGTATTTTATCCAAGAGAATGATCCCAAGTATCAGTGGCGTGCACAGAACTTTTTTCCGGAAAAGCAGTCAGAAGCAGTACGACAATAAAAAAATATGAATTTTTTTTAATAATACTGAAAAAAAAAAGTTTGTATGACGCTAGAGGCACTGCCTTTCCTAGAGTGAACATTTTCTACAAACTTTTTTTTTCAAAGTGTTATTTAAATTTTTTCATATTTTTTTTATTGTCGTATTTGACCTGATTGCTTTTCCGGAAAAAAGTTCTGTGCACGCCACTGCCAAGTATAGAGCGTTACATTGCCCTTTGGGTAACTTTAAGGTGGCCGATTTTTCCGGCAGTAACCCTCCATGTTTTGCAAGCATAGTTATGTCATTATTAGCTAATTTGTCTGTCTTTTTCAATTAAATATTTAGTGTCTAGTTAAATAGTTCTATGTACTTTCGTTAATGTACTATTGTGGATATCTGTTATTGGTTTTATTTCTTGTATTTTTTGTTAATGTTGTATTAAGTTTTATGTATTGCTGTTGATGACCCTAATAAAACTAAATAAATAAATAAATTACATTACTGGAAGAAGGCTTGTAGACATAGGTGTTCAGGGACTGTGTATCTAGTTCAAGCTACCTGTATATGCCCCACTAAACGAATTTTGGCCAAATTTGATCTTTTGTACTAAATAAATGTCGACTTGCTCTGTGGTTACGCCGTCTTTTGACATCGGAGTCGCTTATGTGTGGTGGTCACCCAGTTCGTCTTATCCGAATTCATTTATTCGTAGAGGTGCTTGGTTTAAATTGTTTTAAATGTCCGCTAAAACTGATCTTTCCATCCGCCTCTTCTATTTTTACAAGTACTGTTGACCTTTTTTATACAAGGTGTAACAGAAAGGTGTAACCATATTTGAAGAGCTTATTCAGTCAATGGTATAGAACAACTTTTACTATGGAACAAACCCTGTATCTCGACAAAAAAATTAACTTTTTCATAGAAAAATGCAATGAAGCTCGGCCGAAATGTATGGAAGGTCAGATTTTTTTTTTGAGATTTCAGGGTTGGCTCCATAGTAAAAGTTGTTCTATAGCATTGACTGAATAAGCTTTTCAAATATGGTTACACCTTTCTGTTACACGTTGTATACAGTTAATGTATTTTATAAATATGACAGTTTTAAAACAATCTGCATCGACTTTCAGGTGTATCCCACTTTTTCTGAAGAAGATTTTCCGTATATTTCAGGATAACAAATGACGCCCGCGAAGATGAGATGGAAGATAACATGGGCCAGGTGTCAACCATGGTCGGAAACCTTCGCAATATGGCGCTGGATATGGGTTCTGAGCTGGAGAACCAGAATCGCCAGGTCGACCGCATCAATCGCAAGGTATGGCCGCTGAGGGTCTTATATACCTATTGGTTTGCGTATATGAGTCTGTTGTGCACACGAATGTCGAGCAAACTTTTCTTTTTGACGCACTAAAGCCAATTCTAAAGGCTTTAATTTTAGTTTTAGTGCTGTCAAAGCTTAAAATTTTCCAAAGAAATTTAGTTTCTAATCCTAATTATTAAGGACTATTTTGTATCGAAGAAAATTTAGTTTTGACAGCACTAAAACTAAAATTAAAGCCTTCAGAATCGGCTTTAATATCATTGTAAAGTATTTAAGATCTAAATTGCTATTTGCAATATATTCAAAAGTCCAGTTTTCAATCGCTGCTTTAACTGATTTTGCCTTGGTATATTACAAGGCAAAGAATCAAAAAAGATATTCTTAAAATAAATATTTATATTGCTACAGGAGCTTTATGTTTGTTTCAATTATTAAGATATATAATAAAACTTAAATATAAAAAAGTATTTTCGCAATATATGCCCGGCACTTTCGGCTGATGCTGGTCCCATTGCTGTTTTATTCTACCTCTAAATGATTTAAATAAACAAAATAGTCCTGTAATCTACACGATTTTTTTCTTTCATAATTTAAAAGTCCTGCCTAGCCTTAACTGACATAATAAAATTATGATCAAATTGTACTTAGTTTATATAAATCAACTCTAAATTACAAAAATCTTCAATAATCATCAAATTCTAGTTTGGATCGCTTTTGTGTGCACAAAAATGTACTTATAAAACAAATTTATTTATGATTTCGGGTAAATTTTATGTATTATTCTTTTGTCACATTTTCTTGCTATAAATTGTGACGGACTGGGAATCTGTTGCATTGAGGTTAAACATCAGTCGCTCGGTACAAAGTGCACAACTTAACTTTGTTTTTCTTGTTAAGAAGTTTAAAAGATATTAGTCTATGGCAATTCACGCTATTAGTTCAGAATAAGTTAGGTTTATGAATGAACAGGTTAAAATTTAATGCACAATTAGCCATGATTTTGTCGAAACAAACTTAAAACAGCATTTTAAGCTTGTTTGGACAAAATCGTGACAAATTGTACATTTTATTTCTAACTTTCGATTTATAAACCTAACTTTAACTGAACTATTGGCGTGAATTGCCATAGCCCAATATCTTTTTCATGTTTAACTTCTTAACAAAAAAAAAACAAAGTTAAGTTGTGCCCTTTGTACCGAACGACTGACGTTTAACCTTAAGGAAAAAATATCAGTTTATAAAGATTTACGAGACATGGTTAAATTTACTTCCTCAATAGTAAATTTGCCTATGACTCTTGTGTTTTCATTATCATTTTCACCATTTAAGCATTTGCCTGTCACATTAGTACCTTTCCTTCGTGTCTGTGATTAATCTGTCGTTTGCTTACTGGTCTGATCTTGAAAATTTCGGATTTCCGCTTTTCTCGCATACCAAGTCACCTCTATAGGCTTTCCTAGACTGAAGCATGTCTCCTTCCTTTGTGTAGTTAACTATCAAGACTGCTTAAATAAACTGGATGATTTATATACCAAAGTGAAGTGGAATTCAATGGTACAAATACATATATAGTATAGATGCCTTAGGAGCCTCTGAAGTCACTCGGGTATGATAAATCTGCATAAGAATCCAGTAACAGTACTTTTGTAGAAGCAATCGGTGTTGTGTCAAATTCCTCTTGATCTTCCGAACCTCTTCATAAGACATGACCAATTACTCCAGAACACATCTGTCTACACTGTCATTGTCGAATGTTATTAGATGTCACTACCATCAAACTAACATGACTCGAATGTAGATATTCATAAATAACACTTTCATTCACTAAATTATAACAAAATATATGCATTGTCCTTCATGAAAACAGCAACTGTACCAGTTAACATTCAATTATTCGATATTTTTACCAGTCATGATAAACTCAAAGTTATATTACCAAAGTACAGTGGTTGTAAATTGAACATTGAACAGAAACAAAACGCATACTCTCTATCTTAGGGTGAATCGAACGAAACAAGGATAACGCTCGCGAATCAACGCGCGCATGAGCTCCTCAAGTAAACAGCAGACGAGGCGCCTCCACGACACACACAACACACACAGTCTCGTGGTACCTAGCAGGCTCTGTTCACCGGTTGCAAGAACTAAACGCTATCCTTACAGTGTGAAATACGGAACTAAGATGGCGCTGTATCACTATAGCTCTGTTTTACCATCGTTCATGCTAAAGGGGAGGTTGTACCTAGAATTTTCACCATTTACATTTACAATATATTTCTTGGATCAATGAAAACGCGATTTCTATAACTTGTTAGTTCCCAGTTGCACTGTTCGAATCTTCCCTAGCTAGGATCTGTTTTTTAATACTTACCAACTAATCACACCAAATTTACTTTTTGTAAAATTTTGATATCGCGCGTTTTGATCACAAAATATAAATGGTGAAAGATTCGAATTATTCTATTTATATCAAATATTGTAGAATGGTTTGCAATCGGCTAAATGTCTATAAAAATAATTATTATCTATACATACTGTGTATTCAGCTTCATTCCTTCTCGATTCCAGTTAATATTTCAATCAAGTCTTTGTAAGTATAAAAACGTGCTACTGTATTAAATGATCGCTAGCCGTTTTAGTTGCTCTCAGTTCAATTGTAGTTTATTTATGTTATACCTAATACCGTTCCGATAGAAAATCGCTTTCTTTAAAACATAATTAATAATAAATTATTTTCTTTTGGTGCTCATTTTTTGCAGTAGACATTGTGAGATTAATGTATAGTAACTACTTCATAAATAATCTCATATTCAATAAATAAGAACATATAAAACTAGGTACCTATTTAGAAAGTTGAAACCGTTTGAAATTTTATTTTGGAAGCTGCATTTACCTATGTTAAACACTAGGATAACCTGTTGATCATATATTAGAAAGCTAAATTATTCCATCATTACAATTTACATAGTAAACGCTACGGAACAAATTCTTGAAAAGGCGTGTACAATGTTCATCTTTCCCTCAATTGTAAGAATTGTATTGCGCCATTTTCTAGTAATTAACGTAATAACAGAAATTCTATATGTTTTTTGTTCCTGGATATACGTAGTTTAAACAAATGTATATGGGCATTGTTGATTTTATAATTGTTGAAACTCTAATAATGGGGTTGCGAAAATTGTCTTAATTGGACTTGTGATAGTAGCTGAGATTAAGTGGTATATTAGTCAGCCCTACCACTCACAAACAATAGTCTATTCTTTATGTTAATATCTGAGCATTAGATCTCATTGTATTCAATCATTTTATACAATTTCATAGGAGCATTTATGTGTGCTGCGTCATCCATGTAGTACATGCAAACTGTAACTGATGTCCTATGTATATTTTTCCTCTAAATATATGGCACATATCTGTAACCAGACATATCTGCTTCTATGGAATAGCCCAAAACAGTTATGTTTTAACTATAAGATAGGTATTAATAATCTTTAGGCAATTTAATCATACTTAGTACTAAAATAATTTATTCTTAGTATTTTTATTTATTTTGCGATAATAAAATTATTTAATTTATAAACTGGATTACGTTATTTGATTTCCCGTATTTTTATTTTTGTTTTATTTCCGATGTTCAGAAAGTGAGATCTATGTTTAGAAAGGGCTTTAAGAACACTAGGAAAATACATTTACTGAGAAAACAGATTTAATGTTTTTACATACTACATTTATACCTAAATAATCTAATAAAGAATTAGTTACTTATTAATAAAAGTACTATTTGATAACCTCAAAAAGCTCGCAAAACAATAACTCTGCTACTATTGCTGCTGCGTACCATAAATAACCATAGGTAGGTACTACGTGGACGAATATACAAATATCAAGAACCTAATTGCGTTTGCCTTGGGTAAGAGGCAGGTTAGGGGGTGGATGCAAAAGCCCTCGACTATTGCACCCCACCCCGCGCCTTATACCCAAGACGAGCCCACTTTAAAGTAGATCCACGCCACGAGACTAAAACACCGACATCACACACACTAATAACACTACAAAGAAATATGGATGAGACGTGAGTATGGCTCTTTTTTACCTTATTTTGTAAGTGTTCCAAGAACAGCTTGTGTATTTTTTTTTTTTTTTTTTGCAATCTCAGACGCACAAATTCTGTCGCCGAAAATTTGTGAAGACTGCCGTGTCACATGTCGTAGCTAAAATGAAGTGAAGCGGGGGAAGCATCAGTATGAGGTGGCCTACATATGTCAGGCTTAGCGCCCATGCTTTTTTATCAGTTCGCAATTATAGTGCGTTTTATCAAATAGTTCATATGCCCTAATGTTGGCTGCCCTGTCTTTCAACGATTTCGGTTAGGGGTGTGGTCATAAGATTCAACAAAATAAACACACTCAGCTATCATTGGTAAGTCGGTTATGTAAATAAGCAGAATTATGCCAAATAAACCAACCACCACAGTACATACCATGATGGTTTATAGTGGCCTGAAGTTAGCTGCACAATCACGTTTGACAGCCAAATTTTCCCCATGATTTTTGACGTTTGAGGGTCATGATCATGGCCGAATCGTGGGTGTTTATATTGGAAAAATAGTAGTTTCTTGTGATTTGATGAAACCTCAAGATGATGGATATCTTTACGAAAAAGCTGCAAGTTCCATTTGCCTTCGTGAGACGACACTTGAGAAATGGCTGTTTAGAAATGTGTCCTTTGCTATCGAAATAAATTTATAGTAATTTGCTTCCGACTAATTTAACAGCTGGATGACAAATGAATAGACAGACAGAGACAGACCACTTTTTTTATAAGCAATCACACATCACAATCAGTGTAATGTCTTAAATTCTCAAGTGACGTCATATCGGACAATTCTTTAAAAAATCATGAAAATATAATGACTAATTTATGTACCAAAATAATAATACCTGTCCTAAAATTACGTAAATTCTCTGATATAAAATAATAAAAAAAAAACTTGAAAATTAAGCCATAGGATTTGAATCTGCCACCTAGAGATTCACGAGTCGTGCCGCTCCCTCACTCCTTACATACCGACACGTTGACTGATTGGTCTTAACAAATCACTTCGAAATTCAATTTCGTGGTTCTTGCGTTTGTACAAATTGCTTTAAATCTAAAATTTGCTGTGAACACAAGCTTGCCCTCAATTAATACTAAGCTAGTCTTAATGAGCGTTTTTCCTTGTGTCAAATTTAGTACTAAATGATTCCTAGATGGCACTGTCATATACTTTAGCAACAGAATCAAAGACGAAATTTGCATAGATTCCAAACAAACCAAAAACCACTTTGACATTGATTGCTACGGAACATTATTTTATCCATGGTGACATGGACAGCGACATCTGGCGGAAAGTCAAGAACTAAGAAAAAAAAAACAACGAGAAAATCGCTCATTAAATATTGCGATACGGCATTGCAATATGATTTTGTTTCTTTTTCTTTACTCTCCAAAGTTTTTGATTTTGTCTCTTCTTTCAAGTCTTCCAATTTTGTCACTTTTTTAAAAGGATTTCGTCAGGTATTTCGGTGCCAAAAGATTTTGGTATCCTGTAATATTATTTGTTTTAATAAATACATATTTCTCTTTTAAAATATTTTTATTGTCGTATTAGTTGAAGTAATAATAAAGAAATGAAAATAAACTCAACTATATTTCGGGCCCCACTTTGCCCGGCATCAGTAAAGAGAATAATTAAATGACAATGATTACGTGTATGACAAATAACTTAGATATTTAGGTTTATATTTTAATCTTGATCTCCCTATTATTTTCTGATTAGTATTTACACCTCCACATGTTAATTTGTTCATCTTTCTGTTAACTACCAAGGGTTGCCTGGAAGACATTGCTATTAGCAATAAGTGCCGCCCTTGTACACCATGTTTAATAGTTTTTTTGTCTTTAAGATATTTGTGTAAATGTGCAAAAAGTGTTATAAATAAAAAAAAATAATAACTAAAATAAGTTATTTGGCATATATTCCTAGTTACTGTAATTTAACTATTCTCTCAACTGATGCCGGGCCCACTGGGGCCGGATATATCTTGAGTTTATTTTTGTTTTTATTATTATTTCAACTAATGCTACAGTTAACTTATTTGTAAATATTTGTTTTTGTTTATACGCTCGGTACAAAGTGCACAGCTTAACTTTGTTTTTCTTAAGAAGTTTAATGTGGAAAAGATATTGGTCTATGGCAATAAACGCTAATAATTCAGTATAAGTTAGGTTTATAAATCAACAGCTTGAAATGTAATGCACAATTAGCCATTATTTGGTAGAAACAAACTTAAAACAGCATTTTAAGCTTGTTTCGGCAAAATCGTGACTAATTTCAAACTGTTTATTTATAAATCTAACTTATTGGCGTGAATTGCCACCGACCAATATCTTTTTCAATTAAAACAAATTTAAGTTGTGCTCTTTGTACCGACCGACTGACGTTTAACCTTAACATGTAAATATTGAATTGCTAGGAATTGTATTGCTTTTCCACACATCTTTAGCGCTAATGGTTCCTTCCAGATGAATTCGTTGCCTATTTTTTTACATGGACTATCTTGCATCTCTAACGTGTAAAACTGACACAAATGTTATTCTAGGGCGAGAGCAACGAAACACGCATAGCCGTAGCGAACCAGCGAGCGAACAAACTTCTCAAATCCTAAGCCGCTTCGATCTTTAAACTAGTCATCTTATTTATTGACCGTATATAACCCGGAGCGTTAATGAAAGGAATCTTTAATGGCGGCAAGTACTTGTAATTTTATTGCACAATGATACAGTCAGCATGAAAAGTTGTTTCTTTAGTGCTTTTTTTCGAATAATATTGTGACAGACGGACAGAGAGACGGCTGAGGCCTAGTAATAGGGTCCCATTTGGTACTCTTTGGGTAATGAAAGTTTCATTATGAAACCTTAAAAAAAATGTTTGTTTAGTTTTGGTAGTGTGCATTTTTATTTAAAATTATTTAATTGCCACACGTCACTAAAAGTCTGTAAAGTCTTTTGAAACAAGTAACAATGTGTTAGGAAACTAAACGCGTGGAGTAAGCTTAATCAAATCTATACTATTTTTTTTGCATGCGGTACACTACACAGGTGTGCGAGTGAGAGGGGATGATGATGGGTGCAATTTTAGATTCCTTTCTTTATATCTCCGGGTTATACCACTGATCATGACGAATAATAACCTCACGCGAGCGGTTCGTTCTGTAGTGACGTTTTAGTCCTCTTCATCTGTGTACTCCAGTTAAATAAAACATATTTGGTAAGCCGCTATCACGCGTTTACTGGGAGAATGGAATCAGAAATGACGCCCAATTCATAAGTGCAGCTGAAATGGAAGCAGACGATACAGAATTACCAGTTGTGTGACAGAGGCAGATATAGAACGGGCGCCATTGCAAATTCCATTCTTAAAGTATGCTGATACCTAATACTCATCAAAGCAATAACTTGCTTCTAATAAAGTAAGGCTTTTGAGCCTTAGACCTAGAGGACCTAAATGTTGTTTCTCGAAATTATGTAAAAGCCCATTTAATTTTTGAATAGAATACTTTAATAATTGAAAACTTCTAAATTAGGATTAATGTTTTTTAAAACATTCTGCTTTAAATAGAATCGCGCTAAAAAATAACAATATTTTAACAATGTTTTCTAATGTTTTTAATTTTTATTGAAGATTTTTATTTTTATTAATTTCACAACAATAATATTTATTTAAGCAAGTTTTTTTTTTACCACTAGACGGGAATGCGGTCAAAAATTTGCAAAAATGTTTTTTTTTTTTAAATAACTTACAGTTTAATTTTAGTGATGTGCCAAACCATTTATTTCAATTATTAAAAAGTCTTTTGCCTATTTAAAGTATAGAATAACCATTACGATATTTTGATTTAAATGATTTTAGTCTACTGCAAAGCAAACGACTTGTGCACATAATTTCGTATTATTTTAAACGATACTTATTAATAAGAAGCTTTTATTAATTTACATTTGAATTAAATAAATATAAGGTTAGTTATGATTATTAGACAAGGGAAGATTAACTGCTCAAGGAGAGTTTGTTTTTAAACATGTTTGTTATTATTTTAGTTAATTGAAATTAATAATGTAGTTGCTGCTGAAGTTAATAAGAAAACTAAGTATAATATTTTATAATTATTCGTACTTGAGGGGACTTCGCAAACTGGCCCTCGGACTGTGCGGGCCGGGGAGGAGGGGTTCTTAGCCATGCGATGTGCGATTGCTATAGTGTGATGAGATTTACGATAATTCTCAATTATTCAAAATTCTGAATTAAATAAAAATTTGAAAATTGGGAAATTTGCTTTTTGGTGCTGAGTATTAGTGGTCACGCCACGCGCCCCGCGCGGTCTTTGGGCGGGGATTAACCTGGAAGCTTACAGGATGAGAACTACTTAACAAAATTTCTGGTATAAAGGGGCCCACAGACGTTCAATTTTATTGCACAATATCACGTATTGCGATAGTGGATCATATGCACAGTAAAATAAAAAAGGTGGGGACGCTTTAATATTGCACAATAATATTGAAACGTCTGTGGGGTCAAAGGCAATTACTTATTACTGTATCCGCTATCAAGTACATTATTTGTATGTAATGTATTCTGAAATGCAGTAACCGTACATTAGTTAGCGGGAACTAAACGAAACAGCTTTATTTTAATAAATATTTATAAAAATAACCACGTTAAAAATATATATATATTTAGTGAGATTTATAAAATTAGTGTCATCATATTTTGAATGTAAAAGCTTGTTGACTTATAGTCCCAGTTTTTTAACTTTAAAACTCTGTTATTATGTAGTTTATTAATTAAATTAATAGATGTTGAATCGAAAAACATTACAACATGCTGTGTTAATTATATAGATTAAGATAATGGTGCCTGAATTACAGTTTAGTTTTATTATTTACAATTTTGTTTTCATATTATATTTTACGTTTTATTGCATTTTTTAGTTTGTATTGATTCAATAGCTATATTTATCAATATTTTTTTGATATTTTGAATTTACCTCTGAAATATAATCCCAAGTCGAGTCTGTAATTAAATAAACAATTATTATGTAATGTTGTAATATAATTGCACAGTGGCGTGCACAGAACTTTTTTCCGGAAAAGCAATCAGAAGGTCAAGTACGACAATAAAAAAAATATGAAAAAATTTAAATAACACTTTGAAAAAAAAGAGTATGAAAATGTTCACTCTAGGGTAGGCAGTGCCTACCCTGACGTCATACTAACTTTTTTTTTTAGTCTATATCTAATGTATGGGTAGGTATTTCATTTAGTATTAAAGGAAGCATGTACTCCCATGTTCTCATACCATATATGTATATTATTATAGTTAGGTAGCATTCTAAAACATGCTAGTGAGGTGGGGAAATTGATGGAGTTATCAATATCGATTTTTATTAGAAGAAATATTGTGATTTATATTATTTTCATGTTTCATAAAAACATGAAAGTGTTATTTAAATTTGTTCATGTTTTTTTTATTGTCAATCTTGACCTTTTGATTGCTTTTCAGGAAAAAAGTTCTGTGCACGCTACTGTAATTGCAGATGCAATAGTTTATGATAGTTGATCATCGTATATTATATGAAAATGAATATATCCTCGTGAGTTCGACGAGTAATGTGCACTGTACCGGCCTTAGAAGTAAAGTATGTAATAGGGAAGTAAAACTGGCAATGGATTAAAAGTAATAAACAATACACGTGTACCAGATAGAATTAAGATTTTCAAAAAATTCTCTATGTCTTTTTCTCTTATATCGTATTAGTTTTTAAGTAAAGTAATGATTACATTGCGTTCAAGATACCTAATATAGAATTAATAAATATTGCAATAAAGATATTAAAATACAAAATATTTTATCGGCCATATCTATCAATCACTATGATATAATCAGCTACTCGTTAAAAAGTATTGTTGTTAAGAAATACCGCCTGTTGTAACAATCAATTTGATTGATTCAGCCTACTACTAATTGATCAATACTTAAATAAAACTATATATTTTATTTAAGAATATAGGTAGATAAACATAACGAATAGTGAAAGATGTTTAGTTCTGATTAAATAAAATGGATTTGTTAATACTGATTTTTGTGTCTTATTTCAATTATGACCTTTTCTTTACCTTTTCCGTAGATACCTTAAAGAAAACAAAATAGGTTTTAATTTTTATTTTAATTAACAAATAATTCACGATGTGCAAAGTAATACGATGAGATGAGAGCTCTAACCTAAGACCATTTAACACGGGACGTGCCAAAGTACTGAATTAATTTTGCCATTTTCCGCGGGAGGGGAGGTAAACACGCACATCACACATTTAGTCACTCACGCACACACTTGCGAAAAATTAATATGTTACAATATCGCAAGCCGTAACACAAACACAAAACGCGCAAGTAAACAAACAATGAACAAATTGTTCATGTACTTCGGCAGAGGGAAATACGTGCACTTGCCTAGTCCTGTTATATGGTCTAAGGCTCAACAGAAGTGCCTCATAATTAACTATCTACTTATTTTACTTACATAAACAATCCTAAGGCAGATTATTGTCGCGGCGCGGCTTACGATTTTTTTTTTAAGTGCTGGATTTTTAGTCGCTATTAGAGCTATTATTTCAATTTTCAAAGGACCCCACGCAAATATCGCAAAAAAAAGAGGTAACTTGGCCAAAACATCCCTAGCAGTTGACTTTTTTCGCGATTTCAGGGTTGGCCCATAGTAAAAGTTATACATATAGGAGAGTAGTAGGTACAGGTGTTTTATTCTACGAAGTCTATTTACCTACGGTTGTAGTAGTGCATGCACACGGACTTTTACTGGTGTGCGTAACGTCGGGAGCGTTTACAAAACGCGCAACACACAAAACACGCGTATCTGTACACGTCACTACTACAAACATAGCCAAGTAGACTTCGTAGGATATAACATCTGTATCTCTAGTTTTCGGATTTGCAGTGAATAAAATCAACCTTGTATTCTATCCTTGTGAAATTCAACATTTTTGAATGTCGAATACGCCGCTTCCTGTCGATTTGGTAAATTGAAACTGCATACACACACTGATCCTTAATCTAAGGTACCATCTCCATCGTTTTTACATATTTATGATTTTATAGCTATAAATTTACATTGCGCCTAACGACAAAAACATTTAAAAAATGTTTTTCACCCTTATCTCGTCTAACGCGGGATAAAATCACAGTGCTAATCTGCTGTTTCGTCAGCTATTGTCGCAATCCGTAAATTGCAAATTGTACAGATTAACTTATTTTTAATTCATGATTCAAATCTCAAATCTGTAAATCGAGAACTTACTGATAGTATGTATGTACCTAAAATCATTATTTATAAAGTAGGTCCTACTCGTAGCAACAACACTATTTTCCTACAGTACTTACCAAATTACTTAGGGACTTGTATGTAAACTTTAACGTTTGAGAATACTTAGGCCCACTTGCAGCATGATCGAGAAAAAATCCGTAACCCTCCCGAGGGTTAACTAACCCAAGGGAAGAGTAACCTAACCGGACACGACAGTTCATTAGTCCTACTGCACACTGCACCATGATAATTTTGAAGCGGGCTAAGCGATTATTTGACAATTGACATCTATTTAGAATGTTAGCATAAAGTAATTACCTATAGTTGCAATCAATGAGGTATAGTATCTACGAGTATATAATGTCATTGGAAACGACACAATTTAAGTCAAACTGGTAACATTACTTCGCTTACCCGAGTTTAACTTAAGGTGAGAGTCGGGTTAAATTCTTATGACTTTCTCTTAGTTTAACCCGAGATTTTGATTGGTGCAAGAGAGCTTTTTCTTAACCCTCTATTTTTTGACTCAACCTGATTTAAAATCGAGTTAAGAAGATGCTGCAACAAGTAGGCTTTAGACATAACAAGACCGTGTTCATAAATTACGGGTCGCGACACGGGTTATAATGCCATCTCTGTCGCACGCGTTGAATATTGTATACGCTAACCTGCTGTCAGTGTTGGAACGTAACGAAAGTATTAATTTATGAACGGTAATCAGGGATGCGGTCAGGTAGCTAGCGGGTGGATTTGACAAATCGCTAAGTTATTTGGTAATGTAGTAATATTATTAACAATATTTTGTCGTAATCGGAATATATATCTCACTAAAATCACTTTAAAATAACATTTAAAATACAAACGAAATTTTAAACCATCGCGTTGGGTACACATATTTACAAACTTAACCGGATCATACGTAACGTTTGGGCACACTTTTAAAAAGGTTAATACTTTAATATTTTATCTGCATATAACCCGGTAACATTAGTGCCTATGTACTAAATATTACAAATCTATACGAAGTTTTATCTAAGTATGTCATGAAATTGACATGACAAGCCGATAATTAGGCTTGCTAAACTTTCATGAAAAATCACACGCAATTTCAGCTGAAACCATATGGCTCAAACGTTATTGACTGTTCACAAATAGATCGTCAGTAGCTGAATGAAATGAGAGACTTTCTTTAAGAAAAGAAATGAGAGGTTTCGCTGTCAAACAGAACGTTGTTGCCCATTGCCTACATACAATAAACAGCGCGTTCCGCATGACGCTAATAGTGCCAGCACCCCTAAGAGCATGTACGAACCAACACACCATCGAACTCCTCACGCCCATCAAGTCGTTACGAATGGACCATGGCGTCCATCCACGGGGATGGTGTGACACAAATTTTATACGAGCACTGCTGTCGCCGCTTTTTGGAATACGTTAGTATTACCTAGTAAGTAAACATACGCGGCGCACACATAGATTCACCCGTCTTCATACAGCCAAAACAACACCGTATTTCTACGAAGCTTAGATGTAAATACCAAACACGTCATGGCACTGTGCCAAGCTATTATACATATGTGTAAAAAGCCATGACCAGCGGCCATACTATGACACAGTTTGGTCCGGGTTGATAATATCTGAAAAAATATACATTGCGGCGTTAATATTCTAACTCAATGTGTGACACTCTTTATAACCTGAAATGGACAAAATATTGTCTAATTTGAATGTTTACTCGCTACAACGATAAATATTTCATGGTAAGGTTGAAATTTTTTTACCGCAAGGTTTATTCTGTAAATATCACAGTAAATACATGTTTAAAGTACTAACGAGTGAAATGAAATTCCTTTAGATGTCTTATTTGCGTTATTCGAAGAGTTAGAACAATTTGCTACGCTGCAATACACGATTTTTACAATATGTTTGTTCTAACGCGTTCGGTTGACAAATGAGAGGCCCGCGGGTTATGCCCTGATGTATTGATCACAGCGGTGCGTCGCAGTCACGGCTTTTATGGCATTTCTATTCCTTATTAATATTTTCTGTGCGTCCATCACTGCTTAAACTTATGATCCATTCGGAACGCGACATGGACGTTGACATTTGAAAGGGACAGAATTTGTAGAAATTTGTTTACGTTACGTCCAAGATTTGATTTCCTCAAACATCTATATTTGAATCATGGTTTAATAAGAAACTCTAATGCTCCGAAAAACCTATTTTTGAAATTGCTCGTCCACAGTGCAAACGTTCTGAAGCATAGGCGATGTTAGCACAACATGGCGTCGTTAATGATGTCATCTATGACGTCGTAGCGACCATTGTATGGCTATCGTTATCGCGCTAACACTGACTTGGAATGACCATTGACGCGATAAAATCGATTATATCGAATTCGGAACGCGCTAAAAATTTTGCCAACGTTCCGTTTGATAGAAACCTCTCATTCAATTTTTTTTCAAGAAAGTCTTCAAATGTATATGTACGGAGATAGAGTATTAGTTTTACATAAAAGGCATACTTTTTATTGTCTAGTCATCTAAGTAATACTAAATAAATACCTTTGATTTATTAAATCAACAACACGCACATAAAATAATCTTTTCACGGTCGCTACCAACGTGCCACAATAATCCCACTTCTGACAATATTAATATTTAAATTAATTATACGGCCCTTAAACAAACTCGAGACGTTACTTACTTTATCAAATGCAAAGAACTTATTTGCTACTTACATAATACTGATAGATAGGTATAGCCAATGATATCAGTTCATTATAATGACTTGCCATTTTGTTTCGTTGTTTTTACGTAGAGTTATGTACGATTTTTCCATCATCTGTCTGTATGATACGAATCATGGGACACCAATCATTCAGCAGCTGAAACAAAAGTAAAATAACGCAATTAAAAAAATAAAATTCGAGCAATCTAACAACACTAGTTTCAACTATATTGCTCTGTCATCCCAAAAAAACTTATTTATAAGAAAACTTTGCTAGTTTGCTGTAAGTTGCTTGTGTGTCAAATTGACCGTGAGAGATTTTCACTTGAAGGATCTTTTTGTATTCTCGCTTATAAGAAACAGCATGAAAATATTATTCAAAGTCTAGCTGTTTTTAGACTAAAATTTAGTAAAATTGTTTATTCTTTGAAACCACTAATGGTATTCGTATGGTTCTTGCACTAAAATACAAGGAAAATATTGCTTGGAAAAATAATTTACGGATTTTTTTTCCGTCCTTCGCAACCATATGAAAAGAATTATTTTCTCCTACATATTTTGCACTGTCAGGAGACAACAGCGACGCGACGTCGTCGTAATGCAGTGTGCGCTGATATGAACGTTATTTAAAAAGTTCCTGTCGATATTTGTACCGACAGAGGTCGAATCAACGTCGTTGGCGACTACCTGCCTCTTAAGACGGGCATTCTTGACCTTTTAAACACTTTCAATTTATGCAGGCATTATAAATGACCTTAGTACGGCACGGGGTCAGTGGAATCAAGATGCGTTCAAGTAGTAAAGATGTGAATTGTGAATAGGAGGTCAACCACCAAGTAAGCTGTAATAACTGGGTAGATCTAATCATTTTCGATAATATGATAATTTGATAATTACTCGTAGATTGGGCAAGCTATGCAATATATGATTAGATTGATTAGTATACTTGCGATTGTCGAACAATGATGAATGACACTTGAACTCGTACTGTATGGTATAAATGTCTAAAAAGGCCGACTTGGGTGAATCATAAAATGATTTGAAAGTAGGATAGAGTCAGAGTTTCTTCATGCGTGCCAAAGAGACAGCATTACAACAGAATCATAATATGATTCATCTAAAGCGGCCTTTTTAGAGGACCTTGAATTAGAAATTAAATAATTATTTCTTATACATGAAAAAGAAGTCGGGTAAAAAAAATATTTTTTTCTTACCCTGCTTTGTTTTGTACCCTTCAATCCCTTATTACTTAGTTTACTCTACTTTTGTCAGTGTCTAAAGTCTACAGCTTATTATTTCGAGTAGATTGTATCAAGATTTTTATCAAATTTAATATTTTATTTTTAGAAAAATAAAGAAATAGGGGGCCATTTGGGGGTCAAAATTTAGTAAATAAAAAACACGCTGACACAATTGAAAACTGTAAAAGTTTCTTACCCAACCCAACCATCAGCTCGAGCACCACCATGAGACCAAACCCGATCAGTGCACAGAAAAACTGCCACAGCCCGGTACGGTCCTGTCGCCACACCTCGAAGAATACCACGTACACTAGAGTGCCGCACGCTATGCCCTAGAGAAAAATCAGGGTATGATATTTGCATATTGAATTCGCTTAGATTAATAGTAGTTTATGCTACTAAGGCGTAAAGGAATAAATTACGTTTAAACGTAACCGAGTAATTTATTGCTCTTACGCCCGTGTATCATACTACGTTTTTCAATGCATTGTGTGAGGAAATAAAACAAACATAATCTTGTGAACTTTAAATTATGTATGGCTCAAAAGGACTGTATCCAGAGCCGTTAAACAGTGGAAAAAAAAGTATAACTTTTATGGTACACAGGAAAAGCTGCAGGTTAGCTAACCATTGTAAATAAATTGAAAAAAAAAAAATAATAATAAAGCCCTAGGGCGAAATAATCGACTTTCTGTTCGGTTTTGATGCATAAAAAGTGGGCCTTTACGAGCACTTGCAATGAAAATTATGTTAAGGTGTGTCAATTCAAAAAACATTTCTCCCGTCGCAAGTAGCTTCATTCCTCGGGTTAGAAAAAGCGTATTTTTTACTCGGCACGAAATATACTATTTGCAAGTATGATACTTTACTGACCTGTAAGACCACAGAGTAGAGCCCCGCATCAGCTGCCCCCGCACCCCCCACCAAGAGGATCCCTACCCCGATCCCCAGCGCCGAGACGAAGGAAAAGGTAAAGATGTACAGTACACTGAGCCATCGCTTCGTGTTGGCCACTAGCAGCTCCACACCGATGCAGAAAGCTATGATGTACTTATGCGCTGATACTGCACCGAACATGTACCTTTGAACAACGAGTGGAGAAAATGATGGAGTTAGTGTCTAAATTTCAATATCCTTCCGCGGCATAATAACTTATGAACGGCTGGCATTTAGTTCTAAATGTAACCGGCCAAACCTGATTTTAGGTCAATGGTTTTTAGGGTTCCGTACCGAACAGGCAAAACGGAGCCCTATTAATGAGACTCTAATGTCGGTCTTGTCAGTCTCTCTGTCCGTCCGTATGTCACCGGTCTGTAGCTCTTAGGAGGAATAAGATACAGACCTGAAATTTTGATGTGTTATGTGGAATATAGGTATAAACTGTTATTTAAAATGAAGCCAAAATAAAGTTTTTTTTCATCCATCGCGTCCATGTGAAAAGTATTATTTTCTCCTATTTTGCGCAATCCGGAGACCCAGGACGTCGTAATGCAGTGCGCGCTGATATGAACGTTATTTCAATTTAATTTCTGTCGACATTTGTACCGACAAAATTCGACTCAAGGTCGTTGGTGACTACCTGCCTCTTAACATTGCACAAGTACCGTAAATAAATCACACTACCTAATACCGACCTCTGGTGATTACAGTGACCGCAAAACGCGGAAAGTGTTTTATGTGGTCGACGCCTTATCAGTTAATACAATAAAGATCTAATTCAATTGATATGAGCATTACATGCAATGAAAATATATTTTATTGTTTTAATCTTTACGATTTTCTAATTAATGACCTAATAAATCTTTGTTATCGTGCCTTTGTACCTAAGTATCAATAAATCAAAATAATCAAAAGAAAGAACAAAACAACCGCTTAGCAATAACAATTTTGCCACCCGGCAACGATATTCACGAGTAGTAAAAAGATTATAGTAGATATTGGTACCGATTCGGCGCAACACATCTAACAAGACTAACCTTATTTTGAGCGTCCCGTCTTTGTCTTTTCGATACAGAAAGAAAAGGACAGGACACTTAAATTAAGTTTAGTCCTGTCAATTGTGTTGCGCCGAATCGGTGTTATTATATACCTAAGGTAAGTCATAAATTTAGTAAGACACTCTCGTGTGACACATACAGCTTTTCACCTCACTAGCGAGAAAAAACAAAATGTAAAGACACTATAATGTTTTCCAACGACTTATAAGAATTCAATAGCTTTTTCTAAAAATAATACTGCTTAATTCTTATCACAGGTTCTTAATTCAAAACCGTTCTCTTCTCTGATTGAGCAAAATTGACCTTTGCTCACTGATTTTAAGCTTAAGCTTTTCGACGTTTGTTCTCTTGATGCACAAATAACTATTTCAACACACTTGGTGAAATAGTTATTTGTGCAACAAGAGAACAACGTTTTTTTTTTGTTGCGTGTGCCGAATTTGAATCCCGAGCAAGCGAAGGATTATATAATAGATTTACGAGCGTAGCGAGTGATTCTAAGCTAAAATCCTGAGCGTGGTGAGGAATTCTAAGGCACAAGAAATAAAACAAATTTGCTCTCGTGTGACACATACAACTTTTCACCTCACTAGCGGGAAAACACAAGATGTAAAGACATTATATTTTTGAACGAACTTATAAGAGTTCTATCGTTTTTTCTTTAAATAATACACCAAATAAAAATGTTGCACATGAAAAAAATGTAAGGAATGTTAATTGAATCCCAAAATCCGTCAAAAATCGTAAAATATTTAATAAAGCAACAAAAACATCACGAAGGCGTTTTACTCTATACATTTTCGGTAGAAGTTCATTCGTTTTTACGGAATCCATAGCCTGTGGTACAGATTCCATACACGTTACAGGATTACGAGAAGTTTACCTTGTCTATAGTATCCGACAAGCTGCTGGGCTGTGTATAGCTTCCCAATGTCTATGGAATCCTTATAGAGTGAAAGAGATAGCCACCATGCTGATGTATGGTATCCCTTTTTCCCTTGAGCAGTTAATTATGGAGTTTGTGAGCCAATGAAATACGAAATGTCAATTCACAGGTTTTTAATTCAAAACACTTTTCCTCACTAAGTGAGCCAAATTGACTTTTGCTCACTGATTTTAAGCAACAAAATCGCGCTTTTCGAGTTAGTGAGGTGAAAAATATTTTACAAAACTATTTAACCATGTATCAATTTCATTATTTATTTTGTAGAAACAGGTGGTAAAACAACACAGTTTTAAACGTATTATATTTCACGTAAATAATTTGTACAATACTCGAATAAACAATAAGTATAATTTACCTCGTAATGAACTGGATTCATTGTAGTTTATCGTGAATTTCTAAACCGCTTTATTTTTCCTGTAATCTTTATGTAAACAAATATTATTTTGATTTTTTCATATTTTTTGGTCCACTGATTTTGGAGATAGGGGGGGGGGGACATCAGACATTTTTTATGGTTTTTCAAGGTTTTCTCAAAAAAGATACAATTAAACATACCCAAACTGTATATTTTTACAATAAGTTTTTCAATGCCTACAATTTGATACCCATATTGTATTTTTATAAAATATACGAGTATATATTTTTTTGTTTATGTTACCTACTTCTATTTTTATATTTTTCATTATAATTTTTTTAATCGCTATAGTTTTCCTGTAATTGGCCAGTTATGGTCTATAGTGGAATTTTTTTTCATATTTTTCGGTCTACCAGTTTCGGAGATAAGGGGGGGAGACATACATATTTTGGTGGTTTTTAAAGATTTCTCTAAACCAGTGCCAGTAAATATATTAAAAGTTTATATTTTTACAATCGACTTTTGAATATCTACAATTTGATACCCATATTGTATTTTTAGGAATTTTTCTCACTTTTTTTTGGAAATATGGGGAGACATACATATTTTGGTGGTTTTTAAAGATTTCTCTAAACCAGTGCCAGTAAATATATTAAAAGTATATATTTTTACAATCAACTTTTGAATATCTACAATTTGATACCCATATTGTATTTTTAGGAATTTTTCTCACTTTTTTTTGGAAATATTTTGAACAATTTCAAATTTTTCATAATATTTTTTACACCGTGATATGTGGGCAAATTAATGCTATTTTTGAGTTAAATGTTATGTCTTTATCTTTAACGGTGCTAAAGTTATGATGCTGTGACATACGGACGGACGGACAACGGAGTCACACCATAAAAATTCCTTTTGTACCTTTTAGGTACGGAACCCTAAAAAAAGCGTATGCGCGCACTACTACAACCATAAACAAAC
This sequence comes from Ypsolopha sequella, assembly GCA_934047225.1. Classification (NCBI taxonomy): domain Eukaryota; kingdom Metazoa; phylum Arthropoda; class Insecta; order Lepidoptera; family Ypsolophidae; genus Ypsolopha; species Ypsolopha sequella. The sequence continues at coordinate 14,128,142 of OW203991.1, forward strand.
GGACTTCGTGAAATAGATTTTCTGTACCTAAATCCATCCGGATGACGGAACGCATAAAAACTCACCACACATTAGCAGTAGACGACTCCAGCCCCACCGCAAGACCTTCAAACAGCTCGTGAATGGAGAGCGCCAAGACTATGAGCAACCCTCTTAAAGCTGACACGATGCTATCATCATCATCCGATGACACTGGGATGTGACTGTGCTGAGCTTCTAGACCCTTGTCGTCTTGCTTCTCAATTTGTGACTCACTGTATTGACCTAAAGAAAGGAAACAAACAAAAATCTGTACCATGAGTTTAGGCCTCGATACTCGTCAGCGACTGCGCAATAGTATTTTGTGCAACTGTAACATAATTTGAGACATTGTGACACGAGTGCTTGTTTACGAAACGAACGAAGTGAGTATCGTAATAGTTTTCCACGAGTGTCACAATATCTAATTATGTTCAGTTGCACACAATACTTTATCTACGGTCATCAAAAATATCGTCTCTATTTATAATAAGTACTTTCAACTAACATTTTCACGAAAAATGAGAAGAATACTCGTTCATGAACTTTGTGCCGGTAATGCTGCCTTGAAAGCCAATCAGGATAACGGGGGCGTGGCTTGAGAAATAAGGTCGGTACTTATTTTTCGCCTCTGTTGTTGATTGGTTCTCTAGCTTAGCGGTGTTATAATAAATTGGCCCAATTGCAGCGCAAAATCGCGGTGTTGTAATGTAATATTATAACATCGGATAAACAATGTAGGTACTTATAAAACTGCTTTTGATGTTGCAATTACCTTATTGCAGTATGGGAGAGTATAATATAATAAATAAATATAGTTATAGATAAATAAAAATAGGTACATTTTTATTTATCGTAGATAAAAATATTTATTTGAGAAATTTTACAACGCCCCGTGCGTTTTACGTGAGTAACCAGATTTTCTAACACAAAATATTTTACGCGGCCGCTAACGAGTATCGCGACCTAAACTCAGGCTAACTGAACGGGTTAACAGTTTACATTATAATTTTACCGTACAATTTAATTAAATTTCTCGGCATCTCGAAAGAATGCGATTCACCCGCCCCGCGTCGCACTACACCTCGGTCGGTCTCGGTACTACGGGGGCGAGACCGGGGCGCACTTCACCCCGTCCGGTCTTGGTACAAAGAGAGCGAGACCGGAGTGAAGTGGAACGCAGGGAAAAGCGCATTCTTTCGAGGTGCTGAGATATTTCCGACGTGTTACGTATCATATTTCAGCAGAACCGGTTTAGTTCCATTATCCCTAGTTGAAAACACCACGGGATTCGTACCCAGGATCTCCGGACTAGTGGTTCAGACTTCCGAACCACTAGCCAAAAAGAATTTCATGACCAGCAGGTTCCAAAACAGCATCATTTATAGAGTGTTCGGTACTGGAATCAAATCACTACGTCACGTAAGTAGTTTCTAGCCAGTCCCTTACCGGTATCAAAGCTCGCCCCGCTGTTCCGTTTCATGCTGATAGAGAAGCTCCTGGTGAGGTTGGAATTGGTCTTGTCCTCTCGGCTGTGGATGTAGAGGTGCACTAGCTCTTCTATTAGATACATCATGAAGAAGCCACAGCACATGATGAAGGCGGCCAGGTAGATCGGGATGTGGGGCAGCTCGCCCGCCTCTGGAAATTAATCATGACTGCTCTATATTATTTATTTCTAGTACATTAAATAAATTGATATTAAAGAAAATTTCATATTTAAGAGAACTTATTTGTTTTCTTTATTCATTTTACATTATATATTTATATAAGAACACTTATTAAAATAATTATTTCCAGATATATTTCGACATTTATAGTCGGCGTCAGTGGAATTAGGTACAATCCACTGACGCCGACTATAAATGTCGAAATATATCTGGAAATAATAATTTTAATAAGTGTTTTTATATAAATATATAATGTAAACTGAATATTAAAGAAAACTTATTTGTTTTTCAAATGACGTCGTATGACGTTTCACTGTTTTAGTGTATTATATAAATTTTATTCTTAAGTTCCACTGATGCCTACAAGAAGTCGAAATATATCTGGAAATAATTATAATAAGATTCGTAATATTTCTTTGTCCCGACCATAATCCCAAAATCCCGACTTTTTGAAATTTTGCCCAGATATTTTGGTTTTCCCATCTGGCAACCCTAGGTATAAATGAAGGCAAAGGCGCCATAGGTCGTGCTCCAACAAAATAGTCTGATGAAATAAAAGAAGCTATGGGGGGACCACAAGGTTGTTTATTCTGCACAAAATAGGACCAGCGGGTCATTACAAGTAATTCTGATTTTCATCAACATCAACTTGAGATTGATATTTGACGTGCATGCGACGACGCCCGCCTAACATGCCATCTCTTTTGCACGCGTGGAATTTCGCATGCATTTGCTTGAAGTTGATCCAAATCAGAATTACGTGGTAGGGCCGCAGATGGAAGAAGTACAGCAAGTCGAAAATGACTACTCTTTTTTCGCACCACGGCGTAGTGGATCTACAAAGCAAAGGAAAACTGTGGAGTCGTAGCACTTGCTACGCCGCCGCGCCGTAGCGAAACCTGGACGACCGACCAGGGTCAGATTTTGAGATCGTACAAAAAGATTTGTCGTCTTATTTGTACGCTATTGCATAAGATCTAATAAGAATTGAAATAAGTCTACCTATTGCCCAATCTATTACTTCCTATACGTCTTGAACTTTCGGGTTTAACCAACATGTTTGAGAAATACAAATGTACAACTAAGTACTCACAAATCTTGTACGTATTCAACGCTCCAAAATGTCCCATTTTCAAATAGATTTTCTTTAATACCAACTATTTTTCTTGAATTAGAAAACATATTAACACGCACCGTGGTTGTTCATAAATATTTGTAAAATTCAATAGTTTGGTATGTAGGATATTCAAATTCAAATAGTTTATTTTGTAAAGTACACACACTTTTTAGGAGTAAATTTTCATCCTATCTAATAAACGTACATTAACTAAATTAAAAGGTTTATTTAATTTATGCAGCAATATATATAACGATTCAAATAATAAGTAAAATCTATAATTATACAAGGTGAAATCTAATCAACCGCCCGAACCCATACCGGAGACTTGGCCAGCGACCAGAGGCCAGGATGTATACTTAGGATAGCAATAAAACGCCTAGACCTCAACATAACTCGTTACCTCAAATTCTCTACTGCTCCTGAGTGCAACTTGGGAATGACGGGAACTGCAACTTGACGTGGTACTGGTGCAGGAGCAGTACACCGGGGTCATCGACCTGGTGGAGTGCGGCTCCCCTGCGCGCGCTGGACTTTACATCGCTTCGCCGCACATAGCCGCCACGGTTCTGCACCATCTCTCCACGTCACACTGCGTAGTTGTCCACCTAAAATCACCGAGCGTCGATATTTATGTGGTCTCAGTCTACTGCCAATACCAAGACGACGTAAGAATACACCTCGTGCACCTGGAACGAGTCCTCGACGAGCTTCGCGGGAACAAGATCCTCGTAGGCGTCGACTCGAATGCGCACTCGCCGATGTGGTTCTGCGAGCGTCGCCAGTACATCGGACGTGGCCCCGACTGTGAGCACCGTCGCACCAATATGGAAGGACTCATCCTCAGTCGCGACCTTGTGCTGCACAACAGGGAGGGCCAACCGCCGACGTTCAAAGGACCGAACGGCGAGTCGAACGTAGACCTGACCCTTTCTTCGCGCGGCGTACACGTCACTGGATGGACGGTGCACGAGGCTGTCAGCTTCAGCGACCACCAGTTGATTACGTTCAATATAGTGTCATCCGGGTCATGCCAGGCACGTGCAGAGCCAGTTGAAGAGCTGAAGAGGTTTCGGGTTCGTCGTGGTGATTGGGACAGGTTTCGTACCAGTGTGAGCTGCAGTGTCGGGGGGTTAGACCTCCGCCAGTCCGCATCCGCTATCTGCACGGCTTTCACGGCGATCATTGAACAGGCTGCTGTTGAAACTTTCGGAGAATCCCGTCCCTCTAGGGACAAGGGTTTCGAGTGGTGGTCTCCCAAACTGGACAAGCTCAGGAGCGCCCACAACCGTTTGCGTCGAGCCTGGCAACGTGCCCGTAAAAAGGGTGGGTTATCTGAGCTCAGTCGCAAGGCAGATTTTCATCTGGCCAGAACTGCATACCGTAGGCAGATGCAGGCTGCGGAAATGACCTACTTCCGGAACATAGCCGACTCTGGAAACGCCGACCCCTGGGGCCAAGCGTACAGAGAGGCCAGCGGCCGCCACCGACCACCTAATAACGTTGTATCTGGCACTGCATTTTCCGCGGGCTACGCCGGAGACGCGCGCGCCGCCATGCGGAGTCTGCTGTGTGCGCTGTGTCCCGACGACTCCGTCTCTCGGGACAACGCGCATCACACTCAGATTCGACTCATGGCGGCGTGCGTGCCATCCGGCCGCGACGCACCACCCGTCACACGCGAGATGCTGGGCCGGATCGTAAAAAGTTTGAAAAATAACGCACCGGGACTTGACGGCTTTACAGCGCAGATTATCAAACTGGTATGGGAGGTGGCGGCCGCTGAGATGACCTTCATGTACGCAAAATGCGTAAATGAAGGTATATTCCCCGACATCTGGAAATCCGGGAGATTAGTTGTCCTGCCAAAGGGAAATGGCAAGCCACTGACCGATCCGAAGGCCTACAGGCCATTAACTCTTCTTTCTGTCTTGGGCAAAATTCTGGAACGAATCATGCTGGCCTGTGCCCCTTTCTCTAGGGGTATTTCAGACTGCCAGCACGGATTCACGCGAGGTCGGTCGACAGTAACGGCACTCAACGCTATCGTGCGCCGTGTACAGGACTCGAAAGCGAAGTACGTCCAGCTCATTTTCCTGGACATCTCGGGTGCCTTCGATAACGCTTGGTGGCCCATGATCCTGCTCAAGGCGAAACGTGGAGGGTGTCCCCCTAACATCTACAAGATGCTGGTGGACTATTTCACGAACCGCCGTGTGGGCATGTTTGTGGGCCCCCTGGTGGAATGGAAGGTGTCCACTATGGGATGTCCTCAGGGATCTGTAGTTGGACCCACACTGTGGAACATTATGATGGACGATCTGTTGCGATTGCCACTACCACAGCACACGGCGCTCACAGCCTATGCGGACGATGTCACTGTCTTGATGGAGTCTCAGTCCAGAGCGGCCATTGAACGCACAGCCGCCGCTGTGCTGGCTAGTGTGGCCGAGTGGGGCGCGCGAAACCGGCTCTCTTTCTCCCCGGCCAAGTCGCTAACCATGACAGTCCGGGGGAAGTTTCAGCGCCCTCCGACCATAAAGATGGATGGCGACTCCATCAAGAACGTGACGCAGGCGACGGTGCTGGGGGTGGTTCTCGACGCGGGACTGTCCTTCGCGCCACACGCTTTATCGATCGGTGAGCGCGCGGCAAACTGTTTCGGCAAGATGAGCCGCGTCTCAGCATCAAACTGGGGCGTCAGGTACCGCGCGCTCAAAATCCTGTACAAAGGGACGTATGTGGCCACCGTAACTTATGCGGCAGCAGTCTGGTTCCACCGTGTGACCTTTCATACGGTGCGTTCCTCTCTGCTGAGAACCCAACGACCAGCCCTTATCCTGCTGACCAAGGCTTACAGGTCTAGTAGCACCCCGGCACTACCAGTGCTGGCGGGCGTTCTGCCGGCTGACCTTGAAGTAACCCGCGCCGCGAGATTTGACGAAGCACGAGCATTCGCAACCAAGACCGAATTGGGAGGAAGGAGACGCACAATTATGGCAGAGATCTTTGCTCTTTGGCAGGACCGATGGCAGAGTGAGGAACGGGGCAGAGAACTGTTTCAGTTCTTCCCCGACGTGCAAGCACGACTCAACTACTGGTGGGTGGAGCCTGACTACCAGGTTTCGCAGCTCCTTATGGGGCACGGATGTTTCCGCAAGCGGCTATGTGACATGGCGTTGTGCGAGACGTCGTTGTGCGAGTGCGGTCTGGCGGAGGAGGACCGTCACCACGTTCTGTGGGACTGTCCTCTGTACGCCGAAGAGCGTGGGAAGATGCTGCAGGGCATACTGGGACCGGGACAGGGCCCGGTTGGTTATAGCGACCTCGTCTCCTCGGAGGTGAACTTCAGACGGCTGCGGGAGTTCGCGCGTGCCTGGCACGATAAGCGCAAGCTGTGGCAGGTGGGCTAATGCCTGCCTAATTAATAACTAATAATAATTCAACTACGAACAATGTGCAACTCGGCGCCGAAGCCGTAAATTGTGGTGTCTTCTCTCACCAAGAGCGCTAGAAGTAGGCCACGCCCCCTGAAAGGGGGAGAGGTGGCTGGGACTTGGGCCACAAAATAGTATCCGGTGTAGGGGGACTCAAAAAGTGCCGGAGGGCAAAAGAAGAAACAAGGCCCGCCCTCTGCGCATGTTCCCCCGGCTTCCCCCTTTATACCAATAGATTGGTGGAAACGGGGATGGGATGGTGGTTGTTCCTGGAAACAGGAACATTGGGTTATGCTCCTGAGTGGCTTGGCCGATTGAATTCATCTATGTTTTGATAAATAGATAAACTTTATAGCTATAAACATAACATAAGATTATTCAATCGAGTAATCACGTCCAAGTGAAAAGTATAATTTTCTCCTATTTCGCCATATCAAGGACGCAGCGAGCGTCGTAACAGCCACTATGCATTACGCGCTGATATGAACGTTATTTCAATGTCGTTTCCGTTGATATTTGTAGTGACAAATATCGAGCTGCTAATTTGGCGATGGTAATCGCCTTAACTTCCAGGTCTCGTGATAGAGGACAGCGACACGGACAGCTCCAGGTCCGTCGGGAGTCGGCCAAGCTAGGATTCGAAATCGCGGTAAAAAAGTTACTGTCTAGCCGAGGCACACAGAAATTGTGCCTCTAAAGGATCTGAACCAGCGGGTTAGTAAACCGAGATAACTGGAAAATTCTGTTATTACGTCATCTTGGTACATCGCCCATCCTTTTTGTTAGATGAAATCGCATCAAAATAAGTTTTGTCTAAGCAACTGGCTTTTTATATGTAAGTTTAGAGAAGACGTAGATAAGTATCCGGTGCCTGCGTAAATTAATGTCGTCTTTGCTGATCCATGATACCATAATATTTATCTTGCCTTATTTGTCTTAGATTAGAACAGACGTTTTCACACGACGTATTCGTAAAACTACTCTAATTACGTATTATTTGCGTACGGCCGTCGGCCGTGTGTTCAGTTACTATCCGCGGATTAGCAACGCTTGGTATGGTCAGGCCCTGGATGGGTAACCATTCAGCGTACGGCCGTCGGCCGTGTGTTCAGTTACTATCCGCGGATTAGCGACGCTTGGTATGGTCAGGCCCTGGATGGGTAACCGTTAGTGGCATTTACATGTAGGTTCCTCCATGCTTCGGAAAGCACGTAAAACTGTTGGTCCCGGCCACGAAACAATAAGGAAGAGAAGTCGGTGTATGATTGGAGCCATGTTACGATCAATTCGGCCATGACGTCACTAAATTGCGGTGGTGGCTCTGTGTGCTCTGTGATTGGTGGACCGGTGCGTGGAGCCAACCTTCTGCGTTCCACCTAGGGCTGCCACCTTTCAAAAAGGGTGGGCCTGGAGATTTCAGGAGAATCGCTATTTTTGTTAAATAATACTTTTTTTTTTAATTTAATTTTACGATACGGTACAATTTTAACAGCGCTACACCTACGGATTTCTGAAATCATATTTTTGTTTGAGTTTTTAGCAATTTCCAAATTTTTCTTGCTCTAGTTTTTGAAGAACTTTAAAAGTTCTTGGTACTTATATTATAATTAATCTTTACAATAAATTCCGACTTCACTATGTCGACGAATACTAACGTGACGGACTGTTAGTGACGGCGCGGCGGCTTTCACGCTCACTCACCGCCCGGAGATATACGGCCCGGACATGCACCACTCAAACCCGGAGACTCCGGGTCAAACCCGGAGGAATGGCAGCCCTACTTCCACCCCACGCACTGTTACACAATTTTCCCTGGAAATATAAACTATCGGCAACTACTCTTCCTTATTGCTCCGTGGTCCCAGCTGATATCAAAAGATATTCGTTGGCTTAAACAACTCTGACACCAGGTTAAATTGGCCACTAACCACACGACAAGAAGTTTTGTTAAAACTAACAAACTGGATAGTGCTGGTAACTATTTTTATAATAAAACTTGATTTATTATATTATTTAATTTTGTTATTATTTATTTTAACGAATGAAGTTTACCTGGATGAAAGTTATTAAAATAATTAAATTACAATATATTTAATTAAAGTTCGATTGCTCAACTCGAAACCACGTGTTGCGTGAGTTGAATCATAGACAAAGTATAGTCTATGGTTGAATCATAGACTAAGTAATTTGTATTACTACTATGATTCAATACTAAGTACCTAATTTGTATTACTTAAATTAATTAAATTCAGTCATTTCCTACAAACTGAAACTACTGGACTTGTTGTGTATTGAAAATGTTTTTTTAATTTTTAGAAAAACATAGCTGAAATGTAAAATGACGTATATTTTTACAAACAGCTCATGAAGCCCTTTCATTTGACAACCAACACGCGACGGCTTAAGAAGAAAACCAAAAAAAAAATACGCCTCTCATAAGGTTTTTTTTTTTTAATTCAAGAACTGCGGGCTATAATGGTAATTTTTTGAGCACATGTTACTTAGTCTATGGTTGTATAGAATATTGCCGCAAATTTTTGCTGGGCTATCAGACATTATAATTAATCCTTCATTTACTCGTATATCAAGTTTCATAGATACTTGCAGAAAAGAGCTGCCGGATCTAATCCGAAAGGCGCAAGTTCGAATCCGGCAGAAGACAGTTAATTATTACTTATCTTGCAATGTGTGCTTCGGAAAGGAAAGCACTAGCTTCTACCACATTAATCGTCGAGTTAAGAGGACACTGCTGTTATTGCTGATGGTCTATTGTCTATGGTTGGAGTTATGACTTATCTGTATAAGCGCGTTTTGTCGCGCTCCCGGGGTTACGCACACTAAAACCGGCCAAGTGCATGTCAGACTTGCGCACAAAGAGTTCCGTGCCAACACAATACGGTTACGGGTCTTGACAGATGGACCACAAAGTGAACCTACAAGAATTCCGTTTTTTTATTTTGTGGTACGGAACCCTAAACAATGCATGTGCACGCACTACTACAACCATATTCGTGAGATAGAATAGCGGACGGAGCAAGAAGGTATTTTTGAAAGAAAAAAAATCACAATTTGATATACAAGTATTACTTGTACATCAATTTGTGTATTTTTTTTATTCGATATACACGTACTTGAAGTCCGAAACAAAGACAATATAATCACGTTTAAACTAGTAACTAATAAAATAACCTATGCCCAAAAACGACCATTATAGCCTGCAGTTCTTGAATTAAAAAAAAACCTTATAAGAGGTGTATTTTTTTTTTTTTTCTTAAGCCGTCGTGTTGATTGTCAAATGAAAGGGCTCCATGAGCTGTTTGTAAAAATATACATCATTCATTACATTGTCAGCTGTTTTTCTAAAAATTTAAAAAATATTTTCAATACACAACAAGTTCCGTAGTTTCACTTTGTAGGAAATGGCTGAATGTTTTGTTGCAAAACACGTGTCTAATTGCTTGTCAAATCAACACAGAAGTCATTGTAGAAAACGCCAGCAATCGCACGAACATTCCATATTTACTTATCTATGGGTTATTTGAAATGAGGTTTTTAGTATAATACAAGATCATTGGTTATTTGAGTTGATAGGCGTAACCGTATGGAATTGAAATTGAAATATGGTGTAACTTATTTACAATAAATATAGTACTTCCACCCGGCTAGGCTCAAAATGTTTTGATATTCTAGTACAAAATAAGCATTGACTGCCTACATAATGTGAAAATTCAATATCTCTCTTATGTAGTGTAAAAACACAAAATACAAACAGTAAATGGACAGGCATTTTTAAATTAAACTGAATCATACTGAAAATTTTTCTTGAAGAAATATACCCGCGGAAATGTAAAGACATTTTCACCTCACAAGTTCGGAAAGGTTCGAAATCTGCGTGCCAAAGTGCATTTTAAGCGCTAGCGTGGAAACGGTTTTTAAAATTTTAACGTTTCTATTCAAAAAAGGTTTCTAAACCACCAACCCACTGAAATGCATTAATACTTATTTCATGTCAGTGCGCCAGCCTCATTTTTAGAACAATCGAACTAGCCAGCACGACGATTGAACGAAAAAAGAAAAAGGTTTGTTTTTCTTTTGTTTTTTTCTTGCACTACTGACCTCTAATAATACAAGTACACTGGACTGGTTATTGACGAACTGATACTGAAGCAATTAAAATTTGATTATCGCCATTTTGGGGCTGACCGCTGCAGTGAGTGACATAAGCGTACTCGGAACTAATTATAAAGATGAGTCGCCACGATTTATTGTATTGAATAAAGCATAATCATATTCAAAATTTCATGTCAGAATAGTCTTTAACTAAACGAATTCAGTAATTTTATTGATAATCACTCATAATGAAATAGATAACACAGCTAAGACTCATTATGATTTATGAGAGAAAAACTCGACGTTTCGGTCAACTTAAGAGTGACCTTCATCAGGCTTCGCGAGGTGCTCCGGCGCGTGCGACACCCTCACAAGGACTTTTTTTTCTCGCATAAATCATAATAGAGTCTTAGCTTTTTCGTTATGATGGACACTCACCCTAATTTTAGTGGTATTTAATTAGACCATTCAATTAGACCGAAAAAAAAATAACATTACTACAAAGTCCAAGAAAATTGCGGTACAGAAGGGCACGCCATACAAAAAGCGTGATTTTGTGAAATGCCTCCTAAATAAGTTACGGAAAATAAATTTAACTAAACTTGTTAAAAATAAACTAAACTTTCGCATGATATACTAAACTTGGAGACAGAAATACTGACTTACAACATGTCCTACTAAAATACAATTTAGGAACCAGCTTTATTATTCTATTATTGGTTATTAAATTACCTTTTTAATAATCACCCATTATAACCATAATTTTTGGAACGAAGTTTCTTATCGCACGTTATACTCCAGATGGGGAGGCTTAGATGCGGGCTAGACCAAATAATGTGTAACATTTCGACCGTTAATATTACGTATTTAACGTATCGCTTTCATACACTTCTTTATCGATAACGCTTCTTACCGAATTTCATATCATAGTACTGGGTGGGGTGAAAGACGTGATGGCGGCTTTCGCGTCCGTCAGTATCGATTTATCGAAAGGAACTTCGTTCCAAGAAGGTGTTCCAAAACAACTCTCGACTTTTTTCATATTTTTCGGCCCTCTTATTTCGGAGATAAGGGGTGATATGATAACAAGAGGCGCCACTAGGGTTTCAATTTATTTTTATTATTTATTTTTGCCCATGATAGGATACAAAAAAACTCGAAAAGGTAGCGATTTTTAATGTTATCATGTCCCCCCTTTATCTCCGAAACAAAAGGACCAAAAATCCTGAAAAAAATCAAGGTAATAGGTAATTACGTGAAGATTACAAGGAACATAAATAGCGACTGAGGTTTATTAGGGTTCCGCACTAAGAGGATGCCGAATTGTTTGTCAGGCGCCAAAACTTTAACGGCCTGTTTTTTCGCCTTAAGGCGATATGTGAAAGAAATACGGGTGTTACTTTTCTGTGTATTTCATGAAATACACAGAAAATTTTAATCAGTTTCTGGTATATGCATTTTGACTACATAATCTAGGGATTTGATTTTGGAAAACATGTTTGGATAAACTTTCCTCGATAGAAATAATTATTGAAATGAGGACTTCTAACACACTTTTTCTCCTCGTTTAACGAGTAGCAGCCATGTACAGTACTCCAAGATTAATAATGCGCATATAGATCTTCGCCAGTGGGCGTGGTCCCGGAAACACCCAAATCATTTAATCGTAAGAACCCTAAACAATGCACTTGCATTTTGCATCTTGTTAGAAAGAAATAGTAGTCAATATCATGAGTACACAATCGAAAACAATACGGGCGGTCGGGTTATCACTTTAGGAGCACTGTACAGAACTCAAACATATTTTATTAGATGGGTTTCAACAAGATCCAGATATTTGTATTTGGAAATTTTGCTAGCTAGTTTAGTTTTTTAATAAAAATATAAATTCAACATTTTTCCATTTTGCCCTGAATCCGCCCCTCTCGCACTGCGCGGTTTTTGGAGTGACAGTGAAAAAAAAAAGAAAATTCGCATAGACTCTTAATGTCAGACTTGCACTTGCTCAAATTATTTTATACTTACTTAGATTTGTCGACAAGATTTTTGCTTTTTTACCTAATTTGTTAAGGGGTGATGACGCAAACAGAAATAAAATTTTGTTGCAATAACTAGGATACCCATAGGATATAAAAAAAAATACCTACCTATTTTTAACCGACTTCAAAAAAGGAGGCGGTTCTCAATTCGACTGTATTTTTTTTTTTTTTTGGCGATGTTACTCCATAACTCCGTCATTTCTGAACCGATTTGAAGTGGAACTCCTCAGAAAATGACAGCATACCTCTCAAAATTGAGGTAATCGCTTTGTACCTGGGTGCTGATTACAAGGTATTGCTTGAAAATCGACATTCTTCCACCTGACCTTCGATCCTGGCTTCATCACCATATTCACCATAGAACTCCTCAACGGATCAGAGCACATAACTCGAGATTGAGGCAATCACTGCGTTAGGGTGCTGATTCAAGGGTATTACTTGGAAATAATCAGAATACCCACCTGACCTTTGATCCTGGCTTCATCACTATAGAACTCCTCAACGGATGACAGCACATAACTTTGGATTGCGGCAACCAGTTTGTGTTAGGGTGCTCATTGCAGGGCATTGCTGAAAATTGCCAGTGTACCCACCTGACCTTCGATCTTGGCTTCATCACCGTAGAACTCTTCAACGGATGACAGCACATAACCCGAGATTGCGGTAATCATGTTGTGTTAGGGTGCTGATAGCAGGAAGCTACTCAAACATGGCTACTTATACTCACTTGAACTTCGTTTCATATTAACACCACGTTTGCAAGAACTACCTATACCTCACAATTTAACTCAGCAACACTAAAAAATGTGAAATAAAATAAACTTTTAACAAAAAAATAGTAACCGACTTCAATAGTAACAGCAGTCATTCACTAAAAAGTTAATAATAATTCTATAAAGACCGATTGTACCGAAGCAACACTTTTGCCGACTTCTTTCTTCCTGAAACATTATGTTATCTAGAAGTCGGCGTATTTCCTACGATATAGCAACATAAAAACCAATATAAGAACGCCGACTTCTAGATAACATAACGTTTCAGGAAGAAAGAAGTCGGCAAAAGTGTTGCTTCGGTACCATCGGTCTTTATAGAATTATTATTAACTTTTTAGTGAATGACTGCTGTTACTATTGAAGTCGGTTGCTATTTTTTTGTTTAAGTTTATTTTTCTTCTACCGTTTAAACAAGTAAGATTGGTTGGACAAACGCGGCGTCAATCAATTCATTTATTTACTGCAAATAAAATCTTTTATAACCCTCTATTTTAGACTTCTTATGGATTTTCTCTCGAGTATTTTAATTTTATTTTAATTCTCTACTTTGGGATTACCTTGGATTTTTCTTTATAAAATTTGTTTCAATGATATCTAGCGACGTTTTTATTTCAGCATTAAAAACTCGGTTTTTAGAGAACGCGTGATATTTAGGTGGTCGTGACAGCCACCACTCAGTATTCTAAACAATAAAGTAACGTCAAAACGTCAAAACGTTCTAGAGAGTTCTACTTTATGCAAAATTAGGCGTTTAATTTCGCGGGTCACCCATGCCCTTAAAAATTCATAACTCTAACCACTTTAACCTTTCTACAATGACGGGCATTAAGTGCTTCTTCCACGTGAATATTTTTGTGTATAACCTACTAAGAAGCTCGCTGATTTTCTGGGGCAAAAAGTAGCCATGTTAATTAAGGTGGTATAATCGTCCGTCCCGTCCCCGTACTCCAGGCGGGAATACCTGCAGTGCGAGAGGGACGGATTCTTAGAAAACTGACAAAAGTCGGTTTTTAAATGAAAACAAAATTAACTAAAATAACTAAGTATGAAAATTTGCATAACCAGTAATTTAGGTATAGTTAAAATGCATCTAAATAAATATTTTTGAAGTCTGTACGCTATCCCAATTTGTCAGAATATCAAAAAAAGTGTAAATTTAGACCTCATTTCAATAATTTTCTCTATCGAGTGAAATTCCTCCAATCGCATTTCTGATAGTCCGAAATCTAGACAGAGGTTCCAAAATTGTTATACTAATTTATTTAATTTGGGACTTCTTTTGAACAGCAGATAAATAACTTCAAAATGTGTCGATTTTGACGATATACCCTCTGACTAGGGTTGCCAACCGTACTTTAAAATAAAGTATCTTACGTTAATTTGGGTCCCTGTACTTTATACTTTTGAATACTAATAAAGTACGTGAAAATACTTTATTTCAATCTTTACATAAAATTAGACGTAAACTGAAAACAAAAACAGAGCCGTAAAGAAATCCAAGGGAAAATGTATGACTTCCTTCATTGTGGATGATATTTTTATGTTGTGCGTTTGTGTTTATGCAAATAGCACAAAAATACAGTTTTACAAAAGGTTTTGAGGATGTTAGTATGTGTCTGGCCTTCCTAGTTCCTACCGCCCGCAGCTACCGTGACATTTTTTTCAAAAAATCTTTGAACTCCCTTGAATAAAGAATACTTTTTCTTCTAAAAAAAGTTGGCAACCCTACCTCTGACCCGGGTCGCAGTCCACCTTATCTATTTCTCACCTTGCAGAAGATGAATATTCTCATCGATTTCCGGCAACAAATGCATGAAGGTGGTCGCGAACAAAACTCCGCCTCCAAACGCTAGCATGCCCACCACCAACTTGTTCGAAGACCTCATATCCGGCTCCCTGGTCTTCGTAAACCAATCCCATTTGAGAGAAATCAGTAGCGGAAGGCATCCGAAAACCATGGAAACACTGAAGAGGCACACCATGGTCACGATCTTTGCTCGCAAAGCATCAGACTGCACGTCAATAAAGGTGGTCATGTTTCTTTCCATCGTAAAGTTCATTGTTGTGTCTGGCACGACGAGGTCAGCTGTCACAGTTTTTTTATTTTTCGCGAGAGATAGTTCGGATGCGCAAAAGCCGATGCGTGAATGACATCCGCCGTGATGCCCTCGGCTCCATCAACTAAATTTCCTGCGCGCGCCGCTCGTAGGTTGATAACGATTACTCTATAAAGAGATAAAAACAATTGAAGGTAGCATGTTTATTCACTGCTTAGCAGCTGTAAAGAAATAAACGTCTGTATTATTTGTTGAATGACATGTGAACCGCGCACGTTTTTAGTGTGATTACGTTACGGAAGAAGAGAAAAAAACCGGCCAAGTGCGAGTCAGACTCGCGTACCTAGGGTTCCGTATTGTGGATGATAAATTTAATTTTGTCATTTTTTTCGTGAATTTCTCAACCACTAGATTTTTCCTGTAATCTTTACGTAAACATATATTATATTAGCATGATTTTTTTCATATTTTTCGGTCAACAAGTTTTGGAGATAAGCCCCCCCCCCTCCCTTAAGGGACATCATACATTTGTTTGTAGTTTTTCAAAGATTTCTCGAAATTATGCAATTAAATATAGCCAAACTATATATTTTTACAATCAGCTTTCAAATACCTACAATTTGATACACATGTTGCATTTTAATAAAAAAAAGAAAAAAAAATTTTGCTTTTTTTATATTTCTCATTTGTGCTCAACTTTTTTTAAATCGCTATAGTTTTCCTGTAATTCTCCCAGTTATGACTTGTAATTGGCATTTTTTTTCATATTTTTCGGTAAACCATATTCGGAGATAGGGGGGGACATACATATCTTTGTGTTTTTTTAAAGATTTCTCGAAACCAGTGCTATTAAATATAGTAAAAGTATATTTTTTTACAAATTAGCTTTTTAATATCTACAATTTGTTCCCCAAATTGTATTTTTAGGCAAATATTTTTATTTTTCTCATTTTTATTTTAGAAACATTTTGAGCAATTTATAATGTTTCATATTTTATTCTACACCGTGATATGTGGGCAAATTAATGCTATTTTTGTGCTAAACTTCATGTCTTTCTCTTTAACGGTGTTAACGGTTGTGACATACGGACATCCATAAAGGTTCCTTTTGTACCTTTTAGGTACTACGGAACCCTAAAAGCAAACATAAGTAGGACAACATGCTCACGCCCAGAGCCTCTGGGCCAGTGGGGAGTTAAGAACCATATCGCTTCTTTTTTCTTCACCAACAAACTCTTATATTTCAGGTACTACTTTTGTAGATCGGCGGCTGCCATGCCCGTTTGACAACGACGGTGAACGCCGCGTCGTCGTCCTAAGAACGACGATCGCCTTGATAATGCCGAAATTGTATCGGTGAAACGGTTGGCATATACAAGGTGACTTTTTGATCATCGTCCAAATTCATACTACAGGCTTGGTATGTGATCAGCATAATGAATCGATAACAATTTTTGTGAAATTCGTATAATGAAATTTCGACTTCCCATAGTAACTCACTCCCAGTCCTGAATGAATCACTATGGGGAGTTGAAATTTCATTTTATGAATTTTACAAAAATCGTTATTGGTTCATGATGCTGATTACTTACCAAGGCTCAAGTATGAATTTAGACGATGTTCGAAAATTCACCTTGTCAACAACAATCACACGTGAGTGTTCAAGCCGTAGTAGTAATATGTAATTTAGTATGTCAGCTCACGAAAAAAATCGACACTTTTAGAACTTCTATTTCTACTTCGGTAAACAATGTATAATTTTGATAAAATGGTTTATTATTTTTGGAATCTTTCTCTAGGGATCTGTTAAAACAGAAACGCGATTGGAGAATTTCGGCTCGATAGAAATATTTATTGAAATGAGGTCTTTATCGACACCAATTCTCCTGGTTTGACAATTTAGTATGACATATGGGCTGCAATAATATTTTATTAGATGGGTTTTAACAGTATCTAGGACCTACCCCCTATTCTGTATCTTTGGTTGCCAACTGCACTGGGTGCCTATCATCAAAAACATAGATAAAAACTGAAATTTCAAAATTGCCTTTAGTGGCTATTGAACTATTTACGAACTGTGTCGTCACTTCAAGTGCGAACATATCCTTAGGAAATCGGAATTCGATAGTATATCTATGTTTTTGATGGTAGGCACCCAGTACAGAAGGCAACTAGAGATACATAATAGGCCCGCTGGTTAAACGAAATTTTGATAGCAACT
The DNA here is from genome assembly GCA_934047225.1 of Ypsolopha sequella. Classification (NCBI taxonomy): domain Eukaryota; kingdom Metazoa; phylum Arthropoda; class Insecta; order Lepidoptera; family Ypsolophidae; genus Ypsolopha; species Ypsolopha sequella. The sequence continues at coordinate 14,145,584 of OW203991.1, forward strand.
TTAGTACATTTTATATTAATAAAGAACCTACTTTTTGCTACTTTTCCACGAATCCGTCCCTCTCGCACTGAGGGTTTTTTCGCATATGGAGTAACAGGGGCGCTAAAACTTTTACATATCGCCTATACTACTTTTTTTTTGATAAAGTTCATCAACTCCACCTCGCACGAGGCCACAATATTTTTGACATACTTAGCTAGATTGGGATTTGAGGTTATCTAATCTCCTAATTGGATAAACGCTCATCTCATTCGTCACAGCGCAGTAGTTTTCGATTATTACAGTACAAATACATACAAGGTGAATTTGTGAACATCGTCCAAATTCATACTTGAGCCTTGGTAAGTGATCAGCATCATCAACCAATAACGATTTTTGTAAAATTCATAAAATGAAATTTCACAAAAATTGTTATCGATTCATGATGCTGATCACATACCAAGCCTCCAGTATTAATTTGGATGATGGTCAAAAAGTAACCTTGTATAGACTAAGTAGGTTTTCATAAAATAGTTAGTAGAAATATGAAGAGATTCTACTTAAATCCAATATTTTTTTCCCTACATAATATTCCAGTATTAGCTAAAAACACCAATTTGTTGTTTCGCTGCGTGATCATTAGTATTATGCGTCCAAGAAAAAGAGGCCAATGAGCCGTTATATAATCGCCTCAATCAAAAGCAAATAAGGTCTTTGCCATTTGACTTATTGTGGACGGGTAATAAAAAAAGTTGCTAGGGTAGGATCTGCGGGTCTACCGCGTAATTCTGATTTTCATCAACATCAACTTGAGATTGAAATTTGACGTGCGTGCGACGACGCCCGCCTAACATGCCATCTCTTTTGCACGCGTTGAATTTCGCATTCATTTGCTTGAAGTTGATACAAATGAGAATTACGCGGTAGAGCCCCTGGCCTAATGCGAGTCGGACTCGCATACAAAGGGTTTCATACCACCACACAACACACCCGTTATAAATATATGCCAATATACTGGGTGTTAAGATGATATTGCGGAAGCCGAAAACTATGGCGATAGGACTCGTCTATACGAACAACTTTTGCTATGGAGCCAACCCTCGAATCGCGAACAAAAAACCTGCTGTTCCATAGAAAAATTACATAGCCACCCGACCAGTATGTATGAGGTAACTGTTATTTTTTCTCGATTTTAAAAGAAAAAATTCGAGTACTATTGCCAGTGTCGGCTTCCGCAACTTTATCTTAACATTCTGTATAAGGTGACATTTATTTATGCAGCCAAATTCATACAGGAGGCTTGGTAAGTGATCAGTATCATGGATCGATAACACTTTTTGCTTATATCGCAAAACAAAATGTTTACCTCCCATAGTAAATTGACTCGGTCCTGGATTTGGTAACACGAATAATATAATTTGCGAATTTCACAAAAATGGTCATCGAATCTTAATTACTATTCACTTACCGAGTCTTCAGGATGAATTTGGCTATATTAATAAATGTCACCTTGTATAGATACGAGTATTAAATAACAATGAATAAACACTTTATTGCACAGAAAAATTAAAATAAAACACACAAATAAAACAATATAGATGCCAAAGCAACATCAAGGCGACAAAAAACAAGATTCTAAAGTGGTAGCGCCTGACAAAAAATTCGGCACTCTCTGAGTACGGAACCCAAATTTTCATTATTTTTTGTTTTACTTAGGAGTATGTACACCCAGTCTGACCAAATTTGAAACTTGTAAGTATGTTTTTCTGAAACAATACTACATTTTTGTGTTTTTTTTTTGTATCGGGGACCCTCTTGGGTATTTCTTTTTTAATTTTTATGGTTTGCCATGATGAATAGCAATAGATACGTATAGTAACACGTATTCTGTGAAATTTTCAATTGGCTCTCTATAACAGGTGGTTAGAGGTAACATGTTGGCCCGCAGATTTTCCCGTTGTACAGAAAAAGTCAAGCTGACGCTTTTTAAGGCATACTGCCAGAGCTTGTACACAGGGAATCTGTGAGTCAAGTATACCAAGAGATCTCTGGACACCCGCTACGAGTCCAATATAATAATGTATTTAGGATGTTGATGGGGTTGCCCCGCTTATGTAGTGCATCAGGAATGTTTGCGGTGTATCAAACTGATGGTTTTGCGACCATAATTCGCAAAAAGACCACATCCCTGATCCGCAGGACATGGGACAGTCCCAACACCATCCTGGAGACTGTAGCCGATAGATTTACGTCGCTACTTAAATACCTGAATTCTTACGGAATTATATAAGCCCTTCGCCAACTATAGTATTCTGTGCAACATAATACAAAGATCTCAGATCTTTGACATAATAATGTAAGGGTGTTATTTAAATGGTTAGCATAGTATTGCTATTTTGTGAGCAGAAAATTATAATCTGTGAGCAGAAATAGCAAATTGATCAGCAACTCATGGCCAGCAAACATTTCAAAATGAATCAGCAATTTATGTCATTCTGGATGGCTATAATTATTTTTGTACAGCATATTAATTATATAAGCTGCAATGAGCTGCTCCTGTTTAATAAAACTTTGGTAAGCACTCAGAGGGTAAGCAAAAAAATTCATTTTTTATTTTGCTATTGCTTCGGCGTTGCGGAAAGTGCAGCCCCTTCGCCCTTGTGTAACAAAGCACAGTCACCCATGCTCACCTTCGCAGCTTCGGCTTGTTGGTCGCCTTCGGCGACCAGCCTCAGCCGCTATGGCTCGCACGGGTGCCTATGCTTTGTTACGGCAGGCGAGGGCTGCCCTTCCTCCACGCCTACGGCTTTTTGTATACACTCTAGGGGTATTACCCACAAGACTGTATTGTATGGAGCCGGGGTGCTCTGATTCGGATTTGAAACATATTCAACCTATTTTTTGCATAGACATGTTTTCTCTGCTGATCAATCATGAAATCTTGCTGATCAAGTAGTTATTTTGCGGACTGAATGTTTATTATGCAAAGTCGTGTTATTGTAAGCTGCCTATTTATGATTTAATTTTTGACCATTATCAAAATTATTTGCGGAACAAAGATTGCTGCCTGATTTTTTTTATTACAAACAAAATCTTTGCATGCTGACCAAATTATTTAAATGCTGTGTTTTTGGGGCGCACCAAATTTTATAATTGCTTAACTATTTATTTACTTCTCTATTGGAACATAATTTGGGACATTAGGACACTCGTGCAAAATTATTACGAAACTCCGTTCGTTTCGTAATAATTTTGCACGAGTGTCCCAATGTCTAATTATGTTCAGTTGCACACAATACTTTATCTACGACCATCAAAAATATCGTCTTTATTTAAAATATTTTCAACTAATAATGTCACGAAAAATAAGAAGTAGCACATTTGTTAATGAACCTCGGGTGCGTCGTCCCGGTAAAAATTGAAGGCCAATCAAGATAAAGGGGGCGTGGCTTAAGAAATAAGGTCGGGAATTATTTCTCGTTTCTGTTGCTGATTGGGTCTCTAGCGGTTTTATAATAAGTTGGGCCAATAGCAGCGCAGAATCGCGGTGTTATAATGTAATATTTTAACATCGGATAAACAATCTAGGTACTTAAAAACTGCTTTTGATGTAGCAATTAGGTAAGTACCCTTATTGCAGTATGGGACTATGGTACGTAGTATTTTATTCTGTGCTATGGGAGTAGAACTGTTTTGCACTTTGGCGATCTTTGTAAAAGTTTATAAAATGTTATAGCTTTATACATTATAGAAACAAACGAATACTAAAAAAAAATAAGCACAAAAGAGGCTATTGTTCCAGGTTTAAAAAATATGATGATTGCTTTTTAAAATGTGCTGTTTTAAATGTAAATTCACTAGTCACGTATTTTGCGCAGTTTAACTGTATTGTTGAATAAATCATGGCAGAAGCTGTGGATTATGGATGTTTGACCATAAAATTATCCAACCACACGTCGTCGTTAAACAACTGTACACGTAGCTACCTACCGTGATAGTTATTTATTATAGTCTATTTTTAGAGTTCCTTCAGAAATGTAAACCATTATATAGGAAAACTTCGGTGTCTGTCTGTCCGCGGCCTAACTCAAGAAAAACTAAGTTGATTGAGCAAAATTTTGGCATGAAGGAGGATAATTATTCTGTTACTCTGAGGTTAAACAGAAAAATCTTCGATGCCGTCACATTTTAAAAATACTTTGGATATTCGCGTGGTATGTCAAATGAAGCGTATTTTTATTTTAAATTTTTATACAGATTACATCTATTTTGACGGAACGTTTACGTTGTGGATTGCATGACAGCATGACAGGCTTCCTGTTGGCAGTTCTTATTGCAGCATCCACAGGTGGTCTGGCGAACCCACTAGCCGAAAATCGTTTACAAACCAAAAATTTCAAAATTTTAGATGAGCCCTGGCACCTAAAATCTATTGCATTGTTTTTGAATGCGTGCGTTAACATAATGCCGACGCGACGCACGCACACATATGAGTACGCAATCTGTCTACCTACGGTCAGCAAACTGATCAGACTAGGCGTCCAACTATCACTGTGTTCAGATGAGCACTGATTCCAAACGTGTGAGCGTCACCCATTTAAAAGTGGAAACATTTTGGTGCTGTCATAGTACGGTAAGGGCTTATCTTTACTTTTGAAATCTTTGTTACAAATAGGGAGATTGAATTATAAGTTGACGCGACTACCTTAGAGCTATTAACGATTTGGAAACGCAACTGCAAGCAACTGTCATGCATGTCATATCAGATTGTGGTGTTGCCAACTTAGCGCTTTCGGCGCTAGATCTAGCGGAATTTTCCCTTAGTTATGGCCCAACGTTTTTTGGTGCTTAGCGCCCATCCAATGTAGCGTTTTTACACAATGATAGAATTTACTGAAAGGGTATCTACATAAAGGTTTTCGTTGTTTATTGTTTTTATTTATTATTGACACTAGAGGTGGAATTTTCACACATGACTGTTCAAAAATGTTCATCATTATAAGGAGTACGGGACTCACCGTGTTTAGTTTCTATACATTCCAGATATTTTATAAATTTTTAGGGTTTCGTACCCAAAGGGCAAAACGGAGCCCTATTAATGTCACTCTGCTGTCCGTCTGTCTGTCCATATTTCACGAGTTTCTAGCTCTTTGACCTAAAATTTTGATATGTTATGTAAGTATAATGTTGACCCAAAACCAAATATTAAATTAAATTATTTATCAGTGGAAATGAAAAAGAAGCCGAAAGATATGATTTATTTGTCTTTGTCTAGCATGTCGGTATCATTGTCTAGAACTCATTAGTTGGAGTAAAAATGTACTTTTTATATTTTTTTCCTTCAAAAATAAAGAAATGGGGGCTGTCAAAGTTGGACGTTTTAGGTTTAAGACCATTTTTGTTACGGGGTATATCTCAAAGACCAAAGTAGTTAGGAATTCGAAATTTGTACAAGTATTTTATCAAATACTGAAAACGCCGATTCATAATGTGGATTTAGGGTTACGCGCTCAAACACTCGACCAACTTAATTTTGCTGTTTTATTTCGTGCGTTTTAAAATATTCTAGTCATACCGCGACCATGGCAGATGTACCTATCTCTGCCGAAAATTCGGGAAAACTTGAAAAATAAAAACGGTAAATCCCGTACTCCTTATAATGTTTAGCGTAACCGTGTGAATTAAAAATCTTGATTTTCGACATTTTAAATTACACACGTGAAGAACACAACGTATTTATCAAGCGCGCATTTTTCGGAAACCTTGTAAATCTAGCACTTTATTGCCATAATTAAGCGCGCTTTTAGAGAGTTGGTAACATTGGATTGTCAGAGACGTATAAGTAAATAGTTTGTAAATTCGCAACTTAGTTTAGCCAATACTAAGTAATAATAAAAAAGTTTTAAATCGAATACTTAACATTTATTGTAGAAATGTCAATTACCTACTTTGTTCTAAGAAAACAGCAAAAATGCCGAGTAATACATGAGTAGTTGATTATAAAATTTAAGTAACCCAACCTCAAATACCTTACACACATAGGTACAGTAGGTACTTACCGAAAATACTAATAGGTATATAAAAGTAAAATGCGTAAAAAGTATTTATACATTGCAATATTAGGTTCGCTATCCATGTTACCTTTCTTTTACTATTGGAAACCTAACATTAATTACAAAACAAAAGTTATTAACTTTAAGCAAATTGTAAATTTTGTAAAAAATCCTATAATTGAGCCCACCATATCGCACCTCCGCTCAAATAGTGTCATAACTCAAAAAAAAGTTAAAACACTTTTATTTTATCATTACGTTTGCCAAACATCAAAATGTTATCTCAAAAAGTGGCATATTTATAGCTTTATAATTTGTCGCCAGATGGCATTAGTGTCGTTATAACGATAACCGAATGTTGTTGCTTCCGAAACAAGAACAGTGTCATGTGTCAGCTTGTGCATGGCGGTCGTATAGTCTTAGAGTATATAAAGTGTTGTTTCTCGAGTGGTGACAATTTATGCGATCAAAGTAAGTACAAAATTAATTTTTTGCTCTCAATATACCGTATGAAGTTGATTTATGACAGTATACATGATAAAGTTTAGCATGATATCTATTTGTTTTTTCAAATAAACCGTTTTGAGGTTAGTTATGACACTATACATGATAAAGTTTAGCATGATATATATTTGTTTTTTCAAATAAACCGTTTTGAGGTTCACATTAAAGGAATACCAAAAATTGAGAGCCATTACTTGAGAGCACAAACTGTACGGGAATACATCGATGGAGGGAAAACTATTACAGATTTACATAAAAATTACGTGTCTCAGTGCAAAAAAGCACTCTCGCATATTTAACGAGGAATGGAACATTGGTTTTTTCGTGCCAAAGAAAGATAGATTGCTCATGAAAATTATAATTTGGAAGGTAAAGAAAAACTCCGGCAGAAATATGACGAGCACCAAGAAGAAAAGGTTTTATCTAGGGAAGAGAAAAAGAAAGACAAGGAAGCTCTTAATATAAATAAAAACCTTATAGTGGCTGTATACGATCTCCAGTCTGTTTTGCAAGTACCTCGTGGTGATGTTTCTGTATTTTACTATAAGAGTGAATTAAATAACTTCAATTTTACAGTAAGTAAATTAAAATCAGAAGAAGAAGGACGCAAAGGAAAGAAGATAAGAGAGGGAAACAAAAATACTAAATCGACAACTGGTGACAATAACGAGCTTCTTGTAAATCACAGTGATACTGACTGCTACTTTTGGCACGAAGGTGAAGGCAATCGAGGTGCAGATGAAATCGGTAGCTGCTTGCTTCAATTCATAGAAAAAGAACTGAAATATCGTAAAGAAAACGAGTTGATTGATATAATTTTCTACTCCGATAACTGTTGTGGCCAAAACAAAAACAAATATACCGTCGGAATATACGTACATATATGCGGTAATGAAATACCCTCAGTTAAATTCGATTATTCATAAATGCCTAATAACAGGACACACTCAAAACGAAGGGGACTCGGTTCATTCGGTAATAGAAAAACAGATCAAACGCTCTTTAAAATCAGGTCCAATTTATGTTCCCAGTCAGTATATTCAGATAATTAAAGATGCAAAACAAACTGGAGGACGGCTGAAAGTAAATGAGCTATCACACAAAGATTTCATGTCGCTGAAAAATTTGATAAGTGATATGGGTATTACTACTTTCAATAAGATAAAGATCTCGGAGGTAAAAACTATGAGTATTACCAAAGATAGACTAAATATTTTTAGATACAAAACATCTTACAAAGACACCGAATGGTTAGAAGCTAATTTGCTATCCCCAAACAAGAAACTGATAATTCCTGAGATAAAACACGCGTATAGAACCAAGTTATCGATCAAGGAGAATAAAAAAACTGATTTAATGAGTTTGCTAAATCATAACCATATCCCAAATTTTAATGCTGATTTCTTCAATAACTTGTAAATAGATTTACTTAAGAACACAAATATTTTTGGAAGATTTACTTAATGATATTGCATTCTTTAAGTATTGTTGTTGATTATATAAAAGAGAGATAAGGAGAGATGGATGCTATAAAACAGTTTAAACTATTGTTGACTATAGTATAAATGATTAGTATGAAACAGTTTAGAGTATACTTTTGAATAAATTTTGAATAAGTTTTGTGGTCTTTGTGTAAGATTTATATGTACAAGAGTTGACAATTTTTTAACGTATTGTTGATTATATAGAAACAAGAGTTGACAATTTTTTAACGTATTGTTGATTATATAGAAACATGACTGCTAAAGAGAGATATTAAAAGAGAGAAATGATTGCTATGAAACAGTTTTGAGAATTATTATTTTCAGAGAAGTTTTGGATAAGTTTTATGATTATTATGAAAGATTTAATAAATACTAGAATTGTCTGTTTAGTTTTGATAACATATATTTTTTTTGTGTTGTTCAGGATTTTCTGTTACGTGCATGTTAGATGTCTAAAAATACACTTAAATAAACATGATTTTGCTACCTTTTTTGTTTTTTTATCAATATAGTGTCATAACTCAAAATTTCAGTTTTTTTTTTGCATGATTTCAGATAATTTAATACTACATTTTATAGAGCTTTAAAAACCAAAGGAACTTTCTATAGAACATATCAAAGTATTTTTTTTTGTTTTCGTGTTAAGAGCAGAAAAGTAAAAAAAAACGAAAGTGTAAATTTCAAATGCGTTTTTCTCAACAATTCGTTTTTTGAGTTGTGACACTATTTGAACGGAGGTGCGATATGTAAAGGTAAGTCGTCTACTTGTATATAATTATATCGAATTACTGTTGCCAATAACGTCATTAAAGCACACTGAAATCTTATATTACTTACACGAGACAAGATGCTTGTTATAATTTAATAAGTACTGTTAAGTATTTATTCTTTTTTCACACAATTAATTATTTTATCAAGATCATTTTTATTTAATTTAATGTAGTAAAATAAACTGAATAATAATTAATAAGTACAATATTGTTTGACACATTGATAATTGAAAAATAAAAGTAGGTATAAAATTTCCTTGGGCTTTTCTTAAACTTTTGCAAAATTAATTGTATTGAATTAACTGTGTCTATCCATGCTTTATAAATAAATATAAAACATACGAAAGGTTAAAGAGATACAGAAGTTCAAAATGTTCTTAAAAGGCGATTAGCACTGTGAAATTGGCGGGAAAATCGTAAAATGTACTAAAGCACTAAAATCCGTGTTCTTTTTTGTAAATATTTTGTTTCTACTACATTCCGTGACCGTGATTCTTCTCCTAAAGCTATATTCCAATTGAAGACTGTTTTGGAAAAATAACCAATGTCCAATTTTTTCGAATTAGTTTTTTTTTGCTCTATGGATTCTCTATTGTGCATACAATAATCTGGTAATATTAGAATCAACAAAACAACCAAAGTACCTATTCAAAATGTAGCTACAAAAACAGAGTGCTTCCGGAAAAACCACCAACGTCTGTAACGTTTCTATAAAGAATAGCCAATAAATAAACAATATTTTTTTAACTTTTTATATACAAAATTAAGTATTTTCATAATCCAAGTTTAATAAAAAAACATAAATAAGGATTTTTCCATGTAACTAATTTTATAAGGTTTTATTTACCTATGCCCAACGGTCGGCAGATGTGGGCCGATTGATTTTGATATTTACTTCCTGTAAAATGTCAGAAACGTGACATTGGTTGTTTTTCCAAAACACTCTTTAATTATTTGGAAATAATTTTTAAAATTTAAGAACTTAAATTGTAATTTTGAATTATTCCAACATGCCATTCAATAATATTAAAATAAATAGGTGGTATAAAAATAACTTAAATAAATAAATAAAAATAATAAATTAAAGAAACATCCAGATGGCAATCTTCATTGTTATAACGCACATCTATTTATGTGACGAGAAGTGGCGATTTTTTTTTTCTTGTTTTTGTAGTTAGGCGTAAACCATGGTGCCATGACATATACTGAGTGGAGGCCTTTTTGGTGTCACTCTTATTTGTTTATTAATGATGTTGTATTCTAGTTGTGTGACACCAATGAAGCTTTTTTCTATTCTGTTATATTCTTTTCTAAGTAATAAATAGATATGTAAAAACGCTGGATGGGAACTTAGATTAAGGATTAAAGTATGTGTATGCAGAGTTTCAATTTCCCAAATCGACAGGATGCGACGTATTCGAAATTCAAAAATGTCGAATTTCACATTTTCACAAATATAATCGCCTTAACAATTCTTAGTATGGATGGACATTTGGAAAACAGAAAAAACGTATATTTATACAAAATGGTCTAACAGTATAAAACAATAACTTTGTTGAATGGTTTGCAAACGTATAGTTTGGCAACGCCAAATGAGGCTGGGTACTCTCTGTAAGTCGTAAAGACCAAAAAGCCAACAAAAATATAGGTGTAGTCATAAAAAAAAACTGCAGTGAAATAAAGGCCACTGAACAACTTTTCCGGCAACATATCGCCTGGACTGTTGAACTTTCCCCCTTTATTTATCTTTTATGATTTGTCTTACCCCCTCTTTTAAGCAAGAGTTCGCAGGTTCAAATCCTGGCCCAAGGAATTTTAAAACAAAATATTTTTCTTTCTACTTAAAATTGTTGCGTTGGCTAAAGGCGAATGATAAAAGAAATTCTTTATTTTCCTTATGTTTACAGAACCAACATTTATAACAATAATAGTAACGTCATACGTAGGACATGTTGAATTGAGAAGTGCTCACAGAAGAGCTATGCCAGTGGACTATTTGGAAAAATTTAATACAACAAGAATATTCTTGATAGCAAAAATACCCAGTAGAGAAAAGTAAGTAACCTACATTATTCAAAGATTTCAAAAGTAAAGATAAGCCCTTACCATACAGCACCAAAATGTTTCCACCTTTAAATGGGTGACTCATACTCATACTCATACTCATACTCATTTATTCATAATTGATCATTACTTGTCCAACATTAATATTACATTATTTCAATAGTACGCCCACACGTTTGGAATCAGTGCGCATCTGAACAGTGATAGTTGGACGCCTTAAGTGCGCTTAAAGTTAATAATTTTAACAACTTTAGTAGTCTGACCAGTTTGCTGACCGTAGGTAGACAGACTCATAAGTGTGCGCGCGTCGGCATTATGTTAACGCACACATTCAAAAACAATGCAATAGATTTTAGGTGCCAGGGCTCATCTAAACTTTTGAAATCTTTGACATTATTATGATTATTATGTTTACACAACAAATACAAAACAGTACATTTAAAATTCCAGCAAAATATAATATTATAAAATGTAAAATAACACATTATGTACTCGCTATTTGATATAAGCAAAACGACACTTAAACTTTGTTTATTCTTAGTGTAGTTGAAAGAACACCATATTAATAACCTCGCGTGACGTGATTTGTCATTTCTCTTGCGATTTTAAAGCCCTTAAGACCTAGCTAACGCTAATGTTCAAGGAAATACTAAACTTCTTTCAGTTTGATATTAATAATCAACTATTAATGTAACTTTCTTACAGATACATAACACAAGATGCCATAAAGGATGAAAGTGATGCATTTGGGGATCTACTTCAGGGTTCCTTTGTCGAAAACTATAGGAATCTTACCATAAAACACCTAATGGGCCTAGAATGGGCATCAACACATTGCTCTAAAACTTCATTTATACTTAAAGTTGATGACGACACTGTCTTTAATTTAGAAAAAACGTACAAATTACTTAAAAAGGAAACTAACATAGACAGAAATAATTTCCTAATGGGATACATGTTGAATAATACAAAACCGAAAAGAATGACACAAAATAAATGGTTTGTAACTTTTGAAGAATATCCTAAACAAGACTATCCACCATATCTATCTGGTTGGTACTACATAACTACCCCAAATGTTGCTACTAAAATATGTGATGAAGCTGCCTCTACCCCTTACTTCTGGATAGATGACATCCTAGTCACAGGAATTCTGGCTGAAGCTTTGGACATTAAGCTAAGACAGCTTCCAAATAATTATTTCTTACAATACTATGAGCTATTAGAATGTTGTCTAAGAGATATGGTAGCTAAGTTTATAAGGTGTGACTATGTTGTTGGACCAAATGGCAATAGAAATAATTTAATCTATGAATTCAATGAAGCAATCAGAAATTGCGATAAGTGGAAAAATTGTACAGCTAGAGGTGAAGAGCAAGCTTTAAAGAAAGTGTGTGTTAATTACAAAGACAGGACAATATTTAGTGACGGCCAGCCTGAAGTTAAATATATAAGATTATAACTAATTTAATTACTTACCTCAAAACAAATAATGAGACTATGTACTAAATGATTGATCATGTACAGTAGAGACCACATCAAGCTATACACTTGCAGTACAACAATAGCCCCTATAGAGAAGAATATAAGATAGGTGCAAAGTCCAATGTGTCTTACTTGATGCGGTCTCCACTGTACATACTTACATTACTTTTGTACCTATTTAACCTATTTACCTTATCATTAATTGAGCAATATAAAAACAGATTTAACTTAAATGCCACAGATGTCTAACGGAACTCCCTGTTTAACATTTCAATATAGTTGGAATTTAACAAAAATACTCGAAAATTTGATTTTATAATTTCACGTCAAAGAAGTTTGATTTAAATTATCTACTTGCATAATAATTTAAACATTAAGATTCTAACCATGCGTTAGTGATTGAGCTTCCATTTACTAAGCAGTCTTTGAAACCTTTCATGACATAAGTGGACTGAAACCATTTGACAGAATCAGTGGACTGAATCTCACATAAATCTTCATCATTGTCATATATCTGCAGTTTAATTAAGTTGTCACTGATTACATCTCCGAAGATCTCAAAATTGTTACAGCAAGCAACATTCCCATTACTTGGATTCCTAAAGTCTATGATAAAGACTTTGGAGCTCTTAGGTATTCTGCTACCACTAGCTGGTAGAAAGTTGTCGCTGTTTAGCACCTTGTCTTGGTGTCTGGATACCCTTTTTCGCATAAAAACTTGCATGTTTGTTGGCTGGAGAGGGTTGGAGAATGCTTGACTAAGGGGCTCTGATGTCACCAATGTTCTGAAACAGATTTTTTTATGATGAAAGACAAATAATGAATTGTGGAAATGAAAAGTTGTACATAGAGATTGCTGTATTTAAAAAACAAAATAAGCCTGAAAAAATATAAAACATAAAGAAACGCACACTAGTTTTTTTATAATATTATATTTCCAACTATTTATTTATATATGAGATAGTTATTATTATTATTTATTTATGGTCGCTCTGTTGTTTAAATAATCAATTATAGCTGCTACCTTTAAGGGGCTATACCGTGAAAATTTACACTTTTTGAAGTTATTTATCTGCTCTTTTAATGAAGTTCCAAGTAAAATAAATTAGTATAACAATTTTGGGACCTTTTACTAGATTTTGGTCTATCAGAAACGCGATAGGAGGAATTTCATTCGATAGAAATAATTATTGAAATCAGGTCTAAATTTACACTTTTTTTGATATTCTGACAAATTAGGATAGCATACAGACTTGAAAAATATTTATTTAGATGGGTTTTAACTACACCTAAATTACTGGTTATAGAATTTTTTGTAGCTATTTTAGTTAATTTTGCATTAATTTAAAACCGATTTTTTGACCATTTTCCCCGATTCCGTCCCTTTCGCACTGCGGGTCTTTCTGCCTGGAGTAACGGGGACCTTTGCTAGCACGGTATATCTCCTTAATTAGTTACTAGATTTAGTTTAAACTTTAACATAATTATTTTTTGCTACCATTTCTTACCAATTGTTTACTTTATATTAGCATAAAGTCGGTTTTGGAAATAGGCCTCAACTGAAAATCAGCACAGTGGCTTGCCTCTGTATTATGCTGAGCTGAGAACCCTTTTCACTACCATAGCACTTAATTCTTTATAAGACTTTATTAATATTTTTTATTATTCTATGAAATGTGTTAAATTTTTGTTTTCATTAATGCTGTGGAAATTAAATAAAGAAGTTAGCTATCTATCTAAATTCACAAAAGATTTCAAAAAGCTACAAAGGAAAAAAGCTATTTAATTGTAGCCCTTGCTACTACTCGTAAAAAAATGAGCAATCCCTCTTACTACACCCACCAATCGTTTGCAAGACAGATTTCAGCAGTAACAACTTACCGAAACACGTAGCACTGAAGTTTCTGATCCTTCATTATCAGAGTTGAATGGCACTGCGGCTTATGACACATTGATGGCAGGAGAAGTCGGTACACTTCCTTGCAAGTCACTGGTGTAGGTCCGAGGGTGATACATACTTCTTCGGGCATAGAGGGACCACTTATCTCTTGTAAAAGGCTCTGTAAATAAACATTATGAAGAGGTCAGAGAGTCAAAAAGGAGGCCAAAAAACCTACATAGCAACCCAACCTTGCACCTATTGGGTGTTTTTCCATTTACAGCATGAAGCCGAGACTGCATTTTTCTGTTGGGGCTAGCATCAGGGCTGGTCTGCAATGGCTTTTCAGGCAGTGGTTGAGAAACAAGAATGATTTGTACAAATAACCTTGTTACACCTATTTATCTGCTCTATCTCTTACATTCAAGATGTAAATATAGGGAGCCAAAGCTGTCACATTTTTTATTTTTTACTAGTATTTGAAAATAAAATACTTGGGTTGTTTTGAGTCGTCCAAATTGTATCCCACCATACCGCCCTGCACTCACACAATCAGCTACAGAGGCCCTATATGTATCTTTAGTTGTTATCTGGACTGGGTGCCTATCATCAAATACATAGTTATACTATTGAATTCACATTGTCTAAGGATATGTTCGCACTTGAAGTGACGACAGTTCATAAATAGTTCAATACTTATGAAGAGCAATTTTGAAAGTACAGTTTATATCTATGTTTTTGATGATAGGTACCCAGTCCAGTTGGTAACCAAAGATACATAATAGAGGACATGTTACATATTACGGGTTGAGGTGTAGATATAGGAAAAAAGACATGGCAAAGTACCCCAATATTTACACCCTAACCCGGGCAAAAAATAAAGATGCAGAAATATCAATGAAGCAAGAATTTTCACATAAGTGGTTAAGGAGGGTTTACATTTTGGCTAGTTAGAAGTGGAGTAAGTAGTGTAATTACTTAGCCAACTACTTTACCACATGCATTATCCACTCTACTCTCCATGATACTATCTTTAGTACCTACAACACTAAAGCCGATTCGGAAGGCTTTAATTTTAGTTTTAGAGCTGTCAAAACAAAATTTTCTTCATTGCAAAATACTCCTTAGATTTTAGGCTATACTAGCTTATTATGCTAGTACTTAGGTCCTGGATAAATGTAAGATTTAAACTGTCAGAGAGAATTTTACATTTCTGACAAGGTTTAAGAACTGTTTGTTTCCACTTAGGTGGTTGTGGAATGGATGAGTTAATTTTTACCTTTACCCCAACGTTTAGGAATGCTACCATATTTTTCTCCTTGGTACTCTACTATACTAGTTACTCTACCCGTGTGAACTATGCTTTTGTAGTCATGGAAATTGGGGAGGTAACTTCTATGTTGGTTTATTACCTTTAATATAAAATCCAAGTTTTCCAAGGCCATGGAAGCAGTACGGAAATGCCTTTCAGACTGTAAATTGTCTTTTATCCCTTGCTCTTCCCTAAATTTCTTTTTGTTAACAATCTGCTTCAGCCACTGATATGTGTAGGGTATTTGAAGTCTTTGATAAGCGATAAATTTTACTAATTCAACAACTATGTGGCTACAAGATATTGAAGTCATCTGGTCACCAATATTTAAACCAATGTTAATTGATTTAGGAACTTGTAAAAAACTCATTGTAATTTACACAGCAGCTAAGTAATAATGCAAAAATATTTTACCCTGCTACCTATTTACAAATTTTGAAACCCAACTGTGCGAATTGCGATTACGAACAGGGCTGCCACCTCCAATCGAGTGATGCGCGCTAACTGCGATGTAAAAAAGCGCTAGATCCCGCTAAACATGAATTTTTATAAAAAGCGCCAGAAGAAGCGCTATTTATATGTTGTATATTGGTGGCCTTATTGATTAGCTGATTGCATTTGATTGGCTTTTCAGTAAAATACGTCATTTATAGAACCGTAAAGAATTATAAAAAGAAGATAATTAAATTTTGTACCAAATTAAATGAATTATCATCACTGAAACAAAATACATTCCAAAATAGCTCTAGATTTCCCAAAATTATTCCGAAAAAGCGCCAAAAATAATTAAACAAAGCTCATTTCGAAATAGCGCTAGATTTTCCGCTAGGCGCTAAAAACGAATTTTGAGCGCTAAGTGGTCAAAAAAAGCGCTAGATCTGGCGCGAAATGCGCTGATCTGGCAGCTCTGATTACGAAAGTATGAAGTGAATGGCTTATGATCCATTCCCTGCCGTCCGTAATAGAATTACAATGGATCATAAGCCATTCACTTCATACTTTCGTAATCGATTTTAGCGAAATAATTCTATTTCGGAACGCAGGGGACGTAATTCTATTACGGACCACAGGGGTGATGTGCCGCGCGGTCCGAAATAGAATTACAACAGATCATAAGCCATTCACTTCATACTTTCGTAATCGATTTTATCGATATAATTCTATTTCGGAACGCAGGGCATATGTGAGTGATGTGAATGAATGAACCCTACTCTATCCCTGCGGTCCGTAATAGAATTACAATGGATCATAAGCCATTCACTTCATACTATCGTAATCGATTTTAGCGATATAATTCTATTTCGGAACGCAAGGATTGTCTTTGATGTGAACCGGCCGGGCCGATCACAAACCCTGCGTTCCGAAATAGAATTACATAGATAAAAGCTATGAATGAATTAAAGTGTGAGCGATGACTGGTCCGTAATTTGTGAGCTAGCAAACGATGTGAAAGATAGCTTATGATTCGGACCGCATTAAAAAAGATACATCTTAACCATAACCTCTTACAACAGAATACAATACGATTATTTTATTTTACTTCGTCAAAGTGCCGTGATTCGTGATGGAACAAGAAGAGTTTGTAGCACTGTTCTTCAACGTAGACTCAGACAGTGACAAAAAAAAAATTTAATATATATTCTTCCTTTTCGACGAAGAGTTCCACACGACTTTCCATTTGTTTCTCTCATGGCCGAATAAAACATATACTATGGTTTGTCTGCCCCGCGTTCCGAAATAGAATTATTTCGCTAAAATCGATTACGAAAGTATGAAGTGAATGGCTTATGATCCATTGTAATTCTATTACGGACCGCAGGGCTGATCTGAACTGCTGAAATAATGGAGCGAAAACAATTTTTGACATTCCATTCCGTTCAACGCTCACATCGCCTCACCTCCGTCGCATGAGCCATGAAAGTCATACGAATGAATGAACGCATTTGCTTCACTCATGGATTATTAGCCATTCACCTCATTCATTCGTAATCGATTTTAGCGAAATAATTCTATTTCGGAACGCAGGGATGGATTATTAGCCATTCACCTCATTCATTCGTAATCGAATTTAGCGAAATAATTCTATTTCGGAACGCGGGGAGAATGAGCGCTTTTCCAGACTGACCTTGATCAAGCTTTCAGAGGTAAACATAGATGGCGTTACCCTGCTTTCAAGTGTCAACAATCAAATATTATTTTTTAGTCTGTGGGCAGGAATATTTTGTGGGCCAAAAAATTTCAAGTCAAGTGTCAAATTCAACAACAACCTTCACAAAAATATTCTTATTTTGTTGTGTATATATGGTGTTGTTTTCTACTTGGTGTTTCATTCAACTTTCAACATGGTCAGCCCATGCGTTGTGGCTAATTGTAAAAATATAGGAAAACACAGTTTCCCTAAGAATTCACTAAGGAAAAAACAATATATCTTAGCAATAATACATGAATCTAGTGTTGCCAGAAACACATTTATTGACACTTTTAGTACAAGCTGCACCATCTATCGATTCGTTCGGTACTACTTTTTCTTTTTTAATTTGACTTTGAAAACCCCTCATTACAATGGCTCATAAGCCATTCACTTCATACTTTCGTAATCGATTTTAGCGATTTAATTCTATTTCCGACCGCAGGGAGAATATGGGGCCGATGATTAGTGCGGTGATCATAATAAACTACTACTTTGGTTGTCAGCTGTCAACTGATCCGGTGCACATGTGTTTTGCTTCCAATTTAAGTTTTCTGCAGTCTTTTCGTTAATATTACCTCTTTTATTCGTTTTTGTCATTAATCTCATCCTCATAATCATAATTAATATAGTTTTCGTGTAGTTTTTAACTCTCATTTCTCACCTGTTCCATGTTCTACAAATATGTCCCTCCATAACATCAATCCCAAACCTCCCAAACCTCCCGACCCCCTGGACAGGAATCTGAATTCTTCCAATTCAGAATATGAATCCGACAATAATATGGAATATGAAGAAGTTGTAACGAATCCTTCTTCTAATTCCACCATTTTTTCGAAACGTCAGGAGTTAAAACACAAAATTATCGCCAACGACCATGACTACTTTTCCAAAAAAACATTTAAGGCTGTTGATGGCGATGAACTCACCCGAAATAATAACGACACCACTCCCCCTATCTGCCCCTCTTTACAAATACCGTTATCCCAAACTACCCCTCCATCCCTAACAAACCTCTCTACCAACAATTCAACCAATCAACAAAATCCACAAAGCCCACCTACACAATCGCGACAAATATATTACCCAGAAGACCTTGGTCCATATATAGCTTACGTCGAATTAGTACAATCAACACCTTCTTCCGGTACTTCCCTACATCCCGTAAAATTTGGATCATTTTTGTTCAAAAACAAAATGTTCAACATCCTAGAGGACGGAATTAAAAGAATTGGCAGAAACAGATTCTCCATTACTTTTAATTCTTACAAAGATGCCAACGAATTCCTGACAAATGATATCCTTCCAAAACATAATTTCAAAGCCTATATTCCCTCACATAACATCACGAGGATGGGGCTTGTTCGTGGCGTACCAACTGACTGGACGGACCAAGAAATTATCGAAAGCATTAAACTCCCATCAGGCACTGGTAACATCGTTAAAATAAGACGATTAAATAGGAAAGTTGCCTCACAAGACTCCACTGTTCCCTCCTGGATCCCAACCCAAACGATAGTCCTAACATTTGACGGTCAAACCCTCCCTAAAAAAATTGTACGGGCAACCTTCCGTACATTCTGCTACGTTGCGACCTAGTTATGTCCAGCGTGTACGTGATGTTATTACTTTACTTTATACATTTTATTTATCTATCAATTGAGTACCTACTTAGCTACCGTAGAGATCACAGCTAGAGAAAACTACTTTTCTCTTTATTAAACTATCTTCAAATTACAAGTCTGTTTCCACTTTCTACACCACTCCACTTCATCTAACGACAACAACAATCGTACGGCCAGAACTGATCACTCTGACCATACATCAATTTGGTCCTTCGAGCACCAGGACTTCTTCGGGACTCTTCGGGGAAATACGTCGAGGTACGAAAGAAGACTGGAACTAGCAGGCTGTGGAATCTGTGATCTACTACGTTGTAGGGCTCCATCCGTCGGCGGAAAAAATTAACTGTGTAACTAAAAGAGGTACGGTACCTACCTAAAGTGACTCTGTAACTGTGATTATAAACTGAGAAGAACTGTGAATTAGACTGTGGGTTAATTAACTGTGGGTTAGAGGAACTGTGTCAGTGAAAAACTTTACGAAGTAACTTGAACTGTGAGATTGAACTTTAACAGAATTTGACGTCAAAAAATCTAACTGGGGAGTGAACTTTAGCTACGTGTTCGAACACATCTACTTAACTAACTAATCAGAGTCATTAACTAACTGTGAGGAAAGATGGAAGATTTACGTATTCAGGGAGAAGTGTATGAGAATATTAAGAGACTGTGCGAGAACTTTGGGAAGGACGGGAAGGCGAGAAAAACTGTGGACTATTTAACAACGCGGATTGTGTCCCTGGAAAACCAATGGGAAGATTTTGAGGTCAGGCACGTGGAACTTCTACAAAAAAACTGACCCGGCTCATGAATATTTTACGAAACAGGTGTTTGAGCAGACTAGAAATATGTACCAGAAAACAAGGAAAGCTATTCTGACTTTACTTAAATCAACTTCGAAGGCTGTAAAAACTATGGAGGAGGAAACAAGTGTTGAAAATCCGACAACACACAAGACAACTGAGATACTGAGGCAACAAAGATCTAATTTTAAGGCTTTCGAGAGAACTATGACGAAAATAAATATGGAGAACACTGTGGAGAGATGGGAAATGGAGGATTATCTGAAAACTTTGAAGGTGAAATGGGAAATTATTGACAAGCGACACTGGGAGTTGGATAGTTTGCTCCAGGAAGAAGATCATGATGATGAGTACGAGAAAAACTATACAAGGCTAGAAAAACACTATGACGAATTACGAAGACAGCTGAACAGCAAAATCTGGGCGAACGTTCACTACCATGAATCAACGCCGCGTATGGAGATTCCCGAATTCTCGGGTAACTATAATCAATGGGTATCATTTAAGGATCTATTCACGGAAACTATTCATAACAACCCATTGATACCAAAAACTCAGAAGATGAAACACCTGAAAACTAAACTAAAAGGGGAAGCATTACAACAAGTACAGCACTTGACTATTAGCGCTGAAAACTACGATTCCTGTTGGGAAATATTAAATCATCGCTTCAACAACAAACGTATGATGTTTAATTCTTACATGAATACGATGCTGAATCTTCCAGTAATTCAGCAAGCGACTGCTTACGTCATAAAAAATATGCATGACGTCATAATCGAGTGTTTAAACGGTCTCAACAACATAGGAATTGACATAGCTACTTGGGATCCAATAATCGTGCATTTGATGTTGCAAAAGCTCGACTCTGTAACATATAACGAGTACAACAAGGAGCTGGAAGACCCGCGAGAACTACCAAACTTCGATGACTTCAGCAATTTTCTGGAAAGCAAGTTCATGGCACTGGAAGCTGCGAGGAGTCACCAGAAAACGGAGTTAAGTAATCCGAAGCCGTCAACATCTAGGGGCAACAATTATAAAAACAAGGCATGGCAGCAGGGATTTTCTAAAACTTTTCATGCTACCACCAAAAACTGCCCCCTTTGTCAGAAAGATCATGTGTTGATGCATTGCCGCCAATTTGTTGACATGGATTCAGGAAAACGGAACGAAACGGTTGCAAAACTTCGCGTTTGCAAAAACTGCTTATACAGCCATGGAAACAGCGAATGTCGGTCAACAAACAACTGCAAACTATGTCATCAGCTGCATCACACGTTACTTCATCCATACGGAAATAGTAACGATTCTGTAAGATGCCATAATCAACAAGCGGGTCAACGGAAGTATAATTACCCCAAGTCTAGTCACGTGTCGGGTGAGACACAAGAAGTTTTGTTGGCTACGGTAATACTGAGAGTGAAAACTGTAGATGGAACTTATGTGAACTTACGCGGTTTGCTCGACCAAGGAAGTCAGATAAGCTTGGTCAGCCAAAATGCCGCGCAACTACTGAGGCTGCCGAGACGAAAACTAAATGCAACGGTAACAGGAGTGGGAGTGACTTCCACCGACTGTAAGGGTTTGCTTCAGATTGAGTGTAAATCCATTTACTCAGATTACACTTTAACAATTGAGGCGTTAATAATGCCGAAGCTAATAAACAAGTTGCCGAACCAAACCTTTGATACTGGAAATTGGCCTCATCTCCATAACTTGAAGCTCGCCGATCCAGAGTTCAATATATCACGATCTGTCGACATACTCCTGGGGGCGGACGTGTATTCTGACATTATCCTGGAAGGTGTAATTAAGAGGTCTTCACACTATCCAATCGCTCAGCAAACTCAACTAGGATGGGTGTTATGTGGAAATGTTAAAACACTCAACTGTCACATAACCTTAACAGGAACTGATAACTTAGTGAAGTTTTGGGAAAATGAAGATATTTTGGAAACTGAGGAGACGTCTGAGGAGGAAAGATGTGAATATTTTTATAAACAAACTACTGAGAGACGGCACGACGGGAGATATGTAGTCCAAATGCCTTTATATGAAGACTTTAAAGAGAAACTTGGAAACTCCAAATCCAAGTGTATCTCACAATTTCTTCAATTAGAGAGACGACTACAAAGACAGCCGAAGCTAGAAAAGATGTATAAGGAGTTCATTAATGAATACATGGAACTGGAACACATGAAACCTTCTACTGCAACTACTGACGAAAGATTGGAATGTTTTTTACCTCATCATGGAGTCCTGAGGGAATCATCTATGACGACCAAGCTGAGAGTGGTGTTCAATGGATCGATGAAATTTAGCGGTCCCAAGTCACAAGACAGCTTAAATTCGCTTATGGAAAAGGGTCCTAACATGCAAAAGGATATCCAGTCGCTAATTATCAAATGGCGAAGCTATCGATACGTTTTTACTGCCGACATCGAAAAAATGTATCGACAAATCCTGATACATGAAAAACAGCAAGGATTGCAAAAAATCATCTGGCGCGACAGCCCTTACGAAAACTTGAAGGAGATGCAACTCTGTACTATCACGTACGGAACCAAGAGTGCTCCATATTTAGCTATGAGAACCCTAAAACAGCTAGCAATAGACGACGGACATAAGTTCCCGCTAGCCGCTGACATCCTTCAAAACGAATTTTATATGGATGATTTAGTCAGCGGGACGAATTCGCTAAGTTCAGCAAAAATACTACAACAACAATTGATTCATTTACTAAGAGGCGGTGGCTTTAATTTACGAAAATGGTCTAGTAACGAAGCCGAACTACTGACTCATTTATCAGCGGATCAAGTTTCATCAACAACTTGTTTTCAGCTTCATTATTTGTCCAAAGACACAATGTGCAATTTATTTCACTTATAAATATAACACGGTATATAACATGAATCACGAATTCAAACGTAGATACCTGTATATGTGTAAAGTTAGTATTTTTAGTTGTTGCCTGGTAAATACTTTTGTTCTGTTATTATTACAATCTCATTATTGTTCTTTTAGACTTGTGTGTTATTTATTGCTGTACACTCCAAACTCACAGCTTCTGTGTGACCGAGAAATCACCAACCAAAATAATTCATTTCCGTTATTTTCATTAGTAAAATTAATAATATCACGGTGTAACTGCCTGCAGGTGGTTACACCGTGGTTCTTTATACGTCCTTATGAATAATTTGGACTTGGATGGTGATTTCTCTGTCGCACAAAAGTACGTTATAGAAGAAGTGGAGACATGCAAGTCTCTGATTAATATAAAAAATAAACTTTCGATGCTTAATATTAATATAAGAAGTATTTACCAAAATAATGATCAGCTTGAAGTAATGCTAAAACGTTTTGACATTGAATTTGATTTTATTGTCTTATCCGAATGCTGGTTAAGAGATATTGTTCTGAGCCTCAGAAACTATCATACTTTTCGCACAATTAGGCAAACAAATAAAGCTGATGGCGTCCTAGTATATATACATGAACGTATTATGGAACACTATTCACTTAAGTCGACTGAAATGTATGTGGAAGACGCATCTGGATTAAAAATTGACATAAATAATGCTGACTGCACTTTAACTATCCTAGCAATTTATAGATCACCATCGATTAAGTGCACTAAAAAGTTTTTAGTTTCTCTTGACTCCCTCCTGCGTAGTTATCGACTTGGCGAACATCGTGACGTCATACTTTGTGGCGACATAAATATTAATATTCATGCGGACTCTACGGATGACAGACGTACGGACTATCTCTGCTGCTTGGCCTCACATGGGCTTTCACCTGCAGTTACTGATCGCACTAGAGACAAAGCATGTTTAGATCATGTTATGGTTAAAACTGAAAAGGAAATAACAACCATAGTCTGTGAAAGCAAAATAACAGACCATTCTCCTGTTGTTATAAGCTTAGGTCAAAAGAATACGAAGCGCAAAAAGAAAGAAATAAAAATTATTGACTACAAATCGGTTGAGCTGGACCTCTATAGAATTCAATGGAATGAGCTGTTTGAAGGTATGAATACTGATGAGAGCACAAACACGTTTTTGTCTGTTCTGACTGCGTGTATTGATAAACATACGACTATTAGGACAGTCTCATCCTCCAAAAGAATTAAGAAAAGCTGGATAACCCCTGGACTTGTAAAATGTTACAAATTTAGGGACATATTGCACAAAAAAGCTTCTCGTAACCCTCTAGATGCAGTGCTCCAAGATAGGTATAAACTATATCGCAACATCTGCACCAAAGCTACACGGACCGCTAAATCGATATTTACTAATGCTGAAATCAATGCCAATCGAAACAACCCTCGCAAATTATGGGAGATAATTAAGAATACTGCTGCTATAACTTCTAATACCAAATCAAAGGCTACTGCTCTGCTCCGCGAAGACGAACAACCTTTAGCATCCGCTAATGAAGTAAACAATTTCTTTACGGGTGTGGGAAGAGACTTGGCAGAAAAAACTCTTACCTCGCTCGGTTTGTCTGAGAGCACTTTACTCGTAAACTGCAAAGTCAACACTAGCAGCAGTGAGTCATTTGTTCTTAGTCCGACCGATCCAGGTGAAGTCCTAAGAGCTATAAACTCACTGAAAGATACATCTGCAGGTGGAATGGACGGCATAACATCAAAACTTCTTAGGTCTCTGAGAATACCCCTGCTTACCCCGCTTACTTATATTATTAACCTATCTTTTGAAACAGGTGTGTTCCCAGAAGCTTTTAAAAAAGCAATTGTTATTCCGATCCATAAAAGCAGTGATCTTGATGTGATAGCTAATTACAGACCAATCTCACTTTTGCCCACCATCTCCAAAATTGTAGAAAAACTTGCTAAGTCTCGACTTTCATCGTTCTTAGAAAAGAAAAACATCCTTTCAGATAACCAATATGGTTTTAGGGAGGGAAAATCCACCTCCGATGCTGTGGGAAAAGTGGTCGAATATGTAGTGGATAACTTAGATAAGGGTCGTCATTGTATCGGAGTGTTTCTGGATTTGGCCAAGGCCTTTGACACCGTGTCCATTTCGCTCTTATTACGCAAGCTTGAGCTCATAGGTGTCAGAGGCGTGGCACTCTCCTGGTTTCAAACCTACCTCACAGAAAGACAGCAATCTGTTAAAATTGATAATGTCAGGAGTGACTGGAATAGTGTCGTATACGGAGTTCCCCAAGGAAGCGTGTTAGGACCGCTACTTTTCCTTATTTATATAGATGGCTTATGTAGTTGGAAAGTTGACGAAGGTTTGATAGTTTCCTATGCTGACGACACAGTTCTTTTGTACACTGGCAACAACTGGGACGACACCTTCAAAATAGCCAACCGTGGCATTTCATTGGTAAAGAACTGGTTAGATCGAAACCTACTTACGCTGAATATATCCAAAACAAAATATTTATGCTTTAACATAACTGAACGGTCTAGACCAGATTCTGAACTATTTCTGCAACTTCACAAAATGGATTGCTGTATGAATTGCGACTGTCCAGCAATTGATAGGGTGGATACAATCAAATATTTAGGGATCTACTTAGATAACAAATTAAACTGGTCATTTCATTGCCACAACCTCTCAAATCGGCTCCGTAGATTACTTACCGTATTTAAAAGACTCAGTTCAATTGAAGACTTTGCTCTAAAACGAAATATTTATTTGGTTTTGGCCGAGTCTCTTATCGGATACTGCATTGGTGCCTGGGGCGGAACGTCAAAAACAACCTTAATAGAAGTAGAAAGAGCCCAAAGGGCCGTGCTCAAGGTTCTCTTCAAAAAGCCGTATAAACACCCAACCCACAAGTTGCTATTAGAATCTAAAGTGATGTCAGTGCGACAACTTTTTGTATTTTCTGTTCTTAAACATATAATCTGTATAAATAAAGATGTCAAACTATTTTCAAGCAGAAGAAGATGCATTTTGGAAACACCTTTATGTGGAACTAGCTTTGCACAGAAGTTCGGAAATTTTTTGGGGCCTTATCTTTTAAAACAATTTGCTAAGGATAGCGACGTGATGGAACCCAAAGAGTATATGAAACAAATCAAATTATGGCTTATGCCTCTCAACTACGAGAAGACGGAAAAACTTTTAGAGATAGTTAAATAGGTGCAACTTCCCGAATACATCATTCACAATACTCGTATTTCTTGATCCAGTAAACCTTTCATAAATCCTTACAAACACACACACACTCTCACACACCCTCACCTTACTCACAAAAGCGTGCACTATTTAGAATTAAGTTCACAATTTTATTATTATTCTTATTTTTATTGTTTAAATATGTGTCTATATCCCTGATTACATTATTGTAACTGACATGCTGCAAGACGGCTGCAAAGCCAGCGTAGGTGTCAGGAATTATGTTTTTTACAAAATGTCTTACTTTGTCTGTTTTAATTTGTGTTGCTATTTTGTTTTGTATGCTTGTGTTTTAAAGACCAATAAATGTATTTTTATTTTATTTTTATTTTTATTTGATTTCAAGCAACAAGATTCGATGAAAACGCTTGGATTAATCTGGAATCCGAAGACTGATAATTTCATGTTTAACTGGGATATGGGAGATAACTATGAGAAACGGATTACTAAGAGAATGTTATTATCAGAAATCTCCAAAATGTATGATCCACTTGGCTGCCTATCCCCTATAACGGTAGCTGCCAAGATTTTATTTCAACAAGTTTGGCTAAACAAAACTGAGTGGGACGAAGATTTATCTGAGAGTATATGTACGGAGTGGAGAAAACTAAGAAGCGAACTCTTCAGTATTAAAAAACTGAAATTAGAACGATGGATAGAAAGCTCAGACAGCAATATGCAATTACATGGATTCAGCGACTCGAGCAAAAAAGCGTTTTCGGCGGTCGTATTTAGCCGAAGTATAGATAAGGATGGCAGAGCAAAAATCACCCTTATTGCTGCTAAAACAAGAGTGGTATCGCTGAAACAAAAAACTAGCTTACCGAAAAAGGAACTCTGTGGCACTTTGTTACTGGCGAAGTTAATAGAAAAAATTATTAACTCCTTACAAGGAAAAACTATGAAGATCTTTGGGTGGTGTGATTCCAAGGTAGTCCTGGCCTGGATTCAAGGAGAACAGTTAAGGTGGGAAAAATACATTTCTACTCGGGTAGCCAAGATAACGAAGATAATCCCTGGTAAACAGTGGGCTTACGTCAAGTCAGAAGAAAACCCCGCGGACTGCGCATCGCGAGGACTTTCACCGATAAAACTGGCTACCTTTGACCTATGGTGGCAAGGACCTGCTTGGCTTAAAAACTTTGAGGAAACTAAGGTGAAGATTTGTCTTTATGCAACAGATAACGGAACTGTGAGTCAAGATGAAAGATCTGAAGATATGAAACTGTCATGCGCGTCGCTGAAAAATACAGATCATTTTATTCAAAACTTATTGAATAAATGCAGTTCATTTACTCGATTAACTAGAATAATGACCTGGATTTTGCGTTTCTACAAGGCTACTCGTCGAATCAAAACAAATACAAAATACCTAGCAACACTGGAAATCGACGAATCAACAACATTCTTAATAAAATATGTGCAACAATCAGCATTCGCCGATGAAATAATGCAACTTAGACGAAATGGATTGGTGTCAAAAAGCAGCTGTTTATATAAATTAAATCCATTTTTAGACGACAGAGACGTACTAAGGGTGGGGGGACGTCTCAAGAACTCTGCCTTGCCCTACAACATGAAGAACCCGATAACCCTACCAAACACTGGGCGGCTAACACGTCTAGTTATTGAACATGCACACTTACAAACCTTACACGGAGGAGCGCGACTCACATTAATGCTGATTCGCCAGAAGTATTGGATTGTAGGTGGGAATAAAGCAGTAAAATCACTATTACGGAAATGTGTGCGATGCCACCGCTTCAGTACCAAGGAAAATCATCAAATTATGGGGGACTTGCCTGCGCACCGAGTCACTCCCTGTAAGCCATTTACTCACACCGGCGTGGATTATACGGGGCATGTTGATATCAAGCTCAACAAAGGAAGAGGAGTCCGTACCTGCAAAGGCTATATTGCCGTCTTTGTGTGTTTGGCAACTAAGGCAGTCCACTTGGAGCTAGTTTCAGACCTCAGCACTGAAACATTTATCGCTGCACTGAAAAGGATGTGCTCCAGAAGATCCACTCCACGCCATATGTATTCGGATCAAGGAACAAACTTTATTGGAGCGGCTAAAGTACTGAAGAGAGAGTTCGTAGACTTCAAACAACTGATGAACAACGAATTTTTTGATGAGCTCAGCAAACTGGAGATAGAATGGCACTTCAGCGTCCTTTCTTGGCCCAGCGGCGGGGGAGGGACGTGGGAGGCCGCGGTAAAGTCTATGAAGCATCACTTGCGACGAGTGCTTGGGGAACAAAAACTCACGTACGAAGAATTTCTTACGTTGTTAAATCAGATAGAAGCATGTTTAAACTCGCGGCCACTTTGTCAATTGACTGAGGATCCAGATGAACTAGGAAGTAGTCTGACTCCTGGACACTTTCTCACGGGGAGTCCTACATTAGCAGTTCCTCAAGGCAACTACTTAGAAGATGGAAGCATAGACTTAAGAAGAAAATGGCAGCAACCCACCAAAAATATTGAGAAAGGTGATGTGGTTTTGATACGGGAAAATAGTATAATGCCACAAGGAAAATGGCCTATGGGTCGCGTGGTGGAGCTACATCCGGGCAAAGATGGTTACGTCCGGGTAGTAACTTTAAGAACTAAGAATGGAATAATGAAGCGACCTATAGTCAAACTATCTCCACTGCCAAAAGAAGAAGAACAACCATCAACATCAACTTTAATATCAAGAGAGGGGCAAGACACCAAAAACAAGAAAACTGAGAAGACTATGAAGAAGGAAACTAAGAAGAGTACGAAGCAGAAAACTGAGAGAGAAACTGAGCGGAAAACTGAGAGAAAGAAGCCGGGAAAGAGATCTCTTTTCCTGACTTTGCTAACTTTGATGCTGTGGATATTTACTGCAATTCTTGGGTCCAACGCTAATCAAACATCAGATGTATATATTACATCGTTGGGGAAGGAGCAACCGATTTATTATGATAAAATCGGTAACATGCAACTTGTCCACGATGAATGGGTCCTTTTAGTTTATTACAATCTGACATCATACTGGCAAGGCATACAAACTATGGAGAAAAACTTGGAGCATGTCAGAAGTATATGCAAAACTATGGAGAAGACGCTGTGTCAGGCTACTACCAATCAACTTGATCACGAGATGGATCAGATCAAAAACTACAATGTTATGCTTCTTACACCTCAAAAACACTTAACTAAGAGAAGAAGACGTGGATTGATCAATGGCGTGGGATCCTTGGCACGAAGTCTGTTTGGAATTTTGGATCAAAACTTTGCTGACAAGTATGAAAATGATATTAAAGCTATCCAGTCGAACGAAAACTATTTACTTGGTCTCTTGAAAAATCAAACGTCCATCGTCGAAATTGAAAATAATGCTATGAAGAAGAACGAAATACGAATGAGACAACAATTTGAAGCTATCCAGTCGGTCATACAGCAAACAAACTCATCATTTGGAAAAATGGAGCAACAGCTCGAAATTATGACAACTGCGAATTATTTTAACTCAGTGTCTTTAACTGCAAGTCTTCTTTTAACGAACTTGAGAACGACGCAAGAAACGCTTTTCAGCACTCTATCCGGCATCTATCAAGGACACGTCGATGCACACCTCTTTACTCCAGACTATATGATGAGACAATTAAAAAATATAGCTGGACGGCTACCAAAGAGATTGTTTTTACCCATTGAAAATGTGCAAAACGACATAAGAGATGTATATAAATTGCTGTACGTGAAAGCTAGAATCACGGAAAATAATTTTTTATTTGAAATGCACATTCCACTAACGAGTGATGAATATTTTACCATCTACAGAGTTATTCCACTTCCGATATACTATGAGAAGGAGACAAGAAAAATTGTACGGTCGTCAGAATTCATGGCCGTCAACTTTAGAAAAAATACTTACTTAAATATGGAAGCGCAAGAAATAGCAAACTGTATTCAAAAAAGCAGTAACAATTTTGTATGCACTGATAGCCGACCCATTCATAATTTATTCGTTCATACTGAAGATTCGCCGTGCGAAGCAAAATTAATAAGTCATAGGCCGGCCTTAACTTGTAACATGATAACTGAGAGGTGCGAGGAACAGTGGGTACAACTACACACAGCGAACTCCTGGCTTAGCACATGCTGCGATAGATGCGTCATCAGAATAATATGTGAAGATCGGATTACATCGGTGACGACGAACGGTTCCAGCATTGTTACCCTAGGTCAGGGTTGTATACTTCAAGGAAGAGATTCGACAATATACGCCCACAACCTCTTCCAGAACAGGCTGCTTATGAAAAGCGAGATTGACGTGCCATCTCTGAAAACGTCAATAAACGACATCGCAGATGTGACTCTACATGGCATCCATTACAAAGAGTCCGCCAACTTAGATAGCCAACTTAAAGACGTAGACGAGAAATTACGGCTACAACGACAACGAGAGAATTTACCAAACGAGCTCTCTACACACGATGTACATTTATATTTCGTGTCGTACTCGCTCTGGGGAGCAGCGGCAATCGGAGTACTCGCATGGATCATCACAAGGCGGTACAGACGGTCACAACGACTAACTGGGCCGGAGCCCCGATCGGCGGCGGCGGCGGCGGAGACGAGCCACGGGACGGCGAGGAGGTCTGATGACTTTGAACTACAACCCATGCGACAATGGCCGCCCCCTCCTCTAGTGAAAGAAGCTCTAGTGAAAGAAAACTTAGT
The DNA here is from genome assembly GCA_934047225.1 of Ypsolopha sequella. NCBI lineage: Eukaryota > Metazoa > Arthropoda > Insecta > Lepidoptera > Ypsolophidae > Ypsolopha > Ypsolopha sequella. The sequence goes on from OW203991.1 coordinate 14,176,607, forward strand.
GTAATGTGAAAGGACTGTAAACTTTACGAACTCTAAGTGAAAGTGATGGACTTTTATAACGTACATATGAACTTTAATCAAGTGAATTAATTAAATTTTGGGTATTGATTTTAACTTACATTTTTTGTACTTCTCTACACTAATGACTTTATAACTTCGATTTTTTGTAATGTGTCTTTTAAATTTCTAGTTGTGATCTCAACTTATCTTAAACTAAATCTTAACTTAGCGTCTCTCTTCTTCCCGGTTTGGGAGCATGTACGGGCAACCTTCCGTACATTCTGCTACGTTGCGACCTAGTTATGTCCAGCGTGTACGTGATGTTATTACTTTACTTTATACATTTTATTTATCTATCAATTGAGTACCTACTTAGCTACCGTAGAGATCACAGCTAGAGAAAACTACTTTTCTCTTTATTAAACTATCTTCAAATTACAAGTCTGTTTCCACTTTCTACACCACTCCACTTCATCTAACGACAACAACAATCGTACGGCCAGAACTGATCACTCTGACCATACAAAAATATTCTGCTATTACTCAGCCCTTGAAGTTGAAAAATACATTTTCCCAACAATACAATGCTACTCCTGCTGTAGATTCGGCCACACTCGAGGAATCTGTAGATCCAAACCAAAATGCTACAAATGCTCAGGTGACCATTCTGGGGACTCATGTTCCATTGGAAATAACGAAGCAATTTGCCTTTACTGCTCCGGTTCACACTATGCCACCGACCGCACTTGTCCAGAACACCATAGACAGGCTAACATTAAGAATTATATGTCGTGTCATTCAGTTTCTTACATGGATGCGAGTAAAAATTTCCCCTCGGTCAAAAAATCATTCTCAGAAGTTCTATCTTCATCATCCCCTGCAGCTTCTCACATTATGCCTCAGAAACCTCACTCCGATTCCCTGACCACCATAAAATCACAAAACAACATTAAAAAAAACTATAAAAAGACAATATTCTCAAACCCCTCTCCCCGTCCCGTTCTTACCCCAGGATATGACCAACAAGCCCACAATAACATAATCAAGAGTTTCACGATCCCCCCTCCTTCTAATGGTTGTGCCCTTGAAAATAATTCGTCGGCCCCTCCTGATAAAACCATTCGTATTGAGGAAAATATACACTCACTGGTCTCAACCATAATAGAAATTATTTTCAAATGTAACTTACCGCACGACGTTGCTACAAAAATCATCAACTCTTTCACACAATCATTATTTATATCACTTAATCATGGACAGAATCCTTCAGTGGAACATTAGAAGCATCTCAAATAAACGTTCTGACTTCATCTACCTCCTTAACAAATTCAAACCCTTTTTATGTGCAATTTCAGAAACCTGGCTCAGCCCAGGTTCTATTTTTAAGATCTCAGGTTATAAATGCATAAGAGATGATAGAAGTGACTCCTACGGTGGAAGTGCTATCTTCATCAAAAGAAACATCCCCTTTTCTATAATTCCTTTACAATACAACAACCCCAATATGAATGCTGTAGCTATCATAGTAAATAACATTACCTACATATCTATATACCTCCCCAAAAAAGACAACTCTTTTCTTTCAGCTATAAGTAATATCCTTAACTCTGTATCTCAACCTCTTATCCTTTTTGGAGACTTCAATTGTCATCACCAATCTTGGGGTGCCCCTCAAAATGATATTTTTGCGAACAAACTTATTGAAATTATTGACGAATTTAATCTTTGTACTCTCAATGATGGCTCACATACCCGTAGAATTACCCCAGGTCAGAACCCTAGTTATGTTGACCTAACCTTTTGCTCATCATCATTAGCAAGCCTATTATACTGGTCACGTCTTCCTCTCACTCTAGGCTCAGACCATTATCCTATATCCATCTCTTTCCCATCCCAAAACAGATATATTCCATCACTCCCTCCCCTATTACCATATATCCTTAATAATGGTGATTGGTCTAAATTCAGTGATTTAGTCGACCTTGATATTACAAATCTCCCTACTCCCTCTTCATCAAACACCGAAGAATGCATAAAAAAATTCACAGATTCTCTGATATCTGCAGCAAACGCTATTTTTAAAAAAAAGAACTCTGCTAAAGGTAAAATTAGTTCCCCACCTTGGTGGGATCAAGAATGTTCCGAAGCTATAAAAAAACGTAAAGAAAAAGAATTGATCTGCAATAATTTCCTAAACCTCTCCAATTTTCTAGATCTCAGGAACACCGAAGCAGCGACAAAAAGACTTCTCCGTAAAAAGAAATCCCAAGGATGGAAAAAATTTTGTTCCTCTCTCTCCTCAAACACCTTCAAGTATTGTCTGGAAAAACATTAGACGTTTTAGGTCAGGTCGTAATGAAGATGACTCCAATTCTGCTTTTTACACTTCCTGGGTAAATAAATTCATGGATAAACTCGCCCCAACCACAGTTCCTAACTATGACTCCATGCCATACAACTACACTTCATCTTCCTCTAGCCCTCTTGACTGTCACTTCACACTCCAAGAACTCTCTCTAGTACTAGACCATGTCAAAGACTCAGCCCCCGGTCCGGATGGTATACCTTATTCCTTTCTGTATCATCTTAACTTATCTTCCAGAAGCTACCTCTTGAATTTAATAAATCTAATTGTTGAAACTGGACACATCCCCCAATCCTGGAAGAGACAAATCATTATTCCTAAATTAAAACCATCTAAGGACCCATCTGACCCATCCGCCTACAGACCGTTAGCCTTATCTTCCGTCATCCCTAAAGTCGTTGAATATCTTACAAAAAATCGATTAGAATGGCACCTTGAACACCATAGTCTACTGGCAAAATCTCAATATGGCTTTAGAAAAGGGAGAAGTGTTACTGATAGTCACAGCATTCTTACCACAGATATCCATCTAGCATTTTCCAGAAACGAATCACTAGTTGCTGCCTTTTTGGATGTCTCTGCAGCCTATGATAACGTCAACCTCTTAATACTCAAAAACAAATTATTAGCACAAAAAATCCCATTAAAAATAGTTAATTTCATTTTTAATTTATTGATAGAGAGAACTATTGTCTTGAGATATCCCGGCATCGATATCCCCCCAAGACAGGCATGGAAAGGCCTTCCACAGGGATCTGTCCTCAGCCCCATTCTCTATGATGTTTACACAGCTGACCTTGAACGATCTGTTACCACCACCTGCAGAATTCTTCAATATGCTGATGACCTTCTGATTTATAACAATCATAAAATTATTCCTACAGCAGTCGATAATATTAATTCCGGTCTGGATTCCCTTTCTACATGGTTAACATCCCATGATTTATCCCTTTCTCCCTCTAAAAGTGTTGTTGTTGTTTTTACAAGAAAACGCATCATCCCACCGGTTAACATTTTTTGTGAAGGTTCTCCTGTTCCAATTGAAAAAGAAGCCAAATTCCTTGGTAAAATATTCGACTCCAAAATGACTGGTAATTCCCATATTCATCTCATTCTCAAAAAATGCGAACGCAATATAAACATTCTTCGATGCTTGAGAGGAGTCTGGTGGGGGGCCCATCCTTTCTCCCTCCGTCTTTTATATAATGCAATTATTAGAAGTATTCTTGATTTCGGATCATTCACCCTCGTACCCGCAAACAAACAATCATTAAAAAAATTAGAAGTTATCCAGGCCAAATGCTTACGACTAGTCATTGGGGCCATGAAAAGTTCCCCAATAAACGCTCTGCAAGTCGAATCAGCTGATCCTCCATTAAACATCAGAAGACAATACTTGTCGGACCGTTTCCTTTTTAAAATTTGTCAATTTTCTAACCACCCCCTCATCCCAAAACTTCGTCTTCTGGATAATTACGTACATACAAACCCCTTCTGGTCAAACAAAACCATTCCCTGTTTAATCAAAAGTTTTAGGAAACTTGGTGCCATTAAATTTGACATCCACAAATTTTCTCATCATCCAAATTTTCGCTTTGATTTCGAATCATTAATTTTCCAACCAAACATCCACATAACTTTAGATATAAATAAAGACTCCCCTAATACAGAAACTAAACTTCGGAACATTATACATCAAAGGTGGTCCGATTATGATATATTTTTCACAGACTCGTCAAAATTAAATCCGGAGGGTTCAGTTGGCTCCGCTTTTTATCATGAATCAGGCAATGTTTCGAAATTATTCAAATACCCATTCATTAGTACAGTCTTCACAGGAGAGTGCATGGCCATTCTAGAATCAATCAAATATATATTAGAACACAACTTAGATAAATCTTTAATACTTTCCGACTGTCACTCTGCACTCCAGTCTATCATATCCAACCCCTTCGATAAAAATTCAATATGTCCTATCGCCCTCGAAATAAAACATTTACTTAAATTAGCATCACTTTCTAGTCTTGACATAATTCTTGCCTGGATTCCTGGCCATTCTGGGATTAAGGGTAATGAAATAGCTGATTCCTTAGCCAAAACAGCCACCACTCACGGGGAAAAAAATAATTTCAAAATATACTCCCATGACTTAATTCTCCTTCCAGTTCAATACATTTCTAAATCATGGAACATTTCTTGGAAAACCAGCAGCTCCATTAAAGGAAAACACCTATTCAACATCCAACCTTCAATAAAATTAAAACCATGGTTCTCTAAAATTAAGTTCAGTAAAAAAATCACCTCTATAATATCAAGGTTACGTTTAGGTCATTGTTGCTCTCCGGCCCACCTTGCAAGAATAAGGATTCGGGACCACTCCCTTTGTGAATGTGGAATTGAAGATGGTACAATTGAACATATTTTATTCAACTGTCCCATAAATAACTCTCCTTCTTTATTAGACCTTTTAATTATTAACAAAGTAAACCTTCCAACTAGTCCTTCATATATCCTTTCCTTTTCTGATAAAGACGCCACTAGAGCATTAGCCTCATTCTTAGTCCTCAACAAAATCACACTGTAGCTAAGTAGACCACTATAATCCATTACAGATGTCATCCAACCCTTCTTATTTATCTAACTGTATAATTAAAACAGGTATACCTTACTATACATATACTAGTAATATCCTTAAGTTTATTCTTCCACTATGTATCTAACTTCACCATACGAAGCCAACTTTTATTTTACTCATCTTCATACGTATATTACATTTCCATCGATCGATATTTATATTTATTATAATTTTATTTCTCTCAAGAGGTAATAACTCGTCCCTTCCTTCTTCTTATTATACATTATACTTTTCTTTTAATATCACTTGACGCTGGCAAAACTGACCTTTAAAAAAGGAGTCCGTAATTGCCATAAAAAAAAAAAAAAAAAAAAAAAAAAACTACTACTTTCCACTATTCGGTCAAAAATAGTGGGGAAAAATTGGCTGTCAAAAGTGATTGTGCAGCTAACTTCAGGCGACTATAAACCACCATGGCATGATTCCTTATTCTGAGATGGTATGAACTATGGTAGTTGACTGGTTGTTATTATAGTGGTGGTGACACTTCAATAGTCGGTCACGAGGTCCATACCTATGAGTTTATTTGGTTTATTCTGTTTAATTACATATACGACTTACCAAAGATAGATTAACATGTTTATTCTGTTGAATCTGATGACCACAATCGATGTGATGAGGGTGTACAGTGGAGACCGCATCAAGTAAAACACATTGGACTTTGTACCTATCTTATAATCTTCCCTGTAGGGGCTAATGTTGTACTGCAAGTGTATAGCTTGATGTGGTTTCCACTATTACACATCCTTTACATCTCAGAATAAGGATTCCTTATTCTGAGCTTTACATACACATATGTGAATCTGACATGGGTGTCGACCACAGAGTAACAGGTTGTTAGAGGGAAGTGAAAATAATGTACGGCCGCAGCCGCCACCGCGGGTCAGTAACCGAACTTGTGTCTTTGTCTGAGATCAGAGGTTAAGTTATTAACAGCTGCCGTTTTATTGTCTATTTCCTGGCTAGACTAGATACCTATTAGTGCTCAAACTTAACGTTGCCAACAGTTATACTAGCTTTCCATCATATTCGACTTCTAAAACTACCAGAAAAATATTTTAATTATGGGTGTTGAAGCCAAGAATCAACAAACTTTTGCGTATATTGTGGTTTTAGCATAATAACACATGAATGAACTTGCGAAAACAATACGACACACAAAACAATACGACACACTAAGCAATCCGAGACCGAGTTGATTCAGTTTTGTACTACTAAATAATGTTCTACGGGGAATCCCCGCATAAAGTGTATCGAGCAAGATGGTTTGTTTGATGTCATGTCATTTTGACAGATTCAGCGTTACCTACACAGTAAAAGTAAATACTCCTGATAATTAAATGAAGAAGACATAATATATTTCAAAACGTGTACCTAAGTGGCTTAGTGATAAAGTGATCGCATTTTCAGTAATTGAAACTGAATTCTACTAAACCAGTAAAAAAATCCACCAGCCACTAAAAGCAATATTTCACCACTAAAAGGGGGTTGAAAATTGATAATTTGATAGGATTATCCTATCATTTTGTCACATTTTGCGGACTTACAAGGTTCAAAAAATTATTTTATTTTACTACCTATTTTACACAACTAGTAACTAAGTGATTTTCAATGGAATTCATACGAAATTTTCATTTTAAGCTGGTCGACTATTACTCGTTAACATGTAAAGCCTACTTAGCTATCATATTTTTTCTTTTAACTTCATTATTAATAATGCTGTGAATTTTTTCACATATCTAAAAACAACCGTTAACTGGCAGGGGGGACACTTGAGTCTAAGCAAAATTAGCACTTTCACAAATGGATCCCTGAATCGAGAAATGGTTTTCACACAACTACAAAAATTTTTGAAAGTCCTATCCAAAGACACCACACCATGAGATAGATCACAGAGCAAGGTATGGATGTATGGGTGCTCTGTGGCACAGAGTAAAGGAGTAAACTCTGTGCATGGATGTATACCTAAACTGGATTGTGCACTGAAGGATGTTACGCGTAGAAAAATAGACTCTATTTCATACAGTTAAAAGTTATTTTATTATGACATAACCAACTAGAGAAAACGTGCCGAGCGGGACAACACGCAGTCGATGCCCGTGTCCTACTCGCACAGTTACCATCACAAAAAACAAATTGCGATGGTAGGCTTGAGTTTTTCACGATTTAGTTTTTCAACGACTTCATAGTATTTAGCTTTTAGTAATTACTTTTTTTTAACCGACTTGAAAAAAAGAGGAGGATCTCAATTCGACTGTATTTTTTTTGGGTATGTTATTCCTTATCTCCGTCAATTCTGAACCGAATTGAATGATTCTTTTTTTGTTTGGAAAAATTTCCTTCAAGGTAGGTTCCATTTTAAGATTGACCATGATCTGATGAAAGTTTTCAGAGATAGGCAGTGGAACGCCTCAGAAAGTAACAGCGTACCACTTGATATTAAGGAAATCGCTTTGTACTACGATGTTGATCGCAGAGTATTACTTGGAAATTGTCAATCTTCCACCTGACCTTCGATCCTGGTCTTATTAAGTCATTACCATAGAACTCTTTAACGAATGAGAGCACTTAACCCCGAGATTGCGGCAATCACTTTGGTAGGGTGCTGATTGTCGGGCATTTCTTGGAAATTATCAGGTACCTGACCTTACATCCTGGCTTCACCACCATAGAACTCTTTAACGGACGACAGCATACCACTCAAGATTAAGGCAATCGCTTTGTATTAGGATAGTGATTGCCGAGTACTACTTGTAAATTGTAATTTCTCCACCTGAACTTTGATCTTGGCCTCATTACCATAGAACTCCTCAACGGGTGACAGCACATAACTTGAGATTACGGCAATCAGTTTGTATTAGGGTGCTGATTACAGGGTATTTATTAAATATAACCAATTATTACTTGTCCTTCGTTCTATATCAACAGCGCGTTTACAAGAACTATCCACATTACACAATTTGACCCGTCAACACTAAAAATGTAAAATAATAAACTTTTAACAAAAAATAGTAACCAACTTTAAATGTAACTGCAGCCATTCGCAAAAAAGTTAAAAATAATTATAAAATGACCGATGGTACTGAAATAACACTTTTTCCGACTTCTTTGTTCCTGAAAAATATGTTCTTTAAAAGTCACCGCGTTCCCTTGGTTATAGCAACAAAGAAACCAATATAAGAGCGCCGACTTCTTAACTCTAAAGAACATATTTTTCAGGAAGAAAGAAGGCGGAAAAAGAGTTATTTCGGTACCATCGGTCATTTTATAATTATTTTTAACTTTTTTGCGAATGGCTAGTGTAGGGAAATACAGAAAAGGCTATTTAGAAATGTGTCTTTTGCTAACCTTCGACCAAGATAAAATGAAGTAGAAGTTTCGAATTGGTCGTAGTTGCTAACAAGATAAATTTAAGAAATTTGCTGCAGACTGATTTCACAGATGGATGACAGATGAGTAGACAGACATAGACAGACCATCTGTGATTGTCAGTGAATTTTATTTAATGTTAATAAAAAATGTTGAGCTTTTTATTGTCTCGCAGAAGGTGTGAAAAGTAGAGTATGCTCCTCTGGAATAAAGCCTGTCTTTGTCTTGGGCAGCTTGAACCCCTCGCTTTACTCAGGACTCTATATAATTCCCTCGCTACGCTCAGTAAGCGAGATTATAGTCCGTATAATATAGCTCGAGTCCTGTGACAGCAGGACAGCGCTAAGCAATTTGTATTTCTAACTCTTTTTCTCATGCTCAAATAAGTGTAGCGCTGACAGCTGTCACAGGGCTCAACCTATATTTTACAGACTATAATTGACAAATTTTGATGTATTTTGGGATAGATGATAATATCGTTGTATCGTTTTCGATGCGAACAGATTCTTTTCATTTCTTTTTTTTTTCATTTCAGCATGTTTTCTGTCACATAGCATGTTGGAATAAACAAATGTATATGTGGGCTCGAGCCTTCTATAAAAAGAGAGAACTTGACAATTTATTATTGTAAAATCCCTTAAGGGTCCGTTTCGCCATGTTGCTCTCACGTTTGGACAATTTAGCATATTAAAACAAAACATTTTTAAACAAATAGAATTTGTGCAGGTAGTTAAGGGGTTGAACTACATTGTAATTTTTCAGATTTGACACAAGCATCACAATCGTTGAGAAAAAAAATCGGAAAGATCAGTAAAATCACGGAAAACGTAATTTGGCTTTGGAACTAGTATGATCAGTCTACTGATCTAACTATAAACTAAAAGATTTTTTTATAGAGCAAAGAAATGAAAGTAGCCTTTACAGAAATTTATTATTTTTTATTTCCTTTCGTTATTTTAAAAGAAATACTCAAACATTCTACATTTTTCCTGTACAGAAAAATTACGCAAAAAGAATTTGTAAGTTTGTGTATTTCTTTTTAAATACCGAAGTACTTTGAACTGTTTACGTAAATAAATATATTTCAATATGGAACAAAAAAAAATTTTTTTTTGTTTGCAACGCCAAATTACATTTTTCGTGATTTTAGTGATCTTTCCGATTTTTTTTCCCGATGCTTGTGATACTTGTGTGAAATCTGAAAAATTATAATGTAAAGTCGAGTCCAGAATGAGCGGTTTTCCAGACTGAACTTGATCAAGCTCTCAGAAGTAAACACAGATGGCGTTACCCTGCTTTCAAGTGTCAAAAAGCAAAGATTATTTTATAATCTGTGGGAAGCAAGATAAAAATTGTCAATTCAATTGTTAAATCCAACAATGTTGTTTTCTATCTATATTACTTACGTTAATAGCTTGGTATTTCATTCAACTTTCAACATGGTCAGCCCATGCGTTGTAGCTAATTGTAAAAATATAGGAACACACAGTTTAACTAATTACGGAAAGAACAATGGATCTTAGCAATAATACATTTGAGGCATGGATTGACCATAAAAAAGAAAATAGCAAAGAAAAAGTGTCAAAATCAAAAGAATCCAGTGTTGCCAGTAAGACTTTTTTGACACTTTTAGTACAGGCTGCGCCATCTATTGTGTCGTTCGGTACTATTTTTTCTTTTTTAATTTGACTTTGAAAACCCCTCATTAGGCGAACTAACTTGACAGCCGAAAATGTTGCCAGACATAGGAAAAAATAAATAGTGATAGGTTTATGTCGACACAAATATGTCGATATAACCTTGTGCCTTCTATAAATCTGATTCTATATATATTTTATCAAGTAATTGTCGTCGAAACTTTCTCACTCATACAAACTTGCCAAATAGGGACGAGCTACAGCAATTTATATTATATAATATGATCTGAAGGATGTACGGTTTAAAGCGCATGTTTACGATACTTACTCCTCAAATTAGGAATAAAGTACAAAAGTAATTAGAACAGGTGGCTTCTGTCGGGCTAGTACGGTACATTTCATGTACCATAAATATAGCATTCATCCCTTTCTTTCTGGCAAATATGAAAGTGCGATAGAGATAAACGCTATATATCGTCGGTGATAATTCCAAATCCGTTCTGTGTTCGATTAAAATTAATTGAATGAATACCCTAATAAGTATTGTTGTTAGATTACAATTTGACTGAAAAAATCAAACACATAATGGATTATTATCCTATGTTATAGAAATAAAAGAATTTATGTTAGCCAAATTATTAATTCCAACCAATTTTTATTTTGCTTAGTAAAATTATTAGTTTGATTCCAAACACAATAATACTGATTAACTAGACTTTTTAAACATCGATATTAACAGCACTAGCCAAACTGTGGTAACATTAGTGTAAAATGAACTGTCAAGTTAGTTCGCCTAATTCTGGACTCGACTTATAGTTCAACTCCTTAACTACCTACACAAATTTTATTTGTTAAAAATATTTTGTTTTAATATGCTAAATTGTCCAAACGCGAGAGCATGTTTGGCGAAACGGACCCTTAATGATCCCTTTTAATTGTATTTTTATACTTTATTTGACCCAAATGTTTGAATGTAGTAGTAGTAATTTATATAGTAGTTTATGTTGCATGTAATGTAGTTAATATTTAATTAATGTAAGATAATTTGTTAGCTTGATGTTCCAAATTTGCAACGCCTTTAAAATAGGCATCTAACTCATAAGCACGAACAAACATTTATCAGATCTGTATACACTTAGATAGCAATAAACGTTTGAGTTTGAGTTTGAAAATATGCTTAGATGTAATACTTAATATTTTACCTTCCAAAACGACCAAATGATTTAACTATAGCTTCACCAACAAACTGCATTCAGATTGCATGCAAAGATTAAGTGCAGCCGGCTGGCAGGAGAAGACCTACGTGCGATCCTTGAGGTCTCCAGTTCAAGTGAGTCCACATATTATTCTTGTGACAGGATGTACTTTCCCATTTCTAACAATACGTATATTTATATACAGGCGAAAACTTATTCTTCGAACCGTGGTCTGTCCGCGTCGATTACGATGGTATAATAATAGCTTAATAATAGTAGCAAAACGAACTAGTGTTTACCACTGCACATACGTAACTCATTCATACGTAACTGCAGTTCCGCCCTTTTTTTTAAAACTACATCTGTTACTGCACTTGCATCATACTAGCTCTAAATAAGCTCGCGCAGCAACAAATGCAGTTGTCCAGTGTGGCACCTAGACATTTTTAACTTTCTTCCAGCCCCAGTCTTTAGGACTGGGTAAATTTTGTAGTTAAGGTTACATATATCGAAATATAGCGAAAAATATAAGATAGGTGCTAAGTCAAATGTGTATATTTTAGCCACAGATATCATAATACTATTGTTCCAATACGTCTCAGTGATTTTAGCTTGATGTGATCTCCAGTCTCCACTGTAAATACAATACGCCGCAGCGCAACTTTGAAACTAGGGTTACGTTTTATTAAGATAGTGGCGTTAGTTAGTTCAGTTTTTGGCCACGACCAATCCACGCGCCAAAATAACCTTGTCACACTGTATGTATGGGATCGATATGAGAACTGATCACAAAACCTCCTCTCTTTAATCTCAACCAAGAAAGTAGACATGAAGGAGTTTTAATGTTCCGTGGGAACTGGCATAAAACAATACTACACGTGATGCAAAGACAATATAATCACTTGCGATGGCATTGTCATGTTAAGTTTTATAAATACGAAATCAAAGAATATAGTCTTCTTTTTACGAAATCGATCGCAATAAAAATGTATCGCTATGTATTTCCAGTCCTTAAAAAGCCAAATTATAAAAGATATCTAATTATATCTTCCCGTAATAATGCTAAAGACGTGAGATTTGGTCAGACTGTTAGATCACAAATGCTTCAAGGAGTTGATATTCTTGCTGACGCTGTTGCATTAACAATGGGACCAAAAGGCCGCAATGTTATTGTAGAACAGCCATATGGACCACCTAAGATAACAAAAGATGGTGTTACTGTCGCTAAAGGGATAGAACTTACAAATAACTTTCAGAATATTGGAGCTAAACTAGTACAAAAAGTCGCGATTAAAACTAATGAAAAAGCTGGTGATGGAACTAGCACAGCTACCATTCTGGCTAGAGCCATTGCTAAGGAGGGATTTGAGAGTATTTCAAAAGGGGCTAACCCTATTGAAATACGCAAAGGAATAATGTTAGCTGTTGAGGCTGTTAAAAATAAACTAAACGATATATCAAAACCTATTAATAATTCTGAAGAAATTGAAAAAATCGCATCTCTTTCAGCTAATGGTGATGAAATGGTAGGTAAATTAATAACATCAGCATTTGATAAAGTTGGAAAAGATGGTGTTGTAACAATTAAATCGGGTAAGACTTTGAATGATGAGCTAGAAGTGGTTGAAGGAATGCAATTTGATTGTGGCTTTATATCTCCGTATTTCATTAACTCTCTTAAGGGTCCCAAAGTTGAATACGATGAAGCTTTAGTATTATTTTGTCAAAAGAAAATATTTACCAGTCAAGAATTAATACCAACACTTGAAATAGCTAAACTTAATAAAGTACCTGTTATTATAATAGCGGAAGATATTGATGAACAACCGTTATCAATGTTGATTGTTAACAAATTAAAAGGGGGATTACCTGTTGTTGCTGTGAAAGCCCCTAGCTTTGGCGATAACAGAAAGAAATCCTTAATGGATATGGCTATAGCTACCGGTGGCGTAGTATTTGAGGATGATCTTAATTTAATAAGGTTGGAAGATTGTCAGTTAGAAAGTTTAGGAAAAGTCGGTGAAGTAACAATTACCAAAGATACTACTCTGTTAATGAAAGGCAAAGGTTGTAAAAATGGAATAAAACAAAGAATAGAAGAAATTAAAGGAGATTTTGATAAAGCTGCTACTGAATTTGATAGAATACAACTCATACAACGATTATCTCGGTTACAATCAGGCGTAGCTGTATTGCATATTGGAGGTTACAGTGAAGTTGAAGTAAATGAGAAAAAAGATCGAATTAATGATGCACTTAACGCCACTCGAGCTGCTATTTCTGGAGGAGTTGTGCCTGGAGGAGGATCAGCTTTTGTTCATTGTATAAGTGCACTGCGAATTTTGGAACCAAATAATGCTGATCAAGCAACTGGAGTTAATATTGTTATGAAGGCTCTGCGTACACCTTGTGCAACTATAGCTAGTAACGCTGGATATGATGGCTTAGTAGTTGTGTCCAAAATTGAACAAATGGAAAATAGTTTTGGCTTTGATGCTGTTAAAAATGAATTTGTTAATATGTTTGAAACAGGAATTATTGATCCAACAACAGTTATCAAACAAGCTCTTATTGATGCAGGTGGAATAGCATCACTTTTAACTACAGCTGAAGCAGTAATTTGTGATATGGGAATAGAAAAATAATTTCCCAATAAAACAAACATAACATTTTTAAGGTGTTGAGCCAAAGTATATTTTATTTTATTATGTAATTCATTTATAATAAATAAAACATAATATTCCTGGTTAGTTTTAAAAAACACATAACTTCCTATTATTGCTATCGATCCGATTACTAGGATTTTTTTGCGCAGATGTACGGAAAAGCTCCTCAATACCAATGCCAATTTTTAACTTTTACTGGTATACAATATAACAAACATAATTTGTGTTTATGAGAGAACATCCATAACTACGTTGTATTGTTTGTATTCTTCTTTTATTTTTATTTAGCATAGACTCAGTATTACAAAATACTTAGTTTATGTTAAAAACATTGCATGTCATTGTTTAAAAAAATAATGTGTTGATGCTAAGATTTCTTTAAATAAAATGTAAACGTCGTTTTCTCAATTAGTTCCTACTGATAATATCAAAATGAATCTGTAATAATCTGTATCGATTGTTAATATTTATATTATCTTTTTAAATAAACATACTTCTACGGGTACACAAGTGAATATTATACTAAGTGTTTGTTCTATTCTGCACAACGGGAGAAGCACTAATGCCTAGGTATATTTCAGTTTTTACTATATTAGACATCAGTAGCCATTTCATTAGTTCTGAGTAACATTATCATCGAAAAGTAACAAAGCTTTTTCGTAAAGGTTGTTGTATTGTGTACATCGATTGTGTATGTTATATAGCAAGTTTTGTTCATATTGATGGTATCAATAAATATTTTCAATTCCTTTTTTTATTTCATTACTCTTATAAATATATCCATGAATAGGTAATGGAAACCCTGTTTGTAAACCTGAACACGCTATTACCTACGTGGCTGATACTACTACTACCAGCCCAGAACAATGACTACTAGCGTTTTTCTTTTTCAATGCTTTGCAATCGTCAAAATTTATCAGTTTTTTAGAAGTCCCTACCCACCATGGCTACATTTTACATTAAGGTGATATATCGTCCGTACAAAGGTCCCCGTTACTCCAGGCGGAAAGACCCACAGTGCGAGAAGGACGAAGTCGGGAAAAATTGTCAAAAAGTCGGTTTTAAATTAGTACAAAAATAACTAAAATAGCTATGAAAATTTCCATAAACAGTAATTTAAGTATTGTTAAAACCCATCTAAATAAATATTTTTGAAGTATGTATGATATCCCAATTTGTCAGAATATCAAAAAAAGTGTGAATTTAGACCTCATTTTAATAATTATTTCTATCAAGTGAAATTCCTCCAATCGCGTTTCTGATAGTCCAAAATCTAGACAAAGGTTCCAAAATTGTTAAACTACTCGTAATTTATTTAACTTGGAACTTCTTTTGAACAGCAGATAAATAACTTCAAAAAGTGTCCATTTTGACGATATACCCCCTTAATCCTATGATTTCCAGGAAGGTTTATTGAACTTTATTAGGGGATCTCTTTGGATGGCTTGTCAAAGTTGTACGTCATAAACTGTCAGAAATTGCACTGTTAAATTATTAGCATAGAACACATTACATTATTAGCTAAAAATGTCTATATTGAATCGTAAGTTTTCAGATAAATTTAAACATTTTAATACCTATCAAATAAGTTTAGTTTTGGTAAGTAACAGTCACTTTTTCTTGACACATCTGTCATTTTCGAAACTTTTCAATCTATCACTTTTTATTCCGATACTACAATCCCGTTCAACCAGTGGTATTGCAAGAAAGTGAAGATAAGTTATCTACCAGTTCTGTGTTATCTACACATCTGTCACGTTCCACACATCTTCCAATTTTGCCACATCTGTTACTTTTGACATATTTAACACTATTGACACATGGACACATCTGTTACTTTTGACACATCTATCACTTTTGACACATCTATTACTTTTGACTTTTGACATCTGTCACTTTTTAGTTTTTAACATCTGTCACTTTTTAGTTTTTGGTTTTTACACATCTGTCACTTTTTACACATCTGTCACTATTAACAGATATTTCCATAATTTTTGTAACTTTTATACTTTAAGAGTATGAAGCTTTCAAATGTACATGAATTTTATGTCGCAGTTATGTCAGTCGCAATTTTTTTTAAATCCCCAGGGGGACGACGAGGAAGATGTTCCGCAGAAGAACGCGGTTAAGGGATCGACTTGATTTTCTACCCACTGAAAAAAAGAAAACAGTTGGAAAAAAAGGCGCGAAGTGGTAATGGTGTCGATTTTTGTTTTGGTAACAAAAATATTGCATTCTGGGTGTTTTGATCAACAATAGTGATAGAATATTGTGTATTAAAACCGCCGTAAACAGTGCTGTGCGTTGTTTAATGGAATAAAAAATCGGGCTATGCCTTTTCGTGTGTTTTTTCGTGTGTGTTTCGTGTGTTGTTGTATTTGCGTTATAAGGCTATCATTATAGCGGAAATGACAGGACAGTGACTAAGACAGGACAGATCATTCAGATGATCCTCGACAGAAGAGGATAGTGGCTATAAACAGATAACTACATATAACTTCAGACCTAGCTGTATGGGCTAAGGTCCCTTTGCCTTTCCACTTAGTGGAAAAATGAAAAAAAAACTGTTAATGTCAATGTCATATGTCAGCCGTCAGGACAAAACGGCGCGGGAGTTGAGTTGATAGCGCTGCTAGTGTCAAGGATTTATTTACAAAAAAATGTATTTTTAATTTTTATCTCGAAAAAAATGAAAATGATTAAAATGTTGTTTCTGTATTGATTGTTTATTAACTTCTCCCGTGTTTAATATCCAACCTAACTC
Source organism: Ypsolopha sequella (assembly GCA_934047225.1). Taxonomy (NCBI): domain Eukaryota; kingdom Metazoa; phylum Arthropoda; class Insecta; order Lepidoptera; family Ypsolophidae; genus Ypsolopha; species Ypsolopha sequella. The sequence continues at coordinate 14,193,239 of OW203991.1, forward strand.
AAGCAACTGTTTATCACCGCCAGGGAGAGTCGGCTTTGTGATCGTACAGATTTCAACAAATACTAATTTACAATGGATGAATTCTCTGAAGGTAGCACATTAGATGAACAAAATAGTAAGAAAAAGCTTCTTCCAGAGACAGTTTCGAATGGTGACCTGAATTCTGATCAAACCAATGTAGAAAGTTCTGTGAAATTGGTCAATAACCATACTGAAATCTCCGATAGCGATAGTGGATCTGACAAACCATTTTCTTCTATAGTCCGAAGTACAGACGAGTCGAATGTTATGAAAAAAATACAGGATATGGATTCAGACAGTAATGATGATGCCACTGTTTTTAAACCAAAAACTAATAAATTAAGGTTACTTAATATGTCTAGTGATGAAGATAGTACACCTGAAACACATGGTAAACCAAAGGTTACACAAACAAGTGACAGTTCTGATTCAGACCATGATGATGGTCATACTAAGGTTATCAAAATTCAGCGAAAAACAAGAATAAAAAACATGTCTTCTAGTGATGAAGACACGCAACATAGTTCAACTGAACGTATGGACAATATAGTAAGATCTGCACATAAAAACTCTGAGCAACAGGCTCGAATGAAAAATAAAAGAAATAACATTGAAAATAAATTCAAGAATCTTCTTTCATCTCGAGGGAAAAAAAACAAAATGTCATCAGATGAAGAAACTATATTAAAGAATACTACTGTTCAGAATGGTGAAGATAACTCAAGTAATGACAGCTCCGATGGTTCTGAAGATCTAGAAATGAAGGCAATTAAACAGGTTTGTATTTCTGTAAACGCAATTTTAATAATTAGAATTAGTTTTAGTAATGTAGTAGATAATTTGGTTGGGATGTAGATAAGCGAGCACTGTGGGAAAAAAGACTTGAAAAATGAAAACAATTCTTCAACACTGAAGAGACCGTAGGCAGTGGCATGCCTGGAACTTTTTACTGAAAAAGCAAAGACAATGTCAAGTATGATGAGTAAAAATATAAAAATAACAGAAAACAACTTTGAAAAAGAAACATTTTTTATCAAAATGTTTGCTTTAGGGCATGCTAGCATGCCTTGGCGCCACACATTTTTTTTTCAATATTGTTTTTTATTATTTTTTTACTAGTCATACTTAACATTGTCATTGCTTTTCCAGCGAAAAGTTCTAGGCTCGCCACTGCTGGTAGGTTAGGTTAAAAGGTTAGCTATGAGTTTTGCGACCTCCATACATAACCTTCGTGGTTATTTTTTTATGAAAACCCAGAAATCCTTCTGTTCAGAAGATTGTGCCTCCTTATCGACAGTCTGACTGCTAATTCATTCTAATCATTCAGCTGTTTAGTTACTTCAATCTCTCTCTTCTTTTATAGAAAATAAAAGACAGAAATGAATCCCTAAAGCCAACATTATACGATCCAGATAATTCTGATGAAGATTGCATTCCAAGACAAAACATTTCTCAAATGGTTCAGAAATCTACCAAACCAAAGCAGAAAAGAAATTATAGTCGCAGTTCAAATGGTTCTAGAGATGAGGAAATAAAGAAAATCACACAGGTTTGTATTTTCTTACTATGTAAATAGGCTGCTGCCTTTTAATGACACCATGTACTTTCCTGATCATGACATTGATTTCCCAACAAAATCTTGTTTAGAATTAAAAAAAATATGCAAAATATAAAAAATGTATTGCAAAATTATACAAATATAGTTCTTGGCTCTCAAATCAAAGAACAATTCTCTGTTAAATTAGCTAGGCTACTTTCATACAGGTGAATGTAAAAGGGCCTACAGTTGCAGCTCCCTAGTTTTACCAAATTTTAATGACTATGACTATGTCAGTATATTTTTTATAGTAACTGATTAATTAATTAGTTAAAGCAAAACACGAAACTTTTAGAATATTTGAAAAAATCCTATTATTACTTAAGTTAGGGATAGCAATATTTATCACTTTTAGTATGAAGTTGTGTCAGATGACGTCACGTGACATGCCGTTAAGCTCACTTTGATTGATAATAACTTTGTAATTTTTTGAGACATCGAAAAAGTAATTTTACTGCTGTTTTTAGTTTGTTAAATGCAATTGATATTCATAAAAATCTAAATATAGGACACGGGCTCTTTCCAATAGGTAACCTGTCATGCTGGCCTCCCTACAATCTGTATATTAAAAAGCTACAGATCTACAATCTGTACATTAAAAAGGTACCGATCTACGATCTGTACATTAGAAAGGTACAGATTGGGCTTAGATTTTACTTATTATTCACAAATTAAAGAAACTAAAAATAACAAGAATAATGTACTAGCAATAACAAATAAGAACAAGTTTATTTAAGTCCAAAAACTTGTACACAATTTTTAGATGTAAGTATATAAAATTCAACTGAGATAACATTTTTTGTTTGTCACATAGGCAGCATCTGCTGCTGAGTAGGTTATTAGCCTGTATTTCAAGATACAGGGCCTCTATCCTCGAATATTTCTTTATATTACAAAGCCAATTTAAAAACAATTCAAGCATACATGGATCACAAGGGATATAATCTTAAGTATCCAAATACAAAAATAATAAAACATATTAATTTAAGTCCTCTCTGTGTATGAAAATATGTGAACACTGAGCGTAGCTACTAGTGCATGTGATATTATTTATTTTTATTTGGAAATACAACTTTATCTTGATTCAGAAAATATATAATAATATAGCATTTTAATTCCAAATTTCACAGGTGTTAGATTTTACACATTTTTAATACACAGTTGTTAATATTGTTAGTGTTTTCAAAATTCAAAATTCAAAAAGTTTATTTTGCAAAGTAGGTATATATAATACACGTTTTACAAGTCAAATTTTAATCTTATAAAAATATATGTAATAAAATAATAAATGTACATGAACTACTTAGATTAAATGTTTATTTAATTTATGTAGCAATATATATACAATTAAAATTATAGGTAAAATATTATTATACAAGGTGAAATCCAATCAACCGCCCGAACCCATACCGGAGACCCGGCCAGGGACCAGGAACAAGGTTCAATGATCACCAACCGAGCCCCCAGCACGAATCCAGGCGGCCGACCAAATCCCATCCTATATACTACATAGTAATAGGTTACGTATATAAATACATGCCTACCTCCGCCCATTCGATTAGTCTTGCTAAGAAGAACGGGCAAGAAACTTGGCAAGATCATGTCTTTTTTTTAACATAAACTTAAACTATACATTGAATTACTTATATCTACTTTAACCAAGGGATAAGAAAATACAAGACAGCAGGAATTCAGGTTAATGAAAAAAGAAAAACATATATATCTTTGCCTACCTGTCTCATACAGTCTATTTCCTTTTACAGTCTGTAATTAATTAATGTTAACTCTTAAGAGGAATCAAAAGTTAGGAATTTATATTAATTAATTAAATTATTACCTACTATCATCAAAATCAGTATCACTATAACACCATGCTTCACCATCATCCAAATATTCATTTATTTTATAATATGCCTTTTTCAGTAGGCCCTGCTTAATATACTGTTTAAACTTATTCTCTGACAAAGTAAGGACCTCTTTTGGAAGTTTATTGTAAAATCTTATACCATGTCCTACGAAAGAGGTACTCACTTTGGCGAGTCTGATTTTTGGAAAAGCCAGTTTATACTTATTTCTGGTTTCCTTACAATGTTGCTCACCAAGCCTCGGGAGAGACTCAACATTTTTTCTAACATATCTAAGGACCTGGTAAATATATTCACAAGGAACAGTTAGTATATTGATTTCTTTGAACTTTTCTCTTAATGAATCCCGGTGCTTCATATTATAAATACTTCTTTTTCTTACTTTAATTGTTAGTAGTGTTAGTTTCTGCAGATTTGGACCCCTCTCTGGGTGTAGGCCTCCTCCAGCTTGTTCCAAGTCTCCCTGTCTTCCGCCTTTTTTAGCCAGTCCTTTCCAGCCGTCTCCACTACGTCGTCTACCCATCTTTTATAGGGTCTGCCAGCTTTTCTTTTCCCAATGGGACCCTTCCATTTAGTTGTGACTATTGTCCATCTTTTGTCTTTGTATCGAGCTAAGTGTCCTGCCCATGGCCAGGAAAAAATAAAATCCATAGATATCCTCAGGTTCTTGATGTTCGCGAGTAAATTCGCAAAACCTGTAAATCTCCAAGAATTCTACAGGTTAATGCACGTAGACTGAAAAGAGGAACCAAATACAATCAACCCTTTTTCGTATACAGCGTCTGTGATCCATACTATATATTATGCGATGGTAACTCTACTTATTGTAGTAAAGAACCCCTTAATTCTTAAAAATATGTTTGATAAAAACAGTGAAAGTTTCAAAAATCGTGATATGTAAAAAACCATTTTATTTGCATAATATATAGCCTCTGTTTATAGGTAGATTTGTCTTTTGCAGAAAATCAAGGAAAGAAATGAAACATTGAAAACAACAATTTGTGACCCTGATACTTTTGATGAAGATGAAGACCGTAGACCACACACACCAAAAGCAAAATCTGTTAGAAAAGCTACAAAAATGATTTCTCCACAGCCAATGCGGGTTTGTACTGACATCTTTCTAAATATTAAGAACTCAATGATTTGTGACATTGTATATATTAAATGAGGAAGACGATTTCACTATGACTATCGTTTTGCCTGTGACTTCACCTGCCATAAACTTATAACTGCCCTCAAATGGCTATAGTTATGCTCCTGGAAGTAACGGCCTGATAAAACACACCCTTCAACTCTCCTGCAGCAACCTCGCTAGCTGTGAGACCACATCAAACTCTGTTAACTGGTTCTCAAGTAATTTGCAAGTAATATTTTTGCAGTAAATAGAAAGAGATAAATACCTAATACAAAAGAGAGAGACAACAGGAGCTCATCTAAGTCTGTCGGATTAGTAGGTATATAAGTAGAAAGTACTAAGTAGGTATGTACTGGGTGTAAAAGCAAAGGCAAGAATCCTTTTAAGGGTATGTTAGTATGACACATACATTGTTTTTTTAAAATAGCGGCAACTATATTTTATGTGTCAGTACCACACAATAACATGATTTTTTAAACTCAAAATACACTAATTTCGTGGGCACTCTCGCTGGGCGTTGACCTCTGATAGCGTCAGTAGCATAGAAAATACTTAAGGGGCAGGTAGTCAACAACAACATTGAGTCGACCTGTGTCGGTACAAATATCGACAGAAATTATATTGAAATTATGTTCATATCAGCATGCACTACATTACGACGTCCCTGGGTCTCCGGATAGCGCAAATATACTTTCCATTACCGATTTTTTTAAACAATATTTTTCTTGTATTTTATTGCAAGAACTATACAAATACCAATTAGTGGTGTCAAAGAAATAACCATTTTTACTTAATTTTAGTCTAAAAACAGCTCGACTTTGAACAATATTTTCATGCTGTTTCTTATGCGCGAGAATAATTTCCTAAAATTAAGTTGTTATTTATAGTTTAACTAACAATATATATTTTATTCATCATTTTTAGGGTTCCGTAGTCAACAACAAGGAACCCTTATAGTTTCGCCATGTCCGTCTGTCTGTCTGTCTGTCTGTCCGCGGCTTAGCTTAGTGACTATTAGTATTAGAAAGTTGTAATTTGGTATGGGTATACATATTTATCACGCCAATAAAGTGGTACAGTAGATTTTTTTTTAGGGTACCTCTTCTACACGTAAAGTGGGGATAATTTTCATTTTTCTCGTCTATCCCCTAGTGTGGGGTGTCGTTGGATAGGTAATTTAAAAATATTGAGGGTGTGAGAAGACAATTTTTCGATCCAGGGTTCCGTTTGCGAAATATTAAACTTAAAAAAAGTGTTAATTTTTGTTAGAGTCAAGTGTGTCCCCCCCCCCCCTGCCGGCGAAACGGTTGTATTTGCAGACGTGAAAAAAATCACGGCAGTAGTATACATAACGAAGTTAAAAAGAAAACTATCACAGCTAAGTAGGCTTTACAAGTTAACGAGTACAGATCGATTCATCAGCAGAAACAAAATGTATGGGCCGTTCTTGGGAAGTGCAACTTCCGCGCGGACTAGAAGTTTGGCGCGATCTGTATTATTATAGATAATGGTACGAAACCCTTCGAGCGCCAATCCGACTCGCACTTGCCCGGTTTTTATTAAACATACCTTTTAAGAGAAATAACTTTATCAATAGAGTCATTATCGGATGACGCTGCGAAGACGCGCCTTAATGTGATCAGTTGGGACCGCGCTACAGGGTGAATGAACTTAGAAAAATTATGTATGCTTAGGTGAAAATTTAAGATATATTTTTTTATTGTAATGGTATCAGTAACCTTTATATACCCTAAAGGGCTTCTTGGGTTTGCAAGTTTGCACTTACAGCCTGTATAAGTTGACTTTTGTTTATATAGCCAAATTCATACTGCACCAGGACCAAGGTTCAATGTGAAAAACGCAAATCAAAATTTAGACGTATAGGAAGAATTGACTCTGAGTTGTTTGTAAATTAGTATAGGCATATTTTTTTTTCGTTTCTGCATTAAAAGTCATTGAACATTGGTCTTGTCCTGACCACTTACTAAGTCTACAGTATGAATTTGACTGTATAAATAAAAGTCACATTATATCCAATGTACATTTGTGTCAATAACTATAGAGTCTACCTAGACCAAGTAATTTATAAATTTATGACAAAACAATAATTCGTAATGATGATTATCATTATATTTTACCATAATATTGTTAATTTCCAGATGTCAGCAAAGCAAGCAATGGAAAATATGCAGAAAATCAAAAGTGAATCCAATCGCATGCTAAGAGAAAAAGAGGTGTCCTTGCCATATCATCGGCCTAAGGCTTTATCTTTGAAAGACATAATGAGTAGAAGGAAACCGGCTCTCTCTTCAGATGGAAAAGCATTACGTATTAAAATGAATAATGAACAATTAAGGCAATATGCGTAAGTATCCTTATTCTAATGAACATCATGAACAAGGGTTCCCAGAAGTATTGTAGAAAAATAATATGTAACTTATTTTTCAGCCAACAGTTGGAACAAAGACAAAAAGAAATGATGGAGTTATGTAAAAGTGATACAGAAGATGAGGAAACTCCTGAAAATGATCCAAAACCTAATGTTGATGCATCTACTGACAACGATTATGTGGTCGGCGATAAAAGTCCCGTAGAAGCGGTAGAAAATGTTGAAAATTGTAATGAAAATGATAATGACAAGTGTTTTGATGAAATAAACTTGAACTTAATAGACAAAGATACATCTGAAGCATCAAATACTAATAAAGACTCTAGCGAAGAAATAAGTAAAATTCAAAATAATTTAGAATTAAACGCTGTTAAAGATAAAGATGCTCTCAACAATGAGCATTTTCCAGCTGAAAATAAACATGAAATAACTGAAAATAATACAAATACTTCAACTATTGATGAAATTTGCAATGATCAAGAAACTCCTGATGTACAGAACTGTTGTAATGAAGCATCTATTCGAGAAGTCTGTAACATGGTTATGGATGGAGTTGCAAAAAATACTGAAGTAGATAGTCAGTTAATATCTTTAAATTATGACTCTGAAAAGGTAGAAAATAATAGTGAAATCCCAACAACTACAACAAATGAGACAGCTACAAAAAACATTGAAAAAAAAGTTATAACAGTAGAAAAAGAAACAAATATAAGTATTGAAAACGGGAATGGAAATAATAGTATTGAAAACATGACAGAAGTAAATAAGGATTCGTTTGAAGATGACAATGATTTATTTGATAATGACGATATCGATATGGAAGATATTGATCGTCTTATTGAAAACGCTGAAATAATAAGTGAGTACAATTGAAATTTCAACTTCTAATGGACGAAATGAAATCCATAGTATATAACGCTGAATGCAAATGATAATTTTTCATGAAACAATTTATATTTGTTTTAGATACAACAAATAGTCAAGCTGTCAATTCGCCGATGCTCGTAAGGGAACCTCCCAATTTAAACAGTAAACCCAAGTTGGCTGGAGCTCCCGGCATGGTCATAGACTTGGACGGGACGGATGCTGCTCAGCCCAAGAAACTGTCTGGAGTCGAATTGTTGAAAGAGCGCTTCTCGTACTTTGCAAATCTCAAAACGCCGGAAGAAATGGAAAGAATTAGGGAGAAAAAGTAAGTAAAGCTGAATTCACATTTATCCCACTGACTGACAACAATTGAGAAAGAAAATAAATTTTAGGAGATTTTTCGTGTTGTTTTGCACTCTGGTCTTATTTTCAAAGTTCCATTACGGTGCTGGGTACGAAAAACTCAAGATATTATCAGTTTATCTCTTCCATATTTAGATTTCTATCTACAAGCCTCTGAAAGATTTTTTTCATTTGAGATACGTCTAAATTGTTATGAATAAAATCTTCTGATTACAGGATAAAGCCAGGCACGCAACATTCGAAGCTGAAGCATGAATTAGAGGAACAAATGGCGGATCAGAGATCCCTCGAATGGGCTAAACGTTTAGAAGAAGACAAACAACAACGACAGGAGCTGAGCGCGCTAAGAGGAGATGAGTCAGAGGAAGATGATATTGAGAAAATTGAAGCTAAACTGGCGGAGACAGAAGCTGATATTGAGGGTGGGTTTTAAATACAGTAAATTATTAGTTGGTTAAAACTCTGTTCTTTTTTGAAGCCAGTTAATACAATAATAATTGTTACCAGTGGAAAAAGGGGTTTCAAGGCTTAAGTACAAACATTGTCTTAGTCGGGTTTTGTGAAGATGATTCTGCTATTTTTTACGACTTTTGCAAACCAAAAGATTAATTTTAATTATATTTTTAGTTCAGTCATTCGATCAAACATTTTCTATGAGGCGTTTCGAAACCAGTAGCCAGCTATTTTAGCTTAATTGCTACCTATATTGCCTTTTACTATGTCCACTAAAAATAAAATATTTAAAAATAAATTATAACCGTCGCTATGGTCTAGCGGTTCTAACGTGTCGACCTGGTCGCTTGAGTTCAAATCCCGTTGGGCCAGATTTTTGTGTTCGGTCTATGGCTCACGCTGCAACGTAATAATCGTAGCTGAGACATGATTTTACGAGTGTGGATTGTAATTTGCACTTCAATTCCCTTCATGGTTTAAACTTGGAAACACCTCTGACACCGATTTCAATTAATGTAATGACGATGTATTTTAGAAATAACCCAAAAAAATATTTTAAATCTCTGTACGGAGCCTGTATGGAGGCCGAAGAAACGCCGACCCTTGTAACAATAGATTGCGTAGGGGTCAGGACACAACGGACTAAAATCCTCGGTGAACCGGGGACGCTCCACACCGCCAGTCCTGTGATAATCTAGGTCGTCTCTTGGGATTCTGGTGTGAGCTGGGCTGGCTAGATTTATAATAGCCAGTGTCACTTTTTCCACGCACATAAATCCAAATAAGAGATTAGGGGCGGAAACCGAGCCCGCCGAAAAAGAAAACTAAATAGGTATAGGAACAGCTTTTTAAAAATGAATTTATTGTAATAATTTAGAACATTTAAACTTTTTAGGTGATGAAAGTTCATCAGAATCTGAAGAGGAGGAGCCTGAAGAAAATGATGTAATAATAAAAGATAAGCCAACAACAAAAAATGTTCTAATATGTGATGAAGCTGAAGAATCCGATTGTGATGAAGGAGCTGGCAATGATTTAGCTGCCAATGAGAATAGTGAAGGAAATGATGAAGGTATTGAAAATAACGATGATTCGGATGAGGAACCATCTAGTGAAGAATCATCGGAAGATGAACATGAAAATGATGATGCTAAGCCAAAGAAAGGCAGAATATTAAAGGCTTTTGAAGATTCAGACGAAGAAGACGCATCAAAAGTTATAAATGATGAAGTAATGACTAAGGAAAATAATGATCAAGAGAACGATAAGAATTTAGATAATGTTATAAACACTGCCACACAAATAACACAAGGTAAACAATTATATTCATTGTAACTGTCTATTAGAGACCATATCATCGGATATTTGTTGTTTATGAAATATAATGTTCTGAAATTTTTTTTTCTTACAGATGATGAACTGCCGTCAGCGCAGTTACAAAAGTCATTGTCTGAAGATATGTTCGCAAGTCAAAGTACTGATGCACAACTCACAAATTCTATTGAGAAACCAAACAAAAACCAAGTGGAAACTATAGAAGAGCGACATGAAAATGAAGAAAAGATCTCTGATGGAAATAAATTGTCTGTTATTAGTGAAACTCAGCCTTATGATGATGTAAGTATCTCCCAAACTTGCTTTAAGTAATAAGAGCCCCTTTTTACAATATTCTGTAATGGTAGCTTTGTGTTCTGTTTTATTTCGTGTAGAATAAAGTGTCTATTCAATCATTCCCCTAACTTGAGTCTACATTCGCGCTCTATTTAATAATTGAAACAATCCTTTAAATTACGCATAACCTTTCGCTTTAGGCTAAATTCGACGATATCGTGGGCATGTGTTCTGGAAGCTTCTCACAAAATATCGTGAATACACAACCACAAGCGACACAGCCAATGCAAACCCAAGAATTAGGTGCCGATGTATTAGCGTTATGTACTGGCAAATTTTATGACAACGAGTTCATAACACAAGAAAATGACGCAAAAAGTGAGGTAGAAATTCAACCAACTGATACTAAAGAGTACACTGAAAAAGGGCTATCAAAACTAATTGAAGAAAGTCCAAAAGATGATAGTAAAAAATCAGACGACCGCAACTTACTCAAGTCTATAATGGATGAATTAGATGGTCCAGAGTTTCACGAACCTAAACTGAACAAATTTTTTACGGGAACTAGTAATAAGGAAATCCATCATAATACTGTAAATCACCAAAAGAAGAGATTTGCGATAGATTCTGATGAAGAAGAAAGGGATCCAAATCAAGCTGAAAGACAAAAGAAACAGAAAAAGAAGAAATTACAAGACAGAGCTTTACAAATATCAGGTAACAAAGTTTGTATTGTGTTTTTCCTATTGACATTTAAGCTGAGTACAGTTACTAAACTGTCAAGGATAAAAGTTGAAATTTTCTGGAAAAGATATCTTTGAGAGCTTTTAACAAATAATCAAATAACGCGTTATTTAAACAGATTAATCCTGTACTTAAATTTAATTTATTTTGTATTTGCCCGTCTTACTTTGCAGATGATGACTCTGAAGACTCGGAAGATGGGAACGAATATGAAGATATGTCAGAGCTCGAAGAAGTAGCAGAAAGAGTTGTTGAGTATGATTCTGAAGAGAATGAGGTAAACGATAATAATTTTAATGTTTAACTTACCATTGTATATTTAAATGCAAATAGTGTAACTCTTGGAACATCTTAAACATCCCTTCGTTGAAAGACATTTTTACCATAGTATTTCTTTCCATTGTTTTTGTAATAAATCCTTACACTTGTTCTTTTCCATAAGTTTTCTATTGTAATCTCCTCTGCCCATCTCGTTTTGCTTTATTAAAATGTGTTCAGTACAGGTGTACCGAACGTGCACCGGTTCCAGCAAAGTCCGGCAGTTGTGTGTACGAGAGGAAGCAGGCGAGGTATGGGGCTAATAAGAGAAACGAGAAATCGACTTTGCGATAGCCCCGTCCACACCGATCAGTCGACTCGTTGCTGCTCGATGCTCGCAGCGAGAGAGAGAGAGAGAGACGCTCGTAGATCCTTTCAGTCCCACGCCACCGCTTTTTCTTGTCTCGTTCCTCGAAGCCCGCCGTCCAGGTTGGAGCTTCTACTGCAGTGGAGTGAAGAGAGGCCTCTGGTGTCTTCGGATGTCTTCAGAAGTCTTCTTGTTTCGGCGAGCGGTAGCGGACTGATTTTTTGCCGGATTGAGCGTATTTATATCCTAATATCTAGGCTGTCAGATAGCGCTAGTTGCCACGATTCCTATGTGTCGACCAATCGTTGTAGGGGTAGTCTATCCTTTATTTATAATGGACTGTATTGTTACATTATGTAATTACTATGTATTATTATGTAATACTATTAATATTATGTATTATCATTAGTTATGTTTAGCTTTTTGGGCCGCTATCTAAGTATTTATTTATTTGCGACCCAAATGAAACCATATACACCTAAATCATATTTATTTATCTTATAGCTACTTATTTACATATAGCTACCTATTTACATGTTATCTTATGTATCTATCTAATCGGCGTCGTGTACATTCTCCCGCCGTGAAGTAGTTGCTTCATTACCCGTGGGTAGCACGACGAGCTTCTTTACTGGTCGCCGCAGGATGCCCTTCGTAGTGCGGATGTCAGCTGTTCTCGTGATGCCGTCCGGGCCGGGGAAGATCTTGACTACGACGCCTCGAAGCCATGTGTTGCGTGGGAGAGTAGCGTCGACTATGATGACTAAATCTCCGACATTGATGGCTTCTCCTCTGCCGTATGGCTCCCGCCGGTGTTGAAGTGTCGGGAGGTACTCGCGCAACCAGCGCGCCCAGAATTGATCAGCGAGGCGTTGGCTGGTTCGCCACATCTTCTTCAAGCTGAAGTCGGAGTCGTCGAAGACGCCTGGCTGTGGTACTCGGGATGGTCCACCGAGTAAGAAGTGGTTTGGAGTCAGCGCCCCCTGGCGGTCATCAGTCGAGACATGGGTGAGAGGCCTGCTGTTGACGGTATCTTCTACTTCAGCCAGCAGGGTGGATAGGACTTCTTCTCTCGGGTGTTGCTCATGTAGTACGACTCTAAGGGCGGTCTTCACGCTGCGGACTAGTCGTTCCCACGCTCCAGCCATGAATGGTGAGAGAGGTGGCAAGAAGCGCCATCGGATGAGGGCGTTGGCGGCTGCTGATGCTAGTTGATGTTCGTCCAAGGCCTGGCGGAGTTCGGCGTCGCTTCCTCGCAGGTTGGCTCCGTTGTCGCTCCAGATTTCTGTTGGTCGGCCGCGGCGCGCCATCATACGACGAAGTGCCATGATGCATGAGTCTGTGGTCATGGACTCTGTGATTTCTAGGTGGACTGCTCGTGTGGTGAGACATGTGAATAGGGCCACATATCTTTTCTGGTGCTGACGGCCCACGGTGACTGAGAGTGGGCCGAAGAAGTCCAAACCAGTGAAGGAGAAGGGCCGCTGATGATGTGCTAGTCGGCAGCTTGGCAGGTCCCCAGTAGGCGGCGACGTTGGCTTTGCTCTTCGGAGTCGGCAGGGCTGGCAGTTGCGGAGTACGCCCCGGACAGTGGGGCGCAGTCGGAGCACCCAGAGTTGTTGTCGAACTTCATTTGCTACGGTCTCGACCCCGCCGTGGTGTAGCTCTCGGTGCACCCAGTCTATGAGTAACCGGGTGTATGGATGGCTGCCGTCGACGATAGGTGGCGCGCGCTGCTCTGCTGTGACGTCATCTGCGGCCTCTATACGTGACTTGACGCGCATGATTCCCTCCTCGTCCAGGTAGACAGAGAGGTTTTTGATGCGACTCTCGGGAGCAATGGGGCTCCCGCCGGTGACACAGGCGAGCTCGTCCGGGAACGCCTGTTGCTGCAGCGCGCGGATCCACAGCTTCTGGGCTTCCATCAAGGTGTCTGCTTCAAGTGGGGTGAAGCGGTCGGCTGCTGCGGCGGGCGCCCTCGTGGTGGCGCGGGGCTTCGTCGTCTTTCTCGCCGTCGTCCAGGTCGGGTCCGCTTCTGGGTTCTTCGTCGTCCTCTTGCGCTTGGCAGCAGCGCATTTGACTCTGTGAAGTAGCTGAATGAATTGTAAAACCCTCCCCGTTACCCTTATTAATCGAAGCCACGATGAGTAGCGTGTTGGATCAGGTAGCGCCGCTTGCAATTCTGTCGTCCTCTTCATTGTGGCTATCTTCTCTTCTCCTGTGATTGTAGGAGTGATGACGGGTTCTGCTGGCCAGGAGTCTTCGTTGTTGTACAGGAACGTCGGTCCTCTGAACCATCGATGTGTGTTTTCGAAGCCCACAGGAGTGTCGCGTGTGGCATCATCTGCAACATTGTCTCTGGAGGGCACCCAGTACCACTCGTTTACCTTAGAGGCCTCCTCTATTTCGGCGACTCGAAACGCGACAAACTGTTTGAAGACGCGTGGTCCCGCTCGTAGCCAGCATAAGACTGTTTTGCTGTCAGTCCAGAAGAATCGTTTGGTCGGCCGCTCGTCGTGTTCTTGTTGGACGGTGTTTGCGAGGCGGCAGCCCAGTACAGCACTCTGTAACTCCAACCGAGGAATAGAAGTGGTCTTGAGTGGTGAGACCCGACCTTTGGCAGCTGCGAGACTTACTTGTATGGATCCGTCGCTCATCTTTGTACGCCAGTATACAGCGGCGGCGTATGTTCTCTCGCTGGCGTCGACGAAAGTGTGTAATTCTCTGTCGACTGCTCCCTCGTGTCCTGGGTAGCAGCGAGGTAGTGCTATACTACCCAGACTGCGTAGATCATGAAGCCAGCTGTACCATCTCTCTGCGAGGTCCGTTGGTAGCTGCTCGTCCCATCCAACTCCCAGGCGCCATGTCTCCTGAAGTATGTGCTTTGCTTGGATCGTTACCGGTGTAGCAAAGCCTAGTGGATCGAATAGAGACATTGCCGTTCGTAGAGTCTCCCGCTTGGTCGGTACCTTGTCTCCGCTGATGATGGCTGGCGCCACACGCGCCATGTTGAGATTGAATCCTAGAGTGTCTGCGCGTGGTCGCCATACCAGACCCAGGATCTTCTCGCTCCCGCCGGTATCTAGGTCCTTGCTTACCTCTCCTGGTGTAGCCGTGAGGTGTTGGATGGCGGCAGGTTCGTTGCTTGTCCACTTCTGTAGTTCGAAGTGGCCTCTGCGGTGGATGGTGTCCACTTCCTTGGTGATCCTCTTTGCTTCCTCTACCGTGCTGAAGGATTGTAGATAATCATCCATATAGTGATTACGGATTATAGCATCTGTTGCTTGTGGATGTAAATGCCTGAATTCTTCAGCATTTTTGTTCTTCACGAAGATTGCACTCGCCGGTGAGGAGGTGGCTCCGAAGATGACTGACTTCATACGGTACTCACAAGGTTTTGAAATTCGATCTGCGCCTCTCCATAGGAATCGAAGTGCATCTCTGTCTTCCTCTCGAATTCCGATGCGTAAGAACATATCCTTTATGTCTGCGGTGACTGCTATCTGATGCTGGCGGAAGCGCATGAGCACGCCGGGCAGTGACTGCAGCAGGTCTGGACCAGTGAGGAGTAGCTGATTTAAATTCGTACCTTTTGTAGTAGCCGCTGCGTCATGGACAATCCTCAGCTTCTCTGGCTTTGCTGGGTTGATCACAGCAAAGTGAGGCAGGTACCAGCGTCTTCCTGGTGTAGATCCCTTTGGAGCGACCTCTGCATAGCCGCTCTTCAGCATCCTCTCCATCTGCTCCGTGTAGCGGGTTTTCAGGTGAGGATCCTTATCCAGCTTCTTCTCCACTCCTTCCAGTCGTCGCAGCGTGGCATCATAGTTGTCTGGGATGTTGTTCATGTCGTTCTTCCACAGGAGTCCTACTTCGAAGCTTCCATCTTCTCTGCGCTTTGTGGTGGCTTCCAAGATGTTGAGTGCTCGCTGATCTGGATCAGAGCGTGGACGGCGAGGCTCGACTCCCAGTGATTCTAGAGCGAAGTGTTCCTGAAGCATCTTGTCGATGTTCTCTTCTTCCATCGGACGAGTTTTCAACACGCGATGGATCTCAACTTGCTGCGTAGTGTTTACCTTTTCTCCAGCGAGTCCATGTATTACCCACCCCAACCCGGTGAGTGAGGCCACAGGTTCGTCGTGGCATCCTGTGCGGGTGTCGCTGGTCATCATCAGCTCCCAGTTATCCTGGCCAATCAGGATGGAAGGAATAGCGTCCTCGTACAGCAGCTGGTTGGTGATATCTTCCAGGTAACTGCATTTCTCAATCAGTGTGCGTCGAACTGTCTGACCTGTTATTCCTAAGTTAGGAATGGTGCGCGCGTCAATGAAGTGCTCTTCCTGACTATGTCTCCCCTTAATTGCGAACGTGATGAGTTGTGTAGCAGCATTCACTCTGGCGCCGGCTATACCTTCTATGTTGAGGGTGCGCTTGGGTCCTTCTGCTCCTATCTGTCTGGCTACCTCTTCCTTGAGCAGCGTGATGGTAGACCCTCCATCCAAAATTGCGAAGATGTCAGCAGTCCCCTTAGGTCCGGTGAGCGTTACCGGAACTATCTTCAATAGAGCCGTTTGTCCTAGCGTGGAGCAGACTGCTCTCATTGCTCGTTCGTCAGCGAGGGTTGCAGCAGTGTCTGGTACTCGATGAAGTAGGTGATGATGAAAATACTGACAACCGTCGATGTCACACCTCTTGGCGTTGCAGCGATGCTTGTAACTACGGTACCTTAAACATCTGAAGCAGAGTTTTTTCTGTTTGCAGGTCTCCCATTTCTTATCCAGCGTGAGCTCTTGGAAGGTGCGGCAGTCAGCTATGACGTGACCTTGTCGCTTGCAATAGTCGCAGCTCCTTTCTGTTGATTTGTCCGCCGTTTTATGTTCCTTTTCCGCTGCTTTATGTTGCTTGTCCGCCGCTGTATTTGTACGCTGACCTCGACGTGGCTGCTCCGTATGACGTAACGTTGGAACCTCCGGTCGAATATGTCGTACCTGGAGCTTCATCTCAGCCTTAAGAAAGCGTCGTATTTTTAGCAGACCCGGCTCATCCTCCGCTTGTCTCGCCTCGAAGTCGTACCATCTCGCTCGGTAGAGCGCAGACATCTTGTCCTCTATCATATGCAATGTCTGTGGACTTACGAGGTATGCCTCTCGCTTCAGCGCTAGGATTGTGGATATCACGGCGTCGACCTTGCAAGCGAAAGTAGCCAGCTCCTTGCCGGCATCATTAAGGCGGGGCAGCGACTTCAATTTCTCCAATTCTGCGTAAACAATGTCATCAGGGCGACCAAATACCTCTTCTAATGCGGCTATGATTTCCGAGGGTGGCGCAGTGGTCTTCATCAATCCTTCTACGAGGTCCTTGGCTGGGCCCCGCAAGCTACGTCGTAGGCGTGCTTTGTTCTCGGCGTCTCCGAAGTGATGTGCTGTAGATGTATAAATATCTCGCCATGCATACCATTCGTCGTAAGCGCCGCTGTACGGGAGTAACTCGCTGAGATACCTCGGAGCTGTGTTGCGGGGTGCCGGGGAGGAGACTGCTTGAGATAGCTGCGAGAGTCCGTGCAGAAACATCTGTTGTTGACGCTCAAACATACCCATAAGGTGATCCGTAGACGGAGCGGTTGCTACGACGTTGTCCGTAGTTGCTGCGGTGTGTCGCGAGGCGGCGCCACCTCCTTGCCACGGAGATGGATCGTAGCTCTCGCTCTGTTCACCGTAGTCGCCTCGTCGTGGTGGGACGCCATCTCCTCGGTGTGGAGGTGTGGCAGGCTCGTAGTGATGTGACCGAGCCGCTGAGTTCCCAGGCATCGTCTGCTCTGGGTGGGCCCGGTCTGGTCTTGAAACCTCAGTGGTCTTCGGCTGCTCCGGCGCGAAGCGGGTTTCAGTGGAGATCCCACTGGTCCACGGCTGCTGCGGCTCGTGGCGGGTCTCTTCGTAGCGCCAATCCTCAGTGGTCCCATGCTGCGTCGGCGATGGGCGGGATTGGCTTGCGGGTTCCAGCGGCGTGCGCGCCTGACTGGTTTCTTCATTTGCTGTGATCCTCGGCTGCTGCGGCGCGTGGCGTACGTCCTCTTCTGGCGATGCAACTGCGTCGTCGTGTGGTGCAGGTTGGGGTCGGGGAAACTCGTAGGCACTGTGGTCAATCACTTGAATATTAGTTGTAAGTAAACTTACGCGTTTTGGTCCCTCCAGTGCTAGCGGCTTGCGACGTGTCCCCTCTATCCAATCCGCCACGCGCCGCTCCGACGTGGTCGTGAAGAGAGAGCGCCGTTCATCCTCTTCATCTTCTTCTATTTGCTTGAGCAGGAGTTCCTCTTCTAACTTGAGTAGGCGCGCCTTACTGCTGCGAGGGCGTACGGTGCGCACGCTCGAAGGTCCTCTCGAAGTTGCTGCGCCGTGTCGGGAGACAGGCTTGTCGCCCGGTTGTGGCTGCGCTCCATCTCTCCGGATCGTAGGCAGCCCCTCGCTCCGTTCCTCTGCATCCCCGACGTGGCGCGGCTCCAGTGACTTGCCGGCGTCGTAGTTGGCGACGTCGACGGAGACCGCGTCGATTGTGGATGCGGGCCCTCGCTGCGGGCCCAAGGGTGGAGTGACCAAAGGTGGCGTGCCCGCTGTCCTCGGAGTGGATGCGATGGTGGACGACTCGGTTGTCAGTCCGCTTGCCGGTGTGACCGAAGAATCCCACGTGTGCGTCGAGGCGGAGCCGTCGGTTGGTGCAGTGTTCATCTTGCTCGTAGTCCCGTCGTCCCCGCCGTTGTTGCTCTCCATCTGGCGCTGTCCGTCTTCTGCCATGGTGCTGGTGGAGTCGCTCTTGCTTTGTGATCGGGTGGATACCATCGCACTCTCGACACAACTGCCGAAACCGGAAGTATCCCGGTTCGAAGGACCAATGTTCAGTACAGGTGTACCGAACGTGCACCGGTTCCAGCAAAGTCCGGCAGTTGTGTGTACGAGAGGAAGCAGGCGAGGTATGGGGCTAATAAGAGAAACGAGAAATCGACTTTGCGATAGCCCCGTCCACACCGATCAGTCGACTCGTTGCTGCTCGATGCTCGCAGCGAGAGAGAGAGAGAGAGACGCTCGTAGATCCTTTCAGTCCCACGCCACCGCTTTTTCTTGTCTCGTTCCTCGAAGCCCGCCGTCCAGGTTGGAGCTTCTACTGCAGTGGAGTGAAGAGAGGCCTCTGGTGTCTTCGGATGTCTTCAGAAGTCTTCTTGTTTCGGCGAGCGGTAGCGGACTGATTTTTTGCCGGATTGAGCGTATTTATATCCTAATATCTAGGCTGTCAGATAGCGCTAGTTGCCACGATTCCTATGTGTCGACCAATCGTTGTAGGGGTAGTCTATCCTTTATTTATAATGGACTGTATTGTTACATTATGTAATTACTATGTATTATTATGTAATACTATTAATATTATGTATTATCATTAGTTATGTTTAGCTTTTTGGGCCGCTATCTAAGTATTTATTTATTTGCGACCCAAATGAAACCATATACACCTAAATCATATTTATTTATCTTATAGCTACTTATTTACATATAGCTACCTATTTACATGTTATCTTATGTATCTATCTAATCGGCGTCGTGTACAAAATGGACTGTAATTTTTTGTTGTCGTTAATTCAATTTCAGGTTGAAGTCCAACAACCCGTCCAAAACAAGAAAAAGAAACGCAAAGTAACTGAGTTTTTCGAAAACGAGGCCGAACTTACTTCTGAGGATGAATACGTGGGGTCCGGCGACGAGGACGAGCGGGGGTTGGACCGCATGGAGCGGGAGGAGGGAGATGACGACACCTTCCACCAAGGTCGGCTGCAAGCCGAGCTGGGGCAGATACATATGTAAGTTCAAAAAAAGTAGGCGGTGGTGTTTCCGAATAAAAGTGCCCCAAAAAAATGCGTTTTTCATGTTGTTAGGTTTTTATTTATATAAGGAAGAGAAACGAGCCAAACATACAACCCTGCGGTACGTCAATTTATGCTGCAGCTGGAGAAGGGGTATAATCCTTACTTCAGTTTTTGTTTTTATTGGCTGTTGACCGCATGGATCGTCAATTTTTATTTTTGGTTTTTATGGGTTTTATTGTCCTGTTTCAGAGTTTTCTTCAGCCATGCATCTGACCAGTCAACCTCTTTGCATTCAGACTATGGCTGTAGGTCGCGTTGTTTGTCCTTTCTTGTCGCCTTGTCACGCAATTTATTCGACAGTACTGTTTCATTCCAGGCGTGATGTGCTAGATCAAGATAAGAGAGAAGTACGACTCATTCAAGAGCTGTTGTTTGAAGATGGTGACCTAGGTGATGGACATCGACAACGCAAGTTTAGGTGGAGGAATGCCGGTAAGATTTTATTATATTTTAAATATATAAAATAACAAGTTTTTTACTTTGATTCGACTGATGCTGGCCCCAAAGTGGGCCGAAATATATCTTAAAAACATTGAACTTGTTATTTCTCTTGTGTGTATAAGTATTAAATAAAAAAAACCGGCCAAGTGCGAGTCAGACTCGCGTACCTAGGGTTCCGTATTGTGGATGATAAATTTAATTTCGTCATTTTTTTCGTGAATTTCTCGACCGCTTTATTTTTCCTGTAATATTTACGTAAACACATATTGGATATTTTTTGGACCATCAGTTTTGGAGATAAGGGGGGGGGGGGGGGAGACAAATTTTTTTGTGGTTTTATAAAGATTTCTCGAAACCAGTGTCAGTAAATATATTAAAAGTATATATTTTTAATCAACTTTTTAATACCTACAATTTGATTCCCCTATATTGTATTTTTAGTATTTTTTATTTTTCTCACTTTTATTTTGGAAATATTTTGAACAATTTAAAATTTTTCATATTTTTTACACCCTAATATGTGGGCATTTAACGGTGCTAAAGTTATGAGGCTGTGACATACAGACGGATGGACAAATTAGTCTCACCATAAGGTTCCTTTTGTACCTTTTAGGTACGGAACCCTAAAAATATAATTTTAGGTTTACATGCTCATTAACTAAAAATATGAGAGAGCTGCGAACTTTTTCGTAAATAAATGCAAGCATAAAACAAGTTCAGAATACAAACGATGTACAAATGAGACAAAATTAGAAGAACAATTTAAGCGAAATTAAATGCTGAAATTTGGTCAAATCTAAATTGTTCCGATCAGCTAATATTTTGTAATCTCGCACAATCAGGATTTTTATTGATTAACAGAAGGTATTTTGTAATGTTTCAAACTTATCCTTAATGGTTTATTCCTAGATGGCGTAGAAGAGACGGGCTCTGCTCTAGATGAGTTTGGTGACACTCAAGAAGAAGAATTCGAGTCCGAGGAGCAGTGGAGGAAACAGAGACATGAAAGAGAAGTGTTTCTACGTACTATGATGGTTAGTACTGTCTTACACCATAATAGATCTTCTAAAATACACAAGATATTCCAGTAAGGTTGACTCCCATTTCTCTCCAAGTTCTGGAACATATGGGGTAATATTTATTGATAAAGCAGTGTAGTTTGAGAAACAAACACATGGAAAAATGTTCTTAGAAGTAATCTTCCAATCAGGTTGACTTCCATGGTCAACCGTGTCATGGGATGTAATAATAGTAATCGGTAGCGAGTAGAAATTTTCACAGAATACGTATTACTATGGTCTCTATCACAGCAAATAATAAAAACATACAAACAACCTCCAAATTCTAAATTCGTAGCGGGGGCGATGAGTCCTGCACTGATTCTCGGTAATCGGGCACTTCCTCCCGGTCAGTCAGCCCAGCCAGGACAGCTCCTTAAAGTAGAGCCGAACAGCTTCAGCATTTTGACACATAAACTGGTCCAGTGAAGTCTTATGTCTTCGGTTGCGGAGCAGTGGAGTAGCACATGTTCCACTGACTCGTCCTCTAGAAGGCACCCTCTGCATAGAGGGCTATCGGTGCCACCTGTGGTGAAAAGGTGCTTGTTTAGGTTGCAGTGCCCAGTTATGATACTTACCATGTCACGTAGGTCGGACCGTTTTAGTTTTAATAAGTATCTTGTTACCTTACCATTCGACTGCGGTATCATTAGTTTTGACAGCCGGCAGTCGTTTCAACAACTTCATAAAGGTAGCGTTTTCTTAACCGTACTCTAAAGAAAACTTGTGTTCTGTACTGAGAATGTGCCGAATTGTTTGTCTAGCGCTACATTGAACAACAATCTATATCCTTGTTATTTCCCGTGTAGATTGTAGGGTTCCGTACACGTATTTTGTGCTGGTACGCTTGTTACACCCTACTAATAAGTCTATATCTGTATATACTAAATACCTTTTTTTTAATTGTTTTTGTCTTGTTACGCATTTTTGGTTTTTGTTTTTATTTTATTGAATTTAGTTATAAGCCATTTCTGCCAATTGTTATTGATTTTTCAATTTAGTAAATAAAATTGTTAATGACTCGTGAATACCTTATCATGCAATTGTAACGGAGGTAGCTGAAAACCAGCGCCAACCAAAGCATGTTTTGGATGGCACATAGCTGAGCTACATCCTTTTGTCGTGTTGTTATTTTTATCTATAGATTACTCCCTACTTAAGTAAACCTTTTCTACTGTGTTAGCTATAAGTTCTTTTTATTTTTTTTTGTAAACGCGCCAGTAAGTTTATTTTTCTTTCTTTCTTTCTTTCTTTCTTTATTACCTGGTTATTCTAATTTTCTGATTCATACATTTTCAGGAAAAAGAAACCGGCGATTCTGACAGCACCCTCAACGTATCAATAAACCGCAACTCCATCATCAAAGCCAACCTGACCTCTAAGACCATGTCGTCTCTACTGATGGAGGTCTCTTCTACAGAAGACAAAAGTTCTGTGGACAAGGAGAAGATTTCTACAGACAAACACAAGAGCGATAGCCCACTTGTGTTGGAGAAAAAGAGCAGTAAAGATATACCTAGTCCGATGAAGAAGCCGTTTTCTATGATGCAGGTAATTAAATTACATTTAATTTTTATTTATTAAGTTAATTAAATTACTTGCCTATTTTCGATGAATTATTTTCCCAATGATAAAGACAGTAGTAAAATTATTTGTTATTTTAAAAAATTACGAAGTTATTGGCAGTTAAAGTGAGCTTAACGCCATGTCTTATGACGTCATCTGACACGATTCTATACTAAAAGTGATAAATATCGCTATCGCTAACTTTGGTAATAATGAGAATTTTTCAAAAATCAAATAGTTTTATGCTATGCTTTAACTAATTAATACAAGGGCGAAAAGGAATAAATTACGAGGATGTTTTAAACGTAACCGAGTAATTTGTTGCTCTTACGCCCGTGTATCATACTACGTTTTTCAATGCATAGTGTGAGGAAATAAAACAAATATAATCTTGTGAACTTTAAATTATGATTGGCTCAAAACGGCTGTATCCAGAGCCGTTAAACAGTGGAAAAAAAGTACAACATGGTACACAGGAAAGGCTGCAGGTTAGCCAACCATTGTAAATAAATAAATAAAAAAATAATAATAAAGCCCTAGGGCAAAATAATCGACTTTCTGTTCGGTTTTGATGCATAAAAAGTGGGCCTTTACGAGCACTTGCATTGAAAAAAATTTACGGATATTTCACTACAGTATCCATTGTAATAAAGCCTATCTTCCCTCAGCAAAACTACCGCGGCTCCATCCTGTCGCGTGGCAGTGGCGCCCTCGCGCGCCTCGCCGCTCTCGCAACGCCTCTGGCCGGGGATAACAGCGACAATGCTCCCAAAATAGGCTCCTTAGCTCCGGGGAAACGCAACTTTGTCTTCGCTGCAGTGTCACCTAAGACTGAAGACAAGCCTAAGGTAAATATACCATAGAGCAGCGTTTCTTAACCTTTTACAGCTACGGACCCCTAAGAAATCAAGCAAAATTATCAAGGACCCCCTTAAGAACCCGCTCCGAATCGTACTTCATACATATCTGAAAACCATAATAACTCGCGAAAGTGGAACAATTCCATCAAATAAATTTTAGGCTTTCATTTAGACGGTCAATATGAAGTGGTGTATGTCCCTGATTTTTTCACAAACATCGAGTTAAATACCAGAAAAATATTTAAAATAATGAGTTTTCGCCCTAAAATCGAGTACTTTTACAAGGCTTCGTTAAGTGACTTATGAACATTTAACAAGCAAAGTAAGCACATACACCACTTGGAAGTATCATCGATATTCTAATTTATTAAAACAGAATAAAAAATAACAAGTAATCGAGGCACAATTAAGGTATCCGGAAAAAAATATTATTTTCAACGCAAAGGGCGAGACTCGCTCAGCAAAGTTCGAACGGCGTGGGGCAAAGTGTCAGGCGCTTGTTTGGATCAGCCAGCCAAATATGCGCTTTATTGTCGCGATACGTCTCACTTCACATCGGAGTTGGCGTCATCCTGCACCGGGTTCTTAATAATGGAAACAGCAATAAAACTCGGATAATTTATTTTAGTACTACAAACACATATAAAAAATACATTTTAACAAAAAAGTCCAGAGATGAGCCTGAGGCCCCCATGTATATACACGCGGACCCCTGGGGGTCCGCGGACCACGGGTTAAGAGACGCTGCTATAGAGAATTGAAATTAAGGACGTATGCTGACCAAATTGGCGACATACTGAAGAAGAGCAATATTAAAAGTACCAAGAATAGAAGAGCTTGTTTGACTAGATTGATAGATGTGAAAGAGGTGTGTCAAAATCGTATCAGATGAAAATCTGTAGTCACTGCCTACCCTTTTGGGAGACAGGCGTATGTGTGTATGTAGAAATTAAATTATTAAAAATACAATACAATTGTGTCGATTCGGCAACTGGTGACGGGCAGCGGCGTCACTGGTGCGAGGGTTCCAGCACCGCGCTTACCAACCCGCCTGCCCAGCGTGTGTGGCAATTCTTCCAGGTTGACCGCCGGGAGTGGCAAAGTCCTGGAAAGGCTTATGTCCAGCAGTGGATGAACTAGGCTGATGGATGGAGGTTGAGTCCATTAACATTATCTAGATCTATGTTTAAGTCGAACTAAAAGCCGTGAAATTTGGGTAATATCTTAACAACAAAATAAGGAAATTTAACGGTTTTTTACCAAAAGTGTAGCCGAATGTGCTTTTATTGTTTTAGATAAAATCAAAAAATTAATACGAGTCAAACATCGAAAATGTTATCTAGATTAATAATAACCAAAAATAATGTTTGAAAACGTCCACAGTCTTGCCAAAAGTGGTTTCAAAAGTGAACTCGGCACGATTGTATTGTCCTCGCAAGTTTCATGGAGCTTGCACCTTATAGCGAAATGAAACAGCATGACATTTGGCCACGCCTACAACTGAGTTGGTGGCGTCATGACGACCATCCTTAAACGATGTGATCGTGGTAGTTATGAGTATGAGGCTGGGACATACAGACGGACCGGCAGACAATAGAGTTGTTTCAATTATTATTACCTGTTTATTTACATCCGGTATAATCGCGCTTGTCTCCGAGAGGGGTAGACAGAGATTTCATTATTTCACATATTTTAATTAAATTTGATTGTAATGATGACCGCTAATTCTCACATTCTCTATATTTTTCAGGTTTCTAAAAGAAAAGGAGACAGCAATACTGGCACTCCACAACTCATGAAGAAAATGAAGACTGATGAAAAACGAACCCTTATCAAAACTAGCTTATTAGACCATTTGAGAGTTTGAAATGTGAAAGAATAGTTGATTTTTCCGTCCGGCCCAGAATGTTGAATTGCTAAAATATTGAATTTCAAAAATGTTGAATTTGCTAAATTTTCATTCCCAGTATTGAACAAATGGTGAATTGAATTAACAAATTTTATTTATACGCGAATACGCGGCAGTAAATAATACACATCGTATCGCAGCGTCATCTCTGTTGCACGAAGCACAGTCCGGTGAGAGAGACGAAGCTCTACAAAGCCGAAGATAGCCGATGTGTATTATTTACTGCCACGACCTGTATATCACATCCATTGTTTGTCAAAAGTTACTGATGAATCTGATGATGTTTTAATTTTATACAGGTTTTGTGACAGCCGTGAAGAAAAATGTGACACCCAGCCCCAGGACAGACAGACAGATTTGGCAATACTATTAGTTTTCTTTCTTGTAATTTTCTACCGTCTATACATAACTCCAAACCCGGGTTAGTCTAGCTTTAACCGTTACAAAGATATGGCCTAAAAAACAGGTTTCTTTTATATTTTTCATGATTTTTTTGGGATAGCTAGCACCAGCCATTTAGGAGATATGGGCACTTGCAATTTTGACATGAACGGTGTCAAGATAATGTCGGCAGTCAGTGGCGTGCACAGAACTTTATTCCGGAAAAGCAATCAGAAGGTCAACAAAAAAAATATGAAAAAATTTAAATAACACTTTGAAAAAAAAAAGTTTGTATGAAAATCTTCACTCTAGGGTAGGCAGTGCCTACCCTGGCGTCGTACAAACTTTTTTTTTCAAAGTGTTATTTAAATTTTTTCATATTTTTTTTTTTTGACCTTCTGATTGCTTTTCCGGAATAAAGTTCTGTGCACGCCACTGTCGGCAGTAGTCGGCACGACTCCTTTTACTTCGACCTCTATATGAGGGGTCTCACTAAAGCCGTTTAGGAAATACGGCCATTTAAGAAATTAACTGGACTAGTGTCAAGAAGTTGTCAAGACCTTTCATTTGACATTTGGCCCCACACAACCACACATGAATCTAGGTAATCAAAGAAATTAGGCCTTTTGGAGACCAAATCGTCAAATCGGACACTTTGACGTCTGTCACAAAACCTGTATATAAAAATCATAGACATAGAATACTTTTTTTTAAGTATCCATATTTACCAGAAAAATTCAAAACTTTGATAATTCGACAGGCCTGAAGGTAATTTTTTTTATTTTTTGACCGTAAATTATTTTTTAAGGATATTTTAAGAAAGGACCTAATAATATTGTAAAGTTCAGTATGTATTTAGTAATAATGGTAATATAATTAAGTGTTTATTATTACTTGAAACCGTATTTCATTTAGAAAAACTACGTCAGATTTAGGAACACTTATTCATTTATAAGTGTTGATGAATATGATCGTGACACCTAAAATGATTTATTGAAACAAATCCAAACAAACGAAAACAAGATAAGGGTATGTTTTAATTCCATTCATAGAATTTTCTATAACTACTACTTACAGAGAGCAGGCTGTGCTGTTCCATTTAATTCGATTCAAAATTGGGCGCGTAGAAAGATTATACCAACATTAAGAAAAAAGCGTCATTCAGTGCTGCCACTTTTTAAAGAAATATTTAGGGAAAGAAATACAGTTAGCGCCTTTTAGAAGTATGAAAAAAACTACTTCGTTAAAAAAAAAAATTTTTGTACAAAACGGAGAATTGTTGAATGACATTATAATCGAAAAATTGATTTTTCGGGGATACGCCTTTCTAGTATGAAGCCCTCGATATAAAATTCATTGTTATGACGCGATTTTTGGGCGACTATGCAAACTTGGTTGCGTTAGATTACTGTGAAGTTTATGTGAGAAAAAAAACAGTAGTGCGAGTAGGACTCGCGCCCTAAGAGGTTTATATTTTATACATCACATTACATGTTTTGCACATTATATGTAAGTATATTTATTAAGATATTTTAGAAAATCTAGAACCGAAATGAACTCACGAATTATCAATAGAATAAATAGGTACTTTGAAATTGTATGTTTCGAAGTTAGTGCCAAAGAAAAAGTTGCTCAGTTAAAGTATTTATGTGGCAAACTTTTATTTTGCAAGTGCTCGCGTGATTAACTGTATAAAATTAACCACAAATATAAGTTTTTCTTGTAATAATTCCATACCAGATTTGGAATTAATGTTTTTTAGATTTATTTCGGCTATCTCACCGGGGATCACTGATTATTGAAACACCCAATTTTTTTTTGTTTGATGATCAGTAATTGCGTGATCGCTCTGCGTACCCGAGTGATTTTGGTCGTGAATATCCTATGCCTTTTGCTCTCCCTTGTTTTAGGTCTCGGCGTTTTATTTTACAATCATCACTTCAAATTTATTTATGTTGTAAATTTATTTTTATTGGCTTCAAAATGTTGACAATACTCTTTTCTTTAATTTGTCCCAAACGAAGTAGTAGTTTGGTCGCTGTCTTGCTCTTAGTGAGCCGCGACCGCGCCTCTCGTCAAATTTTCAGAGAAATCTGTTGAAATATATTACGTCATTGGGTACTTTATTATTCATCGAAGCGCATATTTTTATCTTGTTGCCGAAGGAATTTTTCAGGTGGTATAAGTATTAATTTATTTATCTGCTATACTTTAGCCGTACGAAGAAGACGAAAGTGCATCTTTTTCGTATCGGTTTGTGCTAATGTGCAAAAAATGTTTAGAATAAAATAAAAAATAAAAGGGCTTGTACAGAAAAAGGTACATAAAATTGATCGTAGAAGAGTTTTCTATTAAGAGGTACGGAACCCTAAATTACAAAACAGGAAAAACCATTCCCGTAACGAATAAAATAGGTAATGGTACCGATTCGGTGAAGCACATTTTAACTTATTTGACAGAAACAAAATAAATTTAAGCGTTCTGTCCTTGTCTTTTCGATAAAGAAAGAAAAAGACAAGACGCTTAAAATAAGGTTAGTCCTGTCAAAATAAGTTAAGACGTGTTATGCAGAATCGATGCCACTGACTGTCATTTACTACGTGCTTGTTGTTTTGATATTTTTAAGGGTAATCTTGGTTTATTTAGCTGCAACCTAAAAGAATCCTCATTCGTCCAAATGACAATGTCCTATCTAGTCAAATAAGTAATACAATTGACTGTTGTTTTTTATTTCGGAGCTTAACCCAAAAATAGTTAACAAAAAATATAATGGTGACAAATTAATTGCAAATATTTTTTTTAGTGCTTCGTACCTCGAAATGAAAAAACGGAACCATTATAGGATCATTTTGTTGCCCGTCTGTCTGTCTGTCTGGCTGTCCTTCTTTCAAAATCCTTTTGTTCGGGCCCCGTATGAGATATTAAGTTGAAACTGATACCTCCTACAGAAGTCTAACGATGTAGAAAAAAAATCCTAACCCGACGCGAAAAAGTTATTGCAGTTTAAACAATCAATTTCATACACATTTTTGACACTGCGCAAGGGAATCAAAACTTATAGGGCACATCCAGTTGCGTAAGTGTTAGGAAAAAAATCTGAAAATTACAGATACTTAATTTTTTAGGAATTTTTATACGCTAACTTAATTAGAACCTTTAGATACAAAGAGTTTAATAGATCGTAAGCGTCAAGTTAAGTTGGTCCATAAAATCCTTCCACTGCAAATGGAATTATTTACCATAATGTTTTAAGGGTTCCCTGCTCGTATTGTGTGGTGGTGCGGACCCCAATGCGCAAGTCCGATTGGGACTTGGCTGGTTTTTTTTCATTTAGGACCCCATTGAACAAGGGTTTTTCTTTTATATATTAATTTGACGTGAATATGTCTTGAAAAATGAAATGTCAATTTCAGATAATTTTACAATGAACCATTTAAGGTACGGTACCTACACCACTCTCGTCTATGAAACGTTTTGTGCAAGTTAGTACTATAAATTAATTCTGTGGTTTGGTGTTCCCAAAAATAGAATGCAGATATTTTGAAATGGAAGTCACAACACACATACTAAACTTAAAGCATACAAAAAAGTTGGACATATCCTCAACAATGTTCTGACCTCAACTGTTTTCTAAAATAACAAAAGATCCCGTAACCAAATGACGACTATGACGGCTATTCTGGTGCAGGCAAAATAATTGTGAAGGCTGATTTCGAATGATTATGAGATGTTTTTTCAACGGATATGATTGGATTTTTTTAATTTAAAAACATTGGTTTCTTACAATTGGTATTCATCATTTGAGGAGTATTAGGTAGTCACTTGACTTTATATCATCGGATATTTATCAGGCGATAAACAAAAGTAGAATGATTGATATTATGTGTGAAAAATAGTACCATCCCAGCCAGTGGACACATGCGACGATTTGCAAAGGCCAAAGGCGGGTGATTGTTAAAAGCTCTTTGTACAGATATGTATCAAGCTTTAAAAATACTAACCTTTTGCTCGGCATTTATCACGTGATTTTCAAAGCCGTAGCCACGTTCATTTAGATCCTGGTTTGATCCTAAGTTAATTGCGTTAGGCGGGTATAACGAAACTCGTTGACATTTTGAAACGAATAACTTTAAAATCTCTTCGTATTAAAACTGTGGTGTTTTTGGAAGTGTTTTTGAAAACGACTTGAAGATTTCTTTTAACTAGTGTTGTTACGAATAGTATATTAGACCTCAGGCTTAATACCGAATATTCGGCCAGGAGTGTGTTAAAATAACAAAATAACAGCACCAAACTGAGCCCGTAATTCAGTTAGATGATCACGTGACCAGGTTACAAAGAGTTTATATGACTTTCAGTCTTGGGTGTACCTGAACATAATAAAACAATTTTGAAAGATAGGTAAGTAGCGGATTCCGTGAATGTACACTCACGAAATCGCAAGTATCCTACGAACGCGGATCAGCAACAGTGACACGGTGAACGGTTACCACTCGAATTCCTTAAGTTACACTTCCACTAAATATCTATAGCCTTTAAGTTAATCTAGGACGTACTCTTTAAGTGAAAGTATCATGTCGATACTACAAATTGTTGTCGGGATCTTAGGTAACAAACCGACAAAGTTTATAACTTGAAAGTAGGATAGGATAGGAAGTAGGATTAATGAAGAAAGTTATTGTTTAATTCACCATAGTTTGATTAACTTTCAAAAGCTTAATTTTCTTTTGCTTTTCAATTAATAATGTAATACTCAATATTTATTTATTTCCCAACTTACACCTACCATTACAGGAATGCAACCTAATGCGATAGGATGTGTTTGACTTATTTTATCTTACAAATCTACAAAATAACACTATGTATTAACTACATATTCCATCAAACTTACTAAACCTACTTATCTTTATAACACAATATAAACAGCTACTCGGCCTGACTAGTTTTATTGTAATCGTACATTCAGGCGAAAGTAAGTATGAATTTAGACTACGAATCTTTCAGTAATAATAATGTCATGTCAAAACTACATAAAAAGAACGAGTTGATAGTTTTCATTTGATTTTTCTGTTTTGATCTCGTAGAAAAATAATTTTAACTTTTCCATTGATTTTTTTAGATAAATAAAAGCGAACAATAGCGCTTTTTTGAACTTACAATGTATGTGGAGCATTAACAAAAAGTACTGACAAGATTAATGTACGGTGTGTTTTGTTAGTTCTTACTCCTGTTTTTAGGTATTCGGTATTCGGCCGAATAGTTATTAAATATTCGGTATTTGTCTGAATAACTAAAATTAGGCCGAATACTGAAAAGTAACCGAATATTTGATAACACTCTACTTTTAACATTTTATATTTTATTGAGGAAAATAAAAAAAAAATATTGTGCATATGATATGTACGACAATATTATGATATCTATGATAAGGTTGATAAAAATGGTAGATTTTAACAATTATATGGTAACATTTTGTTTTGTTGCAGTGTTGGCTATAATGTATCCGGTTTGCTGTCTCATTCTCTTATTGGCTTAAATTTTCCAGTCCTGCTCACCCTGCACTTGCGTTAACTTGTGTCGCGTCGTTCAATTCGTATATCGGGTGTGGGGTAGTAGATATCTAGTCAAGTAAAACTATTATATAGTATTTTCCAGCAAGTGCTTCCATTTGCGAAATGGCTAATCAAAGTAATGAAATTGGAGACATCGTAAAGAAAGTAAAAGTTTTGCTGCTGGACATCGAGGGCACAACAACATCGATCAGCTTTGTTAAGGTAGGTCCAATGGTGATTGACCGGCCGGTGTTTTTGCCGACATGTGATTAACGATAATGAACCTCTTTTTGAAAACTATTTTCAACTAACACTGCCGTTATTTTATTTTTCGTAAAAATGCTTTGGAGTTGTTGAGTAGGCACTTTCAAAATGGTTGCGATTTTGGATCAGCAACATGGAGGATCGAAATCAAAATGGTACCCTCGGCGTGTCGATCTCTTTGTTGGATTTTCTCAAGATACGGTTGATAATTGGTTGTGCAATAAGCCAGAACACGCAGGAAATTTTAAATTGTTCTATTTCCTGCGAATTCTTCAACAACTGTGTAGCATTTTCTTCAACATCCCAATAACGAACAAGCCATTCTTGTACGATACCTACCTACATCATGCAAATTATTTTATGTACATTTGCAAAGCGGAGTGGATCCCAGACCTAGGTATACATGTAGGTTTGCATTTCTAGATATAAATCCTTAGTTGTTTCATTGACAACGTGTGATTCCTCGGCCGGCGTCGAACAGCTGTTTCGAGCAGCTGGCTCGTAAAAAACGGGATAGTAACGCTCGAAGTTCACATCTTTTTTCTCCCTCTCACTCGCACTTCGATTTCGCCGTGCAAGAAAGAGAGAGAAAAATAAAAGAATATTTCTAAGGTCTTTGTATTCTTCGAACATCCTTTTATATCTGGTGGTTAGCAACTGTAAATGTGCTTTTGGAAAGTGGTTGTATCTGTCGGATACAACTTATGAAATCTTAATAAATTACAGATATGGTCACTGTTGTTAAGGGGCAATTAATTTATATTAAATTAATTTATTACAGTGGACCCATTGACGTGAAAAAAAAAGGCTAACGAGTGAACCTAATAAAGTCTTTTTTTTTTTAATCTTTTTTTTTTATAGAGGACTTAATACACTACGTGACCATGTCGCCCTCGTAGGGACAACAAAATACTTATATTTAACTCAACATCTATTTGAAATGAATTTAATAATAAATAAGACCAGTTTTGCAGCTGGATTGTGAAAAACCTGCTTTCTTCTAATTAAGGCGCTACGGAAAAAAAATCGACACTTTAAGAACTTGCATATCTACTTCGGTAAATAATTTATCATTTTGATTAAATAGTATATTATTTTTGAAATCTTTATTAAGGGGTCTGTTAAAAAAAAACACTATTGGAGAAATTCAGCTCGATACAAATATTTATTGAAATAAGGTATTTTTCGACACCAATTCTCCTGGTTTGACAATTTAGAATGACATATGGACTGCAATTATATTTTATAACATTTATTATTTTATAACATGAAACAAAATTTTGATAGCAACTTTAGTACATTTTATATTAATAAAAAACCGACTTTGCTACTTTTCCACAAATCCGTTCCTCTCGCACTGAGGTTTTTTTCGCATATGGAGTAACAGGGACGCTAAAACTTTTACATATCGCCTTAATTGAAACAGAACATTTCCATTGGTTTCTGCAAATTAGAAACTTTGCTACAGCAGCATACACAATACAATAGGTAATAAGGTTTTGTTATTTTGAATATGAGTGTTCTGTATCAATTACTTGGACAAAGGTGGGTTATTCACAATCCAGCTGCCAAACAGCTCTTAAAAGTTTGTATTGTGGTTTCTTAATTTGACTTGCTCTTGATTGCCCTCTTTATATCTTAAAAATCAATTCAAAACATTTATCTTAATTTCTCTATAACAGGGGTGGCCAAACTTTTGAAGAATCTGGTCTATCTGCATTGAACAGCACAGTACCTATGATTTTTTGCCTGTAATTAAATGAACAACTCTTGCTTATACATGATACATGAATCTGATAACGCTGTTCATTTCTAATGAGAGATTAAAACTCATATAATACCATACAATTACAGCGAATTTATTTGATGGATTGGTTTTGTAAGTGTCTTACTTTTAGGCATATTATGAGTCCTTTTTGTCTGTGCTAGGACTCGCAGGTTCTGAGAAAATAGACATTTAGTGAATTCCACTTTTCTTTTGGTTTTATAATGAATTAAAGTCTGCAACTTGCTTTAAACTTTAGCCCCAAATAAGAACTATGACTACAAAAAAAAATAGGCTCAACTCTGCATATTCTCTAAAATTAAATGTTATAAAATTTATGGGACAATGAAATTTTCGGGACAGTAACAAAATTTTGAAACTGCAATTTTAATAAATTGTTTTAAAATTTATGGGGCTATGAAATTTTCGGGGTAGTAATGAAGTTTTGAAGCTGCGATTTTATCCTAAAGAAAAAGACTAGTCTAATTTAGACTGTCTAATCCTATTTTATTTAGGCCTATAAATAACTTTGAGAGCAAGCCTCCTTGGTCAAATTTGGTACTTTTTGCCTTAACCTGGCACAGGAATATTTTGAAGCTTATAATATGCCTACAAGTAATAGACACTTCAAATACTAATCCATTAAATTAATTTGCTGTAATTGTAAGGCTGCTAAAAATTATTATTTTTTTTTAAATATGGGATATGAAACGGGTCAAATTTTTTTAAAAAGCTATTAATAGTCAGATTTATGGGAGTTTTACCCTCTTATTATGAATGAACAGCTTTATCTGATTCACGGAGAGCTTGAATCGGGTTTGGTCCTGTGGGATATGTGGCACCAAATCGACACCAATATCTAGTTTAGTAAGTAAAGACAGATTTGGGATTTCATTTCACTGAAATTGAAAATTCATTTCACATACTATGATGGGGGGGGGGGGGGCGAGGGTAAGAGGATGAAAGTTGCATTTTTTTATATTTTTTTATTTTATTTCATTTTGTGCTAATGCAAGCCTGCATACCAAATTACAGCTTTTTTGGGCTTATTGAATAGAAATTGCTTAGAAAACAGAACTGGCCCTCCTTTATGAGGGATTGAAGGGTGAAAGTTACAAATTTTAGATATTATAATTCGAGGTATAAAAGCTAGACAAATTAAACTTAGTGTATTTCTTAAGTCTGCTAACCACATCTAAAGCAGGTTTACATTAGGCTAATTAGTAGTAGAATAACTTGCGTAACTATTTATTCAATTAGTCTTCTTTTATCACTTTTTACTTTTAACCATAATTTTTAGTACCATCTTGCAATCGTTTACATTTGGCTAGTAATGTAATTGTACATTTTAACCCTCGCACTCGACTTATAAGGTGGTAGAGCTGATGCCGAGCTCGACTGTTGAGGTACCACCAACTTACTCGCAAATCCCCCCGAAGTTGTACGGGGGAGAGTAAGAGGACAGCTCTCAGGCACAACCAGGTGGCCCACTATGCCTGGGACCGATTGATGGTGGTATATCCATCCCCAATTGCCGGCCTTTTATAAAACAGCGGCGTCACTATTGCGAGGGTTTCAGCATCGCGCTCACAAACCCGCCTGCCCCAGCGTGTGTGAGTATGGACATTTCTTCCAGGAGGACCGCCAACAGTGGCTAAATCTAGGAAAGACCTATGTCCAGCAATGGATAAAGACAGTCTGATGGATGGACTCGACGTCCGATTATCCGATAATTTGGGCTCATAAGTAATAATAATAATATTTTTTTTCGTGTTATTAACATAGGTCGGGCAGGCGCTATAGTTCCTTCCATAATCCCAGATATCCAGTCCACTAGTACCTCAGTCCAATAGTCTGGTTTCCTTTGTTTTCATTCACTCACTCCTACAGTGCGTACAGGGATAATCGTCGGTTAGTGTCACATCACATTTAGATGAAATTGTTTAATAGTAGTTTATGCTACAAGGGCGCAAAGGAATAAATTACGAGGACGATTTAAAACACGCTCGTGTTTTAAACGTAACCGAGTAATTTATTGCTCTTACGCCCGTGTATCATACTACGTTTTTCAATGCATAGTGTGAGGAAATGAAAACAAATATAATCTTGTGAACTTTAAATTATAATTGGCTCAAAGGGACTGTATCCAGAGCCGTTAAATAGTGGAAAAAAAAGTATAACATCTATGGTACACAGGAAAGTCTACAGGTTAGCCAACCATTGTAAATAAATTAAAAAAAAAATCATAAAGCCATAGGGCAAAATAATCGACTTTTTGTTCGGTTTTGATGCATAAAAAGTGGGCCTTTACGAGCACATGCATTGAAAAAGGCCTTTACGTGTTGGCTTCGGCCCCATGCACGCCTCCCAAAGGTCCGGGTCTACAGTCCCGAGATGTAATAAACATATACAATAATAATAAACACTTTATTGCACACTAAAACACAGAATACTGATTAGAATTAAGAGAAATAAAGGGCAAAGGCGGACTTATTTCTGGGATAAATTTCTTCCAGTCAACCATAAATGATAAAAGATAAATATTATCCAGACTATTCTAGACCGAACTAGGATAATATATTTAACTAGTTTTTGCCCGCGACTTCATCCGTGATGACCACCTGATATACCTACGACGTGGCTTAGCGCTATTTACGGGTAGTTAATTCATAAACTACTTAGCTAATATATTGTAATCGTAGTTCAAGAAATGTGAAACATCACTGTGGCATTAAAAAAAAACGGCGTCTTGAGATAAAAAAAAAATATAATTCCTTTTAACTAAGCTCTTCTAACTACATATTCGAAAAAGCCATATCGATTGGTATAAAAAAGTAACTTGGCAGCTTAAAATTTATTTCAGGTCGTAGTTTTTTCAATATTATAAAGATATGTGTATCTAAATATAAGATCTAACATATAAGAGCCAGCCCCGTTGGGCGGGTCTTCTGGTTCTAGCCAGTCTCAGGTTTTCATGTTCAGGTAATTACAATGTAAGGAACCTGGGCTTGCCTAAACTTATTGTAGATACTCTATTTTCATTAATATACTGATATTAGACCGGGAGCCAGTAGGGAAATTTACCTCATCATAGCGTAACGCGGATGCTCTTAATTTGATCATTTTCATTCCTAAAACGGTAATACGGAAATTTGATTCATTAGACTAA
Organism: Ypsolopha sequella; assembly: GCA_934047225.1. Lineage (NCBI taxonomy): Eukaryota > Metazoa > Arthropoda > Insecta > Lepidoptera > Ypsolophidae > Ypsolopha > Ypsolopha sequella. The sequence continues at coordinate 14,229,786 of OW203991.1, forward strand.
GATGTTGCGAATACATTCGCGTATAATCGCATGACAGTAAAAAGTAAAATACGGTGAAGATAAAACAACTTTAAGGGGCTTGGTATCGCTAAAAGGTACTTTCTAAAGCCTACTCCTCGTTTATGACCGAACCAAAAATATTGAAAAAAATATATATGAAAAAACACGTCCAACATGTTTATTTTTCATACCACCAAAACTTCTATATGAAAAAAAATTTCAACCGAATGTTGTGTTTTGGCTTGAATTCCCTACAGCTCGTATATGACTTGGTCGATTTAATTAATTTATGCTTTGAGTGATAGATAAACTTCACAGCTTCTCCTTTTTGCTATTCACTCTTTATGTTATAATGAAGCCATGTATTCACTAAGAAACAATGTTTCGAATACAAGGTTTTTGAAACACAAGCTTGCTCCCCACCAACAGCTGGGAGCACAGTAACATAACATAACAGTACCCGGTAAACACGTAGATTTTGCTTCTGAAATAGTGCTTAAAAATAAACAATTGTTTCGCAAGGGAATTTTACATGGCTTGCGAAATGATACCCCGAGGAGAAGGGTTTTCTAGCCTGCCAGTAAAAATGCAACCCCATCCAGTTTTTGAGTACTGGGAAATAAGACCAATTAAAAAAGTCGAAACCTTCTCGAGGGAAAAATCGAAAATGCAAGACCAAACTCTGTTATAATATTTCCCCGCTACGATGAAGGCTTACGTCCACAGTTTCGCACCGGACGTATCGTATCAAAGAATATTAAAATCCGTTTGAATCAAATTGATTTTAATATTCTTTGTGTAATAAGTTACACAAGTGCGTTCACTGATCCGCATCGTACGGATTGCCATTATCTTACACACACATATTCCGCCTGTGCGCTCGCTATGAAAATCCGGATGACATCCGATTGCTGGCAGTTGTGTCAACAAACCGATTGCTGCGGATACAGTGGACGCACTACCACAAACTAATCCGTTTGATACGATCCGTCCGATGCGTACGATGCGGAGCTGTGGACGCTTACCTTTAAGAGCCATTGCATAGCCAAAATTTTGCACCTAAATTTGCTTCAAGCAAACATGTTAAATACGTTAGATTATACGTTGGAATAGTTAATTGAAAGATAGGAATGTTTTGCCCGTATGCTCCTGGCCTGCTTGGTAGTCGCTATCCGGTTTGGAGGCCGTCGCGTCGCGGCCGGTCTCCGGTTGTTCACCCATAGCCTTGCTGCATCTTAAACGCATTTTCACCAGGATACACCTACCTTGTCGGCAGATACGAAGCTTTGTTACTATGTACAATTATTCTTTCTCACTGAGTTCGTTGTTAAACCAGGTTAATGGTTTAGAAAGTTGAGTCCATATTTTCTTCGGAAATCAGCCGTAATGTCGCGTCTATTTTTTCGTCTGCTTGCATCATAACTCGAACCTGCTTTTCTTACAAGCAAATATAATGTCGATGGAAGATTGACTAGGGATCCCAAAAATAACACGGAACACTTAAGGCCCTGCCATTCCAATCTGTAATGAAATAACAGTGCGCATTGCATTACGACGTCGCTGGGTCTCCGGATAGCGTATTTCCTCAACCATATTTAATTCATCCCCTCGTCGCTACCAAGTCAGTAAGTTTTTGGAAATTAAAATATGCCGCGTAAGCGTATCGATTTCAGCCCCATCAGTAGACAAAATCAACACGGTTTTGCTGGAAATTTTGTCGTATATATTGTTCCCCAAAACCGTAACAGCTTTATCAACAGGAGGGGACGAAGTCAATACGCTTATGTGTAGGTTCATCATGCAGTTTTGCTATTCCAAAAAGAAATTTATTTTATAAATATGTTTTTTACAGCTTGATAAAATGAAATTATTCAAATACTTCTAAAGTTTTAACTTTGATCTTAGTATAAGTACAAATTGATAATTTTTGATAATAATTTTAATTTAGCTTGTTTTTGTTTGATTGGATATTTAGTTCATGTTGTTTCCTTTTAAATATAATAGAATTAATAAAGCACTTTAATAATAATAAAGTTTTATTTACTTACATATTTATTAAATAATAAAAATTATTCCTACAATTTGGGGTCACCTGTGACCCCATGCGAGTAATTATGTAATTTTCTTAGTGCGCCTAATTAAGGGTTAATTAATTTAAAAAATTAAATCGGATCTTAGTCTTAATTTGGACCTTGTTTTGGTATAAATTAGTTATAAGTTCTTGATAAAAATAAAAAAAATAAACAAATTAAGCCATCTCATTCCAGATATTCTGTATTTTTATACTAACATGAAATTTGAATTAAATCGAACCTCATCGCGGTTTTTCAACGTCACCAGCAGTAGTCATCACATTAAATATTTGTCTTTTATGTGATTTTTAAAAACTGATGTTTATTTACCTACTTCATTTTATTTCTTTCACTTTAAACTGCTGAGCTTACAGGACGGATTCATTCAACACGGTTTTTGTCAACAGTTTTCATATTGATAACTTTTATGAAAATTGTATTCTGTTAATCACCCCTAGTAGACATAATCAATACGCTTTTCATACACAAAAAATGCACACTACCGTGTTAATTTTGTCTACTTTCCAAAAACGCACTGAATTGGTCGCGACGAGGGTACGAATTCAACACGGTTGAGGATTTTCGCCTCCAGATAGTGCCAAATAGGAGAAAATACTTTTCGCATAGACGGATGGACAGAAAAATATTTTCTTTGTATTTTGGTGCAACAGCCACGGTTTCAGGTAGTGGTTTCATTGAAATAACCAATTTTGCTTAACTTTGGTCTAAAAACAGCTTGACTTTGAACAATATTTTCATGCTGTTTCTTATACGCGAGAATAATTTCCTAAAATGAAGTTGTTCTATAAAAATATATATTACAATACATACAGACATACCGTCAAAGAGAAATAACTTTATCCATAGTCATTTTCGGATCACGCTGGGAAGAGGCGCCTTAAGAAATCATCACATGAAAATGTATATCGGGCATCTACTGTCTAGAAAGCACTTTTTTGTGGCACGGAAACCAAGACACAGAACAATGTATGTTTCCAATAATTTGCGACAAACTTCGATCAACAATATTGTTGATCGAAGACGACAAATGATAATGACCACCATTTTGGAACTTGAACTTAGTTTGAAAAGAGATACCCATTTGTTTTTTGTGACGTGTATATGTCGTGACCATATCGTAGAATTGACCATTTCATGATCTGGTTGGGCAGATCGTAAAGTATGAAATCAAAAATCTTTCACCAAAGGTAAAAAATAGGTGCGACGACGAGCGAAGCGAAGAGGAGCGTGTTAGGTTACCATGTAAGATAAAATAAGGAGCCGAGCGAAGCGGAGCGAGGCGACCCTCCCAATTTTAATAGAAATACGATATGGCCAACCAGATCATGAAATGGTCAATTCTACGATATGGCCACGACATATATAAGAATCGTTCCAGAAGAACTCAATTAGTTTTCCAGACGGTGTAGCCGAGGACAAATCATTCTCACTCAATACGGTCATGTAATATCGACAAGGAGGACGATGACTTTCTGTATATTTGCGTTTGAGGCTTTTACGCAGTCCCGTACATCCAAATTACAACTATATTCGCATTTTGTTGACTTTGAAGCTCCGTGAAAAGTTTCAAAAATATTGATTACCACGTAACATGTTACCTATCAGTCTGAGGTGTAACTCAGTAACGGTTGAGCTGAACTAATTTTATGCGGATCATTTATTATATGAAATCCATGCCGAGGGCTTCGGACTAAGGATTGCAGCATCATTCCAGCAATTAATAGGTAGATATTTTAAATAAATCAAATGTTTTTAGGGTTCTGTATCCGAAGGGTGCCATACTACGGGACCCTATTATGGCCTTTACCTACAGAGCGCGATCCGTCCCGGCGATCCGGTCTCTGCCACTGCACTATATGTGCTACTATGGCCTCAATAACAGAAAAAAAAAAAATTTACCTCAGGCGGTGGTCCCCATAGAAAAAAACCTCTAAAAAGTAGCATTTTTTTAACGTTATGTCCCCCCTCTTATGTGCGAAACAAAAGGACAGAAAAATATTAAAAAATCATAGTTATAGGTAAACATTACAAAAAAAATATGGCAGTTAAGATATTAAGGTTCCATACTCAGCCGGAGTCGCTATTTGATCGTCAGGCGCTTCCATTTTAGCTGCTTGTTTGTGTAGTAATTTCTAAAAAAAAAAATAGATTTGCGCGATTAAACTATAAACAGGAAAAAACTGTAAATCTGCAGTTATAACTGTAGGGTTGGCAACACTGCAAGCGATAGCTGTGAATTGATCAATCTGATTCGGAATACGTAGACAGTACTGTAGTCTGTTTTTTTTTTTATCGAATATCTTGTAGCCAGTAAACAGTCGGACAGATTTAGCCAGTAGCTAATATTAGAGAGCATTTTGAATATATTGCATCGATTTGTCATCATTAGCCACGGACACGGAGCACCCCTCGTCAGCTTGCGTATATTTTCACGGGGTGGTATCACTGGAGCCCCTTGAATTTACATACACGGGCTTTAGAAGTAAGGTCGGGTTGCAAAATTTGAATTTTGCGGTCCCCTAAAGCGTTGAGCAACCTCGCCGTAGATCCTGGGATGACCAAAACCGAATTGATGCTTATCAGAAGTCTATCGAAATCTCGGAATATGGCCTGAGGACTGTGCGTTTTCATTTCCACGACTACACTGGTCGAAAGGGAGAGAAACATTGAGAAAACGTTTCCTTAAGGCCTCGTCTGATAGAAAGCGGGGAGTTTGATAGGTGTTTAGCGGGCGAATTACTTTGGAAGTTTGGAAGACGCCACGCAGAAACGCCCCGCTAAGCAAAAATTCTCGTTGTACAACCCGTCGGAAATATCTCTGCACCCGAAACCCCACACCCGCAAGGTCTCTACCTACGTTTGCGGATGAACTGAGGTGCAGAGATATTTCCGACGGGTTGTACACTTGTACACAAACCGGCCGGTGGGCAGGACGAAAAAAAAACCAAGTGTAGTGTGATCACATCGCGTGTAGCGGGGCGGGTGGGAGACGATGCAATTATACAGACTTGTGTTACACAAAGTGTATTATAGAGCTTCTGAAAGAGTGTAATAAATAACCAGTGAATGTTTTTTCGGTAATAAATAATAAAGCATGTGTTTTTATCGCGCTTCAAAATAATCTAGGCGAGCGTTATTCACTACAAGCAAGGTATGATATTGATCGCATAGCCCCGCTTTTCTTATCGTGAGTGGACGTATCGCGAGACCGTCACGCTACACTCCCACCACACTATCGTCCCACCCCGCAAACGTCCCGCTCTCTGTCTGGCGAGGTCTTCTAAATACGATCATGACATATGAAGGGTACGCGGGAAGAAAGATCATTGTCAGTTTTTTCAAAATTGAGTAAATAGTGCCACCTCCTAAAATGTCTCGATAACAATGATTGAGCGAAAACAAAAACTTGAAAAAAATAACACAGTCCGCAGAATATCGCTTTTAAAAATAAACCGGACTCAAGAAGCTTAAAAACCTAACTTAAAAAAAAGGTCATAACTAGTACAAAAAGTGAAAAAAATTGTCTTATAACTGTGAATATGGGGGGCTATGGGCTGATAGTAAAGTTTGCTTTTGAGAAAAAAAAAATTGTTATCACAATAATTAACTGTGATTACAATAAGCCCACTAAGCAGAGTTCTAAAATAATAACCTAAGCAAGTTTTTTCTACTTATTTCAAATTTACCTTCTGTTGACTATGATCCCTCTTCCCGCTTACCCTTCATATTGAAATATATGTATCATTTCCAGCATCTCAATTTGAGTGATTATTTATACATTTTATTATATACAGAAAAAAAATTGGTTTATTTTGAAAATTGTTTTAGCGATAATGGGAAAAGATTACGGACCTCTATCAAACCTATTCCTTGGCTCAACAACATCAAGCCTCACACCAGTCTTTGTTCCAGGATAAGCTGTTCCCCTACGTCGAAGAGAAGGTGGAGAAGTTCCTTACGGACCAATGGGAAGAGACCGATGTGAAGGACGCCGTCGCAGCGTTGAGGAGTCTCGCCCTTGAAGACCAGGAGAAGAGCGTCGAAGGGTTCGTCAAGATCCCGGGGGAGGTAGGTGGCATTGCTAACCTTTATCAAGATCAGGGGATTCTGTGGTACCGAAGATTGTCGCTTCTGTTTGACAGTTTGTTTCAACTTATTACATATTTTGGGTAGTATCCTGTTTGTTCGTTTGCGGTGGGTTGACATCAAGTTGGGCTGTTGGTGTTCAAAATTTATACAAATACGATGAAGGGAAAGAAATCTTCTAAGAAGTCAGGTAAAAAATGTAATACAGGAGGGATTTATGCTACCGAATAGAAAAGTGCATCTCGTGCTAAATGTATGGAACATATGTTATGTATCTTTTTAAAATATTTCAAAGTAAGCGATATGAACCAAGATTTTAAAAGTTTGGATGAGCCCTGGCACCTAAAATCTATTGCATTGCAATGCCGACGTGCGCGCACATTATGAGTGCGCAATCTGTCTACCTACTTTGTTGGATTGTCAGCAAACTGATCAGACTACTAAAGTTGTTAAAATTATTAAATTTAAGTGCACTTAAGGGGAACGAAAATACAAACAGAAATAAAATGTCAGCTTTCGGATGATTTTGTTGCAATAATTAGGTTACGTATAGCCATAAAAAAAATACATGTTTTTGGTTGAACTTTAAGGTATTCATTTTCCACAAACCACGTTAATCGATTCATATTTGTACTGTCAATGCATTTTTTTGTAACCCTCTATTGCACACTTCTTATCGATTTTGTTTCAGGTATCGCTTACGCGATTTTGTTGGTTTTTTTTTAATAAAATTAGTGTGAATGATATCTATTCATTTTCCAAATACCACGTTATTCGGGTCAAAAAAAGCACCCCCTTTTTCCAAAAATACGTAAATCCACTGATGCAGTCAGCGGCAGCAAGATATTGTCAGTCTACGCCTAGCGTTGGCGCCCGTAAGACGTGGAACCTGTGCCCTTTTTTGCAAGCTATAAATATCTCCCAAAACTACTTCAAAACACATTAAAATTAATTTTATAAAGTAATATTTCGAGGAGCATCATATTCCTGCCGTTAAAAACTCAACAAAATATGCGTATGAGTGATTTAGCTACATCGTGCCATAGTCATAACAACAAAACTGAATGAATTTGGAATGAATTCATACTTTTATGCGGGAAAATAATATATGTTACTCTAAAAGAATAATTTTGTGATCGTTATTGAAACCCAAATTAATTTACTTATACTTACTGAGATCTGTAACAAAGGTCAATGACCTTTTCGTGAAATTACCCTCTAGTATTGGCTCACCATTTCAGGTCCAATAAGTGAAGTTTTTTGCAAATTATATAGGTACACTTACTTGGGATAAATCGCCAAGCATTTAAAATATAGAAATTTATTTTGAAATATTTACAGTGCATGGCAAAATTATTAGATCGTAGATAATCCTGTCGGTACATGTTCAGGTTCTGTTACGCAAAATGAAAACAATGAAACTCTTTTAGGATTAATTTGTTATCCCTATGTTTGTCTGTCTGTCCGTTTGTCTAGACAATTTTTTCTGGGTAAAATTAATAAATACCAATATAAACGGCCCTCTATAGAGCTGTAAAAACATACTTTTGACGTTTTTATTTATATTACGTTTTAGGTTTTTAGGTTTTTTTTTTTACGTTTTTCATACAAATTTTCTCACTATGAAAATGTAGGGATGAACACTTGAGATAATATTTTGCATTTAAAAGTCAACACAGAAAGGAATTGTTGAACAAATAATGTAAAAAATATAAAACCATATCTTTCTATTCTAAAGGGATTAATAATTCTTTCAAATGCAAAATATTATGTCAAGTGTTGATCTCTATATTTTCATAAGGAGAAAATTTGTATGAAAAAGTTAAACAAAAGGCGATAAAAACGTTATAATATGTATATTTTACAGGGCTGTATGCTGTATTAGCATTTATTGATTTTACCCAGAAAAATTGCCTAGACAAACGGACAAACAGACAAACATAGGGACAACAAATTAATCCTAAAAGAGTTTTGGTTTTTCATTTTGCGTAAAGGGACCTGAACATTTCAAACTATGATACAAATAAATTTCTATATTTTAAACACTTGGCGATTTATCCCAAGGGTAAACAGGTGTCCCAAAAGTCAACGCTTTCCCTTGGAAGGCTGGTAGGCCAGCTCATGACTGACCAGAATATCAAATTATGACCTCAGCTAAAAGTAGATAGTCTTCGAGTTGATGGTACTTTTATAAATTCGAATAGATTTTTGAGAGTCAAAGCTAACCAGTTCTAAATTCTAAGAATAAAATTTTTGTTGCGCAACTCTGAATAGTCATGCTATTGATAAAGTCAAAAATAAACCTTGAAATGCTGTTACATCAGGAAGAAAAATAAAAACCCAATTTATGAGCAATTTTTTGTAATTAGGTTAGTTCGATACCACACCCTGAAAAAAAATGTCCTATGTTAGTTTTGCAAATTGTCTTAAATAACGGCTCATCAAATATTGTTTTTCAAATGATCTGGCAATTTCTGTGTATTACTTTTGAAAAAAAAGTTATTGCTATTTTACTACCAAAGGAGCTGCGTATTTTTTTAAATAATTAGAATTTAGAATGAAAGAGTGGCGGGCAGTAAAAATATTTGACGTTCATTAGAAATGCCATTTAACACGCGTTAGAGTGAGATAAATAGTGACGCTATTTAAAATGAGTTGGAATGAGATAGTAACGCAGTTAAACGTGGTTGAATGAGAGAGGCATAATTGATATAGGCTACAGTGAGATAGATAGTGACGTGGTGCATTCCTTCTGAGAATATTTGTTAGTTTCCACTTTTTGTAGTAACAACTTTAGTAAAAAAAATTTGTAAAGAAATTTTTGGTCCAATTTATTTTCCGGCAAGTGTAAAACCAGCTAAACGGGCGAAAAATATTTAAAGAATGGGTAATGGTGACAATTAACCGTCACAATATTATTATGTGTCGCTAAAGGAGTGTCTGAAATGTTCCGAGGGTCAACTGATAAATCAAACACTCAAAAAACCACTTTTAGCCGACCATAATAAATTTACGTCCCGACGTGATAGCAAGTAGGATCAATGCCGTGTGACGATGATCGAAATACACTAATAAATTAGATAAAATAAAATAAGTATTACTTTTGACCCTGCCTCGTCCACTCTATTCGTATTTTTGCTATGGTGACGCGAGCTTAGAGACCGGGACGAATTTCCCCCCGCGCGCTATCGTAAAATAGAATAAGCCACGCCTAGAACTGGTTTTTGTTTTGGCTATGTCATACTCTTAAGGCGTTCAACTATTACTGTGTTCAGATGAGCACTGATACCAAACGTGTGAGCGTCACCCATTTAAAGGTGGAAACATTTTGGTGCTGTCATAGTATGGTAAGGGCTTGAAATCTTTGATATGAACACTCAGTTGCAGCGTTTTGTTCCACCACAGCTTTATTTAACAAAAGTTTACTAGGGTTGGCTCCTCGTATCTACAATGAATTACCAATAGCAATCAGAGAAATAGAAATCATGCAGACATTTAAAAGCAAATTAAGATAATTTCTTGTTCATAAGGTATTACACAGTCGTGGAATATTTGACAGAATAATTAATTATATGTCCTATTTCTAATGGGCAACGGATTGTTGACTGGACCATCAATGATGAATTAAATAAATTGTAATGTTTGGCAGTAGGTATGATTTTGGTTTGGTACTACTGTTATTTCATGCTTTTTCATTATTTCTAGGTATGTAACACACATTTTAATATTTGTACGCCATACATGGCACATCACGGATTAGGACTTAAGTATTGTAACATCTTATTTACCTGTGTTGAACAAATAAATAATTTTGAATTTTGAATGTTTTTTTTGTGCCTTTCAGTGTTGGCATATTTTCAACTCGTGCTAATTATATGTAGGGACGGTATGAAAACCACCGTCAAACATTTTTAATTCTAGCCAATAAAATGAGGGTATCAAAATATGGGTATATTTCAAACGACGCGATGAGGTAGTTTTCCACCTGTGGGTATATTAAGTACAAGTGCACACATCTGGGCAACGATGCATGTCTGTCAATGACCATACTCGAGTCACCTTACAAAAGGCGGTAGGACTGTGAACTCTACAAATTACTTCGGCGGAATCGTTTCCCACAGTATAATGATATACTGTTCCGAAAAAATAAGATACTGTTAGTTCGTGGTCCCCGCCACCTAGGATATGAGACGTAGAGCTGAGATCGCAACGAGCTCCACCTTCCCCTCTCTGTACCAGATTTCATGTCAGCAAGCTCAAGCTGTTCGGCTCTATTTCAAGGAGCCGGCGGAGAGAATAAATATATGAAGTTGTATAGAACCGGCCATGGGTCGCCGGCCCGCGCGTCTTGTCCGGCTACGAGTGACTTGCGCTCTTTCGACGGCGGTGTGCGGGGAGGCGGGCGGTTGAAACAGTGCTCGAGCGCACAGGACGAACCTGGTGTCGAGCGCTTTGAGCGAGCGAGTGCGCTATACATGAAGGCGCCGACGGGTGTTGTGGCAGGGCAAAGCGCAGCAAGAAGCGCCGCCAGAAGCTTGAAGCTGTGGCCCTGGTGTTATTCTGGCTGGGCTAGCTGACTGGCGGGAAATGCACAACACTCACGACCACGGAGAGTCAGTGCAGGACTCATCGGCCCCGCTACGAATTTAGAATTTATTGGTCTCCTTTGTCACAAAAGTATCCTACCTGGAATCGAATTTTTTTATAGATGATTCGAGGAAACACCGATTGCCCTTGAAAAGACTTTCATACGGCAACATACTCAATAGCAGTTCTAATGATAATTTCAGAGTTAAAATTGATTGAAAGCATATGTACAGTGTAAACTTCCAAATAACATACTTATTTAGATGAAGTTCAAATACCTTATTGATAAATGGAATTTATCCTGGAATTATGGAATTTCCCAGCATATTATATTTTTAGTACGTTATATCTAGAGTTCTTTCTGGTGGAGTATTTTAATATGATTATGATTATTTAAGGATAACTCGCGTTGGATTGTCAAAAAGTGGGGTGGAGAAAAAAATCACATGGCAACCTATTACTTAAGGGGCTCCACAATGCTAAATATCAGTTTTGCATTGGATTCAGATCCGTCAATGTAGATGGTAATAATTAGTAAAAAATATGGCGTGTTTTTTGACACAAGAAAATGATTAATTACACTATATAAATAAACATACGTTCAATCTTCTTTCAATTATAATACTTTTAAAAAAGCATGAATTTCACGAAAAAAGTGATTTTGTTTCCATATTTCAAAACAGATTGAAACGAAATCCAACACACGCAGATACTAACCAGAAAAAACATCTTTATTACATAAACAAATTATAGTTAATGTCCTAATGTAGCTCGATTTCATAATAACTGAAGTTTTGCGTGCGCGGCATCTGATTAGAGCAGGATAGACAGTTAAAAAACAAAAGCGTTAGAGCAAGACTGAATTTTAGCACTGTGCAGTCCCTTAACCGATCACTCATTATTTTACCCTATTTAAGGTGAGGCAGTATTTCGCAAGTTGGGTCGTGCATGGAGTACAGCAGCCATCTTTGGAAAAGCTCTGCCAGGTATCAACTTGCTGCCCTGGATTCAATTGAGCGCCGCGCAATAAGACTGTTGGCGTTGAATCGGTTATGGGCGCTGAATACCAAAGCCCCGAACACCGTCGAAAAATTGCTTGAGTCTCGGTTGTTCTCGGCGTCTTAGGCTATATTTTGGAGAGTGTAAGGAATTACACGATCTAATTCCTCAATCCCCCTTCTACCATCGGAATAGTCGACGCGCAGCAAAGTTTCACCCATGTTTTCAGTATTCCCACAGCTCGAACGCAACGTTTCAAATCTTCCTTCATCATCCGTACAGCTGAGGTGTGGTGTGGAACTTTCTGCCAGCGTCCGTATTTCCGGGTAGTTATCATCAAAATTCCTTTAAGGCGGCTCCGTCGGAAAAAATTGCAACTCGATTCGTGGTGGTTGAAATTTCGAACAAAACCATATTAAAATAAAGTTCTTATGAGCTCGCGCTACAACATGGCTGTTACGTCAGTCGCTGCCGCTGACAAGTGGGAAAATAGTGTGCTTTTAATTCATTTTATCTAAAATAAACGGAATTTCCAAGAACTGAGAAAACCATATCATTTAATATTATTTTGTCTAAAAGTTTATACATTTTTACACTGTTTCGATAAAAACTGTAGCAGTTATATTGTTACAAGTGGACAAAAAATCGAGAAATAAGGGTAAACTTAGAATTTTCTTGCTTCACTTCTGTATATTAAAATTAAATTCAGGAAAAACCACATCACTATTTGTATCACGTAGATTACTATGTATTTTTCTTCTATTAAAAAATGCTATAGTTACCGTATAAAATGGTTATAAAGTTACTCAGTTCAAGGTCGTTGGCGTTGGGAGAAACCTTAAATAGGTAGAACATCATGTTCGGTTCCATCGAGGCTTAACATCGAGCGTGGTGGTGGCAAAGCATTGTAAAAAAACCCACTAAAGTCCAGCTCTCCATTTCAGGATGCGACTAAAGAGGATCAGATCGAAGGGCTGGTAAACAATGTGAAGTGGCAGATGTCCTCGGACCGCAAGGTCGGCGCTCTGAAACAGCTTCAAGGGCTCATCTGGAAGCAAGGGTATGACAACGGAGACATTAAGGGCCAGTGAGTATTTACATTTTTTCTTTGATAAGATACACGTCAGTTCAATCTTAATGCGCTTCTGAAGTTCGTCTATGTGTATCCATATTACCGGAGCTAATTTTACTCGAGCGCGTTTGAGTTTGGAAGGAAGTGTACTTATTGTATTAAGTCTGGACGGCTATTCTGGCACGTCCAGAGAAATTGCTAAAGGCAGGTTTTGGGTGATTTTTTTAGGAATTTTTCTACGTATTTCTGTATTGCTTTTTCGTATTGAAAACCAATAGTGAGCATTCCTTAAATGTCATAGTTTTTATTTTACTAGCCTTAGCTCCACTGTAAATCGCACGGCATTTATGGACACAGGGGGTGCCGTGCTCCCCCCCCCCCCCCCCCATAAACTCCCAGGATTCCATACATTTGACTCGACTGTTCGATTAAATTCGGGTGCACTTTTATACAGCGTAGGTATAGATAGGTTTGCCATGAGCGCCTCAAAGCTTGAGAGGCCTGCGGAGCAATCCTAGTTCATACAAACGAAATACCAAAACCATTTGTAAATCATAGATATTATTAAGTAGTGTGTATTTATTCCGATTGCATTATAGAATATGGCGGCACGTCTACACGTTTGCCGCATTCCTTTTAGATATGAATAATCACGTATAATTAAGTATAAATAAGGATTCATCTGTCGTCAATATATAAGGTCTTTCAATTTAAATGGAAAGTAATTTAGGAGGTGATTCAGTACCGTTAATACATCACATTCCACTGCAAAGCACTTTTTTTTGCGCGAACTTTTTTTTCAGTTCTAGGTACAAAGTGGTCCGATCAGCTGACTCAGTTTGTAGGGACAAGTGAAGAAAAAGTTCGCGCAAAAAAAAGTACTTTGCAGTGGAATGTGATGTATTAACGATACTGAATCACCTCCTGAATTACTTTCTATTTAAATTGAAAGACCTTATATATTACATACTTAACCATCTAATTGGTAGTAACTATTTATTTTATACCGCCCCCAAACAGAATATCTAGGTTCTTAAATATATATTTTTAAGGACACTGATTTAAAAACAACATAATAGAATATTATCTGTGATAATAGCAATTTAAAATGTCCATAGAAAGCTTATTTTTCTTATATTTCATGTGTTTATGTTCATAAATCAGTGTTGTGATTTAATATTATATTTGGGAACCTAGATATTCTGTAATGCAATCGGAATAAATACACACTACCTTTAGAATATCTATGATTTACAAATGGTTTTGGTATTTCGTTTGTATGAACTAGGACTGCTCCGGCGGCCTCTTAAAGGGTCTAAATACTTTTTGTTAACTTTGTGATGAGTGTTTTCAGAATGGGTCCGCTCTGCTTCGCTCGGCTCTCTATTTTATGTTATATATAAACCTAACACGCTTCGCTCGTTGTCGCACCTATTTTTGACTGTTGAACATAACGTCTAAACGTGCCACGTTTAGACGTTATATACACGTTTAATGTTAGACAATACTGCTAGTCTGCTACCCGTAGCAGACTAGCAGTATTGTCTAACGTAACGCAATGACAATCCAGCTGAACCTATTTTAGCGGTTTTATACAACGTGTAACAGAAAGGTGTAACAATATTTGAAGAGCTTATTCAGTCAATGGTATAGAACAACTTTTACTATGGAGCCAACCCTGAAATCTCAAAAAAAAAATGTGCCCTTCCGTACATTTCGGCCGAGCGGCATTGCATTTTTCTATGAAACAGTAAAAATTTTTTTCGAGATACAGGTTTTGTTCCATAGTAAAAGTTGTTCTATACCATTGACTGAATAAGCTCTTCAAATATGGTTCACCTTTCCGTTACACGTATAACGGAGCTATTTTGTAAAACAGCTGATTCTACAATCTAACTTCAGGAGATATCAGAAACTATTTATTCCGCATAGCAGCGAGAACTACCAGACTCTTGCGCCGCCAGTTCTATAAGGTGAAATATAATCAACGTCCCGAATTCATACTGGAGACTCGGTTAGTGATCAGGAACAATGTCTAAAGACCATTTTTTTTTCATTTATTCAGGTGAAATACGAGAAAAAAAAATTTTTTGTTCCCGTTTTGCCTATACTAGGAATTCTATTTGCACTAGACCAGCGGCCCTATTGTGTATCTCTAGTTGGCTTCTGGACTGGGTGTCTATCATCAAAAACATAGATATACTATCGAATTCCGATGTCCTAAGGATATTTTTGCACTTGAAGTGACGACACAGATTGTTAATAGTTCAATACCCACTAAAGGCAATTTTGAAATTTCAGTTTTTAGCTATGTTTTTGATGATAGGCACCTCGTGCAGTTGGCAACTAAAGATACAGAATAGGGGGGCAGTTCGAAAGGACACAATTTTTTTTTATGATTTCGAAAAATTGGTTCATTAAACCTTGTTTCTGATCACTAACCGAGTCTCCAGTATGAATTCGGGCGGTTCATTAAATTTCACCTTGAATATACTTTTTACTTTTCATAAACCTGTTTTTTAAATCGATCGCATATTCTTTGGTAGATAATTGCAATGCACGGCACTGCATCAGTGCACTTGCAGTTATGACCTTGAGTATTCCTTTCTTTTTTATAATTACCTTTCTGAAATTATTATAATTTCATACTCTAGCTTCTGTAATATTCAGAGGTAAAATATTCATATTTTTACTAAAACAGTTACTTATTTCCCGAAAGTTCTGCTAAATTTAATTTTAGTACAAAAATTCTTCTAACCTTTTGCAAATGCAGAAAAAAAAATTAAAGAAGAAATCAGTACCACTGTTATGAACACTTTCTATCACGATCCATCTAACAGCCGAATAGGAAAATGTGCGTTTCCGTCCGTTATATAAGGTCTTTCAATTTAAATAGAAAGTAATTTAGGAGGTGATTCAGTATCATTAATACGTCACATTCCACTGCAAAGCACTTTTTCACTTCTCAGTACAAAGTGGTCCGATCAGCTGACTCAGTTTGTATGGACAAGTGAAGAAAAAGTTCGCGCAAAAAAAATACTTTGCAGTGGAATGTGATGTATTAACGATACTGTATCACCTCCTAAATTACTTTCCATTTAAATTAAAAGACCTTATATACAAGGTGAATTTGTGAACATCGTCCAAATTCATACTTGAGCCTTGGTAAGTGATCAGCATCATGAACCAATAAGGATTTTTTTAAAATTCATAAAATGAAATTTTGACCCCCCATAGTGATTCTCTCAGGACTGGGAGCGAATTACTATGGGCAGGCGAAATTTCATTATACGAATTTCACAGAAATTGTTATCGAATCATGATGCTGATCACTTACCAAGCCTCCAGTATGAATTTGGACGATGATGGAAAAGTCACCTTGTATATTATGACTAGAAGTTTGAGTCTGAATACCAAATCCTGGACGGCGATTCTGTCAAGTGCGAAAAAATTTGCTACGGCAGATTTCGAGGGATTTTCTACGGAAATTATTGATTTTTATGCTTTCGCAATTTTTGCACACACGCCAGAATCGCCGTCCTGATGGTCAAACTTTTAATACGAAAACTTCATGATGCGAGACATCTTTCTTCATCTTGCTTCATCTTGCCTAAAATTCAATGCTCTGCATTTTAAGGCGATACCAAAAAAAAAAAGGGTTTTTTTCGAATCCATTTACTCCACTATAGCGTCATCTACGTATTTCATTTTTGGGTAAATGTTTCTGAAGGAAAACGCGATGGGATGAAATTTTCTCGATAGAATTTAATACTGAAAAGACCTCTAAAGTGTTTTATTTTTTCCTGTAATTCTGAAATCCTAACTAATTTCATTGTGAAATTGCATTCAAAATGTGGATATTATATATTTGTAAAGTCTCCTTGAAAATCTTTTTGACAAAATAGCATAGTACATTTTATATTAATAAAAAGTCGACGTTTTGCTACTTTTCCACGAATCCGTCCCACTCGCACTGAGGGTTTTTTCATATATGGAGTAACAGGGACGCTAAAACTTTTACATAGCGCTTTAATACAAAACCACCATCTATACCCCATTTGTGTGTCATCATTATTATTAAAATATATAAATAATGCCAAAATTGTGTTCAATTCAATTCAAAATCGTTTATTGCGCACAAGACTAAAACTTATTTCAAGTATCAGTAATCTTACAGTTAAAAATATAGTAGAATACAGTTTAAGCAAAGAAATTGAAGGAAACTCAATTTTTAGTAGTAACATATTTGCATTTTTTTAAGGAATGACAAATCTAAATTGTGTAATTTCTTTGTGACGACATTACGCTAACAGCAACATTAATTTAATTTTTGAAAAGTGTCAGTTGTAAAAAATTATTACGAATCTTAGGACGAACTGTTTTTGAAGATAATCAAACTTAAAAAATAAAAACAAAATTTAATACGTAGACGTTAAATCTTGAAATCAACTTTCTAACAAAAACAAGTAAGTCAAATTGCTATTGAATTACAGGAATTATAAACTCATGAATCTGTAAGGAAGTTTCGGCAATTTTATATGTAAAGACCTATTATTATATAACTAACAAAACTGACATGACAACTATTATTCATTTTCTTTAAATACATGTATACCTGCTTACTAATCACTGCTGAAATATTCACTTCCTCTACATATTACTTTGTCCTATCTTATATAAACCTTTTGATGCAAATAATAGAATTTTTTTTTTTTTTAATATCAAGTTGTTAAGCAAAGCTAGATATAAGGTTTAGTTTACTAAAAAGAAATATTGATGGTAATTGAATAAAACAATTTTTATTTATATTTAAATAGAAATCGTTTATTACGCTAGCTTAATCATATTTAATATTACAGTGGTTGGGGTCCCATTTTAAGGCGATTACCATCGCCAAATTAGCAGCTCGATATTTGTCACTACAAATATCAACGGAAACGACATTGAAATAACGTTCATATCAGCGCGCAATGCATAGTGGCTGTTACGACGCTCGCTGCGTCCTTGATAGAGCGAAATAGGGGAAAATTATACTTTTCACTTTGACGTGATTACTCGATTGAATAATCTTATGTTATGTTTATAGCTATAAAGTTTATCTATTTATCACAGCATAGATGCATTCAATCGGCCAAGCAACTCAGGAGCAGTAGGGAATTTGAGGTCAAAAAACACCATTCAGTAAAAAAAAAAATTCATGTAGAAGTTTTGGTGGTATGAAAAAGAAAACTGTTGCATATGTTGTCTAAGAGTTGATTATTCATAATAGATTTTTTCATTATTTTTGGTCTGGCCATAAACGAGGAGTAGGCTTTAGAAAGTACCCATTTGGCAATGGTAAGGGCCTTAAGTAAAGGTATACCTGTGATGGGAGACCCCGCTCTTCCGTATCACTTTTTATGCTTATGATATGAACAAGAAATTAAATAAAAAATAAAGACACAATTTTAAAAACAAATTCAGATAAACTAAATATAAAACTAAATAAGACTAGCCTTACGTCATTTCTAGTACTTTCTAAAACAATATTTTCCTAGTAAACTAAAGTAAGGCGTGCGACTGTATGTTGAGGTGAGTAAGGGTGTGTACAGATGAGTGAATGTGTGTGTGTATACAACGTGTAACAGAAAGGTGTAACCATATTTGAAAAGCTTATTCAGTCAATGGTATAGAACAACTTTTACTATGGAACAAACCCCGTATCTCGAAAAAAAATAATTAACTGTTGAAATGTATGGAAGGGCAGATAATTTTTTTTTGAGATTTCAGGATTGGCTCCATAGTAAAAGTTGTTCTATACCATTGACTGAATATGGTTACACCTTTCTGTTACTCCTTGTATAAGAGGATGTGAGTGTAAGTGTGAGAATGTCTGTGAATGAGATAAACGAAGCTCCCTAGCCCTACAACCGAAGTAGATAAATGAGTGAAATAATGAGATTTATGATCCCACAAACGTCATCCCATTTACCTTTTCCAGTGTCTACGAAGACGTCTCCCCAGCCATCGAGCAATGGCACAGCGTGGACGGTCAGAAGGTGTACATTTACTCCTCCGGCTCTGTGCAAGCCCAAAAGCTACTCTTTGGCCAGTCCTTAGCCGGGGACCTGCTCAAGTTCATCGATGGACACTTTGACACCGGTGTGGGCGCCAAGCAGGAGGCAGCTAGCTATACCAAGATAGTCGAGGAGATTGGTGTCAAATCGGAAGAGATTCTGTTCCTTACTGATATTTTGAAAGGTATTTTAAAATTTTTACTTTTTAGCAGATTTCTTTTCCCGATTTAAATTAGATATGTTTTTTTAATAAAAGCAATCCATCCATCCATCAGCCTGTCTTAGTCCACTGCTGGACATAGGCCTTTCCAAGATTTCGCCACTCTCGGCGGTCCTCGTGGAAGTGATGCCTATAATAATTTAATTTAATCATAGTTTTATCAAGCTAGATAGTAGTCGTTGTATCGACTATCGAGCGATACTGTCATTCTATGTTTACAAGCTCTGTTTGCCTGTAATTGGGCTACATCTCAAACCCTTTTTATATGTCCTTAGATAAGTTACTAGTTAAGATGTATGTCTGTTGGCAAGCCAATAAATAAATAAAAAATAACACACGCTGGGCAGGCGGGTTGGTGAGCGCGGTGCCGAAACCCTTGCACCAGTGACGCGGCTGCCTGTCACCAGTCTGTTTTATATAAGGCTCGGCAATTGGGCCACTATGCCTGGGACCGATTGATGGGACTTATATCAAAATAAATGTAGGAACTTATTTGTGCTCAATTTATATACTTATGGTCCTAAGGCCCCACAGCGGCGGGTCTACCACGTAATTCTGATTTTCATCAACATCAACTTGAGATTGAAATTTGTCGTGCGTGCGACGACGCCCGCCTAACATGCCATCTCTTTTGCACGCACGTCAAATTTCAATCTCAAGTTGATGTTGATGAAAATCAGAATTACGCGGTAGACCCGCGGGGCAGAGAGCAGATACAATTTTTCTCCATCCATCTCTATCACTAGCGACATGCTCCATGTCGCTGCAGCTTAAGGCGATATGCGAAAAAAATACGGGTGTTTCTTTTCTGTGTATTTCATGAAATACACGGAAAATTTTAATAAATTTCTGGTATATGAATTTTGACTATATAGTCTAGGGTTTTGGAATTGGAAAACATGTTTGGATAAATTTTCCTCGATAGAAATAATTGTTGAAATGAGGTCTTCAAACACACTTTTTCTCCTCGTTTGACGAATAGGAACCATATACAGAACACAAACATATTTTATTAGGTGTGTTTCAACAATATCTAGAGATTTGATATTTGAAATTTTGCTAGCTGTTTTAGTTTTTTTAATAAAACTATAAAATCAACTTTTTTCCCTTTTGCCCTGAATCCGCCCCTCTCGCACTGCGCGATTTTTCGCTTAGAGTGACAGTGACAAAAATAAAATTCGCATAGTCTCTTAATCCAAGAGCGTCTGCTTCTTGACCGTCCGTCGCCATGCCTGTTTGAGAGTACCTCCACAGTCGAGCCTGACATCAGCGCTATCACCACAGAGTACATTATTATGCTACCACCTAGCTTCTTTAATTTGTTAATTTTATTTAAAAGTGGTTTTCATCATTACATTCATTACTTCCTTGACGGCCATTTCATTAAGAGGCCTACCACACTTTTGCCTTCCCAAATACAAATAGATGATACAGTTTTAACAACTACACGCAGCACGCACGGTGATTACACAACATGGCCTGCGCAGGCAAGTGTGGTAAAGCTTGCGCGTGTCGTAGGCCTTTAAAACCCAGTTTATGCTTAGTCATGATATTATTGGCGTGCCTGTCTGCTACAACGAACCCTTCCGACTTCCAGAAGGCGAGGCGGCCCGCTCGGCCGGTCTTCACGTGGCGCTGCTCAGCCGGGAAGGCAACGCGCCGCTCCCCGATGACGTCACCGCCACCTTCCCCGTGCTGCACAGCCTCGCGCAACTTGCCACCACACTCAAGCGCAAGCCAGACGCTCAGGTCCACTCTACATTGTAGCTTTGCATGTTGTACTGTAGTTAGTTGTAACGAATTCCTGGTGACAGTATGCTAGCTAGTATGAAACAGCATTCTACTAATTAAAATATTCCACAAAACCGAGGGTTAACAAAAATATTCCACAAGACCAAGGGTTAAGGTTAACAAAAAGTCATTGTTATTTGTTGTGAAATTCGCCATTGTGCGATTGAAGTATTTGTTATTAAAGTAAAACATTCTGTGAGAAAATCCGTACCGACAATACCGTTGAAGGGTCATAAGAATTTCAATACATATTTTTTCCATTTTCGGAGGGGTGATGTTCAGTGTGATGGGTAGAAGTAAATGCTGGCGGTCCACAGAGCACACAGCACCTTATTGCACCTTCTTTCTTGATGATTATCGCATCTCCATAAGCACTGTTTTACTCATTACAATATTTGCTTTTTGTGTAACTTCCTTTGATAATTATCGCATTCCCATATTCCTCATTATTTTATTTATTTTATTAATATTTTAGTATATTACAATAATGTTTTATTATTTTTCTGTTTTAATATTTTAACTATGTGCTGATTGTATTGAATATGTTTAGGTTAAAGTAAATAGTAAGTTAATTAAGTACGTTTTTTTTTTCTTTTAATGGTGGTGGCAGAATAACAGCGTTCCTAATGCCTTTGGTATAGGAACATATGCTGAGTCACCGTCCTTTTTAACAGTGCCATACAACTTTACGTTTAAGAACATTGTACTACTTTGTCCATAATGGTGTGTTAAATAAATGTCTTTTTATTTTTATTTTATTTATTTATTTATTAGAATATTTGCTTTTTTGTGTAACTTCCTTAATGATTATCGCATCCCCATAATCACTGTAGTATTCCTCATCCAAATATTTGCTTTTTATGTAAATGACCTCTATATCGGGCATAAATAGGGTGTTCTGTTGAGAGCTCGGCGGTGGAAGCATGTAGTTCATACATACGGAATACCAAAATCATTTGTAAATTATAGATATTTTTAAGGTAATGTGTATTTATTCCGATTGGATTACAGAATACTTAGGTTCCCGATCGATTATCTATTTTATTTATATGAATACTGATTTAACCCTTAAAGGACCCTTGTTGTTTTAAAACAATACTATAGCCCAAGTTTAAAATAATATATTTTAAATTTTTACATAAATTGGCATTATTGTAGAAGAACGCGTCAAAATCCAGTAATTACCTATATTATTGTACAGAAAAATCTTTTTTTTCTACGATTTTTTTTTTGCTTTTGCGCGGGGAATTTGTAACATAATAATAATGACAGCTTACAAAAATATATTCTTAAAAAATGTTTTTCTTGGGTACCCATTAACAGGTATTTTATATATCTTGGAATGTTACTCTGTATGATTAGATATAAACATATATAACAAAACTAAAATTCATTTACATAATATCTTTTTCATATGTAAATAAAAAATAAAGAATTTCAAATTTCTATTAAAAACTATTTCTTTTCATACTTCATTTTCATTTCTTATAGAATAGGTATTTCGGAACCTAGATTTTCTGTAACACAATCGGAATAAATACTTAACAGATCCGTTTACCAGCCGGATTGTGAAAAATTAATCGATTAATTTTCTAATTAATCGAAACAGAACACTTAAATTCAAAATTTACTCAATAGTTCCTCCACAAACCCTCATTACCTATGTATTGTGTATGCTGCCATTGCAAAAGTTTCCGTTGGTTTCTGTAAATTAGAATTTTAAAGTTTTAAATTTACAGAAAAAATTACAGAAACCAATGGACACTTTGCGATGGCAGCATACACAATACATAGGTAATAAGGTTTTGTTGAATAACTATTAAGTGAATTTTTAATATAAGTGTTCTGTTTCGATTAATTAGAAAATGGTGGGTTTCTCACAATCCGGCTGGTGAACCTCTCTTAAGAATATGTATTATTTTACAAATGACTTTGGAATACCGTTTGTATGAACTAATACATCCTTCGCCGGACCTTAAAGTTTACTGTATCTGAACAGACAGAAGTAGTACACATATATAACTTTAAATATATATAATAAATAAAAGAAAATTGAAAACTTGAGGTATATTTCGGCCCTTAGTGGGCCGATGCTTGACTGATGACGGCCCACTAAGAGCCGAAATATATCTCAAGTTTAAACGTTCTTTTATTTATTATATTTAAAATTATATATGTGTATTACTTCTAAATAAAAAACTGAACAGACAGAACAACTTTTTCCTAACAAACATACCCGCGCATATCTCCGCGTATTTTGTTATACATATATTTATTTGAACCTAAATCTTCGTAGGCCAATGGTTTGCGCCGGTTTGTTTCATGCGTACGTTGTTCAGTATGATCTGTACAACATGTAGTTTCAGCTGTCTATTTACACTTGCAGTACCAAGATATGAGCATTGGTGACACTGTCCAACTCGCAGAAGTTAACTTTACAACTCTTTACCCGCAAAGGTAGGCAAGGCAGAGATCCTGCGGGAGGGGGGTTTCAAGTTAACTTCTGCGAGTTGTACTGCTAAATGTTGGACTAGAATTAATTCTGGTAATAGGTTGTACAGTGGAGATCACGCCAAGATAAACAGTTTGGACTTTGCCCTCCTTTCAAGATGAGCGGCGAAAATGTGCGCAAATTGTCGCGCGCGCTTCGAGTATTTTTGTATGGCACTATTGGGGGGGCACAGACGGCTGATTGCACTTTCCTTCTAATACTCAAAATGTAGAATAGTCATGCATCTAAACCAGGGGTCGGCAACGTTATGATATAGGATCAGCGAGGGCCGTATTTTATGCAGTATTTCGTCTAAATGTGCATCTTATAACCGAGATCAATGCTTACTTTTTAGATAGTTCAGAATGGAAAATGTCTGCTCACACAAATATTACCAAATATAGTTATCATGCAGTGGTTGCGAACCTTGCGGGCCACACCAATGTGGTCCACAGGCCGCTGGTTGCCGACCCCTGATCTATACAGTGTTTATCTTAATGTAATCTCCACTGTACAGTGGAGACCGCATCAAGTAAGACACATTGGACTTTGTACCTATCTTATATTCTTCTCTGTAGGGGCTAATGTCGTAATGCAAGTGTATAGCTTGATGTGGTCTCCACTGTACAACTGTGGTGGGAGAGAAGGGGGTTGTTGGTGATTGGAGGTAAAATTCAAAATATTGTTTGCACAAAGTAACTTTTCTTTCTTGCCTAATACGAGTAGAATTTCATTATTTATTTTTCAATGCATGTGCTCGTAAAGGCCCACTTTTTATGCATCAAAACCGAACAAAAAGTCGATTATTTTGCCCTAGGGCTTTATTATTATTTTATTTTTTTAATTTTTTTTCAATGGTTGGCTAACCTGCAGCCTTTCCTGTGTACCATAGATGTTATACTTTTTTTTTCCACTGTTTAACGGCTCTGGATACAGTCCTTTTGAGCCAATTATAAAAGTTCACAAGATTATATTTGTTTTCATTTCCTCACACTATGCATTGAAAAACGTAGTATGATACACGGGCGTAAAAGCAATAAATTACTCAGGTACGTTTAAAACACTCGCTACGCTCGTGTTTTAAATCGTCCTCGTAATTTATTCCTTTTCGCCCTAGTAGCATAAACTACTATATTGCCCGATGCCAGAGAATATGAGGTTATTTAATTAATACAGCCAGATTCATAATATTTTTAAGATGTTCATAAAGTGTTCCTGCCTCTATACTTGATTAAGTCCAATCGCGGATCAGGCGTAATTTGAATATTTACAATTCGAAATAATTATTGCTTAGTAATGATACAGTTAAAAGGGGGAAGTTGTATACTTATTGTGAAACAATAACTTGCCTTAAAAGGCATTATAAACACAAGGTTTATGATTTTGTTTCAAGTGACTTACCGAATCTCCAGTAAGTTATACAGGAAGTCCTGTAAAGGTAAGCGCAGATTAGGGCGGGCCTTACCGCAACGTATCGCATCACAAAAATACTCCTACATCATTTTAGTACATTTTGTATGGACCATCGCAAACAACAAGCCCGCCACAGCAAATAAACAGCTTTCTTTTCTTACTTTCGTGACACCAGATTTGTTTCTTCTTTCGTTTTTGTTTAGGTTCTCGTGAAACAAAAGCTGAAATAAAAAAATGTCCTTTGTCTGAGCGTTCCATGGCATTCATTGCAATTGCACTGGTTTGAATTCAAGCAAAGTAAACAGCCAACTGACTTGATAATTGCGTTGCGGTGCGGCCCGGTTCATTCCGTAATGTGCCCTGAAACAGTTATGCAATGCGATGCGTTGAGACCCGGTGCGGCTGTAATCTGCGATTACCTTAAGCAGTGCCCTAAAACAAAACCATCAATAGCTGAGACCATGTCAGAACCCAACATGGATCTTATGAGAGTCGCAGGGTTTTCGAGATTCTAGAAGTTTTATGAAATTTGAGTAAATTGATGAGTGATGTGATGAGGTGAGTAAATTTTAGAGGTCACGTTTTATCTTTTTATTTTTTTTCGTCTGTTTAAACTGTTATCGTTTTTGAAAAAGAAAACTCTTCAAAAATAATAATAATAATAAAATGTGAAATAGGCTTCGGTATTGCAAAAAAAAACCAATGGTAGCAATAACTAGAAATTACATAAAAGTTCAAAAATCTCTAAAACCCTACGACATTCATAAAGCCTATTTTTTAGTTATTCTAGCAGATAGGTAGTATATAACTTGCATTGTATTTTATTTTAGTTGTATTGCACCTTCATTAATATTTGTATTTACATGTATTGTATATTTCATATTACTGTTTTTCTTCTGTAATTTTAACTACTTTATTTGGAGTCAAAAATGTTTTTCATAATCTTTAAACATAGTTTATCCGCCTAAGCTAAGCTAGACTAATAGGAATCCATTTGTAAAATACAAGACATAATTGTATTTAAAATTGTATGTACAAAGTTTGACATTAAATTAATTGAGATCACGAAGATGTTTAAAAATGAAAAAAATATAACATAATATATTTGTTAAATAAACATCACCAGAAATATATCTTGCTGTTTTCTTCTGCAAAGTTTTCCTTTTTTTGAGTAGGTAGCAGGCTTTATGTTTTTAAACCCAACACAGAAAAGTAAGAAGAAAACAAGATAAAATTGCACTAGCAATTAACCTCGGAAGTGTTAAAATCAAATGAATACAAAATAAAAAACAATTTTCTAAAGAATATACATATAAATATGGCCTTGGCAATATATTAGTTCCTATTATCTCTTATCAATTTGATCTCTTGACCCCGCCATATAATTATACCTATATTAATCACGATTCTGTATGACGTATGAATTTTAAGCAAGATTTAACTTTTATTCTTACTATCATTTCAGGATGAGCCAGCACAACCCGCTAAAGTTCCTAAGACTGAAACAGATGAAGCAAAGACTACTGCTACTAAAGAAACAAGTGCCAAAACTGAAACCGTTGAAGAAAAAATGGAAGTCGAAGATGAAGTGAAAGCAAAGACTGAACAAGCAAAAGAAGACACTGCAAAGGTAGATGTAATAGTAAAAGACGTTACAGAATCAACCGAAGCGGCGGATGTTCCTGCAGTGACTACCGAACAGCTTGTAATTGAGAAAAATGTTGAGATTGAAAAGAACGATGCGAAGAAAGCAGAAAATATGGAGACAGAAGTAGTCGTTGAAGCACCCAATGATGAGGTTGAAAAGAATGGTGCAGCAGAGACGCCTGTTGCTGAAGAAACTCCTCCTATTGCAATCACTGAAATTAAAGATATCACTGATGATAAGCAGTCTCTTGAAGAAGTGGCTGAAATCATTGAGGATCTCGAACCGGTTGTTGAAGAGCCACAAAGTATGGAAGCCGATATGGCTGAACTGCAAAACGTCGGAGAAGTGCTAGAAAAAGAATGCGATGAAATTCTGTCCAAAGTTCAGGACGTCACAAATCTAGACAGTATCGCCGCTAAACCCATGTTGAAAACTATTTCTGAAGAGAACATGGAAACAGAAAATATGGATACTATGGACATTGTAGATAGTATTTTAGATAACGAACAAGAAAGCGAGGATAACAAAGTAGCTGACTTGGCCATCAAGCAAAAGAAATCAGAAATGGCCGAGTCAAATAGCGTGACGAAAGAAGTTAGCACTGAAACACCAATAGAAACTAGCAGTACTGAAGAAAAAGTTACTAAATCAAAGGCCGATGAACCAGAACCTAAAGTTGACAGCTCGGAAAAGAAAATAGAATCTCCAGAATCTAAAGTAGAAACCGCAGAAACGAATCAAGTAGAAAGTGCAGTAACTAAAGAACAAAACCCAGAAAAAGTAGAAACTTCGGAAACTAAAGTAGAAACCCCAGAAACTAAAGTAGAAACCCCAGACACTAAAGTAGAAACCCCGGAAGCTAAAGTAGAAACTCCAGAAACTAAAATAGAAACAAGCACCGCCACAGATGAAACTAAAGTCGAAGAAAGCAGTTCTGCTGAGGCAAAGCCCACTGACAAAACCGCTACGGATCCCACAGAAAAACCTGAAGTTAAAGCTGACGAGTTAACCACAACCACCGAAAAAGATGTGCCAACAGAAACTAAAGAAGAATCAATTACTGAAGAAAAAAAGGCCGAGAGCATACCAGAATCACCTCAAATCAATGGAAGCGGAACAAATGGTAACTCAGAGGCGGTAAACGGTGATGCAAGCAAAGAGGAAGAATTGAGTTCAAGGCTAGCTGCTGAAAATGGCAAGGAGGCCGTCAACGGTGCTAACAGTGAAAATGGCAGCTCTAATGGAACCGAGGAGGGCGAGGCTGAAAAGAAAGTTGAAGCTGAAGTGTCGGACATCAAGGTCAAGTCGGTCGCCGCTGAGACCCGCACCGATCCAATAGAGCAAGCTACAGAAGCATAAGGCATTTTGGTAAGCGATACACATTGTCATGCAATTTTAGCCATTTGTCATAAGCCGAAAATCTATACAAGGAATTTCATTCTAGGTTTGACATAGTTCAGAAACGGCTGTTTTGAGCTCAGAATAATTCTGAGGTTTTGAGCGTGTAACCATTTAACTCTTGACGTATACAGGGTGTAATCGTTAAGTGTGACCAGGCGATTTTTCCGTAACTATTACAGATATCAAAAAATGTTTAACTGATATCGAAAGTACGTTGCCTAATCAGTAAAATGACATCGATAACTTTTTGAAAATCAAACGAGAAGTATCCAAAAATTTTACATAAAACATTCCCATACATTTAGTATTAATGCGATATTGAAACAAGGTTTATTACTATTTTGAATTTTATTAAATTAAGATTTAGGAGATTAAGGTGAAATGAGTACTAGACCACTTAAAATAAGGAAACTAAAACCTTTCTAATTTTGATAAAAACACTTGTACTGTTTCACAATATTGTGAAGATGATGTTTCACCAAGTGCCGACAATCGCAAGTATTAATCATAAAACCTTTCTACTAATCTCATTCTAAATGTATGGGGGAATGTTTAATGTCCAAATTTGGATACTCTTCGTTTGATTTTCAAAAAGTTATTGAACTTTTTCAATATAGTAACGTAACGATTACACCCTGTATACAGATCGCGCCTAACTTTTTTTTGTTGTTGTTTCACTCTATGATACTCTAATGGCTACTTAGTAAAGTATGTTTTAATAAAAAAGTTAGGTGATCAAGAACCAAATTAAGTTCTCATCAAAGAAACGTTTATGTTACATCTATGGAGAAAACATGGTCCCCTGATGAATTCGTAATATCATTTTTATCTACTCCCATGCCACAATACGGCAATTGCAACATCGAAAGCAGTTTTATAAGTACCTACATTTTTATCCGATGTTATGATATCACACGCAGAACACGCACATTTAAATACTTCATTTTCTTAAAGAGGTACAGTGGAGACCACATCAAGCTATACACTTGCAGTACAACATTAGCCCCTACAGACAAGAATATAAGATAGGTGCAAAGTCCAATGTGTCTTACTTGATGCGGTCTCCACTGTACATATAATACAAATTTTACAGTTATTTAATATGGGCAGGTGCGAACCGGACTCGCGCACAAATGGTTCCGTACTACCACACAATACGGGTACGAAACCCTAAAAATATGGTCAATAACAACAATATAGATGTCATAGCAACCTGCAACATTAAGGCGACAAAGACAAGTAAATTGGTAGCGTCTGGCAAACAATTCACGGCTTCTGCTGAAAATGGAACATCTTAACCGCTATATTTTTCCTGTAATCTTTACGTAATCACCTATTACAATGTTTTTTTTTTTCATATTTTTCGGTCCTCACATTTCGGAGATAAGCGGGATCATGATAACGATAAAAATGCTACTTTTTCGAGTTTTTTTTTGTATGGGGCCTCCCCTTCGGGTTTTTTATTTAATTTTTTTATATTTTATTTTTATTATTTCGCCGTGGTAGAGGCCATAGAAAACTTATTCTGTGAAAATTTCAACTGGCTACCTAAAACCGTTTAAAAAGTAGCTAGTTCAAATTTTTGCAGAATAAGTTTTCTAAGGCCTCTACCACGGCGAAATAATAAAAATAAAATATAAAAAAATAAAAAAAAACCCGAAGGCCTAACGGGAAGCTGTAGACCCCTGTGACAGACAGACGGAGAGACAGCGAAATCTTAGTAATAAAACGGGACCCCCGTTTTTCAAATAAAGTATATCTGATTTCAGGGAAGGTAAATAAAAAGTACAGTCCTGCTAACATACCTTAAATCCTTTTGTGAAACTGTATTTTTTGTGCTCGCGCACAAGTTAAAAATTTTTTCTCAGATTTCTTTAAGGTTGTGTTTTCGCTGGCTGGTGTTGTCAGTTTACGTCTAATTTTACGTAAAGATTGAAAAAAAGTATTTTCACGTACTTTATTGGTATATTAAAGTATAAAGTACAGAGACCGAAAATAACGTAAGATACTTTATTTTAAATTACGGTTGGAAACCCTAACTGGAAGTGCCCTATAGGTGTTGATTCCCTTGCGTGTGTCAAATTTGAATGAAATTGATTATTTAAAGTGCAATAACTTTTTTTCGCGTAGAGTTAGTAGCCTGATTTTTTTACAGCACCATGGGGCCGTAGACTTCTGTAGGAGGTATCAGTTTCAACTTGATATCTCATCCGGAGGTCGATCAAAAGGGTCGTTACTCCAAAGATAGGCCGTGGATAAATACTAAAATAATATGTTCATTGTTTTTGTGTAAATACTAAATTTTTATCCATTTTCACTGAGTAAAAACACAAAACGTAGGATAAATACTTTTTCCAAGAACTGCCATCACCATTTTAATATTATTCTTTAGGTATGCACTAGGAAGAGCACACGCTTCATATGCTCATGATTTGTTCATAAAATCTTAGTTTAGATATGGAAAAGTTACGCTTCGTTCGCATTAGTTCCATAAAGTTCTATTGCCTGGTCTCATGATGGAACTAGTACGAATTACTATATATAAATTATCCCCGAAGACCCCATGACATCATACGAGAACAAAATTAACATTGTGCTTAAGCCCAAGTAAAATAATGAAATTATTAGGTTACCGCCTAATGTCGTCGTCCAATCACACATTTGAAATCGTGACGGACGTGAATAGTGTCATCAGACGAGATCATTGGGCGGTAATCACGATTTCAACGATGTGATCAGACGAGGCCCGAGTTAAGTAGTAAATTATGTGCTCAAGTGGGGACACCGGGTGGTTATTGTGATTCTATGAGTTTTAAAGTTAGGCCTTACGAGGAGTTAATTATATAAATCATTATATATTAATTATATAGGCACATAATCTGGAACTCTACTGTACGGCCGTCTCGTGCTGTTGCGCTCGTGCGCGGATTACGCCGGATTAAATTACGCCGTGCGTGTAGAAATTAAATATTTCATGTTTTATGTTTAGGGTATCATCCTACTTAGCATGATGTGAAGTTTCCAGGCCCCCTAGCCCCTTAACCGCGCGCGACGCGGCTTAGTCGAATCACAGGTGCGAGGAAAACATCGTGTCACGCTCCTCGCGCTTGTGATTCAACTAAGTTGCGTCGCGCGTGATTAAACACTGCTACGTTTGCAGAGTCAAAATATATTATCATAGGTAAAAAATATCTATCATTTTGTGAAAGAATTTGATATTCTGCTGATCTTCACTTCTCATGGTCACAAAAACATTAATCATAAGGTAAAATCAACGAGTCTTAAAACAGAACTAAAATATGTATGAACTAGCTTCTGCCCGCGGCTTCGCCCGCGTGGCCTACAGGAAACAAATTACATTTTTTTCAGAAACAAACATTATAAGTGCTCTCACTCCCTCTGGGAGTCAAGGTGTAGTGCTCGGCCGAAAAACTTGCATGCTCAGACTACGAACGCGCCCTGCTCGGCCTTCGGCCTCGCGGGCGCGTTCTCCGTCCTCACATGCTCGTTTTTCGGCCTCACCAGAATGCCAAACGGACTCACCGATCAAAGTTTTTCCGAAAGAGTGTCAAAATCCCTATCAGTTGTCAAAAAATTTCAAATTTGAATACAGCAGCGTAATTGGCGACCCCGAATGCCCCTTGAGTTTTATGCAAATCGGGATACTTTTTTTGGACCTGTCAAAAAACTGTCAAAACTGTTTAATTTTTTTTTTGGTCATATAGCCCCAGCTTGACCAATCACAATAGTTGAAACCCGAACTCCCTACAATTAGCCTTTCGGGAGATATGGCCGATCAAATGTTTGGCAATTTTTTTTTTTCGACTTTAGATCTTGCCGAGCCCTTTTCTTAGAGTACCATGAACATGGGTCTATAGCATTAGCTGTTTGGGAGATACGGGCCTGTAAAGTTTTGACACTTTCGGCGGGTAGATCTCGTCGAAACCTTTTCCTAGACACCCATCAACATGGGTCTAAGTCTAGCCGTTTGGGAGAAACAGGCCGTCAAAGTATTCACATAAAAAAGAACTTTTTTTGGTACCCCGTGGTCCAACCCCTTCAACCTTCCATTCCAAAAATATTTTGCTGGGATATTGAAAGATATAGATAGATTGTGGATATATAGATAGATAGATACCTCAAAAGGAAAAAATGGAACCCTAATAGGATCACTTGTGTGGCTGTCTGTCTGTTCGTCTGTTACAGCCGATTTGCTCTGGCACACATACTTTCAAGAATTTTCATGTCCACTATATTAAATTTCAAAATCGATGCCATTTTCATAATTAACGTCCCAAAAAACCATAAAAACGACACCCATATTGATATTTACACATTTCAACATATCAACCCCATCGCACCCCAACAGGGGATGATGGTATTTCACGTCCACTTCGTTGGATTTAGAAATAGTTGTTGTTTTCGTAATCAGCGACCCGATAAACCATACAAACGATACCCATGTTGATTTTCAGAATTTGTCACCCCATTTCCCCCTTTTAGGGGTGGAATTCTGAAAAAACCTGAAACACATGTTTACTCATTTATAGATAGGAGTACTCTTGTGAAGTCTCGAATAAAATAGTCTAACTAATCTTGTTTCCCCATATAAACTTTGGACCCCCGTTTCACCCCCTTAGAGGGTGAATTTTGAAAAATCCTTTCTTAGTGGATGCCTACACTATATAAGGTATCTATATGCAAAATTTCAAGTCTCTAGGACCAGTGGTTTAGGCTGTGCGTTGATATATAAGTCAGTCAGTCAGTCAGTCAGGACTTTGAATTTTATATATACAGATAGTATTTATCCTGCTTTTTGGATACATACTGAGTGTAAAGGGGTAGAAACTCAGTATTTACTCGGATAAACCATCGCTAATCGTGCAGACAGACAGACGGACAACAAAGTGATAATATAATAAGAGTTCTGTTTTTTCTTTATCGGATGCGGAAACCTAAAAAATAAAAATAAAATATTATTCGAAGTTTCGCCTGGGTGGTGTCTGTCACTTCAACGCACTTCAGTTATAAACGGTCGCATTAGAGAAATTTTGGTAATAGGGCTCTGCTGGCCAGAAATGTACCAAAAAAAATTTGCGCTCTGAATTTGGCCCTTGCGTTTCCGAGAATAACCGAAGATTATCGAGGCGCGTAACTTTATTTGTGCTGTAAGGCGATCACGGTGAAGGAGACAAACCAATACTAGTAACCAGGATCGACTGCAGTCTGTGACTCCTCGCATATGTTTAAATCATAAATCTTTATTGCTGAATATGAGTATTTACAATGGTGTTAAAAATAAAAGGCAC
The DNA here is from genome assembly GCA_934047225.1 of Ypsolopha sequella. Classification (NCBI taxonomy): domain Eukaryota; kingdom Metazoa; phylum Arthropoda; class Insecta; order Lepidoptera; family Ypsolophidae; genus Ypsolopha; species Ypsolopha sequella. The sequence goes on from OW203991.1 coordinate 14,262,952, forward strand.
ATACATATTCGATCTTGTTGCAAATAATTAGAACATGCATGACATTATTATCTATTTACAATTAAATCTAATATCAGTTACAATGTAATGCAAATAAAAATAAAATAGTACATAATTAAATAATTTAACAATACAATTAATTGAATAAAATATCCTTATCATTTAAATATTCGACAACAGAGTAGTAGCATTTTTTAATGTTTGTCCCTTTCACGCGTAACCGGGTGTAGTTTGGGCCTAAATTGACGGAAGCATGTCATGAAATACAGTCTCTTTTTGATTCCAGGGTGAAATTGGAGGGTAAGCAGGGCAACAAAGGGTCGGTCTACATCAGAATGACAAGACTGAGGCTGCTTCCATGCTGACAACATTTCCTAGTTTATACGTGTATTGAACATTTTATCTGTACTGCCCGAGGCGGCCGCAAGTATACACTGATTGTTATGAAACTTTCTTCTAAACGATACAGGTTGGAAATAAGACACGTAATGTTTCATTAATACTTAGTACTTTAGCCCTGTCATGAGAGACGCTAAAAAATATTAACTTGTACACGGTAAGCAGAGCGATAAAAACAGTTTATATGCCCGTTTTATTTCTTTTTTGGGAAATTTGTTTATAATCTTAATGTTATTTATATGTCCTTTTTGAATATTTACCTAGTTATAAAAACATTTACGGAGAAACTATCTATTTTAAAACAAACTCTCCTGTAACGTTGCCAAAATTAATTATTTTATCCAAAAACGGAGTATCTTTGTATATATGCAGCTGGATACTTCCAGTTTGGTCAAATTCTAATGGAACTCTAGATCTGTGGCCAGACCATGGGCCAGTGTTCTTGAATTGAACCGTACGTCGAAATGGTGAGCTGATCTTTTCACCGCATTTATTGTCAATTATTGTATGTTTTTATACTTGAGATTGTCGGTACTTGATAAAACATAGACAGCATCCTGATTTTCAACACAAACACTTGGACGATTTGTTTAAAAAAATTATATATTTGTTACAAACTTCTCGACCGGTTTCACATTGATAACACAAACTATGTAATATTATTCTACGAGCTATAAACGACAAACGTATGTCAATAATGATTGCAAGGAAAAGACATAAAAAAAGTGGGTAGTAAATAACAGATTGTTAGACACGCTATTTATATTTAATATTATATAATTTGTGTTATCCTCTGAAAATGGATTAATTTCCGAAACCGGTTGAGAAGTGTGTAACAATAGCAGATTACACAAGTGAAAAAAAAATAAGAATTCCATTCGAGGCACAAAGTTAGATCCCGAGAGCAGCGAAGGATTCCAAAGTATTATTCGCTACGCTCGGGGTTCTAGAGCAGAATCCTGAGGAGAGCGAAGGATACAATAGCCGAGATGGAAAAAAAATCACGAGATACTACTGTGTACCATTTACTACGAGAAAATAAACGGTATTGTTAAAACAATTTGAATCACATTTTGTTATGCTTACGGGTGATCGGTTAATAAGATAACAAAACATTAAGTAATTGTAATTATACCTATATATCTTAGATAACATTGCTTTAATTAGCCGGGAATATTAAACTGGTGGTTATGTTTTTGTTCGACTATTGGATCTAAGTACAAAAACTGGATATGGGCTTTTGAGTTCTTTTACGAAGAAAGCAACAAGAAATGAATGAATAAATAAAATCAGACTTGGCTGTTTATGAATTTGAACCTAGAAAAAAAACTCAATACTTGGCTGTATGGTCACAGATACCTTTGCCTTTTCCAGAAAGTATATGAACAAATAAAAAAAATTGTTTTTTCACTCAGTGAGAAAAACAGCGTTTCATTCACTGTTATCGGTGAACCCACGGCCCCTTTTTGAGTGGCAATGGTAAAAATATATAAATTTATTTATGAAACAAATCGTATAAGTGTTTGTGTTGAAAATCAATTTTTGTATCGCTTGCCAAAATTGCCTCTGCCTCTAAAAAGAAATCAACACCTAAACAAAACCAAGTTGGGTCATCGACTGGCTTAGTAACACTGTAGCTCTTCTACCAAATTATGGTTTTGTGAGTTAGTTTTGGAGAACGAAAATGACCTGATTTTTCTGTACCAGCATTTGGCACATTTATATGTATATATGTTTAAAAGTTTGACCCAAATTACTAAAATAGTATTGCCTCGGTAGGGAAACGAGACTTTTAATTACTGACCTGCACCTAGAAAGATAGTATTATTTTGATGCTGAAACATAGCTAAGTGATTGTTCAATGTGCGGTCTCTACGTACTCTATGTATATATATGTACTAAATGCTGATGTAGGAGTAAAACGTAACTTATGGGGTCCAGCATTGACGTCCCTTTGGGTCAATGGGGTCCAGACACAATTTGAAAATCATAAATGTATTATATGCACATACTGTCTCGTATTTTTTGGAACTTATTTGTATTTTTTGCTACCGTATATGTTTGTTTTAAGACCCGTTTAGCAGCCGGATTGTGAAAAACCCACCTTTTTTAATTAATCTAAACAGTGAACTTATATTCAAAGTTTACTCAATAGTTCCTCAACAAAACCTTATTACCTGTGTATTGTGTATGCTGCCATAGCAAAGTTTCCATTGGTTTCTGTAAATTGGAATTTTAAAGTTTTAAATTCTAAAATTCTAATTTACAGAAACCAATGGAGACTTTACGATGACAGTTTACACAAAATATAGGTACTAAGGTTTTGTTGAATAAATTTTAAATGTGCAATACAAGCTAGTACATAAAATAGTTACAAAAAAATCGGTGTACAGGTATGGTAAAAAATTCGTCGTTCCAGATACGAACCTCTGTAGCGCGCCTGTCATGTAAGCAGGAGGTCGCAGGTTCAAATCCTGGCCCGAGGAATTTTTTCAAAATATTTGAGCTTTTGAAATTTGTTTTAGATTGATTTCAAGTTTCTAATGCACTCTAATCATAATTACTGTATTCAAAGCGATGTATTTCGCAAAAAAAAAAACATATAATCTGTTTCGATTAATTATAAAAAGGTGGGATTTTCACAAACCGGCTGCTAATAAGGTCTTAAAATAAATGTAACAAATTTAGTGTGAACATCGGTGCATTCCATACTTGCAGTGTGTACTTATTGTCGCCCTATTTCGTATTTGACTAAGGTAACTTTTATTCGTAAGTATTAACCGTATTGTGATTCTTTAATGATTGTATGTATTCAATTTTCATGTATGTACGACTTAAATTTGTCAACAACTGAAACTTTTTTATTTGAAGTTTGGTTTCTGTGTCTCGTTTGTATTGTGATATTGGAATTATGATCTGATTGTGATAGAAAAATTTCCAAGAGAAGCGTTTTAGTAATATTTTTATTTTTTTGATTACGCCCTATTTGGGCATTTCAATAAGTGTAACAATGAAACAGGCAGGTATTATAATGAAGTAGGTAGGAATTCTAATTGATTCAATGTTAATTTTCGGTAAATATTACAATTATTAAAAAAAAAAAATTTGCTTGTGAATGTCGGAAAAAATAAACTGCTTTTTTTATAATGAAGTAGGTAGGAATTCTAATTGATTCAACGTTAATTTTCGATAAGTATTACAATTATACCAATTTTTTTTTAAATTTGTCTTTTTGTTTGTCGGAAAAAAATAATATGATTCTTTTTTGTTGCTTGTGTACCATTCTGTTATAAATTACGGTAAGTATATAGGAAATGATGATTGGTGTCAAGTTGAGTTGCTAACGTCTTCTCAAAAACCCTCCGTATGGAGGGGAAGAGATGATAATGTTCCTTGTTTTTTTACAGACTGATTTTGTTTAAGTATTTCGTTAGAATCTCACTTGGAATCGACGAAATTGTGTCTAGTCTAGCTAAGATATGTAATGTAAAAGTTAAAATGTCGTATTGGTAAGGGTACTTTGAGCGATTTGTGAACCAACTTCAAATAAAAGAGTGAACACTTTCTGTCTAGACTGATTTTTTACTAATTTAGATTTAGAACAACGTAATACATAAGCCAATTCTTATAGTTAACCACTTGCTCCATTATGTTATACTGGAATCTTTTATTTATCCACTACAGGCCCCGGCATGAAACTTGACCTTTATTCCCAGATGTCCACCAAAGATGCCCTTCAGGCGAGGCTCAGGTGGTCTCTTTCTTGCGCGATGTTACCCATGCGCAAACACATCCCCTCAGGCTCACACTCTCGCCCAGCGACCTTTTTACCTGACGCCAAGTAATATGCTATGCGATTGTATTGCAAAAATTTTTTTTTTTCATTAAACATTTGTCTTCCTCGCATTTAAAAAAAAAAAAACATAAATCATATATAAAATGTCATTAACAGTGAAATTTAACTTTAAGAGGCCGTCAGAGCAATCCTAGTTCAAACAAACGAAATACCAAAATCATCTGTAAATCATAGGTATTCATAAGGTAGTGTGTATATTTATTCCGATTGCATTACAGAATATCTAGATTCCCAAATATATATTTTGAAAGGACACTGATTTAAAGACGCATAATAAGGAATTTAAAATTTCCATAGAAAGCTTATTTTTCTTATATTTCATGTTTAAATCAGTGTTCTTATTTTATACATATTTGGGAACCAGCGGGTCTACTGCGTAATTCTGATTTTCATCAACATCAACTTGAGATTGAAATTTGTCGTGCGTGTGACGACGCCCGCCTAACATGCCATCTCTTGCACGCGTTGAATTTCGCATGCATTTGCTTGAAGTTGATACAAATCAGAATTACGCGGTAGACCCGCTGTTATGCATGCATATTCTGTAATGCAATATCTATAATTTACAAATGGTTTTGGCATTCGGTTGTATGAACTAGGATTGCTCCGGCGGCCTCTTAATGGGCCAGTCTTGGAGGGGCATTTGGGAATAACGGAAACTTGAGCGCTCGTGTCTATAGGAAGTCAAAAGAAATTGTTATAGAAACAACTTTGCGTATTTTGGAACTGCTATTTTTCTATCGCAAATTAATATTAAGTATAATAAGTATTATACAAGGCGAAATTTAATCAACCGCCCGAATTCATACTGGAGAATCGGTTAGTTATCAGGAACAAGGTTCAATTATCCTTTTTTGTCGAAATCAAAAATTTGTTCCCATACGAACTGGACTAGTTCAAATACAATTAAATATGGGAGCAAAAAATTTTTTTTTCGAATTTCACCTGAAGGTTCGATAAACATTGTTCCTGATCACTAGCCGAATGTCCGGTATGAATTCGGGCGGTTGATTAAATTTCACCTTATGTGCTTAGTATATACAAAAAGCTCGCGAGTTAGTCGTAATAGGTTCTCTGAAGTATTTTATCATTCCGAGGCCGAAAGTTTCTTTTGGCTCTATCTCCTAAATAGCAGGTCTTCGTTTTTGAACTAGTGAACGGTATTTTTTTACATTCCGACATTATGCGAAAAGTGTTCCGATTCCCATTAAACTGTTTCTGAAAGTTTTGGGATCGCTGATCAGCGGGCCTATTATGTATCTCAAGTTGCCAACTGAACTGGGTGCCTATCATCAAAAACATAGATATAGGTACTATCGAATTCCAATTTTCTAAGGATATGTTCGCACTTGAAGTGACGTCACAGTTCGTAAATAGTTCAATACCCACTAAAAGCAATTTCGATTAATTTTTATCTATATTTTTGATAATAGGCACCCAGTTTAGTTAGCAACCAAAGATACAGGGGGGCAGGTGATCACAGTAACGGTGCCCATAACAAAACAAAAACAGAAGACACGCGGGCTGATCGCTAATACATTTGTAAAATTAACAATATTATATTAATAAATTTGCAATATTCCGCTAAACACTTACCGTGCTATTCAAAATACAGTGCTCGAGTCTGCATTTAGAATAGCATGGTAAAAGTGTTAGCGGAATATTGCAAATTATTAATATATATTATATGATTATTGCAAAACGGTTCACCTCAATAACTATTTTTGATCGGGATCGCCGACCAGTTTCAGCAGATTGAGACGCAACGTCGTCGCGGACGCGACTTCACTCCTCCAGAAGAAGGCAGTCTGAATCTGTTGAAACTGGTCGGCTATCCCGATCAAAAATAGTTATTGAGGTGAGCCGTTTTGCAATAATCATGTTTAGCTTCAAGTTTCATTCAATTCGATAATATACTATTATGTGTCAAATTGTTAACAATAAATTCATGGATAAAGAAAAGATTCCGTATTCCAGCATCTCACAAATGAAATCTGGCTGGATAGAAGAGCACCATTCGATCAGTAAGATAGTTTATTTACATACAGCATTTATTATGTTCATAAATTTTTTTGTGGAATATGAAAATCAAATTTAATTATCGAGATAGCATTTCATTGGAATGTAATAAGGTAATAAGTTTAATAGTCAACATTAATGACGTTGAAATATAATGGAAGTAGAATTTTTCATTGATATTTTATTGAATTTACCTTTGTCCATAACGCTAGATATATAATTATGGTGATCTATGCAAGATGGGTCTTGTCTAGGGCTGCCATATTTTGCTAGGGTCTCATCGGGACGCTCTGGAATGGGAAGTATATTAATAAGCAAATTTAAGACGAGACGAATATTTATTCTCTTATTTGTACAGGTTGATTGATAATTCGACCTATTCCTTGAAAGGGGTTATACTAGAGATCATTTCCAACAAATAATGCCTATCAACTAGGGGTCGAAAATGATAATTTTTTTTCAAGTAAAACCTTGATATTTCAAAAATTACAAAATAAAAAAGGTTTTTTTACCAATCAGCCTGTATACATGATGTTAAGATGAAATTGCGGAAGCCGGAAACTGGCGATAGTACTCGTACAAACGAACGACTTTTCATGAAAAATCAAGAAATAAAATCAGTAGTTTTGTACATTTTGGTCGGGTAGCTTTGTGACTTTAATATATGGAACAGCTGATTTTTTTCGCGATTCGAGAGTTTTCTCCATAGGAGTACTTAATTTTTACAGTGACATAGAATTCCTCAAAAATAAAACTGCAAGTCATAGTTATTATACCTATTATAGTTCATCTGACACCCTACATACTGACACTACTCTGACACTCATGATGGTACCTATCGGTTGGAGGTTTTCATTCTCTAATTTTAAGATTTTGTAAAAAATACATAATAGGTAAATTGGGTTTCTATGTTCTTAATTTAATTCTTCTGTATTATTACTAGACAATGGCACATAGGGATCTCACCATCCTCGTGGTCCTCGTGAAGGGGTTACTTACCCACTAAGAGTTCTGTACTGCGGCAACTGTTCAATGCCAATAGAATGCTGTGAATACTACCCAGAATACGATAAATGCAAACAATGGCTAGAAAAGAATTTGCCTACTGAGTTCGAGAAAGTAAAAGTTGATGAGGAGGAGAATGCGGGAGGGGAAGAGGAAAAAAACGCCAGAAGCGGGGAGGCAAGGGCATGCTGAAGTCAAAGTCTTGTGCAGGTCTCACGAGCGCCGCGCGGCAAGAAGTCTGTCACTTTCGTATCTTGTCTTCGCCCACTGTTGGACATAGATAGACTTTTCCAATATTTCGCCACTCTTGGGTTGGTGAGCGTGGTGCCGGAACCCTCGCACCAGTGACGCCACTGCCCGTCACCAGTTTGGTTCACATAAGCGCCTTATATCCCGGGGATGGATATGTCGTGAGCAGATCGTAAAGTATGAAATCGAAAATCTTTCACAAAAAGTCAAAAATTGGCGCGACGACGAGCGAAGCGGAGCGAGGAGGAGAGTATTAAATTTGGGGAGCCGAGCTTGCGCCGGCCGCGGCCGTCCCTCGCAGCCTGTCGCCCCGGGCCATGGCCCTTTTGGCCCTAGGGTAAATACGCCACTGTTAAGACAGTACGGGAGCAAAACATATTTTTTTCGAATTTTACCTGAAGGTTCATTAAACATTGTTCCTAATCACTAACCGGGTCTCCAGTATGAATTTGACCTTATATATTATTTATTTGCCTACTTCATGTTGGTCAAAGTGCACTGACGCTGTCGACCAGCGAGTTAAGAGGCAGTGGGCAGCAAAGCAAACACGGTTAGGCGCGACGCGGGTAGTTCGCCACAGTTCGAGGTAATTTGGAGGTTACGAATACAAAGGCATGGATACTCAACATTGCGGTCGGAGAACGGAACGCAGCGGGCGTGAATCGGCGACGCTTGCGCGGGGTCCTATTCTCGAGTCCACATTCCATTCTAGTGATGTCTAAGAATTGGTTTCCAAAAACTCAGTTTCACCACGGTACGATAATATAATGAACTTGTTTATGCACCATGGGTATTGTATTTCTCGGAGGGAACACGGGTAAAAAAAACACCAGTGGTACCTTCCAGTGACTACGGGTGGGACCACGGGTAATAGAGGGTAGTAGGTAGTGAAATAGGAATATCACTTCACTATTTGTTGTGGGAAATTGCGTTGATCTACTTGTCATCCCTATTTATACCAATGAATTTTCAGTTCGTATTACAGATCTGTGAAGCTGCAGTCGTCAATTTTTATCTAATCGTAATAATGACTGACAGTGTAACAGTCATTATATATGTAGAGGCGTGGCCTACCTATATGTAGAGGTGATCACACTGACAACTTTTACTCGACTTACCTACGCTACGCCAAAATATAGATACTATTACCTTATAGCAATTTGCCTTGTATGCAGTGGCGTGTCTAGGGTGGGGCAGGTAGGGTATGTGCCCTGGGCGCCATTCAAAGGGGAGAGCAAATCATTAAAATCAAATGGTCCCACGATTTCTATGCATGGTGAGTTTTCGCGAACGAGCGAGAGAGCTACAGGATCCTAGTATGAATTTTCGTGACGCTGCCTTAGATATAAAAGCTCTCCGATACTATTTTTTAGATGAAAGAGAGATGTTGGTTAATGCTGAACTTGAGAAAGATTTCAATCTTGGCCAGAAATAGGATGTAGTGATTGTAAGACATTAAAGGCGATGGACTTTTATGCGTTGGGTTGGCTTTTAAAGAAGAAACAGAACGAGTGCTCAATGGATCGCTGGATCGTATTGTGTTTAATTAAAGAAAGGTTCACAGGTCTGCATGAAATTTTTGGATTTCTTTTAAACATTAAAAAACTGTGTTAGGGCACTGACGACCGCGATGAAGCCAGAAAAAGTGGGAATTTTACATTGAAATAAAAAATTAACTAAGTTAATTATTGATTCATCACTATTCAGACTTCATATATGCTTTATTTTCACCGTTATTTGCGGTTAAAGTTTTTTAATCTATTGTTAACTTTGATTGGCCTTTCAGAAACCGGGGGTAAGAAATAGATATTCGAACACTAATGTCCAAAAGAAAAAACGTAAATAAAATAGATCTGAAGAGATCCTTAAATTCGTTTTTATCTAGAGTAGAGAATCTTTCTGAATCTGCGCGCTTTTAATGCAGATTAAGCTTACGATTGCAATATTCATCTTTCGTATTTGAGGGCTACAGCAAGAGCAAGAAGAAACTGAAAAACAGAATTCGAAAATGTTATAATACTATTTGCGTTACAAAAGGCAAGAAAATTTCAATTTCAAATTTAAGATTCTTAAAAGTGCACGCACTTTTACAGAAAAATTTTTGCTCTAAAACAGAACAGAAGAACAGAAACAGAAGTGTCTGTTTATTTTATATAATAAATGCCTTGGGATGATAATTTACAAAAATAAAAGGTAATAGATATTTATGAAGGGGCGCAAGGCGCAACTTCTATGCTTGCCCTAGGCGCCTATTCCGATAGGTACACCCCTGCTTGTATGGGTGCGTTAGTGACTTTTTTTGCTTAATTTCTACCATGGAACAACATTTGTTCAGTATGGTCAGTAGAACATGTGGTTTAAGTATCGGAAATATATTACAGGAACACCTAGTAATATAGGAGCTGCCATTAGAAGGTTGATATGCAGACTTCTTTTAAAAATTCGTGTTTATTTTCTTTTAATTACGCTACCTAGCGAGATCGGTTTCTCCGGAATCTATGGCGGATAAAAACTGGAATTCGGCGAGTTTGTTTCCCCAATCTCGGCACAACATCGTATACGAAAAACGCAAGGTGTCAAGAATAGCCACCGGACGCGCTGCTGACGTCAGTAGATTCTTAGCTCGCGCAGGCGCACACAACATGCCTTGTGAATCACGCGCCGATGTGTCACCGACAACGAACGCCCGCTCTGCGTCCTAGCTGGCTCGCCAACTTGCTGCTGCAGCTATCGCCTGCGGTTTTCACCCTTATTGCCATCACCGAAGAGTTGTGTACACCGTACAGTCCCTGTTTATGATCGACGGTACTGTAGAACGAGCGCGAGATAATGAAGTGTTCTCAGAACGCAATGTTTTGCTTCTAGCCTCGCTTTGCTTATCATCGTCGCAGTTCGAAAGAATTGCGGGTAGGCAGATATGGTTATTTTGTACACTGACACTTATTGAACCTGTTAGTGGTGTAATTATGTCGAGCAGAAAGAAGCTGAGATTTTGATTTTATACAAAAGATTGAATGGTCAACTTTGTTCATCGATTTATTGTCTGTTTTTTATGTTGGATGTATTAGATAAGTAGTCAGTATTTTGTTGTCGTGTGGTTAGTGGCAAACCTAGTAATTCAGGCAACCATACAGGCTTTTACGTACTTTCCGAGGCACGCACGGAGGTAACCAGATGTAATGCTATTAATGGTCACCCATCCAAATACGGACCATGCCAAGCGTTGCTTAACCGCGGATCGAAACAGATTGATCACACTACATACCTACCTACTATCATTCATCCGTAAACGGAAATTTTTTCATTCGAAAGCATTTTTATAAGAGTACTAAATAGTGGGATTCGATACATACCTATACTTACTTAACAAAGAATGTCCACTGATTTACCTCGTATTTAGCAACCAAGAGAAACCAGTGGTGGTACCTGTATTTTTATATAACTACGCTGACCGTTGCTAGAGTTGCTACCCGCTCGCCCGCTGGACGTTGCGCCATTCTCAGCCTTCCATTTCATACGCAAATCATCCAACGTTGATACAAAAATCTACGCAAGTCCAACTCGATTTTGGAACGTAATTATTTGGAACAACGACCAATTTCCCAAAACACGTAACTACCACCGTTATCCAATGGAAACTTACTCTACAGCCAGCGCTGTAAAGTCTCAAATTCCAAGTTAGGTGGGTATCAACCGGCTGGTGAAGGTATACGAGTCATTGTGCGCGTCGAGGCAGCCGGCTGGCACAGCAAAACGCGTAGCTTTCTACCACGTTTGTATGTAACGCGGAGTGTGGATGGGTAATGAAATGTTACGACGTAGCTGGCTACTGGTCGAATGCTCTTTGCAAGCGCCGATGGTCAGATGTTGCGTACCTAGTTGCGCCCAGACAGGATAAGCTGTCGCTAGTCTATCAAGATTCAAGCATAGGCCCACGGACCTAGCTGTGCCTGAATTCTGATTTCATTGTAACGCATACATTTTCTGAAGCAATGACCAGTTTTGACGATACGTCACATTATAAGTCAAGAAGCTAGTGATAACGGACATCTACGAAAAATAAGGTATCAAAATGTACAGGCCGATAAATGAAATTAATTATCAGCATTATTAATGAAAAAGTCTCTACTCTATGGGTTGCTATTACAGGAATGTTCCATGTAAACAAATAGCCAACATAAGTTACTCGGGTACCATTGGGAAAAATTGTTCAGAACCACTTTCTTGTCTCTATATCAACAATTTTTTCTATGGAGACTAGCCGAAGGAAGTTAAGTCAAAAGCTTATTTTCGTCATATTTTTTTTCATAATTATTGTCTAGCTACATCTAACTACGTGTCTATACAGCCCAAAAAGCAAAATTTTATGAAACACCAGCTGCCAGGATATCGTGAATATTGACTCGTTCTTACGCAAAGTTTAGCAAGTTGTATAATTTTTATCTACACTGGAAATAAAAAACCGGCTAAGTGATAGTCAGACTCGCCTACTAGTTCCGTATTGTGGATGATAAATTTATTTTGTATTTTTTTGTGAATTTCTCAACTGATTTATTTTTCCTGTAATCTTTACATAAACACATATTACCATACAGGGGAAATAGATTTTTTTATAGTTTTACAATGATTTCTCGAAATTATATGCAATTAAATATAGCCAAACTATATATTTTTAGAAACAGATTTTTAATGCCTACAATTTGATATCCATATTGTATTTTTATAAAATATTTTTTCCATTTTTTATATTTCTCATTTGTGCTCAACTTTTTTTAAACCGCTATAGTTTTCCTGTAATTCGCCAATTATGATCTGTAATCGACATTTTTGGGTTTCCGTACCCAACGGGACCCTATTACTAAGACTCCGCTGTCCGTCTGTCTGTCCGTCTGTCACCAGGCTGTATCTCATGAACCGTGATGGTTAGACAGTTGAAATTTTGAAGTTGAAAAAACAGAATAAAATAAATATGTTTTTTTTGCCGTTTTTATAGATAATGGTACGGAACCCATTGTGCGCGAGTCCGACTCGCACTTGGCCAGTTTTTTAAAGATTTCTCGAAACTAGTGCCAGTAAATATAGTCAAAGTATATATTTTTACAATCAACTTTTTAATATCTACAATTTGATAGGTACCCATATTGTATTTTTAGGATAATATTTTTTATTTTTCTTACTTTGGATTTGGAAATAGGTATTTTGAACAATTTAAAATTTTTCATATCGTTTTTACACAGTGTTATGTGGCCAAATTAGTGCTATTTTTGTGCCAAATTTCATGTTTTGCGGCTGTGACTTACGGACGGACGGACGGACAACGGAGTCTCACCATAAAGGTTCCTTTGGCATCTTGTAGGTACTACGGAACCCTAAAAAGAGAGAAATACAGACGTCGTTCATGTAAAGAAGACTAAGTTTATACATTTTTCTTTAAATAAACAGTTACCGTTTCGTTGAAAACAGTTTTTACCTGAAACCATTTCACAAATTCGGCGCTTTTTAAATATCTTATCTTTATACATCTTGTTGAGAGATGGGTCGGAGGGCGGTGTGAGTGGGAAGGGAAACATATATAAAGATCTGTGCAAAGTTTCATTGAGATCAAAGCCATCAAGACCTCACAAACACCTAAAGCATTTATATGGCAGCTGAGCTGGATGGCCCACCAGCCGCACTTTGACACCGATCGCCTGCGGCTTTTACAGTTACCCTGCATTACAAGTTAAACTGCAGTGCCGAACTACACCTCAGAAGTGCGTTAATTAAATAACCCTGGGCTGGGTAGGAACACTGGGGTTGTAACGCTGAGTTTTTGAACGGGTTTCATCGTGTAGCGACACTCCAAACGTCAATTGTCATTTTAGCATTATATTTAGTATAATAACGATGAGAGGACCCCCTCTGTACGAAATTTAACGTAAATATATCAACTATAATGTTGAAAAGACCCCCTCGGTACGAAAATTAACGTCATGTCATTTACGAAAATTAACGTGAATGTCAGGTGACGTTTGGAGCCTATACGAACTTTGCGAACCCTGCTCAGAGTTGATGTTGAAAAATTCGACACCAGTGTAGCGACACTGTCATTTTGAACGGTCGGTGTTGAGACGCGAGTTCATTATTGAACGGGTTAGTGTTGCGACCCGGGTAGGAAACCCAACTCGGTGTGAGTTTATGAACGACTATCAGAAATTCAGAACAGACTCAACGGTGATGATCATCATGCATCAGCGATGAACTGGGGATCTAAAAAGGCCGACTTGGGTTAGTCATAAAGTTATTTGAAAGTAGAGAGTTTTTTCACGCGTGCAAAAGAGACGGGATTAGAACAGAATTATAAGGGATTCACGCAAAACGGCCTTTTTAGAGGACCAGATTCTATCTAGAAAATTCATTTTTATGAACTTCGTATCTTCTTCAAACATGTTATAAAATGAACGCCCCTGCACTCGTAGCATAGTGTTTAATCGCGCGCGACGCAACTTAGTTGAATCACAAGTGCGAGGAACGTGACACGATGTTTTTGCGATTAAACAGTACGTCACGCTCCTTGCACTTGTGATTCAACTAGTTGTGATTCAACTTGTGATTCAACGCGCGCGACGACACTATGCTACGGGACCTGTGGGTCTACCGCGTAATTCTCATTTTCATCAACATCAACTTGAGATTGAAATTTGTCGTGCGTGCGACGACACCCGCCTAACATGCCATCTCTTTTGCTCGCGTTGAATTTCGCATGCATTTGCTTGAAGTTGATACAAATGAGAATTACGCGGTAGAGCCCCTGAACTGCAAGCACAATATTGCTTTAGCATTCCTATGGGCTGTAGGCGTAAGGTAGACAATACGGTAGTATTTTTATTTATTCGTTACTGAAGTTGCAAACAACCTTTACAATGGAGTTTACAACCGAATCCCACAAAAAAACAGCTGTTCCATAGAAAAGTTACATAGCTAGCCGACCAAAATGTATGAAACAACAGATTTTTTTTCTCGGTTTCTCGATTTTTTTTCACAGACAGGTTGTTCGTTGTACGAGAACTATCGCCAGTTTTTGGCTTCCACAACTTCATCCTAACACCCTGTATGTATGATACATATATTAACAAATATATTTGATCACGGGTATCGGGGGATACGGTTTGGGGGGCGTGGCAGTGTCGCTCACTTACGAGCAAATTGAGCTTATATACGAGCGGCGGCTATGCGCTCCGTTTAGTTGCTAAACAGATGCTGAGTGCGCTAGGTGTGATAAAAATCTCTTTAAAATGCCTGTTTGTTCCGTAAAAATATGCAAAATCTATGATATCTATATCTATGATATTTGATATATTTTACTCTGATACGGTTTTCGTTTATTAGGGTTCCGTACCTATTCATAGGGCAAAACCATAGAAATATAGGGTGACTTTGGTTGATATAGCCAAATTCATACTAGAGACTTTGTCAGTGATCAGTAACAAGGTTCAATGGCCCTTCTTGTGAAAATCGTAAAGTAAAATTTAGGCTTCCCATACTTTTAGACTGGTGTGCAATTGCATACACTTTTACAATGTTTTTGAAATTTTAATTACCAGAAACCAATGTTCAATAACTATAGATTTCGATTACTTAATTAGAAAAACCCGCCTTTTTGCATAAATGTTGAAAAAGTTTTGAAATTCTAACTTACAGAAACCAATGGAAACTTTGCGATGGCAGCATACACAATACATAGGTTTTGTTGAATAACTATATTGAATGTGTTCTGTTTCGATTAATCAGAAAAAGGCGGGTTTTTCACAATCCGGCTGCAAAACCGCTTTGTAGGGTCGCAAATAATATTTTTCGCATTTTGCAAAAAGGGTAATTGAACCTTGGTGCTGACCACTTACCGAGACTCCAGTATGAATTTGGCCATACCAACCAAATTCACATACATTTTGGTGTCCTGGGGACAGTACTGTTACTGCTCTGCTGAAGGTCACTGATGATATACGGTTTGCAATCGATAATAACATGACAACAAAAAACCGGACAAATGTGAGTCATCCTCGTGCACAAACGGTTCCGTACCACCACGCAATACGGGTAAAGACCAATAAACGTGATAAATTACAACAATACAGATGTCATAGCAACATTAAGGCGACACAAACAAATGCTAAAATGGGAGCGCCCGACAAACAATGCGTGGCTCCCGCACACATAATCGTACCACCACACAATACAGGTACGGAACCCTAAAAACATGGTAAATAACAATAATATCCATCAACCTAGTCATACAAGATCTTCTATTCCGGGTACTTTTGACATGGCCTTTCTTCAACATGTCACCAATTTGGTCAGCATACGTTCTTTCGGCGAAAGGGGTGTGTCAGGATCGAAGCAGATGGAAATCTGTAGACTCTGCCTACCCCTCTGGGAGACAGGCGTGCGTATAGCGCAAAAGATATTTCTGTAACGTTATAAATTTTTTTCTGAATAAATAAATAAATAAATGTAACAAAAATATAGGTGCTATAGAAACACCAAAACGCCAAAATGGTAGGGCGTGAATCGGCGTGATACACAATTGACCACTATCTGGATATGGAACCCTCATTTTTAGGGTTCCGTAGTCAACAACAAGGAACCCTTATAGTTTCGCCATGTCTGTCTGTCTGTCCGCGGCTTAGCTAAGAGACTATTAGTACTAGAAAGCTGTGATTTGGCTTGGTTATACATTTATGTATTTATTACGCCAATAAAGTGTACAGTAAAATTTTGAAAAAAAAAATTTTTTTTACACGTAAAGTGGGGGATGATTTTTTTTCTCATCTATCCCCTAGTTTGGGGTGTCATTGGATATGTAATTTAAAAATATTGGGGGTGTGAGAAGACCATTTTTCGATCCATGGTTCCGTTTGCGAAATATTAAGCTTAAAAGTGTTAATTTTTGTTAGAGTCAAGTGTCCAGCGAAACGGTTGTATTTGGAGACGTAAAAAAAATCACGGCAGTAGCAAATATATCGAAATTAAAAGGAAAACTATCACAGCTAAGTAGGCTTTACAAGTTAACGAGTACAAATCGCGCAAAACTTTTGGTCCCCTCTAAACACGGGGAGATTCGCATCAGCAGGAACAAAATGTATGGGCCGTTCTTGGGAAAAACAAACTTCTGAGCGAACTAGAAGTTTGGCGCGATCGGTATTATTATAGATAATAGTAAGGAACCCTTCGTGCGCGAGTCCGACTCGCACTTGGCCGATTTTTTTATTATGTTGGTTTACTTTAGAGTAGGTACCACAATCTAACTAAATTTGAAACGTGTATGTACCTATATTAGCGTTTTTAACATTGATAAAGCTGAAACAAAACATTGAAAAAATGCTGTTACAGGGAGGGAGGGACCTTCCTCCCACTTGAATTTTTTCATTATTATTTGCCGTGATAGAGAACATAGTAACACTGAAAACTCATCGTTCGAAAAATTATATCAATTATTTTTACTAAATTGCTTTGGAAAAGTTCAAGTTTTGACAGCACTAAAACAAAAATGAAAGCCTTCAGAATCGGCTCTACTATATAAGAGGTGACTTTTTGATCATCGTCCAAATTCATACTGGTGGCTTGGGAAGTGATCAGTATCATGCATCAGTAACAATTTTGGTGAAATTCATAAAATGAAATTTCGACTCCCCGAAACGACTTCGACTGGAACTGAATTTATATGGGAAGCCGAAATTTCATTATACGAATTTCACAAAAATTGTTACTGATCCAAGATAAGATACTGATCACTTATCAAGCCTCCAGTATGAATTTGGACGATGATCAAAAAGTCACCTTGTATATAGGCAGTAGAGCCGATTCTGAAATTTTTGTTTTAGTCCTGTCAAAACTTGAATTTTTCCAAAGCAATTTAGCTTCTGTTCCAAACCATTAAGGAGTATTTTGCAATGAAGAAAATTTAGTTTTGACAGCACTAAAACTAAAATTGAAGCCTCCAGAATCGGCTTTAATATCTAGGTTTAAAATTTGATAGAGGTGAAACAAATAACGGCGCAGTTTTTCTTTGTTTTTCCAAGAGAATTTTTTATTATGGTCATATTATTGGTTTCCGATCATATATAATATTACCTACCTGTCTGTGTGTATATGTCGTCGTATGATGGCGAAAAACTGCTTTTTCGTGAAAAACCGAATTATGGCGTAAATCATGCCATCTCATTACGCGATCATAAGAAATTATTTTCTGTTAAAACCATGTGCTCTGTGGTTAAAACTAGGGGGGTCGGCTCGCCTTGCTTGTTGTTGCACCTCTTTTTTTAGGGTTCCGTACCCAAAGGGTAACCAATGGGACCCTATTACTAAGACTCCGCTGTCAGTCTGTCTGTCCGTCTGTCACCAGGCTGTATCTCATGGACCGTGATGGTTAAACAGGTGAAATTTTCACAGATGATGTATTTCTGTTGCCGCTATAACAACGAATACTAAAAAAGAGATTAAAATAAATATCTAAGGGGGCTCCCATACAAAAGACATGTTTTTTTCCGTTTTTATAGGTAATGGTACGGAACCCATCGTGCGCGAGTCCAACTCGCACTTGGCCGTTTTTTTCCTTTAGTTGAAAGACGTAATTTCGTAATTGTTGTAATCTCGCTTTTTCCTGAAATATCTGCGGTTTCGCAAAAGTGCGCAATAATTTCGTATGATCGGTCGGCGTTTACGCCATAATTCGAATTTTCCCGAAAAAGCGGCTTTTTCGCGAAAATGCAGTATCCACCTAGTATGCCCGCACCGCACGCCTGATTTTTAGATGTCCAGAAAATTAAGTACAATATTAAACTTAAATTGTAATTAAGCTACGACAGTCAACATCATGTCAATTTGTAGTTGCTAAAAGGTCCAAAAGGAACCTTTATGGTGAGACACTGTTGTCCGTCCGTCACAGCCTCGTAACTTTAGCACCGTTAAATTTGACTTGAAATTTGCTATAAAAATAGCATTAATGTGCCCACATAACAACGGTGTAAAAAAACAAATTTATAAATTTGAAGTTGTTCAAATTATTCAATAAAGAAAAAAAATATTTTATAATATTGTACATATATTAAAGCTGATTCTGAAGGCTTTAATTTTAGTTTTAGTACTGTCCAAACTAAATTTTATTCATTGAAAATAGTCCTTATAAGTCAAGTATAGAAGCTAAATTACTTTGGAAAATTTTAGGTCTTAACAGCACTAAAACTAAAATTAAATCCTTCAGAATCTTCTTTATTATGGGTATTACAGAGGTGATTGTAAAAATATAGCTTGGCTGTATTTACTTGTATAATTTCGAGAAACCCTCGGAAAACCACAAAAATATATGAGCCCCCCCTTATTTTCAAAACCGGTGGACTGAAAAATATGAAAAAAATCATGGTCATATTGCTTACAGGAAAAATATAGCGGTTGAGAAATTCACGAAAACAAAATGACAAAATTCCTAAAACTGTCGAAGTACGGAAATCTGACTTGCACTTGACCGTTTTTTTTTTATAATGCACGTCCAAATCTCATAATCGTACGAAAAAATAAAAAGTAGAAATGCGTGATTGTACGTAATACAGAATCTAAGCGCTACGCCGCGCCGCCGAGTAAAAGTTCTACATCTGTCTGTCCATTTTTATAAAGCCAGCTAAAATCCGTAAACTAGTTCGTATTAGAGCCCACTTGCATTCTCTTCTTATTTCGTCCTTCTACCCTTGGTGGCTACGATGCCCTGCCGCCCTCGACCGAACGACCCTAGCGCCCTCTATGCCCTTGCGTCCTTGCCACGAGTTCACCCTCCGTACCTAACTAAAGTGCTACGTAGGTATTGCTTTTGTGTTCGCCGGTGCGCTGCTGGTGGAAAAGTAGATTTTCTGTTCTACCTACTTCGTTTACTGATTTTATCTATGACGTTGGAGAAAAAGGAGACTGAAAATGGTACCTTTTTGGTCGCTAAAGTTTTACAATACTGTAGCTTAAGTATATTTTAGAGAAATTTTATAATGTTTTAACTCGAGCCCTTTCACATTGTCGCGAACTTTTGAATGTTGCAATTCTCTTTATCCTTATTATATCAAAGTTGGAAGTAAAATCTGATTTTATTTTCTAGCTCATTTCGCATAGCTTAATTTCTAAAAGATTTTTTTTTCAGGCAATATACGCCACGTTAAATTATAGTTTTCATTAAGTAGGTATATAATTTGATGATTACTTTTTTATGATTTTTTTAAGAATTTTCAGATATGACGTCTCTTTGGGCATTTAAGGCATTATACTGGTTGTGAAAATTGTGATGTGTGATTGCCACATAATGATTGCTTATAAAAAAGTGGTCTGTCTCTGTCTGTCTTCTCATCTGTCAAATCAGTCGGAAGTAAATTATTATACATTTAGCCTTTTATCAAGTGACATCACACGTAAATGAAAGTTGCAGCTTTTTCGTAAAAATATTCATCATCTTGAGGTTTTTTAGACCTTAAGTTCTAAAATACGGTTTATTAAACCAAAATCTCGAAATCGTTTTCGAATTTTATCTAAGTGAATTGAACTCGCCGTAATATATTGTTTGTATCACACGACAACGATGCAAAAATGCGACTCTGGTCCAGAGTCAGCAGATATGCGACGTAAATAAAATACTAAACTCGATAAAATTCGCAGTGTCATATGAATTTTTGACACCGAATTTGTGGCGCTCAGCATGCGCATATCGGACTGCCCTTTACCATGAAATCTACTGACGAGTACAAGCGATATTTTCTTTCATGTGGCTGATAGGGCTCTGTCTCATTCTCTCGCTAGTCGGAGGAGTATCTTGGTAGAGAGGTGGGTGTTTTTCTGATGCGATCACAAACCGGTTGACCATCGGGTAATGACGAGGTTCGGCTGGAGAGTGAGCTGAATCGGATCGTCGTGAGTCTTCGTTGAATTAAAAGTTCTTATTAGATTTAAAAAAAAAGTTCCTAATCAGTAACAGTTACAAAAATACACATATAGTCATGCCTATGATAGGCAGCCTTTCAAGGAAAGGTAGGTAGGCATTAGGCAGAGAATACAGATACTTATCTGTTACGATCCTGACCCACTACATCCTAAGGCAATCAGAGGATCTAAAAGGCCGACTTGGGTGAATCATAAAATGATTTGAAAGTAGGATGTAGTCAGAGTTATTTCACGCGTGCAAAAGAGACGCCGTTAGAACGGAATCATAATATGATTCATCCAAAGCGACCTTTTTAGAGGACCTGGTAGTTTTAGGCCCCCTTCATATAGAGCATTATAGGAAAAAAAAATTATATGGACTTAGTTCTTGTATATTTAGATATAACCTCTTTCCAGAACAACTAAAATAATTTGGCCAAGTGCGAGTTGAACTCGTGCACAAAGGGTCCCTTAGCACCACGCAATACGGGGTATTACGTCTGAATGGGGCGGTTTGAATGGGTCGCGGCACATTCGAACGTATACTGAAGTCGACTACGTTCGAATGGGGCGGTCATTCAAATTTCAATGTAATATCAATAACTACACCTACAAAAGTGCAGACACACCGCAAGGGAATTATAGTTTGATATAACTATTTATTTTTTTACAAATAAAAGAACATAAAATTTTCATAGTTTTATATTAACTTCGATGTTAAAATTCGATCAAAAAACAATTTTTACGTACCGTCTTATTTGAAAACAATAAATCAACTTTAAAATAAGTTCTGTATACATTTGATCAAGGAACTATTTCCAAGTAGGGGTAGGTTATTTTAAAATGTTGATTTCACACTTACACCTGAGATCATGCAAACCGGGTTATGATGATTTGTTTCTGATTTCAATCAAGTAAATTTATAATTAGTGTAGAGTAAATCTTACTGATATAATGTTAAAAAATAATATTGCCAAATGGTCATGTATTCTGTGAGTGACAGTACCGTTTAAAATTTTTACGACCGCCCCATTCGAACGTACTTGATTTCAGTTTACGTTCGAATGTGCCGCGCTCCATTCAATCTGGTCCATTCAGACATAATACCCCAATACGGATACGGAACCCTGAAAATATTATGGTACAACAACAAATATACTATACCACCTGATAAACAATTCGGCACTCTCTGAGTACGGAACCCTAATTTTTTTTTTTTACTTTAGCTAGTGCACAGTACAACAATCTGACCAAATTTAAAACTTGTATGTGTTACCGTTGAAACAATTACCGCTAAAAATGCTACTTTTTCGAGCATTTTTGGGTATAGTTTTTTTTAACTTTCTTTATTTGCCAGGGTGGCCTCACACAGTAACACGTATTCTGTGAAAATTTCAACTGGTTACCTATAACGGCTAAAGCCGTAGATCCCTGTGACAGACGGACAGACAGACAGCGGTAAAATAACCTCAGGTTTACATAGGTAGTCATAGCATAGCAACACACTTGGCATCCCTCTGGTGCGGAATCAAAAACATGGTTCATACAAGTTTTTGAAACAGGAACCTAATGTAAATTGCCGTATAGTAAGTTACATAAACATACTGGAGACTCGGTGAGTGATCAGAAACAAGTATTAATTACCCTTTTTGTTCCTCTGTGTTTTTGAACGAGCGATGTGCAGTTCTTTATTTTCTATTTTTACAGTATAAATAAACATAAACTGGCTTTTCCAAAAATCAGACTTGCCAAAGTGAGTACCTCTTTCGTGGACATGGCATAAGTTTTACAATAAACAATAAAAAGGAGGTCCTTACTTTGTCAGATAATACTGATAAAGGCATATATTATGAAATAAATGAGTATTTGTATGATGGTGAAGCATGGTGTTACAGTGATAGTTATATATTTGTCATGATAGTAGGTTATAATTTAAGTAAGTAGTATAATTTCCTAACGTATGATTCCTTAGCTTAGATTACAGACTGTAAAAGGAGATAGACTATAAGAGACAGGTGGACAAATATATACAGGATGCTTGGAAATTCGACATATTCCTTGAAAGGGGGTGTACTAGAGATCATTTCCAACAAATAATGCCTATCACTATCAACGAAAATGATAATGATAAGAAAAACTCAAGTAAAACACGTGGATATATCAAAAATTACAAAATAAAAAAGGTTTTCTTTCCACTTAAGACCTTTTATTTCTGAGATTATGGGAATTCAGGGCATGTATTATTTTTCATAAATGATCACTCCTCTATCATTGATCAGAAATATAAAAAATGAGTGCTGAGAGAGGAATAGTTATTTTTAAATTATTTATTTTTGGTTATTAGTCTGAAAGTTTGAAAAAGAACATAAAAACCTTCGTTTCTCGGAGACCATTCATTTTCGACACCTGGTTGATAGGACTTAATTTGTTGGAAATATTCTCTAGGTCCTTTCAAGGAATAGGTCGAATTTCCGATATATATTTTTATTTTTTTCATTACCCTAAATTCCTGCTGTCTTATATTTTCTCATCCCTTAGCTAAAGTAGATTTAAGTAATTTGTATAGGTTCGTAACTGATATGTAAAAAAAAAGGGAAATATGCTAAAAAATAGACATGATCTTGCTAAGTGTCTTACCCTTCTTCTTTGCAAGACTAATCGAATGGGCGGAGGTAGGCATGTATTTATATATGTAACCTATTAGTATGTAGTATATAGAGGGCGGGATTTGGTCGGCTGCCTAGATTCGTGCTGGGGGCTCGGATGGTGATCAGTGAACCTTGTTGCTGGTCGCTGGCCGGTTCTCCGGTATGGGTTCGGGTGGTTGATTAGATTTCACTTGTACATTATAGATATGTATAATTATAGATTTTGCCTATCATTATAATCGTATATATATTGCTACATAAATTAAATAAATCTTTAATTTAGTTCATGTACATTTATTATTTTATTACATATATTTTTCCAAGATTTCATTTGACTCGTAAAAAGTGTATAACATGTACCTATCTACTTTACAAAATAAACTATTTGAATTTGAATTTAATATACACGCTTATTTTAAAATCTGTCTATCCTCAAAACGGGTTTCAAATCGAATATTGGCGAAAAGAAAAGAGGCCATAATAAATAAAAACCTCTGATGAAAGGAGTTTACACATTAGACTTAGCATCTACATATCCTAAGTCTATGGTTTACACAGACAGAAAAGAAAGTCCTACAAATACAAATTCCAATGTAAAGAGTATTCCAGTTAATGTTTAATTAAAGCCTAATGAAACAGATGGCGCTATCTACGCCGCTTATTAATTCCTGCGAGATATAAGCTCTCACCATTCTCAGTTTCAGTAATACTGAACGCAACTAAAGATTCAAAGAGATGGCGTTTCCGTGTAATGAAATACTTACCTTATTCATGAAAATACGGGAAAAGCGTGACTAATTTCTGAACACAAAGATTCACACAAATTCCGTTGAGTCAAATGTTCGACAGAACGTTAAAAATGACCATCGAATACACTCAGCATTGTTCAATAATTCACATTATATTTGAAGGGCTGGCTTTACCTCAAAGTTCCCGGGTATAAGGGCCCGGGCTCCGATGTCGTCCCGGGAAAATTGAAGCGAAACTCCCGGCGCCCGGACTAAGCCTTTCTGAACAAAAAGTTCGTTTAATTTCAAAATGAACGAAACTTGTTAATCGAGTAGGGCTCTCAATTATATTTAAGTTACAACCGTGCCCAGGCGAACCTTTGTATTCTATTGCTAGAGTATTGCGGGAAAAGTTCTGCTGGTCTAGTTTTCTTTCTAAATATCATCATAATAGGGGTGAAAAGTGGCTCTGCTCGTTTTTCCCTGGCAAAAGATACCTACCTAACTTTAATTCTAAGCAATAGGTTGATGATAGTTTAAGGTTAAACATAGTCGTTCGGTACAAAGTGCACAACTTAACTTTGTTTTTCTTGTTAGGAAGTTAAAAGTGAAAAAGATATTGGACTGTAACAATTCACGCCAATAGTTTAGTATTAGTAAGGTTTATGAATGAACAGCTTAAAATTTAATGCACAATTAGCCATGATTTGGTCGAAACAAACTTAAAAGAGCATTTTAAGCTTGTTTGGTCAAAATCGTGACGAATTGCGCGTTTTATTTCAAACTGTTGATTTATAAACCTAATGTTAACTAAACTATTGGCGTGAATTGCCATGGACCAATATCTTTTTCACTTTTGACTTCTTGATAAAAAAAAACAAAGTTAGGTTGTGCACTTTGTACCGAACGACTGACGTTTAAGTGACGTTAAAATACTTTCTCTTTTACTTCTTTTCCTCCTCTCTGTTGTATTATTTTATATAATACGTACAGTACATGCAACGCTGTCTTTTTGTTGGACGTACGTAGGCAAGGTGTGACAAAAAGGTGAGTAGTGATATCATGAAACAGCTTTCTTCATAGAACATCGGTTGAAAATGAAATTCATCAAAAAGTTTTATACGTAAACCGTCAGGTAAATGGGCAATTTTGTATGGAAGGTCGCAAATTCTTTAACATTCTTTATTTGACCCTTGTTACTAAGGAAAACTTGATCAGCTTCATGGGCACATTGATATCCTGAAATAATGACTAATACACCTTTTTGTAACACCTTGTAGAACTTGAAAATACAGGTAAAAGCCTTATTTTACACAACCTCTGTTCATACTGAAATTAATCGTTTTATTTATTTTGTTGGAGTTTTCTCAAGTAATAAACAAGAGAAAAGCGCGGGAAAGTGCGCCCGCCATTTTGGTTAGTTGCGTTCCATTGTCCTTTGCGCCCGCCCGCCACGTGCGTGCCGCTGCCTGCTCCGCACATCTGCCAAGCAAGCAACATGGCGCCATCCTAAGCGATCCCTGTCGATGCCCTTATTTCGTTGAAATAATGATGAGAATGCGCTAAATAGCAGTAGAAGTAACGTGGTTCATAGTCTACCCTCGCTCCGACCACATTTCACAATGCTCCCACCCAGCTAAGCTTAGGGAATCGAATGAACGTGGGTTGACACAGGGCGATGTTTACTGGGGACATTTTGAATGTCTTTCATTTATTATGATGTTGTAAGTATTTTTGTTTCAGTTTGGAAATTATAGCTGCGTGTTGTCTTGCTTAGCAGCTAATAGGTAAGTGGATGACAGCAGACAATCGGTTATGTTATCGATACAAGTACTCCAGGGGAAAATTTCGCTGAACCATTTTTCAGATACTTACTATAATAAGAAGTCGGGTGTGGGAAAAGCTGACCCAGAATTTGGGTATACGTACAGAGAGAAGCGTGTTGAGATGAGCAATTAGATATTTAATAGATTTTGAGATTTGAGTAATTAAAGGATTTGTTATAGATTTTAGAAACAATAAAAACTGAATTCAAAGCTTTTAGAAAAATATTTTACTTTAGCCGGCAATCGAATTTTTATTTAGCAAAAAAAAAACTTGTAAATTGCATCAATCGATAATTTAGATTTTTTTTTCGGAGAATATACGCCATTTTAAATTATAGTTTTCATTATTATAGCATATAATTTGATCATTATATTTTTACGATTTTTTAAAGAATTTTCTGATATGAGTCACTGGACATTTTAGGCCTTATACCGATTGTGATGTGTGATTGCTTATAAAAAAAGTGGTCTGTCTCTTGTCTGTTCATTCATGTGTCAAATCCTCAGAATAAGGAATACTATTCTGAGGTCAAATCAGTCTGAAGCAAATTATTATAAATCTTGATAGCAAAGGACACATTTCTAAACAGCCTTTTCTCAAGTGACGTCACACGAAGGCAAATGGAAGTTGCAGCTTTTTAGTAAAAATATTCGTCATCATCAGGATTTTTAGACCACAAGTTCTAAAATACGGCTTATTAAACCAATATCTCAGTATTAACTCAGTATTTCGAATTAACATGATTTAATCTAAGCGAATTATAGGTTACACCTACATTTTCCAAGAAAATGCAAAAATAAGGCATTGATACATAATGTTTCTTTGAAAGACTTGATCCTTGTTAGTAACACTATCGATTACTTATGTTATTTTTATTAATATCCGTATACGGAATGTTATTTTTTAAATATTATATTTTTATAAAAATATTTGAATGCAGTTGTTTTCTCCAAAATCGTCGACGAGATAGTTATGATTTTTCTTGTACCCCTCTCAACGCGCTCTCTGTAAACCGGGTATACAAAGTGACAAAAACACCGCGATAACTGAATGACTATCGTTAGTTGACAACTTATCTGACAAAAATATTAAGTAAACTACACCTTATTGTTTACAAGATAAGATTCTCGTGATACAGCAAACTTAATGAACTTTAGTTTATTTCTTTCCGACGTTTGTTTAAAACATTTCAATTTTCTTTAACACTACACATGATTTTTCCTACACAAGGTACTTTTGTTTATGATCAAATTCCTCCAGTAATTGAGATATTGGTACTGATACTCTGTTTTTGCTGTTTTTACGGGAGGAGTGTAGGGAAATTTGATTTTACTGTAAAAAAAAAAAAATAGAAAAAAGTAACTCTAGCCGTGAAGTTGAAGGTTTAAAGTAGGTGCTCAAAACATTTTCAAAAATTTGATATATTTGTAGCAAATGGTACCAAAAACGTGCCGAAAAACAGAGAAAAACTCAACATTTTGTAATGACGTCCTATCTAGTGATCATACTGAACAATTTTCCCAAAGAAACTTACCGTTGAAAATTAATGGCTTTTGAAGAAAATGTACAGCCATCGAGAAAAACGGCAATTTCCACTGTAATAGCTTTTATTCTGGAATAGTAAAAAAGAATTTTAGATTTCAAAGTTTTACTATCTTTTCTTAAAGTTGGACCAAATAGACTGATTTTTGTATTTCTTCTCTCATTTATTTCTTTCATCGGTATTTAGTTTTAGTATAAGTTAAGCGCGCAATGGCATGTTTTTGCAAATCTGCTGATACCAACTATTACCAACATAAGTAAGAGTATAAGGGCGTTTGTGCACTTACTTGCATTCGTGATTTGTTACGAACAACTTAAAAACGGATTCGAAATTCATCTAGGAAAAAACACGCAAAAACACGAATACGAATCGAACATACGAGTGAGTGCACAAACGCCCGGGCCCTAAGGCTGGCTAGTCATCGGGGAAACTGCCTTGACCCAGTTTTAGACCTTATTAAGACCAAATAAAAGCTTTTCTTTACACGATGGTAAAAGCGGAATACCTGCCGTAACGTAGGGTTGCCATTGCCAGCGTTTGAAAGGGCTCTCAAATACATGCGTTCGTAGGCGTAGGCAAACCCTTCTTTATGCTGGAATAACATTTAATCGTCTCAGCTAGTTAGGCTGATAATACTGATAATACTCATTTATTACTAAGCGCCAAGTGGCTCTCCGTAAAAAGTGGGTATCTATAAATATCATTGCAGTATGGAAAAGCACATCGGTAAATTCACGAGTTGTGTTGAGACCCGGGGCTCTACCGCGTAATTCTCATTTGTATCAACTTCAAGCAAATGCATGCGAAATTCAACGCGTGCAAAAGAGATGGCATGTTAGGCGGGCGTCGTCGCACGTACGTCAAATTTCAATCTCAAGTTGATGTTGATGAAAATGAGAATTACGCGGTAGACCCGCTGGATAGCTCAGTTGGTAGAGCTCCTCACATCCAGATTTACTTTTCTGTCTGAGTTTCTATACTGCAATGATATAATGTTAAAGTTGGGCCACTGAGTGATGGCACTTATGACAGCTGCATTTAGTGATGTGGTACATTTCAAATTTCGGTTAAAAATAAAAATCAAGTGTGAGTTCACTCATCATTAGACACGTCATTCAACATTCAACATAATAATACAAAAGGAAAATGTGCCAAACCCAGTGGCGTAGCTATCGGAAGGCTAGGCGGTATACTGCCCCGAGACCCCCAAGCTTTTTCAACACCCTGAGCGAAGTTGAAAAGAGTTGTTTAAATATCTAAATCGAAAAAAGTATTTTATTATAATTTATTTTCGTTTAGTTTAACTTCGTCATTGTTTTGATTTTAATTAAACATTATTGCGTAACTTAGCGACCTCAAACACGACCTATAAAAAATGAGAAACTTTTTTTCTAAGAAAAAAAATTCTTTGTTTCTATACGAATTCTATTGCACAATAAAGCAACATTCAAATCGAAAAATAATAACCGAAACAAGTAGTACATCACTATCAACAATGAAGTATTACATTTTTTTATTCATACTTGCTTATAAATAATTACGATACTTTGTAGGCATTTAAACGTCACAGGCGCCATCACTCACTACTTTAATTTATATCTCCTTGCGGTGGATAAATTGCGAAGTGTTCAAACATAGAAATTTATTTCTGTCATAGTTTTAATAAATAAAAATGTACACGTCAAATTAAAAACGAGAAAAACAGTAATTTATATATTGACAAAATATATTGTTTGAATTATTAATTGCCGTTGCCGTGCATGGCCATTGGCCGTGGTGTTATCACCGTACACAGATTTTGAAGTGGATACTTCTTTGTTCGCATTTCGCTGTTCAGAACTATGACGTCACTTCCGGTACGATATTATTTAACGAAGGATTGATATCTGATCATTGATCTGCCATCACTGACATATTTATGCCGCCCTTGATTCTTTCCATCTGTGACTGAGGAAAGAGGTTACATTAGAAGTATCGACTTAAGGTGGCTCCGTCGGAATAATTAGCAACACGATTCGTGGTGGTTGAAATTTCGAACAAAACCATATTAAAATAAAGCCCTTATCAGCTCGCACTGCAATATGGCTGTTACGTCAGTCGCTGCGGCTGACAAGTGCGAAAATAGTGTGTTTTTAATAGAGATGAAACGGATATCCGGTTATCCGGTATCCGGCCTATCCGGCCATATTTATGTATCCGGTATCCGGCCGGATAGTAGCCAGTATCCGGCCGGATACCGGATACTTAACTCAGCATACAAAAAGTTGTTTAAATCACAAAATAAATTGATTGGATGAATGATTGAATAATCTAAATTCTAATACATAAAGTGAATAAGAGTTGAGCTATGGTAGTGGTAGATAAAGACAAGCTTTACAGCAATTGTTGGGAATAAACGTTTGTACTTTTCTTTATACATTACACCAGCTTCTTTTGCTCTCACAATATACCGGATGTAACTCAACAGGTATCTTTTAATAAAAACACGTGGTCTAAGAATCATACTAAACAACTTTTTCAAAGAAACATACCTGTGGAAATGAAAAAACATTTTCATGTTTCTTTACTCATTTTGAAAACCTAGGTAGTGGGAATTTTAAAAGGGCACTGGGCAGGCAGGTTCAATTAAATTTTTCAATATTTCACTTTAGGAAATTTGTTCAGTATGAACAGTAGATTACGCAGTTTCATTTAAATATACCTGTCCATTTATATACAGTATACATCGCCGTAAAGAGACAAAAGATACATATTTACGAATTTCGTTAGGATCGGAAATTGTTTCGCGTGTGCAGACCAGCATTTGTATAATTGTGATTGTGATTTAGAAAATGCACAAATAATCTCGCCCAGTCGCACCCGCACGCACCTTGGTGCGTAATGTTTAGACTTGCTCAGTTAGTGCGAAACGCATATTTTGGGCCGGATATTCGGCCGCCGGATATCTGGCTATCCGGCCAAATCACTATCCGTTTCATCTCTAGTTTTTAATTTATTTTATCTAAAATAAAATTAATTTCCAAGAACTGAGAAAACCAAATCATTTAATAATATTTTATCTAGAAGTTTATAAATTTTCATACTGTTTCGATAAAAACTGCAGCAGTTGTGTTGTTACAAGTGAACAAAAAATCGAGAAATAAAGGTAAACTTAGAATTTCCTTGCTTCACTTCTGTATGTTATAATGAAATTTAGGAAAAACCACATCACTATTTGTATCATGCAGATTACTATGTATTTTTTTCTGTTGAAAAATGCTATAGTTACCGTATAAAATGGTTACAAAGTTACTTAGTTCAAGGTCGTTGGCGTTGGTATAAGCCTTAAATATCTATGGAATTATTTTTCAAAGGCGTTAAACAAGGGATTAAAATTTAAAGAAATTCGCTGAAAAACTATTCGTTAATAAATCTAACAATTAAAAGACCTGGCCTAACTATGGAAAAATTGTATTAATTAAATCGATTGTAAGTCGGTGGACCATCGATGATGAATACAAATGATCGAAGATGGCTGCTGAGTGCTGACCATTCAGAGATGGCCAATGCAGGGCAAGCACCTCCTCGCCGTAGATACTTGCCGATGATGAATGAAAAGCTTTTCTATTTGTTCACAAATTTACACCCGGGCGGATACTCCCCTCGCACCCCGCGACTGCCCGCTTCCGAGGAGACCTTCCGGGAAACTTAGCTGGATTCCCAATAATTACTGACGCAAAATAATTACTCCCTGGGTTACGCAAAATACTCGTATATTTTCCATTATTGTTCGCTGATATACTTATAGCTGTTCTATTAATCGGTTGAAAATTTGAAAAATTTTCAACAGAGGCTCTTAAGGCGATATGTAAAGGTTTTAGCATCCCTGTTACTCCATATGTGAAAAAACTCTCAGTGCGAGAGGGACGGATTCGTGGAAAGGTAGCAAAAAGTCGGTTTTTTATTAATACAAAATACTGTTAAAACTACTGTTAAATACTGTTATTCTAATAAAAAATAATTGCAGTCCATGTGTCATTCCAAATTGTCAAACCAGGAGAATTGGTGTCAAAAAGACTTCATTTCAATAAATATTTGTATCGAGCCGAATTGCTCCTTTCGCGCTTCTGTTTTGGAGATCCCTAGAAAAAGATTCCAAAAATAATATACTATTTTAACAAAATAATACATTATTTACTGTAGTAGATAATATGCAAGTTCTAAAAGTGTCGATTTTTTTTCGGTAGCGCCTTAAGGGCCTTACTATTGCCAAATGGGTACTTTCTAAAGCCTACTCCTAGTTTATGGCCAAACCAAAAATAATGAAAAATGTATTATGAATAATCAACTCTTAGACAATATGCAACAGTTTTCTTTTTCATACCACCAACACTTCTACATGAATTTTTTTTTTTACTGAATGGTGTTTTTTGACCTCAAATTCCCTACTGCTCCTGAGTTGCTTGGCCGATTGAATTCATCTATGCTTTGATAAATAGATAAACTTTATAGCTATAAACATAACATAAGATTATTCAATCGAGTAATCACGTCCAAGTGAAAAGTATAATTTTCTCCTATTTCGCTCTATCAAGGACGCAGCGAGCATCGTAACAGCCACTATATACATTGCGCGCTGATATGAACGTTATTTCAATGTCGTTTCCGTTGATATTTGTAGTGACAATTGGTGATTGTGAGTGATTGGCGATGGTAATCGCCTTAATACGTATAACAATTTAGCCAAAGTCGAACTGGCGCGCAAAGGGCTCCGTACCACCACACAAAAGATTACGGTAAATAACAACAATATTATGCCAAGGCAACATCAAGGCGACAAAAAACAAGGACCAAGACCGCATCAAGTAAGACACATTGGACTTTGTACCTATCTTATATTCTTCTCTGTAGGGGCTAATGTCGTACTGCAAGTGTATAGCTTGATGTGGTCTCCAATGTACCTATCTTACATATTATCTTACAGTTGCACTTCACTATAAGGGCTAATTTAGTACTGCACGTGTCTAACTTGATGTGATCTCCACTGTACAACAGTTTGATAACAGCTGTAAGATACAGCTATAAAAATAACGTTAAAAAATGCTACTTTTTCGAGCTTTTTTGGGGCCCCTTTAAGTTTCATTTTTTTTTTGTTTGCCGTCGTAGAGGCCTGGTAGGTAATACACGTATTCTGTGAAAATGGGGATCCGCAGGCAAAGCCAATTACAGATGGAATGCCAATAAATACTGGACGTCCGGCTATGTCAAAGTCATGAAGCAACAAGCCATGGCTTGTTGCTTCATGGTCAAAGTTTGTTGTTGTGTGTGTTCCGGTTTTTCTACTGTTTTTCTCCAAAATCTCGCGTTTTATTTACGATAGTTACTATTTACAATTGTTATGTTATTTATTTTTAATAACAAGTGGTAGAGCTGATGCCGGGCTTGACTGTGGAGGTACCACCATCTTTCTTGGAGACCCCCTCGAAGTAATTCGGGGGAGAGTAAGAGGACAGCTCACAGGCAAAAAACTAGGAGGCCACCCATGCCTGGGACCGATGGATGGCGGTATATCCATCCTTAATAGCCGGGCCTTATATGGAACAGACTGGTGACGGGCAGCGGCGTCACTGGTGCGGGGGTTCCGGCACCGCGCTCACCAACCCGCCTGCCCAGCGTGTGTGAGTATGGGCAATTCTTTCAGGATGTTTCAGGAGTGGCAAAGTCCTGGAAAGGCGTTTGTCCGGCAGTGGGCGAACTAGGCTGATGGATGGATTATTTTAATATGGGGCCTTTCGAGAATAAATTAACACTATTATTTAAGCAACCTGCTACCGGCACACAAAGGCATAATTTCAAGAAATTAATCGAAAATGAAAAAAAAAACTACGCAAAAACCAACAATGTACTGAAATGCCAAATTTTCATGGCCGGATCTATGATGTGCCATCGACAGGGATAATTTGGCACTGTGGATCCCCATTTGAACTGGTTCACAATAACTGGTTGAAGCTGTAGACCCCTGTGAGAGATGGATAGACGGACGTATAGACAGACGTACAGATAGACATGGATGTATTACATATTAATATTATAATATTATATAAGGTGACTTTTTGATCATCGTCCAAATTCATACTGGAGGCTTGGTAAGTGATCAGCATCATGAATCGATAACAATTTTTGTGAAATTCGTATAATGAAATTTCGACTTCACTCCCAGTCCTGAGTGAATCACTATGGGGAGTTGAAATTTAGTTTCATGAATTTTACAAAAATCGTTATTGGTTCATGATGCTGATGAGTTACCTAGGCTCAAGTATGAATTTGGACGATGTTGACAAATTCACTTTGTATATGGTCGCCATGGATACATTCCTCATAGATCGGGTGAAGAGGCGGCACAGGAAGTATCCACATATTAATAAGGGGACTATACTTTTTATATGAATAGTTTTCTGTAGATTTAATGCAATAAGATAATTCTCGACTTTAAATTATGTCACGAAAGAAAGAAATACAATGAACAAACGGCGCGGCGTCTGAAAATCTGAATAACTAACCATGTCAGAATCTAACTTGACATTGGTAAAAAAAGGCGCTTAAAATAGCATAATAGTAGTTTATGTTACAAGGGCGCAAAGGAATAAATTACGAGGACGATTTAAAACACGAGCGTAGCGAGTGTTTTAAACGTAACCGAGTAATTTATTGCTTTTAAGCCCGTGTATCATACTACATTTTTCAATGCATAGTGTGAGGAAATGAAAACTAATATAATCTTGTGAACTTTAAATTATAATTGGCTCAAAAGGACTGTATCCAGAGCCGTTAAACAGTGGAAAAAAAGTATAACGTCTATGGTACACAGGAAAGGCTGCAGGTTAGCCAACCATTGTAAACAAATAAAAAAATAATAAAGCCCTAGGGCAAAATAATCGACTTTCTGTTCGGTTTTGATGCATAAAAAGTGGGCCTTTACGAGCACATGCATTGAAAATAAATAAAAAAACAGTAAGTATTATTTTATATTTTAAGATAGGTATAGACCCACAGAGACTACACACCTCAATATAAGGAAATCTCCTGCCCGAGAGAGGCTTTTAGTGTTAGTTGGGAGTACTTTTCAATATCAAGATGATCATAAATGTGTTATTAGGGTGCCTCTTCGCAGCGTCATCCGAAAATAACATATAAAAAAATATATATTGTTAGTTCAACTATAAAGAACAACTTCATTTAAGGCGATACCAAAAAAAAGGTTATTTTTTCTAATCCATTTACTCCACTATAACGTCATCTACGTATTTCATTTTTAGGTAAATGTTTATTGAGTTTATTTAATTAAGATTTTCACTGAAAACGCGATTAGATGAAATTTTCTCGATAGAATTTAATTCCGAAAAAACCTCTAAATTGTTTTATGTTTTCCTGTAATTCTGAAATCCTAACTAATTTCATTGTAAAATTGCATTCAAAATGTGGATATTTGTGTCGATTCAGTGTAACACGATTTATCTTATTTGACAGGTCAAAACTTAATTTAAGCGTTCTGTCTTTTTCTTTCTGTATCGAAAAGACAAAGACAGGACGCTCAAAATAAGGTTAGTCCTGTCAAATAAGTTAAGTTGTGTTGCGCCGAATCGACACAATATGTATTTGTAAAGTCTCCTTGAAAATCTTTGTGACCAAATAGCTTAGTACATTTTATATTAATAAAAAACCGTCTTTTTGCTACTTTTCCACGAATCCGTCCCACTCGCACTGAGGGTTTTTTCGCATGGAGTAACAGGGACGCTAAAACTTTTACGTATCGCCTTAAGAAAATTATTCACGCGTATAAGAAATAGCATGAAAATATTGTTCAAAATCAAGCTGTTTTTAGACTAAAATTAAGTAAAATTGGTTATTTCTTTGAAACCACTGAAGGTATTTGTGTGGTTCTTGAACTAAAATACAAGAAAATATTGCTTGAAAAAATTATTTATGGAAATTTTATTTCGTCCATTGTGCGTCCATGTGAAAAGTATTATTTTCTCCTATTTTGCGCTATCCGGAGACCCAGCGCGCTGATATGAACATTATTTAAATATAGTTTCTGTCGATATTTGTACCGACACAGATCGACTCAATGTCGTTGACGGCTACCTGCCCCTTAAGGCGCTACGAAAAAAAATCGACACTTTTAGAACTTCTATATCTACCTCGGTAAATAATGTATAATTTTGAAAAAATTGTTTATTATTTTTGGAATCTTTCTCTAGGGATCTGTTAAAACAGAAACGCGATTGAAGAATTTCGGCTTGATAGAAATATTTATTGAAATGAGGTCTTTATCGACACCAATTCTCCTGGTTTGACAATTTAAAGTGACATATGGACTGCAATTATATTTTATTAGATGGGTTTTAACAGTATCTAGGACCTGGTTGAACGAAATTTTGATTGCATTTTTAGTACATTTTATATTAATAAAAAACCGACTATTTGCTACTTTTCCACGAATCCGTCCCTCTCGCACTGAGGGTTTTTGGCATATGGAGTAACAGGGACGCTAAAACTTTTACATATCGCCTTAACAGGCATCCAATTCGTACTTCGTTCAATATAGCGATAATGTCTTTACTTTATGTATTGTCATCTCCTTTGGGACCGTTGACAAGTATGAAGTTTTCGACTCCAATAAACATTATGTGTTGTACAAAAACGTTATTAGGGTTGCGACCGAACCCGATAAAAGAAACCTTATCAAGAGACTCCGTTGTCCATTAGTCTGCCTATCCGTATGAACGGTTGATGATAATGACGTAAAAATTCAGAACACAAATTACACACACAATGTACTAAAATTTTAAACTGTCAAAAATTGCTCAAGATATTTTCACTAGAAAAGCGAGCAAATAAAAAAAAATCTTCCTATAAATCCAATATGGGTATCAAATTGTATTATAGAGCAGACTATAAATCCAATATGGGTGTCAAATTGTATTATAGAGCAGATTATAAATCCAATATGAGTATCTAATTGTATTATAGAGCAGACTATAAATCCAATATGGGTATCAAATTGTATTATAGAGCAGACTATAAATCCAATATGGGTATCAAATTGTATTATAGAGCAGACTATAAATCCAATATGGGTATCAAATTGTATTTTAGAGCAGACCATTACAATTCAATTGTGCTGCAATTACTCTTAATTTAATTTAAATTAATATTTGAAAAACCGCAGTAAATTGTATGTATTATATATAAAATATCCCCTTAACTAAGATAGAAATAAATTTGTTTTGACTACTTGGCGATTTATCCATCGCATGGAGATCCCGGTTCAGAGCTAATCACATCCAGATTTACTGCAATGATATAATGTTAATTTATATCTCCTTGCGATGTACAAATCGCTAAGTATTTAAACATAGAAATTTATTTCTATCATAGATTCGGTAAGAGTAATGTGTATTCTTAATTACCCGATGCTATAACAGGTGACGGTAGGGCATAATGGTCTTTGAATACGCTAGCGTCCTCTAGACGCCAAGTA
Source organism: Ypsolopha sequella (assembly GCA_934047225.1). Taxonomy (NCBI): domain Eukaryota; kingdom Metazoa; phylum Arthropoda; class Insecta; order Lepidoptera; family Ypsolophidae; genus Ypsolopha; species Ypsolopha sequella. The sequence continues at coordinate 14,299,676 of OW203991.1, forward strand.
GCTCACTGTAATGTGCTGGGTATCTATAAGTAGATTTAATTGCAGTATGAGAAAGCACATGGGTAAATTCGCGAGTAAATAACAACAACATTATTAATAAATATTTAGTATTGTTGTGCGGCGGGGGCGGTGGGTATTGTATTACTTAGTACTTTAGTACTTTCAATAGCATCAAATGATTTTTTGAATCTGATGGATACGTTTCAAAATCTACGTAAGGTTCCGTATGTTTACACTCTTTCCCAAACCCATATCACAACAGGCAACTCAACCGCTTGGCGCCAACTCCTCTGGTGCAGAACGTATTCGAACTCTCCCAATAACATCGAACCAGCAAGCAATATCCTGGAGAAAGACCGAAATAGATAGGCCCAGAGTTGTTCCTTGTAGCGCCCCTAAATAGAGTGCGTAATGAAGGGGAGGTCGGAGGAGAGGGACGGGCGACCCTCCCGCGAGTACTGCGCATGCGCGCGGCACCCACACTCGTGTCAGTTTTATTAGAACGCTGTTCTTGTGTTGCGAGGTATTCCTATTTTTTTATAACGTTCTGTTTTTGAAAATAAGGGTAAAGAGACGGTTGCTAGGAGATTTTTTTAAAAGATAACAGTTTGTGACTTGGTCTAGATCAGTCATGGGTAAAGTACGGCCCGCGGGCCATCTATGGCCCCCAAGACGTTTTAATCCGGGGTGGGGCGGCCCGCAACGCAAAATCATAATAAACAGAAACAAAATGCCCCTGAATCGGTAAAAACAGGTTTTCTTGAACACTTCTAAATTAAGTTTCTGTAAGCATTACCTGAAGCTAATTCTCGATGAATTATAATATAATAATCGATCAATAATCTCATCAAATCAATTCACATGCCCAGAAAATTATAACAATGTAATTTTCGTCATCGTATGTGCCAGCAGATATTTTCAATTGTGAAACCAAGATTTTTTTACTACATACGAAAATGATCTGGCCCTCTAAAGATTGCAAAAATATGTATTTGGCCTTTCCCAGAAAAATATAATTTCCAAGGACATGGTTGAATCATTCTTGAAATTGACAGCAAAGGACGAGGCAAACGTAGTTAACAACTAAAAGGAGGCATTGCTATACAAAACGTGTTCTATATTTTAGTTTTGAGGCGCGGCCTGGCCTTCGACCTCGATTGCTTGAGAACCAATAATTTCACAAAATAACGAATTTAAAAGTATGTCAAGTACACAGTGTAAGTTCCGTAAGTACAAATAGGTACGCTTATTTAATACCTTACGGTAATTTTTCAAAAACTTTACAGTTTTTTATAATAATTATGTACAAAATGCTATATTCAGTTCAAATTAAAATCAGGGTCACTAATAGTAACGCAGACGCGCATCACTATGATTTTTATATTTATTTAATTTGAATGGAATGTTCAATTTAAGATTTTAGCACAAATAATTTTTTAGAATTTTTTCGTAGCTGCAATATGGGTCCGGAGCTCGGAGGCGCGAAAACTGGTCGACGTCTCGGGCTGGCGCTTACCTCGTCCAGAAAATAAGTCTGGCCATCCAGGGGGTCATTCTGGTCATTAGGTTTATTTAATTTTCAATATTACTATTATTTATGTAATTTAAGTTCTTTGTTTAAACAAAGTCTGTAATTTCTGCAAGTAAGTTAAGAGGGGTCAAAATTTGTTCGAAATGGTTCGTGTGTTACAAATTTTTGAACTTGGACCTGCTAGTCTAGGGCCAAAATATATATATATCGAGATCGATAGTGCGTGTGAAACAGTGGTCTCTCTCACTCTGTTGATCTACCTCGGGTAGGATAAACGTGTTGTATTGTATCGAGCAGTAAAAATGGTCTGCTATGCTAGACCTACAGGGGGCATTTTTCAGCTGGGCGCCTAGCATAGCAGACCATATCGAGCCGATACAACAGACATCAGATATCAACAGAGTGGGAGAGAGCACTGTATCACGCGCTATCGAGCTCGATACGGTTTGCTATGCTAGCCTAGCTGGACACAGTACCGCATGTTCAGATCTTAGCTACGATCACATCTATCGCGGTATGTTTCTAAGTAACATGATTGGCTAGAAATGACGTGATACATAATTTCTAGCCAATCACAATACCTTTGAAGGCGATAGCGATATTTGTTTAAGTTAGACAATAAGGCCTCTGGACTGCTATCTATTGTTTAAGATTTAAGAATGTAAACGATGATTTAAATTTAATTGTGTTAAATCAATAATGACTGAGAGAGACAAAACTAAATAAGCGAGATAAATTGTGCAAGTGGGTCACTAGTATATCTTTATAATATATTATTTATATATTTTCTTTTTTTAATTTTGTTAGTTTCCATCCATCCATCAGCCTATATAGTTCGTCCACTGCTGGACATAAGCCTTTCCAGGGCTTTGCCACTCCCGGCGGTCATCCTGAAAGAATTGCCCATACTCACATACGCTGGGCAGGCGGGTTGGTGAGCGCGGGGCCGGGACCCTCGCACCAGTGACGCCGCTGCCCGTCACCAGTCTGTTCCATATAAGGCCCGGCTATTAGGGATGGATATTTCGCCATCCATCGGTCCCAGGCATGGTGGGCCTCCTGGTTTTTTTGCCTGTGAGCTGTCCTCTTACTCTCCCCCGAATTACTTCGAGGGGCTCTCCAAGTAAGATGGTGGTACCTCCACAGTCGAGCCCGGCATCAGCTCTACCACCTGTGTTAGTTTATTACTTAAAATATATGAATGTAAATATATCGTCACGACATGAATCCCCGAGGGGGTGTCAGAGGTGTTCCGAGTGTGAACTGTCAAATACAAGTCATAGTACACACTCGGTACACCCGCGTTTCACCGACGATTATTACGTCCTAACATGATGGGTGGTGAGCCCTATCTTTCTTCGGGCACAAATACACGCTTTTTAGGACATGCAGCAGGTTTCCTCACGATCTTTTCCTTCACCGTTCAACAAGTTGTAAGTAAGAACAAATACTATGCACATAAATTCCGAAAAATTCGTTGGTGCATGCCCGGCCGGGGATCGAACCTGGATCTCAAGATTGAGAGGCCAGCGTTCTACCGCCTGAGCTACCGCCGCAAGTGAAATAAATAAAATACTTAATACAAATCAGTAGCATTATTAATATAATTTTAATATTGTGTTTTTTGTTCATATATTAATAAAATACTAAACATCTATTTGTATTTTCATGCTTATTACAGTAAGGCCTACTTGCAGCATGATCGAGAAAAAGTCCTTAACCCTCGGTTAACTAACCCAACATTTCATTAGTCCTATTTCACCATGATACTATCGAAGTGGGTTAGTAAACCCAAGCTAAGCGATTGTTTGACATTTGACATTTATTTAGAATGTTTCCATAAAGTAATTAGTTGCAGCCAATGAGGCATAGTATCTATATAATGTCATTGGAAACAACACAATTTAAGTCAAACTGGTAACATTACTTCGCAACCCGAGTTGAGAGCCGGGTTAAATTCTAATGACTTTCTCTTAGGCCCACTTGCAGCATGATCGCGAAAAAATCCTTAACTCTCGGGTTAACTAACCCAAGAAAAGAGTTAACTAACCCGACATTTCATTAGTCCTAATTGCACCATGATAATATCGCAGCGGGTTAGTAATCCCGATTGTTTGACATTTGACATTTATTTAGAATGTTACCATAAAGTAATTATTTACAACCAATGAGGTATAGTATCTATATAATGTCATTGGAAACAACAAAGTGTGAGTCAAACTGGTAACATTACTTCGCTAACCAGAGTTTAACTCGAGGTAAGAATCGGGTTAAATTCTGATGACTTTCTCTTAGTTTAACTCTAGTTTAACCCGAGATTTTGATTGGTGCAAGAGAGCTTTTTCTTAACTCTCTATTTTTTAACTTAACCCGAGTTAAAGTCGAGTTAAGAACATGCTGCAAGTGGGCGTAATTGTATTGTACACTATGTACTAAGCATATACATTGAATGAAATCTATGTTGCGTTTAATTATCCAAAAACATGTTTTACAAGAAATGCTTCCCTTCTAAAATTCTGAAGCCATTTCTTTCTGTTCGCGGTACGTTAGGGCGGGCGGCGGAGCGGAGAGCAGCTGAGTCCCGCCCGCTCTGCTGCCTTGCTCCTAAGTAGATGTGGGTATTTTACGAAACAAAAAAATAGCCTAGCTTAGTTGAAATTTCGTTCTTCTTTTAAAGATTATTAAGGTATAGATTTTCTTTATTGACAAATAGTTCTTGGAACATATAGGATAACCGACTCACTACAAGTTTCAGGAGCAAAGCCTCCTTTGACGTGAAGTGAAATAAAATCACAGAAAGTTCTGTGGGTAGCCAACACACTACAGACCCATTCTTAAGGGCTCGTTATCTCTGACATTGAGCACCTCATTTTGTATCAAGTAGAACTGAACTCTATGACCTTTTGTTATAGTTTAAAATAGTCTGCTCTGAGACGTGGCTGTTACGACAACCGAAACATCGCGCGCTCTTAAAAAACACGTTTTTCGTTCAATAAACGTTTTACGGTGAAATTTTCAGAAAACTATCCGCAAAAGTACTAACTAAATTATACGTATATTTTCCTTAATTTCCTGTAATTTTCGTACGATTTGGTAATGTATATTTTATATAAAACGAAAAAAACATGAAAAATCGACCAAGTTTTGGATTTTTGTTCGATCGAGCAAAGTATAACGTATCGCGTATTGAACCGCAAAAAAATCTGCAGAAAGAATAAAGCAAATTATGAAGGCTTTAATTTTAGTTTTAGTGCTGACAAAGCTTCTATTTCTATTCTAATTTAGCATCTAATTCTAACTCTTAAGGACTATTTTGTATCGAAGAAAATTTAGTTTTGACAGCACTAAAACTAAAATTAAAATAGCCTTCAGAATTTGCTTTATTGTATTTATTTTGTAGATATATATTTTTTTCAGACATAAAATATTTCAATTTCATGTTTAAAATGAATCAGAAAAAAGACAAAATTGGGATAAGCCCCCCCCTTAAGTATTCGTACACAGAAATATTAGAAGATAGACCCCTTTATATTTACTGGAAAGAAAATCTCAATAGTCTTAGGTAGGTACCTAACATTTAGATATGTCATGTCAAATAATAACTTTTTAGCTTTTTGTACTAAAACTATAAAAAACCGGGTAAGTGTGAATTCGATCCACACACCGAAGGTTCAGTATTTGTTCCTGTAAGTTCTATTCACCAAGTTACATAATATTTTCAGATGTTTCAGTCGCATTAGATTACACAAAAAAACGATTTTACTAAAACAGTTTTGAAATCCTTTAACTTCGCCCTTTTACATTATACATTTTTTGATGCGGTTAAAATAATAAAATTATAGTACTTACACTTTGACTTCTTAACAATTGAAAAACTTCGATTACAAAGGGTTCCATACCACCATACACAATACTGTACGGAACCCTAAAAACAAGGTAAATATGCAGTTATTATGGACCAACTTAAGTTGACACTTACGTTATATTAAACTCTATCAGCCCTACTAATAAACGTGGAATAAAATGTTATGCTGAATATAACTTTGGAATGAGCAAAATGTCAACCAATAAACACGGAATAACTTAAACCTAGCATAACGTCAGCGTAACTGCCCTTTGTTCCGTTATTCCAACCCCTACCCTAGTTTAAGTTCGGTATAACCTATCATCGTGTTGTGGTGCGCGTGATTTTGTGTTTGATTTTTCGGAATTTCATAAAATGGCCAGGGCAGTTGAAGCGGTGGAGGAAGTTGATTACCTGGAGAACCTGTTTAATGACATGCAAAACGCAAGAAAGGTCCAATTGAGTGTTGCGCGCTAACTCCGATGTAAAAAAGCGCTAGATTCCGCTAAACATATTTTTTTATAAAAAGCGCTAAAGAAGCGCTAGTTTTATGTTGTATATTGGTGGCCATATTGATAAGCTGATTGTAATTGATTGGCTTTTTAAAAAAATACGTCATTTATAGAGCCGCAAAGAATTTTTAAAAGAAGATAAATCAATTTTATACTAAATTAAATAATTGCAAGTAGAATTATCATCACTGAAACAAAACTTATTTCAAAATAGCGCTAGATTTCCCAAAATTATTCCAAAAAAGTGCTAAAATAATGAAACAACACTCATTCCGAAATAGCGCTAGATTTTCCGCTAGGCGCTAAAAACGAATTTTGAGCGCTAAGTGGTCAAAAAAAGCGTTAGATCTGGCGCAAAATGCGCCGATCTGGCAGCACTGCCTGACGGCACGGCACTGACCAGCAACCATAGAACAAAATATCTTTTTTTCTCTCTCTTGTCTATGGATTTTGAACGAATGAATTAGAGAGATTGACATAACGATGGAATAGTTATGTCGAAGTTATTCCTAGTTCCTTAGTAAGAAAATATTCCGTCCCTATTCTAACCTTATACTCAGCATAACTATACTTAGTATAAGTTTGTTATAAGCATGGTACAACATATTTTTATTAGTAAGGGTGTAAGTATCTATAGAGTCTAATTAAGTTATTCATAATAAATTCCATAAAATAATTCCATATTTGTATTTCAGATTTTCACCTATGTGTGTGTTATAAGACCTATCTGTAAACGAAATTTCAAGTATCTAGCCCCCGGTTTCTGAAAGGCCAATCAATGTTATCGGTAGATTAAAAAATAATTATCTGCGGATTAAGCCACAAAAAGTGGGAATTTTACATTGAAATCAAAAATTAACTAAGTTAATTATTGATTCATCACTATTCAGACTTCATATGCTTTATTTTCACCGTTATTTGCGGTTAAAGTTTTTTTAATCCACTGTTAACTTTGATTGGCCTTTCAGAAACCGGGGGTAAGTCTACTGGAAGTGCTCTATAGGATTGATTCCCTTGCAAGTGAAATTGTATGATTATATCAATTGATTATGTGAAGTGCAATAACTTTTTTTCGCGTCGAGTTAGAAGCCTAATTTTTTTTAATGCACCATGGGGCTGTGGACTTCGGAAGGGGATATCAGTTTCAACTTGATATCTCATACGGGGCTCGAGCAAAAGGGTCGTGACAGATAGACAGACGGACAGACGGACAACAAAGTGATGCTATAAATAAGGGTTCCGTTTTTCATTATGAGGTACGGAACCCTAAAAATGTTCTTGAGGCAATAGATCTGTTACTAAGTGCAGATATGAAAGCAAATAAGTATACTTTTTCCCGGAATATGAAGCTTGGACTACCTTCATATACTGGGTGTTAATATGATGTTGCGGAAGCCGGAAACTGGCGATAGTACTCGTCCATACGAACCACTTTTGCTATGGAGCCAACCCTCGAATCGTGAAAAAAAATCAGCTGTTCCATAGAAAAGCTACCAGACCAAAAAGTATGAAAAAACTTTTTTTTCTCGATTTCTCAATTTTTTTTAATGAAAAGTTATTTGTATGGTCTAGTATTATTGCCAGTTTGCGGCTGCCGTAACTAATCGTATATAATCGGCCGTAACGCCGTCTACTGGCGTGCACAGAACTTTTTGCTGGAAAAGCAAACAATTGGTTAAGAACAACAATAAAAAAAATATGAAAAAATTTAAATATCACTTTGAAAAAAAAAAAAATTGTTAGACGCCAGGGTAGACAATGTTTACCCTAGAGTGAAAATTTCCTACACAACCTTTTTTTTTTCAAAGTGATATTAAAAATTTTTCATATTTTTTTTATTGTTATTCTTGACCAATAGCTTGCTTTTCCAGCAAAAAGTTCTGTGCACGCCACTCTAATATTATTGAATATATTTAATTCAGGGGTCCATCTCAAATAGCTGTTAGTGTCAGTGTACAAAACATAAAAAAATATATACGAGTATTAAAGCCGATTCTGAAGGCTTTAATATTAGTTTTAGTGCTGTCAAAACTTAAAATTTTCCAAAGTAATTTAACTTCTAACCCTAACAGTTAAGGACTATTTTGCAATGAAGAAATTTTAGTTTTGACAGCACTAAAACTAAAATTAAAGCCTTCAGAATCGGCTATAATGTATGATGAAACTCAAATTCTAAAAAATATTTTTTGTGTACATAAAGTAAAGTAAAACCTTTAATAGGCATGATAACTAAAAAATTCTAATTAGTCCGTCATTAGATTATCAGAAAATATTGGACACATATTTTTTCTTTTATCAATTAAATAAAAAGTGATGAAGATATAGCCTTCTAAAGTTCCACGTGACGTCACGCCTAAGTACACTTTTTACCTAGGCGTGACGTCACCAGCCCCCACTCCCAAACTTTGACGCGCTTTATCTCTGTCACTTTTTGTTTGATTGACAAAAGAAAAAATACGTGTCCAATATGTTTTGATAATCTAAATGACGGACTAAATAGAATAATATTTTGTTTACCCTGTCATCTCCCTATTGTATGTTACATGGTAACCGACTTTAAGGCGATATGCCAAAAAAATACGGGTGTTTCTTTTCTATGTATTTCATGAAATAGAAGAAAAATTTTAATAAATTTCTGGTATACGCATTTTGACTATATAATTAGAAAACATGTTTGGATAAATTTTCCTCGATAGAAATAATTGTTGAAATGAGGTCTTCAAACACACTCTTTCTCTTCTTTTGACGAATAGGAACCATATACAGAACTCAAACATATTTTTTTAGGTGTATTTCAACAATATTGATATTTGAAACTTTGCTAGCTATTTTAGTTTTTTTAATAAAAATATAAAACCAACTGTTTTCCCTTTTGCTCTGAATCGACCCCTCTCGCACTGCGCGATTTTTCGCTTGGAGTGACAGTGACAAAAATAAAATTCGCATAGCCTCTTAAAAAAATTATTGTTAAAGAAATCCTGAAAAATATTTCTCCAAGGTTAAAACTTTAAAAGCCAGTAAGTAAAATGTTTGTGGGTAAGACAGTAGAGCATTATAATGTATTTACTCCATTTAATATTTTTCTTATTTGTTGCCATGGAAAGGAAATAGTAAGACGGCGTCAGAGCCAAGGTATCCGCAGGAGGAAAAATACATTGCGTAATCGAGTTTCCTGGTATTATATTAGCAACGGAGGTTTTTACCTCTAGCGGGTAGGTTTAGAAATAAGCACTATTTTATGACGTCAGAACCTGATCAGGCTTCATCATGGTTTGGTTACCATGGTTTGGTTTTTTAATGAAGTCCTTATCGCATGTTTCACTCCAGACACTTGGGCGAATGGGAGCTAGGGCGAAAAAAGTGCAAGACTTCGACCGTCACGACACTTTTGGGGTGTGCCACGCCACGACACATTCCGTCTTTTAAAAATTCCTTGGTGTTTGACCGAAACCGCTGTACCGCGCCCTAGCCGTTGCGCGGCGAGGCGGGGGGAGGAAAGGAAACAGTGAGTTCACATGAGATCGATATTGTCGGACAAATCTTACGATATCGGTTATTACAATATTTTAAACTCTATATTATATAGGTATAGCTTTGTATATTTATTAGGAAATATTAATATGATACCTACGACTATAATGTAGTAAGGGAGTAGATTAAATTATTTAAATATTTAAAAAAAACTAGACTACTTAAGCCGCCTCTCCCCTGCGTTATCCGAAAATTACTCTATCGATAAAGTTAAAAAATGTCATGTTAAAAAATTATGAAAAATAATCATATTGTAGTTAAACTATAAAGAACAACTTTATTTTAGGAAATTATTCTCGCGTATTAAGACAGCATGAAAATATTGTTCAAAGCCAAGTGGTATTTAGACTAAAATTAAGTAAAATTGGTTATTTCTTTGAAACCACTAATGGCATTTGTATGATTCTTGCTCTAAAATACAAGGAAAATATTGCTAAAAAAATTATTTATGGCAATTTTTTCCCGTTCAACGCGTTCATGTGAAAAGTATTATTTTATCCTATTTTCCCGAGACCCAGCGACGTCGTAATGCGTCGTCGTTATTTCAATATAGTTTCTGTCGATATTTTGTACCGACACAGGTCGACTCAAGGTCTTTGGCGACTACCTGCCTTTTAACCCTTTAAACGGCATAAGGTTTTCGCATGAAATATTGAATTTATAAATGATTAAATTATAAATTTAAAGAAATAAATAAATGTTATAAAAAAAACACAACATATTTTGGTACCATGTCAATAATTAGTGCGAGTATGTAAAAAATAAGAAGAAAAACAAAATAAATATAAAATATATTACCAGTAAAGGCAGGAAAAAATTGGTGGGAAAAATATTCCCTCTGCCTTAGAAAGGGTTAACTATATAGAAACGTAGGTCTTGGCGAACTGATCATGTTTTCTTGTCTATTGCTCGAATGATGAAGCCGAGTCAGCTCCTCACTAGGGTAAATAATTTACTCCGTCCTCAGTTTGAGTCAACCGATGCGAGGATGGATGCGTCACCACTTGAGTCTGAAGTACTTGGAGTTCCGGTGTCACAGTGACTCAACGGGACCGAGAATTTGCCATGAAACATCAAAGAAATAACTACAACGATTATTTGAGCTTCCAAAATTTCGATGCTAACGAAAGCGGCTTGAACGTGGATTGACGAAACATTTTGCGAGTCTCGAAGCGAAGCCGTGTCGATAGAATTCCCACAGTTTTAGCCATTTTGGTTCCTATTTTACCGTTGACAAAGATTTCGCGGTAGGACTTCTTAGAAGGCGTAATGGTCTAGGGGGGCTGAACAAAAAAATCACGTCATTTTGTTAAGAAAAAGTTGTTCTTCTTAGTTATTTAAAGCTGTGTTGTACCAGCTCAAACGATGAAAGTCACATTTTTTGTATTTCGAGATAATTGAGTTTAAAGTTATATATTTTGTCATAAATAAGATATTTGTTTTAGAAATATCTCACGTTAATGTCATATTTCTTGGGAAATATTTGCATGAAATTAAGAAGCTCGGAAAATTCCGTCAAGGAAAATTGTAAAGAAAAAATTTTGGACCCTCATCGTTTAAACAGAGTACCCTTCATCTAGTTTCAGTTAGGTGCTTACGTCAATGTCTAGCTAGCTACAGCTGTTGCGTTTACCTAGAACAGGTCAAGTCCAAATTTGATGTCGTCTATCTGGCGGCATTGAATTGACGTAAGTTACTAAAACTAGATAAAAATAAAGGAGAATCACAACATGACGTGATTTTTTTGTTCAGCGCTCCTGTACTATGAGCTCTAACCTCTTTTGTTTTCTGTGGCTGCGTTAAGAGCGGTTGAGCAGCCGGAGTGTGAAAAACCCGCCTTTTTCTGATTAATCGAAACAGAACACTTATATTCAAAATTTACTTAATAGTTCCTCAACAAAACATTATTACCTGGTCACTTTTATGCCTCTATACCAAAATAAGTATAGGTAAGGTATACGTTAGTTTGAAACACAAAATTTTCAGCGATGATGATGGCGCATGCATGACGCGCTCTAGAGGATTGCATGATTAGCTTTCACTACCATTGTGATCAGCAGTTAATGAATACTGAAACAGAGAATTTCAGCACTAAAGCCGATGTGGCCGCCCTCGCAGCCAATAAGGCTGTCAAATTATGACGAGTTTCCATTTCCAACAATAACTTAGATAATATTCGCGTATGGTATGGGTTGGGTAATGGCTATATACCACAAGCAGTTTTTATTCGCTGTCCAAAATCCTTCCATGGATTTTAAATAAATATTTTTTATTAATCATTAATATTTCGTCTTTTAAATGTTTTTTGTTTAAATATAAATATACTGGTAGATACGATAATACAAATATATCTGATATCTAAGATATATTAAGTATCCAACCCTATTTGTGCTGGGTATGGTTGGATACTATAGGTTGGAAGTTCGAAGAAACCTTGCACTGGCCAAATACTTCTTCAAACTCATAAGAGGTAAAGTCGTTAACAGGGATGTACTAGCTTCATTATCTCTGGCAGTACCAAACCCCCGACTAAGAAAAGAAATTAGGCAAAAAAAGTTTACTGTGCCGACCGCTCGCACTAATTTACAGAAATATTCACCATTGGCCTGGGCTATACAGATTTTAAATGATGTGGCACGTATGACCGATATAATGAATTGTTCTATGGCAGAATTCACAAAAGTAGTCCTGAATGTATTGACTTTGACGAGAGATTAAGATTAGTTGATTATTGAAAATATACTAGATATAATAATGATATGTATTTCTTATTATATAATTATTTCTTCATTGCTTGCTGAATTGGTTATACACTGTAATGGTTTGCAATGTGTTACTTAAATAAATAAAAATAAATAAACATTGTAAGTAGTCTAGGTTTTATATGCTATTATGTCATGTCATGTGCTTTTATATTATATATGTCAATGTCAACTGATGCCGGGTCCAGATTGGACCCGAAATATATCTTGAAATTAATTTATATTTGTATTATCGTATCTATCAGTATATTTATATTTAAACAAAAAACATTAAAAGCTGTTGTAGTGTATTTAATTTTTTTTAAATCTATTCGCCTTTTAAATGTGTTTTATAAATTTAAGCATTACATGATACTAATTTAAAACAAAACTTTATATTTTCGATATATTTCGGCCGATTCGTATAATAAAATAGCGAGGGTTTATTTTTTTAATTTTTAGTTGGATCAGTTCCCGGGTGAGACAAGCAAATTTTAGGAGATCTTTGATTGCAGTTTTATTCTTTTAAAAAATAAAGGAATGTTTCCTTTCAGTAAAATGAGCTAACTAAAGGATTTAAGGTAGTTCCCCTCCAGGGCCCTTAAATTTTTTCCAGCCTGTATATAAAACAAAAAATTTAAATTTTATTTAATATATATTTCGGGCCCTACCGGGCTCGGCTTCAGTTGAGAGTAAATCCAGTAATATATCTTGAGTTTTATTTTTATTTTTTTGTTTTATATACAGATATATTTATAACAGTAAATTGGAGATAATACAATACAGGGTGTTAATCGAATAAAACTTAAATAATTTTTTTTACCAAAATAAGACTAATTTAAATAACCTATTTATTAATTTTACCGGGTTAACGCGAATAGTTTTTTTCAATTATTACCAACGATATTGTAAGCCCATATCGTTGGGTATAACCATACTCTATGGGTGTAAATTGTGTCGAGTCGGTGTAACACGTTTTAACTTTAAGACGAGGCCTTCGTTAGGCGCACAGTAGCTTTGCAATTATAACCCGTAGACTAAATTTCATAAAGTTGAAAATCGCATGCGCCAAAATGCGCGCGAAACGATTCAGAACGAGTCTAATTTTAAGATTAAAATCAACTAAAATTACAATATTGCATTTAAGTCATTTTTGAACTTACAACGGTTAATAAACAAGATTTTCGTATTGATAGAAAAATATGACACATAAAAATCAAATGGATTAAACACAAAACCAAAAAAACACTTAAAAAGAGACTATTTTCAAAAATAAAATCTATCGAGTGAAAGTTTTCCAATTAGGTAACGCTACTTACAATGTAAAGATAAAGGTTTGAAAAAACATATATTATATAAGTTTCATATTGATTGCGTTTGTGGTAGATTCAGTATAATCGTTCAAAAACTGTTGAAAAAGGAAGGCCTCCTCTTAATTTAAGTGTTCTGTCTTTTTCTTTCTGTATCGAAAAGACAAAGACAGGACGCTCAAAATAAGGTTAGTCCTGTCAAATAAGTTATGTTGTGTTGCGCCGAATCGACACTGGCGACGTTTCGTAGCGGTTTCACGTTAAAGGGGTGCGGGAAAACTGCAAACTACCTATCAATCCATCCATCCATCCATCAGCCCGTATTCGTCCACTGCTGGACATAGGCCTCCCCAATATTACGCCACTCTTGGCGGTCCTCAGTCATCCTCATCCAGCCGCCACCCGCAACGTCCTTCAGATCGTCAGTCCAGCGGGCACGAGGGCGGCCAACGCTGCGCTTTGCTGTACGTGGTCTCCATTCCAATGCCTTACGGCCCCAACGGTTATCACGTCGGCGACAAATATGGCCAGTCCACTTCCACTTCAACTTACTGATTCGGCAGGCTATGTCGGTCACCTCCGATCTCTGACGGATATCTTCGTTTCGGATTTTATCTATTAGAGATATCCCAAGTATAGCCCGCTCCATAGATCGTTGAGCGACCTATAAATCGGCGGATCAAGCCTTTGGTAAGAGACCACGTCTCGCGCCGTACGTCATCACTGGAAGGATGACTGACCTTTCAATAAAACATATAAAACATAATTATTATATGAAATAAAAAATAAATGTTTTAAATCGTCGTTGTTGGGTGGGGGGGGGGGGGCGTACCCAATAATACCCGCCGACCAAGCGCGACGTAAGTTTTCGAACCGTCGTCGTTGTCAGACGCCCAGGCCCACGGGACGGGCCCAAGAGTTTCGACACTGAAAGGTGCAAATATGTAGCCCTCCTTACGAAGGCTATGCCCTGCCCTTTATAAGTGTGTTAATGGACTAGACTCCTACCTTCCATAGTTTAAAGCACTTTTTTGATGACACTAAAAACTTTTTGTGAGACAGACGGTACATTCACACAAATAAATAAAAAACATAGTTTCCAATAAAAATAGTCAAGTGCGAGTAGGACTCGTGCTCTGAGGGTTCAGTACCATTCAAATAAGTTACAAACTAACCTCGAAAAATAAAAAAAAAACTGCAATAATTAAGTTGGTCGAATATTTGTATACACGACCCTAAAATAACGTAAAAATTGGCGTTTTCAGTAATTGTTGTATAAATAAATACAGTATGGTACTTAATATACATACATTTCAAATTCTCAACTAGTTGAGTTTTTGAGATAGACCTTGTAACAATAATGGTCAATAACTGACAAATTTTACGGCTCCGGCTTCCATTTCTTCATTTTTAAAGCTTAAAGACAAGTGCTAGTCAGACTCGCGTACCTAGGGTTCCATGTTGTGGATGATAAACTTAATTTTGTCATATATTTTCGTGAATTTCTCAACTGCTTTACTTTCCCTGTAATCAATACGTAAACACATATTACCAAGATTTTTTTCATATTTTTCGGTCCGCCAGTTCTGGAGATGAGGGGGGACATACATTTTTTATGGATTTTCAAGCATTTCTCGAAGTAGATGCTTTTAAACCATATATTTTTACAATAAGATTGTGAATACCTACAATTTGATACCCATATTGTATTTTTATAAAATATTTTTTTCATTTATTTTACTTTTTTATAATTCTCATTTGTGCTAATTTTTTTTTTAATCCCTGTAGTTTTCCTGTAATTTTTCCAGTTATGATCAATAATTAACATTTTTTTGATATCCAAATTGTGTTTTTTATTTTTCTCACTTTTGTTTTGGAAATATTTTGAAACATTGAACATTTTTCATATTTTTTTTACATCGTAATATGTTGGCAAATTAATGCTATTTTTGTGCTAAATTTCAGGTCTTTATCTTTAACGGTTTTAAAGTTATGAGGCTGTGACATACGGACGGACGAACAACGGAGTCTTACCATAAAGGTTCCTTCTGTACCATTCAGGTACAACGGAACCCTAAAAATATATTTTTACTCTACAATAAGCTCTAGACAATGGCACATGCCATGCAAGGGTAAAGAAAAAAAATTGTTCCTTTCCTTTTTCACGTATGGGAACCCCGTGAAAAATAATTTTACTTAATTTCTAACTTAAGTTTTGGGTAAACATTGTACACAAAATATCCAAATTTCATAACTCATTCCGTCTAAGAGCTAGAGACCCGTGACATACGGACGGACGGGCGGACAGGCAGCAGAGTGACATACATTTTGGCACGGAACCCTAAAAACACTCACGCAATTGAAAAACTATTGACATCTAATAGCTATTCAAAATAAATATAAAAAAGGTGAAAAATAATAACAAAATTTGCGTACAAGTAGGTTAGGAAAATTGTTCAGTATTATCATACAGTCAGTGGCGTATTTACCCTAGGGCCAAAAGGGCCATGGCCCGGGGCGGCAGACTGCGAGAGGCGGCGCAAGCTGCACCTCACGCTTAGCTTTGGACGCCTTTCATTATCAATCGTTAGTACCTATCTGGTTTATTCGTTCAAGATATCCTATCTTTTAATTTACTTTGTTGTCTTTCATGAAGGAATATTTTCACATTTTTATTAAAACCTTTTGTGAACGGCACATTACAGGAACTATGAACTCATGAATCGGCAATTTCATAGGTAAAGACCTTGATTGAAATGTATTTACTTTTTCCTCGACAATTTCATCCATCCCCATCCATCAGCCTAGTTCGTCCACTGCTGAACATGCCTTTCCAGGACTTTGCCACTCCCGGCGGTCATCTTAGAAGAATTGCCCATAATCACACACGCTGGGCAGGCGGGTTGGTGAGCGCGGTGCCGGAACCCTCGCACCAGTGACTCCGCTGCCCGTCACCAGTCTGTTACATATAAGGCCTGGCTATTAGGGATGGATATACCGCCATCCATCGGTCCCAGGCATGGTGGGCCTCCTGGTGTTTTGCCTGTGAACTGTCCTCTTACTCTCCCCCGAATTACTTCGAGGGGGTCTCCAAGTACCGTCGAGCCACAGTCGAGCACAATCGTTAATTTGTGGGGCGACAAACCTTACAGGCCCAGGGCGCCAAATCTTAAAATACGCCACTGCATACAAGTTTAATTCACTCACTCACTCACGAATACTTTAGTGAACTCTAAATTCGGCCTGGAAGCTAGTCACGACCGCGATGCCCTATCCATTTTGGAAATCATTGATTTTCAAGCTTTATTTCAGGCGGGACCTGCAATTAGCCTGAAACTGGGAATAGATATGTGATTGCACTATATGAACATACACATAGAAAAATATGCAGCAATATTACAAAGTAATATAGGTGAAGACACTGGAACTAAACTGGCCGAAACATTACTTTTTGCCGAATCTAGCTATTTGCTTTTAAGTTATATTTCAAAAAGATTTATGAAATGAAATATATTTATTTATGTAATGTAGGTATATCAGATACACTTATTACAGGTCGGTTTTAATGTAATATAATTAAACAATCTATATGTATAGGTTATAGTTTTATATAATAAATAATAGTATAGGAAAGTACACAAGGAAATAATAAATTTCATAAAAAAATACACTTTAGACCAAATTTTCAGTTTATGAATAAAATGTCAGGTAAGTTTGGTATTATTATTATTATTATTGTACAATTTTCTTAATTAGGTTTATTTTTTAGGCATTTTAATGTTATAGTAGTTTTAGTTTTAGTTATTTTATAAGTTCTTAATTTTTAAGTTGTATTGTAATTAATTATGTTGATTGTATATAAGTAATTAAATAATCTATGTGTATAGGTAATAGTTTTATGTAATAAATAATAATATGGGGAAATACACAGGGATCATAAAGGTTGGGTTTACCTAAATTTAATAAAAAAAAATACTCTTGAATAAAATGAAAATATACCAATAAGGAATAAATAATATTATAAATATATGCCTAACTCCGCCCATTCGATTAGTCTGGTTAAGAAGGAGGGCAAGAAACTTAGCAACATCATGTCTTTTTAATGTCTTTTTATTTAACTATGATAATAACAGAGATACATATATAAGGTGAAATTTAATCAACCACCCGAATTCGTACTGGAGACTCGGTTAGTAATCAGAAAGAATGTTGAACGACCCTTCAAGAAATATTCGAAAAAAAAAAGTTCTTTGCTCTCGTTCTGCCTATACTAGGAATTGTATTTAAACTAGTCCAGTTCGTATGGGAACAATTTTTGTTTTGTGATTTCAAAAGAAAAGGATTATTGAACCTCGTTCCTGATCACTAACCGAGTCTCCAGTATGAATTCGGGCGGTTAATTAAATTTCACCTTATATACTCGTGTCAATGCGGCTCAGAGCTTCCAGATTTACTTTTCTTTCGCGTTCCTTTAGCGAAATGATATAACATTAAAGTTTATTTCATTTTAATTTAAGACTTTACATGAGCCTAGAGCATGAACAACGCTAGACTTTCGAGGATTCGTTTGAAGAAATTCGGACTCTCTTTGTTTTGAAAAAAATATATTTACTGATCTTTTATCTACGGATTCTACTTATAAAAAATGCATTTCCACCCACTTTTTTTTTGTTTTTAAACGTTCGTTTCAAGAACGCGGTTAAGATATCAACT
Source organism: Ypsolopha sequella (assembly GCA_934047225.1). NCBI lineage: Eukaryota > Metazoa > Arthropoda > Insecta > Lepidoptera > Ypsolophidae > Ypsolopha > Ypsolopha sequella. The sequence goes on from OW203991.1 coordinate 14,317,858, forward strand.
TGATTTTTTTTCATAAAATAGGTAATAGACATATGAAGGGATTCTATTTAAATGAAATATTTTGATGCCTACAAAATATTTCAGTATTAGCTAAAAACACACCAATTTGTTGTTTCAGAAAAAGAAGCCAATGAGCCAACATATAATCGCCTCTATTAAAAGCAAATAAGGTCATTGCCATTAGACTTACTGTGCTGGACGGGTAATAAAAAAGTTGCTAGGGCAGGCTATCCTCTTAACCCTTCGATCAAATAACCCCTAGATCTATTATTCCATACAAAATCAGTTCGAAATCATGGCCCAAGTATGTTATACAATTATAGTTATATCTATACATCACAATAAAACAACAATAACATAAGAGCTGAGTTATGATTTTTCGAAAATAAACCTTGTCCGCACCTTCATAAGATTTGTTTTCCACGATCCATTTCAGGACAAATTCTATTTGGCTTTCGTAGTTCGTAAAAACTATTAAAAAGGCGTAAAACCACAACAACCACCCAGCGCATAAAGAGCTCAGTGATTATTATTTTTTATATCTTTCAGCTTTAAATTAATGTATTAAGGTAGAAAACCGAATGACGTAAACGAATGCCAAAAATTCAATTTAGCATCAGTTTTTGGAGCCGCTTTTTGTGCGCTGATTCTACATCTAGGGGTTATTTGATCGAAGTCTTAACAATGAAAACCACTCTGCAGTCTAGACCACATATTTACATGGTAAAAACGGTTAAATGTGACAAACCTGAAAAGGCAGACAAAGGACAGAGTCTTACTATGACATTAAAGCCGATTTTGAAGGCTTTAATTATAGGTTTAGTTATGTCAAAACTAATTTTCTTTATTGCAAAATAGCCCTTAAATGTAAGGAACATGAGCGCAATTACATTGGAATAATTTTAGTTTTGACAGCACTAAAACTAAAATTAAAGCCTTCAAAATCGGCTACAATGACTATGTTTTATCCTAATGTACGTGTCCCTAAGGTAGGTATAGGTATAGGATAGGTATCTATATTATATAATATATAAAAGTAAATACAAGTATACCTTTTATTAAAGCGCATATTTTATTAATTGTTCTTTCAGATTTGCATCAAAAACAATTACGCTTGAGATTGCCATTCCATGGCATGTTTTTCTTTTCTCTAAAATCGATAACGAGGCTCCTTTGCTAAGTCTAATCAAACGGCAGAGTGTGCTACGACCGACATAGCGCACTGACTATAAACCGACTATGTCCATATTTATTTAAACTAACCATTTCAAGATACAGTCGGCCCCCATAGTATTCGAAATCTGTGTGACTTACATACTTCTAACATTTCGAGTTACTTTCGACCCCCATAGTACTCGAAATCTGTTTGACCTAACACTTCTAATAATACAAGTTACTTTCGACCCACATAGTACCCAAAATCTGTTTGACCTAACACTTCTAATAGTTCAAGTTACTTTCGGCCTCCATAGTACTCGAAATCTGTTTGACTTACACACTTCTGACATTTTGAGTTACTTTCAACCCCCATAGTACATGAAATCTGTTAGACCTAACCTTTTCTAATATTTCGAGTTATTTTGACCCCCATAATACTCGAGATCTGTTTGTCCTACACACTTCTAATATTTCGAGTTACTTTCGATCTCCATAGTAGGTACTTGAAATCGGTTCGACCTATACAATTCTTATATTTCGAGTTATTTTCGACCAGTATGTACCTGAAATCTGTTCGACTTACACACTTCTTATATTTCGGGTTACTTTCGACCCCCACAGTAATCGAAATCTGTTTGTTGTATATACACTTCTAATTTTATTTGTCTTAATTAAGCCCCGAATTACCTAGGATCCCAAATATTCATTAAAAAATGTTATCTATTTACACCCACTTGGAGCTCTATTGTTTCATCGGTAAAGCTGATTAATATAACTCCTTTTAGTACCGAAATTTATTTTGGTGGGATTTTTACCAAATCGGGGAGGGTTGCTCAAATCGTACCGTTCCCTCGCAACATCTACCAAACTGGTAAAATGTGTCTTTTGCTTATATCGTGCCACAACAACGTGTCTAAATCGTACTTTTAAAAAATACCGCCCAAGTGCGAGTCAGACTCGCGTACCTAGGGTTCCGTATTGTGGATGATAAATTTAATTTTGACATTTTTTTTCGTGAATTTTCTCAACCACTTTATTTTTCCTGTAATATTTACGTAAACACACATTACTTACAATGTTTTTTTTCATATTTTTCGGTCCACCACTTTTGGAGATAAGGGAGATATACATTTTTAATGGTTTTTTAAGGATTTTTCAAAATAGATGCAATTAAATATAGCTAATTTATATATTTTTGCAATCAGCTTTTTAATACCTACCCATATTGTATTTTAATAAAATATTTTTTTATTAATTTTTTCTTCTTTTATTATCATTCTCATTTGTGCTCATTTTTTTTTGAATCGCTATAGTTTTTCTGTAATTGGCCAGTTATCATCTATAATCGACATTTTTTTCATATTTTTCGGGCTACTACATTCGGAGATAAGGGGGGACATACATATTCTTGTGGTTTTTTAAAGATTTCTCAAAACCAGTGCCAGTACTAAAAGTATATATTTTTACAATCAACTTTTTAATATCTACAATTTGATATCTAAATTGTATTTTTTAGGATATTTTAAAATTTTTCTCACTTTTGTTTTGGAAATATTTTGAACAGTTTCAAATTTTTCATTTTTTTTACACTGCGATATGTGGGCAAATTAATGCTATTTTTGTGTCAAATTTCATGTCTTTATCTTAAACGGTGCAAAGTTATGAGGCTGTGACATACGGACGGACGGACAACGGAGTCTCACCATAAAGGTTCCTTTTGTACCTATCAGGTACTACGGAACCCTAAAAACACCGAATAATTAGTTCGGTAGTGACAGACTAACCAAAAATTTGCGTTAAAAGAACAGTATAAAAATATTGTCTAAAGTCAAGTTGTTTTTAGACCAGAATTAAGTAAAATTGGTTATTTCCTTAAAACCACCAATAATATTTCTATAGTTTCTATTGCTTAGAAAAATCATCAATGGAATTTTTTTTCCGTCCATCGCGTCTATGTGAAAAATATTACTAGCCCCTATTTTGCGCTATCCGGAGATTCAGCGACGTCGTCGTATATTTGTACCGACACAAGACGGCTCAAGGTCGTTGGTGACTACCTGCCCTTTAAGAAAGCCGAGAGATGCTAGAAGATATGTTATAAGATGGTTGATTAAAAATAACAAAAAGTGTTTGCTTTATCCAAAGCAATAGGTATGATGTTTTTGTTTTTAATACTATTTATTTTAATACTATAGAATTTAATACTATAATAATAATAAAGGAAAGTGTTAATTTTGATGGTGATTTCTTCAAAATAATAATATATTTTTACTAATTACGATTTGGGATACCAATTGGGGTACAAATTACCTTACGGAAGCTTTTGCAAAAAATTGCCCCTTCGGGACTACAAATATGAAATTGCCGTTTTCTATAGAGAATTTGAAGGAAACTCAATATTCAGTACTAACATTTTTGCATTTTTTTTAGGAATGACAAATCCAATTAAGTAGTTTCTTTTGTGTATGAATGAGACAACATCAAAAATAAAAACAAAATTTAATACATAGATATAAAACCTTGAAATCAACTTTCAAACAAATAATTGAAAAAGCTATTGAATTATAGGAATTATGAACTCATGAATCTGTAAGAAAATGTTGGCAATTTGATAATTTGATATTATCAACTATGAATGAACGAACTCTGAAAAGTCCCCTAGTCCATGTTCACCATTTTTTATCTGAAACTACCATCAATGTTTCAATGTTCAATGTTTCATAGCTCATTTACGCAATTTTTTTCTGTATACTATGTACATAATTATAGGTCTCTTAAGTGTGTAAAAAGCTAAAGTCCAAAAAATGGAGAGAGTGGAGCCACGAAAGAAGTCCCTTGAATTAAGAGATTTTTAGTTCGTACTCGTATTTACCGTGGGGCTTATTTTTTGACACGAGCTTCGCAAGCAAACTTCAGTTCTCATAACACCAGTTTGGGACAATTCGACCCTTAGGTGATAATGTTTCCTTCATGGCGTCGTAACGGATGCCCTAAGCAATCCACTTGTAAATCATAATCGGTCTTTAAAATTTTAACGTATTTATTACAAAGAGATGGTACGTAGTACTGTTCTTAGAATAAGTGGAGTAGCTATTATAATAAAAAAAACAAAGCATACTATTTATTTTTAATTATTTATTAATATCTTGCTACAATTACGGACAGGAAATTAATTTTCGTAGCATATCTCCTCCATCTGAGTCTATACAAGGTGACTTTTTGATCATCGTCCAAATTCATACTGGAGGCTTAATAAGTGATCAGTATCTTGGATCAGTAACAATTTTTGTGAAATTCGTAAATTGAAATTTCGGCTTCCCATAGAAATTCAGTTCCACTCCCGAGTGAATCACTATGGGGAGTCGAAATTTTATTTAACGAATTTCACCAAAATTGTTATTGATCCATGATACTGATCACTTACCAAGCCGCCAGTATGAATTTGGACGATGATCAAAAATTCACCTTGTATATATACAGAGTGTGGACCTGGTCAACAACTTCCGTCAAAAGGTAGGTTATATTCTGAGACACGGGTGTTTCTATATCGGGATTGAAATCTTGTAGATTATATTTGTCTCTTGGTTTTCTACAATATCCTAAAACACTATAATTTTTCCGTGTAATATGGTGCCCCCTGAGACGTGATGCCGTGGCACCGAGTAGGTTAAACATCTACACTATCCATCAGGAGCGGAGCATCCTGGCACAGGTATTTTTCAATACTTAAAAGCATGTCGCAACATCTAATGTATATCACAATAAGTGTTCTGACAAATGGATTATTTCTATTCATGTGGAACATGCCAAATTTCAATTCAATTGGCTCAGTCCTTTTTGACTTCAGCCGCGGATAGACAGACTGACACCAAGGATTTACAGTTGGGATTTTCGTTTCTTGCCTGATGCGGTTCAAAAATTATTAAAAATATTGTTTTAATAGGATAATGGTGTCGATTCGGTGTAACACGACTTAACTTATATGACAGGACTAATCTTTAAATTAATTTAAGTCATCTCAAATAAGTTAAGGCGCTTGATCCCTTCAAATACTGCCAGATACCCATCTGGATACCACCTTTCTAAAGCCTACTCCTCGTTTACAGCTGGACCAAATGGCTTGAAAAAAAAATATATCAATCAATAACTCTTTAAAAATATTTGCAACAAATTTTGGTTTCGTACGATCAAAACTTCTATATTAAAAAAAAAAAACAACTGTATGATGTTTTTTTGGCTTGAATTCCCTACTCCTCCTAATCTGCTATGACGTTTGGAAATATTTACACACCAAAAAATTAAGAATCTGTTGAACTTTAAATGCAACATATCTCAAGTAAATCCAGTAACTTTTTCTATTAAAATTAAGCGTGTTACACCGAATCCACACAATAAATCTGATTCTGAAGTCTTTAATTTTAGTTATAGTGCTGTCAAAACTAAATTTTCTTCATTGCAAAATAGCCCTTAATTTGCTTAGATTAAATTATGTTCAGGTGTGTTAATTCGAAAACCATTAACCATCGAGATTTATGTTTAATAAGCCGTATTTTAGAACTTGTGGTCTAAAAACCTAATGATGGTGAATATTTTGACGAAAAAGCTGTAACTTCCATTTGCCTTCGTGTGACGTCACTTGAGAAATGGCTGTTTAGAAATGTGTCCTTTGCTATCAGATAAATTTATAAAAATTTGCTGCCGACTGATTTGACAATTGGATGACAGATGAGTAGATAGACAGAGACAGACCGCTTTTTTATAAGCAATCACACATCACAATCAAGTATAATGTCTACAATTCTCAAGTGACGTCAAAACCGACAGATCTTTAAAAATCATAAAAATATATTGGTTAATTTATATACCAAAATAATGAAAACTATGTCCTAAAATGGCGTATTTCTATGAAAAAATATATTTAAAAAATCTATGCGATTTGTGAAATATTACTTTGAAAAAATTAAAGCTTTGACAGCACTAAAATTAAATTAAATCATTCAGAATCGGCTTAAATATAGCCGATTCTGAAGGCTTTAATTTTAGTTTTAGTGCTATTAAAACAAAATTTTATTGGATACAAAATAGTCCTTAAGAGTAAGGATTAGAAACTAAATTTCTTTGGAAAATTTAGAGCTTTGACAGCACTAAAACTAAAATTAAAGCATTCAGAATCGGCTTTATTGTGTAGGTATAAATAGACAACTTTAAATAAAATATAATAATATATAACTTTAAGTTAAACAAATATTGAAAATATATTTCGGCCCTAAGTGGGTCGTCGTCTATCAAGTAATTTGTGCTTTTCATCACAACTAACTTTTATTATAAACAGTCACAGCTGTCTTCTAAAGGGCTAGCCAGAAACTGTGGATCTTCTTTTGCTACGATCCCGACAACTCATTCGTTTCTTCCACAATCAAGATGCCAAACTTGCATTGTGACTGAATTTTAATTGCTCCTAATCCGTTGTTATAAAGACTATATTCGCATGATAAGGTGTGTGGCTAGCACTTCGGAGACCTGATTGTTGTTACCTTGAGTGGAGAATGTGACGACGTCGGTGGCGCCATCGATCGGCCGAGCGTGGCAGCTCTGCAATACCTACCCATTCCACCGTCTGTAAGTCTGATACTATGCTAGCTCTCTCGTCCCAGAAATGGTTTCTTTTTACAAGTAACCTCTAATTTTGTGTTGTGCATTAAAATACTACTCAATCTTTAAGATGAGTTTTACTAGAACCAAATATTCTTACTGAAAACTTTTCTTGAGAAATGAGAAATGTGTCTGAAGCGTACGACTTACGTACAATGGACGGGTTCCATTCATTTCGATTTAAAGACGAGATAAAAATTTCTTTTCGGAAGTGTGTAGTCATTAAAAAAAAAATCATAGAGTCCTAATGTAATCTTACATGCTAAAATCAGCCATGGTGTATGTTTGTCCGTCCTTCCCATAACTCAAAATATTTGGTTATGGGAAGAACGGACAAACATACACCATGTATAAATGTTCTCTCTAGGGGTTTCCATTTAATGTATTTTTACCTCCGATACCTTTTATTTCTTAATAAACCACCAGCAGCGCCACAATATTACTGCGTCAATTCTACGAACTACCTAGCTCCTGAAAAGCGAGGGTGAGTCACGAAAATTCGTGACTAAGGCAAACTACACCTTACTCGTAGCATATTGCAATATTTTCTACATCGCCGCTCGGGAATGGAGCTCCAATTGTACAGTTAATGATAAAAGAGTGATGGATGTGTGAGGTTTTTAAATGTTTGTGTAATTTAAAGTAGCGTATATTAGAGGCGTTTTGACGCGATATCACACGCTGGCGTTTGTTTTTTCATTATCTTTCGGGTTTCAAGCCAGGAGTGAAGAAATAGCGAATGACTGAATGTGACATGACTGAACCTGGTAATAACTGCTGCTAAAAAGGGACAGGTGCTTAAGTTTTTAGGGTTCCGTACCCAAAGGGCAAATCGGAGCCCTATTAATGTCACTCCGCTATCCGTCTGTCTGTCCGTATGTCACGGGTCTCTAGCTCTTAGACGGAATGAGATAGAAATCTGAAATTTTTGTGTAAGATGTTGACCCCAAACCGAATTTTGAATTTAAAATGTAATTAAATTGTTTTTCAGATGGGGACTCATACATGAAAATAACCCGAAAAAAACATTTTTTTTTATTAACCTACTATGTGGGGTGTCATTGTCTAGAGCTCATTAAGTAGAGTATAAATATATATTTTTTTAATCTTAAAGAAAATGGGGGCTATCAAAGTTGCCATTTTTAGACCATTTTTGTTAAGGGGTCTATCTCAAAGGCCAAAGCAGTTAGGAATTTGAAATTTCTGTATATTATGAACCATATGCTGTAATTAAACAGCAAATACTAAAAACGCCGATTTATAATGTATTTTTGGGGTTACGTCCCCGGATACGCAACCAACTTAATTTTGCAGTTTTGTTTCATACAATTTGTAGGTAGTGATAAGTGTGTAATTTCTGTTTGAATTATTTAAGTAATTAAAATTAGATAAAACAAGGTAAAATTAAATTTTAGTGAGATATATTTCGGCCCATTCGGGTCCGGCATCAGTCAGATCTCACAAAAATTTTAGTTTACCTTATTATATCTAAGTCTAATAAATTATTTAAGTACCTATATTTACCTATTTAAATGGTAAGGAACCCTCCGGGCGCAAGTCTTACGCGCACTTGACCTGTTATTATTTCTATTTCTATCCCAGGAAAAAATATGACTTTTCATGACTTTAAGACTTTTTTCACTATTATTTTGTACCATTTCTATACAAGCGAAAAGCAAAAATAAATTTTTCATAATTTCAGCTTCTGGGAATTATTTTTTCCGTATGTTAATGCAATCCTCTAACTTTTCCCCAAAGGGGAGGAATCACTCTTGGGAAATGAAACAAAAGACACCAAACAAGCGAGTAACTGTTTTTTATTTTGAAAACAGAACGCCTCACATTGTAGCTTTCTAGAGCAGAGCAGACATTTTACATAAAAAAAAATTGTCTGTAACTTGGAAATGTAACGCGAATTAGGTACGTACCCAGTAAGGTCCGATTCTGGCTTTACTTATCTATCACGCGAAAATTAGAAGTGGCATGAATAATAATTATGTTTTATGTGAATTAAGAGAATGGCCTGGGAGACTATACTGATACTGGCATGTGCGAAAAAATTGCTACGGTGGTTTTAAAAAGGATTTTCTATGGATATATACGGTTAAATAATATTAGTTGGTGAAACTCAAAACATAGGTAGTACTAGTCTATATGAACAACTGTTTGTATGGGAGCTAAGCGAAATTCGCAACTTTTTTTCTCTTCCTCCCATACAAATTGCCCCGATCAGCTGACTGGTCCAGTATGGAAAGGTGAAAATAAATTTTAAGAATTTCGCTTAGCTCCCATACAAACAGTTGTTCATATAGAACAACTGTTTGTATGGGAGCTAAGCGAAATTTTGATTTTTTTTGTATGAAAGCGTTGATCGATAAATGTTGATTTTTTTTGTATGAAAGCGTTCCTTATGTTCCATAGTTTTAATTTGATGAGATTCGGTTACTCCACTTTTACATCGCATGGCATTTATCATACTGTAGTAGACAAAAGTCGACCGACTTATATTGGGAGTAAAAAGTAGTTCGACCAGGAAATACTTTCAAAAAACACAGATACTGTACTTATTTTTCCAAGAAGTGATATTGAAAATTTTTAATTTTTTTTCATTGTCTGTATTAACCTTTTCGTTGCCTATCCAGCAAAAAGTTCTGTGCATTACTGCACTGTACCACATCTGATTGTAAATTTTTTGATATGATTGATACTCGTATGTCGCTAGAGTCGCTATGGCCTACCCTAGCAACTTTTTGTATCACCCGTTCAGCACAAAAAATCTAATGGCAGACTTTATTACTTTGTGATAGAGGCGATTATATGTTGGCTCATCCATCCATCCATCAGCCTAGTTCGCCCACTGTTGGACATAAGCCTTTCAAGGACTTTGCCATTCCCGGCGGTCATCCTGGAAGAATTGCCCATGCTCACACACGCTGGGCAGGCGGGTTGGTGAGCGCGGTGCCGGAACCCTCGCACTAGTGACGCCGCTGCCCGTCACCAGTCTGTTCCATATAAGGCCCGGCTATTAGGGATGGACATACCGCCATCCATCGGTCCCAGGCATGGTGGGCCTCCTGGTTTTTTGCCTGTGAGCTGTCCTCTTACACTCCCCCGAATTACTTCGAGGGGGTCTCCAAGTAAGATGGTGGTACCTCCACAATCGAGCTCGGCATCAGCTCTACCACCTACCACCAAATGTTGCCTCATTGGCCTTTTTATCTTCAACGGGTAATACATGCAGCGAAACAACAAATTGGAGGGTTTTAGCTAATACTGAAATATTTTGTAGGCAAAAAATATTGAATTGAAGTACTTCATATTTCTATTACCTATTTCATGAAAAAAAAAACAAGTCGGTCCCTTAACCGCGTTTTTATGCGGAACGTTCAAAAATAAAAAATAAATAGGTTGAAAATATATGTTTTTAAACAAAAGAACATAATATGTATCTTGAGATTTTGCTTATATAAGTTAGTTGACTTAATGCAAATAATAGTTCCATAAGACGGGCTTGCAGGTTGTATAACGATAAGTTTGTTAACGTAATATTTTGTGTTATGTATAAATAAATAAGGTTCCTTGGAAAAAAAAAAGATCAACAGATCATATTTATGATTTTTTTAATTTGAGGAGAGTTCTTATTTCTTCCAAAGAACCCTCGAATGTCTGGGGTTGTTCATGTTCTAGGGTCAGGTCCATCCTTAAGTTGAGCTGACTTGACTATGTTTCTGTTGTATTGTTTTACCGTTAATGAGAACTAGACAGATTAATAAAAGCGTAATTTATATTTCTAACTCAAGCCACTCAGTTTTCCCAACTTTAGAGTTTACTACTAACTATTAGAGATTTTTACTGGAATGACCAGAAAATGAACATTTCGCTATTATGGTGTACCTACCATTCGATAGACCTATGAAAAAAAAAACATTTCATCGTGACCCTATGGGGAGTCGAAATTCCATTTTACGAATTTCACCAAAATTGTTATGGATCCATGATACTGATCACTTACCAAGCCACCAGTATGAATTTGGACGATGATCAAAAAGTCACCTTGTATATAACATATCACTATACTATATTTTTTAGAAAATAGTTTAAAACTATTGTAAAATTGTTTACAAGTGTCACTTTTACTTTTTTACTTTTTATTATGATTTATGATACCTAAATTATATGTCACTATTTTTTACATTCGACTGATGACGGCCCCATACCATGGGCCGAAATATATCGAGTTATAATTTTTTTTATTGTTTTAATATTAATAAATAATCAAAAGCTCATAAAAGTAAAATATAATATATTTATAAACGTTTTAATCGCATATGTAAAGTAAGTAGTAAAAGTATACCTATGTATAAGAGTAGGTGGAAATTATTTGGCTAGCTAGTATCAGCACAAAGCCAGTAGCTGGTCTGTGTCGCGAGGAGTCGCGACATAGAACCGAGCGGTACTGTGCTACTGTGACCATGATTCATGGGAAGAAATGCAGGAAATTTTATGATTGTATCAATGAGCGTTTTTCTCGTTGTTTTTTTTTCTTAGTTCTTAGGTTTCCTCCAGATGGCGCTGTCCATGTCACCATAGATAAAATTTGTTTCGTAGAAATCAATGTCAAAGTTTGTTTGGAATCGGTGCAATTTTGTCTTTGATTCTGTTGCTAAAGAATACGACAGTGCCATCTAGGAATCTTATTTAACACTAAATTTGACATAAGGAAAAACGCTCATTCTTTATTCTTTACTGTACACAAAAACACGAACACAAACATTTACAGTAAAAGGTATGTATGTACATATGGGTTAGCTTATCTTTAATAAAAGATGTCTTACAGCAAACCATTGAGGAAACAATTAAAATTTAATTAAGAGTAATCATACACGTGCACAAACATTTGAACTTTTGGCAATATAAGTGGGTTGTTTTCAGCGTTTTACATTATATGCAGCAAACTGTTTTAAACTTTTGCGAGTTCGTCGAAAATGAAAAGCAATTTTATCAAAATATACATTTGGAAAAATTAGCAACTCGATTCGTGGTGGTTGAAATTTCGAACAAAACTATATTATAATAAAGTCCTTATTAGCTCGCACTTCCACATGGCTGTTACGTCAGTCGTTGCGGCTGGCAAGTGCGAAAATAGTGTGTTTTTAATTAATTATATGTAAAATAAAATTAATTTCCAAGAACTGAGAAAACCATTATCATTTTATATTACTTTTTCTAGAAGTTTATACATTTTTATACTGTTTCGATAAAAACTGCAGCAGTTATATTGTTACAAGTGAACAAAAAATAGAGAAATAAGGGTAAACTTGGAATTTTCTTGCTTCACTTCTGTATATTGAAATAAAATTCAGGAAAAACCACATCACTATTTGTATCCTGTAGATTACTGTGATTTTTCTTCTATTAAAAAATGCTATAGTTACTGTATAAAATGGTTACAAAGTTACTTAGTTCAAGGTCGTTGGCGTAGGGTGAAAAGTTAAATTATTGCAATCTAATGTAGATCTGTTACATTTAAAGGACATCAGGCGCTTCAGTTTTTCGTAGTTATTCGTACGGACGAGTACTATCGCCAGTTTTCGGCTTCCGCAACTTTATGTTAACATCCTGTATACGCCCGTGGTCTAAATGCGCAGGTTATTACTATACTTTCACGCTCGGCTTCTACTAGCCCGGATGGTATTTAACTTAAGAGGCAGGTAGTTGCCAACGACAGTGAGCCTACCGGTGTATTGTATGACAGAAACTACTATATTGAAATAACGTTAAGACGAGGCTTTCCTTAGGCGCACAGCGGCTTTGCAATTATAACCCGTAGACTAACTTTCACAAAGTTGAAAATCGCGTGCGCAAAAATGCGCGCGAAACGATTCAGAACGAGTCTAATTTTAAGATTAAAATCGACTAAAATTACAATATTGCATTTAAGTCATTTTTGAACTTACAACGGTTAATAAACAAGATTTTCATATTGATAGTAAAATATGACACATAAAAATCAAATGGATTAAACACAAAACCAAAAAAACACTCAAAAAGAGACTATTTTCAAAAATAAAATCTATCGGGCAAGAGTTTTCCAATTAGGTAACGCTACATACAAAGGCAAGATAAAGGTGTGGAAAAATACATATATAAGTTATAGTAAGTTATACAAGGCCTCCTCTTAATATCAGTGCGCATATCATTACGACGCCACTGGGTCTCCAGATAGCACAAAATAGGAGAAAATAATACCATTTACATGGACGCGATAGACGGAAAAAAAATTCCAACAGTAATTTTTGTAAGCAATTCTTTCCTTATTTGAGTGCAAGAACCATACAAATAGCATTAGCGATTTCAAAGAAATAACCAATTTCAGTCTAAAACAGCCTGACTTAGACCATATTTTCATGCTGTTTCTTATACGTGAGAATAATTTCTACAATAACGTTGTTCTTTATAGTTTAAGTAACGCTATATATTTTTTTCATAAATTTTAAATATATCCTTTAAAGGTCGCTGTGCCGGATTTGTATCAAAATATAAAGAAATTATTATAACAGCCAAAATTTTAGCTAAGACAAGTTTTAACAATAATTTGCTACATGCATAAATATCCTTTTAATAATGTTAGCTTCAAAATATTTGGAAATTCCATAAGCGTGATATTAGATTATTTTAGGAATTTACGGCTGGTATCACGACTGTAAAAAAGCCAATTGATTATAGCTATTGTTAGTATAATTAAAAATATGTTTATGCATATAGCAAAACTGTTGTCTTAGGTAAAGGTTGAATTTTGGCCGTTAAAATTATTTCTTAATATATTGTTATAAATCCGGAGAATCGACCCTTGAGAGAAATAAAATTATCAATAGGAGTAATTTTGTTGCGATCATCAATCAAGTGTTGGAAGTTTTTCAAAATTTCTCACTTTCAACCGAAATCTTCTTTTTTGGTTACCAAAAATACCTTCAATGTCCCAAAAAGTAAGTCCAGCATGGTCTCAGTCGCCGAGTGTCCGCACAAAAAGTCGGGCGAAGGTCGGCGCCGGTCGGTGTGGCCCGCGGCGACGCGGCTTTCGCTCCGGCGACTCTACCTCTCATTGGCTCTCATGCACGGAGCTATATTATACTGATGGAGTTTTAGCTTCTCTTGCTTTAAGGGGCTGCACAATGCTAAAATTCAGTCCTGCTCCACCGCTTTTGTTTTATAACTGTCTATCCTGCTCTAATCAGATGCCGCGGTTGCAAAATTTCAGTTAATTTTAAAATTGCGGCTACATTAGGACATTAACTATAATTTCTTTATGTAATATACAACGTGTAACAGAAAGTTGTAACCATATTTGAAGAGCTTATTCAGTCAATGGTATAGAACAACTTTTACTATGGAACAAACCCTGTATCTCCAAAAAATATTAACTTTTTCATAAAAAAATGCAATGTCGCTCGGCTGAAATGTATGGAAGTGCAATTTTTTTTTTTTTGAGATTTCGGGGTTCACTCCATGTGTTGGTTTCGTTTCAATCGACTTTGAAATATGGAAAGTGCATAGCTTTTTTCATGAAATTCATGTTTTTTAAAGTATTATAGTTAAAAGAAGTTTGAAAGTATGTTTATTTATAAAGTTAGGTCAAAAAACAAGACAATATTATTTTTTTTTTTTGCTGAACTGAATCCAATCCAAAACTGATGTTTAGCATTGTGGAGCCCCTTAAGGCACCTGTTCCAACGTCATCCGAAAATTACTCTTAACGATATGAGATGTTTAAAAATTATGAAAAAAATATGTAGTGTTATTGAAAGTATCAGGCAAAAATTGATTTCTAAAAATTATTGTTTCGTTAAAAAAACAGTATGAAAATATTGTTAAAACTCAAGCTGTTTATAGACTAAAATTTGTAAAATTTATTATTTTTTTGCAACCAATAACGGTATTTGTATCGTTCTTGCACTAAAATACGAGGTAAATATTGCTTAGAAAATGTGTTTATGGAAATTTTTTTTGTCGATGGCGTCTATGTGAAAAGTATTATTTTCTCCTATTATGCGCTATCCGGGGACCCAGCGACACGTCGTAATGCAGTGCGCGCTGATATGAACTTTATTTCAATATAGTTTCTTCCGATATTTGTAGCGACACAGGTTGACAGGTCGTTTGCAACTACCTGCCCCTTAAGGCGATTAGTGTAGCCAAATTAGCAGCTCGATACTTGTCGGTACAAATATCGACGGAAATGACATTGAAATAAGGTTCATACTCGTATCAGCGCGCAATGCATAGTGGCTGTTACGACGCTTGCTGCGTCCGTGACAGGGCGAAATAGGAGAAAATAATACTTTTCACATGGACGTGATTGTTCAATCGAATAATCATATGTAATGTTTATAGCTATCAAGTTTATCTATTATTCAAAGGCAAAGCATAAATTAATTAAATCGACCTACCCGCTTAAGAGCAGTAGGGAATTCAAGGCAAAAAATAACATTCGATTGAATTTTTTTTCATTATTTTTTTCAATATTTTTGGTTCGGCCATAAAGAAGGAGTAGGCTTTAGAAAGTACCCTTTCGCGATACCAAGCCCCTTAAGGTGATATATCGTCCGTGCAAAGGTCCCCATTACTCCAGGCGGAAAAACTCGCAGTGCGAGAGGGACGGAATCGGGGAAAATTGACAATAAGTCTGTTTTATAAATTTATAAATTAACTAAAATGGCTATGAAAATTTCCATAACCAGTAATGTAGGTATTGTTAAAACTCATCTAAATAAATATTTTTGAAGTCTGTATGCTATCCCGATTTGTCAGAATATCAAAAAAAGTGTAAATTTTGACCTCATTTCAATAATTATTTATATCGAGTAAAATTCCTCCAAACGCGTTTCTGATAGTTCAAAATCTAGAAAAAGGTCCCAAAATTGTTATACTAATTTATTTAACTTGGAACTTCATTTGAACGGGTAAATAACTTCAAAAAGTGTCAATTTTGACGATATACCCCCTTAAGAGCCCTTTTAGCAGCCTGATTGTAAAAAACCCACCTTTTTCTAATTAATCGAAACAGAACACTAAAACAAAACCTCATTACCTATGTATGTGTTCCTATGCTGCCATCGCAAAGTTTCCATAGGTTTTTGTAAATTAGAATAGTAAGCTTTACATTTTAAAATTCTAATTTACAGAACCCAATGGAAATTTAGCGATGACAGTTTACATAAACATAAGGTCTAGTTGTATAACTATTGAGCAATATTTTAAATCTAAGTGTTCTGTTTCGATTTATTAAAAAAAGGCGGGATTTTCACAATCCAGCTGCCAATCGGCTCTTAAGGCCTTGTCAAC
Organism: Ypsolopha sequella; assembly: GCA_934047225.1. Taxonomy (NCBI): domain Eukaryota; kingdom Metazoa; phylum Arthropoda; class Insecta; order Lepidoptera; family Ypsolophidae; genus Ypsolopha; species Ypsolopha sequella. The sequence goes on from OW203991.1 coordinate 14,334,010, forward strand.
CCCTGATTCTCGCTCTCGCTCTAACTCGGTTGAACTTCGTATGACACAAATTCTGAGATCGCGGGCCAACGCGTGAAAACGCATTAATTTGGAAGGTTTTTTTTATTTTTATTTTAAAACTAAACCACAAATATGAAAAGTAATCTAATTAATTGCCATAATATAGGTATTTAATTTGGAAATAAACAATAAATAGTAGTTGTCGATCTAAATTTTGAGCTCTAGTGTACGAAAAAAAAATAGTTGAAGGTAAGATTTGTTTGTTTTCGCATATACCAAACAACTTTTTAAAATTCTGCTCCGGTAAGTTTAGTATTCTTAACTAGCCACTAGCCAATTTTTTTCAAGTATCAGAATTTTATTCTAAAACATACCCACAAAAAGCCGTCGTATTGCGAACCTCCTTCTTTTTTGAAGTCGGTTAAAAACGGGATCTAAACTAAAATTCTGGAAATTCGAAATATGTTTTGTAACTTTCGCGATTTTTACAAATAATAGATAGAATACATAACACGGCTTTATTGTGTCCATTAGGATTCCTAGGATGGCGAACCTTTATTGATCAACGTGCCATTTTTTCTAAAGAAATGTTTAATGACGCCAATGAGGCTATAGACGTGCCGTCAAATAATTTTGACTTAGTGATTATTGGAAAAGGCTAGAGTCGTGTCATACACCAAGAACTGAAGGAGTTGGCAATGAACAGAACTCAATGGAGAGAGCCACACAGATAAGAGCCAAGCTCTTAAATATATGACATTAATTATTGGAAAATTAACCTCATAGTGAACTTTGTTACTTTGAACTAAAATACAAACCGTTTCGATTGCTGGCGTGCCCAAAATATTTTGTCTCGTGCCATCAGTGGCACGCGTGCCATTGGTTCGCCATCCCTCTAGTCTGTGGCAGTCAGTTTCCATGCATTTACTAAATATATTTTCAATGCAAGTGCTCGTAAAGGCCCACTATTTATGCATCAAAACGGAACAGAAAGTCGATTATTTAGCCCTAGGGCTTTATTATTATTTATTTTTTTTATTTATTTACAATGGTTGGCTAACCTGCAGCCTTTCCTGTGTACCATAAATGTTATACTATTTTAACGGCTCTGGATACACAGTCCTTTTTAGCCAATCATAATTTAAAGTTAACAAAATTATATTTGTTTTGAAAAACCCTTTAAATGGGCGATATAAGAACTGTGATGGTACACATTGATATGTTGGAGGCTGTATCTGCTATGGCTAATAAAATATTAAGCAGCTTGTTGGACCATGGCCTTGTCTCCCGCGTCGTTGCTAGTATCTTTACTGCAGTTTACATTATACATTTTTGTACCATTTAAGACTGTACATGAGCCTAAAGTGTGAACAACGCCAGACTTTCGAGGATTCATTTGAAGAAATTCGAACTCTCCTTGTATAAAAAAAAATATGTTTGATTTATTGATCATTTATTTAGGGATTCTACTTATAAACAATGTATTAAGATATATACTTCTGTAAAAAAAAAAAATGCTTTCCACCCTCCTTTTTTTGGATTTCAAACGTTCGTTTCAAGAACGCGGTTAAGAGATCAACTTGATATTTTTTCACAAAATAGGTAACAGAAATATGAAAGGATTCTATTTAAATCCAATATTTTTTTCCCTGCAAAATATTTCAGTATTAGCTAAAACACCTCAATTTGTTGTTTCGCTGCGTGATCATTAGAATTGCGCGTCCATGAGGCCAGTGAGCCAACATATAATCGCCTCTATCAAAATCAAATATAAGGTCTTGCCATTGGGCTAATTGTGCTGGACGGGTAATAAAAAAAGTTGCTAGGGTAGGCCATCCTCTTAAGGTACAGTAGGAGCTGACATGGAGCTATTTATTTATTACATAAGAGTTTTGTAAGAAATAATAAATTTTGTTTGAACCTCCACCCTCCCCCTAATCAATCTTACGTTATATCAAATTTTAAATAAAATATTAATAAAAACCTTAATTTATTGGTAGGTGCGCAAAACAAGACTAAGGAGAAAAAAGTACTTTGAGGAGAAAAAAACCGTCTATAAACCTTTGACTAGCAGCCAACAGATAAAGGATCAGCCACTGAAAAAAAATCCACATAATGTTACGTAAGAAATATTTAGACCTAGAAATATTTTGAATAAGATTTGGGTGGACAGCACCCATAGTAAACAAAACATTTATATGTATTTTTAGGATTCCGTACCTAAAAGGTACAAAAGGAACCTTTATGGTGAGACTCCGTTGTCCGTCCTTCCGTCCGTCCGTCCGTATAAACTGAAGTAAAAATTTCTTTATTACATAAAGCATATAACAAATTTTCCTTATATAGACTTAAAAACATAAATACAAAGGTGAGTCTTAACTAATAAGGATAGCCGTTGGCATCTATGCTAGTACAATAGATACCAGAAAATATGTCATGTATGTCACAGCCTCATAATTTTAGCACCGTTAAAGGTAACAAAAAATAGCATTAATTTGCCCACATATCACGGTCTAAAAAAAATATGAAATCTTAAATTGTTAAAATATTTCCAAAACCAAAGTGAGAAAAATAAAAAATATTATCCTAAAAATACAATATGGGTATCAAATTGTAGATACTAGAAAGTTGATTGTTAAAATATATACTTTTACTATATTTACTGGCACTGGTTTCGAGAAAGCTTTAAAAACCCCGAAAATATGTATGTCGTCCCCCCCCCCCCCCCTTATCTCCAAAACTGATGGACCGAAAAATATGAAAAAAAATGTCGATTATAGATCATAACTGGCCAATTACAAAAAACTATAGCGATTAAAATAATTGAGCACAAATGAGAAATATATAAAAAGAAGCAAAATAAATAAAAAAATATATTATAAAAATACAATATAGGTATCAACTTATAGGTATTGAAGAGTTGAATGTAAAAATATATAGTTTGGCTATATTTAATTGCATCTATTTCGAGAAATCCTTAAAAACCATAAAAAAAATGTATGTCCCCCCCTTATCTCCAAAACTGGTGGACCAAAAGATATGACAAAAATCATATGTGGTAATATGTGGTTACGTAAAGATTACAGGAAAAATAAAGCGGTTGAGAAATTCACGAAAAAAATGACAAAATTAAATTTATCATCCACAATACGGAACCCTAGGTACGCGAGTCCGATTCGCACTTGTTGGTTATTTTCATAATTATAAAACATTCCATTTTAGAGAAATAACTTTATCAATAGAGTCATTTTTGGATGACGCTGGGCTGGAAAAATAAGGGCTCAATTAGTACCTACCTACTAAAGGGTAGGTCACCATCAGATCAACAGGAGCTACCATAGAGCATCAACCTCTGTGTTCACAGACTTTTGGTTTACCCGTCACGTGACAAAGAGGGCGTGTTTGTGACCTGTGGAGGCCTACCAGGGACGGTGAACCTATATGGCACGTCTGCCGACCCTGCCGTAAACAGACTGTCCGTCCGTCCGTCTATCTGCAGTATTAATAGAAATAGAAATAGAAATAGACATAGAAAAAGTTTATTTGTCTAAAAAAAAACACATAAAAGTAACACGACATAATTAAACACATAATTAAAACATTTTTATTTAATATAGGCATTATATTTGTTAATAATTTTAATTTCGATTAAGTTTAGTTTTTAATTTAGTTTATTAAATTTGATAATTTTTTTTTTTTTTTTTACTATAGAAAGGTGTAACCATATTTGAAGAGGTTATTCAGTCAATGATATAGAACAACTTTTACTATGGAACAAACCATGTCGAAAAAAAAATTCTACTGTTTCATAGAAAAATGCAATGCTGCTCGGCCGAAATGTATGGAAGGGCAGTTTTTTTTTTTTGAGATTTCAGTGTTGGCTTCATAGTAAAAGTTGTTCTATACCATTGACTGAATAAGCTCCTCAAATATGGTTACACCTTTTTGTTACACGTTGTATATGTATGTAGTATCGTCACGACATCAATATTTTTTTTCGAGATACAGGGTCATTTCCATAGTAAAAGTTGTTCTATACCATTGACTGAATAAGCTCTTCAAATATGGTTATACCTTTTTGTTACACGTTGTATATGTATCGTCACGACATCAATATTTTTTTCGAGATACAGTGTTTGTTCCATAGTAAAAGTTGTTCTATACCATTGACTGAATAAGCTCTTCAAATATGGTTACACCTTTTTGTTACACGTTGTATATGTATCGTCACGACATCAATATTTTTTTCGAGATACAGGGTTTGTTTCATAGTAAAAGTTGTTCTAAACCATTGACTGAATAAGCTCTTCAAATATGGTTACACCTTTTTGTTACAACCTGTATAGTAGATCTGTTGGATCGCTGCCACACAGAACTTCGAAAAAAATTTGCTGCTCGTCACCAGTCTGTTTTATTATTATTTTATTATTACATACGGCTTGAACACTCACGTGTGATTGTTGTTGACTATATGCCAACCATTTCACCGATACAATTTCGGCATTATCAAGGCGAGTGTCGTTCTTAGGACGACGACATGACGAATGAATGAATAAATGAATAAACACTTTATTGCACACAAATAAGAAGACAAGATACACACAAAGAACAGATAGAAGGCAAGGGCGGACTTATTCCTAAAAGAAATTTCTTCCAGTCAACCTTGGGAAAACATAAAAACATTTTTATCTTGAAAATTTAACTTAATCAGTGCATAACAATGTTAAAGTTATTTTAAACCTATAACATAAACATAAAATATACTACATACAAATACATACATAAATACACATATACAGACAAACAGTAGCATAGTCAGTAAATCATTCAGAGAGATGAGAGGTAAAAATTTTTCAAATTGTATCTAAAAGAGGACACAGAAGGAAGATCTTCGCGGCGTTCACCGTCGTTGTCGAACGGGCACTGGCAGCCGCCGATCGGCGAGCTGCAGTTGCACGCATTGCTCGTGCGCTGTTTATTCGACACTCGCCTTGATAATGCCGAAATTGTATCGGTGAAACGGTTGGCATATAGTCAACAACAATCACACGTGAGTGTTCAAGCCGTATGTAACAATAATTTAGTATGTCAGCTCACGCGAGTTTTAATAATATTATGGTCTGTTTTATGTTTATGTAGGCGATTGATGAGCACGGTGCTGAAACTCTAGCACCAGTGACTCCACTGCTCGCCACCAGTATGTTTTATGTAAAGGCTGGAGATGGATATACCGCCAGCAATCGGTCCCAGGCATGGCCAGCTGGTTTTGCCCGTTTGGGAGCTGACTTCTTAATTTTCCCCGAATAACTTTGGAGGTTTTGCTAGTAAGATGGTGGTACCTTTACTGACAGTCAAGCCCGGCATCAGCTCTAGGCTCTACCACCTTACATAAGTAGTGCCCTTCCTTATCTCCAAAAGTAATGGACGGAAAATTATGAGAAAATCTATGCTTATAACAATTTAGGTAAAATTTGCAGGAAAACTAAAGTAAACCAGATATGTTTAATACATTTCTAAATATAAAAAAATACATTAAAACATTATAAGCTTTCAAAACTCTAATCTAGATAGCGCTAAGTGTGAAATACTACGATTTATTATGAAATATTATGTACTTTTTGTGTAGTATGGAAGCCTTGGCGCACAAGTATGACTGGTACTTGACCGGTTTTCAGGGTTCCGTAGTCAACAACAAGGAACCCTTATAGTTTCGCTATGTCCGTCTGTCTGTCTGTCTGTCTGTCTGTCCGCGGCTTAGCTAAGAGACTATTAGTACTAGAAACTGTAATTTGGCATGGATATACATATTTATCACGTCAATAAAGTAGTATAGTAAAATTTTGAAAAAGATTTTTAGGGTTTTTTTAGGGATGATTTTTTTTCTCGTATATCCCCTAGTGTGGGATGTCGTTGGATAGGTAATTTAAAAATACTGGGGGTGTGGGAAGATCATTTTCCGTTTGCGAAATTTTAAGCTTAAAAGTGTTAATTTTTGTTAGAGTCAAGTGTCCCCCCCCCCCTGCCAGCGAAACGGTTATATTGGTGGAGACGTGAAAAAAATCACGGCAGTAGTATACATAACGAAATTAAAAGGAAAACTATCACAGCTAAGTAGGCTTTACAAGTTAACGAGTACAGATCGCGCCAAACTTTTAGTCCCCTCTAAACACGGGGCGATTCGCATCAGCAGGAACAAAATGTATTAGCCGTTCTTGGGAAGAGCAACTTCCGAGCGTACTAGAAGTTTGGCGAGATCTGTATTAGTCGACAAACTTATAAAATGTACTTGGAGAAGAAGTCCGCCTATTGTGCAGGGCAACTACGGAACCCTACACTGCACATGGCCCGACACGCACTTGGCCGGTTTTTTTGTTTCTTTGAACGTCATGGGCCAAATCAAAAATATTTGAAATTTAACAGTCCTTGGTTGTTAAAATGTTCGTTAAATCTGCCCTACACCATTACTCCGAACGGCGAGCGCCGCGCCTTCACTGTCACTCTATAGGTAAATTCTCTTCACTTGGAAGTTTTAACTATGGATGGATATATGTGCCTATATGCTACAATATCATTCACGTGTTCTCGTGAGCAAAATTTCTTTTATGGCTTTTGAGATAATACGAAAAGGAATTAATTTCCCCTGTAATAGTAGACACGAGTATCTCGATATAAAATGGATATGTTTTTCTTTTCAAAGTCATAAACATGTTTGAAAATATTTAGAATTATTATTATACATTTATTTTAATTTCATTTTAATTTACAGGTAGTCTACGCAATTGTTAAGGTTTTATTTCGTTTAAATAAAGTTTATAAAAAGATAAACATCTAAGTAGAGTGAATGCAGTGGAAATACGTACCTTACGAAGTTTGTGTGGTTTAACATTGAATGACAGAGTGAAAAACATCGACATACAGGATCGTTGCGGCCGAAAGAAGATGTAGTGACTAGAATAGAAAAAGAAACGCTTCGGTGGTTTAGAAATGTAGAGAGGATGAATGAAAGTAGAGTGACGAAAAAAATTTATGGTGCGCAAGTGGAAACAACTCGACCAGCCCCCCTATTCTGCATCTTTGGTTGCCAACTGAACTGGGTGCGTATCATCAAAAACATAGATAAAACAGAAATTTCAAAGTTGCCTTTAGTGGGTATTGAACTATTAACGAACTGTGCCGTCACTTCAAGTGCGAACATATCCTAAGACAATCGGAGTTCGATAGTAAATCTATGTTTTTGATGATAGGCACCCAGTCCAGTTGGCAACTAGAGATGCATAATAGGCCCGCAGGTCGCCCTAGAAGGACGCGCGTATGCTGACCAAATTGGCGACATACTGAAGAAGGGCCATCTCAAAAGTGGAATAGAAGAGCTTGTATGACTAGATTGATGGATGTGGAAGATGCGAAAGAGGTGTATCTGGATCGTAGCAGATGGAAATCTGTAGTCTCTACCTTACCCTTCTGGGAGACAGGCTTGAGTATATGTATGTATGTTTGTATAAAGCTACATTTAAATTGACAGATCCTCTGAGAAACACGGGAAGTATTAAAAATGAAGCCCCACATTCAACAAGTTTCTCCATGATGAACAACTTTCCCAACGAATAACCGCGCAAATTAATAATAAATAGTGCTCTTCAATCTGTCCATATACTAGTAGTTCGCCCCGAACTGTGAACTCGCGATTCGATCTTGACCGATTTGGCTCATGTTCGAATTTGAACATTCTTTTCGTCTCATTTACTCGTCTACCAAATTTCATGACGTTCCGATCAACGATACTCGAGTTATCGTCGGACAAACATACAAACATACATACATACAAACGCCGGATTGTTCAAGTAGCCTCAGAGCAGTGTCGTATTTTAAGATTTGGCGCCCTGGCCCAGTACTCCCAAAAAGATTCGGTCGATCGTTTATCGTCCGAGCATACGTCCATCTCTGACGCGCGCATAGAGAGTGTGATAGAGATGGATATACGACCGAACGATATTCGATCGAGTTTTGTCACTTCGGAGTAGCCCCTTACAGGCTTGCTGCCCCATAAATGTACGAGAAAAAAGCAAAAATATTTCAATTATAAAATAAAATTAAATCCAGCAGTAGTAATACTTTATATTCTCTGCCAGCAGTGTGTTGATTGGGCTGAGAAAGATGATATTGAATGAAAAAACTCAAAAGGCCATACAAAGAAATAAACAGCATTTATCCAATGTTTAAATTTATTTTCGATGGACTATTTTTTTAAAATAAATACATAAATTCAAAAAGCAATAAATTAAAAGACAGGTAACGATTGATTATGAAAAGCGCCCAAAGCTGAGCTTGAGGTGCGGCTTGCGCCGCGCCGCGCCGCCCCTCGCAGCCTGCCGCCCCGGGCCATAGCCCTTTAGGCCCTAGGGCAAATACGCCACTGCCTCAGAGTACTTAAATTTGTTCGCTCACTCGTTCAAAAATTCTTAAAATTTCTAGAAAAAGTAAATTATTATGCTCAAGTATGATCAATCAAGTACTTGGTTTCATTCAGATAACCTTTCAGAATGTTAAAGCGCAAAATTCCAATGTTATATAATGAAATGCCTATTCATATAAGATCTGAACAAAATAAAAATAAATTCGCGAAGTTATATAAAACTTACCTTTTACAAAACATGAAAACATTGACAGATTAAAATAGCATTTTATAATTTACTATTAATGTGCCTAACTACTTATAATTTAGTACATAACTATCTAATTTATATAAAAAGAAGTGCGACTCCCTCCCCACAGATAAACCAAATTTCTACTTGGTTTTGTGGCATGTAGTTATTTAGATTAAGTTATCTTTAAAATAAATAAACATATTCATTCATTCATTCATTGATCCTACACCCGGTATACAACACATCTGTTGACTTTTTACTTAAGTAATATTTAATAATGAATTTCGAAACATAATATATCTTATAAAATACTCCATATTTTGCTGGGGAATATTTTTCCTTAGTAAAAAAAAAACATCTAGTACTAACGGCTACTCAGAACTAACTTTCATAACACACAACATGTTATAATCACAAGAATTTGTTATCGACAGATTTTGTTGTAATAACAACAACAAAATGCTACGCAGAAGAAGAAGAAACAATTACGAAATTAATGCCTTGAAGAGGAATGGAAAGCTCCCGAGCCCAGCCGAGCAAACAGGGATCAGGGTTGCCATCTATAACTTTTGAAAATGTACACGAAAATGAGCGTTTTTCTCGTTGTTTTTTTTTTCTTAGTTCTTAGGTTTCCTCCAGATGGCGCTGTCCATGTCAACATAGATAAAATGAGTTTCGTAGCAATCAATGTCAAAGTTTGTTTGGAATCGGTGCAAATTTTGTCTTTGATTCTGTTGCTAAAGAATACGACAGTGCCATCTAGGAATCTTATTTAACACTAAATTTGACATAAATTGCATAAACCTTCTTTGTTCCATAGAATTCGTCTGTGTTGTTATAACCCATTTTAAAGGTGTAAAAAATATGGAAGATATAAAAATAAAAACAAAAAATACATCGTCAAGACATGAACCCCCGAGGGAGTGAGAGGTTTCCGATATAGACTGTGAAATACAAGTCAAAATCCACACTCGTACACCCACATTTCAACGACGATTATTACGTCCCAACTTGATGAGTGGTGAGCCGTTCCGCACAAATATGGACCCAAATTTTAAGGCGATACCAAAAAGAAAATGGGGTTTTTTCGAATCCATTTACCCCACTATAACGTCATCCACGTATTTCATTTTTGAGTAAATGTTTATTGAGTATTTGAATAAGATTCTCACTGAAGGAAACGCGATTGGATGAAATTTTCTCGATAGAATTTAATTCCGAAAAGATCTCTAAATATTTTATTTTTATTTATTTTTTCCTGTAATTCTGAAATCCTAATTAATTTCACTGTGAAATTGCATTCAAAATGTGGATATTATGTATTTGTAAAGTCTCCTTGAAAATAAAAATAAAAATAGCTTAGTACATTTTATATTAATAAAAAACCGACTTTTTGCTACTTATCCACGAATCCATCCCACTCGCACTGAGGGTTTTTTCGCATATGGAGTAACAGGGACGCTAAAACTTTTACGTAGCGCCTGCGCCTTCTAAAACATGTAGACCAAACAAAAATGTGCCCCTACATGATTTAAACCCGTGACTTCCAGGATACTGGCGAGTACACGAACCACTAGTCCATAGAGGCGGTCAATGGTAGATCTTAAGGTGATATACCGTGCTAGCAAAGGTCCCCGTTACTCCAGGCAGAAAGACCCGCAGTGCAAAAGGGACGGAATCGGGGAAAATGGTCAAAAAGTCGGTTTTAAATTAATGCAAAATTAACTAAAATAGCTACAAAAATTCCATAACCAGTAATTTAGGTGTAGTTAAAACCCATCTAAATAAATGTCTGTATGCTATCCTAATTTGTCAGAATATCAAAAAAAGTGTAAATTTAGACCTGATTTCAATAATTATTTCTATCGAATGAAATTCCTCCTATCACGTTTCTGATAGACCAAAATCTAGTAAAAGGTCCCAAAATTGTTATACTAATTCATTTTACTTGGAACTTCATTAAAAGAGCAGATAAATAACTTCAAAATTGTCAATTTTCACGGTATAGCCTCTTAAGGCTGTTGTAGCCGCCAACGACCTTGAGTCGACCTGTGTAGGTACAAATATCGACAGAAACTAAGTATATTGAAATAACCCTCATAGCAGCGCACACTACATTACGTCGCTGGGTCTTCAGATAGCGCAAATTAGACGCTTGTTGTATATACATATATTTGAAAAAATTATAAAAAAATTGTAGCTAAAATTCTTCAAAAATTATCATAGGAACTTATTTGTTGTTATAATTTCATTGACAAAGTTTCAATTTGTTTCTTTGATACTTCATTAATTAAATCGGACCTAAGTATTAAATGGGACCGTGTTTTTTGTATTTATTTTGTTAAATTTTAGATAGAAATTTAAAATTAAAATCAATGCACATCATTCCACATATTCTGTAGTATATGTATCATATAATAAAAAAAATACTATATTAACATCTGAGTAAAACCTAACCTTAATTGTGGCTTTCTCGGTCACCAGCTGTAAGAGCCACCTTAATTTATCAAACTGGTGAACCTAACTGGTGGTGGACTTCGGCCGTGGTTTGTCACCAGTCTTATGAGGAAACCATGACGTCATGACAAGCCCTGAACCAAAAAAAAGCAGTGGGCTCTGTCAGAGATACAAAGATAAATTATTCAAGTGGATACTTCTTATGCCTCTTCTTTACTCAGTCACAAAGGTAGGAATCAATGGCGGCCATACGTATTATAATATTAATATGGCGGCGCATTCGCTTCGAGGTTATTTCTAAATTTTTATTATTCCGATCAAATAAGCGTTAACTTAATATGAATAATAAGTGATAATGAAACATTAATGAAACGATTAAAAAACCTAATAATATATATGGAAAAATCAAATTATCCTTCGTTAAAAAAAAATATTTCAGAAGTGACGTACAATTTGTACAAGCTCTGAACATCCCCCTTATACAGGATGCGAACAAAAAAGTATCCACTGAAAAAGGTACTTTTGGGCAATTGCGTTCTAACCTAATCCTAGGTCACATCGCCGTTTTTTATTAGGTGCCGTCTCGGACCAAGGATCACATGGTCCGAGGGTGCGGTAGACGCCATGAGAAGCATTTTATAAAAAAAAAAACACTGTTTACAGATAAGGTCAAATAAGTAAGTGGGCGTGAATTTAGTTACAGTTGTCGTCGCAGTTCCATTATCTCATTCTCGGAGTCGTATAGTATATTATATACGGATTTTGCCAATATAAGTTTTTTCAATGCATGTGCTCGTAAAGGCCCACTTTTTATGCATCAAAACCGAACAGAAAGTCGATTATTTTGCCCTAGGGCTTTATTATTATTATTTTTTTTAATTCATTTCCAATGGTTGGCTAACCTGCAGCCTTTCCTGTGTACCATAAATGTCATACTTTTTTTCCACTGTTTAACGGCTCTGGATACCTAGTCCTTTTGAGCCAATTACAATTTAAAGTTCACAAAATTACATTTGTTTTATTTCCTCACACTATGCATTGAAAAACGTAGTATGATACACGGGCGTAAGAGCAATAAATTACTCGGTTACGTTTAAAACACTCGCTACGCTCGTGTTTTAAATCGTCCTCGTAATTTATTTCTTTGCGCCCTAGTAGCATAAACTACTATTATGATTACTTTAAAAAGACACGAATTTTCTAAAATAACATTTGGAAATGTGACGTCCCGTGAAGTTTTCAATATAAAGATTTTTTTACATAATTCTTGAGTATAAAAATGTCAAAGGATTTGAAAACAAGCGGCAATGAAATAAATAGACAGATGGACAAACCATAAGGATTTAATTTTAATCATAATTTGAGTCTTTAGTTGCTTATACAACGTGTAACAGAAAGGTGTACCATATTTGAAGAGGTTATTCAGTCAATTGTATAGAACAACTTTTACTATGGAACAAACACTGTAGGTAACTTGAAAAAAAAATCATTTGTTTCATAGAAAAATGCAATGCCGCTCGGCTGAAATGTATGGAAGGGTAGATTTTTGTTTTTGAGATTACAGGTTTGGCTCCATAGTAAAAGTTGTTCTATACCATTGACTGAATAAGCTCTTAAAATATGGTTAGACCTTTCTGTTACACGTTGTATATAAAATCAAAGTGAAACATTGTTTAAAAAAACACTTGTACTTATCCACATACACAATTATGATACAAGTGTTATAGATAAGTACAAGTGTTTTTTTAAACAATGTTTTATAAATTCCACCAAGTGCCAACAGTCACTAGCATCTACTATACCAAAGTGAAACGTCTTTTTAATTTCTTCAATTTTCAATAAAGTGGCAAAAATCCCGTAACGCTGGCAACCTGCTGGCAGCGGCCATAGAGTTTCTATTCTGAACGCGGGTAAAGTTAGCAGCGCTTCTCGCGCGGGGAATATTTTGGCGGGAAGATATTTTGGCGGGAATATCTCAGACTCACACCACCTTCCTTGTTAAATTTTTCTCAGCTAAATTGATCTTTAATCAGACGTGATATGGCGTCTTTTAGCTTGTGATTTGTATGAATGCGTTGATAAACCTGTAAGCCATAAGACGTAGAATAGTCTACGTCATAGTCTAGCTAGAACATAGCTTTGAAAGATGTTTCTTGTTTAAACTTCTAACAAAAGTAACTAATAAAATTAAGAATACAAACAACTAAAAAGTCTGTTGAAAATACCAAAGTTTCACTTTTAGTATGAGATTTGGTTTTTTGGCAAACCCTGAAAAGCTCTGGTATATTTACTATTGTTTTAATAAAATTACCAAAGCTAATGACAATTCCTAATTCTTATTCTTATCAATTTTAGTACCTATATCAATTTATATAAGATTCACAATTGCACATCAAGGCAACGATTAATATTGTACGACAATTTTTAAAGAAAATGTTGATAATGCTGTTTTCATAACGATAATGTTTGACCTTTAGTGTGCAGGGACGCAAAGAAATTCCCTTTGTTCAGGAATTAGCATAATACCTTGAGAGCTCTACAAATGAAACACAATATTATCATCAATGAACTGCCATATTAAGTAAAGCAATCCTAAACTACCGCCAAGAAAACTTTTTTGAAGGAAAACGTTGGAAATAATAGCCGCCGCGTCGCACGCTAGATCTGGCGCCACATGGCTACATAAACAAAACTAACGCGGAAAATCGCCAACAAGCATGCACCACTGCAAAACACGTCGGAAAACCCAACGCGACATCTATGAGCGACGACTGAAACCTCAACGCACTGAAATGCGTTTACGATCTTTATTATCAGTGTCCGCGATACCACAATTTAGTTCTTGTCCTACAAAAAGCGTTTCTCCTTTCATAATAATAAGAATACGGTGAGTCGGTTCGCTGGCAGCGCTCGATATACCTACAGACTTTACGCGTCTGTGTGCGTGGGCTGCCCACCAGTGTGCGTGGGTCGGACCGCGCTATACGATGTAGCTTTCTGTTCACTTATATAACAACATACATATATCTACGTGGTAAATAATATACAGTGTGAATAGCGGGCTATGTGCTGCCACCTAGCGGCATCGCTGGGAGCTCCACAGAGTAAGGAAATACACGTTTCAGAGTTTTCATGTAAAGCGGGCGGTAAGAGAATTGGACAAAGGATTGCGTTCTGAACTTTGAAAATTTCGTAGCTTGGCTCCGCGTTGATGTCTTCACTACGAAGCTACGAATGACCTTTGGCTACGAACGTCTACGGTGATTTGATTATGATTAGCGATGAGTATGAGTTACTAATTGGTTCGTGTACTTTTGTTTAGTTAAATACTGTTCGATGTTTGTCTATTGTAAAGTTTTCTATATAATTTATGAAACTTCGTTTTTCTACAAGTTCTCATTGTGACTTAAACAATAAAGCGCAGTCCAGATCGTGGCTCGGATTTCTATTAAAAAATAAAAAAAAACATGTTTATAGGTAAAAAAAGTTATGGAGGGTTTAATTTAAAGGTTTTTCGGTTGACCCCAAACTAAGCAAACTTGAAACGCGGGAACCAATACAAGATGCTAGAAAAATAATAACAGCATCCTTAAAAAATTTAATTAGGTAAACAATTATACTAAGAGTGTAATATTTTTAATGTTATTATGTATAAGGATATTATGTATATCTAGGATAACAAAGAAATAACAGCATAACAAAGAAAACTGTAGAGAGTGTATTGTTAAAAATTATACTTATAAGTTTTACGCAGTATTATAAACAGTATCAGATTGCAAGAAAAAAACTTTAAATAAACCCATACTCAATTGATCACATTGAACTACTTCCTGCAAATAACTGAAAAAAAAAAAATACTTTACTATCCTTTAAAGCGATATTAAAAAGTTTTAGCATCCCTGTTACTCAATATGCGAAAAAACTCTCAGTGCGAGAGGGACAGATTCGTGGAAAAGTAGCAAAAAGGCGTTTTTTTATTAATAAAAAATGTACTAAAGTTGCTATCGAAATTTCTTATGACCAGCGGGCCTATTATGTATCTCTAGTTGCCTTCTATACTGGGTGCCTATCATCAAAAACATAGATATACCATCGAATTCCGATTTCCTAAGGATATGTTCGCACTTCAAGTGACGACACAGATTGTTAATAGTTCAATATCCACTAAAGGCAATATTGAAATTTCAGTTTTTATCTATGTTTTTGATGATAGGCACCTAGTACAGTTGGCAACTAAAGATACAGAATAGGCCCTCTGCGGGCCTATTGTGTATCTCTAGTTGCCTTCTGGACGAGGTGTCTATCATCAAAAACATAGATATACTATCGAATTCCGATGTCCTAAGGATATTTTGGCACTTGAAGTGACGACACAGATTGTTAATAGTTCAATACCCACTAAAGGCAATTTTGAAATTTCAGTTTTTAGCTATGTTTTTGATGATAGGCACCTCGTGCAGTTGGCAACTAAAGATACAGAACAGGGGGGCAGGTCCTAGATACTGTTAAAAAATAATTGCTGTCCATATGTCATTCCAAATTGTCAAACCATGAGAATTGCTGTCGAAAAAGACGTCATTTCAATAAATATTTGTATCGAGCCGAATTTTCCAATCGCGTTTCTGTTTAGCAGATCCCTAAAAAAAGACCCAAAAAATAATATACTATTTTATCAAAATATTACACAATTTACTGAAGTAGATATGCAAGTTCTAAAAGTGTCGTTTTTTTTTCCGTAGCGCCTTAATTAAGTATTTTATTTTCCTTCTGTGAAATTCATGTTGTTTTTTTTTTTTGCTCAAGCTATAATCTTTTTGAAAGAAAGTTGTACACACTGTTATCAGTAAAGCATATTGTTTTGATAATTACGCAAAAATTACAATTTACACTCTGTATATGTATATATTTACACTCTGTATATGTATATATTTACACTCTGTATATGTATATATTTACACTCTGTATATGTATATATTTAGTAGAGATGAAACGGATATCCGGTTACTATCCGGTATCCGGCCTATCCGGCCATATTTTTGGTATCCGGTATCCGGCCGGATAGTAGTCAGTATCCGGCCGGATACCGGATACTTAACTCAACATACAAAAAGTCGTTTAAATCACAAAATAGTTGTATCAATGATTGAATAATCTAAATTCTAATACATAAAGTGAATAAGAATTGAGCTATGGTAGATAAAGACAAGCTTTACATCAATTGTTGGGAATAAACGTTTATGCTTTTCTTCATACATTACACCAGCTTCTTTTGCTCTCACAATATACCGAATGTAACTCAACATGTATCTTTTAATAAAAACACATGGTCATACTGAAATCATACTAAACAACTTTTCCAAAGAAACATGCTTGTGGAAATGAAAAAATATTTTCATGTTTCCATACTCATTTTGAAAACCTACTTTAAATTTTGAAAGGGCACTGGGCGGGCAGGTTCAATTTTGTTTTTTCAATATGTTACTTTGGAAAATTTGTTCAGTATGAACAGTATATTACGCGGTTTCATTTAAAGATACCGTCCATTTATATACAGTATACACCAATCCAAGGTGACAAAAGATACATATTTACAAATTTCGTTAGGATCGGAAATTGTTTCGCGTTTGCAAACCAGCATTTGTATGATTGTGATACGATCATTTAGAAATGATCTTCATTTAAAAAATGCACGAATAATCTCGCCCACTTGCACCCGCACGCACCTTGGTGCGTAATATTTAGACTTGCTCAATTAGCGCGAAACGCATATCTTGTGCCGGATATCCGGCCGCCGGATATCCGGCTATCCGGCCTAGTGCCTCGCCGGATATCCGGTATCCGGTATCCGGCCAAATCACTATCCGTTTCATCTCTAATATTTAGATCCCGCTCTACAGTTTTTTTTTTACGTACAATGTGGCTTACCTTTGGCCATTTCAACGCCTGTTGGAAAGCGTCGACAAGACTTAGGAAGAAGTGCCCTCGCCCAGAAACTGGGAGAGTAACAGCAGGCGAGGCGTTAATTAGTGCTTCCAGGGACATCCGCGAATATCTACGGAAGTTGGTAACGTACGAATGACTATCACTGCCTATTAAGTAATATACTATGGATTCAAAGTTGTCCGAAATAAAAGATTTTAGTTTTATTTTATTATTTATTTATTTACTGCCTGTAACCACTCTCGTGGTTCGGCTACTCATGACGTCATACATAAAGACTTCCTTCAATTAATTAGGTAAAATGAATCGAGTTATCTAGTCTGTGGTCGCTTGCTACGTCAGCCGCGCGGCTGCTGTCGCTGTAGAACGTCGGCGGTATTCTTTAGTGCCGATTACGGCCGACTTTGCCCGGGCTGACTGTACCATACTTTCACCAACTTTAGTTCACAGTTAGAACGGGATATCATGGACCTTGTGCCGTTGAGATAAGGGCTATTTAAAGTGTATAGGGGGAACAGATAAGTTGGTTGGTAGAGCCGGAGTGCCGCGGCGCCATTCGCGTTCGAGCCATTGCTAACGGTAAATTCCTATTCAATCACTTATTATTCTACTGAGCGGTTTTGAACAGATGGAAACACCCTTTTTCGTTTGTATAATATTAACCTTAAACGTCCCTTAAAAATCTTCTATACTGACTGAATTGAATATTAATTATTTTTTCGAAATTTTAAATGAAATGGGTTATCCTGTAGAATGGATTCGATTAACGAATTTTCTATGTATAGGTTATTATTGTTTAAATTGTTTTAGCGATAATGAAAACTCAATAGGTTAAGCTAGGACGTTTAAAATCCGTTCGTTGAGATTAACGCGTTAACGCGAACATAGGCGCCTTCGTGATTATGAAAAAACGCACAGCATTTTCCCATAGAAAATATCAGGACGTCTGAAGGCGTTGTACTTCATCACACATCTTGCCTACCCTTGCTACGTAGCACTACCTCCATAAACGGTCGACGTTTATAGACGTTGTGATCTATTCGAATGTTTACTACTCTTTGCGTTGTGGAACAACTTTTATAAACGTTCCATAAAAAAAGTTAATTTTTAATATGAACTCTTTATTTGGCACTATAAAGTATGACATACGTATGACCCAAACAAAATGAGTTCTCAAAAGAAACAAGGCATATTTATCTGTCAAACAAAAACATATTACTTTTATGAAACATTAAAACAATATAACTGATAGTCATTCAATACCTAGCTATTTAAATTACCATTAAGGGGTATTTCGTCAAAATTTACACTTTTTGAAGTTATTTATGTGCTGTTCAAAAAAGTCTTAAGTTAAATAAATTAGTATAACAATTTTTAGACCTTTTTCTAGATTTTGGTCTATCAGAAACGCGATAGGTACTTGATAGAAATAATTATTAAAATGAGGTCTAAATTAACACTTTTTTTGTAACTCTGGCACATTGGGAGAGCATACAGACTTCAAAAATATTAATTCAGATGGGTTTTAACAGTATCTAAATTACTGGTTATGGAAATTTTCATACCTATTTTGGTTAATTATGTATTAATTTAAAACAGACTTTTTGTCAATTTTCTCCGATTCCGTCCCTCTTGCACTGCGGGTCTTTCCGCCTGGAGTAATGGGGACCTTTGCATGGACGATATATCACCTTCATTACGATTGGTTGTATAATTCCAAAACACTTTTTCTCTGACAAGAAGCACAGTGCTTACACAGAACCCAGGTATTATGATCAGAGTGGAATACTCCTTGAGAACATTTCACAGGCAGCGTTCCATGACGAAGAGACCTCGCCGACCGACTTGTCTCTACGCGGCGCGTTCCGAACAGAGTTCGAGCCACAAAACGAAACCCGCGTTCAACTCTCTGAATGTCACCTTTCTCAACCTATAAATAGAAATTACTTTCGTCTGGCAGCGTTTGCTGAATTTCCATCGCAACACCAACTGTACAAAACATCATTACGGAGATAATTTTCTTTGCGCAGAATGTAGGCACAGGCTATGCTAGCCAATGGGATTTGTTTAGAATTTCCAAGCCACCATTCGTCTGCTGCTGGTACGTTAATTTAAAAGTATCTGTATTTAGTTTTTTAGATAATTAAAACGCTAATTATTAAAAAAAAATTACAATGGGCTCTAGAAGTTTTATCTCTATGTTTGACTATTTTATGTTTTGTGGGGGCAAAACAGAATAAGCAATGGCATGATATAGCTTTTGCGTTTGTACCATCGCAAAAAGGTCTGCCCGCCACTTTTAAGACTTATCCTAACGCTATAAAGTTTAAAAGCGTGTTATCAATCAGTTATCAGTTATCACTTTCCTTGATAAACGTAGGCACTAAACGTTTTATATGATTTTTTTGTGCAAGAAATTACTCGTTCCCATGCTTTAAATCAAAAGTCAGTTTCATATAATATTTTAGACTCTTAATCCTACGTATTGCTATAGTTATACCTAATTAAATAAGAGCGGATAACTTTCCTAGAACCCGCAAGCTAGCAGCGCCCTCTGTATGATCTAACAGGGAAAACCAGGAGATACCACCACGCAGGGCAAGCAGCTTGCAGTGCCTAGATAAGTACTATATTGACGGAACGTTGACTGCTTACATTCAGCCGCCTGACTACCAAACTTATTTTAACTAAATACAGCTTTCCTCCCCTCTATTTCAGTGGTAGAGTTACCAATAACGCCACTGCTGCCATGACCCCAGCACAAAGTCATTCAGTTCGCTAACCATGGACTTGTTTCGCGAGCAGCAACACGAGAACTCACATAAATAACCAGTTTTAAACTTTGTTACTGAGACGTAGAGCCCCATTTCCATCGTTATCACCCGACGGCGCGCCGCCGTGATAACAAGAACAACAGACGTTCTGCGCGCGAAGTTTCGTTCGCTCGTTTACTTCAAAATTATTTTTTGTAGTTCTCGAGCGCGATACCTACTTCGTTCACAGAGGAGAACGCTCGTTATTATCAAAGAGTTGGATATAAACAAGTTTACGCTCGTGACGACAATTATATACCAAGTAGGTAGGTACCTACCTATATATTTTCATCGAGGAGTGGAAGATTATTATTTATAATTCTTTCAGAATGTAGAGCTACAAATTATAATGAGAAGGAAATATCCTTCATGATGACAAACATTACGATGGAAAAGGAGGTGATATTTCAAAATCCCTATTTCGGAATTTCAGAAGCGAAATCAACTTCATAACAATTAACGATACGACCCCCGCCTCTAAATTCCTCGCCCCGAGCGTGCCCGGCGCCCGCTATACGTGGCGGTACGACGCCTTCGCATAGATAGAATAGAGAGCGGTTTCGGAACGCACCCGTACAGTGAGCCGCGCGGCTGTGTGCGGCAACTGTGTGTCTATGTGTGCGCGCCTTGCACGTGTACACTCACACAGCCAAGTCGCCGGTGAGCGCTGTTCACCGCACTCTGTGAGCGCAAACAACCATCTATAAGGCCACGCTATAGTCGACAGAGGGACGCGCCAAGAATCAGGCCGATTGAATATTTCAATTAATGCATTGCCACCTTTTTTTTTTACAGAAAAGCTATTATTTCAGGTTTCAAGACTTACTAATTTTTTAACGCAAAACATACCGATCAAAGTTTTAAAAAATCTCGATTTTTAATTTGGTTTTGAAGACATGACTTTTGGACTGATTTTGTTCAAGTTTTGTAACATTACCCCAGCAAGTTTTTCACCAAAAATAAGCAGATTTTAAGGGCATTCGATTAAAAAACTTGAAATGTTTTTAATTATGAAAATGAAAGGTCAAGGAAGTCAAGATTTATATAAGTACTTACTCAAATCTGTTCTGTTATATATTATTTACTAATTATACACATTGGACCAGCGGTACCTTTGTCACTAGGACATCTGTCTCCTGATTTTAAGACCCAGATTTGAATCCCATATAATTTATATACCTACTACTTATATAATCTGATGTAAACTTGCATGCATTAAATAGCGTATATTTTGGCCTGAAGTCCAGCGATAAGGCCTTCATATTACGTTGGGACATAAAAATCTTTTATGAAAAGGGGGTGCATGGGTGTTGACTGTTCTATTACCAGCCTCTAGGGGATATATACGTGAAGATATGTTTGTATTATTTATATAAACATGAATGAAATGGTCTAGAAAAAAAAAAAGTTTTGAGATGTCATTCGGCTTAGTAACAAATTATCCTTATACATAAAATTCCCTATATGCTATCTATAAGATGTAATCATTATATGCGTTCGCTAGAGCTTCGTTTGCTTTCTGCAGGATGCACCAGTAAACTGTGTTTGCTAACTTACCTGACATAACTTTGCTTACTGTTACATTTTCTGACTCTGACTTAAAAACCTGGAGCCTTTGTCTAATTTCAACATCGATTGCTATCGTTGATTGGCTAGAGATGATCTGTCACATCATTTGTAGCCAATCGCGTTACCTTTGAAAGCGATAGCTATAGATGTTGTAGTTAGACAATAAGGCCCCTGGTTGATATTAATATTAAATAATGAAAGTTACCTCAGAGGTTCCTTTTTCTTCATAATAGTTAGTATATAGTAGTTTTTTAGAACTTGGTGTAATTTTCGTATATTTTTAAATATTATATAAAGTTAAATGGGTGAATCATGTAAGATGATAATTTTTTTATGAAAAAGAAAATATTTTATTTGTGTATTTAATTTTTAATGCCTAAAAAATTATGGCTTCTCTATAAAAATCATAAAATTCGGTTTATTTTAATATTTAAAAAAATAAAATAACTGAATATTATTTATCTTCACCGAACATTAAAAGTAAGCTGCATTTTTAATAAATACATATTGTTGGAAAAAAAAGTAATGAAAAGTTTCCGTTCAAGATCCACCCCATAGACCTTCAACGAAAGCTTGGCCAACGCTTTATATTTTACAAAAAGAACTAATTCAATAACTCTTTTAACAACAATAAAAAACGCAAATTACTCTCCCCATACAAACTAAATAGCCGAACGCCAAGTCGGCTTGAAGCGTGGCGCGCCCGGTATATTTCCGACATAATACCGCTGCGTCGAGCGATTACTACTATATATTCTATATACATTTAATAGCTATACAGGCGCGCATAGAACTGGCCGTACTTATGTGAGCGCTACGTAGAGCGCTCATTCAGCGCTTCAGCACTTTACATCGCAGTGGCGTCTAATCATACGACATTCGTGTAGCGCTGCGGCGCCGCTACACGGGACGCGACTTATTATTATCGTAGATTGGCGTCGGCGCAACTACACGGCGTTAGAAGGACGTTCCGTTTTAAATATCAGGTTTTATTATTATGAAGAGCAGCGCGGAGGAGTGCGGACGGCGGTGGACTGTTGCGTGCGATAACATTTGACATTCGTAATTAGTCGAGCACGGAGTGTGCGAGCGCGGGCGCGGCGAGGCCGGCATCGCGGCCGGTCCGAGGGGCCGCACAAAGAGGTCGCCGCTCGTTGCCCGCCGCGTTGCGTCAGCGGCGGCGAGGGCCGACCGACCGATTTGACAATCGTTCTTACATGCCCGACGTCGCTGTCGCCGTCCGCTCTCGCTCCACACAGAGCTCTACCTAAACGCACCCGACTCTACCCCCTCGCTCTCTACTCTACACAATGTCATTACTTAGTCCTTTTTCTCATCTTTTGTAGCTCTGTCTCTTGTTTTGCTACTTTTGTAATTGTATTCAAGTCGAATTTAGGTAATAATCTGAGAATATTTAAAATTGTAGAGACTATTACGCATTTTTAAAGTTACTAACTTACTATGAATGAATTGTCATTGGTATCTAAAACTAGGCATTCGATTAGGACGCTGTAAGTACACCTAGCTACCCCGAATGTCAGCCACCTGCTCGTAGTTCACCCTGTTGACTAGTTGAAGTGGTTCGAGTATAACCATCGGTATAAAAGATGAAATTTATTTATGCACACAATTTCATACTGAAGACTTGGTCAGTAGTCGGTATCAAGGTTCAATGACCCTTTTTGGGAAATTCAATTTTTTTTCCTGTTCCCTTCAAATGGAAGCCCAGCCAGGGTCAATACTATGGAAAGTCAAAATTTTATTTTTCAATATTCACTTTTTTGTTGTTCTGGAATACTGATCGCTGAATTTGGCTGGATAAGTAAATGTCACCTTGTATAGGTACAGTGGAGACCGCATCAAGTAGGACACATTGGACTTTGTACCTATCTTATATTCTTCTCTGTATGGGCTAATGTCGTACTGCAAGTGTATAGCTTGATCTTGATGTGGTCTCCACTGTACCACTACAGCTAGACTAAATGCACATCATTGACGAGCAGCAGCAGCGTCACTTCTGCTGAGTCGTTTATGAACTGCGTTCATCCAAGATACTGCAGCGTGGTGAGTAGGGCTAACCTATATATACAAGGTGACTTTTTGATCATCGTCCAAATTCATACTGGTGGCTTGGTAAGTGATCAGTATCATGGATCAATAATCATTTTCGTAAAATTCGTAAAATGAAATTTCGACTCCCCAAAGTGATTCACTCGGAACTGGAAGTGAATTTCTATGGGAAGCCGAAATTTCATTTTACAAAGTGGCTTGGTAAGTGATCAGTATCATGCATCAGTAACAATTTTGGTGAAATTCGTAAAATGAAATTTCGACTCCCCATAGTGATTCACTCGGGACTGGAACTGAATTTATATGGGAAGCCGAAATTTCATTATACGAATTTCACAAAAATTGTTACTGATCCAAGATACTGATCACTTAACAAGCCTCCAGTATGAATTTGGACGATGATCAAAAAGTCACCTTGTATATATATTATATATATCTACCTACTACAACAACCACAGCAAAGCCGTCCTGCAGAGCAGTTAGGCTGTTCAGATGATGGTGGTAAAGTATTCTTTCTACTATTGTGGAAAAATCTCCTGGCCCGCTTTTTACTCGTACTGTAATAAGTAATATGACCGAAAAGTAGGTAAATGGAATTTATTCGGTACAAACAGGGTGTTAGGATAAAGTTGCGGAAGCCGAAAACTGGCGATAGTACTCGTATCGTATATATATATATATATGAACAACTTTCCATGAAAATAAATTGAGAAATCGAGAAAAAATTATCCGTCTTTTCATACATTTTGGTCGGGTAGCTATCAAACAGCAGATTTTTTTTGAGATTCGAGGTTTGGCTCCATAGTAAAAGTTGTTTTATGGACGAGTACTTTGGCTTCCGACTTCCCCAACTATACAATTAGTTTCTACATTTAAATTCTTTTGTAAATAAATGCAGAGGTATTTTTAATAAAATAAAGACAAAAAAATACGGTTCTGACTATTTTATTACATAAAGTGCGAGTAGGACCCACACCCTGAGGGTTCTGTACCATTGAAATAAGTTTTAAGATGAGACTTAAATTATTTGAACTAACACTATAAACTTAACATTGCATACAAAAAAAAATAGCTAAATTAAGTTGGTCGTATTCGGGTACGTAACCCTAAAACTACGCTATAAGTCCACATTTTCAGTTTTTTTTTTTTTGTTTAATACAGTATACAGCATATAATATACAAAAAACCCAACTTCCAATCTAGTTTAGTTTTTGAGATAGACCCCGTAACAAAAATGGTCTAAACTGACAACTTTGACAATCCCTCAGTTCTTTATTTTTCAAGATATAAACAATATTTTTATTCTACCCAATGAGCTCTAGACAATGACACCATATCTTACAAGCCAGGTTGAAAAAAAAACTGCTCCTTTTCCTGACTAATTGAATAATTTCATGGAATTTTTCATTCAATATTCAACAATTTTGGGTCAACATTTCCACAAAACATCGAAATTTCATATCTGTAACTCATTCCGTCCACGAGCTAGAGACCCGTGACGGACGGGTGAAGAGACAGCTTTGAGTACGGAATCCTAAGAACATATGCCACAAAGAAAAAAGGGAAGGATCGGGTACCTATACAAAAAAATATAATTATTTACCAATAAATGAGAAAGCAAATGTAGAGTCCTAATATAGGTACAGTCTGTAAAGGCGATATGTAAAAGTTTTAGCGTCCCTGTTACTCCATATGCGAAAAATCCCTCAGTGCGAGAGGGACAGATTTGAGGGAAAATAGCAAAAAGTCGGTTTTTATTAATATAAAATGTACTAAAGTTGCTATCAAAATTTCATTTTACTAGGTCTCCGATACTGTTAAAACCCATCTAATAAAATATAATCACAGTTCATATGTCATTCCAAATTGTCAAACCAGGAGAATTGGTGTCGAAAAACACCTAATTTCAATAAATATTTGTATAAAGCCGAATTTCTCCAATCGCATTTCTGTTTTAGCAGATCCCTGCAAAAAGATTCCAAAAATAATATATTATTTTATCAAAATAATACATTCTTTACTAAAGTAGATATGCAAGTTCTAAAAGTGTCGATTTTTTTTAGTTGCGGAAACCGGCGATATATGTATAATAAATCGAGCAATCGGGAAAAAAAAAATTGTCTTACATTTTGACCCGACCAAAATGTATGAGACAATTTTATGTCACTATGGAACAGATGATTTTTTTTCACGATTCGAGGGTAGGCTTCATAGTAAAAGTTGTTCGTATGGACGAGTACTATCGCCAGTTTCCGGCTTTCGCAACTAGATATAAAAGAAATTGGCATTATATATTTACACCTTATCTTTAATCTTTATCTTTATTATCAAAATAAATAGGGTTGGCTATTCGCAACCTGGAGCATTTTATTTTTGCTGACTGTACAAAATGCCCCGGGTTGCGCCCAGCCAATCCTGTTTACTTTGACATAGTTTTTTTTTCTACACATCTCCGAATTGGTCACATCTTGTTACTCGATACATAGGGTTACCCACGTTGCGCCCGTAGTCAGCAAATCTCTTTTTATTGATGCCCAAAGTGATTAAAGCCTCGAAAATATTAACATTGAATAAACAAACTTTAGATACCAAGAACACTGCCTATTAAGTTGAAATTCCACTGAAAGAATAAGAGTCCAAGTGATAATAGGCTCTATTTTAATAGCAATAAGAGTGGGAAGTGCCACGGGTGGTGCGAGGTCGAGAGAGCTACGTCATAGGTGTCAAAGAGCAGCGGCGGCGATAACTGCGTCTCTGGTACCTACAGTGTTCAGTTCTGATTCTGCAAGTTATATTATTTTGTTAATATTACAAATATAAAATTAACTAAATAAACATATAACTTTATTAAAAAATATTACCCAAATAATCAATCAAAACTTTAAAAAAAAACCGGTCCAGTGCGAGTCAGACTTTTGTACCTAGGGTTCCGTAATTCGCCAGTTGAACAGAAAATTTTATTTTGACATTTTGTTTTCGTGAATTTCTCAGCCGCTATATTTTTTCAGTAATCTTTACGTTACCATGATTTTTTACATAAAAACATACAAGTATTATGGGGTCTCACATAAACATAAACTTGTGTTAACATGAAGTTGCGGGAGCCGGAAACTGACGATAGTACTCGTACATACGAACAACTTATACTATGAAGCTAACCCTCAAATCGCGAAAAAAAATCAGCTATTCCATAGAAAAGTTACAGCCACCCTACCAAAATGTATAAAACAACAGATTATTTTTCCTCAATTTCTCAGATTTTTTTCATGGAAAGTTGTTCGTATTGACAGTTCTCGGCTTTCGCAAATTCATCTTAACACCATGTATAGGGGGGGGGACATAAATTTTTTTGTGGTTTTTCGACGATTTCTCGAAACAGATGCAGGTAAATATAGCCAAGATATCAGCTAAGATATTAGATAATCAGCTTTTTAATACCTACAATTTGATAGGTACTCATTTTTAGAGTTCCGTAGTACCTAAAGGGTACAAAAGGAACATTTATGGTGAGACTCCGTTGTCCGTTCGTTCGTTCGTCCGTCCGTCAATTATAAAATTTGAAATTGTTCAAATATTTCCAATACGGACGGACGGACAGACGGAAGGACAACGGAGTCTCACTATAAAGGTTCCTTTTGTACTACTTTAGGTAATACAGAACCCTAAAAAAATTAAGCGAAGAAGTCGGATGAAAAATACCTTCAAAGTTTGTTAGTCGGTATTTCAGAAGTCATACAAAGATGTATGTAATATATATTCAGTATGGTAAGTAGAATATGTGAAAAAAATTTAGAAGTATGTAAGTTATTTCCATTTGGACATAAAATTAAAAGAAATTAAAAAAAATTGAAACTACCCAAAATATATATTATAATTACTTTTTCTAGAAAATATTTGCAGAAATATTCAAGCTTTTAAAGAGATTTAGAATTTTTTAAATTATCTGGTATGTATTATAAAGTTATAACAGTGTATATAATGTGGTTTGACCCGGAATAGGCAATAAATTACCTCGAAACGTCATTCTCACTCAAACTTACTTTAGTTTTAACATCATTGCTCAATTCCATTTGAGCTAGCGTGGTGATATACAGACTGTAAAAAGACTTAAATAAAGCCAAATAATCTAATGATCATACTGAACAACTCTCTGAAGAAAAATACACACGGAAACCATCAGAGAAGAATATATTCAACTGCAACTTAAAGACTTTAACTCCCAGGAGGAAGATCTATTTTGGAATGCTGCTCGTGAACAGCTGTTTCGCGAAAGATGCTCCTTCAAAAACGCCCGTATCTCGTTGCGTTAGGGGCATTCTTGTTGGAATCCAATATTTTCTAAACTAATGGTTTGCGCGGGTATGTTTCCTGGGAAAAGTGATACAATATGATCAGTAGAATATGTATTTTCATTTAAATGTAGCAGTCTGTTTAGACCCAATATTTGCATCTAAGAACCATCTAAAATAAGTACTTTCGGAAAAAAAGGAATCGGACCGTTGCCGTTGGTTTAGAAAATACATACAAACAAACGTACAAACGGTCACGTGAAACACATAAGTCCTCCCTTTTTCGTTCTTGGGATATGAAGAGAGACAAACCAAAACTAATGACACATTAAAGCCAATTCTGAAGGCTTTAATTTTAGTATTAGTGCTGTCAAAGCTTGAAATTTTCCAAAGCTTCTAATCCTAACTCTTAAGGACTATTTTGTATCGAAGAAAATTTAGTTTTGACAGCACTAAAACTAAAATTAAATCCTTCAGAATCGGCTTTAGTATAAATATAAACTATACAGTGCTAATGGTGTTAAGAGGCCCTGTACGCTTGGATTTTTCTAAGTATTTATACAAAAGGTAAAAACTGATTTTGAAGTCAACAACTTGGTTCTTCGTATTTTTTGTCATAAGTATTATCTTGCGATCTCTATATAGCCCAAAAAGCAAAATTTGATGAAACACCATCATAATAACTGTCAGGATATCGTAAATATTGCCTCCTTTTCACGCAAAGTTTAGCAAGTTGTATTATTGTTTTATCTACACTGCAAATAAAAAAGAGAAAAATACAGACATCGATCAAACTAAGTTTATACACTTTTCTATAAATAAACAATTACCGTTTCATGGAAAACAGTTTTTATCTGAAACCATTTCAGAAATTCGGCGCTTTTTAAATACTCGTATCTCGCCATCTTGCACCTCTTGATGAGAGATGGGTCGGAGTGCGGTGTGGGGGGGGGGAAGGGAAACTATATACAAGGTGACTTTTTGATCATCGTCCAAATTCATACTGGAGGCTTGATAAGTGATCAGTATCTTGGATCAATAACAATTTTTGTGACATTTGTAAAATGAAATTTCAGCTTCCCATAGAAATTCACTTCCAGTTCCGAGTGAATCACTATGGGGAGCCGAAATTTAATTTTACGAATTTTACAAAAAATATTTTTGATCCATGATACTGATCACTTACCAAGCCACCAGTATGAATTTGAACGATGATCAAAAAGTCACCTTGTATACAGCGTGAGTCTCGCTTAAGTGCACATATGAATTTTGGCAAAACTAGACCCAATTTTATAGACAAAAAAATAAAAAATAAAACCTAAAAAAAAAAAATTTTTTAATAGACCTTTTTTATTTTGCTATCAATTTTATTTTGGGAAAGGTTGTAATTTTTGAACTAAGTGCCCTATTGAGTTAAAACAAAAACTGAACAACGGCCAGTGACAATCAAAAATATGATTTTATTGATAGATTATATGATTTGACAATCAAAAATATTGTTTTCTTTTATTATTATTATTTTTAGTCGATAAAATTGTGTCTAGTTTTACCAAAATTCATATATGCACTTGAGCAAGACTCACACTGTATAAAGATGTGTGCAAAGTTTCATTGGTATCAAAGTCATGAGGACGTCACAAACACCTAAATTTATATGGCAGCTGAACGTTCAGTTTACTGTTCATTTTCTAATACTTTGTGAATTAGGATACTGTTCAAGATAAAAAAAACTTTAACATTTAAAACATTTTCAAATTCATAGTGGTGCTGGATACTGAAATGATAAATTAATAAAGTCTGATGAAGCAGACCTCAGTCTACACATTGTTTGATTTTGATAATTTGAAATGGAACTTTTGCTCTACATTTTCTGGATTCTGGGGAATATTATTTTGTTCTCAAAAATGACAAATTGTAGTTTCCTTTGAATATAGGTCTGTATGTAGCCTCTATCGATAAACTTTGGCTATTATTAGAAAACGATGGAAATATATAAAAAAAAGTTTGCCTAGCGATTTTTTTTTGCCCTTATCCTTTTCCAAACTCAACGCGGTAATTATAGAAAAAATATCATATTTGAATTTCGCAAAATAAACATTATGGCATGTCATGTATAAAAATAAATAAATTCCATCTAATCGTATACTTTGTATGGAGAACAGCAACTTACGTAACCTAAGTTATTTTTAAACTCTACATAAAGGTTTCTGGACACATTTCAATCCTGATCGAAGTGAACACTGGAGATGATAAAAACGTAGAAGTAAAACTTGCATAACGTTGCAATGGAGTGTAGTAAACAATGACAACGCCAAGAATAGTGATGATCCAACGACTCTACAACCATCTACATCAAGCGAACAGGAAAATAGTGCTTATTTACACGACATAATAACGACAACGCTATGAAAATTATTAAGATATGGCCGCCTGAACTCGTGTGTCGCTTTACATAGAACATAAAATAATCGTAATATACGTTTATAATAAACAAGAAATTTCGCAAATTACTAATGTTTTACTCAAAAATATTATTATGGATTTAAAAAAGTAAAGCAAAGCAATTTGGAATTATACCATGTGACAAAATTCCAGAAATTGGTAGGTATTGTTATTTGTACTGGCAGACAAAAAAAGTCAAGAATTTGTTTTGCGTATTCTACAAACTCTTCATGTAACAGAAATGGATTCATGTCTTTGTGAATATTTGTTGTATTTAAAGTTTTTCAAACTAAAACGGATTTTGGAGTGACAAAGAAATCAGGCTAGGCAATTTAAGTAATCCAACGATAATAAATTGCCGTTAAAAATTACACGATTTAATAAATATATCATTATTAGGGTAACATTATTAGGGTTTTGAAACTAAGGTGAGAAATCCTTATCATTTAAAAAAATAGGTAATGGTGTCGATTCGGTTTAACACGACTTAACTTATTTGACAAGACTCAAATTCAAATTCAAATTCAAATTCGTTTATTTATCGTAAGAGGGTACAAGATGAAAGATATGTACATGTTTATACTTAGTCTATAACAATGTGGTACCATAACAAAGGTGTTGCTGTTTCCTAGCTAGGTTTTTAGGCCTGTAAGTAAGGAGTAACAGCGCCCTTCTCCTTGGGTTGGGAGCAGTTAGATTATAAAGTTGAAGTAACTTGAAAATTAAAATAAATTTAAACAAAAACGAAAGGAGTTAGTGTCAGGGTGGTAGGGTGTGTGCGTGTGTGATTGTAAGGGTGTGTTATTGTGTGAGGATGTGTTAGTGATATGCGTATCCCTAGCCCTACGACTTTGGTCTTGGGATCAGTTTATATTTACTACTAGGGAGGGAGTGTGTGTGTATTGCGACTAACTAACCTTATTTTAAGCGACCTGTCTTTGTCTTTTCGATACAGAAAGAAACAGACAGAA
Organism: Ypsolopha sequella; assembly: GCA_934047225.1. Taxonomy (NCBI): domain Eukaryota; kingdom Metazoa; phylum Arthropoda; class Insecta; order Lepidoptera; family Ypsolophidae; genus Ypsolopha; species Ypsolopha sequella. The sequence goes on from OW203991.1 coordinate 14,365,206, forward strand.
CATTTAAATTAAGTTTAGTCCTGTCAAATAAGTTAAAACATTATTCGGTGTAACAACACCGAATCGACACAAGACACAAGTGGTGGGGTAAAATATACTAAATAAATAAATATTCGTTTTAGCATACCGACAGCATAAGTAGTGATTTTGAGGTTCTTAATCCATTTTGCAAGTAGGAAGAAGAATTTTCAAAGCTTTCATGAAAAACAAACAATGGATGATGACGGAGTCAGACAGGGTGAAAACATATCATGTTTTGGTGGCATTAAAATTTACCAAGTTAGCACAATCACAGGCTGAAAGCCGACAGCACATAGGGTTATACATAACTCATAATAATTTGCTCCACCATGGTCTCTCTGTCTACACCGATGCTGTTTGCACTAGGCTGCGCATTTGAAAAATATCTCTCCGTGACAGTGCTTTCATCTGCATTCGATTGCAGTAGAGAAAAGACCCTTGAGGAACTCCAGCATTCATAACTACAAGATCATAAGAACAGCCATCATTGACATCTAAGTGCAGAGGTCCATAGGAATCCCAGAAGAAGGAAGCTTGCTTAGTAGACTAACATACCAACAGTAGCGGCGTTAGGGTAGGGCGCGGTTGGGCGACCGCCCAGGGCGCCAGACATCAAGGGGCGCCAGCGCCCTCTCGTCAGTTTGGATCACGGGATAGCGTGGCGAGCGTAGTTGCAAATAGGATGGGTCAGTCCAGGTCCCCAGCTTGAAGTTAGTTTCACTTTGGGAAGAATTTCAACACTCGCGCCCTCGTGAGTTTTGACATTATCTCAATCTAGATTGACAAACTTGGCAACTCTATCAATCGAAAATGAAATACCTAGCAGAAAACATAGATTTCGGTGTCTTAATAAAAGAGTTTGCTAATAGAAAGGCAAGAAAAGTAAAATTTTATAAAATTATGTTAAAATAAATGGTCATGATTGAATATTGAAATAATATTTCCCTTGTTTGTTTTTCCTTTTTTGCACATGAGTAATTTAGGAAACAGATAGGGGGCGCCGTAGAATTCTCGCCCAGGGCGCCGTCAATGCTAAAACCGGCACTGCATACCAACCAGACTCTTTCAAAAGCCTGCAAGAGTCTCATTGCAGTAGTGAGTGACACACACGTGGACCATTTTCGGCGAAAGCTATACTGACGGTCACTAGTGTAGTTCAGAGTTCACGTTCCATAACTTTCCAGAATAAGCTGGAAGCTTAAGAAGATGGCATACTCTAGCAACTTTTTTTATTAACCGTCCAGCACAATAAGTCTAATGGCAAAGACTTTATTTGCTTTTCATAGAGGCGATTATATGTTTGCTCTTTGGCCTCTTTTTCTTAGACGCGTAATACTAGTGATCACGCAGCGAAACAACAAATTGGTGTGTTTTTAGCTAATACTGAAATATTTTGGAGGGAAAAAAATATTGAATTTAGGTGATATACCTTCATATTTCTATTACCTATTTTATGAAAAAAAAATCAAGTTGATCTCTTAACCGCGTTCTTCAAGCGAACGTTTGAAAACAAAAAAAAAGAGGGCGCAAAACATTTTTTTTTGACAAAAGTATAAATCTTAGTACATTGTTTATACGTAAGATCCCTAGAGAAAAGATTAATAAACCAAATATATTTTTTTCAATACAAGGAGAGTCCGAATTTCTTCAAACGAATCCTAGATAGACTGGAGTTGGTCATGCTCTAGGGTCAGGTACAGTCTTAAAGAATAAAATGGAGCTGATGTCGATTGGCCTGTAGTTGGCAGGTTTTGAACGGCTGACCTTTTTAATCACGGGCTGCAAATTCGCAAACTTCCAATATTCAGGGATGATCTTCGTTGAAAGTGAGAGGTGATACCAAAATTTTGATAGTTGACAAACAGTTGGCAACCGATTCAAAAATACATAACCTAGGTGCTGGTCAGTTCCTGGAATTTTAAGTTTCTGGATATAGGTTCATGAAATTTGGACTGTCCGTGTATGACGTAAACGTCCGCTAAGATTTTATTTTATTTATTTTACAAAACCCACAGCACAATTTACAACAATAATACAGAAAAACATTAACTAAACATAGGCCAATAACGGGTTTACATTATATAATCTTTACTTAAATATACTAAAATAACTAAAACGAAAAAGAAAAAAAATATATAATAAATCAAACTGGATAATAAAAACTAAAAACCACAAAAGAAAGCGTAATGTACAAGCTAATCAATTAAAAAAATAAGAAAATTAATATAGTCACTAAGGAAAACAAGGGCTTTAGCACAATCACTAAATACTTATAATTATAATAATAATAGTAAAAAGTTAGAACACTTCTATAAGGGCATGTGAGAGGGTGCATGAGGGTGTAATAGGGCGTGTATGTGTGTGTGATGGTGACTTTTTTTTTTTTTTTTTTTTTATATATATACAAGGCGTAAAAGCAAAAGCAAGAATCCTTCCAGGGTATGTTAGGATGAATCATACAGTGTTAAAAAAAAAAAAAAATAGCTGCGATTTTTTTTTATGTAGCAGTACCACATCATAACACGATTTGTTAAACTTTAGGAAATTTTTAGGAAATGGGATGAGCAACGCCGCGGTGAGACTGCTAGTGTTATATTAAATTGAAAATTGACTGATTTTATAGCAATAAGAAACTATAGGCCTTGTTATTATAATTGTTAATTTCAAGTAAGCTTAATTTTTAATATTTTTTTATGTATTTCCCGCAATAGTTTTATTTTTAATTGTATTCTAATATCTTTTTAAGATTAATTATCTCGTAAAAAGTGAATTTTATGTAATAGTTTAGACATAAAATTATGTAATAGTTTAGACTCTTAATTTATAAAATTTGAATTCAACTTTAAACCTTAGCAATTGAAACGCAGGCACAAAACTTAGCAACAGGAAAATGAAGCTGAAATAATGAAATGAAATGAAATATATTTATATATGTAATGTAGGTATATGAGATACACTTTATTACAGGTCGGTTTTAATGTAATATAATTAAACAATCTATATGTATAGGTTATAGTTTTATATAATAAATAATAATATAGGAAAGTACACAAGGAAATAATAAATTTAATAAAAAAATACACTTGAATTAAATCAAAGATATAAGAATAAGGAATAAATAATATTATAACTATATAGCAGTTTTTATTAAAATATACACATAAATAAATTAGAGCAAGGTATATTTTGAACCCTCTTGGGCTCGGCATCAGTCGCAATGATTGACAAATAAATAAATATATTGTCTTTTAAAATTATTAAACTAGATAAAACACATTTGCAAAAAATTCAAGTAAGATATTATAGAATCAAATGAGACTTGAGGATAGTTCATGATTTATATAAAAACGGCTCACCTCAAAACGTGTTATGATCGGGAAAGCCGACTAGTTTCAGCAGATTTAGACAGTCTAAATCTGCTGAAACTGGTCGGCTTTCTCGATCATAACACGTATTGAGGTGAGCCGTTTTTATATAAATCATTAAGTAAGATATATTTAAAAAGACAATAAAGTGAATATTTATTACTTATTCAAATAAATATATGCAATACATAAAATAAATATATGCCTAACTCTGCCCATTCGATTAGTCTTGCTAAGAAAAAGGGCAAGAAACTTAGCAAAATCATGTCTTTATTATTCATAATTTGGTAAGTATAGACAAAATTAAATTATGGAATCGAAAATTCAACTTTTAATATTGATTTGCCAGCATGTAGAGCTTTTAGGGGATTAAACAGTTTTAATTGCAAATACTGAAAAGTTGCGTAAATTATGGCATTCGTTTAGTTGTTGTTTGATAGATAATTAAAAGGTCCACGTATACTGTTTGTGTTTAATTTCCATTCGTATTGGTGTTGTATTAATTGATATTTTTGTACATAACTGGCTTATTTTGTATAGTTGGCTAAAGTAAATAAGGTACTCCAAAATAGATTATGCCACGAGTTAATGTTAATTACAGAGGAAGGAAAATAGTTTTTTTAATTTCAGAAATTACAGTATCGATTTCGCTGAAATTTGACATATAAAGCTGAAGTAAAGGGACATAGGATATTTTTTATCCCGGAAAAATGCTTCCGAGGGATCTAAAAACTTTTGTCATCTGTCTGTTTTGAAATACCTCACTTTTGACATATGTCACTTTTGACATTGGTCACTTTTAACATGTCCCTTTTGACATGTCACTTTTGATAACAACGTGGGCGAAGTCGCGGGCAAATGGTAGTACAATATATTAATAATGTGACGCTATAGAAATGTTCTTTTTTTTCCCGAGGTCACGTTGTAATTTTTACGTACTATCAAAGAAAGTTTCGCAGGCACACTTTTCGTACCTACGTATTGCAACGGTCACAAAAGCAAAAACTAAGTCAGTGGCAATTTCTGCGATAGTACTGCCGATATTAAATGTGTTTTTTTTTTGTTAAAAAAGATTTTTATCTTTCTTATCTAACAGCCCAGCTTTTAGTACGGGGCTTATTTCGGTTTCCGTTTAGACGAAACCTCAATCCAAGGGAAGGTCTTCGGGTTCCTGCTTTGTTTTAATATTTTAACTATTTTGTACGCTTCTTCGATTGTCAAAATTACTATTCACCCATAATTAGTAATTACTATTCGACCATTATTATTATTCGACCATAATTACTATTCGACCACAATTACTATTCGACCATAATTACTATTCGACCATAATGACGATTCGACCATCATTTTTAGCTGAACTCTTATTTGTGCTGATTCGGTGTACCACGTTTTAACTTATTTGACAGGACTAAACTTAATTTAAATGTTCTGTCTTTTTCTTTCTGTATCGAAAAGACAAAGACAGGACGCTTAAAATAAGGTTAGTCCTGTCAAATAAGTTAAGTAGTGTTAAACCGAATCGACACCATTGTCAAGCAAGAGTCGTAACTATTTCCAGGTTTCGCAGATACCTAATTTGTATGAACAGTAGTAGTACCATAGTAAAACCTATGGTAGTACCTAGTACTCGTAGTTAGGTCTTTTTCAATATCAAATGAATGAAATGATTCAAATAAAATGACAAATATATCACACAAGCACGATCGATACTTAATCATCAGGTTTAGGCATCATCAAGACGCGACGGTCTGCGAATTAAATTTCAGCAGGCAACTAGAAACTGACACCTCCACGTGAGCCTTCTATACAACGCAGCGCTGAGCCAGCGAAACGCGCCGATTGCCTTATGCAACCAGACGCATTTTCAAGTGTTTAAGGCTGTTGTAGCTGCCAACGATTCTGCATGAACTTAGTATCGACTCGACATCGATTCGATAAATAAAAATTTTACTCTTATTTTATTGCAATAAGGGTTATCGATCCTATCTCTCAAATTTATCTAATCGACGCGTACATGCTCGCATAGCTGAGTCGACTTGTATCGGTAGAAATATCGACAGAAACTATATTTATAAAAATTTGTAGCTAAAATTATTCAAAAACTCCGTCCGTCCGTCCGTCCGTATGTCACAGCCTCATAACTTTAGCACCGTTAAAGATAAAGACATGAAATTTGACACAAAAATAACATTAATTATATATTATGGTGTAAAAAAAAAAGAAAAATTTTTACTTGTTCAAAATGTTTCCAAAACAAAAGTGATAAAAATAAAAAATATTATCCTAAAAATGCAATGTGGGTTATTAAGATATTAATTGTAGATATTAAGAAGTTGATTATAAAAATATATACTTTTACTATATTAACTGCCACTGGTTTCGAGAAATCCTTAAAAAAAACACAAAAATATGTATGTTCCCCCCCTTATCCCCGAAACGGGTATACCGAAAAATATGAAAAAAATGTCGATAATAGATCGTAACTGGCCAAATACAGGAAAACTATAGCGATTAAAAAAAGTTGAGCACAAATGAGAATTATAAAAAAAAAGTAAAATAAATAAAAAAAATATTTTATAAAAATACGATACGGGTATCAAATTAAAAAGCTGATTGTAAAAATATATAGTTTGGTTATTTCGACAAATCCTTGAAAAAACATAAAAAATTTATGTCCCCCCCCCTTTATCTCCAAAACTGGTGGAACAAAAAATATGAAAAAAATCATGGTAATATGTGTTTACGTAAAGATTACAGGAAACATAAACCGATTGAAAAATTCACGAAAAAAATTACTAAATTAAATTTAACATCCACAATACGGAACCCTAGGTACGCGAGTCTGACTCGAACTTGGCCGGTTTTTTCATTATAATATTGTCATTACTAATTCATTTCAATTTGTTTCTTTGCATAATTACTTTTTTTTGTATATGTATATTAATAAACTTAAATAATTTTTTTTTATAAAACTAACTTCAAATTAAATAAAATATAAAAAAAAAACAAATACCAACCTGTCTGTCTCATAGCGGGCTCTAGATTAAATAAAATATGTGAGCCAATAATTACTTAATTGTATAAATCGGACCTTAGTATTAAATTGGATCCTGTTTTCGGTATTTATTTTGTTATTTTATAAAAAAAAAAAAAAATCTTATCTATGCACGTCAGTACACATATTCTGTAATATATCACATATATATTTTTTACTAAATTAACATCTAAGTAAAATCCGACCTTCTTGTTGCTTTCTCGGTCATCAGCTGTAAGAACCGCCATAACACACCTTGCGCCGCCGTGTATAAAAAAATGTGGGCAAGTGTAACACAATACGAGTACGGAACCCTAAAAATAATACTATAAATAACAACAATGTAGATGCCTCAATAGGCAACTAAAACAAACCGCTAAAATGGTAACGCCTGGCAAACAATTCGGCACAATGCAAATGCAACCCTAAAAATATCTTGACCGCTATGTTTTTTCTGAAAGTTTATCACCTTATAACATGATTTTCTTCATATTTTTCGGTCGTCTTGTTTCGGAGATAAGGGGGAGAGACATTCATCCATCCATACATCAGCCTAGTTCGTCCACTGTTGGACATAAGCCTTTCCAGGACTCCTGGCGGTCATCCTGGAAGAATTGCCCATACTCACACAGGCTGGGCAGGCGGGTTGGTGACCAGTGACGCTGCTGCCCGTCACCAGTCTGTTCCATATAAGGCCCGGCTATTAGGGATGGATATACCGCCATCCGTCGGTCCCAGGCATGGTGGGCCTCCTGATTTTTTGCCTGTGAGCTGTCCTCTTACTCTCCCCCGAATTACTTCGACTTTCTCCTCCTTTCTCCGACTTTCGGGTCTCCAAGTAAGATGTTGGTACTTCCACAGTCAAGCCCGGCATCGGCTCTACCACCTGCTGATGACACGTGGAGACACATGATAACGTTAAAAATTCCACATTTTTGACGTTTTTTTGTATGGGCCACCCCTTGGGTATCAATATATTTTTCAATTTTATTATTTGCCGTGATAGAGGCGGCGTGGCGTGCACATAACTTTTTGCTGGAAAAGCAAGCAATGGTCAAGAATAACAATAAAAAGAATATGAAAAAATTTAAATATCACTTTGAAAAAAAAAGTTTGTATAGGAAATTTTCACTCTAGGGTAGACAGTAACACCGATTCGGCGCAACACAACTTGACTTAATTGACAGGACTAAACTTAATTTAAGTGTTCTGTCCTTTTCTTTCTGTATCGAAAAGACAAAGACGGGACGCTCAAAATAAGGTTAGACTTGTCAGTTGTGTTGCGCCGAATCGACACCATTGTCTACCCTGGCGTCATACATTTTTTTTTTTCAAAGTCATATTTAAATTTTTTCTTTTTTTTTTTTATTGTTGTTCTTGACCAATTGTTTGCTTTTCCAGCAAAAAGTTCTGTGCACGCCACTGACCTATAATGGCTGAAGCTGGTACAGTGCTACAAGGATCTTATGGCGCGTGGATTGGTTGTGTCTAAAATCGGAACTAATGCCGCTATCATACTCCTTGTTTCACAGCTGCGCCCCCCTGTCACTGTCATCCACGCGCCATCAGATCCTGTATCCTTTAGACCCATGTGATAGACCATAGACAAATACAGCCTACATACTCCTCATTACAAGCGACCGATTTCTGTCAACACATCTGACTGAACCAGCAGATAAAATTCGCCACTCCAAAATTATATATTTCAGTAGGCCGAACCAAAATGGCTTCTATATTCATTACTTTAGAGTCTTCGTCTTCGGGGAAGATAAGTTTGTGGCGCTATACGTAAGATTGGAAGAGCCAATAGAATTGCAGTATCCCATTTCGATTGTTGACAGAATTATTTGTACCTATGCAAGTTGTTGAACAATAGACGTCTTTCTGGGCTGTATTGTCTATGTGACAGACAGACAGGGGGGGGGGGCTCATAAATGAAAATGGGGCCAAAAAAAAATTTTCTATTTCTTTCCCTATCATGTGGGATGTCATTTTCTAGAACTCAATGTCGTCGATGTATGATGTATGATGTAGTTTTATTTTTAAACCTCAACCAACTTAATTTTGCAGTTTTGTTTTATACACGTTTTATATACGAGTACCTATAATTTGTAGGTTTGTAATATCTGATTAAATTATTTAAGTATATTAACCTATTTAAATGGTACAGAACCCTCAGGGTGTGAGTCGTAATCGCTCTTGACCGGTTTTGACCAACATCAGCTGAGAAATATCATATCATTATTTTGAAGCAACAAGCACTTTGATCATTTAAGATTTTTTGAGATCGCAGACTGGAGTTTCCCCAGAGCTTTCATTGTTTCTGAAGTGTCTTCAACTTTTAGGAAATGTCCTTGTACTTTTTCGTAGTAGGACTTACAGATATTATCCACAGGCTGATATTTCAGTTCGAACTATTCAGTATGGCATAGTAGTGGACTTGACTTCTTTTGAAATCTTTGCTTGACTCAAGCTAACACAGTCTACTCGGGATCTCGTAGGGATTTTGCTGAATTATACCACTTTGTTTTTACTTTAACTTCTTGTATTATTTCTTTTTTTTTCATTATTTCCTAATTATCACATATACATTAAGGGAGGGGAGCTCTGAATCTCGTAGAGCACTCGCTTGTCGTATTTCTTCAAAACTCTAGAAGGAATATTTATAGATGGAGAACCACCTTCGCATCGATAGGACTCTTTAAGGAATCTTTATGGAGAGCCACTTCCACATCGATGGGACTCTCTAAGGAAACTTGCTCGTGTTTTGTCTGAAAGATCTTTTATACTCGATCTGTATTTATTTTTGGAAAACACGAAATAATTCAGTCAATGCGACGTATGTCGATCCATAAAGATTATCGATTGCCAATTAAACACGAACAAATAGTCCTTTAACCTACCTATAAAACCTAGCCTTACCTAAACCTAACATATTGTCTAGCTATATGAGTGGGATCTTTTGGTTTTTAATCTATGTATGCGGGTTGCTTACACGTATTGTATGAAAATGTCAACTGGCTGCTTAAAACAGCTGAAGCTGTAGACCCCGTGACAGACGGACGTACAAAAGAATAGACAGTGGCTTAGTAATAGGGTCCAGTTTGGCACCCTTCGGGTACGGAACCCTAAAAATTTGAAAGGGTATGTGACAACGGAAGTTGCTGTCTAAATCACTACTCAGTCGCTGACTCATCAATCTCATCATCAATTACATAAATTCAGATAATCTCCGAAACTATAGAGTTTACAAACTTAAAATTTGGCCATACCGCTTAGAAAGGATTTTGTGACAGTGTTCTTTGTTACACTCACGCGCGGGCGGAGCTGTGGGCAAAAGGCTATATTATTATGTTCTTCAAGTAAATATTATTTTATAAGTTCAGCAGCACCTATTTTCATTTCGGCAGTTCTTATTTTTCTGTCTTTAAGGCGATACAAAAAAAAAATATATGGGTTTTTTTCGAATCCATTTACTCCACCTATAACGTCATCTACGTATTTCATTTTTGGGTAAATGTTTATTGATTATTTGATTGAGATTCTTACTGAAGGAAAACGTAATTGGATAAAATTTTCTCTATAGAATTTAATTCCGAAAAGACCTCTAAATTGTTTTATTTTTTTCCTGTAATTCTGAAATCCTAACTAATTTCATTGTGAAATTGCATTCAAAATGTGGACATTATGTATTTGTAAAGTCTCCTTGAAAATCTTTTTGACAAAATAGCTTAGTACATTTTATATTAATAAAAAGCAGACTTTTCCACGAATCCGTCCCACTCGCACTGAGGGTTTTTTCGCATATGGAGTAACAGGGACGCTAAAAATTTTACGTATCGCCTTAAGACGAAAGATATTGAGGATTTTGATCAAATATGGCTCTTGATAAGGTACATAAAGTACTTAGTGTACGAAATGCCCACAACATTCATTACAATATAGTGGCTGCTAAAGACAATGACGTCAATTATTTATCTGTGAAATGTAAAATCTTTGCCCAAACGCCACTTGCGAAGCTCGTTATTTTCGTCGATGCCATGAAGTGTCGTATACCTCTAATGTTCACCAGTTTTGTTTACACCGACTCGGTGTCACTTGCCGTGGCACGTTTGGAAATGGAAAAGGTGACTTTGGTTCACTTTTTAGGTAGAATATACAGTGTGTCCCTCGTAAGAGTGCACATCCGAAAAGGGAACTAGATCAAAATACATCAAGAAAAACAAAGAAAAATAAATTTTGACTTTTTTATTTAATTTTGAAAAAATGCTCCACCTACGGATATGCTCCACCTTTGCGGTGTCGCGTGACGCGAGCGCAGCTATTGTATATATTTAAAAAAATTATTGTATATATGATAGAACTTTGCAATTTTTTTTTGTTAGATATAGAATGGAATTTGAAACAATAAACAGGAATAAAAATATGGTAGAACATAGACATTATTTTGAAAAAATTGACTATTACTAAAAAAAAGACAATAAAAAAAAATCTTATAGGATATTATTTTTATGTTAATGGTAGTTGATTTTGGTTTGTTTTAGATTTGGTATGCAATATCATAACATATTTTATTTCATTGCATTACTCACGGTAGATCAAAGGTTATGATATATTTTATACATAATATCCTTGGTAGGCAACAAGATTTGCCTACCAAGGACATTAATAACGTCAATTCATATAATAATAAAAAAACTTTTTTTTTCCATTTGTTTGTCGTTAGAATAGGATCCAGTTCCTCCCCCTTTCGGATGTGCACTCTTAGAAGGGACACACTGTATAAGGTGAAATAAGGTGGCTTTAGTTGATGTAGACAAATTCTTTTGTAAGTAATCAAGCTTTACTTATTAATGTAAGTAATATTTTGATCAGTTACAAGTTTGAATTACCGTTTCTGTATAAATCAAAAAATAAAATTTAGGCTTACTGTACTATTGACTTATGGTTGTTCTTTCAACAGATAAAGGGGCACAAATTATATATTGTAAGCAATACTAATTCTTGGTAACTGTTACAATGTTTGTTACCAAGAATTAGTTTCATTTACAATATGTTGCAAATGTTACATCAAGAACCAACAACGACAATATCAATTTCTACAAATTATGTTTCGTATTTTGCAAAAAGGTTATTGAACCTTGGTCATAACTATTTACCTAGTATCCAGTATGAATTTGGCTATATCAACCAAAGTCACCTTATATGACGTACTATCGCTCATCCCATACCTACGTTTGATACATATTTGGTTGATATTTTTAACGAAATTATATTTTGTATAAGTTGAATAAATGCACATCCCTTAAATTCATTGCTTAAATTCATACGGTTTGACTCACATGCTATGTTATGTGTTATGAGTTATGACTTATGTTATGAATATGAACTTTATACACACTTACAAGTATTTAATAGATAGTCTGTACCAAGATTTGTACTAACTTTGGTTTCACTATCTTTGTATGAGTCTGTAAGTTTCAAAATATCTACTGTCTATGGAAGGAATTTCTTTTAGAATAACCGACTGAACGAAGTTTGTACGAGACGACGCAATGCGGTCGGATTTTGACGTAGTTTCTGAACGTACGAGCAAGTTCCGAGCTTGGTCGTTGCTAGATTTGGTAGGGATTTCGTGTTGGAAAGAATGAGCCCTGCCTTCTATGATAGAGTCAAGAGTTACTTACTATGAAGTTGGAGCACAGCTTTTGCTTAGTAAGGGTACAGGGAAAAAGAGATGATAGTCACTAAGACTCTAAGAGACAGAATTTCATATTTTTATGCGGAGTTGACTTTTGACTTTTAATTACAAAACAGTAAGACTCCAAATAGGACAGATTTTGAATTCCGTTGTTTTAAAACTTCTAATGAATTTGTGACATTCATCTTTTTTCCCCTGTACCCTTCATTATTGGTAACCAATAGTAATCATTATTAGTTGATTTTACTACCAGACAAGTACCTACTTACGAGTTTTACTTACTGTCTAATTTGTCTGTTTTATTTTCAATATTGATTTAACCCTTTCTCTGGGCTCTGAATATTGTGAAGTATTTTATTCATATCAAGTATTGTATTTTGTATGTATGGTATAAAACATGCGCAGCAATGTTCCTTTGTCATGTATATTTTTCGCTGGCTACAGTAAGTAAATGCTTTTCGATTATTTTGATTCTAAATAACAAAAAGAAACCGGTAAAGAAGGGAATTTTCTTCAATCCGTTGCTTGAAAGACAGTTTAAATCTGCCGCCAAATGAGTTTTTCCACTAACTATGTAAATCCACGCTATCGATCGCGCACTCGCCATTGCTGTGCGGGCAAGGTTCGAAATATCTAACATGGTACAGAGCATGGAATGGAACGAGAATTCGTGAAAATCAAGCGAGACTGTTGTCAGCTCACGTTGTGCAAAACGTTACGCAGTAAGGGCGTAGTAACTCGACAACCAAGTGGCGCACTCTCGCGAGAGATGTATGAGACGATAAATCTATGACCTACGTGAAAACTATACAAAATCTAGGACATAAGTACATCGGTGGTTAACTATGAGCACATTTGCGGCAGAGCTGGTCGTAACGAGGCATGGATAGCGTATGAAGCGAGCAGTTGCTGCTCGCAATGAGTGGTAGATACGGAGGCCGGGGTCGTGCATATCTAGCGCGCTCACGGCCCTCTCCTCTCCGCGCCACAAATCGTTGAAATCAAAACTTTCACGCTACGAGAGCGCTACGAAGTTTTACTGCTACGAACTTCCTGCTACGCGGCCGTAGCTCGCCGCACTCAAAACTTTGTTCCGAAAGCTTTTTTATTTGTCACTTTATGTTATCTGGCGGGCGAAAACTTAAGTTCTTTGTATTACGACCCCGGATTACGTTTTATATTGAAATCGTACTGCTTACTATGTCGCAGTCAGTCTTTTACTTTGTCCATAGTTTTACTGCTTCCAAACACTATTCTGTACTGAATGAACTCTTTAAACTATCATTTTGTTGATTGCTCAAAGTGGAATAAAGCAAATTTTGCAAAGTCAACTGTTGCAACAGTAGGTATCTACGTAATCATAAAGACTTGACCGAAAACAGTCTATGAAATGTAGTCCAAGAGCTAGGAGCGAAAAAGCTGTTTAATCGAAAATCCAATCTATGTTTTATATTTTCAGTATGGCTGAGGTGGCGTGCTGAATAATGCTGAGAAAGACATGAACATTTTCCTTCTAGCAGTAGGTAGGTCGGCATTGTGTTGGGGGGGAGCAGTCGAGTCGAGTCGGTTTTGTTGTTCGTGGAAGCGAGTCGCAGGTGGGTGCCGAGCTCCGAGCGCACCCGAGCGTCGCCGGGCGCGCCCGAAGCCTGGCTGCTCAGAATCAGAACGTCGTATCTGACACTGGGCTGCCGCGCCACTCCACGCCAGTCTAAGTTCGGCCTCCATTCTGTCCGTACATGCAGTGACGGTGCGCTGTGACACTTTTGACAGTTGTTTTCGTAATCGTGTGATGTTTTTGTATTGGAACTATGGTGTATCCCAATGAAAATGTGGAGTGATTTCCAGGTAAGTTCATGTGATTTGTAGCCATAATAAGGCCAAAGAGTTAAGTAGCTTCAGTGTTCAAATCAATTTTCATTTGCTTCGGTTCTGGGACTTAGAGAATTTTTGTCAGTGACTGTCTTTATCTTTAACTAACAGTTAAGCCACAATTGTTTATATTCTGAGTATGTTTATGCCTATTCAGAATCATATTCCTAGTTGAATTTATTTAGGTTTTAATATTTTTTTAAAATTTGACTTGTTTGACATAGAAATATAGCATTTGAGTTCCATTCTTGTTTTAAGTTTCTATGAACACTTAAGCTACCAGATTCAAGCTGTAGTTAAGAAATAAATTAGACTTTGTTTTTATCATGAACATTTTGAAGTTTTCAGTAGAGGGTACTTTTAACAGTCAGTCAAAATTAACATTTTGTCATTATTATGTAATCCAAATAATTTTTTGTCTAAATGACATAAACTTCTCACTTATTTTTTTTATTAACTTGATAAAATGTTAGTTTCTTGTTAGCACAAGTTCTTTTTCTGACTGGTTTGTATGTTTTTTATTTCGACTGCCACCACTACATGTCAAGAATAGACTTTGTAATTCCAGAAGAATTTACATTTTACACCTAGTGTTTCTAAACTTGAATAAACTCTCGTTGTAGTCTTAAAAGCTTGTCTAGACAGTCTTTCTGCCATTAGACCCTTAGACCGTGTTAATTAGTCCCTAAATTGGACCCTCGATCTTCCGTGTTCAAAATGCGCGCCGTTTCACAAATCTGACATTTCGTCGAGCTGTCAAACCGCCATGTGATAGAAGGGCGCATTCCGAGTTTTAAATCAAAACGCGGTATTGTCTCGGCAAATGTGCTGTTGGACGCGAAGGCAACGCTGCGAACGGCTACAGAAATCGGTACTTGTATACCCGTCTCCGTCGCTCCCGTGTCGCCTGCCTCGCTCGCTCTCGAGCCAGTTTTTGTGCCATGGAGCGGGTTTTTTGTCGGCCGCTGGCTGCCGGCGCCGCTCGCTCGCTGGCTATACATTAATTATCGTCGAGTTGCCGAGTCGGAGACACCGATCACCGAACAGTTTACTTTCTACACTGATGATTGTTACGACCTCTTGATCATGACTTTTAATCAATCTACGGAGGCTAAAACTGATGATTTTGGGACCCGAAATCTTAGAAGCTATTGTTTAACATGATTTTAAAGATATATGCTGCAGTAGTTATTAGTTTATTTTGAAGTTTATGAAGGCATTTACGTTCACATGTTCTGGGCTAAGCTGGGTTCTTGTCAGGTCCTCGGCCGGAGCGTCGCTGCGGGCGGGGGGCTCCGGTTGCTATGACAACGGCTGGGGCGCCCCGCCCAGCCGCCCGCCCACCCGCCCTCTCAACCACTTCGCTTATTGAGATTTACTTTTTACTGAAATCGCCAATGGCGACTGCACTTTACGTTAGTCTCATTTTATTTCCAACGCTCACCTTTGTGAAACTGATAATCTGATATGCGGAGCGATAAAAACGTTTATCACAAACTTGCAAGAATGATAACGCAAGCGATAAGTAAATGGCAAATTCCAAACGTAGCGCTACGCGGCTACGGGAATCTACACGCGCGGGTTACGCGACCACTACCAAAATTTGCCAAAATAAAGACTTCAACGGGCTGTCAAAAGGAAGTACAGATTGCAATTATTGATTTTTTCGTCTAGTTATTACCTAAAATGTAAAAAAAAAACGTTTGTTTTATGAAAGTACATACCTACTGTTATATTGTAGAAGCTCTGTGCAATAAAACAAATACATATTTTGTTTCGATTAATATTGCCATATATTTTGCTGGTTGCCACGAAAATTCACGAAATAATAAGGGTTATTATTTCTACTATGTAGTACAATGACTGGAACTACTTTTCTTTATTCCACAAAATTACCCAGTTTTGGCGCCTTAGTTCTGAAATGTAATTAGTAATTAGTTATATACATTTCTAGGTTTCTACATGATAATGGATATCCTGCAATGCAAACTGTATCTTAAAACTATCAAAACTATACATATGTTTTAACTTTTACTCGTATACAAATTATAAGTATTGTGCAATGAAGAAATAAATGTTTTAAAGTACTTAATTTAAGGTTTGAGTAAAAACCGCGCATTTTTTATTTTTAAAAAGAATAAAAAATCATAAATCTGCGTAACAGTTTTTTTTAAATCCTGGGATTTAAGATATCCAAAATCTTAGTTTGAAGGTATGACTTGTCAAGTTGTACGTGACTTGCAACTTGACAAGTCACGCCTTCAAATCTTGCAACAACCTTTGCTCCCATATCGAATGACCTCTCTTAACCCCCTGTCCTAGGCCTATTTCGGAAGGGGTGGGGGATAGTTTCAGGAAGTGGAGGGAGCAGTCGACTTGTTGCAGTCACGTGGCTCACTTCAACGATGACGCTCCCCTCCCTTTAGATTTTACAATAGCTACTCACTGCGTACAACTATTTCGTTGAATTGAACATGTGCAGGACTTTTTAATTATTGTTAACTTATATTATTTACAATTATTCTCGTGCCACACAAGTTGATTATTATTGCTTGTAAATTTATTGTAGCAAACGAGACTAACCACGTTTTTTAATTTGATAGATATACAGAAATTTTATCAACTACCCGAATTCATACTGGAGACTCGGTTAGTCATCAGGAAGAAGGTTTAATGATCTTTTTTTTAACAATAAAAGTATTTTTTTGTTCCCATACGAACTGGTCCTCTGAAATGGCCGCTTTGGATGAATCATATTATGATTCTGTTCTGCCGTTTCATTTGCTCGCGTGAAAAAACACTGACTCCATCCTACTTTCAAATCATTTTATGATTCACCCAATTCGGCCTTTTAGATCCCCAGGACTATGTAGTTCAAATATATAGACATTTTTTTTTTCAAATTCACGTTATGGGTCATTTAACATTGTTGCTGATCACTAACCGAGTCTCCAGTAAGAATTCGAACGGTTGATTAAATTCTATGTTATGTCCGTGCTTAGCTTTCTTTGTGTGTTTTGGGTGACTTTTAACCTAACCCTAATATAAATATATTATAAAATAATAATAACCGAGTTTATCATAAATAGTTAGGGGTGAGTTGAGACGTGCAACCTGGCTAACCTTGTCGTAGATATGGCATGGCTCTGCATTCGATTCTCAATGAAATATTACGTAGTAGTTCCAGTTTTCACCGTTTTAAATTATTTTAGTCAGACGATTTTCTAGTTAGACCGTTAAGATAATCATAAATTATGTTTGCAAGTAACATTTTCTAATTTTAAAATATATTAAAAATTTATCGTCACCACATTAATCCCCCATAGGGTGTCAGAGGCTTTCTGAGTGTAAACTGTGCAATGCACGTCACAGCACAAGTACATTTTTTTTAATTTCTAGTTTCAAACGTTTAACTCATCAAAATGTATTTGAAATATAAATAGAAACCAAAATATTAGGGTTACGTTGCAAGTCATTCTGTATATCATTTGAAGTAAGGTCAATTTTCCAATTACAGCTTCATTGAACTTCAGTGTTGTGAATATTTTTGTTCCAATTCACGAAACACAATCTAGCAAAAAGTAACCAATTCGGAAATGAAGCAAACGTTGAGTTGTAGAAATGTAGAATAAATTCAATGGCCACTTTAAATTTTTGCCCTCACTTTCTTTGTCAAATAGAATTAAGAGACGGTATGAATCTATCTCGATCTTAAATTAATCTGACAAAATGACGTTTAAAAATTAAGATAACTGTCGAGCCAAGCTCTCATGCACTTTGTTCCAACCGGAACACTTTTATTACAGAATTTCGCACTAAAATTTACGCTCGACACACACATAGTAAACAAAAGACCACGTGCACAGGAAAAGTAATAGTAAATACATAAACATACATAAACAGAACTCTGAATGAATTTGCTGTTAGCCTACTTGATGCGGCGGAACGTCATCAAAGAACTGTCGAAGACACGCATAATGATCGGTTATGCAAACGGTCCTAATTATGTAAAACAGTTATGAACCGACATGTTTTGACATCACGTTAACCGCCGATTAATACGCCTATTGTGTCTCATGAACTTGAAAACTTCTCTATAAATATAGGGCATCGACACTTGTCGACTCCATGGTAACACCTGCTTTTAGCAAATAAAAAATCCGACTCTTCAGCCTCCAATGTCACTTGACACGGTCAATTATATTTTTTATTGAGACTCTTACCGGGGCGCGTGCTCGGTTCTTGTTTACCTTTCTTTTTGTCATTCGGTGCATTTCCGAACTCTGCTTTTCATTTTATTGTGCTAACTATAGCCCTATTGTAATATATCTTTGAAAATAAAAGAAAGTAGCGTAAAAATTTTGGCAGTTCGCATCGGAATGGCTTGACGGGGGCGCTCTAAATATATTTCCCATGCCCTCAATGCCACACGACGACCCAATTACGTCTGGCAATAAAATGAAATGGGTGTCGTTGAACTTCCCTGTAGTACTTACTTTCGTGTGTTCGTAAACATTGCATCTGAAGCCGCCTCCCCCCCCTTGCCTCCACTTGCCGCTAATAATTCATGTAAATCGGCGTCATTGTATAAGTGATGCCTTTTTATTACCATCCTCTTGTTTTGGCGGTCAAGTTCATATAGGGTCGACGATTTTATGAATGCGTATTTAATGTGTTTACATAATTATTGTTTGCGCATCGCTGTTTATCTTTATGAGCATGACTCATATTGAGATCACTTTCTTTTGATTATACAATGTGGAGGGGCTGCTTACTGATGATTATATACAAACTTGTATGGATCTTTAACCTAGTGAGATGGACAGTTTTGCTACGGTATAGCATTGAGAAATAGTAATTTTTTTGTTATGTACCTCTAGGCCGTAGCCTTTGTATCTATATTTAAGGGCACATAATATGTGCAAGCGGCGGTAGCTCAGAGGTAGAACGCTGGCCTCTCAATCTTGAAAACCATGTTCGATCCCTGGTCGGGCATGCACCAATGAGTTCTCGGAATTTATGTGCATAGTATTTGTTCTTGCTTGCCACTTGCTGAACGGTGAAGGAAAACATCCTGAGGAAAACTGCATGCCATAAAAAGCGTGTATACGATAGGACTCACCACACATCACGTTGGGACGTAATAAAGTGGGTGTATGGAGTATGGACTGTGACTTGCATTTCACAGTTCACACTCGGACGAAACATCTCTGACACCGTATATTTATATATAAA
The DNA here is from genome assembly GCA_934047225.1 of Ypsolopha sequella. Taxonomy (NCBI): domain Eukaryota; kingdom Metazoa; phylum Arthropoda; class Insecta; order Lepidoptera; family Ypsolophidae; genus Ypsolopha; species Ypsolopha sequella. The sequence continues at coordinate 14,384,434 of OW203991.1, forward strand.
TATATTGTAACGACATGACTTTTCGGGCAAAAATCTAGTTGGCCCAAGTCTATTGTTCTTTTTTGGTGTTACGTCAAAAAAAAAACCAAACGATGGAGACTAGGTGTCTCTGCATACACATACGTGCAGAATTACACTGGGTTCCTGGGAAGATAAAAGATAAAATCCTTGATGATAATGATAAAGTACTCTTTACATTTCAAAAATTTTGAATTAAATTTCATACAGTAACGAACTGCGTACAACTTAGCACCTTGACGAATAAACGCAAAGTCATCCAAAACTAGACTAACTATAAAAAAAAAACCGTAGCTCAGCTGAGTTCCCCACAACAATGTAAACATCAATGAAAAGGATTAACAAGTCACAGTGTACCGTAGTTAATGGAGGTATTTATATCACCCATAACGGTTGATTAGCAACTAAATCAATTATTGAATGAGTGCTATTAATAAACGACGGGCGGTCAACGAACGATATCATAATAATGAAATGAAACGTCACTCTATAATCATAAAATCATAATACACTCATAAATAAACATGATGACGTGCGGTTCGGAAGTAGCATTAAGAATGTGGCAGACGGTATGTAAATGCTTGTAATTACGTAACACAATGTTTTGACATTTAATAAACAACGACACATTTAGCGCGGCCGTTAAGTGGATCATTGAACTTGGGCCATTTGTTTTGTTACGTCACAATCGGCGTTTGAGAGATTAATGTACACGGATTATGGCACGCGATACGTTTCAATTTGCGTTCCGTTTCATTCATGCGCCGGAGATAATGACGATGTGCTCGTTCCGGTCGTTTGTCTGTCTGCTGCCTCCTTGCGCCCGCGCCGCTGCCTGTCGCTCGTGACCAGCTGCCGTGGTTGCTCGATCAACCGCACTTTATTGCTAACCAATTTATGAACGAGCAAGGGAACGAGGTTTGCACTCGTTGAAATTGAAAACACCTGATTTGTGGGCCCTTGTACGGTAACTGTGCATCGTTGGCCTGACTTGCTGATCCAATGCGATTTAATCTATATCATCTGGAATTTGCGTAGCCTCGATACCTTTTCTTTAAATATTCGCTACAGAGAACAAATGTTGATTCATTGAAGTTGCGAAGCCTGAGAAGATGTATGTAACTCTTCAAATTTGGATTAGCACAATGTTACGCATGTAGTAAGTATACAAAGGCCGTCTTAAGGAAGATAGTACTATTAGGTGCAAGTCTGAGTGCACTAGACGGGGGGGGATGAGGGGGGTGCGTCTTCACCCATTGACGGTTGTGGCGCCCCGCGACACTTTCACTTCTCTGATATTGCAGTTACTACGCGCCTATCGTACAGCGGAACGCGGGAGGGGGACGCCACCCCACTGCATGCACCCCTGTTCCCCTTGCAGCAAACATTTCAGAAGGGTCCCGCTTCACAATTTAAGAATATCTTCTGACGTCACGGAATAAGCTATTATTCGGTGATGTATTGCCGAAAGCAATTACAAGATATCGTCAATACTGACGGCGTAGACCCTTTGTAACTTGAAAGTTTCTAAACTTATTTTAATGATTCTTTTAGTTTAAAATTCACTTATTAATATTATATCATGGTAATAATAAGTAAAATATCTTACTATTTAAAACGGATATAAAATTGTGCTTTGAAAGTAACTAACATAAAGAATCAAAAGCAAAAAATTGCATCACCATCACTATACTTAAATGACCATGTCAGTGGTACACCAACGCACCACAGCTCTAACTAAACCACACGCAGCAGACAAAACAGTCTGATATGACACAAAACCAATACTGCAGCAAGAGTGAAATGAAGCTGTCACCGCTGTCAGTTGTCACATCTTGTAGCGGTCAAACCGGGACAATGTCAGCGCGGAGGTGAGGGCCGGAGCCGGTATTATTTGCGTGCACACGTGTTGCGTCTAAGTCGTGCGAGAGTGACAAGTGAACACTTGATGGAAGTTTGTAAACAAGCCCGGCCTTGCTCCGAACTGCAGCCCGCCTCCCGTCGTCGCCGCTCGTCCCGACCGGAGCGTTAGGCGCGGAATGGCTAACATTCCGACCTACCTATCGAATCTATCGATGCTCATTTATTCCGCTGCTGCGTTTTGTAGATTCTAAATTCGAATTGAATAATCTTGCAAATTTTCAAGTGGCTACCCGATTCGTAGCGCTCTAATTTAATTGGCGTAACTTACATGTTACGCGTTTTGAGCGGTGTAATTTAAATTTAAATTTTCATGTGCGGCTAATGATTTTCGGATATTTCTCTATATTTTAAGATGTTATCGTGATGCTAATCTTATTTTGCACAACTTTAAACTTGATCTATCAAAAAATCCTATAGTGATTTCCGTTGCACTTGTGTCAATAAAAAACAACTTATTAGCAAAGCATTATTCACGGTAATATGTAGTATGAATGAGAAGTCGAAAGATGTTATAATCTAGCGATAAATTCTCCGTAACCACAACTGTAATTTAATCCATTACAGATTAGTGCATCAACATTTATTGAGTATATTATTATCATTCATGAGACAACGTCTCTTATCGCACGCTCCGTAATACACGACTATTTTTAAACAAGTGTAAGTAAATAAAGGAAGCGGCTGCACGTGCTTTCTAGAAATTATCTTTCATGTAATAATTTAATATTTTGATCGTAATACTTAAAAGGCGTCACCTTGTCTAAACAGGCGATTAATGCAGCGTTCAATCAGCTGCAGCAGAAAACCTGAACTAGAAGTCCCGACTATCGATGTCGATAGAATGGAGGTACAGGGATCGAGGGCGGGACTACCGCGGCTGATTGATGGCCGATAGATAGTCCGCCGAGTCGACATTGAACCCCAGAGCTCGACCGATCGCTCCACTGTAAATATATCTAGCGGACTTCCGCCCCTGACTCGTGACGTAGCGCCTATGACGTGCTCACAATACTCCCGGCTTGTGACGTAGCCCTCCTACCTAACAGATTTACATTCTTTGTTTACACTACTAAACTTTTATGACTGTACCGCAAGGTCGTCTCTTATCTTCCACACTTTTATGACTTGTTTATGTTTATCGCATTACTGTCGAATTTCCCGAGTAGGTATTTATTTTCTGAAGTTGATAAAGGCGCGGTTCAAGTTAACTAGAAAGCTCCCGGGACTAATCTCCTAAGTGCGTAGTCGAAAGGGGTTCACCCGGGGGGTAAAGGGGGTGTTTCATTAAAAATTCATTCTTATTTCCAAGCGCTACGGTCGTAATCAGCCGCAGGGTGGTACTGGTTTTCTTTCTCTCTAGGTTTTATATTTTTTGCAGTTTTATTAGGTTTTGTAAGTGCTAATCATTGGAACTTACTCTAGCTTCGTCTTTGAATTAGTGATTCAGTGCAGCAAGCTGAAATCAGCAACAGCATTTTTATATCATAAATGAAATAATTTAATCTTTACGAATCATAACAAAAGAAGCCCCAAATTGTCTATAAGAAACAAATTCATCAGGCCAAACAGCAATACAATAGTACTTATGCTAAGTATATTAGACGTCGTAATCAGGTAATTACAGTAATGTAGCGAGCGAGGCTCATAGGACCGGATTCACAATTTTTCCTCCGACTAGGAGTCGGGAGTCAGCGTCCCTTTACCCGACCCCCACACCTCAACCTTCTCCTCTCCCACCCCTCCCGTCTGTAGTCCCTACCAGGGAGTTTTCGAATTTAGAATCTCTCGAAAGAGACTCTATCTTGGAATAAAACAAAAGGCGATCGCTGTTGCGCAAAAGTATGCTCGAGTTCAGAGAATATTATAAGTAGAGTTCCAAGAAGGCAGTGTGTTATTGCTGGTCAAGGCAATGTCAAAGTAAACGCATATTGTAAATATTATTGAATTAGGTAGTTTCCGAAGTCTCTTGATATAATATGTTGAAGAAGTTTAGTCATTTAGAGCTTATACCCTGACAATTTGGAAACCGAATCTATATAAAATTACAAGTATTTATTTTTCCCAGTTTCTCTTTGAAACTGAAGTATGTAGGTATTTTCTAAACCGAGATCGACTTACCACGGTACGGGCGAGGGGGTCACCCCCGCTCCACGGGTGCTTCCAATCTTCTCCCTCGTAGCCCTAATCTACCCATCCCCTCCAACCATTCCCACATTTGTGACGTCACTAGACGAGTTTTTTTGGCAATGAAAAAAATGATAAAGCACTTTCTGATTACGTTGCACTTTGGGGTGGCGACTTGCCGCAAATGAATGCAAATACATATGATTTTTATTTATATGTGTCAGTATATTACCTGCGCCTTTGTAAATTGATTAATTCTTCCTTCAGGCGATGGAAGGCAAAGGTAACACAAAGGGAATGCAAAGTGAATCTCGTGGGTGTGTCCGATGATTTAATCGATTCCTAATTTAATGCCCATAAACATCAGGTAACGGGGGTGGGTATTTTTTCACGTAACGGGAAGTAACGGGTTTGTGAATGGGTTAGGAGGAACGAGCCCTCGAGCACTGGGAGCTGGCATCAGTCAGCGATCAGCTGATCGGAGCCGGCTGTTTTCCTTTTCATCTGTCTATACGTATAATGTAATTAATCGCTCGACGGGCGGCCGGGCTCGCTCGACTCTCGACACGAGATATTTCAAGGAGGCTTGCTGTTGCTAACTGCAACTGATATGCTATCGACTCGATTAGGTTATGAATGGATCGCCGTTCGATTCCGCCATGCCCAGGCACGCTCGAGCTTCACGTCTCTCCATGTTTTTGTTTGCACATCTCTCGAGCACGATGATGTCTACTGTTTTTTCTTCATTTTTTTTTCAATTATGCTGTTGTTATGATCGCGTGGGCACGAGCCGTGTTATGTCATGTACCGCTAACAATGGCGCTATTCGTTCGTCGTCAATCGACGATGACAATCGCCGGACCGCAATGAAGAATCGGGTTTGAGACATCGGTATCTCCTTTTGTTTGGATTTACGTGTTTACCTTAACACGTGCCGAGTTTATGCTCCGATATTTCATGTTCGCTATGGTCATTAAAAAAGGGAGCACAAAAGCGTTCAACAAGTGTCGGCATGCCCGCATTCAGAAAAGAAGCGCCCGTATAAGAACCAATTATCAAGAGATTAGGGGAGGCGAATTGTTAGAATTATACCAGCTCATCTCCGCTCGTACTTATTTGTGAAACGAATCATTGTCTAGTCTTTCTCTTAAGCGTAGTGAAGAATTTTCAACAGTTCTGTTGCCGTTGGGTAACAGCAGAACGTGTTAACGGTGTGCGCAACGTATCGTCGAGCTCGGAGCCGTATTTCTCATCGCCCGCTCTCAGTTTTGCAACCTCGAGTGTAGTAAGAGCTGTGTATCAAGCACAGGCGGTAGAACCTCGCTGTCACGTCTGTAGAACGCTCGGCACGCGTTTTAAGAACGCGCGTGTGTGCGTGACGTCAACGCGCCACTTTCTCCATACTTTCGTCGCCGCTTGTGCGCTAAAAAACAACGCGCTTAGACCAGACTACTATTAATACATACACGACGCGACGTCGTTGCTGTCGCACGCTCCGCTGGGCGAAACGAAATTGTCTTTTCTATGCGGGTCGAAGCGGCCACCGACGCATGCTACGTTTTTCGTAGCGTAGGCGTCTACCGCTCTCCCTTAGCATCTCCGTAGCTTACATTAGCTGCGTAGGCATATCGAGTATACGCTGGAATATATCATAGTCATGACGTCCGCCTTACGCTAATTTGGCGATATCATACAGTTGGTAGCGACATAACGTTAACTTACTATGCAAACTTACGCTCGCGTGCTCACACTAGGAACCGATGCTTCTTCAGTTCACCGACCAGCTATTTTAAAACTAGCTTTTAAATAGCTGAAAGCAGTGACAGTAATAATTTGTGCTTGGTTCACTTCGAAACATCGAACTAGTAAAATCCATTTACTGGCATCGCGCGCCTGTCTAATTAGCCTCTGTCATAGGCTGCGAAGGCTCTATTACCAGCCGCCTCCAAACTTGGAGCGGGCTATCAACATTTGGTATTCAATCAGTGGTAAAAGTTGCAGCGAAAAGTTTTGGATTTTATTAAAGGGTAGTAAGGTCCTTATTTGAAGAGTGGTTCGTTTGAAAGTTCAGCTTCAGCGGTGTGACAATTACGGCTATGCGGCCCGCCCCGCGCCACCGCAATCGATAGGCCTAGCGAGGGCTGGCGGGGGCGGTGCGGGACGAAGCGGGGGCTCATTACTTATGCAAAACAGCATCGATGCTAGTACATCGTCAACCACTGACCAGGTCACGTGACAGCTACCACCAGTGATGGACATCAACTAATATTGACCTTACACTTTACACTATCGATTCGATGAATACCGTAGCTGTCGAAGCAACCGAAATTGAAATTTTATTGAACAAAGCAGTCTTTCGTTATTTCGAAAGCGCGGCCCAAAGTTGGGGTCCCTAATCTGCAAGTTGGCAGTGGAACCTATTACGAAGTTCGGGGGAGCCGGTCTTTGTGCTCCCGGGAGGGGGGGCCGCAGGGTCCCGCTGCAGGAAGGGTCGCCCTGACTTTTGTCTCCTATGCTATTCAACCCGAACTTTGGTTACAATATTTCATTTGGTGGGTAAAAGGCTCGACTGAATGCCTCTCCATCTATCTGTCTCTATTTATATGTAGAGCTTTTGCTAGAATTTTCCTTTGAAGTCAAAATCAAAGAACGTAAATTTTTGAGTGGTCTGCATATACATAAAGCTTGTTTATACTAACTAATTGATTCAAAAATATACCAAACCAACCAGCAACCAAAATCTTTCTATACGTCACAAACTACGCCATTCTTTAGTTTTCATCCAAAAATTCAAATAATAACACACCTTCATTTGCCTGAAATACTTAGTGTACGGGCAAGCCGCACATTCTGCTGCGTTGGCTGTTTACTTAGCCGTCGTCGATCATCGCCCTAATTTCATCAGTTCACAATCGGTCACCGTCCATACCGCGTGTACTCATCAATCACTCATCAATATCAATTATACTTACGTGTGTTTGTCCAATAAATTCATAAAACTATCAAAACTTATCATTTATCAACCCCGCGATCGGTGATCGTACATGGTCCTTCGAACCGATTTTGAATCAGGACCTCGCGTCGCGAATTTAAAAATCAGTCCTGTCAAAAATCAAAATACTTGTCAAGTATCTATATCATACTATCAAGTGAACTCTTATCATATCAAGTGAATTATCATACTATCAAGTGAACTCTTATCATATCAAGTGAACTATCATACTATCAAGTGAACTCTTATCATATCAAGTGAACTATCATACTATCCAGTGAACTATTATTATATCAGTGAACTATTATTATATCAAGTGAATTATCAATCAAATATTATCAAGTTAACTATCATTATATCAAGTAATTATCAATCAAGTGGATCATACTATCAACTAGCAGCATATCGAGCGTATCAAATCATCCGTCGAGGGATTGAATGACCTCAATCAATCAGCGCATCAGCATCAAGACTATCAGCATCAGGATCACTCAGAATCCGCATCAATCAATATCAGCGTCAGCAGAGCAGCACCGAGTGCAGTAAAAAGCTCAAAACAACAAATCAAGTAAGATCTTTCCATTTATTCATTGACTAACTTATAATTATCAACATGGAGGGACAAGATCTTTTAGATAATCAAAAACTTATCAAGCAAGAGTTGGAAAAACTCCTATCAAACTTTAAGAAGAATCCGAAGGAGCGGAAATCTTCTGAAGACTACTTTAAAAGGAAGCTCAGTACCCTCGAAAGATACTGGGACGACTTTCAAGCCAATCACAGTAAGTTATATCAGTTTGAAGTGCGAGATGAACCTTACTTCACGAATAAGGAGTACAGCAAGGTTCAACAAACTTATCAGGCCACAAAGAATATCATCAATTGTGAATATGAAGAGTATATGCAAAATCAAGATAGGTTCCGTGGCGATACCTCCGAAGGAGCTAAGGAGCAGAAGCAGACTCCACGTCCGCTGCTGGTAAATCGAGGACAAGATAGCAAGACCGAAGAGTTGCTGCGCAAGCAATCCAGCAATTTTAAAGCTTTTATTAGGACTATTTCAAACATCGAGGTGTCCTCAATCAAGGAAAAGTGGGAGTTCGAGGACGCATTGAAATCTCTGGAAATGCGTTGGGGAGCAGTAGATTCACTCCATTGGGAGATTGACAGCATTTTGGACGATCATAATCAAGAATATGAAGAAACATTCTCCCAAAATGAACAAAAATACCAAAATATCAAAAAAGCAATTAATCAAAAGTTATGGGCCGTCGCTAACATGGAAAAGGCGACGCCGAGAATGACCATCCCGGATTTCCATGGGAATTATCATAAGTGGGTTTCCTTTAAGGACCTATTCGTGGAAGCAATCCACAACAATGCATCAATGTCCAACGCTCAGAAAATGCAGTTCCTTAAATCAAAATTGAGAGGAGAAGCGGAGGCTATCATACAGCACTTGAAAATAAGCTCTGACAATTATGAAGCTTGTTGGAAAATATTAAATGATAGATTTGACAACAAGAAGCTTATAGTAAATTCGCATCTAGACCTTCTTTTTAATTTACCCATCATGAAGCAACAATCAGCTGAGCAAATAAAGAGACTTCACGACACCACTAATGAATGTCTTTTTGCGATAAAAAACCTGGGTGCAAACATCTCCACCTGGGATCCGTTGATAGTTTATATTTTACAACAAAAACTGGATTCAGTCACCAACGATGACTACGTCAGATCACTGCGGAACCCAAAAGCTTTGCCTAGCATATCAGATTTCATGAACTTCCTAAAAACGAAGTTTACATCGTTAGAATCATCTCGTTATAAGCAGGACAAGAATCGGCAAAGCCCATCAGCGTCGTCACCAAGTAGTAGCAAGTATGAATATCAATCAAAATCAAATTTCCGTCAGAATGATGAAAATCACTCAAGAAAATTCTATAATAATTCTACACAAAAATCATACAACACGGGAAAAAGGTCCGGCGATCGAAAAAGATGCGCATATTGCAATAACACCGATCACGCCATATTCTTTTGCAACAAGTTTATGGAACTATCAGCGGAAACGAAAAGGAGGTCAATAAACGATTTAAATTTATGCAAAAACTGTCTCTATAATCATAATGGAAAAAATTGTTTCTCCGAAAAAAGGTGTAGAAAATGCAACGGTAATCATAATACGCTGTTGCATGAGGCTTTCGAGTGCATGTCGAAACCGGAAAAAGTGACCCGAAACAGTCACGTTTCACAGGAAAACATTTCGGAAATTTTATTGGCGACTGCAATCGTCAAAGTCCAGGCAAAGGACGGAATTTATCATAATTTGCGCTGTTTAATTGATGGTGGATCTCAAATTTCGGCCATTAGCGAAAATGCAGCGCAACTGTTGCAATTACCGCGCCAAAAATGCAAAGGCGTTATTTATGGCGTTGGATCCATGGAAAATAGTTGCAAAGGCCTTATCAATATCAATTGTTCGTCAGTAGCAACACATTACACGTTTAACACCGATGTTTATATCATGCGTAAATTGATAAACAACTTACCAAATCAATCTTTTCCGGAACCTTCATGGTCCTATTTGAAAAATATCAAGTTAGCTGATCCAAAGTTTTACAAAAGTCGCCCTATTGACATGCTATTAGGGGCCGATGTTTATTCATCAATTATCATGGGAGGTATTATCAAGAAAAATGATATACTGCCGATTGCGCAACAAACGCAGTTAGGATGGATATTATCTGGAAATGTAAAATCACTACAATGCAACGTCATTACCAACAATCTAGAGGACCTTCAGAGGTTTTGGACAGTCGAAGACATCGGAGAAAAATCAGAATTATCAACCGAAGATCAAGAATGCGTGCAGTTTTATCAAGAAACAACGAGAAGGCTAGACGACGGACACTATCAAGTCCGATTACCTTTAAAATCACACGGCCTAGAAAAATTAGGTGAATCAAGACAAAAAGCTGTAGCGCAGTTTAAACAAATCGAAAATAGGTTTAAACGGCGGAACCAATTGGCGGAACAGTATAAATTATTTATCAAAGAATATCAAGATCTCGGTCATATGAAAGCAGTGACACATAATAGCCAAAGCGGTTGCTACTTGCCACACCACGCTGTAGAACGAGCAGAGTCATCAACAACTAAATTTCGTGTCGTGTTCAATGCCTCGGCGTTAACTTCAAGCAATATTAGTCTTAATTTTATAATGAAACAAGGTCCAAATTTGCAGAAAGACTTATTTGAACTAATTTTAAATTGGAGACAGTACGAAATAGCATTTACGGCGGACATCGAAAAAATGTTTAGGCAGATATATTTACATGAAGATGATCAAAATTTACACAAAATCATATGGAGGGAATCAGCCTATCAAGCAATACAAGAATATCAGCTAACGACCGTTACCTACGGAACAAAAGCAGCGCCTTTTCTCGCGATGATGACGCTGAAACAGTTAGCTCGCGACGAGGGTCACAAATATCAATCAGCAGCAAAAGAAGTACTAGAAAATAACTTTTATATGGACGATTTAGTCAGCGGAAGTTACGATATCAAGTCAGCAAAGCAGCTAATATCAGATTTAAACAAGCTTTTGAAGTCAGGAGGCTTTAATTTGCGGAAATGGGCATCAAACAAACCTGAAATTTTCGGAAATAGCCAAGACGAGCAACGGACATTTGAAATCAGACAAGCAAGGATCCAGATTATTAAGGTCATACAACAATCAGAGTTCTCAGATGTAATAGAATCTCTATCAGAGCATAACCAAGTAGATAAAAAGAGCCAAATATCAAATTTAAATCCATTTTTAGATGAAAATCAGCTTTTGCGAGTCGGTGGTCGTATCAAGCATGCAAATCTCAGCGAAAATATGAAACATCCTATCATTATCCCACATAATGGTCACTTAACAGAGTTATTAATTGATCATGCACACAAGATGACGTTTCACGGCGGAGCACGACTCACGCTATCATGGCTTCGTCAGCAGTATTGGCTGATCGGTGGAAACGGAGCTGTAAAGAAAAGATTAAGAGGGTGTGTTATTTGCAGAAAACACGACCCAATAAAGCAATATCAAATAATGGGAAACTTACCTGAAGCCAGGATAAATCCTACCAGACCGTTCTATCATACAGGAGTTGACTACACTGGGTATGTCGACATTAAATCAAATAAGGGCCGAGGAATTAAGACAACAAAAGGATATATAGCCGTGTTTGTATGTATGGTAACAAAGGCTGTTCACTTGGAGTTAGTCTCAGACCTCACATCATCAGCATTTCTAGCAGCACTGAAAAGAATGGCTGCTAGGAGAGGAGCGCCCCAAAATATGTACTCTGATAACGGGACAAATTTTGTAGGAGCCAACAGAGCATTACAACGTGAATTTATCAATCTCAAGCAAACCTTGGACGAAGAGTTCTTCTCATCAATATCAGAAATGGAGATACAGTGGCACTTCAATTGCCCAACTCACGCAAGTGCCGGCGGCTTGTGGGAGGGAGCAGTGAAAAGCCTTAAGTATCACCTTGTCAGAGTCATTGGAACTCAAAAGCTCACCTTCGAAGAATACTCTACCCTATTCGCACAGCTGGAAGCGGGCTTAAATTCCAGACCATTGTGTGCAATCAGTGAAGACCCCGAAGATATCAACTTTCTGACTCCATCTCATTTTCTATCAAGCGGACCACTTCTCACTATCATAGAGACAGAACAAGATAACAGAACAAGATGGAGATTTACCCAGAAAATATTTGAAGATATATGGAAACGGTGGAAAGCTGAATATTTATGTAAATTATCTATCAGAAGCAAGTGGCAGCATCCAAGGGAAAATATCAAATTAAATGACGTAGTGTTAATTCACGACGATAACATCTTAGCGGGTAAATGGCCTCTAGGTCGAGTTGTTGAATTGCACCCCGGAAAAGACGGCTATGTGAGAGTCGTCACATTAAAAACAAAAAACGGACTCATGAAACGTCCAATCATCAAATTATCAGTTTTACCAACAAGTCGGGAAAATTATCATTATCCAAAATTATCAAGGGAGCAAGAAAAACAGCAAAGTGAAACAAACATAAATCATCAGGTAGAAAGAAAAATCAATAGGAGAATCAGAAAACCGAGTCCTTTCTCACTTATATCATTTATAATGTGCATTATTATGATAACCGGCGCACAATGTACATATAACATAACAAAGTTACGCGACCAACAGCGAATTCTTTTCGATAAAATATCAAATATGGAGTTATTAAGTGACGAATGGAAATTGGTAGTTTATTACGATTTAAATCCATATTGGCAAGGTACAACAGCATTTGAAAGATATACAAAACATTTACAACAGACTTGCCAAAACATAAAGAATCAATCACATTGTGACGTCATATTACTACAACTCCAACAAGGCTTCTCGGAACTGGAATACTACAATCGCCTGTTACTGAGTCAGCATTCCAGTACGCAGACGGGGCATCGAAGCCGGCGCGGGCTTATCAACGGCGTCGGTTACATAGCTAACAAGCTGTTCGGTGTCTTAGATGAGTCATTCGCCGAGCAATATCAAAAGGACATCGAACTCATCAGAGATAATCAAAATCATTTAGCTTCGCTATGGAAAAATCAGACGTCGGTCATTGAATCCGAATATAATCTCCTGAAAAGAATGGAAGATAGCATGAATAAGCAACAAAAAATCATAAATCAACATTTTTTTAAAGTAAACAAAGTTATCAACAAATTGAGCAACGAATTGCAAATTTTATCAAATATCAATGACTTCACCCTAGGGGCACTAACAGCAAGCTCAATGCTCCAGTGTTTGAAGACTATTCAGAGCATGTTACTAGATACGGTAACAGATATTTATCAAGGACGATTTAACTTTCATATCTTAACCTCAGAACAACTTCGACATGAGCTCAAGTCACATATCAAAAGAATCATCTCTTCCAATCAAGAACATTCAAACAGACCTCAAAAATATTTACAAAATTCTTAAAGTCAAAGCAAGAATGACAAACGAGTTTCTTCTCCTGGAAATAAAGCTTCCCTTGGTTAGCAGAGATGCATACGAAATTTTTAAAGCAACTGCAATACCCGAGAAAAAAGGTAGAGATATGATTAGTGTGATCCCTGCCGCAGAGTACTTAGCAATCAATTTGAAAAAGGATGCCTACGTAGAAATGTCCCGAGACGAGATCAAAGAATGCTATCAAGGCGACGAATCATTTTTCTGTCATACGCAGAAACCAATCTATCATATGAAACAGGACGAGAGCTTTTGTGTGAAAGATAGAAGATCAGATAATTGTAAGACTGTGACATCTCTTTGTAGCAACATATGGCAAGAGATGCATGCACAGAACCAATATTTGTATTTCTGCTGCGACAAGTGTCAACTAAGGATAATCTGTGAAGATCAACTTTCTGCAGCACAGTTGGCTGAAGCCGGTATAATCTCCATTAGCCATGGTTGCATAATCAAAACCGATGAGTTCACAATTTACTCTCGGAAGCTAGATCAAAGCATAAGTAAAACAAGGTTCGATGTTATATTGCCAGATATTTCGCCAATTAATCAGATTTTCAACATTACGATACTTCCGCCCACAAATGAATCAGATATTAGTAAAGAGATCGGTGCCCAAAAGCAGACTTTGCAAGAAATACATCAGCAAATAGAGCAAATTAAACAAAAAGGGACTTTAGCAAAAGAAATATCATATCACGATGTGCATCACTATACGGCTATATATGGTATGGCATTTGCGATCATTGGAGCAGCAGTATCAATCTGGGTTTGGCGGAGACTACGGAGGCGTCGTCGTCAGCAGGCGGCGGACCCGAGGTCCGCGCCTGCGCTCGCAGCATCGGCGGCGGCCGGGGCTGTCACCACGGAGCAGCCCGCCGCCGCCCACTCAAGCAGCAGTGATAGTGACAAAAAGTGCGCGAATGTTCAATACATCAGACGCAAATGGGCGAGTGCAAGTGTGCGTAAATTTGATGCGAGCACGTCACCTGTTTTTAAAGCAAGGTTCCCTAGTGCTGAAAATTGTGTTTAGTGTATATTGTCATTTTATAATAAATCCGAACAATGGACACTGTTTTAGAGACACTAGCATTACATATAAAAGAAAATGTTTTATCACTTTGTAAAGCACCTCACCTCTCATTTTATCATATCATTATCATCATATCAATAATATAATTTTGTTTTGTTTTCTTTTCCCCCGGGAGCATGTACGGGCAAGCCGCACATTCTGCTGCGTTGGCTGTTTACTTAGCCGTCGTCGATCATCGCCCTAATTTCATCAGTTCACAATCGGTCACCGTCCATACCGCGTGTACTCATCAATCACTCATCAATATCAATTATACTTACGTGTGTTTGTCCAATAAATTCATAAAACTATCAAAACTTATCATTTATCAACCCCGCGATCGGTGATCGTACACTTAGTCTATACAGGGTGTAATCGTTAAGTGTGATCAGGCGATTATTCCGTAACTATTACAGATATCAAAAAAATTTAAACTGATATCGAAAGTACGTTACCTAATCAGTAAAATTACATCAATAACTTTTTGAAAATCAAACAAGAAGTATCCAAAATTTTGACATTGAACATTCCCATACATTGTATCGCACATCAACATAAGGACGTCACTTCGAACATCTGCCTTGAATACAAAATTGTGTACTTACTAAGAAATAAATATTATTAAATTATTATATAGTTTTATTACTTTGTTAGGTTAATAAACAGTTTCCTTTAATATCAGTTCAAAGCTAAAATAACCTTTTAAAATGAGGAAACTAAAACCTTTCTACTAATCTCATACTAAATTTATGGGAATGTTTAATGTCGAAATTTTGGATACTTCTCGTTTGATTTTCAAAAAGTTATTGATGTCATTTTACTAATTAGGTAACGTACTTTCGATATCAGTTTAAATTTTTTTGATATCTGTAATAGTTACGGAATAATCGTCTGGTCACACTTAAAGATTACACCCTGTATATGTAACAGGTAATTACTAATACAATTTTACCTATACAACAACCCACCTAGTCAGGGTTAAAACTGTTAATAAAATAAGAAAGCCGATGTCATTCACACCGAGTAATCCTAGCGAACTGACGCGTCATCGCGCGTCGGCGAAATCACCTCTTACGATAAACTTTCAGCAGGGAAAAGCTTGGAAAATTGTTAGCCGTTCTCTAAACAACACGTGATACAAAGGAAAAAAGACTTTATAATGAGGGCACAAGGCTGAGAGTTGTAATTTAGAGATAAGATTTTATATTACAGCTGTTGGAAAATTTCCGTCCTTGCATCGTGCTACGTAAAACTCGTAGATCGGCAATGCAATTATATGTTTATAAAATTACAGAAACCTATAAAATAGTTACCTTTTCTTTTTTGAATAAACAAACCAAAAAGATTGCATCACTTCGCGAAGTACCTAATCAAACTTAAAAGGGGTTCGAATTTCAAAAGTGCAACGACAAACTGTTGAGACAGCGTTCGGAAAAAAGTTGAATAACAGTCAATCAAAGTGGAGATTTTTGAAGCGATTTGGGAATAAATCGAGTTATAAATATACGGTTACTACAGCTGTAAAACGTTGATATGGAGTGGTGTTATCAGCTCGGCTTATCAGTGGCCAAGGTGAGTCGCTACACTGCCAACCAGTTGCCGACACTATCTACTTATCAATACAGACGATTGCTTCGTATTTCACAATAAAATGTGAAATAAATCGGTGTGATAATATTCCTTTTTGAACTAAAAAAGAAACGTCCTTATTGGTACGTATTTCGGCATCTTATTGTTATTTTTGCGTCGATGTTGCAGTTTAAAATAACACAAACCAATAAAAAAGGAATATAATATAAATACCTACATCGCTTCTAAGAAAAAGAAGACGTAAATATGCGAAAATTCCGCGAAAGAAACTTAACAATAAAGTTTTGTAAGTTGCGCGCGAAACGATTATGTTTAATATCAGCGGAGGCCACGTGCTCCGTTGACGTTAACAAAGTTTCTCGATGCGGAGAAAACTTTGTGACATGTGAGTGGTAGATATTTACAATATGTGAGCCGCCCCCAGCGCCGTCGGCGGCGTCGCCATGACTCAGCGCACCCTCGCGCGACGACGACGTCGCGTCGCCCCGTCTGCCCCCATACAAAATTTATACCGTCCCCCTCTCCAAGAAAATTACATCCCCATCTAACGAAACTCAACCCTAAAGCGTTATCTTTAGGACTTCATTTACAAAAGCGTGGCACCCCAAAACAAAGAACCAACTTCAATTTAACAAAAACGAACCCTATATTAGAAGGGATATAGATTGCAATTAGCGTAGCGCTCGATTCACGTGCTACGAGCACGCTGACGTCACTCGTAGCGCGTAGGTAGCGCGAGGGTGTCGGCTCTACGAAGTAGAAAATAATTAGATTTTTCGAAGTTTCTTCATTTACTAATATGGTATGAAGAATATATTTTTTTATAGATAGGTAGGAGTTATTAATAAAACAGGTAGCATTACAGTGCCAGCGAACATAGCGGCCAGCATCTCGTCTCTGATCCTTAATTCCCAGAGCGAGGTGGCGTGTCTCGAGAGCGTGTGCTCTCTCATCTCCTTAATTCGTCCTTCGGCACGACCCCCTTAATTCGCCCTTCCAGCGGCGCCGGGGCCCCCAACTCTTAGTTAACCCGAGTTCGCTCCCTTATTTATGGGGGGGAGGGGTTGTGGTGGCGGGCGCGTAGCCGGGGGCGCTATATCGACGTCCGTGTGCGCTCGCCCTCTATGTGCTCGTGAATTAAGAGCGACTCGGCTTTCATTTCGCCAAAGCTTCCACGCTCGTGTGCTCGCCTTTCGTTCTCCATCTCCTCGATGTGAGCTGCCACACAACCCACTCTCGCCCGTAAGCCCGGAGCTTTAGGTCGATATTACGGAGCTCGGCTTACGTCTGGCTTTAGTTTTTATAACTTGAGAGAGGGCGAGGAGGAGGTAGAGTTTTGTGAGTGGAAGGACTTTTTTGACGTGCGTTTTTTATGTTTTTCTCAGTTAGGGTTCGCTAAGATAACGACGTCTCACTGAGGACGAAGCTCTCTCGTTGTAGCGACATGTTCTGGCGCATTGCTGCTTCGTAAAAAAGAAAACACCTAATTAAAATGTAGGGACGTGAACGTTTTAGTATTTGTATAAAACTTGTCATTTGTTCAAGCCTTTTCGGGATAGTTTCGAACATTTAAGAACTGTAAGTTCATTTGTGTAGTTTGAAAGTATGTCTTGAAGTAAACACCAAGAAAGTGAAGATTTAAGAGAAGATGTCGAAACTATCTGCTGAAGTTTGTTAGATAAGTAGAGCCGAGGGCAGGGGGGGAGGGGCTAAGTCTACGCACAACGTCTTCGGAGAAAGTGAAATTTAGCGCAAGTTTGGAGAAATACAATTCTGCCTCCCTTCTCCCCAAAGTCTTGGGAGTTGGGTTGGCAGCGAAAAGGACTTACAACAATTAAATTTATTCTCTCGCAGTTTTCTGTTCACCGGTACGGAATCAGACGAGTTAGGCTTGTCTCAATACTTATTAGGATATTTGGTATAGAGAATTTTCATGTTCCAAAGAGGTTTCTAAAGTTTTTCGGGACGTCAGCTCTGGTCGAGGGTCGTATCTCATGTGACACACGAGTGAAAAATCGCGCGCTCATGTGGTTGAAGTGACGGTTGAACGACCTTTGTTAAGGTGTCGTTTTCGAGCAGGTTATTTAGTGCGGGGGCGGTCGGTGGGCCTGAGGGGCGCGGGGTGGCGGGACGCGGGGTTGGACCCCGGGGTCGCCAGGCAACGGCAACTGGGTCACTCCAGAGCCTGCCGCCCACCAATTATGTACACGCTCGTTACCGGACACGCGTTTTTCAATCACATCCATATTTAATTGGGCTTCCTGAAGCTGAAAATGTGTTTGGACCGCCATGTTTTACAAGAGCTTTAGAATTATGCTCTCCATGGCTTTTGATGACATCAGGTTGACGAGTTGAAATGTTTTTGTTGAAATTTTCAAATGCAGTATGTACTATAATGATGACGATTTTATTAAATGTACTATGACAATGAGTACGATTGTGTAACTAAAAACATTTTTTTTTCAACTTGATGTCGTTGCTATGCGATGTCTCGTATACAAAGAAAATAGCGCGTACCTTAATTAGAGTTGAAAGGAGTTTCGCATTACCTTTCGTGAAATATCTTGTTGTTTCCGAACGGAGTGGAGATGGGGAGCGGGCGGTGTCAGTCCATCGAAGGAGGTTTGATAACTGATCCGAGAATATCCGGAACTCCTTACAAGACCCAGCTCTTACTTGTTGCATCAGTGCACCGCGAAGGGTGCTCGCGGGGGAGGCGACGGGTAGCGGAAGGGGAGGCACGTCTTCATAGTGAATGGGCGCGAGATGTGTCCACCACGTGCCTGTATGGAGATTCCATTGATAACCGCGACCTTCATCCTTATCTCCTACACCTGTCGATGGCGATTTTACACGCTTTCCTCGATTGTAAGCCTTGCTTGTTCTAGGTATTCAAACTACAATTCAAGAAAGTTTTAAGTTTGCGCGAAAAGCTCTCGTAGCGCTTTTGTAGCAAATTCCGCTGTTTTTTTTTAATTACTCCTCTAAATAATATCATATAAAATTTATATTTACGAAAGAATCAGTCACTACTCACTATTGAGTGTAATATATTTCTAATCTTACAAGTTCCGTTTTGTATAAAATTTGTTGGTGCTACGAAAGTGTGCTCCTTTTATATGCTCTATGAGATTCGATATTTTTATAAAGATGTAATGATATATAAATTTAGCAAAGAGCTTTATGCAAAATCAGTCAGATAGACTTGTAGCACCAGTTTATTTTTTTGTACTTACAATCTCAACGGAGTGGTAAGGTAAAAGTTGTCCATTACGAAACTTATCTGTCGGGGGCGGGCGCGAATTATCAAGTGCAGCCTTGACATTGGCCGTCGTCGCCCTAATGTCGCACTGAGTGTCGGTATGCGGGCAAAACCACCTCTTGACAAATAATAATAGTGTCGAAGCGATGAATGAACACATTAGCAAGAGACCGGCGTCGGCGTCGGCGGCGGCATAGTCATTACGCGCCCCCATTAATCACTGCAACAATCGGCCGATATCTCGCTATTTACAAACGCGGCAGCACGTGCTCGCTCGTACTACGGCGAGTGTATTGACCCATTTAGATAGCTCGACCTTCGAGCGGCCATTGTGAGCGGAAAACATAAAAATAAGTTTTATTGCGGCGTCGTTATGCGTATCGCTGCGTCGTCCCGTCACGCCGCCGCCCCGACAGCTGATCGCGACGTGACATTTTTATTTTATCCTCTCTTCCGGGGATTCTCCCAAGATACGTGCTCGTGACGTCATTCATAATCGACCCGCGCACCTTGAGATTTATTATCTTTAAAACACGTCGGCTCCGTGCAGACTGCACGAGTACCTGTGTGATATGATTTATAACGTTACTTTACAATGTCAATGGTTGACGTATCCATACATACGGATATTGACCCGGCTTGTTTCCCTTCTGTATGATAGCTCAATGATAATAACGATAACAAACAAACGAGTATTACACAGGCTCACGTTCTATTCCTAATCTCGTATAAGTCAATACAGAAATAGAAGTCCTGGGGACGGAAATAACTACAGTTACTGTATCGGCGTCGGAATCTGAAGAGGAAATCTCCAGCAAAAACAGGCGTCGGCCGACATACCTCCGCTTCTCCGAAGTATCGCGGGCTCGAGCAGTGCGTCATCTTCTGCAGCAAAAACTGCGATTTTCCCTTTCATTGCATCAGGTTGTTCATGTTGACGGCAAAACGCACATAAGTATACAATAACAGCATAAATAAATATAGCGTCCGACAGCACGCGTCATCGCCTCCCAGTCAGTAAACAATGTGTTTCGGGAATTCCCTCGTGTTTTTTAAACGCATTCCTGAGGGATTCCTTTTGTTTGCATTTCAACGCTTTATTTGTTCTTTTCTCTTTCCGTCACCTTGGAACTTGAAACCCTATTGATGTGGTTGCATAACGGTATGCGCATAGATTACGGCCTCTCTCTTGTTGCTTGCACCTTCCTTTGTGGCCCATTGTCCGACTGAAATAGATGTTGCGGTCTTTTATGATTTATTGATACTGTAAGTATCAATGATGATATTGTAACAGTGCACAGAAAGATTTACTCGGATACTTTGTTACTGTTCTGTTACTTTTCCTAAAAACTCAAAGCTTGAGAATGGTACCTCTGCTGACCTTTTCAATACAAACTCAAACTGAGTACAGTATTAATAAAATAAATTCGCACATGCGATAACGACACGAAAACCGTAAAAAGGCATAAACAAAATCAACATAAAGTAATTTTTGTATCGTGGAATAAAAAGCTCTACAGAAGCGCGGGCCGAAGCTGCGCGCGAGTCGACGACGGGCCAAACAGGATGTGAGACTGGTTCTCGCACACATGCGCACCGTGTCTGTACGTGGACTCGATGGGCCAGCTCGCCTTGAGCTCTGCGTGTGGTGCTGCCGTGCAGCGACCAGGGCTCAGATGGTACTGGTTTGGAGTGGCGCACACAGAGACTCGCGGCCTCGCCGCCGCTCGCTGCTCACGGAAATGTGCGTGCCAGAGTCGCTCGAACGAGCTGCGGCCGACCGCCTTCCTACCAATAAACGAATACCTACTCCGAACGTATTGTCTTCTTGAATATAGTTGTGAAAAGTTATTTTAAAGTTTTTTTTTTAAATTGAAAACTAAATTTTATAATTTCATGTCTATGAAACGTGTTCTCAGACTAATCTAAAAATAAATAATTATATTCCTTCTACTAATTCACTTTATTACAGCAGAGGTACTAGAAGCAGGGATGACGAAAGGAAAAACCAATTTCGTATCAAAGGAACACAGTGGCACAGAAAGAAAAGTTGTGAATGAATGGAGAAAGAAAGAAATAAAGGGTCGATATCCGCCCTACATCTCTTACAAAACAATCACCGCAAATTAAAATGGTCCATAACAATCCGGCCGCGAACCAATGAATGAAATTACTTCTCGATCACGCGCTACGCCTCTATTGTACTGAAAAGGAGCGTAAATGGCTAATCGGCCAGACGATCGACTTCCACCGACTCCAATCTTACGGAATAATTTCTTCACGCCTTTATGAATGAACTAACAAAAAAGTAAACTCAAATTCGACGTAAACAATGACGATTTATTCATAATGCGTGGGAGGCGTAGTGAAACAAATACTTTTAGAATAAAATGTCTGCACAACAGTTATTATCATGGGTGTGACTATTTTTATCCGGTACTTATCGGGTGACGTAAGCTGTGTAACCCAGGACAAAAATATTCCCAAAACCGTTAGTCGCTCATCATGTGTTTTCATCCCCGAAAGGGCCAAAAGTATATCTAGCGTTGCTCTATAATGCAGCACACCCCACGCTGAATCAACCCCGCTTAATAGTGCGCTATAGCGAGGTAGGTATGTGGCATAGAGCTGCCAGATAGAACGGATGGAACAGCGATGTTATTATGCCGCGTAGTCCCTGTGTGCGGCTGTAGCGACGAGGAACGCGCACAAAGACCGGGCTCACCCCTCGATCGCCTGGCTCCCTGCCCCGCGGGTCCCTCTCCCTCCCTCCCCGCTCGACCCGGCTCAGCAGCGTTGTGAAGCAATACCGTGAGCCCGTGGCCGTTGCCGGCATCCACTCGGTCTCTACAATGCCATAGAAAGTCTTCGCCTCGCCTCGTCGACTAAACTTTTCCTACCATTCGGAGCGAGAGGAGCGATTATTGCACCGCTATGCCCCTCACATTCGCATCACCGATGAGTACCTATAGAGGCTATAGAATAAGTAAGGCCGCAGTGCACACCGTAGGCAGCACTGCAGAGCCATATTCTTTATGATTGTAATTCTGAATAAGCAGTATAACTTCTGGCATTCGCCTCTGCAGCGAGCGAACGGTACGGTTATAAAACGCCACATATACTCGACTAGCGAT
This sequence comes from Ypsolopha sequella, assembly GCA_934047225.1. NCBI lineage: Eukaryota > Metazoa > Arthropoda > Insecta > Lepidoptera > Ypsolophidae > Ypsolopha > Ypsolopha sequella. Next base: position 14,406,607 of record OW203991.1, read on the forward strand.
AAAATAAACGTCTTGACGTTTCCAAGTTACCAGCGAATTGAACGGACGGAGAGAACAGCCAGCGACGCGCTGCGCATCAGAAAAAGAACTTTACGACAAGATTAGAAAGAGCGACCGGAGCGGCAACGTCGCACGTTCCAGAGAGGCACGGCGCGGCATCGTGGCGCGCCAACGTCATTTACTAAATTTATTTTCATGAGCGCTAGCGCTTGCTTCTGCCACGAGATCACCTCTACGCCCAGCTCTATACCAGCGCGTGATTTGGATGAATATTGAAAAATAATTCTATTTTTGCATATAGGTAGGTATATTCAGCTTGATTCCCGCGTTACTTATTTTAAATTTAGTATCGCTGGCATTGGCGAACAGAGGTACACTGTGTCGAATGTCGTTTGACCGAGAGCACACAATGGAGCGGCAACGGCCAGTTTCCACGGAGCGATAAACGGGTGACGCAAAAGTAAGCAGCGCGGCCGAGTTAATGATTATTTGCGACTGGTTGCGATGAGTGGCCGAGCTGAGTCAACGCTGGCGGCGATGTGCCGCTTTGTGACTTTGCTGTTCTCATTGCCTTCTATTCTATACTATATAAGTATATAATATACTATACACCTACAATGCCTAACATTGCAGACGTACTGACCAGGCCTTGCATTAATTTATCTTTTGCACTTACGGCTCAGTTTGCAAACTTTTTCAACCTGTCACCTCTAAATGAGTAAAGGTGGTAAGCTGAAGGTAGTGCTGTATCTAAAGTTATTGGAAGGCGCGTGTTGCATATAATTGTCAGGGCAGGTGCAGAGCCATCTGCCCCTCGCTGGACGCACTTGCTTCTAGATAATAATAAAGACAACCAGTCGAGTCGTTAGGTCATGTGCACTTACGCATGTCTCTTTTTCTTACCTAGCTTCTCTATGTAATAAATAATATAATATATCCAACAATAACTAGCATTCCAGATTGTTTAAGAATAAACTTATTTTGGTGGAATCGAAGATAATTTTCCAAAATGTAGATTTAATGAATGCTTATAATCAGTTACAAATTACACCCAAAATTATAAAGATATCATCAAAAAGTTATACATGTTTCAGGTGAATTTACTTAAACACACCTAAATGGAATATACTAAAACTGTAAGAAATATCATAATGATTTTCAGTTGGCAATCGACAGTTTATTATTAGTATTATTATATTAGTATTGTACACAGCGACCATGCATTCCTGGTCAGCTGCACTTCCAGTTTTACATGCCATAAAATGAAAATAAAGAACCAACTGGCTCTAGACAAATATACAATAACCTAATATTTCATATTATTTTTATATAGAAAGCGGCGGTAGCTCAGGCGGTAGAACGCTGGTCTCTCAATCTTGAGATCCAGGTTCGATCCCCGGTCGGGCATGCACCAATGAGTTTTTCGGAATCTACGTGCATAGTATTTGTATTACCTAATACTTACCACTTGCTGAACGGGAAGGAAAACATCGTGAGGAAACCTGCATGCCCTAAAAGCGTGTATTTGTGACCGAAGAAGGGCGATAGGGCTCACCAATACTCACCATCCATCACGTTAGGACGTAATAATCGTCGGTGAAACGCGGTTGTAACCAACTGCGTATTGTGACTTGCATTTCACAGATCACACAGGGAACACTTCTGAAACGCCCCACGGGATTCATGTCGTGGCGATATATTATTATTAATACCTATTTCATAATTCTACCACCTAGGTATATATAAAGAAAATAGAGGTACTTTTGTTGAACTTGAATAAGGTGTCCAAGTACACATCTCTGGAAATATGCGGTTTTAATTCTGGATAACAATGTGTTGCTATAAGCGCGTAAATCCCAGTGCCGAAGTGTCGGGCACGAAGCTCCAGTTTCTACCTGAGTGAGGACCCTCGCGCGGGCCCTGGGGCTCAGCCCCGGGTGCGCTTTGTATTACAAAAAAACTGAAAAGGGTCGCTCACAATGCCTCGCACATGGTTCGACTCCAGGTATCGAACGGGCCATGCCTGCTCATCGCCCGTATGCCGCGTTGTGTTCCATCCATACATTGTGGTTTTTTTCCTATCTGCAGCAACTGCGTTGCTTGAAAAAGAATTTTCTACTTTTAATTAGTGTACATCCAGACTGATCCAGTAAAATAAAGCTAAGTTTAAAGCAAACAAAAGACAATTACATGGACTCTATGGATATTGGATACTACATACACGTACTCATAAAATACCTAGGTTAACTATATTTTCTTATTATTGAACAAGTGACGAAATCTTCGTCTCCAGCTCCAGCCAGTTGGGCTGTGTCGCATATTACATGTAGTGGTGGTAACGGAACGCGAGGTCACCAGACTCTGACCTCGCATCGACCTCGTATCTGAGCGTATCGTGGTCCTCGGTGTACAAGACACCATGTATCGTAGAGTTAGTGAACATCAATATTGATTGTGTTGTGTTTGGTGTTTGCAGGGCTCGGGCGGCGGGTGCGGCGGCAAGCGGCGCGCCGGCTCCCCGTGCGAGGGCGGCGGCAAGGTCGCCCGTTGGGAGGACTCTATCGCGCGGCTAGAGGCGGTGGCCGCCGGCGCCGGCGGCGGTGACTGCTGGCGCGCAGAGGAAGAGGAGCGGCGAGCGTGCCGCCGGAGGTGGTGCGGTGGCTGGTGCGGCGCGCACGACACCATCCGCGCCGAGAATGGCAAGTCCTACCTCGAGCTGGGTGGTGCTGCGGCGCGCGCCTGCTGCGACGGCCGAGCGGCCGGACGCTGCGCCAGCCGGCGGTGCTACCGCGAGAGGCGGCTCAAGATGATGAACCTTTGCGCGCTCAAGCTAGCGCGATTCAGACAGACGGCGGACCCATCGCTGCGGCGATCGGTGCTCGTGTGCAATACGCTGCGAGGCATCGAGAGGGAGATGGAACGGGAGAGCGTCGAGGAGATGCCATACGAGGGCGCGTGCACGCCCGTGAGCCCCGGCGGGGCACAGGCTCGTTGCGAGCTGCTGGGCTCCCGCGACCCCGCGGCCGGCCGAGCGACGCCGTTCCCTTCGCCGCCGCCGCCAGACCGGGATTCCGGCTACGGCGACGAGGAGCGGACCATCGACTGGGGCTCGGTGCTGAGCCTGTCGTCGCGATCCGCGCTCGATCCCCCCGAAGACGCGTGGCCCGACGACTGGAGCTGGAGCGAGGACAGCTTCGTGCGGCTGCTGGTGCCGACGAGTTAGTGGTCGTCGCGCGGGCAGGACTCGCCCGCGCCCCACTGAGCGCCTGTGATACGCCCCGGCTCGGCTCGTCCGTGAGCTGAGGCGGCGCCGCGCGGGCCGGCGTGGATGCCGCCCGCGCGGCTCTTCTAGTCGGGGCGCCGCCGCCGCCCTGCCCTGCCGGTGCGGCGCCCGCACCTCCACGGTCAACGGGACGAGACGCAACAAACTCAGTCAGTAGTTAGTATTTTATAATTGCAAAAAGGAAGGTGCTAGCTTCAGACGTGACGCAGGACATTTATGCGAACCGAGTTATTTTTGATAGTTTTATTTCTTTAAGTGAATTCCAAACCGAAACTGAAGTGACTTAGCTAATGACATTATTATCGTTTGATTCAACACACTGGTGTTTGAAATTTTTGTTGAAATTATTGTGTAATTAGGTAAAAAGCTATATTTATTATTTCGTTGAAGATGAAGTGATCGTTTGAAATTATTTCTGTCTTGATATTTTCAGTAATTGTATCTGAACAACGAGCGTGGCTTTGAATGACTTTATGTTTCTGTGTCGGAGATCGCTCTGAAGTGTGCGATGTGCGTTCTTGCGAGATTATATATATTTACTCTTTCGTATAACTACTCGAACCACCCTTGTATTTTTACGATCCCGAAAGAACACACTTCGCATTTATTTGATCTCACAACTTTATTTACGAGTATGATCTATCTATTATATTTATGGATGACAAAGATGGTATGCTGTGTGTGGTGACATATGCCGAATCTGAACAGCAGCTTCACGAGCTCTTCACTCTTCACCCTCACAGAATGTTTGATTCTTCTGATGTCTAACAAATTGTTCACCTTAATGCTTAGTACTTAAAGATAAATTTCATAAACTTGATTTTGACATTACCGCCTAGAATTAATGTCAATTAAATTGCCAGCCTTGTCAACTGTTAAATTGCCAGCCTTGTCAACTGCAAAATTCTACTTCAAAACAGGAAAAGCAATGTATTGATTAAACGGAATTTGTAACTTAACTAATAGATATCCACAAACTAATTGTACTTAAAATTTGTAATAATCTCCATTCCTACAAAAGGAATTGTATTATTGACTGTCCAGCTCGACTGCCTTCTAATGAAACTAAAATCTGAAATAAACAAATCTAATTTTAATACAGCATATATTGCAACTTACAATGAAAGCCAGTTCCTAATAAACAATTAACTAATGAGACGTAATTTATTTGCAACTTTATAGTTTTTACAATACTACGAAGATTCGTTGGAAGGCAGACGATATTTAGCGCCATCTTTTTGCTTATTTTTCAAACTCATTGTCAAGCAATAATGTATGAGTTTAAAATTCACTGGTTTTAAATCAATAACCCGCTACTTATTTCTAATTTGAACAGAGCCGCTTTCTGCCGTTGAAACAAAAGGCCATGCATTTTGTAGAGCGGTCGAGTGTGGCTCTATCATATATTAGCAATGGCGGATTGTGAATTATGGTAGGTCGGCGGTCATCCCGGTCGCTCCGACCAACAGCGTGAAACGAAACTTAATGATTGTGCATGTCATCAGGATTTGTGGTCTCGTTTCGATAATGCCACTTCCGCATTGTGGAGGGCGGAACGTAAAATCACTGTGAATTTTCCGGGGAAGTGTCATTGCTCAATCATTACTGAAAACACGACATTTCCTAAAGTAAATCTTTGATGGTTATCGAGATCTGACTTATCCCTATTGACAACTCACAAGAACCTGCAAAGAGATACACGCAAACCAAGGAATTGGGACTCTAAGGACCAAACATACCTAACACGACTTTCAAATAGAGCAAAGTACAAATTTCATTAAAGTGTAGTGCTCCGGCGCGTGATTGTCCACCGTTGTCAATTACTCAAATATTTGAATTGTGATTCGGTAGCTAATGAGAGAAAACTCTATGTTCTTAAATTTAGTGTACATATTATATGGAGTCGGGCATTATGGCGCGGTTGTACCGTCGCCGGTTGTAAATAAATTAATGTATAGTAATAATTTTATCGATGTGGACTGTCGAGGAGCTCACCTCTCGGAGTCTGATGGACCCGGCCTGACAGAGTCTCGACTCAACAGTGTATTATACGACCTTTATTCTGTCCAGTAAACGCTATGATAAAGTACAGATTTACAAGTTACATAATAAAATATATAGTAATGCATTCGTTTTAAGATAAGATGTCACAAAAGTATCTTGCCAGTAGGTATGTTCTTAAATTTCCACCACCCACTGTACTTTGACAAACTGATGCACTGGTTAATGAATGATAGAGCTCAAATTTATTTTTATTCTGTGGATTATTTTGTGTATATTTTCTTAATTTTAGTGAACAATGTCCGTATGGTTGTGATGGTTTACTTAAGTAACTTAGCCTTGTCAACGATCTGTATCCGGCAACATAATGGTTCTCCAAACTCGGAGTTAAACCTACCTACAAACCACATTCATGTTTATCCTGAAATGTTTTAGTGTCTGTCGAGCGCATGAGTAACAAACAAACTATTGGATTTATTTATTTTAATTAAGTAAGTACTTAAAATATTTTAGGATATTAATCGAATTTCAGTCTGAAAATTTTCATATTTCGATGTTTGGCTTTGGCGTGTGTCCGACAGAACGCTGAAGCAACCAAAAGCTTGCATTTACAATACATACAATGCTATCTACTGATTATATCCTGTCATTTGCAAAATGGCTTATGTAACTTTGAGGTGAAACTGCTTTTAGGGTTCCGTACCAAAAATGGGAAGACCTTATGTAATTCGTGTATCCAATCCAACCGTCTGTCTGCTACTGCCACTTTTTACCAAAACTTAAAATAGTTAATAAAAAGGTTATTTTCCCTTTTCCTAGCCATAGAGATTTTTTTTACCCCCGGATTTGTATTTATTTTTACAATTTCAAAAGTAAAAAGTGGATGGCACTGCACTAAACTATATTGCAACATCGATATCGACTGTCTCTACCACAAAACACACTGTATAGGCGTTTTCAAAATATAAATGACATTGCACCAATCCGCAACATCGACTATATGCGGCACAATTTATACTCATTATATAAACAATTCAGGAAATGATAGCCGTCAAGGAATTTTATGAAAACACGATCACAAAATTTTGAAACATAATCTTTTAAAACTTGGTAAATGTAGGTGGCAGTAGCTTATTTTAAAATACCGTATCTGGATTGGTATCTTAAAATAAAAACACATATTTTACTGATTATACTGAACAACATTCCAAAAGAAAGAGACCCGCGCAGTTGAAAAGAATTGTTCCCAAATAACTTAAACTTCAAATACCTACTGTAAATGTGTTACGTGCGAGTCCAATTTTTCATGTACGCGGGTACATTTCTTTGGGAAAGTTGTTCGGTATGATCAGTAGAGTATGTGGCAGCACTCTATTTACAACATGTATATTGACCATTTGTTTTAAGCATTGTACGGAACCCTCGGTGCGTGAGTTCCACTCTTGATATTATTTTATTTAATTATTTCTATATAAAATATTAGTATTAACCCTCTATGGTCGCCTCAAATCTTTCATACAATTTGCCATACTATAATAGGTCCATGGATGTGAGAGCGATGTAAATACACTTACCAACAAAATTGTATTAATTATGACTATTTGTGACATTCAGCAATAATTTTAAATGACCAGTAGAAAAGCTTTCCTTTTAACATCAATGTTTAAATGTTACGATTTTTTCAAAGAAAATCTCGTAACCCATCATTCGTAATTTTACAAATGTATATGTAATTTCTAGTGTTTTCCATTTGCCATTGGTTACCAAAAATGACAGGATTTTATTAAAACAATTGTGTATATTTAGAAAGAATACTCCCGTTAGACAATTGTGAAATTAATTTTGATGAAACTTTGCAGCACATCGAATTGTTAAAGTGTTCCTCATGTTTAGTATAGAAGTTTCATTCAAAATTTATTTCTCTGATTGTCTGATGTATAAAATGATGTAATATATTAATTGATAAAATTGTTTGAGCTGTTGTGTCGAAATTAACAAGAACAGGAATAATTTTGTGAAACAATGGCACAAAGAATGAACATAAATATTATATATATTATAAAAAAAACAGAAATGTGGCTATAAGAGCAATTTTTATAATAAATATTTACTGTTGATGAAGGTTAGCCTTTCATTTGAAAAATACACGCAACTACCCTCCCTCCACTTTCAATATTCCTTTAAAGCTCAAAACAAAGATAATACGACACACATGTCTCATCTATCATCAGTCCTCGTCCACTGCTCTTGGTGGTCCTCTTGGAAGTGATGTCCAGATGGTGAGCGCGGTGCCTAAACCCTCGCACCAGTGACGCCGCTGCCCGCCACCAGTCTGTTTTATATGAACTGTTTGACTACAATCCTCTTACTCTCCCCCGAATAATTTCGGGGGCATTTACGAGTAAGATAATTAGGTAAGTAATTAATGCTAAACGTAAATAAAATTAGACTGAACTCCAAAAATAAATACTATAAAAAATTTTCGATTCTGCCTGTATGAATTTAAGCAGTCTGTTTCATCTTTGAAAAACAGAGAAATAAATGGTTTTAACAACAAATACTCTCCCCTGGAAGATATGCCATTTGAAATTAATTAATAGTGTACAGCATCCATCCATCAACCTAGTTCGTTCATTGCTGGATATAAGCCACTCCCGGCGGTCATCCTGGAAGAATTGCCCATACTCACACACGCTGGGCAGGCGGGTTGGTGAGTGCGGTGCCGGAACCCTCGCACCAGTGACGCCGATGCCGGTCACTAGTCTGTTCCATATAAGGCCCGGCTATTAGGGATGTATATACCGTCATCCATCGGTCCCAGGCATGGTGAGCCTCCTGGTTTTTTGCCTGTGAGCTGTCCTCTTACTCTGCCCCGAATTACATCGAGGGGGTCTCCAAGTAAGATGGTGGTACCTCCACAGTCGAGCCCGGCATCAGCTCTACCACCTGTAGATCAGCATGAACAGTGGATAGTGTACAGCATGAACGTATTATAAGTCTACAGGAGCCTTCACAAGTCAACGCGTTATAATAACATTCTACTGGGGTAATTACTCCAGCAGAATCTGTTTATCCTCCAGCAGAATCTGTTTATCTTGAATATCTTTAGGTCGGCTGGATGCACTAATTCCAAATTTCGGGCACAATTATCGAGATAAGGTACTAATTATGTCAAGCTGAAATCCTCAAAAGTGTTGTCGTAACACACACACCAGAATCAGGACGTCCTCTCTTCTACTTACACGCGACGTGTCCTCATTTAGAGAACTAGATACGTCGTACTGGAATGTTTATCATCGATCAACCTATTAAATTTGGCTGAAACATATTAACAAAAGCAAAAAATAATTTAATTTTGATTGAAAATAAGAAAAAAGTTTTTTGTTAGCTGACATATCGCACGGCGTGGAGTTTTTTGCATAATTAACAGATTTAAATATATCGTCATGACATGAATCTCAGAGGGATTGTCAGAAGTGTGTAAATGTGAAATGTAATGCAAGTCCCAGTCCATGACACCTGGAACACCCGCTTTTCACGGAGGATTCACGTCCCAAACGTGATTGGTGGTGAGCTCTATCGCCATACTTCGAGCACAAATGGACCATCAGCTCAATGTGGCTTCCAAAGCACGCAGAGCCAAAGATTTCAAAAGTTTAGATGAGCCCTGGCACCTAAAATCTATTTCATTGTTCTTGAATGCGTGCGTTAACATAATGCCGACGCGCGCACACTTATTAGTGCGCAATCTGTCTACCTTCGTTCAGCAAACTGATCAGACTACTAAAGTTGTTAAAATGATTAAGGCGTCCAACTATCACTGTGTTCAGATGAGCACTGATTCCAAACGTGTGAGCGTCACCCATTTATATTTTGGTGCATTGGTTGGATACATTTTGGTGCTGTCATAGTACGGTAAGGGCTTATATGTATGTACTTTTGAAATCTTTGCGCAGAGCGAACATAAACTATTGTGTAGGTACCGCCGGGATTGAACCCACGACCTCTGGGTTAGCAGGCGAACGCTCTACCACTCGTGTCGATGGATAAATCTCCAAGGGTTTAAAATATAGATTTCTATCATAATACGTAGAGAGATTAAAAGTGTAGGCAGTCTGAAAATTTCATGCTTCGTGCAAAGCTGCAACAAAATTCTTATCAGTTTTAAATTTGAGCCAGTTTAGTGATAGTGGGTGAAATTTTACGCCTACATATGTGTATGTTACCCTATGATATTAGAAGAAAGTGTAGGTAGGTTACCTACACTAGATTTGAACTTCTAAAACGGCACACAACTAAATAACTTCAGCAAATTGCGTAGTATTGCAATGTTATATTGCATGAAGCAACAAGCTTGTTGCTTCATGTTATATTGACACGTGGAAGTCATAATTATCGCGAGCGAAAAAGAGACCAGACCTTTATGTTGCTGTGTGTCGTCCCATGAGTCGTCCGTCGTGCGCTGACGCCGACCGACGGGATACTGAGTTCAGGTTTGCAAATTAGCCAAGTTTTAACGTGCCACTCGCGGATCGCCTTTAACCTATCTACCCTTTATTCTAATATCATTGATGTTACCGGTCAAACCCGATTTTAGGATCAACTAATTTGGCCTAGGCCAAAGTGGTTTTGGATTGTCATAAAAAAATTACCACGAAGGCGCTACTAAGAGTTGTTGATAAAATGACCACCAAGCCGAACACGGACAAAGATTGAATAAACGTGTGGGTGGAGCCGCGGGCGAAGGCTTAATATATTTTAATACTAAAAATCCCACTAACTGTCTGATCATCAAAACTTATAGATGTGCCTGATGTGCCCGCGGCTCTATACCCGCGTTGAAAATATAATTATTATTAATAAAAAGGAAAAAAATCCGAAACACCTGAATTTTCAGAGAGGAGATGGTTATGAGTGACGTTGGATGTAGGCGATGATCTCTGAAATTAATTAATGTGTATAAGATTAATTCTCTGGAAAAATAATTTGATGTTCAATTTGCGTTTAAAGTTGCGTTGCATGATGTTACGTTTTTGTAAACCCAAAACCGTATGAACGGCCATTAAAACATATGCCATACAGATCTGACGTTTCTGAAACGCGGCCTATTTTGATTTCATAATTTCATTCATTAATTATTAAGCGATCACTTATCCAAACCCATATTGTTTATGCCGTTCATCATTGTCACAATTCAAGGAATCGAATTGCATCATTTTGTCGCCGTTTTGGCGTTCATGTGAGTGATACAAAGGTGTAGAGCGCCATCTCACTTTTTACCGTGAATTCTGTCCCTTTCTAGCTTTTCGATTTTATATTATACTTCTCGATGACCACAATCTTGAAATTTTTGTACAAAGAGAGTTTTGGCACAAGTGAGAAAATTTTTCAAGACTGACCTTGATCAAGCTTTTAGAGGCAAACATAGATGGCGTTACCCTGCTTTCAAGTGTAAAAAAGCTAATGTTATTTTTTAATTTGTGGGCAGCGATTTTCTGTGAGCTAAAAAATTTCAAGTCAAGTGTCAAACAAACCCAACGATACCTTTACAAAGAAATATTTTGTTGTTTATTTTTTGTTGTCCTTAAATTACAAGACGTTAGTGATAGCTTGCTGTTTAATTCATCTTTCAACATGGTCATCGCATGCGTTTTGTAAAAATATAGGAACACAACGTTTCCCTAAGGATTCGTTACGGAAAGAACAATAGTTTTCAAGCAGGAGTCACACTGTTTGTCAAAATCCGAAAGATAGCAAGGTCCGTTGGGTAATATCAAGAAAAAGAAAAGAAAATACAAAATGGTATAAAGATTTTGCCGACTTTTGCCTAAAAAAATTATGAAAAACAAAAGAATCCAGTGTTGCCAGAAAGACATCTTTTGACACTTTTTGTACAGGCTGCGCCATCTATTGAGCCGTTCGGCAACACTTTTTTAATTTTTTATTTGTATTTGAAAACTCCTGGCACTTAGAGGATACATGTATCCTCTTTTTGTTTTGTATGGCAAAACATGTCCAGCATACTTGTATTGCTCAGTGGTATAAACCAAATGAAATGAAATTCTACCGGAAACGGATAGATAGAGTAAAACACCCGCGTGTTTGTTGTGTTTCGATCTGTTTATCAGAGATTTTCCGATTTTTGACGGCCTTTGGGATTTAATTAACATTCGTTACATTTTATTTTATGTGCTTAGTTTTTATATGGTGTATTATTTAAAGAAAAAAAACCATTGAGTTCTTATACTTCATCCATCAGCCTATTTCGTCCACTGCTGGACATAAGCCAAGTTAGTTTCGAAATGCAGGAGTCAAAATAAAAAAAAAACGAAATGTTTTTATTTCATTATAAAATGTTGTGTCCCTATTCTATATTCTATTCTATTATATATGTCCGTTTGCACCTCCGAGGTTTGCACACAATCTACGTGTGTCAATGTCACACAATGTCATCTACGGCCATCAAAAATATCGTCTTCGCGTGACATTATTATAAATATTATTTTCAACTAACAAATTGAGAAAAAAGAACAATCGTCATGATAGTGTCATGATACCATGATACAGTATTGCTATCTGAGTGAGACTATGGAATCAGTATTACACATGCCTGAGACTAATCAGAAGCAATGGCACGAGAAATGGGCGGGGTTTAAAAATAAGGGCTGGGTTCATCGAAATAATAATTTTCGATGGGCTGGGTTTTTTTTCCCGTCGTTGGTGTTGATTGTTTCTCTAGCGATGTTATAATAAATTGGGCCAATCATAGTGCAGAACTGCGGTGCTATAATGCAATATTATAACATCGGGCGAAAAAAAAAAACCTATAAAACCGGTTTTGACCTTATTGTAGTATGGGAGTAGATAAAATACTTAATTACATTTATCTATTGTTTTTAAACAATACTTAATAAACTATTTGTGCATTCCTACATTAAAAAAAAAACAAAGAGAATACGGAAAATAAATAGATACCACTACATTGCTTATCATCACTTTACTTTCCTACAAAATGCCTTTATATTAACAAGTTCCTACAGAAACTATACAGATCTTGAATTCTTCAGTATAACTCACAGCTTCAGTCGGAGCTACATGGTCTTACCTTCGTCGAAGGCCAGTTGTGTTCCATGGATCGTCCGCTTATGCTTCCACATGTCTCCGGAACGTCTATGGGAATACATTTTATGGCCATTTTACTATCTATTATGTAGAAAAACAATGGCTCACCAGTGTTCGTAGGTAGAGCTTTACAACAATAAAAAAAAATCATTGGTTTTGCGAAATTGAAGGCAGAGTTTTTCTTTTGGACAGCCCTGTAAATGTCTTGGTACCCAAATTGGCCCTGATCAATCTGTATGGGTGTCATCGCCATTGCACCGGCAATACAGCCACGAGCACAGCGAAGGCCAAAATGTATTAAAATTTTAGCGTCATTGCTGAAAAAACTTACCATATTCTTTTCACAAAAAAAAAATCATACAAATTTGCCTCCTTTTAATACCTCCTCCTATACCTAGGTATATATATACAGAATAGAGAAGAGTTTCGTGTGGTGGTCGCCGACATCCGCTAGGATATGGCACCCCCAAGAAGAAGAATACCTAGGTGCGGAATTAATCAATACAATTACCATGGATGGACAATGGATATTCTAGAAAAAGTGGACCAGTGATGTAAGCTGGAGCTGCATGTAAAACTTTTATTGGTGAACTAGCATTTGCCCGCGGCTTCGCCCGAGTTGATTAAGTTTTTGTATAGTCGTATCGAATCTGTAAATATTTTTAATGTGTCTTTGGAGGTCTTTGATAACTGATTTAATACCCTAGCTGTATGTTTCGAGAGGCTGAAGGCCAAGCCGCGTCTCTGAACGACACTATTTCTTGTTCCCTTGGGAACTGATTTATGAGACGAAAAGTAGCCTAGGTCCTATTCCAGGTCTAGAACTACATTTGTGCAAAATTTCAGCTCAATCGGTTAAGTAGTTACGGCGTGAAGAAGTAACAAACATCCATCCAAACTTTCGCATTTATAATATTAGTGGGATGTTAAGAGCAAATGAAAAAAATTATTGAGAGATTTGGTCTGAGTGGTAATGCAGAAAAAATACTGTACAATCGCTATACCAGTAAATGGGTGGGGCTCACAAAAAATGTAGGTAACATTTATTATTTATCACACGAGAAATAAATACGCAACGCATAGATAAGTATGTTCCAAGTTCCAAGCAGTGTTATGGTACATTTTTTGTGAGTCCCACCCGTACAAGGATCTTTAAAAATTCAGCATAAAATATTGATCGACTTGGAGCTAGGCTTGTACAAAAAATTAATACTTAGGTTATTTTTTTAGCTAAAATCGTCACCACTGATACTCTTCACTAGAAAATATTGTACTGTCAAAAACATTTTCACCGTAAGCCGTTTTCGTCTGACTACTATTATGGACCAAGTGATTAAAAGGAAATTTTTGATTATGGCCGGACAGTTTGAAAAATGCCCAATATGAGAGGTAATATGACAATAATTATTGAAAATATTAAATTGAACAGGTTATATGTATTGTCCTTCACCTGTTAGGTTTTATTGGTAAAAAAATCGATTTTTATATGACAATAACTATTATACTATATATAATAATACTAAATTGAAAGGGCTGCGTATAGCCAGACTGCATATTACACAGATACGATTTGCTCTGCACTTGTACATAGTTTGCTTTATAAATGAAGAGCATATTACATATCAATACAGACAATATCTGTGTTGAAAAAAATTATGTTTTCGAGTATTGACTATGCTGGTGTTTGGCGGGGTATTATTTTACGACGATTTTCAAAAATAGGTGCGACGACTAGCAAAGCTAGGAGGAGCGTGTTATAGGTTGCTTGTGATCATAAATTCGGAAGCCGAGCGAAGCGAAGTGGAGCTAGGCAACCCTTGTTGTTCTAAAGAAAGTTAATTTCTAGGAAGAAAATTAAAAGGTGGATCACTCACACACATCCTCCCCAATAATCCCGACTCCTACTAAAAGTACCTACCTACATTATCAAATTGCCCAACAATTACATGGCAATATTCATAATGACAAGAAACTGTGTTAAATAATTCATTTTAAACTGTTGCCCGGGCTTTGTTAATAATGCCCTCATCTACTTGCTCCACGACATTAGCATTGCAATACGGGTGATGGTTGCATCAAAAAACTATCTTGCGGTCTATCTTGCAGTCCACAGCATAACTTGATATCCAGATTCAGCAGAAAAAATGCGAAAAATCTCGAAAACGACGCGTTGTCTAATGTAGCGTATTTTCAAAGATTAGGTTGCCGGAACCCCTAAAGTGAACGATTTATAGGTACTTTATCTGATTGTACATAACCTCAGAAACTATTTACAATGTTTTCATGTGTTTGTTGAACGGCAATAATCCAGTACATTGCGAACCTACCACAATGTAGTCTTCACTTCAGCGCAGTTATCTACACCTCTATATCTGAGTAGGTTCCTATAGGTCCTTATAAAGAAGTGCAACACACCTGAAAGCTGTCCCGCACACATCACATTCATGAGGTTTCTCCCCTGTATGGATCAGCGTATGAACGGTCCTGGCATAAGGTCTTCGAAATGCAGCTCCGCAGATCTCACATCGATAAGGCCTGCAATATAAAAATACCCACATATCTATATGAATGAATTTTACGGTCGCCTGGATATGAAAATTTTCCAGGGTCTATAAAACCCAAGAACCGGTCAGGACCTAGAATAACTACTGGACATAGCGAGATTTTACGGCAAGAATCAAGTTTTAGTGAGAGCTCTCCGCCGATAAAATAACCAACGCGGAAAAGATGTCGTAAAATAAGTTTTAGAAACATTCTTAATAATTCATATGGTTTGTTGTGGTATTTTTGCCTAGGATAAACAGAAATTATAACTTTTTTAATGCTTTTCTTTTAAAGTACTACGGAACCCAAAACGAAATTGTCCGTTTTTTTACTACTAACGCCATCTATTAGGGCACAAAAGAATAATAAAGTTATCATCTTATCCGCTGGGAGCGCTAGTGGAGGTTTCAGTTTCAGATCAGAGGGACTATTCTCAAATATATTATTTTGATCGCTTTCAGGTCACAAGCGTATAGATATTTTTTCTATCAAATTAAAAAGATATTTGCAAAATTAAATGTTTCTGACCTTTGGTCCGTATGAATGCGTGCATGTTCACGCAACCGTGCCGCGGCAGTAAACGTCTTGGGGCATGCAGTGCATGCAAAGGGCCGTTCCCCGGTATGCGTCCGACGATGATCGTCGCGCTCCACCTGCCACCAACACCATTTCACACAGAATAATAATATGTATATAAAAATATGAAGCAATTATTTACGTGTAGTTTTTTCATATTGAGACCTATCTTAGGAGTTAGGTACTTGCTGGGTATCGGTAGGTGTACAATTAAAGACATTACCTTAACCTTAAAAGCTTTAGGACATAAATCACATGGATATGGGCGTTCTCCTGTATGCATCCGCATGTGGATAGCCAAATGACCGGATTGATTAAACCGTCTTCCGCAAATTCGACAGGGATAACCCTGAAAATGACAAATAGTACCTATTTGATCTTTTTAAATACAAAACTTAGGTCACTAAGAAAAGCTTAGGAAAAGTTAATAAGGGTGCAAACGTACAGGTTTAGTAACTTTGTGCATCTTTCTGTGTGTATGTAAAGCACACATACTGCCCAAAACCTTGTCACATTCTTCACAAACAAAAGCTGTCAGTGGTGCACCAGGTGGCCGATCTTCTCCTCGCTTGTGCCGATAAAGCTCTCTACAGAAAAGCGTAGTATTAATACTCGTAATAAAGTAGGTTCAGTAATACAAGGTTAAAAAACAATACTAAAGTAGAACAAAAATATTTTTTGTTAAATTACCTAGCGGTAGCAAATAGTTGGTTACATGAACCGCAATTCCACATTTTACTGTTTGCACGACTTTGAAATGAATGTTTTACATTTTTTGCAGGGGAAAACTGATCACAAGTATTTAGGTGAGATTTCAGTTCAGCAGCTGATTCACATCGTTTTTCACATAAATCACAGGTGAAAAGGACATTTGGGCATTGAGGACTAGCTATAGACTCATTGGTACTCTGAAAAAAATAGAGAATATAGTAATAAAACACGCATGCATTAATCACACATAAAATAAAATTGTTACTGGTAATCTTACAGCCTCCTCGGTATATTTATAAGGTTCATTTTGGACTAAACAACTTCCTTTGTGTTTATCTAAAGATTCACCGCCAGCAAAAAGACCACTGCATATGTCACAAACGTACATAGTGTCCAGGCTTCGTTTCGTTACTCTAGCATTACCAATATTGTCACTGCAGCATAGTTGATCTGGAAATATTTCAGGTAAGGTATCGACAAAAAAAATATATAAATTTAAAGACCTCAGTCTAATAAAATATGTTTCTATTTTAAGCATCTTATCTCTTTTTTCTATATACCTTTACATACCTACGTATACTAGTAGTTCGCATCGAACTGTGAACACACGATTAGATCTTGACTGATTTGGCTCATATTCGAGCTTAAAAATTATTTTTGACTCATTTACTCGCCTACCAAATTTCAGGGGCATTATTTTGGGTATTTATTAATTGACTATTGTTGTTCTTTTGTATATTCTGTATAATCTTGAGAAAATTACAGGTAATGCCTTGAAAAATTGCAGGGTAAGTAAGTGCATTGTGGCTGTAGAAAGCTGAATAATAACAATTTAATTAAAAGAAGAAAAAGGAAAACAAGGCTAAAGACAAAGATTCAACCTTCAAAGTAAGATTGCAAAATTTTCATACCAGTAGGCTCTACTTCTTGAGCTGTTGATAATACCCGATCACAAACACCACACACAAGCCATTCAGTTTCAAAACCTGTTGTATTGGAATTAGCATCTAAAAAAGAACAACATTGACATAAATTAAATTTTAAGCGAGATACATATATATATGTATTTGTAAGTATATTTAATACCTTCTGTATTGATAAAACTGTTACTGATAGAGAGTTGAAGAATATTTTGACTATCGTCATTTCCATCATCGCAAGTATGAACAGAAATCGTATGATCAAGGAGATCGGCTTCGGTAATGAAAATCTCATGGCATAGCACACATGACTGTAAGGCTAGCAAATCAGGACCCTTGTCGTCAGCCCCCTAAAATTAAGATGTAAATGTTAGAAAAAGTGCCTCAAGATGCCTTCTCATTTTCAAATTAATAAACAGGCTGTAAAAAGAGATTAACTGCAGATGTTATTCTACTGATCATAATTTTCAACATTCTATAAGAAACTTGGCTGCACGAATGGAATTAAAATACTTTTAATTTTGAATTTAAAATTAATTTGAATTAAATTCAAAACACCTTTTCCATACAGGCTGTATTTTTTTACGAACCAGTTCATTTTATTTAGTTTCTTTGGAAATATTGTGTAAAATACAATCAGTAAGATACATTGATTCAGTAAATGTTTGTATCTAGTATTTTTGACCAAGAAATTGGCCTATTGCTCACATTTTTATTCGTATCTCCAGAAGAATCTTGAAGGGGTAAAAGAAATTGGTTAACAGTATTTTCATCTAATAATGTAGGTGAGTAATTTTCAGATTGCAGAACCAGTAATTCAGCATTATGATCTTTACTAATAGCGTTCACTGTGCCAAGGGAAATAAGTTCATTGTTAAAAAATCGGCCTGAATCATTCTGTTGAAATGATTTATTTTCTTCATTTATTAGTTTAGTATCGCCTAAGTTGATTGGCGGTAACGTTGTGCATTCATTACTAAACAGTAAATCATCTCTGAGGGAATCTGCTAAATCCTTATATGGGTAATCGGGTGGATCAAACATCACGTAATTATCTGAAAATAAAAAAGCCTGTCTACGTTTTTATCGCCAAACAATACCTACTTAAAATATTTTCCAAATATGATATTTCCTTAGTTTTCCCGAGTGAGTGTACAAGTTTTTATACAAAATGCTCAGTCAGTTCAGTAATTTTCAAGATGTACATTATACATTATACAAACAAAAAGCGAGCATTCATGTAATTGCTACGATACAGTACGAGAATAGGGACTTTCTGAATAGTTCTGAACGAGAGCTGTTTAGAAACCTATAAAATTAGACATACATACCTACTATTGCATGAATGGTCTAAGATTGCCACCGGGCGGGACTCGTGACAATGTACAGTCAAAGCATGCAACTTTACACTAACATTGTTTCCGTAATTTTATAAAATAATGAAGAGTAATTATAGAAAAAACGTGCAAAAATTATTAGCGGAAATATTGCTTGTGTGTAAAGTTGCTAGATATTTTAAAGGTACGAAAATATTTAACATTAAGGACGTATAAGGTCAGGTGCACTATGCACAACTTCTAATGACTTTTGTGTAACTTAGTCAATCGGTTTAATAAAAGAATATAGATAGTAGACTATAGGGCTGATCTAAACATTTTGAAAAAAACGCAAAAGTTCGGCCGATAGAAAAAAATTACGAAGTTACCTCTAAATTTTAAGGCCTTCCTTAAATTATACGGCCTTGAAATTTGTACCTATTAAAAATAATTGAACAATATTTTAGAATATTTTAATACTTCCATCTAGAAGCTAAATTATTATTAAATAAAATCGCAGTTTCTCGTGAGCGCGTGTTTCTTGGCGATCGTAACAGCCGTGGCTGAGTAAACGTCGCGCGTCGTAGAGTTCTGTTCTGATTGATGCAAAATTTGATGCTCAATTTATACAGAGCCGATTCTTTGGATTTGAAACAAAATCTTAAAAATAATTATAACACCTAAAATATAAGTTTAAGGCGAAGAAAATGGAAATAAATGCTTAACTTTATGCAAAAACATTTTTTTAATATTATTTTAAGAGCGGTATCGCAGCTGGATTGTGAATTACCCGCCTTTTTCTAATTAACCGAAACAGAACACTTAAATTCAAAATTCACTCAATAGTTATTCAACAAAACCTTATTACCTATGTATAGGGTATGTTGGCATCGCAAAGTTCCCGTTGGTTTCTGTAAATTAGAATTTCAAAAATTTTGAATTGAAAAGTTTTGAAATGGAAATGTTGGAACACTTGAAAAAATATTACACATGTATAATGTTATATGGTTTGATTTCTACATCATTTGACACTACTGAGGAACCAAATATTTTGGTATTTGCACGTTACTTACAAGTGACAGTGAGGTTTGTTTGACATGACAAAAATCAGATGTTTTGTTTTCGTTTGTGGTTGTTGTGCATTTATTTATAATTTTGCATTTATTTCAGTACATTAAATTAGACAAAACTATAAAATGAAGACAGATACAGCTGCCGTGCCGGAAAAGCCTAAAATACCTTTACCAACAGTTTCACAAATTAATGCTGACAGAATAACACAAGTAAGTAAATTTATAGGTTATGATTTCAGGTTTTACAATACTCTTGTACTGTTTTGATTTGAAATCCATAATATAATCATCAAATCCTTACTACGCAATTGCAAATTATAGGTGTAAATGTAACAATCTTTTATTTTTCATTACATTGTGCAATCTTTAAAAAGTATGGTACCAGGGTCTAACACAGATAGCATTTCATATTTCACATAATTATTATGAAAGATTATAACACTAAGAAGGAACTCTACGTGAGGCAGATAACACAAACATATTTTTATAGAACCGGTGAAAGACATCTGTGTAAACCTAAATTTAACATGTTGTGGGACAGTATTAACCCGTTAATTTACCCTGCTGTGATACTAATAATTTCCATACATTGCCTATAGGCGTAATGTTACATGGCAGTAAAATGTATGACAGACTATAAACTTGTACTATGAGAACTTTTGTTGTGACAGTAGGTCGATTCAAATCACTTCTGCGGTGACAGTACTTATGCTGTCCCTTATACCAACCAGTAAGAAAAAACGATCGCCATGAGACGTACTGTATTTAAGCAAACGAAAATCGCCAGGCGTACTATCGTAAGCCCTTATTAAAGCTTTTAGTTTAAATTTTCTATAAACAATTAAGATCAATAAATAGTGTGATCATGCCTTGTGAAATTAGCATGTGTATTGTGTAACCTTTCATAATAGTTCAAATTATATTAAAATATACAACTTGAACCAAACTTTTTTATGGTTACTTGCTATGTATTTAATAATTAATAAAAATAACTTTAATTTAAATTTGTGTCTATTTTTGAACATACAACACGTATCATTTAAAGTACTGAATAGATTCTGATACTGGTTTCACTGTTTTGTAGATAGGTGACACAGGTGTCTGAAAGGTAACAGGGGTTATAAATAATAACTCTATTACATCTGATCCGATGAAGAAAAGTTAATATGGATGTGAAAATATTTAAATGAAAAGTAAATCACAGATTGTGTGCAAAAGAAGCACCATGTCCATATGTGTCTTTTTACATCAATCGTCACAGCCCGAAAGAATGCAGAGACGACAATTGTAAAAGGAATTAAGGTTCAGATTTAATTTATTCACAATAAATTCGACTCACCTACTCAATTTTATTTTCTGTCCACATCATCATCGTTTATGCCGCTCAGAACCTGTACCTTAAATCTATAAAATATGTGTAAATTCCTAACGTCTTCCCTCGAAAATGATGTAAAATCCAAAACGGGTTGGGAGATAAATAAATAGTGAAACTACTGTACAAGTGCTTTTAATTCAGGATGTGACACAATAAATATGGTACATTTCAGGTGGTACAAAACATTTTTGATCCAATATATTTAGCCAAAAAAAACTGATATGCAAAAATTTAATACTTAAAACTACTTAAATAAAATTATACATAGCAATTTAATTTATAATATTTACAAAAGAATAATGTACAGCAATTAAATACAATTATGTCAAACAATATCACCGATTTTAAAACTAAAATAGTGTTGTAATTAATATGTAATAATAATAATAATGTTATAATGCTTTGATACTTTGGGCATATAGAGAAAATCAATAAAAAGATCAACAAATGATTGCAAGTGGAAGGTAGAATACAGCTGGACCCACCAAATGGAGACGCTAATTACCCTACGATGCTACAGGATCACATCAGAATCATAGTTGATAATGATTTATAGCAGTCTCAGGGAGTCAGGCTTCCTAATTAATATTAACTGTATGATAATATTATTGTATGATATGACTGTAAAAAAATTGTCTGGAAAAATAAACTGCTGCAGCTAAACAAATGAAAGGTCTATACATATGAAATTGCCGAAATTTTCTTACAGATTCACGAGTTCATAATTCCTGTAATTCAATAGCTATTTCCATTATTTGTTTTTTATTTGAAAGTTGATTTCAAGGTATTGCTTTTATTGTCAGTTTGGTAACCAAAATTAAATGTTCAAAAAAATGTTGTCCTAAATGCCATCCATTTCCATGATAAGATTCGTAGTAAATTTTTACTGCTGACACTTTTCTAAAATTTTATTAATGTTGCTGTTAGCTTAATGTTGTCTCATTCATACAGAAAAAGAAAAAACATAATTTGGATTTGTCATTCCTAATAAAAATGCAAAAATGTTAGTACTTAAAATTGAGTTTCCTTCAAATTCTCTATAGAAAACGGCAATTTCATATGTAAAGACCTATTATCTAAATGCAGAAAGATATGTGTATAATTTACCTAAAAGTTTAATTTAGCAATTTCATTCCTTGTAACAGTCAAAATGCCACTTTGTAAGGTTTGTCTGCCTGTCTAATGGACTGATGGTGGACCGAAATACATCTCGAAAATAATTGTTTTATTTATTGTGCTTGTATTTGTATGTGTACGTACATATATAAATGAACAAGATTCTAAAATAATTTTTATTTTATGTAGGTAACATGATAAAAATGTATGATACTACACTCGGCGTCAAAAAAGTCGCACCTTTTGAAAAATTTACTTCAAACAACTTTTATTCATATTTGAAACCAATATGAGGGAACTATTTAGTATTAATTGAAAGGGCGTTTAACGACCTTGAAATAAACAATTGTTTCATTTTATTCATAACACCAATCTCTCTTTGTTGAAAAAAGTATTGTACAAATATTTTGTTGGTCGAAGTAAATTTTTCAAAATGTTCGATTTTTTTGACACCGAGTGTATAAGTAATAATTTTGGGGTAATTGGATAAAGTGTTTGTAAAAATCTATGTCCGTAATCAGTTTGTAGATCTAATGTAGAGCAGTCTCTTAGGTTCTCAACGTAAAGTCAGGTCTATTCATAAGAAAATCTATTAGATTTTAGAATTTTTTAGTTCTTGAGGTTTGTACTATTTAAGTTTCTTGTCTAGAAAATCCCTATGTAAAATTGTAAAAGCGGTGTGTTAAACTGGCCTGAAGCCAAGCTTTATTAATAATCACAGTGCTGTTTGTTTAATACTACTAGATTACTAAAATAAGAACAAAAGGACAGGATTTTTAATTCAGTTGGCTTTGAACATCAATAATTTCATTGATAAAATAATGCAGCCATCTGGTATTTAAGAAATCCCCAGCCATGCACCCAAAATCTATGCACATTTCCTCATTGAATTACCTAACAAATCAATATGGTTGATTCCCACAGCTCGCAAACCAGTACTGGTCACCCCAAACTACGGAACACCACTTACCCTACGATGCTGCTATTGTGGAGCAAATTTACCAAGCTGAAATCCTGGGATCGAAGTAAGATTTTCTATAATTTTCACTATAATTACATTCTAGCTTCAATTCCCAAAGCTCTCAGAGCCTAACTGATTGAAACAAATGCAGGTGTTAAGGTCATCAACCTTATAGATTGAGGACATCGACCTATTTTTATTTTTTTGGGTTGATTATGTGAGTTTAAAGCTTGCTTAAAACAAACTCCTTTTAATTTCTTATTTTCTTTTGCTGCTGGTCAAGGGCAATCATAAATAGTACAAATATTTGATTAATAATTTTAGGTGTCGATGTAGGTTTTTTTAGGCTTTTAGTAAAGTGGATCTTTGGAACAAGAGAACATCTAAGAAGAGCAAAGAAAACAGGAAAAATATGATAATTTCTAGGCTTTTTTAAGTAGGGTTCGATCCTCGGTGTTCCGCGGGCAGTCCGTGAATATAGTAATATGTACTTGCTAAACAGTGTAACAGAAAAGTCTTGAAGAATCTAGCAGGCTCTAAAAATGTGCTCGAAATACGCCGAAATAACGTTATTATAGTCGTAAAACTTGAAACCTAAAGATATATATAACTAGCTGACCCGGCGAACTTCGTTCCGCCTAACAGTCTAATAATATCGTGTTAACTTTAGTTAAACTTAATTTAGGATTTCATTAAGGATACAGAAATGTTTTATTGCTTGCCATTGCGAAAGAAGAATGGCAGGGACCCATGTAGTAGTTTCAGTACCGTTGTTAGGCTTAGCGTAGGGTATTGAATATATGCAGAAATAATAGTTCTTGGAATAAATAAGCGATTTTTAAAACTTGGGGTTTAGATGTTATTTTATGATAATTATCAGAACGCTAGATAAATAGGTTTCTTTTATATGCGTAGTTTTGTCAACAGATGGCACCACATGCTGTTTGCATTCGTAAAATTAATTGATTAATTTTGTTATTCGATAACTTATCCGATATTTTATTACTTATTCTGCTATTCGGAGCGGATAAGAATACACCAAAAAAGAGATAACTAACATCGATCCAGCCGATCTTGAGTTATAAGTGGTGTAACTAACACGACTTTGTTTTATATATTTAGATAACAAATTCTGAGCCTTTCACAGATGAGTGATAGTAGCGACATCAAAATACCCAGTATAGGAAAGATCGACCGTCCCAAACTCAGTTCCCGCGCACCTCCAGTTCCCCGTCGAAGCTCCGAGAATGTGCGATTGCTACGCCATCTGTGACTAACGTCACGCCCGCCTTTTGCACAGCTCTGGCCCTGTAGTATAATGTTTAATCGCGCGTCACGCAACTTAGTTGAATCACAAGTGCGAGGAGCGTGACACGATGTTTTTGCGATTCAACTAACTCGCATCGCGTGATTAAACATTATGCCATAATATAGCGGATAAGTTATGAAGAAATCAGTATAAGTACATATTATGGTGTCTCAATCTTTTGCAATGAGAGAGAGATACATACATACATATACTCAACTCACGCCTGTCTTGATAGGCAAAGACTACAGATTTCCATCTGCTGCGATGCTGACCTCTTTCGCCTCTTCCTCATTCATCAATCTAGTCATTCAAGCTCTTCTATTCTGGGTACTTTTGACTTTGCTCTTCTTTAGTATGTCGCCAATTTGGTCGGCATTAGTTCTTTTAGGGCGACCGGCCGAGCTTTGTCTTCCACTTGCGCACCATAAAGGAAACTGGCCGAAAGTGGTCTATAGACCAACAGATATGCAGTATTTTTTTTTAGGAAGTACACATTTAGACAGTATTTTGTTGTTATGACGTAATCAAAATCTGACCCGACAGTTTTGAGATATTTCAAGTCAAGTTATATTAGTATTATTTTACTGTAATTAAGTATTTTTATTACAATAATGTTATAATAAAGTAAGGAACTTATAAGAACTCCGATTTTGCATTGAGCTACGTTTATTACATTTTTGACTGTAATGACGCCGAACTAAGAACTATAAATAAGTGGCATGTAATACTAGCGTTGGTAAACTACATGCCTTGTCTTTGAAGACGCTGACGCCACCTCTTTCTGTCCGAAAAGTACCGAAAAAACTGTCGGGTCAGATTTTGATGCCCTTTCGCACAGAGGTGTAGTTGGGGTTACCTAATGTAAAAACCACAGTATTATATCTGTTGGTTCATAGACCACTTTCCATACAAAAAAGAACAGTCTCCTTTATTTCTTCCTCTATGTTCATTTATCCTTATCCTCTCTACATGTTCAAACTAAACAGATATTATTTATACAAAACGGTCGCTATATTAATGGCACCGCTCTCTTAGAAAACCAGAGCTTACAGCTTAGTGGCCGGAAGACAAGACAAGACAAGACAAATACTCTTTATTGTACACCAAAATAAATAAATAAGGTAAAAGAACAAACTTATGAAAGAAGGTAACAATTGGCGGCCTTATCACTTGTAGCGATTTCTTCCAGACAACCTTTGGGTGGAAATTAATTGTTGGAAAAAATAACGCGAAGGTGGTGCACAAAATAAATAATAATATTTAAATGGATAGCAAATACGTAAAATAAATACACAAGTATAACATTGTACATACAAAGACATAAAATACGCCCCGCGTTCCGAAATAGAATTATTTCGCTAAAATCGATTACGAAAGCATGAAGTGAATGGCTTATGATCCATTATAATTCTATTACGGACCGCAGGGACGATAAATATGTACACTAATATATATAAAAAATAGTACATTACGATACGAGAGCGATGAAAAGTGGTCATTTTACGCACGGTGTGCTATAATAAATTAGTACATTACGATACGAGAGCGATGAAACGTTTTCTGACGAGTGTGAGTTTGCGGCACGAGCCGAAGGCGAGTGCTGCAATCACACGAGTCGAGAAAAAGTTTCTCGCACGAGTTTCGTATAATTTTTTATAGCACAAGTGCGGAAAATGCCGACTTTACGCACGTGCGTAAAGTGGTCATTTTACGCACGGT
Source organism: Ypsolopha sequella (assembly GCA_934047225.1). Classification (NCBI taxonomy): domain Eukaryota; kingdom Metazoa; phylum Arthropoda; class Insecta; order Lepidoptera; family Ypsolophidae; genus Ypsolopha; species Ypsolopha sequella. The sequence goes on from OW203991.1 coordinate 14,432,633, forward strand.
GTGCTATAAAATATAATACGTAAAAATTTACGAAGAAATAAAATGATTTTTTAAGTAATCTTTTGAAGACATGTAACGAGGGAGCACGCTTAATAGCGATAGGCAAGTTATTCCACAATATGACAACTTTAACAGCAAAAGAATTACCATAAAAATTTGTAGTGTGAGATGGAATTGCTAAACGCAAATTTTCGGAGGACCGTAGAGTACGGTCAAGGGTAGAGTGCAGGAATTTAAAGCAATCTTAAAAATATGATGGAGTTGAAGGATTGAACAGTAATTAATAGTCCGGCCCGCTTGTTCCAGTTTCTCGGTGCGTCGCATCATGATGCTAGAGTTCTCGCAGTACCTGGAAAGCTACCTGTGGCCGCACTACGTGGCGGGGCAGGCGTCGCACGCGCACATGATGTCCATTGTCGTCATGCTCAACGAGAAGTTCCGCGAGAGGGTGCAGGCTTGGCAGGTCAGTTCTCGCAGTACCTGGAGAGCGACCTGTGGCCGCACTACGTGGCGGGGCAGGCGTCGCACGCGCACATGATGTCCATTGTTGTCATGCTCAACGAGAAGTTCCGCGAGAGGGTGCAGGCTTGGCAGGTCAGTTCTCGCAGTACCTGGAGAGCTACCTGTGGCCGCACTACGTGGCGGGGCAGGCGTCGCACGCGCACATGATGTCCATTGTCGTCATGCTCAACGAGAAGTTCCGCGAGAGAGTGCAGGCTTGGCAGGTCAGTTTTTGCAGTATTTGGAGAGCTACCTGTGGCCGCACTACGTGGCGGGGCAGGCGTCGCACGCGCACATGATGTCCATTGTCGTCATGCTCAACGAGAAGTTCCGCGAGAGGGTGCAGGCTTGGCAGGTCAGTTCTCGCAGTACCTGGAGAGCTACCTGTGGCCGCACTACGTGGCGGGGCAGGCGTCGCACGCGCACATGATGTCCATTGTCGTCATGCTCAACGAGAAGTTCCGCGAGAGTGTGCAGGCTTGGCAGGTCAGTTCTCGCAGTACCTGGAGAGCTAGCTGTGGCCGCACTACGTGGCGGGGCAGGCGTCGCACGCGCACATGATGTCCATTGTCGTCATGCTCAACGAGAAGTTTTGTGAGAGAGTGCAGGCTTGGCAGGTCAGTTCTCGCAGTACCTGGAGAGCTACCTGTGGCCGCACTACGTGGCGGGGCAGGCGTCGCACGCGCACATGATGTCCATTCAACGAGAAGTTCCGCGAAAGGGTGTAGGCTTGGCAGGTCAGTTTTTGCAGTACCTGGAGAGCTACCTGTGGCCGCACTGCGCGGCGGGCCAGGCGTCGTCGCACGCGCACATGATGTCCACTATCGTCATACTCAACGAGATTTTCCGGGTGAGGGTGCAGGCTTGGCAGGTAAGTTTATTACATATTTCAAATAATTTTGTACTCTTTCCGAACTAGTTCTTGAGATCGTTCTTGAGATTTTACTATGGAGCCAAACCTCGAATCGCGAAAAAAAAATCAGCTGTTCCATAGAAAAGTTACATAGCTACCCGACCAAAATGTATGAGACAACTGTTTCTTTTTTCTCGATTTATCATTTTTTTTTCACGAAAAGTAGTTCGTGTAGACGAGTTCTATCGCCAGTTTTCGGTATACGCAACTTCATCTTAACACTCTGTACATGTTTTACGGACTGTAGCATGGGCGCCGGGAGGGGGGTGCAAGGGGGTGCCTTAGAGAAAATAAACTTTTTTTCACTTCTCATGCTCGTAAAGTTCTTGTTTATGCTAGGTATAAGCGGCATAAAATTGAATTTTGTCTACTTGGGCATAAAGTAGTTTTCTTCTAAAACTATTGGCAATAGACCATGCAGCCAGTATACAGTACAACTTCATAGGCAAACTTTTTGATACTCAATAATGTTTGCGCTAGAATTCTATCATATTAGCGCAAACTGATAGGTAAGAAGCTTCAGATGATGGTCAAGAATGACATTATATATAGTGACTTTAAAGGGAGTTAATATAAAATAAATAAACAGACATGCATGTCTGATTTTTTATTTAGGTTCTTTAGACATGCCTGTATGGGCTAAGTGCCCTTTGCCTTCCCACTTCTCCGCGGGAAAATAAAAAAAAAACTGGTGTGGCGGGAAAGAGCTGTTGGTTTTTCTCAATAGGTACAATATATTAAGTTGTTTATTTAAATTTGCATTAAATATTACCTACTGAATGTTAAATATGTCATTTGCTAGCAATATCACTGTTTCATTTCCTCGCAATCGAAGTGAAAAGCAGAGTGTATAACTCTGGCATAAAACCCATTTTATCCTCGACTCAATATATGCCCTCACCGTTCGGTTCGGGCATATGTACGTCTGGGATAAAATGGATTGTTTTATGCCCTTGTTGTACAATCTACTATTTTATAACAGGTCGTGACTTGACTTGACGTAATATAATGCCCAAACTAATTAAGTTCCTAAACTTTATACTTGCGATTGTCGGCACTTGGTGAAACTTGAAACACATCTTAAGTTAAAAGCAATTGTACAGTAGTTTCACTTTATATATTTTCTCCCAACCGGTTTCGGATTTTACTCCATTTTCAAGGGAAGATGTTAATTAAAATACATTTCATTGACCAGGCACTAACTCTGAGCAATGTATACAATGATAATGTATAATTTTGAAATGTTCTTATTTTTATTTAGATGCAAAAATGTAATGTATAATACCCCTCTGATAATAATATCTGCCGGCGCCGATGATTAACTAGTCTCGATTTTACTTCGCATAAACTCCAATTCCATTAATTCAAAACAGAACTGACTTTGCAGGCATTCCTCAAAAAACCTGAGCACTACCCAGCGTTCTTCGAGCAAGTACTGAGAGCGACGGTCGCGGAGGATCACACTAGCAGCAACATGCGGGAGCAAACCGCCCTGCTGTTGTTCCTCGACCATTGCTTCGGCAGTATGGAGGTGCAGCTGTGTCGGGACCAGGTGAAGAGGCTCGTCTCTCTCAGCATGTGGGTCAGTCTGCAGGACGGTGAGGAAACTCAAAAAACTATTCTTATTTTAAAGCAGCGTTAGATCTTTTAGCCGGGTTTCTGTTATTTTCGCAAGTCGTCTCATTTATAACCTTAAGAGAAGGCCTTCCTTTTTCAACAGTTTTTAAACGATTGTACTGAATCTACCACAGACGCAATCAATATGAAACTTATACATATATATGTTTTTACAAACCTTTATCTTTACGTCGTAAGTAGCGTTACCTAATCTAATTTGAAAACTTTCGCTTCAGATTTTATTATTGAAAATAGTCTCTTTTTGAGTGTTTTTTTTTTGTTTTGCGTTTAAACCATTTTGATTTTTATGTGTCATATTCTACTATCAATACGAAAATCTTGTTTATTAACCAATGTAAGTTGAAAAATTAATTAAATGCAATATTGTAATTTTAGTCGATTTTAATCTTAAAATTAGACTCGTTCTGAATCGTTTCGCGCGCATTTTGGCGCACGCGATTTTCAAATTTATGAAAGTTAGTCTACGGGTTATAATTGCAAAGCCACTGTGCGCCTAAGTATAGCGTTGCTCGTGTAGTTCCCGTTCTCTCGATCGAATGTCTTTATTCAAACAATTATTATCTCAGGAATAAATTGTCAATTTCCTTACTAAATAGTTTTGGAGGAGGACTGATTGACGCCCTATTTAACAGATTTATTCGTAAGAGCGGTTTCGAAGCCAGATTGTGATTCTAAAACATTAGAATTTCAGATAAAAAAAAAACAAAATTTTGAACTGTGTATGTTGACATCCCAAAGTTTCCATTGGTTTTTTTATTAAATTAAAGTAAATTAGAATTTCAAAAATTTTTAATTGAAAACATTTTGAAATTTCAATTTACAGAAACCAATGGAAACTTTACGATGGCAAACGCAATACATATTGTAATAAGGTTTTGTTGAATAACTATTGAGTGAACTTTGAATTAAAGTGTTCTGTTTCGATTAATTAGAAAAAGGCGGGCTTTTTACAATCCGGCTGCGAAACCGGTCCTAAATCTAGTTTAGGTATCAGGGTAGCGTTCCTAAACGCCGGGGTAAAATTAAAAATTAACTGTCAACCGTTCCACAACCATCCGAGTGAAAACGAACTGTTTATAAACCTTGTCAGAAATGAAAAATTCAATTTGACAGTTTAAATTTTACATTTACCCATATAAGGCGAAATTTAATCAACCGCCCGAATTCATACTGTAGTCACGGTTAGTTATCATTAACAATGTTTAATGACCCGTCAGGTGAAATTCGAAAAAATCAATTTTTTGTTCCTATACTGGCTTATACTAGGATTTGTATTTGAACTAGTCCAGTGTTTTTTTATGTGTACGAAGAAAAGGATAAGTGAACCTTTTTCCTGATCACTAGCCGAGTCTCCAGTATGATTTCGGGCAGTTGATTAAATTTCACCTTGTATAGTTCATATACTACGAATTGTGTTGTTTCATTTTGAAGTAAATCGCTTTTGAACTACAGTTTATCAACGAAAAAGTTGTGCATAAAATCTATATACTAGCAACGGATATCTTCATTTATTTACATGAAGCTACAAAGACGTCTCAGATCTTTAAGGGGCTCCACAATGCTAAACCTCAGTTTTACTTTGGATTTGAAAATTTGAAAAAAATATCGCGTGTTTTTTGACTCAAGACAATTATTAATTACACTTTATAAATAAACATACTTTTAATCTTCTTTTAATTATAATACTTTTAAAAAAAGCATGAATTTCACGAAAAAAGCAATTCAGTTTCCATATTTCAAAACCGATTGAAATGAAACCAACACACGCAGATACTTACTAGAAAAAACATATTTATTACATTAAAACATTATAGTTAATGTCCTAATGTAGCCACGATTTCAAAATAACTGAAGTTTTGCGTTCGAGGTATCTGATTAGAGCAGGATAGACAGTTAAAAACAAGCGTTAGAGCAGGACAGAATTTTAGCATTGTGCAGCCCCTTAAACAGATTTTAATGAATGTTGAATGTCGGACAAATCTACGTGCTAACTTAAGAGTTACACTGTTGTCGGACGAGTAACCGCCATTTTTTGCTAATGATTTAAACTCTTAATTTTGACTTCACTGAGTAAAGTAGCGTCTAGGCAGGCCCGGATTTAGGAGAGGGCAACCGGGGTTACAGCCCCGGGGCCTCCACAAGAGAGGGGCCCTCACAATATATTTTTTTTTTACCCAAACCGATTTATTTCCAGAATTATTTAAAAAAATCATGCAAGAACAACTTTTCATTCTATATATTTTTAAAATTTGATTTATATCGCAATAAATGATTGTAACACTTGAATCTTTAACCTAATTGAAAAAAAATTAAGGGCTCCCACTCCCTTGTTGCACCAGGGCCTCCAGCCTTCTAAATCCGACCCTGCGTCTAGGTCATCCTCTTCCAAAGAGGACGGACAAATAAACCTTCCAAATATGTTAATTATGATACATGTTGTTTATATGATAAATAATAAATAACCGAGATGAAATTTCAGGTCGAAGGAACCAAGAGTTCAAAGTAGTACCGAAATGGCGGAAGTACTGGAAGGCGATTCAGAAGAAGGATAAAGCTGAGCTCCTGGACAAGTTGACGTGGGAGCGGCGCTACCTGCAGCGGCTCATGATACGGTTCATGAAGGTGCTGGACACTGTGCCTGGGGAAGGGGATGTCAGCCCCAATGTTATCAAGTGAGATTGGGTTTTACCATAGACTAAGTATTACTACGTATAGACCGACAACTCTCATACATCAAAGCGCAGCAAATTTTTTACGCGCTCTTATAACACTAGGTGTCGCCAAGTAATGCAAATAAGAGTAATTTGTTTAATTGGCTGCAAGTAAACTCTCATGGTTACCAAGTAGACATGTGGCTGTAATAGCTTTGCTTAGAAAAACTAGATGGCGTTAAGTTGGCAACACTAACAGTGAATATTTCAGCGCCATCTATTGTCGAAGTGGGAATTATTTTCATGTTACGTGACATCGCTGTGCCGCTAGCGTCACCAATCGGTCTTTTTTAGCATCGTGTTCGTTAGAGGATTTAGCAACGCCATCTAGATTTCATTAGAATTTTACACCTTTTTGTGGCTACAAACTGATGTATGGGAACTGCTAGTCTATACTAATACTTGGTCTATGGTTTTACTATTCCCAGTTATGTGATGATGTACGGTGCTTTACTATATTCGCGATATCATGATACCTGTGACGTTTCATTCCTCCGCGACATTTGGGGCTTAGGCTCTATTATTGTTTGTCATTAACTGGTTGGGATATCATGCCTCTAACAGTAGTAATAAGAGTTGCCCAATGAAACTTCACAGGAATCATGAGATCGCAAATAAACGATAGTTATGTTATGTGTTGACGTACGGCCCTGAAATGTGGTCTCTTACAAAGGGCTTGATATACCCATTTAAGGTCGCTCAACGAGCTATGGGGCGGGCTATGCTTGGGATATCTCTGATGGATAAAATCCGAGTAGATCCGTTGTAGATCCAAAGTGACCGATATAGGTTGCCGAATCAGTAAGTTGAAGTGACCGTGGGCAGACCACATTTGTCGCCGACTGAATAGCCACTGGGGCCGAAAGGCGTTAGAACGGAGACCAAGTACAGCAAAGCGTAGCGTAGGCTGACCTCATGCCCGCTGGACCGACTACCTGAAGGACGTTGAGGGTGGCGGCTGGATGAGTACGGAGGAGAGTGGGGAAATCTTGGAAAGGCCTGGACGAATACAGGCTGCTGGTTGGATGATTAACTAGTTATTGGTTCTTAGGCCACAATATTCCCGCTCCGTACGGCAAGAGACCGTGCCATCCTGCAAATGGAGTAATATGACACGTTTTGCGGTGGAGAAAAATTCACTCGTTAAATTTCACTAGTTAAATTTTAAACCTACCTGCAAGGAAGGAATATATAATGTTTGTGTTATTTGTAAAAATGGGACAAACTGAAAACCAGCGCTGTCAGTTGCTTGCAACTAGCAGCGTTTGCTGAGTGTGGCCCTTTTTGCCACTTTATTTAATTTTTTTTTTCTGTGCGTGTGTGTTTCTTTTTTCTGGCAAATAAATACTTTTCACTTTCACTTTCACTCCGAGCGTGAATCTCGTGGTTCATTTTAACCTCGCTTCTTGACATGAGATATGTAATACAAGTAAGGTCGTGGCGAGGGAGAGAAGATAAAGGCTCGGTGAGAGGCACGCGGAGAAAGTGTCACTCCCGCCGTTGATCCGGTCTTTTGTCGTCGCTTGCAGAAAATAGGCATCTTGCACTGAATTGTGAAGCTAAGTGTGCGTCCACAGTGAATGCGCGGTGACTAGGGCCTGAGGCGGGAGCTTCCTGGTAGTCACACTGCATCGCGAGCTGTTGTCGCGTTTAGGTGTATTTCATGGGTTGTAAATTTTTTCATTTATTTATTCGGAAAACTTACAGCACAAGAAATAATATGATTATTGCAAAACGGTTCACCTCACTATTTTTGATCGGGATAGCCGACCAGTGCGAGGCGCATCGTTGTCGCGTAAGCGTCTTCACTCGCCCAGAAGCAGGCAGTCTGAATCTGCTGAAAGTGGTAAGCTATCCCGATCAAAAATAGTTATTGAGGTGAACCGTTTCGCAATAATCATGGGTTACCCTCAAGTTTCGTTCAATTCGATTATAAGAAATAACATATCAACTTGAAAGTATTACTTGAAGAAGACCAATTACAAGTTTCCTTAAGAAAAAAAAATGGACGAGGATTTGTATTTACCACCACTTTACAAAAAGAAAATTTTGAAGACACGCATAAGTCGAGCGACAAGACACCAAGACAAGAACCGCGAATTGGGTCGCTTACTAGTAGGGTCGTTAGTGTGGCCGCAATGTGCGGATAGGAGCGTTTGATTTGAAAACTAGGCGCGCTATCATATTTGATATTTCACGCATAAGCATTGCGTCTCACCAATATTCGGCCTGCACGACCTCTCAGTTTGGAATTAAGAGGCTATGCGAATTTTATTTTTGTCACTGCCACTCCAAGCGAAAAATCGCGCAGTGCGAGAGGGGCGGATTCAGGGCAAAAGGGAAGAAAGTTGGTTTTATATTTTTATTAAAAAACTAAAATAGCTAGCAAAATTTCAAATATCAAATCTCTAGATATTGTTAAAACACACCTAATAAAATATGTTTGAGTTCTGTATATGGTTCCTATTCGTCAAACGAGGAGAAAAAGTGTGTTTGAAGACCTCATTTCAACAATTATTTCTATCGAGGAAAATTTATCCAAACATGTTTTCCAATTTCAAAACCCTGGATTATATAGTCAAAATGCATATACCAGAAACTGATTATAATTTCCCGTGTATTTCATGAAATACACAGAAAAGAAACACCCGTATTATTTTCGCATATCGCCTTAACTCTTCTTAGATGAATGTACCCACACTTGCGCCCAAAAAAATACTCTCTAATGTAGCAATCTTTCAGTAAATTTATATAAACTTTTTGATATAATTAATCAACATGTCGACTTGTCCAACTCATCAGGTACTGCGAGCGGTTCCTCGAGCTGATGATCGACCTGGAAGCCCTTCTGCCCACGCGCAGGTTCTTCAACACAGTGATGGACGACTGCCACCTCGTGGTGCGCTGCCAGCTGTCAGCCCTAGCTAACCGGCCCGAAGGTCAGCTGTTCACTCAGGTAAGTGACAAGATACTACTGGGTGTAAAAGCTAATGCAAGAATCCTTGAACGGTATGTGAATATGACACATAAAGTCTCAAAAAAATAGCGGCAACTTTAATTAATGTACAAGTAACACAGTAACAGTGATCGGTCGCGCTACGGTGTGAATGAACTGCGGTGATAAGAGTGCGTAGCCAGAGCTTGGAAAATAATAGAATTTTTGATGACAATTTTTAGGGTTCCATACCCAAAGGGTAACCAACGAGACCCTTAGAGCAACGCGGACTAGGCAGTTTCGCGTTGCTCTAAGACGGGACCCTATTACTAAGACTCCGCTGTCCGTCTGTCACCAGGCTGTATCTCATGAACCGTGATAGTTAGATAGTTGAAATTTTCACAGATATTTCTGTTGCCGCTATAACGACAAATACAAAAAAACAGAATAAAATAAATATTTAAAGGGGCTCCCATACAACGTTTATATATTTTGTAATCTTTTATTTATGTGTGAAAAGAACATCATAAAAAATAAGGGCTTCGTTTGAAAAAACAGATGTAGGCCTGCAATTAAAAATGTATTAAAATAAATTCGTACAAAACAATTTTACATTATTATAAATGCTTTTTTCACAATTATTTTCTTAGCTATACATGTTTGGAATATCGAAGTAAATAGGTAGGTGCATACGTCATAAAATAAAGTGTTAGCAAACCAAATATAGTTAGTATCAGAGAGCTTTAGTTTTTCCACAAAAATCACTAACCTGTAAAAACCGCTCCAATTAGGGGCCGACCACACAGACCGCGTTCTATGGCACAGTTCAGGAAATATAATTTGCACCGTTTGGTCTTACAAGTTACAAGGCAAACTATATTTTCTGAACTATATAGAATATAATAATATGTATGGAATGATGGGGATGATTAAAGCATGATACTGAAATGATGAATTTATAAAACGTCATCGAGCCATTTTATTACTGGGTTCCGAAGAATTTGGAGTTTGTTTTAAAAACTGATTTTTGAAACCGGATATTTAAATAGTAACTGAACTCGAACAAATATACGACGTAAGTATATTTTTACCAAACAGTCAGAACGTGCGTTCTTCTTGACCGCTGCGGTATGTGTGTGATGATCCAAGCCATCGCATAGACTACAGTGAACGCAAAACTCGCTGTGTGGTCGGCTCCTTAATGTCGCCAGCAAAGGACGGACTTTCCTAGACATACAAAACGAACACAAGCATTTCCATACTTACAAATAATGTCTTTTAAATTGTAAAATCAGTATGTAACTAAAATAACTTATTCAATTTTCTTAAACCATAGGTGCCAGATCCAAAAACGTGCGAGTTAAAAAAATTAAGTATCTTTGTGAGCACTCACATTTTCTCTTTTATCACATTTTTATAGTTGTTTATTTTTTAAATACATTTTCTTAAAAGGCATTCAAATACTGCTAAAATTACGAAGGCACACACAAGGCTCGTCAAAACAACATCGGCATTTTGCCTAAAAACTATTCATTGAGATTCTATATACTATGTCGTGCTTTTTAGGTACTTTTGAGTATCAAATTAACTATTTATCTTATGTAATTAAAGTAAACACTAAAATACAACGTTATTACCAAATTCGAAGTTATACATTGTTAGAGATTTCTTTGATAACGCATACTACAGGTTATTTGCAAAGCGGTCCATTCACCCCGGTCCATTAAACGTGTGACTTCTGTTAAAAAATGCAACTAAACATGATTATCATGCTACAATGGTCAGATTACGAGCAGTTAGAGGTCGGCGGTTTCTTTTGTGTTGAGAGCTGAGACGTCAGCATTCCCTGACGTGGCGGCAGGTGTCAGTCGCGGGAATAAACCGCTTTGCATCGTCTTTCTGAACGTAGTCACAGTATAAGAAAAGGAAGCAGTATTATGTCTTCATAGAAACGGCCCGAAACGACGCGCTTCGAAATCTCGGTAACTGTCGGGGGGCGGCAGTCGCAGTTGTGCCTCAGTCACGTACGCACGTTGCCGCGTTGACACTGTAAGCCGCTCCCGCGCATTTTCGTAAATTATGGCACGAAATTATAGAATATGTTGTGCATTGTATGGCTGTTTCAATTAAATAATGCGACAATTTAATATAGCATTATCAAATACGTTGGCAGCCCTGTTTAGGCACCGAGCGGCCGTAGGTATTGATTTCAAGGACACCGCCAAGTTGAACTACTGTCTTCTTCCTTATACTGTGACGTAGTGTACACTAGTGATATGTTAGATAAGTCTTTTAGTTATAATTATAGTTTCCGCCATTCATGTGAGTCATTTCGTCCCCCCACTCCCCTGTAGGCACCGGTTCCGCGTAGCAACAACTTTTCCTTAGTAAAAATGTCACATGTGATTGTCGGAGCACACACACGTAGAATATTAGGATTCCTTGGAACAAGTTGACCACGATATACGCGTAGAGCAGTCCGTCGAAGTTCAACCAGGATAACATAAGGAATAGCCAGGATATTGACATGATCAGGAACAGTTGAAGGAACAAATCGAAACTGAAACAACATTTATAACTAGATATAATTTTTGTTTTAAAAACCGTGGCTGTAGATTTTTAAATATTAATTAATATATAAGGTCTTTCAATTTAAATTGAAAGTAATTTAGGAGGTGATTCAGTATCGTTAATACATCACATTCCCTGCAAAGCACTTTTTTTGCGCGAACTTTTTTTTCACTTCTCAGTACAAAGTGGTCCGATCAGCTGACTCAGTTTGTATGGACAAGTGAACAAAAAGTTTGCGCAAAAAAAAAGTACTTTGCAGTGGAATGTGACGTGTTAACGATACTGAACCACCTCCTAAATTACTTTCAATTTAAATTGAAAGACCTTATATATGGTCGAGTAGTACTGGAAACATATATGATATAAGGTCTTTAAATATGAAATTGCCGTTTTCTGTAGAGAATTTGAAGGAAACTCAATTTGCAGTACTAAAATTTTTGCATTTTTTTTTGGAATGACAAATCCAAATTATGTCGTTTCTTATGTGTACGAATGAGATAACATTAGGCTAACTGCAACACTAATATAATTTTTGAAAAGTGTCAGCTTTAAAAAAATATTACGAATCTTATCATGGAAATGGATGGCATTTAAGACAAACTGTTTTTGAAGATCAAATTTTTATAATCAAACTAAAAATAAAAAAAAAGAATTAATACGTAGATGTAAAAGCTTGAAATCAACTTTCAAACAAAAAATAACTATTGAATTACAGGAATTATGGTAAATAAGACTGTAAGAAAGTTTCGGCAATTTCATAGGTAAAGACCTATTATTATATTTTAGAAACAGGCACTGAAGGAGATTTACAATAAAAGTATCTTTAGCTATGGCTTACACATTGGAGGAAAACCAAGAAATAGGTTAAAGAATATTTCCATGTTGTTTTTTGCTTTAGTATTTTTAACTGTTATGTCAACAATATTCTCCTTTACCACATTATCATACTTTTTTCAACATTGACACCTCTTTTGCTAAGGCGCGATCGCGCTTCATATACAAGGTGACTTTTTGATCATCGTCCAAATTCATACTGGAGGCTTGATAAGTGATGGATCAGTAACAATTTTTGTGAAATTTGTATAATGAAATTTCGGCTTCTCATATAAATTCAGTTCCAGTTCCGAGTGAATCACTATGGGGAGTCGAAATTTAATTTTACGAATTTTACAAAAATTGTTATTGATCCATGATACTGATCACTTACCAAGCCACCAGTATGAATTTGGACGATGATCAAAAAGTCACCTTGTATAAGGTCTTTCAATTTAAAAGGAAAGTAATTTAGGAGGTGATTAAGTATCGTTAATACATCACATTCCACTGCAAAGTACTTTTTTTTTTTGCGTGATTTTTTTCTTCACTTGTGCATACAAACTGAGTCAGCTGATCGGACCACTTTGTTTTGAGAAGAGAAAAAAAAAATCGCGCAAAAAAAAGTGCTTTGCAGTGGAATGTGATGTATTAACGATACTGAATCACCTCCTAAATTACTTTACATTTAAATTGAAAGACCTTATATATAGGTATTGTTCTCAAATTATTATCAAAAATCGGTATCTGAACGGGTTAAATTGTTTGTTGCGCGTGTAACGAGTTCTACTTACCATCCTTTTAGTTTGTAGTGGATTCTGCCATAGATGTTAATTCTCTTGATGACTTTCATCGTTGTAATATAGAAGAATATGTTGAAGAATATCGTAAAAGCGACGGGAGTGAAGAATATTGCAATTCCAAGCCATCCTGAAATGAGTAAAAACAGTTTGTTAGGTGTTAATCAATATACCTGGGCTCTTATTGACTAACTTGAACGTCTACCGCTATCAAAAGTACGCGTGATTGGCTAGAAACGATGTATCACATCATTTCTAGCCAATCACGTTACCTTTGAAAGCAATAACGATAGATGTTGAAGTTAGACAATAAGGCCCCAGGTGCCGCCAATGCATAAACAATAAAAAAATCTATCATCCCAAACAAAAAAAAAGCTTTTAAAGAAACTAAAGGTGCCATACTGAAGAAGGGCCATATCAAAAGTACCCGGAATAGAAGAGCTTGTATGACTAGATTGATGGATATGGAAGAGGTGTGTCTGGATCGTAGCAGATGGAAATCTGTAGTATCATCCTACCCCTCTGGGCGTGAGTATATGTATTTATGTAGAGGTGCCGTGGGACACCCGGTTGGTACCAAGTTTTAACGTATTACGATTACGACGATCAAAGTCTTACACTTTTTTCGGCCTAGCTCTCATTCGCCAAGCGTCTGGAGTGTAACATGCGATAAAGAATTTTTGTGTATGTTTATGTCCTTGTTTATTATAGCGTAAGGAATACCCCATAAATAAGTGTATGTAGTTGTACTCTTATGTTTGATTTTGTGACATTTACACGCTCTTCTTTATTTTTTTCCATGTTCTCTTTGTCACCCAAAGGTTGCCTGGAAGATATTGCTATTAGCAATAAGTGCCGCCTTTGTACACTGTAAAATATTTTAACGTTTTTTTTTTTCATGTTTTTGTGTAAATGTACATTAAGTGTAATAAATAAATAAAATAAAACAAAGAACTTAATAAATTTAAGCATTATTGATTTTCCAAAATATGTCGATGACCCAAAGTAACTTGGAGCAATGCTTTGAACTTATGCCGAGTACAATAATTCTCTGAAAGATAACGTACCTATTGTTTCCTGTTCATCATCGTCTGTTAATATGGACGAAGAGAATCGATTCTTGTTACTCGTGTCAAGCAGGAAGTGAGCACAGATAGCCATGGCCGTCATCAGTACAACTGTCAACCAAACTACACTCGAATAGTAGCAATATTTCCGCACGTCTGTCACTCGCAAAAACACGTTGCGCGATCTGAAAAAGTAATTCGCTTAGATTAAATTATGTTAAGGTGTGTTAATTCGAAAACCATTTGAGATTTTGGTTTAATAAGCTGTATTTTAGAGATTGTGGTCTAAGAAACCTCATGATGATGAATATTTTTACGAAAAAGCTGCAACTTCCATTTGCCTTCGTGTGACGTTACTTGAGAAATGGCTGTTTAGAAATGTGTCCTTTGCTATCAAGATAAATTTATAAAAAATTGCTGCCGACTGATTTGGCAGATGGATGACAGATGAGTAGACAGACCACTTTTTTTTAAGCAATCACACATCACAATCAGTATGTCTACCATTCTCAAGTGACGTCATAACAGACAATTCTTTAAAAAATCATTAAAAATAATAGTTAATTTATATACCAAAATAATGAAAACATATCCAAAAATAGCGTACATTCTCAAAAAAAAAAAACTTTTTGAAATTAAGCTATGGGAATTTCCTGACTAATGTAGCACAGGCGGTAGAACGCTGGCCTCTCAATCTTGAGACCCAGGTTCGATCCCCGGTAGGGTATGCACCAAAGAGTTTTTCGGAATTTATATGCTTAGTATTTGTATTACCTAATACTAACCACTTGCTGAACGGTGAAGGAAAACATCGTGAGGAAACCTGCATGCCCTAAAAAGCGTGTATTTGTGCCCGAAGAATGGCGATAAGGCTCACCACCACGTTAGGACGCAATCATTGTCGGTAAAACGCGGGTGTACCGAGTGTGGACGGTGACATGCATTTCACAGTTCACACTCGGGAACTTCTTTGACACCTCCTCGAGGATTCATAATTAATGTATGAAAATTTTATTAAAATATATTTTATTCTTTATCGCACAAAAATCAAATTTCACAATGGGTGGACTTAAGGTCGTCAGTAGCTTAGCGCAAAGTGCATAACTTAACTTTGTTTGTCTTGTTTAGAAATTTAAAACTGAAAAGCATTTTGGGCTGTGGCAGTTGACGCCAATTTAGTCTATGGCATTAGTGAGGTTATTAAAACATGAGTTTGAAATTGTATACACAATTAGTTATGATCTTCTCAAAACCAACTTAAAATGCTGTTTTAATTGTGCATTAAATTTCAAACTCATGCTTTATAAACCTCACTCATACTGAACTATAGGCGTCAACTGCCACATACCAAAATGTTTTTCAATTTTTAAATTCCAAGCAAGAAAAACAAAGTTAAGTTATGCACATTTCCCTAAGTGACTGACGTTTAATCTTAATGCTAAAACATTAGGCCCTATGCGTTATTTTGAATATTTTATAGATGTACTGAAATGAAAATTAAGTTTCCGGCAATATCTCGACGAACAAGTGTCAGTCGATTGATAGAAGTATACAAAGTAAAAATGTTTATTATCAATTTATAAACTATAGTTCCATTATAGTAACAGTTCCTTTGCCTAATAGCTTGCACACTTTGATACGCGGAAACAAAGGGGCCGCCTACTCGGCCTCGGCTACTTCAAAACTCGGCGTGTGGTGTAGGCACACTCGCATACCCGCTGTGTCTGACAGATTTCATTAATCATTTATTGGTATTTATTTACTTTATTTTCACAATGTTTCCAAAATTGATGCATGTATTAAAGGTATGTATAAAAAATGTAATCGCTCCTTTTTTCCTTCATATTTTACATGTTTTTAATGCATAAAACCATAGGATTTATGTTTTGATCGTCTGATTAATATTTTACTTACTTAAATGTTTTCCATATGTAGAAACCGAAGCTATTGAGCCAAAAGAATGCCCCGAGTAGACTTACATATAAAACAATATCTGAAAGAAATTAAAGATTTTACAAAACAATGCAAAAGTTTTAGCCCAGGCATAGCAAACACTCATTATTTCACTGTCTGAATGTCAGAATCTAATTAAGGCATAGGGTATCTTAAAAATATGAACAATAGACACATCCTCTGTAGTGATATATCAGTATATTTTGAATAGTAACTGATTAATTAGTTATAGCAAAGCACAAAAGTTTTGAATTTAAAAAATAATCCTATTATTAATTTTTAGTATAAAATCGTGAGATGACGTCACGAGATATGCCGTTAAGCTCACTTTGATTGCCAATAACTTCGTAATTTTTTGAGATATCGAATATTTAATTTTACTACTGTTTTAAGCTTTTTAAACGCAATCGATTTTCATAAAAAGCTTCATGTAGGAGACGGGCTCATTGTGGTTAAAAAATTTAAAGGAACAATAAAATGTAAAGGAATGTTAGGAACAAGTATACATTTTTCTGAATTTAGTTTTAACAGATATCTTTTCGTATAGGGGCTCGAAAGGTCCAACAGTAAATTTTTGGTTTCTTGAAACATTTTACACATTTACGCCTTGAGAAGTGTTAATGTAAAGGCAACTTACCGGCAATCATAAAGCTGACATGCTGACTGAGCTCAGTAAATATTCTGACTAAATCAGCAGCCTGACCAAACATAAGGCACACCATTATACTAGTTATTATATTCCCTGCCAGATCTCTTAATGTGGGTAGCACAAAATAAATTATCGCTACCAATAACAGCAATATCATGCTGATAGCATGGAATAATGGGTTGATGATTTTCTTCAAGATGAAGTCTGCATCTTGCCAGTTATGTTTGTATTCCGGGATACAGACTAGAGCATATTCAGTCGACACATTTGTTTTTGACATGAGGTTCTGAAAACAAAAAGATGCAAATCTAAATGTCTCGGAGGTGTTCTGAGTGTCAAATGAAACATGCACTTTGAATTATAATTTTTTGTTTTAGCATGATAAACTGATAAGGGGTGTAAAGCATCTCTTTTTCTCTTACTTTAGGCTTCTAGAGCTTCAGGGTTTGCCTCCACTATTCAGCAATATTTCCTTATTTGTGTGTGCGTTATGTATAACAACATAAAATTACAATATTATTAAAACTTGCGTGAGCTGACATACTGCTTGAACGCTCACGTGTGATTATTGTTGACTATATGCCAACCGTTTCACCGATTCGGATACGACCCACTACATCCGTTTTGACAAGGCTACAGTATTAGTGAAGGAGAAATATACAATTCCTCGCAAAATACACGAAGCCATCGAGATAAGTCGTCATCCCAACTTCAACAGGGATCATGGTTGGCAGCTGGCTCCGTCTTGGAAACCGGTTCTCGATGGATCGAGAAACGTTGTGAGCACGGTCTGTTTAAGAACCGCCCCTAATAACGAACACTTGGAACAATTAAAAGAATCCAGTGCATCTACAATCCCACTTCCTTCGATGACGCAGCCAACGCTTAGCGCACGAACAATGCGTGCAGCTCGCCGATCGCTGCCAGTGTCCGTTTGACAACGACGGTGAACGCCTCGTCGTAAGAACGACACTCGCCTTGATGATGCCGAAATTGTATCGGTGAAACGGTTGTCATATAGTCAAGCCGTATGCAATAATAATTTAACATATAATTATTTAAGTATTCTTTAAATATACCTTGTCTAAGCAGTACTTGTCCTGTACATATACATAATATGTAGGTTCCTGTTCTATTGGAATAGGGATGTTCTCATGAATACTGAATTTGTTAATGAAATTTGGATCTTCATTGATTGGATCAGATTTGTGCTTATGATGTATTAGATGTTTTAACCTTCCATCAGAAAGAAGCCGGAGTCTGAAAAATAAAAGTAAATCTCATTAACTTCGCTATCCCTGAAAGTACAAAGAATTAAAACAATTGTCCATTCATTGAAACTGAATCCTTCAACGACATAGGACTTTTTAAAAACTAAAGATATCCTTCTCACACGTATACGGTCAACAATTGTTGTTTTTATTAAAAAAAAGTAAGAAGTTTGTTGTGTGCACTTATGAAATACACACTTTTTGTTTAATCAATTCTGTCACCAAGGGTTTGCTGGTAGAAATCTCTTTCAGAGATAAGCACGCCTTTTGCTTAAACTGTAAGTTTTCTTTTGTTTAATCAATTCTATCACCAAGGGTTTGCTGGTAGAAATCTCTTTCAGAGATAAGCATGCCTTTTGCTTAAACTGCAAGTTTATTGATGCTTGTAATAAGTTTTATAGCACACTGTGCGTAAAATGACCGCTTCACGCACGCTGCTGCATGCGCATGCGTAAAGTCGGCATTTTCCGCACTTGTGCTATAAAAAATTATACGAAATACTATTATTCTTTCTTGTGTGCAATAAAGGATTTTGAATTGAATTGAAATTTTATAAACCAGACTGGAGTGCTAAGCTCTATTAAAAGCTGCACGCTAAAACAAATGACCTTTATGTGTCTCTATCTCTATTACTCATGAAACTTATTTTTTTTTTTTGGTGTGGACTTTTTGTAGGAAGTCCGGAGGTTGTAAGCACAGACCATTTACCCATTAGACATCCTATCAACCGCGGACAAGTGAGAATTTATTCCACCATTGTTAGGGTAATGAGAGGAGGGTACTAAGTAAGAAAATAGAGATGGGATAGTAAGAAATGATATTTATAGCACACCGTGCGTAAAATGCCGACTTTACTTTACTATTGTACATCAGTGAAAAAAGGTTTGCCCTCCCTACATTGTCTAATGGGTAGGTGGGCTGTGCTGTTAAGTATAGATGTGCTGTTGCCAGCAATATTGCCATTTGTGGCAATTGCCAGTAATACTGCCTGCAATATTACCATTTGTGGCAATTGCCAGCAATACTGCCTGCAATATTGCCGAAATCGGAAGTATATGAGAATTTGCACATGGCAATATTGCTGGTGGCACATCAGTAGTTATAAGCTTGTTGAGAAAGGGTCACCCTGATGAACTTACTATTCCACAGCTTATTCGTCCTATCACAAATGTTTTCACTACAGAAAAAAACAGAACCAAACAAAACTACTGTGTGTTTGATATGATACAATGTTGTTTAACATAGTTAGTTGGTTTTCTCTCCAACAGGAATCAGTTTCTTTGACTTATTCATAGGAAAAACCTCTCTTATTCAGGATGTTAGGATGAAGTTGCAGAAGCCGAAAACTGACGATAGTACTCATTGATACAAACAACTTTCCGTGAAAATAAAACGAGAAAAAAATCTGTTGTTTCATACATTTTTATTGGGTAGGTATGTAACTTTTTAAAAAAGCAGATTTTTTTTTCGCGATTCAAGGGTTGTCTCTATAGTAAAACTTGTTTGTATGGTCAAGTACTATTGCCAGTTTCCCGCTTCCACAACTTCATCTCAAATGATGATGTATACCTATATACATGTATATTTAGACATGCTGAGAGTGTGGCTTAAAGATTGCATGAGTAAAGCCAGGTTTACATTAAGGCTGGTTTGCGTAACTATTTATTCAACTAAATCTTCTTTTATCGCTTTTGATTTTTAACCATCTACATAATCAACACGTTGAAGGACAGAGATTGCCTTCATACAAGTTGTGTTGTGACACATGGTAGTAGAGAGGAAGGCGAAAGAAGAAACCGACATTTAGGCCCATTTGATTGACAGTAGATCTCGTTTTAATGTTCACTTTGTGACACAATAAACAACACTTGTACCTGGTTTGTAGAGAAATCTCAACGCTGCTAGCCGTTCTGGCACAATTCTAAAGGGTATTGATGACGCCGCGTCATGTTCAAATTGGTATGTCTAATAGTACGCTGTCTAGTGTCTCTGTCCTTCAACGTGTTCATTTATATATAAATTTAATTTAATTTCCACACAAAGAAGAAGACCATCTACATATGCAGCTTCAATTTTTTTTTCCATGTTGCAGTTGTTTAAGTTCACACTGTACTTCCTACTTTAACTAGGCATTAGGATAGTGACTCAGTCATTAAAGAGGATAGTGGTTTAAATAAACAAATAATACAAATAAACATTAAGTCAAAATAAACATTTTTAGTGTGTAAGCAAGGATCAGGTCCTCTAAAAAGGCCGTTTTGCATGAATCACATTATAAATCTGTTCTAATGCCATCTCTTTTGCACGCGTGAAAAAGCTCTGATTCTATCCTACTTTCAAATCATTTTATGATTCACTCAAGTCGGCCTTTTTAGATCCCCTGTACAGTTTCCTCTCTGCTTACTGTCTTCTGTCCACCATTTTTTTAGGCTTTGTCTTTGAATTTGGTTGCAAAGCTGATACAGTTGTACAATATTCCATAACAAAATGTATCAATGTACACTACCTAAATTATTATTTAGATACCCTGACAAATATAAGCACATTAGATTGTGTTCGTAAATTTTGCAAGGCAAGCTAGGCTTTTTGTGTACAACGGTATACTACAATATCTACTTACTCATCCTCGGAATCACTATGAGGTATAATAGCTCTGTGTTCTATAGTTTTGCAATCAGGTACACCAGATACATAGCGGAAGTATTTTACTTTGGTATCCTTCCCATCTTCCGTCTTGAACTTTGGTTTCCATAATGCTGAAATCAAACAATACATTCAATACATTTGTGGATAGGATGGTATTTTGTTGGTGGTGTATTTCCGAGTTCTATCTTTCATATGATAATTTTGGATGTAAAGAATTATCTAGAAGATTATAATAAAACCAGCAAAGTAAACTGGTACTAAACATTTTAAGGAGAGACTTGGGGCAGTAATATGATCCATAAAGCCATACAAATCGGTGTATTGATGCATACAAAGTAAAATAACTTGTTACATACTTTTGTCGTACTGCTCGGCTAGCCTGCACTTGGCATCGATCATCAACTCATTGGGTTCGCAGCATTTGTTTATTTTCACGGAATTTTGCTGCTCAGATAGGTCGTTTAGATCCGTTTCACCGACTTCTGCCCGTAAATTTAGCGGCATGCAAAGTAGTATCGAAATTATCGCGAAAAACATTGGTTTCGCGTCCATTATCGAAAAGTCCTTTTCATAACACGTTTATTGTCTCCTTATTTTTAAACTTAGTAATGATTATAGGCACTTTCTTACATTATTTTGAATTAATACTAAAACAAAGCACAACTTTGTTATCGCATTATCGCATGTTTGACAATGACAATGAATGAATGAATGACAGTTACTTGCTGCCAGGGCTGCCAGATGCAAAAATGGCATTATCGTACGCCAACTATAAAAAAGTCGTATTTTAGGGAAATTTTAAAATCAAAAGATTGTACAACCTAGAAGTAAAAAGCCTATATTAAAAATAACTAAAAAAGAGAAATTATTGTAATAACTATATTATAATAACTATTTATTAGAATTTTACTTTGCTGTGGTAATAATTTTTAACATTTCTTCTGTTGGCTTAAACTTCGTACAATTTTGCTTGGCGAATAATGGTGTCGATTCGGCGCAACACAACTGACAAGTCTAACCTTATTTTGAGCGTCCCGTCTTTGTCTTTTCGATACAGAAAGAAAAGGACAGAACACTTAAATTAAGTTTAGTCCTGTTAATTAAGTGAGTTGTGTTGCGCCGAATCGGTGTTATTGTTCCATTCAGTGTTTCATTGGATAAACTGTTTCTAAGTTTCGTTTTGATTAAATTACCTTCGCTGAATGCTCGTTCACAATCGCCACTAGAGTGGGGCAAACAACAAATTTATAGCGAATTGAGCCAGTATTTTATAATTTTCAAATAAATCGTTTTTTGATGACGCCCCAAAACTCGTCGGCACACAAAATCAATTTTATCTAAAATGTTGTGAAAACTGCGCCATTCGTCATCTATTATTATCTTCATTCAAGTAAAAGGTCTAAGCACGCGTTAGATTGTTGGGAAAGCACGTTCGTTTCATTATGAAAGTTTATCTTTAAAAGTCGTACATTTTCTGTACGATCTTGTTCTAGCGATCGTACATAAGTAAAAACGCCAAAAAATCGTAGGAATACGATTTAATTCGAACATCTGCAGCAGTATGCTTCAGTCAGAGGGTAGCCAGATGTGATTTCTCAAATTTCCACGGATACAAAATAATTTTTCCCCAAAATGATATGTTTTTCAGAAAAAAAAAACCAAACTTGATTATCATGATTTTCATTCGGGTGGTTGTGGGATGGTTGAAAGTTCAATTTTACATTTACCCGGGCGTTTAAGAACGCAACCTTAGTCAATACAAAATTTCCCCAACGACAATTTTTTTTCCCCAAAGATATAATTTCCCCAAACTTTCCCCAAGTACCAAACTTTTCCCCAAAATCGCGAAAAATACTTGCCAAGCCGTTCATACATGAATAATTTCGTCAGGTTCCAACACTGACAGCAGGATAGCGTATAAAATTTGCGCGTGCGACAGAGATGGCATTAGAACCCATGTCGCGACCCCTGGTTTATGAACGCAGCCCTGGTTCATAATGGTTTATGGTACTCCGTGCTGCGTTCACTATCACTGACAGCAAGATAGTTTAAACCTCAGAATAAGGAATACAAATAGAAACCTGGCTAAAATAATACGCGGAGAAAGACACCTATCCTTGATTTTCTTACGACATTTTAGTGCGCTAGAGAGAGATGGATATGTATTAGTTTTTTCTTAATTAGGTAGGTTGTCACTAGTTCGTTGCTTTGCTAGTGATGTAACAATGTCGATTTTTGACTACGATAAATAAACCAAATCGAAATGAACCGCGACCAATCTCCTTACCACACATCATATCGTATCAAAGTGTGAAAAAAAAGAGAATGCAGGAGGCACCGACCTTTCTGGTGACATCCTCTTGCTTTGGAAGGAGGCCAAGAGAATTAATAGCAAAGTGGTCTCTGTCTACCCCAGGGGGACACATGTTATATTGTGTAAATAAGGAATTAATAAAAGGATATCTTTCGTTTAGCATAATATTTTTTATTAAGTACAAATTACTATATCGTAGGCAGGTAGGTACATAAGTTAAGTCCAAAATTGTGCTTGTTTCTAGTACAAAAAATGCTGTAGCTTGTATCAGAGATACAACCGTAAACTATTTACGTGGATACTTTTTAAGTCGCCTCTTAACTCAATCAAATAGATGTTCGTTGATGTCGCGTCTTTGTTCAATCAAGGAAGAAGGAATTAATCGCAACAATAGAAATCATAATAATCATAGACTTATAGGATTCGTAATAATAATAATATTATGTCAATGATGAGCGATGACAGCGCAATTACTACAGAGGTAATTTCATTTTTTTTATTTCTATCAAATAAACATCAACTTATCTTGAATAAAAACTAATAACAAATAATGAACGATTAAAATACCTAATAACCTGTAATAATAAATCAAATTATGCGCAGTTCAAGTCAATAAGCATTCCCAAAATTCATTTCACGATAGAACTACCCTGTCAAAGTACTTTTATTGTCAACCACTAAGTACGAAAATGTCTTGATCTGCGGAATTTCTTCGTGAAGTCGATCACGGCAGTAACGTGAACGAACAGGCCTTTCAGAACGATTTGTGAACATTGAAGTATGCACTTTTCCAAACCACAGACATCCATAGGTACTGGTTCTGTTGCCTAAAATTGAAAAATTATCGAGTTAATATACTATAGTATAGTACAAGCACGTACCTACAAACAAGATGGATAATGCAATTATACATAATTATTTAAAAGTTACCAATGTGTCTGTATCTGGTAAATATAACGTTGGTAAGGCATCTGCTTTTAAAAGTCTCCATTTTAAATTTTCGTTTGGTCCAAAAGAATCCGACGTAAAGTGTTTCGAACAAATATGACCGCCTTTTTTAATTGCCCAATTTGGTCAAATTATTCGTCTAAGCCATTCACTTTTTAATTCTTCCCTTTTTGGAAATCTGTAACAAAAAAATATAGCGATATTTATTCGGCATTATTTTTCTTGTAACTCGCGCTGCAATGAGGGATTTTCTTTTCTTTTTTTTTACTCTTCCCTAGTCGCTGGATAGATGGCGCTGAACTTGGTAAGTTACTGCAAGGAACGGAACGTCACATAATTTTTTGATTATTGCACTTGGATGTAATTTTGAGATCGTAAAACGAAACGTACATAAAAAAGTAATTAATGTCATTGTCACATCACATCACAATGACATTTTGAAAATAAATAAATAATATCAACAAGGAAAAAGAAAAAAATAATTAGCAGTCTTTTAATGAGTTTTCTAAGCCAGAAAGAAAATGTCCCAAGAGAAAAAGAAGAGAAGTCTGTGCCTTGTGGATTTGTATAAAAATGGAGGCAGGCATACATCTTTTTCCTAAAGATGAAAGTCGTAAAGCGCAATGAGTACAAGCCATGGTACATTTTAAACCTGGACGGACCATAACAAAGCATTTGCTCATAGCATAATATGCTCAGCACACATGTCATCAACCAACGAGCGTATGTGACGTGACGTGACGTGACGCAATGTTTTTTGTTCAATCGTTTTGGCTTTGGCACCTAGCAACGTAGTCAGTTCAACACCATCTACAGAGTTCTGGGAAACTATGTTTTTTTTTAATACTCAAAAAGAAAACCTCTCATTAATCTATTATCCTTTATGCACGGCTGCCGCGGGAACCAATGTTCGATAGTTTGCCACACGGACTTTAGTACATCACTATACGAAAAAACATAACCTCTCATAGTCGGCAGAAAATCTATATAAAACAGGCAAATATCGGTGTAGAATTGAACACGAGTATGATTTACAAGAACTACTATTATTGTTACTGAGTTTTAGGTATGATCCTGCAACTTATTAACATAAAAACTATCAGAACTCACCGATGAAATGATATTGCTTCATTGTTGTTTTCTTTTCTTCCTGTATGCGATTTACAGCCTTCAATCGCACAAGACATTTTATTACAATGTTAAAAAAACAATCAACACAAACAATAATAAATCACACTTTCACGAATTTTGAGAGGAAGAGCACCAAAATATTTAATTTCTCTCGGTGAAGCTGTAAACTTTCGCAAAATGCAATAGACATTTCGATGCCACCAAATTAAGATGTGATGCACGCAACGAACGATATTACAACATAACGATACAATGATGAGACATATTTAATTTGATGGTATTATAATATTTAAAATACATCCAAATTACATCCATCTGACATTTGTTTGGTTCAATCTACCCTGCGGTCCGTAATAGAATTACAATGGATCATAAGCCATTCACTTCATACTTTCGTAATCGATTTTAGCGAAATAATTCTATTTCGGAACGCGGGGCTAGTGACACACCAGCCCTGCGGTCCGTAATAGAATTACATAGATAAAAGCTATGAATGAATTAAAGTGTGAGCGATGACTGGTCCGTAATTTGTGAGCTAGCAAACGATGTGAAAGATAGCTTATGATTCGGACCGCATTAAAAAAGATACATCTTAACCATAACCTCTTATCACAGAATACAATACGATTATTTGATTTTATTTCGTCAAAGTGCCGTGATTCGTGATGGAACAAGAAGAGTTTGTAGCACTGTTCTTTAACGTAGACTCAGATAGCGACGAAAAAATATATATACATATAAATTCTTCCTTTTCGACGAAAAGTTCCACACGACTTTTTATTTGTTTCTCTCATGGCCGAATAAAACATATACTATGGTTTGTCTGATTTGAACTGCTGAAATAATGGAGCGAAAACAATTTTTGACATTCCATTCCGTTCAACGCTCACATCGCCTCACCTCCGTCGCATGAGCCATGAAAGTCATACGAATGAATGAACGCATTTGCTTCACTCATGGATTATTAGCCATTCACCTCATTCATTCGTAATCGATTTTAGCGAAATAATTCTATTTCGGAACGCGGGGCAGGAAAAAATATACCCTGCGGTCCGTAATAGAATTACAATGGATCATAAGCCATTCACTTCATACTTTCGTAATCGATTTTAGCGAAATAATTCTATTTCGGAACGCGGGGATAAAGTAAGTGCGGTCCGTCGTTTCATTCACTCGTACACAGGAGTAATTTACGTTAGATGAGTACAATGGCTAATGCCCAGTTCTTATTTTAGTCAGGCTTCTATTTGTATTCCTTATTCTGAGGTTTAAACAAATTGAATACGTGCAAAAGTCGACGATCAAACTGATCGAGGTTCTTTTCCATATATTTTTAACCGACTTCAAAAAAGGAGGAGGTTCTCAATACGATTGTATTTTTTTTTCTGGGTATGTTACTTCGTAACTTGTTCATTTCTTAACCGACTTGAATAATTCTTTTTTTGTTTGGAAGAGTGTGCTTCCAGGTAAGTCCTATTTTGGGATTGGTCATGATCTGCTGAAGGTCTTCAGAGATAGGCAGCGGAACTTCTCATAAAATGAAAGCATACCTCTTGAGATTGAGGCAATCGCTTTGTAGCAGTATGCTCATTGCAGAATATTGCTTGGAAATCGAGATTCTTCCACCTGACCTTCATCACCATAGAACTCCTCAACGGATGACAGCACATATTTTTAGATTGCGGCAATCAGTTTGTGTTGGGGTACTAATTGCAGGGATTACATGAAAATTGGCATCGTTCCCACCAGATCTTCGATCCTGGCTTCATCAACTTTAATTTTACGATCTGACACCCTATCCGATCTTAGTCGAACGCATCTTACTAAATACTAAAATGCCTTAATCCGCGGGACTTCTTTGATGAAAATAGATCTAACGGCTACTTAATAAAAAATAAAGAAACATACATACATACATGAACCCTGAATACAAATACAAATACAAATTATTTATTTCTTGAAAACTTACACTAAAACATGCTTTTAAAATTAAATCCTTAATCTAAACATAAAAAGAAACATAAAAAGAAAACAGTTATAATAAATGATTAAAAACAAATTATTTTGTGTCTACGTTTTCCAGTGGACCCCAAACTAAGTCGGGCTTGTCACGTGGGATCCAGAAATATGATTACCAGACTAAAGTACGAGTTTTGACAGGGTTATACAATGCAAAAGTTTTGTGACAGTAAAATAATTTTTGTGGGTACATACATGAATAGTTATTATTTTTACAATTAAGTCAAAAATCAATTAATAAACTAGTTATATTGTTAGATAGTAATAATAAGTATGTATATGTATATATATAATGTATATAAATAACTAATAAATAAGGGCTATCTATGAGGGGTGTTGAAGCAATGCTTCGGTAGCGTCGTAATCCAATGTAGACAGATAAGTTGTAACAGTCCTCTTAGCCTCTTTAACTGACGATGTTTTTATGCCTGTTACATTGCAAATAACGTTATATATAAAAGGAAAACTAAAATTGTAAAAACATAACACTCCTTCTTTTTTGGGCAGTCGTGTAAAAAGATGGCAATCGAAATGGTGTTTTAACGCCGCTTCGGTGCCACCCAATAAGATAAGTGTCACCAGGGGCTCTACCGCGTAATTCTCATTTACATCAACATCAACTTGAGATTGAAATTTGACGTGCGTGCGACGACGCCCGCCTAACATGCCATCTCTTTTGCACGCGTTGAATTTCGCATGCATTTGCTTGAAGTTGATACAAATGAGAATTACGCGGTAGAGCCCCAGACCTTGAAATAGGGTTATAAGAAAATATCATTAAAATAGCTTTGTTAACTGATAATCGCTTTTAATATCGGTAGTGGTGTCGATTCGGTGTTTGTTATATTTTCAGCGTGTCCTTGTGTTTTCGATACAGAAAGAAAAAGACAGAAGGTTTAAATTAAGTTTAGTCCTGTCAAATAAGTTAAAACGTGTTACACGGTGTAACGTAACTTACACCGAATCGATATCTGTATCTCGTTTTTATGCATCATATTCGTTCACCGATCATATCATGTAGGTATTACTCATAGCGAATCAAACCCTCTCCGATCCCACTGTGACTCATGTTTGTCATATTAGCATGTGATTTGCATTATTTAACTTGCTATACTTACCTGTATTAGTCATCATCATTTGTATGCTGATCTTTAACATTGTAGGTATTTTAATTGCTTAGACATATCGATGTTTAAATGATTAGTTTAGTCTACCTACATAACTAGCTGCTAGGTAAATTCTTAAATATATAATTTGCTTTTGTAGGATTTTTTTTATTTAGGAATAATAGTAATCAAAATAATAATTGGTTGCGTCACAGATAATATTGCGTAAATCCGTCCTTGTCGACAGTATACGTTTTTACGAGTGGTGGCGGGCGCGATAATGTCAGATATCTGGTCCTCTAAAAAGGCCGCTTTGGATAAATCATATCATGATTCCGTTCTAATGCCGTCTCTTTTGCACGCGTGAAAAAACTCTGACTCCATCCTACTTTCAAATCATTTCATGATTCACCCAAGTTGGCCTTTTTAGTTTTAGATCCCCTGGTCCCGTAGCATAGTGTTTAATCGCGCGCGACGCCACTAGTTGAATCACAAGTGCAAGGAGCGTCACGTATCGTGTCACGCTCCTCGCACTTGTGTTTCAACTAACCCTTCGTTCCGAAATAGAATTATATCGCTAAAATCGATTACGAAAGTATGAAGTGAATGGCTTATGATCCATTGTAATTCTATTTCGGACCGCACGGTAAGTTGCGTCGAAACACTATGCTACCAGTGCTGGAGTCCTGGGAAACGTCTTCTGACGTCCCCGGTCAGAATATATAAGTTTCCAATTCAAATTCTTTATTTGTTGAGACACAGGTAGATAGGATACATTGGTGTTATAGTACGAGTAATAGGGTACCGAAACCTGTTCATGTGAATGAGGATAAGTCACATAACGGGAGAATCCAATTTTGACTATTACATTGCATGTGTTATGATTTTCTGAGTACACTACTTTTTGATTTTTTGAAATCCGTCCATAAATGGCAAAGTTATTTAATATTTTATCGGGCTTGATTTTAAAACGCGCGCCTCCCGCCCGTGGATACCGATGTCGTCATCACACACAGACCCCGCGCGATCGCAGTCGTCCAGTACGCACATTCGTGATTAGTAGCGAACACTCGGTTTTTTTTCGAGTTTTATGCATTATCGGTTTATTGTTTCGGTGTTCTGTAATAATGAGCAACAAATTGGAAGATGGATTCGAAAAAGGACAGTCAGATAATCTACCTAAAGTGGATTCTTTCATGGTTTTGAATACTTAAACAATCATGTGAAGTATACCAGCGCTGAAATCCGAGGTTGGAAGCTTCAACGGTAAGTACCTACCAAATTTAATGTGTTAGTTAGTGAGTTTAGGCCTAGGTACTTTTTCCCATGGCTGTTGCGGTAGGTAATGTGAAAATAATAAAATAACCTGGGTAAAAAGGTACATGGACAGCATAACACACTCCATCATAAAAACGTTAGTCAAGTCAAGTACCTACATTATTTCTTCCTACGGAGTTCGAGTTGATGTTTTTGTAAGCAGGCAACTGCAGGCATGATTCATTGCGATTTAGTAAGTGCCGGTTTCAAGTTCACCTAAACATTATAGACCGGGAGCGCGCCGTAGATTAACTAACATTAGCGGATACCTACCATGTTTTTTGTTTCGATGCACTTAAATGGTGCAACCGCATCAGGTAATGTGATGTAGGTATTTAATGCTGTATGATTATTACAATTACAGGTCTGTACGAGAGTCATATGGCGACGATGCCGTAGGGTATGTCCAAGTCCAAAGAAATGGAAATGTGTGCACAGTAAAGGCAAGAATAACACCGGAGCATAAAGTAAAAACTAAAGGTTATAGCTGCACTCTCAAATGTGAAGAAAATGATAAAACTATTATTGATGTTACTTGTCATGATTGTGCTGCACAAAAAGGAGGTTGCAAACATAGTGTAGCATTTCTTATGTGGATACACAGACGCAGTGAAGAGCCTTCTCCAACTGAAAAAAAATGTTATTGGGCCAAACCAAAACTGGCCACAGTGGGCACAACCTTGAAATTTATAAAAGCCAAAGATATCGGTTCCAGCGCTGGAGATATTGACGATAACGCTAATGTAAGAAGTGAACAATTTTTTAACAAACTGGTGCACAATATACAGTTAAATTCTATTAGGATTCAGTTAACAAGTTACGTTACACAGAATGAACTTACGAAATTATCATTGCATAACTTGATAAATGATTATAAAAAAGAAGGTAACGACACGAACAGTGCACAAGGCTTCATCGATTATTGTACAACAAAACAAACACCAGAAAAGTGTTCAAAAATAGAACAAGAAACTCTATCTCAAGCTCAGTCTCCTTTATGGCATGAGATGCGATATTGCAGAATAACCGCGTCAAAAATACACGACGCCGCCCATTGCAAAACCCCTGATGGTTCATTAGTTGAGCAAATATTCGGTGCAACCATACCAGAAACTCCTGCAATGCGAAGAGGCAAAGTACTGGAACCTGATGTTAGGGCAAAAGTAGCAAAATTGAGAAAATTTGTAATCGAAAATGGTGGGCTGTTTTTGAAAAGTGATTGGCCTATTTTAGGTGCATCTCCTGATGGCTTAACACAAGAATATGTCATAGAAATAAAATGTCCCATGACCACACAAGGCAAAGAAAGCTTTATTAAAAATAATCGTCTCACAAACAAATCAAAAGGTCAAATCCAGCTGCAAATGTTTTTTTGCAACAAAACTAAAGGGCTTTTTTGTGTTGCTGATAAGAATTTTGAAGCTAACAAAGAAGTAGAAATCTTTGAAGAAGATTTTGATGAAATTTACTGCAAAGATCTTTTGGAAAAGTCAACAAGTTTTTGGAAACACTCAGTCTTTCCTAAATTGGTCAAAACTTAGGTTAAGGTATAAAAATAAACAGATGGCTTAAGATATAAATATTGTTTTATTTTAAACTTGGTTTCTAAATAAGCATTCTTGAAGATTAACTACTCCACAAGCAGATGTCACAACATAGTCTAATATTCTAACATAATCAATGTCAACACATGCATGAGGTGCAATCATTTCAAACTCCCTTAAACGCCCTATACTTCTCTCGACGTGTACTCGAAGGGCCGCTATTCTTTTAGTTTCTAAAACTTCTTCTTTACTTAGTTTTGATCCCGAATCAACGCTAGGAGGCCTTAAAAGTTTGCAACCTTGACGTTCAAGTAAATGAGCTATATTCTTAAATCCCCTATCAGCCATCACTACGTCACCGGGGGATAACATCTGAAGAAAACCGCAGTCTTCAAAGATAAGGGCGTCCGATGTCCTTCATCCATAACCTTCGGATATGAAGTTTATAAGTCCATTAGGTGTTATCGATATTAGATATTTTATAGTATTCGCATTTTTATATTGTGACCACGTCAGCGCCTGATGTACTGCTGAGCTAGGTTTCTCGATTTGAATTTCTAAACAATCTATGATGCTGACGACTGTTGAATAACGCCTCCTAAAAGGTATCGGAAGATTTGAGCGAATACCGTCGCGAGGAGGAATAAAAATCAGTTTCTCCATGCATTGAGCAACCTTAGGTATTGTTTCTTTGAAATGTCTGGCGACTGTAGATTCCGAAACTCCAAATTGAACAGCAAGCACGGAATTCGGTTCACGCCATCTCAGTTTTTTCAAGCTCAATAATACATCCATCAGAGGTCTCTCAGTAGATTCACTCAAATATTCTAAACAGAAATACACTTGCGATGGTAATCCGAGAAAAAGCTTAGGTTCTCTAGATATAGACATTAAAGTTCCTTTTTGCATGTGTTCCTTAAATAACTCAGTATCTACTTGTCGTTTCATTTCACAGGCGTCAGTATTTACACTGAATCCACTTAGGCTCGCAGAAACTGATGAGGTATTAGAGTAAGATGTGAAGCTATCATGCATTGGTTCCCGATGATGATCCCGACGATGTTCTTTTGGTTTCACCGTTTTTATTTTAAGAGCAAACTCTTCAACCCGGTCAAAACCGGCGTCAGTATTAATGCCCTTGCTTCGAACTTTTGGCTTTATATTAACTTGCACTGCGAGTGATTTATATTTAGGATCATTGTGTAGATTTGCCGCATTATCTTCTTCAAGCGGGTTTATAGCCTCTGTATCATTTGAATTAAAATCAATCGTTTCACACGCCACGAACTCTTCTTGTGTTAATAGGTTTTCATGACCAACTTCCGGATTAAGCACTCTTTCAAAGTACTCAATCTGCTGTCTTTTTTTATATCCAGTCCGTTCTACAACGGCGTTATCCTTTCTTTGGCAGTCAAATTTATGCGGCAGAACTCCTTTTTTTAGTCTTAGTTGACCACCCATCAATCGGTACCTTATATAATTTTCCATGTCATTTTCGACCTGTAAAAAGTAAAAACAGATTAAAGATTCTTTATTTTATTTTTAAATAATACTTTACTTTGTAGATATATTAATAATTTGCAATATTCCGCTAAACACTCCCACCATGCT
Organism: Ypsolopha sequella; assembly: GCA_934047225.1. Classification (NCBI taxonomy): domain Eukaryota; kingdom Metazoa; phylum Arthropoda; class Insecta; order Lepidoptera; family Ypsolophidae; genus Ypsolopha; species Ypsolopha sequella. The sequence continues at coordinate 14,465,091 of OW203991.1, forward strand.
ATTCAAAATGCAGACTCAAGCACCGCCCGCCCTCCCGCATAAAACATGCACAAGCAAAGCAAGCAGTACGAGCACAAAATAAAGCAATCTTAAATAACAAGCAAGAAAACTTATCGACACGTGTTTCGCCTCTAAACGAGGCATCCTCGGGATGTGTAGTCCGCCCGACCGCTCGACAGTCTTTTGCTGTCGAGCGGTCGGGCGGACTACACATCCCGAGGATGCCTCGTTTAGAGGCGAAACACGTGTCGATAAGTTTTCTTGCTTGTTATTTAAGATTGCTTTATTTTGTGCTCGTACTGCTTGCTTTGCTTGTGCATGTTTTATGCGGGAGGGCGGGCGGTGCTTGAGTCTGCATTTTGAATAGCATGGTGGGAGTGTTTAGCGGAATATTGCAAATTATTAATATATCTACAAATTTATGATGGACTTCCGCAAAGTAACGCCTTTTTCAATAAATTTTAATACTTTACTTACTGAGAAAAGCAGATCCAAAAAATAGGTCCTACAGCAAAGAAATTAAAATTCGAATCATTACCTATTGTTGATAGGTATTCATTATCGTAGATAAAAATGCGGTAGTCTCCCGGACTACAAATATCATACCTACGTTGATTATTGTTTATTGTTATTACCTCATACGATTGTGTTAAGGTTGAGACAATATGACATAAAAGGATTAAGTTTTAAGGTTTTTGATTCCATTGATCGATAAAATAGGTGACATTTACTCAATAATACGAGGAAATAGGTATACGTCAAGTATAAGGTATAACGTAGGAAAGGTACTTACGTCGAAATGATCTTCGCAACAGTAATGAGTACTTTTGCTTGATAAAGGATCTCTCTTCATAACACTACACCACTTTTTTCTAGCTTTTTTGTCTGTTGGAACATGAAAAAATAGTTTGTCGGGCGTACTACTACTTGTACTCTTGCACTTTGGCACGACACAATATTTGTAAGACATTTTTAAGGATATTGATACACAACAATAAATCTATAACAAAGCGACCGTGACAAGCACAGCTCAAGAACTGCGCGGGAAACAGAGTACACCTACAGAACTGAAGAGCGCGTGCGGGGTCGCGCCCCGGGTATGTGTGGGATGACGTCACGCGCTCGCGGCTGGTACTGGCGGGCGTTATTTGAACTGCTACAGTAAAATTGCTGTACTTTCGACATTTCTTGTCCGATTTGGATATTTTTTTCACCATAAGTCATGTTTTTTTTACTGTCATCGATCTACATACTTAACAAAAATCGTGACTCTTCCTCATTGTGAAGCGTTAAAATAAAGATGTACTATTATGATATCATATTGACTGACCGATTTTCGGATTTGTCAGTTGGTATTTTTTGTTTTTAGAATAACTTGAATTTTTGTAAAATGAACATAGTGCAACCGACCCATGCTTTACTTAAAAAATTTCATTTTTCAAGATGTAATTATTATTTTTTTTCTAGATTAGACTACTTTCAAATATTATTTGACAGTTAAAAACTTTTGTGAAACCCTATAATTGGTCTTTGTTTGTATACTTATAAGTTTACCACTATTATTTAAAATGACGATGTTTTTTAAATAAGCATATTGTAATTGACTGTTGGGTTTCCGAATAAAAATAATTAAAAAATTATAAAAAAAATTATTATTAAAAATTATTAAAAAATTATTATTATTATTATATAAATTAATATTAAAAAAACTTATTTGTTTTTCATTTAGTTTATACATTCCTATAAAAACACATTATTATAATTAATTTCAGGTATATTTCGACTTCTTGTCGGCATCATTTGAACTTAAGAATACAAATTATATACTAGGTATACTAAAATAGTTAAACGTCAATATGAAAATGGCAGAATGAAGGGAATTGACAGACAAGAGAAGAAAATAAATAAATAAAAATGAAGTAAGTAGGTAGGTTTTGAAACTGAAATTCTTCTTGTTTGTGTTATGTGGAGATGGGTAGATAAAAAGTGTTTTTATAAGAATTTCTAAGTAAAAGGATACATTACAATTAGGTTAATGAGTCAACCAATAATCCCGTGTTATCAAAGTCAATAAAGTCTTTGCCATTGGCTTCATTGTAATGGTCGGGTAGAACATATCAGATTCTGATGGTTTAGTTTAGTCCCCTTTCAACTATAATAAACATTATAATAAAAAACCAAAACGTTAACGTAAATTACCTATTTGAGAAACCGGAACGAAATATAATTTAGTACCTGCTAGGAAGTGTTTTTGAACTTAAGTCGATATGTAAAAGTTTTAGCGTCCCTGTTACTCCATATGCGAAAAAACCCTTTGTGCGAGAGGGACGGATTCGTGGAAAAGTAGCAAAAAGTCCGTTTTTTATTAATATAAAATGTACTAAAAATGCTATCAAAATTTCGTTTAACCAGGTCCTAGATACTGTTAAAACCCATCTAATAAAATATAATTGCAGTCCATATGTAATTCTAAATTGTCAAACCAGGAGAATTGTTGTCGATAAAGACCTCATTTCAATAAATATTTCTATCGAGCCGGAATTCTCCAATCGCGTTTATGTTTTAACAGATCCCTAGAGGAGGATTTCAGAAATAATATACTATTTTTTCAAAATTATACATTATTTACCGAAGTAGATATAGAAGTTTTGAAATTGTCGATTTTTTTCCGTAGCGCCTTACCTAATATTAGAATAAGTATGTATTAGAAAATTATTCAGTGCTTACTTTAGGACCCCAGTAGAAATTTTCCATCATCATTTGCTTAGTCGTTTCACCAAGAAGATGGATGTGGTAAAAACCCAACAGTGCGGGCTGGTGTTGTTCTTAATGTTACAGTACTGTAAGGGTTAAATAAAAACAAAAACAATAGAAAATTCAAATTTATTATTAATTTTTTGGCCAACTTTCAAATAGAAATTAGGAACAATATATAACATTCTAATTTTTAACATGCATAATATTAAATCCTCAGTATATTTACATAAAAGGTAATAAACTCTAAGACTTAGAAATTTTCTTATATGAGTACAAAGTAGGTAATAGGAAACACAATATACCTAGTATGGCACATAAATGCAAGTATCAATTACAATTTACCATCTACATCAGAAAATGTACAAGGTAAAATTTTATTATTTATTTGCCGATTTCTTAAGAAAGGTTTGTTGTTAATCCAACAAAAAATACGTTTGACGTACACAAACTTGATTTCTGCATTTTCAGTCGTCCCAATCAGCTTTTGCTTGTTTGAAGTCGGGTTTAAGAAAATCGCATTTGGTATTTCTTTTATTGAATTATTATACTAAGTGTTAAGATGATAATACTCGTCCACAGAACAACTGTTACTATGGAAATAACCCTCAAATCGTGCTCGACAAAATATATGAAACAACTTTTTTTTTTACGATTTCTCGTTTCTTTTTCTCGAAAAGTTGTTTGTACGGACGAGTACTATCGCCAGTTTCCGGCTTCCGCAACATCATCTTAACATCCTGTATCGTTTGAACAGACACCAAACCTTACCTAAGTTCGGCTCATTAATTAAAATATTAACTTAGATATTATCTAAACAATCAGTTTGCCCTCAATGACAGATTTCTGCTGTCCCTAAAGAACTACTGGACCCAAGGATAATACGTCGTACTGATCAATTTTCCCAATAAAACAAAACCATACCAGCAAAAATGTAAAAAAAATAAGTTTCCTTAAAAATTTACAGTGGGTATTCATGGAGAAAACATATTTTTTTTATTCTGCGGTTATATTTCTTTAGGAAAGTTCTTCAGTATGATCTCTGAAGCATGTGGTTACATTAAAAGGTAGCAGTACTTTAACGGTATAGTTCAAAATGAGTGTTATAATTCTCTTTTTTACACGTATGAAAACTGGCTTCTTGCAACGGCAAAATAAATACGGTGTTTATTTTGATTGCAGTGAATACCTCCAACTTACAAACATCATATACATATAGTACAACAAAGAACGTCTTCCTTTATATTACTGTAAAGAGAAGTTTGTGTACAGCACCCACCGCGTTATTGTACACAATGGCAGTTCGTTATTTCCTCTACATTAATGTTATAATAAAACAAACAGTGGGTCTACCGCGTAATTCTCATTTTCATCAACATCAACTCCTGATTGAAATTTGACGTGCGTGCGACGACGCCCGCCTAATATGCCATCTCTTTTGCACGCGTTGAATTTCGCATGCATTTGCTTGAAGTTGATACAAATGAGAATTACGCGATAGAGCCCCTGGTCTATCCATAATAAGACTTATATAACTTGAGATTCGTTCTTTGTGCAAAAAAGGGAAACTCCAGAAAATCAAATCATTTTGAAAATAAAATTTATCAGATCAGAGAGCTACTGTATTTTCGAAGCTTTTTAACTTAATTAGGTATTTAATCTGTGATATGTTCGTACACAAAAAATATATAAACTATGACTTTTATTTATACAGACGAAGCGATTACAAACAAGGCGAAATGACAAAGAAATTTTAGCTCCAGATTCTAAGCGAATTAGGGTTGAGAAAACTCGAAACCATGGGCGCCGGCAGAAAAGATACCCAGTTTTTCATGTAGATTAGTGCCATACAACAGAATAAACAATAATTTCAACTACACTTACCTGGATCGAATCACATACAGCATGACAGAACCCAGACTCAGAGGTTCTATCAGTAAGTTTACTTAAGGCGACTATCCTTGTGAAAATGTGTTGATTTACGAAATTGAAACTCTGCATGTACATACCTTGAAGGCTTGATCCTTAATCTAAAGTGCCATCTCTAGCGTTTTTACATATTTACCATTTTATAGCTATAGCAGGCTTTTCGCCTAACTACAAAAACTTGAAAAAATAATTTTTAATCGCCCATTTCTCGTCAAACACGAAATAAAATCCAGATGTGGTTTGTATTAATTAAGAGTGCCATCTGAATGTTTCTTCTTTCAATTTATTATTTTTATTTATTTATTTTAATGTTATTGAATTGGCATGCTGAAATAATTCAAAATAACTTTTGAAAATTTCAATATTTTGAAAATTATTTGGTTATTATTTTTTAAATAATTGGAATATTGGCACTACTTAGAAGCTTTGAGTGTAACGAACCACGGTCACGGAAAGTGGTAGAAATAGAACATTTGCAAAAAACACGGATATTTGTGATTTAGTGCATTTTACGATTTCCTGCCAATTTCACTTCCCTAGTAGCCTTAAAAACGAATTATTTGTAATCATAGGCATCATGTTGATCCCAGGATTCCCAACGGGTGTAAGGGCACTCCCCTACTGGCGCCCATGCTCGAAACTATAAAAAAAACAGGCCGACAGAAGTGAAAACTTTTCACTGCTGGCTAAGCGCAACACGTCATGTCCGTGATGCTATCACATCAAATTTGATTCAAAAATACTGGGATAGTCGTTTCTTATCACTGTGATCCACCAGTGTGAACTTGGCTGTATAAATGAAAATCATATTGTTTATAAACCTTCTCTATACCCTCTCTTGTGCTTAATAGCTTTCTTCCCTTTGAGCCATTCTCTTCCAGTGACATCCTGGAAAAGGTTTTCTTCTTCCGGCGTACCTTCAAGTTAGTTGAGTCTGACTTCCGTGTGTTCGTCATCCAACATCTGTTGATCATCAGTGTCGTCATGAGGACTCAGTTTCTCTGCCAGTGGCCGCGTGATGAGCAGACAGATTCCAGCGTCTGCCAGGCCTTGCACCGCTCGACGCCTCAACACCACTAGTAATAAGAATATCACCACGCCTTGCAGGCAGTTGAATACGTCCATTATTGCCCTGGAAAATGAAGGGTTCTTAGCATTGATATAAATAAAGAGGATGACGTTCTTATATTGTCAACTCGAAAAATGGACCTCTTTTTTGAAAGAACGACACCGAACAAAAGTGATAGGGCGACGAGCTTCGACAGTAGCGCGAGCGAGACGAAGCGAGTAAATACAGGTCCATGAGCTTGTATATGTAGGTCCACGCACGGGATGCAGGGTACCGTGTCTTCTCTTTTGTTTTGTCTAAGGTACTTAGAGACCATTTCGCGTCGAATAAACAATTCTCGCTTCTTGCATATGAAACTACGGTACACACTTATTACTATAAATTATGTAGTCATGCCACAAATTTGATGTTTTGTCTGGTGGTTAATTTTACTGATGGTTTATTTTTTTGTATTCTTGCTAATTTAAATTGAATTTCTTTACGAAAATCGACGTAAATCGTTGATTCGATATACCGACTTTCCTAGAAATACCTAATCTGATATTTCGCTATTATCTTAAATCCAATGACAAATTAATTATTAATTAATTAAAATGGAGTTGATACGTTTGCGCAAAATGTTTTTGGAGAAATTGCTCGGCAACGAAAACTAAATGTGGGGTCGAGACTAGTTTTCTTTAGGTATTGATTTCAATTTTCCGTTATAGAGCACCTCTAAAAGAGTTTTCGAAGCGATTGATTTCGCTAGGACCATTTTATCAAATACGTGAAATGAAAACTGCGATCAAAACACGCCATACGTACTAATCATCGTACCGATCGTCATCTGGGTTGCTATATCTGGTTCATACGATACATATCATATGGTAATTTTCCTGTCTCATGTTACATACAGCATATCTGATTTTGTCAGTGTCTGGTGTCGATATATATTTATCAGATCACGTGATATTCTCCGTGGGCGAATCTCGCGATCTCAAATATTAACTGAACATTTTAATACGTGTCGATAGATATTTACCAGATCACGTGATATTCTCCGTGGGCGAAGCTCGCGATCTCAAATATCCAGGAGATGCCCATCACTAGCATCAGCTTGAGAGATAGAATAAACCTGAAAAATATAATATATTTTGTTTACAAAATGGGAGAGTAACTTCAGTAATGTTTTTATATTATAGTATTACTTTTATATGTACCTATATAGATTAATAAGAAAATGGGATATTTTTCGAACGCAATCCTGGGTCCTGGTCCTCTAAAAAGGCTGCTTTGGATGAATCATATTATGATTCCGTTCTAATGCCGTCTCTTTTGCACGCGTGAAAAAACTCTAACTCCATCCTACTTTCAAATCATTTTATAATTCACCCAAGTCGGCCTTTTTAGATCCCCTTCATCTGTCATGGGATAGCATTGTGATAACAATACTGATGTAACAATATAACTAAACACATCATCAATATTTTGTTTTATTTTTTTGTAGTGTTTTCTGCAGTTTGGATATTTGTAGGAAAGTATATTTTTAATGCTAAGTACGCGGCAATGATCCTAGGCTAGGGCAGTCTTATAGGATAAAGTGTGTCAAATCACATATTCTACAATTTTATGTACCTACAAAAACAAAACACGTCACTAAACACGTCATCCGACCCCTTTTGAACGATTCTGTAAATTTGACCATAATCGAGACACATAAAAAAAAAACTTTTCTGTCACAATTTTCCGCGTCTAATCAGTAATCATCAATACATATAATAAAACAGTAGAACCCGATGTGTCTGTACATTTAAGAAACACAAATCAGCGATTCTTAGAATTATTTCTGTCTGTCTGTCTGTCTGTCTATCTGTTTGTTTGTTCGCGCACATCTCTGTTACCACTGAACGGATTTGGATGCGGTTTATTTATTATAATCGTAGTGAACCTAGTTAAAATATAGGCTATAAGGGGTGTTAATAAAATAACGCCCAAGCCAAAAACGGGGTAGAGTTGATTTAAAATGAGGCGCTGAGCGCAAAAGTGGTGTAATCCACATTTATCCTTTTGAGGTACTTGATATAAATTTTTCATAAAAGAATCTCATAAAGATAAAACTGAGTTACACCACTTTAGCACTCAGAACCTTGAGGCACCTAGCGCAATAGTGATGTAACCCAAATTTTGCTCTTTTTTGAGGTTATATAAATCAATTTACCGTAAAGAGTCGAAAATTTTGATGTGGGTTACACTAATTTTGCGCTCAGCGCCTCAAATATTATACAAATCTTACTTGTATTTGAGATTGTTCAGGGTGTTCACTTCGTATTTTCTGGACTGCCTCCATAGGTTTAGAGAAGATAGGGCGAATAGGATAATGTTCGCCGTCAGCAGAACGGCGACCGGCCCATAGAAGTAAACCCATGTCGACAGGCGATCTAAAATTAAAAGGAATATTAATTTTATCTCTTACTTAACACCTACATCATGTATGACATCATCCTTAGTGTCTTAATTCGATATTGGAATATAAACGTTAAATGTTTCAAATCAGTAAGCCAACAATCGAGACATGGCCAATAGTTTATCATACGATGACATAGAATGCACCGAGCAACACATAAATAAATACAGATAATTACATTATTAGTTATTATCACTGTTACACAAGACGCCAGTCATGCTGCCCAAAGATAACGGAACAAAATATCTACAAATGGACCCTCTGTAAATGTAACCCTTGAAGATGACGTAAAGTACACTCATGGACACAAGAAAAGGGTCGAGGGTTTGCTAGGTTTGGTTCGAATATTGTTAACAAATGAAAATTTTAATTTACTCAATTTAAACTCTGGTTTATCTCATGAGAGAATTGAAACTTCAGAAAATATTGAAGAAATGTTACTCGATTAATTTTAAGTAATTTACGAGGCCAAAAGTTATTAAAAAATATTACTTTTGGAACTTAACCGTTGTTTTTTGCGTTCCTCTAATTATGTCCATGAGTGTATGTGTAAGCCAGTGATGGTTTTAAAGAATTATTGAAATCGAAAATTTAATTATAATTTTAATTAAATGAAAGTAAACAAAGTCCAACTGTGTTCTAAATATAGCTACCAAGATCGCTAATAAAAGCCAAAAAGAAGATAAAGAAAATATTACCTTGGAACCAGCAGCTGTTCTGTCCGAAGCCAGGCTTCACATGGTTTCCTACAGCAAAGTTCGTGATGATGGAAACGAGCAAGAAGGCAATAGTGCATCCCCAAGCGTAGCTGCTGTACATGAAGTATTGCTTCTTTTCTGTCTTCTTTAGGTAGCTTGCGTCGCTGTAAGCCGAGGTATAAATCATTAAATCAACTTCGAGGAACTTGTTTTTTCTCCGGTATCTATACATCATATTTTGATATGCTTAGGCTATCAACTTTGACTCCTTTTATTACGCATGTGATGTGAGGTAGATTTTACACGATGGAATTACATAATCAATAGACACTGTATAGCACAAACACACAATAAAACCTAAAACAAAGTAACGAATACACAATATTGTTCAAAGGCGGTATCTTATCACTAAAAGCAATTTCTTACAGAAACTATGACAGAAATAAATTTCTATGTTTGAATACTTGGCGATTTATCCATTGCAAGGAAATATAAATTAACATTATATCATTGCAGTATAGAAACGCAGAAAGAAAAGTAAATCTGGATGTGAGGAGCGAGAGGTCTCGGGTTCGTATCCCGGTTCAGAGCTCCTCACATCCAGATTTACTTTTCTTTCTGCGTTTTATACTGCAATGATATAAAATTAATTCAATTTATTACAGCCAACCTTTGGGTGGTGAAGATATTATTTATTTTTCAATGCAAGTGCTCGTAAAGGCCCACTTTTTATGCATCAAAACCGAACAGAAAGTCGATTATTTTGCCCTAGGGCTTTATTATTATATTTTTTTTATTTATTTACGAGAAGTTGGCAAACTTGGAACCTTTCCTGTGTACCATAAATGTTATACTTTTTTTCCACTGTTCAACGGCTCTGGATACAGTCCTTTTGAGCCAATCATAATTTAAAGTTCACAATATTATATTTGTTTTATTTCCTCACACTATGCATTGAAAAACATAGTATAATACACGGGCGTAAGAGCAATAAATTACTCGGTTACGTTAAAAACACTCGCTACGCTCGTGTTTTAAATCGTCCTCGTAATTTATTCCTTTTCGCCCTTGTAGCATAAACTACTATAAGAGATGTACAAGTGTGGCAAACAAAAAATTTATTTAATAAGGATTAGGAAAATATATTGACTTACATTGTAGTACGATAGACGTTGATGCAAATAACGTTCATCCAAAAGAATGTCGCCATCATCCAAAAGTACACAATGAAACCTGCAATGTAATGAAAAAGATACATATAAAAATATGGTAAAGAAGACATAAAACGATATACTTAATGATGTCTTAGCTCTAGATTACCTGTGGCAGTACAAATCTCGGTCACGAATCCTGGGTTCAGTTGTAATATTCCCAAAGACAAGAAACCCAAGGCCATGCTGATACATAGACACATGTAGCAAAGACCTTGAATATCCCTGAAATAGAAAGACATTATTATGTAAATAAATGCCGTACTAAGATATACAGGTGAATCAAACCAATGCCCCTTGGAGGGAAAGTACCCTAAATATTAAAGATCTTCAATTTGTAGGGAACTTTCTCTTCAGGGGGCATTGGTTTGGTTCACTCTGTATATTCCGTTAGCTCAAGCTGCTTAAACTTTTTCTGCTTTTGCATTTTGAATGTTTGAAGTACACATATTTTCCATGATTACAATCTACGTTAAATTTTGTTCAAAAGGCTTGTAATTTAAACCTGCAGTTTAAACTTGATTGAAGGATTTTACCTTTCACCTACTTTTTTAGTATTCATGTAGAACCAACCTGAGCTGAGGCAGGAACATGTAGACGGAGAAGGTTAGAAACAGGAATATGACAGATATAAGTGTCAGAATGCCGGTCATTTCAATGCTGTTGTTAGTGCTCAGATCTTGCTGGAAGCAGACGAGGGCTATCTCGGTGCGGCCCTGGTCTGGGTTGCTCCAGTTCTGGTACATTTCTCCCACGCAGTAGCTGGAATAGCAAATTTAAGCTTCTCACATCACTGGCTTTGGAACTGCACAATTTGATTTAATCGATAACATATATAGTATCTACGAGACACCATTTAAATAATTACTGTAAGCCCGCTAACACAAAACTGTGGAGGATAGACTTGAAGCAGATATCATTGAGGTTTAATTTTCAGACTGAGGTTAGCAAATTAAATTGGGATGCATCTGACGAAAGACAGAAGAAATAATAGATGTAATAATAGATCTGACAGAAGTTCTTACTCTTTAGGGTCCGACGCGAAGACGAAATTCCCGCTGTCCTTGGTTAAGACCTTGCTTCCTTTAAGGATGATGTCTTTCAAGCGAATGTACCCAAGTGGACAGGAGATCTTCACTTTTGTTTTATTCGGACTGGATCCCTCGCAGTAGGCACCAGGCAAGACGGTTGCGTTATTCTCGCAGCATGGTGTCGCTTTGATCACCGAGGCGCTCCCCATTAGCATCAATAGAAGTAATTCCTGCAAAAATTATAAAAGTTAACTTTGATCGATACAGCTAAACAGCCAAACTCATATTGGAGACTCAGTATGTGATCAAAACCAACGTTCAACTACAGGTTTTATGGAAATTGAGAAACCTCTTATAAAAGTGTCTGGAGCATTGCTCTATATGGATGCGAAACGTAGACCATAACAAAAAGTGACAGAGAAAGATTGGAAGCTTTTGAAATGTGGTGTTGGCGAAGATTGGAAGGAATAAGTTGCATGGAAATTAAAAGGTCCTGCAGATTGTAAACGAAAACCGAGTTTTGATGAAGACTATACATAGTTAATAGAAGGGGGAAGATGTTGAGACATTTTATACGACACGACAATTTTATCAAAAAAGAGAGGAAGGCCTAGGAGAACATTCATGCATGGATCAGGTAAAAGATAAAGTAAATGTTGTGTCGTATCAAGAAGTTAAAGAAAAGGCGGAGTGCAGAAGTGAATGGAAAGGACTCCACCGAAAAGAGCACAGCTCTTAAATTATACTGATTAATTGCGAAATTCGAAAAAGTATGCTTTCTTTACTTTCACTGGCTGACTGCGATCTGATAGTTTTAGCAGTAATGTGGGTGAAGAGGGTGACCTCAATGGCGTGAAAAGGAAATCATTTACCGCGTCTCCACTATGAATTTGGCTGAACTAATCAGTCACTCTGCGTATAAATGTTATAACGTTACCTATCTTATTTATTTGAACTACAAAATAGAGACCATCTGTTGCATGGTGTTTGTAACCTCTGATTGATAAGATCACAAACTACCTACAAACAAGTAGATAGCAAATTTATCTAGATTTGAATTATTTTAGTATTTCAATATGAATACATCGAAAAAAATGTTTTAAATTTTGAATAAGAAGCCAAACAGAAAAGCCAATTATTACTCAAAAAAACATCTGCGTGTACTATAGTATGGTCTCCTCAATATCAATGGGTCTCGTATTAATTTTATATACCATTTTAATTCATAACGATCAGTTGCTTGTACGAATAATATAGTCCACTTGATCAATTTAAAGTTCACTGCACTCAATAACTTCAATATTTTCATAGAGGTGATCTATTTACAATTCAATATTAACATTATTTACCAATACTCGTAGATATATCGTAAATGACCTTTTCACTTCTCATCTACTGGTTTATGCTTGCTACAAGCGGACTAAAATACGTTTTATGCTCTAGTGCAGGTGTGTCCAACACAATTCTATTGTGGGCCAGATAAGTAATTTTTAACATTGCGGCGGCCCAAAAGATATTTTGTCTTTTAGATATGCAGGAGAGCAGATGTAAATAAAACACAAATTTTGTTAGACGGTACCATGAAATATATTGAAATTATAGGTTGCTTTTGTATACAAATAAGCAAATAAATATTAATGGGATAGTTGACATTTTTTTTGTTTGCACAGTGCGTCTATATCAGGTTATATTTTAGATGTCGCAATGCGGAGAAGGCCGTTTAGGTGGTCGTCCGTCAATGATGATCTTGTTTTTGACTTTACATGTTTCATGCGGGGAATGAACTGCTCGCAAGTATATGTGCTTCCAAAAAGAGAATGATAGAGTAATATTGTATACAGAGTCAGAGTGTATGAAAATAACTGCGTTCGCGGGCCGGATTGAGGGTGTCCGCGGGCCACACCGCGGCCCGGGTGCCGTATGTTGGACGGGCCTGCTCTAGTGTATAAAAATGTTTACTTCTTTTAAGACTATGGCAATAGGCCATACAGCCAGATACACAGTACAACTCCATAGACAAACTTTTTGAAACTCAATAGTATTCGCGTTAAGATTCTATCATATTCGCGCGAACCGACAGGACAGAAGCTTCAGATGATGCTCAAGGTATATACAGTGACTTTAAAAGAGAGATAATATAAAATAAATAAAAGGACATGCATGTCTGATTATTTATTTAGGTTATTTAGACATGGCTGTATGGGGTAAGTTCCACTTGGTGGAAGAATAAAAAAAAAACGGTGGCGGGAAAGAGCTGTTGTTTTTTTTCAGCCGGCAGTACATACATATTTAGTTGTTTGCTTATTTAAATTTGGTCTCGGTCAACCACTCGGGTGGTTTTGGAACGGGTGACAGTTAATTTTTACCTTTATATTGATGCGATGCATTGAAAGTTTCCAACCTACAAATAGCTCTCTAGCCAAGCTACACATGTAGGGTATTGTAGATATATTGAGGGTAACCGAAATAAAAAAGAAGAAAAGTTTTCAGTGGCAACCAGCTGTGTTCACATCAATTACAAGAACCTTAAAATTATTAGTACGAGGGCTCGTTCTGTCAAAAATGTCAATCTTTCCCATCCCTAGTACCCAGGTACATCACTACGAACTTCGCTCGCTCGCTCGTTCGTGCTCTTTCGTAGGCGAGCCCGAATAGGGGGGTTTCTCCCAATTTTGTCTGTCTTCAAACTCAATGTTAAACCGTGAAATAGTGATAATCAAATTTTGAAAAAAATATGCATTATGTCATATTTCAATTTTTGGTCTTAATATTTCAACCGTTCGACACGCGATTACTTGCATTTCCCTGCATCCAACAAAATTGCAAAGAGAGGCCTAAATTATAATTTTATTTGAGTTATGTTAGGTTTTGGACAATAAAACTTGTACCAAAATAAACGTGGTACAAAATGGGATATAAAACGGCCGTCATATTAAAAACCCATCCTTCTTATTCCAAAATAATAAATAAAAACACTTTGAAATCGCGAGATTCCACTGAGAGGATAGACAAGTGAAAAATGAAATCGTTGGGGCAGGATCTCTCTCCGGATACCCTCACCTTAATAACCCTAATGAAAAAATATCTTAAAACTTCCACCTGTATAGTGTACATTTTTAGAGTTCCCGTACCCAAAGGGTAACCAACGGGACCCTATTACTAAGAATCCGCTGTCCGTCTGTCCGTCCGTCTGTCAACAGGCTGTATCTCATGAACCGTAATAGCTAGACAGTTGAAATTTTCACAGATGTATTTCTGTTGCCGCTATAACAACAAATACTAAAAAACAGAATAAAATAAATATTTAAGGGGGCTCCCATACAACAGACATGTTTTTTTTGCCGTTTTTATAGATAAATGGCACGGAACCCTTCGTGCGCGAGTCCGACTCGCACTTGGCCGTTTTTTTTTCATAACTCGTTATTATGGCTGGTTTTGTTATATAATGACTTCAAAGTCGAGGTACGGTGTATAATTATTAGCATTGGCGGATACAGAGGGGGGCTATGGGGCCATGGTCCCCCCAAAAGGCCCAGGAATTCCATATATTTGACTATTTGACTCGACTTTTCAAGTCAATTTGGGTGCACTTTTATGCAGCGTAGATAGGTACAGACCTACTTTGCCAAAAGTACCTTAAGGCTTTAGGCGCCTTAAAACTTCCCTTTCTTTTACTTTGTGATAAACCTTGTCAGGATGCTTCCCCTCCAAAATCAAATCCTGGATCCGCCCTTGATTATTAGGTGCGATTTTACTTGTATGTATTGTGTATTTGTCACCATTGCGATGATCATATGTATGTGGGTCAGGCGGGAATCAATCCACTTCAGTAACGATATGTAAGTAGGGTAATTTGGTTAGCTGTTTCAAGGCGAGGAGGTCAGTGCTGGATACCACATTTAAAACTGAAATGGCCACCAGGAATATCCTGCTTTATTATTTGAGAATTAATTCGGGGGAGAGTAAGAGGACAGCTCACAGGCAAAATACCAGGAGGCTCACTTGGCCTGGGACCGATGGATGGCGGTATATCCATCCCTAATAGCCGGGCCTTATATGGAACAGACTGGTGACGGGCAGCGGCGTCACTGGTGCGAGGGTTCCGGCACCGCGCTCACCAACCCGAGTGCCCAGCGTGCGTGAGTATGGGCAATTCGTCCAGGATGACCGCCGGGAGTGACAAAGTCCTGAAAGGCTTATGTCCAGCAGTGGACGAACCAGGCTGATGGATGATTATTTGAGATCAATAGGCAAGTTCAAGGCTCCCCACCTCAAAATAAATAAAAACTGGCCAAGTGCGTGTCGGGGCACGCGCAGTGAAGGGTTCCGTTTGCCCGTTACAATATGCGGACTTAGAAGGAGGCTTTTTGTTTGATACTATGAAGATATTAAATTGAGTTCACGGTTTAACTGCTAATAACGTCAAAAAATGTTAAATGGAATGTTCCTTTTTGTTTCTCCAAGTACATTTTATAAGTTTAACTTGTAAAGCATACTTAGCTATGATAGTTTTTCTCGTTAAAAAACAACGGTTTAGCTGGCAGGGGCACTTGGCTCTAACAAAAAGTAACATCGGATCCCAGAATAGAAAAATGGTTTTCACACATGCAAAATATTTTTGAACGATCTATCCAACGACACCCCACACCATGGGATAGATGAGAAAAAAATTCATCCCCACTTTACGTGTAGGGGCGATATCTACCCTACTTTACACTTTGTCGGCTTGATTACTATGTATACCTACTAAGAGTCTCTGAACTAAGCCGCGGACAGACAGACAGACAGACGGAGAGACATGGCAAAACTATAAGGGTTCCTTGTTGACTACAGAACCCTAAAAAGATCTTTGATGTCCGTCTGTTTGTGAAGCAAGAGCCATTTTCTCAGAAAATTGCAATTATTTTATGATTAAGATTATATGTTTTTTAGGGAAATCCATCGCTTTGGATATTCTAAATATTATTAGAATACATTACACATTAGAAAAGATCAATTAGAAACAAACTTCATGCAAAGAGCGTTTTTCCTTATGTCAAATTTAGTGTTAAATAAGATTCCTAGATGGCACTGTCGTATTCTTTAGCAACATAATCAAAGACAAAATTTGCACCGATTCCAAACAAACGAAAAACTACTTTGACATTGATACACGAAACATATTTTATCTATAGTGACATGGACAGCGCCATCTGTAGGAAAGCTAAGAACTAATTAAAAAAACAAACGAGAAAAACGCTCATTTCAAGATAGAACAATTCCTCGGGCCAGGATTTGAACTTTTTGAACCTAAACCTGCTTGCTAAATATTTCTCTGACGTGAAATTTGTTCCTAATTGATCTTTTCTAGTTTGTTATGCACTCTCATAATATTAATTTTATATTTTCTAGTATTTACTTTACTTTTCCTAAGAGGTATTCGAACTTATGCATCTTTTTATTTGGGCAGATTTTAAAAACAAAATATCTTACAACTATAAATTAGTAGCCAGACTGTGTCCATGTCAAGCTTAAATATATTTTTAGACGTACGTAAATTACACGAAGGTGTATGTCCTTTCCCTTCAGTCTGTGACTGGGCGAGGTATAAGTATTTTGCAATATTCTTGTTTGAACCTACTTATTTTGAGATTCAAGGGGCTGCACATGCACAATGCTAAAATTCAGTCCTGCTCTAACGCTTTTGCTTTTTAACTATCTATCCTGCTCTAATCAGATGCGGCGCACACAAAACTTCAGTTATTTTGAAATCGCGGCTACATTAGGACATTAACTATAATTTATTTATGTAATAAACTTTAACTAAATATTACATCAGCTAAT
Organism: Ypsolopha sequella; assembly: GCA_934047225.1. Classification (NCBI taxonomy): domain Eukaryota; kingdom Metazoa; phylum Arthropoda; class Insecta; order Lepidoptera; family Ypsolophidae; genus Ypsolopha; species Ypsolopha sequella. The sequence continues at coordinate 14,482,049 of OW203991.1, forward strand.
AGTACCAATAACGGATTTTACTATGCTAACAATAAATATACATAATTTTACACTAGGAATTTAACTAACGTGATAATCAATTTATAAAAAACAATACTAAGAAAAAGATATTGATCTTAATATTTCGGCCGTTCGATACAGATTACTTGCATTCAATAATATCGCATAGACAGGCCTTAACTATGATGTCAATATAAGTTTCATTTAAGTTTTGGACAGTAAAACTTATATCAAAATAAACGTCGTAAAAAAGAGCCGAGTTACTTGTAAATATTATTGAGAAGTAAAATTTCGAGAAAATCTATATAAAAACAATACTTACGAGTTTAAAAAAAATAAGGTAAATCCCATGACCTATGTTGATGTATGAAGTGCGCAAACGATGTGTTTGTTTAGCTGCCTTAAGGCGATACCAAAAAAAAATGGAGTTTTCATCTACGTATTTCATTTTTAGGTAAATGTTTATTGAGTATTTGATTATGATTCTCACTGAAGGAAAACGCGATTGGATGAAATTTTCTCGATAGAATTTAATTCCGAAATGACTTCTGAATTGTTTTATTTTTTCCTGTAATTCTGAAATCCTAACTAATTTCATTGTCAAATTGCATTCAAAATGTGGATATTATGTATTTGTAAAGTCTCCTTAAAAATCTTTTTGACAAAACAGCTTAGTACATTTTATATTAATAAAAAACTGACTTTTTGCTACTTTTCCACGAATCGGTCCCACTTGCACTGAGGGTTTTTTCGCATATGGACTTGTTAGACGCTAAAACTTTTACGTATCGCCTTAAGGGTCCATTCTCCGGATTTGCAAAAAGCAACTTTTAGCTAAGAAAACTCATAAGCGTAATATTAGATAATTTTAGGAATTCACGGCTGGTATCACGACTATGGAAAAGCCGATTATTTTATAGCTATTGTATATAACAAACTACAGTGGTGGACATAAAAATCGACTCAAGCATTGTTGTTCTACATTTAAGGAAATAACCCAATCATACAAACATAAAACATATGAAATATATAACATATCATTTTAAAGGTATAGGCCTCCACCTTTGATTAAATGCATTTTTGTCTTGAAGTATTTGCTATACAGGCTGTAATTTTTTTTTAAGTGATGAATATATAAATATTGAAATAATCAAATAGCGAAAAATTTAAACAAAAAACCTTCTTTTACAAAATCATTCATTTATTCATTAATTAAGTTTAACATTAGTACTTCGCGTTCCCCCCTCTAGCCCTTATAACTGCTTGCAGCCGGTTCTTCATTGACCTAATAAGTTTTTAATTAATTAAATGAATTTCACGTCCTGTATAGCGAATACTTTTAAACTAAAATGCATTTATTCAAAGGTGGAGGCCTATACCTTTAAAATGATATATATATTTCATATGTTTATGTTTATATGATAGTTATTCCCTTGAATGTTGGACAACAATGGTTGAGTCGATTTTTATGTCCACCAGTATATACTAGTTGTCTTAGATAAAGGATGTATTTTCGCCGTTATAATAATTTCTTAATATTTTGTTACAAATCCGGAGAATCGACCCTTAAGGCGATTACCATCGCCAAATTAGCAGCTCGATATTTGTCACTACAAATATCAACGGAAACGACATTGAAATAACGTTCATATCAGCGCGCAATGCATAGTGGCTGTTACGACGCTCGCTGCGTCGCTCGTCCTTGATAGAGCGAAATAGGGGAAAATTATACTTTTCACTTGGACGTGATTACTCGATTGAATAATCTTATGTTATGTTTATAGCTATAAAGTTTATCTATTTATCAAAGCATAGATGAATTCAATCGGCCAAGCAACTCAGGAGCAGTAGGGAATTTGAGGCCAAAAAACGCCAATCAGTAAAAAAAAAAATTCATGTAGAAGTTTTGGTGCTATGAAAAAGAAAGCTGTTGCATATGTTGTCTAAGAGTTGATTATTCATAATACATTTGTTCATTATTTTTGGTTTGGCCATAAACGAGGAGTAGGCTTTAGAAAGTACCCATTTGGCAATAGTAAGGCCCTTAAGGCAGATAAACAAATAACAACACCTTATTATACCAGGTAAGGAACCTAGCTTTTGTATTCATTGGCGTAACATTGGTTTTTGAGGGGGGGGGCACCAAGTTATCTGGGGGGAGCGTGCCCACCCCTGCCCCTTCCTGGCTACGCCAATGTATTGATTGGGGTCGGGAAGATGATGTTAAGACTACACATGAGCCTAGAGCATTCGTTTGAAGAAATTCGGACTCTCTTTTATTGAAAAAAAAAAATCTGATTTATTGATCTTTTAGCTAGGGATTCTACTTACAAACAGATTTATACTTTTGTCAAAAAAAAAGTGTTTTCCACCCTCTTTTTTTTTTGTTTTCAAACGTTCGTTTCAAGAACGCGGTTAAGAGGTCAACTTTCATAAAATGGTTAATGGAAATATGAAGGAATTCTGCCTAAATCCAATATTTTTCCCCTACAAAATATTTCAGTATTAGCTAAAAACACACTATTTACACGCTATTTGTTGTTCCGCTGCGTGATCATTAGTATTACGCATCCAAAAAAAGAGGCCAACGACTATGGAGGTACCACCATCTTACTCGGAGACCCCCTCGAAGTAATTCGGGGGAGAGTAAGAGGACAGCTCACAGGCAAAATACCAGGAGGCCCGCCATGCCTGGGACCGATGGATGGCGGTATATCCATCCCTAATAGCCGGGCCTTATGTGGAACAGACTAGTGACGGGCAGCGGCGTTACTGGTGCGAGGGTTCCGGCACCGCGCTCACCGACCCGCCTGCCCAGCGTGTGTGAGTATGAGCAATTAATTCTTCCAGGATGACCGCCGGGAGTGGCAAAGTCCTGGAAAGGCTTATGTCCAGCAGTGGACGAACCAGGCTGGCTGATGGATGGAGCCAGCATATAATCGCCTCTATCAAAAGCAAATAAGGACTTTGCCATTGGTCTTTGGTAGATGGGTAGTAAAAAAAAGTTGCTAGGGTGGGCCATCCTCTTAACTCGGGTAATTATCTAACAGTGTAACGTATCTAATAATATTATTCTTATCGCCATATGAACGAACAGACCGGACGCATATTATGATAACTACAAATTATATTTATACTCACGATATTGTCATAATTAGGTTGTTTCGGGGAACAAGGAAGTGGATACGTTTCAGCTGATTTTAGGCAAAGAGCGCACCGAGCTTTTTACACAGTCAAACTCATTTTTATAACCCTTGTTTGAAGTAGTAAACAATTAAATTAAAATCTAGGGAAATATATTGGTACTATTGGGTATATATACTAGACTGTATACACGATGGAAACACAATTTGATAAAGTTGGCTCAATAGAATAAATTCCCAAAGTTACCTCTTTTCGAGTAATTTTTTTCTCTATTGCCCTACTTTTTATATAAATAAGTAATTTAATATTATGTTTCATTCCCTAAAATACAGTTCATAGATGAATGGAGCGTTTATACGCGATATGTAATGAAAATAACAACGAAAAACATTGAAAAAGTGCAAACGTTTGGTTATTATCTTTACTCTTTACACGTAAAGAAAAAGACAGAGACAAAGGCAAACGCTCGGTGCGCCCTTAAGTTTTGACCCAATAAATCACTGTTTAGAGAATACATGTTATATCAAAGATTCGTTGTCTCGGTAATAAATCGGTGATAGCTCAGGGGTAGAACGCTGGCCTCTCAATCTTGAGATCCAGGTTCGATCCTCGGTCGGGCATGCACCAATGAGTTTTTCGGAATTTATGTGCATAGTAGTTGTTCTTACTTACCACTTGCTGAACGGTGAAGTAAAACATCGTGAGGAAACCAGTAAAAAGCGTGTATTTGTGCCCGAACTACGGCGATAGCGGCGGGCTCACCACCCATCACGTTGGGACGTAATAATCGTTGGTGAAACGTGGGTGTTCCGAGTATGGACTGCGATTTGCATTTCATAGTTCACACTTGGAACACCTCTGAAACCCCTGACTATATCAATTTCAGTGATATAATTACCCCCTCGGGGACTCATGTCGTGATTATATATTTAATTCGTTGTCTCTCATGTCTGCTACGGAAATGAAAGACGTCTGCAATGGGCTGCACTCATGTACCTGGGAAACCTATAACGTGATGAGCGAAAGCTATATTACATCCATCCATCATATCATATTTTACTAAACCGGTCCATTGTGTACAACGTAAAACTAAAAATAATAATTTTTCAATACAACCTTAAATATCCTGACAAAAAAGGGTTTCATTAAAATTAAGTTGTCTTGTCAAGTAAGTAAGTAAGTAATCGATTTGCGTAAGAATTTTGCTACAAAGTTGGCAAAACAATTCCAGCAAATTCAACCATAACATGGTGTGCAAATATTAAAAACGTCACAACAGAAATAAAAACCAAAGGTGTAGAACTAAAAGACAAATACAATGATTATAAACAAAATATTACAACGCTATAAGATATGACTAGAACAAACATACTCGATATATATCTTCTCCTGTAACTCTTTTTTTTTGGTTATCTGTAGTAATGAAAACTAATGTGAACGAGGTTGTTTCCATTGCAACGGAGTGGACCTGACCAGACATTTTATTCTGTGCCTAGCGCTAGCTGTCAAACCAGCTTCCACATCCAACATACAGCGATATCATTTTCATCACTATTTACTCGCAAACGCACAATCTTCACTACTTTTATCACAGATATAGATTTAGATAAATATCTGTGACTTTTATGTATTGAATTTGGTCGATACTTTCGACATATTTCAGTAATTACGGCAAGTATTCGACTTAACTTATTTGACAGGACTGACCTTATTTTAAGCGACCTGTCTTTTTCTTTCTTTTTCGAAAAGATAAGGACAACGCTCAAATTAAGTTTAGTCCTGTCAAATAAGTCAGGATGTGCTACACCAATCACCGAATCGACACCGTTATCGTTTCCAGCGACATCTTTCCCTGAAGTAGAATAACTCCTGCAGCTGTATGACATAAAGAAATTATCTCATCACACCAGTGATAGATAATACAAAACGAGGGACTGCAATATACTAGTCCTTGGTGCTGATAAAACGTCGCGTCGGAGTCATAACTTGTTATTTTCTCACAAAGGTTAAAAAAAAATTAGAAGCTATCGTTCACCGTGCTAACTAGCGCTCGGAATGTCTGATAAGGATAATAACCTACCCAAGAATACTTGACGTGGTGAGAAATGTTCAATCAATGAATCCTTCAATCAATCAAATTCTTTATTTGTAGATGCAAGATCTAAGAAAGATTTTACAGTTTATGTCATGTCCCATTATTACAAAATTAAAGTTATAGATTTAAATTAAATTAAAATTAGGTACAGGTTCCGGCATTAAATAATGCACATCGTATCGTAGCGTCATCTCTGTCGCACGAATCACTAACAGTCCAGTGACAGAGACGAGGCTCTACAAGGCCGAAGATAGCCGATGACCAATATTTTGTGCCGGTTACTGTATGTCATTAGAATTACAATATTAATAGATATTACATTTTTACATTACAAGAAATATGTACCTGTAAAAGAATCTCAATTTGAGTAAAAATATTATATTCATCTAAATATTCTTTAACACTATATTATACTAATATATACTATTTTATTCTAGAATACTAAGGTAGTTGGAGTAGCCACTTCCGAAATGACCGGTAGAACTGGATTTGTTATTGCGCAGGCGAACGGTACACTCTGTTGAACTAGGCTTGTTTGTATGGACAGACTTAGACAGATCTTTAAATGAAACCACGTAATCTACTGATTATACTGAACAACGTTCCCGAGAAGCATAACAGCGCAAATTAAAAAGAAATGCACCTAGCCATACAACATTTACAGCAGGTTTTTTCAAGAATATTCCAATAGTAAAATTTGCCTCTATTGAATTATTTTGGGCATATAGAGAGATTGAATGGAAGAAGAGTGACGAAAGAAATTTATTGTGCGCGAGTGGAAGGTAAGCGCGACCGGCAGCGCGCCCTAGAAGGACGTATGCTGACCAAATTGTCGACATACTGAAGAAGGGCAAAGTTAAAAGTACCCGGAATAGAAGAGCTTGAATGACTAGATTGATGGATGTGGAAGAAGCGAAAGAGGTGTCTCGGGATCGTAGCAGAATCTGCTATCCTTCTGGGAGGCAGGCGTAAGTATTGTATGTGTGTGTGGATTATTGCTACTGTTATCTTTGTACTCTTTTACATTATGTCACCGCAAAGTATCGTGACAGAAGATTTTTGTATCACCCCTTCGTTAATTAGTCTTGTTGCAATTGCATTGGCTAAACTTTTTCTAAACAAATAGTGGTCAGGATGGTGAGATGGAAATCTGTTATCTCTGTGCCTACCTCTCTGGGAGATATGCGTGTATATACGTATGTATGTATGACGTATGTATACACATGTATGTTTGTAAACACAGGTCATTTTATATTAAAAAAAACCGGTGAGTTGGACACATTGGACTTTGACTGTCTTATGCTCACTCTAGAGGCTAATGTAGTACTGCAAGTATGTAACTTGACGTTGTCTTGACTGTACCTATTATTGCGCTGCTGTGACAAAAGGGAGCAGAGCAGTAACCGTTTTACTCAGAAACGCGTATCGATTCCCGTGTTCTTGAAAATTTTTATTTGCCTACCCTACCTTGTATTTAATTCATAGTCATAGATATTTTTGGTATCATCATTTTTCCTTCTATAAGACTGTCGTCATCAATGATTGATTAGAAAGTGATGATGGTGATGATGAGACATCTAATGCTTGCGTGTTTACTATAGCGTGATCACTGGTAGATAATAATTAAGTACATTACAAATTACAGTCATGAAGTGTACCGTGCGTAGGTAAATAGCAAACTATGTTTTCACTTGAAAACGCGAGTACCACATTATATGTAAAACAAAGCATTAATATTATTCCTATATTTCAATTCGAATCGAAGAAATTTAATCAATTTGTTTAAGTTTTTAATTACGAATCGTGTATAACGACTTGGCAACGCAGTTATACATATTTTTAGACACAGCTTTTCGAAGAATAATTTGAATATCTTGAATACTCGTACGTTTCTACGAAATTAATTTATCAAAAACATTAAAACAAAAAGAAAAATAATTTTTTGTTTCTCAATAATTGCTTACCTTCATTTTGATGTTGTAAGAAATTTCTTGCGTTCCTTCAAAACACTTAAAACAATGGCCCTCTAATATTCACTTGACTGCACTGGCCGAATGTAATGCTTTACAAAAAAATAAATATCTTGTACAAATGAACAAATAACGCGTGATGGGGTAAATGAGATCGACGCGTGCGCCGGTTCCACTGTCGCTCGCAGAGTAAACAAGTATTTGTACTATGGCCAGCTTGTCAAAGCGGGTGCGAAAATGTACTTAATTCTGTGCAAAATTAATACACACCTATAAGTGCGTGCTGTAGCGTAGGCTTGAGGTTCCGTAGAACGATGTGTAAAGTATTTTTAGCTAATAGCGTATTTGAGATGTCAGATTTATTCATAGATATAAAACAATGTTTTTCGAATATTTACGTGTTTTGATAACCGAAAAGGGAAGAAGCAATTTTATAACATTTTCATGATAAGTAAAAAAAAATTAAACTACTTATTATTTTAAATAAAAAATGAAAATGAAAATAAAAAATATATTATATAATATTTTTAAAGAGTGCTCTTGAGAAAATGGGTGCATGATCTGGCCCGGGGCTCCCAAAAAGATTCGGTCGATCGTTTATCGTTAGAGCATACATCCATATCTTGACGCACGCATAAAAAGTGTTATAGAGATAGATATACGACCGAACGATATTCGATCGAATTTTGTCACTTCGGAGTAGGCCCTCATAAGTTACCTGTAAATTTCATGTTTTTTGAGTTTTAAAGGGCCTTCCTTAAATATACAGCCTTGAAATTTGTACGAAAAATAAGTGAACAATAACTTAACGGTCTAAACATTTTAGAACATTTTAATAATTTCTTCTAGTAGCCGACTTATCAAATAAAAACGCAGTTTTTCGTAAGCGCGTGTTTCTTGGTGGTCGTAACAGCCATGGCTGAGAGCGTGCTAAATTTATTTATTTATCTAAAAGGTAAAAATTACATTGGGCCTTGTTCTGATGTTGCCATCAATGACAGGTGAACACAGCATTATCAGAAAGCATTAGCATTATTAAATCAAGAGAAATTACAAAAAACTAGTCAATATTAACAATTTAAACATACCTACACATAAACTGACTTAAATCTAAGCTTAAAATCTAGACAGACAGTTAACACATATTACTTGAAAATATAATTAAATTAAAAAATATATCATTTAAATTTCAGCACAAGTATTAAAATTGTAAACAGCATTATTAGAATTGAAAAAAAAATATATATATATATATACAATTACAGGTCACAAATTTATAAAAAGAGAGAAAAAAAAAAACCATGTATATACAATCGTTGAATAATCAAATTTAAAATATCAAGGGAGTGAGTCTTCCACATTTTGTTGTAAGTGCTATATACAAGATCTTACATCTGGTGCATTTCGACCAAGATTTGTACTAAGATAAGGTATTGAAAATGTGTCCTCCGCTACTCGCCGAGCATGTTGAGGAACAGCCAAGGTCACACCATCAATAAACTCATCACATCACACAAAGCACGACCGCCTATTATATTTTGTAGAAATGGCAAATCAAGCATAATTTTAATTCAAAGGAAACTTCATAGAGTTCAGTTCTGATTGATGCAAAATGAGGTGCTCAATCTGACTTTATACGCAGCCTTAAGGCCCTTAATACCGCCAAATGGGTACTTTCTAAAGCCTACTCCTCTTTTATGGCCAAACCAAAAATATTGAAAAAATTTATTATGGATTATCAACTCTAGGACAACATATGCAACATTTTTCTTTTTCGTACCACCAAAACTTCTATATGAAAAATTGTTTCAACTGAATGGTGTTTTTTGGCTTGAATTTCCTACTGCTCCTAAGCGGCTTAGGTGATTTAATTCATTTATGCTTTGATAAATAGATAAACTTGATAGCTATAAATATAACATAGAATTATTCAATTGAACAATGACGCCCATGTGAAAAGTATTATTTTCTCCTATTTTGCCCTTTCAAGGACGCAGCGAGCGTCGTAACAGCCACCACGCATTGTGCACTGATTTAAACGTTATTTCAATGTCGTTTCCGTCGATATTCATACAGACAAACATCGAGCTGCTAATTTGGCAATGGGGCAAAGACTCTCCTGCTGGCCCACGCCAAATTACAGTTGAAAATGACACCATAATAAATAGTATATTTTCATGGTGGTTTGCAGTCAGCTAAAGTATGATGTAGAACTTGGCCGGCGACGGTATTATGCACCCTGCACCCGAATTGGTGGGCGAAAACAGTGGGTGTGAGCTGATGACGTAGGATGAGTGCTATAGGCGCGGTGGTTGTGCGGTCACGTGCGGTGGCGGTGGCGCGGCCGAAATAATGATCTACCCTCGATCATACTCATGTTCTTTATATTTTAGTAATAATAAAATTACAAGTCAAACTTAATTATTAAGGTGGAACCAATATAATATACCTATATAGTAGTTATTTACATATGAAATTGCCGAAATTTTCTTACAGATTCATGAGTTCACAATTCCTGTAATTCAATAGCTATCTCTATTATTTGTTTTGTGTTCGAAAGTTGATTACAAGGGTTTACATCTACGTATAAAATTTTGTTTTTATTGTCAGTTTGATAATCAAAATTAAAATTTCAACAACAGTTCGTCCCAAATGCCATCCATTTCCATGATAAGATTGGTGAAATTTTTTATAGCTGACGCTTTTCAAAAATTAAATTAATATTGCTGTTAGCTTAATGTTGTTTCATTCATACACATAAGAAATTATATAATTTGAATTTGTCATTCCTAAAAAAAAGTGCAATAATGTTAGTACTGAAAATTGAGTATCCTTCAAATTCTCTATAGAAAACGGCAATTTCATATGTAAAGATCTAATGTCGGATATATCCTCTTATATCCTACATATATTACATATATCCTCTTCATATCGAGAATTCGGTATATCGTTCACCCATATAGTAGAAGGCTTTTTTTCTAGCTTTTCTTCCTCTTCACATAATAATGCCACGACAATCAGTTCTTGAAAATCGTCTATCTCGTTGCAAGAACCAACCATTGTACTGAGAAATTCTGCCGCGAGCTGTTACGCCAGGGCCACAGCTTCAGGCTTCTGGCGGCGCTCTTTGCTGCGCTTCCAGGCGGTTTTTGCGACGGGATTTGCCCTGCCACGACACCCGTCGGCGCCTTCCATCGCATCGTATGTATAGCGCGCTCGCTCGCTCAAAGCGCTCGACACTAGGTTCGTCCTGTGCGCCCGATCACTAGCGTGGCTCCCCGCCTCCCCGCACACCGCCGTCCCGAGAGCGCAAGTCACTCGAAGCCGGACAAGACGCGCGAGATGTGACCCATGGCCGGCTCTGTACAATTTCATACATTTGTTCTGTTGTTTTGTTCAAAAAGAACCGCTTGGCGCGCCTCTCGAAGCCTGAAGCTATGGCCGAGAGGTTACGCCGCGCCGCTGCGCTCTGTAGTTATACGTGCCGCTACCTGTAGTTATACGTGCCGCTGCCTGTAGTTATACGTGCCGCTGCCTGTAGTTATACGTGCCGCTACCTGTAGACTGTAGTTATACGTGCCGCTACCTGTAGTTATACGTGCCGCTGTCTGTAGTTATACGTGCCGCTGCCTGTAGTTATACGTGCCGCTGCCTGTAGTTATACGTGCCGCTGCCTGTAGTTATACGTGCCGCTGCCTGTAGTTATACGTGCCGCTGCCTGTAGTTATACGTGCCGCTACCTGTAGTTATACGTGCCGCTACCTGTAGTTATACGTGCCGCTGCCTATAGACTGTAGTTATACGTGCCGCTACTTGTAGACTGTAGTTATACGTGCCGCTACCTGTAGACTGTAGTTATACGTGCCGCTGCCTGTAGTTATACGTGCCGCTACCTGTAGACTGTAGTTATACGTGCCGCTACCTGTAGACTGTAGTTATACGTGCCGCTGCCTGTAGTTATACGTGCCGCTGCCTGTAGTTATACGTGCCGCTGCCTGTAGTTATACGTACCGCTACCTGTAGACTGTAGTTTTACATGCTGCTACCTGTAGACTGTAGTTATACGTGCCGCTACCTGTAGACTGTAGTTATACGTGCCGCTACCTGTAGACTGTAGTTATACGTGCCGCTGCCTGTAGACTGTAGTTATACGTGCCGCTACCTGTAGACTGTAGTTATACGTGCCGCTACCTGTAGACTGTAGTTGTACGTGCCGCTGCCTGTAGTTATACGTGCCGCTGCCTGTAGTTATACGTGCCGCTACCTGTAGACTGTAGTTATACGTGCCGCTGCCTGTAGTTAAACGTGCCGCTACCTGTAGTTATACGTGCCGCTGCGCTCTGTAGTTATACGTGCCGCTACCTGTAGACTGTAGTTATACGTGCCGCTGCCTGTAGTTATACGTGCCGCTGCGCTCTGTAGTTATACGTGCCGCTACCTGTAGACTGTAGTTATACGTGCCGCTGCCTGTAGTTATACGTGCCGCTGCGCTCTGTAGTTATACGTGCCGCTACCTGTAGACTGTAGTTATACGTGCCGCTGCCTGTAGTTATACGTGCCGCTGCCTGTAGTTATACGTGCCGCTGCGCTCTGTAGTTATACGTGCCGCTACCTGTAGACTGTAGTTATACGTGCCGCTGCCTGTAGTTATACGTGCCGCTGCGCTCTGTAGTTATACGTGCCGCTACCTGTAGACTGTAGTTATACGTGCCGCTGCCTGTAGTTATACGTGCCGCTGCCTGTAGTTACGCGCTGCTTCAGTGCAGTTCCACCTTTATCTTCTATTAAGAAACATTATTTTTTCATGAAGTCTTGGCCTTTATAAAATGCCTGTACATAAAAATAGTCTTTCAGTTTGTTTTTAAATGATTTGGTTCTATTACATAATTAAATAATAAATGGGTATACAATCATGACTCTGTCGGTCTGTGCTGTGTGATGAACTGATGAACAGTGATCCGAATAGGTAGAGTATTCTAACCTGAACTTTGAGTCAGCGACAACTCGGCCCGAGTCAACCCGGCCCGAGTCAACCCGGCCCGAATAATAATACCAGATAGTTCACTCCAGATTACGGTGCTTTGTACGGTCAGGCAGAAAATCGATATTTTAAAATAAACCATTACGAATAAAATTTCTATTTGAAGATTTTGGTTATTTATTTACATACAAAGCAGGAAAACATAATTGTCTATAAAGCCTATTTCAATTATGTTATGATACCTATGGTATCATATTTGAAATAGGCTTTAAATAGGTATAATAGCCTAAGCTCATTCGTTTTTTAAATTGTCTCGACTGAAAAAGACAAACGTTCCTTTGCTATGAAAATGACACACATCGGTTATCTGATGACAAATTCAAAATTCAAAATTCAAAAAGTTTATTTTGCAAAGTAGGTATATATAATACACGTTTCACAAGTCAAATTTTAATCTTATAAAATATATGTAATAAAATAATAAATGTACATGAACTACTTAGATTAAATGTTTATTTAATTTATGTAGCAATATATATACAATTAAAATTATAGGTAAAATATTATTATACAAGGTGAAATCCAATCAACCGCCCGAACCCATACCGGAGACCCAGCCAGGGACCAGGAACAAGGTTCAATGATCACCAACCGAGCCCCCAGCACGAATCCAGGCGGCCGACCAAATCCCATCCTATATACTACATAGTAATAGGTTACGTATATAAATACATGCCTACCTCCGCCCATTCGATTAGTCTTGCTAAGAAGAACGGGCAAGAAACTTGGCAAGATCATGTCTTTTTTTTAACATAAACTTAAACTATACATTGAATTACTTATATCTACTTTAACCAAGGGATAAGAAAATACAAGACAGCAGGAATTCAGGTTAATGAAAAAAGAAAAACATATATATCTTTGCCTACCTGTCTCATACAGTCTATTTCCTTTTACAGTCTGTAATTAATTAATGTTAACTCTTAAGAGGAATCAAAAGTTAGGAATTTATATTAATTAATTAAATTATTACCTACTATCATCAAAATCAGTATCACTATAACACCATGCTTCACCATCATCCAAATATTCATTTATTTTATAATATGCCTTTTTCAGTAGGCCCTGCTTAATATACTGTTTAAACTTATTCTCTGACAAAGTAAGGACCTCTTTTGGAAGTTTATTGTAAAATCTTATACCATGTCCTACGAAAGAGGTACTCACTTTGGCGAGTCTGATTTTTGGAAAAGCCAGTTTATACTTATTTCTGGTTTCCTTACAATGTTGCTCACCAAGCCTCGGGAGAGACTCAACATTTTTTCTAACATATCTAAGGACCTGGTAAATATATTCACAAGGAACAGTTAGTATATTGATTTCTTTGAACTTTTCTCTTAATGAATCCCGGTGCTTCATATTATAAATAGCCCGAATTGCTCTCTTCTGCAAAACAAAGACTGCGTCTGTATCCGCGGCTCTACCCCATAACAGCATGCCGTATGACATAATGCTGTGAAAGTAACTAAAATAGACTAGTCTAGCAGTATCTACATCAGTAATTTGCCTTATGCGTCTAACAGCGTATGCGGCCGAACTAAGTCTACCACATAGGTTTTCTATGTGGGGACCCCACTGAAGACGAGAGTCTACCGTAATGCCCAAAAACTTAGTTTCGTTAACTAACTCCAGCTTGGACCCCTGCAAAAGCAAATTACAATCCACTTGAATAACATTTGGTAACGTGAATTTTATACATTTTGTCTTTTTTCCGTTTAAAACTAAATTATTTACAGTAAACCAATCAAGCACCAGCGATAAAGTTGTATTCGCGTCGTCAAGGATATCTTTACGTCTATTAACTTTAAAAATAAGTGACGTGTCGTCTGCGAATAGTACTATCTTAGTTAAGTCTTTAATTAAATAGGGAAGGTCATTTATGTAAATTAAAAACAGCAAGGGCCCCAATATGGAACCCTGCGGGACACCCATTTTAACTAATGCTCCACATGATTTTACCCCATTAATGTCTACCTTTTGAATACGATCACTAAGATACGACTTCATTAACGCCAAAGATTTGCCCCTCACTCCGTAGTCATCTAATTTACATAAGAGTGTTTCATGATTAACGCAGTCGAAGGCTTTCGAGAGGTCACAAAATACACCAAATGCATCCTGCTTTTCTTCCCAAGCATCAAAAATGTGCTTAACTAAAGCAACTCCTGCATCTGTGGTTGACCTCCCTCTAGTGAATCCGTATTGTTCACAGTGAAGCAACTTATTTAAATTAAAATGAAATAACAATTGATTAAAAACTATTTTTTCAAAAACCTTACTCAAAACCGGTAAAACTGACACAGGTCTATAGTTTGATGGGTCACCGTTGTCGCCTGATTTAAAAAGGGGGATCAATTTACTAAACTTCATTAAGTCAGGAAAGATACCATCATCTACACATTTATTAAAAATTAATGCCAAATAAGGAGCTATTAAATCAATAACAGAACTTATAACTTTCACAGATAGGCCCCATAAGTCCTCGGTTTTTTTCAAGTTAAGCGATTTAAATGCTTTAATTACAGTTAATGAATTAATATGTTTAAAAGCAAATACAGAAAGACACTGCGGTACGTTATCTATTAAAAGATCCTGCGCAAGCCCAGGGCTTGAATTTAAATCTTTAGTTGTTAAGGACGGAATTTCAGTAAAGAATTGTTCAAAGGCATTCGCAACCTCTTTATCTCCCGTAACGACTTCATTGTTAATACTTAACTTAAGCTCGTTATCACGTTTCTTACTTTTGCCAGTTTCAGTATTCAGTTTTGACAATAGAAAAGTTTTCTATCTCACTCTTGCACATCAAATTTACAATATAGTCTAGAACATAAACGACAAGAAGGCGGTTTCTGCGAAAAATTTACCATGCCTTTCGCTCACATGAACCGATTTATGAACAGATTTTTTTTGTCTCTCTCTCACGCTGTATATTGCAAATATTTGTGTATTGTACATGATCGATTATGAAATTCAGTTACTTGTTGACAATGTATGGCCAAGGGCCTTCTCAGGCCAGAACTTGTAACTACCAATTAATACAAAATTCTTACATGAATAATAATTAAGGAATTAAGTAAATAAAAACAGTCTTTATTGCAGAACAAGTTCATAGCATTCAATTTCATTTAAAATGATAATATTTAAAACATTTATTCATAAAAATAAATGAATAAATCTTCACTATTTTAAGAGGTCGATACTTTTCATGCCGACGGTACAAACCACTAGTATCTGGACACAGATTATTCGGGCCGGGTCGACTCGGGCTAAGTTGCCGCTGACCCTAAACTTCTTGGAACATAGCCATAAAACGAAGACTTCCATATTCATGACTCAATTTTCATTTTATTTTTGAATCTGGTATATTATCCGGGATATTATTTTACTATGTATATTGAGTACACATATAATTAAAAACTACGAAATAAGTAACCATTTTGGTTTTAAATGGGAATTGTTTTAAACGAAAACGGCAATTTCATATGTAAAGACCTAATATAGTATATATTTTTTCAACGATTCACTAAATACCGAGGACGACAGAAACTCTCGTGGATATATTTTTCATACATTATTATTTTACATATTGATTCAATTTCGACTTTATGATTATGAATTTAATATTCGTTATCCTTCAACGCGTGTGGGTGACTGGCGCGGGCGCAGCAGTGGTGTGCACAGAGTTTGGGCTGGTAGGGCAGCCTTATTGAAGTATTTGTTCTTGGAGAATTTTATGTAAGGTCATTAGAGAAATATTAGCAAAATAAAGTAAGTACCTACTTATTAAATTTCAGTTACTATTCAATCAACTTTTTTGAGTGTCCATTACGAAAAACAACAGTTTCTTTGTTACCTCGACACATGCCGGCTGAAGGTCAGGAGTTGAATGACGTTCGTATATATTCGTTGCCGTTACATCGCCCGGTCATTACACCCGGGATTCGTATTACTTATTTATTTAGAGCCACATGCAAGCTAAGATAGGCTTTATCTCGACAGCCTATGAGTTAATACTTCTTTACAAAACACATATTTATTTACTATCTGATGCTCTTTTTTTCTTGCGATTACAACACTTTGAAATGTTCTACACCGCACGACCAATGATAATGTAATTATATAAGTTTTATTTTATTTTTATTTATTTATTACGCTTAATGTACATTTAAACAAAAACATGAAAAAAAAACATTAAAAATATTTTACAGTGTACAAACGCGGCACTTGTTGCTAATAGCAATATCTTCTAGGCAACCTTTGGGTGAAAAAGGAAATATAGAAAAAAGAAAGAATGGAGCGTGTAAATGTCACGAAATCAAACATAAATTACATTGGGGGATTCCTTACGCTATAATAAACTAATACATACACAAACATATAATATAATGGATATAATAAATATACTTTTCAATGCAAGTGCTCGTAAAGGCCCACTTTTTATGCATCAAAACCGAACAGATAGTCGATTATTTTGCCCTAGGGCTTTATTTTTTTTTTTTTATTTATTTACGAGAAGTTTTCCAACCTGCAACCTTTTCTGTGTACCATAAATGTTATACTTTTTTTTCCACTGTTTAACGGCTCTGGCAATCATCAACTTGCAAAATTGTAACAATGTAACTTTCAACTTTAATAATGAAATTGTTTTCTTTGATTATATTTGTTTTATTTCCTCACACTGTGCATTGAAAAACGTAGTACGATACACGGGCGTAAAAGCAATAAATTACTCGGTTACGTTTAAAACACTCGCGTCCTCGTAATTTATTCCTTTTCGCCCTTGTAGCATAAACTACTATTATGCTGAGTCCATTAACATTATCCAGATCTATGTTTAAATAGAACTAAAAATCGTGAAATTTGAGTAATATCTAAACAGCAAACCCCTAAAGTACGTGAATTTAACGGTTTTTCACCAAAAGTGTAGACGGATGTGCTGTTGTTCTAGATAAAATTATAAAATTAATACTAGCCAAACATCGAAAATGTTATCTAGATTAATTTTAACCAATAACATATTTAAAAAAACTTAAAGTAGACTCCTGACACAAGCTTTCAATTTTGTGCCCGCGACGAAGTCGGCACGATTGTATTGTCCTCGCAAGTTTCATGGAGCGTGCACCTCACAGCAAAACGAAACAGCATGGCATTTGGCCACGCCCACAACTGAGTTGGTCGCGTCATGTTGGGCAAATGTACTGAAAAGGCTAACGACGACATTACTACAGTACAAATAACTTGTGATTCTGTCAAATTTGACGTTTCCATTTGAGAGTAGACAGTAATTATTATGATATCAATGGAGTAGGCGTTGACGTCGTAGATAGCTGGGTAATTTGACAGGTTGCTAAGTTATATAATTTATTAGTGTGCATTGCGACAAGGATCTTTTGGTGCGTAGAAGACAGTGACAGGGGCGCGCAACTGTGAAACAAGGGATAGGACAGCAGCGTTAGTTCGACGAAGCGGTTGTCTTTATTTAACCTTTGTGTATACAGGACTACACAAAAACTACATCGATATATATACAACGGTATAATTCCTCCAGGGCACGGTTTGATTCACCTGTAGAATAGGTATTCTATAAGAAGTTTACCTTGTGTGACTCCCTGATGTAACTTCATAGATAAATACAATTAGGTAATTCGTTTGTTCCAGTTGCTACAAATGCTGAAGTTCTACGCGCGCTTCGAGATCAGCGATGAGAGCGGGGACCCCATGACGGACCGGGACATGACCTTGCTACATTACTCCAGGATTACATCATTGCAGGTTCACATTTAAATTATACAAACCGACCGAGTATCTTATTGGCCTCTTCTTTTTCTCGCCATTACTAGCTATTTGAAAACTGTTTCGAGGAATACCTTTCCTTGACTGTTTTCAGGTTTTCAGTGACGTCTCGTCACCATATTATTTCGGTACTAAAAATATATTTCTTGAACGCATCCTAAAGTCTCACAAGGATCTAAGTCTGACCATTAAACCTAACAATGTAATAACCGTCACTTCCTCTAAATACTAAAATAATTACAAAATCGGTTTGAAAGCACGACAAATATTATTATTTAAATAATAGATCTTTACATATGAAATTGCCGAAATATTCTTACAGATTCATGAGTTCATAGTTCCTGTAATTCAATAGCTATTTCTATTATTTGTTTTTTGTTTGAAACTTGATTTCTAGGTTTTACATAATTTACATCTACGTATTAAATTTTGTTTTTATTATCAGTTTGATAACCAAAATTAATATTTCAAAAACAGTTCGTCCTAAATGCCATCCATTTCCATGATAAGATTCGTAATAACTTTTCAAAAATTAAATAAATGTTGCTGTTAGCTTAATGTTGTCTCATTTATACACAAAAGAAATTACATAATTTGGATTTGTCATTCCTAAAAGAGATGCAAAAATGTTAGTACTGAAAATTGAGTTCCCTTCAAATTCTCAATAGAAAACGGCAATTTCAAATGTAAAGACCTAATAACATATCTACTCCATTTATTTCAAAAAGCACACAAAAATGAAAAATTTAAGTTTAAATACTGAATGGGAACTTAATAAGTGCATCCATATAAAAGCTTATTCATGATGTTTCGGCTGGTTGTCCACCAAAGCTGTGCGAGGAAGCATAGCGGTGAGCTAGGAGAAAAAATCACCAATAAAGATCGCTCTCAGCTACTACGTGGGATTACTTAGCCTAGCTCACCACTCCGCTTTCTTACAGAGTTTTTGTGGACAGCCAGCCTTATAATACTTCAAAGTTTTCAGTACAATTGGAGGGTTCTAGGTCCACGTTTTTATAAAAGAAATATTACTTATTGTTTGTCTAATTTATGATAAACTTTAACCCTCTTGTCTCTGTCAGTCTATGTCTATTATTTCTATGTAAGCTTATGATCACTTCTTTGAACGGTAATCCTTTATTTACATGAAACAATGTTCACAATATTCGCAGAAAGCAGCGTTCTCAAAGTTCCCAGATCTGCGTATGTTTGCTCTGGCGAATGTCGCTAGTGTCGACACAAGGGAGACATTGCAGAAACACTTCGGCAACTTGAGGTAAGTCTAGATATGTTGAAAGTATTCAGAAAATTTAGCCAAGTGCGAGTCGGACTCGAGCACAGAGGCTTCCGTACCGCTACACAATACGAGTGACGAACCCTAAAAACATTTACAAACAATTCGGCACCCTCTGAGTACGGAACCCTGATTTTTATTATTTGTTGTTTTACTTTAGACTACCTATTGTACAATCAGACCAAATTTTAAACTTGTATGTAGTACGTAAAAGGCACAAAAGGAACCTTTATGGTGAGACTCCGTTGTCCGTCCGTCCGTCCGTATGTTAGTCTCATAACTTTAGCACCGTTAAAGACAAAGACTTGAAATTTAGCACAAAAGTGTAAAAAAATGTAACAAGTTTGAAATTGTTAAATATTTCCAATACAAAAGACAGAAAAAAAAATCAAAATTACAATATGGGTATCAAATTGTTGATATTAAAGAGTTGATTGTAAAAATGTATATTTTAATTATATTTACGGGCACTGATTTCGAGAAATCTGTGAAAAACCACAAAAATATGTATGTCTCCCCGTTTATCTCCAAATTTGGTGGACCGGAAATATGGAAAAAAAATTACGATTATAGGTCATAACTAGCCGACTGCAGGAAAACTAGAAATACAAAAAAAAGTTAAATTGTTAAATAATAATATAAGAATATGGGTATCAAATTGTAGGTATTAAAAACCTACTTGTAAAAATATATTGTTTGGGTGGATATTTACTTGCATCTAAATCTAAATCCTCGAAAAAACTGTATGACATATCCTCATCTCCAAAACTGGTGGAAGGAAAAATAAGAAAAAAAAACATGGTAATATATGCTTACGTAAAGGTTACAGGAAAAATATAGCGGTTGAGAAATTCACGGAAACAATATTAATTTTTCATTCACGATACGGAACCTTAGGTACGCGAGTCGGATTCGCACTTGACCGGTTTTTTGATATTCTTTTTAATAATTTATGCGGTGCTATGTGTTTTCAGTGATAAAGCCCTTCGCGCCATTGCCACACATCTGAACCTTGTACCTCCCGAAGGGCAGGAGACCGAAGCCCCCTGGCATCGACTGGACAAAATATTCCTCAAGGAACTCTTAGTAAGAAATGAAATGAAATGAAATATATTTATTTATGTAATGTAGGTATAACAGATACACTTATTACAGATCAGTTTTTATGTAATATAAGTAATTAAATAATCTAATCTATGTATAGGTAATAGTTTTAGTAAGTTGTTACTAAATACAACACTTGGAAGGTAGCTTTGTCGGTGTGAACGCCTGCCTCTGTTACTTTCTTGTACTTTCTGTCGTGTTGACTGGAAGAAAATGCTTTTTGCATTAAATTCACCTGTTGTACATTTTACTGTTGTTTTGTGTAATTTAGAAAGAAAGAAAAGAGAAACAGTTTTAAGATTATATGTTTTTATAGCGAAATCCATCGCTTTGAATACTCTTTTTATTATTAGAGTGCATTAGAAACTTGCAATCAATCAGAAACAAATTTAAAAGCATAGATATTTTGAAAAAAATCCTCGCGCCAGGGTTTGAGCCTGCGATCTCCTGCTTACATGACAGCCACGCTATGGATTGCGCTACAGAGGTTGTAATGCACATACTGAACGCTCACGAGGGCGTTATGTGATTTGACGCCTTGCTCATTCTGCATTAAAAACTTGAAATCAATCAGAAACAAATTTACATTTATTTGTAATGCACTCTAATAATAATTAAACGATTAGCTGCGCGGAATATCTCCCCACACCCTTTCTCGTGGATGTTACCAAACTGTGACGGTATTGACATCCGCAAAGTTAGCTGGCGGGTATTGTACAAAAAAATATACATTGCCACGACTTGAATCCCCGAGGGAGTGTCAGTGAATTTTCAAGTATGTACCATGAAGTGCAAGCCACCTAAGTTTCGCCGACAATTTTACGTCCCACTGTGATGGGTGGTGCATCACCCTACTTCGGCCACAACCACAAGTATGAACACAAATGTGCCCTACGGGATTTGAATCCGCGCTCCCTGGATCCCTGTGAACCCCAAAAAAATAAAAACAACATATACCTTTACCTCGAAGCGTATTACTTATTATTATTACCTTATACATACATAATACTCACGCCTGTCTCCAAGAAAGGTAGGCAGAGTCTCCAGATTTCTATCTGTTGCGATCCTAACACACCTCTTGCTTCTTCCAATCATACTTACAAGCTTTTCTATTCCTGGTACTTTTGACTTTGACCTTCTTTAGTATGTCGCCAATTTGATCGGCATACGTCCTTCTAGGTAGGTCCGTCGAGTACTTTCCACGTTATACACAACGTGACCATACGTCCCGTTTTGAACGGGAAAGTCCCTTTTTTCGGTACTACGTCCCAGTGTCCCCGTGGAAAGCTTTCGGGACACAGAATTGTCCCGGTTTGAGAATGTTATGCTACTCAAAAAAGCGCAACAAATTTAAACGTCACTCCCCGCTTTCACCGCGCCAGCCCGCGCTGCTCTCTTTGAGTTTGATTGAATTGTGGGCGAGTTGTAAATCTCACATTATATTACTGTACGATTTAAAACGACATCACTATTTGTGCGCTATTTTACACCATACGAAGAGATACAAGTTAAAACTTTTGCTGTGTTACTACAAAAACGGTGTTTAACTTTAGACAGTGTTTAAATCTGTTGTTGTCGCCTTTTCTTTCATATCGTAAAAAAGTGACAGCAACAGATTTAAACACTGTCTAAAGTTAAACACCGTTTTGTAGTAACGCCGTTGATCTCCAATATCAGCCTGGTGAAATTTCAGATCAAACTGTGAATTATTTAGTTTAAGTACTGAAAGAAAATAATTTGTTTGCAAAAATGGCCTTTTTTTTTTCAAGTGCAAAAAGTATGTTTTTTCACTTTGTCACTGATTCTGTAGCCGTCATTTTGTCCTGTTTTGAACAAATATAAAAATGGTCACGTTAGTTGTACATGATATGACTAACCGGAATATCAGCCAACAATTAAGAGGCTACGCGAATTTTATTTTTGTCTCTGTCACTCCAAGCGAAAACACGCTCAGTGCGAGAGGGGCAGATTCAGGGCGAAAGCAAAACATGTTAGGTTTATAATTTTTATAAAAAAACTAAAATAGCTAGCAAAATTTCAAATATGAAATCTCTGGACGTTGTTGTAACACACCTAATAAAATATGTTTGAGTTCTGTATATAGTTCCTATTCGTCAAACGAGCAGAAAAAGTGTGTTGAAGAACTCATTTCAACAATTATTATTGTCGAGGAAAATGTATCCAAACATGTTTTCCAATTTCAAAACCCTAGATTATATAGTCAAAATGCATATACCACAAATGTATTAAAATTTTCCGTGTATTTCATGAAATACACAAAAAAGAAGCACCTCTATTTTTTACATATTACCTCAAACAAAATGTTTGAAAACTAAATTTCATAAATTCCTCGTAGATATCAAGACACGAGCGCCGAATTTCACAACTGGAAGAGTTGAACTCCATGCCATTATACCCAACAGAGGAAGTGATATGGGATGAGAACGTCGTGCCGACGGAGATATACAGCGGGGAGAACTGTCTCGCGCTGCCCAAGTTGAACTTGCAGTTCCTCACGCTGCACGACTATTTACTGAGGAACTTCAACTTGTTCCGGTTGGAGAGTACTTGTGAGTATAGCCACTCTTTTAAACTAAAATGTTGATGGTTGTGATTGTCGGCATCTTGTGGAAGTTAAATTTTTGTTGAAATCAGACGTGGATACAAGGGGGGGGTGGTAATGGGTGCAGTTGCCCCCGAATGAACGAAGTGAGTTTCGTAATAGTTCTGCACGAGTGTCCCAATGGCTAATTATGTTCAGTTGCACAATTTTTTTTATATACGACCAACAAATGCAATTTCACGAAAGTTAGAAAAGTAGCACTCGTCATGATATGTCATGATACCTGAGCCTATGGAATTAAATGTTGTGATTTTCGGCATCTTGTGGAACTTAAATTTTTGTTGAAATCAGACGTGGATACAAGGGGGGGGTGGTAATGGGTGCAGTTGCCCCTCTTGAGCCGCGAACGAAGAACCATGGGTGCCTCTAGATAACGTGTACGGCGGGCGTGTCATACTACTAACAGATACATGTATACGTTATCCAGGAGCACCGACTGTACATAAGTTTAACTAATTACAAAATTTGGAATCGTTATGTATGATTCTCCCCCCCCCCCCCCTGAACTAAATGGATCGACGACGCCTGGTTACAATTAAATACAACATTGTATGAACAAGTACAAGTGTTTAATATCAACAATAGTATTTTGTGCAACTATAACGTATACTGAAACATTGAGACACGAACGAAGTGAGTTTCGTAATAGTTCTGCACGAGTGTCCCAATGGCTAATTATGTTCAGTTGCACAATTTTTTTTATATACGACCAACAAATGAAATTTCACGAAAGTTAGAAAAGTAGCACTCGTCATGATATGTCATGATACCTGAGCCTATGGAATTAAATGTTGTGATTTTCGGCATCTTGTGGAACTTAAATTTTTGTTGAAATCAGACGTGGATACAAGGGGGGGGTGGTAATGGGTGCAGTTGCCCCTCTTGAGCCGCGAACGAAGAACCATGGGTGCCTCTAGATAACGTGTACGGCGGGCGTGTCATACTACTAACAGATACATGTATACGTTATCCAGGAGCACCGACTGTACATAAGTTTAACTAATTACAAAATTTGGAATCGTTATGTATGATTCTCCCCCCCCCCCCTGAACTAAATGGATCGACGACGCCTGGTTACAATTAAATACAACATTGTATGAACAAGTACAAGTGTTTAATTTCAACAATAGTATTTTGTGCAACTGTAACGTATACTGAAACATTGAGACACGAACGAAGTGAGTTTCGTAATAGTTCTGCACGAGTGTCCCAATGGCTAATTATGTTCAGTTGCACAATTTTTTTTATATACGACCAACAAATGCAATTTCACGAAAGTTAGAAAAGTAGCACTCGTCATGATATGTCATGATACCTGAGCCTATGGAATTAAATGTAGATGCCCAGACCAATCAGAAGCGAGAAGGTAAAAGGGGCGTGGCTTAAGAAATTAAGGCAGACCCGTTATCGCTTGTGATTGGTTCTCTAGCGGTGTTATAATAAATTTGTTCAATCACAGCGCAGAATTGCGGTGTTATAATGTAATATTATAATATCGGTCAAATAATGTAGATACTAATAAAACCGCTTCATTTTGATGTTGTAGTTACCTTATTGCACTGTGGGAGTAGATAAAGACTTTTAAACTACGCAGTTATCATTAAGAGTTTAGCTCTTATCGGTGTAGCATCTTCCATCGTTCTCTGTCCAGAGCCAAATCATTTAGTTCTTGGTAACGTGCGACTCCTGGCTTTGCCTTGACTTGAGGTGGTCACTGAATTTGATCCACAGTCTGCTCTTCCTCTTTTCTCTTCTTTTTTTCTCTTGACTATGACTTTTTTAAAGGATATTGCCTAAGAAGGTGCCCGAACATCTTCCCTCCAGTTTTCATTATGTTTGTTTTCACTATAACCTGTTTCAGCACTTCCTAATTATTTATTTACAGTATTTAAATTTCACACATTTTAAAATGTATCTAAAATTTATATTTGGTGGCAACGAAACGCATATTGAAACGAATACAATCCGTACAGATCCACCATCTTTTCTCTTAAGTTGGTGATGGCAGCACTGTCATTATACGCTGTCAATTTTAGCCAATCACAGAGCTGAAAAAAGTTAGTTCTGCCATTTGGAACTGAACAGATAAGATGGTGGGTCTATTCGTCTTTTTTGTGTACGAGCGACGTTTATTTAATTGTCGTGTTTTTTTTGCAGATGAGATTCGTCAGGACATAGAGGATGCTGTGTACAGATTGGCTCCTTGGTAACGTTACTTAACTTATGTAGATAAACTAGCCATTGTTAAATATTCCGATTTGCTTTACAAAGAAAATCACTATGTGGATAAATACAGTTTAGTGATTATTATACACCCCTAAACCTCAAAATCTACCCTTTTCGTGGAAGATTCAAAACTACTTCCAAGATAAGGCACTGTTTTCGGATATCTTCATACACTTAGTGGCACAATTTGGGCATACCAATAGTCGCCAACGGTCGATGCCAACCATCATCATCATCATCATCATCACCATCATCATCATTATCATCTTCATCATCATCATCATCATCATCAATAGTATGTCAATAATAATAATACATACTAGCCTCAAGATATTGGACATTCATTCATCAACTTTCATCCTTCTCCAAAAAGCTGTAATAATACTTGCTGGATTGTCCGTAAATTCCTAGGACATGAATAATTGTACACATGCACTTGGCTTTGGCCCGTGCCATTTTACCACCTCTAGAAACACTAAGAGAGAAAAATAAATAAAACAACATAAGAATAATAAAACGTTAATTACAAGCAACTGGCTCATATCAAAATTATTACAAAAAATTAATCATTCTAGACTCAACTTAAAACACACACACACCCAATCTAATATTCTCTCTCAATCCACCACACAAATGCTCCCACACACACACACACACAAACACCTGTCTCTATCCCACCCATATACACATCCTCACTTCAATCAAAAACAAGTTTTTCCTTTTTTAAATAATTTTTATTTTTATATTTTTTTATTCTCATTGTCATCTTGTAAATATTATCCTGTCACCATTATTACTCCAACTGATGCCGGGCCCAGTGGGGCCCGAAATATATCTTGGAGTCTATTGTGATATTTTATAATAATTGTGTCTCATTTATATATATATTTACCTATATAATTATATATCAAAAATAAAAGAAGCAAGCTGACAAAGGCAATATAAATTTATTTAATTTTATCACATACATAAAATACATACACTTTTAAAAGTTTAACAATATGACATTACAATAAAATAAAAATAATTAAAAAATAGGATATCAAAACATGTAAAACACGAATACAGAAATCAATATATACTATTTATATGTACATAAACCCAATGTTTTATAGCATGGCTGTCCAGTCTATTGGCTAATGTATTTAAAACAGAATTAGAGCTGCCGCGCACTCTAGAAAGAATCGACGCGCATCTCTTTACAGATGATGATGAAGAAACAATATATAAGACACGGTGTGTAAGAAATTTGCTTTACAGGCGTACCGAAGAGGGTGGCGTTTTCTTCGGTGGATGGGCGCGTATGGCGCATCCCATTGAAAGCTTCGCGGTTGTGGAAGTGGCCAAGCCGAACATTGGCGAGAAAGCACCTTCGAGAGTCAGGGCTGACGTCACTGTGACCTTGAGCGTCAGGAACGAGATCAAGCACGAATGGGAAAGTCTCAGGAAGCATGATGTATGTTTCCTTGTTACTGTCAGACCTACGCAGCCGATAGGTGAGTTTTTAGTTTTTTAGGTCTTCTTAGAAGTACATTCCTGTATATGATAAACATTTTTTTCTAGAACTGTGACAAATAAATGAGACGTCACGTTTCATTTATAAGAAATATGTAATTTTTATTAAATTAAGAAATATATTTGATTTATTTAGAAATTAGTCCAAAATTTTTATTTTTTACCAAGCGTGTGATCTATTTGTATTGTGATAATGTATTATTATTATTACAGATTAATACAGTGCACACGCACTTTTTTCTAGTGTACGTAACCTCGGAAGCGCTACAAAACGCGCAACATACAAAAAACGCGCTTATCAGTGCACGTCACTGCTACAACCATAGTCAAACGGACTTCCTAAAATATAATATTCGTGATAAATAATGTACTAACAAATAAATAAAAGTATAATCAAATAAATATAAGAGAACAAATACCCTGATTGACTGACTTTTTTTCCTGACTTATTAAGCTATAGACTAAATCGCTGGGACATGAAACTTGGACCGTTGGTTCCTTGTATGACGTCGACTTTAGCTTAGAAGGAGTTTTAGTAAATTCTCACGGGATCAAGAGAAACGGGATCCACGCGAGCAATGCTGCTAAAAACGTAGGGAACGTCGGTAAAACCGTTTGTAAAGGAAATATAATTTGCACTGATGAATGGGACGGTTTTTCTATCGTGTTATAATAGGTTGATTAAATCAAAAAACCTGTTTTCACAAGAAATATAAATGGTCTTGATACATTCTAATGAGTTCTAGTGTTCATCACACCTCAACCCATTAGTGAATGTTTTCAAAATTTAATATTCTTTTATATTTCGTACGTATAACCCTGTGCGGGTAGCTGTAAAAGATAATGATAGGTATAAGTAACTCTTTTTCTTGCTTCTAAGAGAATTAAAAGTATTAACATTAGTTGTTCACAGTTAATAGATAGTCGTGACCGTGAGTCGTGATTTACCTAGCTATTTCTATTGTTGAATAGAAAGTTAATCCGATAATCCGAATTGGTGCAAATTATATTTCGTGAATCGTAACAATGTTCCAGGTACAAAATACGACTACAGAACCAGCATGGTGGACCAAGCGGGCGTCGTATACGTGCGGGGGTGTGAGGTGGAGGGGATGCTGGACGCGGCTGGAAGGGTCATCGAGGAAGGACCGGAACCCAGGCCCGAACTGCCAGGCGACGCGAGGACCTTCCGGCTGCTGCTGGACCCTAATCAGTATAGGCTTGACTTGGACAGAGCTAGTAAAGGGAAAGAGGTCAGTTAAAGTGGTTCCTTAGATACGGACAAATTCGTCCAACGTAACGATAGACTTCCATTGGTATATTTTTACGCCTGGTACGGGCCCCGGAGGTGTCGAGCGTGGGCGTGTTTTCCAGCAAAGTGAATTTGGGCTTAAAATCACAAGAAAAATACAAAAACAACGTCCTAAAGTCTTGACATTGAGCAAGATCGGGAAAGTGATTTTTATATTGCAAAATAATTTATTTTTTGGTCTTAAAGATCTTGAAAATTGTTGGTCTTAGAGAAAAATGTTTCGACTAAAAATTGGGCAGGTGATGATTTTTCACGAGGACAAGGCAGTTTTAAAAAAAAAAAAATGTTTTCGTCGTTTAAACAAGCAAAAAAGATGAAAAAGGAAAAAAAACAACGAAAAGGAATACTTGCAGTGCTTTAAATTCGCAATGTACGCTACGTACGGTCACGAAATTTCAAAATGGTGGCCTATTGTAAAATTGTCGATTTGATAGTGGCAAAACGAAACAAATCGCAACCTGCTTTGCTCGAATTACCATAGCTGATAAAGATTTTTTTTTCATAGAATATAAGTCATTTTAAAACATAGTTTTCATTATTTCGGTATATAAATTAACCATTATTTTTATGATTTTTTAATGAATTGTCCGACATGACGTCACCTGAGAATTTTAGACATTATGCTGATTATGATGTGTGATTGCTTATGAAAAAGTTGTCTGTCTCTCTCTGTCTACTCATCTGTCATCCAGCTGTCAAATTTGGAATTATTATAAATTTATTTTGATAGCAAAGGACACATTAATTTTAATTCTAAACAGCCTTTTCTCAAGTGACGTCACACGTAGGCAAATGAAGTTGCAGCTTTTTCGTAAAAATATTCATCATCATGAGGTTTTTTAGACCACAAGTTATAAAATATGGCTTATTAAACCAAAATCTCGAAATGGTTTTCGAATTATCACACCTTAACATAATTTAATCTAAGCGAATTGGTAGGTAATAAAATAACAAATGTCTTTGATACTTCAAAATTTTCAGATTTTTAAATAAAGTTATTAAAATAAACCCGTAACTAAAATTAATAATGATAAATATACTTAAATAATTATAGAATTAAATGAGACTTGAGGATAATTCATGATTTATACAGGGTCTTTCAATTTAAATAGAAAGTCGATCAGCTGACTCAGTTTGTATGGACAAGTGAAGAAAAAGTTCGCGCAAAAAAAAAGTACTTTGCAGTGGAATGTGATGTATTAACGATACTGAATCACCTCCTAAATTACTTTCCATTTAAATTGAAAGACCTTATATAAAAACAGCTCACCTCAATACGTGTTATGATCGGGAAAGCCGACCAGTTTCAGCAGATTTAGACTGCCTTCATCTGGGCGAGTGAAGACGTTTACGTAAACGTAAAACGAAATACTTAAATAAGTTTCCTTTCTACACAGGACGTCTACGAAACGTTCAACATAGTGATGCGCCGCAAACCTAAGGAGAACAACTTCAAGGCTGTCCTGGAGACCATCCGCGAGCTGATGAACACAGAGTGCGTCGTCCCGGAGTGGCTCCATGACATCGTGCTGGGGTACGGGGATCCGGGACAGGCGCACTACACCAGGTAACCTTGTTAATAATAGGTATAGTACGTTTCAAATACCAAGGCCCTATTGCACTAGAAACTTAACAATGGGGCTCATAATGTTTGCCTTTTGTTATCTAATTTGGAGCACTTCAAATTGGCACGCGTCGGTGCAATCTGCATGCAACTAAAGCGTGACTATGAAATTTTGGTACTTGAAAATAAAAATACGTATGATTAGTTATTATTACTTATACTAGGTTAAGCGATCAAGGTCATTAGGTTGCGTGTAAAATACCACACCGCAAAAGGGTCTGGCCAGGTATCTTTTGTTATCACTAATCCTATTGTTAACGCCTAATGATCTTCTAAATTGCAATGGGGCCTTGGTATTTGAAACGTACTATACATATGAAATTACCGAAATTTTCTTACAGATTCATAATTCCTGTAAATCAATGGCTATTTCAATTATTCGTTTTTAGTTTGAAAGTAGATTTCAAGTTTTTACATCCACGTATTCAATTTTGTTTTTATTTTCAGTTTGAATATAAGAAATAAAATTTCAAAAACAGTTCGTCCTAAATGCCATCCATTTCCATGATAAGATTCGTGAAATTTTTTACAGCTGGCACTTTTAAAAAATTAAATTAATATTGCTGTTAGCTTAATGTTGTTTCATTCATACACATAAGAAATTACATAATTTGGTCATTCCTAAAAAAATTGCAATAATGTTAATACTGAAAATTGAGTTTCCTTCAAATTCTCTATAGAAAACGGCAATTTTAGCCTAGCCCACGGATGATGATGAGCGGATGAGCAGTCTGAAAGTGCTGGTTTTTGGCATCTTAATAATATTTTTTATCAATCTGTCTCTCATTATTTTCAAAAATGAATAACAATAAAGAAAGTTCAGCTTGTATTCTGCTAAAAGTAACAAAGTATGAACCTAATATAATTTATTTGGCATCTAATTTGCAACAACAGAAGTGGGACAATTTTTTTCTTTTATCCAAATAAACACAAAACGTTGATGTACAAAATGTATATTCTGATTGCAAATAAAGAGTTACATTTATAATTACTATCCTATAATATTTAGTTTTTTATTTAGTTTTTTACTATAAGTTGAAATTGTTTGACGGCACGTCATCATGGCCTAAATAAATATTTCTTTAGAAAATATAATGAATATAGGTTAATAAAGATTCACCATCCCTGCCCTAGCCCTTCTCGGTTTGTGTCGCAGTCTTCACCCTTTTCTACTAAACATTTCTACAGTTGTTTCTTCTTCAGCCGTATATAAATTATTTCGACTTTTTTCGAAGTTGCGAGGTGGTCACCGATGAGCTGGATTGATAGCTCAAAGAATAATCCCCTATTATTTATTTTATTTTATTTATTTATTTATTTACAAACATCTATCCTTACAGGCTAGCCTAATTCGATAGATATGTATATTTACAACCACAAATTTTACTTTCTACAACCTTTGTAAGTATACAATTTCAATAATAATAATTTTACAAAAACACCTTCTTGTAGCACAGCACAAACAACGCTGTTCTCGTAAACTCATTCCGAGCAACATTGAATATATCCTCTATTTCCGAAATATAATTTAAGGCGCGGAGCGCTCGCGTCAACGGCGCTTGTGCCAGTAAGTTAGTGCGTGCGCGGGGCACCAGCAGCAGCGGCGGACGGCGGCGGCTGCGCTCCACGTACCCATCCGGCACGCACACACTCAGCGTGCTCAGTAACACTGGATTTACAATCCTACCGACTAGTACTTTGTGCACATAAGATACCAGAGCAAGGTCCCTCCTTACTATGAGTTCATTGTACCCTACCATTCCCAAAATAAAAATGGTAGTGTACATAAGTGGGTAAAACGGATATACCCCGTACTGCCGCAAATACAGATATCGCACGAATTTGTTTTGTATCCGCTCCAACATGAGCCGATACTTTGCTTCATGCGGCGCCCATACCATAGCATTAGTTTCTAGTTGACTCCTGACCAGAGCGTTATACAGAGCTACAACAGCGCCAATGCGCGAAAAAACCCGCCCCTTACGGAGAATAAAACCAAGATTCCTGTAAGCCTTCTTGAAGATGTTCTCAATATGCTCTCTATAGTTTAGGTTTGAAGTCAATCTAACTCCCAGGTCTTTGACCTCATTTACTCGCTGAATTTGCTTATCTCCTACTTTGTAATCGATTGTTATTGGATTTTGTTTCCGGGTAAATGTGATCAGTACACATTTAGATACGTTAAAGACAAGCCCATTATTAGTGCTCTATTATGATGAAACAACGTATTTATATCTATAATGAGTCGCTCAACACGGTAACGTCAAAAAGAGGCCATTCACCCACCTCCAATCTTTTTATTCTGTAAACTAAAAAACCGGCCAAGTGCGAGTCGGACTCGCGCACGAAGGGTTCCGTACCATTCTATAAAAACGGCAAAAAAATCAATTCTGTTGTATGGGAGCCCCTTTAAATATTTATTTTATTCTATTTTTTAGTATTTGTTGTTATAGCGGCAACAAAAATACATCATCTGTGAAAATTTTAATTGTCTAACTAACACGGTTCATGAGATACAGCCTGGGACAGACGGACGGACAGCGGAGTTCTAGTAATAGGGTCCCGACCCTTTCCCTTTGGGTACGGAACCCTAAAAACGCACTGTCGGTCCTTTTAAGACAACGACAAAAATTTTCTATCGCAAAAAACATCGTTCAAAAAAAAATAAACTTATAAAGAGGCACATTCAGATGAAGCAGCATGGGAAAACCGTAAACTATTTGAGTTTTCCTTTGTTTATTGAGTCTCGTCATAGATTTTAGAGTAAATTATTGATACCAGGCCCGCTTTTTATTATTAACTAGTACGAATCGTGAGTAATTTTCTACATTCCCAGAATGCCGAACGAGATTCCGACCCTAGACTTCAACGACACATTCCTGAACATGGACCATCTGCGGAACAGCTTCCCTGGGTACGAGATCAAGGTGCAAACCGATGACCCCAGAAACCTAGTCAGGCCTTTCAAGTAAGTCGCTACCGTAAATGAGTTTGGGTCTCAATATAGTAGCAACTTAGCGACTCCGTAATAGTAGTTTATGCTACAAGGGCGAAAAGGAATAAATTACGAGGACGATTAAAAAAACACGAGCGTAGCGAGTGTTTTAAACGTAACCGAGTAATTTATTGCTCTTACGCCCGTGTATCATACTACGTTTTTCAATGCATAGTGTGAGGAAATAAAACAAATATAATATTGTGAACTTTAAATTATGATTGGCTCAAAAGGACTGTATCCAGAGCCGTTAAACAGTGGAAAAAAAGTATACAATTTATGGTACACAGGAAAGGTTGCAGGTTAGCCAATCATTGTAAATCAATTAAAAATAATAATAATAAAGCCCTAGGGCAAGATAATCGACTTTCTGTTCGGTTTTGATTCATAAAAAGTGGGCCTTTACGAGCACTTGCATTGAAAAATAATTTGTAGCAGATATTCTGGTTGCTCTCGTAAACTGCTAGAGGCGCTGCGTAATTTCTCATATAAATATTTTACGCAATTGCTTCCGAGTATCGTTGTAGGCCTCCTGTTTGATATAGACTACTTAGTCAACTGCTCGTGCGAGGCTGAGTGTGAGTAATTTTTATTTTTTTATTTTGATTTCCAGATTGACGTTTGAAAATGTATTACGGAAACAGCAATTAGGAGATGATGCAATGGAGGAGGATGAAGAGAAAAAGGTGATCGTTGTTCAACCACACGTGCAGCCCAAGAGAGGACCCTACCTTTATAATGAACCCAAAAAGTAAGATATTAATTTGCCTTATACGTTTCAATTAAATTTAACTTAAGAGCTGTGCTTTTGTCGGTGGAGTCCTCTCCATTCACTTCTGCCTCCTTTTCTATAACATATACATTAGCACTATTTAAATAATGTGCGTATGAATCCTCGCCACTTTTCGGCAAAGTTCGGATTTCCGGACGCTTTCTATACAATCCATGACGGATAGTACACGTACAATGACTTACAAAATTGCTTCCGGTTCCGATTTTTTGCACGTGTTCTAAAATTACTTCGATTCCTGGAGAAAATTGGCATTTTTACTATTGCAATATTTAGGGCTCTTACAATTTATGATTCGGCTCGTCTTTGGAAATATACGAACACCAAGGGCGGATCCAGCCTGCGAGGCAGGGGCGGTCACAGGCTCCAAAATTACAATAAAAAAAAATTCGTTCCTACCGGGTGTCTCACGACACTTCTCGAAGTTTTTATGTCAAAACTTGAACGGTTCATATGTCCGGAACGGCTGGTGCTAGACCATTTACGCCCGGTTCCAGAGGTATAACCATTTTGTTTTATCTGTCAAAGCCTTAATTGCTTATATCTTCTAAATGGCTGGAGCTAGGCCCATGGTCATGATACTCTAAGAAAAGGACTTGACGAGCTCTACTTGAGAATAAAATAGAAAAAAAAAACAAATAAGAATATCTTTTAGGGAAAATTTTGATCGGCCATATTTCCGGAACGGCTGATGCTAGAGCCTCCAGGCTTGGACTATCATAAATGGTTTGACAGGGGCTACATGACGAAAAAAAAGTGGACATTTCACAGGTTTTGACAGTTTTTTGACAGGTTGTGAAAACGGAGCCGATTTGCACGAAAGTCTGCATCGGAGGCTTTTTGTGGTCACATTTGAGTGGTCACATTTTTGACATTTGAGAGATTTTTTGACAGTTCTTTGGCAAACTTTGGTACAGCTGATGCTAGATCACTCATGTTTGGACTGTAAAGTACGGTATTAATTGCGGGTACATTCTGACCGAAGAAATTTTTAGACATTTGACAGCTGTCAAAGTTTAATACTAGTGAAAATTCATCCGATTCGCATGAAATTCAGTTTCCACTTGTTGTTAACTTCGCAAATCACTCTCACAAAAGATTGAACGGAACGTGGGCGGGCGCATGAGTCATCGAGCGAAGGGTGCAGATAAAAATCAGTTATTTTGGTAACTATATGTGTATGATTAAGTGTAATTTTAAGTTTAAAAAAAGGTTGACCTAGGCCCAGGGAGGGGTCATGACCCCCATGACCCCCCCCTCTGGATCCGCCCTTGACGAACACTGATAATCTTTAGCAGATCTGGGGATCTAAAAAGGCCGACTTGATTGATCTAAAAAGGCCAAAATTATTTGAAGGTAGGATAGAGTCAGAGCTTTTTCACGCGTGCAAAAGAGACGGCATTAGAATGGAATTGTAATATGATTCATTCAAAGCGGCCTTTTTAGAGGACCTGTACAGTTTTACCCAAAAAATTGAAATCCTCCCGATGTAAGTGCCCAGTTTGTGTTTTTGCATTCAAGATGTTTTATTTTCGACTTGTTTCACGGCCTGTTGCACGAGTTTAATATGTGGATCCGAGCCTCGATCAGCACTACGATGTATTGTTTTATATATAATGAGATTTGAGTGGGTTAAAAGATTTAATAAGATTCATGATATTCTTTACAATTTCCCTAAGGTTTTCGCTTAGCGCAAAGTGCATGATTTAATTTTGTTTTTCTTTTTTATAAGTTAAAAATTTAAAAACCTTTTGGTATGTGGCAGTTGACGCCAATAGTTCAGTATTAGTGAGGTTTTTAAAGCATGAGTTTGAAGTTTAATGCACAATTCGTCGTGTTCTGGTCCAAACATAGTTAAAACAGCATTTTAAGTTGGTTTTGAGAAGATCATGACTATTTGTGTATACAATTTCAAACTCTTGCTCTATAATCCTCACTAATACTGAACTATTGGCGTCAATTGCCAGAGACTAAAACGCTTTTAATTTTTTTATTTCTTGACAATAGTACCGATTCGGTAAAGCATATCTTAACTTATTTGACAGAATTAAACTTGAATTAAACGTTCTGTCTTTGTCTTTTCGATAAAGAAAGAAAAAGACAGGACGCTTAAAATAAGGTTAGTCCTGTCAAATAAGTTAAGACGTGTTTTGCCGAATCGATACCATTAAAAACAAAGTTATGTTATGCACTTCGTGCTAAGCGACTGACATTTAACCTTAAAATAGATAGTGACTTTGAATTAATTTCGAAACGTCGCAGTAGTTGCATAATATTTATTTCCACAAAGCTTTTTTTTTTAGCATTCTCACGCTATAAAAAATCTCTTAAAGAGATAAGTTAGACGATGTACTAAAATGTATATATTCAAAGTTTGTATTATCTTTTTTTGTGGACAATAAAGAATAAGAACATTGGAAACACTAACAAAATTAATTCATAACTTTTTTTCAATATTTCAGGAACAGCATCCTCTTCACTCCAACGCAGGTGGAAGCGATTCGTTCTGGAATGCAACCCGGCCTCACGTTGGTGGTGGGGCCGCCTGGGACTGGTGAGTTGGGATCTTTGTTTCGGGTCCCCCCCGAAACATCCAGGAATTCCATATATTTGACTTGACTTGTCTCGATTCTGGTGCACTTTTACACAGCTTAGGTATACATAGGTTTTCCAAAAGCGTCTCATGACTTAAGGAGCCTTTAATCTTTTTTTATTTTTATTTTGTGATAAATCTTGTCAGAATGCCCCCCCTAAAACCAATTCCTGGATCCGCACTTGTTCTAGGTACAGCGCGTATTCAGTGCTAATCAACGTCAAACTTGGTGAAACTTGGTATACAGGGTGTAAAGATGAAGTTGCGGAAGCCGAAACCTGGCGATATTCGTCCAAATGAACAACTTTCCGTGAAAAAAAATCGAGAAATCGAAAAAAAGAATCGTGTTGTTTCATACGTTTTGGTCGGGTAGCTATGTACAGGTCGAAGCATGTTAAAAGAGCTCCGAAAGACGTACCTGCGCAGTAGGCGAATTATCGGTCAATTTGGCGGTATGAGGTGCGGTGGGACGGGGGAATTTCGCGCGGCCTGGCTTTACTGCCACGCGATTGGCTCGTCAGTCGTCTTTGCATCGCAGCGCAGTGTCCACGTTTCGTCGTTCCGCAAAGTACAGACACGGAAATAATTTTCTTGTATTGTATCACGGTGGTTTTACATAGAAAGGAAAAAAAAAGATTTACGACGTTTATTGTTTTATGTGGAAGGAAGCTGATGTAGGCAAAGTACATAATTTAAGGAAGGCGTGAAACCATTATCATAAATTATAAATCATGAATAAATATTTAGATTTTTTATTACTAACCTGTTACAAAACAGACATTAGTGACGCTATTCTCAGATAAAAATTTAGTTACATAATTAATCAGTATAATAGATAAAATAACTTTTTTCCGCGAGTGTACCACATGCGCAGACGTATCCCCACCACAGGGCGTCTGGGTCTCTTTTTACATGCGTCGACCTGTAACTTTTCTATGGAGCACCTGATTTCTTTTTTCGCGATTTGAGGGTTGGCACCATAGTTTAAGTTGTTCGTATGGACGAGTACTATCGCTAGTTTTCGGCTTGTGCAACTTTTAGCGTCCCTGTTACTCCATATGCGAAAAATCCCTCAGTGCGAGTGGGACGGATTCGTGGAAAAGTAGCAAAAAGTCGGTTTTTTATTTATATAAAATGGCTATACTGTCAAAAAGATTTTCAAGGAGACTTACAAATACATAATATCCACATTTTGAATGCAATTTCACAAAATAAAACAATTTAGGGGTCTTTTCGAAATCAAATTCTATCGAGAAAATTTCATCCAATCGGGTTTTCCTTCAGTGAGAATCTTAATCAAATACTCAATAAACATTTAACTAAAAATTAAATACGTAGATGACGTTATAGTGGAGTAAATGGATTCGAAAAAACCCCATTTTTTTTTTTGGTATTGCCTTAACACCCAGTATACAGTTTCTTTTCTACTTATCATATAAAGCACTTGCTAAATTACACCATACAATAAGTACTTATCCATACAATAATAAAATTAATGGTTAAAAGTATGAACATAATATATAAGTATATATATATATATTTATTTTTGAAATAAGCATGAATACCGTTTTTATTTATTTATTATAAAACACTTGGCCAATCATTTTCTCGCTTCCAGGCAAAACGGACGTCGCGGTGCAGATAATCTCGAACATCTATCACAACTACCCCTGGCAGCGCACCCTGGTGGTGACGCACAGTAACCAGGCGCTCAACCAGCTGTTCGAGAAGGTGGCCGAGCTGGATGTAGACGAGCGGCATCTCTTGCGTCTCGGGCACGGCGAGGAGGCGCTGCAGACTGACAAGGACTTCTCGAGGTCACTCCATCTCTGTCTCTCTCTCTAACATACATATAATATATACCACAACAATCCGTGGAGGGCGCGGGCAAGCGGCTCGGGTTGTATTCAGACGCCGCGCTTGCTCCTTCACTGTGAATGTATTCGCGCAATTTCATACTTACTGGAAGAGTTTGATTTTCCCGCACTGCCCCCGCGCCTGCGCCCGCGCTTTCACGTAGGTAAGCGGTAAGGATACGTTCGAACTTGAAGTGACGTCGTAGTTCGTAAATAGTTCAATATGCACCGAAGGCAATTTTGAAATTTCTGTTTTTGATAGATGACTGATTGTCAATCAAACATATACAGGGTGTAATCATTAAGTGTGACCAGGCGATTATTCCGCAACTATTACAGATATCAAAAAAGTTTAAACTGATATCGAAAGTACGTTACCTAATCAGTAAAATGACATCAATAAATTTTTGAAAATCAAACGAGAAGTATCCAAAATTTTAACATTAAACATTCCCATACATTTAGTATGAGATTAGTAGAAAGGTTTTAGTTTCCTTATTTTAAGTGGTCTAGTACTCATTTTACCTTAATCTCATTTTAAGATTACGCATGATATGATAATAATGATTTTCAAGTAGATACACGTGTAGATTAATTATGTTACCACTTCAAATTAGTAATAAACCTTGTTTCAATATCGCATTAATACTAAATGTATGGGAATGTTTAATGTTAAAATTTTCGATACTTCTCGTTTGATTTTCAAAAAGTTATTGATGTCATTTTACTGATTAGGTAACGTACTTTCGATATCAGTTTAAATTTTTTTGATATCTGTAATAGTTACAGAATAATCGCCTGGTCATGCTTAACGATTACACCCTGTATAATAGGGCCGCTGCCTGGTCGTAGCTCGAATCCGTGTAACAGACAAATTTGAAGCCTAATCTTAACCTGTACCAACAGATACGGACGAGTGAACTACGTGCTAGCGAAACGGCTCGAGCTGCTGGAAGCGGTGACCCGGCTACAGAGGACGTTGGACGCGGGTGGGTCGGACGCGGGGTCCACGTGCGAGCTGGCTCATCACTTCCACGTCTACCACGTGAGGCCGAGGTGGGAGGCGTTCTGCGACGCCTGCGATAGGGATAAGGTTAGCGGACTTTTTGAATCACATACATTTAATGTATAATGAGGTTTGATCTAGGTTGGTACTTCTATTTCCTTCTGTGTATTTTGTGCAACTTTAACATAATTTGAGACATTGGGACACGATTAAAAATTTTGCACCAGTGTCCCAATGTCTAATTATGTTCAGTTGCTCACAATAAATCCACGACCATCAAAAATATCGTCTTTATTTATAATATTTTCAACTAACAATTTCACGAAAATTTTGAAGTAGCACATTTGTTCATGAACCTCGGGTGCGTCGTTTCAGCAATGCGGCTTAAAGGCCAATCAGGATAAAGGGGGCGTGGCTTAAGAGATAAGGTGGGGACTTATTTCTTGTATCTGTTATTGATTGGGTTTCTAGCGGTTTTATAATAAATTGGTTTAATCTGAGCGCAGAAACGCGGTGTTATAATGTAATATTATAACATCGGATAAACAATCTAGGTACTTAGAAAACTGCTTTTGAAGTTGCAATTGCTTTATTGCAGTATGGAAGTAGATAAAAATGAGAACTGTGTTTTTCTTAACTGTCCAAAGCAACGCAGTATTGTAGCCACGACAGCGTCATCTGTTTCTTAGAACAATGCGTGAAATTCACATAACGCCGTCGTGAGCGTCCAATTTGTGCATTACTAAATAGTTTATCAAATAGTTACAACAATTAGGTGTGGTTAACAGGTATGGTAGAAAAATTCAACGATCTAGGATGAGTACCTCGGTGGCGCAGTCGATAGCGCACTTGCTGTGAAAGCAAGAGATCTCAAGTTTGAATTCTGGCCCTAGTATATAGGCAAGCATCTGATTGCATATAACTTCTATTTCTATCCATTGGGAAGAACCCCAATTTGTGCATTCGCTTTATCTACGGATTGCGGAAGTATGATCATGTCTCAGAATTTCGTGCTCGTTTAAGGTGGCTCCCAATTCACCTTCGGAGGAATACTCACATATTAAGTTTTCTATATAACGTTTTAAACGATTCCTCTGCTCCTGAATATCTTCGTGACAAATTCAATTACGTCAATTCCTTACGCTGCAGGGAAAGTCACCTGCTTAGTATCCCTAAGCACACTTCTACTGCATATGGGAATTCTTTTGCTGTCAAGGCTGTGTGTCTTTGGAACGAGTTACCTACTGAGATTCGTATGTCGTCTTCTTTGGCGATATTTAAGAGGAAAGTCAGATCTCACTATGAAGTTTCATTAGGTTGGTAGTCTCGTCACTTATTTACCCTTATTATATTGATATTTAAATGTATTTATTAATATATTCTTGTATATTTGTTTATGTAAGTCTATGATATCTATTAAAATTAAGTTAAATTTGGTAGGTTATTTGTATTTACACTTTATTGATTTTTATTTAATTTACTCTATCTATTACGTCTATCCCCCTATTTTTACTTTTCTAGTGAAAATTTCTTCACCACCCAAAGGTTGGCTGGAAGAAATCGCTTTAAGTGATAAGTCCGCCTTCGTACACAGTTATGTTTTCAATACTCTGTTTTCTTTTATATGTCTTTTGTGTACAATAAAGTGTCAATTCATTCATTCATTCAAGAACCCAAGAGAATATTAATAACAGCTGTAACTGATAAGTCCTGTACCTTGTATTGGTGATTCCCTTGTCCAGAACAAATCGACGGAGACGATCAGCAAAGAGTTCCCGTTCCACGAGTTCTTCGACGACGCGCCTAAGCCGCTGTTCCCTGGGAAGAGTTACACGGAGGACAGGGAGATCGCACACAGTTGCTACAGGTATACCAAGTATTCATCATGATTTAGCCTACATCCAACTACTGTTGGGTATAGGCCACTTCTCCACGCAAGTTTTGTCGGTCTCTCGCCAGCCTCATCCATCGCCCACCAACAGCCCTGACGATATCGTCTCGCCATCGGGCCATCGGTCTACCAATTTGAATTTTTAAAGAAATCTTAAGAAATAATTCTAACGCCCAAAATAGAATTCTCAGCTAAAAAGAAAATGTATAATAGATAAACATTATAATATAAATATTATGTCGCAGGATAATCGGAAAAAAGCAGATTATCGCAAAAATCCAAAATAGAAGCATGGGGTCCGAATAATAATAAAAAAAGTATAAATAGGTGCGACGACGAGCAAAGCGAAGTGGAGCGAGGAGCATGTTAGCGGTTACTTGTAAATAAATGACAGCAGGCACACTTGTATGGGAGTTGGTCCAAGCGTAAAATAGTCCTCAAGCAAACAGAACCCCATCAAAATAAAAAAACAAAAACAAAATAAAAATGTATTCAAAATCTTTCGTCGGGGTCCCGTGTTATAAAATATATACGGATATTTCAGATTAGGAGACGAGCTCATTACCCGGTATTGTGTCTGCTTCTTTTAAGATTTTGAGATAAGACTTATTTGGTGGATTCCTTAAAAAATACTTACCTTTATCTTCAGATACATAGCGCATATATTCGAAGAGCTGGAAGAGTTCCGCGCTTTCGAGCTGCTGCGGTCAGGTCTCGACAGATCCAAATACCTTCTGGTGAAGGAGGCCAAGATTATAGCCATGACGTGTACTCACGCCGCCTTGAAGAGATCAGAGCTTGTGCAGATGGGTGAGTGCAATACTTCGAGCATCTAGCACCGAGAGAGGAAACTCCGGTCCGTCCGATCCCGCCAACTAATCAGTGTTTTTGGATAGACTTAACTCTTACTTATTTCAAACAAACTATGTGTCATTCACCTCTTTGGGGTTAGTTCCTCAGTGGTGCAATATGACACTCATTGTTGTTACATAATATTATAACAAATAAATACATTAATTAAATAATATAAGAATGCATTACAAACTAGAAACAAACTTCAAGTTAACAAATATTTTGAAAAAAGTGTTTACACACATACATACACAAATACTCACGCCTGTCTCCCAGAGGGGTAGGCAGAGACTACTGACACACCTCTTTCGCCTCCTTATTGTGGCCATCAATCTAGTCATACAATCTCTTCTATTCCGGGTACTTTTGACGTGGCCCTTCTTCAATATGTCGCTAATTTGATCAGCATGCGTCCTTCCAGGGCGGCCTGGTCGAGCTGTACCGTTGACTTGCGCACCATAAACTTCTTTCGTCACTCTACTTTCATTCATCCTCTCTACGAGAACTATCGCCAGTTTTCGGCTTCCGCAGCTGCATCTTAACACCCTGTATATACGTAGAACTGGGCAGGTAAAGTAAGTTATAAAAGAAACATGCCATAAATAAATGTACCAGCAGACTTTTAGATAGTCAAATCAAATAATTTATTTTCAGGTATCTATGGCCTTACAAATTAACATGTATTGTTATATACATTATACAAAAATTGTTACAATAACAAAAATTGTGTTAGTAAATAAAGCTTACAGTAGCCGTCAATAGAAATTGTGGACTATGTAAACAAAGCGCCATTGTCTTTGTCTATGAATAGGTGAACTATCTAGAGATGGGTAAGTATGTGATTAAAATATGTTAGGTGCTTAATTAGTTTTCTTTATTTGATTCATCGCTAAAATATTCTGATGAATCGCTAGTCAAATTGCCCTCGTTAATTACAAATGGTTCCGTCACAGCGTTGTTGGCCGTATCTATTATCCCATCCAGTTCTTTCATTTTTTCTTCTACTTTTAGGACATGAGCTACACATTTTAGAGCATCGCTAGAAGATCACACAGCTCTCGATAGAATCACACACACGTTTATGTCAAAGATTATGAAGTAACGCTGTTAAAAAAAAATGATGGAATAAAATAACATCACGAATAAAATACGTTTATATTCAAATAGATTCGTACATCACCAATTTTCAAAGACAAAACAGATTCGATGAGAAAAAAATATGACAGCAATCTCGACGCAGTACAGAATTGACTATTGATTCTAGAGATTTTCCATAATTAACTGGTGATTACTGAATATTTCATGATGAAATACAGTGAATGACTTGTAAGACTTGATGCTTCATGATTTGGAATAATGTTCAATGAGACTCCGTGACAGAACCTTGAGAAAAATTGAGAAAACGGTTTGTTTACATAGTCCACAATTTCTATTGACGGCGACTTTAGTTAGTATCACGTCACATTCTGCACTGTCCTTGTGCTCGCATCCCTGTAAAACTTACTCGAAAACCTATTTCCAGGTTTCAAATACGACAATATCCTAATGGAAGAGTCAGCGCAAATCCTGGAGATCGAAACGTTCATCCCGCTGCTCCTACAGAACCCTCAGGACGGTCGTTCCCGCCTCAAGCGCTGGATCATGATCGGAGACCACCACCAGCTGCCGCCGGTCGTCAAGAACATGGCCTTTCAGAAGTACTGCAATATGGAGCAGAGCTTGTTTACTAGGATGGTCAGGTTGGGAGTGCCGTATGTCGAGCTGGATGCGCAGGGACGTGCGAGATCTACGTAAGTTAATTTTTGTTTTACTGTACCACAAGCAAGACGCAGAGGTGCCATCGTCTTAGTTCGTGAGCCGAACTTTGCCGAATTAAACGCGACTACAACCAATCACATCAAAACCGCGACGAATAGATGTTGAGGCGGGAAATGCGTTTATTTTTATTGGTCGAGCGAGGAGGTATATCGTTGGAACCTCAGAGATTTGTCGTACTGTGCTTTTTTGCCTGAAGCTTCGTTGTATATCGTTTTATCTCTTCGTTGTATATCATCTAAGTCCTAAGCTAGGGTTTAAGACATAAGTCATAAGACATAATTTAGAGTCTGGTTTCCTCGTGTAAAGGAGTTCGAGGAAACCAGACTCGAGACCCTTGACTCCAACCGGCAGCA
Organism: Ypsolopha sequella; assembly: GCA_934047225.1. NCBI lineage: Eukaryota > Metazoa > Arthropoda > Insecta > Lepidoptera > Ypsolophidae > Ypsolopha > Ypsolopha sequella. Next base: position 14,525,944 of record OW203991.1, read on the forward strand.
GCGCAAGACTTGTCCGAAGCCCACATATACCTATACGTACAACGGTCGCGGTGAACTACACTGCGGTCGCTGTAATCGGACTTTTAGAACCAAGCTGGGTTTCACGAGTCATATCCGCGCTCATCGCCGTAGAAGTCCAACAAATCATGAGGTCGCCGTCGTCGGACTACGATGAGGAGGACATCATCATCATCAAGACATAATTTATTCATGCCAAATACTTTTTGTACACCCTTAACAGATAATAAACAAACATACTTAAACAAACTAGACTCGAATTCAAATTCAAATAGTTTATTTTGCAAAGTAGATATATTTAATGCACTTTTTACCCGTCTAATTTAATCAAATAAAAATATATGTAATAAAATAATAAATGTACATGAACTAGATTAAAGATTTATTTAATTTATGTATAATATATATTATAAAATAATATATTATACAATTATATATAATCAACCGCCCGAACCCATACCGGAGACCCAGCCAGGGACCAGGAACAAGGTACAATGATCAGCACGAATCCAGGCGGCCGACCAAATCCCATCCTGTATACTACATACTAATAGGTTACATATAAGGTATAAATACATGCCTACCTCCGCCCATTCGATTAGTCTTGCTAAGAAGAACAGGCAAGAAACTTACCAAGATCATGTTTTTTAATACTCACTCGTAAAATAAGAGTAAAAAGCAACTACTTAGGTATTATTATCGGTTTGTATCCAGAGAAAGGGAACGAGTATTCATCTGCCAAGTGCAGGTACCCATGTGGATAATGAGGTTTTGTTTAATAACTTTTGAGTGCATTTTGAATTTAAGTTTCCTGTTTCGATTAATTACAAAAAGGCGGGTATTTCACAATCCGGCTGCGAAACTCTTAAAACAAGAAATCTATAATAGATAAGTAAAAAAAATATTTATGCCGGGCCCGAATGGCTCTTATATTTTATTTAATGTGTTTTTATTTTATAAGTATATAAAATTTTAATGTGTACAGAAGACATGACGAAATGAAAAGGATTTCTTACATTACAAACTGATTATTTTAGGCTTTATTTAGTACAAAGAAAACCTGTATTTTCTGAAGATTTCGCAAATTGAATCAAAATGTATGATGGAAAATAAAAATATAATATAAAAAATCACTTTACCAGCCGCAGCCATCAATGATTTCAAGATGCTATTAATAAATACTTTAACATTTCTTACATTAGCTACGCCTAGGCTGCGAAGCCCTTAAATGGACAGACTTCATAAATAGTGGTTTATCTTGGTAGCATCTGCAACCTGTACCGGTGGAGGTACCGCGCGCTCGGCGACCTGTCGCACGTGGAGCGGCTGCCGGAGTACCGCGCCGCCAACGCGGGATTCCGGCACGACTTCCAGCTCGTCAACGTGGAGAACTTCAACGGGGCCGGTGAGACCGAGCCCAGTCCGCACTTCTACCAGGTATGTACGCCTTTAGGGGGGTGGTTTTTTCTATAGAACTGACGTCAGCAGGACAACAATGGACAACTTTTGTCTAATTTTTTTCCATAGAACTACAAACAAGTGTTTTCGCCCTAAATAAGTTCCATGTAATGTTGACAATTCAATGAAGAGGGAACCTGCTAATCGCTCCCGCCGGGTTTTGCGTCTCCACGTCCACGACACACAAATTTAATTTCCTCAAAGAGAGGCATTGTTATATTTTGTAAACCACGTTTTGCCCTTTATTTATATTTCATTGACATACCGACGATGAAGTGACAAGAACTCCTATCTCCAAAAACATGATTTTACAGGAAACGAAAAAAACCTTTCATTTTCTTATGTAATTACTTATGAAAAAATATATCTTACCTGGATTTATAATGATTACAACATGAATGTAGGGAATCAACTTAGCTGTGATTGCTAGTGCACGTAAAATTGCATTTTCAGTTCATGTACATAAGAAACTCAATGTGGCCAAAATGTAAGTTAGGAGTTCTTGTCACTTCATCGTCGTTATGTAATATCAACGTAGATAAGACATAAGTATTATTAGAAGTTATTATTTCAAGTGGCCATATCATCAAGGAGTCTTGTTATCTTGTTCTATAAAACCATTTGAGAAAAAGAAGTATTAAATATTTTACGGAAAACTTGAGATTGTCGATTTCCTTTTTGTCCTACTGACGTCAGTTCTATAGAACAAATGGGAACCCACCCCTTTAGGGCGGAGCTCTGGAAGCTTCGAGACTTCTATTATCTTCATATTTGTATTAGACACGTACAGGTCCCGGTAGTAAACAGTCGCCTATTTTCGGCTTCGTAGAGCGTCGTCACCATAGAAATCACTGTCATCAAACTGTAATAGTGAGGTTCATCGAAATAATTATAAAGGGAAGTATAATCTCAGTAGGAAACGCCATTAAAACGTGACGCCACATTTTGAAGGTTGTGTGCTTTGTGGTGTACGACAGACGCTTAGCTCATTGGTCAGCAAAAATCACGTGATGTTATCTCCCCACCTCTGTATGCCTAGCAAAAAAGTTTTTTTAAAGTAAACGTACATTTTACTACTTCGCAAGTTTATACTTTTTTTCATGGTTGTACACCTTCAACACAGTGATTCCAAACCAATTGACAATCAGCAAGTAAGCGACAGTATCGTGGTCCTCTACCAATACGCTGTGTGTGAACGAAACAAGACAACAAAGTCGAATGACGCTCTAACCAAAGCAACTCGAATAGGCAGGATTATCCGTCATAAAAATGGATATGTTTATGCAACATTCGGCAGGGATCAAGATTATTATTAAATAACATGTTTTTTGTTAATACTTGAAATAATTTTAGATATGCTTGTAGAAATTTATTTGCTTTTATGCGGTTCCGTTCATAAATATATTGGATACATTGGATTGTTATAGTCTATTCGGGAAAGCATTTTTTTTTATCCTATTTATTTTATAAGATTAATTCGGCTTAAAAATAATTACAATGATTAAACTTTAGATGTTATGATGATGTGTTATTATGAGTACTATGAGTATTTGTATAATATTCAGATCTAAGGTTCAGTGAGTCTATTATGAAACTTACAAATCTATCACTATATTCGGCCGTGAACCCTGAACTTAAGATTTGATGGAGAAAGAAGAGAAAATCGCCAGTAGAGCACCGAGTTTCATTTAAGAAATTCAATCTACATTGTTCGTTGATTTTACACTCGAGGACTAAGTGTAGATATCTAATATTTCATTTCTATTAGAATAGTCTCTATTGCTTTGTCATTAAAAGTCATCGTGAGGTCCCCAAATTGAATGAAAGATGAGTAGATTGACAAAGACAGACCACTTTTTTATATGCACTTGAAGCAATCACACATCACAATTAGTATAATGTCTAAAATTCTCAAGTGCCGTCATATCCAACAATAGTTTAAGAAATTATAAAAAAATAATGGTTGATTTATATATACCAAAATAAACAAAACTATGCCCTAAAATGGCGTACATCCGTGAAAAAAAATTTAAAAAATCCTTTTCAAAATTAAGCTATGGAAATTGAAAGCAAGATTTATAAATAAATTCAATATGATGTTTTTTTTTTTATTGTGCTATATATGAATTTGTTCTCGTTCTAGAATTTATCCCTTGTATTAGAGAAAGTAAGTGTCATGGCGTTTTTATTTTTGACGTATATTGCTAAAAAGCACGCAAGCGCCATCTGGGAATCTTAGTAAAGACTAAATTTGACACAAGGAAAAACGTCCATTGCAGAACCTAGCAGAAGCGGAGTACGTAGTGGCGGTGTTCATGTACATGCGCATGATCGGCTGGCCGGCCGAGCGGATCTCCATCCTGACTACGTACAACGGACAGAAGCACCTGATCCGTGACGTCATCGACAAGCGCTGCGCCGGCAACCCGCTCATCGGACGACCGCACAAGGTATGCTCCCTGGAATATTGCTACGCTAAGGTTAGCTAAGCGCAAAGTGCATAACTCAACATTTCACGCCAATAGTTCAGTATTAGTGAGGTTTATAAAGCAAGAGTTTGAAATTGTATACACAATTAGTCATGATCTTCTCGAAACCACCTTACAAAGCTATTTGAACTTTGTTTGGTCAAGAGCATGACTAATTTAGCATCAAATTTCAAACTCATGCTTTATAAACCTCACTAATACTGAACTATTGGCGTCAACTGCCACATACCAAAATGTGTTTAAATTTTTAACTTCTAAACAAGAAATACAAAGTTAAGATATGCGCTTTGCGCTAAACGACTGACGTTTAACCTTAACTGCTATTTGCTGCGAAATCGGTTAGATGAATATTGTTTAAAAAAAATATTATCAGAACATAAAGCTGTATAGCCAGATTTGTCTTAATTAAACAGAACGGTTTAGAACAGCGGCGGTAGCTCAGGGGTAGAACGCCTCTCAATCTCGATATCTAGGTTCGATCCCCGGTCAGGCATGCGATTTTTTTGGGATTTATGTGCATTGTATTTGTTCTTCCTTACCACTTGCGGTGAAGGACATCATAAGGAAACCTGCATGCCCTAAAAAGCTTGTATTTGTGCCCGAAGTACGGCGATAGAGCTCGCCACTCCTCACGTTGGGACGTAATAATCGTCGGTGAACGCAACGTCCTTCAGATCGTCAGTCCAGTGGGCACGAGGGCGGCCTACGCTGCGCTTTGCTGTACGTGGTCTTCATTCGAATGCCTTACGGCCCCAACGGTTATCACGTCGGCGACAAATATGGCCAGTCCACTGCCACTTCAACTTACTGATTCGGCAGGCTATGTCGGTCACCTTTGATATCTGACGGATATCTTCGTTTCGGATTTTATCCATCAAAGATATCCATCACAGACAAATAGACAAACATTTTTAGTACTTTATTTAAATTACCAGGTTACGACCGTGGACAAGTATCAAGGTCAACAGAACGACGTAGCTCTGGTGTCGCTGGTCCGGACGAAGGCCGTGGGTCACGCGCGGGACCTGCGACGGCTGGTGGTGGCGTGCTCCCGCGCCAGGCTCGGACTCTACATCTTCGCGAGGGCGAATCTCTTCCGGAACTGCTTTGAGCTGCAGCCCACTTTCAATCAGGTAACGTGGGGCAAGATTTATTTTTCCGGTAATTTTACCGCACGACATCACTGGTCAATTTTCGACTGACCTACTTAATTCTATTTTCTGTCAACATTATCAATGTTTACGTTGCTCAGAGCTAGTGCCTGGAGTCGGTGAAATATTTTAATTAATATCTTCCCTTGAAAATGGAGTAGAATCCGAAACCGGTTGGGAGAAAACATAAATAAAGTGAAACTATAATTTATTTAATACATTTAAAGTACAGCTTTACAGAAACTTAAATCTAATACGCTATATAATGTACAAGTACAAGTATAAGTGCTTTTAACTCAACAAGATTTATTTATTTATTTTAACAACAAAGACTATTTTTACCTAATACAAAAGTGCAGGCATAATTACATCTAACATAATAAATATAAAAAACACCACAAATATAAAAATACACGAAAAATCTAAAAAGACACAGACAATTAAAAACTACACAATCATCCATCAGCCTGGTTCGTCCACTGCTGGACATAAGCCTTTCCAGGACTTTGTCACTCCCGGCGGTCATCCTGGAAGAATTGCTCATACTCACACACGCTCGGCAGGCGGGTTAGTGAGCGCAGTGCCGGAACCCTCGCACCAGTGACGTCGCTGCCCGTCACCAGTATGTTCCATATAAGGTCCGGCTATTAGGCATGGATATTCCGCCATCCAACGGTCCCAGGCATGGTGAGCCTCCTAGTTTTTTGCCTGTGAGCTGTCCTCTTACTCTCCCCCGAATTACTTCGAGGGGGTCTCCAAGTAAGATGGAGGTACCTCCACAGTCGAGCCTGGCATCAGCTCTACCACCTAAAATTAAAGATAGCACAAACAATATAATGTTTCGTTTGTGAACTCACTCAATGAACATGAAAAAATATTAATGTGATATCCAACCTTATTGACAGTTCGGGTTGCGCGCTGAAGTGGAGTTTCCTCAAAGAGGTTCGTCCTCGTCCGTGGCAGCTCGAACAATCTCCCGTATCTTTGACAAAAGTAGCTATTAGGAACTACTAGCCTCATATTTCCTAAGATACTGGGATTACATTTCCTACCAGTAACCACTTTAAATAAGTTAGTAGTCAGACCATAATCTCTCCTTACTTCCAACCTGTCGAATCCCACCATACCCAAAACAAATAGGGTAGGATACATCAAGAGATAGTAAGGATAGACCCCATACATTTTCTTAAACAAAAATCTGACGAATTTGTTTTGTATACGCTCCAACATAAACGTAAGATATGTCCCCGGATACGATTTGCATTTCAGCTGAGTATACAGTAAAGAACAAAACTCTCAGACCAAGTTATTGTTTCGGAATTTAAAAATTGATTTCTCCCATAAATTTAAGCCGCATTAAAAAAAGTCTTACTTTTTGACGCTTTATCTATAACATATTTGAAACTCATCAAATCATGGGCGTTCATAAACTAGAGGTAGCGAAACGGATAGTTCTGTGGACACGGGTTGTATTGCCATCTCTGTCGCACGCGTTGAAAATTGTATACGCTATCTATTTAAATATGGGAAGGTACACACAACTATTTCAATATTATAGTCAGGGAAGCTTCACCCGTTCTTTGAAATACCTACCTGCCTACTCCGCAGCGCTCGCTAACGTGGCAACACGCAATACGCATAACTAAAATTCGATGCCAATTCTCTATGTAACTATACTCCCATGACGTCAGCGGCTCGCGCCAAGCCCATACAAATACGCAACGCCTGTTCGAAACTACCATCTCGACTCGGACAGTTTGGACTTTTTACCTATCTTATCTCTTTCATTATAGGGGCTAATTTCGTACTGCACTCTCCGGCTTGATGTGGTCGAATATTGATTCATTAGCACAGAGTGGAGCGAGTGACATCTGCATGCTTAAAGGCTGAACCATCTGTAAATTAGTGAGCGTGACACGATGTTTCTGCAGGCCACTATAAACCACCATGGTGCGTACTATGGTGGTTGGTTTATTTGGTTTATTCTACTTATTTACATAACCGACTTATCCACGACAGCTGAGTGGGTTTATGATGACTACACTCTGTATCATCTGTCATTCATTGGACTGATGCCGGCCCCAAAATATTTATTTTATTGTTTTTATTGTGTCTTGTAGATCATAATATATTAATAAAAAAATATTAACTAGGTTCGAAATACATCGTTCATCAGTCGAATAAGTAAATAAAGTAGATATTTGACATGACATATTAACATTGACATTAAGGTAGCGTTCCTAAACGCCGGGGTAAAGGTAAAAATTAACTGTCACCCGTTCCACAAGCACACAGTGAAAATGAACACTTCATAAATCTTGTCAGAAATGTAAAATTCACTTTAACAGTTCAAATTTTACATTAACCCCCAGGCGTTTAGGAAAGCTACCTTAAACCTTTTTAAAAGAATACTTAATTATAAACTAGGAGCAAAGTAGAAGATATTGTATGACTAGATTGATGGATGTGGAAAAGGCGAAAGGGGTAGAAGAATATCAGGAAGGGAAGTTGCGATAGTAAGTGTGAGTGAGTGTTTGTGAGGAGGGAGTGATAGGGTTTGCGAGGGGTTGTAAGAGATGGCGTATGTATGTTATTGGGGAGTATTTGTATTATATGTATTATATGTCTGTCTGTTGGTCGTTGTAGTCTGTTCAGTCCTGGTCCATAGTGAGCACCAAGTGACCAAATGTACGAGGACTCCCACGTTCTAAGTTCTATGTCAGTCAGCGGGGGATGAAATGATTTGAAAACACGAACGGTGAAGCAGTTGTTGAATGTTTGGTTATGGGATCTGTTGTGTATCGGTGATTGTTCATGCGTGTGTGTAGTGCAGTTCTTGTTTCACCTACGTACAATGCCGGACATTAATTTAATGAATCTATTTTATAATGACCCTATAATTATCTTTTGTTAATAGCTAGTGGAACGTCCGCTAGAGCTGGAACTAGTCCCGGGCGAGCGATATCCGTCCCAGCGCGGCGCCAGAGCGAACGTCCCACAGAACCTAGTGATGACTGTACAGGACATGCCTCATATGGCGAGATATGTCTACGACTTGTACCTGGAGAAAGTGCAGGACTGCAAGGCGGACTATGAGGTAAGAACAGTTCGAAATAAAGTCTAAAGCGGCGACAGGATAATGTTTTCTTTTTTTTTTTGTTATTTTTACATACTCATGCCTGTCTCACAGATACATCCTTCCCAAATGAATATTTAAAATTTTAAAAGAAAACAATGGTAACCTCTAAAATAATACACATGACAGTAGAGCTTAAGATAAAATATGTACTTATAAAATTAACACAATAGTGTATACATGTTTTGTATGTTTATAAAAAAACTAAAAATAGCTGGCAAAATTTCCAGAATCAAAAATCTAGATATTGTTCAAAATTCGTCTAATAAAATATTGTTGTGTTCTGTGCACGATTCATATTCGTCAAACGAAGAGAAAACTCGTGTTTGAGGTTTATTTCAATTAAATATTTCTATCGAGGAAAATTTATCCAAACAGTTTTTCCAAAATCAAGTCCCCAGATTAAATATTTAACCCCGGATAAAATAAAACATTTTAACCCCAGTTAAAATGTCAAAACACCAGTTTTCTTTTTTGTGAATTTTAAGAAATACATAGACAAAAGCAGCGTTATTTTATTTACATAGCGCCTAGGCGCTGCGAAAAAAAAATCCACGCTTTAAGAACGTGCATATCTACTTCAGTAAATGATGTATTATTTTGAAAAAAAATTATATTATTTTTGGATTCTTTTTCTAGGGATCTGTTAAAACAGAAACGCGATTGGAGAAATTCGGCTCGATAGAAATATTTATTGAAGTGAGGTCTTTTTCGGCACCAATTCTCCTGGTTTGACAATTTAGAATGACATATGGACTGCAATTATATTTTATTAGATGGGTTTTAACGATATCTAGGACCAGCGGGCCTATTGTGTATCTTTAGTTGCCTTCTGGACTGGGTGTCTATCATCAAAAACATAGATATACTATCGAATTCCGATGTCCTAAGGATATTTTCGCACTTGAAGTGACGACACAGATTGTTAATAGTTCAATACCCACTAAAGGCAATTTTGAAATTTCAGTTTTTAGCTATGTTTTTGATGATAGGCACCTCGTGCAGTTGGCAACTAAAGATACAGAATAGGGGGGCTGGTTAAACGAAATTTTGATAGCAACTTTAGTACATTATTACATTTTATATCAATAAAAAACCGACCTTTTGCTACTTTTCCACGAATCCGTCCCTCTCGCACTGAGGGTTTTTTCGCATATAAAGTAACAGGGACGCTAAAACTTTTACATATCGCCTTAAACAAAATATTGTGATTTGCGCTATAAACAACATTTCCATTGTCAGCGTTCCCGTAATATGTGGTCAGCGCCGGGCACTGAGTCCGCTGCCCGGTCTCAGGACCCGCAGCACTTCGTCCCCTCACACCCCGGCGGGGGGGACAGCGACGACGAGGAAGCCCCTCCCACCACCGCGAGCAACTTCAAGCCCACTGAGATCGTCAACGAAATTGCTGAGATGGCGGAGGGCGATAAGTAGTGACAAGTGTAGTTTGTAAGTCATAAATTTGTTAAAAACCACTTTTTGTTTAATTTCAGACCCTTGTTAACGCTTAACTGCTTAAGCCACGCCCTCTTTACTCGTCGTTGCTTGTGATTGGTTCTCTAGTCTAGCGGTATAAAACCGCTAGAGATCGAATACATTTGGCCCATCACATCGCAGAATTGCGGTGTTTTATTGTAAGGGATATTTTTATTTACTCATCAAAAATACTATTTTGCAAACTAAATTTGCCATTAGAATTCCTGAAGGATTTCAGAAGAAAGCCGGTAGGTTAGGTTAGACGGTATGGCCTTGGCCTATGAACCACGTTCCGCCACCATCATACCTAACCTTCGTGGTAATTTTTTTATGACAACCCAGAAATCCTATAAAAGCATAATTAGTATTTTAGTGTGCAAGTCAGTATTTTTTTGATGTGCAGTTAGTATTTTTAATAGAACGCTGTAGTAGCATTTTTAGTATTTTCAGTTGTTTTCAGAAAATATAACGGTCAAACAATGTAGGTCCTGTAACATAACTATACTAAACACAATATGAATAATCGATCACAAATTCAACCGATTTTTATTCAGAATCGATTATTATTGTGATCAACATTTTATAGACTTTTTAGCTATTATTGTTGGAAAATTATTGTGCATAAAATAAATCGAAACCGACAAAAATAAAAGCGTTTTGTTTCCTGGGGGCAATTCCCAGTCTGTCGAATTAGCCTTCTCGACCGTAAAAACCTGTTTTATCTGTGGAACTCCATACATTTTTAGCTCGAGTTTTAGAAGTCTCGCTTTGACTGTTTCTCAAAGACAAAGACAGGACGCTCAAAATAAGGTTAGTCTTGTCAAATAACTTAAGTTGTTTTGCGCGGGATCGACAGCACTATTGTAATTAACAAAAATGCATACTTTAATTTTTCTCAAAGTTTATAGAATTATAAATTGTATCTGGTCATCATAAAAAAAATTGTTTGCGTGGAATGTAATGTTTCGGAGTTGTCAGAGCTCATCGTATAAAAACCGAGGTTTAAAAAAAATTAAAAATGAAAAATTCATTTATTTCGATTATTATAAGTTTACAAATCAGGGTATGTATCCAGCGGTCCCTAACGTAAGCTAGGCTTGAATCTTGGGGCCCAGGTGACACGATTGACAGGTATAAATTACATTGTTTGTCCTCGACGCCCTGCTTAACAATAGGTACTTGTTTCACAATTATAAAACTTAAGACAAACATGCAAAGTGAGTGTGGTGTGTAGTGTGGTGTGTAGTGTGGGTGAGGGTGTTTATGTGTGGAGATGGGTGATTGTTAAAATATAAATATTGTTATGGGGGAGGTGGGTGGGTGTGCCATGGTGGGGATGGAGGATAGAAGGGGATAGTGACCTGCCTATATCTGGTGTTCTAGTATATTTTCAGTTTCTTTGTAATTTTGAGTTAGTATCCACTGTTCTATAACTGTTTTGACCTTGAAGACCGATAGGCCTCTAATATCACAGACTTTTGCAATCTTGTTGTAGACAAACTGGTGTATAAAGGGAGGCAGTCGTTGTGCAAAGGATGTGCACACTCTCGAAACGGGTATTATTTCGTCAAATGCACTACACTACCACGAAAACACCTGATATTAGCCAAAATTTTCTTTCCACTTTCTATGGATTTTTCATTGGCCGAAATAAAGACATTTTATTTTTTCATTTTTGCGTGACGGCGCGGCGGCGCGGCGTGTCGTTTGACTCGAAATTATTAATTTTAACTGATTAATTTTAAAAGCAATAATCAAAATCGTTAGATCTTGTTTTGGTTTTTTTTTGCAGGCGCTTTTAAATATTTTCAAGCTTTTTCCTTCTAAAACAAATTGAATAAAAAAGATTCCCATAGGTATCTTTACTTCTTTGAACCATACCTGAATATGTGATGTCTTCTGCATTTTAGCCCGTATTTGGTAGGAAACTGATGATAAACAGTTTTTTATTTTTATGACTTTGTAGTTACGCGTGAAGCTTACTATAGCTTTAAATGATAAATTTTGTAAAAACTAATGCCAAGGGGTCTTAGAATAAGGATCAACGTATGTTTATGCAGAGCTGCAATTTCCTAAAGCGACAGGATGCAGCGTCTTCGAAATTCTAAAATGTCGAATTTCACATTTTGTCCGGGATAATCGCCCAATAAACATTTACCCAAAAATTAAATGCGTAGATGACGTTATAGTGGAGTAAATGGATTCGAAAAAAACCCTTTTTTTTTTGGTATCGCCTTAATATGCCGTATTTTAGAACTTGTGGTCTAAGAAACCTCATGATGATGAATATTTTTACGAAAAAGCTGCAACTTCCATTTGCCTTCTTGTGAGGTCACTTGAGAAAAGGCTTTGTTGTGAATATAAATTTATAATAATTAGCTTCCGACTGATTTGACATATGGGTGACAAGAGAAAAGACGGACAGAGATAGATCACTTTTTTATAAGCTACACATCAAGAATTTGCAGATATGACGTCATTTGGGGCATCATAAAATGCCCCAAATGACGTCATATCTGCAAATTCTTTGAGAAATCATAAAAAATGGTGATCAAATTATATACCATAATAATGAAAAATATGATGTAAAATGGCGTATATTATCTGAAAAAAAAAAAACTTTAAACTAAGCTGTGGGATTTGAGAGGGAGTGAGAGCGCTTAATATGTTTGTTTGTGAAAAAAATGTGTTTCCTGTAAGCTACGCAGGCGAAGCCGCGGGCAGAAGCTAGTTTTGGTATAAATGTGTGATATGATGATATGAATTAACTTTCGCAAATACCGAACCACCCATACTTCGGTATTTTCTTCATACCGAACACCGAACACGGCTCAAATACCGAACAGTTCGGTAAAAAACCGAACAGCTGGCAACTCTGGCAAGCCCATGGCTCAGAGAGCACCAGGGCCGGATTTAGGGGAGGGCAACCGGGGCTACAGCCCCGGGGCCTCAACAAGAGAGGCCCCCATAATAGAAATTATTAAGTTTTTTTTTTACCAAAACCGGTTTATACGCAGAATAAAAAAAAATAACATCCAAGAACAACCTTTCAGGTTGCATATTTTTTAAATGTGATTTATTTTCCATCAAATTATTGTAAAATTTAAACCTTTTAAACTATTTGAAAAATAATTAGGGGCCTCCACTCCCTTGTTGCGCCAGGGCCTCCAGTCTTCTAAATCCGACCCTGGAGAGCACGCTAGGTTTTTGCTCGGAGTCGAGCAACTCTAGAATAGAGGAGCACCGAGACGGGTGGTAAACCAGAAAATACAATGAGGTCGTCGCGCGAGGCATTTTTGTTCGTTATCTTTGAAATTGGTCTCGAAATTTATAAGCCCGCTAACGTAACTCTGCATCCGCGTACGGAGTAACAGCAGGAATTTGAAGCGGTACCGATAAGCCATAAAATTACCGAAATGACTAGCGGTAGCCTTTACGGAACCTTTTTGAATTCTCAACCATTATTTTACAGTTTTCCTGTTTTACGTATAAAGAAAGATTATTCAATGCGTGCATTGACCTACCAAGGTACGTCAATGAGTGCGTCGGCGCCGGCGCGGCGTAACCGTGTGACGTCATCGAATCAGTGGCAGAGTTGGCGTTGGCGGGCTGCGTATATAGAAATGCTACTATGAAACCTAGCAACTTTGCTACTTTTGATAGACTTCAAAAAGTAAGTAAGTTAACCCATTGAAAAAAATATTTTGTAAAGACTTTCTACATACTACTAAATTTAGAATATGTTTAAAGAAAAGAGGGAAAAGGCCAAAAATAAAATGTAGCAAAGCTGACACTACCGTATGGTAACTTTGCCATTAGGGTTTGTGCCTCACTAAAGGATTAGATAACAGAAAATAAAGAAAAAACTCTGAAATTTGATTCTTCGCTCTATTTATTTGTTTACGAGTAAGAAAGACCAAGGTGGTAAAGTTGCTCATCCGTAAATCATTTCTTCATAGTTAACTGAGGGGGCTGTCCATATATTCACGTCATCATCATTACGTCATCGATTTTTGCTGATTTTCGAACCCCCCCCTACAATCATCCTATCAATCATTATCCAGTGACCCCCCCTCTCACAAAACTGATGCAATTTTCGTTATCTGTATTACGAAATCAATATTTGTTGTTTAAACAATAGTTCGTTTCTTTTGTCAAGCCCTTCCATTATTGGCATCTATGCTCATGATATTACCGTCATCCGCAGCCTAGACTCCCCCCCCTAATTTCAAATGACGTAATAGATGGAGGGCCTCGGTTGCCCCAAATTCACACATCTTTGTTTATTTATGTAACTTTTATTTCTGCACTAAATACACTAATTAGGCACTCAGTAGTCTTAACTAAAACAAATTATTTATAAAACGAGTGTTACATATTTTTTAACGTCAAATGTAAAAATTACTAATTCTGGTATCGCACTTGGCAGCTTATCTAGGTAGGTACATAAACATCAACGTTGATGAAAGTTTCGAAGCATCTTCTACAATATTTAAACTCTATGATATAAATATAAATAGCTTTTTTTGTTCTTTCGTAATAATAATTTCTTTATTCTTTATTGTACACACACGGAAATATAAACATAAACAAAATTACAGTGAAAAAAGATGATATCTTATCTAGAGATATCTGAGAGCAAAACCATCATAACAGGAAAAAGTGTGTAACATAAACGAAGTAATCATTACACACAATGTATATTTATAATATTTTTCAATGCAAGTGCTCGTAAAGGCCCACTTTTCATGCATCAAAACCGAACAGAAAGTCGATTATTTTGTCCTAGGGCTTTATTATTAGTATTTTTTTTATTTACTTACAATGGTTGGCTAACCTGCAGCCTTTCCTGTGTACCATAAATGTTATACTTTTTTTCCACTGTTTAACGGCTCCGGATTTTGAGACAATCATAATTTAAATTTCACAAGATTATATTTGTTTTATTTACTCACACTATGCATTGAAAAACTTAGTATGATACACGGGCGTAAGAGCAATAAACTAGCTACGCTCGTGTTTTAAATCGTCCTCGTAATTTATTCCTTTTCGCCCTTGTAGCATAAACTACTATTATAGATTGCATTTATAGTTATAGTAAGTACTTATTGATATTTTTACGTTGTGAGTAATTAGCCTTATACTTGTATAATTATTTGTATGTTTTTCTTCTTTGTGTACACGTGTATGATTAGTATAATAACCCAATAACAAATGGGTATCATTTAAGCCATCGCCAATTTAATAGATTTTGTGTTTTCAAAATAATAGGGTTTATCCGCAAAATAGTAGATCTGTCGCCAAAATGTAGTCATCAAACAATATAAAATCAATTCCACTATAAATCACCTAAAATCATCGGGATATATGATCAAGTGCCAAATAAATGTTTCTGTATTTATTGTAATAGGTTTGTCCTGATCACTGTATAGTCAAACTAATTGAAAGATGTCATTAAAAAATGATCATCGTCGCCATCGTTTTTAGACAAAAGACGTCTACTGCTGGACATAGACCTCCCCCAAGGATCTTAATTTTCACGAGTAGTATATATTATTTATTATCTAAATATATTTAATTAATAATTTCTAGGAGAATAGTAAATGAAACACATAATTAATTTTTAGCTACAATAATCAATGTTTTGAACATTTTTTCATTAAATTTTTAAACTGATCTATTAAATTGGTAACGAATAGTATTATTTTAATAATTGAACGAAATAAAATGTAACTACTGTACTGCTGACAAAATAACTAATAAAAAGAAGTCGCAATCTGGGACCAATAATTCGATTTATTTGGCGACAGACAGATCTACCATACTGCGAACGAAGCTATTATTTAACGAATAAAACTATTATTCTAAGAACGAAGTTCTTATTCATCTGATGAACTACGATTTTATTGGTAATCCATCTCTTATTTTAGATACATATTGACATTAATTTGATAATTCATACCTGCGAACACGTTTTATTTATCTGAGAATATATTTATATTTCGTGGCGATAGATCTATTAATAAGATGATACAAGTTGATGTTAAATATGAACTTTGCTGACAAAAAATATATTCCCCATAATAAATGAGACCACCACTATTATCCTCAAGATTAGCTTGGTAGACATGACTCAGAACAAAGTGATAGAAGTCAGTAGTTCTTGAGGAGCATTTTACTTCCTCGACGGTGAAGTTTCGCGTTATTTCATGTTGTTAAATAAAAGTTGATTAGACTTAAGGATTTACCATGATCCACAGTGATCAGTAGTTCTAAAACACGTCACATACTCTCCCTTAATTATAAAGTGCGGGCTCCGCCTTTTCGTGTGTTTTTACTAACCCTGTTGTATTTGCGTTATAAGGCTATCATTATAGCGGAAACGACAGGACAGTGACTTAACAGGATAGACCTTTCAGATGATCCTCAACAGAAGAGGATAGTGCATATAAACAGATAATAACTATAACGTCAGACATGGCTGTATGGGCTAAGGCCTAAGATCCCTTTGCCTTTCCACTTAGTGGGAAAATGAAACAAAAAAAAATGAAGTAAAGAAGATAACATAATATCTGAATACTTATTATATTACTGAATACTGAGTATTTGTTAAATATTGAGATATTCTTAGTATAAAAGTATCGACTAGATTTTTAAGAACTTTGATTTCAGAATCTTCTTACAAGCTACATAAAATGTAAATTGGCTCACAAATGGCTATTCTTTTGTATCTATAATATTCTTATAAATACCAGCTAATTTAAGAATTGTTATTTGTGCAACTGTAACATAATGTGAGACATTGTGACACGAGTGCTTGTCTACGAAAAGAACGAAGTGAGTTTCGTAATATTTTTGCACGAGTTGCTCAATGTCTAATTATGTTCAGTTGCACACAACACTTTATATAGAATTAGTATGTAGATGCCTAGACCAATCAGAAGCAAGGAGGTAAAGAGGACGTGGCTTAAGAAATAAAGACGGATCGTTATCGCTCCTGATTGGTTATATAGCGGTATTATAATAAATTTGGCCAATCACAGCTCAGAATTGCGGTGTTATAATGTAAATTATAACATCGGTCAAATAATGTAGGTACTTATAAAACCGCTTTTGATATTGTAAATACCTTATTGCAGTATGGACGCACATAAAATTTATAAGTATTGTTACTTAAGATTTTACTTCCTTTGCTCTCATATCCTAATTACAAGTTTCAACAGTGTCCACTTCGAATAGCATTCTTTAGTATTACAAAAGGTATTGCAAATATCTTGAAGACTTAAGTTAAAGTTGGTACAGTTATCCCAAATTACTAGAGACTTTATCTTTATACCCGCTTCCTTAAAGATTAAGGAATAACGAAATTAATCGTTCTTTGAAAGAATCTTCAGAGCAGTGTTGCCAGATGAGGAAACTGATATTACAGTGTTGAGGGCTCAAAATTATAGTGTTTGGAACCAAATTACAGTAGAATTCATTCATTTTCATATTTTTCGCCATTTTCAACTAACTTATGTGACTTTTGGCATTAGAAAATTACAGTGTCTCCACACACTGTAATTTTATTAAATGCTACAGTGTACAGTAGATTGTGTTGAATTACAGTAGATCTACTGTAATTACAGTGTGCCTGGCAACACTCCTTCACAGTAGCGTGCACAGAACTTTTTTCCGGAAAAGCAATCAGAAGGTCAAGTACGACAATAAAAAAAATATGATTTTTTTTTAATAACACTGAATAAAAAAAGTTTGTATGACGCCAAGGTAGGCACTGCCTTTCCTAGAGTAAATATTTTCATACAAACTTTTTTTTTTTAAAGTGTTATTTAAATTTTTTCATATTTTTTTTGTTGTCGTACTTGACCTTCTGATTACTTATCCGGAAAAAAGTTCTGTGCACGCCACTGCTCCTTCAAAGTAGTCAAATGCATGTTTCATATGCATTTAGTCAACGACGGTATCTAAAGGCACGGCGGTATGTTGCACCATGTTGTCTTCAAGGTCATCAGCCCGCCCCAGGTGTCTCTCGGCGAATCCGGAGCAGCAACAAAGCCAGCCGTGACGGTGTAGAGCCTTGATGGCCCGACGTCGGAACACCACGAGTAGCAGGAACATTACAACTCCAAACAACATGTTGAATATGTCCACGATAGCCCTGGAAAAAATGTATGTTGTCAATGGATTTTATTTTATACAAGGTGACTTTTTTATTGGGCAGCGGCGTCACTGGTGCGAGGGTTCCGGCACCGCGCTCACCAACCCGTCTGCCCAGCGTGTGTGAGTATGGGCAATTCTTCCAAGATGACCGCCGGGAATGGCAAAGTCCTGGAAAGGCTTATGTCCAGCAGTGGAACTTGGCTGATGGATGAAGGTGACTTTTTCATCATCATCGTCCAAATTCATACTGGAGGCTTGGTAAGTGATCAGCATCATGAATCGATAACAATTTTTGTGAAATTCGTACAATGAAATTTCGACCTCCCATAGCAATTCACTCCCAGTCCTGAGTGAATCACTATGTGGAGTCGAAATTTAAATTTATGAATTTTACAAAAATAGTTATTGGTTGATGTGCTGATCACTTACCAAGGCCTAAGTATGAATTTGGACGATGTTCACAAATTCACCTTGTATGTGTTAGCGAAGCCCAGCTAGACCTTGGGCTTCACAACCGATATAAAACTAGATATGGTACAAAAAAAAATCCTTGACCAAAATGTATGAAACAGCTGATTTTATTGTCGCGATTTCAAGGTTAGCTCCATAGCAAATGTATGCAGTGCAATAATGGACTACTTAAGTCACACACATCGTAATGTACTATTTTAATGTATTTTGTTAATTGGACAGAGAATTCTAGCTTGGGAGCCAGGAACCAACAATTGTAATATTTATTTTGCATTAAACATTTTTTCATTCATTTTTTTAATTTTTTGTATCAAAACAAATCATTTTTTTAACTTTAGACTTTATCTAAGTAAGAGTACAACAAACATTTTATAAGAAACAGCGGCCCGTCCCGGCTTCGCACGCGTGGACATTTTTTTTCCAATGCGAGTGCTCGTAAAGGCCCACTTTTTATGCATCAAAACCGAACAGAAAGTCGATTATTTTGCCCTAGGCTAGGGCTTTATTATTATATATATTTTTTAATTTAGATACAATGGTTGGCTAACCTGCAACCTTTCCTGTGTACCATAAATTTTATACTTTTTTTTCACTGTTTAACGGCTCTGTACACAGTCCTTTTGAGCCAATCATAATTTAAAGTTCACAAGATTGTATTTGTTTTATTTCCTCACACTATGCATTGAAAATCGTAGTATGATACACGGGCGTAAAAGCAATAAATTACTTGGTTACGTTTAAAACATTGTCCATGTAATTTATTCCTTTTCGCCCTTGTAGCATAAACTACTATAAGCATTTTGGGATAAACAGAGTAAATGTATCTTTAATTCTTTATGCAGGACATAAGTAGTTGACACAACTACATTAGTTGGACATAATATGGTATCGCGTCATATGTTCTTGATTTTTTGTTCTATCATCAATAGTTTCCACAGCGCATGCGACGAAAGACATTTTATGGCAAATTTTTTTACACACTGGGTTACATTATTGAAGTTTTAATAGGGATCCCTAAATAAATATAGCCAGGGACAATGTAGCATTCTAATAGTGAAAGAATTTTTGAAATCGGTCCATAAGTTTTTGAGTTTATTCGTTTCCTCTATATAATATTAGTATAGAAGTGTAGATGTATGTAGTACATAGATAAAAACGGTTGAATGTGTTTGTTGCTTTGCCGACTTTTATATCTACTATTTCATGAGAGAAGTGATCTCACCGATTACGTAATATGTTATTTTGGGAAACCGTAAAAATTATAGCGTATACATGTTTATAACCCGCGCAGATAAAGAAAAGATCTGAGAATGGCGGCGGGTACTTATGGTACGGTTGGCAAAACAAGTTCTCAAAAATCGATTTTTATTTTTCCTTCTGACTTTTTTGTTATTAATTATTATTTTTTATTATAATTAATTAAAGATACTAATAATAATGACAAAAATTATTAATAAAAAAAATAAGGAGCAAGGGTAAATATAACACTGGATTTTTTTAAAACAAACTTAACGAAAACAAATAACAATGAATATAAACGAAACAACAAAGCAACAGGCAACGAAACGATTTTAACGACTCGGGGTGCGTCAAGGTAGCGTCAGTGGATAGCGAATCCTGACTAATTATTATCATTATTTTTTTGCAGCGCATACTGTCACTGTGTGAGAATAGACAGCGATAGATTGTGAGCGAGATAGCGTGCTAGCGGGCGCCATTTACAGATCTTTTCTTTATCTGCGCGGGTTATACGGTTGATCTATGTTAGCTATTGTTTTAATTTACTTATCGATTATAAGGGTTAAGGTGCGCCATTCCGCTCAGCTGCCAGATAGTCTTAGGTGCTTGTGAAGTCTTGATAAGGATAAGTACAATCAGAGCCGTCTCTAGCCCATGTAGCGCCTGTGTGCAATCAATACCCTGGTGTCCTCGAGTAGGCGCGCGGTCAAAATGGAGTACTTACAGTTATTTTTTCACTATCCATCCATTCGTCCACTGCTGGACATAAGCCTTTCCAGGACTTTGCGACTCCCGGCGGTCATCCTGGAAGAATTGCCCATAGTCACACACGCTGAGCAGGCGGGTTGGTGAGCGCGGTGCCGGAACCCTCGTACCAGTGACGCCACTGCCCGTCACCAGTCCGTTCCATATAAGGCCGGCTATTAGGGATGGATATACCGCCATCCATCGGTTTTTTGCCTGTGAGCTGTCTTCTTACTCTCCCCCGAATTACTTCGAGGGGGTCTCCAAGTAAGATGGTGGTACCTCCACAGTCGAGCCCGGCATCAGCTCTACCACCTCACCAGTGAACGGTAATTCAAGTGCGAGTGTGATGTCGGGATGCGATAGGTACACAAGTAAAAAGCATTTTTTAGGTAGGAAGGGGTTACAAGAATAAAAAGACTCAACTTTGTACTTAGGTATTTCAAAAATATGTTATTAAAAATTTAATAACATTATAGGACGCTCCTATCCTAGTACAAAGCAAATATGTTTACAAAAATGTTATTTTTCGTGCTTTTGCATTAGCAAAATCTTGAATGATGTCACTGACTTAGTTTAGATATCATGTTTGATAAATTTGTCAATCTACTTTGCGACAAAGTTGATCGAAGATAGATTTTAATTATTTTTGGTTTTGATAATGATCTTTCGCCGTGTGCTACAGTGACTGGTAAAGTTAGGTAAATTCTAAGTGCTGTGGACAGATTTGGGAATACTGAAATTAATTTATTCGTAAACAAATAATTTAAAATATCCAACGGTGTAGTGGAACCATCAATAAACATTGGTAATAATTCGAGAGCTCAAACTTCTCTACATCTGAAACGCCAGCATGGCACAGTTTATTTTCTAAATTAGAACCATGTGTTTTATTTGCATCTATGTCCAAATCCGTCCATTTTTGAAGAAATGAAAAAATTTAATTAATTTAATTCAAAAGTTCGAATGGTTCGTCGAACTTTAGTAATTGCGGTATCTGATAGGTAGTGGTAAAAATTTAATTTGAAATATGTTTTCGCGTCTGTTATCTGTTATCCTCCGCCTTATAATTAAAAAACCTTCTACGAGCGCGAGGGCGGGCTGTGGAAAATTCTGCTATTGCCTCGACTTCTTCCGCTACAGTTTTCGCGCTATTATGGAACTCCTCAAAAGCAGAGTCATTACGGAAGTCAGACAAACTTATTTTTGCATAATCAATAATTTTCACCGCTTCTGACAATACGACGTCCGACTTTTGAAGAGCCTTGCTAACTATACAAGTGACTTTGATCATCGTCCAAATTCATACTAGATGCTTGGTAAGTGATCAGCATCATGAATCGATAACAATTTTTGTGAAATTCGTAGAATGAAATTTCGACTTCACATAGTAATTCACTCCCACTCCTGAATGAATCATGGAATATGGGGAGGCGAAATTTCATTTTATGAATTTTACAAAAATCGTTGTTGGTTAATGATGCTGAACACTTACCAAGGCTCAAGTATGAATTTGGATGATGTTCACAAATTCACCTTGTATTTATCTTGTTTAAAATTTCGAACCAAATAAGCAAAGAGAAGATGAATTTAAACGACTTAATTTTTGCCAGTAATGAATTTGCCATATTTCTTGACTCCGCATCTTTGCTCCTATCGGAATATAATATGGTACACAAGGCATCATACAATTTTTCCAGATTATAACGTAGATCTTTTACAGCTTCAACCCTGCTATCCCATCGAGTATTTGAGAGTGGTTTTAGATTTAAAGTTGGCACTTGTTTGGCAAGCATTTGCCAACGTGCTGTTGACGCAGAATAGAAAACATGAATTTTTTGTACAATTGAAAAGAAATTGTCAATTTCTAATTAACTTTTAGCAGCGTCATTCACTACCAAATTTAGGCTGTGCCATACAAGGTACATAAAATGCACGCGGGTTTATATCTAACATTCGTTTTTGTACACCAATATTTTCCCTTTCATGTTTGCACCGTTATCGTAACCTTGACCACGCATATCTCGTATGTCAACAGTGGCCTTATTGCTAGGGCAATAGAGACGAGGCCCTGGCTACGGTTCGACCATAACACCGGCTTCGGCCATAACACGGGCCCGGACGCAGGGTCTTTGAGAGCGCCGCCGCCGGGGCGCCGCGATTGACCATGCTCTTTCTTTGCAAGTGTTGCGAGCGGCGCTCGGCGCCCTCTAACCCCTCGGCCATAGCTTCAGGCTTCGAGAGGCGAGCCAAGCGGTTCTTCTTGCGACGGCGCCGGCGGAGAGAACAAATGTATGAAGTTGTATAGGACCGGCCATGGGTCACATCTCGCGCGTCTTGTCCGGCTTCGAGTGACTTGCGCTCTCTCGACGGCGGTGTGCGGGGAGGCGGGGAGCCGCGCCAGTGATCGAGCGCACGGAAAGAACTTAGTGTCGACTTGTCGAGCGCTTTGAGCGAGCGAGCGCGCTACACATCCGATGCGGTGGAAGGCGCCGACGGGTGTCGTGGCAGGGCAAAGCCCGTCGCAAAAACCGCCTGGAAGCGCAGCAAGAAGCGCCGCCAGAAGCCTGAAGCTATGGCCGACCGGTAAGAGCCTGCCCCTGCACTTTAGGTAAAGACGGCTCTGAGTACAATGTATGTCTTTATGTTCCTGTGTTTTTATGATTCCCATACTAAACTAAAAGTAAAAGATTTTCTCTTATAAATAAACAGTTACCGTTTCATGGAAAACAGTTTTTATCTGAAACCATTTCACAAATTCGGCACCTTTTGTTGAATATCTCACCATCTTGCACCTAGATGAATCGGAGTGCGATGTGGGGGGGGAGGGAAGGGAAACGTATCTTAAGATGTGTGCAAAGTTTCATTGAGATCAAAGCCATCAGGACGTCACAAACACCTAAAGCAGTTTTGATGATTGTCTATGCTTACTTACCATATAATGTGCGCGGGTGTAAGCGTGCCGACCATTTCGAAGATCCAAGGCAGCCCCATTACGATGAACAATCGAAACATCAGACAGAACCTGCAACATTAAATACATACAAAATTTAAGTTTTAATTTGTCTATTGTATCTATAATTTTAGTTTTAATTTGTCTATTGTATCTGTAATGGAATGTGTAAATAAATAAATAAGTAATTTTAGTTTTAATTTGTCTATTGTATTTATAATTTTAGTTTTAATTTGTCCATTGTTTATATTTTTCTTTGTGTTTCTTTTTCATTCAAGGCTAAGGCTGAAAATCGGCGGCTTTTTGTGTTTTACAAAAAGTCAAAGGCCGAGTCTTAGACCGATTTGTCACTCCTCATGTATTATATTATAATTTTGTTAATTTTGTTTTGTGTATTTTGAGACAAATAAACAGCTTTTATTATTATTATTATCTTTGTATACAACGTTTAACAGAAAGGTGTAACCATATTTGAAGAGCTTATTCAATCAATGGTATCTATTTTTACTATGGAACAAACAATCTATCTCGAAAAAAATGTTTAACTGTTTCATAGAAAAATACATTGCTGCTCGGCCGAAATGTATGGAAGAGCAGATTTTTTTTTGAGATTTCAGGGTTGGCGCCAAGTGGCGTGCACAGAACTTTTTTTGAAAATTGAAAAGCAATCAGAAGGTCAAGTACGACAATAAAAAAAATATGAAAAAATTTAGATAACACTTTGAAAAAAAAAAGTTTGTATGAAAATGTTCACTCTAGGGTAGGCAGTTTTTTTTTTTCAAAGTGTTATTAAAATTTTTTCATATATTTTTTATTGTCAATCTTGACCTTTTGAATGCTTTTCTAGCAAAAAGTTCTGTGCATCCATAGTAAAAGTTGTTCTATACCATTGACTGAATAAGCTCTTCAAATGTTTACACCTTTCTGTTACACGTTGTATATTTATCATATCTCGGGACTATGTAGTCCCGGACCTTTGGGACTTTCGGAGGCGTGCGTAGGGCCGAAGCCAACACGTAGAGGCCATTTCACCAACCGTCGATTATCCCTGTACGCACTGTAGGAGTGCACCCAAGGACAACCCCCGGTTATTTATTGTAAGGAATGAAAACGAAGGAAATCGGACTATTGTGTTGAGGTGCTAGTGTACTGGATATCTAGGACTATGGTAGGAACTTATGGCGCTTGCCCGACCTATGTTAATAACACGGGAAAATGGACAGGCGGAGACTCACCGATTCAATTAAATGGGCCCCCAAATGGTCGCTCGCACAGAGAGACAAGGGGCAACATTTGCTAAGGGGCTAAAAGGTGGAGAGGTGTCACTGGACTTTAAACGACGATCACTTGCTCCCTGAAGGTTCAGCATCACGTGCCCACTCGCCACTTACGTTTCACATCCACCCTTCGAGCATATAGCTCTTGCTACTCCACTCAGACCGGCCTCCCACGGCAAGCCAGAGATCCCCCCCGATCTGTCCCTCGTCATTGTTCACTCCGGCCGGCCAACAAAAGCAAGCCAAAGATGAGGAACAGGACCTTCCCCCGGGAGCACTTTCGGGTCCGATGGGGTCGCTACTGCCCAACAGCTCGCCACAAGCTGCCCTGCGTAATGCCATTGCCGTGTTAGCCGTGTAAGTTTTGTACACGTTGCCCGCCTCTCACGTGGCCTGATGTTTGGCTCGGGCGTAAGGTTGGATTTTGAGAGGCTTATTATTATTACATGTAGATAATTATTATTACATGTAATTTAAATATGTATGAGTTCCTTCGAAACAATATCGGCTGTCACAAATCTGTGTCGGCTGTTCTTTGCAAAAGGAACCAGTCACGGACGTAGTTAGGGAGGGGTATTTTGGGGTTTATACCTCCCCCCTCCTTTGACATTTGACAATGTCAAAGTAGTTTTTAGTTTGTTTGGAACCGGTGCAAATTTTGTCTTTGATTCTGTTGCTAAAGAATACGACAGTGCCATCTAGGAATCTTATTTCACACTAAATTTGACACAAGGAAAAACGCTCATTGAAAAATTATACACATTGGGCTGATTTGCAGCGCTACTACACTGGCTGAATATAAATTGAAGTCACAAAATGCCTAAATTGAGAAAGTGTCATAATATACACATTTAATATAAACTGATTTAATATAAAATAATTAAAATTGAAATGACATAAAATTGAGATGTAATTATTCTTACCTATATCGAATTGCCTTTATGTTGTTCGAGGAAAATGAATGTCGCCACATAGTAGCTGACACGTATACGAAAATACCCAAATTCGCTACAATTATGATGATCATTATGCTGTACATGTAGATCCATTGTTGTCTTGTATCTATAAAAAAAGATAAGTGTCACATTTTAGTTTAGGTACATTTCATGAGAATACTTGTTGGCCTCCATCAAGACAAATTCAAAAAATAACTGGAACCAAAGGGGGACCCGATACAAAAAACCTCGTAAAAGTAGAATTTCTTCAACGTTATTTGTTGCAGCTCTATCATTGGGAGTAGGTCTCACGTCTAGAGGGTTCCGTTGCATTCTAATAACTTAGTAGAGCCGAATAAAGTACGTTTTGTTTCATACAAAATTAAAAATAGCCGATAAAGATTTCTGTATAATCTCATTGATAGTTCTGTTCCTAAGATGATTGTTTAACTATTATTTATTATATTTTTTAATTATTGTTTTCTTATTTTCTAAGCCGAGTTTTAACAAGTTTAAGCAAATTAGTAGGTAAGTTGTTATACTAGTATGTAACTAGTCACTGACTAAATTTAACAGCGCCCTTACAGGGTTCTTGTTTGATACTTATTATTTAAGACACCTTAGTAATACAAGAAAGCTAAATAAATTCTTATCTTATCTTATCTTATCTTACATTTATGTACTTTTACCTACAAAATTAAGTTGGTTACTAGTTACTCCTTCCATAACTAAGTTTCATTCAATTTGAGTATTTGTTTTAAAAATACAGTACACAATATACAGAAATTCCAAATTTCCAACTAGTTTAGTTTTTAAGATAGATCCCGTAACAATAATTGTCCAAAACTGATAACTTTGACTACACCACATTTCTTTATTTTTGAAGAAAAATAAGACTAAAACATATTATCTGTACCTACAGGTCGACCGCGTAATTCTCATTTTCATCGTCATCAACTTGATGTTGATGAAAATAGCAAAAGCCTCAACTTGATTACGGCATATTGTGTAAAAATTTTCATCAACATCAGCTTCGTGAATGAACTAAAATCCGCGTTTCGTTTATTCAATGTAGTGATCCGTTGAGATTTTTTGAAGTAAGCTAAGTAAGAGGCAAAATATAGAAACAAGCATTTATTAAATGAGTGTGACACTTTTATATTAAAATTATACTGTTTTCTTTTCAAAATCTTAACGTAACATGATAAATGAGAGATGAAAAATGAATAACAAAACGCAAATGACAAAGTTGTTAAGGCTGTATGGTTAAAAAGCCTCTTTGCCTTTCCTAAAGTAGGAAAATTAAAAAGCGTGACGTCTTGTCGCAATCGCAAGTCGTTTCTTTGCAAAACAAACAAGAAAATAAAAGTAAGTATGATTTTCTTCTATATAATCTCATAAAACAAGATATTGGCGGAACTAATATGCGCAGTCACTTTAAAGGAAGCCAGATGAAACGGCTTTTATTGATTGACTGATTGAAATCTGTGGGAAAATCAAAATTTTCAACATAATGCAGTGCATCAAGATTCAAATGATACCCATGTTTCAGAATGCCAGCGCACAAGCAAACTTCCCCCTAGCAGCTGTAGATGCTGATGGGATTTATGGAGGACCACCGAGACTTGGCTGTTGGGAAGTTAACTAACAGTGGGCCACATGCGAAGCACCAAGCCAAGTCTCAGTTTTACGTCTCAGTTGAAATCATTCACTCAATAGTTTGATATTGGCTTGAAGCTGATAGGCATTAAAATTGAATCACGCGGTACGGCGGAAAGATATATTGGTTTCAAACGTCAAAATGAAGCGGATGTTGATGTAAATGAGAGTTACGCGGTCGACCCGCTAGTCTGATTTGTATTCAATGAGCATATGACATGGCAAGGGAAGAAAAAAAAAACGGCAAAAAAAACATGTCTGTTGTATGGAAGCCCCCTTAAATATTTATTTTATTCTATTTTTAGTATTTGTTGTTATAGCAGCAACAGAAATACATCATCTGTGAAAATTTAAACTGTCCAACTATCACGGTTCATGAGATACAGCCTGGTGACAGACGGACAGCGGAGTTTTAGTAATAGGGTCCCGTTGGTTACCCTTTGGGTGCGGAACCCTAAAAAGATATGACGCGTAAGAGGGTTAGTGGTAATGTTGAAGCTCATGGAGTATGCTTTGATTAGTTTTTGGCGATTTAAAAAAAAATTAAGTTGTAGCATAGTACGTAATCAGAAAAAAAAAAATTTTAAATTCTCGTGATCTATATGTAAGAATAGATTAATATTATATATGTCATAGGACTACTACACAATGTATAAGTGTTCTGAATGCAATAAAACGAACACCTGATTTTTTGTTTTTTTTTTATGATTGCTACGGGTCAAATTGATTAGTAATTTATTTTTAACACCATGTGCAGGCTAGCACGAGGCTAATTCCAACTTATTAATTACTAGCTGTTGTCCCCGACTTCGTCCGCTTGTAAGAATATAATGCGACCGGTGTAATCCCTTGGGTATCCCGCAATAAAAACTATCTCTGTTTTTAAGTTGGATAATAAGTTATTGAACAGTGATCGGGAATCTTTCTTTCCTTGTAATCCATGCCTCACAGCTAAGGATCGAGCAGTGGTAACCACAACAAACCCGTTCAGTAATTATTATTTTTGCATGATGCATAAAATAACGACAAAAATAAAAAAAATATCAGTTTCACACCGCTATTTTTATTTTTGGAATATCATCAATGTACAGACAGACACAGCTGTTTGTACAGTTTTTTAATAGTATCGAATATACTTGGCTTTACAATTTTAGTTATTAAAGTACCTAGCCCTTTTCATCAAGGAAAGTATCACCATCTGTTATTCAATTGCTGCAACTAATTTACTATTTAAAAAAAATGTACTCATTACTTTATGTTTTTTTTATGTGGAACAGTAGAAAAGTAAATTCCAAAAATCTTTAAATGACAGCTTTTTTTCCGACATCCGATTAAAAAAAAACAAAGCACCACTTGTTAAAACTACATGAAAATCCGTTACCGGGACACCTGACGCTAGAACATCAACAACACCAGGTTGTCAAGGGTTCATTGGAAGAAACTAGGTCTCTCCTCATATTGAAGAAAATATATTTGATGTATCGATCTTTTATCTAGGGATTCCACCTATAAACAATGTTTTAAGATTTATACTTTTGTCAAAAAAAAAATGTTTTCCACCCTTTTTTTTTTGGTTTTCAAACGTTCGTTTCAAAAACGCGGTTAGGAGGTCAACTTGTTTTTTTTTTATAAAATAGGCAATAGAAATATGAAGGGATGTCACCTAAATCCAATTTCAGTATTAGCTAAAAACACACCAATTTGTTGTTTCGCTGCGTAATCACTAGTATTACGCGTCCAAGAACAAGAGGCCAAAGAGCCAACATATAATCGCCTCTATGAAAAGCAAATAAGTTCTTTGCCATTAGACTTATTGTGCTGGACGGGTAATAAAAAAAGTTGCTAGGGTATGCTATCCTCTTAAGTAGTTTCGGAGATGTGCGCGAACATACAAACAGACAGACAGACAGAAAAAAATACAAAAAATCGCTGATTTCTGTTCTATTACTCTTCTTTAGTCGCCCCCTTTCTGTTTTTATTACTTTTCTTCAATATACAGACACATATTATATGTATATTAATATTGATATTGATGATATTGATTGATATATAATAATACAATAATTTTTGAAGACTCACTAAAGAACCAGCAGGTGTTGTGTCCGATGCCAGGTCTGATGTGGTCTCCCTCCACGAAGTTGACGATGGCCATGCCGGCGGTCAGAGCAGCGGGGCAGCCCCATGCGTACGCTGCGTACCTGAGGAACTCCTTCCATGCGAACTGACTTCCCACCGGGCGGCTAGAATAAATATTCTTTGTTAGGGTTCCATTGGCTTTGGTGTCGGGCCTCAGTAGAATATATAGGCTGATTGAGCTGAAATCTGGTATGAAGGTGGAGAATCTGGGAACCTGAAAATAATATGGAAAATATTTGATAACGTCACTTTTTGAAAACATTTTAAATATGTGTTGTGAGGTGATATATCAACTATTATTTACACATATATTAACACAATCTATTAACACGCGATATTAACACAACACAGATTTCCAAAATATATATGAATAAATAATGTGAAAATATGAGAGTAGAATAGAAAAATCAGTAAGAAACAAAAACAGCGACTTATTCACTAGACTCTTTCAAATTGTATAACTACTTAAATAACGTACCATAAAATATAACAAATAGTGCTTAAGGCACAGTACCTGCACGACCGAGCTCCACTCAAAAGTAAAAACGGTGTATAAAATAACGATCAAGTGGGCGAAAAACTAACTTTTTGCATGAAATTTGTTTCGAATACAATTTAATTTCAATTTGTACAAATAGGCACAAATGCAGGCAATAAAATGTTGTTAAAAGGAAACATTTTCACAGAAAATTAACGATTTAGGTTTGTAGCTTTGAATAACAATAATAGACCAATGTATTTATATTATATAAGGTTAAATAATATTAGTTGGCGAAACTCAAAACATAGGTAGTACTATATGAACGACTGTTTGAGCTAAGCGAAATTCGTAACTTTTTTCACTTCCTCCCATACAAATTGCCCCGATCAGCTGACTGGTTCAGTATGGAAAGGTGAAAACAAATTTTAAGAATTTTGCACAATCCTCATAGTAAAAGTTGTTCATATAGACAAGTTCTACATATATTTCAAATTTCGCCAACTAATTTAATTTAACCTTGTATGATAACCTCATTTTGGTAAACCATGGCTCAGTTATTCGATTTTTAAATTGAATAATATTTAAAAAAAAAGTTTACGTACCTCATGCCTCTTAAAATTTGTATCGAAATAGCGTTCATCCAGAAAAAGGCCGCAATCAAGAAGAAGTATGTCAAGAATCCTGAAATTAATAATGTTTACTAAGTATGCCTCGTGCTTTATTTTCTCCTGGTCACCGCTTATAAAATTAT
Source organism: Ypsolopha sequella (assembly GCA_934047225.1). NCBI lineage: Eukaryota > Metazoa > Arthropoda > Insecta > Lepidoptera > Ypsolophidae > Ypsolopha > Ypsolopha sequella. The sequence goes on from OW203991.1 coordinate 14,556,478, forward strand.
CTATTTTAACGGGCGGGCATTTGACGAATTTTGGGACTGCAGCTGAAGAAGGGAGGTGTGCTGTGTGCACAACACCCCATAAACTTAACGGGCTGCACAATGCTAAAATTCAGTCCTGCTCTAACTCTTTTGTTTTTTAACTATCTATCCTGATGCCGCGCACGCAAAACTTCAGTTATTTTGAAATCGCGGCTACATTAGGTCATTAACTATAATTTCTTAGTGTAATAAAGATGGTTCATTCTAGTAAGTATCTGGGTGTGTTGGTTTCGTTTCAATCGCTTTTGAAATAATTTCCTTGAGTCAAAAAATATTTATTCAAATTTTTACCCTCTACACTGACGGAACTGAATTCAATGCAAAACTGATGCTTAGCATTGTGGAGCCCCATAGGGCGCTACGGAAAAAAAATCAACACTTTAAGAACTTACATATCTACTTCGGTAAATAATATAATTATTTTAATAAAATAGTATATTATTTTTGGAATCTTTTTCTAGGAATCTGTTAAAACAGAAACGCGATTGGAGAAATTCGGCTTGATAGAAATATTTGTCGAAATTAGGTCTTTTTCGACACCAATTCTCCTGGTTTGACAATTTAGAATGATATATGGACTGCAATTATATGTTATTAGATGGGTTTTAACGGTATCTAGGACCTGGTTAAACGAAATTTTGATAGTAACTTTAGTACATTTTATATTAATAAAAAAACAACTTTTTGCTACTTTTCCACGAACCCGTCCCTCTCACAATGAGGGTTTTTTCGCATATGGAGTAACAGGGACGCTAAAACTTTTACATATCGCCTTAAGTAGGTACTTGCCTCTCGCTGCGCAATAGTTCATATCTACATAATATGAATCAAACTGCATATAAGTAAAAACACCGAAGCCCAGCGCCAAACTGACGCACAGGTTTACTATGCTTTTACCCTGGAGGTCTCTGAAAATAAATAATATTCCATATAAGACATGAGTTGAGTGTATTCTTCACTACCCGATACTGTATCAGGTGACGGTAGGGCATAATGGTCTTTGACTAGCGGGTCTACCGCGTAATTTTGATTTGTATCAACTTCAAGCAAATGCATCCGAAATTCAACGCGTGCAAAAGAGATGGCATGTTAGGCGGGCGTCGTGAAAATGAGAATTACGCGGTAGACCCGTAGCTTTGAATACACTAGCGTCCTCTAGGCGCCAAGTGGCTCACTATAAAGTGCGGGTAGCATATCGGTAAATTCACGAGTTGTGTTGAGACCTGGATAGCTCAGAGGTTAGAGCAATCGCCTGGCGAGCGAGAGGTCCCGGGTACGATTCCCGGTTCAGAGCTCCTCACATCCAGATTTACCTTTCTTTCTGCGTTTCTATACTGCAATGATATAATGTTAACATGAGTTTAAGAGCCCGGTCCGCGACGACGACAATTTTGATGCAAAGCATTTTGTTAAACATTTTTCTGGCCTTTATCTCGATGTTTTTGTAAAAACCAAGGACATACACCACTTCATATTGGCCGTTTAAATGAATGCCTAAAATTATTTCATTGAATTGTTTCTCTTTTGCAAATTATTTTGGTATTTACGAGCCCGTTCCGAATAGTTCCGAATAGTGTCTAAGTACCAAAATAATTCGCAAAGGAGAAACAATTTAATCAAATAAATTTTAGGACTTCATTTAGACGGCCAATATGAATTGGTGTATGTCCCTGGTGTTTACAAAAACGTCGCCGTAAAGATGAGAAAAATATTTAAAAAATACTTTGCATCAAACGGACGAAAAATTCGGAGCGGGTTCTTAATAAAGGGCTTTCATACAAGTGTTGTTTGGTAGCTAATACCGGGGGCGGGGCGGCACGGCAGAACGACAAAAAGCCAACCAAAAGCCAGCTAAGCAGGTTCAAGAATAATACATTATATCGGTTGTTATTCTGTATAATCTGTAGAGTATGTGGATTCATTATCAATCCTACCAACAATGGTGCAATGCAAGGGGAGCATAGCATACAAGGGCGGATCCAGCCTGCAAGCCAGGGGGGGTAGGCTCACAGGCTCCGAATAAGTCCAAACATATGTATAATACAATTTTGTGCAATTATAGGTAAATTTTGCGTGTCTGTATAGAAAAAACTAGGCCCAGGGGGGGTCATGACCCCCATGAACCCCCCCCGGATCCGCCGTTGATAGCACCCGGGCACTATAGTTACAGCGGGAAACTTCCATATATTTTTACACTTACCACAGTCCCAGATATTTTTAGTTTTTATATCTGTCTAAAAAACGTCATCGAATTTGTTTAGTTATTGTCCAAAATATGATCGAACTCCGTTTTGTATAAAGCGCGCTCGCAGTAAAGAAAGTCCAATAACAGTGTTGTTTTGTATCAAGCAAGAAGACATACAGGAATCAAAACTCACCTTAATTCTGGCAATGCTGTATACACAAGTGCCGTAAGAACAAGAAAAACTACAGAGACGACCATGCAATATGCATTTATTTTCTCATCTATAAATATAATCGCTGGCTCCGACTTTTCGAGACATGCTAATGTTGCCGGGATCTCTGTGATTTTGTTGTTTATCCTAACTCTTCGTTTCCCGGAACAAAACCTGTAAGTAAATAAATTGTTTACTTAAGTCACCCGTGACTAGGGTTGCCAACTTTTTTTAGAAGAAATAAAGTACATCTGATTTCAGGGAAGGTAAAAAAAGTACGGTCCTTTAAAAAAAGTATCCTTTATTCAAGGGAGTTCAAAGATTTTTTGAAAATAATAACGAGGCAGCGGACGATAGGAACTAGGAAGGCCAGGCTCCATACTAATATCCTCAAATCCTTTTGTGAACTGTTTAGTGAAACTGTTGTCAGTTTACGTCTAATTTTGCGTGAAGATTGAAATAAAGTATTTTCACGTACTTTATTGGTATTCAAAAGTATAAAGTACAGGGACTCAAAATAACGTAAGATACTTTATTTTAAAGTACGGTTGGCAACCCTACCCGTGAACCTCAGATTTACGTTTTGATCATTAAGTGTTTGGAGTACGGTACTGACCGTGCTTACATAGTTTTTATACTTTCCCGATTTTTTATAAAATTACTAAAGACGGGAAGCCCCGTACTCAATGAAAACGTCTCGTGAAATATTTCACAATTATTATAGTTTAGTATATATACAAGGTGGATTGGTGGATATCGTCCAAATTCATACTTGAGCCTTGGTAAGTGATCAGCATCATGAACCAGTAACGATTTTTGTAAAATTCATAAAATGAAATTTCGACTTCCCATAGTGATTCACTTAGGACTGGGAGTGAATTACTATGGGAAGTCAAAATTTCACAAAAATCGTTATCGGTTCATGATGCCGATCACTTACCAAGCCTCTAGTATGAATTTGGACGATGGTCAAAAAGTCACCTTCAGGCCAAACCCGATTGTAGGACAAAATAGTTTGTCTTAGGTCAATCTAGTTTTTCAGAAATCCTTCAGCGCAGAAGAGAGCCGGTAGGTTAGGTTAGAATTTTATTGTTCTTCCTTATTTATTTTTGTAAGACAACCCATAGGTCTTCTAAAATTTGGTTTGGCCGGTAGCTAATATATCTATAGGCTGTTGTTTGATTTCATAACAAGAACAACAACCTTTTTAGAGCCCTTTCAATGCCTTTCATTGAAGGCTAGGCAGCGGAACGACTCGAGTCCAGCGAACAATCTTTAAGGCGCTCTTATCCCAGAAGAGTGACTCTCTGTCTTTTTCTTTACGTGTAAGGAGTAAAGAAAATATGCTTATTCATCTGTAGCTCATATAAGAATTGTAATTGGAGGTATTATAACAATAAATTATTGAGGATTTTTAGGATCTTGTTCGTGAATTATTTCTATCGAGCAAAGTTTATCTGATCGTGTAACACATGCGTGGAAGACCTAGATAAAGGTTCGAACTATATTGCGTATTTTTTTTTGGAAGTTTTACACAATATTTGAAAGTTCTATTTGACTTTGAAATTACTTATTTTGGGATAAGAGCGCCTTAATGGAGATACGAATGCAGCATGCATGATGATTGGTTCCAGGTCAAGTAGTTCCATGATTATGGACTCGATTGGTAGTCAGAGTTTAAAAACCGGCCAAGTGCGAGTCAGACTCGCGTACCTAGGGTTCCGTATTGTGGATGATAAATTTAATTTTGTAATTTTTTTTCGTGAATTTCTCAACCGCTTTAACTTTCCTGTAATCTTTACGTAAACAGGAATTATCATGTTTTTTCTCATATTTTTCGGTCCACCAGTTTTGAAGATAAGGAGGGGACATACAATTTTTTGTGGTTTTTCAAGGATTTCTCGAAATAGATGCAATTAAATATAGCCAAACTATATATTTTTACAATCAGCTTTTTAATATGTAAGTACCTACATTTTTTTGATACCCATATTGTATTTTTATAAAATATTTTTTCTATTTATTATACTTCTTTTTTTATATTTTTCGCTATGGTTTTCCTGTAAGTGGCCAGTTATGATCTAAAATCGATATTTTTTTCAGTTTACCAGTTTCGGAGATACGGGGGGGGGCATGTTTACAATCAGCTTTTTAATTTCTACAATTTGTTACCCATATTGTATTTTTAGGATAGTATTTTTTATTTTTCTAACTTTTGTTTTGGAAATATTTTGAACAATTTCAAATTTTTCATATTTTTTACACCCTTATAATATGTGGGCAAATTAATGCTATTTTTGTGCCAAATTTCATGTCTTTTTCTTGAACGGTGCTAAAGTTATGAGGCTGTGAAATACGGACGGACGGACGGACAACGGAGTCTTACCATAAAGGTTCCTTTTGTACCTTTTAGGTACGGAACCCTAAAAAGGGTGTTTAAAAAGCGCAAGAGGATAAGTATAGTTAATTATTGTTGCGTGAAGAAAAGTGTGTATGTAAATAGGTTGGTATAACAGGCATGAAGTTTTTCATACCCCATGCTCGGATTTAACATTAAGGCGATATGTAAAAGGTTTAGCGTCCCTGTTACTCCAAATGCGAAAAAACCATTAGTGCGAGAGGGACGGATTCGAGGAAAAGTAGCAAAAAGTCTATTTTTTATTAATATAAAATGTACTAAAATTGCTATCAAAATAGATACTGGATACTGGATGCTATATACTGGTAAAACCCATCTAATAAAATATGTCATTCCAACTTGTCAAACCAGGAGAATTGCGGTGTAACTACAAAACGGTGTTTAACTTTAGACAGCGTTTAAATCTGTTGCTGTCACTCTTTTACAATATGAAAAAAAAGGCGACAACAACAGATTTAAACACTGTCTAAAGTTAAACAACGTTTTGTAGTTACACCGTTGGTGTCGAAAAAGACCTCATTTCAATAAATATTTGTATCGAGCCGAATTGCTCCAATCGCGTTTCTGTTTAACAGGTCCCTAGAAAAAGGTTTCAAAAATAATATAAATACAATTTTATCAAAATAATAAATTATTTACTGAAGTAGATATGCAAGTTCTTAGTGTCGATTTTTTTTCCGCAGCGCCTTAAGGCGATATAACCAAAAAATTACGGGTGTTTCTTTTCTGTGTATTTCATGAAATACACGGAAAATTTTAATAAATTTCTGGTATATGCATTTTGATCATATAATCTAGGGTTTTGGAATTGGAAAACATGTTTGGATAAATTTTCCTAGATAGAAATAATTGTTGAAATGAGGTCTTCAAACACACATTTTCTCCTCGTTTGACGAGTAGGACCATATACAGAACTCAAACATATTTTATTAGGTGTGTTTCAACAATATCTAGAGATTTGATATTTGAAATTTTGCTATTTAGTTTTTTTAATAAAAATATAAAACCAACTTTTTTCTTTTTTGCTCTGAATCCGCCCCTCTCGCACTGCGCGATTTTTCGCTTGGAGTGACAGTGACAAAATAAAATTCGCATAGCCTCTTAAAATTGGAGTAGTTTTTAAAACATAAAAAATCTAGGTACTTACATATCTGCATACAAAGGAGGCAAGTAAGAATTAAAATTCGATTGCATTTTTAACTGTCCAGCTTCGTTAACACTTGTATTATAATGGTTTTTATCAACGAGAGCTACATATTCACAATCAAGCGTTAACTCTGCCGTAACTTTTCCCGTGATTTCAAAACAATCGTAACTCACACTTCCGTTTATAACTGGTCGCGTTCTAATAAAATAACCTGGCAAACAGCAAGTTTTGTTTTCGCTAAAAACACAAGTTACAAATAATATGCAACAGTTTAATAAAATTAACTTTTTCATGGTTTTAGCTTTATTTGCCAAAAAATATAGTAATTTTTTGATTTAAAGATAAGATCGTAAGTTTTTTTTTTCAGAGATTCACGTTTCGCTTCGTTGAGGTTGCGCTGAATACTGCCTGCCTGCCAGTGTTGCCAACTCAACTACCACAGAATATGCTAGATTGGTGTAAAAAATATGCCAGAAATATGCTAACTTTCTTTTTAAAATGCCAAAAAATATGCTAATATAATTTTGAGTTGTTAGTATTTACTAAAAAATAAAACAGCGAAATAAAATGTCATAGCTTCATCAACAACAGCTGATGTGAAAGGCTACAAACCAGAGTCGTAACTTTCTTTGGCACCGACACAGAGTAGTACAACATTGTCTGCTACAGTGTAAGAATAACAGCACTTTCCTGCTCTCTTGAGGCTAAATCTGATCTGACGTATAAAACACCACCAAACGATTTCGAAGTTTTGTTTGACGAGACTCATTTGCTAAATACACTTTCAGTATCCACGTTTAAGGCCCTTACTATTGCCAAATGGGTACTTTCTAAAGCCTACTCCTCGTTTATGGTCAAACCAAAAATAATGAAAAAATGTATTATGAATAATCAACTCTTAGACAACATATGCAACAGTTTTCTTTTTCATACCACCAAAACTTCTACATGAATTTTTTTTTTACTGAATGGTGTTTTTTGACCTCAAATTCCCTACTGCTCCTGAGTTGCTTGGCCGATTGAATTCATCTATGCTTTGATAAATAGATAAACTTTATAGATATAAACATAACATAAGATTATTCAATCGAGTAATCACGTCCAAGTGAAAAGTATAATTTTCTCCTATTTCGCCCTCTCAAGGACGCAGCGAGCGTCGTAACAGCCATTATGCATTGCGCGCTGATATGAACGTTATTTCAATGTTGTTTCCGTTGATATTTGTAGTGACAAATATCGAGCTGCTAATTTGGCGATGGTAATCGCCTTAAATGCGGCAATGTTAAAAGAGATATTGCAAAAAAAAACATAAACCTGCGAAGGGGTTATTATTATCAGCTGCATCTTTACTATATTGCATGACTTCATTCTAGAACATGCTAGTGAGGTGGGGAAATTGATAGAGTTATCAATATCGATTTTTATTAGAAGAAATATTGTGGTTTACTTATATTATTTTCATGTTTCATAAAGATATGCTAAGTAAATATGCTATACGCTAAAAGCTAAAATAATATGCTAAATAAGAAGAATATATGCCAAATTTAGCATGTAATATGCTAAATTGGCAATACTGCTGCCTGCTGCGCGCAGTGTTGCCGTTTAATTTTTTTCTTGTCGCTAGATTTCCATATAAAAGTCTCCAGATTACCTAAAATTGTATCAAAATGTTGCCAAATGTATGGAATACCAGTATGAAAAAAGTCGCTAGAATGTATGAAATGTCTGTTTTATAAAGTCGCAAAATCGACTGAAATTCCGCTAGATTTAGCGACAAAGTCGCTAAGTCGGCAACACTGGCTGCGCCTGCGGCCTGCGCCTGCCCTGCCCGCCGCCGCGCCGCCTAGGCGCCCAGTGACTTGACTATTGACTATGCCTATGCTCCCTGCCGCCGCGCCGCCGCCCATCTGTCCGCCCGTCCCGTCCGTGCCCGTGATCAGTTCAATGCCGCCATGCCCATGCTCAACTCTACAAAAACGCCAGACCTAGACTCTGTCTGCCCGTGGCCTGTGATCAGTGGGTCTACCGCGTAATTCTCATTTTCATCAACATCAACTTGAGATTGAAATTTGACGTGCGTGCGACGACGCCCGCCTAACATGCCATCTCTTTTGCACGCATTGAATTTCGCATGCATTTGCTTGAAGTTGATACAAATGAGAATTACGCGGTATAGCCCCAGTTCAGAACCATGCAAATGCTCAACCATAGTATACAATGTGAGAATCGAAAAAATACATATTTGGCCTGAGCTTCAAATGTCAAAATAATAAAAAGTGGTATATACACAGAAATATATGATACATACTTAGTACTTAGACCTCTTCAACGTTTATTTATTCCATTTTACACAAATGATTTCAATAAAAGCGTTGGGTAAGATAGTTTTGTCTAAACACAAATATTTAATAAAGCCCCCTTTGAAGCAGATGTTATTTAAGTGCATCAATAAATCCAGTTGGAGACAGGCTGAAAAAGTATCAATTCAAATATATGAGTCGAAACCCGGTTCTATGTTGAAACATTATGTAAAGTTAAACAATATAAAACACATATAGAGCCAAGCGAAGCGGAACTCAGGACAGAATGACGAATACAAAAAGTGATCAGAAACCAAATTAGTTTGTCCTAGCCCGAAGTAATTCAAATTACTCAACCTAACAATAAGTTTAGTCATCCAAAAATTTGCATTCACCTGTATACAGTGCGTCCAACCCAACTCAATGGGCCGTGGAGGGAAATTACTTAAAAAAATTAGAGATAGAAACTTTAAAAAGTATAACGAGATGTGTAATTAAAGATTTTTGAAGAATTGCCCGTCTCCCTCGAGCCAGGATTCGAACTTGTGACCTCCTGTTTACTAGTGTATCAGGCTGGTATATCAAGTAATTAGTTACAAAAATTCGGTGTACAGGTATGATGGAGAAATTCGTTATTACAGATAAGAACCTCGGTGGCGCAGCACAACCTGTCATGTAAGCGTAACTTCGTATTTTGGTTTTGCTAAGATAAACCTATCAGAAATATAGTCTACTATTATAAACACAGAAAACAAGAAAGCGGGTCAGTAACAAAAACCTCAATAACTTCCAAAGTATTGGCATTAGCTTTATAAAATAAAGACTGTATTATAGACAATTTTATATTGCTTAAATAAAAGTCAAAGAAGTTCAAGTTTATGAAGTTTATTTTAAAGAAAAGTAGGTTAAGTAAAAACATTAAAAATTAAAATTTTTCGAAAAATGTGCTTCGGTATCAAACATGCTATTTTCACACATTTTAGTATTTCGTATTGCCACCACGAGCTGTTAATACAGCTGTTATACGGTTTGGCATGCTTTCCACTAGATTTCTGAACCGATGCTGAGGAATATTCTCCAATTCCTCTCTCAGTGCTTCTTTAGTTCACGAAGTGTGATTGGAGGGAAATTTCGCCGGCGTACACGTCGTCCCAGTTCGTCCCAGGCATGCTCGATGGTATTCAAGTCTAGTCTAGGATGCGTGCTGGCTACTCCATGCGTGTAATAGCGACATCTTCAAGGTAGTCAAACACTATCCGAGCTGTATGGGGACGAGCGTTATCTTGCATAAAGATGGCGTCGTCGCCCACTAAAAATGGGCCAACGTACTAATGAGTTCAAAAAGGACACTTTACACTTTAGGTCAATGCAACGTACTCATTTAAGATTTCATTCACGTATCTTTCTGCAGTTAAAGTTCCATTTTCTATCACCACTAGCTCGGTGCGGCTTTCGGAAGAAATTCCAGCCCACATGTGTATGGAGCCTCCGCCGTATGGCACTTTCTCTTCAATGCAAGCTTGGTTATAGCGCTCTCCTGGTCTTCTGTAGACTCTTTGAAAAATTATAATGTAGTTCAACTTCTTAACTACTTACGCAAATTTTATTCGTTAAAAATATTTTGTTTTAATAAGCTAAATTGTCCAAACGCGAGAGCATGTTTGGCGCAAATTTGACACTATACGGACCCCAGGCGCGTTGGCAGTTTTGAAAGATGTGAAATGGTTTGGTTTTTGTAATCATTGTAATAATAATTTAAATAATTTTATCAAAATGGTGTCACATCACATTTTGATAATAGTAGTTTATGCTACTAGGGCGAAAAGGAATAAATTACGAGGACGATTTAAAACACGAGCCTAGCGAGTGTTTTAAACGTAACCGAGTAATTTATTGCTCTTACGCCCGTGTATCATACTACGTTTTTCAATGCATAGTGCGAGGAAATAAAACAAATATAATCTTGTGAACTTTAAATTATGATTGGCTCAAAAGGACTGTATCCAGAGCCGTTAAACAGTAGAAAAAAAGTATAACATTTATGGTACACAGTAAAGGCTGCAAGTTAGCCAACCATTGTAAATAAATTTAAAAAAATAATAATAATAAAGCCCTAGGGCAAAATAATCGACTTTCTGTTCGGTTTTGATGCATAAAAAGTGGGCCTTTACGAGCACATGCATTGAAAAATTATTTGAAGGGCCTTTACGTATTAGCTTCGGCCCCATGCACGCCTCCCAAAGGTCCGGGGCTACATAGTCATAGTCCCAAGATATATTAAAAATATACAATAATAATAATAATATCCATTTATTTCAGGCATCTAGGGCCCATAGACAAATACCTTAGAACTAAAATATATTGGGTGCCCCATGCCATGATAAGGTAATCTGTGCCCGTGGCTGTAGTTTGCTGAGGAAAGTCTTAGCCTAATAAATTCAAAATAAAGTAAGTGTACGTGCGTACGCCTACCTGTTTTTTTTTTTTTTTACTACACCCTGTTAATAGTTTTTTTCTTATTATTTGACCCATATCAAAGAGGCATTGATGTTCTTATAGCACATCCATATTTCTGCGAATCAAATTATAGATGATTGACTCTGACCATGTAAAACCAGCTAATAAATCGCTAACGATGCTTCAAACCATATTTCGGGGAACCATGTCTGGATGACGCAAGAAGCTAGTCCAGATGTAAAGCGGTTTATTTTCACGGCAAAGTTCCGAGAAAAAGCGAGCGTAGTTTATTGAACAACAGGTTCCGTGAATATTAGAAGCGTGCTCTTTACTTACAAACGGAGAGTACGATCATATTTTGGGTAATAAATAAGTTTAGATGTATGTATTTTAGTCCGTTTTATTTTTATTTTAATGTTATTTAGGTTAATTTTATAGTTTGAATAAATTGAAATACCAGAAAGGTATAGAATATAGAAACTAGGTAAATAGGTATCTGAGATTGTGGTTTGTCGGTTTCTTGTCAAATAATTAAATTTCTGTATTAAATACAATGATCTCGTATAGTATACAACGTGTAACAGAAAGGTGTAACCATATTTGAAGAGCTTATTCAGTCAATGGTATAGAACAACTTTTACTATGGAACAAAACCTGTGTCTCGAAAAATTTTTTTTACTATTTCATAGATAAATGCAACGCCACTCGGCCGAAATGTATGGAAGGGCAATTTTTTTTGAGATTTCCGGGTTGGCTCCGTAGTAAAAGTTGTTCTATACCATTGACTGAATAAGCTCTTCAAATATGGTTACACCTTTCTGTTACACGTTGTATAAAACCTACTTACTCATATGAAATAATAATTCGTTAAAATTGCTACAACTGGGCATTTTTAAAATTTATATATTTATTTATTTATTCACAAACATCTATCCTTACATCTATCCTTAATATAGATAAGGAAATACAATTGAAAGTGTATGGTTGACAAAATACGGAATGAACATTTTAGAGGTCGACAGATAGACGCAGCCCGATGTTTTAAAAATAAATTCAGCTCTCTACAAACTTATGGCAACTTTTACATCAATTTTAGGGATGTAACTCGAGCCACTATGACCTTTCCCTTTTCCCCGGCTGAAGGAAAAAACGTCAAAAGAAAAGAAAGTAAATGGACCCCCCTCTCGATCAAGGAAAAAAAAAACTCTGAATTTTTCACAATTTAGAACTATAAAATCTTTTTCAATGCAAGTGCTCGTAAAGGCCCACTTTTTATGCATCAAAACCGAACAGAAAGTCGATTATTTTGCCCTAGGGCTTTATTTTTTTTATTTATTTACAATGATTGGCTAACCTGCAGCCTATCCTGTGTACCATAAATGTTATGCTTTTTTTCCACTGTTTAACGGCTCTGGATACAGTCCTTTTGAGCCAATCATAATTTAAAGTATGAATTGAAAAACGTAGTATGATACACGGGCGTGAGAGCAATAAATTACTCGGTTACGTTTAAAACTCTCGCTACGCTCGTGTTTTAAATCGTCCTCGTAATTTATTCCTTTTCGCCTTTGTAGCATAAACTACTATTCTATTATTTAAACAGAAAACGTCCCATATATTTACCTGTCTGAGAGAGGAAATAAATGTCGATCTGTTCGATTCCAGAACTAGTCAGTGATATTTGCATTATACTTATATGCATGTCACTCCCACTTACTGGGAATCCCTATCTCTATCACCGCGTGGTGTTGGCTCAGGTGTTGGCGTAATTTAATTTAAACGCCTGGGTAAATGTAAAATTTTAACTGTCAAAGTGAATATTACATTTCTAACAAGGTTTATGGACGTTTTCACTCGGGTGGGTAGAACTGTTGATAGTTAACATTTACCCGGGCGTTTAGGATCGCAACCCACGCGTCAAACAAGTGTGACGGACAACTATCTACTGAAGTAAATAAAATGAAATTAAATATATTGAATTATTGATTGATTAAATATATTGATACACCTGAACCAGTTGCCTGATCAAACGAATAAAACTAGAAATTTGATCCCGCATAAACCAGCCTGGTTCGGCGGTATCGATCTATCTGTCGCAGACAAATAATAAAATTCCGCCATTTACAAACGGCGGTTTCTAAGGCCTAGATATGTGGCCTAGATAGCTTCCAATATGTCCTTACATTTAAACCTAACACGCTCCTCTCGCTCCGCTCGTCGTTGCACCTATTTTTCACTTTTTGATGAAATACTTTCGATTTCGTCTTTTTAGAAAATGACTATGTCATTTTCCAAACGGCTGACGTTTTTCAAATTGGCCTCTTTTTCCGCCAATATTTACGATTCGTAAACCGTTCCGAGGAATAGCTTTCCTCAATCGTTTCTAGTTGACAGATATTAAAATAAGCAAGCATGTCTTTTAATAAATGAAAAAAAAAAGGATGTATTTCATTCGACCTTCAGTGACGTCATCACCACACATTTCAATACGAAAAAATATATTTCTTGAACGCATATTTCTTGAATGTGTTAGATTTTAAGCAAAACAGAAATCCTTTTGTCGGAGGAATGTTGTCTGTCTGTTCAGTCTTAAGGTTAAACGTCAGTCGCTTAACACAAAGTGCATAATTTAACTTATTTAGAAGTTAAAAATTGAAAAATATTTTGGTATGTGGCAGTTAACACTAATAGTTCACAGTATTATAAGGTTTATAAAGCATGAGTTTGAAATTGAATATACAATCAGTCATGATCTGGTTCAAACAAAGTTAAAACAGAATTTTAAGTTGGTTTGGACTAAAATTTTACTTCTAAACAGGAGAAAATAATACTTTTTACATGGACGTGATTTTTTGATTGAATAGTCCTATGTTATAATTATAGCTATCAAGTTTATCTATTACTCAAAGCATAAATAAATAAAATCGACCAAGCTGCTTGGGCGTAGGAGGGAATTCAAGCCAAAAACACCATATCATATTGAAGTTTTGGTGGTATGAAAAATAAAAATGTTGCATATTATGTTGTCTTTGAGTTGATAATTCATATACATTTTTTTCAATATTTTTGATTTGACCATAAACGAGGAGTAGGCTTTAGAAAGTACCCATTTGGCGAAACTAAGCCCCTTAAATATAGTGCGCATAAGCAGAGCGGAGCATTATACTGCGGTAGATTAGCAAATGTATGAAAAAATCGTGGTTTGCATCAAAATTTACAAATAGTCGGGACCGAATATCCTGTAACTACAAAATGACATATTCTATCTATATCTACTTACATATCGTATTTCTATAACAACTAGGTAAAGAGGAAAGGAACAAAAACCCAACATCAAAACTAAAATATAAAACGTTTATTGAGCGACCATTCTAACACAACAATAAAAACAAAAAACAAAATAAACATAAATACAATTTTTTTAATTTAATTCCATGCAATAATTATTACTAAACTAGAAGAGTCCTTCGATTTCGCAAGTGTCAGTATTGAGGTCTATATCGTAGATGGCGGGCCTGGTCGGTAGACCGGGCATCTTGGATATTTCCCCGACCATCGGGACAACAAACCCGGCTCCTACAGAGGCGAAGATTCCCGTTATTTTGAGGGTGAAGCCAGTGGGAGCGCCCTTGATGGCGGCGTCCCCAGTCAAGGAGTTCGATGTTTTCGCCATGCAGATAGCTAGTGCGTCGTAGCCCTGAGAAACAAATTTTGTAAAGGTAAAAGAATTTTTCATTACCATTATAGCCTTTGGTTTATTAAGAGCGGTATCGCAAGCGGATTGTGAAAAACCCTCCTTTTTCTAATTAATCGAAACAGAACACTTAAATTCAAAATTCACTCAATAGTTATTCAACAAAACCTTATTACCTATGTATTGTGTATACTGCATTCGCAAAGTTTCCATTGGTTTCTGTAACATGGAATTCCAACATTTTTTCAAATCAATATGTGTATACAACGTGTAACAGAAAGGTGTAACCATATTTAAACATGGGTCTACCGCGTAATTCTCATTTTCATCAACATCAACTTGAGATTGAAATTTGTCGTGCATGCGACGACGCCCGCCTAACATGCCATCTCTTTTGCACGTGTTGAATTTCGCATGCATTTGCTTGAAGTTGATACAAATGAGAATTACGCGGTAGAGCCCCGGCTTATTCAGTCAATGGTATATAACAACTTTTATAGCACACCGTGCGTAAAATGACCATTTGCTGCGCGTGCGTAAAGTCGGCATTTTCCGCACTTCTGCTATAAAAAATTATACGAAACTCGTGCGAGAAACTTTTTCTCGACTCGTGTGATGATGAAACTCACACTCGTCAGAAAACGTTTCATCGCTCTCGTATCGTAATGTACTATTACTATGGCTATGGAGCCCACACTAAAATCTCAAAAAAAAATCTGCCCTTCCATACATTTCGGCCGAGCGGCATTGCATTTTTCTATGAAAGAGTTAAATTTTTTTTAGAGTTAGTTCCATAGTAAAAGTTGCTCTACACCATTGACTGAATAAGCTATTCAAATATGGTTACACCTTTCTGTTACACGTTGTATATTTATTTTATAGTTTAATAAATGCCTACAGATAGATGATTTAATGATAAGAAACTGTCTAGATCATTTGCACATCGATTCTAAGGTATAGGTAAACCAATTTTCAACCTTATTGACAAATCAGAACCCCTTTGTTTTTGCAATAAGGTCAAAATTCGTTTGACACTTAATAAATAATGTGTAGATAATGATCTAGAAAATTTCACGAGATGAGGTACTAATTATCTGTAAAGCCGGAATTCTGAAAAGCAACATGCCGCTGGCGCAACGCACAATAAACATAATCCAAGGTTGCCATGCCAGTTCACAGAGAATCGTACGGCAAAAAGTAAAAAAAAAAAACGCACACCCATATAAAATCTACAAAATTTTGATATATTTGATCATCAATTTGGAGGCTAAAACAATCGTACATACTCCAATGCAAATTTTCGGAATAAGTCCGATCTACACACTGGCAAATAATGTAATGAAATCGTATATCTGGTAACCTTGACGTAATCGGAACATAAATAGCTGGGGGGGCATTGACATCATGAGTCAATAACCCCATGTAGCAATTACCAGATGCTGTAGTCGAGCAGTTTCTGTTGCCCGTTTGACTTAGAGCCGATTTTTTAATTGACAAATAAAATTTATTCCTATGAATAAACTACGTTGGTCTCACTCTAACACCTTTTGATGCCTTTTGTATTATGAAATCGATATAGTTTATTCCTAGGAATATTTTTTTTATTATTAAATGTAACGCCTTTTTGTGTGTTCGCCTCGAGAAACACTTCCATACAAAATTCAAGAGATACGTTCTTTGTCAATGGAGTGAAAGCCATTCCTGTCCTCTCCGCTTTCGATTTACATCCATCCAGCTCCAGTCGGTGTGAATCTTATTCGTTTTTAGGGTTCCGTAAAAATATCATGTAAATATACAGGATTTTGTGTATTCATATATGTATATTATATAGGGTTTTGTGTTTTGTAATTTATTTTTATTTTTTTCCTTGTTACTAACCTACTACTCGTATTAAATCTACTAATATTCTATGGGTCCAAACTCAGAACATTTTTGATTTAAATGTTCTGTGGGTCCAAAGTTGTCCGAAATAAAATATTTTTATTTTATTATTTATTATACTGTCACACACTAAATAAATTATTTCAAAAAATAGTTATCAAACCTGCCGTAGGAAGTATCATAAATAATAAAACCGGTCAAGTGCGATGAGGACTCACGCCCTGAGGGTTCCGTGTCATTTAATATACTTGAACAGAAATTACAAACTTATAACTTAATTACTTAACCTACAAATTGTATAAAACAAAACTGCAAAATTAACTTGGTTTTCGGGGACGTAACCCTTAAACTAGATCATAAATCGGCGTTTTCAGTATTTGTTGTTTAAATACGGTACATACATATCTACATAATAGGGTAGTATACATAATATACAGAAATTTCAAATTCCTAACTACTTTGGTCTTTGGGATAGACCCCGTTACAAAAATGGTCTAAAAATGACAACTTTGATAGCCTCCCATTTCTTTATTTTCGAAGATAAAAAAAAATAAAAATACATTAATGAGCTCGAGATAATGATTTCCGACTTTTTGGGGTAAGAAAATGATTTTTTTTTGGCTCCATTTTCGTGTATGAGCCCCCCCCCCCCTGAAAAATAATTTTATTTCACTTTTAACTTAATATTCGGTTTTGGGTCTAAATTTTACACAACATATCAAAATATCAGGTCTCTCTCATTCCGTCTAAGAGCTAGAAACCCGTAACATATAGACAGACAGACAGACGGACAGCGGAATAACATTAATAGGGCTCCGTTTTGCCCATTGGTTACGGAACCCTGAAAAGGTCTTTCAAAACACATTGACCCCCGGTTTCTGAAAGGCCAATCAATGTTAACAGTAGATTAAAAAAATATTATCTGCGGATTAAGCCAGAAAACGTGGGAATTTTACATTGAAATCAAAAATTAACTAAGTTAATTATTGATTCATCACTATTCAGACTTCATATATGCTTTATTTTCACCGTTAGTTTTTTTTATCTACTGTTAACTTTGATTGGCTTTTCAGAAACCGGGGGTGAGGTACAAATTTTGCGTATCAAAATGTTTTTAAATAATAAGGCACCGTTAATTTTAAAAAAAATCTTTGACCAACCTTCTCGGTGAAGACCTTAATCTTCTCCAAAACCTCATCGGTGTACTCGACTCGGCCCGCTCCATACATATTTGTGGCTATCTTCAGTATCTTCTCCTGTATAGAAACATTCAGCGGGTACAAGTATTCGAAGTTGGAAGGTTGGTTGCAGGCGTCGATGACAGCGTCAGCCAGTTCTATGGCACCGGCGCCGCCCTGCGCCCAATGGTCGCAGACCACGGCTCTAAATGCACCGTTTTTCAGGGCGAAGTTCTTTACCAGGTTCAATTCTGCTTCTGTGTCGTTACTGCGAAAAAAAGTGTTCAAGTAACTTTTTGGTAGTTTTGACGTATAGAGAGAATGAATGAAAGTAGAGGGACGACAGGTCTTTACATATTAAATTGCCGTTTTCTATAAACATTTTTGCATTTCTTTTAGGACTGACAAATCCAAATTATTTAGTTTCTTTTGTGTATGAATGAGACAACAGCAAAACTAATTTAATTTTGAAATGTGTCTCGGTAATCTTATCATGGAAATGGATGGCATTTAGGACGAACTGTTTTTGAAGATTTATTTTTTATATAATCAAACTGAAAATAAAAAAAAAATTTAATACGTAAATGTAAAACCTAAAAATTTCCTTTCAAACAAAAAATATTTAATTGAAATAGCTACTGAATTACAGGAATTATGAACTCATGAATCTGTAAGAAAATTTCGGCAATTTCATATGTAAAGAGATAATATTATGACGCGCAAGTGGAAAATGAGGCTCCACCGGAACGTCCTATACAGGGTGTTAAGATGAAGTCGCGGAAGCCGGAAACTGGCACTAAATAGTAACAGTCCATACAAACAACTTTTCGTTAAAAGATCGAGAAAAAAAAAGTTGTTTAATATATTTTGGTCGGGTAGCTACAGAGCCACAAACTTATCTTGTCCGGTGGGCTAAACTAAAATGGCTTCTATATTCACTTTGTGACAGTCTTCCCCATCGGACAAGATAAGTTTTTGGCTCTTTAGGTAACTTTACTATGGAACAGCTGTTTTTATTTCACGTTTCGTAGGCTGGTTCCATAGACAGGTACTATCGCCAGTTTCTGCCTTCCACAATGTCATCATAAGGAAGTATGTTAACCAAATTGGTGACACACAGGAAAAGGGCCCAGTTAAAACAACCGAATAGAAGAGCTTGTATTGATTGTTGGATGTGGAAGAGGGGAAAGATTTTTGACAGAATCGTGGCAGACTGAAATCTGTTGTTTTTTTTCTGTTTAACGGGACACCCGACGCTAGAACATTAACAACACCAGGTTTTCAAGGGTCCATTGGAAGAAACTAGGTCTCTCCTCATATTGAAGAAAATATATATGATTTATCGATCTTTTATCTAGAGATTCCACCTATAAACAATGCTTTAAGATTTATACTTTTGTCAAAAAAAAAATGTTCTCCACTCTCTTTTTTTTGGTTTTCAAATAACGTTCATTTCAAAAACGCGATTAAAAGATCAAATTGTTTTAAAATAGGCAATAGAAATATGAATGGATGTTACCTAAATCTAATATTTGTTTCCCTACAAAATATTTCAGTATTAGCTAAAAACACACCAATTTGTCGTTTCGCTGCGTGATCACTAGTATTACGCGTCCAAGAACAAGAGGCCAAAGAGCCAACCTATAATCGCCTCTATGAAAAGCAAATAAGGTCTTTGCCATTAGACTTATTGTGCTGGACAAGTAATAAAAAAGTTGCTAGGGTATGCCATCCTCTTAAAAAACTTTATAAACAGGTTCTTGTCGGGAAGTGGTCATATTAGGAAGTGGTCATGTCGGGAAGTGGTCATATTGGGAAGTGGTCATAGGTAGACCTCAAGTCTCACTCTTCTATGCCTAGAATACTGCGTACTTACAATAGGCCAGTAGAAATCGACACTAAAAAACCCTAAATTCGCAAAGCACGATGTAGTGCTGCATTTTTGGTATGTTGTTTGGATCAGTTAAAGTGATGTAAATCCCAATTTGCAACTTCGAAAAAGTTGTGCTCGCTGCGCACCGCGTGATAAACTGCGAAAATTTGGGACATTTTTCACTTTTTGCTCTAAAAGTCATAAACTATGCGTTTCCGACAAGTAACATTCACTACATAAATGAAGCTAATTAAATTTGCAACAATTTAAGCCTAACCGCAGCTCTGTAAACCTTATAACAACTAAGCTGTGGTCTTTCAAAGATAGTCAGTTTTTCCCGAAAATTTGAAATTTTTAGTTTTGCTCCCGTTTGAAGCAAAATATTGGCAAAACCGCTCGTTCTATGAGAAGGTCGTAAAATAAAGTTGTAGAAAATTTAATTTTCTTTTATTAGAGCACAACACAATCACTCACAATCTGCATATCAAAACATAAGCTGGGAGTACCTCCACGCGGTGAAGGCGGTAACAGTGTAAACTGGCTAAAACTCCCATCAACTAAACAAATGCCTTCGGGCTTATATTTTGGTTTTGATTTTCGCACAAGATAGTAATTGGAAGTAGCCTACCCGGTAACGCAGGGGAGCAGCCAAAAAACTATTATCTTATTAACGCGAACGAAGTCAGGCTAAATAGTCATAAAAATGTCGGTTCCACCGGGAGTCTGCTTTGTGTGTCGGCTGGTACTCAAGGAAGGTGACAGTACAGTGGTAATTGTAAAAAAACGTGGCATCCAAACTCTAATTAACTCGAGTGTGGAGCGTGGCCTCAAAGAGGATGAACTTTTTTTTAAATAGCTAGACGAAGTCAGTGTTCACGATGCTTGCAGAAAGAGATTCACCGCTCGGCATAATATTGACGCATGTGCTCGTCGTGGAGGCGATCAAATTCCACAACCCCGCCCATCAACCTCTAGAACATCGGGCCCTATGAATCTTCGGAGCATTTGTTTCCTTTGTGCGGAGGAAATCACTGAGGAGTTTCTCCAGCTCCAAAACAAACTTCCCAAATCACGATCATGTGATTGTTGTTGGAGAGGACGTGGACCTCCTTGTTCTCCTCGGTGGGTTGGGTTCTACCAGCACCAACTTGCGCTTTCAGAAACGTGAACGTGGCAGAACAGGTTGCATTCAGTATACCACCAGTGCGTTCAACCGAGGGGAAGTTGAAATGCCCAGTGGGTTTGAACTGTTTCTTCACGCATTTACTGGATGTGACACCACATCTGCACTTTTCTGGCAGGGAAAAAGAAAATTGTGGGGACAATTTCAGAAGAGGCAGGACCTAGTAGATCTGGCTGCCATCTTCCTTCAAACAGATGCAGCGCATGAAAGTATTGCTGAAGCTGGCGAAAAGTGTCTGGTGGCACTTTACGGAGGTGTTCCGGATACTCAGAGACTGCACGACCTGAGGTTCAAGCTGTTCGTGAAGACAGCGGCAAATGCAAAAGTAAATTTTGCACGTTTGCCCCCAACCACCGAGGCTTCCTCTTTTCATGCGTTCCGTACCTACCACCAAGTGCAAAAGTGGCTGGGAGTAGAGATTGACCCCATCGAATGGGGTTGGGAAATGAGCTCTTGCGGCCTTATTCCAATAACAACCCACAAAGAGCCAGCCCCGCCACAGCTTCTCAAAATCATAGCCTGCAAATGTAAAAAGGGATGCAGGGGGGCATGCACTTGCTTAAAAGCTGGGCTCAAATGCTCGGCTTTATGCTTAAACTGCTCAGGAAAGTCATGCGATAACGTCGCCTTGATTTTGATAGATGAAGATGAAAATGATCCCGAGGAAGCTGAGGAAGAACAGGAAAGTGAAGAGCCTTACGAACCAGAGGAACGTGACAAACCTGAGGAGGAAGGAGAAATTGAACCTCAACCAAAAAAAAAACGCCGAGTGACTGCAGCTTCTTAAACATTTAATTTGCGTATAATCTTTTTTCCTACTTTCCCAAATTTTGTACTTTTGTTAATTACCTATCCTGCAAATGAAAAAGTATTATCCTTTTTATGATTTTATATGCCCTCAGTTTCAATTCTTTAAAAATCTATTTCTACCTTCTTTTTGTTTTTCAAAAATTGTGAGTGAACTATTTGTCTCACAGACTTTGTTCTATGCTCTAATGAAAGAAAATTAAATGCACTACAACTTTATTATACGACCTTCTCATAGAACGAGCGGTTTTTGCCAATATTTTGCTTCAAACGGGAGCAAAACTAAAAATTTCAATATTTCGGGAAAAACGAACCATCTTCGAATGGCCACAGTTTAGTCGTTCTTAGGTTTAGAGAGCTGCAATTAGGCTTAAATTGTTGCAAATTTAATAACCTTCATTTAAGTAGTGAATGTTACTTGTCGGAAACGCATAGTTTATGACTTTTAGAGCAAAAAGTGAAAAAAGTCCAAAATTTTCGCAGTTTATCACGTGGTGCGCAGCGAGCACAACTTTTTCGAAGTTGCAAATTGGGATTTACATCACCCTAACTGATCCAAACAACATACCAAAAATGCTGCACTACATCGTGCTTTGCGAATTTAATGTTAATTTCCACGGGCCTACAATAAATTATGGCGAACTTACCAACTAGATATTTTTCGAGATAATTTTAATTGTTTTAAGTCTAAATTATTAACAACATAACCTAATTTAATTTTTTCTTTCTTGCATGCTAGTTTAATTTTGAGTTTTTTAATGTATAAATTAGGTATTAATTGCATGTTAATTTTAGATTTCCACGTAGTTTTGTGTTTAATTTAATTACTGTATCACGTTAATTACGAATGCTGTGTATATCTGTTAAAGATGTAAACATTAGTTTTAGAACTTGTCATGTATATTATAAATGTTGTCTTACAAATAAATAAATAAATATAGGGAAGTGGTCACCCCGGACCGAAAGGCTTTATTCCTTTTAAACATATTTTATTTATAAATTAACTACGTTTCAATAGTTACTAAAGGACATAAACACACACAAGAAGTGCTATCTGATATCCTGTATCTTGGAAGAATAGACCTGTACAGAAGGTGAAATTTAATCAACCGCCCGAATTCATACTGGAAAATTTGTTAGCGATCAGGAGCTGTATTTTTGGTTTTGATTGGTCACGATTTTACGTATTTTAGAATCAGTAGAAATCAATGTAAACGTTTTTCGTTTCACGCAGAGAAAATTAAAACCGGAAAGCAATATTTCGTTGATTTTAAAAACCGGTAATGAATGGAGGTGAACGGAACGAAAATTAAAAAAGTTATAATGTCATGTCAGTTTCATCGATGCATCGACATCGACATTATCTTCTTGTCATTCTTACATAGTTTCTATAGAAATCGGGAAACGAGTGGGTCAGACAACTGGTTGCAGAATTCACGGAGAGAATTTTCAAAAATACTGATTTCATGTTTTCGTATGCGAATCATGCGGATTCGTATGCGATTGAAATTCGAATGATTCAAAAATACAGCTCCAGGAACAATGTTTAATGAACCCTGAGGTGAAATTCGAAAAATAATGTTTTGTACTGAATGAATTGTATTTGAACTAGTGCGTTCACTAGAAGCACTTGAGATTAAATTCTGCATTTGTGCGCTAAATATCTGCGCAAAGCATTCCTGTAGCACTATATACACTTGTACTGATCTTCGTCTTCGCCGGTTTGTTATGTTATGTTATATTAATACGATGGAATGTAGAAATCAACATTTCTGACGTGTATACAAATGGCCAGCATAATATTTATAACAAATGTTTTAGGAACATACATATGTAGTAGGAATGCGCTCATGTTATTCGAACGTAATACATTAAAGGCCCCTTTATACCTGCATTTTTCTTGAGATTCATACAAAAGGTAAATAAAAACTGATTGTGAAGTCAACAGCTTATGTTCTTCCTATTTTTTTTACATATATACTATCTAGCGACATCTAACTACGTCTCTATACAGCCCAAAAGGCAAAATTTTATGAAACACCATTATAAAAGCTGTCAGGTTATCGTGAATATTGCCTCGTTTTTACGTAAGTTTTAGCAAGTTTTATATAGGTAATTTTTATCTATACTGGAAATAAAAAGAGAGAAATACAGACGTCGTTCATGTAAAGAAGACTAAGTTTATACACTTTTCTATAAATAAACAGTTACCGTTTCATGGAAAACTATTTTTACCTGAAACCATTTCACAAATTCGGCGCTTTTTGAATATCTCGCCATCTTGCACTTCTTGATGGGTCGGAGTGCAGTGTGAGGGGGAAGGGAAACATATATAAAGAAGTGTGCAAAGTTTAATTGAGATCATAGCCATCAGGACGTCACAAACTCCTAAAGCTATATGGCAGCTGAGCGGGATAGCAAACCTTAAGCTAACATTTTCGAACATTTGGAAAGCAATTTAGTAGAAAAATCTATGTGCCCACTTGTACTTGACAAGAAAATGTCGATTAGTGATTTGTCAGTAAGCAATTAGTAGATTTATAAAAGTCTTACAAAGTTAGTGCTAATGTCGTCTAAACGTTTACACACAATCATCACTTTAATTAAACTCGTTATTTTTAATCTAAATTAGTTTTTGTTTTGACCACAAAATCGGGTATCATTGCTGAGAAGATGGCTCGTTCTCAAACTCAGTGTTGCATCCCGAGTGTTCCTACCACGCTAAGGGTTCTTTAATTAACGCACTTGAAAAAATGAAATGAAAAAATCTTTATTGACGCAAAAAAATATAAGTACACAGAATAATTGGAACTCTGTCTGGCCATTAGGGTAGGCTGGAACCTGAATTCCAACGGCCAGCGCTCTCTGTATAAGTTAACACATTTAAAAACTTAATTATGTACCGGCTAATGCTTTTTACAATAATTATAATAATTTGAATACATTTAAATTACATTATAATAAAATTAGATTTAGATTCAACATGAAATTGATTTAATATTAGCTAATGTTAAATGACACCAGTATTACAATCAAAAAATTAAGAATTATAAAAATTATTCAGTTCATAGATTTTGTATTTTATTATTAAATTATAAAATAACATGCAAAAAAGAAAAATGGGTATATTATATGCGTATATACTCGTATAAGTAGGAAGTAAGATGTTGAGGGTATGATGTGTTGTGTGTGTTAGAGGGTGTGGTGTGTGAGTGTGTGAGTCAGGGGTCTAAATAAATTAATGCTCCAAACATATTTTTCTCTTTAAAAAAATAGCCAAACTGTATCTAAAATAGATAAACATTGCATTTTTTTATCATTAGTATTTTATTAACTGCAACCATATTCCCATTTCGAGAAATGATTTTGGCTCGTCAACAATGTTGGTGTAGTTTGGTGGTTACGGCACAAAATATATACTACCAGAAGCCCCAGAAGGCTGAGTTCAATCAACGAGCGCAACGTCTTCAAACAGACGCATACATGCATAGACGCGCACGTATGATGATCTTGGCAGAATTTCGTATTGGAATTCGACCGACTTCGACCGAGATCGTCGTACGTACGCATCTCTATCCCCGCGTTCCGAAATAGAATTATTTCGCTAAAATCGATTACGAATGAATGAGGTGAATGGCTAATAATCCATGAGTGAAGCAAATGCGTTCATTCATTCGTATGACTTTCATGGCTCATGCGACGGAGGTGAGGCGATGTGAGCGATGAACGGAATGGAATGTCAAAAATTGTTTTCGCTCCATTATTTCAGCAGTTCAGATCAGACAAACCATAGTATATGTTTTATTCGGCCATGAGAGAAACAAATAAAAAGTCGTGTGGAACTTTTCGTCGAAAAGGAAGAATTTATATGTATATATATTTTTTCGTCGCTATCTGAGTCTACGTTAAAGAACAGTGCTACAAACTCTTCTTGTTCCATCACGAATCACGGCACTTTGACGAAATAAAATCAAATAATCGTATTGTATTCTGTGATAAGAGGTTATGGTTAAGATGTATCTTTTTTAATGCGGTCCGAATCATAAGCTATCTTTCACATCGTTAGCTAGCTCACAAATTACGGACCAGTCATCGCTCACACTTTAATTCATTCATAGCTTTTATCTATGTAATTCTATTACGGACCGCAGGGTATGTGTGCGCGCGCCTGTTTTCGCTAGTTATGCGGTCACTCCGTTTGTTGTAAGTTTAGGTGCTTCGTAAATCTAGCTTTGATATATAGACTTTAAATATAGCACAACAAAATAAAAGTTATGTTTTTTTTTAATCGCGCAACTTTGCCCAGTTTGAGTAGTATGCCAATAAATCCTAAATATATCATAGAAAAATCACCTACGAGGAAATAAGGGGCAATTGTGCGCGGGCTGACATATTACATAAGTTTACATTATTAAGCATATTGATAGTCTTCTAAAGCACATCCAACTAAAAAAAATCATCACTTAAAAAATTAAATGAAAATGTCTATGAAACCCAATTTTCAGCTCCCTGTGCGCCGTGTGTGAGTATGGGCATAGTAAAACCAGAGAATATAAAGTATTACTACGTAAAGAAGCGACACTCTCCTCCCCGCGCGAATTTAACGTCCCCCGCGGTCCCCCGCAAGTTAGTGGAAATCTGGAGTCAGGCAGAGCTCGATTACCACTCGTTTGCTGCGCGCGTGTTCTGTTACAAAGTTTTATCACGATACTGATTTTTAATCAAGTTAATAAATAATTTTAAGTATGGTGCGTTATTGCAGTGTTTATGGATGCCTGGAAAACTTTTTTTCAAAAATTAGAATTGCGTGATCAAACCTTACAATTTCGTTCAGTAACGCATTTGGAACAATAAAATCAGTATTTATAACTTTCCATGTTTTGACAAGTTTTCATTTTTTTTCCAAAGTTTATGTTTGAGTAGTTGTTAATTATATGATGATCATTTATGCATACGAAACTATATAGGTACCTACTAAGCTTAGGCATACTTTTAAAGTAACGAAAAAGCAGCGGTAACTCAGTGGTAGAACGCTGGCCTCTTAATTTTGAGATTAAGGTTCGAACTCCGGTCGGGCATGCACCAATGAGTTCTTCGGAATTTACATAATGTGCATAGTATTTGCTAATAGGTACTTACCACTTGTGAACAGTGAAGGAAAACATAGTAAGGAAACCTGCATGCCCTAAAAAGAGTGTATTTGTGCCCGAAGAACGATGATACGGCTCACCACCCATCACGTTAGGACGTAATATTTGCAGGTGAAACGCGGGTTTACCGAGTGTGGGTGGACTGTGACTTGCATTTCAAAGTTCACACTCGGAACACATCCGACACCCCCCGGGGCATTCAGGTCGTAACGATTTATATACATATATAAGGTTAAATAACATTATTTGGCGAAACTCAAAACAAAGGTAGTACTAGTCTATATGGACAACTGTTTGTATGGGAGCTAAGCGAAATTCTTAACTTTTTTTCACTTCCTCCTATACAAATTGCTCCGATCAGCTGACTCGTCCAGTATGGAAAGGTGAAAACGAATTTTAAGAATTTTTCACTATCCTATTAAAAAAAGTTATTCATATTGACATGTTCTACATATGTTTCAAATTTCGCCAACTAATTGAATTTAACCTTGTATATATACATATATTTTTTTAATACTGATTAATCCACGGGGAACCAGAAATTGGACTACGCTAAAATTTAGGAAGAGAATCACATAAGTTGCTGACTTATATTGTGTCCCTCTCGGGCGACGACGCTCACACGATTGCTGCCAGCCCTAGACTAGCTCACGCACACACACAAGCGTGTGCGGACAAGCCAGATGCGCGCGTGAGAGTGTAGGTAAATAACTTGAGCCTTCACTATGAAGTGTCGGGGGTGTGGTAAAACTATGGTATGAGAATTTTTTCCAGGAGGACCGCAAAGAGTGGCAACATCTTGATAAGGCCTTTGTTCAGCGGTGGACCAACCAGGCTAATGAATGGATATGGGGTCAATGTATCTTTTTTTGTCCTCCTTTGTCTTTGAGCAGTGGCGTGCACAGAACTTTTTGCTGGAAAAGCAAGCAATTGGTCAAGAACAACAATAAAAAAATATGAAAAAATTTAAACACCACTTTGAAAAAAAAAGAATTGTATGACGCCAGGGTAGACAATTGTCTACCCTAAAGTGAAAATTTCCTATACAACTTTTTTTTTTTCAAAGTGATATTAAAAACTTTTCGTATTTTTTTTTTTATTGTTATTCTTGAACAATTGCTTGCTTTTCCAGCAAAAAGTTCTGTGCACGCCACTGTGAGAGGGTTCTTTCTTGGAGCAACAATAACAATGTGTTCTCACCCGTGACGGTTGACGGCGATGACGACTGGGACTCCGAACTTGTTTCCGTTGTCGATGTGTTTGCCGAGGTTACAAAGACCCTTGCTCAGCAGTTCTAGGTTCTCCTGACAAAACAAATAAAGCATCATGACATGAATATCGGGGGGTTTCAGAGGCGTTTACGAGTATCACCTATGACAGCGTTTCTTAACCTGTGGTCCGCGGACCGCTGGGGGTCAACGAGGATATGTATGGGGGTCCGCAGCCTAATCTATAGACCATTTAACAATCAGTAATAAATGCCACCAAAAAACCTTCTCATTAACAAATTTTATACGAAAAAAAACCAAAATAAATGGTCCGAAATTTATTGCTGCTTTTTTATTAAGGGGGTTCTTGAAATTGTGCTTGATTTTGTAAGGGGTCCGTGGACAAAAAAGGTTAAGAAACGCTGATCTATGACATTTTGTCACAGTACCTAATTTTTTCATTTTTTAAGTGGATGTTTCTTTGTTCGCGCCTCGTATAGGAGGCCAATTCAAAACTTGTTCATCACTTCCGTGATCGACTTCAGCAAAGAATTTCGCATATTAAAGCATTTTCGTATTTCGCACTTGACAATAAAAGTGCTTTCAAATACAAATACAAATTCTTTATTTCTTGAATAAGTTACCTACACTAAAAAACATGCTTTAAAATTCAATCCTTAATCTAAATAAAAAAAAACGGTGAGAATAAATTATTAAAAACAGATTATTTAGTGTGTACGTTTTCCAGTGGACCCCAAACTAAACGTCACGTGGGATCCATGATGACATGATTTAACATGGATTGGATTGACATGTAAGTAAGTTCTTGCGGAAGTAAGTACATGATCTGCGTATTAAATTTCTTTTATTTATTTTATTTTATTTATTACACTTAATGTACATTTACCAAAAAAATAATTAAACAAAACATAAAAAAAGATTGATATTGTACAAAGATGGCACTTGCTTATAACAATATTTACCAGGCAACCTTTGGGTGAAAGGGAAAGTGAGAAAAAAGGGGAGCATGCAAATGTAAAAAAGAATAAACTACACAGAGTTAATTATGATTAATTACTAACGATATTAATAAACGAATACATAAACTTACACAAAAATTATAGTAAGTAAGTAAGTATTCAACAAAAACTCGCCAAAAACACTTTAGCAGGCTATCAATTTAAAGAACAAAAAATACTTTTGTTCGGAAACGCGGCTCGGCTTTCAATCTCGCCAAAAACGCTTAACCTACGTACCACCTACACTTTTTCGGTTTTCAGCAATGGACCCCAATTATCAATCAGTAAGTACATCCTAAAGATGCCTGCAAACAGACGAATAGACGATCACTGGTATGTGGACTTCTAATTACTTCTATAATCAATGAGTCTGACTGAGACAACATTATGTCGGCGCTACATAGCTACAACACATATCGCTGAATAGAGCTGTATTGCATTAAAATAATGATGAAATTGCCTCTTCACCCCGATCTATTGCCCAAAGTCCAAACATGGTGCTTATCCAGGGTTGGATTTAGACCCTCGGAAAATTATTGTCTATGGGAGTTAAAAATATACTACTTGGCTAAAATTATACTACGTTTCGTTTTTCGTTGATTTTTGTTTTGAATTGAAATAAAAGCAGCCTATTTGTTAGTGAATTTAAAAAAAAATTACTAATAATATTCATAATTTAATAAAATAGCTTATTTGTTATTGAAATAAAAAAAAAAATTACTAAAAATATTCATAACGCACAGAAATTCCCTATATTGTAGGGTAAATGTTAAAAAGTAAAACGTTTCAACCAATAAAACAAGTCGGTCGGCCTGAAGATAAAATTATGGTATTTTTACGTAGTATAGTTCCATTACGATACTACATACTACATGTCATGAAAATATGGTACAAATAGTATAATTATACTACAAAATCCAACCCTGTGCTTATCGCTTCTCTTATCTTTGGTGCTTATTTCTTCCTCATTTTATTTTACTGGGAAGTCCCTAAATTAGAGATGTATCAATTCGTGTATCGAGAAAAATAAAAGTATCGATGCTTATTAAAGTATCGGCACAAAAGAAAAAGTATGGTATCGGAACAGAAATATCGAGTACGAAACATGCAATTAGTATGTACAACTGCAGCCTAATTACCGTATTATATGCAGTGGTAATCACACTGCTGTTTACGTCATATATTGAATTTTTTATAGTGCTGGAATAAGTAGAATTTTTTGATAATTTAATATGATAATAAAAGAAAATATTATACAAGTAACTTTCGTCACCGCCGTAATGTGCATATTTAGTCCCATCTATTTAATATCATTAGGAATCCACTTTCTCCGCCTTATCTTCGCGAACGTTTTGAGTTCTTAATCTCTAGAGATAGACCCTTGCGTTCTGGGACTTGTGCTTATGGCAACTCTTTTAATGTTGAATCTATCAGACTGTGGAATGCTCTTCCACATAGCATTCGAGACTCACCTATTGTAATTTCCTTTAAGAAAAAGCGAAAGAACATTACCTCTCACTGTCTTAATAGGTAAATATAATATTATACATCAATATTTATGTATTCTATAATAAAAAAATATATATATATATATTTGTATTTTATAGTGTGTATTTATAGTAAGTATTTGAATACTATATTTTTGCTATTTTTATGTATATATTTATATTTTTAATTTGCAATGATCTTGTTAATTTGCATCAATCACCTTGTGCACTTGTATGATTACTCGTTTCAATTATTATTTTGTGTTTGTTATTTCCTGTTGGTTTTGCTGGAAGAAATCTCTTCTTAGAGATAAGCACGCCAATGTGCATATTGTTTAAATGTAAAAATTATATGTATCCCTATTTCTGTATATGTGTGTGTACAATAAAGAATAATTTAACTTTGGTACTTTTAAAGAAGGTCGTAAATTACGGTGAAATATATCAATATACTCGTATATTATATAGGCGTTCAATCGCGGTAGCAGTGAGCGACGTGAGCGTACTCGGAACTAGGAACTCTCAGAGATGTGGCAATGACGATAACTGTTGTAGCAAATGTCAATTTTAATTGCCGGTACGCTTGGTGGGGTGGCCCACTGGGGGTGTTTTAAATCGGCACAAAAATGAACTGTCATCTTGTAGGGTACAGCTAGGGAATGCAATCTTGCACCTAAATGTCAATCTCGGTATTTGCAAGATTAAAAAAAATCAATCTCGCAAGATCTCGGTATTAGCGAGATCTTGCACTAATAATTTTTTTTTCGAAAAAATATTGTTTCAACTACTGGTTAATAAAAAAATTAAAACAAGATATGAATCCAATGAAAGGGATGTATTTAAACATACTTATAATAGTTAATTATGTTATTCTACTGACCATACTGAAAAGCTTTCCCAAAGAAACATACCAGCGCAAATGAAAAAATAAATTCTCCTATCCATAATAACTTTAAAAACCAACAGTAAATGTTGTATGGGCATGTGTTTTTTCTTCATTTGTTATGTTTCTTTGGAAAATTTGTTTATTGTAAACAGTAGTTTATGATTATGAGTATTAGTTTATGAGTTTATGATTTTATTTAAACATAGCGTGTGTTTTCACTTTATAAAGCCTATAGGCTAGCCTAGCCGCAGACAAAGTTCTTTCGAATTCCATGTTTATAGTCATCAATTTCATCAGTTATTATCTTCTCGACCCAGCAAATCCAAAGCTTTATCTTTTTTTTATAATTATTCAAGTGTCGTCAATGTCCTGCATGTGTAATATGCGCTGCCGCTTAATCTCGCAAATCTTGCGAGATCTCGCACTGATAACGATGCGTGATTGATCTTGCAATATATGTGCGAGATCTCGGTATTTCGAGATCTCGGTATACCGAGATTGCATTCCCTAACAGCCTGTCCAGCGTACTTTTATGCGGTATTGTAACACAAGTATCGATACTTTTTTCAAATAAGTACAGCTCGCGTATTGTAAAAAGAATACGTCTGAAGCTAGCCAGGGATGAGTTTACGCATGTATACAGTCGCGCATAAAAGTGCTTGCGGTCACTACAAGTTGACGGGTGATATTGCATAATTATTCAACCTAATGAGGTAAGTACGAGTAGGTACATAATGTGTAGGAAACTACAGTCTAGAAAAAAACCTATTTCGCTATACAATTTTTATTTAAAACTGACAACATAATTGTACTGTGTCAAACTTGTGTTTCTACACAAGCAACATTTAGGCTGAAAAAAAAACTTTATTCCAGTTCATTAACAGCTAAACGCTTTAAAATAGATGAACAAGAGACTAAAAACTTTCTTAGAGCTGTACAACAGCATAAATTATGTAGTTTAAACAGTGCAGCTGGGTAACGGCTGTACACTTTACGAAATTTTTACTTCTAGCTTGTAAATAGCATTAAAAACACTAAACATACAGTGTCTAGTGTACAGACATACTTTAAGCAAGTCAAGAAGTCTAGAGCTGTGTAACGACTGAATAATGCTCTTGTTAACGCAACCCAACGTACAGGATTGTCTCTTGCCTACAAACGGACATGCGCAGATACATTTTTTCTGCTCCTGCGCAGATTGGTGCGCACCGCCAGTCTGTTGAGCGCAACCAACGCAATCACATGTGTTTACCAATTAAACCTGTAAAAATACCATTGTAGTACCGAAAAGTAAATCATTTTATAAACTATTCTTCTGGAGTTCTTTCTACGATCCTGCTGATCCTGCTACATAAATCCTGGCCTGGAAGATCTGTTAAATCCAGAGGAATAGCCGAAACATTGGCGACCGTGTTATTGTGCTTCGTGGAAGTGAAGTGCTAACCTGCAATCACACGGCGGCGAGTTAAACTGAACTTTGGACCCGTGTCGATTTTGGATGTATTTTGGAACTTGGAGGCGAAGCTGAATCTGCTGACTTCTTCAAAAAGGGAAGTGGCCCGTTCCTTATCCTTCCTACACTATTAACTTTTGTCTAAAGCTTTGGTTTGTGCAAACAGTACTCAAAATAAAGTGCTTAGTAGCAGTTAAATATTATCATACCTACTGTCATTGTTAGTACTTTATAAAGTTAATGATTTCCCATCAGTAAAGTCTCATTTGATTAAAAGGCCCTAATTTTTATCACTAAAATTATGGAATTGAAATTATAAGTTTCGTTTGTTGTTTTAGATTATTCCGAATTCCATAAATCATTCTGAAAAAATAGGCTTGTAGAAGATATAAAACTATTTGTTTTGTCCTTATATCTAGTAGTGAACTTGTAAATAAACATTTTGGCCGAATATTTCAGAAGACGGCCGCGCCTCATCCCCTCTGTCGCCTGTACCTAACCGCTTGACAAAAAGCGTTGTTGGGGCCCTTTGTTTTCGAGTGTCGTGCTGGCGTAAACAGCTGCTTCATAGAGGTTTACCTACCTACATATAACGAGGTATTTATTGCACCTTTTAGTATCAGTTTGATCAACATTTTGTCTTGTTTACAATAATGAGTGACACGGAGTTAAGAGCTAAAAGAGGATCAATTAAGGGGAGGCTAACTACGTTTAAAAACTACTTGATCGATTTAAAAAAATGTAAAGATATTTCAAAGGCGAATTTATATGAACTAAAGGTTAGATTAGCGAAAATAGAATCGATGTTTCAGGATTACGATATGATACAATCTAGTTTAGAAATTTTAGAGTCAAAGTCGAAACAAGAGTCAGTTGAGAAAAGTGAGTCAAGTGAACGCGAAAATACAGAAAAAATATTTTACGCCGTTATTAGTGTAGCTCAAGAATTTATCGCGGCGAATGACGAGGTTGGAGGCACACCAGCCGCAGCTCCAAAAGGTGGGGCTGATGCTGCTAATGTTAAGCTCCCGACTATTAAGCTGCCTTCCTTTGACGGAAATACCAACAAATGGTTGGAGTTCCGTGACACTTACATGTCTTTGGTACATAATAACGACTGTCTTAACAACATTTACAAGTATCAATATTTAAAGGCGTCGTTATCAGGCATTGCAGCTTCTGTTATCGAGGCGTTGGAGATTTCATCGGCGAATTATTCTGTAGCTTGGAAACTGGTTTGCGATCGCTTCGATAACAAAAGACAATTGATTCACAGCCACCTTAAATCATTATTTAATGTTCAGAATGTAGCAAAGGAATGTGATAAGTCGTTGCGTTTTTTGGTAGACCATATTTCGAAAAATTTGAGAGCTTTGAACATGTTAGGCGAGCCAACAAATAATTGGGACACGTTGGTTATATTTATTTTTGCTAACAAGTTGGATATTATAACAAGTACAAAATGGGAAGAGTACAAAAACGGATTGCCAACAAGTCCGAATTTAGATAATTTTTTTGAATTTTTGAGGAAGCGAGCTGACGTTCTGGAAATGGTTACCGCGAGCACAAGCGACAAGGTAGATAAGCCAAACCCAAATCAGGGTCAATTTAAACGTATTGACAAATCTCAAAAGGCCTTTGTCGCTACTGCTTGTGATGCCAATGCGTCAACCGCTACAACTACAAATAACAACAGAGCCTGCCGTGTTTGTAGTGGCGATCACCTAATTTATAACTGTGAAAAGTTAAATAAGATGTCCGTGTTCGATAGAAATGGTGTAATTGCTAAACTAAGACTATGCATTAACTGCTTACGTGATGGTCATTTTGCCCATCAGTGCAAAGCGGGACCATGTAGGATATGTAGGCGCCGACACAACACCCTTCTACATAAGACAATTGCTCCTGCTAATAAAGAGGTAGAAGGTAATGATGTTGTGGCCACGCCTGTTGCATTATCCTCCTATGTAAACAATCAAGTTTTATTGTCAACTGCAGTTATAAATGTAAAAAATTGTGAAACAAACAAAATTGTGCAGGCGCGCTGTTTGTTAGATTGTTGTAGTCAGGCATCTTTTGCAAGCGAGTCGCTGAGGGATAAATTGGGCTTAAAAAATGAAGTAGTTGATACCGTACGCGTTACGGGGATTAACAATATTTCGTTCAATGCATTAAACCGTTGTTGTTTATCAATTTCATCACGTTCAAATAATAACCATCAATCTTATAAAAAGGTTGATGCCTTAATTATCCCTCAAATAACAGGCGAACTACCAACAGAGGAAATAGACACATCTGAAATAAATGTGCCTGAAAATGTAGTTTTAGCTGATCCAGACTACCACCGGCCATCTCAAATAGACTTGTTACTGGGAGCTGATATTTTTTGGGATGTAATTTGTAGTGGAAGTATAAAAATAGGAAAAAACAAACCTATGTTGCAAAATTCTATTTTTGGATGGTTGATGGTAGGATCTGTCATGACTAGAACACCGACAAAAAACATTCACTGCAATTTTAGTAGAGAGATTCGTGAACAACTTCGCACGTTTTGGGAGCTGGAAGAAGTGCCAGCGACTCCTATGTGGTCTCCGGAGGAGAAGGCGTGCGAGGAGCACTTCATGAGTCACACAAAACGTCTTGCTGACGGACGATTTTGCGTCACGCTGCCTCTGAGAAATGACCCTCAGCTTCTGGGTAACTCATACAATATGGCTAAAAAGCGATTTGATGCTTTAGAAAGGCGATTCAGACGGCAGCCTGACATAAAATCACAATATGTAGATTTTATAAATGAATACGCGGCTTTAGGACATTTGTCAGAAACAGCGAGAACTGATGATGCGATTTTTTTACCACATCACCCTGTACTAAAGGTGAATAGTGAATCAACGAAATGTCGCGTCGTTTTTGACGCCAGTGCGAAGACAGATTCAGGTCTCGCACTTAACGAAATTCTAATGATAGGTCCCACGGTACAGGATGACATCTTTTCTATCCTTGTACGATTCCGACAACATGCTTTTATTCTCACAGGAGATATAGAAAAGATGTATAGGCAGATTGCCGTGGAACCTTCGCAAAGGCACCTTCAAATGATTTTGTGGCGTGATGATGAGAGGAAGCGAATGAAGTATCTGCAATTAAATACTGTTACATACGGAACTTCATGCGCTCCCTTTCTTAGCACAAGGTGTCTGTTGCAACTGGGGCACGAATGCGATGATCCGTTGATAAAGGACATAATTATTCACGACTTTTATGTTGACGATCTAATTACCGGCCATGATGATGAAAAAATGATAAATGTCATTTACCAACGAGTCATTGATCAATTGGATCGTGCTCATTTTAATCTAAGAAAACTTAGAAGTAATTCGCAGGAGCTATTAAACTGTATATCTAATTCTGTGCAATGCAAACAAGAAAATTTAAAAATATCGAACGTCAATAATACATTAGGTGTTGAATGGGACCCTAACACAGATAAAATTCTAATGACATGTTCAAAATTGCATTTGATAGATAACCATATTAAGTATACCAAGCGCTCGATCCTATCGGTAGCTTCAAGTATTTTTGACCCTTTAGGATTGTTGTGTGTATGTGTTATCCTCTGTAAAATCTTCTTGCAATCACTGTGGTTACAAAAATTGGACTGGGACGATGAAATTCCTCAGAAACCAAACTGTATATGGACAAAATTTGTCAATACTATTCATTGTTTGAGAAACATTACGATACCGCGCCATGTAAGCTGTAGTAATGCAGTGGCAATCGAGCTGCATTCATTTTCTGACGCAAGTCTTAAAGCCTATTCAGGCACTATTTATGTAAAATCAATTGATGCGTCAGAAAACTGCACAGTTCGACTTCTATGTGCAAAGGCAAAGGTAGCGCCACTGCAAGCCACCACAATTCCTCGTTTAGAACTTTGTGGCGCCTTGCTGGTGGCGCGCCTCTGTAAAAAGGTGTCACAAGCTCTTAGATGCAATATTGTCAAGAAGTATTTCTGGACAGATTCGAAAATTGTATTAGGTTGGCTGAAAACTCCCTCAAATAAGTTGGGTACATTTGTGTCTCATCGTGTTGCTGAAGTCAATGATTTATGTGCCAATTCAGAATGGAAATATGTTCCTTCGTCACAAAATCCTGCTGATCTGGCATCTCGTGGTGTTTTTCCAGATGAAGTGCAGTCGTTGTCACTGTGGTGGGAAGGACCGGCATTTTTACAGAATCCAAAAGAAAACTGGCCTAGTCAAAGCGACGCGACACAAATGGACTTACCTGAGATACGTTCACATGCTGTAAGTGTTGATAAACCGAAGGAAAACATCATAGATATGACAAGGTTTTCAAGTTTTACTAAACTACGCCGAATAATGGCTTTTGTGTGTCGGTTTATCAACAATTGTAAAAAAATATGTAATACTAGGCATACGGGATCATTGACTGTTGAGGAATTCGAATCAGCAGAGTCTAAATTATCTTATATCTCACAAAGAGATAGTTTTCCTGATGTAAACGTGAAAACAAAGGCGATTCCTGTTCCAGCTAATTTGAGTCCCTTTGTTGATGACGCAGGATTGATACGAGTAGGAGGTCGATTAGAAAACACAAGTTTTAATTTTGACAAGAAGCATCCTATTGTTTTAGACTATAGACATCATTTTACAAAGCTACTATTTACATTTTACCATTTTAAACTAATGCATGCAGGACCGCAGCTGCTTCTTTCAGTTATTCGTGAAAAATATTGGCCTATTAATGGCAGAATATTAGCAAGACGTACCTACAATGACTGTGTACGTTGCAAGCGAATGAAAGGAGCAGTCGCGCAACAAATTATGGGAAACTTACCGACCCAACGAGTAGTACCTGGCTTCGCATTTGACGTAACTTGCACGGATATTGCCGGACCTTTCCTTATCAGCGATAGAAAGGGTCGCGGTGCAAAACTAAATAAATGCTATTTGTGCATTTTCGTAGATTTAAAGGTCAAGGCAGTGCATTTAGAAGTAGTCAGCTCATTGAGCACAGAAGAATTTATTTTGGCACTTCGTCGCTTCAT
This sequence comes from Ypsolopha sequella, assembly GCA_934047225.1. Lineage (NCBI taxonomy): Eukaryota > Metazoa > Arthropoda > Insecta > Lepidoptera > Ypsolophidae > Ypsolopha > Ypsolopha sequella. Next base: position 14,594,126 of record OW203991.1, read on the forward strand.
ATCTCGCAGAGGAAAACCTCGCGAGATATTTTGTGACAATGGGCGCAACTTTGTTGGAGCCAACCGTGAATTAGGAGAATTTCTCTTGGCTCAAGAAAACTCTAACTCTGTGTCAGATCATTTTGTGGATGAGGGCATAAAATTTAGTTTTAATCCCCCATATGCTCCAAATTTTGGAGGCCTTCATGAAGCGGCTGTTAAGTCTGCAAAGTATCATATGAAACGGGTGTTAGGTAATACACATTTAACATTCGAGGAAATCACTACCCTGTTCGCACAAATTGAAGCCGTACTTAATTCCAGGCCCCTTTATCCTATGTCATCAAATCCACATGATCTTTCCCCACTTACTCCCGGGCATTTCCTCATCGGGAGACCCTTGACCTCACTGCCTGCACCGGACCTGCAACAAGTTAATCCAAATCGGCTACATAGATACGCTAGAATAGAGCAAGCACGGCTGCATTTTTGGACAAGGTGGAGTCAGGAGTACATCTGTGAATTGCAACAGCGGCACAAATGGCAACAACGGCATGAAGACATCAAGGCTGGTCAGCTTGTACTGGTCAAAGATGAGGCCACATCTCCACTGAAATGGCCCCTAGGACGAATAGAAGCGGTGTTTCCTGGAAGCGATGGAGCTTGCAGGGTAGCTGACATAAAAACAACCAAGGGCACTATCAGGAGAGCTGTAAATAGGATTTGCCCATTCCTGGATGATGAAGGAGCTTAAAAGCTTGAGCTTTTAAGAGGCGGGAGGATGTTAACGCAACCCAACGTACAGGATTGTCTCTTGCCTACAAACGGACATGCGCAGATACATTTTTTCTGCTCCTGCGCAGATTGGTGCGCACCGCCAGTCTGTTGAGCGCAACCAACGCAATCACATGTGTTTACCAATTAAACCTGTAAAAATACCATTGTAGTACCGAAAAGTAAATCATTTTATAAACTATTCTTCTGGAGTTCTTTCTACGATCCTGCTGATCCTGCTACATAAATCCTGGCCTGGAAGATCTGTTAAATCCAGAGGAATAGCCGAAACAGCTCTTAATTTTTGCTTTTGTACAGATTTATTATGTAAAAGAGCATTAAATTCTGCTATGGTCTGGCTATTGGTGTACACTTATTCTGTTGTACAGCCATCAAATTAGACTTGATAATAGGTGATCAATAGATATTTTCTACACCCTGTGACAGCGATGCGCTTTACAATAGTGTAATTAAATGCTATGGTTTGAAGAAGAGCATAATCTTACTCTAATGTACTGCCGACACGATTAGTGTAGGTTTATTCTATTGTACACCGCTCAGAGTTTATATGGCAAAACTGTAGATGATTGTACAGCTCTGAGTGTGTATGTGGATGATTATCCAGCTTATCAATTACTTTAATGTTTAAAGCGAAATTTTAAGCTGTTGTTCAGGTATTGCATACGTTTCTCGAATTTGTATACAGGTTAGGTTAATTATTGTGTTCGTATATAGCGTATATTATGTTACGTTCGTATATTACCGTAAATAGGTAAATACATCAGTGCATTGGAAATATATAATAGGTTCCTTTTATTATAAATGTAACCCTAAACAGCTGTAATATTTATTAATTGTCTACTTCTACCTAGCTACTAGAATAATTAAATTCCAAACAAGGTAAAATATTATTCTTTAGGCTAATACAAATTCTTTAACTCAGCCTTCGTCCAGCAGATCGCTTTATAATAGAAGAAAAAAAGAGCAACAGCTCTTTTCATTGGAAACTCCATTAAAACATAACCTAAGAACTTGATTTTTTATTACACGTAATGTTTTAGTGTTTATTTCTTTGAAATTTACAAAAACTACTAAATAAATACATAATAATTAGTTTATTTTCTATAGACAAGTACTATAAACACAACATACTCGGTCTGAGGTCAAATAAAACGATTGATAAATCATAAAATTTGTCGATAATATCGATTATTTCGAGAGCGCATGAGTTTTTACATTCACGTAAACATTTCAACCGCAAGCAAAATAACACCTAATAATCGAAATATGCTATGTTATAAATTACTTCACATTTATCTAATGGCGTTCGATTTATAAAGTCTAGAGAATAACAGCTAAGAGAATAAATTAAATTTTTTTTAAGTCTTTTACCAGCCTAAGACCGTGAGTAAGCTTAAAAATAGCAGTTTTTGTAGAACTGTAGCTGTATAATAGAATTTAATTAATCCCTTACTCAGACTTCACGCGAAAATACTGCTGTTACCCAGCGGATCTACACTTAACGCTGTATAATTTGGTGCCCCTTTTGGAGGAACAACGGCTGTGTAGCCGAATATACAGCCTCTATACAGCTATGTTATACAGTCTAATGCATTCAAAAAGTTCCTAGTAAAGCTGTTACACAGTTTCAGATGCTATCTGGGTATCGTCTTTCTTCATATAACACAATACATCGTAAATCATCTTTCTCTCTTTTCTATGTAAAACCATCACGTTCAAAATCAATATACTTTTGTGTGCAACTGTACTTTGAGAGCAAAATGGACGCTTGAACGCAGCACAGCAAACAAACGTCGACCGAGGAGCCAATCGCGAAATGTGCGGGAAACAAACAGCCAATAGTATTCCTTATTCTAAGGCCAATAGCTTAGGGGGCGGGGCCGTGCGGCGGAGATGTTTGGGGATTTCCCCCGGTTCCCCCGTCGCGCCCTACTCCTTACCGCCAAAGAGACCGATAATCGTGTTGTGCGCAGGTTCATTGCCTAACTAACTTCAGACACATTCTTTTTACAATACGCGAGACTCCCTCCCTCCCTTTTTGGCAGTAGCGTTGTTGATACAGCCGACCGGCGAGGAAGTGACAGAGCAGAAAGATTTTCGTTGTGTGTTTTTGCGACAAGTCAGTAATTATGGGAGGCGAAATGATATTCACCCACAACGACAAACTGATCGAAGATCTCGATAGTTACAAAGAATTATTGAGAAAAATTGAAAACGATTGTGCAACTTTGTCACCAACGGCGGCGGACGATGCAATTCGTCTCATAACGATTCCAATTTCAAAATGGAAAAATGGATATGTTACGAAGGATAAAAGCGGCGTCGGCCAAGATGACGATTATCAATTGTGCGTCGACCTGGGAAGGTCGAACAGAAACAGAAGTAATCATTATTACGTTATGTTTCCCAAAGATCCTAACACATTGAAAGTTCTTTCCAACACGCACGCCAGAGGTACGAATGGGTACACAAAACATATTGGGGCCAACAAAAAGTGGATCCATGACTATTTTGTAAAGTTTGTGACAACATTTCCGGGCGTTTTTGAACTATACTACGGTGATGGTTATTATGGCGCTGACGGTGAAGGCATTCGTGGCGCTAATGACTATGAGTGCTATTATCGCGACGGCTCAGATGTTCCGGTTAGACGCTGGCCTTCAGGAGACTTGTAATTTAAAAAATTAAAAAGTATTTGTATTTTATAAACTGGTTGTTTTTGAAGCGGATGCTTCTTTGTTCGCGCCTCGTATAAAAAGGCATTTTCGTATTTAGTGCTTGACAATAAGATTGTTTTGACAGGGGACTTCTTTCGTGAAAAAAAGTTTAGGATAACCTTTTTTTTTTGACGAAGGATTAATTAATTTCTTACAACAGATTAGTATGTTTTTAAATCGTTTATTATTTGTTATTAGTTATGAATAGTTACCATTAATGATAAATTAATGTTTATTTGATCGCAATAATAAAAAAATTGAAACGACTTCGTGCGCGCTGCCATCAGTAAGTTTACATATTTTTTATGCTTTTCTCTGTGATTTACATCTAATTGTCGGATTTCTAAAAATAGTACTTAGGTTTAATATTGTCCCAAGTAAGCGAGATCCCTATAATAGCGAAATGAGAAAGTGTGTCTGATCATTGTATGTGATGCAACGGACGTAGATGGAAATACTTACGTTTTTTGCAAAATTTACTGGTCCAAAACAGTAAATATCAAGAAAACAACTACTTATCTCCTGGTGGGGGGAATGGTATCAAAGGGTAGTCCCCCTACCCCACCCCTCAAAGCTTGCGGCTGCATTCTAAGTAAATCCCCATCCAGTCCCCCTACCCCACCCCTCAAAGCTTGCGGCTGCATTAAATCCCCACCCACGTTTCACTAACAATGAGTGAACACGTCCCAAACGCTGAGAAAAAATGCCCAAACGTGATAGGTGGTGAGCCCTATCGCCATAGTTCGACCAACACTCGACGTGCCTTCTGAACTACGCATATGTGCACCGGGGGGATTTGAATCTCTGGGTTAGCATAGGTGTACTACACGACCACAGAGGCAGTCAACTCAGACGGACTTGTCTAATAGTAGTTTATGCTACAAGGGCGCAAAGGAATAAATTACGAGGACGATTTAAAACACGAGCGTAGTGAGTGTTTTAAACGTAACCGAGTAATTTATTGCTCTTACGCCCATGATACACGTTTTTCAATGCATAGTGTGAGGAAATGAAAACAAATATAATCTTGTGAACTTTAAATTATGATTGGCTCAAAAGGACTGTATCCAGAGCCGTAAAACAGTGGAAAAAAAAAGTATAACATTTATGGTACACAGGAAAGGATGCAGGTTAGCCAACCATTGCAAACAAATAAAAAAAATAAAAAATAAAACCCTAGGGCAAAATAATCGACTTTCTGTTCGGTTTTGATGCATAAAAAGTGGGCCTTTACGAGCACTTGCATTGAAAAATAATTAATAGATGTCTAAGCGGTGTTTGTAGCGTATTTTGAACCTCAAACTCAAGCTCTAGCATGTAGATAGGATGAATGAAAGTAGAGTGACGAAAGAAGTTTATGGTGCGCAAGTGGAATGTACAGCTCGACCAGGCCGCCCTAGAAGGACGTATGTTGACCAAAATGGCGACATACTGAAGAAGGGCAAAGTTAATAGTACCCGGAATAGAAGAGCTTGTATGACTAGATTGATGGATGCGGAAAAAGCGAAAGAGGTGTGTCTGGATCGTAGCAGATGGAAATCTGTAGTCTCTGCCTACCCCTCTGGGAGACAGGAGTGAGTACCTATATGTATGTGTGTATGTAAACTCTAGCTAAGAACTTCAAGGAAACTTTGATGTAATCCTAGACTATTTCAGTTTTCAATTTTCAAAATTATATATTTTTTTCAAGTAAAACACGTCGATATTTCAAAAATTACAAAATAAAAAAGGTTTTCTTTCCACTTAAGACCTTTTCATTCTGAGATTATGGGAATCCAGGGCACGTATTTTTTTTATAAATGATCATCATCTATCATTGACCAGAAATATAATAAATAAGTGCTGAGAGAGGGATAGTTATTTTTAATTTATTTATTTTTGGTCATTAGTCTGAAAGTTTGAAAAATAATATAAAAACTGTCGTAACTCGGAGACCATTCATTTTCGACACCTAGTTGATAGGACTTAATTCGTTGGAAATGATCTCTAGTATAACCCCTTTCAAGGAATAGGTCGAATTACCAATCACCCTGTATGTATGTGGTGATAATTTTGACAAAGATCATGTAAGTGCATATCAGAGACTAAAAATGAATGGTTTCCCAAAGCTGAACACGATGGCAAAAGGTACCAGATAGCAATAAGTATCAGCTTAAATAATGTATGGTTGTATCTCCGACACAAACTGCTGCTTTTTTATTGTTATTTGGTTTTATATATACTAATTTATTTTAGTTTTTTAGCTTAGGGGCCGTCCATATTTGAATATCATCATTTGAAATTAGGGGGGGGGGGGGAGGATCTGGTCTGCGGATAATGGGTATATCATGGGCATAGATGGCCAGTGGCAAACAATCAGAAGATCAAGTTCGACAATAAAAAATATCAATTTTACTATCACTTTGAAGGAAAAAAGTTTGTACGAAAATGTTCACTCTAGGTCTAGGGTAGGCAATGGTACCGATTCGGTGAAGCACATCTTAACTTATTTGACAGGACTAAACTAAATTTAAGCGTTCTGTCCTTGTCTTTTCGATAAAGAAAGAAAAAGACAAGACGCTTAAAATAAGGTTTGTCCCGTCAAATAAGTTAAGACGTGCTATGTCGAATCGGTACTAGTGCCTACCCTGGCGTTATACAAACTTCTTTTTTCAAAGTGTTATTTAAATTTTTTCATATTTTTTATATTGTTAATCTTGACATTCTGATTGCTTTTCCGGAAAAAAGTTCTATGCACGCCACTGTAGATGGCAATAATGGGGGGTCTTCCAAAATGATTCAAACATTTTTCAAGAACAGTATTAATTTTGTAATACAGATGATGAAAATTGTGACAGAATGGGGTCTTTAGATAATGAATGACATATGATATAAAATGAATAAAATCGACAAAATCGATGACGTAATGTTATAGACAGTGCCTTCTAATTAATTAATAGCTTAGCATGTAAAGTAGTAGCAGAGGCCCACGGCCGCTTATGTTGGGCTGATCGTACTAAAGGCGATATGCGAAAAAAATACGGGTGTTTCTTTTCTGTGTATTTCATGAAATACACTGACAATCATAATCAGTTTCTGGTATATGCATTTTGACTATATAATCTAGGGTTTTGAAATTGGAAAACAGGTTTGGATAAATTTTCCTCGATAGAAATAATTGTTGAAATAAGGTCTTCAAACACACCTTTTCTCCTCGTTTGACGAATAGGAACCATATACAGAACTCAAACATATTTTATTAGGTGTGTTTCAACAATATCTAGAGATTTCATATTTGAAATTTTGCTAGCTATTTTAGTTTTTTTATAAAAATTATAAAACCAACATTTTTCGCTTTCGCCCTGAATCCGCCCCTCTCGCACTGAGCGTGTTTTCGCTTGGAGTGACAGTGACAAAAATGAAATTCGCATAGCCTCTTAAATTAAAATTGTATCAGAGACTCACGGATCCCACAGTCAAACTGTACATGCAGTTTTGTGGGTCATGTTTAGATTTAAGAAAATCTACTTTTTGATAAATAAAAGTATTAATTAATTCATAGACGTACCTGTATGTAAGCATCATTGAGGGGAGCGCCGGCGGTGACGGGGGGACCACCACCGTGCATCTTCAGAGCTCTAACAGTGGCCACGATGACGGCGCAGTGAGGCGTGTCACCGCTGGCGCGACACTTGATGTCGAAGAATTTCTCCATACCTGGGACACAGGTATAGTACATTTCAAATACCATGGCCCGATTCCACTTGAAACTTAACAATGGGGCTCATAATGTTTGCCTTTTGTTATCTAATTTGGAGCACTTCAAATTGGCACGCGTCGGTGCAATCTGTATGTAACTAAATACCACACCGCAAAAGGGTCTGGCCAGGTATCTTTTGTTATCACTAATCCTATTGTTAACACCTAATGACCGTCTTAAGTGGAATCGGGCCATGGTATTTGAAATGTACTATACATTACCATCAATTAGACAGATACAATAAATTATAGAGGTGACGCGACCTTATCGATACTTTCACTGTGTCACTCTTATTAACTTGTGTTACAGGCATTTGCAACCAGAATTTCAACGGCCCTCACTCTTAAGGCCCTTAATATCGCCAAATGGGTACTTTCTAAAGCCTACTCCCCTTTTATGGCCAAACCAAAAATATTGAAAAAATGTATTATGGATTATCAACTCTAGGACAACATATGCAACATTTTTCTTTTTCGTACCACCAAAACTTCTATATGAAAAATTGTTTCAACTGAATTGTGTTTTTTGGCTTGAATTTCCTACTGCTCCTAAGCGGCTTAGGTGATTTAATTCATTTATGCTTTGATAAATAGATAAACTTGATAGCTATAAATATAACATAGAATTATTCAATCGAACAATGACGCCCGTGTGAAAAGTATTATTTTCTCCTATTTTGCCCTTTCAAGGACGCAGCGAGCGTCGTAACAGCCACCACGCATTGTGCACTGATTTGAACGTTATTTCAATGTCGTTTCCGTCGATATTCATACAGACAAACATCGAGCTGCTAATTTGGCGATGGTAATCGCCTTAAAAGCGCATCGAGCGTTTGCATTTGTCTCCGTCTTTTGCTTTACGCCTGAGAGAATAACCACACTTTTGCACTTTAAAAAGCTTTTTATACACAACAACTTGTTTGTGCGAAATGCACAATTTAAGATTGTTCTTCTTATTTTTGGTTTTAAAATATTAAATTAATGTTATTTATGGCATTTTGCTTTTCCGGCAAAATTTTGTTATTTTATGCATTACATTCTAAATAAATAGACACATTAACTTAAGGCGATATGTAAATTTACTCCATATGCGAAAATACACTCAGTGCGAGAAGGATGGATTCGAGGAAAAGTAGCAAAAAGTCGGCTTTTTATAATGTACTCTAGTTGCTTTCACAATTTCGTTTAACCAGGTCCTAGATACTGTTGAAGCCCATCTAATAAAATATAATCGCAATCCATATGTTATTCCATATTGTTAAACCAGGAGACATGGTGTGGAGACACGACCTCTTTTCAATAAATATTTTTATCGAAGCGAATTTCTCCAATCGCGTTTCTGTTTAACAGATCTCTAGAAAAAGATTCCAAAAATAATATACTATTTTATCAAAATAATACCTTCTTTACTGAAGTAGATATGCAGGCTCTAAAAGTGTCGATTTTTTCTCCGTAGCGCCTTTAAATGTTTATTCATTTACAACGTAATGTAAAAATAACGAAATATTGCCGGAAAGGCCCAATTGACATTAAACTATGTTCGCAAAATGCAATAAATCACATTAATTTAATATCTTTAATTCAAAAATAAGAAAAACATTGTACATTTTGTACCGGAAACGAAACGCTCCACCTTAATGACAAGGTATAGAGACCATGGAATGAAACGTTATAGCATTGGACCGATAAGATCCCTCTTGTATATTTGCACCCGGTAGTCTGAGTCTTTGTTAGCTACGTAATCAACGGATCGCGATAAAAACATTGCAGCGGAATATAATGTGAACCAGTTCAACCAGTTCGCCAGTCAGAATGGCTTCATGGCTCAGAATTGTTCCATATTCACGTATTAAAATTATTTATCTTCGTTTGTCTCTTATAGAAAAATATGTATTTCGAAGTATTACAGAATAAAAATCCACTGACTGATTTGTCGTCCTCATTGCAATACAATAGGAGTGGAAAGTGAGTAGGCGGAACTTTCACTGGTAGCATGCGAAATAAAATTACCAGCCTAAAGTTAGCCTACGTTCAAACGGGAGTTAAAAAAAGCGTTTCGTAAAATCAAATAGAGCGTGGCCCGATAAATAAAAACCCGGTCAATTGCAAGTCAGACTCGCTTACCTAGGGTTCCATAATTCGATAGTTTTGGGAATTTTGTCATTTTGCCGTCGTGAATTTCTCAACCGCTATATTACGGTGCGTGCTAAATTTATGAGGCTGTGGCATACGGACGGACCGACAACGGAGTCTCACCATAAAGGTTCCTTTTGTACCTTTTAGGTACTACAGGTCTTCTAAAAAGGCCGTTTTGCATGAACCACATTATGATTCTGTTCTAATGCCGTCTCTTTTGCACGCATGAAAAAACTCTGAGTCTCTCCTACTTTCAAATCATTTCATGATTCACCCAAGTCGGCCTTTTTAGATCCCCAGAACCCTAAAAAGCTCCGACATAGAACAGACATAAAAAAAACCCTTTACCAACACTCACCGATATCAGAGCCGAAGCCCGCTTCGGTAGCCACATACCCCTCGTGGCTGGCTAGTTTCATGGCTATCTTATCAGCGAGGATGGAGGAGCAGCCGTGCGCGATGTTGGCGAAGGGCCCAGCGTGCACCAGCACGGGGGACCCCTCGAGAGACTGCATCAGGGTCGGCTCGAAGGCGTCCTTCAGTAGGACTAGCAGAGCGCCGGTCATGCCCTGAGGGTTGTTTACAACATCTTTAGCGAGGCATTGAATAACGTTATGAGTTACAAAATTTATATTTGCGATTGTCGGCACTTGGTGAAACTTGAAACACATCTTGAGTTAAAAGCACTTGTACATTATAAAATGTCACTGGTGAAATATTTTAACTAACATCTTCCCTTGAAAATGGACTAAAATCCGAAACCGGTTGGGAAAAAACATAAATAAAGTGAAAATATAATGTACAATACAAGTGCTTTTAACTCAAGATGTTATGAGTAACGTTACCATTTATATGTATCTATCTAAGTATATATATGTACTAATAATAAAATAGTAAGAGGTCGTGTCTGTACACCGAATACTTTTGTGAAATTTTAAATAAAATATGTTGTACTGAGAATTTAACTACATTTTTTTAAATTTTGTCTCTGTCTGTATGTTCCGTTTTAACTCGAGATCCACTCAACGGATTTGGATCCGATATCGGTGTCGATAAAATAACCGCTAAGCCGGAAACAGGGCAAACATTGAATTTTAGACAATAAGTAGTAACGCGTTTTGATACATCATAAATAACGTTATTATTAACAAAAGGAAATAACCAAACCTCTATTACACTTGTATAGTGCGTTTCAGTAAATAGCTCCTATACCCTAATTGTTACAATACACAATACAATAAAACTTTATTTGTACACCATAAAAAAAAAGGAACGGAAATATAAATACTCAATTTTTAACTAACTTATTATGTAGGCACAAACAGGCAGCCTTATCTCTTAAAGCGATCTCTTCCAGGCAACCTTTGGGTGGATGAAACTGTTTAGAATGATTGCTGAAATTGTGGTGTACTATTTTTTAACAATAGGTATATTTTAATATTAATAGATAAACGTATTATTAGAGTGCATTACAAACTAGAAATCCATCAGAAACAAATTTAAAAGCACAAATATTATTGAAAGCACAAATATATTATAATGCACTCTAATAATAATAAGAGTATTCAAAGGGATAGATTTTGCAATAAAACATAATCTTAGTTCCTATACCGTAATGTTGGTAGCGATGCAATCTAGTTTAGACACTGATATGTATAAGAAAGAACAATAGTTTTATGATATATGAGTTTAGATCAGGGGTCCCCAAACTACGGCATATACAAAAACATATACAAAAGTGGGTATAATAACAGATTGTTAGAGATGCCATTCGAAAAAAAAAACACTGAAAGTTAGGTACTTTTTAGTGAAATATGTAAAAATGGATGTTATGTCAAATAATAAATAACTATTATTGGTCAGATTTTTGAAAAGGAAAATAATTGTGATTGTTAAATTAATTACAATTCAATGACTTAATAACTGTCAAATACGAAATAACTGTCAAAAGCTGATTTTAAATGTCAAGAAGTAATGGTGAGTTATTGAGATCTAATTGTTGATTGGGTATTTCATGTTGGTCTTTCGAAGTTTGTTTGTTTATCTCCAGTGCTTCCAGTGCTGTAATTTTTCTGCCTTTGTTGCATATATAAAGAGCTTTAAAATTTAGGGTTTTAGTGAGTGATTTTCTTCAATAAGATGTTCTGCGAATTGAGAGTCGGTCTTTTTGAGGCGCCTGCTTCTGGAATGGTCTTTAATTCTTGTGTCAAAGGACCTACATGTTTGGCCTGTGTATTTTTTGTGGCAGCCATTGCAAGAGAGCTCATAACTTTTCTTAATGATGTCAGTACGATCTTTGTTATTGCAAATTAAGTGTTTTTCAATGCAAATGCTCGTAAAGGCCCACTTTTTATGCATCAAGACCGAACAGAAAGTCAATTATTTTGCCCTAGGGTTTTATTATTGTTATTTTTTAAATTTATTTAAGAGAAGTTGCCTAACCTGCAACCGTTCCTGTGTACCATAAATGTTATACTTTTTTTTCCACTGTTTAACGGCTCTGGATACAGTCCTTTTGAACCAATTATTAACTTGCAAAATTGTAACAATGTAACTTTCAACTTTAATAATTAAATTGTTTTCTTTGATTATATTTGTTTTATTTCCTCACACTATGCATTGCAAAACGTATGATACACGGGCGTAAGAGCAATAAATTACTCGGTTACGTTTAAAACACTCGCTACGCACGTGTGTTAAATCGTCCTCGTAATTTATTCCTTTTCGCCCTTGTAGTATAAACTACTTTTATGGAATTATTGGTATAAAAGGCCGGTCGATGGGTTTTTAGGATATTTGCACACATTTATATGACACAGTTCCTATAAATGGTAGTTAAACCCACTTTTTTGAGTCTTTTTCATCAATATTAATTGCGCTACTCTGTTGATACAATAGTGAATTCGCAGTTTTTCTTTGCTTATTCTTGAGTATTTTATCTACTGTTATTGTATCGTACCCATTGTTGATAGCAATGGTTTTTATTGTATTTAGCTCTTCTCTAAAATCTTTATCACTCATTGGGATAGACAAGGCTCTGCGGATCATGGTATGAAAGAATGCTAGTTTATGTGTATTCGGGTGCTTCGAATTTGCGTGTATTAATGGTGACAGTGAAAGTCGGTTTTCGATACAAGAACACATCTGATAATATTTTCTATAATTAAAAAAAAAAAGAAAATGTGATTGTAAAGCAATGCTATAGATCTAGCCTAAGCTACGATATACTTTGCGATGACGCAAGTATACAAATTGGGACATTCAATAAATGCTAAGTCAGCCACCCCATGTCCTATTTCGGTAAAGCGCGTGACTATTTTTTTAACGTGTCTATAGAATAAATTGATAAAAGCCGCACAGTAAGGATTCCTTCAGTGACCAGTCAGCAAACCAAATTATAATTTCATTCCATTTTAAGTGAAATTAATGATGAATGCATTATTACTGACATGAGTCAGAAATGTGCCAGGCATAGTATGACATGCATACTTAACTTGCAATTAGCATAATTTTGAATTGAAAAAAATTATAAATTCTAATTAACTGAAACCAGATATAATTCGACTTTTTTTTGTCGGCATCAAAATAACATGACATAAAATGCTATGACTGATGGATGTTTCTTTATAAAACCTACGATAAGTTTTGAACGAGCAGGCCCATTTTTTTTTTCATTTGCTATGTTCAGTTTTTTCGGAACAGTAAAAAATTATTATTAAAATCTCCCGAACACAACTCTGGAGCTTATGGTAACTCATTTAATGTTAGAGCTATTGAACCCTGGAATTCATTGCCGCACGGTATTCGTGACTGTCCCACTATTAGTCGTTTTAAAGCTAAAAGAGCACTACCTCTGTCTGTCTTAAAGTTGATAAGTTATTGTATGTACCTATTTATTTTTTATTTTATTTTTATTTTATTTATTTAAGGAAAACTTACACCTATAATATATATATAAAACATACAAACTTAGTAACAGAAAAGCCAATTACAAGTTTTCACAGATGGGTTCAAATCTGGAAACATAAGGTACAAAAAATAAAACAGTTACGAGTACAGTACAGATAGTCACAGTTTAGCAGTAATAAAGAGATGAAGAAAGAGTAACGTAAATAACAATGTAAAAATAAAGTGGAAATTTAACCCAAAAACAATGCAGAATCTTACAATCTATTTGACAGAGTCACAAAATTTAGTAGTTACACATTTACAAATACTATTAACACTATTACAAAATAAATCGATGTCACTGTTGTCTGTACATAAGCTATTAAATGATTTAGCAGCTCTTGAAAGAAAGGCATTTTGTCTGTAATTACTTTAAACGCGAGGTATGTGGAGAGTGGGCTTATGACGAAACCGACGCGAAGGAACTAATAAATTTAAATTAACTAGCAATTCAGGACAGTCAATATAACCTTGTGCAATTTTCATTAGCAGTGAGATATCAGCTACACAACGTCGAATATGAAGTGGAAGAAGATGTAGTTGACGACAAAGATGCTCATAATCTTGATAAGGAATTTTGTATTTATATCTTAGATAACGAGTAAATTTTTTTTTTATTTTTTATGTTCGTATTTATCTATAGAAGTATATTTATATATTATTATTTTATTTGTATATTAATATGTCTTTATTTGTAGTACACTTATGTATGATTACTTCTTTTTATTATTATAGTGTCCTCTCCCACTAAGGTTTGCTGGAAGAAATCTCTTTTCAGAGATAAGCTCGCCTTTGTACATGTATTTTATTGTAAATAATTCGATGTAATGTATCTGTGTACAATAAAGAATAAAAAATAGCAGTCTATTTTCACCCGGTATAAATTTCTTGGTGGCAAACATACCAAATCGTCGGCAGTAACCGGATTGCCGGTCTTGTCCAACGCGACGACCATGCTGGCCAGGCGCTCCTTGATGTCTTCGATGCTGGTGCCCAGTGCAAGGATAGCCATGATCTCGCTAGCCACTGAGATATCGTACGATGTTTCACGAGTGAAGCCCTTCTCGGTTGGAGATTGACCAATCGTGATCTTACGAAGGTATCTATCGTTTAGGTCCACAACTAGAAAGAAAAATAATAGTAGTTTATGCTACTAGGGCGAAAAGGAATAAATTACGAGGACGATTTAAAACACGAGCGTAGCGAGTGTTTTAAATGTAACCGAGTAATTTATTGCTCTTACGCCCGTGTATCATACTACGTTTTTCAATGCATAGTGTGAGGAAATGAAAACAAATATAATCTTGTGAACTTTAAATTATGATTGGCTCAAAAGGATTGTATCCAGAGCCGTTAAACAGTGGAAAAAGAAGTATAACATCTATGGTACACAGGAAAAACTGCAGGTTAGCCAACCATTGCAAATAAAAAAAAAAATAATAATAAAGCCCTAGGGCAAAATAATCGACTTTCTGTTCGGTTTTGATGCATAAAAAGTGGGCCTTTACGAGCACATGCATTGAAAAATAATTAAGAATGCTCACCTAATATAAAATAATCACGGAATCTGCGGAACTAAAGAGTCTATAAACTTGAATGTATAGGTCCCGGCACGGTTCTAAAGGCAAGAGCAGCAAATTAGTAGAGATCTGCGCATACAATTTTGTACGAACGGACCGAGTAAAACAATTTTAGTGCCGAGTAAAACAATGCGCTTTTTCTTACCCTAGGAATGAAGCTAGTTTCGACGTGAGCCGTGTTTTCCCCCAAATTTTAAGTCTTATAATGACCTTGCCCCGCGGCGCGGCTTGAAGTGGCCAGTATCTTTTTTTTTTGTTCTCAGGCTGCCGGCCGGCGGCGCTATTAACTGGCCAGTATCATTCTGCCAACTATGATGCCGCGAAATAATTACGAGTGTCAAGACAAACTTACGACGCGACGTCAAAAAGAACCTATAAGTATGAAATGAAATTTCATACAGTATTTCGTACGTGCCTGAGAGTCATTTCGCAACCGGATCCAGAAAGTTCGATTTTCGAAACCAATGTCGAGTATGCAATGGAACTTTTTACTATAGGTAGAAAAATCACTACTGATGGTCATGCCTTTAGAATCGTGCAAAGGCTTATAGCAGATAGGTTTCTTAAACCACGCAGGTACTTGCTAAGGAATGATTTTTGGATGCGAATATGTAACAAATACATTGATAAGAGTGAAAACTTCAAGTTTGTTACTTTTTCACCGATGGCGGAGTCGCGGACAAAAGGCTAGTATAATTATTAGTATAATTATAAGTATTAGATACAATTATTTTGGGCAAAATACTAATTGATGGAACCGTGTATGCATAAAATTGTAAACTGTTACTATATACCTAATAACTTTATATTTAAATCGCATTTCCAGTGAAACAATGATTGCAAAAATTGAAAATTGACCACAATTTAATGTTTTCAAACAACTTACCTCTATTCCACATAATCTTATTCGTATCAATGTTCAGTCTAGCAAACTTGGTCCTCTCCTCGTCAGTCAACGAGTCGGGGTCTGTCTTGTCTATGCCGAGCCGCTTGAGCCTTCTCAACTGGATCGCGGAGAACTTCCTAACGCCCTTGATCTTAGGGACTAATCTGTCGTACAGAGGGCCGTCCTTCTGCGTGAGCTCGTGGAAGATCCTGGCGTCCATCTGTGCGGCGAGGAGGTTGTTGGCGGCGGTGACGGCGTGGATGTCTCCCGTGAGGTGAAGGTTGAAGTCTTCCATGGGGATCACCTACGGGAAGGGAAACAAGACAAAGCGCTGCTAGTTGAATGAAGTAATGTGGGGATAGATATACATTTACATCGAAAAAAAAAAGAAACAATAACAAAATTATATTATTTTTGATGCAAATTAGAAAAACTTTAAAAGCTAACCATATCGTATGTTCGCTAGCCATTCGTATATGAATTAAATTCTCCCTTGTCAGGTTTTTGGAGTTCCGTCAAAAAATAGAAACGATAATAGCGAAGCCTCGGTGTCTGTCCGTCCGATTAGAGGGGATATGGCCTATGTTATAGTCGTAGTTCTTTGTCGCGTACAAGTAATTGTGGAATTAGAATTGGTATCCGGAAAAATTACGAAAATTCTACAAATTATTTTGAAAAGTCATGTGAGTTATCAAATAATACGAATTTTCAATCACATCTACATTGACGGAAGCCGCACAGCGTACTACGTACGCATTATGAAGTTTTTTAATATATACCGGCTGAATTTTTTGTCGTTGAAAAGCCACAAGCTGTTACTAACTATGAACAACTAACATACAACAGTACGAACAACTTTTATCATAAAGCCAACTCTGAAATCTCGAAAAAAGTTACAAACATAATCTACCAAAATATATGGAACAGCTGACCATGACCAGTACCATCTGTGATATTCGGATTTTCAGCGACGAAAAATTCAGCCATTATATGTATTAGTAATTTTTCATTGCATGTGCTCGTAAAGGCCCACTTTTTATGCATCAAAACCGAACAGAAAGTCGATTATTTTGCCCTAGGGCTTTATTATTATTTTTTTTAATTTATTTACAATGGTTGGCTAACCTGCAGCCTTTCCTGTGTACCATAAATGTCATACTTTTTTCCCACTGAAACGGCTCTGGATACAGTCCTTTAAAGTCAATTACAATTTAAAGTTCACAAAATTGTATTTGTTTTATTTCCTCACACTATGCATTGAAAAACGTAGTATGATACACGGGCGTAAGAGCAATAAATTACTCGGTTACGTTTAAAACACTCGCTACGCTCGTGTTTTAAATCGTCCTCGTAATTTATTCCTTTTCGCCCTAGTAGCATAAACTACTATTATAATGACTTCGTCTCCTGTAGTGAAATATCAGTAGTATATCATGTTAACTGGTTAAAAAGTTTTAGCAAAACACGAAACTTTTGAATTTTTGAAAAATTTCTATTACTATCGAAGTTAGCGATAGCGATATTTACCACTTTTAGTGTGAAATCGTGTCAGATGACGTCACGAGACATGTCATTAAGCTCAACTTCGTAATTTTTCGAGAAATTGAAAAAATAGTTTTCAATGCAAGTGCTCGTAAAGGCACACTTTTTATGCATCAAAACCGAACAAAAAGTCGATTATTTTGCCCTAGGACTTTATTAATATTATTTTTTTAAATTTATTCACAATGGTTGGCTAACCTGCAGACTTTCCTGTGAACCATAAATGTCATACTTTTTTTTCCACTGTTTAACGGCTCTGGATACAGTCCTTTTGAGCCAATTATAATTTAAAGTTCACAAGATTATATTTGTTTTATTTCCTCACACTATGCATTGAAAAACGTAATATGATACACGGGCGTAAAAGCAATAAATTAGTCGGTTACGTTTAAAACACTCGCTACGCTCGTGTTTTAAATCGTCCTCGTAATTTATTCCTTTGCGCCCTTGTAGCATAAACTACTATTAGCTACTGTTTTTATGTTTTTAAACGCAATTGATTTTTATCAAAATCTGACGAGCTCATTATGTCATATTCGATTATGATCTTCCGCTAATGGGAACGCCATGGTGTAAGTGGGCCGTACCTGCGAGTAGCCCCCGCCCGCGGCGCCTCCCTTCACCCCGAAGGTGGGCCCTTGGCTCGGTTGCCGCATCACCGCGAACGCGTTGCGGCCTCGGTGCGTCGACAGAGCCTGCACCAGTCCTAGCAGCGTCGTCGACTTACCCTCGCCGAGGGGGGTCGGGGTGATTCTGTCGAAACAAGGATGATGCGCAATTTGGTGATGTACGTTAAAATACTATTTCAATGCAAGTGCTCGTAAAGGCCCACTTTTTATGCATCAAAACCGAACAGAAAGTCGATTATTTTGCCCTAGGGCTTTATTATTATTATTATTTTTTATTTATTCACAATGGTTGGCTAACCTGCAGCCTTTCCTGTGAACCATAAATGTTATACTTTTTTTTCCACTGTTTAACGGCTCTGGATACAGTCCTTTTGAGCCAATTATAATTTAAAGTTCACAAGATTATATTTTTTTTATTGCCTCACACTATGCATTGAAAAACGTAGTATGATACACGGGCGTAAGAGCAATAAATTACTCGATTACGTTAATTATTCCTTCGTTATTTATTCCTTTGCGCCCTTGCAGCATAAACTACTATTATGACTAATTTCGTCCAAGTGACTAATCCATAAAATAACAATATTCTTTCCATTATTCTAAAGCAAGTCAAGCAGTATCACACTCAAAAGAAAGTTGACATAAAGCGCGCTTTTCCACCGTAGATCAGGCTGGCGAGCTTTTTTTAGTTTCTGACTTAGTATAGGTTGCTTAGCTCTCCGGTGAAAAGCGCGCTTTGTAGTTAACCGTTGAGTATGATACTGCTTTACTTGCTTTATAAATCATAATAAATGAAAGGATTGTTATTTACATCTACATATCTAGTACCTACATTTCCAAGGATTGGAGATCGTCATATTCGGCATGTAAACAGTTGCAAAGATGACGAGTTACGAATATGACAAGTGGCGAATATGACGAGTGGTGAATATAACGATTTGCGAAGTTGACCAGTTGCGAATGGGTGACATATGATGATTTGCTACGAATCCGTTTTTACTTTGATTTATTTATTTACGTCATAAGTGAAAAAAAAAACACTTTCAAGCAGCTTCACGGCAATTTTGTGGTACTTTCACGGTAGCCATCGTTTCATAGTTTCAAGAAACCATTGTAAAACTCACCCGGCGACGACGATATATTTCCCATTCCGTTGCTCCTTCAATCTATTCAGCACGGACAACGAGATCTTGGCCTTGGTTCGGCCGTACTGCGACACTTCGTTCGGGTAGAGACCGATCTCTTGCGCTAGCTCCGAGATGTCCTTCGGCTTTTGGGAGCGAGCTATCTCGATGTCACTGTTTAAACATAATAGAATAAAATTAATCAAAACCAAATTAATCGAATCTAACTCTGCATCTAAATAGTTCTCGTCAATCTAAGGTGCCGTGAATTTAACTTTACAATAGCCCCCCGGCTTTCTTTTCCTCCCTCGTCAACCCTCCAAAGGATTCGCATCCGCATCCGCGACTCGCCTTTTAGCTCAATGAAATTTGTCCCTTTTAAATCGTGGCTCAACTCGATAATAGATTGCTGTTCGATTAAGCGGAACGGAAATTCAGAGTAACATAGTGTCTGGATTGGTGTACAGTAGAGCCACTGAGTGATGGCGCCTATGACGTTTAAATGCCTACAAAGTATCGTAATTATTTATAAGCAAGTGTGAATTAAAAAATGTAATACTTCATTGTTGATAGTGATGTACTACTTGTTTCGGTTAATATTTTTTGATTTGAATGTTGATTTATTGTGCAATAGAATTCATACGAAATTTTTAAAAAGAAACAAAGTTTTTTTTTTTTAAGTTTCTCATTTTTTATAGGTCGTGTTTCAAGTCGCAAAGTTACGCAATAATATTTAATTAAAAATAAAACAATGACGAAGTTAAACTAAACGAAAATAAATGATAGTAAAATACTTTTTTCGATTTAGATATTTAAACATCTCTTGGGGGCCCCGGGGCACTACACCGCATAGCCCTCCGATAGCTACGCCACTGGTTTTGGCACATTTTCCTTTTGTATGTTGAATTATGTTGAATGTTGAATGACGTGTCTAATGTTGAGTAAACTCACACTTGATTTTTATTTTTAACCAAAATTTGAAATGTACTTCATCACTAAATGCAGCTGTCATAAGTGCCATCACTCAGTGGCCCTACTTTAGTAGTAGGAGCCAACCCTGAAATCGCGACCAAAAAGTCAACTGTTGGATACAATGTAGTATATATACCTACTTTTGTTTACAAGTAGGTACAGATAATGCGCATAGAAATCTCCGACAACGTTCGTTTTTACAAAAAATTGCCGAATCTTAAATTGTAGGAGCCCTAAACATTGCACTAGCTTAACTTAATAGAGAGAAAATATAATTCAAGGTATTTTAGAACGTGAAAAAATCGGAACCGGAAGCAATAAGGTTGTCTATAGCAAACATGGATTGTATAGAAAGTGAAATCAAATACGACCTTTGTTTGAAGAGTGGCGATTCCTATGCGCATTATTTAAGAACAGACATCATGAAACGACCAACTCAGACGTGGGCGTAGACAAATGTCATGTTGTTTCATTTCACTATAAGGTGCACGCTCCATGAAACTTGCGAGGACAATACAATCGTGCCGATTTTGTCGCGGGCACAAAATTGAAAACTTGTTTCAGGTGTAACCACATTTTGGCAAGACTGTGGACGTTTTCAAACCTTATTTTTGGTTATTATTATTAATCTAGATAACATTTGGCTACACTTTTGGTAAAAAACCGTTAAATTTACGTATTTTAGGGGTTCGTTGTTAAGATATTGCTAATACTATAGAGACTACAGATTTCCATTTGCTACGATCCAGACACACCTCTTGTCTCTTCTACATCCATCAAGCTTGTATGACTGCCTACCCCTCTGGGAGACAGGCGTGAGTATATGTATGTATGTATGTATATTACTCAAATTTCACAATTTTTAATTCGACTTAGATCTAGATAATGTTAATGGAGGTTTGCGAGTAACAACGACTCTTAAATTGTATTACTGTATGTGCTTTTTTTATGGAACAGCTGATTATATTCGCGTTTTCAGAATTCGCTCCATAAAAGTTGTTCGTTTACAAGAATACCATTTCTAGTAAAAAAAAGAAGTAGGAGAAAAAAATCTAGTTTTCTGCTTTTTTAGGGTTCCGTAGTACCTAAAAGGTACAAAAGGAACCTTATGGTGAGACTCCGCTGTCCGTCCGTCCGTATGTCACAGCCTTTAGCACCGTTAAAGATACATGAAAATTGGCACAAAAATAGCATTAATTTCCCCACATATTAGAATATAAAAAAAAAATATGAAAAATTTGAAATTGTTCAAAATATTTCCAAAACAAAAGTGAGAAAAATAAAAAATATTAGCCTAAAATACAATATGGTTTCGAAAAATCTTTAACAAACCCAAAAAATATGTATGTCCCCCCCCCCCCCCTTATCTCCAAAACTGATGGACCAAAAAATATGAAAAAAATCATGGTAATATGTGTTTACGTAAAGATTAAAGGAAAAATAAAGCGGTCGAGAAATTCACGAAAAAATAATGACAAAATTAAATTTATCATCCACAATACGGAACCCTAGGTACACGAGTCTGACTCGCACTTGGCCGGTTTTTATATCTGCAGCTAATGACAAAAAAATCAGCCAGTATATGATACACGACGACGAATCGAAACCGCCTTACATGTGGCATTTCAAAATGGAGGTTGAAATACCTAGGTACAGGCTTCACAGTGGTCAATCTGAGCGGCTTCAGAGACCAGCTGGTAGCCGTCAGTCGGTCCAGGTGTCTCTTGGCAGCCAGCACGGTGTTCTTCATCAGCATCGCCACCGTCATCGGGCCCACGCCGTTCGGGACCGGAGTCACGTGGGACGCCACTTGGGCCGCTTCTTCGAAGGCCACGTCTCCGACTAAACGTTGCCCGCTTTTCTTTGTACCATCTGGATGCGAAAAATAACATTGGTCAAAATTTGAATAAATAAAAAGGTGTATTAATTACAGAATAGCTTGAGAAAACGATACCATAATTAGCATATGCAGCTTATTTAGACAGTTGATAGAAACCATGAAAGTTAGGTAATACCAAAAATGTATTTGTCAGTAATTTTACATTTCATAACCTTACACTCAACTTCGTAGTTTTAGGTCGTAGTCGCAAGTAGCCCGTTATCGGAGAACAATAAAGTTTGTTGTTCACGTTTTTTACCACATTTCTGTTTGAAATATTATAACATAACATAACATAAATACTCTTTATTGACTACTACTCCTTCGTTTGAGCACATAAATAAGAAACCCTTTTATTTGTAAACTCATTTTCATACACAGCCCATACACTTTCACTCACTCTTCCACTCTCCCTCGCGCATACACGCTCACACCCTATACAAATATAAGCAAAATTTTTCTACATTTATTTTTTTGTCTTAGTTATTTCATTTTGTTTTTATTTTTCTTATTATAGTTTAAAGTTACTCTTATTCATATAATTTATCTATCTGTTACCTATGGAAGAGCGGGTCCTATTACAGGTACAGGTTAAAAGGAGAGTCCAATCACTGTCTACGAAATTGTATGTAGAAGTTTCGAAATAAATAATTTTTGTATGTGTATTTTGTATTGTGCACCAAAAGAAAAACAATAAAAAAAGGACAATACAAAGTTATGAAAAATTTAGGCAACAATCGGCGGTCTAATCGCTTACATCGATTTCTTCAATTTATTTCACACGAAATTTTCATAAAATCTAACCAATTAGATCACGTTGAGAATTTAGATTAATTGTAACTTACACGTGACGCGTGAGAGTAAGCTTAAGAAGTATGAAACAATGTTGCTTTCCTCAGGGAAGCTATGGAGGTTGCTAATGAAAATATTATGGCTAGGTCAGTCCCTACAATGGGCTGGAATGTTCAATATTTACGTATAGGAAAGTAAGACTGGTCTTTAAAATAGGAGTCCTTTTGCTACCTTATACGACTTTATGTGGGGATACGACTTTACCAACAAAAATAACGAGAGGTGTCGTGGGACACCCGGTTGGAACGAAGTTCCTTTAGCTACAGACGCGCACGCCACACGTCTATACTGCAGTAATATACCTGCGCCGCTTTTATACACACATACTATAGCAAAAGTATCGTGACGGTCGAAATCTTGCACTTTTTTCGGCCAAGCTCTCATTCGTCAAGTGTCTGGAGTGTAACGTGCGATACGGAACTTCATTCGAAAAAAACGTCACGATACACATACAATTTGTATCAAAGTAAGAATAATAATAAGAATATCTTTATTTGCTTTAACAAGGGTAGATAGTAAAAGGTGTATAGTAGGTACATGCAAAAGAGCTACTTATTAGATAGTTTTAATGTAGCATGCAAATTTTGGTACAAAAGAAATATTGGACATCAGTAAAGGAAACATTCACAAAACAAGAACATAATAGTCAAACAATCATTCATGCATTATATTATATAGCATCCAATAGAAATTAAACTTGAATTTAAATAGCAAGTGTCCCAAGCTAGCAGCATAGACTAAGTATATTATGTATATTATGATGAAGATGGTGATGATGTCCTCCTCATCGTAGTCCGACGACGGCGACCTCATGATTTGTTGGACTTCTACGGCGATGAGCGCGGATATGACTCGCGAAACCCAGCTTGGTTCTAAAAGTCCGATTACAGCGATCGCAGTGTAGTTCACCGCGACCGTTGTACGTGTAGGTATATGTGGGCTTCGGACGAGTCTTGCGCTGCTGCCGGTTGGAGTCAAGGGTCTCGAGTCGGGTTTCCTCGAACTCCTTTACACGATCATGGATGACCGAGCGCCACCCAATGCGCTCGCGAGCAACCTCCTCCCAACTGCCAGGCGGAATGCCACAGGCGGTTAGATGCCTTTTCAGGACATCTTTGTAACGAAGATGCTGTCCACCGGCTTTCGCGCTCCGTATGACAGCTGAGAGTAAAATACTTCTCTGGGCAGTCTCGCATCTTCCATGCGTACCACATGACCGCACCATCTAAGCTGAGTTTTCATCAGCATTGCTTCCATGCCGTGCATTTGTGTCCGCCTCAGAACTTCCGTATTTGGAACATGGTATACATATGGTGCGGTCATGTTATATACATATATACGTATATACATATTATAGTAACTAAGTAGACCGACAACTCGCATACATCAAGGCGTGGCAAATTTTTCACGCCCTTACTACACTAGGTGTCGCCAAGTGTTGCAAATAAGCTTAATTTGTTCAATTGCCTGCACGTAAACACTCATGGTCACCAAGTAAACATGTGGTTGTAATAGCTTTGCTTAGAAAAACTAGATGGCGCTAAGTTGGCAACACTAACAGTGAATATTTCAGCACCATCTTTTATCTAAGTGGAAATTATGTTTATGTTACGTGACATCGCTTTGCCACTAGCATCACCAATCGATCTTTTTTAGCATCGTGTTCGTTAGAGGATTTAGCAACGCCATCTAGATTTCGTTAGAATTTTACACCTTTTTTGTGGCTACAAACTGATGTATGTGAACTGCTAGTCTATACGTAGCAATACTTAGTCTATGCTAGCAGTCAAAGTAAGAAACAGAATATTCATAGGGATAATTTTAAGATCACAATGTAACCGATTCTGGAGGCTTTAATTTAAGTTTTAGTGCTGTCAAAACTAAAACTTTTTCAAAGTAATTTAGCTTCTGTTCCTAACATTTAAAGACTATTTTGTAATCAAGAAAATTAAGTTTTGACAGCACTAAAACTAAAATTAAAGCCTTCAGAATCGGCTTTATTGTATGTGAATCAAAAATGTGCTTTACTCACCGGGAATAGCGTTGATTCCGCAGTCGATGACAACGGCGCCAGGCTTGATCCAGGATCCGCGCACCATCTCAGGCCTCCCGATGGCGACCACCAGGATATCGGCGGTCTTTGTCTGCGGAACGGGGAAGAAATTAATAAAGTGTTTAAACAGTATCGGATGTTTGACATCAGAAATAAGGGATGCGATATTTTTGTCTACAGACCCAAATGCATACAGACTACAGTACATGATCTGATCTGTTTGACAAGTTAGAGCGTGACACACCTTAGGTCTGCGAGCGACAGAGGGGCATAAAATGTAGTGTTAAACATCGATAGTTAATCGATAAATCGATAGTTTATTCACTATCGGCACAATCGATAGTCTAGTAAAAACCATCGATAGTTCGCACGTCCTTCAGTATTGAATATGGAACGCGATCTTAATAGTCTGCGGTAGCATTTTGCGCCTGAATAAAGTTCTTCTCACAAAATAAGTCCCACAGATTAAGGCATTTTCTTACTTAGTCATTGACAATAAGTACTTTGACTTTGTAAAGTAATTTATTACAAGTAATTTTTATTTAATTTTCAAGTGACATTTTGCAGTTGTTATTATTATTTATTTCTTGTTTACTTATTAGTAAAATACAAAAATAAGTTCAGCTACAAAAAAAAAACACATCTTTAATTTGAGATAAGTATCTTAAAAACGGAATATCGATTGCATTTTTGAAGCTATTGATGTTTAGCCAACACTAATAAAATGCTATTGCGACCGGAACAACTCTACGGATTCGCGGGTCATATATTCTTGTCCCATTGTGATCATATTAGGTCATTAACTATGAAACTGCCATTATACAATGTGTAACAGAAAGGTGTAACCATATTTGAAGAGCTTATTCAGTCAATGGTATAGAACAACTTTTACTATGGAGCCAACCCCGAAACTCTTCTTCTCAAACTTCTCAAAAAAAAACTGCCCTTCCATACATTTCGGCCGAGCGGCATTACATTTTTCTATGAAACAGTAAAAAAAATTTTTCGAGATACAGGGTTTGTTTCATAGTAAAAGTTGTTCTATACCATTAACTGAATAAACTCTTCAAATATGGTTACATCTTTCTGTTACACGTTGTATATGGAGAATTTGAAGAAAACTCAATTTTCAGTACGAACATTTTTGCATTTTTTTTAGGAATGACAAGTCCAAATTTTATGAAAAAAAAATTGTGTATGAATGAGACAACATTAAGCTAACAGTGACTTTAATTTAATTTTTAAGTCTCAGTAGTAAAAAAATATTACGAATCTTATCATGTAAATAGATGATATTTAGGACGAATTATCTATGAATATGTAATTTTTGTAATCAAACTGAAAATAAAAACATTTAATACGTAGATATAAAACCTGGAAAACCACTTTTAAAGAAAAACAAATAATTGAAATAGCTATTGAATTACAGGACTTATGAACTCATGAATTTGTAAGAAAATTTCGGCAATTTCATAGTTAATGATAAATTGAGATATCCATTACAATTACAATTTCGTTAACACCATTTCATTGACTACATCTCTACATGTTATCTCTTGTCACAGCTTGATGTAGTCTTACTATATCAATTCAGCATCGCTACTGCATCGGTGCAAACGGGGAAAGCACGCCTGCCCAGCGTGTGTGAGTATGGTCATCACTTCCAAGAGGACCGACAAGAGTGGCGAAATCTTGGAAAGGCCTATGTCCAGCAATGGACGAACCAGGTCGGTGGGTGAATGAAAACGGGGAAAATGAAGAGTAAAGGAGGCAGTAAGCTCAACGGCTCGCTGGAGTTTATGTAAGGCCCTTACGATCTCGCTAAGATTCCTGGTCTTGGAGTGGCAGATGGTGACGGTCGCGTGCTCCCACTTGAGCAGCTCCGAGACGGGCGTGCCCACTATTTTAGACCGTCCGAGCACGACGACGTTCTTCCCCACGATGGAGATTCCGGCCCGCTTGATCAGCTCGACGCAGCCGGCCGGCGTGCAGGGGATGAAGCCTGACATGTCGCCGATAGAGACGCGTCCTTCGTTGATCGTGTTCAGACTGGAAAGAGGTGATTTAGGGTGTTTACAGTAACGGCTTTTTGAGCAACAGGCATTTCCTCAAAGAGCATCTCCTCAACTTTACAGATAATTTGTAAGATGGGCCCGACCCACGATCTGGATTGCGATTTATTATTTTAACGAAAATTTCCAAGTAAATGACGGTTACTTAGGATTTTAACTAACAAATTTACGTAGAAACAAAGGCATATGCTCAACTGCCTTGGTCTTCTAGGCCTAAAACATTACACATATAATGTTTTACATAATACGTACAAAAAGTTATAAGCAAACAAGTTATACATCTACAAAGGCTGGTATATGTAGGGTTGCCAGATGGGAAAACCAAAATATATGGGCAAAATTTTAAAAAGTCGGGATTTTGGGTTCATATTACGAATCAAAAAAATATGTTTTATTATTAAAATTAAAGTAATTGCAACAAAATACTTTTTTGGAAAATTATGAGATTATACAGTTGAAAATTATAAGATCAAATTATGAGACAATTAAAACATAGGTACTTATTTTTTACTTTGTCACAAGTATTTGGCATTTGAGTTCACTGACTCCACCAATTTGGTGCCCTTTGCGGTAAACAAAAATGTTTACATTTAAAAAAATTTCATCAAAGTTTAATCTTATTAATATTTCGGCTTTAAATAAATCTTGTCATTCTATTTCGGTCTTTGGTATAAAATTGTTTAATAAACTGAAATTTCTCACCGTCCGTTTTTATTTGTTATTTGTCGGGACAATTTGTATTTTGTCGGGACTCAGGACATCATATGAAATGTCGGGACAATCCCGACGAATCCCGACCATCTGGCAACCCTAGGTATATGGACTATTTTGGTAGAAACATTATTGGACACATGTGAGTATACCCATCAACATCCTTGTGCGGCGAGACGGCGTCGGTGACCTTGTGCGCGTCGATGTCGTGCTGGGAGTCGAGTGGCATCTGCACGATGATGCCGTGCACGGACGGCGACTCGTTCAGGTTCCTCAGTCGAGACAGCAGCTGGGGGCCGGAGGGAAAACGGTTAATGCCTCCAAAGTAAGAAATAATTTGGGCAAGCGCGAATCGGACTCGCGCACAAAGGGTTCAGTACCACCACACAATACGGGTACGGAAAAATAAAAATATTATGGTAAGTAGCAATAATATATAGATGCCATAGCAACATTAAGGTGACAAAACGAGCCGCTAAAATGGTTGCGCCTAGCAAACAATTCGTAGCTAACGCTGAGTATGGAAGAGGCTATTTTTCGTATAATCTTTACGTAATCATCTATTACCGTGTTTTTGTTCCATATTTTTCCTCTTTTTTCGGAGACATGGGGGGGGGGGGGCATGATAACGTTAAAAAATGCTACATTTCGAATTTTTCTTGGCTTTCAAAGGGCAATGTCAAAAGCACCCGAAGTAGTAGATTGGTGGATGTGGAAGGTGCGAAAGAGGTGTGTCAGGATCGTAGCAGATGGAAATCAGTTCTCTGCCTCCCCCTCTTGGAGATAAGCGTGAATGTTTGTCTAAAACTCTAAAGTATGTATGTCTAAAGTAAAATAGGAACATTGCTTTTTTTTGCCACATCGAAGACTTTCGAATTTTCAAAAATAATAAAAATATATTTGTACTCCTCTCAATGACCTCTAGACAATAACAACCTACATGCCATTTTTATTTTTGGCTCCTTTTTCATGTATGGGACCCTCCTTAAAAATAATTTAATTCAATGTCTAATTCAATATTTGGTTTTTGGTCAACATTTTACTCTGTACCTCACTCTCTCTCTGTACCTCTGTCATAGATACCGGTGACATACAGCAGGCAGAGTGACATTAGTAGGGTTCCGTTGTGCCTTTTGGGTACGGAACCCTAAAAAGTATCAAGTAGTATACATCGTTGTAGGTCGATTTGACTAAACTTAATTTAATCGTTGTCTTTTTCTTTCTGTATCGAAAGGACAAGGACAGAACGCCCACATCAAGTTTATTAGTGCTGTCATGTAAGGTAAATCATGGTACACCGAAACGACACCAGTACATATATAACAATTCACATATCATTCGATAAACATAATCGTCTTATGTAACATACAAAACACTTGACAGTAAACAGATCATGATATTGTTTATTACTAGAATTTATCAAAAGGTCAGGGCAAAAGTATATGCTCCTAGTAGGTATTTTTGACAGCATTTGCGTCAACTGTCATTTGTTTATCCAATGAAAGAAGTAAAACTAATTTGATTAAGGCGATATCTAAAAAAAATATGGGTGCTTCTTTTCTGTGTATTTTATGAAATACACGGAAAATTGTAATCAATTTCTGGTATATGCATTTTGACTATAATCTAGAGTTTTGTTTTTGGAAAACATGTTTCGATACCTTAAACTTTCGCGTTTCGTACACATTATAATATTATATTATCGGGTCTACCGCGGTCAATGTTTACCTTTTTTACGAAAAGGTAAACATTGTTCAGTTTCCCGTAGACCACGAGACATGCAACTGTCTCGAAACGTCGGGTGTCCCCTTTTCGTAAGAAAGGTAAAAATGGATCGCGGTAGACTCGATGATATATATTATAATGTTTCGATACATTTTCCTCAAAAGAAATAATTGTTGAATTAAGGTCTTCAAACACGCTTTTTCTCCTCGTTTAACGAATAGGAACCATGTACAGAACTCAAACATATTTTATTAGATGGGTTTTAACAATATCTAGATTGTTCATTTTGGATATTTTGCTAGCTATTTTAGTTTTTTTTATACAAAAATATAAAACGAACTTTTTCCCTTTCGCCATGAATCCGCCCCTCTCGCACTGCCCGTTTTTTCTACACCCAGTGTATGGAACATTCCCCAATAGTATTCCCCAGAAGTTGTAATGTTCGTCCACCAACTGACCTCGTTCTCAGTAATGTCCCTGGGCAGTTTGATGTGTTCAGCGATGATGCCGATCCTCTCAGCCGCCAGCAGCTTCATCCGGATGTAGACGTTGGAGTCTTCCCTGCCGCCCACTTGCACGATGGCGAGCCGCGGAGAGAAGCTCGGCAGCTGCGCGCGCATGCCTGCCACTTGCTGCACCAGCTTATTTTCGATGGACCTGGAGGTTCGGGTTTTTACATTCCACTGTTCAGTGTTTAAAACATTTTGATTAAGGCGTTATAACTGCGATACTGCTGCCACTTTAGAACATAATTTCTTACTTGCTAGAATAATGATTGAAAATCTGCCCAAATAAATGTCTATAAATAGCAATGAACTATTTTTACATAGCACAGTCTTCATGGAAAACGTCTTCGATGAGCTAAAACTTTAACTTTGGCTAAAAAAGGCCGCGTGAGGCTATGTAAAAATTGTTCATTGCTATTTCTAGACATTTAGTTGAACAGATTTTCAAATTATTTTCGCATGTATAACGCCTTGACCAGACCGGTTTCTGTATATTAGCGTCTTAAAGGGTTTTTCTTGAAATTTTAATGAAATAGTTATTGCTATTTTCATGAAAATGTTAAAAATCCCCGTGTCCCGAAACTTGATTATAATAAACCTAAAATAATGATAAATCATGCTCATAGAAAATTATTTACAGATTACAGGAAAAATAAAACCATCCAGAAATTTGGATAATGAACGGGATATCAAAACAAAAAACATGAAAATTTTATATGGTGATATTATTTTTATGTTCTATGTAGATGGCGTTAGCTTTAAAATGTCGATATACATTTTCAAATTTAGTACAGAACCCTCGGCACGTGGGTTTGACTCAGACAGACAGACGGGTTTTTTTTATGGAACCCAAAAAAAATACATTTTGTATGAAGTAATCGACAAATACACAATCTGAGTTTATCAGATGGTCAATTTACTAACGAGTAGATGGTACGAAAAGCGTGAAACAA
The DNA here is from genome assembly GCA_934047225.1 of Ypsolopha sequella. NCBI lineage: Eukaryota > Metazoa > Arthropoda > Insecta > Lepidoptera > Ypsolophidae > Ypsolopha > Ypsolopha sequella. The sequence goes on from OW203991.1 coordinate 14,624,923, forward strand.
GCAGTAAATTTGAAGAAGTGAAGAGATTCGAAGAGAGAGGATTACTTAATGAGCAGCAGGTGGGGTTTTTATGGTGTGACATGATAGCTAATGGACCTAATATTAGTGATAACACTGTAAAATGTTAGATGAGTTCGCTATAGTTCGCTTACTTGGACACATCACCACCTACAATAATCTTGGCTACCATCCTGGCTTTTTTGTGGGAATGTCTATTAACCATGCAGGCAGAGAGCCTACTGATATTCTTATACAATGACCATATTGTACCAACGAGATACCATTTCTGACCCTCTGATAACCACTGATAACCCGTAAGAATCCCCTGTAAAATACTAAACTTATCTGTGTACAATGAACGACTGTTAAAGATACACCTTTTTGTTGTCTAATGCCTAACTTTTACGTAGATGTAATATCTGCCACGGTTTGCCTTTCCTCATACAACTTATGAAAACAAGTCACAAGGACAATAGGTCTGAATTTGAGGATAAGGCACATAAGATATGAGATGAAAACCAGGTTACCTCACAATTTGACCAGAATACCGTCTCACTGGAACTAAAACAATGCATCTCAGAACATTCATAATTATTGATCATATGTAATATCACAAAATTCACACTTAAAACAAGTACAGACCAAACTACAACGACATTTGTTGTCTTCTAATTAGTTACTACATCTGATAAGTTATTTTGTACGATATTTTGATTGTCCTCAGATGGTGTAATAACGAGAGGTCATGAATCTATTTGTTTTTCTCCCCCTTCGTTACCACATTAACTAACAACAATGATAAGGAACTGCAGTATAATGTGCATACAAAAATACAATTTTTCATTCGGAAATATAAATAAATATTAATTCTATCTATACGCAGTGTTTGTGCGATATGAAAATAAAGCATCCCTTGATAATGCCGATAAGACGAAACTAGTTAGAAAATAGTGAAATAATAGGTTGTGAAACAGTAGGAAAAAGTGTTTTATTCATCCATGAATAAATATATTAAAAATTTAAATCGACAAAGTGCCAGTGGAATTTTAGATAAATACATCTCCTTAGTCCTAAATAAATATTTATATGTGACGCTATGCCGTCGTGTCTGGCATATTCCGTTTTTTTTTCAAGGTTACCCTAAAATGATGTTATTTTAAAACCCTAACCGCCAAACAAAACCACCAGCGGCAGCGGGGTAGCACGTGCTACCGCTGCGGTATAACCTTATATGTTATATGTAATAATCTGCTTGATCAGCTTTCTTTGACAACACAGGCCAACAAAACACACATTTAATAATTTTCTCTGAATTTCTCTGACTTCATGAGAAATCTAAGGGCAGATTCGGTTTCAGCACACCATTTCCTACTGCGATATTTAAAATGAAATTTAAATAACAAAAGCCTTGTTCGCTTGTGTACTAATACGAATTAAAAAAAATGCAACATTGTCAGTCCTACTCACGCTAGTTATACTTGTATCTTGCTCGCACATTGCTACGTCATCTAAGCGAGGACTCAAGTTAATGTCTGTGCGTAAACCCCGAACATATAATTCTCCCTTAGCAAGTTTTTTTGGCTTGACAAAACAAAGTATTTCGATTTGTTAGTATCATCCCATAATACGCTACCAGGTACAATTTTCTCATCACATGCTGCCACCTGATAAATGATTAATTACTTGATGATTTGCAACTTCAAAGTTCCCAATCAGTCCGTTACACATTATCCATAACCTACAAATATGTCAAGTAAAGATAACAAAGTCGACTCACCTAATAACTTCTTCGCAACCACAGCCAGGCTCCCACGTAACGGTCATTGTTTCACTGAACCTTGTTTACTTTATAAATACAAATCTTTAATTATCAATCGAAGCACCGGCGCTTTTCCTCCACGCAATCTCGTACCTGCGACCAAGTTACTTGTTAGCACACCGCTAAATACATGACAAAAAACGTCAAAATAATATGGATCTACCCACACCACGAACAGAATATTGTAAAATATTGTTGAGGATCTTGAAAACGTGAGTTAAAGTAATAGCTAACGTGTAACTGCTGGTCGTGATTGTAAGTAATGATACCTGCCTATCATGTCACATGCATAAATTACAGCTTGTGCGTATTGCACAAGTATGATTTACTTGTAAGAAAATTGCCTTGCGACCCGATTTCTTTGTTAAACCTATTATGATAACTTGTTTTTTTTATATTTTAACATTGGGTACAAGTTTACAACTTATTGATTAAAACGCTCCATAGTGGGGAAAATTTGGCGTATGAATTTCGCCCTTGTTTGAAATAAAATGACACGTACAGTACTCCCAAAGTAATAATGCGCATACAAATCTATAGCCGAGCGACCGAACGTACCACGTGACCGTATTGCTGCGATGGTGTGGCCATGTTTCCCGAATGTCTGATGCCAGGGTGGCTAAGCGCATCTTCTACTCCGAACTGCAGGAAGGAAAACGGAAACAGGGTGGCCAATTTCTGCGGTATAAAGATGTGCTTAGCCGCCACATGAAGAAATGTGCAATAGACCCAGCACAATGGGAAACACTGGCAGCAGACAGACCACATTGGAGGCAGGCTGTGAACACTAAGGTGTATGCTTTCGAGTCGATTAGACCCGCTGAGCTCGACACAAAACGAGACCAGCTTAAGGCCCGACCACCAGTGGCCATCAATTATAATAGACGGGTGCTGACGTGCAGTGAATGTGGTCGCACGTGGCTTCGTCAGCCACGTGAGGGCTCATCAGCGCCGTTCTCAGCAGTGACAGTCGCTGTGACCGAAAACGGCCTTGAAGAATTGATGGGATGGGGGGGGGGGGGGATTGATAATCTACTGTACATACTGAATATCCTTTCCGAAGAAACGTAAATGGGGAAATAAAATAAATATTTTCATGTTTTCTAATTCCGCAATCCTAGTTCATACAAACGAAATACCAAAACCATTTGTACCTAAATCATAAATATTCTTAAAGTTAGTGTGAATTTATTCCGATTGTATTACAGAATATCTAGGTTTTCAAATATATATTAAATAAGAACACTGATTTTAACATGAAATCTTAGAATAATAAAAGTAACATGAAATATGAGAAAAATGAACTTTCTATGGAAATTTTAAATTGCTTATAATGTCGTCTTTAAATCAGTGTCCTTTCAAAATATATATTTGGGAACCTAGATATTCTGTAATGCAATCGGAATAAATACACACTACCTTAAGAATACCTATGATTTACAAATGGTTTTGGTAATTCGTACGTATGAACTAGGATTGCTCCGTCGGCCTCTTTATTTGCATGGGTACTTTATTTTTTTCATTTAGTTACGTGGATGTTTCTTTGGGAAAGTTGTTTGTTGGATTTTGTGGTTTCATTTCAAGGTAGATGTCTATTAAGGCGAGGATATTTGGAGAAATAAATCCTGGTATAAATTTTATTGTCAAAAACCTAATATAGCTCAAATAAAATTATATTTAGATCATAGTAGACCTATCTGTGCGATTTTATTGGATAGAGGGCAAGTAATCGCGTATCGAACGGCCGAAATATTAAGGTCAAATATCACATGTATTTTTTTCAAAATTCATTATCGCAATTTCACGGTTTAAAATGAATTCGAAAAGAGACAAAATCCAGAGAACCCCGCCTTAGTACCGGGTATGTCCCGTTGAAATGTCTAAAAAACAGAGAATTAGTCTTTAGAATATAGATCGAGTACAAACAAAACGAATTGACGCCCAGCATACACAAAACGTTTGCAGGTCTTATCCATAGTATGTTTACGCAAGTGTCAAATTCCAGTTCTCTCAAGGTCAGCTGAGAGTCTCACCACAGTTCAATCGAAAAACGACGTGCGAATGCAAATTTCAACGCGATTTTCATATAACTGGATAAATTTCTAAAGCGAGGATAAAAGTTAATAATTTTGAAAATTTGTTAGTATATATAAAAAACAGAAGTTACATAGATCATTACTTTATTTCCAGGATATTGATTTTTTAAGAAACTTTTTTACTTTCATAATTAATAGATCAACGAAAGTGCAGGAAAGTTATCGCTTAAGATTTAGTAACTATTTTTAGTCTTATGACTTATTTTGAGATTTTAAACTGACATATTCATCACTATTGGTTGTTTTAAATGGAAAATTACAATTGACAGATGTTGTAGTAGCCTTAAAATCCATGATACTGTGGTATTTATAGTTTATATTATCACAGCCATGTAATAAAAAAAATACGTTAAATGGACTAATTTTACAATTGATGCTAAGTTTTATAGATCTATTTATCAATGGTTTTCAAAGCTATACTCTGTTTAATTTCAAATTTTTACTTGAAAAATCAAAACAAATAACAAATAATGCCGACATTAATGAAAAATAACACACTTAATTGGACATACAATTTAACTTGTATGAGTTCACAACAGATTTCCACTGTGTTTGTGTATTCGTGCAAAGCCATGACTTTTAAAAAGCATGCACTTGCAAAAATTACAATTTCTATCTCGATAGTTGAGTATAATATGTGTTCTTACATTAATAAGACAGGAAAAAAAAACAACTAGAATATTCTAAAACAGTAACAATCAACAATAAGACAGGTAGACATTTCAGGTCAATCTTTTCCTTAAACTAAAAATACTTATTAGTACGAGTATAATCTATCTTAATTTAAGATTCGAAGGGTCTGAAATCCTCCTCTTTCTCGCGGTGGGTTTGGGAGTACAAGTGTATGCGCATCGCTTGGAACGACATGGGTTCGGTTGAGCACAACTTGCAGGAGACCTCCTTGCTTGATGACATCGGCGTTCTGGGGACAACATACTGTGTTATTGTTTTATGGCCCCAGTTGTCACATTTCAGTAACCGTACTATAGACGATTATTTTAAGATGAATTTAATTAATTAATTTTATACCCTCATTTCTATAATACTGTGTTGGGTCTAGTATAACATATTTTTCACACTACCTGCTCGACAATGTCCAATTACATATCATGCGAACTCAACGTAAAGTAACGCATTATATCTCAAGGGATATAAAGTTATATGAAAATCCCTAGGGATTAAAGTGATTTAAATTTGGAACGTCAAATTCGTGTGAAAACAAATGCCCATATGGGATTGTAAAGAGGTTTGTTCGAAAATCGAACTGGCCACCATAAGCAGAATTCAACAAAAAGAAAAAAAGCGTTTACAAAGAATGTGAAACAAAAGACGGTGTTTGGTGCTGTGATTGTCAGTGAATTTTAATTGAATTATTAATGTTGATAAAAAATGTCAAGCTTTTTATTGTCTCGCAGAAGGTGTGAAAAGTACAGTATGCTCCTCTGGAATAAAGCCTGTCTTTGTCTTGGGCAGCTTGAACCCCTCGCTTTACTCAGGACTCTATATAACTCCTCCTTACGCTCAGGGTTCAATATGCCGCCCGTGACGTAAGACACTGCTTTATTCCCTTAGTGCATAATCTACTATTTTATGATTATTGCAAGGCAGATTTTAAAACGACTCTCACTTTTGAGGGAGAATTAAATTGTTTCAAGACTATACCGCTTTTTAATGTACAGTAGCATGCCGTTTAAACTACATATTTTATAAATTGATACTTATATAGGTCTATCTGTGAGGTGCTTTGAAAATGAAACCACATAAGTAAGAAATAATAAAACAATAAAAAATGTAAACCATGAAAAATATTCATTTTCGAATTCGAACTAAATTTTGGGATCTTTAACCCCAATGGGGAAGCGGTCCACCGATATGGAGAGGCTTTTGGGTGGAGAATTTTTTGGGAAGACCTAATGAACAATATAACACTAAAATATTCGAATAGGCATGATGACTAAAACATTCTAATTAGTGCGTCACTCAGATTATCAAAAAAATATTGGACACGTATTTTTTCTTTTGTCAATTAAACAAAAAATTATGAAGATATAGCCCGCTAAAGTTCCGTGTGACGTCACGCCTAAGTACACTTTTTACCTAGGCGTGACGTCACCAGCCCTCACTCCCAAACTTTGACGCGCTTTATCTCTGTTATTTTTTGTTTGATTGACAAAAGAAAAAATACGTGTCCAATATTTTTTGATAATCTAAATGACGGACTAAATATAATAATATTTTGTTTACCCTGTCATCTCCCCTATTTCATTGATATCAGTGTGCTCGATTTATATGTGCGTCCTTACCTTCAGGACCATTAAGTTGAACTCCCGTTATGTTGAATTTTTAGAAAGTTGGATTCCCATTATGTTGAATCTCAATATGTTGAATCCCAATATGTTGAACTCCCGTTACAACATGGTTTCATATTTCTATACGTGGTTTCATAATCAAAGCGCGTCACATACATCCTCTATATATATATAAACATAGCAATAAAACGCGTTTGGAGTACGGGAAGTTTCGTTGATAAAGTCGAGGGCGTCAGATGATCTAGTTATTGCTATTACTGTCAACAGATGCACAATAAGTCAAGTTATTTAACTATTATTTATGATACTGTTATCTGACTGAACTACATCTAACTGTTGCACAGTGGAGGTCACATCAAGCTATACACTTGCAATACTACATTAGTCCCTGTAGTGAAGGATATAAGAGGTGCAAAGTCCAATGTGTATAGCTTAATGCGATTTCCACTAAACCATCGTTTCACATTTCATACTTTAGTTCATTTTAAAATTTTAATACAATAAATCAATTTAGAAGTTATTTATTTGCCTCTTGCCAAAATACAAAGTTATGTATGACGTCACTTCTAAGTATCTTTATACAAAACATCGTTTTAGACGTTTCATAAAAGGTTGTTGATTTGACTAACAGTCATCATCCCTATTCTATGTCCCAATGAGTGAAAATTCAGTTTTAATGTAGTTTTAGTAAATTCTCAACTGATGCCGGGCCCAGTGGGGCCCGAAATATATCTTGAGCAAAATTTTTATTTTTACCTTTATATTCAATAAACTAAAACTACATTAAAAATCTTATAAAAAAGAAGAAGTTTTAAGAGATTTTTAGCAGAGAAGATCTATTTTGGGAGAAAAAAGGCATGATCAAAGAGGAAGGTTCAGTTCAGTTACCTTATTTATCTTTTGGTACAACATCGTACACTTAGATATTTCCAATACTAAAATAATAGTTGTAAATAATAAGGTTACCTCATCACAAGGGCCTTGAGTTCGTCGTTGTCTTTTTTGAGCGCTATAAGTTCGCCTTCTGACATCGAGCGTAGCTCCAACGGGTTGTGTAGCGGGAACTGTGAAGAAAACATGGTAGTTAGCATACAAGACACAAAAGAACAGACTTCCACTCCCACGCGTTGGGAACAGAGTGGTACTCGTGACTCGTGGTGCTTGCGATGCTTGCTCAGGAGACAGACTGAGGGAAGGAGGAATATACTTGTACTCACAACTTACAGCTCGCTCCAACATATCCGGCTGCGTTATCTCGAGAAGCTCGTCTTTCGGCACAGACTTCCACTCCCACGCGTTGGGAACGGAGTGGGACTTGTGGTGCTTGCGACGCTTGCTCAGGAGACTGAGGGGCGGGGGGAGGGGGTATACTTGTACTCACAACTACAGCTCGCTCCAACATATCCGGCTGCGTTATCTCGAGAAGCTCGTCTTCCGGCACAGACTTCCACTCCCACGCGTTAGGGACGGAGTGGGACTCGCAGTGCTTGCGACGCTTGCTCAGGAGACTGAAGGAAGGGGGGAGGGGGTATATTTGTACTCACAACTACAGCTCGCTCCAACATATCCGGCTGCGTTATCTCGAGAAGCTCGTCTTCCGGCACAGACTTCCACTCCCACGCGTTAGGGACGGAGTGGGACTCGCAGTGCTTGCGACGCTTGCTCAGGAGACTGAAGGAAGGGGGGAGGGGGTATATTTGTACTCACAACTACAGCTCGCTCCAACATATCCGGCTGCGTTATCTCGAGAAGCTCGTCTTCCGGCACAGATTTCCACTCCCACGCGTTGGGGACGGAATGGGATTCGTGGTGCTTGCGACGCTTGCTCAGGAGACTAAGGGAAAGGGGGAGGGGGTATACTTGTACTCACAACTACAGCTCGCTCCAACATATCCGGCTGCGTTATCTCGAGAAGCTCGTCTTCCGGCCACTCCCACGCGTTAGGGACGGAGTGGAACTCGCGGTGCTTACGACGCTTGCTCAGGAGACTGAGGGAAGGGGGGAGGGGGTATATTTGTACTCACAACTTCAGTTCGCTCCAACATATGCAGCTGCGTTATCTCGAGAAGCTCGTCTTCCGGCCACTCCCACGCGTTAGGGACGGAGTGGAACTCGCGGTGCTTACGACGCTTGCTCAGGAGACTGAGGGAAGGGGGTAGGGGGTATATTTGTACTCACAATAACAGCTCGCTCCAACATATCCGGCTGCGTTATCTCGAGAAGCTCGTCTTCCGGCACAGACTTCCACTCCCACGCGTTGGGGACGGAGTGGGACTCGTGGTGCTTGCGACGCTTGCTCAGGAGACTAAGGGAAGAACAATAGTTCATTGTTTATGGACAGAAGAAAGGAGACGATTACCAACGAGGGAAGCCTCGATACTTTCAAGTTAGGAATCGCACGTTCTCCGGAAAGATACGTAGTGTTTTATACTACACCTACGAGGAAAATAAAAGACAAATTGTGTTTAAAATACCTACTTTTCTACTATAATATACTACTTTTCCATACCCGAGTCAGGTAAAGTTACTCTCAGCTTTCATTAGACAGATTCTAGCTAGTATTTTACAAATTTAAAATTCAGATACAAAAGAAAGCGATTCGCACGCGGTTTTTACTTCAGATTTTTTTTGATAACATCAGTAGGTAACAATTTACATACTAGAGCCTGGTCATAAACTTCTTGGTAGGTTAATTTAATCATATTATGCCAAAAGACAAAAAGTTTTTATGTTAGAGTTCACAAAATGATACTGGCCATTTGATCATTCATTATGTAATTTAAAAAAAAAAACAGCACGTTCACAAACGATTTTCATATACTTTTTCTGCCCGTTTGTATGACAGTAATGACGTACATTTAAAGACGACATATAAGCAATTTAAAATTTCCATAGACAGCTTATTTTTCTCATATTTCATGTTTGAATCAGTGTTCTTATTTAATATATATCTGGGAACCTGGATATTCTGTAATGCAATCGAAATAAATACACAGTACCTTAAGAATATCTATGGTTTGGGTATTTCGTTTGTTTGAACTAGGATTGCTCCGCAGGCCTCTTAAGGTTAAACGCCAGTAGCTTAGCACAAAGTGCATAACTTAACTTTGTTTTTCTTGTTTATAAATTTAAAATTAATAAGCTGTTTGATCTGTGCCCTTTGATGCCAATAATAGTGAGTTTTATAAAGCAAGAGTTTGAAATTGTATACATGATTAGTCATGATATTCTCAAAACCAACTTAAAATGCTGTTTTAACTTTGTTTGGACCAGATCATGACTACTTGTGCATTAAATTTCAAACTCATGCTTTATAAACCTTACTTATACTGAACTATTGGCGTCAACTGCCACATACCAAAATATTTTTAAATTTTTTACTTTTAATTAAGAAAAACAAAGTTAAGTTATGCACTTTGCGCTAAGCGACTGACGTTTAACCTTAATGTAATGTCATATCAAGAGGTCAAATCATTAGAAAAAGAAAGAAAAGAATGGCCGATACTCCACCGACGAGAGCGCAGCTCCTACGTTATATACAAGGTGACTTTTTGATCATCATCAAAATTCATACCGGAGGCTTGATAAGTGATCAGTATCTTGGATCACTAACAATTTTTGTGAAATTTGTAAAATGAAATTTCGGCTTCCCATAGAAATTCACTTCCAGTTCCGAGTGAATCACTATGGAGAGCCGAAATTTCATTTTACGTATTTTACAAAAAATATTATTGATCCTTGATACTGATCAATATGAATTTGGACGATGATCAAAAAGTCACCTTGTATAGATGTACTTACCTCATGATATTCTCCCGCAAGATCTTGGGCACTTGTGGCCTGAACTGATCATCAGCGCTGGGCGTGTCTTGTCCCACTCCGCAGAACATCATGTAGTCCATCAAGTGACGACTGTGGTTTATCTGATATAGAACGTTGTCAAATTACATTTTACAATAGGTTGATGTTACTTATACATTAAAGTGGAATATTGTGTAAATAAATAAAATTGAAATTGAAATAAAATGCGAATGTACCGTTAAACAGTGGAATAAAAGTATAACATTTATGGTACACAGGAAAGGTTGCAGGTTAGCCAACTTCTTGTAAATAAATTTTAAGAATAATAATAATAAAGCCCTAAGGCAAAATAATCGAATTTCCGTTCGGTTTTGATGCATTAAAAGTGGGCCTTTACGAGCACTTGCATTGAAAAAATAATAAAGATTAGGTTTACTTAAATTAAATACACTTGCATAAAATGAAAAATATTATAAATATAGGTAAATATAATGCAATACATATAAATACATGCCTAACTCCGCCTATTTTCTGATCTAATCCCATAATACTGGTAACAACCTATTTTCACGGGCGATTTTAAGGTGCCAGTTGTGTCTTATCGCCGAACTTCGGGAACATTATTCAGAGCATGTAGGTTTACCTTATAGTGTTTTCCTTCACCATTCAGCAAGTAGTAAGTGTACAAATACTATGCACATAAATTAAAAAAAAAACTTACTCATTAATTTCCAAGACCTTTTTTTTCATTTTTTTCTTCATAGAATATACGCCATTTTGGATCATAGTTTTAATTATTATGGTATATTATTTGATAATTATTTTCTTTATCATTTTTTAAAGAATTTTCAGATATGATGTCACTTGGGGCATTTTAGGCATGATACCGATTGTGGACCTTTGCCTTGCTTATAAAAAACAGTGGTGTGTTCTCATCTGTCTTGCTTCTGTCAAATCAGTCGAAAGCAAATTATTATAATTTATCTTGTTAGCAAAGGACACATTTCTAAACAGCCTTTTCTCAAGTAACGTCACACGAAAGTTGCAGCTTTTTCGTAAAAATATGCATCATGATGAGGTTTTTTGGACCACAAATTCTAAAATAGTATTACACCAAAATCTCGAAATAGTTTTTGAATTAACACACCTTAACATAATTTAACCTAAGCGAATATTGAGAGTCTGAGAATAATTTATTAGCGGCAGTTAGTTTTCAGTGTGCGCACTTCGGAAGGCATGTTAAGTAGTTGCGCTAGGACGGTGAAAGTAGGTTTAAGTAGTTGCGCTAGGACGGTGAAAGTAGGTTTAAGTAGTTGCGCTAGGACGGTGAAAGTAGGTTTAAGTAGTTGCGCTAGGACGGTGAAAGTAGGTTTAAGTAGTTGCGCTAGGACGGTGAAAGTAGGTTTAAGTAGTTGCGCTAGGACGGTGAAAGTAGGTTTAAGTAGTTGCGCTAGGACGGTGAAAGTAGGTTTAAGTAGTTGCGCTAGGACGGTGAAAGTAGGTTTAAGGGGCTTCGTTTCGCCAAATATGTACTTTCTAAAGCCTACTCCTAGTTTATGGCCGAACCAAAATATTGAAAAAATGTATATGAATGTAACATTTTTCTTTTTCATACCACTAAAACTTCTATATGTTAAAAAAATTTTTTTTTTTGCTTCAATTCCCTACTGCTCTTAAGCGGCTTGGTCGATTTAATTTATTTATGGTTTGAATAATAAGATAAGCTTGATGGCTATAAATATAACATAGGATTATTCAGTCGAACAGTCACGTCCATGTGAAAAGTATTATTTTCTTATATTTCGCCCTATCAAGGACGCAGCGAGCGTCGTAACAGCCACTATGCATTTCGAGCTGATATGAACGTTGTTTCAATGTCGTTTCCGTCGATATTCGTACCGACAAACATCGAGCTGCTAATTTGGCGACACTAATCGCCTCAATGTAAATATGACGTGCTCAGAAAATGTCGCCACATAGTGAATCATTTTATTATTATTATTATTTCCAAAGATAAATAATTGAAATAACGCTATAAATTCACTTCCCCGTATACATGTTTAATACCTCTTCATAATTTTCTATACGGAAGTTTTTTTTCTGACTTGTTTCAAAAGTTTTTCTATGGAAGTGGTCCAGTATAAATGTTCAGTTGAATTTTCTGATTATGTCAAATTACACGTTGTACATAATACAAGTAGTGACGGTGTATTGTATAAAGGCTCCTCTACACGTCTACAGAGGCATCTGCAGACGTCATCTCCGGATGCGTCCGCCGACGTGTAGAGGGGGTGATTTGCGCATCTGTGGTAGGTATTTAACGTCTGGAGACGCGTCCGCCTCGAATCCGATTGCTGTCGGTTTTTTGGCACACATCAAAGGGTTTCGGCGCGAACCTCCGGCGTCTGTCCACACGTCTGCCGACGCATCAGTTTGATCGTAGATGCTAATGAGAGTGCACGCGTGCTTCTTGTGGTTTAATTCTCTACTGCGATGTACACTCAAGTAGTAGTTAAAAGTATTAAATAAATAAATAGCTGCGGCAGCTACGGTCTCAATATCCATTTTCTAAACGCGGCGAACGCGTGTTTCGTCTGTCGGGAATGAACATAGACTGATCGACATACAGACGTGTGGACAGCTCGAGGAGATCTATCTGCGGATGCATCTGCCAGCGTCCGCGGACGCATCTGCTGACGTGTAGAGGAGCCATAATATTCACCACTCCAATATCGTCGACGGTGAGATCAGAGTCTATATCGACAAGTAGGTCATGTTCGGGGAACAGCGGCGCGCCATCGTCCGTGCTGCCCAGTCCGCACAGCGCGCTCACGTATCGCACTGCAGTCTCGTCGCGACGGAACTCGCATCTGAAGGGTCAACATTACGATGTATAAATAAAAAAATAAAATTATTTAATATATGATAATATATGGTTTACTTTGCTAAATTTTAGGATGCACATATTTATTGACAAGTAATTTTAATTTAGAATAATTTTAGGTTTATTTATAAATGTAACTTTATATACAAGGTGACTTTTTGATCATCGTCCAAATTCATACTAGTGGCTTGGTAAGTGTACAGCATCATGAATCGATAACAATTTTTGTGAAATTCGCATAATGAAATTTCGACTTCCCATAGTAATTCACTCCCAGTCCAGAGTGAATCACTATGGGGAGTCGAAATTTCATTTTATGAATTTTACAAAAATCGTTATTGGTTCATGATGCTGATCACTGACCAAGGCTCAAGTATGAATTTGGACGATGTTAACAATTTCACCTTGTATAGGTAAAGAGTAAATTTGAAAAAAAATGCATCATTAGATTAAACATTAAATAACAATAAAATTGTAGCCAATATTGTAGGATCTCCAAATTTACCAATATTTAAATTTAGGTTGAGGCGCTCTGGCTTGTCGAGCAGGCGTTCTATGCGGTGAAAGATGTTTTTATAACAAGTGCAATTTAAGGCTTACTATTAAGATTGTAAGTGATTTGTACAATTATTCATAGTATTAGTATTTTAATTTTAATATAAGTATTTATAAAGTGACATGTAATGAATATTACGAAATAAATTATTATGACTATGACTATTTAAACATTAACGGTGTTACTACAAAACCGTGTTTAACTTTAGACAGTGTTTCAATCTGTTGTTGTCACTCTTTTACAATATGAAAGAAAAAGCGACAACAACACATTTAAACACTGTCTAAAGTTAAACACCGTTTTGTAGTAACACCGTCATTATTCAATAAAATAAATTATTTTAATAAAATATTTAATAAATGTAAAATTATTTAATAAAATTCCAAAAACATGGAAAGATCTCAGTATAAATGTATTTAAAAATAAATTATTCAATCTTTTAACTGAAAAATGTTATTATACAGTGAAAGAGTTTATTAATGATAAACCAATCTAATATTATATTGTGACATAGATATTTGTTATTGTAATTATTCAAATCTTTGACATGTTTCATTAAAATACAATTATTTTCTTTATAAGTTAAGCCTAAGGCTGAGACCCGACTGCCTATTAATTACATATCTAATTACATCTCATGAATGCATGCTAATGTTAAAAAACCTTTTTATGTTAATTAATTTTATATTCATACGCCTTTCGGCAGAGTGTAGAGCACATAAGTTATCTTTAAGATGAAATGTATTACTACCTACCTACATTCATGAATAAATGCATCTTATCTTATCTTATCTTATCAAGAGCGTATCTCTTGTCGGTGTAGCATCTTCCACCGTTCTCTGGCCAGAGCCAAACTTTTCGGTCCTTCTTTATTAATGTGCTACTCGTGCTTAAGTTACAACATTTAAACGCAAACCTAAATCCGTCAGTCCTTAGTAATATGTAAAATAATAGAATTTAGAGGCAACACAAGTAAATTCCTTCACTTCATTAATTTTGCTGAGATTGAATAATTCACCGCTCAAGTATCTCTTAGAGAGATTGTATGAATTAACATTATATCATTATATTTTCTAATATTTATATTCTAATTTTGTAATTTGATAATGATTTTATGTGTATGACATTTTATATTTTTATTGAAATTATTTAAGTGTTTCATTTTATTTGGATGGTAATGTAATATTAATGTCAATTTTAATTTAAATCAATTATAAATATGAATCTTTGTTATTCGAAATAAAAATATTTTATATTATTTTATTTATTTATTTATTGCCGTATAGAAACGCAGAAAGAAAAGTTAATCTGGATGTGAGGAGCTCTGAACCGGGATTCGAACCTGGGACCTCTCGCTTACCGGGCGATTGCTCTACCAACTGAGCAATCCAGGTCTCAACACAACTCGTGCAATGATATTTATAGATACCCACTTTCACAGTGAGCCACTTGGCGCCTAGACGACGCCAGTGTATTCAAAGCTAGTCAAAGACCATTATGCCCTACCGTCACCTGTTACAGTATCGGGTAGTGAAGAATACACATTACTCTTACCGAAACTATGATAAAAATAAATTTCTATGTTTGAACACTTGGCGATTTATCCATCGCAAAGAGATATAAATTAACAGTATATTATTGCAGTATAGAAACGCAGAAAGAAAAGTGAATCAGGACGTGAGGAGCTCTTAACTTTATTGCCCTGTCTCAAATAATGAACATTCCTTGAAAATGTGAAAAGAACACAACATACGTAGGACAGAACAGAAGTGCGATGATGGCGGGCAGGCCGGGGATGTTGGGCATCAGCGTTGTGTGACGTAGCGTGAGCTTGCCGGCTGTTTCGTTCGTGCCTACTATCGCCGACACTAACAACCTGCGGAAAACAGAAAGGCCTACCGTTTATCTGAGTCGGTTGCTGCGCGGTGCGGGAGGGGTGTGTGTTGACGTGGCGTGAAATGACGCGAGACTTCGAGGGAGAGAGACGCGATACGCAATATCACCCCTTCCGCAACGCGCAGCAACCGCGTGAACCGACCACAGCGCGTCCCGCATGACGGTCATAGTGCCAATTGTACCATCAAACTTCTCACGCCCATCAAGTCATTCCCAATGGACAATGGCGTCCATCACTGCTTAGACTTATGATCCATTCGGAACGCTTTCGAACGCAACACGGACGTTGACACTTGAAAGTGACAGAATTTGTAGGAATTTGTTTTAGGTTACGTGAATACAAAGGGTATACTACTTTACTAGGTCCAAGAAGTGATTTCCTCTAACTTCAATCTTTGAATCGTGGTTTAATAATAAACTCTTATGCTCCGAATAAATTGTTTTTAAAACTGCCGCCAGCTGGCTGTCACTTTTCATAGATCGCCCACAGTGCAAACGCTCTAAAGCATGGAGGATGATAGCACAACATGGCTTCGTTCATAATGTCATCTATGACGTCATAGCGACCATTGTAGGGCTATCGTTATCGCGCTAACACTGACTCGGAATGACAGTTGACGCGATAAAATTGATTATGTCGTCATTCGGAACGCGGTGTTAGTTAAACGGTAGTACAGGCTGCGGCACGTAAGTCTAGCGGTGACAGTTAATGCGCAAGTCAAAAATAAGGTGACGTGGCGGTGGAAGCGGGGCGCGAGGCGGGCGTACGTATCATACGTAAGCGCTGATTGGCTCCCCAGTCGCACTTAGTCTGTACCCTTGCTCAGCTATCCCCTCCGCGTTTCGTTCAACGCTAGACTTACTTGCCGCGGCCTGTATCACAAAATAGATACTACCAGAAGGCCGACTCGACGACGGAGCGAAAACAGACGCACACATGCATAGACGCGTACGTATGATGTTCTCGGCAGAATTTCGTATTGGCATTCACCCGAGTATCTTCGAGATCGTCGTACCTACGCGTCTATGTGTGCGTGCGCCTGTTTTCGCTAGTTATGCGGAGTAAACATTCTGTAAGTGGTTATTTTATGCCTGGTGCATCAAGTAAAAATATTTTTTTCTCAAACAAGTGTCATATTTACTATTTATTTGTATCGAATTTCGGATTGCGCTTTCAGCAGTCTATTAGCTAAAAGTAGTACAAATAGAGTTAATATTGTTTGCGATTTTGTGGAATTACAAAATTTAAAGAAATATATACAAAATTGTCTTCTTCTTAGGAGAGGATTTTGATGCGGTTTTCATATTTCTCAACAAAGGTTTAACATTGAGTGTTCACATCATTACGATGTGACTAAAGAGAGCTGCGCAGTAATCGTACTACTGCAACGAGTCAAAGTAAATGTAGTAACAGCGGGAACAATAATAATAATAAGCGGAAAAATTATTTTTACAAAATTAGAGCAATTTCGTATTTATTTATTAATAATGAGTATTTTGACAGGGGTCTTCTTTCATAAAAATAACTTTTAAATCCTCCCATACTGCAATAAGGTAATTGCAATATCAAAAGAAGTTTTACAAGTACCTACATTGTTTATCCGATGTTATATTACATTATAACACCGCGATTCTGCGCTGCGATTATAATACCGCTAGAGAGCCAATCAACAACATAGACGAGAAATAGTAACAACCTTATAAGCCACGCCCCCTTTATCTTGATTGGCCTTCAAGGCAGCTTTACCGGAATGACGCACCCGGGGTTCACAACCGAGTGTTCTTCTTCTCATTTTTCGTGAAATTGTTAGTTGGAAATATTATAAATAAAGACGATATTTTTAATGGTCTTAGATAAGGTATTGTGTGCAACTGAACATAATTAGAGATTGAGACACTCGTGCAAAGTCGTCCCAATGTCTCGAATTGTGTTACAATTGCACAAAATACTACAGTAGCCGCAGTACAAAGGCGGATACAAATAAACGGAGCATTGTTTCGGACAAATACCTTTCATATATGTCCTGTGGTTCAGTATCGAGTAGCACAGAATTGACAGAGTTCCACTCGATGCACACTTGCTTGTCACGACTCGCGTACATCAAACTGTGCGCCGACGACTCTAGGGGACTGGAAAGCAAATATACATGAGACATTGTGAAAATTATAAAAATAAACTAGCAAATAAACTATATAATAAATTATACAATATACGGGGTCGTCCATTAATCACGTGAGGCTCGAAAAGGAGGGAGGGAGTTCGAAAAAAAATCACCAAATATCACTAGGGGGGAGAGGAAGTGTAGTGAGATATCACGTGTATTTATTTTTTCTTTAAGAAAGTCTCGCTAATCCGTGGTCCGAAGACAATGTCCAATAAATATATTTTCAATACATTTGCTATTATACGGTCTTTATGACATCAAAACTTGGATCGTAATTTAATTCAAAGATATTCTGATTTTTTTAATATACTTTGTACCAAAAAAATACACGTGATTTTGGGTAGGGGGGGAGGGGTAGTCTAAAACCTCACCACGTATCACCATGGGGGAGGGGGGGTTAAAAGGTTGCTAAAAACATCACGTGATTAATGGACGGCCCCTAAACTAACGCCCTCAAAGGTAGTCAATATATGAATGAAAATGAAATGTAAATGAAAATATTGATTGATAACATAAGTTACCTGAACGGCCCTTTGAGATGTACCTCGGCGACACAATCCTTGGCACTGGGCGGGTCCATCTCTCTTAGCTCGTGGAAGGCGAGCTCCACTTGCTGCTTGTTGTAGGCTCGCTTCTGCGCCATATTAAGCTCTGTGGCTGTCTCGCGGAGATCGTGGTTTAGCTACAAGGAAAAACGGTTTTATTTTCAAAGTGACCGCCTCTGTGGCCGAGTGGTAGAGCGCTCGCCTGCTAACCCGTGGGTTCAATCCCCGCCGTGGACATTAATTTCCGTTTGGTCTACAAGCTTCGGAAGGCACGTAAAGCTGTTGGACCATTTGTGCCCGAAGTGCGGCTCACACCACCCCTCACGTTCACGGGATTAATATCGTGACAATATGGGTTTTATATAACTTTAAACTCTCGCGTTTCGTACACATTATAATATATATTATCGATCGGGTCTACCGCGATCAATTTTTACCTTTTTACGAAAAGGGGACACCCGACGGACGTTTCGAAACAATTGACACTTGAGCTTGTAGACCACGAGACATGCAACTGTCTCGAAACGTCGGATGGCTTATTACGTATCTTGCAAACAGTAAGCAATCGACAAAAATTGTGCAATTAATGTGTCAAAAGTTACTTTTCTTATTGAGAAAGTGACTTTTGAACACAGCAACTGCACAATTTTTGTCGATTGCTTATTGTTTGCAAGATACGTAATAACCCTGCGGGTGTCCCCTTTTTATAAAAAAGGTAAAAATTTATCGCGGTAGACCCGATAATATACGAGGGTGAATCCAAAAGTTCTAAGCCCGACCTACAAAGAGGTATCAAATCTATGTAAATCTACCGTCATTTGTTAGTATGTTTTTTCGTGATTGATTGTGTGAAGTTGAAGTTCGATACTGCAAGCTATTATTTTTTTGTGATATTTTGTTTAACGCAGTCTGACGGGATTTTTCACAATGGAGAAAATTTAACACCGTGCTGTGATTAAGTACGTCAATAAAAAAGGTCTTTCACCTAAAGAGATTCATGAAGATATGGAAACAACATTAGGGGAATCTGCTCCATCGTATTCCACTGTCAAAAAGTGGGTAGCTGAATTTAAACGCGGTCGGGAGACCATTGAAGATGACCCAAGGAGCGGAAGGCCTTCAACGTCTACCACTAAAGAAAACACTGACAAAATTTGTGATCTCATCCTAGGACACCGACGATTGACCATTAGTAGGATACCTGAGATCACAGGCATCAGTTATGGCCGAGTGCAAAACATTATAACTGTAGAATTGGGGTTCCGTAAGGTTTCTGCTCGCTGGGTCCCAAGATTGCTTTCAGCTGACCAAAAACGAGTTCGATTCACAATTTCGCGTGACTGTTTGGAACTTTTTGAGGCAGATGCTGAGGATTTTATGTCTCGTTTTGTTACCATGGATGAAAGCTGGGTTCATCACCATACTCCTGAAACAAAACAGCAATCCAAACGGAAAAGATCTGGCTCACCCACGCCGAAAAAGGCCAAGTGCGTTTTGTCAGCCAACAAAGTCATGGCATCTGTTTGTTGGGATTCGAAGGGAGTTATTTTATTGGATTATTTACCTAAAGGTGAAACTATAAATTCACGCTATTATTGTAACCTATTACGAAAACTTCGCGAAGAAATAAAAGAAAAACGGCCGGGGATGTTGCGTAAGAGAGTTTTGTTTCTTCAAGACAATGCACGAGTTCACACTTCGGTTGAAACGATGGCTGTGATCCATGAATGTGGTTACGAGTTGCTGCCTCACCCACCTTATTGGCCGGATTTAACCCCCTCTGACTATCATCTCTTTCCAAATTTAAAAAAAACACTTGGTGGGATCAAAATATTCGACTAGAGAAGAAGTGATTGTCGCAGTTAATGACTATTTTGACGACCTTCCGGAATATTTTTTTTCGAGGGTATAAACTGGTTGCAGGTCAGGTGGAAGAAGTGTGTTGATCTAGATGGAGACTATGTCGAAAAATAAAAATAATTTTGAACCCACTTTTCTTTCATTTTCACGGTCGGGCTTAGAATTTTTGGATTCACCCTCGTATATTATAAAATACAGGTTTTCAAAGTGAAGGGCAATAGCCAAAATAGATAACATCTACTTTTGATGCAATAACTACAAGTATTATTGCCAAAATTCGTACATGTTACGTTGTTGGCCATATGGGCTTCACAACTTTACCGGTGCAAAGGATGGGAACGCCTGGAATTTCTACCTCTAGAAAAGATGTGAATAAACTTGGTGAGTATTGTACGGTCACTTCTCGCTAAAACTGTAATAGGCATGAAACACATACCTTGGACTCATAGCTCTCCTCACAAGGGCACGCATATCCTTTCTCAATGAGTTGCTTGTTCACGCTCACTTGGCCGTTTTGGGCAAACAGTTCAATCGCTACCACACCGTGCGCCACGGAGTAGACCTGAAAATTTAGATATAAAGAAAGAAAGAAAGAAAGATAATTTATTTGCATAAATTGTGGTATACATAAAGATGGTGAGGTACACAAAATTTGTTCAGCACAGTTTACCTTATTCAGGCATGCAAATTTTAGAGTAGATATACATTTTATAATATCTATTCATAAAGTTTCTATAATAATATCACTAATTTCTAAGTAACTATAAATTTGCTATATTACAACAGTACTTAAATTCAAAAAATATTTAATGTCATACAAACATTGCTGTGTTAAATAATTAAAAAACAATTTCATAAATAAATTGTAGGGCTTTTCTTTGAGACTGTCTGGTAACTTATTAAAAATCTTTATTTGCATAAAATATGTGGTTCTTCGGCAAAATTCCGTTCTGTATTTTGGAGTTATTAGTTTGTTTGGGTATCTCGTATCAAAATTGTATATATCACTATACTTTAGGAATAAATTTGTATGTGATTTCGTGAAACATGCCATTTCATAAATATATAGACTTGGCAGGGACAGCAGTTTGTTTCTTATAAAATATGGTTTACATGACACAGTGGGCAGTGGCGTGCATAGAACTTTTTTTCTAGGAAAGCAATCAGAAGGTCAAGTTCGAAAATAAAAAAATGTGAAAAAATTTAAATAACTCTTTGAAAAAAAAAAGTTTGTATGAAAATGTTCACTCTAGGGTAGGCAGTGCCTAACCCTGGCGTCATACAAACTTTTTTTTTTCAAAATTTTATTTAAATTTTTTCACATTTTTTTTATTGTCAATCTTGATCTTCTGATTGCTTTTCCGGAAAATAGTTCTATGCACGCCACTGACAGTGGGTTCCAAATTGAAAATTGCGCGAATACTTTTTTTCTGTACTATAAAAGCTCTATTTATTTGTCTCGCAATTCCCCAAAGAATAAGCCCGTATCGCAGCAGTGACATAACATATCCGTGATAAGCAATGAGTGCAGTTTTGGTATCTGAAGTTCGTTGTAAACGATATAGAACATATACAAAACTATTAATTTTTGAAAACATTTTTTCTATGTGGGGAAGCCATGTTAAAAAACCGTCCATTGTTATGCCCAGAAATTTCGTTTCTTCAGTTTCTTCAATACTTTCTCCATTACATGTTATATTTACTTTAAGATGTTTAATTTTTTTGTTTCTGAATTGAATGAATTTGGTTTTGTTTGTATTAATTTTTAAGTTATTAAATTTAAGCCAGTCCACTATTTTTGTAATATTATTATTTACATTCCCGAGGACAATAAAATAATATACAAATAAATACGAATCAATTCCATACTTTTTTTAGCGTTTTAAATAACTAAATTTCTCTAGGAAAATATCTTGGCTTGCCAGTACATAAAACACCTTAACAAATTCACAAAGTTCACAAATTACGTAAGGTAAAAAATTCTCAAATTTTCAACCCCCAACGTAACGCTAGGCTGGGACCCCGCCCCTCCCCCCACCATTCCGTTACGTAACGGGTGCTTTGTAAAAGTTTTGCTACGCAGTAAGTAGTCTGGCCAACGAAAAATGAGAACCAACGGGAAAAAATCTCCGTTTGGCTAAGTGGCGATGTGCAAGACACTTGGCCCGGCGAAGTGATGGCAAGTAGAGTAACCTAACAGAATGGTGGCAGATGTGCCATGTCGATACGTTTGGTTTTTTATAAAATAACATACAACATGTTACAACATGCGACAGTGCTGCCACCTCAGATTTTTTTTTACTTCCTAGAATAATCATTGAAAATCTGCTAAGTAAATGTGTCTAGAGATAGCAATGAACTATTTTTACATAGCATAGTTTTCAGAAACAACACTTTTTATAGCTATAATATAAACTTATTCCAAAAGCGGCCGTTTTTAGCAAAAGTTAAAATTTTAGCTCATCGAAGAAGTTGTCTATGAAAACTGTGCTGTGTAAAAATAGTTTATTGCTACTTTCTAGACATTTACTTGAGCAGCTTTTCAATAGTTATTCAATAGTTATACGAGCAAGGCGTGAAATCACATAACGCCCTCGTGAGCGTTCATTATGTGCGTTACAAGCTGGTATATCAAGTAGTTACAAAAATTCGGTGTACAGATATGGTGGAAAAATTTGTCATTCCAGATACGAACCGCAGGAGGTCGCAGGTTAAAATCCTGGACCGAGAAAATTTTTCAAAAATATATGTACTTTTAAATTTGTTTCTGATTGATTGCAAGATGGATTTACGGTAAATTCATTTATTATTTGTTTATTTATTTAATCGCAAATACATAATTACATTACAGAAACCCATTTCGTAATTAATTGCATCACTTAAAACTATATATAATATATTTAATGTTACATATTGATATAAAAAGTAATAAGGAACTAACACATTATAATTATCAAAAACGGATGTCAACAAAATTAGATTACATTACAATAAACTTAACTTACAATTTTATTAATATCAATGTCAGAAGATTAAATGAATTGCAATATTCAATAACTATTTCGTACTTATTCATAAAAACATATAATCTTAGTTATTATAGAAAGCAAAATTTTTTTTTTTTCTAAATGGGCAGCTCTTTCGCATGTTGTAACGCCTTAAATCTTAAATGTACCATAGACTAATAGTCTATGAATGTACTTACTTTCCCCAACAAGGGTCCCCGGCTCGTCAGTTGCAAGAAGAACTTCATCGCCACGTTAGTCCACTTGCCGTTCTGGTCGAGTAGTGTAGAGGGCGCTAGCTCTGCTAGCACGCACTCCATCGCGAGCGGCGGCAACTCTCGCGCCAGCCCCGGCGGTAGCACGTGCAAGTTGCAAGTGCTTATTTTGGCGAAGTTACCGTAGTCGTAGTAGAATATCTGTAAAAGAATGTACAGATCTGCAGGATAATGCACACATAAATCTTCGCCAGTTTCCGGGTTCTCGTAAACAGCCGAATCATAAATTGTGTGGGTCGAGCTAAAGATACTAATGTTCTCCAAAAGAAACGGTTAGCCTGAAGCTGTAAGATGTTTCCGAGCCACAAGAATTTATTTATTAAGCTTAAAATACACTTGAAGTACTAAATAACAGATGTATGCAATACTCTTGTGGAACAGTTTGCCGCTACACATTCGTGAGGCTCCGTCTGTATCAGTCTTCAAGAATAAGAAAAAACAACATTGATTTACAGAATAATCCATAATAATTAAAATCTTTTGTATGTTTTGAGTTATTAGACAAATTCTCGTCAGTACATTATATTATTTATTTATGTATGTATGTAAATTTTCAAGAGGTATTTGTATTTTATCATTTAATGTTGTTATCTCCTATTAATTACTGTTTATGTTTATTAGCATGTAGTATAATATAGTGTACTAAGTATTTGTATATTTAAATCGGTACACTATTATATTTTAACATCATGGCTGGTAGAGAATACTAAATAGTATTAAGCTCGCTTATGTACGAAATTTTTATCTTGTGTAATAAAGAATTTTATTATTATTATGTAGGTACACTTTTCAGTCACCGGCCCATAGGGACCCGGTCATTTGAAAGGCATTCATGGGGCCGAAGCCAACATTGAAGAGGCCTTTGGTACCATTTAATCTAAATGTGAGATGGCTGCATCCATGGAGGCCTCTCCCTCAATGTATCATTGTGATACACTAACGGACAGTCCCCCACAGTTGCCAAACTATTGCCAGGAAGGAAGCAACTTGGAGTGGGCTATGAGGATGGGATGCTAAATGGGCCGGATAACAGGGCTATGGAGTGAGATAACGGACATCTGCCTCGAAAATCTCTCACAAATTTAAATATGGCAGATGGTGACTTGCTGCTTAATAACTATCCAACAGGATAGTCGTTGTGGGCCCCCTATCTAGCCACCATGGGGTGGCCAGGATGCAACACTATGTAAGCAGCTAAGGTTGTCGAGAGGTGAGTCTGCGGGGCGCAAGATCCTTCTACAGTCAAGTGCCCCCGGCGTTATGACATTTTACACTTCCAACCTGGAGCATAGGTTCCGCTCTTGCATCTCCACTCTGGCCAGCTGGTTAAGGCAAGCGCAGAGGCAGGGGGTGTGTTTCTGTGTGTATGTGTGCGTGTAAGCGCATGTGTGATAGTGTCCCCTGGAGGTAGGGTACGTGGTGTCGCCACTCACCATCGGCTCGCCACAAGCCTTATGATTATTATTATAACGCTGTTATCCTAGATAGGGTTTTACGCCTGCAGTAAGGAATAAAAGCCCCGTTTTCTTGGAAACGGTTAGGCTGAAGCTGTAAAATAGATCCGAGGCACAATTTGGACTGTAATTTATTGTTTTCGAGATACCGAGGATAAAAAGGGTTAAATACTGACCCAGACCATATCCTTGGGTAGGACGCGGTGAACCCTGACGCGACATATGACAGTCCCATTCTGGTCCTGATACGGGGCTGCGAACACGTCCCCCGGAGACACGTTCCTGTTGGACAAAGGACCATTGGCACTTTTGTATGGACTGTGCATCAAATTTGCAAAGCCTTCAACAGTGATGAAACTCATCTAATATGAAAGCTCTTGGGGTGTACTTGGTTTTCAAATCCAGCACGAAAATTGTGTTTTGGTACGTTTAATAGTAGTTTATGCTACAAGGGCGCAAAGGAATAAATTACGAGGACGATTTAAAACACGAGCGTAGCGAGTGTTTTAAACGTAACCGAGTAATTTATTGCTTTTACGCCCGTGTATCATACTACGTTTTTCAATGCATAGTGTGAGGAAATAAAACAAATATAATGTTGTGAACTTTAAATTATGATTGGCTCAAAAGGACTGTATCCAGAGCCGTTAAACAGTGGAAAAAAGTTTGACATTTATGATACACAGAAAAGGCTGCAGGTTAGCCAACCATTGTAAATAAATTAAAAAAAATAATAATAATAAAGCCCTAGGGCAAAATAATCGACTTTCTGTTCGGTTTTGATGCATAAAAAGTGGGCCTTTACGAGCACATGCATTGAAAAAATATATATATGTACAACGTGAAAGTTCATCGTTAACCATTTGAGCGCTCGAGTTGAATATAGGTGCCAAAGAATTAAATAAAGTACATCCAAGACGCTTATAACCATACTGGAGCGGTTACTTCTTACAAGGCCCCGTCAAAAATTTGACCTTCAAATTCTTTACAGCTACACCATACCACAATTCATGAGTAATAGAGATAGAAACACATAAAGGCCATTTTAGCATGCGGCTTTCAATAGAGTTAAGCACTCCAGTCTTGTTATAAACTTCTTGAGTACATCCTGAGAGCTGTCATGTTCAAAGGCTTGGTGTAAATGACTCATGTTCCTTTATCACCTTGTTCGGAACAGTACAGAAGCTACCTGTGCCTGCCCAGTGTTCCCAACCGCACCCCCTTCCTTGTTGAAACCTCAAGAGTGCGCTATTGCGACATCATTTGGGACAACTTAACGCCCGCCTTCTGTATTGGCCCGAACTGTAGATGACATGGTAATTAAAGCCGATGGCATATTACCTCCCATAATATCCGTTATTTGTATAAAAAAGCACAAACGAGAAACCAGTGCAGCGCTTTTTATTTTTTCCACCCATGATATAGTTTTAGTTGTGTGTGTTTTTCACTTTCCTGATAATGTAAAATGTTTATGGTGACTGCTTACTGAGGCAGTGAAAATTCAACCAAAATTGTTTCTTTCTTTTTTCTCATTTAATTTTTACATTTAATAGTTGCTATATAACCACCATTGGAAACCAATTAGTTTATCTGATAGCGGCGATCGTTCTTAAGGCTAAACGTCGGTCGTTCGGTACAAAGTACACAACTTAACTTTGTTTTTTTTTGGGTTAAGAAGTTAAAAGCGAAAAAGATATTGGTCTATGGCAATTCACGCCCATAGATCATTATAAGTTAGGTTTATAAATCAACAGTTTGAAATAAAATGAACAATTCGTCACGATTTTGTCCAAACAAGCTTCAAATGCTGTTTTAAGTTTGTTTCGTCCAAATAATGGCTAGTTGTGCCAATGATATTCCAGCCCTAGATGTCTTACTCCATATATACACAGTTGTAAATCATGGCCCAAGTTTGTAGTTACATCTATACATCGAAACAAAACAATAATAACATAAGAGCCAAGTAAGGATGTTTCGTAAATAGACCTTGTCCGCTCTGGCATAAGATTTGTTTTCCACGATCGATGTAAGCAGAAATTCTATTTTGCTTCCGTAGCTCACAAAAAGTCGTAAAACCATATTGACCAGCCAGCGAATATAGAGCTCAGTCGTTATTATTTTTAAATCTTTCACCTTTATGCTAATGCATTAAGGTAGAAAACGGATTGCATCATATTGTCGATTTACGACGTATTATTGTTGAAACAGGCAAAGTTAGTTCTAGCACTATAAAAGGTCTGGAGTCGCGCTTCGTTTATTTTATCCACTGATGAGGATGATGACGGAACAAAGAATATGTAATTTATTATTTATATTTAAGGTATGTACTACATACAAACAATCATACAACATAAATATATGTATGTATATATTTATGTATGAATGATTGTTTGTATGTAATATGAATGCATGTAGCTTTTAGCTATGTGGATATATAATATATTTGTTTAATATAACCAGAGCTTGTGTACCCTGGATCGAAGCAGATTTATTCATTTGTACTAGTCACTAGAGGGCGCTGCAAAAGTAACTTATTAATATAAAATAAACTAAAATATTGGAATAGATAGGAGCTTGATATATCACACAAATGTTATGAAATATTATTAGATACATCATTCGGGAAGAATAACCACTGGATGGATTTCTACGCAGTTTTCAATGTCAATTAGTGTTTTTTTTTTAAGAAAAGTTTACGTACTGTAAAACAACATACAGTAGAACGAAATAAATAATGCACTTCGGCAATATTCGGTTGTAAGTATAAAAAGCTACCTAAAAAGATATTGCATTGATTCTAAATCAATGCAATATCTAGTAAACGTATTTACAAAGAATTGCTAATATTACTGAGAAGCATTGTTTATTTTGTACTACTGTGAAATTTACATTTCATAAAAATATTTAACATGTGAATCTTACGTCATCAAAAGAAATAAAACCGAAATTGTGACACAAAAACTTATTTATTAAATAATTAAGTGCCTTGGCACAAATTTAACTTATTACCTTGTCTTTTTTTCAACATTATCTTTTTTGCATATGTAATGTAGACGGACATCGACAAACTTTTCAATTACAGCCTTAGTCAAATCATACACATGATTAAACTGATCTTTGGTGTGAGCATCAATTTTTAAACCATTCATTATACTTTAAACCCGGAGTCTTTATCACCGACCGTTAATGAGGTATATATGGTCAACCAAAATTTTTCCAAAAAAAAATAATCAATTTTCGTTTTTTTTAATTTTTGTGCGTAAATCTCGTCAAGCCCTTTTCTCAAATTACCATGAACATGGGTCTAGCTTCAGCCGTTTAGAAGATATGGGGCGTTGAAGTTTTGATATAAAAAAATATTTCTTTACACATTGTGGTCCAACCTCGAGGGTCTACCACCTTTCGTTCCGAAGATATGCCCGAAAGAATATTTTGGCCAATATTTGTTGGCACATACCTAGTGTGATGGTCCTAGTGTCAGAACTGCCAGGGACATCCCTACTGTCAGGAACAACCGCAATTTCAGGCACATCCCTAGTATCGGGTACATCCTTAGTGCTAGGCACATCACTATGAATGGCACATCCCTAATGACAGGTATATCTCTTGTGTCAGGGACATCACTATTTCAAAGTCAAAGAATGCAAAGCACATCTCTAATGTCATGGGCATCACTACAAACTCGGGGACATCATTATTTCGAATTCAAAAATAACAAGGCCCATCCCTAGTGTCAGGGACTTAACTATGTCAAATTCAAAGAATGTCACATCCCTAACGTCATAGTATCGGATAGTTTTAAAAATAAACATATGAATTTCATACTAATTTACTAGACACTTAAAGAAAAACTTACTGGAAACTTGAAATAGCTCTCCAGGATGAAATACTTACTAGCTTGTCTAACTTTATTGTATGAAATGATAACATTTGAATTTATTTCTGAGAAATATAAATTAACTGCTTATATCTGTATTAAATCATATTTAAAAATAAATCAAAGA
Organism: Ypsolopha sequella; assembly: GCA_934047225.1. NCBI lineage: Eukaryota > Metazoa > Arthropoda > Insecta > Lepidoptera > Ypsolophidae > Ypsolopha > Ypsolopha sequella. Next base: position 14,653,592 of record OW203991.1, read on the forward strand.
ATAAAAAGAAATATTTATAAAAGGAGACTCCATTAGAACTTTTTGTACTATGTTCTTGTTGCTTGTCTACTTTCCTACTTTAACGTACATGAATTGGGATGCGTATGTAAGAGATAACAACAAAGCGAATGGCTGTTCAAATTTTTTCCGTTAAAACACCGAAATATTTACGATTTTAGTATTATTTATTATATTTAAGCATATTTCTACAACTTTGATGTAATAAAAGGTAGCGAATACTGAATAATCACCAAATATATGAGACGCCATCTCTTTTTTGCTGTCTTATGGTGTCGTTTTTACACTTTTTTAGGTAACAATTTTGCGTGTTGTGTCACGCGGGGTCACGCGCTGTCTGAACGGCAATCCCACTCCTCAACTGTATTGAGTGGGTTTGTACGGGGCCACTTTTGGCGCGCTGTCGCATAATCTAGGGCTGTGGAATATCATTGAGTTGTGCATTAAATTTTAAGCTGTTCATTCAAAAACCTTACTTATACTGAACTATTGGCGTGAATTGCCATAGACCAATATCTTTTTCACTTTTTAATTCTTAACAAGAAAAATAAAGTTAAGATGTGCACTTTGTACCGAGCGACTGATGTTTAACCTTAAATATATTTTCAATGCAAGTGCTCGTAATGGCCCACTTTTTATGCATCAAAAATTCAAAACCGAACAGAAAGTCGATTATTTTGCCCTAGGGCTTTAATATTATTATTTTTTTTAATTTGTTTGCAATGGTTGGCTAACCTGCAGCCTTTCCTGTGTCCATATAGATGTTATACTTTTTTTTCCACTGTTTAACGGCTTTGGATACAATCCTTTTGAGCCAATCATAATTTAAAGTTCACAAGATTATATTTGTTTTCATTTCCTCACACTATGCATTGAAAAACGTAGTATGATACACTAAAAGCAATAAAGTCCTCGTAATTTATTCTTTTTCGCCCTTGTAGCATAAACTACTATTATGTTATGTTCAGTTCGGGCTAAGCAAGAAGGCAGTGAAGTTGGTCTAGGAGCGTCGACGAAGAAGGGTCTTCGAATAAATGCGCCAATTTATGAATGTGGAAAGCAAAGGAGAGTGTCAGGGTGGTAATAAATAGAAATATGTAGTATCTGGCTACCCCTCTATTAGCGAGCGTGAGTATATATGTAACAAACCCGGTGTACGCGAGTAGAGGGCGGTCGTTTAACTCGAGATGTATCTGTCGCAGGTCGCTATAGGTAGACGCGTCGTCATAGTGCACGAAGAACCGCCCGCAGTTTATACCCTGAATAAAAAAAAAATTATATGTACCAGCTTTTGGCCGCGTTGATTCAGTTTTTGTATAGTCGTATCGAATCCCATCCCATCCCATCCTCACTATCCCATCCAACTAATATTCAACGGCGTGAAGGAGTAACAGTACATCACTTTTCTAAACGAACTTGACACCCCATTGCCTTCCAATGGGAACTGATTTATGGGATAAAAAGTAGCCTATTCCAGGTCTAGAACTACATTTGTGCAAAGTTTCAGCCTAATTGTTTCAGTAGTTTCGGCGTGAAGGAGTAACAAACATCCATCCATCCATCCATACATACGTCATGATATGTGTGGGATGGGATAGTGGGATTTACTAGCTTTTATAGCATTTTATTTTTAGTTCATGGGTGTAACAAAGCCGATTCTGAAGGCTTTAAATTTAGTTTTAGTACTGTCGAAACTAAATTTTCTTTAAAAGTGTATTTTTTTAAATCTTCTTTTACTTGCGAGTGTCGGAACTTGGTAAAACTTGTATACTTGCGATAATTTATAATTATAATTGTATACGTTGCTCAGAGCTAGTGCCTGGAGGATATGTCTTTTAATTAACATCTTCGCTTGAAAATGGAGTAAAATCTGAAACCAATTGGGAGAAAACATAAATAAAGTGAAACTATACCAGAGAATATAAAGTATTACTACCTAAAGAAGCGACACTCACCTCCCCGCGCGAATTTATCGTCCCCCGCAAGTTAGTGGCAAATCTGGTGGCAAGCAGAGCTCGAGTACCACTCGTTCACTGCGCGCGTATTTTGTTTTTTGTTTTATTACGATACTGATTTTTTATTAATATGGTTCGTTTTTGTCGTGTTTATGGATGCATTGAAAACGGAGCAAAAAATTAAGAACGGAGATTTTTTAACTAAAGCAAGGTATTTTCTTTTATGTATTGGTTTAGGACGTTAACTGCAACTCTCAAACAGTTGTCAAACAGTTGGTAAGAATTTCAACATTAAGTTGAAATTTTAAAATCGAATGTTTTTGTGTGACCGTTCAAACTGATCAAATTTCAACATGTCCTAAAAAATGTGTATTTGTGCCCGAAGTACGGCGATAGGGCTCACCACCCATACGTTGTGAAAACGAGTGGGAATTGAAAACATAGACAATTCCATTTATTAGTCGCGATCACAATAATAATTACGACACTTTCGAAATGTACCGCGATAGATGTCGAAGTTAACAATAACGATGAGGTCGAAATTGCCGTAAACTGTTGAAAGTATACCGGAGAACTTTTACTATTTCCAGAGTCTTAAAATCCAGACGTCATAAATAGATTATTATTTTTTAATAAATTTTATTTTTTTAATAAGTATGTTTAGTTTAGCATAATGAAATCGGTTATTGGCACAATAAGAAGATATCATGTTCAAGTAATCTGAATGTACTTGCTGTGGATTTTTGTTTATGAATAAAATAAATAAATATACCGTGTGTAAATAGAATTCCTTTAAATGAAACCACATATTCTACCGATCATACTCAACCACTTTTCCCAAAAAACATACCCACGCAAACCATTAGTTTAGGATATATTTGAGTTTCAAACAATAATGCGTGAACCCTAACGCAACGAGATACGGGCGTTTTTAAGGCATCGTCGTCTGTGAAACAGCTGTTCACGCGCAGTGTTCTAAAATAGACCTTCCTCTTGCGAAATAAAGTCTACAGTTTAATATCTTCTTCTATGTAAATTTGCGCGGGTACTTTTCTTCAGAGTGTCGTTTTATTCAAAGGTTGCAGTATATTTATAACTGGATATACAAGGTGACTTTTTGATCATCGTCCAAATTCATACTGGTGACTTGGTAAGTGATCAGTATCATGCATCAATAACAATTTTGTTGAAATTCGTAAAATGAAATTTCGACTCCCCATAGTGATTCACTCGGGACTGGAACTGAATTTATATGGGAAGCCGAAATTTCAGTATACGAATTTCACAAAAATTGTTATTGATCCAAAAGGGTTATTCCCAGAGCTCCAAAAATTTCTTCACACGGCTCCAAAAATTCAATTTATTATTTATTATTATCATAATTTGATTCTCATTGGCTCCAAAAGATTAACTGTACATATATGCAGAACAGGACAAACACATAGTTTTACTAAAAGCTAGACCCATGTCAGTGAAACCCTTATAGCGTTCTGTTTAAAATTTAGGAAAGCGTTTAATTTTTAAAATTGTGATAATTTATTATTTTAAGGCTGATTAACTGTGATAAAACATGTCCTTAACAATAAAAACTGTGTTTAGCTGTGATTTTTTAATAAATATTTTAATATGGAGTACTTATATCAAATCACTTAATTTTTTTATTATTTATCCATCTACGCTTTTATATACAAAGACGGTGTATCAGTTTACTATGTCGTAATTGGCGCCCTCATTGCATTCGTAGTGCACTGTAGTATATTTATATGCTTCTACTTGAATTTTTTATTTATGTAAAATGTGACTGCACATAATAGCTTTTGGAGCCGGTGAGAAATGAATATTTTCGACGAATTAATTTTTGAAGTCCTGGGAACCTTTATATGAAATTTTATTTTTTTGAGAACAATGGATTTTGGAGCCCTGGGAATAACCCATCCAAGATACTGATCACTTATCAAGCCTCCAGTATGAATTTGGACGATGATCAAAAAGTCACCTTGTATAACGCGATTTAAGGGTAACTTACCGAAGCAATTTTCAATGGAATGTGAGTCTCGTCAATTTCCGGTAGTCTCGGTACCATCATGTCCTTGTTTACTTCCATTTTCATTGTTTCCAGCGCCAAAGCCATTGCATTCGCCTTTTCTGGACTGTAATGAAATTTTAAATATTAATGCTTTAGCAAAATTGATAACACCAAAAACGTCACTATGTCACGTCAACCAGCGGACCCGACCGGGTTGCCGACGAATGCTACCGGGGCCGGCCGGGTTGAGAAACATAATAATCAATGGTTGCAATCTCTAGTAGGTTCCTTATTCCTATACAAGGTGAATTTGTAAACATCGTCCAAATTCATACTTGAGCCTCGGTAAGTGATCAGCATCATGTACCATTAACGATTTTTGTAAAATTCATAAAATTAAATTTCGTCTCCCAATAGTGATTCACTCAGGACTGGGAGTGAATTACTATGGGAAGTCGAAATTTCATTATACAAATTTCAGAAAAATTGTTATCGATTCATGATGCTGATCACTTACGGAGCCTCTAGTATGAAAGTCACCTTGTATATGACTCTAAGAAGAGATTTTACAGTGCAACTATAAAGTCATGAAATAAATAGAGGCGCCACTTTCTTTGCCAAAATAGAATTAATATAGCAACACCTGAGATCTTTTGTATGGGGAAATCAGGAGTTACCAGTAAAAACAACTTTAGTTCCATTTCATGACTTTTTTGACAAGCTGTAGGAAATTCCTAGGGGATCCAGATTGGGGGCTCGGTTGGTGATCAATCATTGAACCTTGTTCCAGCGGGTCTACCGCGTAATTCTTATTTGTATCAACTTTTTGAATTTTGATCGGGTGAAACGGGATCCACGCGAGCAACGCTGCGGGAGTCCGCTAGTTTACAACATTAAACTCTCGCGTTTCGTACAAATTACAAGTTTTAAATGGTTCCACCGCGACTAAAATAATAAATATAACATACAAGGTGAAATTTAATCAACCGTACGAATTCATACTGGAGACTCGATTAGTGATCAGGAACAAGGTTTAACTATTCTTTTTTTTCGAACAAATATTTGTTCCCTAGACTAATTCAAATACAATCCTAGTATAGGCAGTAAGGGAGCAAAAAGTATTTTTTTTTATTTCACCTGACGGGTCATCAAACATTGTTCCTGATTACTAACCGAGCCTCCAGGATGAATTCGGGCGGTTGATTAAATTTCACATTATATAGTTTCCCGCAGACCACGAGGTATGCAACTGCCTCGCAACGACGGGTATCCATTTAATGTAGAGGAAAGTTACCAAATATGGAATAGTATCCCTAATATGAAATACCACCATTTCTTTAAAACCAACACTTCAAGATACAATTCAAAGTAATTTTTTATCTCATACACTCACTTTAGTGTCGCACTTATTTTGTCTGACCAGTCAGGTGCGCGGTGTGGCTATGGCGGGCGTTTTTTGTTTTCTCAAGATTCTCAAGGAAAAATATGGGTCAAAAGTTCAATGTCTTTTTTCTGGGTTCATAATGTCTGTGCAGGTCCAGAGTTTGACACTCGAATTTGTGATTTTTGTAAAAAGATCAAATTTCTCATTATTTTTTCCAAAATTTCCTTACTTTTTTAATTTCCAAATAGGAATGACGTGTATTTTTCTAATATTCCATATTTGGGTAGCTATTCCATATATAGCTACCATTTTGATAATTTATTTTTGAAAAATAAAAAATTGCTTAGTAATATTAAAAACAAAAAACAAATACTAGGTCCAGAAAACTGTATGACTAATTATATTTACTAATAAACGTCTTTAAAATAGTTTTTTTTTTTTTTTTTTAAACGAAAAATCAAAATGGTATTCCATATTTGGTTACTTTCCTCTAATAATCAGAATCGTAGTAGATCCGTTCAAATATTATAATTATCAAGATAATTTATGATAAACTGGCATTAGTTCAGGGGTAGAACGCTGGCCTCTCAATCTTCCGCTTCCGACATAATAATTGTCGGTGAAACACGGTTGCACCGAGTATGGACTGTGACTCGCATTTCACAGTTCACACTCGGAACACCTCTGGCACCACTCCTTCGGGGATTCCTTTCGTGAAGATATACAAAGTGAATTTTTGATCATCGTCCAAATTCATACTGGTGGCTTGGTAAGTGATCAGTATCATGGATCAATAACAATTTTGGTGAAATTCGTAAAATGAAATTTCGACTCCCCATAGTGATTCACTCGGGACTGCAAGTGAATTTCTATGGGAAGCCGAAATTTCATTTTAGGAATTTCACAAAAATTCTTATTGATCCAAGATACTGATCACTTATCAAGCCTCCAGTATGAATTTGGACGATGATCAAAAAGTCACCTTGTATAAAAATATAAAAGAAATATGATGATATAACTTATTCGATAACTTATTCGAGAGGTACCCACTGTAGCAACGCCAATCGAATGTCCATTTTGAGTTGCCGAGCCTTGACCGCCTTGTATACCGGCAACACCACTTTACCAGGGATTGTAGGATTCTACAAACAAACAAACAATATTGATGAGTATACAGTAGTACCATTTAAGAAAAAAGAAAGAAATAAAAATGTTAATTTGGTATCAAAACTTAAAACTTTATAATTATACCTACATAATAATGAGAAATTGTTAGAAACATTTTAACTACTTAAAAACTAAATTATACCAAAAGGGTCTCCGCTCAGCATAATGTCGCAGCTGTAGCCACGACGCTGATTTTCAGCGGATGCCCAGATTTTTAGATTGGGTTGGCATCCAGTCATAAACATTTATAAACAAGATTATATAACAAGATTGTAATGCGCGTATGAATCTTCGCCACTCTTCGGCAAAGATCGTATTTCCGTATACGAATTTCCGCTTTTTGTACAATTAAGAGGCCGGCGGAGCAATCCTAGTTCATACAAACGAAATACCAAAAACCATTTTTAAATCATAGATATTCTTAAGGTAGTGTGTATTTATATCGATTGCATTACAGAATGTCAAGGTTCCCAAATATGTATTAAATAAGAACACTGATTTTAATATGAAATATGAGAAAAATAAGCTTTCTATGAAAATTTTAAATTGCTTACTATATCGGTGCCGAAACGGGAAAACAGTGAAATAATGTTATAGAATTCAAAAAGGTGCTATAAGAGCTACCGCTATTCATTCCGGTTAATTTATTGGGTATCGGTACTGTTTTCAATCCCTGGATCTACATTCATGTTATCTTTACGAAATATTCATAATAATAATAAAGGATAAAGAATCAGGAACAAAATTTATTTTATTTATGGTCTTTGTGTTCTAAATTGGCAATTGTTATATCTGTTATTTCGAATGTTGTGTACGGTTATTATCTAATTATGAACATTACTTGTTATTTGATTGTCACAGTGTTATGTGAATGTTTTGTTTGTAATTTGTTACTGTACCATTTAAATAAAATAAAATAAAATAAAAAGGTTTTTTATATATAGCACATTTCTTGCTTTAATCTGGGATCAAAAAGCAAGTCTGTATCTATCTTCGAGTTATGCCACGGACGGGTAGAAGGCAGACACCGAGGCTTGGCTAAAAAGGTTGCTGTTATTTTTGGAGATTTATTTGACGTTATGTTTATTGAATACTTACAGGCATATTCTTCTTCTCCTGACTTTCAGCGCTGCGTTTGCTGTCATCAAACGACAAGTATACTTTTCTGTAAAAAAAAAAATATAAAATGGGATGTATTAGTGTAACTATTCAGTTGGATGGCCCGTGATGTGCCGGATACAAGTTCAAATCTCATACGAATCTTTTATTTTATGTACTTCAAAGCGTAATTTGGTCGTTTTTTAAACTTCAATGTGCTATTTTTGTCTGGTTGGAATAAATAGATCAATATTTAGAGATGTAATTTTAGTAATGCATTTTTTCGTTCTTTTAAACTGATTTTATCATTATTTTAGTATTTACAGGAAGTGACGTAATTAGCTTGGATGGTCGGATCCTTGTCAAACTTTAGGATGCGTTCACAAAATACATTTTTTCGTATAATTACGGCTTATTAAACCAAAATCTCGAAATGGTTTTTGAATAACACGCCTTAACATAATTTTATCTAAGCAAATTGGTTAATTTTTTCGCTAATATTGTCGATTCGAAAACCGTTTCAATGAATAGCTTTCTCAACTGTTTCTAGAAGACAGATGTTAAAATAAGCGTACTTTGTACTTTATATGCATGGTCCACGTCTACTAGACCAAGTAACTATGCAAGTAAGAGGACAGTTACAACTTATGTCTACATTGGATTACGACGCTACCGAAGCATTGCTTCAACACCCCTCATAGACAGCCCTTATTTATTTAATTATTTAGTTATTTATATACATTTTATATAGACATATTATTATTATCTAACAATATAACTAGTTTATTAATAGATTTTTGACTTATATATAAAATAATAACTATTCATATACCCACAAAAATTATTTTATTGTCACATAACTTTTGCTTTGTATAAAGAAAAACTCATGTCAAAACTAATACTTTAGTCTGGTAATCATATTTCTGGATCCCACGTGACAAGCCCGACTTAGTTTGGGGTCCACTGGAAAACGTAGACAATAAATAATCTGTTTTTAATAATTTATTTTGTTTTTTTTTTAATGTTTAGATTAAGGATTTAATTTTATAGCATGTTTTAGTTTAAGTTTTCAAGAAATAAAGTATTTGTATATGTATGCAACTCACTGGCTATTGCCATCGAAGGTGACCCTGGGCTCGTCGCCAGTGAGCTGCTGCACCATCTTCCTGATCGAGGCGGTATACAGCGAGCCGGGCTGCTCAGTAGGGAAGTCTTTGAGGTAGACCGTGCTGCGCGGGTCGAGACCACCCAGGAGCTTCACGGCATCACGCTCACGGTTCTCGGCGCCGCCCGTCTGTATGAAGTAGTGCGGGTAGAACGCGCCCGCGATTACCACCTGGAGAATCACATAATGGAATTAAAAAAATTAGAACGTCACCGATGTATAAGGTGAAATTTAATCAACCACCCCAATCCATACTGGAGCCTCGGTTAGTGATCAGTAACAATGTTTAATAACGGTTCAGGCGAAATTCGAAATTTTATTTTGCTCCCGTGCTTCCTTTACTAAGGAATTGTATTTGAAGTAATCCAGTGCGTATAGGAACATCGTAAAAAAATATCTTTGAACCTTGTTAGTATATATCCCTGAGGGAGTGTTACAGGTGTTTCCAATTGTGGACTGGCAATAAAACAGTCAACTCAGTCAGTCCGACTCGTACTTGGCCGGTTTTTTAAAGAATTTTCAGATATGTCGTCACTTGGGACTTTAGGCATGATACTGATTGTGGAACTGTGTGTTGCTCATAAAAAAAAGTGGTCTGTCTCTGTCTGAATTCTCATCTGTTATCCATCTGTGAAATGAGTCGGAAGCAAATTATTATAAACTAGCTTCTGCCCGCGGATTCACCCGCGTGGTCTACAGGAAACAAATGACATAAGCGCTCTCACTCCCACTCAATTGAATATACAAACTGACAATATCCCAAACAAAGCCTCGGCAAAAGAGGCCGAAAAACGAGCATGTGAGGACGGAGAAGGCGCCCGCGAGGCCGAAGATATTCCCGGCTTCCACGACGCTGCGTAGAACTTTGTAAACTAAAGTCGCACAATTACTGACTGAACGAATAGATTCAGATGTTAGTGTGTAAAGTATTAAAGTAGGTGTGTGCCTTGCCCGCGACCACACCCGCGTTTATTCAACTCTAACCCGTTTTCAGCTGGGGCGTTACTTTATCAACCCTCCTTTTAGCCTGTATGTTGAACAGGGTCACTACGATGATAATAATAAAAAACGCATCCAAATCCGTTCGGTGGTTTCCGAGATATGCGCGAACAGACAGACAGACTGAAAAGAATTCTAAAAATCGCAGATTTGTGTTCTATTAAGTACTCTTCTTTAGTCACCCCCTCTCTATTTTTATTACTTTTCTTCAATGTACAAACAGACACACCGGGTTCTACTCTTTTATTATATGTATTGATTTATCTCGATAGCAAAGGATGCATTTCTAAACAGCCTTTTTTCAAGTGACGTCACACTAAGGCAAATGGAAGTTGCAGCTTTTTCGTAAACACATTCATAAAAATGAGATTTTTCAGACCACAAGTTCTAAAATACGGCTTATTAAACCTAAATCTCGAAATGGTTTTCGAATAACACAATTTAATCTAAACGAATTCAGGAGATACAGGTTTATATAGTTGATGGTGAATGTTGTTACTTCTCGACCTGATACTCAATTTAGAAGGTTTGCTAACGGTTTCATCGTTTAAACGACATCTACAGGCACAAAACTCTAAATTCGAAGCACAATAACACAATTTCGTAATTATATGCTCAATTCCTTGGTTTTCAACTAGACCAAGCATTAACATGGAACTTCCATTGACAGACTTTGCGGAAAATTGGCTGCAGCATGTTTCGCACTGAACCGTCTCTCCTCAAGTCTACCGCGAGATTCTGTCCGAGCTTGCTATTTCGCCTCCGAGCAGTCTCTCTTACAGTACGGCCTCGACTTGTGGGGACGAGCCGCGGACTGGAAGCGAGTGTTCCGACTACTGAAGCGAGCCGTGCGAGTGATTGCGCGCGTACCAAACCACACTTCATTGCGCTCAACATCCTTACAATCTTACATGTATCCCTATATGTTAGAGAAAACCTCGATTCATACCGTAAAGTTGGTGATTGCCACAACTATAGTACGAGACACGGCAATAATCTAGCGGGTATCACAATTGGAAAAAACTGCAAAAACGATAAATATCATGGGGCCAAAAGTGTTTAATAATCTACTAGATAATATCAAAAATGCTCAGAATTTGTCCATTTTCAAAACAAAATTAAAATCATGGCTAGTCGAGAAGTCGTTTTATTGTTATAGTGAATTCTTTGAATAATTATTATTGCATTTCCATCTACAATTTAAATGTTCTTGTGTCATTTATTAATTTTATTAATTAATACTAATTAGTTTTTTTTTTTATTTATCTTCTTTTTGTTGGTTAACCTGTCTGTATAATATAATATCTTAATTTTTTTCATTTATTCTAATTGGCATAGATTAAATTATTTTAAGGTGTGTTAATTCGAAAACCATTACGAGATTCAGGTTTAAAAAGCCGTATTTTCGAAGTTTTGGTCTAAAAAACCTCATGATGATGAATATTTTTACGAAAAAGCTGCAACTTCCATTTGCCCTTGTGTGACGTCACTTGATTAATGGCTATTTAGAAATGTGTCCTTTGCTATCAAGATAAATTTATAATAATTTGCTTCAGACTAATTTGACAGCTAGATGACAGATGAGTAGACAGACAGAGACAGACCACTTTTTTTATATGCAATCACACATCACAATCAGTATAATGTCTAAAATTCTCAAGTGACAAGGTCATCCGACAATTCTTTAAAAAATCATAAAAAAATAATGGTCAATATATATAGCAAAATAATGAAATCCTCAAATGACGTAAATTCTCCGAAAAAAATTAAAAATAAAATCTTTTAAAAATTAAGCTATGGGAATTATATAATATTCTAACTATAATAAATCTATAATTGTTTTAATAGGTATAAGTATCTGTTTTGTAATGAATATTACCATTAAAAATATGTCTATGTCTCATATACATTTTTAATAATGACAGATTTTGAAATGTTAAAGGTAACTCATATAATGGATAGCAGTAAGAGTCATATAGATTTATCTCACAGTATTTTCAAGCAGATTAATAATTATTATAACATTTATTTACCTTGAGTGCCAAGTACCGCTCCTCCCGGGTCCAGACATTGGGCCCCTTCAGCGGTTCGATGCCCTCCCGGCTCAGCCGGACCGTGAGCTCCCGGACTAGGTCGTCCATCTCGCGCAACGCACGCACTTGCACGTAGAACTTGCGCGCCCACAGGAACTCGTCGTTGTTGCCCTTCTGCTTGAAGTACTGCTGCTTGCGGAGGTGCTCCCATACCTGAAGGAATAATAAAAAAAAGAATATTGATAAAAAACATGAAAATATAATAAGCGTAAAAAAGCAAGTGTCCACTGACGACAGACCCTCGCTCGCTTGACAATGAATTCGGAAGAAATTCGAAACATGTCGCGGATCGCGAAATAAGTTCATGTAAGTTGTTCAGAATAAAATGTATATTTCGGAACGCATCCATCAATGGTCTATATAATTTGTCTATGGACTTGGAGCTGTCAAAATACGAGGGACGTGGACATTTTCTTGGTATAGATCGCGGACGATCTTAATATGTGTTATATTAAGGGATATTAACGGCAAATCGGTGCGGACATCGTAAAGAACATCAGGGGGTCAAGGGTTGACAATATTTTGGCGTGAAGGCCACTTTTTAGTGAATTTCCTGTGTGTGTGTGACATAACCTGTGTCCACGCGGCTTCCGACAAGTGGACTTGTTAATTACTATTTCTGGGTTGGATGCATCCCGGGTTAGGAGGGTTGTGTTTAGATTCATCGTGGAAGGTGATCTACGTGTCACATCACCGGAACGTCTTGGAGTCCACGTGCAGAGGGTCTTCATGCGTGGACCAGCAGATGACGTCATCATACAACTGTCTGGTAGGACGTTTTATATTAAATATTGTAGGATATAAGATACTTGTATACTATAAATCTGGGACAGCTTATGGGCCCCTGTTCCAGCTGCAAGTATCACCCTTTAGCATACAATTAGTGGTGTCTGAGCGTGGTTATGGAATCCTCGCACCAGTGACGCCGATGCCCGTCACTAGTCAGTATTACCACTTTTTATATGCTACAATTTCTGGTAGCAACGAGCGTTTTTTATCAAACATAAGTCGATCCGTGTTTATACTTAATTAAGCGTATAAAAATTAAATTGTGACAACAATACAGATGAAGTTATCCCAAATAGTTTGCAGTACACCGGCAAGGTATTTTGGTTACTATGTGAAAACGACATAACAATCACGAATGAAAAATGAACCTATCAGATATACATTAAGTGTGCGGGTTTACACTTGTTTTGAAGTCGCAGACGCCGCTGGCACGAAGCCCGTTTGTGTCGGCGTTTCAAAGCCTGCGAACTATCTGGAATGTACAGACGACAGCATAACATAACATATTGGCAATTCTTGTTCTGGCGTCCAAGCCGCAAATATCAGTCATTACATAAAAAGTCGAGACGTGTCGTAGGACACCCGGTTACAACAGAGTTCCTTTCGATACTGACGCAAAAGCCGCCGTCGCCGCCGCCACCGCCGCGTCGCGTCTCTCGCCCCGGTACTATGAAACGCGGTAAAAAGCGTTAGCGATAAAGAAGTGTATGAAAGCGATGCGATGAAAATGTAACGGTAGTAATGTTACACTTTTTTCGGCCTAGCCCTCATCTACCAAGTGTTCGGAGTATAACGTGCGATGAGGAACATCGTTCCAATATTCACCTCGTACATTCCGAGGAAAGCGAGACAGTCACTAGTGGAGCCGTCAGCCCACGTCAGTTTAGCGTTGTACGCGTTCAGTCGCTCGCGGAACGGGTTGCTGAAGATGTTCTTCACCGACATCGCCGCCGCTGGAACGAAAGCAACATTAAAATTTCAAAATTCAAAAAGTTTATTTTGCAAAGTAGGTATATATAATACACGTTTCACAAGTCAAATTTTAATCTTATAAAAATATATGTAATAAAATAATAAATGTACTTGAACTAGATTAAATGTTTATTTAATTTATGTAGCAATATATATATACGATTAAAATTATAGGTAAAATATTATTATACCTACAAGGTGAAATCCAATCAACCGCCCGAACCCATACCGGAGACCCGGCCAGGGACCAGGAACAAGGTTCAATGATCACCAACCGAGCCCCCAGCACGAATCCAGGCGGCCGCCCAAATCCCATCCTATATACTACATAGTAATAGTTTACATATATAAATACATGCCAACCTCCGATTATGCCCATTCGATTAATTAAACGATCGCATAGTCGATGCCGTGGCAGTGGCAGTGGACTGGCCATATTTGTCGCCGACGTGATAACCGTTGGGGCCGTAAGGCATTGGAATGGAGACTACGTACAGCAACGCGCAGCGTAGGCCACCCTCGTGCCCGCTGGACTGACGATCTGAAGGACGTTGCAGGTGGCGGCTGGATGAGGATGACTGAGGACCGCCAAGAGTGGCGTAATATTGGGGAGGCATATGTCCAGCAGAGGACGAATACGGGCTGATGGATGGATAGTCGATGCCGCAAACGATGCGAGAGTGTGTTAGTTGGTTTGTTCTTCTTTCACGCAGCAACAGATCGACGTGATCTTTTGCATAGAGGTAGTTTATGGGCCGGAGAGTGACATAGGCTACTTTGCAAATGCAAATGCCAACTATATCAGCGCGGGCAAAAGCTAGTACACAATAGAGTATTCTGTGATCTAAAATAATACGGTACTTGACTACTTTTTTTAATGGCGAAAAATTATCACGTATAAAATGTATGAAAGAATGGGCTTTTCTATGATTAATTTTTTCAGCGAAAAAAAAATCTAGCTTGTACATGATATATGAATTTTAAAAAAATTGCATCTCATTCATAAATAGAATATTCTAAATAAATATATTTTTAAATATTATTAGAGTGCATTACAAACTAGAAAAGTTCAATCAGAAACAAATCCAAAGACAAGAATTTGAAAAAATATATATTTTATTATATATTTTTAAATTATATATTTACCTATTTTTTATTATTTACCTTTGAACGGCTTTTAATTATTTGTGAATTATTTATTATACTATATAAACAACAGGAACAAATATATCGTATTTATTTGTTTTTGTGGTATATATGTATAATATATGATCCATAAATAATAGAATATTCAATATTTCAAGAGTATACAAAAAAAGCTACTAATACAAGGCCTATTTTTGTAAAGAAGTTAACCTAACGCTGTCATGTCCAACACATTGAAGAGTGCAGCGCTTCGCGAGTTTGGAGCTGAGAGCTTTAAAATATTTATATGTGTATGTTTAGATTCCTTAAGGCGTATGACCACGCTAAATAAGCAACTCGATGTGTGTCGGTACAAATATCAACGGACGCGACATTGAAATAATGTTCATTTCAGCGTGCCTTGAAAAGTGGCTGTTACGACAATCACTGCGTCTCCGTCTAGCGCAAAATAGGAGAAAATAATACTTTTCACATGGACGCCATGAACGGAAAAAAAAATTTGAACTTGAATTTTTTAGATCTAAAAATTTCCTACTATTTGGTGAAATAATAATTAAAATCGCTTTAGGCGTTTGGAAGGAGTAAGAGAATTCTTGTGTTAAGCATGTGAAACTTTCGATGACTTTCGATCTTTTTTTGTCAAAACTTACAATAGAAAAACAGTTTATGAAACTTTAAATTTATTTTTGACTATCATATATTTTTATGAAAGTTTTTGGACAACCCGTGTGGGAGGAGTAGGCCTTCAAGGACAGGTCCAAATTGCAGTTGGCGTAATCATTTTTACAGTCTTAGTGGCCTGAAATTAAATTATTTATGATTATAAATACTAATTCAAATTTCATAGAATTCGACTGACGACGACCACAACCAGTTGGTCGAAATATATCTCGAAAATAGTTAATATTTTTTTATTTATATTTATAATCTGTTTAAAATATAAATAGTTCACATACACATAATGATGGTCTCCTTCAGACAGCCGAAGATGTGTCCGAGCATGATCAGCTTGGAGACGCGCACGTCGAGCGGCAGCTTGGACATGATCCGGCCCAGGTACGTGATGTCTCCGTCCGCCAGCGCTATTTCGCCGTGCAGGGTCTTCTTTAGAGCTCCGATCTGTAATGTCCAGTTGGTTTATGCTTGGTAAAACCCTCAGAATAAGGAATACAAATAGAAGCCTGGCTAAAATAATACGCGGAGAAAGACACCTATCCTTGATTTTCTTACGATATTATAGTGCGTTAGAGAGAGATGGATATGTATTAGTTTTTTCTTAATTAGGTAGGTTGTCACTAGTTCGTTGCTTTGCTAGTGATGTAACAATGTCGATTTTTGACTACGATAAACCAAATCGGAACCACGACCAATCTGCTTACCACACATTATATCGTATCAAAGTGTGAAAAAAAAGAGAATGCAGGAGGCACCGACCTTTCTGGTGACATCCTCTTGCGTTGGAGTCAATTAGTTGCCAAGAGAATTAATAGCAAAGTGGTCTCTGTCTACCCCAGTGGGACACATGTTATATTGTGTAAATAAGGAATTAATAAAAGGATATCTTTCGTTTAGCATAATATTTTTTATTAAGTACAAATTACTATATCGTAGGCAGGTAGGTACATAAGTTAAGTCCAAAATTGTGCTTGTTTCTAGTACAAAAAATGCTGTAGCTTGTATCAGAGATACAATCGTAAACTATTTAAGTGGATACTTTTTAAGTCGCCTCTGAACTCAATCAAATAGATGTTCGTTGATGTCGCGTCTTTGTTCAATCAAGGAGGAAGAAATTAATCGCAACAATAGAAATCATAATAATCATAGACTTATAGGATTCGTAATAATAATATTATGTCAATGATGAGCGATAACAGCGCAATTACTACAGAGGTAATTTAAATTTTTTTATTATTTCTATCAAATAAACATCAACTTATCTTGAATAATAACAAATAATGAACGATTAAAATACCTAATAACCCGTAATAAGAAATCAAATCATGCGCAGTTGAAGTCAATAAGCATTCCCAAAATTCATTTCACGATAGAACTACCCTGTCAAAGTACTTTTATTGTCAACCACTAAGTACGAAAATGCCTAGATCTGCGGAATTTTTTCGTGAAGTCGATCACGGAAGTAACGTACAAGTTCTGAACAGGCCTTTCAGAACGATTTGCGAACATAGAAGTATGCACTTTTCTACACCACAGACATCCATAGGTACTGGTTCTCTTGCCTAAAATTGAAAAATTATCGAGTTAATATACTATAGTATAGTACGAGCACGTACCTACAAACAAGATTGATAATGCAATTATACATGATTATTTAAAGGTTACCAATGTGTCTGTATCTGGTAAATATAACTTCGGTAAAGCATCTGCTTTTAACCGTCTCCATTTTAAATTTTCGTTTGGTCCAAAAGAATCCGGCGTAAAGTGTTTCGAACAAATATGACTGCTTTTTTTAATTGCCCAATTTGGTCTAATTATTCGTCTAAGCCATTCTCTTTTTAATTCTTCCCTTTTTGGAAATCTGTAACAAAAAAATATAGCGATATTTATTCGGCATTATTTTTCTTTTAACTCGCGCTGCAATTTATCTGCGGTATTATCCTTTATGCATGGCTGCCGCGCAGGGTTGGATTTCGTAGTATAATTATACTATTTGTACCATATTTTCATGACTTGTAGTATGTAGTATCGTAATGGAACTATACTACGTAAAAATACCATAATTTTATCTTGAGGCCGACCGACTTGTTTTATTGGTTGAGACGTTTTGATTTTTAACATTTACCCTACAATATAGGGAATTTATGTGCGTTGTGAATGTTTTATTATAATTTTTTTTAATTTTCTCGTGCAAATAGTCTATTTTATTAAATTACTTATGTTTATATTATATTTTAAGGTAATTTTTTTTTTATTTCACTTACACATGCTATTTTATTTCAGTTCAAAACAAAAATCGACGAAAAACGAAACGTAGTATAATTTTAGCCAAGTAATATATTTTTAATTCCCATAGACAATAATTTTCCGAGGGTCTGAATCCAACCCTGCTGCCGCGGGAACCAATGTTCGATAGTTGGCCACACGGACTTTAGTACATCACTATGCAAAAAAACATAACCTCTAATAGTCGGCAGAAAATCTATATAAAACAGGTAAATATCGGTGTAGAATTGAACACGAGTATGATTTACAAGAACTACTACGAGGGTGAATCCAAAAGTTCTAAGCCCGACCGTGAAAATGAAAGAAAAGTGGGTTCAAAATTATTTTTATTTTTCGACATAGTCTCCATCTAGATCAACACACTTCTTCCACCTGACCTGCAACCAGTTTATACCCTCGAAAAAAAATATTCCGGAAGGTCGTCAAAATAGTCATTAACTGCGACTATCACTTCTTCTCTAGTCGAATATTTTGATCCCACCAAGTGTTTTTTTAAATTTGGAAAGAGATGATAGTCAGAGGGGGCTAAATCCGGCCAATAAGGTGGGTGAGGCAGCAACTCGTAACCACATTCATGGATCACAGCCATCGTTTCAACCGAAGTGTGAACTCGTGCATTGTCTTGAAGAAACAAAACTCTCTTACGCAACATCCCGGCCGTTTTTCTTTTATTTCTTCGCGAAGTTTTCGTAATAGGTTACAATAATAGCGTGAATTTATAGTTTCACCTTTAGGTAAATAATCCAATAAAATAACTCCCTTCGAATCCCAAAAAACAGATGCCATGACTTTGTTGGCTGACAAAACGCACTTGGCCTTTTTCGGCGTGGGTGAGCCAGATCTTTTCCACTGTTTGGATTGCTGTTTTGTTTCAGGAGTATGGTGATGAACCCAGCTTTCATCCATGGTAACAAAACGAGACATAAAATCCTCAGCATCTGCGTCAAAAAGTTCCAAACAGTCACGCGAAATTGTGAATCGGACTCGTTTTTGGTCAGCTGAAAGCAATCTTGGGATCGAGCGAGCAGAAACCTTACGGAACCCCAATTCTACAGTTATAATGTTTTGCACTCGGCCATAACTGATGCCTGTGATCTCAGCTATCCTACTAATGGTCAATCGTCGGTCACCTAGGATGAGATCACAAATTTTGTCAGTGTTTTCTTTAGTGGTAGACGTTGAAGGCCTTCCGCTCCTTGGGTCATCTTCAATGGTCTCCCGACCGCGTTTAAATTCAGCTACCCACTTTTTGACAGTGGAATACGATGGAGCAGATTCCCCTAATGTTGTTTCCATATCTTCATGAATCTCTTTAGGTGAAAGACCTTTTTTATTGAGGTACTTAATCACAGCACGATGTTAAATTTTCTCCATTGTGAAAAATCCCGTCAGACTGCGTTAAACAAAATATCACAAAAAAATAATAGCTTGCAGTATCGAACTTCAACTTCACACAATCAATCACGAAAAAACATACTAACAATGACGGTAGTTTTACAAAGATTTGATACCTCTTTGTAGGTCGGGCTTAGAACTTTTGGATTCACCCTCGTATTATTGTTACTGAGTTTTAGGTATGATCCTGCAACTTATTAACATAAAAACTATCAGAACTCACCGATGAAATGATATTGCTTCATTGTTGTTTTCTTTTCTTCCTGTATGTGATTTACAGCCTTCAATCGCACAAGACATTTTATTACAATGTAAAAAAAACAATCAACACAAACAATAATAAATAACACTTTTACAAATTTTGAGAGGAAGAGCACAAAAATATTTAATTTCTCTCGGTGAAGCTGTAAACTTTTGCAAAATGCATTAGACATTTCGATGCCACCAAATTAAGATGTGATGCACGCAACGAACGATATTACAACACAACGATACAATGATGAGACGTATTTAATTTGATGGTATTATAATTTTTAAAATACATCCAAATTACATCCAACTGACATTTGCTTGTTTCAATCTAGTGACACACCAGGAAAAAATATAAAGTAAGTGCGGTCCGGTGTTTCATTCACTCGTACACATGAGTAATTTACGTTAGATGAGTACAATGGCTAATGCCCAGTTCTTATTTTAGCCAGGCTTCTATTTGTATTCCTTATTCTGAGGTAAAACCTATACTACGTTTGCGAGACAATGCAAAGCGGGTTATTGAAACATTCGGCCGCGTTAAAGGAAACGCCACCGTCTCAACTCTTGACACAAAACAACTCTAACTGCTAATGACCTAACCCTCGTATCAAGATAATCATTTGCATTTTGTGTCGGAAGTATCGTTTTCTAAAATGAAGTATCATAATACTAAGGGACGAATGAACTGCTTTGCATCGTCTCGCTGAATACGGTATACCTTGTTTTCTTTAAGGGCTGGATTTGTAACAACATTTGAATGGCGCGTGTATGTTTCTTTGGAAATCTGGTTTCTTTTGGAGCATCTGGTTTTAAAGATAAGTCTATTCATACCCGGTATATTGTTTATTTATGCTTCAGTATCTATGCGAATTATTATGAAAAGCTACTGTAGGAGACAGATTTATCAATGTAATATAGTATGTATACGAAATAAAACAAACCATTGCAGCAAATGCAATCAGTCTAACATGTTTCTTATTAACCACAAATATTTTTCTCAAACTCGTTTCAATTAAAGGCTTCGCCATACAGAAAGCGGGGCGGTAGTTACATTTTTTTTTTTTTACATTATATTGAAGGTGTTGTACAAGTATGCTATATACTTATATAACATAATAAATGATTTGATTTGATTGATTTGTTAACGGGGCGGCAGTGGCGTGCGGCCCATACAGACAAAAACACACTGTCTACCCTGACAAATACGCATCATTTACGCATTTTTGTTTATAATATGCTAATATCGCAATAAATTTTCTGCTAAAATGTAGCGACACCGAACGCCATCTATTGTCATTAGCGGGAACTGCGAGTCTCAGTTCGCAGTCTGCGAGTCGCTCGCTCGCTCGATGCCAAGAGCCATTGCGTAATGGTGGCTGACGGTTTCTTTGTGTGGGTCATATCATATAACAGTTTCTATGTTTGTATGCGTTACTGTAAATACATGGCACACAATGCAAAAGGTTGTGCTTGTTTGCGTGCGAAATGAAGGCGAAGACTGCAAAAACCCGACGGCTTTTACCCGACATTCACCGAAAATTACCGAAGTCTTACGAAGCCACCGTCGACGCGACTTTGTTTATATTATTGTATTATTGTTTTTTCGTTCTTTACGCAAATTGATGACTTGCAGTATAAAAAAATAAAATTGGGTCTTAAAATTGCTAATAATGGCTAGTGGTAGTAGTAATTAAATTACTTACTGTGAAAGTTGTGCCGGCAATGTGTGTGTTCAAAAATTAAGGAATGGTGCGTTTTCAAAACTGTGTTTTGGTGAAAAAAAAAAAGTAATCGAGAAAGGCCGCTTCGTACCGGAAACTTAGCACTTATTTGGTAAGTGTTTAGGCTTTTATATTTTTTGTCTAGCCTGTGTCAAAAGTCTGTGCACGCTACTGCGGGGCGGGATGTTAGCGTGGCGTTGGCGGGCGTATTTCTATGGTAAAGTAGGGTGATGGCACCTATGACGTTTAAATGCCTACCAAGTTTCGTAATTATTTATGAGTAGTGTCAATAAAACAATGTAATACTTCATTGTGTATAGCGATGTACTACGCGTTTCGGTTATTATTCTTCGACTTTCATGTTGCCGTTATTTTGTAAATAGATTTGTTCTAGAAACTAAAAGGTTTCTAATTTTTTTTAACTTAAGGGGCCGACTATTTAAGGCAATTCAACGGGGAGTGTTTAGTGGCTGAATCGTAATCATTAAATAAAAGGTTCTCCTCTCCTTAATCTTATGGCTCCGCCTCTTTCCAAACTATATAATTGTGAACCAGTCACTTTTTAGATTTTATGGATACTTTGTAAGCAGATTTGGCACATTTGACTTGTGTATTATTATGTTGAATGTTGTATGACGTGTCTAATGTTGAGTAAACTCACACTTGATTTTTATGTTTAACCGAAATTTTACATGTGTCCCATCACCAAACGCATCTGTCATAGGTGCCATTACTCGATGGCCCTACTGTAGTATATGAGAGGCGTCTAACAGATAACGCGGCGTAATGCTCCGCTTTCTGTATGGCGTCTCTCACATACTTCCATAGTAATTCGCCCGTCAATGCCACTCTATCATCGCGTCCCGCTACCGCCACGCTTTCTATGTGACGAGGCACTGCTCAGGTGGTCACTCACTGCTCAGTTCCTGTTAGGGACAGCTTAACGAACCATAGTTTAAGTTCCCTGAGAAATCTAGCTAAAGTTGTAAACCGCATAAAAACCTGACATTGTTTCTTGTATGGCCAACATGCAGGCAGCCGTTTATAAATTATATGTAAAGAGGATATTCATGGCTTTTTTTAATAAATATTTGTACGTACGGCGATAGGGCTCACCATGCATCACAATGTGACATAATAATAGTCGGTGAAGCGTGGGTGTACAGTACAAGTAGTTGGTAGAAAATACTAATTAGTATTAAGCTCGCCTTTGTACGATAATTTTTTTGTGTGCAATAATAGTAGTTTACGCTACAAGGGCGAAAAGGAATAAATTATAGCGAGTGTTTTAAACGTAACCGAGTAATTTATTGCCCTTGCGCCCGTGTATCATACTACGTTTTTCAATGCATAGTGTGAGGAAATAAAACAAATACAATCTTATGAACTTTAAATTATGATTCGCTCGAAAGGACTGTATCCAGAGCCGTTAAACACTGGGAAAAAAAAGTATAACATTTATGGTACACAGGAAAGGTTGCAGGTCAGCCAACTTCTTGTATATAAATTTTAAAAAAAAATATTATTAAAGCCCTAGGGCAAAATAATCGACTTTCTATTCGGTTTTGATGCATAAAAAGTGGGACTTTACGAGCACTTGCATTGAAAAGAATAAATATTATTATTATTATTACAAGTGGGTACTGCGACTTGCATTTAACAGTCCATACTCGGAACCATAAATAAATAGAGGAAGAAAGTGATTATGGCGTAACCAACTGACCTCTTTGAGTACGAGCGTAGTGCGGTGTATATTGGAGAGGTCGGGCGGGTCCATAGCGAGAGCTAGTATGTCGCTGGGCGGACCCATGTCCAACATTTTGGCCAATAGCACGAGACGCTCTAGCGGGCAGCGGCGGATCTCTGGCGGACATTCTTGCGAGAGCGTTTCCTGTGAACGAGATGTTACAATGAAGGGCCCAGTGAAAAAAGTCCCTTGGTCGACTCACTTAGATACTTTATCCGTCATGGAAAAAAAGGGGCTTCAGCAGTATCTATCTGGCTCTCCGTCTGTCTATGCGTCTGTCACTATAGACTCAATTTTCCAAGACGGATTAAAACATTTGAAGGGTAAACGGGAAGAGGGATCATAGTCAACAGTAGGTAAATTTGAAATAAGTAGAAAAAACTTGCTTAGGTAATTTATTTTAGAACTCTGCTTAGTGGGCTTATTGTAATCACAGTTAATTATTGTGATAACAATTTTTTTTTTCTCAAAAGCAAACTTTACTATCAGCTCATAGCCATTCACAGTTAAAAGACATTTTTTTTTACTTTTTGTACTAGTTATGACCTTCTTTTTAAGTTAGGTTTTTAAGCTTCTTGAGTCCGGTTTATTTTTAAAAGCGATATTCTGCAGACTGTGTTATTTTTTTCAAGTTTTTGTTTTCGCTCAATCATTGTTATCGAGACGTTTTAGGAGATGGCACCATTTACTCAATTTTGAAAAAAACTGACAATGATCTTTCTTCCCGCGTACCCTTCATTTGAAGAATGTCCTGCAGTGGACGAACTAGGCTGATGGATGGATGGATGGATGAAACAGTTCTTATTATTATTATTATATTATTATTATTTATACCTCTTCAATGGTAATTTCTCTACGCCTAATACTCACATAGAACTTGTCAGTAACGAGTCTGTACACTCTCCCGTCCCGCACCCTCCCCGCGCGCCCCGCTCGCTGCTCGCAGTTCGTCTTCGAAGCCCAGTGCAGCTCCAGCGACGTGAAGTTAGTCTGCTCGTCCGCCATCAGCATCTTCATCAGGCAGTAGTCGATCACTAGAATGTTTACGTTGATGTTAGGAGACATCGTAAACGATGCAAAGAAAACTTGTGCCACGGCTTAAACACACCTGCGGTGAATATTTTTGCTAAGCCATCAAGCCATCGTAATCTATGACCATAGATGTACATAGAAAAATGTCAACTGGCTTGTATGAAATATTTTGAAATATTTGTGCTGGGTATGGTTGGATACTATAGGTTCGAAGTTCGAAGAAACCTTGCACTGGCCAAATACTTCTTCAAACTCATAAGGGGTAAAGTAGTTAACAGGGATGTACCAGCTTCATTATCTCTGGCAGTACCAAACCCCCGACTAAGAAAAGAAATTAGGCAAAAAATTTTTACTGTGCCGACCGCTCGCACTAATTTACAGAAATATTCACCATTGGCCAGGGCTATACATATTTTAAATGATGTGGCACGTATGACTGACATAATGAATTGTTCTATGGCAGAATTCACAAAAGTAGTCCTGAATGTATTGACTTTGACGAGAGATTAAGATTAGTTGATTATTGAAAATATACTATATACTTTATACACAAGTATATATTTTGTATTTAATTGAATGTAATATTTATTTATTTTGTGTCTAGTTTACGTATTGAGTTAATATATACATAAATATGTTCAGATCATTATTTAAGTATTTTTGATTACAATAGGTACACCGCCTACGCCTTCACGTACATCCAAAATATTTTCCACCCAAAGATTGTCTGGAAGAAATCGCTCTAAGCGATAAGACCGCCCATTGTTGCCTATATTTTTGTTTTTTTCCAACTTTGTATTGTCTTTTTTGTTGTTTTTCTTTTGGTGCACAATAAAGCGTATTTATGTTATGTAATGTTATGTTACTAGATATAATAATGACATGTATTTCATATTATGTAATTATTTCTTCATTGCTTGCTGAATTGGAACTGTAATGGTTTGCAATTGGTTACTTAAATAAATAAATAAATGAATTTTAGCTTTTAATAAGCGTAACAAATATCTTTCACAGCAAAGTATCCACAGCCGATTGTACTTACCATACTTGATGTCAGGCACGGTGATGGAGCTTTCAGCAATGTTCGTGGAGAGGATAATCTTGCGCTTCCCGGGCGGCGCACGCTTGAATACGCGCACCTGCTCGTCCGCCGTGATCGTCGAGTGTAGCGGCAGAACAAGCCAGTTGTATGTCGCGCATTCCGCGTCACACACTTGCTCTCTGAAATTTACATTTACGTATAGAATGATACATCAGTGGTGGCTTTGGGGCCCACATAACTGACTGTCGCCAAGACTCGCGTACCTAGGGTTCCGTATTGCGGATGAATAATTTAATTTTGTCATTTGGTTTCCGTGAATTTCTCAACCGCTACATTTTTCCTGTAATCTTTACGTAAGCACTTATTACCATGCTTTTTTTCTCATTTTTCAATCCACCAGTTTTGAAGGTAGGACGGACAGTAAGGACATAGGACGGTAAGGGGGGACAGTACATTTTATTGTGGTCTTTCGAGGATTTCTGAAAATAGTTGAGAGTAAATGTAGCCAAACTATATAGGTATTTTTACAATCAGCTCTTTAATACTTAAAAATTTGATACCCATATTGTATTTTTAGGATTTCTTTTTCTCTCTTTTTTAATTTTTTTACTCCATGTGGGCAAATTACTCGTAATGCTATTTTTGTGCCAACTTTCAAGTCTTTATCTTTATCTTTTTTTATTTTGAGCTTTCAAAATGTTTTTGTGATTCATCGTGAATTGTTAGAGCCCGCGATATGTTTATCAATTCTGAATAGCCATTACATGAAAATGTAGATTTATTACAGCTAAAAAAAAAAACGCACGGATAGCAATGCAGTTTTGTAAGTACATATTTCTGCAAAGCCATTTGTAGCAATCGTACCACGGGCTTTGAAATGAGCGGACAAACGTTTTTCTACCATTTTGCTTAATTCAGGAAAAGGGCGAAAACACGTTACAAAAGGGGTTATTGGCCTACTGTCCACGGAAACCGCATGAAATACAGACGCTATCGTCATTTGACCGGTTGCTTCCATCTTAGGTAGGAGCAAACCTGGGCATACGCTGAAAATCAGCGTCATTATGCTGAACGGAGACGCTTTTGGTATCATTCAGTTTTTAAGTACATAGTTAAAATGTTCCTAAGAATTCCTCATTATTATGTATAAGGAAAAGGGCGAAAACAAGTTACAAAAGGGGTTATTGGCCTACTGTCCACGGAAACCGCATGAAATACAGACGCTATCGTCATTTGACCGGTTGCTTCCATCTTACGTAGGAGCAAACCTGGGCATCCGCTGAAAATCAGCGTCATTATGCTGAGCGGAGACGCTTCTGGTATCATTCAGTTTTTAAGTACATAGTTAAAATGTTCCTAAGAATTCCTCGTTATTATGTATAAGGAAAAGGGCGAAAACAGGTTACAAAAGGAGTTATTGGCCTACTCTCAACGGAAACCGCATGAAATACAGACGCTATCGTCATTTGACCGGTTGCTTCCATCTTACGTAGGAGCAAACCTGGGCATCCGCTGAAAATCAGCGTCATTATGCTGAGCGGAGACGCTTCTGGTATCATTCAGTTTTTAAGTACATAGTTAAAATGTTCCTAAGAATTCCTCGTTATTATGTATAAGGAAAAGGAGGAAAACAGGTTACAAAAGGAGTTATTGGCCTACTCTCCACGGAAACCGCATGAAATACAGACGCTATCGTCATTTGACCGGTTGCTTCCATCTTACGTAGGAGCAAACCTGGGCATCCGCTGAAAATCAGCGTCATTATGCTGAGCGGAGACGCTTTTGGTATCATTCAGTTTTTAAGTACATAGTTAAAATATTCCTAAGAATTACTCATTATTATGTATAAGGAAAAGGGCGAAAACAAGTTACAAAAGGGGTTATTGGCCTACTGTCCACGGAAACCGAATGAAATACGCACGCTATCGTCATTTGACCGGTTGCTTCCATCTTACGTAGGAGCAAACCTGGGCATCCGCTGAAAATCAGCGTCATTATGTTGAGCGGAGACGCTTCTGGTATCATTCAGTTTTTAAGTACATAGTTAAAATGTTCCTAAGAATTCCTCGTTATTATGTATAAGGAAAAGGGCGAAAACAGGTTACAAAAGGAGTTATTGACCTACTCTCCACGGAAACCGCATGAAATACGCACGCTTTCGTCATTTGACCGGTTGCTTCCATCTTACGTAGGAGCAAACCTGGGCATCCGCTGAAAATCAGCGTCATTATGCTGAGCGGAGATGCTTTTGGTATCATTCAGTTTTTAAGTACATAGTACAAACAAAGATAAACTCTTTGTAGTTTTTTTGTGCTATTTATACCTAATTATTGTATTATGTAATAAGTACGACAATAAAAAAAAATAAAAAGAAGTTAAAATGTTCCTAAGAATTCCTCATTATTATTTATTACTAGTTATTAAGTTTTTAGTTTCGATACTAAATAATAGTACATTACGATACGAGAGCGATGAAACGTTTTCTGACGAGTGTGAGTTTGCGGCACGAGCCGAAGGCGAGTTCTGCAATCACACGAGTCGAGAAAAAGTTTCTCGCACGAGTTTCGTATAATTTTTTATAGTACAAGTGCGGAAAATGCCGACTTTACGCACGCGTGCGTAAAGTGGTCATTTTACGCACGGTGTGCTATAAACATTTTTCTTTCTTTCTTTCAAACGAAACTGTATCCACATAGCGGCACGTCGCGTTTGCCTATCGTCCTGCGTTCGTGTATACATAGTATTTGTAGCGTGTATACATTCGTTAAACAACGCCGCCGTGGACAGTGTGATTTAGTAACAAAGCAACAATATAAAATTTTTCAATGCAAGTGCTCGTAAAGGCCCACTTTTTATGCATAAAACCGAACAGAAAGTCGATTATTTTGCCCTAGGGCTTTATTGTTATTATTATTTTTAATTTATTTATAATGGTTGGCTAACCTGCAGCCTTTCCTGTGTACTGTAACATATAGCTAGGCAATATGTTAGGTTTAAGTGAGGCTAGGTTTTAAAGATAGGTTAAAGGACTATTTGTTCGTATTTAGTTGGCAATCGATAACCTTTATGGATCGACATACGTCGCATTGACTGAATTATTTCGTGTTTTCCAAAAATAAATACAGATCGAGTATAAAAGATCTTTCAGACAAAACACGAGCAAGATCCCTCAGAGAGTCCGATTAGTGCGGATGTACTTCTCCATCCATAAATTATTGAAGAAATATAACAAGCGAGTGCTCTACCAAATTTAGAGCTCCCCTCCCTTAATATATACATGATAATTAGGGTGCATGACAGTGGCGTGCACAGAACTTTTTGCTGGAAAAGCAAGCAATTGGTCAAGAATAACAATAAAAAAAATATAAAAAAATTTAAATATCACTTTGAAAAAAAAAAGTTTGTATAGGAAATTTTCACTCTAGGGTAGACATTGTCTACCCTGGCGTCATACAAATTTTTTTTTTTCAAAGTGATATTTAAATTTTTTCATATTTTTTTTATTGTTGTTCTTGACCAATTGTTTGCTTTTCCAGCAAAAAGTTCTGTGCACGCCACTGGTGCATGATATGAAAAGAAAATATAAAAGAAAATAAACTAAAAATAAAGTGGTGTAATTATAATAAAATCCTCACGAGATCCCGAGTACACGGTGTGCGCATCACAGTACCATAAGTGTTATACTTTTTTTTTTTCACGATACATAGTCTAACAATAAGCGGGCTGGTCTTGAGCATAAAAGCGTCGTAGCTCAGGATTTTCATGAGAATGCATTCCACAAACCTCAATTTCAGATTCGTCAGGTTCTCATAGAGCTCCTCGATCTCGTTGATACCAGGCAGGAAGATCAGCACAGAAGGTATGTCGGCTTCGCCTCGGTCGGAGTAGTTGTCCTCTTGCTTGTCGATGTGTTCGAAAGCGTTCAGTAGTTTCATCACCAGTTTATGCATTTCTGGCTGGATGGCCACCTGGTCACCTTTAGGCATTGCGCTTTGCACCAGCTGAAAATAATAATGCTGCAGTAAACTACCTGAATATCGAAGGGACCTGAATATCGAAGGGGATTCCAGGGGCTCTACCGCGTAATTCTCATTTGTATCAACTTCAAGCAAATGCATGCGAAATTCAATGCGTGCAAAAGAGATGGCATGTTAGGCGGGCGTCGTTGCACGCACGACAAATTTCAATCTCAAGTTGATGTTGATGAAAATGAGAATGACGCGGTAGACCCACAGCTTAGATAAAATAATACCTTAAATTAACTTCCATTGTTAATAAAAATAAATAATGAAAAATATTAAAACACACGACTGCCATAATTTAAAAATAAACTTAGTAACGACTTCCAGTGCAGTCAGGGGCCACTGGGTACGTGTTGTTTCGTATGTCCCCCGATCGCACTGGGTGTCGTTACTAAGTGCATTATATAGCACAGTGTGAACTCGTACTTAAGTAGCGTTTTCCGTGACTTAAGTAGTCCATTATTGCACGGCGTGAGTTAGCGCCCGAGCGTAGCGAGGCTATGGAGTGAGATAGAGGCCCACAATAAATGGGCTGGATAACAGGGCTATGGAGCGAGATAACGGACATCTACCTCGAAAATCTCTCACAAATTTAAGTATGTCAGAAAGTGACTTGCTGCTTAATAACTATCCAGCAGGATAGCCGTTGTGGGGCCCCTATCTAGCCACCTTGGGGCGGCCAAGGGGCAACACTATTATTATTATTACTAGACATCGGGTTTTATGCATTTGCATCATATAACTCTCTAATTACGGCGTTAATGCATATTTTAGCCTTTTTTCCCAATTCGCATAGATTAAAATATGTTAAGGTGTGTTAATTCGAAAACCATTTCGAGATTTAGGTTTAATAAGCCGTATTTTAGAACTTTTGTTCTGAAAAACCTCATGATGATGAATATTTTTACGAAAAAGCTTGCAACTTTCATTTGACCTTCGTGTGACGTCACTTGACTGAAGGCTATATAGAAATGTGTCGCTTGCCATCAAGTTAAAAAATATTACTGTCAGAGTCACAGAACAGAACATGAAGTCCATGTCTGGGTCACAGTATAAATATAACTGAACGCAGTAAGTGTTGCTGTCTTGTTACGAAATCCCAAATTGATCGGTTAATTTTATTTGTTATGAAGTAATTCATTATTAAAATAAATATCATTTTTCATGACAATAATTTCTGTGATGGATTAATATTGACAATCATACATGAGAGATACCAAATATAATTATGTATGTATGTATGTATGTATGAATTGTTGTGTGTTTGTCCGACCATAACTCGAGTATCGTTGATCGGAACGTCATGAAATTTGAATTTTTAAGTTCGAGCCAAATCGGTCAAGATCGAATCGCGAGTTCATAGTTCGGGGCGAACTACTAGTTTATTTGCCTTTTAAAATTTAATAACCGAGATGGTAGGGAGTTAAATTTCAGCCAAATATACGTCACGTGATTAATAGGCACCTCTTGTGACTGACAAAGTGCAGTTTAGGGTTTTTTTTTGCAGACGTTGGTAACACTCAACATAGTTTCGTTGTTGTTGTTGTTTGATTTTTTATTGCCAGATGTAGCAATATAGTACTCTGTGGATGACAGTTTTTTTTTTTACAAGCAAGGCAAAAGTCCGCATTCAGTATCAGGCCTAAAAGGAGTCATGTGACGTAACATCCGGAAATTCTTTAAAAAATCATAAATAAATAATGACTAATTTAAATACCATAATATTGAAAACTATGATCCAAAAGCGCGTAAATTCTCTAAAAAAAATATTAAAAAAAGAACTTTTTTTAATTAAGCTACTCGAATCGTGCATATTTCGTTTAAAAGCGGGAGGTACGTATAGGGATCTAGGTGACGAAGACGTGTAGGACGCGAGACTAAACTGACTGACCAGTGCGTGCGTTTTGTCCAATGACGTCAGTTGATGTATAGTTGTCGTTTTCGGTGTACGAATTGCTACTGAGTAACAAACGTCACAAAACTGAGCTCGAAAATTTGGAAAAATACTTAATTGTATACTGTCACAAAAACTATGCATAGATTTAAGCATATTTTGCTGTTTTTGTACCGTCTTTAATTAAAATGTATAAAAATAATAGCGGTTTTTGATTTTGTATTGTGCATATTTCGGCCTTTTTTATTTCATATTTGCATGCATATTTAGGCACTTTGTAAGTGCATATAATCCGATGTCTAATTATTACATACATGCATCCGTTACACTTTACCGAATTTCTACTACAGCAAAAAGTAGAAAACCATATTTACCGGTCCAAACTTGTACAGATGATTCAAATAGAACGTTTTCACAGTAAACATTGGCTGTTTCTTCACAACCTTGATGCACGACGACGCCTCCCAGCCGTTCTGTGAGGGTACTCGGAAGTAGTTAGCGAAAGCCTTGTAGTTGAACGTGGCTGACATCAGAATGACCTTGACCCCAGAAGGGACGGTGTATAGAAGCCTCTTGACAACTAGGAGAAGGAAGTCCATCTCCTGGCCCCTTTCGTGAACCTCGTCGAGGACTATGTGCGTGTACTCGTTAAGGGTTTTTGTGTTTACTGTAATGAAAATTGGTTGTCATTGTTTTTAGTCGAAGCCACTGTCTCTTTGAAGCTCATACAAGGTGTAAATAGACCGCGACTTTTTAATTATACCACACACTCTACTGATCATACTGAACAATTCTGAAAAAAAAAATTGATAGCTGTTTTGCACATACCTAACTTCTGCAGCAATACTCCTGTGGTGACATAGTGAATGCGTGTGTCGCTAGTGGTTCTGTTCTCTAGTCCGACCTGTTACAAATAGAAAATAATAAAGTATTATCATGCTGTCTTTTTATACTCCTACATTAATAATATATATTATAATTAATATTAAAGTTGATTCTGAAGGTTTAATTTTAGTTTTAGTGCTGTTAAACTAAAACTGTTCCAAAGTAATTTAGCTTCTGTTCCTATAATTTAAGCACTATTTTGCAGTAAAAAAAATATAGTTTTGACAGCACTAAAGCTAAAATTAAAGCCTTCAGAATCGGCTTTATTATATAAGTAAAAAAAAGTTTTATTGCTTCGAGAAATGTTATTAGAGTATTTTAAAAATCATACAAATACACAGAAATAAAAACAAACACGATTTGAACAGGGGTTCCCAAACTCGGCCAGGCCAGTAACGCGGGTAACCAAAAATATGTTCCTGTGACAAAGGGTATCATTACTAAAAATATCAATATAAATAAAAATAAAACTAATAAACAAACATGATTATATACCAAACGATTTTTTTTGACTTAAAGTCCTTTATGGGATGAGATATTACCTAACCAAAGAGATAAGGGAAACATTGATCGAGCTCTTAGTGCTATCTCCATTTAACTATTGCAGTGCGGTTCATAGTTATCGAATATGTAGGAAAAACAGTAAATGCTATACGAGTGCAGAATTAGGGTTACCATCTGACCGGATAAAGCCGGTCTTGGCCGGCTTTTCAGAGTTAAGGCCGGACTCCGGCTGAATTTTAATCAAAACCGGCTTTTTGAAGATTTGTCATTATTATTTTTGTATCATACCACATAATGCAAAAGTGGAACGAATATTTTCACTAATGAATTCGCAGAGGACGAAAGAAATAGAATGACAGTTGAGTCAATAAAAGTATAATTTAAAGAATATGACATGTGCACAATTTTACCGCGAAATTTCTTCAAAAACAAACTTGTTGAAAGCCGTTGCCAGTGACAAAGGTATAAATATAAAGTGCAAAAAATGTAATTTCAGTTAATAAATTTCAATCTAATCTACTGAGTTTTATTTTCAGCAGAAGACCGGACTTTTTTACAGAATTCAGGATTTTTTATTGCTTGCGACCGGCTTTTCTATTTCAAGCCCTGGTAACCCTATGCAGAATGCGTGTGCGCGGTTTTGTTACAAAATATGTAAGCGCGCTCACGTCACTCCTTATCTATTAGGCATTTATTTATTTATTTATTACAGCTTTATTTTCCACTTAACAGTACTTAAAATATATACATCTAATTATAATTATTTCTATTAATTTCTTTACTATGTGGCCCCCCTATGGGTAAAAGCCTCCTGCATTCTTTTCCACCTTTCCCTGTCTTTGGCTGTATGCATCCAACTTTTTCCTGCTATGTTTATTATGTCGTCGGCCCATCTCTTCTTCTGTCTTCCCACATTTCTAACGCATATAAAACGTTAAATATTGAAGCTAGAATTCCCAAAGTTATTTGGAAACAGCGCCCTACATACTCTACGCCAAACTAAAATTCTTGAAAAATGTTAATTGTGTTAGAACACGATCAAAGGATCAAAACCTACTATACCTATACACTCCTAAACATGAACTTGCAGGATTCCAAGGGTGCTTTTCATACCAAAGTGCAAAAATATTAAAATAATAATAAACCCTTGGTACCCTTAAGAAACAATTGCTCAGCTCACACATTTAAGTTTATGTATAAACAGTGAAAAAGCAAATGGACACTGGACATTTGGAAGATCCTGGAAAGCCTATAATACTTAAGACCATGTACCCGGCCATAGATAAATAAAGGAAGGATAGATTGCTCACTCCATACATTAGAACAAAGCCCGCGTAAAACTTATTATTTTCGCCGGTACCTAGTAGTTCGACTTATTATTTTTGATGTCGCTACTATACT
Organism: Ypsolopha sequella; assembly: GCA_934047225.1. Lineage (NCBI taxonomy): Eukaryota > Metazoa > Arthropoda > Insecta > Lepidoptera > Ypsolophidae > Ypsolopha > Ypsolopha sequella. The sequence continues at coordinate 14,687,260 of OW203991.1, forward strand.
AGATAAATTGTGACATACTTAGTGCCATCTATCGAACTGTTGATGAAACGAAATTCGATGTGTGTGTGTGTAGCAACTATACTGCGCCCACAAAAAAAAAATTTGTTAGAATATGACAATACGCGACACATGGCATACGATAAATCTGAGGATAAATCGCTCAACCGTGCATGATAGTTGAGTCAATGAGTAAAGTGATATACCGGTATGTATGAGTTTTAGGTAAATAATTTAATGCACATATTTTGTTTAATTGATCGTTGTGCGCCATCTACCGGAATCCAGAATAACCAACTGCACGCTTAGTTAGATTGCCAGCTTACCACCGAAAGTTTAATGAAAAAAATGTTAAAAACACCTGATTAAGAATTCACTATTTTCTGATGCGATGTTATGAAAAGTTTGTGTTTTTATTCATAAAATAAATAAATATGATGAACCAGAACAGTAAAACGCTATATTTCGTAAATTTCAGACAAATTTTATTTCCAGCGAGACAAGTAACGCCATCTAGCAACGTTATTTTTAGTATTGCGAACAGTACAAGGACATAGCAATCTATCCTTCCTTTATTTATCTATGACCCGGCTGATAAATCTATATTTGTATGTAGTTATTATCTAGGTTTTTTGTTTGATTTATTTGTAAAATTAGAAATACTTATAATTTTTCTATCATGTATTTATAGGTATATGCCATTTTTATAAATTTTTGGCAAATTAATAAAACACGCAAATAAATTTATTTTCTTTCTTTTTTATATACTACTTTCTATAAAATAAAAATATACAAACAGATTAAAACTATTATACATATTCAGATTTACTAAATACCAAAAAGGTTAGATCAAAAAAGGTTACCTTTATGGTGACACTCCTTTGTCCGTCCATATGTCACAGCCTCATAACTTTAGCACCGTTAAATATACAGACTTGAAATTAGTCAAAAAATTAGCATCAATTTGCCCACATAATGAGGATATTGAAGTAATGAATATTCTGATTTTAATAATATTTAATTTGATTATTATTTATCTCCTTTCAATGAAATAAAAATAAATATTTTCGTTTATTAGATGTAGATAATCGAATTATTATCCCTATATATATAACCAAATTCGAATTATAGTTACTGCTACAGATGTTATTCATTCCAAAACTATTCCTTAATATTATATTATTATACAACAGGGGTGGGTCGATCGCAAGGGAATCTATGGTCGATCGCACGCATTCCTAAAAATGTACTGACGTGTTGGGCTAATTCCAATAACAGTGGTCTTTTCACCAGTCAAAATACCAGTATTTAAAGTGCGTTCATAAAAATCATTTTATTTTACACGCGCGTAACTTTAAGAAAATACTTGTCAACAAACAACCTTTCACTGCGAAAATGTCGATATGAAATAACAAGGCACCAGATTTCTTCTTCTTTAATTGTAAATAAAAGTATATTTAAATAGTAATATGTGCGCAATACCTACAATAAACGATTTAACATAAAAAAATATTGTCTTATTGCAAGTCGATCGCTTGTCGTCTCAATTTATTGATATAGATCGCCATTAGTGAAAGTCTGCCCACCCCTGTTATACAACGTGTAACAGAAAGGTGTAACCATATTTGAAGAGCTTATTCAGTCAATGGTATAGAACAACTTTTACTGTGGAACAAAACCTGTATCCCGAAAAAAAAAAATTACTCTTTCATAGAAAAATGCAATGCCGCTCGGCCGAAATGTATGGAAGGGCAGATTTTTTTTCGAGATTTCATGGTTGGCTCCATAGTAAAAGTTGTTCTATACCATTGACTGAATAAGCTCTTCAAATATGGTTACACCTTTCTGTTACACGTTGTATAATATTATAGTATTTTTAACCGACTTCAAAAAAGGAGACGGTTCTCAATTCGACTGTATTTTTTTTTTTTTGGCGTTGTTACTCCATAACTCCGTCATTTCTGAACCGATTTGAATAATTCTTTTTTTGTTTGGAAAAGCTTAATTCCAGGTAGGTCCCATTTTGGGTTTGGTCATGATCTGATGAAGGTCTTCAAATGACAGCATACCTCTCGAAATTGAGGTAATCGCTTTGTACCTGGGTGCTGATTACAAGGTATTACCTGAAAATCGACATTCTTCCACCTGACCTTCGATCCTGGCTTCATCACCATATTCACCATAGAACTCCTCAACGGATCAGAGCACATAACTCGAGATTGCGGCAATCACTGCGTTAGGGTGCTGATTCAAGGGTATTACTTGGAGATAATCAGAATACCCACCTGACCTTCGATCCTGGCTTCATCGCCATAGAACTCCTCAACGGATGACAGCACATAACTTTGGATTTCGGCAACCAGTTTGTGTTAGGGTGCTCATTGCAGGGCATTGCTGAAAATTGCCAGTGTACCCACCTGACCCTTCGATCTTGGCTTCATCACCGTAGAAATCTTCAACGGATGACAGCACATAACTCGAGATTGCGGTAATCATGTTGTGTTAGGGTGCTGATAGCAGGAAGCTACTCAAACATGGCTACTTATCCTCACTTGAACTTTGTTTCATATTAACACCACGTTTGCAAGAACTACCCTTTACCTCACAATTTAACCCAGCAACACTAAAAAATGTGAAATAAAATAAACTTTTTACAAAAAAATAGTAACCAACTTCAATAGTAACAGCAGTCATTCACAAAAAAGTTAATAATAATTCTATAAAGACCGATTGTACAGAAGCAACACTTTTGCCGACTTCTTTCTTCCTGAAACATTATGTTATCTAGAAGTCGACGTATTTCCTACGATATAGCAACATAAAAACCAATATAAGAACGCCGACTTCTAGATAACATAACGTTTCAGGAAGAAAGAAGTCGGCAAAAGTGTTGCTTCGGTACAATCGGTCTTTATAGAATTATTATTAACTTTTTAGTGAATGACTGCTGTTACTATTGAAGTCGGTTACTATTTTTTTGTAAAAAGTTTATTTTATTAATTTTAAATATTTCCAATACAAGAGAGAGAAATTAAAATTAAAAACCTGAGCATATGGGTATCAAATTGTATAAAAATTACAATTATACTGGCCAATTACAGGAAACTATAGCGATTAAAATTTTTTTAATGAGAAATATATAAAAAATATATACTTTATAAAAATACAACATGGGTATCAAATTGTAGATACTAGAGAGCTGATTGTAAAAATACTGATTGTAAAAATATATACCTTAACTATATTTACTGGCACTGATTTAGAGAAATCTTTAAAATATTACAAAAAATGTATGCCCCCACTTATCTCCGGAACGGGTGGACCGAAAAATATGAAGAAAATTATGGTAATCTATGCTTATTATTATAATTATATTATATTATATTATAAACGGAGGTAGCTGAAAACCAGCGTCAAGGATGACACATAGCTGAGCTACATCCTTTTGTCGTGTTGTTATTTTTATCTATAGATTACTCCCTACTTAAGTAAACCTTTTCCACTGTGTTAGCTATAAGTTCTTTTTATTCTTTTGTAAACGCGCCAATAAATTTATTTTCTTTCTTTCTTTCTTTCTTATTAGATTACAGGAAAAAGCGGTTGAGAAATTCACGAAAAGAAACTGACAAAATTCAATTTTCCATCCACGATACGGAACCCTAGGTTCGCGAGTCTGACTCGCACTTCAACGGTTTTTTTAGCCACAATGACAACGTTAAAGCATTAGACCATGCAGAAAACTCGTGGTCAAAGGCTACTTGGTAAAAGCTTACCTGGTATCCTACAAGGCCTCCAACATCCCACCCTCGCTCTTGTGCCACCCGTTTAGCTATGGAGATAGCAGCAATCCTCCTAGGTTGAGTAACTATGATCTTGCAATGCTTCCGTCTCTGGTAGCAATTGTCCAGGATCCATTGTGGCACTTGAGTGGTCTTACCACAACCCGTCGGACCTTCTATAATGACCACCGGCTGACCTAGGATACGATCTATAATCTGTAAAAGAAAATTTTGTGGATACTAATGCAGAAGTCTTCGGATTTACCCGGGTGGATGTAAATATGAATCTGTCTAATAGCATAGGGCGCGCGCGAACATGCTCCATAAGACATTGTTATCTCATTTATAATAAATATAAATTGTCAAGACATGAATCCCCAAGAGGGGTGTCAGAGGTGTTCCGAGTGTGAACTGTGAAATGCAAGTCACAGTCCATACTCGGTACAGCCGCGTTTCTCAGACAATCATTACAAATTATTAAAAGAGAACTAAAACTTAACAAAAACTTACTTGCTGCTTAAACTCATTGATGGCCAAGTTGTTAGTGTCTTCTTTCATCTGGAAGGAGTATTTGTTGTAAACTTCAATCATAGCCTCTTCTGTCAATTCGCCCACATTCTGCTGTGAAGCCCCAAAAGATGACAGGTGCTCCAGGGACTCTAGACCTCCTGACATGCTTTCCCATTTTTCTCTTTCTTCATTCTGAAAAAATAACATCATGTTTAGCCACAACAAACAAATTTGTGGATATAATCGCAACAATATAATTTATATCCGCAAAGTAACGCCTTTTTCAATAAATTTCAAAACAAACTAATATGAAGACAGTCCAACATTGATAGGGCATTCTTAAAACAACATGCACTGCTTATGGGCTACAGATCAGCAGAAAGATAGCTGAAATTCAAAAAATGTTGGCTAAATTCCATTCTTCATCACCGTAATAAATAATACATAAGAAAAATAGATAAAAGACAGTGTCATAGTGGACTAGTAAGGTTCTGTAATACGACAGTTCTGGGAATTTGGTCATTTTGTTTTTATGAATTTCTCAACTGCTATAATATGTTTTCTGTAATCTTTATGTAAGCACATATTACCATGATTTTTTCATATTTTTCGGTCCACCAATTTTTAGACAAGGGGGGGAGACATACATTTTTTGTGGTTTTTCAAGGATTTCTCGAAATAGATGCAAGCAAATATGGATAAACTGGGCAATACAACCATTTTGCAGATTTTGACATTTAGTTTTCGTGAATACGCTATACTTTTCGTGTAATCTTTATGTAAGCACATATTACCATGCATTTTTTTCATATTTTTCGGTCTGCCAGTTTTGGAGATAAGGGGGCATACAATTTTTTTTTTACACCGTGTGATGTGGGCTACTTAATGCTATTTTTGTGCCAAATTTCAAGTCTTTATCTTTAACGATGTTAAAGTTTTGAGGCTGTGACATACAGATGAACAGAGGGACAGACAACAGAGTCTCACTATAAGAGTTCTTTTTGTACCTTTTAGGTACTACAGAACCCTAAAAACACAACCGCAGGAGAGACAGATAACGTATTTGAAGTTTTAACTATGAATATCTTACGTGTACTAATATGTGAAACCCAAGCTTTTCAACATAATTTTTATTTGTTTTGCTGCTTTTTTTTTTACCTGAACCATAAAGATGTAGAGAGAGGTGAGAGGTCACAGGAGACAACTCTATTTTGTATTGAAAACGCATCTGTCAATAATTTTAGCTAATTAAAATGCATATAAAAATTAAATACTGACTGGATTCTATTAAAAAAAGGTTCATAAGCTTAATTCATAAAAGCACATAGGAATAACAAAAAAATATTTTTTCACAGCGGTTATTGTAGGTAAAAAAGAAGAACTATACCCTATTTACTTGTATCCATGATCATTGTGAAAAATACCACAACATGATCTCTTATATATAGCTTCTAAATCTGCAGTAGCCATATAATGATTTACAAAATGTTCGCACACTTGACTACTTTTTTGTTTCACTACCCTCACTTACCTTGACTAATTTGAATGTACCTTTTATCTATATAACTTATATAACTAACCTTTCATTTAAAACTGTTCTCTTTATATATAATTTTATGCATTTTATTGCATCTATGCGTTTGCTACCGCAAGTCACTCACACTGGCTGTAACAGAATACCAGCGTTGTGTCGGGGTGTGCATAAATATAGTTTTCATAGATATGTATCAACTCGACACAGTAACATGCTGAGTTACAGCCCATTTGGTGGTGGTGAAGGCCCTAGATTAATTTATGTTACCTTTTATTTGTTTAATGCTTGTCCTAATGTATTTTAGTTAGTTATATTAGCATTAGTTTATTTATATCTTGTGTTTTTCACTTTCCATCAAATACATTTTGATTTCTTTCTTTCAAAATCATGTGATTTACCTTCAAGTACATTTCAAACTCCCGTTGTTGGACTTCTTTCGCGTAATCAGTGCCGGTTAACAAGGCGGTATGCCGATGATCTTCGCGCCTCCTCAAGTTGTCTGCGAAATCTTCTTTGGTCAATCGAATACCGCATGTTTGAGGACCTCGAAGTTTCACCACTTTTGACCCCGAAGGATCGCTGTAAAACGACCGCAACTCATCCATTGTCGTTGCTCACCTAGTCCTAACTTAGTTTTGCAACGATCTGGAAAGCAAGGAATTCAAGATAAAGAAATGCAAAATTAGCAAATTGCTTTTGTAATCAAAATAAATAACATCAACAAACAAAACTCACCGCTTCTCCACTTCAACTCCTTCTGATCTGTCTGACGAGCAGTGTTGATGTACGTTGAAAAGGATAGTACAAAAATACGAAAAGTATAGTATTTTGTAAAAAAAAGTATAGTACACTTTAATACTAAGTTAGCAATAATTAAAATCAACATCAGTTAAAGCAAAATTTATTCCTAAACTAAGTTTATCAGCTCTTGAATATTAGTTTCAACCTGATGAGCATTTAATCTTATTAAAATATCCTTAGTAGGAATAAAATTAGAACAAACAATTTCCACTTTTGCTACCGTCTCAGATTAAATTAAATTAGGTTTTTTTTTAAACTTTTTTTGCTGAATATTCTTTCGCAGTCGGCATTAGCATGTGGAAGTACTTAGCTATTTAGGGCAAAATTTAACACACGCACACACTTTCTCACACACCCTTGTTTGCTGAATCCTAGATGTGAGGCGTTTGATTTACACCCGGTGTAGTACCCAAAAGCGAGACCTCAGTGATCTATGCATATTTTTTACTACTTATACATTGTTTAAGCTTGCCTAGTGTTTTCTCACTCTAACTGTCTATTCCAAGTATCTCTATCACGTTTCCAACGAAAGATATAAGTGAAAAGGTAAAAGTGCTAACACACCCAAACCCGAGGCGTGCACAATTGTGAGACTCCGCCTCACGTTTATGTGTTTAAACATACGGTGTTTGTAAACCGCCTCGGTTTTGAGTGTGTGAATACGACTCGGTTTTGGTATTGCCAAAATCACAAAATCGAGACCGCTTCATTTTAAGCTATTGTTGTGTGTAAGGAGACTCGGTTTTGATCATGTCAAAAGCATAAATATGAGGCCGTCTCTTAATTATGATACGGTTGTATGTTAAGTGTATACTATTTTTCAACACGCCAAAAGAAATATTTTTTGTTCTTGGAGTTTGTTGCTATTCAATATTCAACAATAATTTATTTTTACCACATAAATAGGTATTTTAAAAAAGGACTTTATCAAGTTAATCATTTCAATTAATAATGTCTTAATTAAAAATGAAATTATATTATGCAAATGTCAGAAATTTATTCAGGAAAAACTGTGCCCGATAAAGCATTCAACACTTAGCACCCGGACAGCGTACAAAGAAATAAAAAAATACATATGAAAATTTAAAAAAATATTTAAAAATACAATTATTTTGAAATATTAGGCAATTTATACATAAAGTTTTTTTTTTTTAACTATTAGTTTATTAATAACAGTTTGGGGCGGAAAACAATCAATTTTAGAGTACGATAATGATGTTGCGGAAACCGGAAATCGACACGTCCATACAATTTTTTTTCCGAATAACAAATCTAAAAATCTAAAAAAAAAACATTGTTTCATACATTTTGGTCGAGTAGGTATGAAACTTTTCTATAGAGCAAATTTTTTTTTCGCAGTTTGAGGTTTAGTTTCATTGTAAAAATTATTAGCATAGACGAGTAATATTGCCAGTTTCCGGCTTTCACAACATCATATTTAATAAATTTAAAAAGTGAAACTAGTGTTATTTGCACCAAGCTGTTGAAACATATTCCGAAAAAGAACATAAAATGAGAAACGTACGTAATTGAAACACTTAAACATATCCTGAGAGCAAAAAACGTAGTTAAAATTTAATTATAATTCAAACTGTTACACCAAATTATACAACACAATGTTATTTAAACAGATCGTGCCTAACTTCTAGGTTGCTCTATTCAACTAAAAGTTTGGTGCAATGTAAATATTCGATACACAGACATAGACGTGTTTCAATTTCCGAGGCGCTTTCATTTTTACACCGATTTCACACAACAGCCTCAGAATTAGGATCAGAACTTACACTCTTGTGACTCTTATGCCACCTAGCGGGCACACCCTGGTACTACCTATTTCGGGATTTTTTTATAAACACACACACGACCTGTCATAGTTACCAAAAGCGAGGCGAAAATTTCAATGCCTCTGATTGGGTCGTCAAAAGTATGTTTTTGACCAAACAAAGGCCGTAGATTTTGAAAATAAAGTCAGATTATCCATGAAAAAATTTGAGACCGCCTCGCTTTGACAGGCGCCTCACTTTTGGGACTGTAGACGGACAAAACGTCTCACATTTAGGACCACACAAACACAAACAAACACACAGATGAGAGACGAGGCTACTTCAATGCACAGTCGTACCACCAGAATAATAAATAAGTCGCACTATTATGAACTCCATTCAGTACAACATAAAGTGCAAAATGCAAAGATAATGTTCAAACAAGAGGAGTATCGAAAGAAAGACTTTACGGGAATTCCCAACAAAAGACAATAAAGCCGATTTTGAACGTTTTGAAATTAGTCTAAGAAACCTACTAAAAATCTTAATTTTAAAGAAGAGCACTATTTTTTGCTATTTTGAAGGGCACACTAACTAAAATTATCAAGCTTTTAGGTCGCTCCTAAGTTTAATTCACAGATAACAGACCACAGATAAGAATGCACCATTAATCAACAATAATATTGACAATAATCAACATTACGGGTGATTCCATACAGTCACTATGGCAAGCAATCAGTATTTCTACTTCTTGGTAGAATTACGACTATGTTGTAAATTATTTTATTTTAATATTTTAGTATTTTCCCAGGGTTTTACTAACTGGAACATTGTTTTTGGACAACTTACTGATAAAATTCTTCAAGAAAGATTACCAGAATTGATAATTATCAAAATTAAATAATTTTATCTGTCACGTTCATAGTTATTTTTAGTTATGTAAGTTATTTTTAAGATTATTATGCTGGCAAAACTTAACAACTTTGACAGAGGATAGATTATTTTCTTTGGAGTTTGTTTTATTATTTTTTTACGTCGTAAAACTTTACGAAATGACCACGAGCAGAGAATATAAAGTATTACTACGTAAAGAAGCGACACTCTCCTCCCCGCGCGAATTTAACGTCCCCCGCGGACCCCCGCAAGTTAGTGGAAATCTGGAGTCAGGCAGAGCTCGATTACCACTCGTTTGCTGCGCGCGTGTTTTGTTACAAAGTTTTATCACGATACTGATTTTTAATCAGTATGGTGCGTTATTGCAGTGTTTATGGATGCCTGGAAAACTTTTTTTCAAAAATTAGAATTGCGTGATCAAACCTTACAATTTCGTTCAGTAACGCATTTGGAACAATAAAATCAGTATTTATAACTTTCCATGTTTTAACAAGTTTTCATTTTTTTTCCAAAATTTATGTTTGAGTAGTTGTTAATTATATGATGATCATTTATGCATACGAAACTATATAGGTACCTACTAAGCTTAGGCATACTATATATATATATATATATATATACAGGGTGGAAAAAATGAATGGGCCCTGGAGGAGAACTACCTTAAATCCTTTAGTTAGCTCATTTTACTGAAAGGAAACATTCCTTTATTTTTTAAAAGAAACAAAACTGCATTCAAAGATCTTCTAAAATTCGCTTGTCTCACCCGGGAATCAAACCAACTAAAAATGAAAAAAATAAACCCTCGCTATTTTATTATACGAATCGGTAGGATTATTGTTCAGGATAAAATGTGTCTAATAATCATTTGGTCTTACACTCATCTGTTGTACGAGATACCCACGAAATTGAATATTTATTACAAGTTCTTTGTTAACAATACCTGATAAAATACTGTTCACTTGTAACAAGTAAATGACAAGTTTTAATTTTCTTATCTCTCTAACATCCAAAGACATCGTATGAAGTACAAGCTTGCTAATGTTATTTACCTTAAGTACCTTGTTGAAGACTTCGATAAGAAAATCGTTATAAATCTATGCACAGCAAAATTCCTTCATGCACTAGGCGTACTGACGAAAAGTTTAAAAAGGGAAACAATTTTTTTTGAAACGCGGTGCAACAAATTTAAAATTCGAATGATAACTTTCAACATTTTTAAAATCGATAAAACTATTCGTTCGAATTTCAAATTTAGTTTTGTTTTGCTTTCATTCCGTGCTGTCATTGTGTAATAATGGCGTATCAAGAATAATTTTTTATTTTTTTTTTTTTTATTTCAAAGACCAAATATTTATTAGACAAATTTTATCCTGAACGATATTCCTACCAATTCGTATAATAAAATAGCGAGGGTTTATTTTTTAGTTTTTAGTTGGTTCGATTCCCGGGTGAGACAAGCAAATTTTAGAAGATCTTTGAATGCAGTTTTGTTTCTTTTAAAAAATAAAGGAATGTTTCTTTTCAGCAAAATGAGCTAACTAAAGGATTTAAGGTAGTTCCCCTCCAGGGCCCTTAAATTTTTTCCACCCTGTATATATATACATATACATATATTTTTTTAATACTGATTAATCCACGGGGAACCAGAAATTGGACTACGCTAAAATTTAGGAAGAGAATCACATACGTTGCTGACTTATATTGTGTCCCTCTCGGGCGACGAGTGGCGACGACGCTCACACGATTGCTGCCAGCCCTAGACTAGCTCACGCACACACACAAGCGTGTGCGGACAAGCCAGATGCGCGCGTTAGAGTGTAGGTAAATAACTTGAGCCTTCACTATGAAGTGTCGGGGGTGTGCCACGAGTAACAGCAGGAGAAGGTCGAACAAGAGAGACAGTCGAAGCTCATGTTGGAGACAACATACATGCTCATATGATTTTAGTGCGTGTTAAGTTTTGATCTAGATAAAATAAAAAATACCTTTTAAAAAACCTTCAATGGGCTAGTCTATCTACTTTTCTAGGAAACTTAGCCTTAAGTTTATCCTCAAGATACGGAGAGACTTTTTCCTTCAAAATACGTTGGAACGTGCCAGGGATATACTTAACGGAGCAAGCAAGTATGTATCTATTTTTTTTTTCTTTCAAAGCCTAAAACAGAGATACTTTCAGGCCAGAAATCAACTGACATCACTTAACATTTTAGATACGCTCAGCATGCCTAAGCCGTGGCAAGATTTATCTCCTATAACTTAATTATATATGGTTACTTGCAACAAATGCGATTTTCACTTCAGCTTACTTAGGATATTCAAAAGCAAAAGTAAGCTCAAGGCTGTGAGCTGAGCAATAACCATCTCGGTCCCCATCCTTGTAAGCAGACTTGAGAATGCCGGAATTAGAGGCTTGCCTTTAGCTCTTCTTGAAGATTATCTTACTGACCGTGGTCAAAGAGTAAGGATCGGTGACTGCATAAGTGATGAAGCAAAAGTCATCTTTGGAGTTCCACAGGGAAGTGTGTTAGGCCCCACCTTGTTTTTATTATATATTAATAACCTATGCAACACGAAAGTTGAACATGGTCATATCTTTTCCTATGCGGACGATACCGCTGTTATCTTCACCGGTAACACCTGGGATGAAGCCCGCAGCTCCGCAGAAAAGGGACTTTCCAAAATTGCAAGCTGGTTGAGCATAAACATACTAACTTTAAACATGACAAAGACAAACTATATATGCTTGACAAAATATAACTCCTCCCAACCGAATCACAATTTTCAAATCAAAATTCATACATGTAACTCCTCCTTCGAAACTAATTCATGTTCGTGTACCTCAATTATTAAGGTTGCAAAAACAAAATACTTGGGAATTATTGTAGACCAACGGCTTTCCTGGCATCCTCATGCAGAATTAGTAATGAACAGAATTAGAAAGCTCATATGGACCTTTAAGACGCTTAGGCATGTAGCCACAAAGTATCTTCTCTGTCTGGCTCAATCGGTCCTAGTTTACTGCATACCAGTATGGGGAGGTGGAACAAAGAGCAAACTCCTAGAATTAGAGAGAGCCCAAAGATCTCTTCTGATAGTTATGCATTTTAAGCCATATCGATTTCCAACTGAAGACCTTTATAAGATTTCTGACTTACAATTAGGAAATTATATGTTCTTTACGCTGTATTGAAAAGGCATAAATCACTTATATATAACCCCAGTATCTTCGACAAACGCAGAAAAGACCTTGCAGTTCCGCATGTATCAGTCAAATCTATTTTTGCTACTAGGCAATATGATAAACAATCTGCATCTCTATATAATAAAATTAACAAACAAATTAACATCTACCCTCTCAATTACTGTGACTGCAAAAATGCCTTGACAAATTGGCTGAAGACAAAAAGATATGATGAGACTGAGTCTCTCTTACTCATTAAGACATAACGCCTGAATATGTAATGTATTATTACTTGTATATTCACTATACATAATACTTAGGGAATCCTCATTTAAAATATGCTAAATCCATTATTAATTAATTAAATAAACGGCAAAAAAAATATATATATATATATATATATATAAACACACATGCCCTCACACTTCCAAGCATTGCACACATACATTACACCCTCATGTACATACACTACACATACACACCCTCCCTAGTAGTTTTTTCTCAAATACTGATCCCAAGACTTCGATCGTAGGGCTAGGGAACAATACTCACATTCACTACACTCCACACCTCAACCTTACACGCACTTTCACATTATTCTTAAGTTCATATTTCTGTTTTTTACTTTTTAAATATTATTTTCATAAGCCACAAATTTGTTTGTTTGAACTTAATTAAAATATTACTGTCCACCATGGAAGAGCGGTGTCTCCTACTACAGGTATCTCTTTTACTTAAAAGGGGACTCCAACCACCTGTATAAACTGCAAGATTAAGCTAAGAAATAAATCATTTTGTATTTGTATTTTTTTGTAGCCTGTATTTGCTTACACCCCTGACTAATTTGAAATCACATTTAGTTTCTAAGGGACCGCCCACATAGAGCCGCTTTCTGTTACTGTATTCTTTGTGACGGCTTGAATCTGTACATCTACAAAACTATGGCGGTCAAGAAGGTGCATTCTGATTATTCAGTATGTAGAATGTGCTTCGTGTGTTTGACCCCAAATAATTTCTTTTAAAATCTCTTACATAATTAAACATGATATATTTATTTTCAGTCCAGCGCATGGTTCCGAGGCCATTGATGCAAGTGATACATGAAAATGCAAGGTCCAGTGAAGATGGTCTAAGTGAATGAATGAACACTTGATCCGAAATGACATGGCTGATGCAGTTCTGAGCATGGCCGAAAGCATTTCCTGGATGCTACTGTTATCTACGAGTAGAGATCATGAGTGATGACCAAATTTACTCCTAGTCGGTATGGGGCTGGTGCGCCCGAAGATGGCAGGACCCTATAGAAACCATGAATAACATAGATCTGAGCCCCGATCTGGACTGCGATGTATTATTTTAACATTTGGTGTTTTAGCGCTATGAATTAAATCTAATTTATAAAATGTTTATTTTTTAATTTGTCAAATCCTATTAGTAAAATGAAAGAGTTTCCATGACTCGGCAACATGTTGCTTGTCCTTCAGATGAAAAGTGGATCTGTTCGACATTAAGCTGTTCTACCTCGGTTGATGGTTGTTTCTCGTTAAACCTAATTCATCTGCCTAGTGATCAATGAACATGTTGTGCAGGGCACAGTAGGCCAAAAAAATTGTTGCTGCCGTCTCACGAGAGTTTGGTGCTTTAACAACCAATGAAATCTATTATTCGGGTAGCACCTCATAGCTTGGAAGGGTTGAACGACACCACAGACGCTAGCTAGATCTACCATAAACCTTAGCATGTGTTTCTTATAGTTTTTGTATACGAGAGCTATTACGATGTTATCCCTCATCATGTCTTACCATCATACAAGGCTCGCAAGTTGTATGTAAATGGACAAATTTTGGAAAAACTGTAATTTGAAAATTGTATTTGATTGAAGTGTGTACGTGTCGGGAGCAATTACGATGTTGTCCCTCATCATACCTTACCACCATACAAGGGTCGCAAGCTATAAGTAAGTGTACAAATTTACTCTTTTCAATAGAAATAAAACGTAGATGTGTCATCAGGTTTTAACACAAATTTTGGCAAAACTACAATTCAAAAATGTATTTGATTGAAGTGTGTACGTGTCGAAGAATGATTTCAATACGGTACACATCTATTTCTATCACAAAACTGTAAAATACTACAGGAAAAGCCATCGGAATATTTAGTCAGTTTTTATGAGGGACCTTATGAGCAGCTGATTAAAATGTTACTAGAAACACTAAATTTACTCAAGTGACAGCTCTAAACTGTGCCTTTATAATACCAAAACACGTAAGTTGAGTAAATTAGTGCTGTCAAACATAAATTTAATAGATATTAAGTTTGACGTTTATAAATTCGTGACTTGAAAATGGCTCTTCGTTTTAATCACAGCTTAGTGTAAATTTAGATACGTCAAACTAAAACTAAAACCTTCAAAATCAGCTTTAATATAGACTCCGTAGTGAAATTATAGTATTTTGTTGTACTATCCCTAGATATGGATAGTATATAGTACGAAGCATGAAATTATAGTATAAATACTATAGTTAGTAGTAAATACTATAGTTTATGCAAATCAAATTTTAAACAAGTTACCTGATTCTCTTAAAGAACTACCTACTCGCTTATTTAAGAAAAACCTGTTGAGCTGGTTGTCTGTAAAATGTTTTTATTCTATTAAAGAGTTTATAGATCTTAGACATAGAGAGATTATTATTGTATAAAATTAAGAATATAGAATTAATACTTATCCTATTATAATTGTAAAATAATATAATCTTACCGTTTTAAATTTTGCATGCCTGTTTGGGCAAATTGTGCTGAACTATATATAATTTATAACAACTTTATCTATGTACCACAATTTATGCAAATAAATACCTTTATCTTTATATCTTTATCTTTTATAGTACAAACTCCAACAACCCAACAACGCTGACCCCCGTTCATTAATTAAAACTTTCATCAGGTTCCGACACTGACAGCAGGATAGCGTGTACAATTTTCAACGCGTGGGACAGAGATGGCAAAAGAACCCGTGTCGCGACCCCTAATTTATGAACGCGCCCCAGAAGTGCGTTCATTAAATAGCCCTGGGCTGGGTAGGAACACTGGAGTTGTAACACTGAGTTTTTGAACGGGTTTCGTTGTGTAGCGACACTACAAACGTCAGTTGTCATTTTTGCATTATATTTAGTATAATAACGTTGAGAGGACCCCCTCTATACGAAATTTAACGTAAATATATCAAGATCTGATAGTCGTTCATAAACTCACACCGAGTTGGGTTTCCTACTCGGGTCGCAACACTAACCCGTTCAAAAATGAACTCGCGTCTCAACACCGACCGTTCAAAAATGACAGTGTCGCTACACTGGTGTCGAATTTTTCAACATCAACTCTGAGCAGGGTTCGTATAGGCTCCAACCGTCACCTGACATGCACGTTAATTTTCGTAAATGACATGACGTTAATTTTCGTACCGAGGGGGTCTTCTCAACGTTATAGTTGATATATTTACGTTAAATTTCATACAGATGGGGTCCTCTCAACGTTATTATACTAAATATAATGCAAAAATGACAACTGACGTTTGGAGTGTCGCTACACGACGAAACCCGTTCAAAAATTCAACGTTACAACCCCAGTGTTCCTACCCAGCCCAGGGTTATTTAATGAACGCACTTCTGACGAGTGCGTTTTTTTTTGTAAAATTTCCCACTAAGTAGAAAGGCAAAAGGATCTTAGCCTATACAGCCATATCTGAGGTAATAGTTATTATCTGTTTATAGCCACTTATAATGTACTCTTTGGCCACTATCCTCTTCTGTTGAGGATCATCTGAAGGCCTGTCCATGGTACTGTCTAAGTCACTGTCCTGTCATTTCCGCCAAAGACAATATAACCACTTCGTTGTAATTTCCGCTATAATGATAGGCAAATGATAGCCTTATAACGCAAATACAACCGGGTTAGAAAAAACTCACGAAAAGGCACAGCTCGCACTTTTGTTTCATTGAACAACACACCGTACTGGTTACGGCGATTTTAATACTTACACAATATTCTATCACTATCGCTGCCCCAATACTTGTATATGGTATAGACCATTTTTGAGAAATTGGTTTTTTCAAGTAAAACTGTGTATTTACTCATAACGCACCATATAATGTCACAAAATTTGCTTTATAATTACCATAACCCATGATATTAGCAAAAATAAAATATTGTATATGCAAATAGAAAAATTCCTTCAGATCTTGTATATGGTATATCCATTTTTGCTCAAAGTGAACGCATCCAAATCTAAAACTTCATGCTTTTGTATGGTATATCCTCAGACCAATATTCTGAGGGTATATCCATCTGCCAACCAATCAGCAACAAGCATTCTCGTGAGGTCACAGCCACATGACGCCATTTTGTTTGCTTATTATTTGTTGTGATACGAATGGAGTAGCAATTTTTTGGCTAAAATAATCGATAGAAACAGCTACGTTGTAGTTTTCGTGGCAAATATGTCTGTTACGAAGGAAAAAAAGGACCACACACATTTTGAGATGAGTTAAGAAAGGAACGTTGCCGATTTATTGATATTCTTTTGATTTTACTTTGTGTAAGCGTTTTCTATACAATTGATACAGGTTGGTTCAATTTTGTTCTTGACTTTATTCAGTTTTGTCTGCCTGAGTACGGTACAAGATTAAATGTACAAGAGTTACATAAATACTTGGTTTCTTTTAGCTACAATTAATACCTGAGACAAGTTCTTATTTTACCCAAGTTTATGACTTATCAAAATTAGTGATTTATCAAATTTCGTGTTTTGGGCAAGGGTTGGCTATCTTGGTGCATGATTTTAATAACAGTTTTAATTGGATAGGTTCCTTGAATATTTCTTTGTTTTGTTTGAAACAATTTTTTTTCATAAGAATTCGAATATGTGTTTTGTTTATAAGGAACAGGTTCACAAAAATGTAAAAAAACTAAAAAAGTGGCTTGCATTTTAAAATATTGTTTTTATAAACATTCAAAGTATTAGAAAGTGTAAAATAAAACAGATTCATCAAATCCATTCAAGAAGCTCTAAAAACAGTTTTAAGGTTCAAAGCCTAAATAAATCCTTAATAAATCCTTTTTTTTTTGTAATAGTGCTTTAAATAATATCATTTCTTTTTAAATCTTATTTGTTCGTTTTTTTTTTGGTAAACGTAACATTTTTTAAATAACTAGCTTTTGCCCACGGCTTCGCTCACGTGGATATCGTTTCTTTGCTATTCCATGGAAACTACATATACTTTTTAGAATAAAAAGTAGCCTATGTCCTATTCCAGGTCTAGAAATATATTGGTGCAAAATTTCAGTCCAATCGGTTAAGTAGTTACGGAGTTAAGTGGTAACAAACATGTACGTACACATTAACAAACACATTCACAAACTTTCCCATTTATAATATTAGTAGGATGTAGGATAATGTAATAATAATTTTTGCTTTTAAAGTGTACTTTCTACAAGATTTGTAGGAATTAAAAAAAAAAGGTATATAGATTTCCTAAATCTTGGAAAAGCCGCACTTTACATAATTCTACTTTATTTTACTATTAGCAGTCTAGTCTAGCAGTTTTTTACTTATACAAGGTTTTGACATAAGGGTTTCCATTTTTTTTTAGGATCCCTAAGGGTTCCATATCTGCAACCCTATAATTTAATACAACAATAATAATAAAAAAACCATAAAACCGAACACGCTGTACATACAAAAAGTCTATACAATAAACAAGCACGGATCTGTAAATTGGTTATACTACCGTACATCCACGTCAGTGTATCGTATATCCAATAAGACAATTTCGGTTGACTCATTTTATTGTATATCCACTATAAAACTGAAAATAAGCAGTGTTTGGCTTAAATATTTTATTATTAAGTTATATTTTCATAACAAAGTACATAACATCATTCCTAAAACATCGTTAGGTATGCTAAAATTCTTCTAATACCCGAGTAAACAAAAAAAAAACATCTCCTGTAAAATTAGCTAAATGGTCTATACCATATTCAAGCACTAGGGCAGCGTATTGTTGATCAAAAGTTTTCGGGATAATACCCGGGTTAATTCCCGTTTGGGAAAGTTCCCGGTGTTTATCGGGGAAAATTCCCAATCGGTGGGTTTTTCATTTTTCTTCACAAATACTATGAAACTTAAAATGAAACTTACTGCAGGTGGTAGAGGAAGTCACAGCCAATATTTTATATCCTTACACTTAACTGCGAAAATATGCGCTTTGGAAACTACAGGCACTTGAAAACATTTAATTAAAAGGTTAAGTAACCGAACTTTTTTTTTGTGATAGACTGCTGATGCTATTACAAACACCGTTTACTGAAAAAGTTTTTGTGAAATATGCATTACTTACATTCTGAGAAAAAAAATATTTTTAGCGGGGATTCGTTTGGATACTTTTTAAAACAAACTATCTGTTGTAGTAAACTCTTATAATTTTTAAGATGGTTACAAAACAATAATATTATATTTTTTTAGCTTGCGCAAAATTCTATCTGTATCTTGTCGGCAGAATGCCTCTAGTTGCCCGTAGGGGGCGCGCGTGTCTCGCACCAGTGTTACCCGCTACATATTGAATTATTATTTGCATGGAAAAAGCAATGATACTAAAGCCAATTCTGAAGGCTTTAATTTTATTTTTAGTGCCATCAAAACTTGAAATTTTCCAAAGAAATTTAGCTTCTAATCCTTAGGTACTCTTAATAGTATCCAAGAAAATTTTGTTTTGACACCACTAAAACTAAAATTAAAGCCTTCAGAATCGGCTATATTGTCAATTAAAGAAGTACTTTCTGTCATTTAGCTACAATACGGCAAATCTACTTATTTGCCATATTAAAACAAAATGTTAAAATGAAAACACCCGAATATTTTCCCAAACGGGTGTTTTCATAGAAACTCTCCGGGAATTTTCCCACAATCGGAAATTTTCCCGGGTGGAAACCCATCTCTAATCTAACCCAACCCAAAATGCAATATTTTTTCAATAAAACAAAAAAAACGACGCCATCACCAACTCGCGCCCTTTTTATTTTTCAGCTCTCCTCCATATTCTCGGCTGGCCTGGCACAGTTCTACACGGACGCTCGTATGAAATGGATGTCGTGGAAACATCTGCCCATAGATAAGTATGGGGAATATATTTTTTGTCAGCAAAGTTCATATTTAACATCAACTTGTATCATCTTATTAATAGATCTATCGCCACGAAATATTTTTATTCTCAGATAAATGAAACGTGTTCGCAGGTATGAATTATCAAATTAATGTCAATAATATGTACCTATACATATATGACCTATTTAAAATAAGAGATGGATTACCAATAAAATCGTAGTTCATCATCATCAGATGAATAAGAACTTCGTTCTTAGAATAATAGTTTTATTCCGCAGAATGGTAGATCTGTAGCCAAATAAATCGAATTATCGGTCCCAGATTGCGACTTCTTTTTATTATTTACTAGCTGACCCGGTGAACTTCGTATCACTTACCTCTTATTATAAACCATATTAATTTAAACCATATGTATGTATTTCAGAGCCGGCAGCTTTATAAAGGCATCATCAGCTAGTCTAAGTATCGGCTCCATAGTGGGCGGAAAGAGTGGGCAAATCACGCACACATGTCCAGCTTAATGTTCATAATTATTTTGCATGAGACATTATATTAGATTATAGACACTTATATTAACAAATAAGGTACCAGCCTATTTTTTTTGTCTGTATCGATTACGCCACATTACTAAACGTAATAGTCATGGCATACCTCAGAATAAGGAATACAAATAGAAGCCTGACTAAAATAAGAACTGGGCATTAGCCATTGTACTCATCTAACGTAAATTACTCCTGTGTACGAGTGAATGAAACAGCGGACCGCACTTACTTTATATTTTTTCCTGGTGTGTCACTAGATTGAACCAAACAAATGTCAGATGGATGTAATTTGGATGTATTTTAAATATTATAATACCATCAAATTAAATATGTCTCATCATTGTATCGTTGTGTTGCAATATCGTTCGTTGCGTGCATCACATCTTAATTTGGTGGCATCGAAATGTCTATTGCATTTTGCGAAAGTTTACAGCTTCACCGAGAGAAATTAAATATTTTGGTGCTCTTTCTCTCAAAATTCGTGAAAGTGTGATTTATTATTGTTTGTGTTGATTGTTTTTTTAACATTGTAATAAAATGTCTTGTGCGATTGAAGGCTGTAAATCGCATACAGGAAGAAAAGAAAACAACAATGAAGCAATATCATTTCATCGGTGAGTTCTGATAGTTTTTATGTTAATAAGTTGCAGGATCATACCTAAAACTCAGTAACAATAATAGTAGTTCTTGTAAATCATACTCGTGTTCAATTCTACACCGATATTTGCCTGTTTTATATAGATTTTCTGCCGACTATGAGAGGTTATGTTTTTTCGTATAGTGATGTACTAAAGTCCGTGTGGCAAACTATCGAACATTGGTTCCGGCGGCAGCCGTGCATAAAGCACGAGTTAAAAGAAAAATAATGCCGAATAAATATCGCTATATTTTTTTGTTACAGATTTCCAAAAAGGGAAGAATTAAAAAGTGAATGGCTTAGACGAATAATTTGACCAAATTGGGCTATTAAAAAAAGCAGTCATATTTGTTCGAAACACTTTACGTCGGATTCTTTTGGACCAAACGAAAATTTAAAATGGAGACTTTTAATGCCTTACCAACGTTATATTTACCAGATACAGACACATTGGTAACCTTTAAATAATTATGTATAATTGCATTATCAATCTTGTTTGTAGGTACGTGCTTGTACTATACTATAGTATATTAACTCTATAATTTTTCAATTTTAGGCAACAGAACCAGTACCTATGGATGTCTGTGGTTTAGAAAAGTGCATACTTCTATGTTCGCAAATCGTTCTGAAAGGCCTGTTCGTTCACGTTACTGCCGTGATCGACTTCACGAAGAAATTCCGCAGATCAAGACATTTTCGTACTTAGTGGTTGACAATAAAAGTACTTTGACAGGGTAGTTCTATCGTGAAATGAATTTTGGGAATGCTTATTGACTTGAACTGCGCACAATTTGATTTCTTATTACAGGTTATTAGGTATTTTAATCGTTCATTATTTGCTATTAGTTTTTATTCAAGATAAGTTGATGTTTATTTGATAGAAATAAAAAAAAATTGAAATTACCTCTGTAGTAATTGCGCTGTCATCGCTCATCATTGACATAATATTATTATTACGAATCCTATAAGTCTATGATTATTATGATTTCTATTGTTGTGATTAATTCCTTCCTCCTTGATTGAACAAAGACGCGACATCAACGAACATCTATTTGATTGAGTTAAGAGGCGACTTGAAAAGTATCCACTTAAATAGTTTACGGTTATATCTCTGATACAAGCTACAGCATTTTTTGTACTAGAAACAAGCACAATTTTGGACTTAACTTATGTACCTACCTGCCTACGATATAGTAATTTGTACTTAATAAAAAATATTATGCTAAACGAAAGATATCCTTTTATTAATTCCTTATTTACACAATATAACATGTGTCCCACTGGGGTAGACAGAGACCACTTTGCTATTAATTCTCTTGGCCTCCTTCCAAAGCAAGAGGATGTCACCAGAAAGGTCGGTGCCTCCTGCATTCTCTTTTTTTTCACACTTTGATACGATATAATGTGTGGTAAGGAGATTGGTCGCGGTTCATTTCGATTTGGTTTATTTATCGTAGTCAAAAATCGACATTGTTACATCACTAGCAAAGCAACGAACTAGTGACAACCTACCTAATTAAGAAAAAACTAATACATATCCATCTCTCTCTAACGCACTAGAATGTCGTAAGAAAATCAAGGATAGGTGTCTTTCTCCGCGTATTATTTTAGCCAGGTTTCTATTTGTATTCCTTATTCTGAGTGGCATACCATGGTAAATGGTAATAGTAACCTGCCAACACCGACTGTCAGTGTCACTGTCACCGAACTTTCCAAAAAAATATAATTGATATTTCAAAACTATTTTTCAGAAGTTATAGTTAACTTTTAACAATGCATTGTCCCTTTTGTAAAAAGTGGATAGAACGGCAGAACAACAGAAGTACCTGTCCTAGTTGCACAAAAAAATTGTAAAGATGCGACGAATGTTTTACAATAACCGCTGATATCTTCAAGTTTTGTATAAAGTGCGGTCACAATTTGAGCCGAATAATAGGAATTAACAGGGCTAAGGAACAAAAAAATCGAGTGAAACAACAACCGTTATTAAAACCGAAGTTCGTCTCAACAATGCCATCATCATCATCTGTGTCATCATCTGAAGGAATAACATTTTCAGAACTTAATTTAACTGCCGATGAACTAAAGGATTTGGATGAGATTTAAGAAAGTCATGAGCACAACATCGGCAATATTCGCCACGCCGTCAAGTCCTGGCGAGGCAAGTCAAGAGATCTTTAGCAAGCCTGGTTCGCATTTGCTGTTAGATTAATTGATATGATGCCGATTCAGGTGTCAATCGCGGAAATTTTATAAAATATGGTTCATACCGTAAAGGTTGATTTATATAGTCTTTAATAAAAAATATTTAAATTATATCAAATTGAATATTACTTCAGACATATATGTATTAGTAACAACAAATATACCCAAATGCACGACACCGTGATGGCGCGGCCTTCCAATGTAAGTGGCCGGCAAAATTGTCATTTTTCCCACATTGTTTGCATTGCCATCGGCATTAATAGCACCGCGAAGATGAATGTACACTTCAGATCGAAGCTGCTGTTGGTTTAGACGGATGTACGTCAATCGTTCAGTCTCAATTTTGACATACCTACATGTCAACTGCAAACTGATGAAAAAGCCATTGACACATCAAAATGTGATTTACTTCACCTTCACGGATTCTGTTTGAATAAAAATTCATAGCACTGACTTTTTTGTTGGTTTCAGCACCTGTAATCAATTAATCAACCATCCCAAAACTAATGAGTCTAATGGATCAGGTGGTGGGACTAATTGTGGCAATTTTACTCCTGCAAATTCAACGCTGTATTTTAAAGCTTTACAATGTTGACAAATGATTGACATTTCCCCAATTGTTACAGATTTATCGGCACTATTTCTTGATCGTAGGAGAATGCTCCTCGTGCCAGGTTCACAGGAACATTGTGTCTGCGGAATTGATCAATTTCATTTTCCCGTGCTCGCTGTTGTTGTGATCGTTGTGCCCGAACTCGTTCAATTCTATGCCTATTATCCACTTCATTGTAATTCACTCTAGAATGCAAATCTGCCATACCAATACGACTGTTATCATTATCAGTCTCTCGCTGGTCATCAGTGCGATTAGCGCGTAAGGTAGCCCGTCGCACATTCGATCGACTTCGACGACCTATGTTAGGTCGTTTTCTCCTCGACATTGTAAGCAGTATAAATCAAGTTTTGAATCTTTTTTCACGTGTTAAAAACATAATGTGTGCGGGTAATAGATAAATTGAATGCAATTCCGTGCATTCTGAAACTTGACTGCTGTTAAAGTAAAATAACTGACACTATCCAATGTGATCTTCTAAAATAATCGTTAAAACATTTTTACGGATTTTGTCGAGGGTTTGACAATTTTATAATAGCTAAAAACTAAGAAAAAAGGAAGCAGTTTGATCACAGAAAACTGTGACGTCATAATGTAAAACCTCATACAAATTTCATAGTATCGGGGCGTTTTGACATTTGATGAAGAGTCGCTAATTTGATTTTTAGAGTAGTACCCAATTTCAGGTCGTATAGCGAACTTTACTGTTTCAAAGTATATTTCTGAACGCACCCAACACAACAACCAAGTGTCATTATAGTGCAGCGTTGCCAACTTAACGGATTTCCCGTCATATCTAACGGATTAGGAAGAGCGAAAACGGGAAAAAAAATGTTTTAACGGCTAACGGAATTTTTAACGAAATTATACTTATTCAGATTTTGTAGTTTGTTTTAGAATTTTTGTTAGTTATGTCTACACGAACGCATTTTTATGGTCTTTTTGTTTGCGGCAACACTAATAGATGGGATTCCCGGCCCCATCTCTCGAATAGTAACATTGAACTAAAGAAGTCCCAGCGGGGAGCCAAGCGAATTTCAACTTTATTTCCGCTGCATGACACGTGTGACATGAGTGACGACGATTTAGATGTGATACCATATATGTAATGTAATTTTGATGCTTATGGTATTACATTAAGACTGAAATATAATAGTGTTGTTATTTTATTTATTGTCTCATTAGTATAAGCTAGGTTAAATCAGAAAACTTAACCAAAGACCAATGTTAGTAAAATAAAAGCAGAAACCTTCATTCAAAATTATTGAAACCACCTCTAATATGAACTAATACTGAATAGCATGTATGTGAGATCCTGTTATTATAGAAAATAGCTCGCAAATAAAACAATCAAATTTTGTCGGATTTTATTGACGGAAAAAGAAATGGTTTAGCGGATTTCTGACGGAATTTCGCAACAAACTTAGCGGGATTTCAAAATTATTGTTGGCAACACTGTTATAGTGTCATTATTTTATACAAGACGTTTTAAAAGATGATGAAGTCCCCCGCCAGGTCAATGAACTTCTGTCAAAAGAAGAACTATTCCCTGCCTTGTATGATTTTATAGTTTCGACTGACAGTGAAATTTAATTAATGAGAAATAAATAAAGAAGATCTAGAAACTAAATAGAAAGGAAAAGAACCAGTTTCTTTCAAATATGTACAAAATTAAATATACAAATTAGAAAGATGTGGCCAAAAGGACTAGCATCCAGGCCGAACAAACCATAAAAAAAAAAAAAAAAAAAAAAAAAGTCATTATTTTACATGTTTTAAATCTAAATACGCACAAATTATAGAGAGATACTACGTATCAGATAGCCCTCTCGCCTGTAGTTAACCTCAGACACGTCTTCTGCCTCCTGATTGGCTGGGGGAAAACGATATATCACTTTTTTTATTATTCACATCTTATTGTGTAGGCCAAGACACCAACTCTAAACAGCCATATTAAAAAAAAAAGCAGGGAGGCAGACCTTTCGTTTTTCATAGGACTAAAATCGCACAAAAGTTGGAAAACCTTACGATTTTTCCTACTTTTGTGCATTTTAGTCCTTAAATGAAACAAAATTAGATACGAAATAAAACAAATCTAAGTATCTATTTTATTACCTTTTTAATTTTTTAATTTTATATTTAAGTAAAGCTTTTGCTTGCATATGCTGCAAGTTTTTGACATTTTCCAAACGAAATACATCTGCGCCTCTTAATATTTTGTTAATGAATGACATTACACCAGCTAAAATTTGCCAGTCTGACTGTTATTTCCAATGATTTTGATGTTGAGGGTTCTGAAAATAATTGAAAATTGTTAATAAATTATAATTTATTTATTTACACACGCAACAATAATACACAAAAGATAACAAATAAACCACAAGAAATGAAAAAATATTCAAAAAAACAAAAACCTGACGGCATGAAAAATTGTGATCTTAAAATTTTCGAACTTAATAAATGAACTGAAAGGATAGAAACAAGTAAAAATCAAATATTTAATTATAATATTAATCAATAAGTATATCATCAGGGAACAGTGCAAATGGGGAGTTCGGGTGAGTGCTCTTAATCAAGAAACATGCACATGAAAAAACCTATATGATAAATATAATAATGCTATATAATATGGTATAAAGATTTTAAATATAATTAGTCAATTTAACTATACCTGAATATCGATAATCGTGTTGAAAACTTGTAACACCTTTTTGGTTCTTCATAATTGGAGGAGTTTCAATAGAAGTCACACTCGGTTCAGGTGGCGCCCAAGCAAAAATTTTCTAAGTCTTTTTTCCCATAGTGCCCCCTTTTCTACACCCCAACCGAGCAGGCTCAAGTGCAAGTGTGTGATCTAAAAATTATAAAAATTCTTAACATCTTCAGTTCAGCCAGCACTATAATATAAACAAGGTGGCTCAGCTCACATAAATTAATGTATATAATAATAATTCATAAGCCGCATAAGTCCGTCTTCACCCATACCATTGCAGAACAGGGAACGGAGGTAAGCTTATTTTGTACAGAGAGTGTAAGAGAGAATGAGAGATACATACTCTCTCAAAAGCCTGCTGCTGCTCCCCATGCAATTCTTTATCCCTATATGTGCATATTCACCAATCGCTGTGATACTTAACACAATTACAATTTCAATACAAAATGCCTGGATTAGTTAATCCACTGTCACTGTATAACAAGATTAGCACCAACAACAATTACTCTGACCAAAATAAATGTAAGTAGGTAGGTACCTGTTGAAGTTCCCATGGTATGAATAGTTTTTTTTTTGTGGAGGTTGTTCATGATTTGACGCGGCATATGAATGTTCATTGTGCCTCTTCCTGACATAGCTATGATCAGCTGTTGGATAATAATTCTCTGTGGACATATAAAGATAACAATGAATATTAGTGTTAAAATTAGATACCTATTAATACTACACATAATAAGTAGGTAGCAAGTTTATTCTTACTAGTCATTCTTACCAGAATGAACTGGTTGGCTGGTTGATGGACTGGTTATTTCTTTAGCAGTAAATAATGCTGTGTAAGCATCGTCCAAAAGACGTGATTTCCATTTGTCTTTTGAGTCTTCTCTCAGAATTTGGGAATTTATGCAATTGAACGTCCTTTCGTGTATTATTGCATCCCGGCACACAACACTTATCATAACGCATTCCTACAATCACAATGTCACAGAGAAACAGTAAGTATTTAATGTAAATGGCACGAAAAAATATTTTTACGCCAATTTCTCGATATTCTCAACGACAACAAACAAACAAAATGGCGTCTTGATCTAGAGGAGAAGGCCGGGGTAGGAGAGGAGAGGAGGGGGAGAAATGTCATGTATCATTTTCCCAAAAAAAAAAAAAGTCAAAATACGTGTCCGAAATATTTTGTTCCTTGATTAGGGCCCGTGTAAATACGCGATAATCAGACTATTATGGATATATGTTGTCGATTCCAAACCCTTATTTAATCAAGACCTACATGTTTTTATTCGTAAAATACCGAACCGACGCGACGGGGCGAACATCAAATGTTTGACAGGTAAGAACAGTTTGTATGGGAAAATAAAATTGTCGTTTTTAGTATTTTTCTCGCAATTTTTCCACATTTTCTCATCGCTTAAACCTTCCCTGGACTTCCACAAATATTTCAAGACTAAAATTAGCCAAATCGGTTCAGCCGTTCTCGAGTTTTAGCGAGACTAACGACCAGCAATTCATTTCAAGACTAAAATTAGCCAAATCGGTTCAGCCGTTCTCGAGTTTTAGCGAGACTAACGAACAGCAATTCATTTTTATTTATATAGAATAGATATACACAAGGTGACTTTTTCATCATCGTCCAAATTCATACTGGAGGCTTGATAAGTGACCAGTATCTTGGATCAATAACAATTTTTGTGAAATTCCTAAAATGAAATTTCGGCTTCCCATAGAAATTCACTTCCAGTCCCGAGTGAATCACTATGGGGAGTCGAAATTTCATTTTACGAATTTCACCAAAATTGTTATTGATCCATGATACTGATCACTTACCAAGCCACCAGTATGAATTTGGACGATGATCAAAAAGTCACTAGTATATACTAGTGTTTTGCGTGGTGCGCGGGTTGCACGTGAGTTTTAATTGTTCTGGGTTCTTATTGTTGTTGTTTGTACATAGTTGTTGTTTAAACTTTTTCGTTTACGTGACTGGACTGAATAGGATTCGAGTTTAAAACACGTTTGGAAGCTGAAATTGAATTGAAACAAATTATCAAACGACATTCAAGTAATGGGCAGAAGTCAATTGCATCACGAAATGTCATCAGTCATGATCAGTTTTCAAAATTGTCATCGTCGTAACCGTAATAGCGCGTTGAAATACGTGTGGTAACTTTAATTCAATTGAAATGGACTACTTAATATTTTGCTATTGTGTCAGCTGTCAAAAGTACAAAATGTAACGGGTCGAAATGTGCTTGAACCAACGTTCAACGGAGTCGAATCCCGCTAAGCCCAAGCTCAAACGTTTGGAAGATACGTCCAAGAGAAACAGTCAACCTCTATGCAGATGATCTACAGCTTTATACAGGAACTGAACCCGATGAAATTATCGATGCCATTGACTTAATTAATTGCAACCTAAACATCATATCTGAATGGACTAAATGCTTTGGCTTGGTGCTTAATCCAAACAAATCTCAGGCTATTATCTTCGTTACGTCTAGAATGTTGGCAAAATTGAATCTGAGTGCTGCTCCAAATATCGAGTATGACAAAAATGTTATCCCATTTGTTAACAGAGTAAAAAATTTAGGCATTATCATGGATAACACATTGTCATGGATTCCGCAAGTCGGAGCCATTAGTAAAAAAATGTTTGGGGCTTACCACTTGCTCAAACGTCTGCAGTTCTTTCTTCCATTACAAACTAAAATTATGCTGGCACAGTCTCTTCTGCTCCCAATTCTTGATTACGCTTATGTAAGCTATCTTGACCTAACACAGGAACTACTGAGCAAACTCGAGCGTTTCTAAAATTTGTGCATTCGCTTTATCTACGGATTGCGGAAGTATGATCATGTCTCCGAATTTCGTGCTCGTTTAAGGTGGCTCCCAATTCACCTTCGGAGGAATACTCAATATAACGTTTTAAACGATTCCACTGCTCCTAAATATCTTCGCGAATAACGATTATTTAAATAACGAAAATATTAAACCTGTATAGTTTGGCTATATTTTATTTGCATCTATTTCGAGAAATCCTTGAAAAACCATAAAAAAATTATGTCCCCCCCCTATCACCAAAACTGACGGACCGAAAAATATGAAAAAAATCATGGTAATATGTGTTTACGTAAAGATTACAGGAAAAATAAAGCGGTTGAGAAATTCACGAAAAAAAAATGACAAAATCAAATTTATCATACACAATACGGAACCCTAGTTACGCGAGTCTGGCTCGCACTTGGCCGGTTTTTTACATTAAGTTTTCTTTTATAGGGTTCACAATTTAAAGAGTATTTGTCTTGTCTTGTTAAGTGCGCAACAGATGGCGCCACAGGTTGTCTACATCGCGATATCATTTGTTCTTCAAAGTTGTTGATACACTTATTCTGAAATACTCCAAGGTGAAACAGAAATATCGTCGATGAAAATTTGTGCCTATTTTTGCAGTGGACTAGTAGTTTTTAATACTAGTCTCTATTTGTATGAGTGGAAAACAATAGGCACACGACATGTCAAACAAAATGACTAAATTAAATTTATCATGCACAACACAACCACAATACGGAACCCAAGGTACGCGAGTCTGACTCGCACTTGGCCGGTTTTTTTCATTAAGTTTTCTTTTATACGGTTCACAATTTAAATATTATGATTATTATTTAGTATGCATTACAAACTAGAAAATATCAATCAGAAACAAATCCAAAGACAAGAATTTTAAAAAATTTCCCTGGCCAGGATTCGAACCTGCGACCTCTTGTTATCAAGAAAAGCGCGCTACCAACTACGCCACCGAGGTTCCTACCGAGACCGGCGAATTCTTCCATCATACTTGTCTACTGTCATTTTTGCATCTGCTTGATATACTAGCTTGTACTGCAGATACAGATCGCTCACGAGGGCGTTATGTGATTTCACGCCTTGTTCTTAAGAAACAGATGGCGCTGTCGTCGCTACAATATTGTTGCTTCAGACAGTTAAGAAATTCACAGATCTCATTAACTAAGATTATGTTTTATTTTTGCGAAATCCATCGCTATGAATACTCTAAATATTATTTAGAGTGCATTACAAACTAGAAAATATCAATCAGAAACAAATCCAAAGACAAGAATTTGAAAGGTAGGAACCTCGGTGGCGCAATTGGTAGCGCGCTTGTCTTGATAACAAGAGGTCGCAAGTTCGAATCCTGGCCAGGGAAATTTTTTCAAATTCTTGTCTTTGGATTTGTTTCTGATTGATATTTTCTAGTTTGTAATGCACTCTAAATAATATTTAGAGTATTCATAGCGATGGATTTCGCAAAAATAAAACATACCACTAAATACCACTAAAATACGTTAAAATATGTTGAAAAAAACGAAAAAATATTTTTTTACGTCTAGCCTCTATGGGACGACACACTGTGCAGCGTTTAGGAACGCTACCTTAATATATCTTTATAAAATAAAATCAGATTCTGAAGGCTTTAATTTTAGTTTTAGTGCTGTCAAAACTTGATTTTTTCCAAAGTAATTTAGCTTCTATTTTTAACTCTTATGAATTGTTTTGCAATGAGGAAAACCTAGTTTTGACAGCACTAAAACTAAAGCCTTTAGAATCCGCTTTACTGACTTACTAACAATATCATAAAATTTTCTAAAATAAAAGAAAGTGATATTTTAAACCATTTATTTCATACCAATTTTGGCATAACAAAAATATTCAGATAATTTTAAGAACAGGGGCTCTACCGCGTAATTCTCATTTGTATCAACTTCAAGCAAATGCATGCGAAATTCAACGCGTGCAAAAGAGATAAAAGAGATGGCATGTTAGGCGGGCGTCGTCGCACGCACGACAAATTTCAATCTCAAGTTGATGTTGATGAAAATGAGAATTACGCGGTAGACCCACAGGCTCATAACTGTCATAACCAATAATAACATACATAACTCTCTAAATAATACTTATAACAATGTACAGGAAATTACAAAATCAGACCTAACCATTATTTGAATGTTAGTCAGAGCGCTTAGGGCTTCACTCACCTCACCTATAACTGTGATTGATAACGTATAAATACCTATTAAAGATAGATTTAAACTCAAATAGTTTATTTTGCAAAGCAGGTATAGATACATACACTTTTTACACGTCAAATTTAATCTAATAAAGAAAATATATGTAATAAAATAATAAGTGTACATGAACTAAATTAAAGGTTTATTTAATTTATTTAGCAATATATTTACGATTAAAATGATAGGTAAAATATAAAGGATGTAAATGCAAAACCAAGAATCCCTTTAGGGTATGAAAGTATACACGATATTGATGCGATTACGGTAAAAAAAAGTATACCTTAAATTTTTACCAAAAATTATATTGTTTTCCTAAGATCCAGCTACGCACTCTTATCAATGCAGTTCATTCACCCCGTAGTGCGGTAACGACCAATCACATTGAATAATTATGTTCTGTGCTACTGACGCTATCAGAGGTCAACGACCAGCGAGAGTGTCCACCTGATTAGAGTATTTCAAGTTTAACAAATCGTGTTATTATGTGGTACTGCTACATAAAAAAAAATGCCACTATTTTTTTAAACACTGTATGATTCATACTAACATACCCTAGAAGGATTCTTGCTTTTGCTTTTACACCCTGTATATTATACAAGGTGACATCCAATCAGCCGCCCGAACCCATACCGGAGAGTCCGGAGACCCGGCCAGGGACCAGGTACAAGGTTTAATGATCACCAACCGAGCCCCCAGCACGAATCCAGAGATACATAGAGATACATAATGATACATTCTTAGTGATAAATACAATCCCTACAATATTTCGTGTAGGAATTTATACAGGATCTAAATATATGTTTATATTTAGTTTATCCACCTACCGCAAGCTAGCGGTATTGAGGAGAAATTGGGCAATACATACAGTACGTACAATCTTACGTGACTGTCCAAAGTTAGGAACCTCTCTCTCGCTCTTCCTAAACTCATATTTGCACGAGAGAGAGCCTAACTTCGGGCAGCGGGCGACCAAGTAAGCATACTGTACGCGCTAATAATCATGACATGTATTCTTTATCCATCAGTGTTTGCGCTGGGCTTCGTAACAATAATTATAATGACATCTATGGCTTCGTTATTTAGTATATTTTTCGATAACTAATTTTGCCGCCGCTCAGATAGATAGTAACAGTGTGCAGCAGTTCACTTGGGATTTAATTTGTTTTTAGGAGGCTTTATTATTATCATACAGAAAGCGTCGCGTGATAGAAACCAGGCTGACTCCGCGCTGTCTTCGCGCTTCGCTTCTACCCCGCTTTCTGTGTGCCGAAGCAATAACGCCATGTGTATAACATCTAAGGAGAAATTAATACCTTTGACGATACCTTTAACCATGTTTTAATTGATTTATATAAAAAACGGCTCACCTCAATACGTGTTATGATCGGGAAAGCCGACCAGTTTCACCAGATTTAGACTGCCTTCATCTGGGCGAGTAAAGACGTTTACGCGACGAAGTTACGCCTCACGTAACGTAACGTCGTAATACGATAATAACATAACGATCATAACACGTATTGAGGTGAGCCGTTTTTATATAAATCATGAATTATCCTCAAGTCTCTTTTAATTCTATATATGTTTTAATTTGTTCATAGGGTAAATAATTAGAAAGTCACGTTGGATGTCCAATGGGGATCAACACTGCCAAATTATCCCTGTAGATGGCGTATCGTCGATCCGGCCATGAAAATCTGTCATTTCAGTACACTGTTATGGTTTTTGCGTAGTTTTTTTGTGATTTAAGATTAATTTCTTGGAACTATGCCTTTGTGTGCCGTACTAGGTTGCTTTAATAGTGATGTTAACTTATTCCCGAAAAACCCTATAGTAAAAATGAATAACAACAATATCAAATATATAACATATACAAGGTGACTTTTTGATCATCGTCCAAATTCATACTGGTGGCTTGGTAAGTGATCAGTATCATGGATCAATAACAATTTTGGTGAAATTTGTAAAATGAAATTTAGACTCCCCATAGTGATTCACTCGGGAATGTAAGTGAATTTCTATGGGAATCCGAAATTTCATTTTAGGAATTTCACAAAAATTGTTATTGACCCAAGATACTGATCACTTATCAAGTCTCCAGTATGAATTTGGACGATGATCAAAAAGTCACCTTGTATTGGAATACAAGAGACAAGAAGGTGTAAAAAAAATCGAGATATTGCAGAAAAACCGGAACACACACAACAACAAAGTTAGACATAGCCGGACCGTAGTATTTATTGGCCGGACTTATGCTAGCGCCATCTGTAATTAGCTTTGCCTGTGGATCCCCAATAATATAACTAACAAGTGAAAATTAAATATTAGTTACAGTAATTTAATAATAATTTTATACACAATTTCACAAAAAATACATAAATATGTACAAAGTATTGTCGTATCATTCATATAATTGGAAATTTAATTATTTAGTTAGTAATAAAAATACATAATAAGAAAATAAGTTATATATTTTAGATATTTTTATTCGAAGTGTTTGATATGCATACCTTTAGACTACAATTCAAATCTTGACATCAAGTAATGGTATCAACACGTAAGTTTTCAATACATTTCATCTTTGGTTGAAATTGAAGAACATTCAATTTGACTAGGTTTTCGCAACTGACTTTAAACCGTTTTAAGAAATGTGAAAGCATAATAACATTTTGTTTCTACTATAAAGTGAAATTTAATCAATCGCCTGAATTCATACTGGAGACTCAGTTAGTGATCAGGAACAATGTTTAACCACCAGTAAGGTGAAATTCGAAAAAAAAATTTTTTTTCTCCTATACTGCCTATACTAGGATTTGTAATTGAACTAGTCCAGTGTGAATGGGAGCAAAAATTATTCTTTCACGATTTCCATAAAAGTGGTAATTGAACCTCGTTCCTGATCACTAGCAGAGTCTCCAGTATGAATTCAGGCGGTTGATTAAATTTCACTTGTATAATCGTTGAGTAGGATATGTTCAGGACATTTAAAAAAATCGTGCACCGATTTATTTGTGCAGTGTGGCCTCCAAGAGAAAGATGCAGCAAGCCAAGTTATGTGCTGTTTATTTGATTCCCTCTTTTGATTTCAACGACTACCATATAGGTAGTAACACACCGGACAATAAAAGTGCCCATACAGAATTTGAGCCCACGGCGTCTGGTTTAGTAGGTCTAAGTTTAACCACTAAACCACAGAGGCAGTCTACTAATACTTCTACTAGGGAATAAAAACTTATTTCAAAGTAAAGTATGAAACATTTCTAATTAAAAGTTGCGCAAGATTGGATAATTAACTGCCTCTAATAACCCCAATTTTGTTAGGGCCTGTTTCACCACTTCCAGATAAGTGCCTGATAGTTATATGTGACATATAACGCATACAAAATGTGTTCCATTTTTAAACTTATCTTCTGGATATCACTTATCTGGAAGTGGTGAAACAGGCCCTTAGTCTTCAAATGTAAACTACTAACTAGCAGATAATATAATCCGATAAAATCACATATAAGCAGTTACACAATTCCCAAATCCTTTGGCCGACTTGTCTTATACTATCAAGATCACCTATTACCAATAATTATTAATTCACTTAATGGACGTAAAACAAACTATTATACTACCAACTATAATTAAGAGCGGTTTCGCAGCCGGATTCTGAAAAACCCGACTTTTTCTAATTAATCGAAACAGAACACTTAAATTCAAAATTCACTCAATAGTTATACAACAAAACCTGTGTATATGTAAATTAGAATTTCAACACTTTAATAGTAGTTTATGCTACTAGGGCGAAAAGGAATAAATTACGAGGACGATTTAAAACAC
Source organism: Ypsolopha sequella (assembly GCA_934047225.1). Taxonomy (NCBI): domain Eukaryota; kingdom Metazoa; phylum Arthropoda; class Insecta; order Lepidoptera; family Ypsolophidae; genus Ypsolopha; species Ypsolopha sequella. The sequence continues at coordinate 14,722,479 of OW203991.1, forward strand.
GAGCGTAGCGAGTGTTTTAAACGTAACCGAGTAATTTATTGCTTTTACGCCCGTGTATCATACTACGTTTTTCAATGCATAGTGTGAGGAAATGAAAATAAATATAATCTTGTGAACTTTAAATTATAATTGGCTCAAAAGGACTGTATCCAGAGCCGTTAAACAGTGGAAAAAAAAAGTATAACATCTATGGTACACAGGAAAGGCTGCAGGTTAGCCAACCATTGTAAATAAATAAAAAAATATATATTAATAAAGCCCTAGGGCAAAATAATCGACTTTTTGTTCGGTTTTGATGCATAAAAAGTAGGCCTTTACGAGCACATGCATTGAAAAAAATTTTAAATTCTTATTTACAGATAAGTACCAATGGAAACTTTGAGATGGCAGCATACACAATATATAGGTAATAAGATTTTGTTGTATAACTATTGAGTGAATTTTGAACTTAAGTGTTCTTTTTCAATTAATTAGAAAAAGGCGGGTTTTTCACAATCCGGCTGCGAAACTGCTCTTAAAAAAATAAACTACTAAAATCCAACAATTTAATCTTTCAGAATTATTATGAGAATTTGTGCTTTCATAGAAAACGTGCAGTTAAGAGAATACTAGGAAAAATATAAAACTATCATTTGATACGAAAGTACAACAATTACAGTGCTCCAAATATATAGCCGAGCGACCGGACGTACCACGTGACCTTATTGATTGTATAGAATGTGTAAGGAAATACGAACTTTGCCGAACAGTGGCGAAGATTTGTATGCGCATTATTACTTTGGGAGTACTGTAATTGCTGTGTAACAGTAATATTCGGCTTAGGTTACGTCTATGGTATACTGACTCACATAGCTCATTGTCGTGTAAAGTCATCACCTCTTAACCAAATTTAATATAATTCGTGACAACTTTCAACTTTCTCTGTTTCTGTCAGTTTCAAATATAAATGAACCGCAACATATTTTAAAATAAATTTAGTCATTAAACCTAATTTTGACCTAAAGATTAAAAGATTCCTTGCATAATAATAATAATGAACAACTAAAATGTTGACCGAATATTCATCTAATATATCCATAATGAATGGTGGTCGAACAGCTGTGATTTATTTCAATAGCCTAAATATTGCAAAATACAGAAAGATATGCATCACATTTGAAAGTTTACACTTTAATATTATTAAAACTCGCGTTAGCTGACATACTAAATTATTATTACATACGGCTTGAACACTCACGTGTGATTGTTGTTGACTATATGCCAACCGTTTCACCGGTCCAATTTCGGCATTATCAAGGCGAGTGTCGTTCTTAGGACGACGACGCACCGCGGTGCCATCCATGTATATCCATTACATCAATACACTTTAAATATTGAAAAAGGGGCAAACCCAGATTTCGGCAGCTTTATTGACTATCATTTTAAAATAATAAACAACTAACAACATTTTTATTAAATTATTATTACATGCGGCTTTAACACTCACGTGCGATTGTTGTTGACTTCAGCATTGATTTCATGCATATGCATAGCATTATCAAGGCTAGTGTCGTTCTTAGTCAACAACAATCACACGTGAGTGTTAAAGCCGCATGTAATAACAATTTAGTATGTCACCTCACGCGAGTTTTAATTACTTTTTTATTATTAAAAGTTTCCTGGCCCCGTAGCATAATTTTTAATCGCGCGTGATGGGACTTGGTTGAAACACAGGTGCGAGGAGCGTGGCATACTGTTTTATCGCAAAAACATCGTGTCATGCTCCTCGCATTTGTGATTCAACTAAGTTGCGTCGCGCGCGACTAAACATTATATTACGGGGCCTGGTTTATATTCATAATTAATTATGAACGACTGCTCACGATATATTAAATTAGTCAGATTTCGAATCGTGAATAAACGTTTATATTATAGGTCATTAACTATGAAATTACCGTTTTCTATGAAGAAAACTCAATTTTCAGCACTAACACTTTGGCATTTTTTTTAGGAATGACAAATCCAATTGATATATATATTTTTTGTGTATGACTGAGACAACATTAAGCTAACAGCAACATTAATTAATTTTTCGAAAAGTGGCAGCTGTCAAAAATATGTCATGAAAATGGATGGCATTTAGGACGAACTGTTTTTGAAGATTTAATTTTAGTTATCAAACTGACAATAAAAGCAAAATTTAATATAGCTATTGAATTACAGGAATTATCAACTCGTGAATCTGTAAGAAAATTTCTGCAATACCATAGTTAATGACTTGTTATAATATTATTAATTAATTATGAATTAAGAACTTACTGTTTTTTGTGGCTGATAAGTGATACTCACTTAAAAGCAGAGTATGAGGTGTCGACCAATCAGCGAGCACATAGTCGGTATAATGGCTACGTATCTCACCCGCCCCGCAACCCGCGGGGTAACATGGAAGTGGCGGAGGATCCATCCTGGTAGGATGAAGTAGAGTTAGTTCTCCTTGGACGGTAGGATGGACCAGCCAAGAATGCGCCGGTCGAAGCCGCAGCTGAAGAAGTTGATACTCGGAGATATGTCCTCCGCCCAGGCCACTGACGTCACCATGCGACGGTGCCCCTGCGGAGATTTTTTTTTATTACAGAGAAGTTATTCTAATCTTGAGTTAAAAGCACTTGTACAGTATAGTTTCACTTTATTTATGTTTCCTCCCAACCGGTTTCGGATTTTACACAATTTTCAAGGGAAGATGTTAATTAAAATACAGAGTGCTTGGAGTCAATGCAATGTATATATTTTAATTAACATCTTCCCTTGAAAATAGTGTAAAATTCGAAACCGGTTGGGAGAAAACATAAATAAAGTGAAACTACAGTACAAGTGTTTTTAACTCAAGATGTGTTTCAAGTTTCACCAAGTGCCGACAATCGCAAGTATAAAAAGTTATTCTAGAACAAAGGAGAGGGGTTTTTAAATGAATACTCGAGGTGCGTTACCTACGCGGGTTCGGACTGAAAATAAGCGCTTCGGTCCTAGTTTGTCAGACTACAGCATATGCTGAGTCTTTGGCCCTTTTGTCTGCTGCGACACATGACTTCTGTTAACAGAAGTTAATCTTCTGTGTTGAGGCAGATAAAAAAACGAATATTCTTCTATCCGATCTATTGTTTTTTTATTATTGCGATATTGTTTTACTGTAGTTATCTCGCCGTAAAAATCCTTAAAATAATAAAAGAAGTTGATCTTCTTTGATAATCTAACCACATTTCTTTTATAAGTCCCTATAAATAATATGTCATTAACTATGAAATTGCCGCAATTTTCTTACAGATTACAGAGTTTCATTTAATTTCAGAGATTCCTGTAATTTAATAGCTATTTCCACTATTTGTTTTTTATTTGAAAGTTGATTTCAAGGTTTTGTATCTACGTATTAAAATTTGTTTTTATTGTCAGTTTGATAACTAAAATTAAATCTTCAAAAACAGTTCGTCCTAAATGCCATCCATTTCCATGATACGATTCGTAATATCCTTTAGTCAAAGTTATTTTAACAGCACACACTTTTCAAAAAAAATATTATGAGATATAAATTTTAGATTTGTCATTCCTAAAAAAATGCATGTACTGAAAATTGAATTTTCTTCAAATTCTCCCTAGAAAACGGCAATTTCATAGTTAATGACCTAATATATTGAAAAAAACCGACCACCTTCGTGGTCTAGTAGTTCGAATGTCTCGGTCACTAATACGGAGATCGCGGGTTTAAATCTCGTAAGGGCACATTTTTGTTCGGGCTACGTGCTGTGAGAGCTCTGGGTCCATATTCGCTTCCCAAGTACGGCGATAGGACACACCATCCATCACGGTGGGACTTAATAATCGTCGGTCAAACATGGGTGTGCTAGTGTGGACGGTGACTTGCACTTCGTTCCTCTCGGGGATCGCATGACGTTGCATTAAAGTTCTTCATATTTGAATCGGGACTTCGTTAAACAGCAGCCCGTCTATTGTGTATCTTTGGTTGCCAACTGGACTGGGTGCCTATCATCACAATTGCCTTTAGTGCGTATTGAAACTATTTACGGACTATGTCATCACTTCAAGTGCGATCATATCCTTAAGGGGAACGAAAATACAAACAGAAATAAAATGTCAGCTTTCGGATGATTTTGTTGCAATAATTAGGTTACGTATACCCATAAAAGAAATACATCTTTTTGGTTGAACTTTAAGGTATTCATTTTCCACAAACCACGTTAATCGATTCATATTTGTACTGTCAATGAATTTTTTTGTAACCCTCTATTGCACACTTCTTATCGATTTTGTTTCAGGTATCGCTTTCGCGATTTTGTTGGTTTTTTTTAAATAAAATTAGTGTGAATGATATCTATTCATTTTCCAAATACCACGTTATTCGGGTCAAAAAAAGCACCCCCTTTTTCCAAAAATACGTAAATCCACTGATGCAGTCAGCGGCAGCAAGATATTGTCAGTCTACGCCTAGCGTTGGCGCCCGTAAGACGTGGAACCTGTGCCCTTTTTTGCAAGCTATAAATATCTCCCAAAACTACTTCAAAACACATTGAAATTAATTTTATAAAGTAATATTTCGAGGAGCATCATATTCCTGCCGTTAAAAACGCAACAAAATATGCGTATGAGTGATTTAGCTACATCGTGCCATAGTCATAACAACAAAACTGAATGAATTTGGAATGAATTCATACTTTTATGCGGGAAAATAATATATGTTACTCTAAAAGAATAATTTTGTGATCGTTATTGAAACCCAAATTAATTTACTTATACTTACTGAGATCTGTAACAAAGGTCAATGACCTTTTCGTGAAATTACCCTCTAGTATTGGCTCACCATTTCAGGTCCAATAAGTGAAGTTTTTTTCAAATTATATAGGTACACTTACTTGGGATAAATCGCCAAGCATTTAAAATATAGAAATTTATTTTGAAATATTTACAGTGCATGGCAAAATTATTAGATCGTAGATAATCCTGTCGGTACATGTTCAGGTTCTGTTACGCAAAATGAAAACAATGAAGCTCTTTTAGGATTAATTTGTTATCCCTATGTTTGTCTGTCTGTCCGTTTGTCTAGACAATTTTTTCTGGGTAAAATTAATAAATACCAATATAAACGGCCCTCTATAGAGCTGTAAAAACATACTTTTGACGTTTTTATTTATATTACGTTTTAGGTTTTTACGTTTTTTTTTTACGTTTTTCATACAAATTTTCTCACTATGAAAATGTAGGGATGAACACTTGAGATAATATTTTGCATTTAAAAGTCAACACAGAAAGGAATTGTTGAACAAATAATGTAAAAAATATGAAAACCATGTTGTTCTATTCTAAAGGGATTAATTATCTACTGTTCAATGTGGCGATAGCTTTGTTTATTTTTTTCCTTGAATTATTTTTTACTAAGATAACAAATAGTTTAATACAAGGTTTAACTTAAGAGGTCCCTTTACCCCTGTATTTTTCTTAAAATTCATACAATAGGTATAAACCGAATGTGAAGTCTACAGCTTATTTTCTTCATATCTTTTTTCATGAGTATATTCTAGTGATATCTAACTACGTCTCTATACAGCCCAAAAAGCAAAATTTGATAAAACACCATCATAATAGCTGTCAGGATATCGTCAATATTGCCTCGTTTTTACGCAAAGTTTAACAAGTTTGTATATTTTTATCTATACTGGAAATAAAAAAGAGAGAAATACAGGCGTCGTTCATGTTAAGATGACTAAGTTTACACACTTTGCTAAGTATAAACAATTACCGTTTCATGGAAAACTGTTTTGACCTGAAACCATTTCACAAATTCAATTAACTTATTTTGAATATCTTGTCATCTTGCACTTTTTGATGAGAAATACAATTTCAATAAGTAAAAATACAACTTTTAGTTAAGAAAACTTATAGTTAAAAGTCTGCTGTATGCATTAACATATTTTTAATTATATTACAATAGTAATAAAATAATTGGCTTATCCGTCGTCGTGATACCAGCCGTAAATTTCTAAAATAATCTGATATCACGCTTATGGAAAACCCAATTATTTTGAAGATACCATAATATCATTAAAATATGTTTATGCATTTAGCAAACTTTTAACAATAAATTGTCTTAGCTAAAAGTTGTACTTTACCGTTATAATTATTTCTTAATATTTTGTTACAAATTCGGAGAAATAGCCCTTAAGAAAAACCTTGTATGAAAATATTTGTTATCTTTGTAACAAAGAAAAAAAAAGTAAACAAAGCTATCGCCACATTGAACAAACAGTAAATTATTAATCCCTTTAGAATAGAAAGATATGGTTTTATATTTTTTACATTATTTGTTCTACAGTTCCTTTCTGTGCTTTCTTTCAAATGCAAAATATTATGTCAAGTGTTGATCTCTATATTTTCATAAGGAGAAAATTTGTATGAATAAGTTAAACAAAAGGCCATTAAAACGTTATAATATGTATATTTTACAGGGCTGTAAATATTAGCATTTATTGATTTTACCCAGAAAAATTGCCTAGACAAACGGACAAACAGACAAACATAGGGACAACAAATTAATCCTAAAAGAGTTTTGGTTTTTCATTTTGCGTAAAGGGACCTGAACATTTCAAACTATGATACAAATAAATTTCTATATTTTAAACACTTGGCGATTTATCCCAAGGGTAAACAGGTGTCCCAAAAGTCAACGCTTTCCCTTGGAAGGCTGGTAGGCCAGCTCATGACTGACCAGAATATCAAATTATGACCTCAGCAAAAAGTAGATAGTCTTCGAGTTGATGGTACTTTTATAAATTCGAATAGATTTTTGAGAGCTAACCAGTTCTAAATTCTAAGAATAAAATTTTTGTTGCGCAACTCTGAATAGTCATGCTATTGATAAAGTCAAAAATAAACCTTGAAATGCTGTTACATCAGGAAAAAAAATAAAAACCCAATTTATGAGCAATTTTTTGTAATTAGGTTAGTTCGATACCACACCCTGAAAAAAAATGTCCTATGTTAGTTTTGCAAATTGTCTTAAATAACGGCTCATCAAATATTGTTTTTCAAATGATCTGGCAATTTCTGTGTATTACTTTTGAAAAAAAAGTTATTGCTATTTTACTACCAAAGGAGCTGCGTATTTTTTAAAATAATTAGAATTTAGAATGAAAGAGTGGCGGGCAGTAAAAATATTTGACGTTCATTAGAAATGCCATTTAACACGCGTTAGAGTGAGATAAATAGTGACGCTATTTAAAATGAGTTGGAATGAGATTGTAACGCAGTTAAACGTGGTTGAATGAGAGAGGCATAATTGATATAGGCTACAGTGAGATAGATAGTGACGTGGTGCATTCCTTCTGAGAATATTTGTTGGTTTCCACTTTTTGTAATAACAACTTTAGTAAAAATTTTTTGTAAAGAAATTTTTGGTCCAATTTATTTTCCCGCAAGTGTAAAACTAGCTCAACGGGCGAAAAATATTTAAAGAATGGTTAATGGTGACAATTAACCGTCACAATATTATTATGTATCTCTAAAGGAGTGTCTGAAATGTTCCGAGGGTCAACTGATAAATCAAACACTCAAAAAACCACTTTTAGCCGACCATAATAAATTTACGTCCCGACGTGATAGCAAGTAGGATCAATGCCGTGTGACGATGATCGAAATACACTAATAAATTAGATAAAATAAAATACGTATTACTTTTGACCCTGCCTCGTCCACTCTATTCGTATTTTTGCTATGGTGACGCGAGCTTAGAGACCGGGACGAATTTCCCCCCGCGCGCTATCGTAAAATAGAATAAGCCACGCCCGGAACTGGTTTTTGTTTTGGCTATGTCATACTCTTAAGATATCGGAATTCAATAATATATCTATGTTTTTGATGATAGGTACATGGTCCAGATGGCAACAAAATAGGGTGATAGCGAGCATTTTGGTGTATGATTTCCTCATGTTTCATATCAATAGGGATTAAAAGTTTAGATCAATACAAATCGATTTGGTCCAGTCAGGTCCTACGTCGCTGCGTTTTTGCGCTACAGCTCGCCTTTAACATCAAATGATTTAGAAATTATGCTTGCCAGCTCCCTAACCACATTAATCTCATGATTTATATAAAAACGGCTCAAATCAATACGTGTTATGATCGGGAAAGCCCTACAGGTCCGACCACCAATACCATCTGCATCGATGTCATCCCGAGCCCTGCGAGCCGCAACCTGCAGTGTGAGGCGTAACGTCGTCGCGTAAACGTCTTTACTCGCCCAGATGAAGGCAGTCTAAATCTGCTGAAACTGGTCGGCTTTCCCGATCATAACACGTATTGAGGTGAGCCGTTTTTTTTAATATAAATCATGAATTCTCATTTAATTCTATACATTAATCTCAATAAATAAACCCACCTGTCGACTAGACCTCGGCAGTCGCGCCAGCCTCTGCCCTTGCAGGTCGAACAGCCGCACTTGTCTGTTGTCGTGTGGTATCGCGATCAGTCCGTTAGCGCTGACGGCTAGCCGGTTAACTGACGAGTCGGACCGGATCGTCGCTAGCGCGGAACGCATGTTGCGGACGTCCCAAACCTGGGTAATCAGTTTTTTTTTTTATTCAAGCGTACGTGTTTCGTTATTGCAGATGTTCACGGCTCTGGAACCGTTTACCGCTTTCTGTACAAAAGTTAAAAAATATTTACTTATTCAAGATCAAAGTGAAGCAATTTTTTCATTCCGAATACTCGTCGAAATAAAACTTCGTCTAAATATCCCGCCCTTATTTTTATTTAAGTATGTGTATGTACTTATATATTTTAATTTTAAGACGTTTATGTTTTTCTTGTTTAGTATATATACATATGTATATGTTAAGCAATAAAAATATATATTCATTATTATGTTGACATTGTGTAAGTTTAGTTTAAATTGCTCTCAGATAATTTGTTATCATTTACAATACCCCTTTTTTATGTTAGTTGTTTATTATCTTTTCTTTCTACCCAAAGGTTGCCTGGGAGATATTGTTATAAGCAATAAGTGCCGCCTTTGTACACAATATCTGTTCTCTTTGTTAAAATGTGTTATAAATAAATCAATAAATAAATTTGATTGGCTCGGAGACGTGAATTTTCATAATGTGACTAAATCGAATGAGGGATCCTACTGTAATTTTTCATTTACACATCTATTTTCGGGTCAATCTGCCGAGCCCTGCGTAAATTACGCTGCGGACGGACGGGCCGATATCCAGGTTTTATCATAAGGTTTTTGTGTTTTAACAGAATCCCAAAAATAATAATGTATGAATGATACGGATTACGTATTAGATACGGATTTGAGAAAGAAAACGTATAAAAGTGTTCTAAAGTCGTTTTTTTAATTAGTTGAAGTAAACTCACAGTTCGTGATAGTGAGAAATGCGCTTTTAATTCCTATATTGCATGAGCCATTTCACATTGTCGCGAGCTTATGAATATTGCAATAGTTGAAATGTAAAATGGCTCATGCGCCACACGAGTTAAGGCAATATGTAAAAGTTTTAGCGTCCCTGTTACTCCATATGCGAAAAAATCCTCAGTGCGAGAGGGACGAATTCGTGGAAAAGTAGCAAAAAGTCGGTTTTTTATTAATATAAAATGTACTAAAGTTGCTATCAAAATTTCGTTTAACCAGCGGGCCTATTGTGTATCTCTAGTTGCCTTCTGGACTGGGTGTCTATCATCAAAAACATAGATATACTATCGAATTCCGATGTCCTAAGGATATTTTCGCACTTGAAGTGACGACACAGATTGTTAATAGTTCAATACCCACTAAAGGCAATTTTGAAATTTCAGTTTTTAGCTATGTTTTTGATGATAGGCACCTCGTGCAGTTGGCAACTAAAGATACAGAATAGGGGGGCAGGTCCTAGATACTGTTAAAACCCACCTAATAAAATATAGTTGCAGTCTATTATTCCATTCTAAATTGTCAAACCAGGAGAATTGGTGTCGAAAAGGACCTCATTTCAATAAATATTTCTATCGAGCCGAATTTCTCCAATCGCTTTTCTGTTTTACAGATCCCTAGAAAAAGAATCCAAAAATAAGACACTATTTTATCAAAATAATACATTATTTACTGAAGTAGATATGCAAGTCCTTAAGGCGATATGTAAAAGTTTTAGCGTCCCTGTTACTCCATATGCGAAAAAACCCTCAGTGCGAGAGGGACGGATTCGTGGAAAAGTAGCAAAAAGTCGGTTTTTTATTAATATAAAATGTACTAAAAATACTATCAAAATGTTGTTTAACCAGGTCCTAGATATTGTTAAAACCCATCTAATAAAATATAATTGCAGTCCATATGTCATTCTAAATTGTCAAACCAGGAGAATTGGTGTCGAAAAGGACCTCATTTCAATAAATATTTCTATCGAGCCGAATTTCTCCAATCGCTTTGCTGTTTTACAGATCCCTAGAAAAAGAATCCAAAAATAAGACACAATTTTATCAAAATAATACATTATTTACTGAAGTAGATATGCAAGTCCTTAAAGTGTCGATTTTTTTTCCGTAGCGCCTTAAAAACATATTTCCCACTACCACGAACTGTCAGTTTACTTCAGCTAATTAAAAATCCGACTTCAGCATAACGGATGACCCAGCACACGTGACTACGCTGCAGACCCATGCGCTTATCACGCCCCCCTTTGCCTCATGCTTAGAGAAGACGAAACAATGCGAAGATGAAATTTCCGAGACACAACTTTTAGTTCAAGGACAATGTTCGAAATAATATTACTCGAACTTTGTTTACAAACACTGCTCCTATTTTGACATTTTGCCTTCGTAACATGTTGTCGTTCAAGGGTACTAATACTATTTTTGTTTAAATTAGCATAAACAGAGCTATAAAGTAAATGTTTAGTTCGACTTAACGATGTAGAGTCAGTGCCGGATTTAAAAAAGACGAAATATTTAAGCACGTATCGGGGGGGGGGGGGGGGGGAGGGTAATAAAATGTCGGGGTCGTAAATAAAAACACAATGAGCGTTTTTCCTTGTGTCAAATTTAGTGTTAAATAAGATTCCTAGATGGCACTGTCATGTACTTTAGCAACAGAATCGAAGATAAAATTTGCACAGATTCCAAACAAACCAAAAACCACTTTGACATTGATTGCTACGGAACATATTTTATCCATGGTGACATGGACAGCGACATCTGGCGGAGAGTCAAGAACTAAGAAAAAGAAAACAACGAGAAAATCGCTCATTAAAACCTAATATTAATTATAAAGTTATTATAATAAATCCAACAAAAGAAAGCAACGCTGCTACGAGTATCAATCAAATAATATAATGTATTACTCTTGCGAAGCGACTTGAGTAGCTTGAATTGCGGGCGACGATAAACTCGCGGGACTCCGTAAAGAAGCGACTTGAGTCGCTTGAATTGCGGGCGACGATAAACTCGCGGGACTCCGTAAAGAAGCGACTTGAGATGCTTGAATTGCGGGCGACGATAAACTCGCGGGACTCCGTAAAGAAGCGACTTGAGATGCTTGAATTGGGGGCGACGATAAACTCGCGGGACTCCGTAAAGAAGCGACTTGAGTCGCTTGAATTGGGGGCGACGATAAACTCGCGGGACTCCGTAAAGAAGCGACTTGAGATGCTTGAATTGGGGGCGACGATAAACTCGCGGGACTCCGTAAAGAAGCGACTTGAGATGCTTGAATTGGGGGCGACGATAAACTCGCGGGACTCCGTAAAGAAGCGACTTGAGTCGCTTGAATTGGGGGCGACGATAAACTCGCGGGACTCCGTAAAGAAGCGACTTGAGATGCTTGAATTGGGGGCGACGATAAACTCGCGGGACTCCGTAAAGAAGCGACTTGAGTCGCTTGAATTGGGGGCGACGATAAACTCGCGGGACTCCGTAAAGAAGCGACTTGAGATGCTTGAATTGGGGGCGACGATAAACTCGCGGGACTCCGTAAAGAAGCGACTTGAGATGCTTGAATTGGGGGCGACGATAAACTCGCGGGACTCCGTAAAGAAGCGACTTGAGTCGCTTGAATTGGGGGCGACGATAAACTCGCGGGACGCCGTAAAGAAGCGACTTGAGTCGCTTGAATTGGGGGCGACGATAAACTCGCGAGACTCCGTAAAGAAGCGACTTGAGATGCTTGAATTGGGGGCGACGATAAACTCGCGGGACTCCGTAAAGAAGCGACTTGAGATGCTTGAATTGGGGGCGACGATAAACTCGCGGGACTCCGTAAAGAAGCGACTTGAGATGCTTGAATTGCGGGCGACGATAAACTCGCAGGACTCCGTAAAGAAGCGACTTGAGATGCTTGAATTGGGGGCGACGATAAACTCGCGGGACTCCGTTAAGAAGCGACTTGAGATGCTTGAATTGCGGGCGACGATAAACTCGCGGGACTCCGTAAAGAAGCGACTTGAGATGCTTGAATTGGGGGCGACGATAAACTCGCGGGACTCCGTAAAGAAGCGACTTGAGATGCTTGAATTGCGGGCGACGATAAACTCGCGGGACTCCGTAAAGAAGCGACTTGAGATGCTTTAATTGGGGGCGACGATAAACTCGCGGGACTCCGTAAAGAAGCGACTTGAGATGCTTGAATTGCGGGCGACGATAAACTCGCGGGACTCCGTAAAGAAGCGACTTGAGATGCTTGAATTGGGGGCGACGATAAACTCGCGGGACTCCGTAAAGAAGCGACTTGAGATGCTTGAATTGGGGGCGACGATAAACTCGCGGGACTCCGTAAAGAAGCGACTTGAGTCGCTTGAATTGCGGGCGACGATGCGTTTATGGAAACCCTTCCAGTATTCAGAACCCCAGTACTTCTGAGCTGCGGGAGGGTTTACTAGCATTAATTCACAGAAAGTTGCTTGAAACCATTCCACTATTCAGAGTTGCGAACGATCTGGATTCGGGTATTGTTTCCGGTGTAATATTCAAGACTTTATAATAAAAATGCTTCCTCTGCTCAGATCCCTAGATAGCATAAGAGTACTTAAGTGCGATCTGACTCGCGGGAGGGATTTCTGCGCTATGCTCCCCGATCTCAGATCGCAAGCGACACGAATCTGGATTCGGGTATTGTTTTCGGTGTAGTATTCAAGACTTCATAATAAAAACGCTTCCTCTACTCAGATCCCTTGATAGCATAAAAGTACTTAGGTGCGATCTGACACGCGGGAGGGATTTCTGTGCTATGCTCCCCGATCTCAGATCGAAAGCGGCACGTGCCAAGAGAGAGAGAGCGATATCATTCGCATCGCGCTTTTGTTTGTTAGGGTTCCGTAGTACCAAAAAGGTACAAAAGCAACCTTTATGGTGAGACTTCGTTGTCCGTCCGTCCGTCCGTCTGTATGTCACAACCTCATAACTTTAGCACCGTTAGAGATAAAGACTCGAAATTTGGCACAAAAATTGCATTAATTTGCCCACATATTACAGTGTAAAAAAATATGAAAATTTTTAAATTGTTTAAATATTTCTAAAACAAAAGTAAGAAAAAATATATATTATTCTAAAAATACAATAACGATATCAAATTAAAGATATTAAAGAGCTAATTGTAAAAATATATATATTTACTACAACCACAAAAATATGTATGTCCTTGTCCCCTTATCTCCGAAACTGGGAGACCGAAAAATATGAAAAAAATATAAATTATAGATCATAACTGCCCAATTACAGGAGAACAATAGCGAAAAAAAAAATAAGCACAAATGAGAATTATAAAAAAGAAGTGAAATATATATTTTTTTATATAAATACAATATTGGTATCAAATTGTAGGTATTAAAAATTTGATTGTAAAAATATATAATTTTACTTTATTTACTAGCTGGCACTGCTTTCGAAAAATCTTTAAAAAACAATAATATGTATATCCCCCCCTTATCTCCAAAACTGGTGGACCAAAAATATAAAAAAAATCATGGTAATATGTGTTTACGTAAAGATTAAAGGAAAAATAAAGCGGTTGAGAAATTCACGAAAAAAATTGTTAAAAACTTTATGAATATATTGTCATACGTTTATGCAATTCAATTTTTTTTCTTAGTACTATGATATTCATCTTTTCTTTAATCTTCGCTTGATTACATAGATGTACTAACTAAGCGTATTCTGTTAAACCTATAACCCAATTTTTAGTCTGAGTAGCGGTAGGAATTCATATCCATAACGCTAGTATTGCGTATGTAATGCCTCCCGCATTACAGAACTAAAAGCAGGGTAGCATTTAATTCATCAAACTGCGCGTTCAATCGCATAAACCCTCCCGCAGCTCAGAAGTACTGTGGTTCTGAATACTGGAAGGGTTTCCATAAACGCGGCGACGATAAACTCGCGGGACCTCCCCCCGCGAGTTTGTTGTCGCCCGCAATTTAGGTGCACGATTGTGTGTATTACGACTTAACTAATTTGACAAGACTAACCTTATTTTAAGCGCACTTAAAAATACTCTTTTTGACACAGAAAGAAAATGACAGAATACTTAAGTTTAGTCCTGTCAAATAAGTTAAAACGTATTACACCGAATCGACACAAATACCGCACAATGTGCACAAGCGTGTATGGACAAGCTAGTTACGCGCTGAGAGTTGTCGGTAATCAATCGGGAACTGAGTACTGAATGTCGGGGGTGTTGTTCAATATAGTTGAATTGAAATCTATCTCAGAAAGCGGGAAAGAGGCGCTCATGTTTGGACTGTTTCGAAGTTTTTCACCCGACTTCACATTAAATTTTAAGAATTTTGCGGTGCTTAACCATGAAATATATATAGCACTACGATTGACTGATTCATAACATAAATATCGCTTAGCGAGATGTTCTTAATTAAGAAAGAGGTCCTTAATCCGGCACTGTGTAGACTCACCTTGACTGAGCGGTCATCGGATCCAGACACCACTTTGTCCTCTCGAGTGAATACTGCAGATGTTACACTTCTGCACAAAAATAAAACATAACATGCAAATAACAACTTTTTCTTCATACAAAATAATCTACTCGTTATTATGGGGAAAATCTAAAAGATTCGTGGTTTTGATTATTAGTTAATATTAGTCAGATTTCGCCTGACCCTGTTTTCCTCCGAAGAAACTGTATGATTACAGCGAAATTAGTCAGGCGAAATCTGACTAATATATTATTCTTTAATAAAAAATATAAAGACTGTAAATTGCCTGCTTAGATTTTAAGTTTAGATTTAAGTCAGTGTATGTGTATATTTAAATTGTTAATATTGTACATCTGTCATTGATGACAGCACCAGATCAAGGCCCGATTTATTGTATAATATCCTCAACATGTTTATGTTGCCATTGTAGCCGATTCTGAAGGCTTTAATTTTAGTTTAAGAGCTATGACAATAATTTTCATCATTGCAAAATAGTTCATAAGCGTTAAGAACAGAAGCTAAATTACTTTGGAAAAATTTAAGTCTAGACAGCACTAAAACTAAAATTAAAGCCTTCAGAATCGGCTTAACTGTTGGTGTTGTTCTACATACCATTTTGTAATTAAATAAATATTAATTTAAACTATTAACTCCATGAGCGGCTTGGTACGCGCGCTATACTCATGGCTGCATACAAAAAGCCTTTGGTGTTAGTGACATCATGTTCAGTCTGATATTTATATTTTTTCAACGTGTTCGTTAAATAGCTATGTAAACAAACAGTCACATGATCTTAATCGAAGACTACACACACTACTTTACAGAAGAACAAATTTTTTTTTAGTTTTCAATGGGAATCATAAAAAGAGTCAAAATTTTGACCGTGTTGTATTAATGTAAATCTTAGGTTTATATGGACATATGTATCCTACCTAAAGCTCTGTGTGCAAAGTTACAAGCAAGAGGGACGCGATCAAGAAGTTTATAACCAGACTATAGTGCTAACCTCCATTAAAAGCCGCAGGCTAAAATAAATTACTTATGAGAGTACTCGTGAAACTTTTAATCTATTAATCTTGAAAAGTAAAGAATATGTGCCCTTGACACGCTGCCGCAAAGATCAAATATTTTGGTGTGGCCTAATTATAGGAAGTTAGCCCCTCAGCAGTAATAAGCTGCTGGAGGGCGGTAGTGTTTGGAGATCTGTCAAAATGATAGCAAATTCTGATTCAGGCTATATTTGACATGTCTGCAAAGACACTCGCGCTGCAGACGAAAAAAATGGCAAACATCACAGACTCTTATAAAGGTATTCGTACAAAATAACGTTATTTCATGGTCTCCCTCGAGAACTTACTCAGTGTGCCCCTGAAACACGGACACCGAGTGTATGGGCTCGCGGAAGTCCCACAGTCTGAAGGTGGTGTCCCGCGACGCTGTCACCACCAGCCGCGAGCTGTGGTGTGCTGACGCGTGGGTCAGCTCGTGGTCGTGCCCTGGGCATAAAGGATATATGAATCCTAGTTCGTATTTTTTTGTAGTAGATATTTAGTGGGCTAATTTACGAAGTTCGTATTTCAACGTTAAATATGAATCTTTCGATACTTATAGTTCTTGCCAACTAGAATTTGTATCTTAATACATTCAAGCAATATATTCCTGTAAGTAGATAGCTGCGGCATGAAACAAGATGCATTAGAGTGCGTTCATCAGATCACAATAATCTACTATAAACACCCACGATTCGGTCACGACTCTCAACAAACGTCAAAAATCGTGGGGAAAAATTGGCTGCCAAATATGATTGTGCAGCTAACTTAAAGCCTCTATAAACCACCATTGTATGTACTATGGTGGTTGGTTTATTTGTTTATTTACATAACCAACTTACCAACGATAGCTGAGCGTGTTTATTCTGCTGAATCTGATAACCACACTCTTCATTTTCATTTAATCAAATGATTACCTGTAAGAACCTGAAGACAATCCCCCGTCTCCACATCATATAGATTCGCCGTCCTATCCCAAGACGCGGTGATCACATGATCGCCTCCCGTCAGCCAATCAGCGGCGACAACGACGCCTGAATGGCCATTCAACTCAGTCAATGGCGTGCGGAGAACTTCCGGCCGATCTCCCCCTTCTCCCAAGCTCTCCTCCCCGCCTCCTTCAAGTTCCTCTTCTGAAGATTGGCCGCGCTGTTCAAGCAAAGGTTGGCGGTGAGAAATAGTCTCTTATCTTAAAACAAGCGCATACAGTACCATTAAAATAAGGCGCGAATGAATCTTTGCCACTCTTCGGCAAAGGTTGTATTTCCGTGTCCGTATTTCCACTTTCTATACAATCCGTGACAGATAAAGTATCTGAATTCCATTACTTTTGTAGTTAAAATTATGAAAATTGAACATATTTTATTATATTTCAGCATTTTTAGAAATTCAATTCAATTTGTAGAGCAGGGGACTATACCGTTGGGATGAGTTTGCATTTCTAAAGATATATATTTATTTCGAGATCCTCAAGTGGATATGGTCGTGGGGTGGGTAGTGCGTGGTTGTTGTAAAATATATTTTGCTATTTTCAGATATATCCAGACTATAAAAGTGCAATTGAATCAAATTGAAAAATCAAGTCCAGTGTGTGGAATTCTTGGATGTTTTAGGGGGGCCATGGATCTGCCAAAAGTGGAAGTTTTGTAATCCGAGTAACTACTGTACGCAACCTTCACATTACAAAACTTCTAATAAATGCCAAGGGCAAATTTGGAATGCTTCCTGAGCGTTTTTCATAAGACGACGCCTAGAGTATTTTGACTATAAATCGGTGATAGGGTTCTCGAACCATCACGCTGGGACGTAATAATCGTCGGGTGGGTGTACAAGTGTGGGCTGTGATTTGCATTTCACAGTCCATACTTGAAACACCTCTGACACCCCCTTGGGGATTTATGTCGTGACATTATATTTTTGTATTTATTTTTAAATTATCTTTGAAATGTCAGACACCTGAACTTGATTTGTTCCCAAATAACTTGCCCAAGATACTCACGGGTAGGTCCCAGTTAACAGCAGCTTGCCACACATGGGCTGTGGTGTCACCGCTGCTAGTCAAAGCTATGTCCCGGCTTGGATGAAACCGGATAGAGTTTACTGACCCTAAGTGACCGTTGTATTGCAGCAGACATTTTCCCCACTCCACACTCCATACTGATGCTGTATGGTCTGGAAAAGGGTAATTGTTACATCCAGCAGTACCACTTAAATATAAGCGTAAAAATCTTCGCCATTCTTCGGCAAAGGTTGTATTTCCTTACACTTTATATTTATTTATTTACGTGTAGCATATCAGGTGTCCAATTCTCTATACAAGTTAAGAAATGTTAAATTATTAAGTTCATTAACAATGCAAACACAAAACAAAAGAATTAAAAAATAAAAAACAAGTATCATACAGTCCACGAAAGATAGTTCAGTGAGTCAGCTATAGATTTCTATGCGCATTATATCCGTGATCGCAATCGCTCCAGCAAAGACAAAGAGCATAAATAAATGTAATATTAGGGTGTCCCTTAATTTTTTAAGTATTTAGTTTTTAAAGGCATACATACCCTTTAACATTATTTAACAGGCTACTAAAAAAACACTTTTAGTGTAATTTTGTATGACGAACTCCCATATTATGAGAAAATTACAAATTATGAAAAATGTGTTTTTTTTTAATTTTACATTTTTAGGGTTCCATACCTCAAAATGAAAAAACAGAACCTTTAGTTTTATTTATATGTAAATTAGAAAAAGCATTTACCAGCAGAGGCAGTGCCGATGAGAGCCTGTCCTGGACGAGCAGACGACACATCCCAGATACCATCTTTATGAGCAGTGAACTCTCGCACTAACTGACAGTTGTATGTTGGAGCCTTGAAACTGGAGACAATCTTGCTGGTCTGCACTCGCAACTTGTGGCTGGCCTTTACCTTTTGGGAGTTACTTTGTGACACTGTAAAATTTATTTGTACTGTTACATTGACTATCATTAATAAAATGGAAGAATAATAACACAATCTATCTGACAGCTCAAGTATTGTGAAGGTATATATATAATATATAAATAAATCAGTGGCGTGCATAGAACTTTTTTCCGGAAAAGCAATCAGAAGGCAATTCAAAAAATATGGAAAAATTTAAATAACACTTTGAAAAAAGAAAGTTTGTATGACGCCAGGGTAGGCACTTCCTACCCTAGAGTGAACATTTTCATACCAACTTTTTTTTTTCAAAGTTTTATTATCAAACTTGACCTTCTGATTGCTTTTCCAGAAAAAAGTTCTATGCATGCCACTGATATAAATGTATTTCATTCCAATTCCATTTTTATTTGATAAACAAAGCCCGTTTTGGATTGGTAATCAAAAGAAATTAGATTATAATATAACCTGAGTCATAAGACCTTGGGATTCAAAATGTCTGCCCACTTTGGTTGTACGGTCAGCATAGACCAAACGCACACCAGACATATTTATTGCACAGTGATTTGAACGATTGGCAATATACACATTGACTGCTATTGTTTTTAATGCTATCTGTATTTCCATGAGCGAATATAGACAGAGATAGGTGGTAAGTAAGTGGTGGATACTTCCGGCCATTTCTATTCCCAAGGTCTTTTGATTTGCATTATACCCACTAAAATATTTTTTTATGATGAACTTACATTTCCCTTTAGAGTTTTTTCCTGCTGTATCAAATTGTACTTCAAAGTCTGGATTCTGACGATCTCCTAAATAACTTTCCCTTTCTAGTTTCTCACTCAGAATATCTATCTTTTCTTGCACTGTAAGAAAATTAAATAAATATTGTGTGGCCAGGTATTTCATCGCAAACATAACCTGGATCGTATAACTATGGTTGAAATAATAGTATAATCTATTTGTTTACTTACAATTTATGTTTTCAGTGTAAAGAAGGTCAAATTCTTTTTCTATCTGGGAAAACAGGTCATGTAAACGAGATCTAAACACTGGGGGAATTGATGTTTCAGAGTCTTCCATTTTAAGGTAATTGGGTAACACATCGGAGCCTTCGGTGAGCGCTTGTAGTCTCCGTTTGCTGGATTTCATCGTTGTAAATGTGAGGAAACTGTGACAAGCTGAGTGAGCTGCTATCGCGTTACATAGCACTTTGTTTAAGGACAGTTACAGTATTTAACTTCATTATGCACAACACAATATTAGATCTGGTAATTTGAAAACTAGAAAGATATAATAAGTTATTTGCGAAATATTTAGGTATTCTTTCAACAAAATAATCGCACAAATCTTCGCACCTTAGCAATCGCAAATAATTTCGTACCTATTCGTTCGTTCGACTTTATTTTATACGTATCGTATCGTATGTGATGTGACGTTTGCGTAAAACATTGCCATAACAAAAATCAAAAAATTAAAACACTGTTTATTCCTCAGAATAAGGAATACAATATTCTGAGGTAGCAATGGTAAATCTACACATCTCTGAGTATGGTCATCAGATCACAATAAACTACTATTTTCCACCATAAACAACCACGATTCGGTCATGACCACAGATCATATTCATGACCCACAATAAACATTAAACATCATGGGGAAATCGAAGTGGTTATATTGTCTTTGGGGGAAATATTGGTTGTCATCTCAGAATAAGGAATACAAATAGAAGCCTGGCTAAAATAAGAACTAGGCATTAGCCATTGTACTCATCTAACGTAAATTACTCCTGTGTACGAGTGAATGAAACAGCGAACCGCACTTACTTTATATTTTTTCCTGGTGTGTCACTACCTCAGAATAAGGAATACAAATAGAAACCTGACTAAAATAATACACGGAGAAAGACACCTATCCTTGATTTTCTTACGACATTCTAGTGCGTTAGAGAGAGATGGATATGTATTAGTTTTTTCTTAATTAGGTAGGTTGTCACTAGTTCGTTGCTTTGCTAGTGATGTAACAATGTCGATTTTTGACTACGATAAATAAACCAAATCGAAATGAACCGCGACCAATCTCCTTACCACACATTATATCGTATCAAAGTGTGAAAAAAAAGAGAATGCAGGAGGCACCGACCTTTCTGGTGACATCCTCTTGCTTTGGAAGGAGGCCAAGAGAATTAATAGCAAAGTGGTCTCTGTCTACCCCAGTGGGACACATGTTATATTGTGTAAATAAGGAATTAATAAAAGGATATCTTTCGTTTAGCATAATATTTTTTATTAAGTACAAATTACTATATCGTAGGCAGGTAGGTACATAAGTTAAGTCCAAAATTGTGCATGTTTCTAGTACAAAAAATGCTGTAGCTTGTATCAGAGATACAACCGTAAACCATTTAAGTGGATACTTTTTAAGTCACCTCTTAACTCAATCAAATAGATGTTCGTTGATGTCGCGTCTTTGTTCAATCAAGGAGGAAGGAATTAATCGCAACAATAGAAATCATAATAATCATAGACTTATAGGATTCGTAATAATAATATTATGTCAATGATGAGCGATGACAGCGCAATTACTACAGAGGTAATTTCAATTTCTTTTTATTTCTATCAAATAAACATCAACTTATCTTGAATAAAAACTAATAACAAATAATGAACGATTAAAATACCTAATAACCTGTAATAAGAAATCAAATTATGCGCAGTTCAAGTCAATAAGCATTCCTAAAATTCATTTCACGATAGAACTACCCTGTCAAAGTACTTTTTTTGTCAACCACTAAGTACGAAAATGTCTTGATCTGCGGAATTTCTTCATGAAGTCGATCACGGCAGTAACGTGAACGAACAGGCCTTTCAGAACGATTTGCGAACATAGAAATATGCACTTTTCTAAACCACAGACATCCATAGGTACTGGTTCTGTTGCCTAAAATTGAAAAATGATCGAGTTAATATACTATAGTATAGTACAAGCACGTACCTACAAACAAGATTGATAATGCAATTATACATAATTATTTAAAGGTTACCAATGTGTCTGTATCTGGTAAATATAACGTTGGTAAGGCATCTGCTTTTAAAAGTCTCCATTTAAAATTTTCGTTTGGTCCAAAAGAATCCGACGTAAAGTGTTTCGAACAAATATGACTGCTTTTTTTAATTGCCCAATTTGGTCAAATTATTCGTCTAAGCCATTCACTTTTTAATTCTTCCCTTTTTGGAAATCTGTAACAAAAAAATATAGCGATATTTATTCGTTACTGCAAGGAACGGAACGTCACATAATTTTTTGATTATTGCACTTGGATGTAATTTTGAGATCGTTAAACAAAACGTACATAAAAAAGTAATTAATGTCATTGTCACATCACATCACAATGACATTTTGAAAATAAATAAATGAAAACAACAAAAAAAATATATAATAATTAGCAGTCTTTTTATGAGTTTTCTACGCCAGAAAGAAAATGTCCCAAGAGAAAAAGAAGAGAAGTCTGTGCATTGTAGATTTGTATAAAAATGGAGGCATACATCTTTTTCCTAAAGATGAAAGTCGTAAAGCGCAATGAGTACAAGCCATGGTACATTTTAAACCTGGACGGACCATAACAAAGCATTCGCATATAATATGCTCAGCACACATGTCATCAACCAACGAGCGTATGTGACGTGACGCAATGTTTTTTTTTTTTCAATCGTTTTGGCTTTGGCACCTAGCAACGTAGTCAGTTCAACACCATCTACAGAGTTCTTGGAAACTATGTTTTTTTGATAAATGTATTATCCTTGGTAGTGAGGTAGTGACCTCAGAATAAGGAATACAAATAGAAGCCTGGCTAAAATAAGAACTGGGCATTAGCTATTGTACTCATCTAACGTAAATTACTCCTGTGTACGAGTGAATGAAACGACGAACCGCACTTACTTTATATTTTTTCCTGGTGTGTCACTAGATTGAACCAAACAAATGTCAGATGGATGTAATTTGGATGTATTTTAAAAATTATAATACCATCAAATTAAATATGTCTCATCATTGTATCGTTGTGTTGTAATATCGTTCGTAGCGTGCATCACATCTTAATTTGGTGGCATCGCAATGTCTAATGCATTTTGCGAAAGTTTACAGCTTCACCGAGAGAAATTAAATATTTTTGTGCTCTTCCTCTCAAAATTCGTGAAAAAGTGATTTATTATTGTTTGTGTTGATTGTTTTTTTAACATTGTAATACAATGTCTTGTGCGATTGAAGGCTGTAAATCGCATACAGGAAGAAAAGAAAACAACAATGAAGCAATATCATTTCATCGGTGAGTTCTGATAGTTTTTATGTTAATAAGTTGCAGGATCATACCTAAAACTCAGTAACAATAATAGTAGTTCTTGTAAATCATACTCGTGTTCAATTCTACACCGATATTTGCCTGTTTTATATAGATTTTCTGCCGACTATGAGAGGTTATGTTTTTTCGTATAGTGATGTACTAAAGTCCGTGTGGCAAACTATCGAACATTGGTTCCCGCGGCAGCCGTGCATAAAGGATAATAGATTAATGAGAGGTTTTCTTTTTGAGTATTAAAAAAAAAACATAGTTTCCAAGAACTCTGTAGATGGTGTTGAACTGACTACGTTGCTAGGTGCCTAAGCCAAAACTATTGAAAAAAAAAACATTGCGTCACGTCACGTCACATACGCTCGTTGGTTGATGACATGTGTGCTGAGCATATTATGTGCGAATGCTTTGTTATGGTCCGTCCAGGTTTAAAATGTACCACGGCTTGTACTCATTGCGCTTTATGAATTTCGTCTTTAGGAAAGAGATGTATGCCTCCATTTTTATACAAATCCACAAGGCAC
The DNA here is from genome assembly GCA_934047225.1 of Ypsolopha sequella. Lineage (NCBI taxonomy): Eukaryota > Metazoa > Arthropoda > Insecta > Lepidoptera > Ypsolophidae > Ypsolopha > Ypsolopha sequella. Next base: position 14,746,254 of record OW203991.1, read on the forward strand.
AGACTTCTCTTCTTTTTCTCTTGGGACATTTTCTTTCTGGCGTAGAAAACTCATAAAAAGACTGCTAATTTTTTTTTCTTTTTCCTTGTTGTTATTATTTATTTATTTTCAAAATGTCATTGTGATGTGATGTGACAATGATATTAATTACTTTTTTATGTACGTTTCGTTTTACGATCTCAAAATTACATCCAAGTGCAATAATCAAAAAATTATGTGACGTTCCGTTCCTTGCAGTAACTTACCAAGTTCAGCGCCATCTATCCAGCGACTAGGGAAGAGTAAAAAAAAGAAAAGAAAATCCCTCATTGCAGCGCGAGTTAAAAGAAAAATAATGCCGAATAAATATCGCTATATTTTTTTGTTACAGATTTCCAAAAAGGGAAGAATTAAAAAGTGAATGGCTTAGACGAATAATTTGACCACATTGGGCAATTAAAAAAAGCAGTCGTAAGTATTTGTTCGAAACACTTTATATCGGATTCTTTTGGACCAAACGAAAATTTAAAATGGAGACGGTTAAAAGCAGATGCTTTACCGACGTTATATTTACCAGATACAGACACATTGGTAACCTTTAAATAATTATGTATAATTGCATTAGCAATCTTGTTTGTAAGTACGTGCTTGTACTTTACTATAGTATATTAACTCGATAATTTTTCAATTTTAGGCAACAGAACCAGTACCTATGGATGTCTGTGGTTTAGAAAAGTGCATACTTCTATGTTCGCAAATCGTTCTGAAAGGCCTGTTCGTTCACGTTACTGCCGTGATCGACTTCACGAAGAAATTCCGCAGATCAAGACATTTTCGTACTTAGTGGTTGACAGTAAAAGTACTTTGACAGCGACAGGGTAGTTCTATCGTGAAATGAATTTTGGGAATGCTTATTGACTTGAACTGCGCATAATTTGATTTCTTATTACAGGTTACTAGGTATTTTAATCGTTCATTATTTGTTATTAGTTTTTATTCAAGATAAGTTGATGTTTATTTGATAGAAATAAAAAAAAATTAAATTACCTCTGTAGTAATTGCGCTGTCATCGCTCATCATTGACATAATATTATTATTACGAATCCTATAAGTCTATGATTATTATGATTTCTATTGTTGCGATTTTGGATTTAACTTTTGTACCTACCTGCCTACAATATAGTAATTTGTACTTAATAAAAAATATTATGCTAAACGAAAGATATCCTTTTATTAATTCCTTATTTACACAATATAACATGTGTCCCACTGGGGTAGACAGAGACCACTTTGCTATTAATTCTCTTGGCCTCCTTCCAAAGCAAGAGGATGTCACCAGGTCGGTGCCTCCTGCATTCTCTTTTTTTTCACACTTTGATACGATATAATGTGTGGTAAGGAGATTGGTCGCGGTTCATTTCGATTTGGTTTATTTATCGTAGTCAAAAATCGACATTGTTACATATAATTAAGAAATAACTAATACATATCCAACTCTCTCTAACGCACTAGAATGTCGTAAGAAAATCAAGGATAGGTGTCTTTCTCCGCGTATTATTTTAGCCAGGTTTCTATTTGTATTTCTTATTCTGAGGTCACTAGATTGAACCAAACAAATGTCAGACGGATGTAATTTGGATGTATTTTAAAAATTATAATACCATCAAATTAAATATGTCTCATCATTGTATGTTGTTGTGTTGTAATATCGTTCAAATATATAGAAATGTCTAATGCATTTTGCGAAAGTTTACAGCTTCACCGAGAGAAATTAAATATTTTGGGGCTCTTCCTCTCAAAATTCGTGAAAGTGTGATTTATTATTGTTTGTGTTGATTGTTTTTTTAACATTAAAATAAAATGTCTTGTGCGATTGAAGGCTGTAAATCGCATGCAGGACGAAAAGAAAACAACAATGAAGCAATATCATTTCATCGGTGAGTTCTGATAGTTTTTATGTTAATAAGTTGAAGGATCATACCTAAAACTCAGTAACAATAATAGTAGTTCTTGTAAATCATACTCGTGTTCAATTCTACACCGATATTTGCCTGTTTATATAGATTTTCTGCCGACTATTAGAGGTTATGTTTTTTCGCATGGTGATGTACTAAAGTCTGTGTGACAAACTATCGAACATTGGTTCCCGAGGCAGCCGTGCATAAAGGATAATACCGCAGATTAATTGCAGCGCGAGTTAAAAGAAAAATAATGCCGAATAAATATCGCTATATTTTTTTGTTACAGATTTCCAAAAAAGGAAGAATTAAAAAGTGAATGGCTTTGACGAATAATTAGACCAAATTGGGCAATTAAAAAAGCAGTCATATTTGTTCGAAACACTTTACGAAGGATTCTTTTGGACCAAACGAAAATTTAAAATGGAGACGGTTAAAAGCAGATGCTTTACCGACGTTATATTTACCAGATACAGACACATTGGTAACCTTTAAAATTTAAATAATTATGTATAATTGCATTATCAATCTTGTTTGTAGATACGTGCTTGTACTATACTATAGTATATTAACTCGATAATTTTTCAATTTTAGGCAACAGAACCAGTACCTAAAGATGTCTGTGGTGTAGAAAAGTGCATACTTCTATGTTCGCAAATCGTTCTGAAAGGCCTGTTTAGAACTTGTACGTTACTTCCGTGATCGACTTCACGAAGAAATTCCGCAGATCAAGATATTTTCGTACTTAGTGGTTGACAATATAAGTACTTTGACAGGGTAGTTCTATCGTGAATTGAATTTTGGGAATGCTTATTGACTTGAACTGCGCATAATTTGATTTCTTATTACAGGTTATTAGGTATTTTAATCGTTCATTATTTGTTATTAGTTATTATTCAAGATAAGTTGATGTTTATTTGATAGAAATTTAAATTACCTCTGTAGTAATTGCGCTGTCATCGCTCATCATTGACATAATATTATTATTACGAATCCTATAAGTCTATGATTATTATGATTTCTATTGTTGCGATTAATTCCTTCTTCCTTGATTGAACAAAGACGCGACATCAACGAACATCTATTTGATTGAGTTAAGAGGCGACTTAAAAAGTATCCATTTAAATAGTTTACAGTTGTATCTCTGATACAAGCTACAGCATTTTTGTACTAGAAACAAGCACAATTTTGGACTTAACTTATGTACCTACCTGCCTACGATATAGTAATTTGTACTTAATAAAAAATATTATGCTAAACGAAAGATATCCTTTCATTAATTCCTTATTTACACAATATAACATGTGTCCCACTGGGGTAGACAGAGACCACTTTGCTATTAATTCTCTTGGCCTCCTTCCAAAGCAAGAGGATGTCACCAGAAAGGTCGGTGCCTCCTGCATTCTCTTTTTTTTCACACTTTGATACGATATAATGTGTGGTAAGCAGATTGGTCGTGGTTCATTTTGATTTTGTTTATTTATCGTAGTCAAAAATCGACATTGTTACATCACTAGCAAAGCAACGAACTAGTGACAACCTACCTAATTAAGAAAAATTTAATACATATCCATCTCTCTAACGCACTAGAATGTTGTAAGAAAATCAAGGATAGGTGTCTTTCTCCGCGTATTATTTTAGCCAGGCTTCTATTTGTATTCCTTATTCTGAGGTTGTCATACGTCACTGTGCAGCTGGTTTCAAACCACTATGGTATATACCATGAACATTTCAATAGTCGGTCATGAGCATAGACTTATAATACTCGTATTGTATATCCTAAATCTATTGTCACGAGGTCCGTATGGGTTTATTTGGTTTATTCAGTTTAACCGACTTACTCACGATAGCTGAGTGTGTTTATTCTGTTGAATCTGATGACCACACACGATTCGGGGGCAGCTAATAATACTTTAAGAAAAGTTCCTATGTTCAGAAAAACGTTTTCTGTTCGAGTCTTCCACCTAAAGAACAAAATTATCAATTTGACACTTCAATGGTCGGTCCTCAGTGAGAGTCGGACAAGGATATCATAGTCTATGGTCGGTCACAAAGTCCGTATGGATTTGTTCGATTTGTTTATGTAGCCGACTTACCAACTTTACACCTCAGCTAGACTATACCTCTCGCGTAGCTCCTCGCTTTGCTCATCGCGCTGCCGCGATGTTGCCCTAACCAATTTTGTACCAAATCGGTTTATGCAAAAAGTAGCGTTAGCAAAACGATTTGGTACAAAATAAAAAATCTGTATATTTTTTGGTACAATTTATAAATTTATTTTGTGTAAGGTAAGTTAAAGTTTAATGAAATGAAATTTTAATTAATTGTTCTTTTCTTAAGTGTATTTTGTACAATTAATTACAAACAAAGAAATTTCATGTAAGAAATAAGTAATAAGTTGGTAGTAGAAAATAAACATCCCATCAAAAACATAAAATGTACAAAAATGTCGAGTCTCGCAATGCAATCCTTCCACCGTAAAAAGTTGTGAGATCTTATGTAAAGCCAAGTCTGTTATTTTAGTTTGTATGGAAGCACCTTTTCATTTTAGTTAGTATGGGAGCACCTATTGAACAAATGTATCATTAATTGTTTCCTAATTAGTTACCTACCAACATTAAGTGACTGTATTAATATTAGTCATCTTTATTTCTATAATAAAATATAGTGACTTCGCAATCGCACACCAACATATCTACCTAATACCAATTTGTTAGCGATTTGAGAAGATATTTCTACGCATCAGCGCTTTATTTGTGCTCTGTGATTGCCAAGTCACTATATTTTATTAGAGAAATAAAGATGACTAATATTAATACAGTCACTTAATGTTGGTAGGTAACTAATTAGGAAACAATTAATGATACATTTGTTCAATAGGTGCTCCCATACTAACTAAAATGAAAAGGTGCTTCCATACAAACTAAAATAACAGACTTGGCTTTACATAAGATCTCACAACTTTTTACGGTGGAAGGATTGCATTGCGAGACTCGACATTTTTGTACATTTTATGTTTTTGATGGGATCTCATTTCTTTTTGTAGGTAGTCCTCCTTTTTTTCTTCTCGGGTAATATTTCTTGCACGTCAGCTACGGATTTTCTTTTACTGATCATTTGGACATACTCCAGAGAAACTAGTATCGGGAAGGAGCACTTCATAATGACCACCTAAGAAACTACCAGAGAATTGTAAACGTTTCACTGGCGTCCCAGGATCGCCACTAAATGATCCTCTCAAACGGTTATTTTTGTAAACCTCGAAAGTAAATGGATACAAAGAAGTGGCTCCCATAAGTTCGGATACGGAACCGTAGGTGGTAGTTTTCATCATTGCTGTCGAGTACAGGTCAGCGTCAATGTGTCTCCACGCTCGTCACACGTATAAAGTTGCATTTCATCCCAATGCGCTTCCACATACTCGACTACCGCAAACCTAATGTCATACGACGACTCAATGTTCTCATACATAGAGAATGACAAAGAATGGAACCAACATAAACCATCTCCAGGTTTATGTTGGTTCCATTCTTTGTCATAAACTAGGTGTGGACAATATTTCAGGCTACATTGCAATATTCATTTTTACGGTTAGTTATTATTATTATTATCCACAATTAGATGCAACAGGCAGGTTAATATTTCTTTTGACCATGAAGTGAAAGGCAAGCTTGTCAGTCTAAACCACAGAGTACATTATTATGTCTAAACCTGGTCTTTATTCAATGACTAACGAGTACAAAGACATTTCATTATACCTACATCATAGAGGATGCATATACAAATAATACAAGATTAGCAGCTTTATTTTTCCTGTGAGCTTTACTGGATAAATAACCTTTTACCTTGATTTTTAGGGTTCCGTATCCTAAGATTCCGTGACCCTATTACTAAGCCTCCGCTGTCTATCCATCTATCACAGGAGTCTACAGCTTCAGGCGGTATAGGTGAATAGCGCGTAAATATTTTCACATAATATATGTTACTTTGTCCTCTATCACGGCAAATAATAATATGAAATGGAAATCCAAGGGGGGTCCAATTATTCGACGTTATTTGTTTCAGCTCTATCTTTATAATATAACAATTTTGGGCAGATAAATGTTAGAGTTCCTTATTCAAAAGGTGCTGATTTGTTTGTCAGGCGCTACCATTTTAGCGCCTTGTTTTTTGTCGCCTTTATGTTGCTATGTCATCTTTATTGTTGGTATTTACCATAATGGTTTGGGGTTTCGTACCCATATTGTGTGATGGTAGTACGGAACCCTTCGTGAGCGAGTCCGACTTGCACTTATCCGGTTTAATAGCGACTTATTTACCAAATATTGATATTTCTCTTCTTAAATAGACTAAATGTGTTTTAGGGTTCCCTACCCAAAGCACAGATTATTATAACAAAGCCTCTATCGTTAGAACAGTAATAAATACAAGTACCTACAAGTTGAAAATTTAGGCAGACTACTTTAAAGTAAAATAACAAATAATAAAAAATGAGGGTTCCTTCCTAAAAAGGTACCGAATTTTTTGTTAGGCGCTACCGTTTTATCCTGTTTTATCGCTTTGTTTTTTGTCGCCTTGATGGTGCTATGGCATAAATCTATGTTGTTGCAATTTACTTTTAGGGTTCCATACCCGTATTGTGTGGGGGTACGGAACCCTTTATGTGCGAGTCGGATTCGCACTTTACCGTTTTTTTAGTGACTTAATTACGAAATGTTGATATTCTCTTCTTAAATTGACTAATTGTGAATGTATCAAACATTATAAACCACCCTTTTTAGGGTTCCTTACCCAAGGAACAGATTATTATAACAAAGGCTCTATCTTTAGAACGGTAATACATACAAGTACAAGTTTAAACTTTGGGCAGTCTGTAGTAAATACTTTAAAGTAAACTAATGAAAATTAGGGTTCCGTACTAAAAAGGTACCAAATTGTTTGTCAGGCGCTACCGTTTTATCGCTTTGTTTTTGTCGCCTTAATGTTGCTATGGCATCTATATGGTTGTTATTTACTTTTAGGGTTCAGTACCCGTATTGTGTAGGGGTACGGAACCCTTTATGCGCGAGTTCGATTCGCACTTTACCGTTTTTTTTTTTCGCACTTTAACGGTTTTATTTTTTATTTTTACTACTTGCTCTATTTTCGGACATAAAGGTATACATTTTTTATACTTTTTACCATCTAGCGTCACGAGGGAGAATTTTTTGTGGTAGATGTCTTTAATGCAAAGCAGCATACCACCAACGTCATCTAGTGTTATACAAATTTATAGATGCAGCTGGAAACATACATTTTCTATAGACTTTGTATGGAAATATTAAATTACCAACCGCAAATAACATTTTTATATTTTTTTGTTGCAATGTACACTTAACACTAACCGCATGCAAAATTTCAAGTTTGTAGGCCTGCTAGAACACCTTTAGACTTTTGATGATGTGTCAGTCAGTCAGTGACAAAATAAGGGAACTTTGACTTGAGATATTTCGTAATCAAATATAGGTACAAAGTTGTAATTTGGAGTCAGAAATAGGATCAGTAAGTACTCTTGGTAACTGAAATTTCAGACTTCTAGCTTTACCCACAACGAAGATACAGGGGGGTTGAAAGTGCCGTGAGTTGCTTCGAGAAAAGGATGGTACGGCCGTTCCGCGAGACTCGGCGGGGGCACTGCCGTGCCCCCAGATCAGCCTTGGCTAGTTTATAACATTTCGTGAGCTAAGCCAAATAAAAATTAGGAAATCATTAAAATTTATTATTATTATTATTATTAGCCGTTTTATCTGGCTTCTTTAAACGTGTCTGCGCACATTAGTTCCGCCAATATCTTGTTTTAAGCGAAAAGACTCATAGGAAGAAAGCTTATTACAGAGATTTTTTTTTTTTTTTTTTTTTTCCCTATACTTGAATTTTCAAGCGTGAAACTACAAACATAGAATATAGTAACTTCTACATCTATGAGTACTTACAACAAAATAAATAAATATTAATATACTTAGGTAACAGTAATGAATACCAAATATATATATTGTGTATATTAGAAATATATATGTATATATATTAAGATTATTACTCTAAGAATTAATTCTTTTTATAATTTAATATTATTTAATTTTATAAATTTACACAACGTATATATAAGAGGACTATTTACAAAAGTCAGTAAAAAGTTGAAGTTGATGGGACGAGGGATTTGTGAAGGGAGTGAGTCGTATAAAGAGTATTGTAATCTTTGACACTCAAAAAACATATGATCTACAGTACCGTCGTATAAACCACATTCACAGAGGGAATGATCCCTCACCCTGATTTTTGCCAGGAAAACCGGAGAACATACATGGCCTAGTCGAAGGCGACAAACAATGGATGTGGACATCTTGTTAGCATCACGGTATTTAAAGAACCACGGACGCTGCGGAATATCAGGCTGAATAGCAGCATAATGTCTGCCTGTGTGTTTCATGGATTCTTTCCATAACATGGACCAAGTTTTATCTAACTTGGATTTTGCTAGAGGCAGAAGATCATGGTGATAAACTACGAGGTGGACAGAAGTACCTATTTCTACTGCGTCTTTAGCACATGAGTCAGCCATTTCGTTACCTGAAATGCCATGATGACCTGGGATCCAAGCAAGAACAATATTAATATTTTGTTCTTTGCACATAAAAAGCGCCTCTCTGATTTTAAGGATTACAGGGAAGCGAGACTTGCTCTTAAAAGGGTTAGACAAAATTGCTTGGAGACAACTCAAAGAATCCGAAAATATAATTGTGTTATTGAGTTTATGAGAGTTTGAATATGAGATTGCTTCAAAAATTGCAATTGCTTCCCCAGTGAAAACAGAAGCTTCAGGGGGACATTTGAAGTTGAGAATAATGTTATATTTGGGAATCCAAACTGCGGCTCCAACATTATTTTCGACGGATACCTTGGACGCATCAGTGAACATAGTAAGCCAACCCTGCCAGTCTTTTTCTAGAATGTAATTAAAGGATTTATTAGCCATAGTCGAGCCTTTTTCTATGCCAAAATTAGAAATGATAGACGGTTCCATAATTAAGGCTTTGTACGGAATATGGAATGGGGGATTGATTTGTAATTTAACAGTCGGATGATTAATTTTAGAAAGACTGATATAGCTTCTTAAAACACAAGGAAGAGCAGATTCTGAATTAAGGCCAGTTTGAGAAACAAGGTTGTGTAAATACTCTAACTTTGATAAAAGAGGGTGGTTGGAGTTTTGAGCAATTTTGAATAAAAACTATCTGATAAATATTGTCTACGTAAGTGGGGAGGTGGGTCAACACATTCAACTTGCAAGGCATTTTTAGGCGAGGATCTCATAGCACCTACAACAATTCTCAGACATTTAGCTTGAATTTTGTTAATTTTTTCCATTTCTGATTTGTTACAGGGGTCCAAGACAAAACTACTATAATCTAAATGGCTACGAACAATAGCATTGTATAAAAGTTTTTGCGAGTAAGGGTGAGAACCCCACCATACACCAGAAAGTGCACGGAGGACGTTCACCCCTCTCTCGCACTTCTGGGAAACGTAAGTAAAATGTGGAACTCCTGTAAGCCTGGAATCAAGAATGACTCCTAAAAATTTCACCTTATTTTCTATTGGGATAGGATCATTGTTAAACTTTATTTCCACATCAGGAATTAGACGCTTTTTTGTAAAAATAACAACACAACTCTTCGAGACAGACAGGGATAACCCATTGTTCTGAAGCCAATCATTAAGGTAAAATAATGCAGAGTTTAACCGATTAATCGCGATAATTACAGATGGTTCTGAAACATAAAGTGCAAGATCGTCCGCATACTGTAAAATGTTACAAAAACAGTCTACTGTTTTTTCTAAATCATATGTATAAATGCTGTATAGGATAGGACTGAGGACAGATCCTTGAGGAAGACCCATCCAGACTCTCCTAGGTGGAAGAAGGGAATTATTATTTTTGATTTGTATAGATCTATTCATAAGAAGGCTACATATGATACGAATCATCCTCTCTGAGATATTTAGGTGTTGTAGTTTTTGTCTGAGAACTGGAAGACGAACATTATCATATGCAGCGGATATGTCTAGAAAAACACCGACGAGGAATTCTTTTTTCATAAAAGCTATACGAATATCTGTAGTTAAGACACTTAGACTATCTAGAGTACTCATGCCCTTACGAAAACCAAATTGCGATTTAGCGAGTAAGCATCTGTTCTCTACTATCCACTCCAATCGATTTTTTACCATAAGTTCTAAAATCTTAGCCAGGCAACAAGACAGGGCTATTGGCCTATGAGCCGACGGATCAGTAGGATCCTTGCCAGGTTTTAGGATAGGAATTATGATCTGGGTGTTCCATTCTTCTGGAGTAACCCCACTCTCATAAAAGTGGTTAACTAAATTTAGATAAAATAATTTTGTGGATTCTGATGAATGAATTAGGAATGAGTAAGGAATACTATCAATACCTGGGGTGGAATCTACGAGGCCATGTAAAACGCACTGCAGTTCACTTAAAGAGAAAGGAGAATTTATAAAATCGAAATTATTACTGGGACATGAGTGAAGAGAAATAGGAGGGTGTGAAGCAGCAGGAGGAATATTCGGAGGGCAAGAGGGAGCAAGCCTCTCAGCGAAAGCCCCTACCCAAGAATCAGGATCATTGGAGGTAATATTCTGGATATTAAGTGATCCTCGAAATCTTCTTATATTACGCCAGACTAAAGAGACTGGTGTACTAGGAGAGAGATTCTCACAGAATTTATTCCATCCCTGTTTCTTTTTTTTCGATAGTAGTCTCCTTGTTTGCGCTGCAGCTTGTTGATAGGCTAAGAAATTGTCCATTGACATATTAGAATTATATTCTTTTTCTGCTCGAGTTCTTTTTTGTACAATTGCAGTACAATCAGGATCCCACCAAGGAGGAGAGAGTTTACGCCGGGAGGGGTTTTTGATAGGGATATGCATTTTAGCAGAGGATGTAAGTATTTCAGCAAATTTGGAATAGTTAGAAAGAAAGTTCGAGTTAGAATTAGAAGGGAGTGAAGTAATTTTACTATTTACAGTGGAAGAAAAACTTTCCCAATCTGCCTTGTTAAGTCTATATTTAAACAAGGGGGAATTATTATGGGAAACAGAGCGTTTAGGAATAGAAATTAATATGGGAAAATGGTCACTTCCATAAGTGAAGGGTAAAACTTTCCAAGACAAGAGAGAAGAAAGGGATGGGGAACAAAGGGATAAATCGACGGCGCTACCAGGATTTTCATTTGGGCGGGTACGACGAGTAGGAGTGCCATCATTTAAAACACAAATGTTAAGGAAGTCGAAAGTATCAATAAGGTCACTTCCAAAGGCATCCGTTTTAAAAGACCAAGATAAATGGTGACCGTTAAAATCACCCATAATAATAATAGGTACAGGAAGGGATGAAATAATAGAAATCAGCTCGGGAAGAACTGCTGGTTTGGGATCTGCTATGTATATTGATAAAATAGTCATATTTAGGCAATTGATGGCTACAGCGTTGATATCTTGGCTATGAGCAGGAAGAGAAATTTGGGAGAAAGTCAAGCATCGTTTAACCAAAATAGCACAACCTGCATACCCATCGTCTCTGTCGTCCCGAAGGCAAGAGAAACCTGGGATCCTAAAGTGGGACCCAGGAACCAACCAAGTCTCAGAGACGGCAATAACAGCGGGATTGTGTTTATTAATTAAATATAAAACATCAGGTTTTTTAGTGGAAACGCTTCTACTGTTCCACTGGAGAAGTTGTACTGGTGAATTCACCAGAGCCATGTTTATTAATTAAGAGGAAGATTTCATTGAATTTTGTGGCAACGTTGGACGGTATAGAGTCACTGCATTTGGAGATAATGTTTAATAAAGTGGCTAATAATAGCTCCAAGAGATTGTCGTTGGGTGATATACTAGGTGTTTGAGATAGGGCACAACCATTTGGAAGTAATTTAGGGCTCTCAGCTATAATTGCAGCATGGGCCACACGGTCATACCCCTTACTCATGATTGGCCTGGGACGGGGAGGGCTAAAAACGGTCTTTCTGTATGACGAGCTGGATGCCTTTGCAAAAGAACCTAATTGAGAGGAATGGGATTCAGTGTTTAAAGATGATGGTTCTTTACTGAGTTCTAAATAAGTTTTTCGAACATTAGGGAGGCGGGAAGAAGCTTCTGCGTAGGAAATGCTCTCCTGCGACATGATAATTTTGATGGATTTTTGGCGGTTTTGTTCAGGGCAGTTACGATTTGTAGAGAAATGGGTTCCTGAACAATATAGGCAAGTTGCCTGGTCTTCGGTGACATTGCAGCTATGACCTGTATGAGGTTGCCCGCAACGGTAGCATCTAGGTTTTGACCTACACTGCGCTCCAATGTGACCAAAGCGACAGCAGCTGAGGCACTGAATAGTGGGGAGATGATAAGTTTCTACAGGCAAGGATGTATAGAAACAGAAAATTCTGTTTGGGAGGAACTGTCCTTTAAAAGTGATCACTATCGATTGGGTGGGGGTCCAAGAAGGAGAACCATCAGATACGATTTTACGGTTGAGACGTCTTGCTTTTAATATCATTCCACATGTTTCAGGAAGCTCAACTGATTCCACAAACTCCTCCATGGACCAGTCCAAGGGGACATTTTTTACAAGTCCCATTCGAGTGACATTATATGATGGGATTAGGGCTTTGTATTTATGAAGTTTTAGGATGGGGTTTTTAAGGAGATTATTGGCGTCCTGAATGGATTTAAATTCCACTGAAATTCTATTCCTTCCTACACTTTTTATACCATCCATTTTTATGTTTGGTATTTTATTGTCAACCAAAAATTTTCCAAACTTGATTGGCCTAATCGTAGAACCAGATGCTGGGTCGGACTCTTCTCTGGACACATGTACAATATATGGACCCAAGTCTTTATCATCATAAAGCTTGTCGTCCCCGAAGCTAGGGTGTATGTATGTTGTCTGGATTGAAGCCATCGCAGGGTTAACGCCTGAGCGTTTAGACGACTGCTCCTCGGAACCATCAGCTGCTCTTTTTCTGCTTTTTTCTCCGTCTACCACAGGGTTGGTTTGAGAGAATAAATCAAGAGACTTAGGCGACCCATCCGGCGGGTCCGGGTCAAGAGGATCGGTGGTATCCATTACGGAATGGATAACCTACACGGTCCTCCAAAAAATAATTATTGTAATGTAATTACCTGGTAATATTTACAAAATAATACAATACAAATAATTAAACTTTACTACCACAAACACATACCACTACTAAAAAGCTCAAAAATTGAAGATTTTGGATAGAAAATGACCAAACAATTTGCTAAGCTTCAAAAAGACGCCTGTTCACCTAAATGTCACAAGCGGAAGTCCCATTAAAATTTAATTTAATTAAACATTAACTTACCTTAAACAAAATGAAATTTTCAAAATTCTACCAACTGACGTTTAACCTTAAGTAAAATATTTGAGATGATTTTTTAATTAGGCGAACCAAATATAACATAATGGTTCTATTTTACCTTCTAAAAACCTAGAAATAATTTAAAAATACCTATTCAACAAGAACACAATTAAATAATAAAAAATTCACCTTGATTTTTTTTTGTGGGTTAAAAAAAAAGAGAAATCCGAAGAAATTTATGAGTATTTAACATTCTTAATAATTACCTGAAATTTATCCTTTTTTGGACTTGTACGTTTCACCGGGTGCAAAGTGGTCGGAACAAATACGGCTGAATTTATTTGAGGTCCATTCTTCATCCCGTCTAGCTGTCCGTACATTTTCTACTCAATTTTCAATTTCAATGGCAACATCACTTGGGAATATATAATATTATTAAACAGTTAGTTTCAAATAACTGATGAACATACGTTTTATACGACTGAATGGTGCAACTTAGTACAATAATGGTACAATATGAAACTAGTTTGCTGTCGCTTCATCTGATCTAATATCGGTATTGTTGAACAGAGCTAGCTTTCTTTGTCGCGCTTGATATATTCGTATATTTTGTCCTGTTACGATGGGATAAACAACAAAATGGAGACAACGAAACAATATTATTGGAATTATTTACGTTCATGATAAAATAAACTCATAAACATGTATTAACGCGTGAAATGTGATGCCTGAACTTTTATTTTGCTTTTTGGTAATATTCTTGCACTATGGAAATGCACACAAAGGCATTGTTTCGTCAGTTTTTTGGATGACATGTAATAATAAGCGTACGTGTTGCACTTGTTATAGACAGAGACCGACTGAGATGAAGTGAGAGCTGGCGCTCACTTTACAGACTTCAAAAATCAGCACACTATGGCCCGGCCCGTCCATTCATTTTATTTCGGTCGAAGCTATTTTCCACCAAAAACACCCACGATTACACCAACAAACGTCAAATATCGTTGGGAAAAATTGGCTGTCAAACATGATTGTGCAGTAAACTTCAGGCAACTACAAGCGGTGGTTGATGATCGTAGAGCGAGTAAAACTACTCGCTCGTGCGCTTTGGTGGTGGTTTTTCACCCTCTGTCAAAAAGAGCGCGAAAATAGAAAAGAAATGAAATGAAAATATCATAAAAGAACTAGGGGGACGGCACATATTAATAATTCCTTTAACTATTAAATTAAATATTAAAAACATCGGAGGTTTTGAAAAACGTGTTCTGTTCGAGTCTTCCACCAAAAGGACAAAATGTCACGGTCATGAATAGTCACGATCGATGTTAAGTCCGGAGTCCGGTTTATTTGTTTTGTTTACGTAACTAATCTACCAACGATAGCTAAACATGGTGGACGTGTTGGATTACATGACCGCCCCCACAGTTTAATGTGACCATAGACAAAAAAATAATTTTCAAAGACAACAACAAACGTCAACCATATGACGTCATAACCGAAAAAAATGGCTGGTGAGTAGACGGGAAAGCTGCCAACGTACTTTTTGATTCTGTTAAAATTTTGTAAATGATATCATGTCCTTTTCAGATTTATACGCCAAATATAATTGTACTTATTGCCAAGAAGAAATTAGTGGAATCCGAGTGAGGTGTGGTGAATGTATAGACTTTGATATTTGTTTGCAGGTAAAGTAGCTTTGCTGCCATTTTTGTTTATTGTTTTGGCGCAATATTTGAACTATTGTAAAATCAAGCATATCATTTCAGTGTTTTTCTCTCGGTGCTGAGATCGGTCCTCATAAAAATGACCATTCTTATCAGTTTATGGTATGTATTAAAACAAGTATTCATTCATCAAATTTGTTATAAGACTTGGTAACCATAATCTCATCTGATTAATTTCTTTCGTACATTTTAGGACTCCGGCGCATTTGGCATATTTCTTGGTAAAACAAGCTGGTCAGCGAACGAAGAAGTTAGATTATTAGATGCCATAGAACAGTTTGGGTTTGGAAATTGGGAGGATATCGCAAAACACATTGAATCTCGAACATCAGAAGGTATTGTTTCACCTAGTCATTTTACCTTGTAAATTTTTGTATTAATTATTTTGTTTTCCTTCTGCATAACATACCATAAAGTGTGGTTGATAATACAAATATACTTGGACCAATGGAATGTGGCAACGGGCCGTGTTGCATGAAAACGCTTTCCGTGTTACTACAAAACAGTGTTTAGTTTTAGACAGTGTTTAAATCTGTTGTTGTCGCCTTTTCTTTCATATTGTAAAAGAGTGACAGCAACAGATTTAAACACTGTCTAAAGTTAAACACCGTTTTGTAGTTACACCGTTTGAGTTCTGTGCTGGATTAAGAGACCCTCTAACTTTTAGAAATGTGCTTAGAATGTGTAGATTTGGAGATAATTTTATTTATAAGCAGCCCTTTATTTAACTACAGGAAGTTATTAATCAGGCGAATAAAAATTTAATTAGTGACTTCAAGTTTCCGGAATAAATACCAAAGCGTGCGACTAAAAATACTGAGTAGGCGACTTTAAGGTATGAAATCGAAAATATTTCACCAAAATTCAAAAAATAGGTGCGACGGGAAGCGAGGAGGAGAGTGTTAGGTTTACATGTAAGACAAAATAAGGAGCCGAACGAAGCGGAGCGGAGTGAGGCAACGTCCCTAGTTTTATTACTTAAAATTAAATTGTCACTAAAATAGAAAATTGTTAGCCTGAGGATTATTCAACTCAACTCAAATTTGTATTTTGAAGTCGCCGTTTTCAACATTTTTATTCGCCCACAGTCTTTCACCCACTTAGTATTTGAGCACGCTATATTCAGTATTTTTGACACCTTAAATTTGAATTTATATTCGCTTGTTTAAATACTACCCTTTTCCTACTGCCTTGACCATAAAGAGCAAAAAAGGTTTTGGTTCTGGTTCATGTAAGAGAAAATGATTTAAATTTAGGCTATGCATCGATAATATCATTAAGTTTGATAAATGTATGAGCTATTTTTGTTTAAACTTTCAGAGGCTAAAGATGAGTATATTACAAGGTATTTGGAAGGGAGCATCGGGCGAGCCACTTGGGGAACAGTTGAGAGCACTTTGCGACCATCCCTCCACTGTGCGGACCGAGACGAAGGCCCTCTCGGCCCTAGTGCAGTGTCTAGGTTACCTTCGCTTGCAGTTTCATCAGACGAGGCTTCCCAACTGGGATATATGCCCAATAGAGATGATTTTGAAAGGGTATGTTGTATCGGTAACTAGTATGTTTCAGTATTTAAATAATAAATAAGTCTTAAAGGGTGTTAGTTAACCTTTCTTACAAAATATCTCAGAACAATAATACATCAATGAATAAAATTAACAAATTAGTGATAGGGAAATTGCACTAAATGAAATACTTTATGAAAACGAAAGAGATTTAACTCTGTTGTCAATCTAAGAGACAGCCGTGAATATATGTATGTATGCATGAAAACAAAAACAATCTTAAGGAAGCTGAAAAATCTGTACGAACTGCAATAACTTATATCTTCTCTGTCTTGGCCAAGTACAAAATAGAGGCTAGAAAAAAGAAGTTTTGTACCAAGAGTATTTATTCTTTTTTTTTGTGTATTTTATTTCAGGAGCATGACCATGAGGCAGAGCAGCTGATATCAACATTGTCTCTCAACCATGAAGATGATGAACTGGATGTTGGTAAGTGTTATGTGATAATAAAAACTGGATCTCGAAATATTTTGAAGTGCAATAGATGTGTAGAAAATCAATAATAAAAGGTTATCATAGATGGAATTTGGACTGCAAGCATGCACATTAATTGATTACTAATCTGATAAGTTAACGAAGAATATGTTTGGTTTCAAAACGCACTACCTGTGTCCAAAATATATAAATATAAATCATTACATTAGCCCAACAAAATCTTTGAACGAAAACAATACATAACTGCTTGCTAATTTGTTTTCAAGACTTGTTTTATACATCACTCTGTTTTTTTGAAACTAAAAGTAATTCATTAGTATGAATGTGCTAATTGTTTTGTTATGAAACTCCTCTAGGTACATAAAATTACCTCGCTCACGAAAACATGCCCCTCTATTACAGCTACCAAAGGCCCTAAGTTATTTAGCTCTTTACTTATTTTTAGACCATTTTTGTTACTGGGTCTATCTCAAAGGCCAAAGCAGTTAGGAATTTTAAATTTCTGTATATTATGTATCATATGCTGTATTTAAAGGAGGAATACTAAAAACGCCGATTTGTAATATAGTTTAGGGTTACGTCCCCGAATGTTCAACCAACGTCAACGTTAGAGCATTATCTAGTTTATATTATTTAGTTTGAAATAATTGGCTATAATTATGACCAGCGAGCGAGCGAGGCCCGACTCGCACTTGGTCAGTTTTTTCCTTTTGGCATGACCCTCCCATTATTGCCACATATGTTCATGACTCACAATATTACCATCATCCGTAGAGCAGATCCCCCCTCCATAATTTATCGCGACAAATGTTCAAAATCTGTTCAGAATCTGATGGCAGACTTCTTACGAAGTACACTTAATAGAAAATGTAAAATATGTAAAATTTTCCAGGTCTCAAATTATCACAAGTAGATATCTACACGCGGCGGTTGCGAGAACGAACGAGAAGAAAAAGGCTCGTGAGGGATTACCAACTAGTCTCCGTTTTTTTCAACAACCAAAGAAACAAACAGAAACCGCTCGGGAAACTTGCCAAAGAAAAAAAGTAAGGAGTTGAATTCTACACCTACGTAACAGATTCTTATCCACAGCCTATGGTCGCTTTTACAACGAATTGTTTCTAGTGGACTATCAAGAGTTTATACAGGGTGTAAATGCAAAACCAAGAATCCCTTAAGGGTATGAAAGTATACACGATACTGATACGATTACGATAAAAAAAGTAAACCTTAAATTTTTACCAAAAATTATATTGTTTTCCTAAGAAGCTACGCACTCTTATCAATGCAGTTCATTCACCCCGTAGTGCGGTAACGACCAATCACATTGAGTAATTATGTTCTGTGCTACTGACGCTATCAGAGGTCAACGACCAGCGAGAGTGTCCACCGGATTAGAGTATTTTAACAAATCGTGTTTGCCGCTATTTTTTTTAAACACTGTATGATTCATACTAACATACTCTAGAAGGATTCTTGCCTTTGCTTTTACACCCTGTATTTAGGCCTTGGTATTAGCTAGCGAAAATATTTATATGAGAAATTGTACAGCGCCCGAAAACAGTTTTGCAGGAAGCAGAATTTACAATACAACATATTTTACGCAGTCGCTACCGAATATCGAGAGCCAAACCCATGTCAGGGTAGACCTACCGCTCAGGTTTCATTCATTTCATTTCATTTATTTAATTCATTAAACAATAAACATTGTATTTGAATATTATCCTTATAGCTGGGTATTTAGTGCGATTAACCGTTTGAAACTGGACAATGAGCTCATATTTGGCACAGTTGTTCCATAGGTGGTCCCGAGTGGATTTAGCCCGGGAGGCATCGGGAGGCATTTCGATGGCGAGGAGCGGGGGGGGGGGGGGGGAGTTTGATTCCGCCACGCTCCCTTTGAGTCATATACCTCATATCATATATAAGTGTACGTACCTAGGGCAAGTTTCATATCATTTTCGAATAAATATTTGGTAAAATCTGTTAATCGTGAACAATTTTTCTTCACATCATGGTCGTTTTCATTTGAACCATAGAATATATCAATATATAAAAAATATACACTGAAAGCCACATTTATCTGTATTACAGACATATATTTTTATTGTAATGTTGTGGCAAAAAGTGAGTGAAAAAAAATAAAGTTCACCACGGGGCAGAGTGGCGTATAGCGCGTAGTTTTAACTTTTAGGATGATGGAAATTGTATAAAAAAAAAACATGTTATTAAATACAAAAATAAATATTAAGCAACAATAAAACATAAATTCATTCATATTAATGTCAACAAATTAAAACATTACAATTTGTCTACTTCATAAAGGCACTTCTCTAATAGGAACTGTCGTAGCTTCGTTTTGAACATGGTGTAGCTCGTAATTATCTTTAACTCAGATGGCAACTTGTTAAATAGAGCAATTGATTGATACCTTGCTGAATGCTTAAAAATATCTAATTTGGGGCAAAAATTACTTGGCATGTCCTTACGCCGAGATCCACGCCGCCGATTACGCCGTTTGTATCCTTTATTCTTTCATATACACAGAAGATTGCTTTCATGAATTAAAAGGCACAGGTTAGCTTATCTCTAAAAAGAGGTTTCTTCCAGCAAACCTTGTGGTACTGCAGTATTTGGTGAAGAATACAAAATCAAAACTAAATTTGATGGAAATCTATCCGAAAAGATTAAGTATATTAAATATGTAGAGAAAACCACCCATTTCCTCTAACTGCGCCCGCGATGAAGTAGAGAAAGATCTTTACACTGTTAAAATAACTTTAGTTTATTTACACTTTCTCTTACAGGGAACATTGCATCAAAATTCGTTCAGTGGTTCTTAACTTGTATTGTCCAAATAGATAGACGAGACGTTGCCAGCATACAGGTGACTTTTAATGTAACCCCGATAATTTAATACATTTAAAAGATTTTAAATAATAAAAACTGCTTTTACAATAACCATCCAAAATTCATTTAATTCATAAAAAAACAGAGAGCCACTTAAAGATTTCCGTAAAGTCCAAAGAACTCATGGTCACTTGAAGAGAAAAGACAATTGGATCACGCGTAGTTATTTTTATTGTTGATCCCACTAAATAAATTTTATTTTTGAGTTACAATTTTTGACTAAAATTTTCATTCTTTTTGCATTTATAATGTGTTCTACTAACGTTTCTTGATAACCTCTAAAATTATCGAGGTTGGGTTAAAAGTCGGCCACTAAGAAGATGTATCAATTGCATTTCTAAAATAACTTCGTTTCCAGGGAATTCCTAGAACGACTTCGCTGGACATCCCAGTTCTACGGACGAGCGGAGCAGCAAGCCGTCTCAGCGGGGCTATGGAGAGAAAGGGAGCTAAGAGTGCGCCTTGCGGAACTCCACCGATACAGGCTAGCTGGAGTCACAAGGGTTGAGGAATGTGCTCATTACGACCAGCACGCGGCGCATAGGAAGCATCCGCACCACGGCAACCATCACATCGACGTGAGACCTCGAATACTGGTATAACGCACGCTTTAGCTCGCCGACGCTCCTACAATACCATTAGCCGCCCCATATATGACAGGGTTGAGACGGTCTTCGAATTTGATGGTATTGCATGCAGCGTTTCCATTTTACACATTTTTTATTTACTTTGAGGGCTTTCTAGTTTAATAAACGTACTTCCGGTATGAATTTTTGAGTTAATAATAATAATAAAATTCTTTATTGCACAAGATTACAATTTTTCGTACATAGGCGAGCTTAATACTATTTAGTATTCTCTACCAGCTAACCTTTGGTAATGGGGAAGTTGTTGAGGGTAGTGCCATGATGTCAAAATATTATAGGGTACCGATTTAAATATATATATATTACTCAAATACGTAGTAAATTAAATTTTACCATATGCTAATAAACATAAACAGTAATTAATAAGAGATAACAACATTAAATGATAAACTACATAAAAAACTTACCACTTGAAAAAATACATACATACATGAATAAATAAATATAATGTATACATACTAAAGAGATTTTGTCTAAAAACTTAAAATAAAATAAATTTTAATTATTGTGGATCATTCTGTAAATCAAGAAAGTGTTGTTTTATCTTATTCTTGAAGACTGATACAGACGGAGCCTCACGAATGTGTAGCGGCAAACTGTTCCACAAGCATATTGCACTAACAGTAAAATAATTTGTATACATGCATGAACTATGCTCAGGTGTACGAAGAAGCCAAGCTTTGCTGTTGTAGAAAAATAACTTAAGTTAGAATTTACTTTTGCTTCTAATAATTGCATTGGAAAACTTTCTTGAAAATAATTTATTAGACAATTAAATTTTGGAACCATGACAACAATTCATTAGTAAAAGTCTATTTCTAAGGCAGCTGGAAAATTGGTTAATGACCTTTGTGCATTTTTAACAGGACTCCGTAAGCGGAGGCGTGGCCGCTTATGTTCGGCTGATCGTACTAATTACTTTTATTTAAGTAGGTACTAATTTAATTAAAACTGTATCAGAGACTGACGGATCCCACAGTCAAACTGTACATGCAGTTTTGTGGGTCATATTTAGCTTTAAGAAAATCTACCTTTTGATAAATAAAAGTATTCATTCAATGAAACGCATTAATGAAGAGATTATGTCGAGATTGATGTATCAATCTCTTTTGACGCTTACAGTTTTTCCACCTGCCCCAGAAACAGACTTCAGTCTATATGAGTTATACCGAAAGTATGTTTGTTACAGATGATCGTGTCTAGAGAGCCCTTAATCTTGTTTGATTTATTTTGCAGTCCTCGGAAAATTTATTTGATTTCAGTTGAACCTTTATTTTTTTTCATCCTAAAGCATGGCTGCTAACTTCCCCATGCTTTATTTATTCATGCTTCAGCTTAAGCGGTGTTCTAGATTGTGGTGTTCCTATCATCTAGTCTAGTTCATCTCAAACCTTCATGACTTTCATAGTCATTGTCAGCCATTTCCAATGAATCCATCGTATCAATTCAGAGTATTCATAATTTAGAGTTCACAATCACCATAACTTGACAGTGGTGTAAGGTACTAACTGAGACATACAGTTGTGTCACGTATTCTGGTTTGATTCCGTATAACGCCTGTATTCGCCAGGGCAGCAGTGGGTGCCCGGACAGCACTCTGACAAAAGACCAAACGCAGACCAGCATGCCGCCGCTAAAAAGAAGGTAAGATGCTGTCAGCTTGTCTGCTTATCTGCTATGTTGTTTTAGCCAATGCTAGCAAAAAACGTTGTTAATAAGAAAAAAAATGAAAATAAAATAAATAAAAATAAATGAAATGCAACACTCCCAAATAATGATAATTAATTATGTGAGTGCATTCTTATTTATGTTGCATATAAATGACGTTTTTCCTGTGGCAGCTGCCACATCCTCATGCAAACAATACGTCATTATTAATATTGTTTTATTATTATTTGTGTTATCTTATTTATAAATTGTAGATTTATATATATAAAATACTTAATAAAATAAAATTTATGATAATACGAAAATAATGTGAAATATATTATTTATTATTAAACTATTATTTATAAATATTTAAATCTATCTTATATTTAAATCTATTCAATTTTACCTATTTTGGGATACCCATTTTTGGGCAAAGGCCTCCTCAAATCAAACTGCATTTATATATTACACTTTGAGCTAAACAAAATTTACAGAGAAAAATTCTTTGAGACAATTAACTAGGTGCAGACGAATATTCCAAATTGCAAGTAGATAGAATTATCTGTTATCTGTCCGGGATTAAAGTAGCTGTGTCTGAGAGCGAGACGGATGGACATACTTTGTCATACCACAACCGGTCTCGTTTTTCATTTCTTTGTAGGGAACCCTAAAAATGTGTATGCCATAGAAAACTGTAATACCTACTCTACTTAACTATTTTGAATAATAGTCTGGCCTAAAAATTCAAAATCTACAGTTGCAGGGCATTAACCACAGACATTGATCTGAATAGATGACGCAAGTGCATCAAACTCTACACATTTTACAATGAAAACGGTTGACAGCGGTTTGAATTATAGAAGAAGTATAGGTATATAAGCACGACTTAAGACAAGAGTCAAAGTTGTAGGAGTCAATATCTGTGAAGGAAGAGCATTGCTCTCCCTTTTGGCGCGCTTTTTCGCCACGCAAAGTACATACGTAGTCAGGTCATAAGTTCTGTCACATATCAAGTGTGAAATAAATGACACATTTCAATTTTATTATAATAATTTGTAAATGGGAAGATAGGTAAAAATACACAGTTTTACATGTAATAGTTTATTCGAAATTACCTCCATGATTTTCGATACAAGCCCGTAATCTGCGACGCCAGTCATCGATAGAATCACGCGCGACATTGAGGTCCATTTCGGCCACTGCTTTGATGAGGGATAGCTCCAAATTTTATGGGGTTTTGTGCAGGCTTTTTCGTCTAAATACTGCCATATTTTATAATCCAAGAGATTAAGGTCCGGACTGTAGGGCGGCCAATCTTCGTGCCTGATGATATCAATTTCATGGGCGTCCAACCAGTTTTGCATACTTTTGGCTTTATGAGCCGGTGCAGAATCTTGCTGGAATACCCAGTGGCGATTTGCGAACATTGTTCGTTTAAGAGGCTCTACGAGGTTTTGCAGAACCGTATTTTGGTACACTGGTTTTCACACCATTTTCACAAAAAAAAACATCTCAGAGGGGCCCAAATACGACACTCCAAGCCAAACCATCACTGATGAGGGATGATGACCACGCTGAACGCGCGGGACACGCCTGCTCGCTTCATCACTGTTGTGAGCATACACCTTGTCATTTTGCTTATCGAAGCTATCTTCGACTGTAAAAATTTTTTCATCTGAAAATAAGATTTCTCGGTATTTTTTTCCCGCGTACCGCCTCAACAAAATGAGTTTCAGTTCATGTTTTGTAATTTTTGATACCATGTAAACGTATAAAAATCATACGCCAAGAATCAATCATGCTTTTGACAGGAGCAATATATTCCCGGCGATTTTCGCAGAGCAAAATATTGGTCGTGTCAGTAGAAAAAGTTGCGCGGATTTGATCGTTCCAAAACGATCTCATTTGTGGTTTTGGAACCAGCATTGAGCTACTTTTACCTGACAGATAGTAATATCTTCTACCTCATCGGACAACCTAAGGTGTTTCGGAACGCTACCTTGATACACAGCTCATTTTTTGCGCAATGCCTGTGAAATTGTTAACGCTGCAGTTTAACCAGTGGCCTCGATATAAAAAGTGTTTATGATCAGAAATACGATAATCGTGATGTTTCTCTGTAATAAATACACTTCGATGTCACGCCATTTTTTGTTATGGGGTACTTAAAAAGGTTTATTAATTTTGATAGAGTTTCAAGAATATGTACAACCTTTGAGACAATAGTATTACATTCTACGTAAGGTACATATGAACCACATAACGTTATCAAAGGGTTTCGTACCATTATCTATAAAAACGGCAAAAAAAACATGTCTGTTGTATGGGAGCCCCCTTAAATATTTATTTTATTCTGTTTTTTAATATTTATTGTTATAGCGGCAATAGAAATACATGATCTGTGAAAATTGCAACTGTTTATCACAGTTCATGAGATACAGCCTGGTGATAGACGCACAGCGGAGTCTTAGTAATAGCAGAGAATATAAAGAATAGGGTCCCGTTGGTTACGCTTTGGGTACGGAACCCTAAAAACCGACCTCGCTCTATTATCGTTCCGTACAATTTTTTTAAGTATATACTTTGTTTGCATCTCGTATATTCAAAACTTGTACGTCACTTCCGGTTCGTCTTTTAACGAAGGATAATTTGATTTCTGATTACATATTATTACGTTTTTAATCGTTAATTATTGTTATTCTTTGTAAGTTAGTGCCTATTTGATCGGAATAATAAAATGGTTGAAATTACCTCGTTAGTTAATGCGCCGCCATTGATACGAGTGATTATTATTGTTAGAGTGCATTACAAACTTGAAATCAATCAGAATCAAACAAATCAATCAGAAAAAAAAATATAATCTTAATTAATGAGAACTGTGATTAATTTCTTAACTGTCTGATGCAATAGGTATTGTAGCGACGACCGCGCCTTATGTTCAGAATTAGCAAGGCGTGAAATCACATAACGCCCTCGTGAGCGTTCAGTATGTGCATTACAAGCCGGTATATCAAGTAGTTACAAAAAAAAAAAGACGGTGTACATACAGGTATTATGAAAAAATTCGTCGTTCCAGATACGAACCTCGGAAGCGCGCCTAAGGAGGAGCTCGCAGGTTCAAATCCTGGCCCGAGGAACTTTTTCAAAATATTTGTGATTTTAAATTTGTTTCTGATTGATTTCAAGTTTGAAATGCATTCTAATAATAATTAGAGTATTCAAAGCCATGGATTTCGCTATAAGAACATATAACCTAAATGAGTGATTATATTCTCTTTAGCCATTGATTCCTTCTTCTGTGATTGAGTACATAGGTCGCATAAGAAGTATCCACGTAAATAATTTACGGCTGTATTCAATTTTCGGTTTTGGATCAACATTCTACACAAAGTTTCAGGTCTGTACTTATTCCGTCTACGCTACGAGCTAGAGACCCATGACGTAACTGGCAGACAGACAGCAGTGACATTAATAAGGCTCCGTTGGGCACTTTGGGTTTGGAACCCTAAAATTACCCGTTTTAAATCTCAAAGTAATATTTTAAAAGAAATGACAATAATTTAAACTGTTTATTAAGCAGGGCCTATTGAAGAAGGCATATTAAATAGTAAAATATTTAGACGGTAATGTAGCATGGGTTTATGATAATGATATTTGTCAAAATAGTGGTTAGTATAATAACTTATGTTATGATTCCTCTAGAATTGACGTTAATTAAAAAGTTAATAGATGAAATGACTGTAAAAGCAGATGGACTATATGGAACAGGTAGACAAAGGCATTTTATAATTTTTCCTTCATGACTTAAATTTCTCCTGTCTTGTATTTTTTATATCTTTATTCAATTAAAGTATAGGCTTACTTTTTAACTTTTTACTCATTTATTTTTTTGTAACAAAAATTATGAAAAAAAAAGACATGATCTTGCTAAAGAGAACCTATAGAAACAACTTGCTCCTACAGGATGAGTATAAGAAATACAGAAACGTCTGCAACAATATCTTGCAAAATTTAAAAAATGAACATGATAAAGAGCTTCTGAGAAAAGGCCAAGGAGACTCTAAAAGAACCTGGAAAACTATCAAAGAGATCTGTGGTATTAACAAAAATAAAACCAGCAACATTGAACTGTTCCAGTGTAAAGACAAAAAGAAGTCACTAAACGAAGCTAACAACTACTTTGCTAACATTGGACAGAAACTTGCAAATAATATCCTAAGCAATCTGAACAAAACTGAAGAAGAATTAACAAATGATTTAGACAAAACCCCTACACTTAACCGCCCATTGAACTCGTTTTTCTTGACGCCCACTGACAATTATGAGGTATCAAAAATAATAAGTAATCTACAAACAGCTTCAGCACCTGGTTGGGATAAAATTAGTAATAAAATACTCAAGTCCTGCAAGGCCGTTTTAGTTCCTTTGATCACTTTTATATGTAACTTAAGCATGTCAACAAGTAAAATGCCAGAGTGTATGAAATTTGCTGACATTTGTCCCATCTTTAAGGCTGGTGATAAAAAGTCCATATCGAACTACAGGCCAATATCTTTGCTGACTTCTATTTCTAAAATAATTGAGAAATTAGTAAATTACAGACTTTTAAATTTCCTTGAGAAAGAAAACCTTCTCTCCAAAAATCAATTTGGATTTCGCCATTGCAGGTCTACCGACGATGCTGTATCAAACCTTATTGACCATGTAAAGGTGGAGTTAGACAAAGGCCAAAAATGTGTAGGGGTCTTCTTAGACCTCGCAAAGGCATTTGACACGGTGTCGCAAAAAATGCTATTGAAAAAAATGGAACGGATGGGAGTCGAAGGGATTGCACTTCAATGGTTCAGTTCATATCTAAAGGAACGTAAACAGCGTGTTTCTATTGATGGTATATGCAGTGATTACTCTGAGACCCACTTCGGTGTACCCCAGGGTAGCGTCTTGGGACCAACGCTTTTTCTGATCTACATCAACGACCTTAGTGACATGAGTCTCGCTCAAGCTAGGGTATACACTTTCGCCGATGACACAGCGTTATTATTCAGTGGTAAAACATGGGATGGGGTCGTTGAGGTGGCTCAGAATGGGCTGAGTTTAGTTGCCAACTGGTTGAATGCAAACCTTCTAACTCTGAATGTTGAAAAAACACATTTTGCGTGTTTCCACATCCGCGATCATGTATCTAACAATTTTCCTACACGTCTCATTCTTCACTCTTGCGGTAATCGTGGGGGCTTTTGCAATTGCCAAGCCATTCATAGGGTTAATTGCATTAAGTATCTAGGTGTTTATATTGATGAAAAGCTCACTTGGAGACAACAAATTGACTCTGTTAGCAGTCGCCTTCGCAAAATGCTGTACATATTTAAGAAACTGAGAAATTTTGCAGATGACAAAACTATTAAAATGATCTACTATGCACTCTGCCAATCTGTTCTTAACTATTGCATCATAGCTTGGGGAAGTGCATGCAAAACTCTTCTGATAAAGACTGAACGAGCTCAAAGAGCTGTTCTGAAAGTTGCACACAAGAGACCGTTTCGCTACCCTACGGATGTCTTATTCGACGAGTGTAAAGTTCTTCGAGTCAGACAGCTTTTTATCTTGTCAACTATTCTTAGATTCCACAAAACAGCTTATAATAGCCAAAATGCAACAATAAGATCTCAAAGACGCATCACCTGGCGTGTTCCGCATCTACGAACAGATTTCGCACAAAAAAGCTACTCCTACCTTGGTCCGTATTTATACAATAAAATTAACCAATGTCTTAATATTAGTAATGCTACCAAATTTGCATGCAAAAAACAAGTAACCTTATGGCTACTCCAGGAAGGCTACAATGACACTGAGGACATCCTCTGTATCCACGAATAGTTAATTAATATACATATACTATAACTAAGATAAATTAATCCTTCCCCTTAAACTGCTAGTCACTAACACATCTCCTGTTAATTCACATCCAAACCCTCGCATACCTGCACATCCTCTTTCGTACACCTTACAGACAATCACACATAATCACACACCCTCACACACCCACCACACACACATACACCACAATTATATAATAGAATAAGTTGTTTCTTAGATAAGTTTGAAAGTGTACATAAGTGTCTTGTTTTCGTTTTTGTTTTTATTTTTATTGAAAAATCAATTTCTAAAATGTATCTCAATTATCTAAATTCTATTTTATTGAACTAAACTTATTAGAAAATGTACTGAGCGTTAGAGGCTAGTTACCTACAGCATAAAGGGAATCCTAGTGTAGGGACTAGAGACCATGTAAAAATATGTAAATGTTTGTTTCAATAAAGATATTATTAAAAAAAAATATTAAGTGTCTTGCCCTTCTTCTTAGCAAGACTAATCGAATGGGTGGAGTTAGGTATATATGTATTATTAATAATATTTTTAATATTATTTATTCCTTATTCCTATATTTTTTATATTGTTCAAGTGTATTAATTTATAAAATTTAAATAAAACTAGTCTTTATTATTTTTTTGTGTATTTCATTTCATAAATATATTTCATTTCAATAATGTTGGATGATCAACGTGAATCATCAATGTAACATGAATCTAAGTTTAGTCGTTAAATTTAAAGTAAGGGAAAACGTCACAGGCCTTCACAGCGTTATAAATAAAATAAATTAATATTAAAGAGAACTTATTTGTTTTTTATTCAGTTTACAGTATATGCCGACAAGAAGTCGAAATATATATGGAAATAATTATTGTTGTCATAAAGTGTTTTTTTAATAGAAACATATATTATGTTATAAATAAAGTTATTATAACTTGATATAACAGAGTGTCTCGGTTTGATATATTATATTATTTACGAAACTAATCATTCAAAACGCTACAACACACTTTTCTACTTGGTATTTTTTATAAAGGTCAGCTATTGTAGCACCGCGATGCGACTTAGTTGAATCATTAGTGCGAGGAGCGTGACACGATGTTTTTGCGATTAAACAGTACGTCAGGCTCCTTGCACTTGTGATTCCACTAGTGTCGTCGCGCGCGGTTAAATACTATGCTACGGGACCTGGAGCTATCGTCTCTAATATTCTGTTTAATTGGGTTCCACAGAGACGGCGAAAGCGGCTCAAGTTCCATCAGCCCAAAGTGCACACGGGACGGAAGTACCGCATGTGGATGTTGCAGAAAGAGCTCATGCAGCGCCGTCTCGAGGCAGCTGCTGAACACTA
Source organism: Ypsolopha sequella (assembly GCA_934047225.1). Taxonomy (NCBI): domain Eukaryota; kingdom Metazoa; phylum Arthropoda; class Insecta; order Lepidoptera; family Ypsolophidae; genus Ypsolopha; species Ypsolopha sequella. The sequence goes on from OW203991.1 coordinate 14,775,788, forward strand.
ACGAGATACAGGTCAGTTCCTTGTGACAGCGAGCTGGGAACTCAGACCCAGACCCAGTTATCGAAGGGGTGCCACTCAACGACAGAGCCGCCTTTCTATTGGTTGTCAACTTCGTGCTTACCGCGCTCACGGGGTATAGGGGTTGGCGGGCGGGGTCTCGGGAGGGGATGCGGATGGTGTGGCGGGTGGGTGAGCGAGCACGAGGCGTGGGGCGGACCAAGGCGAATGGCCAGTTGCCGGGGAGGTCGCTCCATAGATAAGGGTAGTATAAACCGATGTATAATGGATCTCTTTTGTAGACTCTATGATATTTTAAAGTTGTCAATGTCATACTTGTGTACTTGGAATGCCTTGCGCACGGCCCTGCACACTAAGTCGCGTGCTACCTCGTACCCGCCAACCTCTGTACCCCGTGGGCGCGGTAGGCACGAAGTTGACAACCTATAGAAATCTTTTCTCAGTATGTGGGAGACGTGACATCATAAAGAAAAAAAAATCTCATTCTTTATACTTGTTCAAGCCCAAATTCAATTTAATTTTATGAGGTGCCAAAATTATGATTTTCGCAAGTCGAGATAGGAAAATTGTTTCCAATAATCTCTATACGTTTGAGTCACTTAGTCTGGAAGATTTTATTATTTTTTATATGCTGGATGGATGCTTGATTTGATTGTATCTACGTAATTTCTTTAGCTGATTTGTATTATATTTTTGTGGTGCCATAGAAAATACATAATTTGTTTTTTTAATTTCTGTAATTTTCTTGGTCAGTAAGCTTAAATAATATTCTTACTACTCGACCTGGTTAACCCGTCTAATTACACAAGGTGCGATCGCGCTCCATGCCTATTGTTGTTCAAAATCATTGTTGTTCAAAATCTGATTGAATTATTTATTAATAGGCACAATTCCCATGGCTTAATTTCTAAAAGTTTTTTTTTTCAGAGGGTATACGCCATTTTAGGAAATAGTTTTCATTATTTAGATATATAAATTAACCATTATATTTTTATGATTATTTAAAGCCGCCACTTGAGAATTTAAAACATTATACTGATTTTATTGTGCGATTGCTTGTAAAAAAATGGTCTGTCTCTGTCTGTCTACTCATCTGTCATCCATCTGTCAAATCAGTCGGAAGCAAATTATTATAAATTATTTTGATAGCAAAGGACACATTTCTAAACAGCCATTTCTCAAGTGACGTCACTCCTAGGCGAATGGAAGTTGCAGCTTTTTCGTAAAGATATTCATCATGATGAGGTTTTTTAGACCACAAGTTCTGAAGTACGACTTATTTAACCAAAATCACGAAATTATTTGAATAATTATTTTATTAATATACCCCTCGATTAATGCTGAACCCTTGTATGCCCGACAGCTATGCTCCGCGCTATCGCTCGCCCCAGCCCAATACGTGACGCTGAAAGGCGTGCTGCTCAGTCGCACGACGACCCCGGAGTCGGAGCTCGACGCGGCAGTGCGGCGCTACCTGCAGACCGCCGGCTGGTGTCGCAACTGATGGTCGCTCTCCTGGGCTCCCAACACCGACGGGCTCATCTCCTCCTGACAGGCAGGCACGTGCCATGTCTCACCACGACTCGATGAATGACATCAAGTGCTTTTCTTTTAACTACTGTGAAGATAAGAAGTCGTGATGAGATGATGAAATATTATGGTCTGTAACGTTTCAACTCGATTACTGCAGTTGATTTTATATCTACCTTTCTCTGTTTAGGTCCTGTGATAAGCGGGTTGCATATTTGGAGTTGTCGCGTTATATTGGCCTATTAATGTCATTTATTCGGTTATTGTTTGACTACTGGTGTACAAGGTGTATAAATTAAACAAAAGACCCTTCAGAAGTTACCTCAAAATATATTTGCATAGTCAAGCGGAGTAAGGACATCATTAGCACTGCATTTCCACGGCATACACTTACATTATAAAGGCAAATTTTAGTTTAGTAAATATTATATTGTGCAATTTGTACCTTATTTTAAAATAATAGGGTTCATTTTTGCCTAGCAATAAAAAAACAGATTGGCAAGAGTCATTTCGTGTTCCGAATGGACACTACAATGGACACTACTAACGCACTTACGGCTGGCGGTTATGATAACGGTTACCAATAGTGAGCAGTGCCAACGACAATATTTTTCTGTTTCATGTTTAACACTCCATTATACGCGCGGGGCACAGGCGTGCCCCAGTAATTAATATTTTATAATTATTTGAACACTTTTATAGCGACAGTCTTCTTTTCCTGAGTACCTGCAGCTTGTATACCATTGCTTGCACTAGTCAAGTTTCAACAGCATGTTTGCATAAAAAAGTTTTCTTGGAAGATTATACTAATGCAAGGACACACTTTTCAGTACTGTGACCGATCATTTAGATTGAATGTTGCTTTTTGAGAAAATTCGTCGTGACTTATTTTTTCCTTTAATTGTTTTAATAATTATTAGAAGTTAAATGTTTGTAGACATTCATGTTAATCCTTAGCACTTATTTATAATAACCTTGATTTTTTTCTTTACAATTGTTGTAGTTTAAAATAATTTAATTATAAATTGGGGCACCCTTAGATGCGCGTGTAACGGAGTGTTAATAAATAATGCCAAGAGCGTACGCGGGGTTTCGTTTACGGGGGAAGGGGATTTCTTGAATAACCAGTAGTTCGTTCCGAAATGTGAACTCGCGGAACCCCTACCCCATATCTCGGCAGCCCCTTGACCGATTTGGCTTATGTTCGAATTTAAAAATTCTTTTTGTCTCATTTACTCGCCTACCAAATTTCATGACGTTCCGATCAACGATACTCGAGTCATCGTCGGACAAACATTCATACATGAAAAATTTTGACTAAATTTACCATGATGCAAAGTTTTGTAGTTTCCGTGATATAGATATTTTTCAGTTTTGTGTACTTAAAATTAGAATGAAACATTATTTATGGTTGAAATTCATATTTTTATTTTAAATTATTTCTTATTAATTCAATTAAACAAAAAAAACTAGTCAAAATTATGGAAAAATAAAAATAAAGCTAAATACAGTACGAAAAAACAGATTTTTTTAGTAATTTCAGTAAAAATTACAGATAATTATTTTTAGCCATAAATAGTGTTTTATTATTTTTTAATTGCAGTTACCTAATTTTAAATAGACAAAACTGAAAAACTTCTGTATCTCGAAAACTACAAAACTTTGCATAATAGTGAATTCAGTCAGAAATGTTCAAAATCACTTCCTTTATCATCCCTGAAAATATTTACATTGATGTCCCAAACACCCTGTATACTTTTAAAGCTACTCTAAGATCCAGGGGGAGGCAATGACCGGGGCCTCTCCTCCGCCCCCCTCCCTTGTGTACGCTCTTGAATGCCGCCATTTAATGACAATTTCCTAAGTGCTAGGCACCAGCGCTGCTAGTATAAGAAGGCCGATCAGATTTATTAATTCTTTCGGAATGACATTATCGGGCTGACGTCACGCGGTCGTTGTTGCACGGAAGTAAATACAGTTTGTTTTGCTGGCGTGGGAATAATACCTGTTATGCAATATTGGAACGTGGCCATAAATGTGAGAATATGTGTTTTGTGTATATATGTATATAGTTTTAAACGTACATAATGGCTGTCTGCGTGGAAAATATCCTTCGCCGCATTTTCAGTGTTGGTGACCGGTTATAGGGAACGGGTTGAAATTGTAAGGTATCTCAAACTGATTACTTATTGCTGTAGTAATCTTTATGAAAACACTTGTACTGTTTCACAATATCACTTTATATTACTCCAACCGGTTTCGCCTTAAGGCATTATCAAGGAACACTAGCTATTAAATATAATAAACAATATACAACAAACAAATGTGTAGTAGTTGTTTACATTGCAGATGGTGAATAATAATATTTAATAGCTAGTGTTCCTTGATAATGCCGTAAGGCGAAACCGGTTGGAGTAATATAAAGTGATATTGTGAAACAGTAAAAGTGTTTTTATCAAGATTATGATGATGTTTCACCAAGTGCCGACAATCGCAAGTATTAATCATATTGCTGTGGTATTTTTTTTATATTGGGCTTTCTAATAGTAATGCGGTCCTTGTCAAAAAAGTCGTTTATCGTATAGTGTAATCGACATAAATTAGCCCCAGTAATAACTACACTCCGACCGCTCTAAGAATGCGATCCTAGCATGTGTCTGTTGGACATGACTAGAGGTGGGAAATACGTAACACTGTTATAAGTTTCACTACTTGATTTTCTGGTTTATTGTGACTGATAAGGCGATTTCTAATTGTAAATAGCGTAACGAAAATGCCTCCGCGAAGACAAATCATTAATTTGTATGACAATTATGATACCGTTAAGAGGGAAAAGCCCTAACATTATGATTTACAAATAGTTATATTAAATAAACGAATAAAACATCGCACCAAACTCTTAACAAACAAAAAACAACATTGATTTTAGGTTTTTATAGCGACATTCATCACTTTACTTTTAATATTTTAGAGTGCCGTTTTTTTCCAAGTCGCAGTCGTTGGTGTTAGTTTCAGCCATATTATTCCGATTAAATTAGCATGAACTTATGTATCATGAATTGTAATAATAAAAAATAATAAACGAATATAAAGCTATAACCAGAAATCGAAATAACCTTGTTAAAAAATTCCGTTTCGGAAGTGACGTAAAAGTCCTGAACATGCCCGCCTGTACAAACAAAAACAAAGAAATATGTCGTTATGCTATAATATTGCAAAGCATAACGACAGGCGACGTTAAGTTTTTACCACACCTCTACAAAAATGAATGGTTGATGTAATCTTGGAACTGCGGATTATGGATCTAAAAAAAAACTTTTAAATAAATATAAAATTTGCGCTAAGCTAATTAATACCTTTCTAGTAAATTGACATATTAAGGCGATATGCGAAAAAAATACGGGTGTTTCTTTTCTGTGTATTTCATGAAATTCACAGAAAATTATAATCAGTTTCTGGTATATACATTTTGACTATATAATCTAGGGTTTTGAAATTGGAAAACATGTTTGGATAAACTTTCCTCGATAGAAATAATTGTTGAAATGAGGTCTTCAAATACACTTTCTGCTCGTTTGACGAATAGGAACCATATACAGAACTCAAAAATATTTTATTAGGTGTGTTTTAACAATATTTAGAGATTTGATATTTGAAATCTTGCTAGCTATTTTAGTTTTTTTTATAAAAATTATAAAACTAACATTTTTCGCTTTCCCTGAATCCACCCCTCTCGCACTGCACGATTTTTCGCTTGGAGTGACAGTGACAAAAATAAAATTCGCATAGCCTCTTAATATAAATTTTAACATAATTTAGTATCATTCGACTATATGTACACGATAAAAATATTTTTGTCGTAAATTGTTCCTCACTTCAAAGTTACGTCGACCATCAAATCACAATCTGTCAGGAACGCATTCTTAGAGCGGTCGGAGTTTAATAAGAATAAAAACGATATTGCACAATGTAGCAGATTCTGAAGGCTTCAATTTTAGTTTTAGTGCTGTCAAAACTTAAATTTTTTCAAAGTACTTTAGCTTCTATTCTTAAGGCCTGGTCTATGGCACACAACAATGAGCGTTTTTCTGGTTGTTTTTTTTTCTTAGTTCTTAGCTCTCCTCCAGATGGCGCTGTTTATGTCACCATAGATAAAACGTGTTTCCTAGCAATCAATGTCAAAGTGGTTTTTGTTTGTTTGGAATGTGTGCAAATTTTGTCTTTTGATTCTGTTGCTAAATAATACGACAGTGCCATCTAGGAATCTTATTTAACACTAAATTTGACATAAGGAAAAACGCTCATTCTATTGAGTGATTTTGAACATAATAATATAGTCAGTGAATTTTCTAGGTTTTTCTGGACATTCTGAAAAAGTATTTGATGTAGGTATTTTTTGTTTTGACAACTGAAAATAAACCATGTGTTCGTGTTATAGCAGAAATTACATACATAACACTTAAGCTGCTTAGACAAAAAACGTATTCATAACTTAAAAAGGCGTAATTATCACAAATAAAATCTATCAAAAATTAGGTAACTGTCTTGACAACGGAAATATAAAGGACTGAAAAAACGGTGACTGCGAGTTTTACATTTATAAGGTCAGTTGAGACAGCATATTCGAGCAAAAACCTTTGCTATACCGCGGCCTTAACACTTAATGACTATTTTGCAATGAATAATATTTAGTTTTGACAATACTGAAACTAAAATTTAAGTCTTCAGAATCTGCTTTATTGTCCCACAACAATTCAATAAGTTGAAAACAGTGAAGGCGTAATACCGTTTTATTTAGAAATTTGCATTTGGATAAAAATTGGCCTAGTCTCTGCCTACCCCCCTAGGAGACAGGCGTGAGTATATGAATGTGTAAAAATTGGCATTCGATTAAAACTGCATCTAATAAAGATATAGGGTAGAATTTCTTCATAAGCATTTAATTTAATAAAAATACGCACTGCAACAAAATCAACATCGATATGTAAATATTATGTCTAGTTTTGTTTAATAATGAGCGCTTGGATGCTTGAATATAAATATTATTGTTTATATATTATGTTATTATTATGTTTGTTTCACACAAGTTTCTGAGGGTCTTTACATGTGGGCGAGTGAACGCTGGTACAGGTAGCGGCACGGTTTTTGACGTCTGGCCTTGACTGCGCTAGTCATTTTCTCTATCGCACTTAGTGATTTTGTGCGCGAATGTACACATGCGCTAGCCCCCGCCACTTTCGCCGAGCGGTCAAAAATCGAGCCGCGACCTGTATTGTGAATAAAAAAATTAGTCTTTTAAATTAATTTCAAATGATTTCTCAGATTACGGTTATGATAAATATCAGTTTGGCTGTTTTAATCTAATATTTGAACTTGTGCTGCACATTATAATGTAAAACAATTGTTAAGCATGTAGTTCATAGTTAAATAGTGTGTATTTTAATAGTAAATATTTATTTATGAAATATTGTCGTGTCACAGTATAGATAAGTTACAGTATTACATCTGGGGCAGTGTCCTTGAAACAACGCTCGGTAAACGCACGTATTAGGGTTGCCCACATAAATGCGCAGGAATCGGGTGGCGTCTTACACTCTCCGCGTCCGTAGTTAACTGCTATGAGGTGAGGTGAGGTGACTATGAGGTGTGAACCGAGATTTGGAAGCGCGCGTTTCGGCCGTTTTATATGAAGGTATAGTACTGTTTTACTTATCTATAATTTGGTAGTGTGCACAAAAGCGAAGAATGTTGAATTTTCGGAATGGGCGTACAATACGACATTAATTTATTTTTCTAAAATGTCACCTGAAAAAGAACGTCGTTTATTAAAAAATAAATCGGCACTCAATTACCGTCTTTCTCTGACGTGAACGCGTCACTGAAGTTTTTGTTTATAATCCCCGCAAATTGCTAATGCGCTCGGACGTCATTTGTTTTCGGCGGCTTAGTACCATTAGCATCGCTGTCGAGTACATTTTGTTCTTTAACCTACCTATATAAGGTGAAATTTAACCAACCGCCCGAATTCGTACTGGAGACTCGGTAAGTTATCAGAAACAATGTGATCAGGCAGGACAAATTAGAAAAAAAATGTTTTGCTTTTGTGTTAGGAATTATTATTGTATTTGAACTAGTCCAGTTCGTATGTGCATAAAAAAATTAATTTTTATGATTTCGATAAAAAAAAAAGTATAATCGAACCATATTCCTGATCGTGATCACTAACAAAGTCTCCATTAGTATGTACGAATTCCATCCATCCATCAGCCTAGTTCGTCCACTGCTGGACATAAACCAGAACTGTGCCACTCCCGGTGGTCATCCTGGAAGAATTGCCCATGCTCACACACGCAGGGCAGGCGGTTGGCGAGCGCGGTGCCGGAACCCTCGCACCAGTCTGTTCCATAAAAGGCCCGGCTATTAGGGATGGATATACCGCCATCCATCGGTCCCAGGCATGGTGGGCCTCCTGGTTTTTTGCCTGTGAACTGTCCTCTTACTCTCCCCGGAATTACTTCGAGGGGGTCTCCAAGTAAGATGGTGGTACCTCCACAGTCGAGCCCGGCATCAGCTCTACCACCTGATAATAAATATCTTGATTAAATACCACCTTGTTTATTTATGGTTTTGTCTCATAATGTCTTTGATCACAACTTAGTGTCGTCTGTCTTTCAATAAATGTTTTTATTGCTTTTTTTCTGACTGTTCTTAAACAAACGTCATTGTGAATTATGACAAAGTTCCAACGCATTAGCAATTTGCGATGGTGGTATAAGTGACAATCACCACGCAGGCGAAACTTGGTATAACACTTTAATTTTTATTAATTACCATTAAAGCACTCCCTACGTGCTAAATTATAAAAAAATCAAGGTAACTTCTACTTATTCTATCACTAAGAAAGGCAAGTACTTTAATTGGTAATAAATAAATTAAAAAAAATGTTAAATGACACCTATGACATAAACGTCATTCTGTCGGTATCTTTATTGCGAATGCGATATGCCCATAAGTATTATCAAGTTAATATTTTTGGGGTAGTGGTACTGTGGTACTATCAAGTTAATATTTTTGGGGTAGTGTTACTGTGGTATTTATTCACGAAATCATACAAACTTAGTGTAATAAAATAAATAACGCAGTTTGCTTGTTTATTTTGCTACCCGTACATGTTCTGAGGGTTTTTTAGGTAACTTTAGTGCTTTGATTTAAATGTATTATGGGATACGATTATATTATATTCTACAAGCAAACCTGTTTGTAAGTACCTGACCATTGTAGTATTTTTAGCTCCATAAATACATGCCAAAAATAACTACAATGTCTATAGTAAGACAAAAAAGATACTATAGAAATCATACCATAGTTTTTCATAGTCCACTGTTACTTTACAGAATTTAGTAACAACGGCTATGCTAGATAGCTGTCTTTAGGCCGTCCGCTGCGGTGCTGTGCTGGGCCGCGACGGGCGAACCTGCGTTTTTCCTTTCCCGTGTTCAATAGGACGCAGGCCTCTAAACCCGCACGGATTTGTTAAGCTAACTTCCTTTACAAACCCGTGTTCAATTCGAGGCGCGCGTCTTCCTATCGTGCACGGGTTTGCAACGCAAACTGTTCTTACAAACCCGTGTTCAACTCGAGGCAATGCATAATATGAAGTTCGCGCTCAATCGATCATAAATCTTTAAGCGCAGAAGAGAGCCGGTAAGGTAGGTTCGAAGGTTAGGTATGGCGAGTCGCGGAACGTTACATGACTCGCCATACAAAACTTTCGTGGGTATTCTTTTTACGACCACCCTGAAATCCTTCAGAGCAAAATTGTGATTTTGTTCGAGTTAAAAATGCCTTCAAATGAACACGGTTTTGTAGCGTTCAATCTATGCGCATTCTAATTACAAATCCGTGCACGATAGGAGGACGCATGCCTCGAATTGAATACGGGTTTGTGAAGGGAATTAGCTTAGCAAACCTGGGTTTTGAAGCAGTATTGCCTCCTATTGAACACGGGAAAGGAAAGACGCGGCCCGCCTCACGCAGCGCTGTTTGTATGAAACAAAGGCCGCGCGGGCGCCCTAGCTGGGCGCCCGATTACCGCAACAGACGGCCTTAAATAATGTTACTCGAGCTATACATGCTTCTTTAACATGAAGTAACTTGGTATTTAGATTGATATGTGGTGGAGACTTACGTATCTCCGTAGTATTTGTTTAAAAGATAAATTATAAATGAATTTTATTTTGTTAAGTTAGGTGTTAGTAACTATTCTAATAGCTATATTTTAAAGATCATCAAAGACACTATTTCGTTTAGGAACTCCCTAGTTTTTTTTTTATTGTCAATGTTTTTCTGAATTTGTAATTAATTGTAGTCGGGATGTTTTTGTTTTGATCTCTCGATGATACGTATTTTTGCATTTTGTAATAGTTATTTATTTATTAAGTTTTATTCCGTATTTTGAGTGAGGTTATCAGTGTCTACAATATTTACCAGAAAGCGGTGAAAGGATTATGTTTATAGTTAGCATCAACTTTATGTATTTCGGACTCAATTTTGGGGTTTGTATGATTTTGTTTAGCTCAAAATATTTAGAAAATACGAAAGTACAACCTCATTAAATATAATTTGTGTAACCTTTAGATGTAAATTCAAATAAAAGAATTTAAATTTTACAAAAGATTGTTTAATTATTTGCAATAATTTACTTAGGCTTACTAACGTTCGTTGGTCTAGGCATGTCTTCTAATGTGGCTGGCAAAGGTCGGTTCTGAAACCACTGATGTCTTAGTGCCTGAAAATATATATTATAAATAAGTAAGCATTTATGGCATGCTACCTTAGTTTAATGTCAATTTGGCTTTTTTTTAGCAACGTTGTGTTCTTTAATGCATTACGTTGTAAATTTATTATTTATTTATTTATTTACTCAATTATATAACATTACAGCTAACTAATACAATATTGTATAACGAATACAATAAAAATTAACAAAATTAAAAAAAAAACGATCGAATAATTAACGAATAAATGATCCTGTACAACAATTATAATAAACAACTATGTACAAATACGCTTTAAAAGTTGTGCAGGTCCATTAAATAACTATATAAAAGAACACAACTTTGCTGGAAAAGATTTAACTATTGTCGCGTAGAGCCATAAATCACATTTATTTAATACTTTTATGAAAAAATAATGAAAACAATAATAAATTGTGCGTTTAGGAATGAAAACTGACGCAAGCACAAAATAGAAACTGTAAAATTGCTTCAATAGCTACTTGCCTGAAACATTAACTTTATCTTGCACTACAGAAATCTGACTATGATAAATGAAATTGCCGTTTTCTATGGAGAATTTGAAGGAAACTCAATTTTCAGTACTAACATTTTTGCTTTTTTTTAGGAATGACAAATCCAAATTTTACAATTTCTTTTGTGCGTGAATGAGACAACATTGAGCTAACAGCAACATTAATTAGATTTTTGTAAAGTGTGTGCTGTAAAAAATGATTGCGAATCTTATCATGGAAACGGATGGCATTTAGGACGAACTGTTTTTTAAGATTTAATTTTAGTTATCAAACTGACAATAAAAAAATAATTTAATACGTAAACATTGAAATCAATTTTCAAACAATGGAAATAGCTATTGAATTACAGAACTTATGAATTCATTAATCTGTAAGAAAATTTCGGCAATTTCATAAGGTAAGTAACGACCTATTATATGGTACCAGAACTTTCGGGCACTGTCATTTCATTTCGGTGTCAAATTTAAAATTGTAACTTCAGAGCTATTTACCAGTTTAGCAGAAATCCTCTTCTTCTCATCGTAAATGATAAAAGCGCTGACTAACTGCTGTGCTTCAGGTTCGACTCCCGGAAGCAACTCAGGCCAGGGCGTCGGCGCGGAGGTCGGGAACGTGATCTTGTTGTAGTCCGGGAGCTCCGTGTGGCCAGGCCAGGACTCTTCAGTCGGGGTGCCCAGGTGCCGAAGAACAATCGCTAGCTGTTCTATGTCTGATTCACCCTAGGAAATATTTTGACGTTTGAAAGTGATATCATTTCTAGGATTATTTATGTATTTACAAACGAGAATAATTGGCATAGATTAAATTATGTTAAGGTGTGTTAATTCTAAAACCCTTTTTGAGATTTAGATTTAATAAGCCGTATTTTCAAAGTTTTGGTCTAAAAAACCTCATGATGATGAATATTTTTACGAAAAGTCTGCAACTTCCATTTGCCCTCGCGTGACGTCACTTGAGTAATGGCTGTTTAGAAATGTGTCCTTTGCTATGAAGATAAATTTATAATAATTTGCTTCAGACTAATTTGACAGCTTTTTTATAAGCAATCACAAATTACAATCTATATAATGTCTAAAATTCTCAAGTGACAAGGTCATCGGACAATTCTTTAAAAAATCATAAAAAAGTAATGGTTAATTTATATACCAAAATAATGAAAACTATGCCTTAATATGGCATATATCCTCTGAAAAAAAAAACTTTTAATAATGAAGGTATGGGAATTGCTATATAGATAAGCAGCTTTTCCGCGTTTTCAATGGCGTATAAAGGCTTCTTGCAATTTTACTGGGAACTTCTTGAGTATTTTATATACTTAATAATACAATTGACAAAGTGCAATAGCTCTGCTTGTAAATACACTTACAGCAAACAATGGCTGCTTTGTGATCATCTCTGCAATGATACACCCGACCGCCCATAAGTCCACGTTTTCACTGTAATACCGTGCACCATATAGCAGTTCCGGTGATCGATACCATCTGCGAAACAAAAACACTTTAAGGCGATATGCGAAAAAAATACGGGTGTTTATTTTCTGTTTATTCCATTAAATACACGGAAAATTTTAATAAATTTCTGGTATTTGCATTTTGACTATATAATCTAGGGATTTAAAACTGGAAAACATTTTTGAATAAATTTTCCTCGATAGAAATAATTGTTGAAATGAGATCTTCAAACACACTTTTTCTCCTCGTTTGACGAATAGGAACCATATACAGAACTCAAACATATTTTATTAGGTGTGTTTCAACAATATCTAGAGATTTGAAATTTGAAATTTTGCTAGCTATTTAAGTTTTTTTAATTTTTTAAATTTTATTTTATTTATGAACAAAAATCCACAGCAAATACATAAAATATTAACTAAATATTACATCAGCTAATAGTGCCAATTACGGATTTCACTATGCTAACAATAAATATACATAACGTTATACTAGGAACTAACATGAAACAATTTGCAAAAAACTAAATTAAGAAAAAGACGCAAGACTCTGTGTTGACTTGCTAAACTAGATATTGGTGTCAAATCGGTGTCACATGTCTGACAGGGCCAAACCCGATTCAAGCGCTCCGTCCCTGTCGTTTCAATACTGAAAGAAAAAGACAGAACACCTAAACCAAGCCTAGTCCCGCCAAACATGCCACACCGAATCGACGACATTGTTTGTGAGAATGCTTAGACCACAATCATAGTAAAACCAGAAAAGTAGTTTATCTTATCTATAATCTAATATGTGTGCGTGCTAGTACGCACGAACCACAGTACGCACACAACAGCAATATCTCGGTATGCAAGGCCGGTGCTAGTCGGGGTTACGCCGCGGTCGCGCTCAGTCAAGTCTTTCGAACAAGCGCGCCAGCGCGGCACCGATCACTTCAAATATGTCGACAGCACGCTGTCGTACATATTGTTCTGTCTTCAGATGCCTCAATAATAATTCCTCAAATCCAGAATTATCGTTCTTCTCAATACCAACTCAACAAGAAAGGTGAGTACACAATTTATGGTACATATAAATAATAATGAGAGATGTAAACCGTACTTTCTTTGTTCACATTTAACATAGGTACCTATGATCATAACTGTGCTATGATTGTCAGTTAGTCAAAGTGTTTTTAAATGTAGAGCTGATATGGTTGAAATCGCAAAGATTTTTTAATTATAGACTAGGAGCCAATGTTCGATTAGATCCTTAAATTTTATTATGTACTTAAATGAATTGAACTGATTAATTTAGTCAACAATCACAAAGATTTTTAAGCAAAAGCGTTGCCAGGGGGGCAAGATGACATGAATTGTAGGTAAAATAAACAAATGTAAAGTTTTTAATTGTTCATTACAAGAAACAAAATAATTGTCTTATAAACATAATGTTCTTGGGTTTCTCGCGAATTTTTCGGTTACTTTATTATAAAAATCTCAAAGTTTTTCAAATCTCTAGGGGGGGACAGCTGCCCCCTTCCCCCTTTTGACGATGCCCATGTTTTTAAGGTAAATTCAGGAGCTTATCTTTAATTTTATAATTGATTATTTTCAAGTTTTCTTACTTTATTTAATATAAGCAAGTAAGATTTCTTTATGAGTTATAAGGTCTATACGTTTATTATGTATGATATGAATGTATGTATGTTTGAATGTTTCACTACGTCGTCGATTGATAGCTCATGTGTCATAATCGGCTTCAAAATGTCAGTTGATTTGTCATAATTTTTATTTTGTTGATTTCAGGCGCTTACAATGGCTACAATTAATATCACGTGAGGATTTGACAGATAATGTTTCAAAATATCGTGCTTCATATTATAAATTGTAAGCAGTTTAAATTAAAGAAGTCTTATTTAAATAAATGTGCTTTTTATTAATGTCTACCTCATATAAGGTTAAAATACGGTACTGAGCTCCCGGTCTACATAAAGGTCAATTCGGGTCTCTACGGCGCGGCGGCGTCTTTGTAGATCAAACGTGCCACCAAAGGGGGCCGCCTTGAGAACAGTTCCGCACCACAAACTTATCTATTTCGGCGACTCGCGGCAACGAAGACTGTTACTAATGAATATAGAAGTCATTTTAGTTTGGCCTACGGCAACAGATAAGTTGGTAACACGTTCATTTAACGGATCGCTATTCGTACCGGCTGTCGCTGCTGCTGCCATCGAGTTGAAGGCCCAATGTAAATGAATTTAATATTTACAAACATAATACATACCTACGTAGTATATGTATAATATATGTATTTAAATATTGATTGGTATTAGCTAGGTACGAAAATAAAAGAAGGAACAACCCTGACACAGTAGGTATTGAAGTCTCGTACGGGGCGTGAGTTAATCTACTGTTCTGGTTTTACTATGCCACAATTAGGCCTAAGTGAGAATGTGTGGAGTGATGAGTGTATGTGTACGTGTGTTTGTGTGGTCCTAAATGTGAGACGTTTTGTCCGTCTACAGACCCAAAAGTGAGGCGCCTGTCAAAGCGAGGCGGTCTCACATTTTTTCATGGTTAATCTGACTTTATTTTCAAATTCTACGGCCTTTGTTTGGTCAAAAACATACTTTTGACGACCCAATCAGAGGCATTGAAATTTTCGCCTCGCTTTTGGTAACTATGACAGGTCGTGTGTGTGTTTATAAAAAAGTCCCGAAATAGGTAGTACCAGGGTGTGCCCGCTAGGTGGCATAAGAGTCGCAAGAGTGTAAGTTCTGATCCTAATTCTGAGGCTGTTGTGTGAAATCGGTGTAAAAATGAAAGCGCCTCGGAATTTAAAACACGTCTATGTCTGTGTATCGAATATTTACACTCATTTGAAGATGCCGTTAAATAAGTGTACAGATCGCGCTAAACTTCTAGTTAAATCACCTCGTATTCAGAGTGGACTAGAACTTAAGCGCGGTCTGTATATTGCATGACATTGCGTTATATTACTTGGTGTTACCATTTAAATGATTATTATTTAATTATATTATTTTAACTTAGTATTTTGATCTCAAAAAATGTTCTACTTTTTAAGTTGCTTATGGCTGAATAATTTCCTTAAGTAATAATTAAAAAAAAACTAAAAAAAAATTATTGTTTCATACTCGTACATTTTGGTCGAGTAGGTACGAAACGTTTCTATAGTGCAAAATTTTTTTTTCGCTGTTTGAGATTTAGTTCCATTGTAAAAGTTATAAGCATAGACGAGTAATATTGCCAGTTTTCGGCTTTCACAACATCATCATCATCATCATCATCATCATCATCATCATCATCATCATCATCATCATCATATCTTTATAAATATATAAAAGAAGAAGCTGACTGACTGACATATCAACGCACAGCCCAAACCGTTGCGTCTAGAGATTCCAAATTTGGCAATTAGGTTCCTTTAGAGGTCTAAGGGTGCACTAAGAAAGAATTTTTCAAAATTCACCCCCTGAGAGGGTGAAACAGGGGGTTCAAAATTTGTATGGGGAGACGAGAATAGTTAGACTATTTTATTTGAAACTTCACAGGAGTACTCTTATCAATAAATGAGTAAATATGTATTTCAGGTTTTTTCAGAATTCAACACCTTAAAGGGGGAAATGGGGTAACAAAGTCTGAAAATCAACATGGGTATCGTTTGTATGGTTTATCGGGTCGCTGATCACGAAAACGACAACGATTTTAAAATAAAACGTAGTGGACGTGAAAAAAGTTTTTCCAGAATTCAACTCCTAAAAGGGGGAAATGGGGTGACAAAGTCTGAAAACCAACATGGGTATCGTTTGTATGGTTTATCGGGTCGCTGATTACGAAAACAACAACGATTTTTAAATCCAATGTAGTGGACGTGCAATACCATCATCCCCTGTTGGGATGCGATGGGGTTGAAGTGTTAAAATGTGGAAATATCAATATGGGTGTCGTTTTTATGGTTTTTTGGGACGTTTATTACGACAATGGCATCGATTTTGACATTAAATATAGTGGACATGAATATTCTTGAAAGTGTGTGTGCCAGAGCAAATCGGCTGTAACAGACGGACAGACAGACAGCGACACAAGTGATCCTATTAGGGTTCCATTTTTTCCTTTTCGCAATGACGATTAATTAGTCTCAGTGTCAGTCACTGAAAACAGCAGGAATTGATCTTAGGGGGGACTGCTTTTCGCACGGCCCGTTTTACGTTGCCTGCTCGAGAGTGAGCTCACCTAGTAGCCTGGTCGTGTTAACAGCTGAGGGCAAAACTTCTAATGTAGTATATAAAGTGGTACATTAAGTATGAATAAAAAAAAAAAAATTGGTAATAGGCCCCGCCAAAGAGAATTTACCTGGAGATCAAATAATTGTACCAAAAACACTCCAAACCAGATTTAAATACGTTCTATAAAAAGAAGTACACAAAAACTAAATCTGCGGGTGAAGCCGCCGGCAAAAGCTGGTATTTAATAAATTTAAAAAGTGAAACTAGTGCTATTTGCACCAAGCTGTTGATTCATGTTCCGAAAAAGAACATAAAATGAGAAACATACGTAATTGAAACACTAAAACATATCCTGAGAGCAAAAAAGGTAGTTAAAATTTAATTATAATTCAAACTATTACACCAAGTTATATAACACAAAGTTATACAATATATAGATCGTGCGTAACTTTTAGATTGCTCTAGATACGAGGCGATTCAACTAAAAGTTTGGTGCAATCTTTAAAATAATTGCATATCCTGAGAGCAAAAAACGTAAATAAAATTAAATTATAATTCAAACTGTAACACCAAATTATACAACACAATGTTATTCAAACAGATCGTGCCTAACTTCTAGGTTGCTCTAGATACGAGGCGATTCAACTAAAAGTTTGGTGCAATAATTGTATAGATTGAACCAAACTTTTTGTTGAATCACCTCGTATCTAGAGCAACCTAGAAGTTAGTCACGATCTGTATATTGTATAACATCGTGTTATCTAATTCGGTGTTACAGTTTGAATTATAATTAAATTTTAACTACGTTTTTTGCTCTCAGGATATGTTTAAGTGTTTCAATTACGTATGTTTCTCATTTTATGTTCTTTTTCGGAATATGTTTCAACAGCTTGGTGCAAATAGCACTAGTTTCACTTTTTAAATTTATTAAATATGATGTTGTGAAAGCCGGAAACTGGCAATATTACTCGTCTATGCTAATAACTTTTACAATGGAACTAAACCACAAACTGCGAAAAAAAAAATTTGCTCTATAGAAAAGTTTCATAAGTTATTAATAAACTAACAGTTAACGAAAAAAAAATACTTTTTGTATAAATTGCCTAATATTTAAAAATAATTATATTTTGAAATATGTTTTTAAATTTTCATATATATTTTTTTATTTCGTTGTCCGGGTGCTAAGTGTTGAATGCTATATCGGGCACAGTTTTTCCTGAATAAATTTCTGACATTTGCATAATATAAATTTCATTTTTAATTAAGACATTATTAATTGAAATGATTAACTTGATAAAGTCCTTTTTTAAAATACCTATTTATGTGATAAAAATAAATTATTGTTGAATCTTGAATAGCAACAAACTCCAAGAACAAAAAATATTTCTTTTGGCGTGTTGAAAAATAGTATACACTTAACATACAACCGTATCATAATTAAGAGACGGCCTCATATTTATGCTTTTGACATGATCAAAACCGAGTCTCCTTACACACAACAATAGCTTAAAATGAAGCGGTCTCGATTTTGTGATTTTGGCAATACCAAAACCGAGTCGTATTCACACACTCAAAACCGAGGCGGTTTACAAACACCGTATGTTTCAACACATAAATGTGAGGCGAAGTCTCGCAATTGTGCACGCCTCGGGTTTGGGTGTGTTAGCACTTTTACTTTTTCACTTATATCTTTCGTTGTAAACGTGATAGACATACATGGAATAGACAGTTAGAGTGAGAAAACACTAGGCAAGCTTAAACAATGTATAAGTAGTAAAAAATATGCATAGATCACTGAGGTCTCGCTTTTGGGTACTACACCGGGTGTAAATCAAACGCCTCACATCTAGGATTCAGCAAACAAGGGTGTACGTGTGTGGGTCTGTTATTTCAGGTGGGCATAAAGGTGAGTTTACATGGAATAAGTTTTATTCGTGATGTAGGTTAAGAATATAACTTAAACTGTTAAACGTGTTAAATAAATAAAAATTGTGAATAATAAATAGTACCTATATACTCGTACCTAATAAAAATATAAAACCAACTTTTTTCCCTTTTGCCCTGAATCCGCCCCTCTCGCACTGCGCGATTTTTCGCTTAGAGAGACAGTGACAAAAATAAAATTTGCATAGCCTCTTAAGACGTTTGTAATAAGGTTCAATATGTCAATGCAATAACACGAACCTCGTTGCAACCTGGTGTGAATAAGGTCTTCTTCCGTCAGGCCAGTATAACCTCGCTAGTCCTAAGTCAGCTATCTTTAGGATCCCCTCGTGATTGATGAGCAGATTTGCCGGTTTCAGATCCTGGAAGACTGAACTCATAAATGGGGATCCGTAGACAGAGCTAATTATAGATGGCGCTAGTATAGGTCCGGCCAATAAATACTACGGTCCGGCTATGTCAAACTTTGTTGTTGTGTATATTCCGGTTTTCCTACTGTTTTTTTTAATATCTCGCGAAAGAAAGGTGCGTGTAAATTAGAGATGAAACGGATAGTGATTTGGCCGGATACCGGATACCGGATATCCGGCGAGGCACTAGGCCGGATAGCCGGATATCCGGCGGCCGGATATCCGGCACAAGATATGCGTTTCGCGCTAATTGAGCAAGTCTAAATATTACGCACCAAGGTGCGTGCGGGTGCAAGTGGGCGAGATTATTCGTGCATTTTTTAAATGAAGATCATTTCTAAATGATCGTATCACAATCATACAAATGCTGGTTTGCAAACGCGAAACAATTTCCGATCCTAACGAAATTTGTAAATATGTATCTTTTGTCACCTTGGATTGGTGTATACTGTATATAAATGGACGGTATCTTTAAATGAAACCGCGTAATATACTGTTCATACTGAACAAATTTTCCAAAGTAACATATTGAAAAAACAAAATTGAACCTGCCCGCCCAGTGCCCTTTCAAAATTTAAAGTAGGTTTTCAAAATGAGTATGGAAACATGAAAATATTTTTTCATTTCCACAAGCATGTTTCTTTGGAAAAGTTGTTTAGTATGATTTCAGTATGACCATGTGTTTTTATTAAAAGATACATGTTGAGTTACATTCGGTATATTGTGAGAGCAAAAGAAGCTGGTGTAATGTATGAAGAAAAGCATAAACGTTTATTCCCAACAATTGATGTAAAGCTTGTCTTTATCTACCATAGCTCAATTCTTATTCACTTTATGTATTAGAATTTAGATTATTCAATCATTGATACAACTATTTTGTGATTTAAACGACTTTTTGTATGTTGAGTTAAGTATCCGGTATCCGGCCGGATACTGACTACTATCCGGCCGGATACCGGATACCAAAAATATGGCCGGATAGGCCGGATACCGGATAGTAACCGGATATCCGTTTCATCTCTAGTGTAAATGTCACGAAATCAAACATAAGAGTAAACTACATAGACTTATTAATGGGGGATAAACATACACAAAAGTATAATATTAAGAATATAATACATATATAACTTTAAATATAATAAATAAATAAAATAAAATTTTGAACCTGAAATATATTTCGGCCCTTAGTAGGCCGTCATCAGTCAAGTATTAAAAAAATGAAAAAAAAAATCAGGAAAAGAAATAAAAAAGGCAATATTTTTCTTAATTAACCTAACCTACGTAGATGGCGGCCTACTAAGGGCCGAAATATATTTCAAGTTGAAAATTGTTTTTATTTATTAATTATATTTAAAGTTATATATGTGTAATTGCAAATAAAAAGCTAATAGAGGCATATTATATATTTATTAAAGAATATAATAAATATACTTTTATAAATACATAAATTTACACATAAAATAATAAAAAAGATAATTTTGGATGAAATATCTAGGTATATCGATCGTAATCATACGAGTTAGGATAGGCCCGAATGACCTCATCTACGCGGTACGACTAGCCCTCGAAAGAATATAAGCTCAGTTAGTTCTAGCTGGACACCGCACTGCAAAATACATAATTTAGGTCTTATATTTAAGCATACATTATTAGTGTCAATTCGGTGCAACACGATTTAACTTATTTGGCAGGACTAAACTTAATTTAAGCGTCCCATCTTTCTTCATCATCATCGTCTTTCTGTATCGAAAAGACAAAGACAGGACCCTTAAAATAAGGTTAGTTTTATCAAATAAGTTAAGTCGTGTTACACCGAATCGACACTAATATTTAGCATGCATGACTCATGAGGATATAGGACCTAAAACATAGGAATCAAGTTGAATACACTATACAGGATAGCGCGTTGAGATGGGTCAGTATGGGGAAATTTGTTCAAAGTACTCTCGTCGTCGATTTTGGAGAAAATAAAAACGACAACAAAGATTTTTGTAAAAACAGACATCCTGTATTATGCCATCATCGATAGTGTTGCCAGTAAGGACCGATAATGTCTTGCAAGAAATTAAATTGCTGGAAATGTCTTGTCAAATTAAAGGAAATGTCTTATTTTTGTCTTATTTTCATAATGAACTAAATTAGAACTAGACTATGCTAATCTGCACAAATTTCACAAGTAAAAACTGGTATGAATTCCAAAAAAATACAAAAATAATGCATTTCCATTGACTTGACACACAAGGTTTCTTTGCAAGACTTGGTTCTTACTTCAACAATATGGTAATAAATACAGGATGTCTTCTTTTTGCAAAATGTGCACTATCGATTTCCGACTTTGGTCGGGAAATTTGGTAACATTTTTCAAAATAGCAGTTTTTATTTTCCCCAAAATCAATGAGTCCACTGCGACTTCATTCGCATACCCTAAGTAGGAATTAGGAACCTTGCCCTTACCCTATGCATGATGTAGTGCGCGTGCATATATCTCGTCCCTTTAAGCAGCATCTGGGCGTAAGTCTTGATGACTGGCGTCGTCAGCTCATGCTGCTTGTGATGCAACATATCCCAGAGCCCTGAACACATGTACTCCAGCACTAGAACCAGGCTCAAACCTCGGGGAAACATGTCGTATAATTTTATTATCTGGAACGCAGGTGGTTGGGTTAAAAACTGGTATAATACCCGGCAGAAAATAATGCACTTATTCTTCCGCCCCGTAGGGCGTCGTCTCTATCACCGGGCTGTTTAGTGCTTCGTGTGACAGAGATGATACTATGACACGATGTGCATTATTTACTGCCGCAACATGTGAACCATACTATGGCGGGAAGCGCGCTGTAGTTCTATTCACGAAAGAAGTCCCCTCTCAAAGTACCTAACGGTTCAACCAACTAATAAAGACGAAAATATATTAATCCGCGAGACTTCTTTCGTGAAAAAACCTTCAATCCATTTAAAGTTTGATTATAAGTGTTATTTTTTATGTACGCTGTATGGTCCAAAGGTGGGGTAACCAAACCCTCTCTGATTAATTAATTATGTGATGTGTAAAATATCAGTACACAATTCTATTTAAGCTCTGTCCCTTTTATTTTCCGTGGTCGTAGTGTAATTCCCTATATAAATGACCAAAAATGCCAAATTTAATAGCGGCGTTTTACCTGAAATA
The DNA here is from genome assembly GCA_934047225.1 of Ypsolopha sequella. Lineage (NCBI taxonomy): Eukaryota > Metazoa > Arthropoda > Insecta > Lepidoptera > Ypsolophidae > Ypsolopha > Ypsolopha sequella. The sequence continues at coordinate 14,797,848 of OW203991.1, forward strand.
AAACGCATATTAAAATACTTACCTAACTAGAAGCTTTATATTGAGAGAGCGTTTCCGTTTCCCGTTGAATTTACATGAATTTTCGTACTTTAGTTGCCACGTTTTCCGGTCCAGTGGCGCCACCTGGCGGGGCGCGCCTTTTTGTAGTCTTGGTAAAATAGGCGGTGCCATCTTGGATTCATTGGCTCAATTTCACCAGGCAGAGATTAAAGTGAAAGCTTCTAGTTAGGTAAGTATTTTAATATGCGTTTTATTTCAGGTAAAACGCCGCTATTAAACTACTTGACCGTCACTAGAAGCTTTATATTGAGACCTGTTTGTTATCGCCTGGTGTCGCCACTAGCTATGAAAAATGAAAGATTTTTATTTAAACGCCAATGTGATTATAATTTATGGAGACATGTGTAAACATAAAAGAATAAGAATGCATGTTTAGAGTGAATCAATATAATTCAAATACGGGTATTTGCTTTTACAAAATGACACATTTAATACGTATAATCGAAATCAACTTATGATAATCTTAAGTTACAAATTTTTCCATAATTCAATGGCAAAATAAATAATACTTCTAATAATGCTAATTAACTGGACGAAACAATTGTAAAACACTTTGAGAATCATCATTAACTGGCATTATTTCACGCCTGTAAAAACGTTGGAATGTGTCAGCCGATCGCCAATTTCCTCGGGCTAATATTTCTTCAATAGACTGACAGTTTAGCCAACTTTTTGAGGCTACAGCTGACCGGACGCTTCCGGGAGTCCCAGTGATCCCAGCATCTTGGAATAATGTTTTTATCCAGCCTGCTATTACAGTTCGTGAAGCAGGCTTAGCTAAACCTCGAACAGTGATAAATAGTTCATTTGATTTTGAAGACTCACGTCTATCATTTAATAAAGAAATAGTTCTTTCTATCCAGAATATAGGATCAAGGTTTCGACTGTCTTTATTTTTAAGAAATTTTAAACCGGACTGTCTATAATTAGCACTATCCGTTTTTGAACCAAATCGAGGCCAAAATGTTATATCACTGTCAGATTTTATACAGTGATTTGAATCAACTGTAAGTAAAGTTAAATCATGTATGCGCCGACCAGAACAAAGCAGTATCAACATTGCAGTATGACGACTTACTTGAATTGTGTTATTTAGGTCGATTGAATAGGAGGCTAAAAATGAAGTTAATTTATTAACGTTCCAAATTTGTGATTTGAAAAATTTTGGATTTTTAAGTGCTATTGATTTGAGGATATGTTTCACAAGAACATGAGAACTCAGGTGACTGGAACGTTCTGCATTACACAAGGTAGAAACAACGGACTTGTGTAAAAGTATTGTGTTATAAGATAAGTTTTCTTTTAAATATAAGTTAGCTAAGAACTGTGCTAACTGTGAACCTGTAGGATTCAATGGGTCTATATTCTTAGTACCAGCCCATAAGAACCAACGCTTCCAAGCTACATCGTAAGTTTTTAAAGTAGAAGTACGCCAGGAATGTCTCAGCAATGATAGTTGTTCTGTGTTCCATATTTCTGTCGACTCAGCCCACCCCCACATCTCCAAACCTCGAGAATGATATTCTCTACCTTTGGAGGGGGAAGTCCCGTTGATGTGTCTACTAGATGTTTCTGTAGGTTGCTCAGAGTCAACGGTGCTGCAAGCGACCGGGCTTTGAGGTCTGCTCGCCAAAATACCTTTTTCCATCGCGGAACCACTAATAAAAATATCCCTGTCGACTGGTTTAGGTGATTCAGGACTTTGGGGACTAGAAACGGTGGTGGAAACACCCACGCTAATGGGTAATTCCATGGAACACTGAATGCGTCGTGAAATAGGGCTTGAGAATCTCTCAGGTCTCGAGATACATAATTGTACACTACGTGAGCTGTCTGAGAGGCAAACAGATCTATCATTGGGGTTCCCCACTTCGCAAATACCATTTTCACACAGGCTGGTAGAAGGTGCCATTCTGGAGGATGGCGATTGCGTGACAAGTGATCCGCATGATTGTTGTAGATCCCTGGGATATGGTGAATGCTGAAGTGAATTTGATAGTGGTCTAACAGATTTAATATTTGATATGTTATTTCTAACAGAGGTAATGATTTCGTCCCTCCTTCCTTTCGTAGATGAGCGACTACGGTCATGTTGTCGCATTGTATCAAGATCGAACTGTGACTTAGTAACTGAACGTGACTCTGAAGTGCACGCAGTATGGCCAGCATCTCCTTCTGATTGCAGTGGAGATGTTGTTCTTCCCTCGACCAGGTGCCTGAGAGTGCGAGGTCGTTCAATTGTGCCCCCCAGGCTTGGTCTGACGCATCCGTTACCAGGAAGTTGACGGGAAGAGGGTAATGTAGAGGTGTTGACATATGACAATTTAGAACCCACCAACTGAGTTCGTTGATGACACCTTGTGGCAGAGGGTAAACTTTTGATGATAGGTCTGGTAGTGAATTCATGAACAGTATCAATTGTCTGTGATTTAACCGCCCTCGCGGCACAACAAAACTTGCAAAATTTAGAAGACCTATTATACTTTGCAGCTGTTTCACAGTGACATGTCTTCGCTCTAAGACCTGATTTATTTTTTCGACGATGATGATTACTTTTTCCTGGGGTAAGGTTTTCAGATTGTCCCAGGGATTCCACAATATTCCCAGATAAACCAAGCTTTTCTGAGGGGATAGAACTGATTTTTTGAAATTTATCTGCCAACCCAAGTACTGCAATGTGCGAATTGCAATTTTGACATGATCGCAAAGAGTCTGGGCATTTTGATGAACTAACAAGTAGTCGTCCAGGAAAACTACGATTCTTATATTCCATCGTTCTCGTAATATTTGTGCTACCCAGTTTGTGAGAATTGAGAACGTTTTTGGTGCCGTGCTCAGACCGAAAGGTAGGCAGGTCATTTCTAACAATTCCCGATCGTACACAAGGCGTAGAAAGCGCCTGTGTGACTTGCAAATTTTCAAATGAAAATAAGCTTGGGATAAATCGATCTTGCACATCCAATCGTGAGATTGGAGAAAGTCTGGAATGCGGTACATGTTTATTAAGTGAAAGGGTTCGGTCACAATATACTCGTTTAGGGCTTTTAGGTTGAATATTGGCCGGGATGACCCGTCTGTCTTCGGTACCAGAAATAGTGGAGAAATGAAGCTTGGTGATGGTTGAGCTATTCTTAGAATGCCCTGCGTTTTCATTTTGTGTATGATTGCAGACATTTCCTCTGAGACAGGAGTTTGAAAACGATTGTATATTACGTTTGGGTAAACAAGGGGTGGTTTTTTGAAGAATGGTATGCGGTAACCCTGAATTAGCTTTAATAAAATTGCTGGTGCTTCCATTTTCATCCATTGTGAGTGAAAATGCACTAACTGACCTGCTTGGAACCGTCTGTCAATGTTTATATCTTTTTTGGTTTCCCCTGGAACCTCTAGAAGGATTTGTGTGTCCTCCTCGGTTATTTCCTCGATCGGGCCGCGAGCCTCGATTGTGAAATGTACCTCTCCCATTGAAGTGACGATGACCCAACTGCACATTTGAGGTTTGACCTCTGGAAGTATAGTTTGTATGTTGGCATCCACCCCGCGAGGGTAGGTTACTGCAGGCATGCATTTGCACTGAACCCATATCATGATAGCCATATTGAGTTCCACGCGATGGAACTGGTGGTTTTGGTGCGCCTTGCCCCCGCGAGGAGTGGCTATTTGTTGATCGAGATCGAGCTTGAGTTAAGGAATCGTTTTTCGAGGGCCAAAAGGCTTTGCGAACCCCACCGGCTTTCTCGAGGGTAGCAGTAAAAGGGACAGAATCAAAAATGTACACTGTCGAGGGGGGTATTCTATTCAAGGATGCTTTTACTAAGGGATCTTTAACTTGGCTTGTAATTGATTCCCGACGCATTTCGATACTTTCGGCTCTATGACCGCAGACCAATTGTAATAGATCCGTCGAGATCTTATGAAAATCGCCCTTCAGGAATAACTCCTCAAGTTTTTCGCTCAAACCATCAAAATTATTATCTGAATTCTTAGCCCAACAAAGAAGATCGCGAATCCCTTCTTGCAATGATTCTTTTTGTTTCAGCACACAGTACGTTATTGCTGCATAAGCTTTGTCAGCATATGCCAGATGACGTGAGGTATCATACATTTTTACCTCCTCGTTTGTTTCCAAGTCTATGAAACCTGGAGTGTGGTTATATAATTTCTGGGTATCCGCGTATCTTACTTCTGACCAAGATGTGCTACCTAAGCGCTGAACATCCTGCAGCATTTTCATAAAGTTATTGGGGGTTTTAGGAACAGATGGTTCCTTTAACTTTGTTTCAATGTCAAATGTAAATTCCTGACATTCATAGGCAGGTTCGACATCGTGAGTAAGATTGTGTTGTTCGTACAACTCTCCACTAACCCCAGAGCAAAGCGACACACTGTCATGGCAAGCAGTGTCATTGTTGGAGATACCAATGTGTTTGCGTAACTCCCCCATTTCTTTAAACAACTTGTCCATCATGTGGTTAGAATAACGGGCTCGCTTGTTTTTCTTATGGCGGTGACGACGGGACCGCTTTCGTTTAGAATCAGAATCCGACGAGCTTGAAGAGCCCCGCCCCGCCAGGTGGCGCCACTGGACCGGAAAACGTGGCAACTAAAGTACGAAAATTCATGTAAATTCAACGGTAAACCCCAACAAACATTTAGGCGCTACTGCGAGGGCTATAAAAGATCTATGAAAGCGCTCCTAAAGTCTTTCAGATGTAAATAAGCGATTAAACTAGAGTTAGAGCGTGCTCTAACCCCGATATACCCCCGGATTAGGCATAACTTTTTACAGGCTTAGGTCCTTCAACGGCGATATGAAGGTGGTAAGAAATGGAATTAAGTTGTACGAGAAGGCTATGGAAGTGCTAAAGGGGTGATAAATACGTCTCACAGCGATACAAGAGTCGTACTATAGCCATACCTAACTCTCATCATTTTAGGTTATTTCTTCCGGTGTTATTACAGCGCTAGTGGAGACCGAAAGTGCTATCCAAGGTCCACAACGGCGATGAAAATGACTTTAAGTTATATTGCAGGTATATTAGTATCAATTTTAGCTCTCTGGGTTGTAGCAAACACAATATTTATTTGAATAGGAACTCCTTAGGTTGTAAAACGTATTTTTCTCTGTACTTTTTACACACAGGTAAACAGAGTGACTCAAACAAGTTGATAAAGTGTTATTTTCAATGGTGGAATGGAAGCACTCTCAAAATATCATATTTATACTAGTGCACGTGTTAAGGATTAAACTATCATTGCGAAGGTAAGTTTACTGTGAATATAAATATACATTTTCATCTCAAAATTAAAGCGCACATGGAATAACCTCTATTTACTAAAGTGTAACACGTATTATATAGGTGTAATCCATGGTTTTTATGGAATTAATTCATTTTTGTTTCTATCTTCGATTCTATGCGTTACAGCATATCGGCTAAGGAACTTTGTAAGCAAATAACATCCAAATTACAATGAATAACTCAATTTTAATTTTTAAATTATTCACGTATAATGGCGGTGTAGGTTAAGCCCACGAGTAAGTGCGATATAGCTTCTTAGGGTGTACTGTGGTCATGATTAGCGCTTCTTTAGAACCCATACATGTATGGTAGTGTTTAAAAAGAGTTTGATACAACTTTGACATTTAAAAGAACTGCAATGACAACCTATAGCATCTTGTGTTAGAAGGGGTTTAATGAGCGCTATTCAAGAACTAATGATTCTAACAGACGCTGTTGTAGACTCTTGGGTGTTTAAGGAGTGATTTTTAGCGTCAATATAAATCTTAAGGAGGAATTAGGCGTCTATTATCTCCTTTATAGATCTTACAGTTGTAATTTTAGGTTGAAGCTATAATACAAGATGGTTTGCTTGCATTATGGCAATTGGAATCGCTACAATACAACTTTAACCTTATTTTGACGTTCCTTTAAACCTATTATATCGCGCTGAGTGCTAATGTTGTTTAAATATCGCAAGTTTATCACCTGAAGCCATAAATATCGCTATTCTAACAACTTTTTACATCTTTAAGATTTAAAAAAGATCTAATTATCGCTAAAATGTTTGTTGGGACGGAAACGCTCTCTCAATATAAAGCTTCTAGTGACGGTCAAGTAGTTTAATAAATAAATTTAAGAGGAATTAGGACAGTTAAGAGAAAGAAGAATACCTACTTTACTCAAGTGAAGGAGAAAGTTTCTGTTATGTGTCATTAGCAGAAGTAAGACAACAAAGCTTACAAAAGCTTCCCTTTTTCGAGGGAAAGGACAGTCTGACTTGTGAACCGACATACGAGTGTTTATCGATATATATCCTTTATTTCCTTTAGTCACTTACATATTTACACCTAAGCAGTTGAAGAGCTTTAATCTCCCTCATCACGTTGACTGGTATCCCGTCTTCCAAGTTCTTTATGAGGATCTTCTTGAGCGCCACCTCCCGCCCTGACGGAAGGTGCTTCGCTTTGAACACCAGGCCGTGGGCGCCCTCCCCTATCCGCCCAACTACTGAGTAATTTGAAATGTTGCTATCCATTTCAGAGTGTTTGTTGTTAAGAAAACGTAAATAAAATGAAATAAAAGAACAAGTTTGACATTGATGGTTTCTGTTGATGGGCAAGTTGTTATAGAAACTGTTACTATGGTTACAGGATGCTTTGAATGAACTTGATGTTTATTTATTTTACAGCAGCACCTTAACCTACTTATAGTAAAATAGTATATTTCATTACGAGTGCGGAAAGCCTGTCATTGCAAAGAGTTCCGACAAAAGCCGAGGCGCAGCCGAAGGTGAGGGTTGACAGTCGGAACAAGTTGCAATGACAGGCTTTCCGCACTCGTAATGAAATATAACCTAACCTAACTCATTGAATCAAATCTTTAAATCTGATATTGAAACAAATTAGTAGCTTCTTTTTAGAAATATTTGCATGAATCATAAAAACTTTTTTTTTTCTAGTAAAAACTTCGTGGTTGGTTTTTTCTTTTTAATAGACATTATTTTGACAGTTGGGAAAGAGAACGCACGAGTTCGGAAAAGGTAAAGAAAAAGCTCGAGTATGTAATAGCCCACATCCCGGACGCTATACGTCCCTGCAATACGCCACTTTTTGAGCAACTGTATTAAAAAATATATTGTCTATGACCGGGGAATTATTTGGGATGGGTCTTGCTTGTCTTGTCTTGTCTCTGCCTCAAAGAATATACCTTGCCATCGGGCCACTGCACAGAGTGCATTGATTCAGGTACATATATGTAGACGATTTGCAAATATATAGTAATTTTCTTGTGAATCAGGTGGAAACAGCCTTACAAGAGTTAAACCATGACTTCTCAAAAAGTCCAAAGCGGCGTATTTACTCTAGGGCCAAAAAGGCCCGGAGCGGCAGGCTGCGAGGGGCGGCACAAGCAATACCTATAGAAGCTGACTTGAAAAAATCCGTTAATTATGACAGTGGTGCCATTGAAGAAATTTGAAACTAATTCGGCGATCAGAAAAAATGAAAATATTGAATAAATGGTATTTGTATGCCCTTTTTTGTTTTTTCATTCATTATCACCATTCTTTGCCTACATCAACACACTGTTAGATTTAATTTAATTTTATAATTGAATTAACTGTTAGATTTTATTTTATTTTACAATTGAATTATTTTTGCTTTTCTCTCGTTATTTTATGGGGAGGCAAACCTTACAGGCCCAGGGCGCTAAATCTTAAAATAATCATATGGTCGGCTTGTCAACCCAAATAAGTCACAAATCATGTTTATTGGCAGTAGATATATGCTTAACGTGCTCTAGCCTGTACCTCCCATGTGCCTGGGATTCCTTTAATATTAATTGAAAAAGCAAAAAATTTAGGGGCTATAATAGGTCTTTACATATGGAATTGTTGTTTTCTATAGAGACTTTGAAGGAAACTCAATTTTCAGTACTAACATTTTTGCATTTTTTTTAGTAATGACAAATCTAAATTTTACAATTTATTTTGTGTCTGTATGAGAAAACATTTAGCTAACAGCAACATTAATTTAATTTTAAAAAGTGTCAGCTTTAAAAAAATATTACGAATCTTATCATGTAAGTACTTAAATGGATGGCATTTAGGACGAACTGTTTTTGAAGATATAATTTTGGTTATCAAAGTGACATTAAAACAAAAGTAGATGTAAAAACTTGAATTCAACTTTTAAACAAAAACAAATAATAGAAATAGCTATTGAATTACAGGAATTATGAACTCATGAATCTGTAAGAAAATTTTGGCAATTTGATAGCAACTCCTCTTGGACTGTTCATATCAATGAGATTAGCCGTAGAGTACACGATGCATTCCACTCCCTAAATCAACTGCAGAATTTTCTACCCTTTAAAACTAAAATCACTCTCGCTCAATCCCTTCTTCTTCCTCTGATTGAATGATGTCTGTTTCGTTGATATCACCGAGGAATTTCTAAAAAAACTCGAACGGCTTTAAAACTTGTGGTTTGAGCAAATTTGATCACGTGTCTCACTTTCGCTCTGAGTTAAAATGGCTCCCTATACGCCTTCACCGCAATTATGATATCCTCTCTCGCCTTTATAGCTACTAGCTTTTGCCCGCGGCTTCGCCCGTGTTGATTATGTTTTTGTATCGTCGTATCGAATCCCATCCCATCCCACTAATGCCACTATCCCATCCAATCCCATCCTCACTAACCCATCCCAATAATATTCAACGGCGTGAAGGAGTAACAGTACATCACTTTTCTATAGGAAATTGACACCCCATTGCCTTCCAATGGGAACTGATTTATGGGATAGAAAGTAGCCTATGTCCTATTCCAGGTCTAGAACTACATTGGTGCAAAGTTTCAGCCTAATCGTTTCAGCAGTTTCGGCGTGAAAGAGTAACAAACATCCATCCATCCATCCAAACTTTCGCATTTATAATATTAGTGGGATTAGTGGGATAGTGGGATGGGAAGTGGGATTTATTGTATTCACAACTTTTCTTATTTTTGGGCACTACCCTACATTTTCCACAGCGCCCCAGGTTAACTGGAAGAAAATGCTAAACAACATTAAGTTCGCCTCTGTACAGACATAACTTGTTATTGGGCAATAAGGTATGTTATATTTATAATTATTATTTACGATGGGTAAATAACAGCATTCATGTATATTATATTTATGTATAATTTACATATGCTCACGCCTGTCTCCCAGAGGGGCAGGCAGATATATGTATTTTTTGTAGTACACGTATGTATGATTACTTATTTTAATATAATTTCCCACTTAGGTTTGCTGAAAGAAATCTCTTTTAGAGATAGGCTCGCCTGTGTACATCTTCTATTTTATTATATGTCTAAACTGTTTTTCTGTGTACATTAAAGAATAAAGAAAGAATAGAATATTGGTCTCCGAGCCGGATATATTGATTAAAATATGCAGTATTTTTCCTTCATGAAGTACAAAACATACCACGTGGTCATCCCTTTTTAAAAATTGGGCGATATTTCAGTAATCATTCATACAATCATTTTAAAATAATTTACTTTTGAAACATATTTATTGTGTCATTAATAGTCATTATTCACCTTCAACGTTGCTATTGTTCTCGAAGTTATTCTGTAGAAAGTTACCTAACAATTTACTTTATATTTACTCAGCTGTTATATATCGGCAAACACTAACTACTCGCACGATTCCTCTATGGATAAGAATATTATATTCTTTTTAGTTCCACGTCGTTACAGTGCGGCCGTATTTAATTTACTTGTAATTCGTCATAGTTTAGCTTTCGCTATGGCTTCGAAAAAGATTTGTGCCGTTTTGTTTTTAATATTTTTCTGCCATGCGGTGCAAGGATCTGCCATTCTCGCTCTCTTTTCGTCACTTTCTTTTACTGATCATTTCGTGTTTAGAGGATACTTGAGCCTACTGGCCCAACGAGGTCACACTGTGGTGGTTATGACGCCGTATCCAGGTCACTTCCTTTTACCGGAAATGGAAAGAATCGTAGAGTTGGACGTCGGGGAAGTATCGGCACCATTCTGGGAGGAATACAAGAAACTGGTGACAAATACCGTGGATCATTACACGAAGATGAGAGCCCTAAACGAGCTGACTGTCAAAGTAGCCATTGCTCAACTCAAGTCCAAGCAGATGCAGGCCCTGTTCATCAACCCGAACTTGAAATTTGATCTGGTAGTTACTGAAGCGGAGGTCCCGATATTGTACGCTGTCGCCGAGAAATACCAGGTCCCTCACATAACGATCACTACCGGCCCTGGAAGCATTAACATGTACGAGTCAAAGGGATGCCCGACCCACCCCTTGTTATACCCAGACATTAACACTTTGAACTATAGGAATCTTAATATTTGGCAAAAATACAGTGAGTTAAGCCGCTACCTTCAATCCAGGAAAGAATATTACAGCAACTACTTGTCCTTATGCCAAGTGGCAGCAGAGAAGATCATGGGATTGAAGAGAGATCTTCTCGAAGTCGAGCAAGATATTGACATGCTTTTCGTCGCTGGAAGTCCAGCTCTTATCGGAAACAGACCCACTCCCCCTTCTGTTGCTTACGTGGACCGTCTTCATATTAAGCCTGGATTCCCATTATCACAAGTAAACTATTTCGTTACGATATTTTAGCTGGGAACATCGGTGACTCTAACATTTATATGTAATGTAACCATTCCTATTTTCAGGATTTCCAAACTATTGCAGATTCTGCCCAGAAGGGCATCGTCTACTTCAGTCTCGGAGCTATCCAAGAGTCGGAGCAGCTGTCTCCATCTCTCCTGAAGACTTTGGCTGCTGCATTCAAAGAGGTCCCATTCACGGTCCTCTGGAAGATCGCCAACACGACCATGATTGAAAACCTGCCAGAAAACGTGGTGGCTCTGCCATGGTTCCCGCAACAGGAATTGTTAGGTGTGTAAACCTTTATTAACTATCTTTAGACACGATTCATGAAGTCATGTGTCATTAAGTTGCAATGAAATAGCAATTAAAGTCTGGTTTTGTTACGCCACGCATTCCACGTCATTTCATAATGAGTGGAACCTGCATATTAATTTTTCGTCCATCTGCTGAACCCAATGACTTTTGGTATAGAATGTCATTGGCTGAACCAATTAAGTTAATAGTGTAATGTATGGGAATCTCGGGAAAAGTACGGAAAAGAGGAACACTTGCCTTGACGACTACTAAAATGGAAAAATCGTGCAAAAAAGTATACCTTAAGGCAAGGGTATTCAGAGAAATCTGTCCTGCTCCAACGCTTTTATTTGACACTTTCCTATTCTGCTCAGTGGAAGGTCGCTTAGAAAACTCGAGGTGTTTTTTATTTATTATTTTGGAACTAGAGGAATTGGTTTTTAATATGACGGCCGTTTTATAACAAATTTCTTACGACGTTTATTTTGTTGTAAGTTTTATTGTCCAAAACCTAATGTAACTCAAATGAAATTATATTTAGATGACAGTTTATAGGCCCTATCTTTGAAATCAAATGATATATATTTTTTTGCAAATTTTACATCCTTGTTATATACAAATGAAATAAAAGATTCCGACGTTTATCCGGAAAAATACGAATATCCTCGCCTTAAGCAAAACTGGATGGGGTTTTACCGCAGCATAGTCCATAACGGCATTTAAGCATGTGCCATACACGTGACCTACTTTTTGCTACAGAATAATACTGACATTTGAATTAATCGTATTTTCAAGCAGATTACATCTGCATAGACGAAACGATTTTGAAATCGTGTACGACGTGTTTTTTTAAACCCCCTAAGGGGGCTTATACGATTTACACCGTGCTATAACAATAAAATAATTTAGTAGAGAGGCCAATTTGTAAAAACTAGCTTATTTACAATTTTCGTTGGACTGAAATTTTTATAACGACAAGTGGTATTGCTAGAATCAGCGTGGTTTACTGAATATCAGGATGCATGTTGTCGTTTTCTAAAGTGGTGGAATGAGTTTATATTACGTCATAAAGATGGCGCCTCTTGGTGTTAGATTTGGTCGATTATTACGATTACTATTTATCCTATTTAAGCAAACTAGGTCTCAAATGACAGGTATTTAAATGCATAACAAAAGTTTAAAAGTAAATTTTATTGTAGATATTATATTTCAAACAGGATTTAGATACATGTACAATTGAAGTTTTTTTTTTCTAAACACAACACGTTTTATGTGCAATATACCTAATTTTTATTTAAATTAGACCAAAATTTCGGCAGTAAATAACTACCTCAATTTCTCAAGTGTATCCAAGAGTTTGATTTTTTCAAATTATTGTAACAATAAAGAAACTGTGACTATAAGTATTATGCGCTCGTCTTCCCGATTTAAAAATTATACTGGAAAATGAGCTACGTCATCCACCTCCATTATTATTTAATAATGAGGGTGAACTAATACAAACTTCAAAAGAATTATTGGTAAACCAGTTACAAGACAAAGAAAATACATTTGAGATACTACCTATACCAAATGAATCTATGAAATGTGCTTCTTTGATTGATGGTCAAGCACTGGTGCAGGATATTGAGAAACCCAAAGGTGCATCTATAGACTTTTGGTGATCTCTGTGACGTCTATCTACGAGATGTGATGTCGAATTTAAAAAAATATAACTGTCAATGTGTCCATGTCCTGTTTGATCGCTACCATGAGGTATGAATTAAGTCTGAAACTCGGTCAAAACGTTGTCACGCAACTGTCCCAGTTGAATATTCTGTTACAAATAGAGAGACAGTCCTCCCTAAAAATTGGGACCGTTTTATCCACTCAGTTGGAAACAAAGCCAGCTTAGCTCAATTTCTATCCAAGTAACTCGTTAAACAAGCAAAGAAAATCGACTCTAGTTTTGAACTCATGACTGCTGGTGGCTTTACCGAAGCTGAAGCGGTAAGTACAAATTTAGACAGAAATGTTGACCATTTAAAATCAAACCATGAAAAAGCCGATACAAAATTTGTCCTTTATGGGATGGACACCAAATCAAACGGTGCAACGATAACGATATACTAGTGGTACTCAGTCGTGATACGGACGTATTGTTGTTGATGGTCCATTATTACGAAAAATTGCCCTCGACTGTGTGGATTAGGTTTGGCACATCAAAGAAACCCAAACTTGTAGCAGTTCAAGAAATAGCAAGAAAAATGGATCCTAATATGAAAACTTCAATGCTGTCCTATCATGCTATAACTAAAACTATTTAAGAAAAATTGTAAATTGCTCAATGATTTTGGATATGCCCCAGATCTCTCAGAGGAACAATTAATATAATAATAATAATAATAATAATAATTCTTTATTTCAGGCAACACATGACAAAATATAAAATACAATGACAAGGGCCCATAGTAAATAAATACCTTACAGACTAACATACATAATATAACACTAATTAACACTTCCTGACTGGCGAAGTGCTGCGCGCTTGTGGAAGTGGGGGGGTGTCAGCTAACCTTCCACGGAATCGCCGAAATACGACACCCTTCGGCCAGAAGTCTTCCTTCGTGACGAGAGCGAGGATCGTAGTAGGTACTCGCACAACAAATGAGTTGAAACTCACGTTGTTGCGCGAATGCAGCTTCTCCACTCTCAAAACGAGGTTTGTTTTTTTCTTAATGTACTTCACCAAATCAGCTGGCTGGGTGGTGAAGTTCAGTCGGGACACGTACAACAGCGTCGAAGGTAGTGCAGGACGCAGCAAGTTGTCCGGTCCAGTCGGCGCAGTTCCGCACTGGTTACGTCGATGGGGCATCCTCTTCTTCTTCTCTACCAAGATGAAGCCCTTCTCAACGACCTGACCAGGATAGGGGTCCTGGGGTACCACACTGCGAAGGGGCTCACGGCGACTCTTGTCTGGCTCCCTCTCGGCGAATGTTTTGGTTTGCCGCTTGTCGGGAGATTTGCTGGCGGCAGCAGCAGCGTACCCGTTTGGGGTGGATACAGACACCGGTGTCGTCACCGCGAAGTGAGGCGCGGGGGGCGGCACGGGTCGAGCAGGGAGCGCGGGATGCGGGGCGAAGGAGTCGGCGGCCGGTGAATTTGCTGACTCCGAACTATCGCTCACGCAGTACGCTCCACGTCGGGTGTTGACGTTCGAAGCCACAGGTGACCTTTAAAAAATGCAGAGGTTTTCGTAGCTAAAATGTATGCTAATAAAAACCCTGCGTTTAAAATAAAAAACAATATTGCTGATTTAAGGGCTTCCATGTTCCAGCAAGTAAAATCACTTGACAAACTGCCACCATCTAAACATGTTTTGGAGTTACATCTTAAAAGGGCTAATAACCAAGCATTTTGTTGGTATACTGCTGATTTACCAATCCAAAATTTACCTCAATCTTTTGATAAGGGCTCGAAGTTAGAAGATGGGCAACTACGTCCGATTACATCGTTGCAAGAACCCATCACTCTTAAACATTTGGAATTGATTTCTTGAATTGATATTATTCTGTGACAGGGTGCAGAACATCCCGTTGTGGGTGTGCTGATAGGAAACAAAAATGTTTGGAAGGTATTTGTCATAACGGTATCTAATGTTATAATCAGTTTAATTACACTGAATATAATGTTGATTTGCTTTAAAAGTAGGGATGCTTAGTTTTATTAGTACATGATGTTTAAATTTTATTTATGTCAAAGCTTTATCCGTATGTTTATTATTATAAATTAAAGAGTGTTAACAATATAAATAATATATCTTTAAAACATTAGTTTTTCTTTTCTCTTTTAACTTCTTAAGCATTTAATTACCTATCATTTGACACCTAGTTTGAATAAATCGGATAAATGGTTACCGCAGTAATCGAAAAAATCGAATATCAAGAGGCGCCATCTATGTGACGCAATATATACTTATTCCACCACTTTAAAAAGTGACAACATGCACCCTGATAATCAGCAGACCATGCTGATTCCAACGATACCACTTGTCGGTATAAAGCTTTTCAGTCCAACGAAAGTTACTGTTCTTGAATTTGGCCTCTCTACTAATTACTCGTACTGCAATTAACAATTATTAATTTATTCATAATAAATATATTATAAAATACACCCATTGTTTTCTATTCCAGCTCATCCCAATGTAAAGGCATTCATCACCCACGGAGGCCCGCGGTCTTTGGAAGAAGCCGTGTTCTACGAAACGCCCATTATTGGATTCCCGATCGTTAAATCGAGGAAGACCTTCATCAATGAAATCACCAGGCACGGGGCTGGGGTCATTGTGGATCCTTACTCCTTGGACAAAGACTCCTTGGTCAAGAAAATTAACCAGGTGGCGTCTGATGAAAAGTAAGTAGCTGAGAGGTATTTCTATTTGTTATGTTTTCCAAATTCCATTATTGAATCAACATTATCGACATCTGGTAATAATTTTTATACCCTCACGCTTTGATCTTCCAAACCATCTTTGAATAAAAAAAGCAACGAAACCCTACCTACCCTGGGTCTCTGAGTCAAACTATGGCACTTGCTCGATTTTTATTCCAATTACCATTTATTAATCATTCCATTCCTGGTGTGCCTATGTTATGCTGGAGACTTGGTAAGTATTCGCCAGCCACAAAAACAAAACCCAATACAGTATTTTTTGAAAGATAACATTTTTCCTATACCCATATACTTAGTGACTCAAAATTCTGCTTCAACAGAGACATGATGTGTGAGAGCAAATATCGAGTTTTTTAAAAATATACGCTGTCGTTTCTGTTAACCTACAGCAGCAATTTGGTTAGAAGGCACAACGTAGAGTGGTTAATCAATCGGGCATATTCTGTACTCCTTATTTATATTGCCCTCCGCTTACTTTACAGATTCAAGCAAGCCATATCCCTCTTGAAGCTGACTGCCCAAGACCCAGTGCTTTCCGGCCCCGAGGACGCTGTGTGGTGGACGGAGTACATCCTGCGTCATCAAGGAGGCAGGCAACTGCGCTCTCCATCCGTTGGCGTCACTTTCTTCCAGTACTACATGTTTGACATCACGGCATTCTTGGTTGCTGTGACGTCAGCCACGCTAGCATCTGCGTTCTACCTTCTGCGTCTAGCAGTAAGGCGTGCGCGCGGTCGCATCTCTGGGAAACAAGAGTTAGGAAAGTTTAAAGCTTTGTAGTTTTGTGAAATGTGTTTTTAAAGTTTATTCTTTTTAGATAAATAAATGTTCTGTTTGTAAGTAATCCGTTGTTTTATTTAAACTGTTATTCTCCGGAGTTACGAGCGCACAACATTTGACAAGTCGGCTGCCGGCTATGCAATACAGAAGGGCTTATGATACCCAACTTATTCTGAGGAACAGACATCATGACACGCCCAACACAGTTGTGGGCGTGGCCAAATGTCATGCTGTTTCATTTCGCTATAAGGTGCACGCTCCATGAAACTTGCGAGGACAATACAATAGTGCCGATTTCGCCGCGGGCGCAAAAGGGTCAAAGAAAGCTGCTTTTTGTTTAAAATCTTTGTACTATTTATTTTTCCCTGGTAAAAGACAGTAAGTACGTGGACAGTATCAACGTAGTACCTACATAAAAAGCACGCGGCAATTTTAAAAACTTCGTTTGTAATATACATCAGCCGGAAGCCTAAAAAAGCTATTTTATAGAGTTTACAACCTGTCGCGTCCTATCGCCCTTGGAGCGGTGCGTCTGCCTGCGCGTACTAGCAAGCGCGGCGAAGCGCACCGACCTCAGCGACTAACGACTGAACTTTACTTGGACGGCGTGTAGAGCACACGCCTGTTTATGTGAGCTCGAATTGGAGCATTTACAGGTACATTCTTTACTGGTTTTGTTTATAACTGTGGTGAAGGTGTCCATGGTCACGGGATATGTTGACCAAACCAGTCGATAGTTGGAGCCACCATCTTTATAATTATCGTCCTGTATGAAGTTGTCTCCCCCGCCCGAACCATGTGTCTGTGTGTCAAAAAAATGAACGAAACTAACCCTGCGGTCCGTAATAGAATTACATACCCTGCGGTCCGTAATAGAATTACATAGATAAAAGCTATGAATGAATTGAAGTGTGAGCGATGACTGGTCCGTAATTTGTGAGCTAGCTAACGATGTGAAAGATAGCTTATGATTCGGACCGCATTAAAAAAGATACATCTTAACCATAACCTCTTATCACAGAATACAATACGATTATTTGATTTTATTTCGTCAAAGTGCCGTGATTCGTGATGGAACAAGAAGAGTTTGTAGCACTGTTCTTTAACGTAGACTCAGATAGCGACGAAAAAATATATATACATATAAATTCTTCCTTTTCGACGAAAAGTTCCACACGACTTTTTATTTGTTTCTCTCATGGCCGAATAAAACATATACTATGGTTTGTCTGATCTGAACTGCTGAAATAATGGAGCGAAAACAATTTTTGACATTCCATTCCGTTCAACGCTCACATCGCCTCACCTCCGTCGCATGAGCCATGAAAGTCATACGAATGAATGAACGCATTTGCTTCACTCATGGATTATTAGCCATTCACCTCATTCATTCGTAATCGATTTTAGCGAAATAATTCTATTTCGGAACGCGGGGCAACAAACCGTATTTATTTTTATCAGTCAGATTATTTTGTGATATATCTTGTCAACAAATGAGAGAAGATAAGTAACTAAGGATACACTGCAATAAACCTCGCCGTGAAATGTGAAATACCATCATACTGACCTTAAAGAATTTAAATGACTTGAATAAACTTAATCCAACTGATTCCAACTATCTCCACTCAAATCCGACAATGTCTGCTGTAAGAACCTGCCCAGGGTTATACTGCGGGCGTACAGAGCTGGCAGAAGGGGAGTGGAGTGAATGCGGTGCGTGTCCACGCGGCTTCAGGACTAATATCACGAGCTACTGCGTGCCATGCGCTGACGAGCCAACGCTTTACGACTGGCAGTATTTGGGCTTTATGGTGCTGCTACCGCTGGTGCTACACTGGTTCTTTATCGATATGTGCACTATTGGGAAAGGGTAAGTTGGAAATTAACTTATACCGTGAAACCGGCCGTCATTGTCCGCATTTAGCGTTACGTTAAGATAGGTATTTGGAAAAATATATGCTGGAACGCAGAGCAAACATGACCATTACCTATATTTGTTACTTACCTACCTAAAATACCACTCTAAATCATAAAATATACTGCCCTTGCACTGAGTAATATCCCGAAAAATGCCAGTTATAGAGCTGGGCAAAATTACCTGCATAAGCGTCCAACAAAGCCTTAGGGTTCATTTCTGTAAGAATATTGGTAAATTGGTAAAAGGTGAAAACTTGCCATCATAGTGACACCTCAAGACGGTCACGAAATAGACAATGATGAAGAAAGCGTGATAAGTATGAAAGAAATTGTACAGGCAATGAAAGGTATGAAACCTGGGAATGCGGCTGGGTATGATAGAGTGTCAACAGAGATTCTAAGAGAAGGAGATGGTGTGGTGGCTAGCCTGCTGTACTGGCTCTTTACTATGTGCTGGATGAACGGTTGTGTTCTGGTTGACTGGTGCAAGACTGTCATCATTTACAGGAAAAGGTTCACAGCAGGAATGAAAAAGCTGCTGTGGTATAAGTTTTCTTAGTAAGTACCGTTAGCAGGTTGTCTGTAAAGATTCTAATTATGAGGGTGATGGATGAAACAGAAGAAAAAATTTGGGATGTACAAGCAGGATTTAGAAGAGGTATGTGTTGCGTGACCTGACCGAAGGAGTGCCACAGCTTGCGCTGCTGCTTCAAGCGAAGTATAATTTTAATAAAAACAATGTACTAACTTATTCAAATCCATAGTTTAAAAACAATGACAATCAAAGCTCCAATTTAAAGTATCTGTATTTTAATGTTTTCTTAGATAATTCTAATTTTCTTCATTTGTTTTTCGAGTTTATGAATTTGAATTTGGAACATCATCCAAAGATCCCTCGTCGAAACCACAGTCACACAGGGGCATGTCCATATGTCAGACAAGGAACGATACATATGTTGAATGTTTTTATGTTCCTTGATAGCCCCAAGTCTTTACTTTTCATAACCTCTTTTAGGAACTATAGCATCTCTTCCACCCATTGGCTATCTGCTTGTTGATTTCCTTGTGTGTCAGGTCATTTGGGGAGATTATTTGGCTGAGGTAGACCTATACGTAGTTCCTTTACATATTCCAAGTTTTTGTCATTCGCACATATGTCTCCTTCGGAACAATTGGTTTGGGGCTTTGTTATTGTTGTGTTCATTTTAAATATTAATATAATTAATAAATAATTTGACCTTTACAGGGCAAAAGGAGTCCTAGCACAGCACATCTGTGCCTTCCTGGAAGTAGCATCAGGTACACTAGCAGCCCTCATGGTGCTACCACCAGCCGGCACAGTGGCGCTGCACGTCTGCACACCCAAGGCATTGTCCGACTGGTACACACTGCTGCACAATCCTCAACCCGATTATAAGGAGACACTGCATTGTACACAGGAGGCAGTTTATCCTTTGTAAGTTTGAAATATTTTTCCTTGACATCTGACATCAGGAAAATTCTGCTGAGCCAGTTTTCATTCTGCTGATACACCTTTTTTTCTTTGAGATTTAGTCACAAATAAGGGTTGGCTCTCCATTTGGAGTTTTAGCATCCAATTCCAATTGCTAGGAGCTCCAGTATCCAAATTTCCCAGGGGTGTTCCCTCCTCAAATCTTCTGCTTTTTTGATGTTGTCCTTTCTTTGCTAACTTGCAATCGGTTTTAAAACCATAAGCAGTTTTTTTAAGGGTAAGTAATTAGAGGCTTGTTAGGCATGCCCTCCCAGTGTCGGGTTGCCTTCATGATTTATATTATATTATAAGTTGTCCCACGTGTGCTGCCTTTTCAGGCATCTTGTTTGGAGTGGTTCACTTAGACCCCGAGCAAGTCTGTTTTCATGATTGACAATCCTATTTCTGTAGGTTTTGTTCCTGATATTTGCTTCTTCTTTTACAGTAGGAAGTTTTAAGTACTTATGAACTTCGTCTGTTCTTGTGAAACATGGAGCATTCACTATAGTTCTCAGTATTCTATTTTGAAACCGCTGCAAGATTTCGATATTAGAGTTGTTTGCTGAACCCCACTGACTGCTTAATTTTAAACCTAAAAATAGAGACACAAGTATCATATAAAATATTAATACTGCCTTTATAAGTAAGTCAAAGTTAAATTAAAACACATTTTGTTTTCTTTTACTATTACAGATACACAATAATCCTACTGATCTATGCGTTCAGCCTACTGATGACCATCACCCTGCGGCCCTGGCTGATATCCATGAATGCACCCAATCCTGGCAAGAAGGCCATCTACTGCGCTCTTTATTTCTACCCCATACTTGTGTTGATTCATACTGTAGCTGCTGGATTAATTTGTAAGTTAATAATATTAATTTTAATTATGAAAATCATATTTTTTGCTCCGTAGATCAGACCAGTGGTGCAAGTACGTAAGCATCGATTCCATAAATTTGACAATGAAAGTTACATTTTTAGGGCAAATCCGAAGGGCCAATCGGAGCCCTATTAATGTCACTCCACTGTCCGTCTGTCTGTCTGTCTGTTCGTATATCACGGGTCTCTAGCTCTTAGACGGAATGAGATAGAAACCTGAAATTTTTATTTGTTATCAAAGTTGCCATTTTTGTTACGGGGTCTATCTCAAAGGCCAAAGCAGTTAGGAATTTGAAATTTTGTATATTATGTACCATACGCTGTATTAAAACAACAAATACTAGAAACGCCGATTTATTATGTAGTGTTAGGGTTATGTCCGCGAATACACAATCAACGTAATTTTGCAGTTTTTATGTCTGACAGAATTAAATCATTACCTAAAATTAAATAAAGACCTAGTTTGAAATAATTGGTCATATGTACGGAACCCTAAAAGAGTGAGGTCCGACTCGCACTTGCCCGATTTTTATTTATTAAATCGATTTTGATGTTTGAAAATCTACTGTGAGTTTTGCGCAGGAAAGTTGTTAAGTATGATCAGTAGATTATGTATCAATCAATCAATCAAAGCATATCCTAGAAAACTACATGAATTTTTTTGAAATTTTTGGTTACTAAATTAATACCTATAAAGTTGTCTGCGAAAACTGTTTGCTTTATACTGCGCCTTTCCTTTTACACCCGGTGTAAATTGATGCTTAAATGACGTTCCTAAGGTCTCAGGAAGCGGAATATGTGTTGCAATCCTGTTCTTGGCCACCATTTTGAATATCTCACTTCCGGTTGGGTAATCGACTTGGTAACTGGCATTTTTGGATTTAGGGGGGTCGAATTAGCTTAAAACACCTGTTACCCTAAATTTGCCTCTAGAATATAATTTTTCGAATTCTAGCCCGGTCTACTGTTCCATTTATGACCTATGAATAACTATGGTACAAGAAAAAAAAACTTTGAACTAAAACACTTACTTTTCTTTTGATAATTCTAATAGAATAGAATACTTTTATTTATCAAAAAGACAGGTTCTTCTTAAATCTAAACATGACCCACAAAACTGCATGTACAGTTTGACTGTGGGATCCGTGAGTCTCTGATACAACTTTGATCAGTAAGTAATAGAGATCAGCCGCACATGAAGATGGACCGAGGGCATTGCATGCTTTTGTAAAAGTCAAACTAAGTAGATAGTTAACACCATTATTTTGTCTTGATCTTGATCAAGTTTTGATTATTTTGTTGGTTGTTTCAGATTGTTCCTTCCCCTACATTGTGATAATCATATCAATGATGACATCGGCATCCCACTTCTCCGTCAAGATCGACCAATCAGCGCCTGCGTTGCTTTTCCGATCGCTCACGAACACTCGCAACCTAGTCATTCTGATCGGCCATTGGCTGATTCATGCTTACGGCATTATATCTCTGACTGGATTGAAGGAGTTGTGGTATCTATCGTTGGTTCCAGCCCCAGCACTGTTCTATATCCTAACTGCACAGTTTACAGATCCAATGAAGATACACAATGATTGACAAGTTAAACAGGACGTGGAACCGGTATGGGTTTGAATAACTTTGGTGAAAAGTTCCAAGAAGTTTGGTAACTCATTTTTGAATAAGCAAAAATGAAATGATTGGCCTTTACAACCTATAAAAAAGAGAATTGTGTGCAGAAGACTGGTAAAGTGGATGGAATTATGTGCGTCGAAGAAATTTAGTAAAAGGTGATGAAAAGGAAATAAATTTATTTTAAATTTAGTACTGTAGTTTTTTTTAGGTGGAATTATGTGAATGACAAGATACCTACTTGCAAACATTTTACACGGACATAGATCTAAGAATAAATTTTATATTTATTTCAATTGACTTTTTATTTTTGTTATTGCATAATAGCCTTTTTCCCAGGGCTCTGCCTGCGCTGATGGTGTTACAAACTTGAGCACCGGTATCCATCACATATGTTTTTGAAGCGGTAGATTCTTTGTTCGCGTCTCGTGTGAGGGCCCAATTCAGAACTTGTACGTCACTTCCGTGATCGACTTCAGGAAAGAATTCCGCAAATTATTCGACGTGTATCCGTTTAGTTCATAGAAGTTTAGTTAGATGGCACTGTCATAAAAACGTTTAATCCGGAAAAACGTCGCGTCGCAACCATAGACTTTGGATATACATAAGAATACAACATATCCTAAGTCTATGGTCGCAACGATGTGTTTTCATCAAGAAGTCTAAAACTTATGAACTATTTGGTTTTCAACATAGAGGATTTTGGTTTGGTTTATGATATCTTTTTTTTTTCTTTTTTTCTATGGTTTCCAACTTATTCTGAGGTTTCCAATGTCTGAGAATGTGACAGTGAGCGCAAAGATGACACTATCCCTCTCTATAATTCTCAGATAAAGAACCAGCTATAATTTGTGGATGACACTGGCGTTCAGTTCAAAGCATAGAACACATGTTCAAAGAAACCATATCTGTGGCTTACGTAAGGAAGGTCAGGGGACCTAAAAAGGCCAACTTGGATGAACCATGAAATGATTTGAAAGTAGGATAGAGTCAGAGTTTCTTCATGCGTGCAAAAGAGACGGCATTACAACAGAATCATATTATGATTCATCCAAAGCGGCCTTTTTAGAGGTCCAGGTAATTCCTCAGAATAAGGAATAATTCAGTTATACATATCTATGGTCAATGTATTCTTTCAAAACGTAGACTTCGAAAAAACGTCGATTTTTCGAAATCTCCTGCGCATGGCCGAATTTATACCATGATTCTACGTAGAATTATAAAACTACACCGTTTTAAAATCTACGATATTTATAATCCTGCTCAGGTTTGAAGATTTCCAAAACACTTGGGATCGGCAAGTCACCTGCATAAAATGTGTACAACGTAGATTTCAATTTCAATCACTGATATGCAATCAACGCACTAAAATTGTATGCAACCACAGAATAGTTACCTTTTATTATTCTAAGTATGCAACGAACTAAAAATTGTAATTCGTTGCTGATATGTATGTAGGAACAATAGTATTATGATATCTATGATTTCAATGCACTTGATCGGCACTTTTCTACAACTCCTGTGTCTTTAAATGACAACAGTAAATGTACAACTCTTTGTAACTTGAACAATAAGCCGAAACCCAGTTGGTCTTCTTTCTCCTTGAATACTGTTCAGAAGAGTAGGTACTATATTCTTTGATACTGTCACTACAAGTGACGTTAAGATAGCCATTCTCTCAATTTCTTCTAAAGCCGTCGGTGATGATGAAATATGTTCCCAAATGCTTCTCCTCACAGAACCTCCTTATCCTAGACGTATTACTACCCACCATAAACAACATCTTTAATTACTCTTTGGCTACCAGTTCCTTTCCCACTGCCTAGAAAAGAGCCTACGTCATCCTATTAACCAAAACCTCCAATCCAACGATTGAATGGGGCGCGGCACATTCGGACGTAAACTGAAATCGACTACGTTCGAATGGGGCGGTCATAAAAATTTCAATGTAATATCAATAATTAAGTACAGTCACCTACAAAAGTGGAGTCACACCGCAAGGGAATTATAGTTTGATATAACTATTTATAAGTACTTACCGCTAAGTGTTTTATCCCATTTAATTCACAAACACAACGCACGCACTACACGAGCAGACAGTTGCAAAAAGTACAGTGAATAGACCGCAAAAAAATGCTTTTCGCTAGTCCTCTGACGTTACAGATAAGCAGTTTCTGTCATGTTTCTGTACGTATTTGATTTCAAACAAGTAAATATATAATTTCGTGTAGAGTAAATCTTGCTGATTTAATGATAAAAAATAATATTCTAAATATTATTAGAGTGCATTACAAACTAGAAAATATAAATCAGAAACAAATCCAAAGACAAAAATTTGAAAAAATAATATTCCCAAATGTTCATGTAATCTGTAAGTGACAGTACCGTTTAAAATTTTTACGACATCCGCAATATTACATATCTCCTCAAAGGTCCTTGAAATCATCGATCATAATCAGCTCGCATCCTACCTTTCCCAGAACAAATTACTTAATCCTTATCAATCCGTTTTTCGTCCTGGGTACAGCACGGTTACTGCTTTACTCAAGGTATCAGATGATACCCGGTCTGCAATTGATAAGAAACAAGTCACGGTTTTAACACTGCTCGAATTTAGCAATGCTTTTAATTGTATAGATTTCGACATTCTTCTGGGGTTCTGGGCTCTCTTAACGTATCTCTTCTAGTAACAGGATGGTTTGATTCCTATCTTCGCTGTAGCCAGCAGTGCATGCATACGATCTGAAGATCATCTCAGAGTAGTGTGAGCTCACTGCTGGTGTTCCTCAAGGTGGCGTTCTCTCTCCTCTCCTGTTTTCAGTTTTTATTAACTCTATCCCAGGTACTTTATCTTCTCACTACCATCTCTATGCAGACGATTTGCAGCTTTATTGTCATTTTCAAATCGATCAAGCTAATTCAGCCATCTATCATGTAAATGAGGACCTGATGAAAATTTGATTGTAGGCAGACGCACATGGATTACTTTCGTAATATCCTACGTATCTAGTATGTTTATTACTTTATTATATATTATTTTATTTATCAGTTCTAAGTATTAGAAAGTATGTTTATTTTTATTTTTTTTTTGCTATGTAACATAGTATTAATTTAGTATATAATTAATTATGTAACGGAACACGTACTACTTTTGTATCTATCACCATTTTTATATCCCCAGAGGTAAACCGGAAGAAATCTCTTCTTAGAGATAAGTTTGCCTTTGTACATGTTTTATTTCCTAGCATAAATTTGGTTAACGCCCAAGTAGCATCGCAAGCTGTATAGAAGCTGTATTTAAGTTGGTTTTTTATACTATAGGCTGTATAAAGGCTATATGAGCGCTTATACAGACCTTATAAGTAAAAAAGGGCCCACAGTATAATTCTTATTGCCTTATAAGAGCTGTATAGTAGCTGTAGAAGCAATAGATAAGCTGTATAGAAGCTGTATTAGAGCTGTTATTCGGTGTACAAGAAACCATAACCACGCGTGTTTCGTGTACAATTGAGATTAGAATAGCGAGCCCTAATAATGAACCTACGGAACCTTAGAGTATTAAATGTAGGCATAGATACGATAAGTACGGAACCCTTTCCCCCTGGCTCCGTGTTGTCGGTTCATTAGTATCAGAGTCATGTATGTCATGGATCAGTAGCCGACAGACGGGCAGCTATTATTGTACCTACTCGAAAAAGTAGTAGATCAAGACAAAAAAAAAATACAAAATAGTTTATTTAGAAAACAAGTTGTAGGTACAATTATGTAGGCCTTATCCATTTAAGTTTATAGGAAAACCTGTATTAGGATGAGACCGCTCTTCCTTATCTTTAACAATAACTTGTTCATTAAGACTTATATTATGTAGAAATTACCTAAATTAACTAAGTTAAAAAACACTTTTAAAAATTAAGTTAAGCTAACTTATGAATAAAAAGGGGAAGTTGAAAAAGGGTTTGTTAGGGTTAAATAAATATATATAAGTACTTTTTATTTTAATTATATTTTTGTTTGATTTTAATAATTCTCCTTTATTATAAAATCAGGTATTTCAGCAAATTTTCCGTTTCACCATAGTCCGGTTGTTTCAACCATGATGTAACAGATTTTTTACACTCAATGTATGATATAGTGTAAATCAGTGGCGTGCATAGAACTTTTTTCCGGCATAGCAATCAGAAGGTCAAGTTTGACATAAAAAAAATATGAAAAAATTAAAATAGCACTTTGAAAAAAAAAGTTGATATGAAAATCTTCACTCTAGGGTAGACAATAACACCGATTCGGCGCAACACAACTTGACTTAATTGACAGGACTAAACTTAATTCAAGTGTTCTGTCCTTTTCTTTCTGTATCGAAAAGACAAAGACGGGACGCTCAAAATAAGGTTAGTCTTGTCAGTTGTGTTGCGCCGAATCGACACAAGTATCTACCCTGGCGTCATGCAACATTTTTTTTTTCAACGTGTTATTTAGATTTTTTCATATTTTTTTTATTGTCAAACTTATCCTTCTGATTGCTTTTCCGGAAAAAAATTCTATGCACGCCACTGATGTAAATGTTGACCATTCTGTTAATACGATTGGACAAGAAAATAGATTGCACGTTATACGAGATACTAGCAAATTTGGTTTTTATAGCGGGGTGGCGTAATACAGTATAGGGATTACGTTTTTTTAATATATTTGGGTCCGGCCTAATAACTAGTTCTATGAGTTTTTAGTTGACAAGGTCAGGTTATTAAGGAAAAGGTAATATAATCAGCGAGCGAAAAAATATGCACACGTACGCAAATATATCGTCACGATATGAATCCCCGAGAGGGTGTCAGAGGTGTTCCAAAGTGTAAACTGTGAAATGCAAGTCACAGTCCACACTCGCTAAACCCGCGTTTCACTGACGATTATTACGTCCCGTACGTACGTATACAAAGACTAGACATCCCCGCGGCTCTTTCCGCGTAGAAAATATAATAATTATAATTTAATAAAAAACCCCGAGACGCTTGAATGTAGGATAGACGTATGATGTAGGACAGCATTTCTTAACCTTTTTTGTCCACAGATCCCTTAGGAAATCAAGCACAATTTTAAGGACCCCCTTAATAAAAAAGCAGCAATACATTTCGGACCATTTATTTTAGTTCTACAAATTACAAAAAAATATACCTACTTTTTCATATAAAATACGTCAATGAGAAGGTTGGTGCTGCTTTTTTGCAACTAAATTAGTGATATTTGGGTTTACATTACTACTGAGATTATAATCTAGTAATCTAGATTAGGCTGCCGACCCCCATACATATGCTCGCGGACCCCCAGGGGTCCGCGGACCACAGGTTAAGAAACGCTGATGTAGGAGATAATCTCTGGAATGAATGAATTAATACAAAGTTAACTCTCTGGAAAAATTATTTGATGTTCAATTTGCATTTAATGTTGCGTAGCATGATGTTACCTTTTTGCAAACCCAAAACAGTATGAACGGCCGTTTAGACATGCCATACAGATCTGACGTTTCTGAAACGCGGAACATTTTGATTTCATAATTTAATTCTTTATCACTTATCCAAAACCGTAGAGCGAGTATTGTAACTCTAACTATTGTAACGTCCAAAACCCATATTGTTTATGCCGTTCATCATTGTCACAATCCAAGGAATCGAATTGCATCGTTTTTTTTTCGCGATTTGCCGTTTTTGTGAGTAATACACAAAGGTGTGTAGAGCGCCATCTCACTCTTTCCCGTGAATTTTGTCCCTTTCTAGCTTTTCGATTTTATCATGAACAGGTATACATCCATGGATTTTATACAATAGAGAAGATATGCAAAGCAAAGGGATAAAGGTGGGCAATCTCTCAAATCGAATGAAAGAGATTTGTTTAAAAAATTGTTGGAGAAAATAAATAAACAGATCTTACTAAAAGCTTTGTTCAGAAAGACAAGAAGGCAACGGCGATTTTTCGACGCGTGGTGCCTTTCCTTTTTAGGGTTCCGTATCTAAAGGGCAAAACGGACCCCTATTAATGAGACTGCTGTCTATCTGTATTTGACGGGATCTCTACCTCTTAGACGGAATGAGACAGAGACATGAAATTTTGATATGTTCACCCAAAACCGAATATTGAATTGAAATCCCATCGGTCTATTTCAAAGACCAAAATGATTAGGAAGTCGTCATCTTCTTCTTATTTTCGTGTCGATGGTTCCTTTACAAGATCCTGGACCAGTACTTAGCCACATCTACAGCATTTACCGAAGGAAGTCGTAATTTCTGTATATTAATTATGTACCATTTATGCTGTATTTAAAGAACAAATAATGTATTTAAACTGGAAACGCTGATTTATAATGTAAGTAGTTTTAGGATCACGTTCCCGAATAATTAACCAACTTAATTTTGCAGTTTTGTTATATTAATTTTGTAGGTAATTTGATATGTTTGTAACTTATGTGCAGGGATAGGATAATCGGGGGCTCTACCGCGTAATTCTCATTTGTATCAACTTCAAGCAATTGCATGCGAAATTCAACGCGTGCAAAAGAGATGGCATGTTAGGCGGGCGTCGTCGCACGCACGTCAAATTTCAATCTCAAGTTGATGTTGATGAGATCCGCGGATCGATATATATTTAAAGTTGGAAAAACTGAGAAAGTTTGTAAGTGTGGAGTCGGCTTCTTATAATATTATTTTGATAGTAAAAATCCCGGAATTACGGAATTAGGTACTTAAAACGTAACGATAATGTAATAATTAATAGATATGTTACCGGCAATCTAAATAAATAAATCAATGAAATAATACTTTATAAAATGCCCCACTTATTTAGGCCGAACAGAGCAAAAGGCAAAGCAGATCAAAAATAAAATAAACAAATAGATAACTCAGCTTGGCATTTTATAAATTTCCTAGGAATTGTATACAATTTCTAAATAATATAAATTTACGGTAACATCTATTAAGTATTAGGTGCATCATCGTACCGTTTTAAGCAATGCCGTAATTTCCGTAATTTTCAGTATCAACATAAATCATATTTTAAGAATCCGACTCCACACCTACAAACTTTTTCAAGGATTTTTCCAACTTTAGATATATATCGATCTGATTATCCTATCCCTGCGTTATGTGTAACTTAGATTATGGTACCGATTCGGTGAAGCACATCTTAACTTATTTGATAGGACTAAACTAAATTTACGCGTTCTGTCCTTGTCTTTTCAATAAAGAAAGAAAAAGACAGAACGCTTAAAATAAGGTTAGTCCTGTCAAATAAGTTAAGACGTGTTATGCCGAATCGATACCTATATTAACTTACTTAAAGGCACGGAACCATCAGGGCGCGAGTCTCATTCGCACTTGACCGGTTTTATTCCTTTATTAAAGACCCTTTTTGTGGATTACGCTTCTGAGAAATAAACGTGGTACTAGGCTCTTTTCAGGATCCCTAGTAAGCTATCTAAGCAACCATTTTATCAGACCATTGTTGGAGAACGACCTTTCTCACGACAGCTTTTCAGATCACAGAACAATTTTATGTTCTGTGTTTTAGATCCTTCGCCAGTAGCGTTCATTGGTTTAAGGTTTCGTCCACACATATATACACACATATATATACACACATATATATTATATATATATATATTCTTTCTGTGGTTTCGCTTTACTGAAAGCGAGGCGATTGTCAGCGCGACTGATGGTCTGTCGACTAATCGTTTTACAAATATACAGCTACAAGTAGACAAAGATATTATATATGTCACAATCAAATGTCATAACTGGTCAAAACTACTTTTGACTGCGAGAATGAGTCAGTCAAAACTAGTTTTGACTAAGCACGTAGTGTTGACTGATATTCGCAGGCAAAATTAGTTTTTCGGATGTCCTGCAGCGCAGAAGAGAGCCGGTAGGTTAGGTTAGAAGGTTAGGTATGGCAAGTCGCGGAACGTTCCGCGACCACCCTCAGACTAATAAACTTATTGGTCTCAGGCCATACCTGACCTTCGTGGTTATTTTTTTATGACAACCTAGAAATACTTTTAATCAAAATTACTTCAGACCAACTTAGTCAAAACCAGTTTTGACTGATTTTCGCAGTCAAAACTACTTTTGACCGGCTATGAGTTTTGACTGCAACATATATATTTTTTGCCTTTTTGACATAATTTTCTCCTGTCTTGTATTTTTGCCCTTCTTCTTAGCAAGACTAATTGAATGGGCGGAGTTAGGCATATACCTATATTTATTATTTGTATTGCATATGTTTACAATATAATTTATTACTTATTCTTATATTTTTATTTTATTCAAGTGTATTTTTTAAGTTAAATTTAAGTAAACCCAACCTTTATTATTCCCCTGCGTATTTCCCCATATTATTATTTATGACATAAAACTATTACCTAGGTATGCACATTGAGTATTTAATTACTTACGTATTACATTAAAACTGACCTGTTATTAAGTGTCTGTTATACCTACATTACATAAATAAATATATTTCATTTTATATTTCATATTTCATTTCATTCCAGCTACTAAGAGTTTTACAATTATAAGTAGCTAGGTACTAAGAGATTTCGCGTGCTCGAAGATCTGCAGGAGCATTGAATACAAGAATCCTTCATCAGCATCCGTAGCATGATGACGCGCGACTTCGTTTGTCGCGTTCGCGGTCTAATCGACCTAATGAATAAAGATCCTACTGACAACATGACTAATACAGGAAAAAGATTACTTACTCTCTTTGTAATATGTGATCTCTTTTGACGATATGCTGTTATTATGGATTTGTATTAAATCCTAAATAGGTTTATGGTTGTAATTAATTTTATATCGATATAATCAGAATCATCAAATTGTAATACGTAGTGTAATAGGTCCACGGGTAGTTAAAATTACCCGTGGACCCGGTAATGGGTCGACCCACCGGGACCACGGGTAAACACTGATCATAGCGCTTATATTTTTGGTTGATGAGCGCAATAAAACGCGTGCTAAACGGAATCGCACTACATCGTGCTACGGGGGATGGTTGTCTTTCGCGTACTGAATGCGAAAACTAACCTGATGAAGAATTAAAACGAACATTTAGGGTTTCATAGCCGAAGGGTGTCAAACGGGACACTATTACAAGCCTCCGCTGTCTGTCTATTCGTCTGTCTGTCTGTCTGTCTGTCTGTCACAGGGGTGTATGCACAGTACTCCCAAAGTAATAATGCGCATACAAACCTATAGCCGAGCGACCGGACGTGCCACGTGACCATATTGATTGTACTGACAGTGTAAGGAAATACGAACTTTGCCGAACAGTGGCGAAGATTTGTATGCGTATTATCACTTTGGGAGCACTGTACAGCTTCAACCGTTATTTATAGTTAGGTAGCCAGTTGAAATTTTTACAGATATGGCCGCTACCACTAATAATAAAAAATAAAAATATAAATCCAAGGGGTCCCCATACAAAAAACCTTGAAAAAGTAAGATTTACTTACAATCCTGGTACTGGGTACAGTCCTGCGTAAAGGTGCGCGTATAGAATTTTTTTTTCATTATTTCCTATAAAATACATCATATCATATTGCTATTTAAAAAAAAATTGATAGTAAGCATTCATATTTTCCGAGGAGCCCAAACTTGGTGTGTTTTGAAAATGAATGTTTATTTTTTACGAAACAACTGGCTGTAATGTAATGGTGCGCTATATTTTGGATTCAGCTCATATAGCCCTTTCATCTGAAACCCCAACCGACAGTCTCCGAAAAAAAAAAAAAAAAAAAAGAAGTTTTTTTTTTTTTACAAAAAATGTATGACGTTGTAGCTGGAAAACGTACCAGGTAACGTACCAAGACTCCTTCTAAACTTTCCTAAAAAAAAAAAAAAAAAACTCTATACACAGGACTGTACTCAGGTCCAGGATTATTAACGTTATTTGCTTCATATTCTTAAAGACGGCAATAAATAATACAAGTTTCATAGGTAAGAGGGTTACGTACTGGTGCCGAATTGTTGGTCAGGCGCCTTGTTTTGTCGCCTTGTTCTTATCTTGGTAAGTTAGTAACTGAACGGCTTCATGTGCCTGGGATAGGTATGTAATGTAGGCATTTTTTCAGTGTTTTTACATATTTATTTATTTATTTATTAATACACATGAATACATTACAGACACAAGTCCAATGCGTATACATGGAAAACAGAAACAAATTTTAATACACTAAAAATCAAAATAAATCAAGTATTTCACCACACATGTGTGGATTTGGGTCAGTGATGCAGAGAAAATATCCATCTCTGGTTGATCTCTAGCCATACCATTGAGTAAACGAAGCACGCGGCTGAGAGGGGCCGTTTACATATGTAAATTAGAAGTACTTAAGGCTTTTTCTTTATTGAATAAATTTTATTTAAGTATTTATTATTATTATTACCATCCGTACCCCTGTTATAAATGCGAAAGTGTGTTTGTTGATCTGTCCTTCTTTCACGAAGCAACGGATCGACGTGATTTTTTGCATAGATATAGTTTATGGTCCGGAGAGTGACAAAGGCTACTTTTTATCAGGGAAATCAGCGCGGGTGAAGCCGCGGGTAACAGCTAGTTTACCATAATGTTTTTAGGGTTCCAAACCCGTATTGTGTGTTGGTAAGGGACCCCTTTGTGCGCGAGTCCGACTTGCGCTTGTCCAAACTATTTATAATTTAGTTTATGGTACAATGTAATGATTTAAGCGAATTAAAGAGACTACACTTTAATTTATACAATTTATTCAACGAAATAATCCAACAAAATTACCAAAAATAGGTACACAGAGAAATTGCTTAAAATATTTCGTGCACGGTTCGCAAGTTTTAATATAACAGGTAGGTTTCCACAAAGGCTGTTGTGCATTGTTTGTGGCCCGCCGTACCGTGTGGCCGCAAAGGTGAAATTAAAACTGGCATGGACTAAAAAAAGTTGGAAATATTTGGTGGATTACAGTCCATTGTCTTTCGGATTGCGGGCAATAACGATGGTTACGGAAGGAAGGATTACTTATTGTTAAATATCTGCAGGAGATATTTATGAAATAGTGCAGTCTTCAAATTTTCATTACGGTCAACTTCTTACAGAGACAAGACAAGACAAGACAAATACTCTTTATTGTGCACCATATAAAAGAAAACTAAAAGTAGAAAAACAAGATAAAGATAGATAACAATTGGCGGTCTTATCGCTAAAAGCGATTTCTTCCAGACAACCTTTTTGGGTGGAAATTAAGCTAAGGATATAAATCGTAAAGGCGGTGTACATCAAAATCAATAATAGACAATTTAATAAGTGTTTACTTACTACATTATATAAACATAAAATAAACTAATATATACATATCTACAAATTTACAGGGTGGTCCAAAAGGTGAAGTCAAAAATTTTTTTTTAGATTCCTCATGCCTGGGTGTATCCGAAAATATACCCCATGTATGTTCCGCGATTTTTAGCAGCTTAGAAGTTATGATTTTTTAAATGTGTATTTGGGAATTGGTTTATTAGTTAGACTTTTTGCATTTTTTTCTCAAACATATATATATATTTTATATATTTATTCTTGTTGCACACAGAAAACTTAATTCTAAATTATATAATAAAAGTTATGTACAATGGCGTGCTTATCTCAATAATGAGATTTCTTCCAGCAAACCAAGGGTGATAAGGATATTTGAAATAAATAAGATATTCATATTGTGCACGATAATATTTATACAGAAATAAGATTAAATTAATAGTAGATACCTAATTAGTTAAAAATAATAACAAACTACATAAAATTTACATGCCTACATAGTATAAATAAATATAACAATACATATTCAGTAAATAAATACACAATAAATGATATATGATACACCTACACGATAGGTTGTCGAAGATAGTGCTCTTTTATTTTCCTTTTGAATACACCAATGGAGGGGCTATCCCTGATAGTGTGAGGAAGGGAGTTCCACAGTTTGATGGACTTAACAGTGAAAGAGTTTCCATACGCCCCGGTGTTATGAGGTGTTTTTAAAAGTGAGACTGTATGAGACCTGACTTGGTCTTGGTCTTGACTCTTACTCTTTGATACGAAAATCAGAAATTTAAATACATAAATCTGGTAGTAGAAAAAGTATCGTTCGCAACGAGTAAAAATGGGTTTTCTTACCCTCGGAATGTAAGCTTTCGACGTGAGCCGAAACTAGCTTCATTCCTCGGGTAAGAAAATCCGTCATTTTATACTCGTCACGAAGTATACTATTATTTACAGCAAATGTATTAACGTGGTTTGTTCAAACTTACTTCATAGACTTTAGGAGAACATCGGTGAATTTTTTAAATGATTTTCTGCGTCCTGATTATTGCAACAAAATCATCTATCATGTCTTAAAAAGAGACATCATGTCAAGTGAGGTTATTTTATGAAATTATTATTATTTTTCACAAAATAAATACAATCTGGAGGAGTTATTACTGGGTATTACACAGACTGCACTTACGTGATTGCGGTGGACGCACGTATGGCTGATTCACCTTTGTATCGCGCTATCTTGCATCTTCCTCCCTACTATGCTTATTCTCCCCAGTGGTGCCAGATTAGGCGAATTATCGCCATTTAGACTACCTTAGGGGGTCAAATGGCGACCAAAAAATCAGATCGGCTACCAGTAGCCATTTAGGCTACCTAGGAAAAAAGAACAGGCGATTTAGGCTATTTTAGGAGTACTCCAAATTTATTGAATAATTCCATAAAATGCTTGTAACAAAACGTAAAATAGTACGTCCGCAGTTCTTTCACGCTGCTTGCGTTCCATTGCATCCACTAAATTTGTAGGAGTGAGATAGACAAACGCGTTTATCATAGAGAAAACAATCTTTCTAACTCATTTTAACTCACATTTTAAGAAAGTGGCGCCCCTATTTGTTTCATGACATGACTTTAGTTGCACTGTAAGTTTCTTCTTTATTTGGGCTAAATTTAGGCTACATAGCTCAAAATGTTAGGCTACTTGACAAAAATAAATAATTAGGCGATTTAGGCTACTCGGTAGTCAAAATTAGGCGAATTGAGGTAGCTGATATCTGGCAACCCTGATTATCCCTATTGTGCTTACTGAGAATGGATAATGTTACGACGTATAGTAACAACGGGCGGGAGTGTGATATTAACCCTTCAAAGGGCCTTGTTGAGAATAACTTGGAGAGTTCGCCGATTTTAACGGTCAATATGAAGCTTTTTATATTATAATTAAATTAAATTAAATAAGTAATATGCTCCATGTAAGACCACCTTTATCCATACTCATTACCTGTTTTTAACCGACTTTAAAAAGGAGGCGGTTCTCAATTCGACTGTATGTTTTTTTTTTTTTTTGGCGTTGTTACTCCATAACTCCGTCATTTCCCAACCGATTTGAACAATTCTTTTTTTGTTTGAAAGAGTATACTTCCAGGTAGGTCCTATTTTGGGTTTGGTCATGATCTGATGAAGGTCTTCAGAGATAGGCAGTGGAACTCCTCAGAAAATGACAGCATATCTCTCGAAATTGAGGCAATCGCTATGTACATGGGTGCTGATTACAAGGTATTACTTGAAAATCGACATTCTTCCACCTGACCTTCGATCCTGGCTTCATCAACATATTCACCATAGAACTCTTCAACGGATCAGAGCACATAACTCGAGATTGCGGCAATCACTGCGTTAGGGTGCTGATTCAAGGGTATTACTTGGAGATTATCAGAATACCCACCTGACCTTCGATCCTGGTTTCATCACCATAGAACTCCTCAACGGATGACAGCACATAACTTTAGATTGCGGCA
The DNA here is from genome assembly GCA_934047225.1 of Ypsolopha sequella. Taxonomy (NCBI): domain Eukaryota; kingdom Metazoa; phylum Arthropoda; class Insecta; order Lepidoptera; family Ypsolophidae; genus Ypsolopha; species Ypsolopha sequella. The sequence goes on from OW203991.1 coordinate 14,833,808, forward strand.
ACCAGTTTGTGTTAGGGTGCTCATTGCAGGGCATTGCTGAAAATTGCCAGTGTACCCACCTGAATTTCGATCTTGGCTTCATCACCGTAGAACTCTTCAACGGATGACAGCACATAACTCGAGATTGCGGTAATCATGTTGTGTTAGGGTGCTGATAGCAGGAAGCTACTCAAACATGGCTACTTATACTCACTTGAACTTCGTTTCATATTAACACCACGTTTGCAAGAACTACCTATACCTCACAATTTAACCCAGCAACACTAAAAAATGTGAAATAAAATAAACTTTTAACAAAAAAATAGCAACCGACTTCAATAGTAACAGAAATGTTCTGAGGTAACAGCAGTCATTCACTAAAAAGTTAATAATAATTCTATAAAGACCGATGGTACCGAAGCAACACTTTTGCCGACTTCTTTCTTCCTGAAACATTATGTTATCTAGAAGTCGGCGTATTTCCTACGATATAGCAACATAGAAACCAATATAAGAACGCCGACTTCTATATAACATAACGTTTCAGGAAGAAAGAGGTCGGCAAAAGTGTTGCTTCGGTACCATCGGTCTTTATAGAATTATTATTAACTTTTTAGTGAATGACTGCTGTTACTATTGAAGTCGGTTGCTATTTTTTTGTTAAAAGTTTATTTTATTATCATCACACGATGGGACACGCACACACACAAACACACCTTAATCACCCGACACTCAACATGCTCATAATAACAAACCTTTGTATTATAAATACGGAGTCTTATTTGCGAATCATTTATGTAATTTAACCATATTATAATAATTGTCATGTTCCAATTTTTAATTAGTATGTTTAGTTTAGCATAATGAAATCCGTTATTGGCACAATAAGATGATATCATGTTCAAGTAATCTGAATGTACTTGCTGTGGATTTTTGTTTATGAATAAAATAAATAAATAAATAAAATTATTCGTGAAGAGGTAAATACGACCCGTACTGAGAAGAGAACGCAGGAGATGAATGAGGACGAGATTTGGTCGGAGGTCGGGAGACGAGGCAAGATTTTAGCTCGTAGGCACATTCGTGATAGTTTGTCAAGAGTGCCAAAAGAAAAAATTATAATATATAATCATTTTATAGTATGTGACTTTGGCTATTGGTTTTCATAGGTAGGTACTTTACATTAACTTTTTTTAATAAGTTTGACCATATGTCTATATCCCTACGGAACCGCCCGTCTATAGGGAACAAACTAAAGCCTATGTCTAAGTGCAGAGTCTAAACATTAAAATAGGAAAAGAATTTACTAAACACATAACAAGAAAATACAAAATGAAAGTTATAGAGACTATAAAGAACACAAAACAAACAAATCAAACTGGAAATTACGTTATCTTGGCATGTTCTATCTTGTGTGTGTGTAGCATATTATGTTCCACGGCAAAAAAAGGCTCCGACTCAGCATAACAATTAGTCATAGACAAAATGTACAATACCCACTCGAACAAAATGCATGGAACAGCAATTTTTTTGCGATTTCAGGTTTTCATCTATACTAAAAGTTGTGTTCGTTCGTTAAAAATACTGTACCAATTTATTAAGTAAGTAGTTTTTTCAACATCATTTTTATAGTAGCTTATGCTACAAGGGCGAAAAGGAATAAATTACGAGGACGATTTAAAACACGAGCGTAGCGAGTGTTTTAAACGTAACCGAGTAATTTATTGCTCTTACGCCCGTGTATCATGCTACATTTTTCAATGCATAGTGTGAGGAAATAAAACAAATATAATCTTGTGAACTTTAAATTATGATTGGCTCAAAAAGACTGTATCAAGAGCCGTTAAACAGTGGAAAAAAGGTATAACATTTATGGTACACAGGAAAGGCTGCAGGTTAGCCAATCAATGTAAAAAAAAAAAAAAAAAGCCCTAGGGCAAAATAATCGACTTTCTGTTCGGTTTTGATGCATAAAAAGTGGGCCTTTACGATCACTTGCATTGAAAAATACTTTAAAATAGACCTAGAAGCCCTAGAAATACGTAAGTGTACTTCTGCAGTCCCTTTCCAGTTACGTAACTTTGGGAGACAGTCCATTGAGCCCTATTCGCTGGGATTATACCCAAATAAAACTTGCAGATTGCCTTTCGGACCTTTTTCCGTGAAAAATTAGGACGGATTTCTTGTTTTAGAAATAAATTGGGGGCTTCGAAGGGAAGCTATAGGAAGTGCTGTCTCTTGTTTTGGTAGATTTATCAGTCAGTATTAGGGTTTGTTTTTTATATATTTTTCCTCATTAAGTACAAAACAACGTACTTCCCATCTTAATTTATCCCAACCAGTAATACACCTGCAAGTTAGTTATTAATGTAATTATTTCGAATAGTGAAACTTTTTCCAGCTACTTTGTAGAATCAGAACATTTATTTGTAATTAAACCAGTATGGTACATAAATCAGTAATAGTAACAATAAATTAACGAAGAAGTAACACTATAAACAATAATAAAATTGACAAAATAAATAAAATAAAATAACACAGTAAAATCTTGAATTGTTAACATGTCACTAGTGTATCATATCAGACATTAAATTAGGACAATAAATGTTACAAGAAAATGGTAAAGTTACATATTAACAAGAAATGAAAAAGAGACTTAAATATATATATTACTATTATTAATTATACAATGATGTCCATGTAAATTAGAATTTTAAATGTCAATATGTTAAATGAAAATATACAATTATAAATTATACAATGATGTCTGTGCAATTTGAGTTAATATTTAAATTTTAAATGTAAATATGTTGAATAATGATGTCAATCTTTGAAAAATTCATTTAATTCGTAGTACGGTTTCTGAAATAAGTAAGTTTTTAATTTGTTTTGAAAAATACTAAGGTTGTCACCTTAGAATAATTAATTATTCTGAGGTTGGCACTCTCTTTTATAATTTTGTCTAATTTGTTAAAAACTTTAATTCCCGTATATACTAAATTCCATTTAAATGTATCATATCTAGGTGCAGGTCCTCGTAACTCGTCATTATGTGTTAGCTGATATTTTTGAGTCTCACCAACGGTTTTATAATCGCTACGATTTTTAAATGTAGGTATAACTTGAAATTAAATATATATATAATTAAATAACTGTTAAGATACCGTGCTTAGTGATCGAATAAAGGTTAACAATGATCACGATATCTGGCACTAGACTACTTTTTAGTCCAGAATAAATTCAATCCAGAAGCTGTGAACTAAAAACTCAAATAAATCACCACAGAAAAATAAGAGGTTCAATTTCTCTACATTTATGTGCAGTCATCCGTAAATGGTATAGAAATTCCTCCTAGAAATGTACATTTTTATCGTGGGTTGTTCTCGCCGGACATTCTTTTTTCCGCATCGGTGGAGGCGCAACCTCGCAGGACCAGGAGTCTGCTATCTTCCACATTACAGGATAGGGACCCCGTAGGCTACCTGCTTGTATACGGAAAAGTGCCGTTTACACTACAATATTTACATAAATATGTATCATAAGGGTAAACGTCAGCAGTTTAGCGCAAAACGCATAAATTAACGTTTTTCTTGTTTATAAATGTAGTTCATATAAATATGCCAGCCAGCCAACCTCGAAATCTCAAACAAAAAATCTGCCCTTCCATACATTTCGGCCGAGCGGCATTGCATATTTCTATGAAACAGTTAATTTTTTTTTACATTCGTGGTTTGTTCCATAGTAAAAGTTGTTCTATACCATTAACTGAATAAGTTCTTCAAATATGGTTACAACTTTCTGTTACATACATATATAAGATTAAAATGATAGGTAATAATATATATTATACAAGGTGAAATCCAATCAACCGCCCGAACCCATACCGGAGACCCGGCCAGGGACCAGGAACAAGGTTCAATGATCACCAACCGAGCCCACAGCACGAATTGACGAAAGTCAAAAATAGGTGCCTATTAAAATTATATATTTTACTACTGTTAAAAATAACGAGCACAAGGTTTCTTTTTGAATTATTTTCTTACAAAATATTCCGATTCCCATATACTAGGTATCATACATAATTTATCTTGCATTTCTTTTCTTCAACACACATCGTTCGCAACTGCATTGATTTTATTTCCAATTCACAATACGTATTCTACGTATATACTATATAGTATACAATAGTGTATACTCGCAGCTCGTAACTTTCTATGCTGAAAACACCACCTTATTCAATTAATTTGCTAATCAAAATCAAACTCTGTTACGAGTGAATAAAAGTCTTATGCGTAGGAAGTATTAAAGTTGTGGTGTGTAAGTAAAGTGGGATCACGACGGGAGAGCAAAAATCATACACCGGAAAACGTGACGTACCATTGAATAGGAGTCACAAACGAGCGCGGGGTGTATTCCCCTCCCCAAATGATCAGGCACTTACGCTGTAATGGAGTAGTTCTTAAGACTTGAAAGTAGAGTTTTTTTTTATATTATAGTAATACAGGCTGTAATAGTAGTTTCTGCTACAAGGGCGCAAAGGAATAAATTATGAGGACGATTTAAAACACGAGCGTAGCGAGTGTTTTAAACGTAACCGAGTAATTTATTGCTTTTACGCCCGTGTATCATACTACGTTTTTCAATGCATAGTGTGAGGAAATGAAAACAAATATAATCTTGTGAACTTTAAATTTTAATTGACTCAAAAGGACTGTATCCAGAGCTGTTAAACAGTGGAAAAAAAGTATAACATCTATGGTACACAGGAAAGGCTGCAGGTTAGCCAACCATTGTAAATAAATAAAAAAAAATATTAATAAAGCCCTAGGGCAAAATAATCGACTTTTTGTTCGGTTTTGATGCATGAAAAGTGGGCCTTTACGAGCACATGCGTTGAAATAGTAGTTTATGCTACAAGGGCGCAAAGGAATAAATCACGAGGACGATTTAAAACACGAGCGTAGCGAGTGTTTTAAACGTAACCGAGTAATTTATTGCTCTTACGCCCGTGTATCATACTACGTTTTTCAATGCATAGTGTGAGGAAATGAAAACAAATATAATCTTGTGAACTTTAAATTGTAATTGGTTCAAAAGGACTAGGTATCCAGAGCCGTTAAACAGTGGAAAAAAGTATGACATTTATGGTACACAGGAAAGGCTGCAGGTTAGCCAACCATTGTAAATTAATAAAAAAAAAAATAATAATAAAGCCCTAGGGCAAAATAATCGACTTTCTGTTCGGTTTTGATGCATAAAAAGTGGACCTTTACGAGCACATGCATTGAAAATATCTTTATCTTAAGATTTAACCTGTTTCCATGTGATGAGCGTAGGTAGAGCATGAACAACGCCAGACTTTCGAGGATTCGTTTAAAGAAATTCCGACCCTCGTCGTATTAACAAAAAAAAATGATTTATTGATCTTCTATCTAGAGATTCTACTTATAAACCATGTATTATGATTTATACTTTTGTCAAAAAAAAAATGTTTTCTTACCTCTTTTTTTGGTTTTCAAACGTTCGTTTCAAGAACGCGGTTAAGAAATCAACTTGATTTTTTTTTCATAAAACAGGTAACAGAAAATTTAATATAAAGGGATTCTACTTAAATCCAAATTTTTTTTCCCTACAAAATATATCAGTATTAGCTAAAACATAACAATTTGTTGTTTCACTGCGTGATCATTAGTATTGCGCGTCCAAGAAAAAGAGGTCAATGAGCCAATATATAATCGCCTCTATCAAAAGCAAATCAGGTCTTTGCCATTGGTCTTATTGTGCTAGCCAGGTAATAAAAATACTGAAATATTTTGTAGGGAAAAAATACTCGATTTAGGTAACATCCCTTCATATTTCTATTGCTTATTTTATAAAAAAAATCAAGTTGATCTCTTAACTGCGTTTTTTAAACAAACGTTTGAAAACCAAAAAAAAGATGGTGAAAATCTTTTTTTTTTGACAAAAGTATAAATCTTAAGTGGTTGGCATACCCTAGCAACTTTTTTTATTACCCGTACCAATATAATCTGTGCCCGTACAGCACAAGAAGTCTAATGGCAAAGACCTTACTTGCTTTTCATAGAGGAGATTATATGTTGGCTCTTTGGCCTCTTGTTCTTGGACGCGCAATACTAGTGATCACGCAGCGAAACAACAAATTGGTGTGTTTTTAGCTAATACTGAAATATTTTGTAGTGAAAAAATATTAGATTTAGGTAAAATCCCTTCATATTTCTATTGTATTTTATAAAAAAAAAACAAGTTGATCTCTTAACCGCGTTTTTGAAACGAACGTTTGAAAACCAAAAAAAAAGAGGGTGAAAAACATTTTTTTTTGGACAAAAGTAGACATCTCAATACATTGTTTATAGGTGGAATCCCTAGATAAAAGATCGATAAATCAAATATATTTTCTTCAATATGAGGAGAGACCTAGTTTCTTCCAATGAATCCTGGAAAACCTGGTGTTGTTGATGTTCTAGCGTCAGGTGTCCCGTTAACTAGTCTTAAGGCGCTACGAAAAAAAATCGACACTTTAAGAACGTGCATATCTATTTCAGTAAATAATGTATTATTTTGAAAATATTATATTATTTTTGGATTCTTTTTCTAGGGATCTGTTAAAACAGAAACGCGATTGGAGAAATTCGGCTCGATAGAAATATTTATTGAAGTGAAGTCTTTTTCGGCACCAATTCTCCTGGTTTAACAATTTAGAATGACATATGGACTGCAATTATATTTTATTAAATGGGTTTTAACGATATCTAGGACCTGCCCCCCTATTCTGTATCTTTGGTTGCCAACTGGACCGGGTGCCTATCATCAAAAACACAGATAAAAACTGAACTTTCAAAATTGCCTTTAGTGGGTATTCACGAACTGTGATGTCACTTCAAGTGCGAACATATCGTTAGACAATCTGAATTCGATAGTAAATCTATATTTTTGATGATAGACACCGAGTCCAGATGGAAACTAAAGATACATAATAAGCCCGCTGGTTAAACGAAATTTTGATAGCAACTTTAGCACATTTTATATCAATAAAAAACGACTTTTTGCTACTTTTCCACGAATCCGTCCCTCTCGCACTGTGGGTTTTTTCGCATATGGAGTAACAGGGACGCTAAAACTTTTACATATTGCCTTAACAATGAAACGAACACTCCATTATATTTGTTCAATCTCCTTTTGTTAGTGTTATCCAAAACATTAACAAACAGATAAAATGTTTGTCTGTACGAGGGCCGAGGATACTCTCAGTAATAAAATAAATTGAATCTATTTGGAATCCGAGTCAGCCTTCCTGAAAGTTAAATTCAGTCAATTGAACTTTTCATCGAGTGAAACTTTCGAGGCTGCTTTACCTCCCGATCGCTCGGGTTCTGTAGTAATTTACTATTGATTTTGTCAGCAATCAACGATCAGGGTTTATTTATATCTTATTTTCTTGGTTTTTTAATATAATGTGTACCTGTATAAAATGAAACGTGGAATTTAACAATTTAAAATCAATTTTGTTTGTGTACGTAATTTTTTCGTTTGTATTTTTCTATGTGCCCGCGATTAACGGGACACCTGACGCTAGAACATCAACAACACCAGGTTTTCAAGGGTTCATTGGAAGAAACTAGGTCTCTCCTCATATTGAAGAAAATATATTTGATTAATCGGTCTTTTATCTAAGGATTCCTCCTATAAACAAGGTTTTAAGATTTATACTTTTGTCGAAAAGAAATGTTTTCCACCCTCTTTTTTTGGTTTTCAAACGTTCGTTTCAAAAACGCGGTTAAGAGATCAAATTGTTTTTTTTTTATAAAATAGGCAATAGAAATATGAAGGGATGTTACCTAAATCCAATATTTTTTTCTCTACAAAATATTTCAGTACTTATTAGCTATAAACACACCAATTTGTTGTTTCGCTGCGTGATCACTAGTATTACGCGTCCAAGAGACCAAAGAGCCAATATATAATCGCCTCTATGAAAAGCAAATAAGGTCTTTGCCATTAGACTTATTGTGCTGGACGCGTAATAAAAAAAGTTGCTAGGGTATGCCATCCTCTTAACTCAAAAACTACCGAGGGGCCGTCCTTAATATTACGCCATCGATTCTTGCCGTTTTTTGGCCTTCCCCCTACAATAAACCTATCTATCATTATTATCTAATGACCCCTCTCACAAAATTGACGTCTTTCCATTAAGGGTTCACATAAAGTCAGATTGAACGCCTGAACTTTTTTTTTGTATATAATAGTGCGTTCTGAACCCTGTCTGTAACGACCACCGCGAAAAATGCGCTAACATAAATTTAGTTTTCATGTTTTAGCTCTGCTTCTGTATGAAATTATTAAAATATTCTAAGACACACTTATGGGCTCATTTGCTCTTATTTTTAATACAAATTTCAAGGTTGTATGATTTGAGAAAGGCCCAATAACACTTGAAAAACACAAAAATGGAGGTAACTTCGTACTTTTTTTCCAAGGAGAGATCTTAAAGCTAATAATGGTTTTTTGGCTAAGATATGCTTATCACAGTATAGTCTACTATCTATGCTATTTTTATTTAACTGATTAAACAAGTTACACAACGTGAAATCGTCATTTGAAGGTTTGCAGTTGATATTATACGGATCCTTAAGGGCTAGTTCGGTAAAATCGACACTTTTTGAAGTTGTTTACCTGCTTGTCAGAATAAGCCACTGGTTTGATAAATTATAATATAAATTTTGGAACCTTTTTCTAGCACTCTGTAAAATAGAAACGCGATTGCAGAAATTTCGCTCGATGTAAATAATTGTTGAAATGAGGTCTTGATCGACATTTTTTCTCATAATTTGACAAACACAGATGACATAGACTAGATGGACTTTAACAATATTTGAATTCAGATTGTTCGCAAATTTGGATCGACTATAGATACGAGTATTAACTGAACCTTTGTGTGGCATTGGCTACTTTTTATCCCGGGAAATGCACGGTTCCTTTGACTATTTTGGGATTGTCCGTATTTGCAAAGACGACGTTAATTTTGGCAAGACCCCCCTCCTATTAATTACTATCATCCGCAGAACAGCCACCCCTCCTAATTTCAAAGGATGTTAATATCTGGACGGCCCCTGAGCCGGTTGTGCTATGATTTTTCATGGGGTGGAATCACTTTTGTGAATCCTTTTGGATACGTATGTATATACCGGGAATATTTTTTTTTTGTTTTTTTTTTTTTTTCATTGACGTAACTCGTTTATAGCATATACACGTACACTTTCTTTTCAAATAACTTCCATTTCACGAGCGTTTTTTAACCCTGGCTGCAGACAAAGACAAAGGTTTTATATTTCTGTTTAATCCTAAAATATCGTGTTTTTTTCAACAGAAACCGCCTGTTTCCTGGGATCTCTGGCGCGCGGACGCATCGTTAGCTCTGAAGTTTTACTAACAGAATTCTTTATCAGACCACCACATATAGTAGACCTCAGAACCGATCAAATTCGGTAGGAATAGAGGCGGTTATCGATTAACTCGTAGCTTTATTTTTATGGTTAGTAGAACTGGCTGTTTCGGACAGAGTTTAAAAGTAAAAAAGTCCAGCACAAAGTTTGAAAATCGAACGGTGCCGATACAAACGTAACTGGGATAACTTCTTTTGTTCGTTTTCAGGGTTCTCTAATCAAAGGGTCGAAAGCAGGCTCTACCATCTGCATGTATGCCGCTTCATATTTTTTGCGCCGATAAGAAATAATTATGAAGGAATAGAATATTATGGTCTAAGATTGTAAGCAGGTCACACATATACCTGTGTGGGTACCTTACACACTGTTGATAGAGGTTTTATAATTCCGCGCGGCGGCGATCAGTGTGCGCTGGGATGCCGCACGGTCCGTTGTTATTGTGACCACCTCTGCCTCTACGTTGCAGAGTCTGTTTGCCTTTGTCTCTGTCTTTTTCTTTACGTGTAAAGAGCAAAGAAAATAACCAAACTTTTGCACTTTTTCAATGTTTTTCGTTGTTATTTTCATCGTATTGTTCTTAAATAAAAAACCTACCGTGTATAAACGCTCCAGTCGTCTATGAACTTTATTTTAGTAAATGAATCATAATATCAAATTAATTATTTATTTAAAAAAGTATGGAAATAGAGGAAAAAATTACTCGACAAGAGGTAACTTTGCGAATTTATTCTATCGAGTCAACTTTATCAAATCGTTTTTCCATCGTGTATACTGTCTAGTATATATCCCCAATAATACCAATATATTTAACTAGATTTTAATTTAATTGTTTACTACTTCAAACAAGGGTTATAAAAACGTGTTTGTATGTGTAAAAAGCTCGGTGCGCTCTTATGGATGGTTGTCATGACGCGACCAACTCAGTTGTGGGTGTGGCCAAATGTTATGCTGTTTCATTTCACTATAATGTGCACGCTCCACGAAACTTGCGAGGGCAATACAATCGTGCCGATTTCGCCGCCAAAATTTAAAACTTGTTTTAGGAGAAATCACGTTTTGGCAATACTGTGAATGTTTTCAAATATTATTTTTGGTTATTATTAATCTAGATAATATTGTCGATGTTTGTTTCGTATTATTTTTTTTATTTTATTTAAAACAATAAAAGCAAAGTCGACTACACTTTTAGTAAAAAACCGTTATTTTAGGGGTTTGTTTTTAAAATATTACTCAAATTTCACGGTTTTAGTTCGACTTAAACATAGATCTAGATAATGTTAATGGACTCAGCCTAAAATATTATAATAACATTCCATAGACACTCCACGATGTGTTAACATCGTTTGTATGGAGGTTTGCGCGTAAATAAAATAAATGCTCTATGTAGCAACATATACAAGGTGAATTTGTCAACATCGTCCAAAGTCATACTTGAGCCTTGGTAACTCATCAGCATCATGAACCAATAACGATTTTTGTAAAACTCATGAAACTAAATTTCGACTCCCCATAGTGATTCACTCAGGACTGGGAGTGAATTACTATGGGAAGTCGAAATTTCATTATACGAATTTCACAAAAATTGTTATCGATTCATGATGCTGATCACTTACCAAGCCTCCAGTATGAATTTGGACTATGATCAAAAAGTCACCTTTGCATATAGAAGGTGTAACAGAAAGGTGTAACCATATTTGAAGAGCTTATTCAGTCAATGGTATAGAACAATTTTTACTATGGAGCCAACCCTGAAATCTCAAAAAAAAAATCTGTCCTTTCATTTACATTTCGGCCGAGCGGCATTGCATTTTTCTATGAAACAGTTAATTTTTTTTTTCGAGATGCAGTGTTTGTTCCATAGTAAAAGTTGTTCTATACCATTGACTAAATAAGCTCTTCAAATATGGTTACACATTTCTGTTACATGTCAGCATTCATGATCAGCATCATGAATCGATAACAATTTTTGTGAAATTAGTGTAATGAAATTTTGACTTCCCATAGTAATTCACTCCCAGTCCTGAGTCAATCACTATGGAGAGTCAAAATTTCATTTTATGAATTTAACAAAAATCGTTATTGGTTCATGATGCTGATCACTTACCAAGGCTCAAGTATGAATTTCGACGATGTTCACAAATTCACCTTGTATAAACAAGTGGAAAAGGTACCAAGAATTTGTTTTATTTAAAATGTAAGTAATAGTACATTACGATACGAGAGCGATGAAACGTTTTCTGACGAGTGTGAGTTTGCGGCACGAGCCGAAGGCGAGTGCTGCAATCACACGAGTCGAGAAAAAGTTCCTCGCACGAGTTTCGTATAATTTTTTATAGCACAAGTGCGGAAAATGCCGACTTCACGCACGCGCAGCGTGCGTAAAGTTGTCATTTTACGCACGGTGTGCTATAAACGTTATTAATTGACTAGTTTGTCTTTAAATGTAGTTATGTGTGTATATATATATATATATATTTTTTTTTTTCGTCTTTGTTAATATATATATATTAACTACATTTTATTTAAAATATTTTCCAAATGTTCCATCAAGAACCAAAAACGCCTTTTCTGACAAAGCCAAAAACTTAGGGGTAATACTCGACAGTAATTTGGCTTGGGTGCCACATGTTAATGAGACTAGCAGGAGAGTACATGGCGCATTTCACTCCCTAAAGCAACTCCAGAATTTTCTGCCCTTTAAAACAAAAATCTTACTTGCCCAGACCCTTCTTCTTCCCATCATTGATTATGGTGATGTTTGTCTCATCGATGCCACTGAGGTGTTATTAAATAAACTTGAACGTCTTCAGAATTTAGCTATCCGCTTCATCTATGGTCTTCGCAAATTTGATCGCGTTTCTCACTTTCGTAAGGAATTAAAGTGGTTACCTATTCGTCATCGCCGTAATGTGCGTATTTTGTCCCTTCTATTTAATATCATTAGGAATCCACTTTCTCCGCCTTATCTTCGCGAACGTTTTGAGTTCTTAAGGGCAGGTTATCCGGGACCTGTAGGTATTTATCGCTACCTCAGCCCGCGCCAATTCACCGCGACGTATTTATTTACGATGCAACTGAGCGGCTAGAATCGTGACCTCACGTGACTCGCCACCGACCGCCGTACATTAAAATAGGTTCGGGGCCAGTAACAGTACTTCGTACTAATAAGAATTGATTCCGATAAATGAACCAACATAAACTATTCCTACTAAAAAACCGAGTTAGTACAAATAGGGGAGTTTATTACATTGGATCATATGAGCAATATCTAAGCACGCTCTTGTAAAACATTTGGAAGTACAGCTAAAAATATTTAATACACTTGGTAACCATATGAGCTAACAAAGCCGACTCTGAAGGCTTTCATTGTAATCTAGGACCTGTCAAAACTAAATTTTGTTTATTACAAAATAGTTCATAAGTATTAAAAATAGAAGCTAAATTACTTTGGAATAATTTAGGTTTCGACACTAAAACTAAAATTATAGGCGTAGTATTTAAATGAGCGAATATAAATTCAAATACAAGGTGTCAAAAATACTGAATATAGCGTACTAAAATACTAAGTGGGCGAAAGATTGTGAGCGAATAAAAATGTTGTAAACGGCGACTTGAAATTACAAATTTGAGTTGAGTTGATAATTCTCAGGCGAACAATTTTCTATTTTAGTGACAATTTGATTTTAAGGCGCTACGTAAAAGTTTTAGCGTCCCTGTTACTCCATATGCGAAAAAAACCTCAGTGCGAGTGGGACGGATTCGTGGAAAAGTAGTAAAAAAATCGGTTTTTATTAATATAAAATGTACTAAGCAATTTTGTCAAAACGTTTTTCAAGGAGACTTTACAAATAAATAATATCCACGTTTTGAATGCAATTTGACAATGAAATTAGTTAGGATTTCAGAATAACAGAAAAAATAAAACAATTTAGAGGTCTTTTCGGAATTAAATTCTATCAAGAAAATTTCATCCAATCGCGTTTTCCTTCAGTGAGAATTTTAATCAAATACTCAATAAACATTTACCCAAAAATGAAATACGTAGACGACGTTATAGTGGAGTAAATGGATTCGAAAAAACCCCATTTTTTCCGCTTCACTCGGCTCCTTATTTTATATTACATATAAACCTAACACGCTCCTTCTCGCTTCGCTCTTCGTCGCACCTATTTTTTGATTTTTGGTGAAGTATTTTCGATTTCATACTTTAAATTCGCCCACTCGATATTTTTAGTCGCATGATTTGTTCAGTTGTATGTGTGCTAGTGCTAGTACCCGGTTGCGAGGTGTCATAGCTTGATTGTTACTCTGAGATAGGTGAAGGATCCACGTTTTCTTATTAAATATTATTTTTATTATCATGCAAAGTCAGAGTTCTTATAGGCATCCCGCGTGTATACCGTGGGTTTACTATACCATGTTGTTATTTTATTTTATTATTTTATTTGTAAATTTCCATTTTTATTCATTCATTATTTTTTTTGCATGACATCCATTACAGTCTATTCCATTTACGAGGTTACATTTGACAGATGTGTTTACGTAGAGTACTAGCGAAGTACCATATTAGTCGATACACAACGACATCGACTTTCGATTACTATTACCAACAAATTTAAATCGAGTTGACAGAATCGAAACGTAAAAGATTTGCAGTAGATTAATATAATAAACAAAAGTTACTTAATCAAGTTTTTTTATTTGATTACATACTATTATTTTTCAATTTTATCAGCATGCGACTTATGCGTGCTCGCTATTCAAAATCGTTGCATCATATTCATTGTCACCATCGTCGTCATCACCCCCACCATCGTCTGTAGGATCCACCGTATTTATTATAATTTGGTTATCTATTAGGGCATCGATATGCACATCTCGGTCCCAATCAGCGAAATTTAGATTTAATGTTCGTAAAACCACACTTTTCCAATTCGCAGCAGTAAACTAATAGCATGCTTCTTGCAACAACGACAGCATTTTGTTTGTGTGACTATCGACCTTCTAACTTTTTTCTTAAGTGGCGATTTTAATTTATTATCTTCTGGTATATCTTTACCATGCTTTTCCTTACTTATTTGGGAAACAGTTTTTCGACTGATAACGAAAGAGTGGACTACCATTCTGAAACTCACATTCAATTTAATGTTGTAGGCGTACCACAAACTCCCGCGCTTGTCTGCCCAACACTGTTCTTTTAGTGGTCAAGCAAGAACAAAACACACGCACGCAACGTATACAAGGCTTCTGCACCGTACTGAACAGACAAACAATATGGCTGATCGTGATTGCCATGGTAACCATGGTGATTGCGAGGTGGACCATATTTTTAGTAGATTTTTATTTCCTACGACCTCGGTACACAAGAGAATAATCGATTAACTAACCGATTTTATGAGATTTTTTGAGCTACGTCACTATGTTTAAAAGCAAAAAATAAACCATAGAACGTAAACGCGTATTTGCAGTAAAATATTATTTTATTTTAAAGTTATAATTATTTTGAGCACGATATCTAAAAAAAATACGTTGATTATGTTTGTGAATTAATTGTATAATGTTTTGAATTGATTGCGGTTTTTTCAAACGGTGATTTACTATCATAAACAAAGACTAATCACTTAGTTACATACGATTCATACTTACGCTTACAAAAAAATAATAATATGTAGATATAATCGCATTATTTTTTATATATTCTATATATTTACATAATATGTACATTATATATCTATACATTCTGTCTGACTGCAAGAGTAAGTACTGTTACATTTTACTGTTGTACAGTTATACTCGGACACATGAGTTGTTTACATTTTTTGCGTAATTTCAAAAGTTGGTTGTTCTGTACGATCAATAAAACATCTCGTTACAGTTTTAAAGAATTGTTTTCTTATCTTCAGCACTCTCAAATTTGATGATTTGTATGGTTCCGCAGTACCCAAAAGGTACAAAAGGAACCTTTATGGTGAGACTCCGTTGTCCGTCCGTCCGTATGTCACAGCCTCATAACTTTAGCACCTTTAAAGATAAAGACATGAAATTTGGCACAAAAATAGCATTTATTTGCCCACATATCACTATGTAAAAAAAAGATTGAAATTATTCAAAATATTCCCAAAACAAAACTAAAAAATGTTATCCTAAAAATACAATATGGGATCAAATTATAGATATTAAAAAGCTGATTGTAAAAATACATTGATATAAAAAATGTATGTCTTTATCTCCAAAACTGGTAGACCGAACATTATGAAAAAAATCATGGTAATGTTTACGTAAAGATTATAGGAAAAATAAAGCAGTTGAGAAATTCACGAAAAAAAATAGTAAATTAAATTTATCATCCACAATACGGAACCCTAGGTACGTGAGTCTGACTCGCACTTGGCCGGTTTTTTTCTTTTTATTTCTAGTTTCCATTTTTATTTTTAAACATCCAAGCAAGATACAACTAAATGATTTTTATTTACATGTACACACGACTGATAGTTTGATGTCTATTTACACGATTATTTAAATAATAATAGTACACTCTATCAGAGCTTCGAGGCGAGTGAGGGGGAACCAGGGCTCAGAAAACTGACATAGGTCTCGCCTCGACAGCCGCTGACGGGCAACTGGCGGCCGCTCGCCGAGTAGTCGCGAATCAATTTTTCTTTTTAAATTAAGGGCAAAAAAACGATTTTCATTAAAAAAAAAGTAACCACAAAAGTTATTAGTACAATATTTTTCCTTTAATTATCTGCAATTTTTATGCAATTTGGTTAAGTACACGTTACATAAAACGAAAAAAATCTTAAAAATCGACAAAGTTTCGGATTTTTTTTCGATCGAGCAAAGTGTAACGTCTCGCAAATTGAACCACAAAAAACACTGCAGAAAAGATGTATCTGAAACATATATTTTTTTCAGATTTAAAAAACAACTATTTGATGCTTTAAAATAAGTTTGAAAACAGACAAAATTGGGATAAGCCCCCCTTAATCTCTAGAGATAGACCCTTGCGTTCTGGGACTTGTGCTTATGGCAACTCTTTTAATGTTGAATCTATCAGACTGTGGAATGCTCTTCCACATAGCATTCGAGACTTGCGGACTATAATTTCCTTTAAGAAAAAGCTGAAAGAACATTACCTCTCGCTGTCTTAATAGGTACATATAATATTATATATATCAATATTTATGTATTCTATAATAATATATATATATATTTTTTTTGTATTTGTATTTTATAGTGTGTATTTATAGTAAGTATTTGAATACTATATTATTGCTATTTTTATGTTATATATATTTATATTTTTAATTTGCATCAATCTCCTTGTGCACTTGTATGATTACTCGTTTAAATTATTATTTTTGTTTGTTTGTTATTTCCTGTTGGTTTTGCTGGAAGAAATCTCTTCTTAGAGATAAGCACGCCAATGTGCACATTGTTTAAATGTAATGTATCCCTGTTTCTGTATATGTGTGTGTACAATAAAGAATAAAGAAAACGACAAGTAGGTATCAATTTCCCTACTAGTTACTTATAGACGTGATATTTATATTGATATTTAGAAAAAAATTGTTTTTGCTGACTGTTCAAAATGCTCCAGGTTGCACACAGCAGCCAACCCTGTTTATTTGGATGTAGTTTTCTTCTGCATATTTCCGAATTGGTCACATATTGTTACTCGATACATTGGGTTACTCACGGTGCGTCCATAGACTAATAACTCGTAGACAAAATACGTTCAATATTTAAGAGGCTATGCGAATTCACTGTCACTCCAAGCGAAAAATCGCGCAGTGCGAGAGGGGCAGATTCAGGGCAAAAGGGAAAAAAGCTAGTTTTATATTTATATTAGAAAAACTAAAATAGCTAGCAAAATTTCAAATATCAAATCTCTAGATATTGTTAAAACACACCTAATAAAATATGTTTGAGTTCTGTGTATGGCTCCTATTCATCAAACGAGGAGAAAAAGTGTGTTTGAAGACCTCATTTCAATAATTGTTTCTATCGAGGAAAATTTATCCAAACATGTTTTCCAATTTCAAAACCCTAGATTATATAGTTAAAATGCATATACCAGAAACTGATTATAATTTTCCTTGTATTTCATGAAATAAACAGAAAAGAAACACCCGTATTTTTTTCGCATATCGCCTTAAGGGAAGAGGATCATATGGCGTATTGATGGCGTACAAACAGAATTGTCGTCTCAGTTGTACGCTAATGCATAAAATAGAATAAAAATTAAAATAACTTTATTTATCGCCCAATCTATACTTCCTATCCGTATTGAAATTTTGGATAATCAACATGTTTCAAAAATACAACGAAGTACTCAGAAATCTTGTATTTTGTGCTCCAAAACATCTCATTTCCACACGGATTTTTCTCAAATAACAACATTTTTTTAAGAATTTGAATACATGTTGACCCCGTGGTAGTTCATAAACATTTGAAAAATGCAGTAGTTTGGTATGTAGGCTAAATATCATAGCAATAAAACGTTTAGAGCTAGGACACGAAATCGCGGTAAAAAGTTACCGTCTAGCCTTAAGGGGCTGCACAATGCTAAAATTCAGACCTGCTCTAACGCTTTTGTTTTTTAACTGTCTATCCTGCTCTGATCAGATGCCGCGCACGCAAAACTCCCTTTATTTTGAAATCACAGCTACATTAGGGCATTAACTATAATTTCTTTATGTAATAAAGATGTATTTTTCTAGTAAGTATCTGCGTGTGTTGGTTTCGTTTCAATCGGTTTTGAAATATGGAAACTCAATCGCTTTTTTCGTGAAATTCATGCTTTTTTAAAAGTATTACAATTAAAAGAATATTGAAAGTATGTTTATTTATAAAGTGTAATTAATAATTGTCTTGAGTCAAAAAACACGCCATATTTTTCTCAAATTTTTGCCATCTACATTGACGGAACTGAATCCAATGCAAAACTGGTGTTTAGCATTGTGGAGCCCCTTAATGATCCGGATACGGACAGTGCTTATCAGCAAGTGGCGAAACAGTCCCTAAGTAAAATAAATGTCCCACGGGGCTCGAACCCCTATTACTGCAGGAATAGGATAGTTAATAATTTAAAATTATTCCATTAGGGTAGTTTGTCCACCGACATCCACTAGCGTGTCATTTGTTTTGGCCTCTTGGTGCTGTTACCATCGCTATCGAGTATATTTTGTTCTTAAAACCTACCTATATATATTTATGATTTTTCTCATAATGTCTATGATTCCAAGTTAGTGTTATCTGTCTTTCAGTAAATATTTTTACTTAGCTAACCCTTAACTACCTACTCCCTATTTTTGTCACATCACCACCTACCTGCGGTCATAGAGACCGCTTATCAAATGTCAAAAACCTTAGTAACTAGTTAAAACAAATATTATTTTTATAAATGTACGTATTTCAAGATCCATATCGTTTAATTAAAAACAATAAAATACAATGTTACTTAAATAATTGTGTAACAATAAACACAAAACAAAAATCACTTCTAAATTGCGAGGTTGAGATTTACATAGAGGAAATGCCGACTTGCAACCTTTTTTTGATTACCTGCAGAGGATTTGCGCACGTATACACCTGACGAGTGCTTGCAAATTGTTGCAAGGGATCGACGAAAAGTTACAAAGACGCACAACAAAACCCGTTGTGGTCTCTGAGACCGGTGGTAGGTAGTTAAGGGTTAAACAAACGTCATTGTGAATAATTCAGACAAAGTACCAACGCATTAGCAACTTGCAATAATAGTTATGATATAGAGTAACTCAAGCGGTTGATTTCACTAAATATCCTATAAACTTAGCTATCTTATTGCTTAAAATAACAAAAATTCGCTTCAATTATACGAATTGCACGAGTTTTTACGTATAAATTGCAAGGCAAGCTTATTTAGAGTAGTAATATATGTCTGATTTTGGCGAAGAAACAAGTTGGATATGCTAAAACGTTTATTTTATTCTCCGTGCATATGAAGATTTTTGGCTAGTCCTCGCATAATGAGGCATATTGTGATGTCGAAGAGTATTTTGCTTGTTTGGTCGTTGGAGATGGACTTTGCATTTTGTACGTTTTCAGGATACGTATGAAAATCTAGTAATAGTACATTATTGCAAAGGCAGCGAAAAAGGCAATTGCCATTTCGGCCGAGGCATATATAGTGCTTTTCTTAAACATACGCGGAAATATTATCATTACTTTTGAATAAAGTGCTTTTAATTTATTATTAACCAAATAACAACGAACTCCGCTTTACCGGCAATTTTTTTTTTTAAATTTGTGCCGAAAGGTAAACGCATCTGTGGCTATACAGCCACGAGAACGAAATGTGTACGATAGATGAAAGAGTTCTAAATTCAAACAGCACATCGTTTCATACAACATTGCCGGTGCGCTCTTCGTTCCAAATTCAAAGAATGCGCCGGGAAGTGATTTTGGTTTTTCAGTCTACGTAAATATGATACTTCGCGTGTTCTTTATTCAAAAGTAATGATAATATTTCCGCGTATGTTTAAGAAAAGTTTATTATTTGTTCGGTTACAGCGTAGTTCAAAAATGTCTAGACGAATTGAGCTCGTGGAATGAAGGAGAATTCAGAGCAGACATCAGAGCACACAACTCAGTTGTGGACCAACGCTCCATGAAACTTGTGAAGACAAAACAATCATGGCGATTTTGTTGCGGGCGCAAAATTGAAAACATGATTTTGGCAACTAGCTTTTGCCCGCCGTTACGCCCGCCTAGATTAAGTTTTTGTATAGTCCTATCGAATCTGTCAATACTGTTCGGACCATAATTTTTTTAGCACGTAGTTGACTCAGGTTTGGAGTGTTTACGTCTCCGTTTTTGGCGAGGCCGAAGGCCGAGCCACTTTTCTGATCGACACTTTTCCGAATGTAGTAATTTTTTCTATAACTGATTTGATCCCCTAGTGTAGTACGTTTGGCGAGGTCGAAGGCCGAGCCACGTTTCCAAACGAAGTAATTTTTTCGATTGCTGATTTGATATAATATATTTCAGGTCTATTTAGTTTGCAAACTGCACTTGTACAAGGTTTTAGCCCAATCGGTTACAGCGTGAAGGAGTAACAGTATATCACTTCTCTGTAGGACCTTGACTCCCCATTTATGGGATAAAAGAAAGAAAGAAAGAAAGAACGGAATTTATTGCCAAAAAAATACAGTAAAAAATAAAAATATAATATATTCTAATAAATAAATTCTAATAAATTCTAACAAATTAACCAAGAAGGCAAGTAACTTACAAAATAAATTACTTATAAATAAAGTTGAAATAAATATATATATAT
Source organism: Ypsolopha sequella (assembly GCA_934047225.1). Lineage (NCBI taxonomy): Eukaryota > Metazoa > Arthropoda > Insecta > Lepidoptera > Ypsolophidae > Ypsolopha > Ypsolopha sequella. The sequence continues at coordinate 14,854,568 of OW203991.1, forward strand.
TGCTACATAGAGCACTTATTTTATTTTATTTTTTGTTTAATTAAAACATTAAGTATATAAAAAATATTTTCGAAATATAGTTCAGCCCACTTTGGGGCCGCCGTCAGTCGAATTCGACTGACGCCGGCCCCAAAGTGGGCCGAAATATATTTCGAAAATATTTTTTATATACTTAATGTTTTAATTAAACAAAAAATAAAATATTATAAATAAAGTGTTACATGGTTAACCATACATCCTACATTCAACAGCTTTTGTTTGGCAAAAGGTGGCCCGCTCAGCATTTGCTATCGGAAACTTGTCGAGAGTACAGCGCTGATTTTCAGCGAGCCCCTTTGTTTGGATACGTTTAAAGTTTGTTTTGGATCATTTTGCAATGATCCAAAAAGTACCTTATATCCTATTCTAGGTCTAGACTACATTTGCGCAAAGATTCAGCCCAATCAGTAGTTACGGCGTGAAAGAGTAACAAACATCCATCCAAACTTTCGCATTTATAATATTATTAGTGGGATGGGATGGGATTTTCGATGTTTGACTCGAATGAATTTTTCGATTTTATTTAAAAGTAAAAAAGTACGAGTAAGTTTGGTAAAAAAAACGTAAAATTTACGCAATTTAGGGGTTTTTTGTTAAGATATTACTCAAATTCCACGATTTTTAATTCGACTTAAACATAGATCTAGATAATATTAATGGACCCAGCTTAAAATATTATAACAATATTCCATAGACACCACACAATGACAGAGTTTGTATGGAGGTTTGCGCGTAACGACGCGTTAGGTTGGTAAGTTTTTTCATGTAACGTTAACAAATTAAATGAAGTTTAATAAATATTATTTATCAACAAAACTAAAACTGTATAAAACTAAATGAAACCCCTATACAATAGTAGTTTATGCTACAAGGGCGCAAAGGAATAAATTACGAGGACGATTTAAAACACGAGCGTAGCGAGTGTTTTAAACGTAACCGAGTAATTTATTGCTCTTACGCCCGTGTATCATACTACGTTTTTCAATGCATAGTGTGAGGAAATGAAAACAAATATAATCTTGTGAACTTTAAATTATGATTTACTCAAAAGGATTGTATCCAGAGCCGTTAAACAGTGGAAAAAAGTATAACATCTATGGTACACAGGAAAGGCTGCAGGTTAGCCAACCATTGCAAACAAATAAAAAAAAAAAAATAATAAAGCCCTAGGGCAAAATAATCGACTTTCTGTTCGGTTTTGATGCATAAAAAGTGGGCCTTTACGAGCACATGCATTGAAAAATATGTTATTATGATATAACCAAAGTTGATGTAATCAAGCTACCTTTTTATTATCTAATAATCTATAATCCGCTGAGAGACTCACCACCACTTCATCCACCCTCCTTTACCGCTAACACAATCATAAACCTCTGATTAGCGGTCACCCTGGCTTTTGAAGCTTTCATTCAAAGGCAAAAATATTGAATATTCGTAGCCAATACAGCGATGGGCAAGTGGTGGTCAGTGGGGGGTTGGGAAGAGGGGGAGGCGACCCCCCCGGTCGGTCCATTAAACCCCCCAGCGCGTTTATTCGCCGGAATAGTGTGCAATAAAATGCGAGCGCCGACCGGCCACTGGCCGCAGCAAAAAATACAGCCAGAAAATTATTCTTTTGAACCGGGCTGGACTGGATAGATAGAGGAGGGTCGCTTGTGGTACTTTTTCGCGTGTTTGCAGCTTTGAATTAAGTGGAGTGAACATGAGATCTGAGCGAGTCGGGAACGAGTTTAATGCATATTTATATGGTTTATTCGTCCAAGATATTTATGTTGTACGGTTCTAAAGCGCACAGGGCACAAACCTCTGTGGCGGGAACTCTAACCATAAGTTATTTTATTGTAATTTTTTTATTGGTTTGTTAACGTTTAGTCTTATTTATACTTCTTTCAGAAAGCTTGTTGCTATTTTATGCAAATGGAGAGATAGTTTAGATGCCTCTATAGATCCAGATTTGCGTGACTGCTTTAGCCCGGATATTTTAATATTTAAATAATAAGTTTTAATATATGGAAAGGATAGGAAATCCTGTTTACTGAATATAGTAAATATTTTTTATATACAACGTGTAACAGAAAGGTGTTACCATATTTGAATAGCTTATTCAGTCAACGACATAGAACAACTTTTACTATGGAACAAAACCAGTACCACAAAAAAAAAGTTTTACTGCTTCATAAACAAATGCAATGCCGCTCGGCCGAAATGTATGGAAGGGCAGATTATTTTTTTTTGAGGTTTCAGGGTTGGCTTCACAGTAAAAGTTGTTCTATACCATTGACTGAATAAACTCTTCAAATATGGTTACACCTTGTGTTTATAATTTTTAGATATTTCGAAATGATTTTGCTTGCAATTATTGAATGTTGTATTTTGGGATACAGTTTTAAATTAATATGGTACAAGAAACATATGAAAGAAAAAAAAAACCGGCCAAGTGCGTGTCGGGCCACGCGCAGTGTAGAAGTCCGTAGTTGCCCTGCACAATATGTGGACTTATTCTCCAAGTACATTTTATAAGTTTGTCGACTAATACAGATCGCGCCAAACTTTTAGTACGCTCGGAAGTTGCTCTTCCCAAGAACGGCCCATACATTTTGTTCCCGCTGATGCGAATCGCCCCGTGTTTAGAGGGGACTAAAAGTTTGGCGCGATCTGTACTCGCTAACTTGTAAAGCTGCTTAGCTGTGATATTTTTCGTTTTAATTTCGTTATTTCATTTCGCTGGTAGGAGGGGGGGGGGGGGGGCACTTGACTCTAACAAAATTAAAACTTTTAAACTTAATATTTCGCAAACGGAACCCTGGATCGAAAAATGGTCTTCTCACACCCTTAATATTGCATACAAGATACCAGGTGTATCTGTGAGTGAACCCTATGATAATATTACATTATGCAGAGCGGTTATCGCAGCCAGATTGTGAAATACCCGCCTTTTTTTAATTAATCGAAACAGAACACTTAAATTCAAAATTCACTCAATAGTTATTCAACAAAACCTTATTACCTATGTATTGTGTATGTTGCTATCGCAAAGTTTCCATTGGATTCCGTAAATTAAAATTTCAAAAATTTTCAAAACTGAGCCAAAAGTTTCATAATTACTTTTTCATAATAATTTGTTTTTAATGTAATGTGTTTGTTTTTATTACGAAACTTCAAAAGCCGCATAACAGATGCTGTTCAGTATTATCACTAATTTTCGAAGTATGAATTAAAATAGAAAATAACAGAGTATCTTAAAAAAAAAACTCGATTTATTTTGAAAGTATCGAATCAAATAAAACTACAGTTCAGTACATTGGCCGAAGTCAGGTATCAAAATAAAAAAAAAAGTGGCAGCACCAAAGCACGATAGGCTAAAAAAAAAGTGACAGTCGTTTTAGGGTTCCGTAGTACCTAAAACGCACAAACGGAACCTTTATGGTGATACTCCGTTGTCCGTCCGTATATCAAAGCCTCATAACTTTAGCACATGAAAATAGCATTAATTTGCCCACATATTACGGTGTAAAATAATATGAAAAATTTTAAATTGTTCAAAATATTCCCAAAACGAAAGAGAGAAAAAAAAATATCCTAAAAATAATAGATATTTAAAAACGAATTGTAAAAATATATACTTTTACTGTATTTATTTACTGGCACTAGTTTCGAGAAATCTTTAAAAATCACAAAAATATGTATGTCTGAGACGCAAACTAGCGCTATTGGTGCACTATTATCTGTTATTACGCAACAGAGTTGATGACCCTCCCACGCTCTCAGATTGCGCGCTGGCGGCGGCGCCGGACAGGTACATGATGGTGCGGTCACACAATCTCTTCCTGATGGGTGTGGTTCGCACACAGCATGCTCGGACGCACCCACATTGAATGACAAATTAGCAGCTCGATATTTGTCACTACGAATATCAACGGAAACGACATTGAAATAACGTTCATATCAGCGCGCAATGCAAAGCGGCTGTTACGACGCTCGCTGCGTCCTTGAGAGGGCGGAATAGGAGAAAATTATACTTTTCACTTGGACGTGATTACTCGATTAAATAATCTTATGTTATGTTTATAGCTATCAAGTTTATCTATTTATCAAAGCATAGATGAATTCAATCGACCAAGCCACTCAGGAGCAGTAGGGAATTTGAGGTCAATAAACACCATTCAGTAAAAAAAAAATTCATGTAGAAGTTTTGGTGGTATGAAAAAGAAAAATGTTGCATATGTTGTCTAAGAGTTGATTATTCATAATAGATTTTTTATTATTTTTGGTTTGGCCATAAACGAGGAGTAGGCTTTAGAAAGTCCCCATTTGGCAATAGTAAGGCCCTTAATGCGATAGTCGCCATAACCATGACTTAGATATATTATATTTGTAAATTGTTTTTAAGAATGTTGTTTTTTATATTGCATAAGTATTTGTAAATTTTTGTGTATCGTGTCGCTTCACTTAACTTATCATATGGTTTTTACTGTAAATAGGTTAAGATTCTGCTGTAAAATAAATAAATAAATGCCCCCTCCCCCTTATTTCCGAAACTGGTAGACCGAAATATATGAAAAAAATGAAGATTATAGATCATAACTGGCCAATTACAGGAAAACTATAGCGATTTAAAAAATGTTGTGGAGAAATGGGAAATATAAAATATAAGAATAATAAATAAAAAAATGTTTTATCAAAATACAATATGGGTATCAAATTGTAGGTATTAAAGACTTAATTGTAAAAATATATAGTTTAGCTATATTTATTTGCATCTATATCGAGAAATCCTTGAAAAACCATAAAAATGTATGTCCCCCCCTTATCTCTAACACTGGTGAACCGAAAATATGAAAAAAAAACATGGTAATATGTGTTTACGTAAAGATTACAGGAAAAATAAAGCGGTTGAGAAATTCTCGAAAAAAAATGTCAAAATTAAATTTATCATCCACAATACGGAACCCTAGGTGCGCGACTCTGACTCGCGCTTAGCCGGTTTTTTACATAAAAGAAAACTAATATCAAAAATAATAAAAACTAATAAAATAAAATATCATTTGTTGTGGAATTAGAATTTATTGTTTATTAGAATTAAATATTCAAATTGTGGGAGTCCGACTGACATTTTACCAGAGGCACATTGTCACCTCTCTAATATTTGTATGCCTTTTAGACTAAAACTAGATAGACCTATTTTCTTCGTTCACCATCTTTTATATTTTACTCATTTTTTTACAAATAATTTTTTTTGTCTTTGTCTTTATACGGTTCACAATTTAAAGCAGGGATGCACAGACTAGGGGCCACTCGGGCAAATTATGAACTAATGGCGGGCCGCCAGAAGTATAGGTAATTAAAGACAATAAAGATGTATTAAAATTGAAAAAGAATTTATTAATTGGAAGCGTGGCACTGCATAGTGCTTACAATCTATTTTATATTTGGCTCAAATTTACTTGTAGCAACACGTAAAACTGCTTCCAAACTTTCGTTTGCAAGGCGCTTTCGATTTTTTGTTTTATTATTATTTAGTATTGAAAAGGTTTGTTCACATATATAGGTAGAACCAAATAAGCTGGCACATTTCAGAGCATTTATGCGCAACTCTTTGTACGTATTTTTATCAATGCAGCGGTAAAAGTTCAGCAAGTCTCCTTCGTTGAATTTGTTGCGTAAATCTTGGTCGTTTTGAATGTCGATAATTTCTAACTGCATTGACTCTGGCGCATTTTCAACTGAAATTGTGAAAGGATTGCTGAATATGTCCAACAGAGGTTTCACTTTTTTAAACTCCGAAAATCTGTCTTGAAAAGATTGAATCAAAATATCTAGCTTTTCTACATAACTGAAATTAATCGCAGTTTTGTTGAATTTTTCAGCCATTTTCTTATAATTCGGAAAATGATTGTATTTTCCAGAATTCAATTGCGATCTGAAAAGTGTCAGTTTGCATTGAGAGGATGATACATGAGCGTAGAGCTGGGATATCAGTTGATTTTTGCCTTGAAGCCGTGTGTTCAAGACATTCAAATGATTTGTAATGTCAACTAAAAAAGCCAAATCACACAACCAATCAGGATTTTTAAGTTCCGGGACATCCCTTTGCTTTTCCACCAGAAATATTCCAATTTCTTCTATTTTAATAGAAGAAATTGGAATATTTCTGGAATATTTGGTATAAATTTATTTAGAAATCGTTCCAGTGTCAATCCACGACTTAGCCACCTTACTTCTGTATAATACAGTAAATCTCCATATTCGCTTTCGATGTCATCAAGGAGTTGTTTGAATTTCAATTTTTTTAGAACAGAGGGCTTCTTGGTGTATAATGCAGTGAAACTGCATGAGATCTTCAGCGTTTATGTTTTTTCTTGCAGATGCTTTTTCAGCAAAGTAACTAGCCCAGAATTGACACCAATCATCAGTCGTAACTCCCGATAATTTTGATAAGTCCAAATCAGTTTTTGAACACTCATCCAAAAGTACATTGAGTATATAAACTCCTCTGGTTTGACCTTTCAATGAACACATTCCTAATAACTCTTCTAAGACTTCAAAATCTTGAGTAACACCTCGTATGAATATGAGAAGTTGAGCTGTGGAACTAATATCAGTGGATTCGTCGAGTGCTAATGAAAAAAATTCAATGATCTTAGTTTTTTCATTTAATTGTTCCGCAATATTACCTGACAAAGACATAATTCGTCTTTGGATAATCATACGATTCAGTTGAATTTTCTTAAACTTTTTTGCTGCTTCTGGACACATTTTCTTCGCGGCAATTTCTATGCATTCTTTTACAAAATCCCCATCATTGAAGGGGCGACTTCGCTTTGCTATCATTCGAGAAATTTCATAACTAACTTCTGTAGCTGTTTCTGAATCTTGAATGGGTTTTGTAAATATAGCTTGCTGACCAATAAGCTCCCATTTTAAAGACTGTACGAGAGTATTATTTTTGCTGTCGGCGCGGCGGGCCACCAGTATTCGACCGGCGGGCCGCATGTGGCCCGCGGGCCGTGGTCTGTGCATCCATGATTTAAAGAGTATTTGTCTTGTCTTGTCTTGTTGAGTGCGCAACAGATGGCGCCACAGGTTGTCTACATCGCGATGTCGTTTGTTCTTCAAAGTTGTTGATACACTTATTTTGAAATGTTGTTCGTTCGTTCGTTCTCCAAAGTTGTTGATACACTTGTATTTGTAATTTTTGCAGAGGCCTAGTATGTTATTATATTTTACTAGGCTTTATTTGTATGGGTGGAAAACAATAGGCACACGCACACGCACACGACATGTCAAAAAGATTACAAAATGAAATTTATCATCCACAATACGGAAGCCCAATTACGCGAGTCTGACTCGCACTTAGCCAGTTTTTTATGTATTGCAATTAAAGTGTTTTGCAACGTTACAGTTAAGGGGAAACGATACGCATCCTCTACAAGCTACAACTGGCAAAAAGCGTTCTGTGCTAAGAAGTCTAAGAACCCGGTGCAGGACGACGCCAACGCCGATGCGAAGCAAGAGGTATCGTGACAATAAAGCGCATATTTGGCTGGCTGATCTAAACAAGCGCCTCACGCTTTGCCCCACACGCCGCCGCGCCGTTCGAACTGTGCTGAGCGACTCTCGCCCTTTGCGTTGGAAATAATAATTATTTCCGGATACCTTAATAGTGACTCGATTACTTGTTATTTTTTATTCTGTTTTAATTAATTAGAATATTGATGATACTTCTAAGTGGTGTATGTGCTTACTTTGCTTGTTTAATGTTCGTAAGTCACTTAACGAAGCCTTGTAAAAGTACTCGATTTTAGGGCGAAAACCCATTATTTTAAATATTTTTCTGTTTTTTAACGCGACGTTTGTGAAAAAATCAGGGACATATACCACTTCATATTGACCATCTTAATGAAAGCCTCAAATTTATTTGATTGAATTGTTCCACTTTCGCGAGTTATTATGGTTTTTAGATTATGTATGAAGTACGATTCGGAGCGGGTTCTTGAGATGGTTCTCCTTAATTTTTAAATTAAGATGTTAAATAAATGTAATTTATGACATTTCGCGAACATAGTTTAATGACAGTTCGACTTTTCCAGCAAAATTTCGTTATTTTATGCATTACTTTGTTAATGTATTGGAACACAAACTTAAAACACGCTTAACTCTTAAATGCATGAGATTTTATTTTTGTATGAAATTGAAAACATTCATAGAAAAATACCAAAAAATTTGAAAAGAAAAAAAAAATAATATTTCTTGATTGAAAGGAGGTTTTTACAAGTAAAAACAAGAATAAAAAAAACAAATTTAACTTGTTATAAAAATTAAATTTTTTGTTTTTTTTTTTTATTGGGTATTTGTAAAGCTGAACTCTGTGACTTTAATATAAAAAAACTATAAAAATATATGCAACCGGAATATTTATTACATTTTTTTCCAAAAGCTCTCTCTGACGATTTTCCCGCCAAAATGCGAGAAAATACAAAAAAAAACAAAGGAAAATAAATGAATGAATTTTAAATAAAAAAAAAATTATTTACTCGTTGCCAAAAATATTTATAGCTTAATTACGGGAGTTGACCGTCGGCGAGGGTTTTTAAAAAGAAAGTCGGAAGAGAATTTACTTAAATGTGTAATCGATGTGTGATTACAATGCTTATGATATCTATCTTACATTAAACTTATATCTTAGTGATCCCGATGATCAGAGTATGACCTCCCGCTGTCGCGATGTTAGCATGAAGGCGGCGTCTTGGATGGTGAAATACCCTTTTAATATGTCGGTCGATGATGCGTCAGCAACTCGAACGGTTGCACAATCTGTTTGGTGGTGTGATGGCTGTTGGAGTCGGTAGGGACATAGTCCTCGACGTAACACCTCCCCTCTAGAACGAGCAACTATTTGCCTATGTCTAATGCAAATATTGCGGCTTTCTTATCTTCGATAGTTGCCGGAGTTTGAGATGATGTGCTAGCTTCTTTAGCATTCGTAAGTTTCAGTCCAGGATTCCGCTCAGTTTTAATCTTATGGTTTCGTTTTCGTATGTAGAATATAGTGATGAAAGTTATAATCAGCAATATCACTGCATACAGTGGAATGATTGTACGGTAGGTAGTCCTTGTGTCGAAAGATTGCAGGTTCGTAGGTATTTCCATTGTAACTTGTTGTTGAATATTGTGCAACTTATTCAAGTCAATTGTCATGAACTTGTACTCAGGTGCTTTATTCTCAGAAGATGATTTAATCAGCATGTTTGACCGTGGCAATGTCGTGATTTCAACAGCTTGTCCGCGAATTTGGTCATTGAAATTGATTATGGTGAAACTCGGCGTCTTTATACTGCAGTTTCGAGGAATTGTTGCAATGTAACTTCCTTCCAGAATGTGGTGGTATTCTTGTCTGCAACTTAGCTGCACTTTCAATGGTTTTGGGAATGACAGAATGTAGTGTTGGTCATCTAGCTCCATCAAGGCTTCTTTAGATAAAGAAATAGACGTAGGGTTGCATGTTTCATCAAGGTCTTGTAGAAATATTAGTCGATGAATACAGTCGCGTTGATTTCGGATCTGGTGGTTGAGCTGTTGCTTGCAGATGTACCATGCGTCAATCTTCGGGCATTCAGCCTCTATGTAAGCAAATTCCTGGGAATTGGTTGCCATAAAAGGAAACGGAGGAAGGATTACATTATGATTTTTATTAGGTACTGGGCAGAGCTTATAAAGAGTGTATGAGTTCGGGGATGTAATGGGAATTTTAAGGATGATTACTATTTTATCTCCTACAAAATATGAGCCTAAACTAATAAGATCATAATAATACCTAGTGTCTAACGATAAAACTTGATCGTGCGAGTAAAGTGCATTTAACTTTTTAACTATGCTAGTGATATCCCTAACTGATAAAATAGAATGGTGCAAAGTGCCTGTGCGACTAAAAGCTAATATATTTTCTAATCTCATTACTTCTAAAAATAGTTCTTGCACATTTTCGCTAATTATAGCAAAAAGTTGCGAGAATTGCGCAAAGATACCTACTTGGTTGTTATCTTTAATCGTCATGTTTATAAAACTTGATACGGCCCTTTGTAATTTCAACTGGTTGTAGGTAAGATTATTTAGTACTTGAGTTTGATGGTCGGTTATTTCTTTAAATAAAGTAATATGGTGGTTAAAATTATTCGAAAGCTTTTGGTCATTTTCTTGCAAAGTTTTTAATAGGCTTTCATATCGCAAAGCATCGTTGTAGTCTAGGTTTCCCGTGATTTTGTTTAAAATTCCGTTAAGAAGCGAGTAATTTGATAGCTCGTTCCCGGGGGCTGGTTTAGCATAAGTCAGGACCAATTGATCACAAATTTTTAGAAATCTTATAAGAACATTAGAGTTTCCATCAAATTCAGGTACCAATCGTAATGCCTTATATATGCTATCTATCATGTTTGACTGGGTAGATGCTGCTACAGGATTTTCATCCGAAGGAATATTACCATCGTTCGTCATGTTTGAACTTTCTTCTTCTATATCTTCAAGTGCTGATAATAAATCTAGGTGACGATTTTCGTCCCTAAGAGATTGTCGAATCGCGGAACGACTATTGGGCAAAATACCCCTACTTGGGCGTGGGAAAAAAAATTTTGTTGCTTTTTATTTCACTTCAGTCAAAAAACTAATTTAATTCGAACACTTTTTTTTCAAATCTATGAGAGTTTTATTTAAAAAAAAAAGTATTTACTAAGATGGAAAGGGTGGTGTAGGAAATAGACAACCAATAGGAAATGCTTATTATCTAGGTACTCACGATGAGCTGATCATTCTCAATCTTCCCTTCTGGCTTTCTGTTGAGATCTTCGATCCGTCAATGTCTGGAGGGATCTCTCTGCTCCTTTGGACGGCCTCCGTAGGTTCGTAGAGTGGTAGAAGCGACGTGAAGACGATAATTAGTGTAGTCGATGTGAGACTAACACTAACCGCGACTACCCTACAGCCTGACTGCGCCAATTACGGGAGTTGACCGTCGGCGAGGGTTTTTAAAAAGAAAGTCGGAAGAGAATTTACTTAAATGTGTAATCGATGTGTGATTACAATGCTTATGATATCTATCTTACATTAAACTTATATCTTAGTGATCCCGATGATCAGAGTATGACCTCCCGCTGTCGCGATGTTAGCATGAAGGCGGCGTCTTGGATGGTGAAATACCCTTTTAATATGTCGGTCGATGATGCGTCAGCAACTCGAACGGTTGCACAATCTGTTTGGTGGTGTGATGGCTGTTGGAGTCGGTAGGGACATAGTCCTCGACGTAACAGCTTATTCAATCATGCAATTATAATTTTTAACATAAAATTATGTAAATAATAAATAAAAATTTCGTTGGACCAAAGATGCATTTAAGGGTTAATTTTCCGTGTTTTTTTTTTGTCAATAAAGTCAGAAGTGACCTGGGACTCTACCGCGTAATTCTTCAAGCAAATGCATGCGAAATTCAACGTGTGCAAAAGAGATGGCATATTAGGCGGGCGTCGTCACACGCACGTCAAATTTCAATCTCAAGTTGATGTTGATGAAAATGAGAATTACGCGGTAGACCCGCTGTAAGTTATATAGTTGTAGGTACAATGTCAGTTAATACGAAGCATAGTAGGTACGTAGGTTTAGGTAGATATATTTTCGTGTACACATCCACTTTTTTCCCGTAACGATGGATAATGCATTTTGCGCATTGAATCATAGTCCCAGTTTCCTCTTTCGATCCGTTGGCAGTTGAAAAATATTCAAAGCTATTTTTATTTCACTCTAAAACACTTGTGCTAGTTTGTTCCATCGTTTTTGAGTAAAAATACTCGCATGAGAACCCTGATTCGTTAGCGGCTGTCATGTGCAGCTGGCGAGTTGCATTTGTTTTTGCTACAAATTTTGTTTTAATGAATTGTGGCATAAATACTGTAAAAAAGTGTACAACAAGGAATTTGTATATTTGCCATTACAAAAAAAAAAGGAAATATTCTCTTATAAAAAATAAATAAAAAATACCCGTCACGACATGAATCCCAGAGGGGTTTTCAGAGGTGTTACCGAGTATGAGCTGTGAAATGCAAGTCACAATCCAATCTTATACACCTATGTTTTACTGACAATTACGAAGTTCTAGGGTGATGGGTGTTGAGCCCCATTGCCGTCATTCAGGCACAATTTAAGGGGCTTAGTATCGCCAAATGGGTACTTTCTAAAGCCTACTCCTCGTTTATAGCCAAGCCAAAAATATTGAAAAAATGTATTATGTATTATTAACTCTAAAACAACATATGCAAATTTTTTTTATTTCATACCGCCAAAACTTCTATATGAAAAAAAAATTCTACTGAAAGGTGTTTTTTGGCTTGAATTCCCTACTCCTTCTAAGCGGCTTGGTTGATTTAATTCAATTACGCTTTGATAAATAAATAAATTTGATAACTTTAAGCATAGCATAGGATTATTCAATCGAGCAATCACGTCCATGTGAAAAGTATTATTTTCTCCTATTTCACCCTATCAAGCACGCAGGGAGCGTCGTAACAGCCACTTTGCATTACGCGCTGATATGAACGTTGTTTCAATGTCGTTTCCGTCGATATTCGTACCGACAAACATCGAGCTGCTAATTTGGCGACACTAATCGCCTTAATGTGCCTTACGAGTCTATGCTTCCGAGGCAAGCTACCGGAAACAAAAATCTGCCCGTACAAGATTTAAACCCGTCTTCCGGATTATAATAGTAGTCGAATACTCGTACTACTAGACCATAGAGGCGATCTATTTATATATTATTATAATAATAATTTTAATAATTTTTATTCGGAAATCCAACAGTCAAATTATAATATGCTTATTTAAAAAAAAAACATCGTCATTTTAAATAATAGTAGTAAACTTATAAGTATACAAACTAAGACCAATTATAGGGTTTCACAAAAGTTTTTAACTGTCAAATAGTATTTAAAAGTAGTCTAATCTAGAAAAAAAAGATTACATTTTGAAAAATGAAAATTTTATTATATTTGTTTATCCTATTTTTGAGTCGAAAAATCGCACACCGAGGTACCGAATAAAGACCGATGGTACCGAAGCAACACTTTTGCCGACTTCTTTCTTCCTGAAACGTTATGTTATATAGAAGTCGGCGTTCTTATATTGGTTTTTATGTTGCTATATCGTAGGAAATACGCCGACTTCTAGATAACATAATGTTTCAGGAAGAAAGAAGTCGGCAAAAGTGTTGCTTCGGTACCATCGGTCTTTATAGAATTATTATTAACTTTTTAGTGAATGACTGCTGTTACTATTGAAGTCGGTTGCTATTTTTTTGTTAAAAGTTTATTTTATTTCACATTTTTTAGTGTTGCTGAGTTAAATTGTGAAATATGGATAGTTCTTGCAAACGTGGTTTTAATATGAAACGAAGTTCAAGTGAGTATAAGTAGCTATGTTTGAGTAGCTTCCTGCTATCAATCTCGAGTTATGTGCTGTCATTCGTTAAAGAGTTCTACGGTGATGAAGCCAAGATCGAAGGTCAGGTGGGTACACTGGCAATTTTCAAGCAATGCCTTGCAATGAGCACCATAACACAAACTGATTGCCGCAATCCAAAGTTATGTGCTGTCATCCGTTGAGGAGTTCTATGGTGATGAAGCCAGGATCGAAGGTCAGGTGGGTATTCTGGTAATCTCCAAGTTATACCCTTGAGTTAGCACCCTAACGCATTAATTGCCGCAATCTCGAGTTATGTGCTCTGATCCGTTGAGGAGTTCTATGGTGAATATGGTGATGAAGCCAGGATCGAAGGTCAGGTGGAAGAATGATGATTTTCAAGTAATACCTTGTAATCAGCACCTAGGTACAAAGCGATTACCTCAATTTCGAGAGGTATGCTGTCATTTTCTGAGGAGTTCCACTGCCTATCTCTGAAGACCTTCATCAGATCATGACCAAACCCAAAATGAGACCTACCTGGAAGTACACTCTTTCAAACAAAAAAGAATTGTTCAAATCGGTTCAGAAATGACGGAGTTATGGAGTAACAACGCCAAAAAAAAAAAAAAACATACAGTCGAATTGAGAACCGCCTCCTTTTTGAAGTCGGTTAAAAAGTTAATAATAATTCTATAAAGACCGATGGTACCGAAGCAACACTTTTGCCGACTTCTTTCTTCCTGAAACGTTATGTTATCTAGAAGTCGGCGTTCTTATATTGGTTTTTATGTTGCTTTATCGTAGGAAATACGCCGACTTCTAGATAACATAATGTTTCAAGAAGAAAGAAGTCGGCAAAAGTGTTGCTTCGGTACCATCGGTCTTTATAGAATTATTATTAACTTTTTAGTGAATGACTGCTGTTACTATTGAAGTCGGTTACTATTTTTTTGTTAAAATTTATTTTATTTCACATTTTTTAGTGTTGCTGGGTTAAATTGTGAGGTATGGGTGGTTCTTGCAAACGTGGTGTTAATATGAAACGAAGTTTAAGTGAGTATAAGTAGCCATGTTTGAGTAGCTTCCTGCTATCAGCACCCTAACACAACATGATTACCGCAATCTCGAGTTATGTGCTGTCATCCGTTGAAGAGTTCTACGGTGATGAAGCCAAGATCGAAGGTCAGGTGGGTATTCTGATAATCTCCAAGTAATACCCTTGAATCAGCACCCAGTGATTGCCGCAATCTCGAGTTATGTGCTCTGATCCGTTGAGGAGTTCTATGGTGGATATGGTGATGAAGCCAGGATCGAAAGTCAGGTGCAAGAATGTTAATTTTCAAGTAATACCTTGTAATCAACACCCAGGTACAAATCGATTACCTCAATTTCGAGAGGTATGCTGTCATTTTCTGAGGAGTTCCACTGCCTATCTCTGAAGACCTTCATCAGATCATGATCAAACCTAAAATGGGACCTACCTGGAAGTACACTCTTCTAAACAAAAAAAGAATTATTCAAATCGGTTCAGAAATGACAGAGTTATGGAGTAACAACGCCAAAAAAAAAATACAGTCGAATTGAGAACCTCCTCCTTTTTTGAAGTCGGTTAAAAATACTTATTGAGGTAAGCTGTTTTGCAAAAGTCATTATTTATTCCTATACTTATAAATTTTTTATTCAAGTGAATTATTTAATTTTATTATATTTATGTAAACTTAACGTTTCTTATTTTTTTATTATATAAAGCTTTTAGATACATAGACTATTTAGTTATATTGTTTTTTTATTTTACATTAAAAACCGACCTGTAATAAGTATATTTTATGTATTTTACATAACATAAATACATGTATACATTTTAAGAGGCTGTGCGAATTTTATTTTTATCACTGTCACTCCAAGCGAAAACTCGCTCAGTGCGAGAGGGGCTGACTCAGAGCGAAAGCGATTAATTTTAGTTTTATAATTTTTATAAAAAAAACTAAAATAGCTAACAATATTTCAAATATCGAATCTCTAGATATTGTTAAAACACACCTAATAAAATATGTTTGAGTTCTGCGTTCCTATTCGTCAAACGAGGAGAAAAAGTGTGTTTGGAGACCTCATTTCAACAATTATTTCTATCAAGGAAAATTTATCTTAACATGTTTTCCAATTTCAAAACCCTAGATTATATAGTCAAAATGCATATACCAGAAATGTATTAAAATTTTCTGTGTATTTCATGAAATACACAAAAAAGAAGCACCTCTATTTTTTATATATCGCCTTAATTTCAATTCATTATTTCATTTGCAAGATTTTATGCTTTCGTAACAGAATATGACGATCTTTTATTTTTCAGTAAATGTCTGTACATTCCTTAACATTTAGCCGGCAACATTTAGCCGGCAACATTTTAACATAACTTCGCCTTGCATTCTTGGACCTTGGAAAAACATTTTGAAAGTAAAACAAAATGTTAACCATGATATACTTGTGTGTTCTGTAGAATAATTGATATTACAATTACTTGGAGACCCCCTCGAAGTAATTCGGGGGAGAGTAAGAGGACAGCTCACAGGCAAAAAACCAGGAGGCCCACCATGCCTGGGACCGATGGACGGCGCTATATCCATCCCTAATAGCCGGGCCTTATATGGAACAGACTGATGATGGGCAGCGGCGTCACTGGTGCGAGGGTTCCGGCACCGCGCTCACCAACCCGCCTGCCCAGCGTGTGTGAGTATGGGCAATTCTTCCAGGATGACCACCGGGAGTGGCATTATATTATACGAGTATAAACTTGTTTTATGTCTTTAATAAATTCATGAAAAAAATCGCTTTCCCACAGAAAATTACTAGTAGGTATTAAGAATACCTACTACCTATATGGGGAAGTGAATGTTTGAAATCGTTTTAATTCTAATGGTTCCTTCCTTCTGTTGACGCGTTACTTGCAAAATGAAAACGCCAAAAAATAAAATTGATGATTTTTACATGCAATATGAAAATGTAAGAAAATATGTAGCCATAGTTAATATAATAAAAAGTTTTTATTAGTTTAATTAATATTAAATTAAAATATTAATAAAACCATTTATTAATATTTTATACAAAAATAATAAGTGAACAGATTTAATAGCCATAAAAAGGTAAATTTTTGCCTGCCCTTCTATTATGTATCTTTAGTTGCCAATTGGACGAGGTGCCTATCATTAAAACAAAAACATAAATAAAAAATGAACTTTCAAAATTGTGAAAATAATATATACTTAGACAATCGGAAATCGATAGTATATCTATGTTTTGTTTTTGATGATAGGTATCCAGTTCAGATGGCAACTAAAGATATATAATAGGCCGCCTCTGGTTACCAAATCGTTTAATATATCACTGAAGCTTCTTTTAATTCGACATTCGGTGAAGCACATCTTAACTTATTTGACAGGACTAAACTTAATTTAAGCGTTCTGTCCTTGTCTTTTCGATAAAGAAAGAAAAAGACAGGACGCTTAAAATAAGATTAGTCCTGTCAAATAAGTTAAGACGTGTAATGCCGAATCGATACCAGTGTGTATTTATATTTAGCAACAAGTAGAGATAATTCCACTTAAAATTTTTATACTCCTCCAAATTAGAAGTTACAGTGCTCACAGGAAATAAAATTTATTATAGTAATTCCGCAAGGGTTGTGCATCTCAGTAGAGTACCGAAAAGACGAATCGCCATATTAGCAAGATTACCTCCTGCCGTATTTGCATACAGACCTCTGGATAATTTATGTGATACCCTCCTTGCGCGCCTTTCCTTTGAGAGAGCACAAGAAGTAATAAACGCATCCCTCTATAATTTGTGAATAAACGTAAAACATGAGTAAAACGTCCATTGTTTATGGTTTTTTTAATTACCTACCAGTATTATACTGGATGTTAATTTGATAACCTTTTGCCTTCAGGCAGGGTTCTACCCATGAATATGGACCACTTTTACAATGGGGCCAACCCTGAAATCACGAAAATAGAATCAGCTGTTCCATAGAAAGGTTCAATAAGTAGTAGTTGATCCCATAGTAAAAGTTGTTCATATTAATTGGTAGATAGAACACCCCGTTCTAAGGAAAAGGTTGTCATCTTAACACTCTGTATATAAATTCATTAACTCTAATTTTATAAACTAATGCAATCATAGAAAATTATTGTTTTAAATTTTTGTTTTCTCCGTGTCTAAACTAGGGGGCCGTCCATATATTACGTCATTTGAAATCAGGGGGGGTCTGATCTCAGGATGACGGTAATATCATGAGCATAGATGGCAAAAAAACTATTGCTTAAGGCGTTCTTACCCCAAAATCAGTAATATCAAAGTCAAATAGAACTTTCAAATATCGTCTAAAACTTCAAAAAAAAAAAAACGCAATATAGTTCGAACCTTTATCTAGGTTTTCCACGCATGTGTTACACGATCAGATAAACTTTGCTCGATAGAAATAATTCACGAACACAGCATGTAATAAGACCTTTCAAATCATGCCATTTTCATAATTCCACTCTTTTATTAACGAAACATATCTGGTAATGTTGCTCTTTAAAGTTTCTAGGTCGACCACGTAAGTGGGTTTTAATAAACACTAGCTGACCCGGCGAACTTCGTTCCGCCTAACAGTCTAATAATATCGTGTTAACTTTAGTTTAACTTAATTTAGGATTTCATAAAGGTAATAACATTAAAACAACTTTTTTTTGCAAATACAGAAATTTTTTATTGCTTGCCATTGCGAAATAAGAATGGCAGGGACCCATGTAGTTTCATAGGCTTAGCGTAGGGTATTGAATATATGCAGAAATAATAGTTCTTGGAATAACTAAGAAAAAAAGGTAATCGCAGTATATTTTTAAAACTTGGGTTTTAGATGTTATTTAATGATATCAGAACGCTAGATAAATAAACACTGTACATTGATACGTATAGTGGTAGGTTTCTTTTATATGCGTAGTTTTTTCAACAGATGGCACCACATGCTGTTTGCATTCGTAAAATTAATTAATTAATTAATTGTTATTCGATAACTTATCCGATATTTTATTACTTATTCTGCTATTCGGAGCGGAGAAGAATACACCAAAAAAGAGATAACTAACATCTATCCAGCCGAACTTGAGTTATAAGTGGTGTAACTAACACGACTTTGTTTTATATATTTATAGATATGCCTTATTTTTAAACAATTCAAAAAAGTACAAAAGTGTGGTTATTTTCCTTACTCCTTACACGTAAAGAAAAAGACAGAGAGTCACTCTTCTGGGATAAGAGCGCCGTAAACAACAATTTTAATTTTAATTTATTAAGGTATCAAAGAGTCATAATACAATTAAATAGTTATACATAAAGAGACACGAATATTTGGTTATTAGTCTGCAAGTTTGAAAAATAATATAAAAACCTTCGTAACTCGGAGACCATTCATTTTCGATACCTAGCCGACACTTCATAGTCAAGGCTCAAGTTATTTACCTACACTCTCGCGCGCATCTGGCTTGTCCGCACACGCTTGTGTGTGTGCGTGAGCTAGTCTAGGGCTGGCAGCAATCGTGTGAGCGTCGTCGCCCGAGAGGGACACAATATAAGTCAGCAACTTATGTGATTCTCTTCCTAAATTTTAGCGTAGTCCAATTTCGGGTTCCCCGTGGATTAATCAGTATTAAAAAATATATATTATTAATATCAGTATTAAAAAATATGTATTAAATTCAATTAGTTGGCGAAATTTGAAACATATGTAGAACATGTCCATATGAATAACTTTTTTTAATAGGATAGTGAAAAATTCTTAAAATTCGTTTTCACCTTTCCATACTGGACGAGTCAGCTGATCGGAGCAATTTGTACAGGAGGAAGTGAAAAAAAGTTAAGAATTTCGCTTAGCTCCCATACAAACAGTTGTCCATATAGACTAGTACTACCTTTGTTTTGAGTTTCGCCAAATAATGTTATTTAACCATATATATGTATATAAATCGTTACGACCTGAATGCCCGGGGGTTGTCGGATGTGTTCCGAGTGTGAACTTTGAAATGCAAGTCACAGTCCACCCACACTCGGTAAAACCGCGTTTCACCTGCAAATATTACGTCCCAACGTGATGGGTGGTGAGCCCTATCATCGTTCTTCGGGCACAAATACACTCTTTTTAGGGCATGCAGGTTTCCTTACTATGTTTTCCTTCACTGTTCACAAGTGGTAAGTACCTATTAGCAAATACTATGCACATTATGTAAATTCCGAAGAACTCATTGGTGCATGCCCGACCGGAGATCGAACCTTAATCTCAAGATTAAGAGGCCAGCGTTCTACCCCTGAGTTACCGCTGCTTTTTCGTTACTTTAAAAGTAAATATATATATATATACCTAAGCTTAGTAGGTACCTATATAGTTTCGTATGCATAAATGATCATCATATAATTAACAACTACTCAAACATAAATTTTGGAAAAAAAATGAAAACTTGTCAAAGCATGGAAAGTTATAAATACTGATTTTATTGTTCCAAATGCGTTACTGAACGAAATTGTAAGGTTTGATCACGCAATTCTAATTTTTGAAAAAAAGTTTTCCAGGCATCCATAAACACTGCAATAACGCACCATACTGATTAAAAATCAGTATCGTGATAAAACTTTGTAACAAAACACGCGCGCAGCAAACGAGTGGTAATCGAGCTCTGCCTGACTCCAGATTTCCACTAACTTGCGGGGGACCGCGGGGGACGTTAAATTCGCGCGGGGAGGTGAGTGTCGCTTCTTTACGTAGTAATACTTTATATTCTCTGCTAGTGGAAATGATCTCTAGTGTAACCCCTTTCAAGGAATAGGTCGAATTACCAAGCACCATTGACAGCCTCTAGATAAAAATGTTGAATAGCTAAACTATAGGTACGAGTATATTACCTATATATACACATCGCAGTCTTGATGAGCTTAACCTAGAGAGTGCCTCATCATCAATAACCTAGGATCAAACAATACATTGTTACCCTGTTAAACCCGAAGTTCAAAACTAGTAAACTACGAGACGTTACCCTGAAGGGTGCAGAAATTACTCCACCACGATAAACAACCCATTGTCAACCCATATTCAACTCTATTGCCTACACATTAGAAACCATCAGGGAAAATTGTGTAGGTACTTGAGGTGGTACTGGAGATTTTATTGTGTTCAGTTACTAATTACTGCCTGGATTATTCTTGTACTTCATACATAACATAATGGAATACACTGTACATAATAATATTTATTGTACTGTCACATTAATTACATCTCCTTGAGTGCATTTTGTCAACACAACAATCTTGTTAGTGCAACGTTTACAATTTCATAACAACAACATCGCTTCGTATGGTAAATACGAGGTTTAATTCAATTTTCTTTTTTCATATGTACACGTCAAAATTTATTGTCCATTCAAATATAAGTAGCATCTCCAAAGCATCTCAGTATGGAGAATAGAGATGTCGGATTTTACTTATATTCAAAGGACCCGTTTTTGATGCCTGCTGCCACTTCGGTGCAAGCTGCAACAGTATGATAGCACTAATTGATTTCCAAAACTTATTGACGTATGTGTGTGTACGTGTTTGCATTAGGGTTGCCAGATGGGAAAACCAAAATATCTGGGCAAACATTCAAAAAGTTGGGATTTTAGGTTTATGGTCGGGGCAAATAAATACTACAAATCAAAAAATTGAATTTATTATTATAATTAAAGTAATTACAACAAAATACTTTTTTGGCCCGCCGACCGTTGTTATTTGTAAGGAAGTGTCTAGCCTGCCACCAGCGGCCGTTTAACAAAATAATATATTCTGCCACTAGCGGCAGAATAACAAAAATAATTATTCTACCACAAGTTTATGATTATTGATATGTACTTCCTAACTTCAACTAGATAAGGTACAATATTCAATACACGTTGGTTGAACGTATTGAGTATAGCTACTGGTGGCTGAATAGCAGAAACGACTATTCTGCCGCAAGTTAATTTATGGGCCATTTGAACCTATGAATACTGAAGTATTTTTATGACACAAATTCATTTCTGCATCGGCTACGGCGTTGCGGGAAATGCAGCCCCTTCGCCCTTGCGTAACAAAGGTCAGGCACCCGCGTGAGCCGTAGAGGCTGAGGCTGGTCGCCGAAGGCCCGCTACGGCGGGCGAAGGCTGTCCTCCCTTCGTGCCTTCGGCTTTTTATATACACTCTAAGGGGAGTAGCCAAAAGACTGTATAGAGTCGGGGTGTGCTGAGTCGATCTTGCCCCTTTTCTTAGCAAGACTAATCGAATGGGCGGAGTTTGGCATATATTCACATTACAATAATCATAAAGTTGTGGTAGAATAATTATTTTTGCTATTCTGCCGCTAGTGGCAGAATATATTATTTTGCCGCTGGTAAACGGCCGCTGGTGGCAGGCTAGACACTTTCTTTTTGTTATTTGTCGGGACAATTTGTATTTTGTTGGGACTCTGGACTGGACTCTGGGATCGTATGAAATATCGGGACAATCCCGACGAATCTTGACCATCTGGCAACATTAGTTTGCATGCACTGTATACTACGAACAGGCAACCCTAACATTTTAAAATACCAAACTGTTGGGTTTTGTGTCGAACAAGAAGTCTTGTCAAGATGAATGTGGCTAAGGTTTGTTGGAAGAAATCTCTTTGTAGACATAAGCTCGCCTGTTTATCACCAAACCTTACCTTTAAATTAATTATGTATGATTGATAAATTTTCTGTGTCATCGCATTTTGACCACATCAAGTAAGACACATTGGACTTTGGGCTTTGGGCACATGGGGCTAATGTCGTACTGCAAGTGTATAGATTGATGTGGTCCTCAATGTACAATAAAGAACTAAATAATAAATAAAAATTACAACAATCAGTGGTCACTGAACAGTTCTCCAATTTCAATATTTCAAAGCCTTCTTAAGGTTTATATGTTTTTAAATGGTTTATAATATAAACAAATAAAAAGTACAAATCAGTTTCGAAATACATTTCGACCAACTTGTGGTCGTCGTCAGTCGAATAAGTAAAATATGATCTATTTTACGTATTTCGAAACTGATTAATACTTTTTTATTTATATATATTTTAAATCATATAAAATAATTTAAAATATAATCTACTTTACTTATTCAGTTGACGACGACCACAAGTTGATCGAAATATATTTCGAAACTTATTAATACTTTTTTATTTATATTTAGTATAAAACATTTAAAAGAATTTAATTATTTCACCTTATATAAGGTGACTTTTATAAAGCCAAATTCATACTGGATTCTTGATAAGTGGTCAGGCCAGTCTTCACAGGACCAAAGTTCAATGACCCTTTATGTGAAAACACAAAATAAAATTTAGGCTTCCTATGCTGATTGACTCGGAGTTGTTCGCAAACTAGTACAGGGGCACCCTTTTTTTTTGTTTCTGCAATAATCTGCCCATTTACCGAGTCTAGATTATAAATTTGGCTATATAAACAAATTCACCTTATAAACCGGGGTCACATACAAGTATGCATAGATCTGTAAAAGTTTCATCCTTTGTTAGAGTCACAAAACAAATCAACTATCTATCTGCTTAATAAATTGATAGTTGCAAGTACGTTTAAGGCCTTAAAAACATGCAAATTTATGTTCGATAATAAATATATATATATGACTTGACTAATGTTTGGTAAAAATGGAGTTTACTGCACGATTCTGTTAATCTTTTTTAAATAAATTATAAACGTTATCTATCTACGTAGATGTAAAACCTTGACATCAACTTTCAATCAATAGCTACTTATTGAATTACAGGAATTATGAACACATGAATCTGTAAGAAATTTTCAGCAATTTCATATGTACCTATTATTTATCTACGAATACATGTTGCGAAAGACAAAAAAAGCTCTCATAATTGCATTTTTACTTATATTATATTATATCGACAAAGTACATTACTACTACTATTATTCATATCCAGATTTGCTTTTCTTCTTTCTAGTTCGTTTAGAAATTTATTTAGTATTGCTATTGTTGTAATAATTTAAAACTGTTGTCGTTTGGAATTTGTTTTTGATGTTTGTTATTTGTTGGTTAGGGTAACTGAAATAGTCTGTATTTTATGGGTAGCAAATAAGCTCATTTAATTGTCAAATAGTCTAGATTTGTGTTCTGTCAAACTTATAATTGACAATTTTATTTATCCTTTTATTTTTAATATAGGTATACTTATGGCATATTCTATATACACCGTGTAATGATGACCTGCTCAGAAAATGAAACCACGTATAGGGGATGTTATGAGGGTTCTTTGTACTAAATTTCATTTCGACATTCCTATTAATACATCTACAAATTAATAATTAATTTAGTTTCGCTCACAAGTGCAACGTACTAACCACGTTTTTTTAACAGGCTTAAAAAATGCGATGTTGCCGCTTCGTGCAGGTTACTGACATGTAGTAATACTGGAAGGGAAGGTGCACACTTGGAACACGATTTATTTTGTTCGAGAAAACAAATTTCTGTAAACAGAAATATTTTCTTGAAATTGTTTTTTTTATGGCTTTGTAGAGGTATTCCCTACATGTGATTTCATTTTCTGAGCAGGTCATCATTACACCCAGTATATAGGCATCCACTGAAAATCAGCGCCATGGCGCTAGCTAGAGAACCCTTTTTACAAAGCCTCAGTATCTCTGCGCCTGTCTGTCGGCAGTCTAAAGCATTACTTGAAAACCGCACGGCCGATTGAACTGGACATGTGGACATGCAGTGGGAGCTACACCATTCTCATGCGGTGGTTATAGGAAGGCAGGTTAATTGTCACTCAAATGTCAGTGGCCTGAGACGGAGGTTCTGAAGGCTGGACATCTTCAATTATTACATTTTGCCCTCGAGGCATTCTCTTGAAATAGTCCATAATAAAGTGTACTGTTAGCTAAAATCATAGACATTTATAAAGTTTTATAACGCCCGCATTACATATAGGTATTCTACTAGTATAGGTGTTGGAAACCATAGATGTAGCATAGAGTAAAAGATCGGTTATGGAGTAACCATGGTAGCCATAGGAGTAACGAAAGCGAGACCAAAAAACTTGACAAAGGCAGATCGCTTTTTGTGGACATCTGCAGAGCATGGAATTAAATTTATGTAAATGTTGTAATTTAGGCAATTGTGTATTAAAAGAACACAAATTTGATGATAAATGGAATGCGTACTGATGGTTATGAATATTGTAATTTGCGTAATAGTTATCACTTTAAATTAAATCCGTAGGTATTCAGAGCAATAATGTGAATAAATGCGATAATTTTTCTCACCTATTTCTGTACGAAACGTTTGTGTTAGTTCTTAAAAATTATATTTAGACAACAAAATATTTAAACAGTACGTACATGTGAAATTTACAATCATATGGGTTTTTAGGGTTCCGTAGTACCTAAAAGGTACAAAAGGAAAAACCGGCCAAGTGCGAGTCAGACTCGCGTACCTAGGGTTCCGTATTGTGGATGATAAATTTAATTCTGTAATTTTTTTTTCGTGTATATCTCGACCGCTTTATTTTTCCTGTAATCTTTACGTAAACACATATTACCATGATTTTTTTCATATTTTTTGGTCCACCAGTTTTGGAGATAAGGGGGGGACATACAATTTTTCATGGTTTTTCAACGATTTCTCGAAAAAGATGCAATTAAATATAGCCAAACTATATATTTTTGCAATCAGCTTTTTATAAATATCTTTTTTATTTAGTTTACAGAAAAAATAAAGCGTTCGAGAAATTCATAAAATAAATGACAAAATTAAATTTATCATCCACAATACGGAACCCTAGGTACGCAAGTCTGACTCGCACTTGGCCGGTTTATTTTTCTTAAATGAGTTGCATTTGGGCCCTGCACACATAACGATAATTAATCACCTCTAATAAACACGAAATTACACTTTAAAACCAGAGATTTTTAAAAAATAAGCGGAATTTGTTTCGATCATAATTTATCTATAGGCCCATACAGGCCCATAGCTTTAGAAAAATGGTCTAATCTATCTATCTCGCTCTAACATGCGCATATATATGCTCTTTCTCTTTTGCATTACCGATCTAACGCTAAGTATATACTAAATCTATTCTGGAAACACTTTAATTTACTTTTAAATTTCTCATTTAATGGCGGGCCTGGATTGAATTGCGCTCTTGTAAGTAATTTCGCCATTCAAATTGAAACAGTAAGATTTTAATTAAATGTGCAAATTGTGGCTCTTGCAAAAATCGCAGTAAAATGAAAATGGACTGCTACTTGAGTACTGCCTAGCTGCAACCGACTTGCCCCGCTATAAAGAGATTTACAACTCTAAAGCTAGAATCCAACTTTTTTTTCTCAACAAGTTTGTTAAGATTGCTTCTGGTAGTGAAATTAGTGAAATACAGCTGTGCCCTCATTTTAAGACTGTTGTGCATTCTAAAAATCGTTGGAAGTAGAGAGTAATGCTTATTTTCTCTCTGTCTTTCGATTTCCAAATGTTTTTAGGGGATTTGTGATACGGGTTAGGGAAAAAAAGACGTATTTTTCTGTCCGTTCAATTTTAGATATACACGTGTATACCCAGTTTAAAGAGATAAAGTCAAGTGCGAGTGTTAAAATAGTATATTTCGTCACGAGTATAAAATGGCGGATTTTCTTACCCGAGTGTTTACAGCTAGTTTACATTACATTCCGAGGGTAAGAAAACGCATTTTTACTCGTTTTACTCGTTTTCTACTACCTGATTTATGCATTGAAATATTTAATATTTCCTTAAAATTAAATGTATTGTATGACTTTGCAAAGCACGGCGCGGTTTTTACCTTTTTTTTTTCAGGCTTCAGCCGCGCGGCTTTTATTTGTGGCCAGTATCATTTTGCGAAAAAAGAGTGTCAGAACCGATATAATCGATTATGTCGTGAATCGGAACGCAGGGAATTTCGATTGTAAAGACAAACTAAGGACGTCAAAAAGAACCTAATTTAGCATGAAATGAAGAAAAACGTCAAAAAGAACCTAATTTTGCAATAAATGAAATTTCAATACGATATTTCAAACTGACCTGATAGTCATTCCGCAACGGGGCCCGGAAAGTTCGATTTTCAAAACTAATTTCGAGTATTAAATGGAACTTTTTCATAAAGGTAGTATAAAAAGTAAAATTACGTTACCAAATGTAAGCGATGGTACTAAAAATGTTTATGCAGGTGGTTAAAAACTTAAAAGTCAAAAGCAATCGAAGACGACTAGTTGAATAAATAGTTACGCAAGTTTTTATTTCAGAGACAAGCTCCATCTTGTTAGTAACACATTAGATACTTATTTACTATGTTAGTAACAGGTAATTTAAAACAAAACGGATAATTAAAGTAATTAATTATAACATATTGTTTTATTAAAGTTCAAAATTTAAAAACCTTTTTGTATGAGGCAATTGATGCCAATAGTGCAGTATTAATGAGGTTTATAAAGCATGAGTTTGAAATTTAATGTACATTGAATTGAAGTCATGATGTTGTCCAAACAAAGTTAAAACAGCATTTTAAGTTGTTTTAAAAAGATCATGACTAATTCTGTATACAATTTCAATCTCTTGCTTTATAAACCTCACTAATACTGAATTATTGGCGTCAATTGCCACATACCAAAATGCTTTTCAATTATTTATTTCTTAACAAGAAAAACAAACTTAAGTTATGCACTTTGCGCTAAGCGACTGACGTTTAACCTTTTGAATTGATACTGCTACATGAATATATGAGACTCGATAAGTGATCAAAAACAATACCCAAAGAGAAACAAAACACCACCGCACTACTTCTTCCCAATCTCCATGGTTTCTACAGGTTTTGTGTTCTGAGCCTCAGAGATGTGTTCCGAAATCTAAGAGTGCTCTTATCGATATAGACAATATAACCTGAATTAACAACTTCAAAATAATAATCTCTTTTTTTGCGCTTCTATCAACAACTTTATTAGTCAACTAAATGTAACATAACTTCAATACAATACTAAAATTATTCTAAATTAAAATTACCTATCACTGCTGCATTGTGAATCTTTGCAGCAAATACTGAGTCGGAACCCTTTTACTATTGTAATATGTCCATAATTAAGTATCTGTCTCATTATTGTTATTGTTAAACCTTGTTCCGTGTCTTTTATTGCTAATGTAAATATTTAATTGTGTTGAATGTGAATTGTGTACGTATTGTAATATTGAATAAATCTTTTATTCTATCTAACTATCTATCTATCAATATGTAGATTCTAAAATTTAACAAAGTAAAGCCTATTTATCCTATATTAAATAAAAAATGTTTTTTAAGTCATCGCCGTTGGGGAGGGTACCCAAAACGCTGGCTGCTCGTTGGATCGCTAAGCTGATCCTCTGACCGAGGTAAGCGCCAGCTCTTGGGTCACCAGAGGCATCGACCAGGCGTGCCGACAATTCTTTAAGGCCATATGTAAAAGTTTTAGCGTCCCTGTTACTCCATATGCGAAAAAACCCTCAGTTCGAGAGGGACGGATTCGTGGAAAAGTAGCAAAATGTTGGTTTTTTATTAATTTAAATTGTACTAAAAATGCTATCAAAACTTCGTTTAACCAGGTCCTAGATACTGTTAAAACCCATCTAATAAAATATAATTGCAGTCCATATGTAATTCTAAATTGTCAAACCAGGAGAATTGGTGTCCATAAAGACCTCATTTCAATAAATACTTCTATCGAGCCGAAATTCTCCGATCGCGTTTCTGTTTTAACAGATCCCTAGAGAGAAATTAAAAAAATAATATACTATTTTATCAAAATTATACATTATATACCGAAGTAGATATAGAAGTTCTAAAAGGGTCAATTTTTTTTCCGTAGCGCCTTAAAAAGTCGCCGCACGTCTGGGCCCCATTATTATTATATTATACACAGCACAATATTGCTTCAAAAACTAGAACAAGTAACGAATATTTCAAGTCATGTTAGTGGCATAAAACCTTCTTTAAAAAAAAAGTGTTCTTTATAGCGCGTCACGTTTGGATGAGGCCGAAGATTGCATCTCACTGAAAAATATAAAGAATAATATAAAGTATAAAGTAAGGGAGTGTCGCGTAAAGTGTACGCTACTCTTTCTAGTAGGGCTGGCACCTCCGCTGAAAAGTGCTACGGGATGAAAAAAACATGCGACTGTGTTGGTCTCAATTTATGTACAAGACGACGATTTGTTTCTTATAAAATAAAATAAAATGAAAAAACTGTTTTTAGCGTTATGAATAGTCATTAGTCATTATTTTGTCATTCATAACGCTAAAATAGTTATTTAAGATACACGTGCGGAAAGTAAGGTTTTATACGACTAAGTGCCAAATTGAAAACACGAGCGCAGCGAGTGTTTTCATTGGCACGCATTCGGATAAAAACCTTTTACGCTCAAGTATCTTACAACATTTTTCAATGCATTTTGCGAGGAAATACAACAAAAAAAATAAGTATAATAAAGAAAGTTATTTTATTTCACCAAAGCCTATTTACAACAAAATGGCGGCCTTCTTTGCAGAGCGCGCGTTTCATACAGTTTTTTCTTTCTTGAGGCAAAGGTACAGTATACATACAGCCAATAAAGTGAAAAATATTTTTGTTTGCGGAAACAAAACACGTATTTTTAAATGAGATAATCAAGAATCTTATGTGTTATGGTGTTTATCATCATTCAATTATTGCTAGAGCGCGCATACTTATAAATAATTGTTTTTTTTTGGACAGCGAAACCTCCTTGCATCTTTGTAATTTTTTAAATTTTATGACTTGCACCATGCACCACAGAGTCAAAAACTTTAAAAAATTACTTTATTTCACGTGTGAAATAAATAATTTCAGTACTGTTTTATTTCACCCGTGAAATAAAGAGTCGGTTTCCGTCCGCATAATTTTGTTACACAAAAAAGAAAACTTTACGAGCAACTGCATTGAAAACAGTTTTTGAATTCAATTTTATTTTATAAGAAACAAATCGTCGTTAAATTAAGACTGCAAATAGTTGAATTAAAAAGGAAAACATATATTTATTTTCCGTAATTATTTACGTTAAATTTGGTAAGTATGTAATACGTTAGAATTACAACGAAAACCTGGAATTCATTTTTTCAAGTTTTTTCGTTATCAGCTGAAACGTACAAGGGAACTGGTGAAACAAATTTTTGCAAGTATAATTTTGTTTTTTCTATGAGCAACCTAATGAAAGAGTATAGTACTTTTCAACCTAATACTGTCCGTGCCAAAGACCATAAACTTCTTGGCCCGTACAGTTTCGGGTGTCGTTCATGACACTTGTCAGTAACTCAAACTCGTAAAGCTGGGGCAGTACCTTGGACGAATAAAATAAACCAGGGCAGTACCCACAAGAAATGAAACGTGTGACACGTGACGGCAAAAACAACGCTCACATTAAATCATTGTGTCTACCTAGATTGTGTTTTGTTAGATTGTACTAGGTATACAAATTTCATTTAATTTTATTTTGAAAAGAATCTTTGTTCCAGGACTCGAACCTGCGACTTCTAGTTTGTAATATACTCTAAATATCTAAAGCGATGAATTTCGCTATAAACCATAAAATCTGTACTAAATAACTATACAAGTTTTTGGTACTTATTTCTAGTTTATTGAAAGTAGTCAGTATCTCGAGCAGGTAAAGCTTAGATTGAGAATCTCAATCTAAGCTTTAACTGCTCGAGATACTGATTTGAGATATAAGATATCAAGGCACAGTGTAAAGTAAAATGCAGTTTTCGTAGACACCTTTATAAGTATTAATTAATATAGTACCTAAACATTAAAAAAAATGTAATTTTCAAGGATATGCTTTAGTGTTCTGACGGGCCAAAAAAGCATTTTCGATAACTTTCCTCCATAGAAAAAAATTACAAATATGGGTCTTGAAACTAAGGAAAAACAGCTTTTTGGTCTGCTTTTTGGAGGATAGCGCCACGAAATTGTTCATAAATGTTTGGTTTACAAACCTTTAATGTTGTGACAGGAAATATTTTTAATTACATGTCCTAATGTAGCCTCAAATTCAAAATAACTGTAGTTTTGCGTGCGCAGCAGTTTATTAGAGCAGGGTGGATAAATCGAAAACAAAAGCGTTGGTGCAGGACGGGAGTTTAGCTTGATACTGGGCCTTAAAATGTTGATATTTATGAAGCTCTGGTGGCAGCCCTGCTCGCGGGTAAATACCCTCAGAGTACCCTCGGGAAATGAAATTGTAAAATGTATGTGTTCTGAGACGAAGAAGACACGTCACGGCAAAGTGAACGCTCACACTAAATCATTGTTACTTTCTAGTGTTTAGTGATGGGGAGCTTAAATCACAAACAAACTTTACTCTATATACACGTTTAGCTAAAGCCTAATGGAAGTTATACTTACATTTTATGAATTTCTAAACATTGACAGAAGTTTAGTTTGGTTAATAACCTCTTTAGTTTATACTGCAAGGGCGAAATGGAATAAATTACGAGGACGATTTAAAACACGAGCGTAGCAAGTGTTTTAAACGTAACCGAGTAATTTATTGCTCTTACACCCGTATATTAAACTGTCATCACGCCAAAGACTTAGAGAGATTTTTAGGGAAGTAAATATTATAACAATGCCAAGTTTTTACATTTATTGCTGTATTATGTATGCTAGGAAAAATTTCGGAATGTATACTCAGCACAAGAACATTCACAGTTATTGGACCAGAAATAGGAATAAATTGATTGTGCCTCACACAAGATTGACTAAAGTTTGTAAAAGCTTGGTTGTAAATAGCATTAAAATGTATAATAAAGTTCCGAAACTCATTCAAGAAAAAAATTAGAAACATTTTAAAAACTGTATAAAATTACTCTTGACGAAAAAGTCCTACTATAGTGTAGATGCCTATTTAGATGACAAAGATCCACTTATGGTTGGCTAGAATAGAAAAAAATTGTAAGAATTAAATTTTTATCTATTTTAACAATTATTGTTTTTCGAATTTATGGTTAATTTTATTTTATCGTTATGACATTTCTATTGAATATTATTTTTCAATATTTATTTTTTAATTTTTTTGTGTGTTAGTACGTAAGATTTATTTCAATATTGTAACTTTGACGTGTATAAGTGTGCTTTAACTGCTCCTATATACTTAATAAACGCTTTGACTTTGACTTTATCATACTACGATTTTCAATGCATAGTGTGAGAAAATAAAACAAATATAATCTTGTGAACTTTAAATTATGATTGGCTCAAAAGGACAGTATCCAGAGCCGTTAAACAGTGGAAAAAAAGTATAGTATTTATGGTACACAGGAAAGGCTGCAGGTTAGCTAACCATTGTATTTACAATCTTTCAATCAGTACTCAAAAATTAAAAAATAATAATAAAGCCCTAGGGCAAAATAATCGACTTTCAATTCGGTTTTGATGCATAAAAAGTGGGCCTTTACGAGCACTTGCATTGAAAAGACATTTAAATTATATTACAAAGTATTTCGTACATGATTGCATTAAGAGTCCGGCTCAGGGTGCATAGTTCATACAAACGGAATCACAAAATCATTTGTAAATTGTACATATTCCCAAGGTAGGTACCTAATGTGTATTTATTCCGATCGGATTACAGAATATTTAGGTTCCCAAGTATTTATTTCATATAAACAGTAAACACTGATTTAAAGACGAAATATAAAGAATTTCTAATTTCCACACACTATTTTCTTCTCATATTTCATGTTTAAATCAGAGTTCATATGAAATATATATTTGGGAACCTAGATATTCTGTAATCCAAACGGAATAAAAACACACTACCATAACAATATGTATAATTTAAAAATTATTTTGGTATTTCGTTTGAATGAACTATGCATCCTCCGCCGTACTCTTAAAAATATATAAATATTTTTTAAAATTTTTGCAGAAAAACCTTTTCTAAATTAACATTATATCATTGCAGTATAGAAACGCAGAAAGAAATCCTGGTTTAGAGCTCCTCACATCCAGATTTACTTTTCTTTCTGCGTTTCTACACTGCAATGATATAATGTCAATTTATATCTCCTTGCGATTGATAAAATCGCCAAGTGTTCAAACATACAAATTTATTTCTATCATCGTTTTTAAACTTTTCTGTTATGTTCCGTTTGAGGTAGAGAATATTTTTAAATAATAAACAAGAACAAACCTACACGGAGAAAAAATATTTTTACAATACTACCAGATAGTTTTGTAAAAAATATCTGGTTAACAAAAACAGAATTATGTTATGTTAACTTGAATTATTGTATACATTGTTCAAGTAAACTGAACATTGTTAAGGCGCTCTTATCCCAGAAGAGTGACTCTCTGTCTTTTTCTTTACGTGTAAGGAGTAAAAAAAATAACCACACTTTCGTACTATTTTGTTGTTTTTATCGGTTTTTAAATTGTTTAAAAATAAGGGATATGTTTATTAAAACCCACTTACGTGGTCGACCTAGAACATTTAAAGAGCAATATTACCAGATATGTTTCGTTAATAAAAGAGTGGAATTATGGAAATGGCATGATTTGAAAGGTCTTATTACATGCT
Organism: Ypsolopha sequella; assembly: GCA_934047225.1. NCBI lineage: Eukaryota > Metazoa > Arthropoda > Insecta > Lepidoptera > Ypsolophidae > Ypsolopha > Ypsolopha sequella. The sequence continues at coordinate 14,887,719 of OW203991.1, forward strand.
GTGTTCGTGAATTATTTCTATCGAGCAAAGTTTATCTGATCGTGTAACACATGCGTGGAAGACCTAGATAAAGGTTCGAACTATATTGCGTATATTTTTTTTGAAGTTTTAGACGATATTTGAAAGTTCTATTTGACTTTGAAATTACTGATTTTGCGATAAGAGCGCCTATAAATATAGACGTCACATAAACCACAATGTTTTCTGTTTAAATGAACTATATTCAGGTTAACGGAATCAGAATATTTTCTCGGTGTATACTGTGGAAAAACGAAAACTATGCTAACAAATATCTCAGTACAGTACGTCGATGGAATTTCCCGTTTGTATGTACGCGCGATAATCCTATTGGAACATTTATCTAAAATATTGCAGGTACAGCGATGCATTTTGATTGAAAATTTTTACAAAAATCGTCTCTTTTTACAGTGTAATAAGGGTTCAAACATGTGTCTAGAAGTCTTGGTCTTTTAGTACCTGGTGTTACACCTACGTTTGTATGTACAAACAAACGCGGCTATCAAAATTAATGCGAGCAAATGTGGACGTTACTAAGGAAATAACAGTCGCAAATTATTTGGTTCTTCGTTTAATTTACAAAATATAATATAAGAAATAAAACGTGTAGGATACCGTCAATATGATTCTGTCTAAAAATATATTTTACACTAGCTAAGACAAGTCTAAAGAGTCCAAACATCATGATATTTCTACTATTATCGATTGAAAGTTCCGTTTCCACTTCATAATCAGACCCTGGACCAGTGCAGTGTTCTCAATCGCTTTGCAGATGACTTAAATAGCCTAATCCCTACCGTTTTATAACTACAGAAAAATGAAAAAATGATAATTTGTCTCATAAAAGAAAAACTATAAGTAATTGATTACATAGTATCAATTATTCAATAATTAATCACACTCCATACTATACTAGAATACTCTGTGTAGTAGAGCTAGAGTGTAGTTTCTTCCAAATGTTCTTTAAAAAGCAATCAATATTATAACAAACACATGCATTATAGTAGTTTATGCTACTAGGGCGAAAAGGAATAAATTACGAGGACGATTTAAAACACGAGCGTAGCGAGTGTTTTAAACCTAACCGAGTAATTTATTGCTTTTACGCCCGTGTATCATACTACGTTTTTCAATGCATAGTGTGAGGAAATGAAAACAAATATAATCTTGTGAACTTTAAATAATGATTGGCTCAAAAGGATTGTATCCAGAGCCGTTAAACAGTGAAAAAAAAGTACAACATCTATGGTACACAGGAAAGGCTGCAGGTTAGCCAACCAAATAAATTAAAATAAAAAAAAAATAATAATAATAAAGCCCTAGGGCAAAATAATCGACTTTCTGTTCGGTTTTGCTGCATAAAAAGTGGGCTTTTACGAGCACATGCATTGAAAAAAAATAAAGTTAATAATAATTTAAACTTAATTAAGAATTGATTAACATTTCAAATTCAATTTTAGTTATAAAAGTATGGTTAAGTTAAAGCAAAAATAAAAATAATTTTAACAATTATAATACAGAACGCATGCATAAAAAATACGATGCTGTACGATGTCTGTCAGTCAAGTCAGTCACTCAGGCAGGACAAAGCCTTTTATTTATATTAATTAATAATAATGATCATTTGAGTCAAAATTGTATTTTGTGCAACTGTGACATAATGTAGGACATTGAAACACGGATGCTTGATTACGAAACGAAAAAAGTAGGTTTCACTACTAGACTTGCACTAGTGTCCCAATGTGTAATCAATCTAATTATGTTCAGTTGCACAAAATACTTTTCAATGCAAGTGCTCGTAAAGGCCCACTTTTTATGCATCAACCGAGTAATTTATTGCTCTTACGACCGTGTATTACTACGTTTTTCAATGCATAGTGTGAGGAAATAAAACAAATATAATCAAAGAAAACAATTTAATTATTAAAGTTGAAAGTTACATTGTTACAATTTTGCAAGTTAATGATTGGCTCAAAAGAACTGTACCCAGAGCCGTTAAACAGTGGAAAAAAAAGTATAACTTTTATGGTACACAGGAAAGGTTGCAGGTTAGCCAACTTCTCGTAAATCAATTTAAAAAACAATAATAATAAAGCCCTAGGGCAAAATAATCGACTTTCTGTTCGGTTTTGATGCATAAAAAGTGGGCCTTTACGAGCACTTGCATAAAAAATGAATTTTCAACATGTTCAAAAATCAAACAATATGAACAAAGATAATACGTTTTGCTCTTTGTTAGCATTATTATTTATCTGTTAATAATAAAAAGATTGACATATAAGTGACTATAAGCATGACATCTCTTCCCACGTATTACGAGAATAACCTCCATCCCGAGGCGATTTTCTTATTTCCTCAGTTGATTCGAAGAGCGTGATGCTCAGCTTCGGATCACGTACAGAATTTATTGAGCCCTCTAATAAAACAGAACACATTTTCTGCATTTCGACGTAACGCGCCACGGTGCACAGAGGTGAAAAATCCAAAAAAGCTGGCCAAAACCTATTTTTTTCAAATTTGTCATAGGTTGGGTGAAAGATTGTTCCCGGTCCAATTATAGGGATAGAGGGATAGTGTGGGCAGAGGAAAATACCAAATATCCTTCTATCTCTGCTAAAATGGGTCAAAAATGAGCTAGGGTGGTTAGCTTTTGGGTAACAATTCATATGGATCTAAAAATATACCTAATAGTGTTAAAAAATAACTATCCCCTCCTTTCTCTTACACTAACTGCCTTCCCCCTTAATTTCATACAGATAAATAATATACAAAAATGAAATGCAAGTCTTTCATAGTCAAAAAATATATATAATTGTGTTTAGTTTATTATACAGTGTCAATTTCAGGATCCTCTAATAAATTTAACACACTTTGAAACAAAGGTAGAAAAGGTTTCTCAGATCACTTATAAAAGGGTCAGATGACACCATTAGTCTTTGATACGTGTTTACCACACACTGCTTTCGAAAAAAAAATTTGGAAAATTGCTCCCTGTATTTTCTCACATCTTTGTTTCTGCTCTTTTGAGCAATAGCTACTTTCGAAGTTTCAATTATCCTTAAGCCATAGAACAGTATTTTGTGGAACGTCGTAGGCATATTAAACCATGGATAATGGAACACAAAAGTACGTATGCTGTTTTCAAGCAGAAAATCTTAAATTTGGCAGCATTTATTTTATATCCACTTGCCATGAACTTCAAAATTGAATGAAGCCGATTTAAGAGATTCAGGCTGATACTAGATCAGTTAGATCAGATATTTCAGTTATTTCCTCTGCATGCTGAAACATATTTCAAGCCGTGTTTCCATCTGTAGACACCCCTCCACCCTGCCTTGGTTTGTCTATATTATGTAGACCAAGTTTTTCCCAAAAATCTTTGAGCGATCACTGGTTTCTTCAAACTTCTTGGAAGGTCGGCCAGCCACCTCCTTGGTTGCGGGCTGGATGCACAACAGGGAAAGTAACAAACGTATTGAACCAATTTTTGTTTTTGTCGGCGCACCCTGTCAAATTGTCATGTGCTTGTTGGAATTTGGTGTTGTAATCGGACACTAATCTTGTTAACAACCACTTGGTTTCGTGTGGAAAATCGGTGACACGTAGAGCATTTTTCTTCTTTTCTTGCAAGTATGTCCGTTTTTCGTGATGCTATCGAGAAGCATACTCTCTATAATAGCTGATAAGAGTGTATCTGCTAAAACAGGCTTCTTCGTTAGTTGATCCTTAAACAATTAAAAAACAAAAATTTGCAAACATTACTAATAAAATAAAATTTTTGTTAAGGCGACGGTTTCGGACGGGAAAATTTTCAGTGGTTTTAGCAAGACTAATGATTACTTTTTGTAACAATGTTAACGTTAAAGCCGGATGTGCCAGGAAATTCAACTTTATCATTTCATGAAAATTACTAAGCAGAAAAAAATCATTTTCACGCCGTTTTAGTGGCATTAATGTTTAAAAAAAAGTCATTGAGAATCTAAATAAAATAATAAAAAATAGATAATTACCTTCTGGAGTAGAATCCATCGCAAAAACACAAATTTTCACTAAAACTTCCGAGTAAGAAATTAATAAACGCAAGACTTAAAATTGTCGTAAACACATCCAATTTTGAACAAGTTCAACTTTGGACTGATGTAAAAATGACAACCCGTTTTTCAGGTAGCCCTAATTGCTGTGAACCTTTTCATTGTTTATTCAGGTAGTAATTTAAATTATCTTTGACGTGTTTCGAGAATTTTTACGTTTTTAGGTTTCGACCAGCTTTTATGGATTTTTCACCTTCGTGCGGTGGGATCCACCCCACACCCGAGCGCCGCTCGTAATCACGAAAGGTTGTAGCTGTAGGTGTTTGCCTTCCAAACGAGATAATCAAGAGAATTCCTGCCCTATTTTTCCAACTTATCACATATTGATAGATTCTCATTCTCGATTCATTGAGGTGAACGCGTGTTATGGCGCTACGAAAAAAAAATCGACACTTTAAGAACGTGCATATCTACTTCAGTAAATGATTATTTTGAAAGAAAATTATATTATTTTTGGATTCTTTTTCTAGGGATCTGTTAAAACAGAAACGCGATTGGAGAAATTCGGCTCGATAGAAATATTTATTGAAGTGAGGTCTTTTTCGGCACCAATTCTCCTGGTTTGACAATTTAGAATAACATATATGGACTGCAATTATATATTATTAGATGGGTTTTAACGATATCTAGGACCTGCCCCCCTATTCTATATCTTTAGTTGCCAACTGTACTAGGTGCGTATCATCAAAAACATAGATAAAAACTGAAATTTCAAAATTGCCTTTAGTGGGTATTGAACTATTAACGAACTGTGTCGTCACTTCAAGTGCGAATATATCCTTAGGACATCGGAATTCGATAGTATATCTATGTTTTTGATGATAGACACCCAGTCCAGAAGGCAACTAGAGATACATAATAGGCCCGCTGGTTAAACGAACTTTTGATAGCAACTTTAGTACGTTTTATATCAATAAAAAACCGACTTTTTGCTACTTTTACACGAATTCGTCCCTCTCGCACTGTGGGTTTTTTCGCATATGGAGTAACAGGGACGCTAAAACTTTTACATATCGCCCTCGGGCCTTTTGTCTCTTTATGAGCACTCAAAACGTTTTGTTGTAAAGGACACGAGGATACAATCAACCATAATAATCCTATATTTACACGAGTGACTGGTCCTTCTGTGCGTCTCCTTAACAAAGAACACATATAAAGGACTGGGAGTGAAAAAGAATACAGCTGACAGTTATCCACGCCGTAGTCCTTCCACACGACTCCACAACAGGGTTCACGGTACAGAGAGGTCAGGAACAGCAGACGGCAATCTTCGAAATTTAAATTAAAGTGTGCATTCGGTCAAGTTACAGCTAAAGGGAGGGTAAAGCTTCTCGGCTGTAGGATGTGTGTACAATTATATGGTCAAGGAAACTGGAATGTGATTTTGTGATACACTATGCAAACCTTACGCAGAAAACATAACTTTCTGAAACTTCTGAGATATTTTTGTTTTTTTTTTTAACAGATTTTATGACACTTACTACTCTATCTATTTATTACTACTCTATCTATTGGTGTGACATGTCTGTCTGTGGCTCAAGCTCTCCACTATGTACTTGGAAAAAAAAATAGTTTCGGCAAAAGGACTCGAATCCAGAGCCGGTAAAACAAAAGATAAATATTTGTAAGCGGATAAAGGACCGCATTATGAACTGCCAGTGAGTAGCCCATATTTAAGTATAATGGAGTAGCCTTTCGTGCTGCATGGTGTCGTTGCACGTACCGCTTCAGAGCCCAAAATTAGTTTTTTTTATTGAATTAATCTAGTCCCTGTTCTTTGGACATCAGCATGATTGATACTCTAGCGAAAAGTCGAGACAAACTAAATAATATAAGTATACAATTATTATGTAAAACTATGGTGTTAAGGTTAAACGTCAGTCAATCGGTACAAAGTGCACAAGTTAAAAGTTAAAGGTGAAACAGATATTGGCCTGTAGCAATTCACGCCAATAGTTTAGTATAAGTTAGGTTTATTCAAATTCAAATTCAAAAAACGTTTATTCAGGATAAAAAACATTAAAGGAATAGCAATTTCAAATGCACCGCCAAATTGCAAGGCAGTTTATTGGCAGTTGGCGCTCTCACTATTGTAAGAACTGCGGGCCTATTATGTATCTCTAGTTGCCAACTGGACTAGGTGCGTATCATAAAAAACATAGATATACTATTGAATTCCGATTATTTAAGGATATGTTCGCACTTGAAGTGAGGACACAGTTCGTAAATAGTTCAATACCCACTAAAGGCAATTTTGAAAATTCAGTTTTTATCTATGTTTTTGATGATAGGCACCCAGTCCAGTTGGCAACTAAAGATACAGAATAGGGGGGCTGGTCCTTCCAATCCTTGAACGGATACCATCAAAACATCCTGGTGTTATTATTATTATATTTATATATATATGATTTTCGCAGTTAGATCAATGATTGAACGAACCAGCTCAAATTTTATCTATACAATATTATGTTTTCACAAATTTACATTTTTATGTAGGTATTTAATTTTATAGTTCTTTTGGCAAACATATAATTTATTTTACACAAGAATCTAATAAGGAATTTGTCACTTTTTTCTTAAGTACAGATTTGGAAAAGGTATCATTTCTAATATAAATCAACAGTTTAAATTAAAATGTACAATTAGTCATAATTATGTCCAAACAAGCTAAAACGCTGTTTCGACAAAATCACGGCTAATTGTGCATTAAATTTCAAGCTGACACTTTTAACTTCTTAACAAGAAAAACAAGGATAAGTGGTGCACTTTGTACCGAGCGACTGATGTTTAACCGTAACCAAAACAATACAAGATTCTTAGGGCCACTTGCATAAAGGTATTTTAAGTTTAATGAACCTTTAAAATTGATGCCATCCCAAAAAGAAGTGACAGCATTCATATTAACCCTTAATTAGGCGCACTAAGAAAATTACATAATTACTCGCATGGGGTCACAGGGGACCCCAAATTGTAGAAATAATTTTTATTATTTATGAAATATATAAGTAAATAAAACTTTATTATTATTAAAGTGCTTTATTAATTCTATTATATTTAAAAGGAAACAACATGAACTAAATATCCAATCAAACAAAAACAAGCTAAATTAAAATTATTATAAAAAATTATCAATTTGTACTTATACTAAGATCAAAGTTAAAACTTTAGAAATATTTGAATAATTTCATTTTATCAAGCTGTAAAAAACATATTTATAAAATAAATTTACACACTGGACATATAATTATACAAATCGAATTAATAATACACAAGAAAAATACATAAACTAAACAACTCCCCTCTTTCAAAAAAGTAACGTAATTACTCGCACGGGGTCACCGCTCAAGAGCGCAGAGACGCATCCTTCTACTCCCGTGACTTGGACGCTACCAGAATACAAACTTCGACGCGGGTTATGAAGCTAGCGGGGGCGCGGGGAAAATCGGGCAGCGGCAAGTGCTTAATTTTTTAATGCGAAACTGCTTTGACCCCATGCGACTAATTAAGGGTTAAAGGTTCATTAAACTTAAAAATCCTTTCTGCAACTAACCGTTATACTTTTTAATACGAGTACGAGTAAAATCAATATGAAATCGTTTACTTGAAAATTAACAAAAAAATAATACTCATAAAACACGCAGTGAGCATTTTTCTATTTTTGATTAAATTACACATTTACAAGTAAATATTTATTACTTTAAAACCAAAAACATGAAAGCATATAAAAAAAATAAACAAAATAAAAAAAAACAAAGAAGAAATCCGACTACAGCATAACTCGGAATCTGAAATCTTAACCTGCTGGGAACATTCATGGGAATCTTTAGCGCAAAGTGCATAACTTAACTTTGTATTACTTGTTTAAAATTTAAAAATTCAAAAAGATTTTGGTATGTGGCAGTTGACACCAATAGTTCAGTATTAGTAAGGCTTATAAATCATGAGTTTGAAATTTAATGCACAAAATTAGTCAAACAAATTAGTAAAACAGCATTTAAAGTTGGTTTTGAGAAGATCATGACTAATTGTGTATACAATCTTAAACTCTTCCTTTATAGACGTCACTAATACTGAACTATTGGCGTCAAATGCCAGTCCATAATGTTTTTAAATTTTTCAAATTTTTATCCAAGAAAACAAAGTTAACTTATGCACTTAGCGCTAAGCTAGTGACCCACGCATTTTGTTCACGTTTGGAACTTTTTGTTGTGTTCTCCAGTATTTAGATGCCAAAGAATGTGAATTTCCGCACTGTACGTAACACAACAAACGTTTCACTCTGGGGTCACAGATTTCCGCTCGCTCTGTGCGGATCTTGACGCTTCCGCACTTGCTTTTGTTTTCTGCACCATTTCACAAGGGGGGAAGTTTTTAACTCTGGCGACATTGTTACATTTTCCAGCCATATTCGAATGAATAGATTGTGTGGTTTAATGAATGTTGTATAGCTTTTTATTCTGTGGGGCTCTTGTCACTTGCTCGACAGCAACCGTAACGTAAATAACGATGTTCATTTCCTGGTTCTCATTTCGCAACAGTATACTGCCGTGTATTTTAGAGTGCTTTCATGTTTGTCTATGTTATTTATATTTTTAAAAATGCTTTTTTTAGTCATCCTTAGAATAATTGGCCTTTTTTGTTCTCTCGCCAATTTTCGTGCGGTTTTGTATTTTCATTATATCTCTGCAAATAGTTATCAAAATCTAATGCGACATTCTTTTTCTAAAACAAAATTACATTTCCTAAGATAAAAAAAAAATGTTTTTTTTTTGTGTTTACGGGCAAAGAAAAAAAAATATATACCATATTATATATTTCTCTATACAAACATAATATTATTTTAAAATTGAATAAACCATAATAATAAAAATAAATAAAACTACAAAAAAAAAAATGTGTAGGCGAAAATATAAGGTCAATAAATACTACTCACATTTTTTTTAATTATTATTTTTAATTTATTTAATATTGTAGCTTGTCTTTCTAGCTTTCCAACGACATCCTTAATGTACCTATATAATATAATATAATTACAACTCATACTTTGCATTTGCCACGATTTTGCCTTAGGAGGTCCGATCGGACCTGTTACAATTCTACGGCTTAATCTACAATTGTGCCATTAACAGAAAGTACAAATTATCAGTTCATTATTTTGTTTTGTTATGTTACAGTCTCCTGCAGTTGAACTACAAATATCATACCATTTCAAATCTTGTGTCAGGGTGATAAAAACTGTTATTGGATAGTTCATTTAATTCACGGGTAGTCGTACGACGTATTTGTGAAGCGAAAGAATTTCTTTTTCAATGCATGTGCTCGTAAAGGCCCACTTTTTATGCATGAAAACCGAACAGAAAGTCGATTATTTTGCCCTAGGGCTTTAATATTATTATTTTTTTAAATTTATTTACAATGGTTGGCTAACCTGCAGCCTTTCCTGTGTACCATAGATGTTATACTTTTTTTTCCACTGTTTAACGGCTCTGGATACCTAGTCCTTTTGAGCCAATTACAATTTAAAGTTCACAAAATTATATTTGTTTTATTTCCTCACACTATGCATTGAAAAACGTAGTATGATACACGGGCGTAAGAGCAATAAATTACTCGGTTACGTTTAAAACACTCGCTACGCTCGTGTTTTAAATCGTCCTCGTAATTTATTCCTTTGCGCCCTTGTAGCATAAACTACTATTATATAATACTCAGGTCATCTATTTTAAAATAGAAGCTTTCACTTAAAACTTGTAGCGTAGTTGTACTCTCTTCAAAGTTATCAATAGTTTCTAGTTTCCATTTTAGACATCTTTCATATACTGCGAAGTACGTCGCAACAAAGGAGGTTGGTAGCGAGTAGGTTTGCTGCCGTGGAATTGATATCCATTCTTTACCACAAGAATAGAGGAGATGGATTGCAATATGTGGACGGACGGAGGATACGGTATCGTGTCAATACGAGTGCAGGTCGCTTGCAGAAATTGCAATTTGCAGCCCATCAGTTCAAGCTTGTATGTTACATTGCATATCCACAAAACGTCCGGGCGTGAATGGACAGTGAGCACGTAGAAAACCGCCATTCATCCATCCATCAGTCCGTATTCGTCCACTGCTGTACATAGGCCTCCCCCATATTACGCCACTCTTGGCGGTCCTCAGTCATCCTCATCCAGCCGCCACGCCAGGGCGGCCTACGCTTTGCTGTACGTGGTCTCCATTCCAATGCCTTATGGCCCCAACGGTCATCACGTTGGCCACAAATATGGCCAGTCCACTGCCACTTCAACTTACTGATTCGGCAGGCTATGTCGGTCACATTCGATCTCTGACGGATATCTTCGTTTCGGATTTTATCCATCAGAGATATCCCAAGCATAGCCCGCTCCATAGCTCGATGAGTAGAAAACCTAAATGTCTGTAATTAAATGTCATGAATAAATAATTTTGAATTTTTTAAAATCAAGTTATGCTGAATGAATTGTTATTAGAGCAAGTCCAGTCAGCCGTTCGTCTCCCAATTTTAAACGACTGCCCCCCAAAAAAAAAGTGTATTGTACTCAGATCAGATGTATGTATTTTTCTTTATTCCATCATATCTTCTGAACGCTTTAACCAATTTGGATGAATGAGGTGTCATAAGAATCTCTATAACATCCAGATTGACACTGGATATAAAAATATTAAATAAAAATAAACAATAAAAAGTATTAAAAAACATTACTGCCATAATTTCAAAATGAATTTACATAGTAATGACACCCAGTTAGGGTTACCAGCTGGCCGCAAGCTATAAAAAATCCTGATTTCTGTAAAAAAGTACGGCCTTTTGCTGAAAATAAAACTCAGTATATTATAATTAAACTTTATCAGTTGAAATTACATTTTTTGCACTTTATACTTTTGTCCACTGGCAAAGTTTATTTTTGAAAAAAAATTCACTATGAAATTGCGCACATGTCATATTCTTTAAATTATTTTGAGTGAGTAAATTTTGTAATTGTGTGGTCTGAAATAAATACATTTTCAATATTGCTTTTATTGACTCAACTGCCAATCTTTTTCTTTCCTTCGTCAATCGTGGAATGACAAAAAGCCGGTCTTGATTAACATCCGGCTGTAGTCCGGTCTTAACTCTAAAAATCCGGTCAGACGGTAACCCTACACCTAGTGGCGTCGGGAGACATACGAAATAATCTGAAATTATGGCAGTCGTGTTTTTTAATATTTTTATTATTTACTTTTATGTTCCTTAGGATAAATTTTATATTTTTAAGCATGAAAATGATCGCTCGACCGCTTACCATGCCAAGATATTGATTAGGTAACTTGCTTATGGAAAGAAGTAGGAGTCCAAATATTCTAAGTTAGTTATACACCTACAATTTTGGTTCTTCCATCGGTGTACAACGTGAAAATTTATCTCCGGATTACTTGAGTAAATCATTATTCGACAATCTACTCGGATCTCTGTATAAAATGTATTATTTATCTAAGTGTATATATTTCTATCCTCTCGTACAAATGGATACACTCGTTTTAAAGCGGCAACAGAACGAGAATCGATTTGGTTTCGAGAGCTCGACAAACATTTTCTCCGATAAGTAATTTTAGCTTACCTTGTTACGCGTTTGCTGTGGACGGTTTTTTTCTTGTTTTTCTACCTCCCCGCCTCCTACACCCCTTTCATGTACCACTGATTGATTACATACGTTTGGGAAGTAAGTAGATCTAAAATTGCATTCCTGCTACTCCACATGTTTGTATGCTTTTGTTATTAAGGGGCTGCACAATGCTAAAATTCAGTCCTGCTCTAACACTTGTTTTTAACTGTCTATCCAGCTGTAATCAGGTCCTCTAAAAAGGCCGCTTTGGATGAATCATATTTTGATTCCGTTCTAATGCCGTCTCTTTTGCACGCGCGAAAAAACCGTCTTACTTTCAAATCATTTTATGATTCACCCAAGTCGGCCTTTTTAGATCCCTTGATGCCGCACACGCAAAACTTCAGTTATTTTGAAATCGCGGCTACATTAGGACATTCTATAATTTTTTTTGTAATAAAGATGTTTTTTTATAGTTAGTATCTACGTGTGTTGGTTTCGTTTCAATTGGTTTTGAAATATGGAAACTGAATCGGTTTTGTCGTGAAATTCATGGTTTTTTAAAAGTAATATAATTAAAAGAAGATTGAAAGTATGTTTATTTATAAAGTATATTTATAATTGTCTCAAATCAAAAAGAAGCCATATTTTTTTCAAATTTTTACCCGTCACATTGACGGAACTGAATCCAACGCAAAACTGATGTTTAGCATTGTGGAGCCCCTTAAAATTAAATTTTAAATGTTTTTGTTATGTTAAATGCAAATTTTCATAATGCTGTAAATAAACGTTAATCGACTGTAAGTCTAAATTTCCCTTTTCTATTAAGTAGATGGAAACTTACAAACCCGTTGCCTTCGAAGCCGCCGATTGAATCCTGAGCTCACCTTCGGAGCTTACAATTCAATTTTTGATTCAAAATCAATAGCCTCACCAGAAGGTTTGTTCCGTTGGTTTGTTCCGTCGGGATCTGTCGGCTTGTTTGTCAATTTCGATTTCATTCTAATATACTATATAATATAATTATATTATATAATTACTTATATAAAGTAATCGTCGCGCCTGGTCGATGTCTCGGGTGACCGGAGGGCTGGCGCTTACCTTGGCCAGAGGATCAGTCTGGCCATCCAAAGAGGAAACGTTGCCAGCATTCTGGGCACCCTACCGGGGGACAGCGACCTGGACCGGGTTTTTTTTTCTTTAATTTTTGTCATTTTAGTTAATATTGATTTAGATTAGTTTAATTTTGTTTAATTCATAGATTTATTTTATTTATAGGATATTTTTAACCAGTTTTTTTTTGAGTCATAGATTATTTAATTAATTATTAATTTATATTATTCAGTAAATATAATATATAAAAATTTAGAGGTATATTCGGAATTAAATTCTATCGAGAAAATTTAAAATTAATTTCCTGCATAGCAATACCTATAGGGTTCAGAAATTTTATAATCATATTAATAACACAATCATTACAAAAGTGCAATAAACTTAATATTAAAAAATAATCTTCATTTTTAATACCTGCATATTTCAATGTCATATTATTTAATTTTTAGAGTTTTTCAATATTGTAAAAAGTCGACTGTTTTAGTAGAAGAGTTATCCATCCATCAGCCTAGTTCGTCCACTGCTGGATATCAGCTTTCCAGGACTTTGCATACTCACACACGCTGGGCAGGCGGGTTGGTGAGCGCGGTGCCGGAACCCTCGCATCAGTGACGCAGCTGCCCGTCACCAGTCTGTCCCATATAAGGCCCGGCTATTAGGGATGGATATACCGCCATCCATCGGTCCCAGGCATGGTGGGCCTCCTGGTTTTTTGCCTGTGAGCTGTCCTCTTACTCTCCCCCGAATTACTTCGAGGGGGTCTCCAAGTAAGATAGTGGTGCCTCCACAGTCGAGCCCGGCATCAGCTCTACCACCTGTAAGTAAGATGGTGGTACCTCCACAGTCAAGCCCGGCATCAGCTCTAGCACCTAAAGTAGAATTGTTAGTTTCTTTTTAAATAATGTTAATAGGAGCTCTTTTAATGCTGATGGAATACCGTTTTAAAAAAGGCAGGATGGCATTTTACAAAAACTCCAGCCCCCTAAATATGAAGTACTAAAATTATAATTGGCTCAGTTCTAAATAGGGTTGCCAGATGGGAAAATCAAAATATCTGGGTAAAATTTCAAAAAGTCCGGATTATGGGATTCTGAAAAAAAAATCTACCCTTCCATACATTTCGGCCGAGCAGCATTGCATTTTTCTATGAAACAGTAACATTTTTTTTCGAGATGCAGGTTTTGTTTCATAGTAAAGGTTGTTCTATACCATTGACTGAATAAGCTCTTCAAATATGGTTACATCTTTCTGTTAGACGTTGTATAATGACATCACTGTAGTACTTACGCCAAGTCAGAAATGTTTCCCCGCAAAGTATACGGAAATCTAAAGACATTATAATGTGCGCGGTAAATATTTTATTTGCCCTTCAAACATCACAATCTTACTAATGGTTTGTTTTCTTTTGTTAGTGAAACAATCCTTGCATTATTCATATGTACAGGGTGCTTGTGGAAATGGAACGGATGTAACAGGAGAGGGATAATTGAAAGGTACTCAGCGGAAGAATCGTCTTTTGCTTTTGTTACCCGAGTTTTGAGTCGTTTTCAACCATTTTTATTTCATAATTTTCAGAGCATATGAATGTTTTTACTTTATTTGGTATCTTTTTGAGAGATCTTGTATGTTTTCACGTTTCATGAGAGTATTATTTTAAATATCTCGTATTATTATATACATATATAAAAAGAAAAGTCCTGACTCACTGACTGACTCGTCAATGTCCAGCCCAACTTTTGGACCTAGAAAGCTGAAATTTCTGTACAGAGGATCCTTTTATAATATACACAAGGAATACTGATTTTTCGAAATTCAAATGTTCAAATATGGCGGACTGTAACTCAGATAAAATATAAAAAAAATAACATTGATTAATCGCGCCCAGTAAACTCGTATTACCAATCCGTATTTACTTTTATCTGAGTCAATTTCGTATTTGCTCTATAATTACTCGTCAGTTACACCATTGCAAATAAAAACACGTAAAATTTTTTCGTTTACCGCAAAGATATTAAACAAAAGTTCAAAAGAAAAAAATATATATTTTGTTCTTTCCAATTTTTTATTACAGTACTCATTTGTATGTCAAAACTTCCTTATTTACGAATTACTACAAAATCTTTGGGGTATGCCTCAGATCCTCAGATAGACATTATTCTGCCGAAATTGGTATTCGTTTTTTAAATAAATGTTACGAGTATTTATAAGATTGGAAGTCAATGCCAAACCTTCCTACCTAAAAATAAAAAAAACTGCATAATATAGAGAGCATGCGGCGGCGCGGCGGTGGCGGTGGCTTGGGCGGCGAGATGGCTTTTGCTTGCCAGTTGGTAGATACGCTGCCCACTTGGCAAAGCTCCAAACATTGTGATATGATATCGTTTAAAAAATTATGACATTTATTTGCGCTTATAGAACAGAGCTGAAACCATCTGAAAGGTTTACAGAGAAGACCACAAATATCCACAATAAAAAAATCCAATAAAAAAGGAGTTTGAACATGACACTCGATTTTTTTTGCATGACTTTTTTTTGATGAAATTGTGGTATATTGTAGAAAGGTGATCAAAATATATCGGAAAAATATTTAAAAATATGTTTTTTACACAAAAAAAAAGTAATTTATTCAAATTAAAAAAAATAAAATTTTTAATTAATTTAGAATGGTTTTTTGGCACAAGTTTACTAAAAATTACATAAAAGAAAAACAAAGGCACGCAGTTTTCGTGATTGTTTTTTTGCAAGCTCTCATTTTCAGATTTGTTCCATTTTCTTTGCAAATACTGCAAAAGTATATTTTGTGCATATTATGCATACTAAAAAAGAAATAAAACTTAATTATATATTATTTGGTTCATGTCTGTTTCATGAAATAGTCCTTCAGGAAGTTGCTAACAAGAGAAGAATATAAATATTTATAAAATACATAATATCTTGCTTGGTAAATGTTATGATGGAAATTTCCATCACTATGCAAAGAAGGGCTAAAGGGCAGGTAGGCATGAGTTTTTATGCGCAATTTTTGGTTTAAAATTTCTATTAACTGACTTTTCCTAGTGGTTTCGTTACATGGTCGCAGGAAGAATTGAGATCGAATTGTTGCTAAATCTAGCGGAATTTCAGTCGATTTAGCGACTTGATAATAAAGATGTTTCATACATTTTAGCGACTTTTACCAAACTGGTATTCCATACATTTGGCGACATTTTGTTAAAATTTTAGTTAATCTGGTGACTTTTATATAAAATCTAGCGACAAGAAAAAAATTCAAGGCGAACGAATACGCCAACTGCAATTTGGACCTGTCTTTGAAGGTCTACTCTTCCCACACGGGTGGTCCAAAAACTTTCATAAAAATATATGATAGGCATTATGGAGTCAAAAATAAATTTTAAGTTTCATAAACTGTTTTTCTATTGTAAGTTTTGACAAAAAAAATCGAAAGTCATCAAAAGTTTCACATGATTAACACAAAAATTCTCTTACTTCTTCCAAACGCCTAAAGCGATTTTAATTATTATTTCACCAAATTATAGGAAATTTTTCTCAAAATTTTTTTTCCGTTCATGGCGTCCATATGAAAAGTATTATTTTCTCCTATTTTGCGCTAGCCGGAGACGCAGTGGTTGTCGTAACAGCCACTTTTCAAAGCACGCTGAAATGAACATTATTTCAATGTCGTTTCCGTTGATATTTGTACCGACACACATCGAGTTGCTTATTTAGCGTGGTCATACGCCTTAAAAATGTAAATATTACTTTATTCGCGAATAACCAGGTAAAATTAGTAAAAAAACAATACCGTCTCTCAAAAGGGATAATGGTATTTCCGCACAGTATTAGGACTACGGATTGGACAAAGAGAAGAGGGAATTTTTGAATAAATTTATTCCGCGGCGCAAAATTGAAATCTCAGGTGTTCGACTCGCCGGCCGAACGGCAAACCAGCATCTTTAGACCTCCTTGCTCCTCTCAAATCTTTGCAATAATGTTAGTAGAAGAAGTGTCCAATGGTCCTTTAAAGGTCTGATATGGGTGGTCCGGCATCACCTTGGATTTGTATTCCGGCTCCGGTTTGTCCTTGCCGCCAATCCTCAGCGATTTGGAAAAATCCAGATGTAAATCTTCATATTTTATGCGCTCTTAAATGTTTTCTGGGTTCCTTATTGAACTGTATTTCGTAACAGACAAAAGTCGACTCCACCAATACAAGATTTACCTCTACACACAAACTCGATGGCCGTTTTTTTATTCAAGATAACTTTTAGCTTCTACCGCACCTTATAGAAAGCGTAAGATGAAGCGCGCTCGCGCCCCTGAAAATACCTATAAAATTTTTGTTTTAAGGCGATATTTAAAAAAGCGGTTGCTTCTTTTCTGTGTATTTCATGTAATCAATTTGACTATATAATTTTTTTTTTTTTTGAAAAACATGTTTGGATAAGTTTTCCTCGATAGAAATAATTGTTGAGATGAGGTCTTCAAACACACTTTTTGTCGTCGTTTGACGAAAAGGAACCATGTACAGAACTCAAACATACTTTATTAGATGGGCTTCAATGAAATCCGTGGTTTCAACAATATCTAGAATTTAGATTTTGGAAATTTTTCTAGCTATTTAATGTTTTCTTTATAAAAATATAAAACTTACTTTTTTTCCCTTTTTTTCTGAATCCGCCCCTCTCGCACTGCGCGTTTTTTCGCTTGGAGTGACAGTGACAAAATAAAATTCGCAAAGCCTTTACGGCTGTCTATGTACAGACAGCAAAGGGGATAAGTAACCAGGTCCAACGCAAACACTTTGATCCTAAGACTTACAGGTGAGCGATAGATGATATAAAAATACTTAATACATAGTAAATTATTATTACATACGGCTTGAACACTCACGTGTGATTGTTGTTGACTATATGCCAACCGTTTCACCGACACAATTTCGGCATTATCAAGGCGAGTGTCGTTCTTAGTCAACAACAATCACACGTGAGTGTTCAAGCCGTATGTAAGTAATAATAATTTAGTATGTCAGCTCACGCGAGTTAATAATAAATAGTGCCTGCAATCCTGCATGTATTGACCAATTATTTCACATCTCATATAGAGTGTTGCGGACAACAAGCAAGCAGCTGAATAACCCAAAAGGAAGCTGGCCAGCGGACCAAGGGACGGAGCGACAAGATAGAGCGAGAACACACGATGTTGACTCGCGTCCAGGCTGGCCTACGTCAGGCGTCGTTCTTCTCGCTTCACCTCCCCGCGCTGTGTAGACATCGCGCCTATCGTGCACTATGTAACAGCGTAGATTGTAATATAAATATAAGGCCCTCTGTTTGTAATAACTCTCAGCCCATCTCAATCTCCTTCTGAAAGCCTTCGATGAGCTGAAGGCCCAAACCAAACGATCAGAGCCTAGCTCTTCCTCCCAACCCAGAAATTAACACTTAGTGTTCTTATCCAGCGGATGCCCCTATAGGGCTCCGCTAGCGCCCCCTTTCCCCAGACGGGGTCGCTTCCGATAAAGGTTTTAAGACCCTTAAGGGCCAAACCAAACTAGGTGGAGTTTAGTGGGTAGGCACTCAGTGAGTCCCACATAACCAACGTAACCGGTTACGTTGGTATGCTATGAGCATTCTCCACCTCCCTCCCACCGTGTCCTCCGGAGGGTGCCTTGCTTGGGCGCAAAAAAAAAAAAAAAAGAAAATGTTTGTAATAACTTCACTTCACTACAGCTACTATTATAACTCTTAATAAATGCTTGAGTTGAATATTCTTTTTAAAAATACAGTCCACTGATCCTGACCTCAACATAGAGCATGGACATTGCTATGCTTGTGGGTTTTGAATCAAAGTGTTTGGGCCTGGTTACTTATCTCTTTTGCTGTCTGTACATAGCGTAACGTAAATGTCGATAGTAAACCGAAGAATTCTATTTCCTTGCGCAAATACGATTTGTGTGAGTAAGTATGTGCTGGGTCGGAGATGGCGCTGGGCTTACGTTAAATTCTCATCGCGTGACGACAGTACGTATGTTATACCCAGCGAGGTACGAGTAAGAATGGAATGACAACTTTTTCTGTATACAATGGAAACGATCAAGTATATTTAGCCATAGGCATCTTTAAGGCGATATGTAAAAGTTTTAGCATCCCGTATATTTAGCCATAGGCCTCTTTAAGGCGATATGTATAGTTTTAGCGTCCCTGTTACTCCATATGCGAAAAAACCCTCAGTGCGAGAGGGACGGATTCGTGGAAAAGTAGCTAAAAGTCGGTTTTTTATTAATGTAAAATGTACTAAAGTTGCTATCAAAATTTCGTTTAACCAGAGGGCCTATTATGTATCTTTAGTTGCCATCTGGACTGGGTGTCTATAATCATAAACATATATATACTATCGAATTCCGATTGTCTAAGGATATGTTCGCACTTGAAGTGACGACATAGTTCGTAAATAGTTCAATACCGACTAATGGTAATTTTGAAAGTTCCGTTATTATCTATGTTTTTAATGATAGACACCTAGTCCAGTTGGCAATTAAAGATACAGAATAGGGGGCAGGTCTTAGATACCGTTAAAACCCATCTAATATACTATTACATATACATCTAATATTATATTAGTATATACAGATACACTAATATGTTTATTATATGTATGTATATTTTTGTATTTATATATGTTTATGTAGATATTATGTTATATTATTATGCAGATATTATTAAAAGATAATGTTTATAGATTAATTAATTACTTATTTGGCACTACCCTTGTAATCTCCACATCACCAAAGGTTAACTGGTATAGAATGCTAATTAGCATTAAGTTCGCCTTTGTGCATTGTATACTTATTTTGTGCAATAAAAAATTTACATACATCTAATAAAATATAATTGCAGTACATATATATATATATATCATTCTAAATTGTCAAACCAGGAGAATTGATGTCGAAAAAGACCTAATTTCAATAAATATTTCTATCGAGCCAAATTTCTCCA
Source organism: Ypsolopha sequella (assembly GCA_934047225.1). NCBI lineage: Eukaryota > Metazoa > Arthropoda > Insecta > Lepidoptera > Ypsolophidae > Ypsolopha > Ypsolopha sequella. Next base: position 14,907,540 of record OW203991.1, read on the forward strand.
ATCGCGTTTCTGTTTTAACAGATCCCTAGAAATAGATTTCAAAAATAATATACAATTTTATCAAAATAATATAGTATTTACCAAAGTAGATATGCAAGTTTTTCAAGTGTCGTTTTTGGGAAAACCCATAGCGCCTTAAATCTGAAGCTCACAAATTGAAATTGCGTTCTTGCTACACTAATAAATATTATGTTACGATACAAACATTCATAATTATTTGATTTTGTTCTAGTAATAAATGTTACGATATTTAAAAGCTTATTTCTACTAGGTATTTACATATGAAATTACCTTTGTGAACTACTTTAAAACTAAATAATCCTAAGAAAAAATAAATAAAAGAATAAGCCCTAAAACCTTATACTAATTAAAAAAGTATACTAAATAAAACATTATACTAAATAAAAAATATAATCTAAACCGTTGCCGTCGGGTGCGGTGCCCATGAGGCTGGCAGCATTACCCCGCTGGTCCTCTGGCCGAGGTATGCCCCAGCCCTTGGTTTGGTTGGGCAATTACCTTTTATAACTATAGAGAATTTCAAGGAAACTCAATTTTCAGTACTAACATTTTTGCATTTTTTTTTAGGAATGACAGATCCAAATTATTTTTTTATATATATGTTTTACTTCACATAAATACAAACACTTAAATGGTTTTAGTCACTATATTTCGACCCCTCAGTGGGGCCGTCATCAGGCGAATAGGAAAAAATATTATATGACATATATGTATAGGTATTTGAAGTAAGAAAACCGCTGACATCTATTGATATAAAAATATAAAAAAGTATACTATAAATCATGAACCAGACTTTTTGAGGGAGAATTTGGTCAGCCGGCGCTAGGTGGCGTTATCATACAGAGTGCTCCGATTCTGAATATTTTGTTATATAAAAAAATAAATATAAAATAAAAAAATAATAATAATAATAAACTGTAAATTTGGATTTGTCAGTCAGTCAAGTCAGTCAGTTAGTCAGTCAGTCAGTCAGTCAGTCAGTCAGTCAGTCAGTCAGTCAGTCAGTCAGTCAGTCAGTCAGTCAGTCAGTCAGTCAGTCAGTCAGTCAGTGTTGTTTGTTCAGTCCAGGTCCATAATGAGCTCCAAATGACCATATGACAGATCCAAATTATGTAATTTCTTTTTTGTATGTATGGGACAACATTAAGCTAACAGCAACATTAATTTAATATTTGAAAAGTGTCAGCTGTAAAAAATTATTACGAATCTTATCATGGACGAACTGTTTTTGAAGATTTAATTTTTATATTATTAAGATTTAATTTTTATATTATAAATAAAAACAATATTTAATCAAATCAACTTTCAAACAAAGAACAAATAATTGAAATAGCTATTGAATTACAGGAATTATAAACTCATGAATCTGTAAGAAAATTTCGGCAATTTCATATATAAAGACCTATTATATCGTTTGACAAAGCATCTGCCTATTCTCGCTTTAGGTTCTGTCTTTGTTAATATAATATCGTCACGACATGAATCCCCGAGGGGGTGTCAGAGGTGTTCCCGAGTGTGAATTGTGAAATGCAAGTCACAGTTCGCACTCGGTACACCCGCGTTTCACCGACGATTATTACGTCCCAACGTGATGAGTAGTGAACCCTATCGCCGTTCTTCAGGCAAAAATACACGCTTTTTAGGGCATGCAGGTTTCCTTATGATGTTTCTCTTCACCGCTAAGCAAGTAAGAATAAATACTATTTACATAAATTCCGAAAAATTATTGGAGGCCCGAATGGGGATCGAACCTGGATCTCAAGATTGAGAGGCCGCGTTTTTACGCCCGAGCTATTTCTGTTTCTTTGTTATTCTATTACAATTTGGTCGGGATTAACAAAATATTCTTTTCAATGCAAGTGCTCGTAAAGGCCCACTTTTTATGCATCAAAACCGAACAGAAAGTCGATTATTTTGCCCTAGGGCTTTATTATTATTATTTTTTTATTTATTTACAATGGTTGGTTAACCTGCAGCCTTTCCTGCGTACCATAAATGTCATAATTTTTTTTCCACTGTTTATCGGCTCTGTGTACAGTCCTTTTGAGCCAAATATAATTTAAAGTTCACAAGATTATATTTGTTTTATTTCCTTACACTATGCATTGAAAAACGTAGTATGATACACGGGCATACTCGCTACGCTCGTGTTTTAAATCGTCCTCGTAATTTATTCCTTTTCGCCCTTGTAGCATAAACTACTATTTCAATCTTGTTTTACTTGTCACGTATCCTGTAGGGCTGCCTACATTCTTTTTGGAGTTTCTTCGTAGTTGAAGGTGGTAAGTAGTATATTTTATTGCCACTGACTGTAGCTGGGGCGTCTGTCGAGATATTGAGGGCTCGAGGCGAGAGGATATTGGGAATAACTCGTGGATTTGATGTGTAATATCTCGGGAAATCGGATGTTGGCGCCTCGAACAACCTACGGGCCACGTATTTACACGCTATCGATTCGGTGCGATAGACAACCTTATGTCAAGTGAAGCTTACGTGTCTACCGAAAGACGATACCACCAAATATTGAGTCAGTGTACCGCGTTGGGAATGTTCTTACGGTCGTATCTATATGTAATTTTGTTTATTTATCTGTAGTATATGGAATACGTGCACTAGGGTTCCTCGATAAGTGCGAGCAAAATGGGTAATTCTGGCGTACTTAATAACAGTGACGAAATGACTTTTGAATTTGGAAAACTATTTAATTAAAAAGTTTGAACGCAATTCGCTTCGATAAAGTCCTGGCCGGTAATAAAATCACTACTAAAAAAAGCATATCTTATTTATTTTTCCCATAGAGGGGATGAAAGGCAGAGTGTGCCACACGGTACCAAAATTATATAACCTCGAGCGACGTACTTTGAATCCCTCGCTACGCTTGGGATTCTACTCTAGAATCCTTCGCTTCGCTCTGGATTCAAACAATTGCTCTCGCCCTAAATATTTTGGTCCCTTGTCACACAATCTACTATTTCTGCATATATTGTGGTTTTAAAATAGACGGTTTTTACAGAGTAACATAAAGAAAAGTTAGTACAAATGAAATTTTAATGTCAAAACGTTTTTAATATATTTTCGTCTAATGTTAATTATTCTAATGTTAATTAATTAATTAATAAATGGTGGCAGCCGCTGAAGACCTCAAGCGGCGCAGGTATGCTGTTCTCGGAAACAATTACCTATTTGCGCCGTTTGGGGTCGAAACGTTGGGTTCGTGGGGTCCCGAGGCGCGTAGTCTTTTCTGCGCGCCTGGTCAGCGTCACGGGTGACCCACGGGCTGGCACATTCCTCGGGCAGCGATTAAGCTTAGCGATCCACCGTGGGAATGTCGCCAGCATACTGGGCACCTTGCCGCAGAGCAGCGATTTGGACGAAGTTTTTTATTTATAATATAGTTTATTTTTTAAGGTGTTTTAGTTTATTTTTAAGGATATTTTTAGTTTAGTTTAGATGTATTTATTTTATCTTTAATGTTATTTAAGTTAATTGTTGTAACAATAAATATACTTTCTAATGTTAATTAGACTAAATTCATAACCAAAAGTTTGTTCCGTTTACGAGAGATAATTCAGTGGCAATATTTATATCGTTAATATGATTGTAATACAGACAAAGCTCATTAGAACAGCTACGGCCGATCCTCTCAACGGAACGCGGCAAAAGACAGTATCAAACAAAATGATAATAATGGAAGTTTCCACTCGCAGACACTCGAGTAAAAGATTTATTTACGCTTAGAAACTCATTTGGCGTCGGACCTCGAAATAAAGAGCTACCCAACAGCTTGAAAAATATTTTTCCCGTAAACGTCGCCGAGGGAGGCAAGCGCGTATCGCGTAATGCCGCTAATGTGCACAGATAAAATAAAAACCCGCCCACCATTTTCACCCCAATTCTTTTAGAGTGTAGACCCTATTTTCTCTGTCGCAATCTTATTATGCTTTTATGCATAATTAAAAAACACTTGTAGGGAAATGAGAAACATTCAGCAGGTTATAAATAACGCTGTGTTTCTGTTAAACCTTACATCAAAGCGAAGGGCAAGAAGCTATCCAATTTCATTGTACTGGACACATCATGCTGAGCTGTCGATATTACAAACAGGCGAAGTTATGCCAGCAAGTCCGTACCACACCCCGTTTTGTGCAAAAAGGCAATTGAAAAATTTCCTACGAATCTAGGCAGAATTTCGCCTCCAATTTTCGTTTTAGACGGCCAATACTTCGTTTTATATCGAAGAAGGTTCTAGTTTCAACAACGGAGTGAGATAGGAAAGTCGAAACTATGGCTTATTTCCGCTGAAGGCACCTCGGCCGTCGTGAACGGAATTCATTTAAAAACTCATTTCTCAAAGTCACGTAAGTAATGTTATAAGCTGTCGATCGCGGGCTTTCTCAAGCCTTCTACGTTGTAGCGCAAACAAAGAATGGTATCTTGCATCGAAGATGAAGGGATATATTACACGGTTGCGATATAGCTTTATTATACTTCAGATTCTCATTACACGACGTTGGATTTCAGACGGTTTCTTTACATAATGCTACGTAGGTACAAAGACTGGTATTGAAATTGGATAAGGCTGTGTAATAAAGTTTCTAACGAATTCATAAAATATATTTTGCTTCGATTGAGAATTTTTCAGGTTTGTTGATGCTTATTAATAGACTTTTTGTGTAGCAAATGGTTCAATTAATTTGCAATTATTATTTATAATTTCCTCAGAAAATCAGAACAATCTTTCTCAAGGCCCTTTGTTTTCAAACAAGATATTTCTGAACCGAATTCCAAATTCGAAAGGGGTGGGTGCAAAGATTGCGAGAGTTCGGCGATTTGTTGGCGCAAACAATAATCGTAAATTGCCTATAATGTGAGAAACAAAAGAGCCACTCAGCTGTTCAGTTGTTATGAGAAAATATAAATTTCTATTGAATAGCACCATTTGATATTTACGAAGTTGTTTTGTTCAATTGGAAAGTTCGTGAGCTAAATTGAAGATACGGCGGAAGATGATACCAGGTAAAAGTTGGTGCTGTTTGCTGTCTGGCGTAGCTTAGCGCAAGTGTAATTAATCACTAGAACTTGTGAGCTTCTGAATCGTCTTAGATTATCTCTGACCATCATACTTTTAGATGGTATACAAATATTTCAGTTCTGCTGCACATGAAAAACGTTGACAAGATCGCTGTTTGAAACAGGAACGAAAAATTCTATAACAGACCTTTTGGCTGTAGGCCAAAAACTACTAAACGTCACGACAGGCTTCTGTGTGGGGTTTCAGGAATGTTTCAAGGGATGTTTAAGCCTATTTTACCGTTCTTAGAGTCTCCAAGTTAGAGTTAATAACATTAAGAGGTAACACTAGTCAAAGTCTTCTTGTACGAGTTCCACTATTTTATTTCCTTAATTATTGCGACTAGTTTCGTCAATTTGACATCGCCGGGCTGATTGAATCATTGAAGTTCCATCAAGGAGTCACACCTTACAGTATAAATTAAATTATTAAGAGGTAAGTTGGGTACAAATATCGACAGAAACTATATTAAAATAACGTTAATATCGCCGCGTACTGCATAACGACATCGCTGGTTCTCCGGATAGGACAAAATAGGAGAAAATAGTACTTCTCAAATGGACGCGATGAACGGAAAAAAAAAAATGTTTCGTAATGTTTTCCTTGTATTTTAGTGCAAGAACTACAAAAATATCACTAGTGAATTCGAAGAAATATGCAATTTTACTTAAATTTAACACTAATCAAAGTCTTCTTGTACGAGTTCCACTATTTTATTTCTTTAATTATTGCGACTAGTTTCGTCTATTTGACATCGTCGGGCTAATTGGAATAGGTTAATAGTAAAAGTATAGCTAAGTCTTAGGGTAGATAAATGTCAAAATAAAATTAAAATTAAAAGTAAATGAAGGTACATGGATATTTGCGTTTTGATACAAATATTCATAAGTAAAAAAAAACATACAGTTGAATTGAGAACCGCCTCCTTTTTGAAGTCGGTTAAAAATAAACGCGAAATGTCCAAATTAAAATTAAAGATTAAATACAATTACATTCGAAAGTCATAAATAATTTTAAAAATTAAATACTATATGTCAACTTGGAAATTGAATAATTAATTATGAATGAATTATTACTTAACTTTACTCTAAAAACAGCTTCACTTTGAACAATATTTTCATGCTACGCGAGAATAATATTCTAAATTAAAATAGTTCTTTATAGTTTAACTATCAATATATATTATAGAATTAAATGAGACTTGAGGATAATTCATGATTTATATATAAACGGCTCACCTCAATACGTGTTATGATCGGGAAAGCCGACCAGTTTCAGCAGATTTAGACTGCCTTCATCTGGGCGAGTGAAGACGTTTTCGCGTTTTTTTGATATTTAGGGTTTTATTTGTAAGTTAATTTTGTTTTTATAGTAGGTTTATTTTAGGTTTAGGGTTCTGTTTATTTTTAGTTTAGTTTGTAACACGTATTTATTTTTAGCAGTTTAGTTTGTTTAAGTATTTATATGAAACCAATTAATACCATCTATGTCTTATAGTTTTAAAAGTTGTTAATACAGTATCACATCATCAGTCGCTAAGTTTTTGTTTTATTCGCTCGTTTTATTATTCCCCTTTTAGTTCTATGGTTTATATAGTGTCACAATCACACATAACACAGAAAAAGAAGATATAGGAAAAGAAAATGACGAAAATTTCCATAAAAAATTAAAACAAAATAACACTTATCACTAGCACACATTAAAACGGATCAAAAACAGTACATGTACTTAATAAACGGTTTTATTTTTTTTAAGCCAAACCCAAACCCTAGCATGAGAGATGATAGTAAGTAAATAGTACAATAATAAACCTGTACAATAAGTCTGTTGCTTCTTGCTAGTGTAAATTGACTTCGGTAAGACTTAGCGCGCTCGACTTACTTAAGAGGAGTCATGAGTAGATTTAAGTTTCTGAAAAAAAAAATATTAATCACCAAAGGTGATCCGAGTGTGAACTGTAAAATGCAAGTCACAAATGAAAGAAAGAAACAAAAAGAAAGAAAATAAATTTATTGGCGCGTTTACGAAAAAGAAACTTATAGCTAACGCAGTAGAAAAAGGAATAATCTATAGATAAAAATAACAACACGACAAAAGGATGTAGCTCAGCTATGTGTCATCCAAAAAATGCTTTGGTTGGCGCTGGTTTTCAGGTACCTCCGTTGAGTTTCACAGATGATTATTACGTCCGAACGTGATGGGTGGTGAACCCTATCGCCATTATTCGCGTTTTTGGGCAAGCAGCAGGTTTCTTTACGATGTTTTCTTTCACCGTTAGCAAGTGGTAAGTACGCACAAATATTATGCACATTAATTCCGAAAAAACTCATTGTTGCATGCCTGACCGGAGATTTAACCTGGATCTCAAGATTGAGAAGCCAGCGTTCTACCCCTGAGCTACCGCTGCTGCTTATGCATTTTCTAGGCGTCAAAGATACACCATCTTTATTAAAAATATTAGTGACATAAAATACGTCTTATTCTAATAAGTAAATAAAATAAATAAGGTGTAATACCTATTCCAATTTGTGTGTCCAAATTGTTAAACTTTCACTCTGCAGGACGGTCTTTCTTCAGGCCAGTGCAGGTGAGAGGGTCTATAAAAACAGTTTAAATATTCCTGTACGATCAACATATCCATTATTATTATTGTCTATGTAATTCTTATTTGTCTTTTTAAATTTTCTGTGTGCATGCTATTAATTACTGATATCAAGCATTAACTGTTAAGCATTAACTACTCGTATTTGTGGATTAATAAAGAAATTTGTATTTGTATTTGTATGCATAGTTGAATGGTAAACTACACAAATTCTCCCAACCTGTAATTAACTTTCAAATAAAATATAGGAACAACGTTTTTAGACGAAGAATAGTTTTAAGTCTGATGAATATTGTAGTGGCTGAGCAATTTCCTCTCTTCTCCTCGATATCCGTTCAATTGGTTCCATTTCCACCTGGAATTTCTAGTGGCGTTCTATGTGTATGTTATGTCTTACTTATGTATGACATACACGTGAATATGAGTTTTGATGTGCAGCGTTGCCTGACGATGAAGATGTACACTTTATTGTACACAAAAGACATACAAAAGAAAAGAAAACAGAGTATTGAAAACATAATTTTGTACAAAGCCGGGCTTATCACATAAAGCAATTTCTTCCAGCCAACCTTTGGGTGGTGAAGAAATTGTCACTAGAAGAGTAAAAATAGGGGGATAGACGTAACAGATAGAGTAAATTAAATGAAAATGAATAATAATATTCTTCAATAGTGCGACTCAGGGTCGGACTGGCCCTATGGCCTATAGCCTGACTCTATAGTCAGGGCGGCGACTGCCGTCCGGGCCCTTGCGTGCGCGGGCCCCTCAGCCGTACTATACTACCTACACGAAAAATGGTTCACATCCCAAGTAACTTTTAAGGTTTTAGAAAGGTACTGAAAAGGTTCTAATACCTTTGTATGGAAATCAGCTCATAAGTCTTTGTAGTCTCAATTACTTTATATTAACGTTATATTAACCTCCTGAGTGCAAAAAGGGCCCACGTTGTAGAACCTTTCTGAGAGCTACAGCAAAACCTGTAGCTCTTATCTATAACCTTTCTAACTACTTACTCAAAACCCAAATATAACCTTCACAACCTTAATTTAACGTTAATATAACCATACAATACAACTAATAGGTTCTACATTAGTCTTGGATGTAACTCTATGACAACTTAAAACCTTTTTGATAGAAATGAATAACGCTTTTCCAGGACTTTCGGGTTTTAAAATGTTTCTGTTTAAGATTGTTTGTACGCAGAAACACTAATGGTGGGTTTAAATGACTTATTTATAATGGCGCCATTCCCTGTCATTATACCAAGTTTCAAAATGGCTAGATATGTAAGTGTTGTATTCTTAAAAAATAGTTAGTAGCATGTTAAAGTCAGATAAAATGCAAAACATAGTGCGATTGGTACATTATCGTGAAACTTTAGGATAATAGTGCTATATGCGAGACGGGCCTTTCGTAATTGCAAATTTTGAGGACATTTTAAATAAAAAAAAATGAAAAAATAAGGTGTTTGTTGGTTTGTCGCTTTAGAAATAAAAGTTATACTCATATATAAAAACGTATATTTAAAATTGTATAGAACATGTTATTTAATTTTGCTTCGTTGTATTAAAATGTTATTTTCAGTTCGTTTTTTATTTTATTTTAGTGAATAAATATGGCTGACGTTAGGAAATTACTAGAAAGCATTCAAGTTAACCTTTTCAGAACTATAACAGCTCAAAACTCTTAATTTTTGCCAAAGTAAGAGCTAAAGGTAATTTCGCGGAGCTATATAAAACCAAAAGGCTGTTTTCACAGCTTTCAGGTTATCGTCAGGAGTAATTCAATACTCGCCAGTCGCGACCACAACCATTAAGCAAAATCAAGTATTCAAGTGTTCATCACAAGTGATATCAAGCAGCTACAGGCTGCTCCTTGAGTGCAAATAAGTTACTATTTATTTTTTCAATTATGTACTTGTCTAACTTATGTTTTACCTTTACTACTGAATACATTTAAATTTAGCCTTAAGTAGTCCTTAACAGTGACCAGACTACCTATCTTGAAAAAACGGACAAGTGCGAGTTGGACTCGCCCGTCGAGGGATCCGTACAAATTTGTATATAAAAGAATACCCTGACTGACTGACTGACTGATTTACTGACTGATCTATCAACGCCAAGACCAAACAGCTAACCAAACCTAGGAACATGAAATTTGCACCGTAGGTTCCTTTTATTGCGTAAACATCCGCTAAGAAAGGATTTTTTGAAAATCAATTCATAATGAAATGGGGTAGAAACTTGTTTGGAAAATCATAATCCATGGGAGTATCAACATATACTGAAGAGTCAACATACTTCGCATAAATACTCTTTTTAATAAATTATGAGAAACCTGTAAGAGGGTTTTACAAAACTCATCCCCCGAGGGGGTAAAATAGCGTGTTATGTTATATGTCGAAAATTGCATCCCTTGAGTGTATCTACTTAAAACTTTGCTTAAATATTCATTCCTTAAAACGTATAATGTGATACATGTAGGAAAGTTTTCAAAAATTATCCATCCCCTAATGGGGATGAAATGGGTTAAAAACTTTGATATGGAAAATCACAATTCCTGGGCATATATAAACTTATATATTATGTATAACTTATATACATATACAGGGTGGAAAAAATGTAAGGGCCCTGGAGGGGAACTATCTTAAATCCTTTAGTTAGCTCATTTTACTGAAAGGAAACATTCCTTTATTTTTTAAAAGAAACAAAACTGCATTCAAAGATCTTCTAAAATTTGCTTGTCTCACCTAGGAACTGAACCAACTAAAAATTGAAAAAATAAACCCTCGCTATTTCATTATACGAATCGGTAGGATTATTTTTCAGGATAAAATTTGTCTAATAAACATTTGGTATTTATTACACTCATCTGTTGTACGAGATACCCATGAAATAGAATATTTATTACAAGTTCTTTATTAACAATAGCTAGTACTGTTCACTTGTACAGTAATAATGATGAAAGCAACGGAATGAAAGCAAAACAAAACAAAATTTGAAATTCGAACGAATATTTTTATCGATTTTAAAAATGTTGAAAGTTATCGTTCGAACTTCAAATTTATTGCTCCGCGTTGCAAAAAAATACGTTCCCTTTTTAAACTTTTCGTCAGTACGCCTAGTGCAAGAAGGATTTGTGCCGTGCAAAGATTTATTATTACCATTTAACGATTTTCTTATTGAAGTCTTCAACAAGGCACTTAAGATAAATAACATTAGCAAGCTTGAACTTCATACGATGTCTTTGGATGTAAGAGAGATAAGAAAATTATAACGTGTCATTTACTTGTTACAAATGAACAGTAATAGGTATTGTTAATAAAGAACTTGTAATGAATATTTAATTTCATGGGTATCTCGTACAACTGATGAGTATAAGACCAAATGTTTATTAGACAAATTTTATCCTGAACCATCATCCTACCGATTTGTATAATAAACTAGCGAGGGTTTGTTTTTTTAATTTTTAGTTGGTTCGATTCCCGGGTGAGACAAGCGGATTTCAGAATATCTTTGAATGCAGTCTTGTTTCTTTTAAAAAATAAAAGAATGTTTCCTTTCAGTAAAATGAGCTAACTAAAGGATTTAAGGTAGTTCCCCTCCAGGGCCCTTACATTTTTTCCATCCTGTATACACTTACTTACAACTTCGCATAAATCATATTGAGAAAAATAAGACACGTATAAGAGGTTTTTTTTTTTAAAGAAAACCGTACGCATAACAGGATTGTATTGTATTGTAATTGTAATTATTGTAAAATATGAAACTCATTACATACTAAATTCACGCGGACGAAGACGCGGGCAACAGCTAGTTATAAATAATTCAGACTTTTTTTTATGATTAAATTACAAATGTATGGTTTTTAGATGTTTTCCTGTATTCGTAGTATAAGATAATACTTGCCTTTCATAGTTCTAGGTCAACGGAAAGTACCCTATACATTTTGATTCTCTTGAGAATGTCGAAATATACGATTTTAGTGGCATTAAAAGCCGTATTTTTTTTGCGTTAACATAAAAATTTATTTTTTTCGCAACTTCAAGTAACAGTAGACTTGATTATATGGTTTTAATTTCAATTTGATAACTTCACGCGTTCTTGAGATAAAGGGTCTGGACAGATAGACGGACAGGCGGGCAGACAGACGGACAACAAAGTGATCCTATAAGGATTCTGTTTTAAGGGTTCCGTACCTAAAAGGTACAAAAGAAACCTTTATGGTGAGACTCCGTTGTCCATCCGTCCGTCCGTCTGTATGTCACAGCTTCATAACTTTAGCACCGTTCAAGATAAAGACATGAAATTTGGCATATAAATACACAATTTGCCCACATATCAGAGTGTAGTAAAATTGAAAAAATTGAAATTTTTCAAAATATTTCAAAAACAAAAGTATGAAAAATAAAAAATATTATCCTAAAAATATAATATGGGTATCAAATTGTAGATACCTATTAAAAAGCTTATTGTAAAAATATATACTTTTACTAAATTTACTCACAAGTTTCGAAGAATTTTGAAAAAACCACAAAAATATGTATGTTCCCCCCCTTATCTCCGAAACTGGTAGACCAAAAATATGAAAACTGGCCAATTACAGGGAAACTATAGAAGTTAAAAAAATTAAACACAAATGAAAAATATAAAAAAACTAGCTTCTGCCCGCGGCTTCGCCCGCGTGGCCTACCGGAAACAAATAACTTTTTTTTCAGAAACAAACATTTTAAGTACGCTCACTCCCTCTGGGAATTCAGGGACTCACCGATCAAAGTTTTTCCGAAAAAGTGTCAAAATCCCTATCAGTTGTCAAAAAATGTCAAATTTGAATACGGCAGCGTAATCGGCTACCCTAAATGCCCCTTGATACCGAGTTTCATGCAAATCAGAATACTTCTTTAGACCTGTTCAAAAATTGTCAAAACCGGTCAAATTAAATTTTTTTTTTGGTCATGTAGCTCCAGCTTGACCGATCACTATAATTGAAACCCAAACTCCTAAAAATTAGCCATTCGGGAGATATGGCCGATCAAAATTATAGCAATTTTTTACCGTCATCTAGATCTCGCCGAGGACTTTTTTTGGAATACCATGAACATGGTTCTAGCATCAGCCGTTTAGGAGATACGGGCCTGTAAAGTTTTGACTTTTTCGGCAGGTAGATCTCGTCAAGACCTTTTCCTAGACATCCATCAACATGGGTCTAGCTCCAGCCGTTTGGGAGATGCAGGCTGTCAAAGTTTTGACAAAAAAAAACTTTTTTTGGCACCCCATGGTCCAACCCCTAGGGATGTACCACCTTCCGTTCCAAAGATATTTTGCTTGGATATAGATAGATAGATGAACAGATAGATAGATGGATATATTGTGGATATACAAGGTGACTTTTTGATCATCGTCCAAATTCATACTGGAGGCTTGGTAAGTGATCAGTATCATGGATCAATAACAATTTTGGTGAAATTCGTAAAATGAAATTTTGAATCCCCATAGTGATTCACTCGGAACTGGAAGTGAATTTCTATGGGAAGCCGAAATTTCATTTTAGGAATTTAACAAAAATTGTCATTGATCCAAGATACTGATCACTTATCAAGCCTCCAGTATGAATTTGGACGATGATCAAAAAGTCAGCTTGTATAGATAGATAGATACCTCAAAAGGAAAAAATGGAAATCTAAAAGGATCACTTCTGTGGCTGTCTGTCTGTCCGTCTGTTACAGCCGTTTGCTCTATCACACATACTTTCAAGAATTTTCATGTCCGCTATATTAGATTTCAACCATAAAAACGACACCCATATTGATATTTACATATTTCAACATTTCAACCCCATTGCACCCCAAGAGGGGATGATGGTATTTCACGTCCACTACATTGCATTTAGAAATCGTTGTTGTATTCTTAATCAGCGACCCGATAAACCATACATACCCATGTTGATTTTCAGAAATTATCACCCCATTTACCCCTTTTAGGGATTGAATTCGGAAAAAACCTGAAATACATGTTTACTCATTTATAGATAGAAGTACTCCTGTGAAGTCTCGAATAAAATAATCTAACTAATCTTGTTTTCCCATACAAACTTTGGACACCCGTTTCACCCCCTTAGGGGGTGAATTTTGAAAAATCCTTTCTTATTGGATGCTAACACTATATAAGGTATCTTTGTGCAAAATTTCAAGTCTATAGGACTAGCGGTTTAGGCTGTGCGTTGATATATCAGTCAGTCAGTCAGTCAGGACTTTGAATTTTATATATACAGATAAGTATAATACGAGCCTGCGACCTGATGCAAGCTAATGACAAAGCTATTACAGTAGCTACTTACTGGAAAGATTTAATTTAATTTAGTTTCCACACGAAGAAGAAGAAGAGTATAATACGAGTACATAAAAAAAATATTTTATAAAATACAATATGGATATCAAATTGTAGATATTGAAAATTTGATTGTAAAAACATATATTTTTATTATATTTATTCTCAATAGTTTCGAAAAATCTTTAAAAAAACACAACAATATGTATGTCCCCCCCCCTTTATCTCCGAAACCGGTGGACCGAAAAATATGAAAAAAATTACAATTATAGATCATAACTGGTTAATTACAGGAAAACTATAGCGGTAAAAAAAATTCAACAAAAGCGAAAAATATAAAAAAAGAATTATAATAAATAAAAAATAATTTTTATAAAAATACATTATGGGTATCAAATTGTAGGTATTAAAAAGTTTATTGTCAAAATTTATAGTTTGGCTATTTGCATCAATTTCGAGAAATCCTTGAAAAATCATAAAAAATTGTATGACCCCCCCCTCCTTATCTCCAAAACTTGTAGACTGAAAAATATGCAAAAAATCATGGTAATATGTGTTTACGTAAAGATTACAGGACAATTAAAGCGGTTGAAAAAAATGACAAAATTCAATATTTCATCCATAATATGGAGCCCTAGGTATGCGAGTCTGACTCGCACTTGACCGGTTTTTTTCCTTTAGAGGTACGGAACCCTAATAATATATACTAACCGCTGTATTCATTATTCGTAGGAAATTTTCCGCACTTTCCGTTTAAAATTTCCACTCCGTTTTTTTGAAATCATCCTGTGTTATGGTTCAATTTGCAAGACATCGTAATTTGAATTCGCGGAGACAACTGATAATATTTGAGAATGCCTCTAAAGCTTTCAAATATTCTTGTAGGACATAAATCATGCCTTCAGCTCTGAACTATAGCCTTTTGGTCTTGGTTTTCACCATGCAGTCCTAATTTGTTTGCCGAGACAACTTTTATACAGCCTAAAGGCTTTAGAGAGGTTTTAGAAATAACTTCTAAGTAATTTCAACATTCCATAGCTTTGTGGTTATATCAAAGTTAAAAATTTAACCTTTAGATCTCACTTAAGCATAATCCTAGCCTCTCCAAAACCTAATCAAGAGTCTACAACAACTATAAGATCCTAGGACTTTAAGGTCGTGAAACACAAGTCAAAATAACGTTAATTTAAACTCTTGTCAACGGCTTAAAGGTTGTTATGATAAACAATTAGTTTTAGAACTTAATAGTCATTCTCAAGTACTTAATATGCCTAGATAGAAAAGCATTAACCTTTTTGCGACCCAAATAGAAACTAAAGGAAGTTTTCACAACCTAGGCCCGAATGAATTGTTACTTGGGATATATACGAAGATAAATTTTCTAAATTTTGAATATTTTTCAATTTATATATGTACTTAATCATGTTTTTCTGACGAATTAAGCCTTTATGGATTATCGAAATTTTATATCTTTACTCAAATAAATATATATCTTTAGGTACCTGATTTCATTCTGTACACTCAATTCCCTCGGACACGGAATATGCGTTTGAAATGAATCTTTCACACAATAAAAGATCTCATTATTATCTACAAAAAAGCCTTACTACAAATTATGGTTAATGGAGTCCTAATGGAGCCGCGATTTCTAAATAACTGAACTTTTGCGTGCGCGGCATCTGATTAGACTAGGATAGAGAGTCAAAAAACAAACGCGTTAGAGCAGGACTGAATTTTAGCACTGTGCAGCCCCTTAAAAATATCTTCATTCTTCCTAAAAATATGCGATAGTGAAGTTTGCAAACTTTGTAGGATAGCGATTCAGTGTTTTAAATGTTCTGTGGTTATAATCTCGGTTTTTTATCTTATTAATTCATGATAAATATGGTAAAAAAATCAAGATTTAAAACATTGAATCCAAGTTCATAATTCAGAAACTTCTCCATTGAGTAATAATCAAAAATATAAACTACGTTTATTGCAAGCAATGAAATTGTAATATAAAGAATATCATTGCATGTAAGAACTTTTTTTGTCGGATAAATCTTACCCAATTTTATTAAACAAAACAATAATATATAATTAATTTTATGCTTAATCAACGGTCACGGCTTCCTTTATTTATTTTTTTGTTATCTAACACAAACATTTCATTTATTTTGCTCCCAGCCTTTATAAAATAAAGAGAGAAGTTACGTCAAACACAGTTTACAACACCTGTCGATATCTCGACACTGAAAAGCCATACAAGATCAATTCACCAAATTACCAGCACTGCTACTAACGACTCTATTACGTAGAACAGTAAGGCTATTTTAGATGGTTCGAAATGAAGTTAATATCTCGGTAACACTAAACACCGCTGATCATGTGCAAAGCTTATTTAATCAACCACCCATTGCTGGCGTTGGGACAAAATTACATCCCTATTCTGTATGGCTGGGGAATTAGAACTAACGTCTTTTCACTGAAATTATCTGAAAGACCATTTCTACCTGTATAGTAAAATATGTGTGATAAAAAATCATACATAGGATACATATGATAATAACTTCGATCAAGAATAGTTATTTGTGTAAGAAGAGAGCAAAGTTTTTTTTTGTTGCGAGTGCTGAGTTTGAATTCCGAGCAAGCGAAGGATTCTATAATTGAATCACGAGCGTAGCGAGCGAGTGATTCAAAGCTAGAATCCTGAGCGTAGTGAGGGATTTAAAGGCACAACAAACAGAATAAATTTGCTCTCGTGTGACACATACAACTTTAGGCTTCGCCTCGGGCCTCAAATTACACCCTCGTTGGTAATCGTCCCCTTTCTTCCCTCGGTGAACAATTCTTGTTTTAAAATGCCATTTTACCTCATGAAAATGAACTAATTGTTTATTCATATAAGTTCCACAAGAAACAATTATGAACATTATCAATTCAAGACATTTTTTTTTTCTTTTAGCAAGAAAATATTTGTTTCAATACATGAGACCACCATAACCATTCTTGGTTCAATGCAATTTACTTTCATACAAGACAATGGTGTCGATTCGGTGTAACACGACTTAACTTATTTGACAAGACTAACCTTGTTTTAAGCGTCCTGTCCTGTCTTTGTCTTTTCGATAAAGAAAGAAAAAGACAGAACGAAAAAAGTCCTGTCAAATATGTTAAAGCCAAGGGAATGGCGTGACACAAATTTTATACGAGCACTGTTGTCGCCACTTTTTGGAATAACCCGTCTTCATACAGCCAAAATAACACCGTAATTCTATGAAGCTTAGATTTAAAATACCAAACACGTCATGACACTGTGCCAAGCTATTATACATATGTGTAAAGAGCCATGACCAGCGGCCGTACTATGACACAGTTAGGTCCGTGTTGATAATGTTTGAAAAATATACATTGCTGCGTTAATATTCTAACTCAGGGGTCGGCAACCTTATGCTATAGCCGGGCCACATATGTTGCCAGAGTATCAGTGCGGGCCGCACTTATATTTATATGTTCGGGCATGTATTTTTAATATTTGAAATAAAACGCATATATATTCATACAATTATGTCTTTTTTAATTGAACTACTATACTAACATAAAAGTAAGAACTAGTGAGATTTTTGAGGCTGCATTTGACTTGCAAGTTTTTTAACGTCTGCTTTCATTTTAGTAGTAGACACGCGCAGTATCGCGTCTAAATGTTCATCCGTTAACCGCGAACAATTCTTATTTTTGCGGTAGTTGAGAATTGAAAAAGTCTGCTCACACAAATATGTACTACCAAACATAGTTATTATCTGCTGAGCAAACTTTTTCAATTCTTTGAAGTTTTCAGAACTCAAACCTCCGTAGAACTGTATCAAGTCAGTGCTTTCCTTAAATGCCGTTTTAAGTGTGCTATTACTTTGCAAATCTACTATGTTCATTTGCAAATTGCTTGGTACCTCACTAATATCAATTGCAAAAGGGTTTTGGAATATTTCCATGTTAAGGGAGCTCTTTTTAAAGTCGGTGAATCGATTTACAAACTCAGTTTGTAGTTGTGTTAACACGTTTCTCATTGTAATATTTTGCCACACAAAATTATCTCCAGCTTCTTCCACGGCTTTCTTGCAATTAGGAAAATGGTTAAGCTTTTTTTCATCAATATGCTTGATAAACAGTTTCAGTTTCATTTCAAATGACTTTACATCTGTATACATATCGCAAATCAATTTATTTTTTCCCTGCAAGCGTTTGTTGAGCTGATTCAGTTCCTTAGTCAAATCAGTCAAAAAACCAAGATCGATAATCCACTGTTTGTTAGTAAGCTCTTCTACTGGCTTTCCTTTCATCTCCATGAAGTTGCCAATTTCTTTCCTCAAATCAAAAAACCGTTCCAAAACGGCACCTCGACTGAGCCACCTCACTTCACAGTAGTAAACCACGTCACCATGTTCAGCTTCCAGATCTTCCAAAAACTTTTGGAACTGACGGTGTGTGAGCCCATTTCTTCTTATAAAATTAACAGTGGATGTTACAGTATCCATTATTTCTTTCCAGGATATAACTTTGGAGCACAATGCCTCTTGATGGACAATACAGTGAAAAATCAATGGCACAGTAGATCCAGAATCTTTCACTTTGCTGATGATTCTCCCAACAACACCTTTGTTTTGACCGCTCATGTTCTTGCCTCCATCGGTAGTGACACTTGTTAACTTTTCCCAGCTTAATTGCAATGAATCCAGAGCTTGTTCCACATGGTGAAATAAATCTTCTCCCGTAGTTGTACCTTTCAAACTGCAAATTTTCACAAGCTCTTCGTAAACAGTAAAGTTTTCGTCAATGCCGCGTACAAATATGAGTAGCTGTGCTGTATCCGACACGTCCGTACTTTCATCCATCGCTAAAGAGAAGCAGTCGAAAGACTGCGCCTTATCCCTGAGTTGTTCACACAAATTAGCACCCAAGTCTTCAGTACGTCGGGTGCAAGTTCTTGCAGAGAGACTAAGACTTTCAAACATTTTTTTCTGCTCTGGGCATATTTCTTCTGCGATAGCTAAGACACACTCTTTTACTAATTCACTATCGGTAAACGGACGTCCACTTTTTGCAAGAATCTCTGCTACCCTGTAACTGGCCCGAACATTCGATTCGCTGTTGTCTGCCACAACCTTAAATATGTTTTGTTGATTTTGTAATGACGATTTCAAAGTGGAAATTTTCCTTTTCCGTATTTCTCCTTCAAGACAGTCAAATTTAGCTTTGTGCTCAGTGTCGTAATGTCGCTTCAGGTTATATTCCTTTACTACAGAAATACTCTTTTGACAAATCAAGCATAACGGTTTTCCTTTAAACTCGATAAAAAAGTATAATTCTGTCCATAATTCGTTAAAAACTCTTTTTTCTTCTTCTATCTTCCTTTTTCTTGAAGCCATGTTTATATAATTATTCTGTAACAATAATAAAAAAAATTAAATTCGTTGTAAAATTATATGTTCCAGTTAGCACCTACAAATTCAACTCCACATTCAAATAATAATTAAAACATGACACACTCGTACATAACTAACTTCATGTCATGTAACTACTATCCCCGTCCTTATAACATTTACCCATCAATCTGAAGGTTCACATTAACAAGCAGTAAATAAAATAAAACAAAATGCTCGCGAGTGCATACAACTTACCTCATACGTCGTGCGTGAGAAGCTATCAGCGAAGGGAAGAAAGGTGAAACGAAACGCGTAGCTAGCAACCAGATGAGACGTGAGTTTCCGGCGAATTTCCACAACCGAATGTGGCGAGAGCCTCGCGCGGCTGTGATTTTAACTAAAACCGGTCGCTTTGAATTTTTTCGCCGCCGCACACCTGCGTCTAATCAAAGACTGCCGCCCCGCCTATTGTCTCAAAGGAGCCGCCCGCCGCAGCACGTGCGGCGGATAAACGCAAAAGAAATTGCCAAGAATTGAATAAGTACAGCAAATATTTATTTTCGGTAGAAACAATACATAACATCACAGTCTTGATAAACAGTTCTTAAGAAATGAAATAGAGGTACATTTTTATCACCCCGCGTGGGAGCGAGCTTTCAAGAATACTCTCATGGCCCAGCAGCATGGCCGTATAAATTCTAGTGAATTTATATGGCCTTTTGCTTCGGTATTTTTTTCTTACGGACCTCAGGCTTGCGGGCCGCACCGAGATAGTCTACGGGCCGCATGCGGCCCGCCGGCCGCCGGTTGCCGACCCCTGTTCTAACTCAATGTGTGACACTCTTTATAACCTGCAATGGACAAAACATTGTCTAATTTCAACGCTATTCGCTACAACGCTAAATATTTCATGGTAAGGTTGAAATTTTATTTACCGCAAGGTTTATTCTGTCAATATTACAGTAAATACATGTTTAAATTACTTACGAGTGAAATGAAATTCCTTTCGATGTCTTATTTGCATTATTTGAAGAGTTAGACCAATTTGCTACGCTGCAATACAATATGTTTGTTCTAACGCGTTCGGTTGAGAAATGAGAGGCCCGCGGGTTATGTCTTGACGTATTGATCAAATCGGTGCGTCGCAGTCACGGCTTTCATGGCATTTCTATTCCTTATTAATATGGTCTGTGGTTTTTTCATTTTTCATTTTCATTTATTTATTCACAAGCAATATACATCGCATTTGAATTTCATACATAATAAAACAAACATAACACTAATAACTTATTTCTACACTAATATACATTTATGTTAATGTCAATTATAATATGTTAAAAATTTAATAATTATGTCAAAATAAAAATACAACAAAAAATATATATACAAGGTGACTTTTTGATCATCGTCCAAATTCATACTGGTGGCTTGGTAAGTGATCAGTAACATGGATCAATAACAATTTTCGTGAAATTCGTAAAATGAAATTTCGCCTCCCCATAGTGATTCACTCGGAACTGGAAGTGAATTTCTATAGGAAGCCGAAATTTCATTTTACGAATTTCACAAAAATTGTTATTGATCCAAGATACTGATCACTTATCAAGCCTCCAGTATGAATTTGGACGATGATCAAAAAGTCACCTTGTATATCATTTGTCACATTTTGTTTTTAAAGCGTGTTGCACCGAATCGACATCCGTTTATCCAGTTATTGGCACTGCTGCTTACCCCTTGTTATAAGTGTCGCAACGGTTTATGTGCGCTCGGCGAAAGTGGTAGGGGACTAGCGCATGTGTTCATTCGCGATTAAAAGTACTAAGTGCGATAGAGAAAAAATTACTAGTGCATTCAAGGTCATCGCTCATAAACCGTTGCGACACTTGTACTTATATTTTTAGGGTTCCATAGTACCTAAAATATACAAAGACACCTTTATGTTATGGTGGGACTCCGTTGTCCGTCCCTCCGTCCGTATGTCATAGCCTCATAACTTTAGCACCGTTTTAGATAAAGTCATGAAATTTGGCACAAAATAACATTAATTTGCCCACATATCACGGTGTTAAAAAAATATGAAAAATTTGAAATTGTTTTTACTTTGCGTAAAAACGAGGCAATATTCACGATATCTTGACAGCTATTATGATGGTGTTTCATAAAATTTTGCTTTTTGGTCTTTATAGAGACGTAGTTAGATGTTGCTGGATAATAATTATGAAAAAAAAATGAAGAAAACAAGCTGTTGACTTCACATTCAGTTGTTACCTTTTGTATGAATTTTAAGAAAAATTATAGAGTAAAGGCGCCTATTAAGACTAGCCGCTAATTGATTCCAAATCAATTGAAAATACAGAATAAGTGTCCTGTAACATGCTGGAAACATAGACAATGGGCCATTGTGCGTACTCTCCGCGCAGTCAGAGAATATAAAGTATTACTACGTAAAGAAGCGACACTCACCTCCCCGCGCGAATTTAACGTCCCCCGCGGTCCCCCGCAAGTTAGTGGAAATCTGGAGTCAGGCAGAGCTCGATTACCACTCGTTTGCTGCGCGCGTGTTTTGTTACAAAGTTTTATCACGATACTGATTTTTAATCAGTATGGTGCGTTATTGCAGTGTTTATGGATGCCTGGAAAACTTTTTTTCAAAAATTAGAATTGCGTGATCAAACCTTACAATTTCGTTCAGTAACGCATTTGGAACAATAAAATCAGTATTTATAACTTTCCATGTTTTGACAAGTTTTCATTTTTTTTCCAAAATTTATGTTTGAGTAGTTATATATATATATATATATATATATATATATACATATATTTTTTAATACTGATTAATCCACGGGGAACCAGAAATTGGACTACGCTAAAATTTAGGAAGAGAATCACATAGGTTGCTGACTTATATTGTGTCCCTCTCGGGCGACGACGCTCACACGATTGCTGCCAGCCCTAGACTAGCTCACGCACACACACAAGCGTGTGCGGACAAGCCAGATGCGCGCGTGAGAGTGTAGGTAAATAACTTGAGCCTTGACTATGAAGTGTCGGGGGTGTGGCGCAGTTATCAGGTAATTCTACCCGCGACGTGAATGCACAACGTGTGGACGTGCTGCGTACGGCGGACAAAAACCATCGACATCGACCATCGAGCATAGTGTTTAATTTAATCGCGCGTGATGCCACTAGTTGAATAACAAGCGCGAGGAGCGTGACGTACTTTTTAATCGCAAAAACATCGTGTCGCGCTCCTCGCACTTGTGATTCAACTAAGTGGCATCGCGCGCGATTTAAGATTGTGCTACGAGGCTTGATGTTTGCGTCAATCGTTGTTTATCATCGCAACAAATTCTTGTAATTAATTTTAATATTAATTTTTATGTTAACGGTTTCGTACACATCATCGGACTAAAAAAATAATTAATTATTTTAAATAATTAAAAGCGTTTAGAATTCAAAAACAAACAAGCAGTAAACAAAGATGAATCCACTGCTGCGGTCAAATTTCTTGCCCTTCTTCTTAAGCCGGCGCCAGACATGTGTACACTTATTTGAACACTCGAGTGGACACACTGTGTGGCACGAGACTTTGTCTATGTGTTCCAAAGTTTGTACACAGATTTGCACTTTGCCGAGCGGTATCGGTTTTTTAGCGCACATCAAAGGAATGTGTTCAAATAAGTGCGTAGCCTGCCACACTATTTGCAAAGACCAGTTGCGCGAGCGCTGTTGTACGGAATGGTTGTGTGAGACACTACGTGCTTGATCGTTCAAAATGGACTGGAGTAACGAATGCGTCCTAGAATTTATTGAGTTGCTGCAAGGGGAACCATATATATATATTTTCGATATATTTTGTTGCTCATGTAAAAAATAATTACATACACATAAATAGTATAAGCACACTGCGTCCACGAAATCGTCGTCCATCGCCTTTGTTGTCTACCAGCATACTGTGGAGAAAAGAGTTTGCGAAGCATGTGTGGCAGGTGCGCCAAATGTGTGTACAAAGTCGTCGAAGAAGTGTGCAAATAAGTGTCCACATGTCTGGCGCCGGCATTAGCAAGACTAATCGAATGGGCGGAGTTAGGCATGTATTTATATATGTAACCTATTAGTATGTAGTATATAGGATGGGATTTGGTCGGCCGCCTGGATTCGTGCTGGGGGCTCGGTTGGTGATCATTGAACCTTGTTCCTGGTCCCTGGCCGGGTCTCCGGTATGGGTTCGGGCGGCTGATTTTACCTTGTATAATATATATTTTACCTATCATTTTAATCGTAAATATATTGCTACATAAATTAAATAAACCTTTAATTGTATTGTAAACCTGTATTGAAAATTTATTTTATTTTAACTTTCAAGTTTGATGAGATACGAGTATATAGAAAAATAGATCACAATCGTAATATCTGTCATTTGTCGACAAAACGTCAATAACTAACTGTATGTTATTACTGTGACAAGGTTCTACAGGGGAATAGGATTATTCAGTTTTCACAACCGTACGAACCGCACAAAATTATGCTAGTAGCGGCGCGTATATTGGTTTTGTAAATCGAATATGTTCTACTTTATATTCTGATTCTGAGGCAGGTATATTCCATTTGTGTAAGGTAAGCTTCTCCCGGGACATTTACTGTTCCCTCTAATACTATCCGAGATGATCTCGTTGCAACGTGTGTTTACTATGAAAATTATTATCTGCATTTTATGAGTTCTACAATATTTATCTATTTAGTTCTACAATAGTATTTTGTGCAAATGTAACATAATCAGATATTGGGACACAAGTAATAGACTGCACGAGTGCAAAATATACAATATACAAACGCGACTTTTTACTACTTTATTATTAGTATGTATGTAGATGTACGAGTAATTAGAACAGGGGATCTAAAAAGGCCGACTTGGGTGAATTATAAAATGATTTGAAAGTAGGATAGAGTAAGAGTTTTTTCACGTGTGCAAAAAAGACGGCATTAGAACAGAATCTTAACATGATTCATCCAAAGCGGCCTTTTTAGAGGACCAGGGGATCTAAAAAGGCCGACTTGGGTGAATCATAAAATGATTTGAAAGTAAGATGGAGTCAGAGATTTTTCACGCGTGCAAAAGAGACGGCATTAGAACAGAATCTTAATATGATTCATCCAAAGCGGCCTTTTTAGAGGACCTGTGCTGTGTGAGGCGCAACGTCGCACACTGGTTCCATATCAAGAAATTGTGGACTTAGGGTTAAGTCAAGTTGAAGGTCAAGGAATCGAACTGTTTTTTTTTTGTAGACTGCTGACGCCTTTACAAACACCTTTTACTTTTGTATTTTTTCTGAAATATGCATTACTTTCTGAGAAAAAAAATATTGAATTTTTTTTTGTATTGAGAAAATAATGTTTCAGTAAATTACTTGAAAACTTCATATTTATTTAAAATGAAACTTACTGCAAATGATAGAGAAAATTAAGCTAACATTTTGTTTCCTCACAATTAACTGCGAAAATCTGCGCTTTGGGAACTACAGGCACTTGAAAATATTTAATTCCTTGACCTTCAACTTGACTTAACCCTAAGTCCACAATTTCTTGATATGGAACCAGTGTGCGTCGTCGCGGAAGCGTCTTCTCTCGCCCAGAAGAAGTCTTAATCTGCTGAAACTGGTCGGCTATCCCGATCTGAAATAGTTATTGAGGTGAGCCGTTTTGCAATAATTGAGTTATTATGTGTTTTATTTTTCTGCAAAAACGATCAGTCATGATAACGTCGATTGATATGGGCACCATGAATTGAGAAGAAGTAATAAATTATTACCAGTAGGTTCTTCAGCTTGCTTTCAAGCAAAACCGCGAACCAATCTTGTGTAAACTAGCCCCTGAGTGTAATATAAAATGGCCTTAATCAAATTCCAAACGCGGCTGTATATTATATCGTCTGGACCGTTAAATGATTCATCGGAAAATGTACTTTGAAGCTGGCTTTAATTAAAACTGTTGGGTAGTTAGTCGGGGGTTCTGAAATAGCCAATGGCGGCAAAAGAACGTGGTTCGGTAGCCGCTTGCTTTGGAATAGACTTGGTCTTGGAGATATCTTGAAAAACCAAATAACTAAATAGAGAAAAGCTTTGCATTACCATAGGTAGTTGGTGTATCAGTTAGTACATCGAACTCCCGTACTTTAGAACTAACGTACATTGAAATCCCATACTTTCGAACTAACATGTATCTAAATTTCGAACCAATGGCGGATCCAGGGGGGGGGGGGGTCATGGGGGTCGCGACCCCCCATGGGCCTAGTTTTTTCTATACAGACACGCTAAATTTACCTATAATTGCACAAAATTGTATCATATATTTGGACTAATTCGGAGCCTGTGACCCCCCCTGGCTCGCAGGCTGGATCCGTCCTTGTTTCGAACTTCGAAGTATAGTAGCGGAGTTAAAAAGAGGACTCACTTACAGTAGTTCGTAAGTTCGAAATGCCGATGTAAGATAGTTCGAAAGTTCGATGTACGTTAGTTCGAAACTACACTGTAGGAAATCATATCCCAGAAATCCTTCCAGCGTAGAAGTAAGCGCGACCGCCATACATTCTTGGTTATTTTTTTATGACAACACAGTTTCAAACTACCGTACATCAAAACTCCCTTATTTTCTAACTAACATGTATCGAAATTTCGAACTTTGAAGTGCAGTAGTCTTTGAGTTACACAAGCGATGGATTTTGCTAAAAGGCCTCATTTATTTGTCTTTAAAAAGCACTAAGTGAAAAAAGTGAACCTGTTTACAATTTCACTGTAGCGAATCCGTTCATATCAGTGGGTCTACCGCGTAATTCTCATTTTCATCAACATCAACTTGAGATTGAAATTTGTCGTGCATGCGACGACGCCCGCCTAACATGCCATCTCTTTTGCACGCGTTGAATTTCGCATGCATTTGCTTGAAGTTGATACAAATGAGAATTACGCGGTAGAGCCCCTGTAATAATGCGGCAAATCACAAAAATCTTGCTTAGTGATGATGTCATCAGATTTAACCCATTAATTTTAACAGATTTTTTCTTTTTAAATGAATGTGGGATATATGATAGAGAAGTGGTCCAGAATTATGGGACAAATAAAAATTTTTTTTTTGTTTTTAGGGGGTAAAATGGTATAATATCAAAAAGGCATTTTTTTTTTCAAATTAGTATAAAAAATTGTTTATTTTTTCATTTTTGTTTTTTATCGGTTAGTACAGTCATTTGACACTAGTTTACAAAAATCCTATTTAACAAAACAAAAGCATAAAATTTTCATGATTTTTTTCGCGATTTTCAGATTGGGACCATTTTTTTTACAACTGCAAAATTATGTTTGTATACATTAAAAAAAGCAAATAAAACAAAATTTTACATATTTTTATTTAATTCCGTAATAATTTTTCATACAATAGTCTTGCAGGAAAAAAAATATACGTAAGAAAAAAACAGTTAAACTAGAAAAATAAAAAAAATATATATGTTGCCATTTGGCAACAGGATGCATTTAAGGGTTAAGAGGATGGCCTACCCTAGCAACTTTCTTTATTACCCGTCCAGCACAATAAGTCCAATAGCAAAGATCTTATTTGCTTTTGATAGAGGCGATTGTATGTTGGCTCATTGGCCTCTTTTTCTTGGACGCGTAATACTAATGATCACGAAGCGAAAAAACAAATTAGTGTGTTTTGAGCTAATACTGAAATGTTTTGTAGGGAAATATTGAATTTAAGTAGAATTCCTTCATATTTTTATTACGTATTTTATGAAATAAAAAAATCAAGTTGATCTCTTAACCGTGTTTTTGTATCGAACGTTTGAAAACAAAAAAAAAGAGGGTGGAATATTTTTTTTTTTGACAAACGTATAAATCTTAAGACATTGTTTATAAGTAAGATCTCTAGATAAAATATCAATAAATCAAATATTTATTTTTTCAATACAAGGAGAGTCCGAATTTCTTCAAACAAATCCTCGAAAGTCTGGCGTTGTTCATGTTCTAGGCTCATGTACAGTCTTAAGGCGCTACGGAAAAAAAATCGAAACTTCAAGAACTTGCATATCTACTTCGGTAAATAGTACTCGTATATTATTTTGATAAAATTGTATATTATTTTTGGAATCTTTTTCTAGGGATCTGTTAAAACAGAAACGCGATTGGAGAAATTCGGATCGATGGAAATATTTATTGAAATTAGGTCTTTTTCGACACCAATTCTCCTGGTTTGGCAATTTAGAATGACATATGGACTGCAATTATATTTTATTAGATGGGTTTTAACGGTATCTAGGACCTGGTTAAACGAAATTTTAATAGCCACTTTAGTACATTTTAGATTAATAAAAAACCGTCATTTTGCTACTTTTCCACGAATCCGTCCCTCTTTCACTGAGGGTTTTTTAGCATATGGAGTAACAGGGACGCTAAAAATTTTACATATCGCCTTAATGTGTACACTAACTAAAGTGCACATAATGCTGTGTGATACACATATTATACGTATGTTCATGGCTTCCTTTTGATAATACTCATAATTTTTATAAAGACTAGTATAGTGTGATAAATATTTTTTCAATGCAAGTGCTCGTAAAGGCCCACTTTTTTATTTCTCAGACAATGCATTGAAAAACGTAGGATGATACACGGGCGTAAGAGCAATAAATTACTCGGTTACGTTTAAAACACGTAATTTATTCCTTTTCGCCCTTGTAGCATAAACTACTATTTATATTATGTTTGTTTAGCCTAGCATCTATGTACACTGGGTTGTAAACTATCATTACGCTATATATGTGAAATAAAAACCTTTGAAAATCAATATCAAATCAATTTATGTGTTCGGATGGCATAGATGAATTTTGAAGATGCGTGCGGCGCGATCGGTGCGTGCATACTGTGCTGATATGTACGAGGGTTTCACTTTGTTGCGGGTGGCGCGTGAGTTGCGCTAGCAAGTGTGCATTATATTTTGGTGGCACCGCCGCTGCCGCGCCCTCGTCGTCACTTATCCAGTCTTGATAAATATCGGTGTTTCATAGTAACCATCTCCAAGACCGTCAGGACGTGGTTCTCAGCTCTCAACTCGCCGGGAATGGTTCTTTGCTTCACAAATTATTTTTTTATAGCCTCCCGTCACAGACCAACAGATCGTTATTTACTCAGCAGGATTTATAGAAGAGTTTTCAATTTAGTTTTTCCACTCCTCGAAATTAAATTGGAAGGAAGAGAGAGAACTATGCATAAATTGCGTCGGTAAAGAAAACACGAGAAGGGTTGAGATTTTTTTATCCTCTTCGAAAAATCTTACTTATCCACAAAGCAATTTTATGAAATAGCATCTGACAGATTTATAAAAAAATAATTATATGAAAAGGAGAATGGGCATTTTGGTACCCGCACCAATAACAATCACTGTAGTCTCATTCGATGGGTCTTGCCGTGTCTAACGTGTGTTCGGAGATATAATGATTTGAACATGACCGATCGACAATTCTTTTAAGCTTTGTTGTCCGTCTGTTTATGACGGACACACACATCAAGGACGTACTCAAGAAGGAGGTCTAGGGGTCCAGACCCCCACGAAAATGTTATAGATTATATATACAAGATATATAGATACAACACATACATGACAAAATCCCTAAATACAGCGCTCAAAAAATGCATTGTCTGTGAAATTTCCTAAACAATTTGTGAAAATTGATTTCCTTAATATTTCCGGGAAACTTTTACGTGTACGAGCGACAGTTTTTTTTTTAACCTGCGTGCCTATTGTATCTTTAGTTGCCAACTGGACTGGGTGCATATCATCAAAAACATAGATATTACTATCAAATTCCGATTGTCTCAAGATATGTTCACACTTGAAGTGACGACACAGTCCGTAAATAGTTCAATACCCACTGAAGGCAACTTTGAAAGATCTGTTTTATCTATGTTTTGGATGATAGGCACCTACTGCACTGTAGTCCAGTTGGCAAACAAAGATACATAATAAAGGGGCAGGAAGTTTGTTGCCGACGGCAGTAAAAGGCAGGCTTTTAAGTTCAAAGCAGATAAAAATATATATAATTCCGAAAAATATTCTGTTTAAAAAGAATGCCAAACGATGAGTAAAGTAATTTTAAATATGCTTATGTCTAGCAGTGGCGTGCACAGAACTTTTTTCCGGAAAAGCAATCAGAAGGTCAAGTACGACAATAAAAAAAATATGAAAAAATTTAAATAACACTTTCAAAAAAAAAAGTTTGTATGAAAATGTTCACTCTACGAAAGGCAGTGCCTACCCTGGCGTCATACAAACTTTTTTTTTTCAAAGTGTTATTAAAACATTTTCATATTTTTTTTATTGTCGTACTTGACTTTCTGATTGCTTTTCCGGAAAAAAGTTCTGTGCACGCCACTGATGTCTAGAATACAACCATAAATATGTATTTACGCTGAAACATAATGGCCAGCATCATCGCCGACAAAGTTGTTTTAGTTGTTTAGTTTGTATACTTAGTTTTGTTGTTGCCAAAAGATTACGCAAATCAAAATTGTATACAATGAACATTTCGTACTTATAGAATGGATAAAGAAGCAAATATATATTTAATCCATCAGCCTAGTTCGTCCACTGCTGGACATAAGCCTTTCCAGGACGTTGCCACTCCCGGCGGTCATCCTGGAAGAATTGCCCATACTCACAAACACTGGGCAGGCGGGTTGGTGAGCGCAGTGCCGGAACCCTCGCACCAGTGACGCCGCTGACCAGTCTGTTCCATATAAGGCCCGGCTATTAGGGATGGATATACCGCCATCCACCGCGTCTGACCCGCACTTGGCCGGTTTTTTATTATCAGTGGCTTGATTTAATGGTGGTAGAACTTGATATCGGACCGTTGTGCTATTTAACCGGAATTTTGTGCTATATTATTAATTTAACATTTATTGCTTTTGTTTGTTTAAAGTTTTATTTTGGGCAAATATGTTTGATAGCATGTACTGAGCTTAGAGAATAAAATTCAAACAGCAACAAAAATTACGAACAATCAAAACGAACCAGCAAAATCAAGAAAATGTTACGACAATTGTTACCAAGATTTTATGGATTGGAAAACAGGTAGGTAATCTACCTGCATGACTGTAGATAAATAGGATGTATGAAATTCGTGTTTTAACAACCTCTTTATGCCAGTTTCATAAACTATTATTGTATCCAGAATCTAATTTGTAAGACGCTATAATAACATTTGAATTTTACTCCGAAAATATTATCTCATTCTGGAAACGTTTACCGTCAAACATTGCAGTGTCTGTGTTGAAAAGTTAGCAAGTTCTTGGATAAGTCTGGAAAATATTTGACTGTTCAGCTAATACTTTATATTCTCTGGTTCAGCCTTGAGGCAGAGAATATAAAGTATTACTACTTGAGGTTAATTATTCTGCAAAATCTATAGTTCCTTTCACACACTTTTCCTCAATAGCTTTCTGATTTACAGAACTAACTCACAATAAAAAATAACAATTGAAGAACAATGCATGTGTGCGCAAGGGGCTGTCCATATAATTAAAGGTTTAAAAATCGAGAGACCGCTCATCCCATTTTCACTACAATGCGTATTAAAAATGTGGAAGAGCGTTAATTTCTTCGATAGTACACCTACCATTAGAATAGCAGACTGTCTTATTAATATTAAACTTGGATAAACTAGTTTTGTTCCAGCCACCGTCTCGCCGTGTCCGAGTTATTATTGGACCCTGGCAATGAGAAGCGAAGTTTAAAAGTTAGTATAAGTGCACTGGTGAGGGTAGACGGAGAAAAGAGGTGGCAAGGAGGCTATATCACTCAAAATTATTGCTGTAATGGCCGCAGGTAGCTTTCAAAACAGAAAAGTGCTGTTACTTCTAAAGTTACTATGCTGTTACGGAACGTGATGAAGAGACTGGTTTTGGTTCAACAGTAGGAAGTTGATTATATGTGTCCTATAATATCAAATGCTGCTATCTCCACTTTTGATATTTTTGATCTGTTTTTAGGGTTCCGTAGTCAACAACAAGGAACCCTTATAGTTTCGCCATGTCCGTCTGTCTGTCTGTCCGCGGCTTAGCTTAGAGACTATTAGTACTAGAAAGCTGTAATTTAGCATGGGTATACATATTTATTACACCAATAAAGGCGTAAAGTAAAATTTTGAAAAAGATTTTTTTTTATGGTACCTCCCCTACACGTAAAGTGGGGATGATTATTTTTTTTCTCGTCTATCCCCTAGTGTGGGGTGTCGTTGATTAGGTAATTAAAAAAATAGGGGTGTAAGAAGATCATTTTTCGATCCAGGGTTCCGTTTGCGAAATATTAAACTTAAAAGTGTTAATTTTTGTTAGAGTCAAGTGTCCTCCCCCCCTGAAACGGTTGTATTTGGAGACGTGAAAAAATCACGGCAGTAGTATATACATAACGAAATTAAAAGGAAAACTATCACAGCTAAGAAGGCTTTACAAGTTTCGTTCCTCTCCCTCCCTCTAAACACGGGGCGATTCGCATCAGCAGGAACAAAATGTATGGGCCGTTCTTGGGAAGAGCAACTTCCGAGCGGACTAGAAGTTTGGCGCGATCTGTATTATTATACAATAATATATATAATATTATATAATAATACGGAACCCTTCGTGCGCGAGTCCGACTCACACTTGGCGGGGCTTTTAGTTATTTATATACCCTCGTCTTTTTTATAATATTTTATTACACTATGAAATTAAGTTTGCCATTTATTGTTGTTTTTCATTATAATAAACTGAGGAATATACGATATATTTGAGAAAAATCGGTTTCAAATATGGAGATAGCATTATTATAGCATATGTTGTTATTTATAGCATTATGTTATTATTGCGAAATCCATCGCTTTGAATACCCTAATTATTATAAGAGTGCATTACAAACTAGAAATCAATCAGAAACAAATTTAAAAGCACAAATATTTTTGAAAAAACATCACATAACGCCCTCGTGAGCGTTCAGTATTTGCATTAGAAGCTGGTATATCAAGTAGTTACAAAAAAAATATTCGGTGCACAGATATGGTGGAAAAAATACGAACTTCGGTAGCGCAGTCGGTAGCGCGCCTGTCATGTAAGCAGGAGGTCGCAGGTTCAAATCCTGGCACGAGGAATTTTTTAAAACGTAAGTATATTTGTGCTTTTGAATTTGTTTCTGATTGATTTATAATTTATAATGCACTCTAACAGTAGGAGGTTGGTTTTGTGGTAAATATAATATACAAGATATAATAATGACCTGCTCAGAAAATTAAACCACATGCTCTACTAATTATACTGAACCACTTCCGTAGGAAAACTTTTCAAAAAAAGAAACAAAAAATACTTCCCCATACATTTTTTTCATAGCTACTCGTCGTTTTCTATTGGAAAGTGAATTATTTTTCGCGTTGTTTCAAAAGTTTTTCATCCGTAGAGCATGTGGTTTAATTTTGTGAGCAGGTCATTATTACACCCCATTTTTCTTTTAAAATACATAAATGAAATCAATATAATGTATTTTTAACCTTACATATTATGTAAAAAAAAAATTACGACATAAATGCACGTTTAGAAAATTAAATAAATGTGTATAAATTGTAAATTTAATTATATACATAATAATTTTAACAAGGTAACTTACAAAAACTAAACTAGTTTGAAAACATACATAAAGAAAATAGAATACATATAGAATGAAAATAGTACAAATAAAAGGCTTCATTCAAATCGCTGCTCCGCGGCAAGGTGCCCAGTATGCTGGCGACATTTTCACGCTGAATCACTGAACTTAATCGCTATAATATAAAATAGTGTTATATTTCAATATTGTAGTAGACTAATTATATCAAAGTCCTTTCCTTAACGGGACATCTGACGCTAGAACATCAACAACACCAAGTTTTCAAGGGTTAATTGGAAGAAACTAGGTCTCTCCTCATATTGAAGAAAATTATATTTGATTTATCGATTTTTTATCTAGGGATTCCACCTATAAACAATGTTTTAAGATTAAATAAACATAACGTGAGACATTGGGACACGGCACGAGTGATTGTTTTAGTTTTGCACGAGTGTCCCAATTAGGGTTGCCAACTCTCGGATGAACCAACCCGGGAGATTTGAACAAATCGGTGGGCAATTGAATGAAAGTCGGTAATATTTGTTATTTTTTATTTGCTTTGTTTTGTAGAAGCTTCATTCATATTTGATATGAAAAATTAAAATTTATTTTGTCTTTGATTTTGTTACTAAAGAATACGACAGTGCCATCTAGGAATCTTATTTAACACTAAATTTGACATATGGAAAAACGCTCATTAAAAAAACAAGCTATATTACTACACATAATAAAAAAAATACAAAAGAAAAGAAAAGGGTGACACACGATCGAATGCTTTGCTTAGATCTAGGAAGTATGCATATGTGGACGTCTTTCTTGATTTGTAGTACTGTGCAATTTGCTTCACTGTGTAGATAGCCGAACTAATGGAACAACAACCTGCTTTAAAGCCTTAAGTAAATGCCTGAACCAATCAGAAGCGAAAAGAGTAAGAGGCCGGACATACCCTTATCGCCTTTGATTTGATTTGTTCTCTATCGGTGTTATGATAAATTTGGCCAATCACAGCGCAGAATTGCGGTGTTATAATGTTATATTATAACATCGATCAATTAATGTAGGTACTTATAACACCGCTTTTGATATTTTAGTTACCTTATTCATACTACTTTATCTTCTGTGCCTTGGAAGAAGATCAAAATATTTTTCTAGTAACCAAATTGTAACACACCATCCATCCATCCATCAGCCTAGTTCGTCCACTGCTGGACATAAGCCTTTCCAGGACTTTGCCACTCCTGGTGGTCATCCTGGAAGAATTGCCCATACTCACACACGCTGGGCAGGCGGGTTGGTTAGCGCGGTGCCGGAACCCTCGCACCAGTGACGCCGCTGCCCGTCACCTGTCTGTTCCATATAAGGCCCGGGTATTAGGGATGGATATACCGCCACCCATCGGTCCCAGGCATGGTGGACCTCCTGGTTTTTTGCCTGTGAGCTGTCCTCTTACTCTCCCCCGAATTACTTCGAGGGGGTCTCCAAGTGAGATGGTAGTACCTCCACAGTTGAGCCCGGAATCAGCTCTACCACCTGTCTATAACACACAATTTTTAGTAAACAAAAGAAGCCTTACAAAGATTTCAAATACTTTAGCTATTTAGCTATTATAAACTCTCTGTTCTAGGCATTTAAGTGTATAATTGTATATTAAACTATCTCCCTGTAATTTTACAAGATTCCCAGCTTCATAAACAGTTTCTGGTCAAGTACTTCCTTGAACTGCTTGTTGTTTCGGTAATTTGTTAACTTGTAGATAAAAGCATCGTGCTGTGGACAGCTAACTTCTTTGTTACGAGTATAATGCGTTATTTTTGAACAAGCAAAGAGTATCCATTCAAGGTGACTTTGATTGATACTCAAATTCATACTGGAGACTTTGTTAGTGATCAGTAACAAGGTTCAATGACCAGTGGCGTGCACACAACTTTTTACTGAAAAATCGATGATAAGGTCTAGTTTGATAATAAAAAATATGAAAAAAATATATTTTTACCTTTTTATTATAAAAATTCAGTAAACTAAAACTACATTAAAAATTATGTAACTGTTGCATAAAATACTATTTTTTTTCGCAGAATTTCTAAATCATTAATTTTCTATCTTGTAATGCTATTTTAATATTTTCTAGGGTATTAAATATGAAAAACTGTAGTTAAAAAAATAATAAAAACTTGTAGTAAAGAAGCTTGAGCGTCGTTACAAAGATCTGAAGATACAAACTTTCCAGAGACTACCTGTAAAACTTAGCAAAGACAAATGATTTCAATAATTACGAGTATCGATTTCTTTGTGGGGACCCGAAGGCTGGCGTTTTCTTGGCCAGAGAATCAGTCTGGCCATTCAAAGAGGAAACGCTGCCAGCCTTCTAGGTACCCTTCCACATGACAGTGGCGATCTAGATAGGATTTTTTATTTAGTTTAGTTTATTTTTATAAGGTATAGGTTTTATAAGGGTTTTAGGTTAGTGTTTTGTTTTAGGTAAGTATTATTTTGTAGGTAGGTTTTAAAGTATTTTAATATTATTTAAGTATTATTTTGTTTCAATAAAATATTATATTATAAAGTACCATCTGTTTGTATCACATTTACCGAGTTGTAATTTTTTTTAATTTAACCCTTCGCAAGACAATTTTTTTTAATTTAACCCTTCGCAAGACCGTTTTTTCGGTTGATCTAAATATGCTGGTCAACTTCTACTACAGCGGCGTACCAAGTTAAAAAAAAGCAGTCAAGTCAGTCAATCAATCAATCAATCAATCAAATAATTTATTTGTGAAACATAGGTTTACATGCGTAGATGACAACAATATTTAATGTGCTCTATGTTTTGCCTCAGAGGCGTACAAAATTTCATAAAACAATAATACACAATAATAAAACAGTTTTTATATAGATGCATTTACAATAACATCATAATTCACATTCATGTCATTAAAATAATAAATTAGACAATAATAATAATTCAATTCAATTTAACATAATACTTAATAAACTCAAAAAATGTCGCAGTTATAGAATAATAAAAAGCCCTATGGCCCTGAGGCCCTGAGGATTCCGAATTATATCGTTTAAAAGAAAAGCTTATTCCACTTGACACTTACAATCTATCTAAATTAAGTCTATCTATCTAAATTCACAAAGCTTGATTTTTAAAATATTTTATTTTTATTTTTTCAGGAACCCGAGAAGTCAGAACTAAATTTTACATTTTATAAAAAAAGGGTCTTGACAGACAGACAGACAATAAAATTATCCTATAAGGGTTCCGTTTTTTCATTTTGAGATACGGAACCCTTTTCGGTACAGCTTTAGCAAAAATAAAAAATTAAATAGCTGTAACGAAAACATTTTCAGAATGTCATACCGGAGGCCAAGTTTATAAACTTGCTAGTAGTTTGGTTTAGACGAAACTAACGCGAGCCAAGTTTTTCACTCGATTCTTACACGTAAATTTTATGATTTTGGTAAATAAAATAAATAATTGACGTCTATCTGCCTATATGCCTCAACATAAAGGTATATAGATAGAGAGATCATATAAATATCGTGACGGACTGACTTACACACTAACCCCGGTTTCTGAAAGGCCGATCAATGTCAACAGTAGATTAAAAATAATTATCTGCGGATTAAGCCAGAAAAAGTGGGAATTTTACATTGAAATCAAAAATTAACTAAGTTAATTTTTGATTCATCACTATTCAGACTTCATATATGCTTTATTTTCACCGTTATTTGCGGTTAAAGTTTTTTTAATCTACTGTTAACATTGATTGGCCTTTCAAAAACCGGGGGTAAATGATCTATCAACTGATCTAGACCAAACGGCTGGACCTAGGAATATAAAATTTAGACTGTAGGTTCCTTGTATGACGTAGACATCGTCTAAGAATTAAGAAATTCTCATATAATCCGTACCCCTGTTATAAATGCGAAAATGTGTGTCTTGGTTTGTGGCTTTGTCCTTCTTTCATGCAGCAACGGATCGACGTGAATATTTGCATAGAGATAGTTTATGGGCCGTAGAGTGACAGGATACTTTTTATCCCGGGAAAATGTGAACGAAAACAGCGCCTGCGAAGCCACGTGTAAAACTTAGTAATTTAATAAATATTAATTGGCATAGATTAAATTATGTTAAAGTAGGTTAATTCGAAAACCATTTCGAGATTTAGGTTTAATAAGTCGCTGTTTGCGAAGTTTTGGTCAAAAAAACCTCATGATAATGAATATTTTTACGAAAAGACTGCAACTTCCATTTGCCCTTGTATGACGTCACTTGACTAATGGCTGTTTAGAAATGTGTCTTTTGCTATCAAGATAAATTTATAATAATTTCCTTCAGACTAATTTGACAGCTGGATGACAGATGAGTAGACAGACAGAGTTAGACTACTTTTTTATAAGCAATCACTCATTACAATCAGTATAATTTCTAAAATTCTCAAGTGACAAGGTCATCGGACAATTCTTTAAAAAATCATAAAAAAATGGTTAATTTATATACCAAAATAATGAAAACTATGTCCTAAAATGACGTAAATTCTCTGAAAAAAAATAACAAAAAAAAACTTTTAAAAATTAAGCTATGGGAATTCTGTAACTGGCAAAGTATTTTCCGGTTCTAGTTGTACTCTGTAGTTTTACAGGTGTTCCAGCATCTTAGAAGCCACCTTAATGTCACACAATATTTTCTGCTTGTCCACAACAAAGAGCACAAATGAACACTAAAGTCCACTTTCACACACACACACATTCCCAAGACGACACACGCAATAAGAAACCTCTGCCAAGGCATTAGTCCTTACTCGGGCACATTTTTCGCAATTCTCCTTCAACAGGGTCACCATACACTTTTGTATTCAGAGTATTATATGTATAGTGGGCCATTTGCTTGTATTCTGTCTTTTTATTACTGTTGTTGTAGAAGGCTTATGCAAAATGAGGGCTTTGCAAAATTAGAATTTTATTCACTTTTGTATACAAGCTTGGTTTTATTTATTATGTAGCTGAAAATATATAACCTAATAACTGTGATTTTAAGTAAGGATTGGCCCAAAGGATTGAATGTCGCTAATATTTTCGGTACTAGAAAAAAAAAATGAAAAAAAAAATACAGTCGAATTGAGAACCTCCTCCTTTTTTGAAGTCGGTTAAAAATTGGTGCCCACACCTGTATATGTATAGTGTATACCGAATTGTCATATGTCCTAGAAGTCAGTGGGCACCGTTTTTATGGCGACATTTTAGCGCGCTGATAGCCATGTCTTTATTATTTATGTCAATGCCTTATAATGATAATAGTAGTTTATGCTACAAGGGCGAAAAGGAATAAATTACGAGGACGATTGAAAACACGAGCGTAGCGAGTGTTTTAAACGTAACCGAGTAATTTATTGCTCTTACGCGCGTATATCATACTATGTTTTTCAATGCATAGTGTGAGGAAATAAAACAAATATAATCTTGTGAATTGTAAATTATGATTGGCTCAAAAGGACTGTATCCAGAGCCGTTAAACAGTGGAAAAAAAGTACAACATTTATGGTACACATCCTCAATAATCAATCGTCCTCGTAGTTTATTCATTTTCGCCCTTGTAGCATAAACTACTACGGTATTACTACAAAACGGTGTTTAACTTTAGACAGTGTTTAAATCTGTTGCTGTCACTTTTTAACGATATGAAAGAAAAGGCGACAACAACAGATTTAAACACTGTCTAAAGTTAAACACCGTTTTGTAGTAACACCGCTATTGTTTATTTGTATCAAGTATTTTTGTCTTTCTCCACTGGGTTGATTAATAAACTAAAAAGGAAATAGAGAGCATCTATTTGAAAAACGTGACCTGAGAAAACTTTGTATCATACACGGTTTTCTGTAATCCCAAACTGTATTGAGGTAACCCTAGTCCACTACGAGTTCCGCAGACTCTCCTGACGCTTCGTCTAAATTTTTCACAGTAATCTCATAATGTTAGTAAGCAGTGTTTATACTGTCCTCTCTACGGTGGAGGAAGGACGATTTCTTTCACTTATTGAATTTGTGGACGCGACTTTACCACTGGGTATAGTGTGAGCTCTTAAAACTTTAAAACTTAAGAGGCATTATCACGCGCAAACCTCCATACAAACGCTGTCACCACATTGTGGGGTTTCTATGGAATGTTATTATAATATTTTAGGCTGAGTCCATTACCATTATCAAGATCTATGTTTGAGTCGAACTAAAAACCGTAAAATTTGAGTAATATCTTAACAACCAACCCCTAAAATACGTGAATTTAAGTTTTTTTTTTAATAAAAGTGTAGCCGAATGTGCTTTTATTGTTTTAGATAAAACCAAAAAATATATACGTGTAAAACATCTAAAATGTTATTAAGATTAATAATAACCAAAAATAATGTTTGAAAACGTCCACAGTCTTGCCAAAATGTGGTTTTTCCTGAAACAAGTTTTCAATTTTACACCGGTGACGAAATCGGCACGATTGTATTGTCCTCTCAAGTTTGATAGAGCGTCTACCTTAAAGCGAAATGAAAGATCATGACATTTGGCTGCGCCCACAATTGAGTTGGCCGCGTCATGACGATCATCCTTAAAGCTGGATGGTAAATAGATGAAGTTTTTAGAAGTATGAGCACAATTTGTATAAGATATAACTAGTTAAGAGCGGTTTCGCAGCCGGATTTTGAAAAACCCACCGTTTTCTAATTAATCGAAACAGAACACTTAAATTCAAAATCTTGAATTAAAAAAAAAGAACTAAATTATAATTTACATAAACCAATGGATACTTTGCGATGGCAACATACGCAATATATAGGTAATAAGGTTTTGTTAAATAACTATTGAGTTAATTTGAATTTAAGTGTTCTGTTTCGATTAATTAGAAAAGGGCGTGTTTTTCACAATCCGGCTGCGAAATTGCTCTTAATTAAAAAATATATTGTTAGTACAAAAATGTTATAGTTTAAGACTAGCCTTTTGCCTGCGGCTCTGCCCGCGTTTATTCAACTCTGCCCCGTTTTCAGCTTGGAAGTTATTTTAGTAACACTTTTCATAGCATATATGTTGACCAGCGGGCGTAGTATAGTGTTTAATCGCGCGCGACGCGACGCCTCTAGTTGAATCACAAGTGCAAGGAGCCTGACGTACTGTTTAATCGCAAACACATCGTGTCCCGCTCAACTAAGTTGTATCGTGCGCGATTAAACACGGTGCTACGAGGCCAGGGTCACTATGATGATAATAAAGAAAACCGCATCCAAATCCGTTCAGTGGTTTCGGAGAGGTAAACAAACAAACAAACAATGTCAGAAAAGAATTCTAAAATTTGCTGATTATTACTCTTCTTTAGACATCCTCTTTCTATTTTATTACTATTATTTTATTATATGTATTGATTACGTCTAGGTTTTGACCTTAGGTTACCATACCTTTATCATAACAATATTATGTATGATAAATAATACAGACTAACGTGACTCCGTTGTAGTACAATAATAAAGCCAATTCTGAAGGCTTTAATTTTAGTTTTAGTGCTGTCAAAGCTTAACATTTTCCAAAGTAATTTAGCTTCTAATCCTAACTATTTTGTATCGAAGAAAATATAGTTTTGACAGCACTAAAACTAAAATTAAAGCCTTCAGAATCGGCTTTATTGCCAGGTAAAATTTAATCAACCGCCCGAATTCATACTGGAGACTCGGTTAGTGATAAGGAGCAAGGTTCAACGATCTTTTTGTAAGAAATCGTAAAAAAAAAATTTGTTCCTATACAGTATATAGTTCAAAGACAATTCTTAGTATACCTACGCAGTAGAGGAGAAAAATTTTTTTTTCGAATTTCCCCTGAAATGTCATTAAGCATTGCTTCTAATCACTAACCGAGCCTCCAGCCTAAATTCAGGCGGTTAATTAAATTTCACCATATTTAAGCATACGAGTACTCGTGTAGTTTTGCTTGAAAAAGCTTGTTTTGATTATGTGTGTTTTTATACTTAGCGTCAACAATCAAATTTTTAATTTAAAGTTCAGGTTACAAATTAACAAATTAATAAATTTATAAAAAAACAACAGTTTAAATCGTCTTGAGCCGATATAAATAAAATACTAAATAAACTATGCGAGTTGAACACGTGATTGTTGTTGTCCTACGAACGACACTCGCCTTGATAATGCCGAAATTGTATCGGTGAAACGGTTGGCACATAGTCAACAACAATCACACGTGAGTGTTCAAGCCGCAAGTAATGATAATTTTTTTCGTCTTATTCGTATATTATTTAGACAAACATAAAATTAAGTCGCCAAAACTAAAATAAAAATAATTGTATGTGGAATGAAAGTCTGAAAGTCTGAAGGACGTTGCGGGTGGCGGCTGGATGAAGATGACTGAGGACCGCCAAGAGTGAATACGGGCTGATGGATGAATGAAAGTACGAGAATTTGTGTATAATTAGTTGAAAATGATATTCCACCCAATAACCATCAATCAAATCCATCGAATATAAAATTTAATTTTATATAGATCACATCGTCAAACGTTTTAAAGGAAATTGAGGAAAAAATTTAAATGCTTTTTGCCGAGATAGCTCACCAAAAAAGTAAATTTTAAATAAGATTATATGTTTTTATTGCGTAATCTATCGCTTTGAATACTCTAATTATAATATTCAATTAACACGACGGCAAATTGACAGTTTACAAACAATAAAACTTAAATACTAACAAACCCACTAAAACCTCAAAATCTAACTATAAATAAGTAATTCTAAAGTATACAACATTAAGCTAAAAGCAATTAGTATAAGAGTACATTACCAACTAGAAATCAATCAGAAACAAATTTAAAAGCATAAATATTTTTGAAAATATTCCTCGGGCCAGGATTTGAACCTGCGACCTCCTGCTTACATGACAGGCGCGCTACCGACTGCACTACCCAGGTTCGTATCTGTAGTTACAAAAAATTCGGTAAAAAACTCAAAATGTACAATATATGGTGGAAAAATTCGTCGTTCCAGATACGAACCTCGGTAGCGCAGTCGGTAGCGCCATAGAAAAAGGTTTTACTATGGTAGCGCGCCTGTCATGTAAGCAGGGGGTTGCAGGTTCAAATTCTGTACCAAGAAAATTTTTCAAAAATATTTGTGCTTTCAAATTTGTTTCTAATTGATTTCTGGTTTGTAATGCACTCTAATCGTAATTAAATTTTAAATAGTTTGCCTACTAAACACGTCCATCGTTCTGAGCTTGCTTTCACTCATATTGGGTATTAACGTCATATAAAATTAATCTGACCCCGGGCCCTGACCCTTTTAAAGGTTTGAACGCGGATTGAATAGGGGCTCAAGTTCACAGCTCTCAGGTATTCGCATTTTGTGTGCAAAAAATAAAATATGATAAAGGTATGTCTCAAAAGTAACTAATATTGTGTGAGTTTTTGGATCATGTATCCTTTCGATACTTCATAAAAAATCCCATAGCTTAATTTCAAAAAGACTTTTTTTCAATTTTTTTCAGAGAATATACGCCATTTTAGCGCATAATTTTCATTATTTTGATATACAAATCAATCATTACTTTTTCATGATTTTTTAAACAATTGTCGGTTATGACGTCGTTTGAGAATTTTGGATATTATACTGATTGTGATGTGTAATTGCTTATAAAAAAAAGTGGTCTATCTCTATCTGTACTCATCTGTCATCCATCTGTCAATACAGTAAGCAGCAAATTTTTATAAATTTATCTTCATAGCAAAGGAGACATTTCTAAACAGCAATTTCTCCAATGACGTCACACGAACGCCAATGGAAGTTGCAGCTTTTTCGTAAAAATATTCATCATCATGAGGTTTCTTAGACTACGGCTTATTAAACCTAAATCTCGAAATGGTTTTCGAATTAATATACCGAATTGTAGATAAATGTCGGGTAGGTATTTATAATAAATATATGTTAGAAATATCTCCGAAGGGTTGTCTAAAGTGTTTTTTGTGTGATGCAAATCTCAGTCGAACTCATACAAAAACACGGCTTATTAAACTTAAATCTCGAAATGGTTTTCGAATTAAAACACCTTAACATAATTTAATCTAAGCGAATTAAAATTTCAAACTTATTCCTTGGATAAAAGTAGTAGTAGGGAGTAGATAAACTATATTTTTGGATTTTCTTTTTCTTATCCAAATTTTACTTTTACCCCGCGCGCCCATATTCTCTCTTCTACCTCCTGTCGGGTTGGCTAAGAGGAAATGCAATAATAATTGCAAAATGCAGTGTATTTGTACACACGATGATGATGACGATGATCGTCCAATTCGACCGTTTTCGGTCATACCCAAGCAGAAAGATCATATGAGCAACCACTCTTAGAGCTATTTGGTCGAAAAAAATCGAAAGAGAGATCCCGAGAAACAAAATTGTCGTATAAAAGACTCCTTTTTCAACAACTAGGGACATAAGCAACAGTAACTGATGATAGATACAATGACGATACAATCCTAATTGTAGAACAACTTAAAAAATCTATAAGGTGCCGTGTTGGATCGTTTTCACATAATACACTAGCTGTTGTCCGCGGCTTTGCCCGCAAAAATATAAACTTTTCGACACTGTAGTTATGTACTTAGAAATATGTTGCTTATAGCTTTACCCATTTGAAATCATAATTGCCGGTACACGCAAGACTTATGTTTGGCGAGAAAGCTTTTCAAAGCTCGGCAAAGGGGGAGCTTTTGCTTTGAATAAAAGACGGTAGAAATGGCAGGACTTATGTGTTTGCACCAATTCTAAAGACTTCAGCCACCTCACACCTAGCTGCTTCATTCGTTTCAATCTCGTTTTGTTGACTCTTATCTTATAAAGAGTAATGTAAAACATTCCATCCATCAGCCTAGTTCGTCCACTGCTGGACATAAGCCTTTCCAGGACTTTGCCACTCCCGGCGGTCATCCTGGAAGAATTGCCCATATTCACACACGCTGGGCAGGCGGGTTGGTAAGCGCGGTGCCGGAACCCTCGCACCAGTGACGCCGATGTAAAACACTATTATGTTTAAAATATTGCGCAGTCTATAATGAACTCCCAAAGCTTAATTCCTAAAAGATTAAAAAATAATAATTTGCATAGACTATACGCCGTTTTAGATCAAAGTTTTCATTATTATGGTATATAATTTGATCATTATGTTTTTTTAAAGAATTAGATATGACGTCACTTGGGGATTTTAGACATTATACTGATTGTGATGTGTGATTGCATATAAAAAAGTGGTCTGTATCTGTCTATCTTCTCATCTGTCATCCATCTGTCAAATCAGTCGTAAGCTATTTATTATAAATTTATCTTGATAGCAAAGGACACATTTCTAAACAGCCATTTCTCAAGTGACGTCACAAGAAGGC
The DNA here is from genome assembly GCA_934047225.1 of Ypsolopha sequella. NCBI lineage: Eukaryota > Metazoa > Arthropoda > Insecta > Lepidoptera > Ypsolophidae > Ypsolopha > Ypsolopha sequella. The sequence goes on from OW203991.1 coordinate 14,952,035, forward strand.
AAAAGGAAGTTGCAGTTTTTTATAAAAATATTCATCATCATGAGGTTTTTTAAACCACATGTTCTAAAATACGGCTTATTAAACCAAAATCTCGAAATGGTTTTCGAATTAGTACACCGAATTGTAGATAAATGTCAAAATATCACCGAAGGGTTGTCTAAAGTGTTTTTTGTATGATGCAAATCTCACTCGAACTCATACACCCGTGTTTCACAGACGACTATTACGTCCTAATGACGGGTGTTTAGCCCTATCGTCGTACTTAGGGCGCAAATATAGACCCACCACAAATATGCCCCTATGGGATTTGAACCCGAGCTACTTCCAAATTGATAATTTTGTATTATTAAATTAATATTGTAGTATTACATTTTTTATTATAAAATCATTTATTATTTGATTACAATACAACAAATTAGAGTAACTTGACTTTTTAGTTAAGTTACATTCAAAAACTTAACTAAGGATGACCTAAAATAAAAAATCTAACAATAGTGCCGTATTGGAATATTCTAGGTCGTTCCCGACCATGCTAGAATGATCTCGATTCCCATCGAAGTTTCTAGAACTTTTGGCTCGGCGTATAAATACAAAGCCGCGTGCGCTGTGGATCAATCAGTTGTGTTCTGATAGCCATATCGCGAAGATCACTTTATTATGCGATACGAGTATAACGAAATACAAAAAATGAAGCGATTACTGTTATTTGTGATTATCTGTGACTGTTTAAATAAAGTGTCAGTGTTTTGGTGTAAATTGGTATTCATTTATTTTCCCAAACCCCAGCTCGTAACAATACTAAGAGGTCGTGTTAAATAATAGCGTACATGAATGTAAGCAATTGAATAATTTGATAATTAATATACATAATTAATATTAGAGCTATTGAACCCTGGAATTCATTGCCGCACGGTATTCGTGACTGTCCCACTATTAGTCGTTTTAAGGCGACATGCGAAAAAAATACGGGTGTTTCTTTTCTGTGTATTTCATGAAATACACGAAAAATTATAATCAGTTTCTGGTATATGCATTTTGACTATATAATCTAGAGTTTTGAAATTGGAAAACATGTTTGGATAAATTTTCCTCAATAGAAATAATTGTTGAAATGAGGTCTTCAAACACACTTTTTCTCCTCGTTTGACGAATAGGAACAATATACAGAACTCAAACATATTTTGTTAGGTGTGTTTTAACAATATCTAGAGATTTGATGTTTGAAATTTTGCTAGCTATTTTAGTTTTCTTTATAAAAATATAAAACCATCTTTTTTCCCTTTTGCCCTGAATCCGCCCCTCTCGCACTGTGCGATTTTCGCTTGGAGTGAAAGTGACAAAAATAAAATTCGCATAGCCTCTTAAGTTAAAGCTAAAACAGCAATACCTCTCTATGTCTTAAAGTTGGTACGTTATTGTATGTATTTATTTATATTAGTATTTATCTATAGAAGTATATATCTAATCTTAGAGATGTATACAACGTGTAACAGAAAGGTGTAACCATATTTGAAGAGCTTATTCAGTCAATGGTATGGAACAACTTTTACTATGAAGCCAATCCTGAAACCTCAAAAAAAAAAATCTGCCCTTCCGTACATTTCGGCCGAGCGGCCTTGCATTTTTCTATGAAACAGTAAAAAATTTTTTTCTAGATACAGGTTTTGTTCCATAGTAAAAGTTGCTCTATACCATTGACTGAATAAGCTCTTCAAATATGATCACACCTTTCTGTTACACGTTGTATATAGTCCAGTAGATTTAAATTTATACAACGTGTAACAGAAAGGTGTTACCATATTTTAAGAGCTTATTCAGTCAATGGTTTAGAACAACTTTTACTATGGAACAATTCCTGTATGTCGAAAAAAAATATTACTTGCTTCATAGGAAAATGCAATGCCGCTCGGCCGAAAAGGGCAGATTTTTTTTTTGAGATTTCAGGGTTGACTGCATAGTAAAAGTTGTTCTATACCATTGACTGAATAAGCTCTTCAAATATGGTAACACCTTTCTGTTACACCTTGTATATTGTTATTTTATTTGTATGTTAATATGACTTTATTTGCAGTACACATATGTATGATTACTTATTTTTATCATTATAGTGTCCTCTCCCACTAAGGTTCGCGGGAAGAAATCTCTTTCCAGAGATAAGCTCGCCTCTGTACATGTATTTTATTGTAAATAATTCTATGTAATGTATGTGTGTAGAATAAAGAATAATTAATCATGATATTTGATATCTTAGCAGTCTCGGAGGGATCTGATGGTTGACAGTTAATGTACCTACACTTTATAGTAGTTTATGCCACAAGGGCGAAAAGGAATAAATTACGAGGACGATTTAAATCACGAGCGTAGCGAATATTTTAAACGTAACCGAGTAATTTATTGCTCTTACGCCCGTGTATCATACTACGTTTTTCAATGCGTAGTGTGAGGAAATAAAACAAATGTAATCTCGTGAACTTTAAATTATGATTGGCTCAAAAGGACTGTATCCAGAGCCGTTAAACAGTGGAAAAAAAATATAACATTTATGGTACACAGGAAAGGCTGCAGGTTAGCCAACCATTGTAAAAAAATAAAAAAAATAATAATAAAGTCCTAGGGCAAAATAATCGACTTTCTGTTCGGTTTTGATGCATAAAAAGTGTGCCTTTACGAGCACTTGCATTGAAAAAGATATTGTGTTTTCCCCGTTTTTGGCAGATATTTTAACATGTTTGGACGAAAGAAAAAGTTAACTCATCTACAAAGGTTAGCAAACGAATCATCCTTAAGAGCTCCTTAATTAAATGTAATGTATTAAATCGCTGGGGACTACTGCGGTCAGTGGAAACACTTTACAACATGTTTGTTTAGGATAAACCTGCACTTGCGGAAACTCTATGGAAATAATAGGTCTTTACCTATGAAATTGCCGAAATTTTCTTTCAGATTCATGAGTCCATAATTCCTGTAATTCAATAGCAAATTCAATTATTTGTCTTTTGTTTGCAAGTTGATTTCAAGGTTTTACAACTACGTATTGAATTTTGTTTTTATTTTCAGTTTCATTATAAAATTAAATCCTCAAAAACAGTTCGTCTCAAATGCCTTCCATTATGATAAGATTCTTAATAACTTTTTACAGCTGACACTTTTCAAAATTAAATTAATGTTGTTGTTAGCTTAATGTTGTTTCATTCATACACATAAGAAATTACATGATTTGGATTTTTCATTCCTAAAAAAATGCAAAAATGTTAGTACTGAAAATTGAGCTTCCTTCAAATTCTTTATAGAAAACAGCATTTTCATACACCTACCTTTATCATCCATCACACAAAAACCTATGTTTAATAAAATAATGTAATAATGTGCTAAATTAAAAAAAATAAAAAAAATGTAAAGACCTAATAATTTCAAAGTTGTTGTTGTGTTTGTAGTCTCCGTCTTTTTGTATGGAGACGAACGTATATTTTGTTTTTGTGTTGAGATTATAAGTATCTATTAGTAGAGCAGAATAATGGCCAGATTTTTCCTTGTACAGAAATGGTTTTTGTATTGATATTTTTTTCCCCTTTATTTTTTATCTTAGGTTAGCATTATTATTTTTTATTCGATAGTATAATAAGTCATTAATAAAAAGCCATCTAAAGGTAATAATAAAAAAAATATTTATTCAAATTATATTAAATTATTAGAGGTGGTAGAGCTGATGCCGGGCTCGACTGTGGAGGTACCACCATCTTACTTGGAGACCCCCTCGAAGTAATTCGGGGGAGAATAAGAGGACAGCTCACAGGCAAAAAACCAGGAGGCCCACCATGCCTGGGACCGTCCCTAATAGCCGGGCCTTATATGGAACAGACTGGTGACGGGCAGCGGCGTCACTGGTGCGAGGTTTCCGGCACCGCATTTACCAACCCGCCTGCCCAGCGTGTGCGAGGATGGGCAATTCTTCCAGGATGAGCGCCGGGAGTGGCAAAGTCCTGGAAAGGCTTACGTCCAGCAGTGGACGAACTAGGCTGATGGATGGATGGATGGATTTACATTTTGTTTGAAAAGGTATCTTAGCATAACGAAACGAGAACTTTTTCTGACAATCTCTTTATGAACCTCTGTTGAGCCAAATTAAATAATACTAGAGAGCCTACGAATGTTACGTTACACAAATTAAAATATATATCATTGAAATTTCATAAAATTTTAAGAGTGCACCGAGCTTTTTACACATACAAACACGTTTTTATTACCCTTGTTTGAAGTAGTAAACAATTAAATTAAAATCTAGTTAAATATATTGGTATTATTGGGGATATATACTAGACAGTATACACGATGGAAACACGATTTGATAAAGTTGGCTCGATAGAATAAATTCGCAAAGTTACCTCTTGTCAAGTAATTTTTTTAATTTTAATTAAAGTTTTTTTTCTCTATATCCCTACTATTTATATAAATAAGTAATTTGGTATTATGATTCATTTACTAAAATAAAGATCATAGACGACTGGAGCGTTCATACACGATAGTTTTTTTATTTAAGAACAACATGATGAAAATAACAAAGAAAAACATTGAGAAAGTGCAAATTTTGGTTATTTTATTTACTCTTTACACGTAAAGAAAAAGACAGATACAAAGGCAAACGCTCGATGCGCCCTTAAGTAAAATCTTAAAGTTTAAAATTTTAAGAAGATCGCCTGATCCCACATTTCTCTAGAAAAGCTCAGCGTTAACTTTCGAAGCCCACAGAAAACTCTTGTCTCCAAATGGACCAAACATGCTTTTTCAGACTGGTCACGAGCAACAAAACAGCTCGGCTTGCCGGCTTCATTCGCATCAACACTTTCCTGGCCTCTCTGAAGATGCCTTGTTATGGAAATTTGTTGAGTCCGGAAGTTTTAGATTTTAGAGCGCTTCAGTCGTTTTATCGCCATCGAAACAATACGTATTGTATAAGAAGAATCGATTGAATGGTATTGTCTTACCCCTCGGCCACAGCTTCAGGCTTCGAGAGGCGCGCCAAGCGTTTCTTCTTGCGACGGCGCCGGCGGAGAGAACAAATGTATGAAGTTGTACAGAGCCGGCCATGGGTTGCCGCTCGCGCGCCTTGTCCGGTTTCGAGTGACTTGTGCTCTCGGGACGGCGGTGGCGGCGGTGGCGGCGGGCGGTTGAAACAGTGATCGAGCGCACAGGACGAATCTAGTGTCGAGCGCTATGAGCGAGCGAGCGCGCTACACATCCGATGCGGTGGAAGGCGCCGACGGGTGTCGTGGCAGGGCAAAGCCCGTCGCAAAAACCGCCTGGAAGCGCAGCAACTCGCCTTGATAATGCCGAAATTGTATCGGTGAAACGGTTGGCATGTAGTCAACAACAATCACACGTGAGTGTTCAAGCCGTATGTAATAATAATTTTGATAAGAAAACTGTTTGTTTCCCAGTAAATAAATAAATAAATAACTGCCTACCCAGCTGATCCTATGGTGAGCCAGATCAAACCCATGAAACATAACTACAACCACATGGAGCGCTATCAACAATTCCATTTCCTGAATGTGGCGTTTCCCCTGGGCATAAATGACTCCTGAGTATCCACCGTTGGGTACTTCAGCTAAACCCAAGTTATTGAACATTGCGGTCAGTATACAGTATAGGTAGAACACCTCGGGTGGTATAATCTGAAACCGTGTTTGTTTAGGATCAACTTGCATTTTAGTTCCAGCCTACCTTTTCCGAGAACGTGTTTGAATTCCCGCGTAAACATGGGGCCGCTGTAATTTCACTGAGATTACTTGTTTGGGTGGTTCGATCAGCAAAAATTGAGACTCTCATAAGCAAGATAGAAATGTTGGTTTCATTAATCTCAGTATTTTAGGAACTCTTCTACAGGGAAGTAATTTAGACGATATTTTTTACTTATAATTTTTATGATTTTCTTAAGCTTTGGTTTTGATGGGTTTAATTTTTAGGAAATTTAATTTCATAGTAGTTTTAGTTTCATTTATTAAAACTTTAAGAAGTTTAAAATTTTAGATCGATAATGTTATTTAAGTCGTCCTTTTTTGTTATTAATACATAAACTTTTGTTCTTTGTTTTTTATTTTGTTGTAGGCATATTGTTATGGGACGAGCCGCTCTGCGAAATAGTGCAAAAACTCTTATTGGATACTGCTTCCAATCCCGCAGACCGTGCTGATCTCCTTGCCTCCGGCGAGCGGGAGTCTGGCAACTGGCTGCATGCTACACCCTCAGCATTCTTGGGTACGCTTCTTGACAGAACAACCTTTTGTATGTCTGTCGCGTTGAGGTTCGGTGCTTTTGTATGTCTGTCGCGTTGAGGTTCGGTGCTTTTGTATGTCTGTCGCGTTGAGGTTGGGTGCTTTCACAAATAGCACCCAAATTCAAATTCAAATTCAAATAGTTTATTTTGCAAAGCAGGTATATAAAATACACGTTTCACAAGTCTAAATTTAATGTTATAAAAAATATATATATAATAAAATAATAAATGTACATGAACTAGATTAAAGGTTTATTTAATTTATGTATCAATATATATACGATTAAAATTATAGGTAAAATATATATTATACAAGGTGAAATCCAATCAACCGCCCGAACCCACACCGGAGACCCTGCCAGGGACCAGGAACAAGGTTCAATGATCACCAACCGAGCCCCCAGCACGAATCCAGGCGGCCGACCAAATCCCATCCTATATACTACATACTAATAAGGTTACATATATAAATACATGCCTACCTCCGCCCATTCGATTACTCTTGCTAAGAAGAACGGGCAAGAAACTTAGCAAGATCATGTATTGTTAGCGGTAATTAGCGGTAATTGCATGACCGTTGACCAACAGGATACCATGGCCTGTCGTGCCAGTGCAGTGCCGGCCGGCCGTATAGTATAAATGACGTCATATGGAGGGCCTTTTCCACTGTCAATGAGACAGCTATTTCAGAGCCGAAAGGACTTGCGCGTAACGATGGCAAGAGGCCCGACGGGATGACGTTAATTCCGTGGCAGAACGGTCGTTCTAACACCTTCTGTCAGTGTACAATTTTAGACGGTGTTGGTCGTTCTCTGGTGTAGGATGCGACCTACATCTGCACCCTGGAAAATTTACAGCTCTCAGTGAAGGCTGTATGTTTGTGCCGTTTGGCGTGGAAACGTTCGGGCCAATGGGGTCTAGAAGCGCGACGATTATTTCAACGAATTTCGTCGCGCTTGGCTGACGTGTCAGGTGACCCAAGAGCTGGAGCATTTTTTGGCCAACGCATTTGTTTGGCCATATACAGCGCGGCAACGCGGCTAATGTCTGAGGCACCCTGCCATGCGGCAGCGACAATCTCAATAAGGTTGTTTATTTATTTTAGCTTTAGACCTAATTTAATTTTTATAGTAGATTGTATTTATTTAGTTCTTTATTTTTATTGTATTTCTCTTAATTTAAATATTTTAGTATTATTTTGATTCGCCATATGTTTACTATTAGATTAACCACATTTTCTAATAGCCTCTTTTAACAATGTACCTATATATGTTTGTGTGCTGGGCCGTAGGGGGTTGCCAGAACTGCGCTTTGTGACGTCACGTGTCGGCACAGAAAGAGCTGGAATTAAAACGTTTTGTTTTTGGAATGGCATGCTCATTGTGCATTCATTTTATTGTTACGAACTGTGAAAGAGACGTGGGGAATGAGAGGAAATATTGAATTCTTTGCAACCAGACTACATGTAGTTTGTTTTGTGTAACAGATTGTACATCCACTTATACGAGACCAAAAAATCTTTTTGTAGAAAATTGCATACACCATTCATCACCACGACATGAATCAAAACCCCGAGGGGTTTCCAAAGGCGTTCCCGAGCGTAGACTGTGAAATGGAAGTCACATTCCATTGTTGATACACACGCTTTTCACCGACGATTATAACGATCCAAAAACTGTAGAAGATTATTAATTATTATTGAGTCAACCTGTGTCGATACAAATATTGAAGTAACGTTTATATCAGCGCGCACTGCATTACGCCGACGTCGCTGGGTCTCCGGATAGTGCAAAATAGGAGTAAATAATACTTTTCACATGAACGTGATGGATGGAAAAAAAATTACAAAATTACTAAGAAATACTAATCGACACAAGCGATTCGGTGTAACACGACTCAACTTATTTGATAAGTCCAAACTTAATTTAAGCGTTGTGTCTTTTTCGTTCTGTATCGAAAAGACAAAGACAAATCGCTCAAAATATGGTTAGTCCTGTCAAATAATATAAGTTGTGTGGTGCCGAATCAACACCATTATCCTTGTTTTTTAGTGCAAGAACCATACAAATACCATTAGTGGTTTTAAAGAAGTTACCAATTTTAATTAATTTTAGTTCAAAAACAGCTTAAGTTTGAACAATATTTTCATGCTACTATTTGTTATACGCGAGAATAATTTCCTTAAATGGGGTCGTCTTTTAAAGTTTAACTAACAATACATATTTTTTCAAAATTTTTGAACTTTCCGTTTAAGAGAAATTACTTTATTAATAGAGTAATTTTCTGAAGACGCTGGGCAGAGGCGCCTTAAGCAAAATTATTTTACATATAAATATTTATAGAACGGGCCTAAGCCTACATAGTACTTAAATTTCGAGGAGTAGAGCACCAAGTAAGAAGACGATAAGAAGTTTATTCACGAATGGGCGACTCCATTAACAATAACTTGCTTTGAGTTCAGGTACTCACAGGGAGGCCGTGAAGTTAGATACTGGAGGAAAATAGTTACAGGATTTTGATGAATACAATGTTATATCTACTCCCATACTACAATAAGGTAATTAAAACATCAAAAGCGTTTTTATAATTACCAACATTGTTTGACCGATGTTATAATATTACATTATAACACCGCGATTCTGCGCTGTGATTGGCCAAATTTATTAATCACAAGCGACGACGAGTAAACCACGCCCTCTTTTTCTCGTTTTCGCTTCTGATTGGTTCCCTAGCGGCAGTATCATCTGACGCACTTGGAGTTTATGAATGAGTGTTCATTTCTCCTTTTTCGTGAAATGTCTCGAAATTAATTAGACTTGTTGGGTGTGGGTGTTTTAAATATTTTACTAAATCGGCGGCGGGTGCCACTACCAGTGCCCGTTTGACAACAACGGTGAACGCCGCGTCGTGGTCGTCCCAAGAACGACACCCGCCTTGATAATGCCGAAATTGTATTGGCGGAACGGTTGGCATATAGTCAACAACAATAATAACACGTGAGTGTTCAAGCCGTATGTAATAATAATTTAGTATATCAGCTCACGCGAGTTTTAATAATATTATTTTACTAAATTGTTAACTAAAGTCTAAGGCTTTAATTCAGTGGAATTATGACAGTTCAAGGAAAGGGATAGAACTGTGTAAGTAAGCGAGATGAACTGTATCGTTTCTCTTTTACTTGCACAGCTCCATTCCTTTCATTGAACTGTCATAATTCCACTGAATTAAAACTTCGACATTAACAATTTCATGAATAAAAAAATTGTTTAAAATATCGTACAAGTATGAAACAAAGACTTTAAATTATCTCAGGGAAAGGCCTTAATTGTAACCATGTATTTACGTTTCCGTGTGTCAGGGCGGTTGTATTTTGAATCATACATAAATAAATACATATACTCACGCCTGTCTCCCAGAGGGGTAGGCAGATACTACAGATTTCCATATGCACCTCTTTCGCGTCTCCCACATCCATCAATATAGCCAATAAATCAATCTATTTTAAAACATTTACAAAAATTTACAATAACTAACAAATATACTAAAGTACCTTAATGAATAGCCGTACTTGCTTTGTTAAGCTTAAACATCAGTCGTTCGGTAAAAAATGCACAACTTAACTTGGTTTTTCTTGTTAAAAGTTAAAAGTGAAAAAGTCTATGGTAATTCACGCCAATAGTTCAGTATAAGTTGCGTTTATGAATCAACAGCTTGAAATTTTATGCACAATTAGCCATGATTTTGTCGAAACAAGCTTAAAGCATCATTTTCAGATTGTTTCGACAAAATCGTGACTAATTGTGCACTTTACTTAAAACTTATACTCAACTATTGACGTGAATTGCCACCAATATTTTTTTCACTTTGAACTTCTTAACAAGAAAAAAAAGTTAGGTATGTCGTGCACTTTCTACCGACCGACTGACTTACTGACTGACCTTAACTGTGGTAGTTTGGTATCAAAATCCATTGATTCATTTTTTCATTTCAACGATCATGGCTCAAAATCATCTACAGGTTATTGCGATTTGCCAATACTCTTTACCCACATTTTAAAAATATGCCTCTCCAGTTCCGTTGAGATGAGTAATGTTCTCGGTGGCTAGTAACTCACTTATAGGCCCGTACGGGGCCGTTATAAAGAATGATAGACGGAACAGTTGGTGCGGGGACCCACATCGCAGCTAGAACTCGGGCCTGTCTGTCATAAATCTGAAACGACGAGCAGCTCCTCTCTGATTGCTTCGTATTCAGAAAACTCTTATACGACCCACCTTTCTTGTTCTTTGATGATAATTGCTTCGTCAATATTAACACTTTGCACGACAGATAACGTCAATACACGTAATTCCCCGTCCTGCAATGAGCTTTGAACTTTTTAAAGCTTTGAATAATCTTGTGCGTAATATATACCGTGCAATGACATTCTATCTATACCATGTCATTGATACCATGTCACATACAATGGGTAACAGAAAAGTGTAACCATATTTAAAGAGTTTATTCAGTCAATGGTATAGAACAACTTTTTCTATGGAACCAACCGTGAAAACTCAAAAAAAAAAATCTGCCCTTCCATACATTTTCGCCGAGCGGCATTGCATTTTTCTATGAAACTGTTAATTTTATTTTCGAGATACAGTTTTTGTTCCATAGTAAAAGTTGCTCTGTACCATTGACTGAATAAGCTCTTCAAATATGGTAACACCTTTCTGTTACACGTTGTATATGGGATGTCATGTATGTCATAGTATAGAATGTCATTGATATCATGGATATTGATAAAATGTCGGTACTCATTTTCCTTTTCAACGCAGGTTCGCAAGGATGTCAAAAAACTGTGATGGTCAACTCAATATGATAGCTAATTACTGAAATGTATTGATATAGTTTAGAAAATATAATTTGAGCCAATTCGGGTAAAATTTGAATAACAATTGAACAATAGAAGCACGTACCGGTAAATCACGATTCACGGTCTCGACCATCATGTGAAACTGTGAAAAGCTAATGTTGAGATTTCTAATTCTTTAGAAGTAACGAAGGCAGTTGTAAGAAAATAAGTTACATGTAATAAATATACCAGAATGGCAATACCTGAAGCGATAGTACCGAACCCGCGCAATATTGGGATGTGACCTCAAACATAAATTATATTACGATTTCTCTCTCGACACAGATAAAACTTTAGGCGCAAAAACAGTCCTGTTGTTGTGCCTCTACCTATTTTGTTTTAATATACGTAGATATTTACTGAAAAATGCTCAAAACTTCCAGCTTGTCCATGCTGCATTGGCTGCAAAGTTGACCGCGCTGTGTAGGCCTAGAGCTGCGCTACGCTACGCTTTACGCCATCATCAGCGCTGCCAGAAACGCAGTCATTACAGACCGCGGCAGTTATGTACTATTATTTTATAGGTCTTTATTTTATGCGATATCTTCACCAATGCATCGTCTCCAATGTACGTACAATAACCTTGAAAGTTCACTTTCTTTGGATATCTGTAATGATTCACATGCAAAATTTAAATTAATATTTAGAATCTATTTTTTATTTGTATTCCTAGATAAACAATAGTTTAAGTATAAATAATGAATTATTCTTCCATTTGTGAACTATTTCTCTTTCTTTCTTTTGTGTTACATGCTTTTGAAGAATGTTGTTGTACACCTGTTATTGGTTTAAAATTAAACTAAAATTTAAGCCTTTCGAATCGATTTTACTGCCTCACGTAGGTATTTTGCATTATAAAAACATTGACTTAAAAACGTACCTATGTACATTTTTTTATACACTATTTTTATCGGTTTCAGGCAGCAAATTCAAAATTAAAATAGTTTATTTTGCAAAGCAGGTATAAATATATACACTTTTTACACGTCAAATTTAATCTAATAAAAAAAATATATGTAATAAAATAATAAATATACATGAACTAAATTAATGGTTTATTTAATTTATGTAGCAATATATATATACGATTAAAATGATAGGTAAAATATATATTATATGAGGTAAAAACGAATCAACCGCCCAAACCCATACCGGAGACCCGGCCAGGGACCAGGAACAAGGTTCAATGATCACCAACCGAGCCCCCAGCACGAATCCAGGCGGCCGACCAAATCCCATCCTATATACTACATACTAATAGGTTACATATATAAATACATGCCTACCTCCGCCCATTCGATTAGTCTTGCTAAGAAGAAGGGCAAGAAACTTAGCAAGATCATGTCTTTTTTTTCAACATAAAACTTATGCTATACACATTACTTATATCTACTTTAACCAAGGGATAAGAAGATACAAGACAGCAGGAATTCAGGTTGATGAAAAAAGGAAAATATATATATCTATGTCTACATGTCTCATATTCATTATTTATTTGCAATGCGTTGCACTTAAGTGGTTCTCGAAAACCTCCGGCGCCCATCACATTAGGGCACCATTGATAACGGTTTCCACGCGAAAAAATACGATTCACAAAAATAAATTGCAAAGCGAAATATTTCACGGGCCGCTATTCACAACATTCCGCGCCACTACAGAGCGAATAGTAGAAAGAAAAGGTAAAAAAGCTTTACCCTTTCTAAAAAACCCGTAATGGTGGAACGGTACGTTCGGTACGGCACGGTTCGAATGGCGGCGGCACACACGCGCGCTCACCTACACAGGCCCTACATACAGGGAATAAACGACGTGAAATGGGAAAAAAGTTAAATATGTATGAGTGCGGGGTAAATATATAAATCGGTATATAAAAGCGGCGTTTATATAACATAGGAAAGCGCGGCCGGCCGCTCGTGGCTCAGCCACAGTCGCGCGCGGACCGTGATCCCACGCGATACGTGTCGCTCTCTGATCCCGAAAATTCGGGTTCAGACAAGTTTACTCGGTGCGAGTTTCAAACAATTCTGAATCAGTGAACATTGAAACTTTTTATGTTATTTTTCTTAGCTTTTAGGGTGTGTTTTGTGGATTGACTTTGTTGCAGTTTGGTGGTTTTTGGGCTTTTCAGCGGAATTTAGTGGAGTTTTGTAAGTAAATTACTAGTACTGTTAAAAGTTTAGATTCAGTAAGTAGTTGAAATGGTAGTGAGTTTTGCAATAACTGAAAAGTTTGCAAGAAACTGAATAAATTTTAACTTTCTAGTTTACGCATAATACGATATATGTATAATATTAACCCAAATGAATAAATTTAAAGAAACATTATTTAAACGAGCAAGAAACTTAATTTAAATTGTGTATTAATTTTAAGGATGATGATGATAAAACTTAAATTACATTAAAATCAAAATTTATATTTAGTACCTAACGAAAATAATAAAAAAAGTATATTGTAACTTAAGTTAACTAACTATAGATAGTAACTTGATTTTTTGCAACTTTTAGTAACTAGAAACTTTTAGAAAATAATCGAAATGTTTATAACTGAAAATGATGTCGTAATATCTCCAAGCGGATGTCACTAGAGGCGTGGAGTCATAGAGTAGATTTTCATTCTATGCGTGGAGTTGTAGCGTTGGCTACGCCGCCGTAGCAAAAAGGATACATGACAGCATTGACATATACTACGAGACAGTCAAACATTGGGACACCCAAACATTTTACACGTAAAAATATCGCCTTAATAAATATTTTGCTATGTTACTTAAGAAAGTTTGCTTGATTTACCCAGGGATTAGAAAATATTTGATTGCCTACTTACCTCACAGGCGGCTACGGTTTTCACAACCTCAAACTTTGAAACAACGATAATGTACACAGAATATTTGTGATGTAAGATTTTTTTTGTGTAATTCTGAACACACTCTTACAAATTATTAAAATAGTTAGTTTTTTTTTTGTTAGTACTGAAAATTTGTCTTTATATAAATGTAAAATAAAACTAAAATAAATAAATAAAATGAAAAATAAAATAAAATAAAATAAAAAGTTTGAATTTTTTGTAATGACGTCATGGTAGTTTTTCAATTTACAGTGGTTGCCTGTGAATAAGTCAAAAGTCATGGTGCCAGAATAAATGTAGTTGTTGTCAAATAAACAACGAAACTTTGCTAGGCTTGTCATTATTTTTTCAATGCAAGTGCTCGTAAAGGTCCGCTTTTTATGCATCAAAACCGAACAGAAAGTCGATTATTTTGCCCTAGGGCTTTATTATTATATTTTTTTAAATTTATTTACAATGATTGGCTAACATGCAGCTTTTCCTGTGTACCATAAATTTTATACTTTTTTTTTCCGCTGTTTAACGGCTCTGGATACAGTCCTTTTGTGCCAATCATAATTTAAAGTTCACAAGATTATATTTTGTTTTATTTCCTCACACTATGCATTGAAAAACGTAGTATGATACACGGGCGTAAGAGCAACAAATTACTCGGTTACGTTTAAAACACTCGCTACGTTGGTGTTTTAAATCGTCCTCGTAATTTATTCCTTTTCGCCTTTCTAGCATAAACTACTATTAGGGACTCTACAATTACCAATAACCTTAGTAGTTGCATCTGAAATGTAGGTGTTAATTTCCATGAGCACCTCAGCAAACAATAGAGATTATCTAGACCTGTCCTAATTATCGGGTAACATACAAGATAATTTGATTGAAACTGTAAATTGTTTGTACATTATTCATAGATTTCATAGTAAAGTCAACATCAAGTTTCAGTAAACGACTCCGAATATAACTTTTAATTACATACCTATGTTTATAAAATAAACTTAATAAATAATTAATTACTATTTATTAGAACATAAATAACCAAAAATGTAATCAAATTAAAAATTAAATAATATAAATCCTATAAAATACTTAAAACTTAAGCAAACTATACTAAATAAAAATTATACTAAAAAGAAGACTTTATTGAATATAATCAATTATATAATATAGTTTATCTTTTAAGGTTTTTTAGTTTATTTTTAAGGATATTTTTAGAATAGTTTAGATGTATTTATTTTAGTCCTTTTTATTTTTATTTTAATGTTATTTAAGTTTTTATATTATTCCAACTTATAAAACGGGAAGCCAATCAGTAAGATTATCGATCGCTACAAAACTATATCTCCGCTCTACAATTCCTTGCCACAAATCCGTAGGCAAGGCAACAAGGTATCTATTCTCAAAACCGCTCGTGTCCGTCACTCGAAACCGTAACGATTAATCAGATGAAATGGTTATTATTTCAGCAATTAGGCTTCGCCTCGCGATATATTGAAACAATTTGTTCTGTACCGTACAATTTCGGCTGACACTTAAATTAGGGAACCCGTCTACTTGTTTGTAAATTAAACATTTGTTTCCGCGAGCTGAAGGAATGATGGGCTGATAGTTGCATCTCACGTTTTAAGAGCCGTCTAGCGGTCGGATAGTTAAAAACCTGCCTTTTTGTAATTAATCGAAACTGATTGACACTATTCAGCACTATTGAGCTTTTAAATTTAAGTGTTCTGTTTCGATTAAATAGTAAAAGGCGGGTTTCTCACTCTTAATGCTGTGCCGAGCGTAGGACGATTAAACACCTCGCTTTTCCAAAAAGTGACACAGATTAATTGTAGTTTATACGTTTGTCACTTATAACACCAATTATTCACCAACGATTTCAAAGTCCCAACATCAACGGTCAGCCTTAACGCTGTGCTTCGGGCACAAATACACGCCTTTAAGGACATGCAGATTTATTTGACAGTGCATTCCTTCACCGTTCAGCAAATGGTAAAGTACACAAATACTATGGGAAACTCGATCGAAAGGATTCGAACACGTCCGTAGAGGTGTCCTACCAACTGAGGTACCCCTGCGCTGCAATGGGAAAGAAAACCAAAAGCTTTTACAGCAGAGGGCACTGAGTGTTTGTGTCTTATCACGCTCTTATAAAAGACGCTGATAAATGTTATTTTTGATTTTTAAAGACTTTTGTGTCTTTTTTTGTTGGTGTATTCTTCATGTATTCTACCTAGTGTATCGCTCAGTTGAAGGAGGAGCTAAAGAAAAGAGGCGCTTCGCTGCGAAGAATGAAAGGAGACCTTGTCGTTCAAGTTCCGTTTCCTTTATATCCAAAAGCCACACAAACACCCATTGCTTTAACTTTTCAATGAAAATAAGAAATTATTCAATTATTTGTATGTGAACTGACAAACTAACATACACAAACACACAGTGCCATCTATACGGAACTAATTTGACAGTAAGCGTCCCCTTTGTAATTTGTTTTAATTTCGACCGCTTTTGTGGCCGAGTGGTAGAGCGCTCGCCTGCTAATCCAGAGGTCGTGGGTTCAATCCCCGCCGTGACATTAATTTGTGATCGGTCTGCGTGCTTCAGAAGGTACTTGAAGCTGTCGGTCCATTTGTGCCCGAATTGCGGCGATAGGGCTCACCCATAACTCTTCAGACGTAATAATCTTTGGTGAAAAGCAGGTGTACCGAGTGTGAACTGTGACTTGCATTTCACAGTTAACGCTTGGAAACACCTTTGACACTTTGATTTGTTTATTTTTGTTAGCTTTTTATATTTAAATAGTTTAATTTACTTTTAACATTTTTATTAGTTTTCACAAATTTTTGTTCACTTGTTCAAACATTATGTTCTTATCCCAATTATAACTTGTACGCCGTATGACGTATACACATTGTAATGTATACTTCACAGGAAATAGTAAAATTTGACGTTTTTCAAAGGGCGTCGTCAGTTTACATGTAGACATGTATGACATGTAGTAGAATTCAGCATTATATAATTTGTCTCAGCAAATAGTAATTCTGTTAGAACTATTGAGGGTCACCTAGCTCCGCTCCGCTCGGCTCCCAATATAAATTTACATGTAAATCTAACACGCTCCTCTTCGCTCCGCTCATCTTCGCACCTATTTTTCAGTTATTAGTGAAAGACTTTTTAGAAAATGACAAAGACATTTTACAATTTGCCTTCGGCAAATCACAAAATAGCAAGCATTTTTAAATTTGCAAAACGGCAAATTGCAAAACAGCGGGCGTTAAGAAATTGACGATGCCGTTTGTAAAATACCGAATTTTACTATTTGCCTACAACTTATACAACTTTACCGTGACTTTGACTTGACATTTTTTAACATAGATATATATATATAGACAGATATAACATTTATTTCTCAAAAACACGACACATAAGTACATACAAAAACAAAGTAGAGCTTAAATAAGAACTTAAATAAAAGAAAAAAAAAGTTTAATTTATCCTAGTGGTATGAGTGTCGCGGCAAAGAGAAAAAGGCTCCGACTCAGCATAATGCTGCAAACCGCAATTTGGTAGTCACTCTCGTAAGATGAAGGTTTATTTATTCACGTATTTTATTCACATTTAGTTAAGTGATAGTGACTCGTCATTATTGAAATATACTAATAATAGTTTATGCTACAAGGGCGCAAAGGAATAAATTACGAGGACGATTTAAAACACAAGCGTAGCGATTGTTTTAAACGTAACCGAGTAATTTATTGCTCTTACGCCCGTGTATCATACAACGTTTTTCAATGGATAGTGTGAGGAAATAAAACAAATATAACCTTGTGAACTTTAAATTATAATTGGCTCAAAAGGACTGTATCCAGAGCCGTTAAACAGTGGAATAAAAGTATAACATTTATGGTTCACAGGAAAGGCTGCAGGTTAGCCAACCATTGTGAATAAATGAAAAAAAAAATATTAAAAAAGCCCTAGGGCAAAATAATTGACTTTCTGTTCGGTTTTGATGCATAAAATGTGGGCCTTTACGAGCACTTGCATTGAAAAATATATTATTTTGTTCAAAGCTTTAATTTTGTTACTGTACAAGAATAAACCAAGTGGAAGAATAGTACATTACGATACGAGAGCGATGAAACGTGTTCTGACGAGTGTGAGTTTGCGACACGAGCCGAAGGCGAGTGCTGCAATCACACGAGTCGAGAAAAAGTTTCTCGCACGAGTTTCGTATAATTTTTTATAGCACAAGTGCGGAAAATGCCAACTTAAAGCGGTCATTTTACGCACGGTGTGCTATAAACACAATTACAGTAGTAATTAATTCTCTATAAAGAAAGGCTCTCTTTCTATTTCGAGATATTTATCAAGAAATGTTTTCGTTATGCTCGTGAGCATTTTATTTCTGTTGGTAGGTTTTTTTATTTACGCAATATCTTTTCATACATAAATAAAGATCTCGAATGCCGTTAAATTACGAATGAAAGCCGCAATCTAGATGTTGCCTCTTTTCACCTGAACACGAAAGGGCGATGAAACCTGAAGGAGAATTACTTTTTAGGACTCCATCATAAAACAGAAAAACCTTAAATGTCTTTTATAAATAATAGTAAAACAATAAAAATAGATTAATACTTGCGATTGTCGGCACTTGGTGAAAAATCATCATAATCTTGATAAAAAAATAATATTCACCATCTGGGATGTAAAAAACCACTACACTTTTCTTTATTGTTTATTATATTTAACAGTGTTCCTTGATAATGCCGTAAGGCGAAACCGGTTGGAGTAATAAAAAAGTGATATTGTGAAACAGTACAAGTGTTTTTATCAAGATTACAATAAAAATAGGTTTTTACTCATATATCTAACTTATCTGTCAATGTTTTGTTGCATTCGACTGATGACAGCCCCATACCGTGGGCCGAAATATATCGAGTAAAAACCTATTTTTATTAGTTTACTTTTAATAAACAAAGAAAAGAAATATACGTAAATAAAGTTTAAAAAAGCTCAATATAATATATTTATTTACATTTTATGAATAATATAATTATAGATTTTATTACATAAATATAAAAAAAAAATATTAGCATTTAATTTGTTGGCCCGATGATGTGCCACACGGAACCGGTTGCCTAAAGTTAATTAAAAATAAATATTTTTTGGAATAAAAGTACAATAATTTGTGTATAATTTATTTAAGGTGAAAATACTAATTTTGTATTTACCTATTCGTATTTATTTTAGAAATAACAAGTAACACAACAAGATCCACGAGAAATAATGCAGCAGATGCCAAAATAAGATTACAGAAAGCCGTGTTTATTTATAAACAGACAAGATGCGCTACAAATCATCAAATGTGTTATCCAAACCGAAAAAAATGTGTTTTTGTGTATTTTGTTAGCCATGTGCGGAAATTGCCAAGATTGGAGCAACGCAATATGAATACAAGTCTGAAAGAAAGCTTGTCAAAATCAATTTTGTAGTGTAACTGGAAAAATAACCAAAAAGCGATGAAATCTGTTATCACAAGCAGGCAAAAATCTGTGTTAAATTTTAAGGACAAACGGGCTGTTGTTTCCGTATATCATAATGACCCTAAACAAAAGGGCACCAAAATGTAGAAACGAGCAAAACGTCTTGATAAAAAAATCTTGATAAAAACACTTTTACTGTTTCATGTAAATAAATATTAAAAATTGACTTTTAGTCTTTTAAATTATTATAATTATATAGGAAAACAGTTAAATTAAATTTTAGTGAGATATATTTCGGGCCATTCAGATTGTGACTGATGCCGGGCCCGAATGGCCCGAAATATATCTCACTAAAATTTAATTTAACTGTTTTCCTATATAATTATAATAATTTTACTGTTTCAGTGATATGTAATTTTAATATGTAACTCCAACCGGTTTCGCCTTACGGCATTATTACGCTGAATTCAATAACTATTAACAATCATCGAGGAAAATATCGGAAGGATCATTAAAATAACGAAAAACGTTGGCATTGGAACAAGTATGATCAGTTTACTGATCTAACTACAATATAATATTTTTTTTTATAGAGTAAAGAAATGAAAGTAGCCTTTAAATATATTTTTTTAATTTTGTATCTCCTTTCGTTACTTTAAAAGAAATACTCAACCTCATACTGTAATATTTGCCAAGTTTAATTGTGTAATATATGTACAAGTTTTATTGTGTAATATTTGTACAAGTTGTTTTGTGTAATATATGTACAAGTTTTATTGTGTAATATTGGTTCAAGTTTTATTGTTGCAGGTACTGCAGAAATGGTGTCTATAAAACTGTTAGCAGCTTTAGTACTGGGTAAGTTAGCTTTAAAACAAACAAAGTTACTTCTTTTTTGTGCTGCGCAGGCGTTAGATTTACAAAGCTCTTGTAAGTGAAAGTATATACGGCAAATTTACTAAAACATCACACGCACACTTTATATATACACTTATTTTAAATAAAAATGTGCATTGTGTGCTAGGTATTTAGTCTGCATAATTTTCTCATTTACATTAGTTACCAATATAAAAAAAAAATTATATAATATAAATAATTTCATATGTTTCCATTGATACTGGGCCCAGTGGGGCCCAAAATTTATCGTGATTTTATTTTATAACAATAAAAGGCATATTAGTAAAAGGGTTGCCAGGTATCGTGGCTGATTAGAATTGTAAATATAACAATTTAATATATAAATTCAGGATCAGAACACTCTGCATGATAACGCCATCTAGCGCCGGCTGACTAAATTCTCTCTAAAAAAGTCTGATTCTACTTTTTCATATTTATAGATGCCAGCGGTTTTCTAACTTCAAATACCTGTATATGTCGTATAATATTTTTGTTTTCGCCTGATGACGACCCCACTGAGGCATCGAAATATAGCGCCTATAAATATTTAATCAAGTGTTTATAGCTATGTAAAAAACAACATGTAAAAAATTAAAAGCCGCTAAACGGTATTGTTCAAAATATTTTACTTACAAATTGTAAATGAAACTATTCTACTATTAAATACAGCAACCACTTTCAGAGATTGTGACTAACTTTTTGTTTGAGTATAATAATTTGGCCACCCTCCTGTAGGTACTACCAAGCCCTCATACTTTCAGAGATCTCTACACACAAAGAAACCGTCTTCACGAACATTAATCGAAGGGCGAGGGACTCGGACGAACTAATTTTCACTTTAGTCTTTATTCATCGGATGCAGTGAGGCATGTAGCCGTCACAGTAGCGACATCTGTTCTCCTTGAGGCCTTTGTGTCACCGCAGAATGAAGATAGTCTGCATTCTTTATGTAAAAGTTTTAGCGTCCCTGTTACTCCATATGCGAAAAAACCCTCAGTGCGAGAGGGACGGATTCGTGGAAAAGTAGCAAAAAGTTGGTCTTTTATTAATATTAAATGTACTAAAAATGCAATCAAAATTTCGTTTAACCAGGTCCTAGATACTGTTAAAACCCATCTAATAAAATATAATTGCAGTCCATATGTCATTCTAAATTGTCAAACCAGGAGAATTGGTGTCGATAAAGACCTCATTTCAATAAATATTTCTACCGAGCCGAAGTTCTTCAATCGCGTTTCTGTTTTAACAGATCCCTAGAGAAAGATTCCAAAAATAATATACTATTTTTTCAAAATTATACACTTTTTACCGAAGTAGATATAGAAGTTCTAAAAGTGTCGATTTTTTTCCGTAGCGCCTTAATAGGTAATAATTTTTGTAGCCCAGACGCCAATCTTGACCATTCAATTATGACTTTTATCTTCTACCAACATCAAAGGCGGTTTTATAAGTACCTACATGTTTATCCGATGTCATAATATTACATTTTAACACCGCAATTCTGCGCTGTGAAACGCAAAATTTATACACACCGCTAGAGAACCAATCAACATCGACGACGAGAAATAAACCCCGCCCTTGTTTTTCAAGCCCCGCCCATATCTCTTTTCCTTGCTTCTGATTGGTCTTTAATGAGTCTTGAGTGGTGTTCTTTAGTATGCAATGCATTAATATTCGTGCATACAAAATTTATTCAGCATTTTTCAGTTTGCCCTAACTCATTCAGTTATCGATTTTCGAAACCAATGGATATCGGCACGAAAGCGCCTTGTGAAATTTGACGGGTTAATGAAATCTGATACAGTAAATTATGTAGCTGTCATAGGATAATCTGTTTGTATTGAGATTTTTGTGACGATGTAAAATCATTAAGTGGAGTTACATGTATTGTATTACCAAAAAAACATTCACCAACAACATCTTATCATGTATATTATTTTTGTAGAGAAAAAATAATGAAAACTGTTCAATATTATTGCTTTTATAAATTTAAGGGATAATAAAATACAGAAATTAGGTGTAATGAAGTAAGCCCCACTTTGATCTCCGTTCTTCGGACGCAGTGAGGCATGTAGCTGTCACAATCGGGACATCTGGCCGATTTTATAAAGCGGTAATAACTAAAGCTTTATGTGTTCTCATAAAACGTAGGCGGGGGTGAGAAGATGATTTGATTCTTTATTCAAACCGTTTAATTATTTTTAATTTTTGTCCCATTTGTAGTTTAAACTGAGATGTTTACGATTGACGATTAATAACGACACTAAAAAAAAAGACGTAGAAAACGCAGACCGTAAGACTTTCAAAAAAAGGGACATATGTCGCAGATTTGTAAAACTGCTAAATGTTTTACAAAACAGCTCCGTTGTGTAAAACCGCTAAAGGTTAACACGCAGGATTGTATCACGTTTTGTGTTATTCAATACAGCGGGTCGTCAACGTTTAGTGGTTTTGTAAAACAGCGCCAAATTAAACGTTGGATTGTAAATTTTGTTAAAAACTACAGGAGTCGCCTCGGTCCCCTCCGCTTCGCTCGGCTCCTTATTTTCTCTCACACGTAAACCTAACACGCTCCATCTCGCTTCGCTCGTCGTCGCACCTATTTTTTACCTTTGGTTGAAGACTTTTTACATTACATCTAAACGTGGGTAGCAGTATTGTCAAATGTAACGCAATGACATTCCAGCTGAACTTGATTAAGCTGTTTTACATAAAGAAGCCATTTTGTAAACCTCTCTAGTAACTGGTGTCTAGAATCCGCGTAGACAAGTTAGACTTAGTGCGGGGTCTGCTGTTATATCAATTATTATGTACCTCTCGCTCAAATGTTACAATATTTTAAGTAATAATTCAATAGTCTGTCGCAATACTGTACACTAAACTTACTCTTTTTGTGTTTCTAAAGTGGGTATTTTTGTAAATCTGTGTGAATGTTGTGCTTTGAGAAATAAATATTTTTGTCTTTGTTGTAAAACAGCTAGCGGTTTTGTTAAACTGCTGAAACTTCGACAATGAAGCATACGGTGTCACCAAGTATGAGTACAACTTCAGACCCGTGTCTCGAAACAAAGGCACTGATTCCTTCAAGCTCCCACACATGAAGAAGTAAATCTATTTATCTTGCTACTTTTTTCCCCCGGTGAAAGGTAATCAACGAAACTAAATTTATCTGGAGTGAACTCAAACGGTCGCTCCCCATCAAACAAACCGGTGGCTCCACATCAAACAAAACGGTCTGCGTTCGGTTTTTTATCAAAAAAATCTGGTCAAGTGCGAGTGGCCTGAAGCAGCGGTGCCATTTGCTATGGATTAAATCAATCTTCCAATGAGTGACCTATTTTGTCGATGAGGGTTTTCAAATTTACATTTATTTGTTTGTAACCAATATTGTGAAAAAAAGACATTATCTCGCTGAGTTTCTTGCTCTTCTTCTTAGCAAGACTAATCGAATAAAAAAATACATTTTTATTCAAGTGTATTTATTATTAAATTTAAGTAAACCTAACCTTTATTATTTCTTTTTGTACTTCCTCATATTATCATTTATTATATAAAACTAATACATATAGACATAGATTATTTAATTACATTACATTAAAACCGATCTGTAATAAGTGTATCTGATATACCTACATTACATGAATAAATATATTTCATTTCAAAGCTAAGCGTCTTATAGGGGAAAATATTTTTAAAGTTCATTTAAGTATATTGAAAGTGTTAATATTATAGCGCAAAGAATTCATTAAATCATAGCCTTTTGAAGGGGGAACCATTATTTTTAAAATTCATTTGTTATAATTTTTTCTTTGACGTAACCATTATCTGAGAAATTAAAGTTGCATCAAAGGAATAGGTGTGTCTGGATCGTAGCAGATGGAAATCTGTAGTCTCTACCTGCCCCTCTGGGAGACGGGAGTGATTATATGTATGTATGTACCAAAGAAATATTTCATCCTATGATTTATTGCAATAAATGGAGGCTTTTCATAAAACAATGCAAGGGATTAATTTTTTAAAACTCTCCTTATCTTTCTAGTATACGGAACCCTAAAAAGTTGTAAAAAGAAAATGGAGAGGTGTAATCCGTCGGAGGCAGTTTGCCCGGGCAATATTGATACAGTCACCTTCCTTCGGGGATGCTGCAATTAATTGTTTGTCGACTTAAGGTCCTGTGACGTTACTACAGCTACCCGCTCGAGGTTTATGACGTCATCTTCATGCTGAAACTACGGCCCGTTTACCCTTTAAATCGTTCTTTGCGACCAATTTTAGTCCTTATGTAGTTGCCATAAGAAAAACAAATAAAAGTTGGTTTTATGGCATAAAGTCAGTATTTAAGTTTTTTATGGATTCGGTCTTTAATTTTATTCCATAATTATGTAAGATAACTGTTGAAGTGATCTATAGTATTTCTTGCCAAATCTACAGGGTGTTAATATGAAGTTGTGGAAGCCGGAAACTGGCAATAGAACTAAGCCACACGAATAACTTTTCGTTAAAAAAAATTAGAGAAATCGAGAAAAAAAATGTTGTTTCATACATTTTGGTAGGGTAGCTATGTCACTTTCCTATGGAACAGCTGATTTCTTTTTGACGATTTGAGGGTTAGCACCATAGTAAAAGTTGTTCCTATGGACGACTACTGTTGCCAGTTTCCAGCTTCCGCAACATCATATTAATTAATAACGTTTATTTACATCCATCCATCAGCCTAGTTCGTCCACTGCTGGACATAAGCCTTTCCAGGTCTTTGCCACTCTCGGCGGTCATCCTGGTAGAATTGCTCATACTCACACATGCTGGGCAGGTGGGTTGGTGAGCGCGGTGCTAGAACCCTCGCACCAGTGACGCCGCTGCCCGTCACCAGTCTGTTCCATATAAGGCCCAGCTATTAGGGATGGATAAACCGCCATCCATCGGTCCCAGGCATAGTGGGCCTCCTGGTTTTTTGCCGAATTACTTCGAGGGGGTCTCCTAGTAAGATGGTGGTACCTCCACAGTCGAGCCCGGCATCAGCTCTATCACCTTTATTTACATATTAATAGTTTAATACCCAGTATAACGAAAAAGCTTTTAGGTCTAGCTCCTTAACTAGTTCAGTCGTTAGGTAAACATGGAGCGAAGGTCGTTGAGGTCTTCCTATAGTCCGAACATCATCTAGAACCGTGGATACAATCAAAAACAGTCTTTATCTGAACGAAATAAAAGCCATACTTCCTTTAACTCGTTTGTAGTAAAATAGCTCAGTGCACCAATCTAAGCTGAACATCTAACAGATTTTATATAAATGTCGGA
Organism: Ypsolopha sequella; assembly: GCA_934047225.1. Taxonomy (NCBI): domain Eukaryota; kingdom Metazoa; phylum Arthropoda; class Insecta; order Lepidoptera; family Ypsolophidae; genus Ypsolopha; species Ypsolopha sequella. The sequence goes on from OW203991.1 coordinate 14,977,713, forward strand.
ATTTTTAATCTTGACGATTTTTTTCCTCTCGTTTCCTTTGAAGTCTTATTTGCTGACCCGTTTAAAAGGTTTGCTCTTCAGGAAGTCGGTTAATGAATTCTGAAGAAATATTATTTTTGCTTTTTAAACACGGTTTAGTTTTGCATAAATCAGGTGAGCTTAAATTCAAAAGGTTTTTCTTTGAATATTCGTAAAAAAACAAACGGAGGTACAAATCATAATTTAAAAAATCATTCATATACCTTTATTATACTCGTATAACTAAACTAAAATAACACAAGAATTTTTTTAGGACAATGAGAACAAACACTAGTCCAGAATAGTATATTTCGTAACGAGTATAAAATGGCGGATTTTTTTACTAAGCTAGTTTACAAGCTTACATTCCGAGGGTAAGAAAACCCATTTTTACTCGTTACGAACGATACTTTTTCTACTACCTGATTTTATGTATTTAAATATTTAATTTTTCCTTTCAAATTTAATGTATTTAATGACTTTGCAAAGCGCGGTGTGGTTTTTACCTTTTTTTTTTCAGGCTTCAGCCGGCTTTTATTTGTGGCCAGTATCATTTTGCGAAAAAAGAGCGTCAGACGCGATATAATTGATTATGCCGTGAATCGGAACGCAGGGAATTTCGATTGTAAAGACCTCAGAATAAGGAATACAAATAGAAGCCTGGCTAAAATAATACGCGGAGAAAGACACCTATCCTTGATTTTCTTACGACATTCTAGTGCGTTAGAGAGAAATGGATATGTATTAGTTTTTTCTTAATTAGGTAGGTTGTCACTAGTTCGTTGCTTTGCTAGTGATGTAACGATGTCGATTTTTGACTACGATAAATAAACCAAATCGAAATGAACCAAGACCAATCTACTTACCACACATTATATCGTATCAAAGTGTGAAAAAAAAGAGAATGCAGGAGGCACCGACCTTTTTGGTGACATCCTCTTGCTTTAGAAGGAGGCCAAGAGAATTAATAGCAAAGTGGTCTCTGTCTACCCCAGTAGGACACATGTTATATTGTGTAAATAAGGAATTAATAAAAGCATATCTTTCGTTTAGCATAATATTTTTTTATTAAGTACAAATTACTATATCGTAGGCAGGTACATAAGTTAAGTCCAAAATTGTGCTTGTTTCTGGTACAAAAAATGCTGTAGCTTGTATCAGAGATACAACCGTAAACTATTTAAGTGGATACTTTGTAAGTCGCACTAAGTACGAAAATGTCTTGATCTGCGGAATTTTTTCGTGAAGTCGATCATGGAAGTAACGTACAAGTTCTGAACTGGCCTTTCAGAACGATTTGCGAACATAGAAGTATGCACTTTTCTACACCACAGACATCCATAGGTACTGGTTCTGTTGCCTAAAATTGAAAAATTATCGAGTTAATATACTATAGTATAGTACAAGCACGTACCTACAAACATAATTGATAATGCAATTATACATAATTATTTAAAGGTTACCCATGTGTCTGTATCTGGTAAATACAACGTCGGTAAAGCATCTGCTTTTAACCGTCTCCATTTTAAATTTTCGTTTGGTCCAAAAGAATCCGGCGTAAAGTGTTTCGAACAAATATGACTGCTTTTTTTAATTGCCCAATTTGGTCTAATTATTCGTCTAAGCCATTTATTTTTTAATTCTTCCCTTTTTGGAAATCTGTAACAAAAAATATAGCGATATTTATTCGGCATTATTTTTCTTTTAACTCGCACCCGAATAAATCTGCGGTATTATCCTTTATGCACGGCTGCCGCAGGAACGAATGTTCGATAGTTTGCCACACGGACTTTAGTACATCACTATGCGAAAAAACATAACCTCTAATAGTCGGCAGAAAATCTATATAAAACAGGCAAATATCGGTGTAGAATTGAACACGAGTATGATTTACAAGAACTACTATTATTGTTACTGAGTTTTAGGTATGATCCTGCAACTTATTAACATAAAAACTATTAGAACTCACTGGTGAAATGATATTGCTTCATTGTTGTTTTCTTTTCTTCCTGTAAGCGATTTACAGCCTTCAATCGCACAAGACATTTTATTACAATGTTAAAAAAACAATCAACACAAACAATAATAAATCACACTTTCACGAATTTTGAGAGGAAGAGCACCAAAATATTAAATTTCTCTCGGTGAAGCTGTAAACTTTTGCAAAATGCATTAGACATTTCGATGCCACCAAATTAAGATGTGATGCACGCAACGAACGATATTACAACAAAACGATACAATGATGAGACGTATTTAATTTGATGGTATTATAATTTTTAAAATACATCCAAATTACATCCAACTGACATTTGCTTGGTTCAATCTAGTGACACACCAGGAAAAAATATAAAGTAAGTGCGGTCCGGTGTTTCATTCACTCGTACACAGGAGTAATTTACGTTAGATGAGTACAATGGCTAATGCCCAGTTCTTATTTTAGCCAGGCTTCTATTTGTATTCCTTATTCTGAGGTAAAGACAAACTAAGGACGTCAAAAAGAACCTAATTTAGCATGAAATGAAGACAAACGTCAAAAAGAACCTAATTTTGCAATAAATGAAATTTCAATACGATATTTCAAACTGAACTGATAATCATTCCGCAACGGGGCCCGGAAAGTTCGATTTTCAAAACTAATTTTGAGTATTAAATGGAACTTTTTCATAAAGGTAGTAGAAAAAGTATATTCTAGTAATAGAGATGAAAGTACTGAGTGAGAAAGAGTATAAATCACAATTTCATACACTTATTCGTCTCGGCGGGCGACGGAAATGAGTTTATCTAAAAGCTCGGCCTTTGTAAGAAGGCGATTCCTTTTCTATTAGTTCAAGTTCACAACCTACCTCTCCTCTTTCTCTCCTTGCACACTCTTGCTCTAACCCACCTTTACCTAATTGTAATTGTCCATCCATCTCACCTGCTGATTCTATAAAATACCTAGGTATTATTTTAGATAAGCACCTAAATTTTAAGCCCTATATTAACCTCCTTACAAGTCGCGTACGCAAACTTATCTTTGTCTTTAAAAACATCAGACATGTTGCAAAGCCATCCGTCATTCGCACTATTTACTTTGCCTTGTGTCAGTCTATTTTATGTTACTGCATCACCTCTTGGGGCGGTGCAGCTAAAACAACATTAAAATCCCTTGAGACTGCACAACGTGCTATTTTAAAAATTGCTACTTTTAGTCCTATCCGTTTCCCAACAACACAATTATACAATCACGTTAAAGTTCTCAATATAAGACAACTATTCATAGTTCAAACTATTCTGCACCAACATCAAATAACACCTTACAAACAGTTAGCTAAACGCCGTAAAGATCGTATTTGTTCTGTTCCTAAACCTAAAACTGAGTTTGCCAAAAGATTTCTTTTTTATCTCGGGCCATACCTGTATAACAAAATAAACTTACACCTACCCATTTACGGATTACCTCGTTATCAATGCAAAAATAAACTTTGCTCATTCCTTATGAAGAATACATATGATGAAACTGAAAACTTCATGAAAACTAATACATAACATGTGGATATTTTAATAAACAGACAACCTCCTAAAACTATGTTTCAAACCCATACAATCTCGAATGCATGCCACACATGCACCCACCTTCTATCTCTCTCCTATGCACACATACACATAACACATACACATACACATACACACATATATATATATATATATATATATACATACTTAACATCTTAAATTATACCTTTATTTACATAGCTTTTTCTCTCTCTTTTACCTATAACTAGTTAATGTTGTTAAGCCTATTAACTAAGTACTTATGTTTTTTTACCCCATTCTGTCCTCCAAGGAAACGGGGCTGTTATTCCTTTCTACAGGCGTAAAATCCTATCTAGGATAACAGCGTACATTTATTATTTGTACTTTATGTGTATCTTAGATTTTAAGCTTAAATTCTTGTAACTTGTACTGTACTCCCTTCTTGTGAAATAAATTAATATTCTATTCTATTCTATTCTATTCTTTCAAAATGTGATCGTAACCCTTCTTCGTCGTGTACGAACATAAAAGTCAATGTAGCTTTATGTCTATATTATACACCGCGTATTGTAGACTTGTGCTACGAGAGGCGTAGGCATTTGCTTCGAACCACTCCCTGGCACGGTTCTAGAGGCATGAGCAACGAAATAGTGGGGCTCTACGCTTACAATTTTTTTACGGATGGACCAGAAATATCACTTCTGCGCATTCAAGGTCAGAAGAAGAACCGTGCCTATCTGTCGTCATATGATGCCGAAAACTGCTTTTTCACCAAAAAAACGCGCGTTTTCATAAAAAAATAATAATTACATAAACACAGTGCCATTACGTGAACCAATTAATTAAATTCTGATAAAAATAGGGGGTCGCCTTGCTCCGCTCCGCTTTACTCGGCTCGCTTCGCTCGCCGTCGCTCCAATTTTTGACTTTTTGTTGAAAGACTTTCGTAATGTATAAATAGTATGTACTCTTATATCTAATTTTAAGCAGGTAAATTCAATTAATCAAGTTGATACTACTTGTGGAGACTTTTAAATGAATTTTTATTATCTATAGGTTGATATTATTCTTAAAAATATAAAATAAAATAAAATACCATTGTTTTTTGCAATTTCGCGAAATAATTTCGTAGGATCGCGATCCGTCGGCCTCTACGCTATAATTCGGTTTTTCACGAAAAACAGTTTGCACGGCGACACATCGATGAGATATGGTTTTCGTAGCATTTTACTATATCGTAGTCGTGTACTAGTCTTGTATATTAGTACTTCATTCTCCTTGCCTTGTGCTAAGTACTTTTGGCAAGTTTTATTTTTAGGTAGGTTTTGAATGTTACTTTTGGTTTTTATGGTACATACTATATACATTTCGTAGAACTATCGTAGTATATATATTTTTTTTGCGTTCTCCTGTCGGTTTATTTTTGCTCTCCACTCAGCCTTGTAGACAGAGTAGACTTAAATATTTATACATCCATCCTTTCTTGTGTCGTTGTAGCTCAGAAACAGCATGACAAATTGAATGTCGCGGTACAAACGGCCCTTCACTTCTTGTAGAAAAATGCTCTCCTTTATTTGTTCATTTGTTTTGTTTCTCACGAACGTGTACATTAGTGAAGGAATGTGTTTGAGGGAAGTCCACTCCGGATAAAACCTCATCTTAAACACTATACAAAATGATGTTATCTACTTATTCAGGACTTGATTCCAGAATAAAGTCATATCAAACATTAAGGCGACGCCGTGAATAAATGGCACGTTTTGGAGTCGTTTTACTATTTTCAGTAAGGAGCTACTAATTGGATAAATAACTTAGTATTACATTTTCGGAAACTTTTCCTAGATTTCTGATGTAAAGAAACGCGATTGAAAAGCTTTGATAGAAATAATTATTTAAATGCGGTCTTCAAACACACGCTTTCTCATAGTTTGACAAATAAATATAGACTCCTAAACATATTTTATTAGATGAGTTTTAACAATATCTACAGTTTGGTAATTGGAAATTTTATTAGTTATTTTAGTTTCATTAACATAAACAAAAAAGTAATTTTTTGTCTTTCGCCCTAAATCGGTCCTTCTCGCAATGCGCGTTTTTCCGCTTGGAGTGACACTGCCCGTTTTTCCGCTTGGAGTGACACTGCCCGTTAAAATCCCGATCCCTCACCTTTCTAAAGCCTACTCCTCGTTTACGGCCAAACCAAAAATAATGAAAAAATGTATTATGAATAATCAGCTCTTAGACAACATATGCAACATTTTTCTATTTCATACCACCAAAACTACTACATGAAAAAAATTATTAACTAAATGGTGTTTTTTGGCTTGAATTTCCTACTGCTCCTAAGTGACTTGGCCGATTGAATTAATTTATGCTTTGATAAATAGATAAATTTGATAGCTATAAACATAACAGAGGATTATTCAATCGAACAATCACGTCCAAGTGAAAACTATAATTTTCTGCTATTTCGCCCTTTCAAGGACGCAGCGAGCGTCGTAACAGCCACTATGCATTACGCGCTGATATGAACGTTATTTCAATGTCGTTTCCGTTGACATTCGTACTGACAAATATTGAGCTTCTAATTTGGCGATGGTAATCGCCTTAAGGTGAATGAATTTATCTCAAATTGCAATTTGGCACTGTCTTTGAAGGCCTACTCCTCCCACACGAGTGGTTCAAAAACTTTAAAATAATATATCATAGGCACGATGAGGTCAAAAATAAATTTTAAGTTAAACATTTTATTTTTTGTTGTTACTTTTACAAAAAAAAAACGAAAGTCATTGAATGTTATATATGTTTTTCGCAAAAAATTTCTTACTCCTTCCAAATGCCTGAAGGGATTTTAATGAGTCGTTCACCAAATTATAGACAATTTTTAGATCTACAAAATACTGTTAAAATTTGTATTTCTCTAAATCGCGTCCTAGTGAAAAGTATTATTTTCTCCTATTTTGCGCTAGCCGGAGACGCAGCGATTGTCCAATGCAATGCGCGCTGATATGAACGTTATTTCAATACAGTTTTGGTCGATATTTGTACTAACACAGGTCGACTCGAGGTCGTTGGCGGATGCATGCCCCTTAACGGCAAGCAGATTTGGTTTGAAACTACTTAGATCGATTCATCTTATGTACATAGTTAATTTTCGTTTGAATGTATCCATTAGTTTATTACGTTTACATTATATTATATTATATCATATCACTAGCAGACGCCCCACAGCGCTGCTCGCGTTGATCCCGTTTCTCTTGATCCCGTGGGAATTTCCTAAAATCCCTTCTTAACGCGATTAGTGTCACCAAATTAGCAGCTCCCTGTTTGTCAGTACGAATATCGACGGAAACGACATTGAAATAACACTCATATCAGCGCGAAATGCATAGTGGCTGTTACGACGCTCGCTGCGTCGTTGATAGGGCGAAATAGGAGAAAATAATACTTTTCACATGGACGTGATTGTTCGATTGAATAATTCTATGTTATATTTATAACTATCAAGTTTATCTATTACTCAAAGCATAAATTAATTAAATCGACCAAGCAGCTTAGGATTCAAGCCAAAAAACACGATTCAGTTGAAATATTTTTTTTTACAAGTTTTGGTGGTATGAAAAAGAAAAATATTGCATATGTCGTCTTACAGTTGATAATTCATATACACTTTTTTCAATATATTTGGTTTGCCATGAACGAGGAGTAGGCTTTAGAAAGCACACATTTGGCAATACTAAGCCCCTTAACAGTTACAGATGTCTACGTTTTTTTTTATTTTTATTTTTTTATTTTATTTATTTATTTATTCTATTTCTACAAGGAACCGACAGTCCAAATTTCATGTTCCTAGGTCCAACGGTTTCTCAGTCAGTCAGTGAGTTAGTTTTTTCTAAAGAATCAGTTTTTCTGAATTTATGTGCATAATACTGAAATTCATACCCTGGAATTCATTGCCGCACGGTATTCGTGACTGTCCCACTATTAGCTCTCTGTCTTAAAGTAGTTATGTTATGTATGATATTAATCTATTTCGTAAAAAAGTTGAAAAAGATAACAATCTGCATCGGTTTAAGAATTCGTATTTGTTGCGTATCAAATAAAAAAATGGTTCACGTTTTTAACGATTTTAACGTGTTCTCCGATTTTACCTGAATGTTGCGACTTGGTCTAATGGCTTTGGGGCCAAAATAATGAGTTCTGTTTGAGTTTGTTAGTGAGCGTGGAGAGGTTAATGCCGAACTCAAGTATTTGTTACGTCGTCTTCTCAATCGTTATTTACTATCGGGATCAGGAAATAAATTTATATTTAACGCACAGTTAACGTACAGATTCACAGGAGGTAAAATACCTCAACGACCTTCGGTCCATGTTTACCTAACGACTGAACTAGTTAAGGAGCTAGATCTAAAAGCTATTTCGTTATACTGGGTATTAAACTATTAATATGTAAATAAAGGTGGTAGAGCTGATGCCGGGCTCAACTGTGGAGGTACCACCATCTTACTTGGAGACCCCCTCGAAGTAATTCGGGGGAGAGTAAGAGGACAGCTCACAGGCGAAAAACCAGGAGGCCCACCATGCCTGGGATCGATGGATGGCGGTATATCCATCCCTAATAGCCGGGCCTTATATGGTAACAGACTGGTAATGGGTAGCGGCGTCACTGGTGCGAGGGTTCCGGCACCGCGCTCACCAATCCGCCTGACCAGCGTGTGTGAGTATGGGCAATTCTTCCAGGATGACCACCGGGAGTGGCAAAGTCCTGGAAAGGCTTATGTCCAGCAGTGGACGAACTAGGCTGATGGATGGATGGATGTACAGTTTAATGGTTCATATCCGACTAAATAAATCTTAAGGGGTCATAACATAGCTATTGAGCAAATTAAGTAGTAAGAGGTTGGCCTACCCTTATATTTTTATTACCCGTCCAGCACAATAAGTCCAATCGCAAAGACCTTATTTGCTTTTGATAGAGGCGATTATTATGTTGGCTCATTGGCCTCTTTTTCTTGGACGCGTGATACCAATGATTACGCAGCGAAACAACGAATTGGTGTATTTTTAGCTAATACTGAAATATTTTGTAGGGAAAAAATATTGAATAAGGTTAAACGTCAGTCGCTAAATGCAAAGTGCGTAACTTAACTTTGTTTTCTTTTTAAGAAATTAAAAATTAAAAAGCATTTTGGTCTGTGGCAATTGACGCCAATAGTTAGGTTTATAAAGCAAGAGTTTGAAATTGTATAAACGATTAGTCATGGTCTGTTCAAAACCTTTAACATTGTTTGGAAAAGATCATGACTATTGTGCATAAAATTTCAAACTTATGCTTTATAAACCTCACTTATACTGAACTTTTGGCGTCAATTGCCACATACAAAAAGGTCTTTCAAATTTTAACTGCTAAATAAGAAAAACAAAGTTAAGTTACGCACTTTGCGTTAAGCGACTGACGTCTAACCTTAAGTAGATTGACTTCATATTTCTATTACCTATTTTATGAAAAAAATAAATCAAGTCGATCCCTTAACCGCTTTTTTCTGCGGAACGTTTAAGAACCGAAGAAACTATATTTTATATTTAGACAAAAGTTAAAGACGTTGCTTAGAAGATTTGAATTAATAAAATACCAACAAAACAAAATGCATTTTTTTCAATATGAACAGAGAACGAGTTTCTTCCAACGAACCCTTGAAAATCTGGCGTTGTTGATGTTCTAGCGGTTGGTGTCAAAAATTGAAGTCAGTATGCTCACACTCACAACTCATTTAACAATAAATATAGTGCTATGATTTAGCGTGCAATGTTTGTCGCTAAAAGTGAGTTACTAAAAACAATACACATAATAAAGTCATCATTGTTACAATTTACTCAAGACAATTTGTGAAATTGTAAAACAGTACTTTGTTACTATATGTGTTGGTTGTTATAAGTACATGGGTATATTATTTTTAGCAATTTTAGAAGCTTTTTTTAAACAGATGTGATTTGTGACAGCCACGGCAGTTTGAGACCTTGTTCTCGTTTCTTGTTTAATTAATTTGCTCTCAGAAAACGGATGACTAAACGTGCTCGGTAAAAAAGTTGTTATAATTAAAATACAAACGTAAACCAGGTCTAAATTTTCAGTTGCTGGAATGGATGTCACATCGGCGAAAACATTTTCAATTTCTACAAGGAAACCTTGTAAAAAGGTAATTCTGAGATGAATGCATGAAGTTTCGTAATATAAGTTTAAGTTTTGAATCCAGAAGTTTTGGGACAATCAAATGGGAAAATAAATAGCCTGGTATTTATGATAAAATAAATAAGACCTAACTAGTCTATAGAAAACGGAATTTCCAGATAAATTTGAAATTATCGCTTACATTAAAAAAATAATTCATAACAAATCTTATAAACCATCGAAGTTGCTTAGAATAAAATAGATAACATTTTTTGTTTACGATGAATTTTTTGTAATTTCACCTTTCATCTTTTTTATTGTGTGTATTGGTGTATTATATATTGTGTATTGTTGTTATTTTTTAATGTAAGCGATAATTTAAAATTTATTTGGAAACTCCGTTTTCTACAGACTAGTAGAGCCTTATTTATTTAATCATAAATACCAGGCTATTTTCCCATTTTATTGTCCCAAAATTTCTGGATTCAAAGCGTTAACTTATATCACGTAACTTCCGCTAACCCAGCCATTTATAATATCCAAATTCAGATTGATATACCAAGTTACACAATTATCTTATTTCCACCAAGTAACATGATATAGCACCAAGGCAGCTTTTTCATCTGTCAATTATACAAAACGTGAAACATGGCAGAATCTATTCTATTTTCAGAATTCAGCTATACCGAGTATTACCGTGTCGGTTCCAAATGTAGGTAGTAAATTTTCCGAAACGAATCGCGGATCTAATTTAAACTAACGGGAATGCCGTTGGAAATGCCATGTTGGAAAAAAATGGAAAAGTAATGGAAATTATTTTGTGAAAACATGCTATTGTTCGCAGTTTCTATGTGCGCTAATGCTTAACGTGAAATAAAATATTAGAAAAATCATTTTCGTGTTTGTATTAAGGTCAATTATATATGTACTCCAAATCTTTAATTGAATGACTAGCGGAAACTTATTTGTGAAGTTTTAAATAAATCAGGCAATTTTGAAAATCTCACAATTAAAGAAAATTGTATTTATTTATTTAAACTAAAACATACAACTACCTTAACAGGTCTGAACTTAATACGATAATGCAGTTAAAACATTAATAATACTCAATAAATAATTACAATAAAATAGTAAAATAAAGATATATACCAAACTAATTGTAACATAATATGTTACAAAGCATACAAAAATGCATTATTAGGTACCAAAAAAAAGCTTGAGAAAAAAATTACAAAATAACAATATTTAAAAAGAGAAAACAATAATAAAAAAACGTATTTAAATTAAATTTTAATTTAACTAAATTTCGTCGGGCTTGGTCGACGCTTCAGGTGACCGAAGGGCTGGAATCCACTTGGCCAAAGAATTTGTTTGGCCATTCAACGTGGCATCGCCGCCAGCCTTTTGAGCACCCTTCCTAACGATGGCAGCGAACTGGCCAGCATTTTGCTATTTATTATAATTATTTTAGGTTTACTTTGTTAGATTTTTTATTTTAGGTCAACTTTAGTTAAGTTTTTGAATGTTATTTAAGATTTATCAAAAGTTTATTTTGATAAAATATTTTTGTTTTAATATTTTTCTACGTTTTTTTTTGCTCTGGACATCGTGGTAACTATATATAACCTTTGTAAGAAGAACGCTTGTCATGCATGATGCAAGTTCTTAAAACTAATCATTTACTCGTAGTTTTCCTCAAACTTATGGACGAAGTTTAATATTTATGTTGGGTTAAACATTGTTGACTACAGAATTAAAATTCGGCGTGCGTTTCAAAAGCTACCCAATCAACAACCCGCAAGTACGGTCTCCGGTTTTATAACTGGAGGTCCATTTATATTTAATTAACTGTTTCATAACGAATATAAAGCCATTTGAATAACATCTAACCGCTTAGAAATAAAATTGAAATGTTTACAGATGGCGAACGCTGTCGTTAAGGTCGAATATTTGCTTTTAATGTCGCCTTTTAAAAATGTAATAACCGAAAAGTTCAATTTTAATAGCTTATTGTAACGACGAGAAATAAAACTGGGAAGTTTAAGACTTTGTTTTCTACTGGGGATCATTTCAGGTGGAAATTAATACCCGTGTGATTTCGTCGACGACAGAATTATGTAACTTCAGATGAAAAACATGATATTTAGGAATTATCGTAGTAAATTGGGTTTGGTAAAGTAATACAGCAATAATAAAATATATGACTTTATTTCATAACCTCTATTAGGATATATTCTCCGTATTTGTTACAAAGTATTAAGAGCTTTTGATAATAATATTTGAAATAGGTAATTTTGTTATTTAGGCCCTTTAAAAGTTGAACAATCAAAAATTTGTATACACGTCTCTGTTATACGTATCGCGTATTTAACAAAATTTCAGTTTATATTCAAGCTGATTTAATTAATTATAAAAACAAATAAATACGATACATTTCGACTGCTTCAATTGAGCTGTCATCATTCCGGAGCCAAGACGAGCCAAAGGAAGCGGAGCAATGGTACCTTTTCTCGAAGCGTTTCATCCTACTTTCGAAGCCTCATTTCGGTCTAGATAATATCGAATATATACGTAATAGTATGTTCAGGTCCTCCAAAAAGGCCGTTTTGCGTGAATCACATTATGATTCTGTTCTAATGCTGTCTCTTTTGCACGCGTAAAAAATCTCTGACTTTATCCTACTTTCAAATCATTTTATGATTCAGCCAAGTTGGCCTTTTTAGACCTCCTGATTGATACGTAATTTTGTTTATGCAGAAACTCAATTTCAAGGACGATAATAGCCTTATCACTTCAGCAACACAATATAACGGAACAACAGGGCCAGTTTTTGTCTCAGTTGCCTCTTTCTTGTTAGTTTTCCTGTTTCTCTAAGACTAATTGTTAAACGTCTGACATTTGTTTTTATTAACCCCGTTACGAGCTGTCTACTGATAAATTCGTTGACGCGCCATCAGCCATCCTCTGTTGGCTTTTTCCTTATTTGCGTACTTATGCCATCCCTTAAATACAAACAAGGATGTAGTCCGCTTAAAGCGAGCTTATCTTCTTCATTTGGACTAAGCGGAGACCAGGAGCTTTTATGAAGGTGCTGTCACTAAACAGCTCCTTCCCCCCCACCTCATGTATCCCTCAAATCTGATAAATCGACTGACGACGACCGCAAGTTGGTCAAAATATATCTCGAATCTAGTAAATAATTTCTTAAATTATTATTACATACGACTTGAACACTCACGTGTGATTGTTGTTGACTATATATACCAACCATTTCACCGATACAATTTCGGCATTATCAAGGCAATGGTGATGCCCAATTAGCTAAGAAAGTGGTGCAGGCAGCAGCTATAGTAGCTTTGGCTGGTACAAATGTAGCGGCGGAACGACTACAGCAAGAAGTGAAGTAAAAAAAGCCCAACCCGTGGTCGCTGAGAATTCTGCAGTGGTGCATCAGCAACAAACAACCGTTGGCGCTGCGGTCAAAGTAGCTCAAGTGCAGCTCTTAGTCAAGCAAAAACTAGCTATTAACCCAACTGGAGGAACAAGCGTATAATGGTATACTTGCATCCAAATCTCTGCGCCTGAGCCCGACTGGCCCACATGCAGCACGAGTTGCAATGCGCGTGCGCAGAATATTGCGCCACGAAATGGCCACGAAGCAAGGTAGTACTGCAAATGCGAAACGGCCACGTCCGAAAAAGAAGCTTGAGCCGTTAGGCACAGCTATACAGTTGTTATGGTTCTTGCTAAACCAGGTTTTTCAGTAAAAACATTTTTTTTTGGTTCGGATTAAATCTGTAAATATTTGTTGTTATTTATTTGTATCTTATTTATTTGTTTGTTTCAATTATTGTTGCTTTAAAAGTACTTTTCGACCACTAATAAGAAAACTCAAATGTATATATTATAGTGTTTTATTTTATTATATTATTGTGTATTATAGTGTATTTGGCTATATTTATCAAATATTATTGAAACATACTAACTAGGAGTTCTTACAAAGTTGTCAATAACGAAACAATATACTGGATAAAGTTTACGATTGCAATTTAAACAAGCTGGTTAACGCAATCAAAAACAGTTTGTTCCCTAATACAAGTGCCTCCATTATGCAAGTTCATAATGGAAACACGCAATTGCGAAATTGCATATTTGCAGTAATTCGCACTAATCCAATTGTATAGCGACGTCGCAAACACCGAGTCAGCTCAAAATTAATATCATAAAAACCTTTGCTCGTAATATTTGTTTAATTAGAATTTTCTGCCTCTAAATATAAAGTCCAAAGTTGAACATTTGTAGTGTAGTCCTATGAGTAACAAAATAGTAATGAAATTTAGCCTGAGCCAGGACATGGAGTTGGAATGATGGAGGTAATTACAGAATACCTGCTATGGTACCTGCAGATATTCGCCTAGCTAGATTATGATTCGTTTGTTGCAAAGCGGCAACTTGCAACTACAAAACAAGGGCTTTGTTCACTTTGTACCGTGATAGCTCATTTTCTTGCGCGAGCGTACAAGTTTCATTTCACACATTCACTGCGGTTATTTGCTACGGCGTAGCAAGCGCTACGAGTACACGTTTCATACTTTGTAGAGCCACTATGTCGTAGTCTGGACTAGAGATGGGTTTCAACCCGGGAAAATTCCCGATTGTGGGAAAATCTTTATCAGTAAAAGGTGTTTGTAATAGCATCAGCAGTTTATCACAAAAAAAAGTTCGGTTACTTAACCTTTTAATTAAATATTTTCAAGTGACTGTAGTTTCCAAAGCGCATATTTTCGCAGTTAAGTGTAAGGAAATAAAATGTTGGCTGTGACTTCCTCTATCACCTGCAGTAAGTTTCATTTTAAGTTTCATAGTATTTGTGAAGAAAAATGAAAAAACCCACCGATTGGGAATTTTCCCAAACGGGAATTAACCCGGGAATTTTCCCGCACCCATCTCTAGTCTGGACGCATTAGAATAAAGATTAAATAAAGATTGTTTTTGTTTATCAGAAATACTAATTTAGATCCAGGATCGATTGCAAATTATATTATCTTTACTGTACATTCGCCTGCATTTCGAGCTACCCTTTTTGTAAACGATTTCAACAGCTATAAAGCCACAGAGATTTCTCTACCAATAGGTAACCTGTCATGCTGTCATCCGTGCATGTTCTACAAGGATCTTTGGCACGTGGATGACAGTGACAGGCAGCTGTGAAATAAGGGATAGTATAGTAGCGTTAGTTCCGATTTTGGCCACGACCAATCCACGCACCACAAAAGCCTTGTTATATATACATATATTTATTCACTCCACACTCCATGAACACGGCGACGAGAATTCGTCAAGATTGACCGCAAATGCAATGCATGATATAAAAATATCTTTATTCTTTTCAGCCATAAAAAAATTGGACGTTAAGGCGATATGTAAAAGTAAAATTCAAAATTCAAATAGTTTGAAAAGCAGGTATAGATATGTACACTTTTTACACGTCAAATTTAATCTAATCAAAAAAAAATATAATAAATGTATGTACATGAACTAAAAAATGTTTATTTAATTTATGTAGCAATATATTTACGATTAAAATGATAGGTAAATATTATTATACAAGGTAAAATCCAATCAGCCGCCCGAACCCGGCCAGGGACCAGGAACAAGGTTCAATAATCACCAACCGAGCCCCCAGCACGAATCCAGGCGGCCGACCAAATCCCATCCTATATACTACATACTAATAGGTTACATATATAAATACATGCCTACCTCCACCCATTCGATTAGTCTTGCTAAGAAGAAGGGCAAGAAACTTAGCAAGATCAAGTCTTTTTTTCAACATTAAACTTAAACTATACAATATATGACTTATATCTACTTTAACCAAGGGATAAGAAAATACAAGACAGCAGGAATTCAGGTTAGTGAAAAAAAGAAAAACATATATTTGTCTACCTGTCTCATACAGTCTTTTTCCTTTTACAGTCTGTAATTAATTAATGTTTACACCTTAGAGAAATCATAAGTTAGGAAATTATACTACTTAATTAAACTCCCTGTTACTCCATATGCGAAAAAACCCTCAGTGCGAGAGGGACGGATTCGTGGAAAAGTAGTAAAACGTCGGTTTTTTATTAATATAAAATGTACTGAAGTTGCTATCAAAATTTCGTTTGAACAGCCCCCCTATTCTGTATCTTTGGTTGCCAACTGAACTAGGTGCCTATCATCAAAAACATAGATAAACACTTAACTTTCAAAATTGCCTTTAGTGGGTATTGAACTATTAACAATCTGTGTCGTCACTTCAAGTGCGAACATATCCTTAGGAAATCGGAATTCGATAGTATATCTATGTTTTTGATGATAGACACCCAGTCCAGAAGGCAACTAGAGATACATAATAGGCCCGCTGGTCCTAGATACCGTTAAAACCCATCTTATAAAATATAATTGCAGTCCATATGTCATTCAAAATTGTCAAACCAGGAGAATTGGTGTCGAAAAAGACCTCATTTCAATAAATATTTCTATCGAGCCGAATTTCTCCAATCGCGTTTTTGTTTTAACAGATCCCTAGAAAAAGATTTCAAAAATAATATACTCTTTTATCCAAATAATACATTATTTACTGAAGTAGTTATGCAAGTTCTTAAAGTGTCGATTTTTTTTCCGTAGCGCCTTAAGCGTCACTTACGTCACGCAGCACTTTAACAAAACATTATAAACCCTTTGTTCATTTCGGGACACGATAAGTACCTAATAGGCAAACAAATAAAAGCCTCAGGGTCTATCAAGAAGGTTTCATCGCATTATTTTTTCATGTCTAAATGTGCCCAGGAAGATAAACCGAAATGAAACGCCATCGCTTCTCCTCCGAGGGCAGTAAGCATATTATATCCAAAGATTTCAAAAGTAAAGATAAGCCTTTACCGTACTATGACGGCACCAAAATCTTTCCACCTTTATATGGGTGACGCTCACACGTTTGGATTGGAATCAGTGCTCATCTGAACACAGTGATAGTTAGACGCCTTAAGTGCACTTAAAGTGAATCATTTTAACAACTTTAGTAGTAGATCAATTTGCTGACCGTAGGTAGACAGATCACGCACTCGTAACTGCGCGCGCGTCGGCATTATGTTAACGCACACATTAAAAAACAATGCAATATATTTTAGGTACCAGGGCTCATCTAAACTTTTGAAAATCTCTGATTATATCCCGGAAAATCTCGGATTTCAGACTTTTTTGTTTTAATATTTTGTATATTGATGGTTGTTATTTCCTGTCTCAGGTTACGCTTATTGTTTAAGACCGAGAATGTGAACAAGAAGAAGTACCGGCAGAAAATAATGCACATCGGCTATCTATTCGGCTTTGTAAAGCGTTGTCTCTGTCACCGGACTGATAGTGATTCGTGCGACAGAATAACACTTACCTTGAGGTCCAGATATTGACTGTCTTGGTCCTTCATTCAAAATATTTTCATTGGACTCTAATTTCTTCGTTTGACCTCATTTTAATCAATAATTATTAATTTAATAAAATGAGTACCAATAAATGTTTTACGCGGCATGTTTTTTTTTTGTTTCTTTGCTCATTTGTATTCAGCCAGTAACATTAAAAAAAATCTTTGGTCATTGAAATTTTATGATATGTTAATCTTTATCTCCTTGCGATGGATAAATCGCCAAGTGTTCAAACATAGAAATTTATTTCTATCATAGTATCATTGCAGTATGGGAAAGCACATCGGTAAATTCACGAATTGTGTTGAGACCTTGATAGCTCAGTTGGTAGAGCAATCGCCCGGTAAGCGAGAGGTCCCGGGTTCGAATCCCGGTTCAGAGCTCCTCACATCCAGATTTACTTTTCTTTCTGCGTTTCTATATTGCAATGATATAATGTTAATTGAAATTTCTAGTAACTAAACGTAACAACACCTCATTCCATATTCAAATAACACACTATATGGATTTTCATACTAACATTGCCTGCCGCTCATGGCTGGTTTTTAACCACTACCAGAAGTTCGATTTATCTCGAACAAGGTTCTTTAAATTATGGTCGTATTACACCATTGTTTGAGAAAAAAAGTTATAGTAACATTGCGTTATTCGATACTAAGTAAAACACTTGAAACTATGAAAATGAAATTTAAAAACTCCACGTTTAAAGAGATTAAAAGAAAAGCCTGACTTGTTGAAACTTTGGATGTTTTTTTATGCTGGTATCCCTGAGGTGAAAATATGACCGTGGGTTCAAAGTTCTCCAGTTGGCGAGGGGTGCGGGGGGGACAACAAAAGATGCTCGTTTCCTCAGTTGTTCCGTACCGCAGGCTCAGGGGTACCACGAGGGGAAGAGGAGGGGTGCAGCCCTACAATGGAACCCATTGTTTGTGCCCGGTGACAGGAAAAACTCCGACCTCCGTGTTTCTTTCTATGCATTTTTTATTTCTCTCTTTTCTTTCCTTTTTTTGCGAGTCCTTTGACTGTGCCAGGGAGAAATCAAAGTTGCTTTGAAATGTACGACAGGAAGTTTTGCCCCGACTGAACCGGATATCGTGAAAAGGCGTCGCGAAAGTTTTTTATTAAGGCGATATGTAAAAGTTTTAGCGTCCCTGTTACTCCATATGCGAAAAAACCCTCAGTGCGAGAGAGATGGATTCGTGGAAAAGAAGCAAAAAGTCGTTTTTTTATTAATATAAAATGAACTAAAGTTGCTATCGAAATTTCGTTTAACCAGGTCCTAGATACCGTTAAAACCCATCTAATAAAATATAATTGCAGTCCATATGTCATTCTAAATTGTCAAACCAGGAGATTTGGTGTCGAAAGAGACCTCATTTCAATAAATATTTCTATCGAGCCGAATTTCTCTAATCACGTTTCTGTTTTAACAGATCCCTAGAAAAAGAATCCAAAAATAATATACTATTTTATCAAAATATGATATGCAAGTTCTTAAAGTGTTGTTTTTTTTCCGTAGCGCCTTAAGTCCTAATGCTGCTGATCAAATATTTATTCTTGAAGTTACTTTTTACTTCTTTACACACGTTTTAAAAAAATTCTTGCTTTTTTAAACAATTCATTGTATTCAAAATGATACTCCAGATATAGATTAAAAACAATGTTACAATCAGCAATCTAACATAGTGCACCGTAAAAATTCAATGTAACAAACACAACGTGACCACTGAAACACAGAAACATCGCGATGAAATGCGGACTAAGCCGGGAAAGGACTGTATATTCCACGACCCGACGGAAATGCCCCTCCCTCCCCCTCCCCTTCTCTTGACCCTTTCCGGGCCCACGCTATTCAGATTCCTTATTTACCGGTTTTTCGTTATCGTCTCGCGCCATTTTAGGGACTTTGGGGAGGATCTAGTGATAATGTAAATTGACAGTATTGTAGTTTTGGGTGCGAATGTTAGATTTTTGATGGACAAAAAGGTGATTTTGTAGGTTAGTGTTTCTTTTGTAGATATTGGACAGCTTTACCTATATTCAACTCTCACTCTCTAGTCGCTAAAAATTTGATGAAAATTTAATTTTAGAATGTATAATTTTGAAAAAATTAAACTATTTATTATTGCGTAAAATTTGTTTTAATCCCTCAAGCGCTACTTTCATAATTTGCATACACGATTGGCCATATTTCCATCCCACAAAGGCTCCACTGCGGGTGTTGGAGACAATCTTCAAGCCGGTGCGTGACGGGTACCGGCCGCCGTGCGGTTTTAGACTAATTTATAAGTGCGCGCGTTTAATTTATATTCATTCATTCATTCAATAATTCAATCAATCATTCTATCTGTCTTCATTCATTCAATCAGCCTTCATTCATTCAATCATTCATTTTTATGTTTAGTCATTCTCTTCTCTCTGCGATCTTGTACATACACGCACGCGACACTATTGTCCTTAAAATACAGCACCTAAAATTACACTCCGTTTATTTTACTCGAGCTATCCCGTCAGAACTCCCGTCCAGAACATCTAGGAACAGCGGGCACTGACACCCCAACAGCGGGCATGGGTTGCCAAACTTCGTTAAGGCACTACGAAAAAAAAATTGACACTTTAAGAACGTGCATATCTACTTCAGTAAATAATGTATTATTTTGAAAAAGATATATATTATTTTTGGATTCTTTTTCTAGGGATCTGTTAAAACAGAAACGCGATTGGAGAAATTCGGCTCGATAGAAATATTTATTGAAGTGAGGTCTTTTTTGGCACCAATTCTCCTGGTTTGACAATTTAGAATGACATATGGACTGCAATTGTATTTTATTAGATGGGTTTTAACGATATCTAGGACCTGGTTAAACGAAATTTTGATAGCAACTTTAGTACATTTTATATCAATAAAAAACCGACTTTTTGCTACTTTTCCACGAATCCGTCCCTCTCGCACTGAGGGTTTTTTCGCATATGGAGTAACAGGGACGCTAAAACTTTTACATAACGCCTTAAATCTATCCATTTCTTCAAAATTGATCAGGGACAATGTCCATGAAAACTACATTAGACTAGTTCGCAATAAAAACTTAAATATCATGAATAATAGATTATAAAATGGCCGCCAGTTCACCTCCACAAAGATAAAATAACTCCAGAAGGTTTGGACTGAATAAGTTTTATTGCGCGCTCGTAAAAAAACATTCGAGCAAAACCTCCATCTTGCTTTTAAAAATTAAAAGCAATAACATTCTCATATGAAACATTTATGTGCAATATTCTCTGGCAGTAGAGCAATTTAAATATTGCATATGAGTGTGGAGTGGGTATAGAAGAGATGCAACCATTCTGTGACAAAAAGTGCACGCCCGGTTGCGGGAGTCCCCTCGGAAAAGCCGCGCTTTCCACGACCTATTGTTTTCTGCACACCGCTGAAACAAGAAACTGCATTCACTTAGCTTGTTTATGGTTTTAATAATAGTGTATTCAGTATTTTAACATGGTGTTGAATTTATTTATACTATTTCTTTAAGTAAAATTTCAGAAGAATTTTGTTTTTCTTTATTGAATTAATAATCTATTATATTAATATTATATCATTGCAGTATAGAGACGCAGAAAGAAAAGTAAATCTGGATGTGAGGAGCTCTGAACCAGGATTCGAACCCGGGACCTCTCGCTTTAGTTAGTAAATATAGTTTAGAATTAATAATCGTTCTTAAGGCCCAGTATCAAGCTAAACTTTCGTCCTGCATCAACGCTTTTGTTTTTGAATTGTCTATCTTGCTCTAATCAACTGCCGCGCATGCAAATATTCAGTTATTTTGAATTTGCGGCTACATTAGAACTTGTAAAATTCCTTTCAGCTAATGCCTTAAGTAATGTATATAAACAATTTTCGCAAATTTTGAGATTTATAGCTTTAAAAATACATGTCATTAGCATCATTTTAAAATTTTTGAGAGCTGACTTTGCGATTTTTTATATCTAGCAAAATTAATGAAATCACGTTTTCAGATCTACGAATGTCTAAAATATTCAACATATTTATTTTTTTGTATTTTAAATATGATAATTAATTGCCGATAGTATAAAAATAAAATGGGCATTTGGCTTGGTACGGAGCTTTAACACAAAGCAGAAAAACAGTTTGTGGAGAAAAACAATTAAAATGTATATTTTGTAATATAGATATGTCGCAGACCCAACTAACGTCATTTATCGAGCCTAGTCGGAAACGCCAAGTAGTTTACTTGGGTAAGGTCGATACAGCGATGGTAGTACTAGTCTTTGGTAGTCTGATGTTTGACGTTTTCGTTTGTCGGTGAAGTGCTGTCCGCCATGACATGATTCTGTTCAAGGAATATAATACTATTCTGTTGGAGAACGCCGAGACGAACGCTCACTACTTTGAAAGTGCATCGCTGTATCAAACTTACCGCGTTTCTCGACCAATTTATCGCCATGTCTGACAACGAACCCTCTTTCCCGTCCCCGTCATATATATATATATACATATAAGTACGTTTTTAACATTTTTAAACTACTGCAACAGCAAGGTATTTAAAAATACTTGGTATGGGAATGCAATTTTATCTACACTCATAACGTAAAATCCTGATTATAAACTCAAAAATAGTGCATTGTTAAATTTTTTTGCGAACGTCTCTAATACAGAAAAAAAAACAGTTTTCTTAACAAAATAATGCTTTCACATAACATTTTTTGTTCTAAAAGTAGTTACAGGTCGTGTCGTGGCACGAGTTTTGACCGCTCGGCAAAAGTGGTGGGGGACTAGCGCATGTGTTCATTCGCGCACAACATTACTAAGTGCGATAGGGAAAAGTGACTTTCGCAGTCAAGGTCAGACCTCATAAACCGTGCCGCTACCTGTACACGAAGTAGGAAGGCAAAGGGAACTTAGCCCATACAGTCGTATCTGAGGTTTTAATAGGGAATAGTTTAAATGATGGTCATACTTGTGACCAAACCCATGCGCGGTGGACTGCGATTGATTTTAATGATGGTAGAACTTGTGACCGGACCCTTGTCTTACATATGCCGGGAATTGCTGAATGGATTTTGTGCGTTATTTATTAATTTAATATTTACTGCTCTTTTAGAAACTACATATAACTAGGTGTTAAAACACTCGTGTATACTATTAAAAAACTCGCCTGTTTATGTGCCAGTTTCATACACTACTATTAATGGATAGTACAATATTTTTAATGCGATGTACATGGGATTAAAATTAAATTCATAACACCCGATATTGGCAATTTACCAGACATCTTCAAACCTAAAGGTATTGAAAGCTGGCTTCGGGAGAGCAGGCATTTCCGCCGGAAATAAACTCAGCGTGGACAGACTCCCGCCTTAATATCTGCTGACGTGTCATTTGCAATATTGCACTTTAAGTAAATTGTGGTTAAGTCTAAAATAGTTCTCCTTATATTCAACTTCCAAACTTTGGCCAAACACACAATATGGAAGTCATTTAGCAAAATGTTAAACGATATTTCTTTCTCCGACTTTGTGCGTGTAGTTAAGTATCAATGACGCCAAACGCACGTTAATATTATGTCATTACATATGAAATTGCCGTTTTCTATGGAGAATTTGAAGAAAACTCAATTTTCAGTACAAACATTTTTGCATTTTTTTAGGAATTACAAATCCATATTTTGTAGAAAAAATGTCTATGAATGAGAACACAAAGTACTAGTTGTAAAAAAAAATACGAATCTTATCATGGAAATGGATGACATTCAGATTTTTGAAGATTGAATTTTTGTTATCAAACTAAAAATAAAAACAAAATTTAATACGTTGGTATAAACTGAAACCTGGAAAGAAACTTAAAAGAAAAAACAAATAATGGAAATAGCTATTGAATTAAAGGAATAAAGAAAAATGGTTTGTTTTATTCTTTATTTTATCATATAGTCTATAAAATAAGATAAAAGTCATCGAAAGATTTACTTCGATACGATAAGTAGTTTTCGAGATATTAATTTTTTTAAATAGGCTAGAAACGCTCGACCGCGCTCGCATGTGTGACGTCACAAGACAGGAATCGCCTCGCGCCACGCCGCCGACTCGCTCAGTCAGCTGTTGCCCTGTTGCCTTAAAACCTTATAACAGTACCAAAACATTTATTTTTATTTATACCATAAATGATTAATAAAACAACACACTTATTCTAGGTACTAATTTATCATAAACATTGTTTTTCCAAAATAATTTGCATTTTTCAAAAAGATTTTTACAGAAGTCTTTATCGTACTGCACTTCATATATATCAACTTTTTTTGAGGACTCAAAGTCTACGTGAGCAACACAAAACAGACTTTTTTGTCTTGCTGACATGTGCATTTGTGCTTGTAGTTGAGCATAATATTTTTTTCCTACTTGACCGTTCTCATAGTACGTTCTCGTTGTGTTCTCCTTGTAAGGACACTTTATTTCAATAACACAGTCATTTGTAAGACCATCGGGTGACGCACCAAGCATTGGCCAGTCTTTATTCAAATAAAGACCAGACTGTTAATTTTTTTTTTTTTATTTCAGACATAACTACTTTACTAACATCACTCTCTAGTATTTTCCCTCGCTTGATAGCTGCAGTTTCTTTAAATTTTAAGACCCCAAATACAGTTTCTACTTTGATGCCGTAATGCGCCCGTAACGCATTTCGAACCACATATTAGACTCAGTTTGAGCCTTAGTGGCATCTTTTACATGAAGAAATCTTGAATCAGTATTTCATTTTGGCAAAATTTTATAAAATTTTCAACGCCCCGATCAGCAGAACTTAGTTTGAATGCGCATATTAGGTAATGCATAGAAATTTTTTGTACTTCCGGCTTTTCAGTGACATATTGAGCGAGTGAGCACTGTACAATTAGTTCAAAAAGCTTTGGAACTAGTTTTTCAAAAAACCCATTACTGTCGTCTCCAACATTTGGAAGCTGTGAACCAAAGTCTTTGGCTTTTATACATTTTTCCGTAGTACCAACACTCGTAAGCTTCGATTTCTTTTAGAGCATTTGACATCTGTCGGTGACGGCTCCTCAGTGCGACGATGAAGCCACATTAATAAAGCTATAGTGTGTTTGCATCCACCTTTACTGGCGGCACAATCATCACAAGTAACGCACAAAACCTCGTCCTCTTTTTCATAGCACTCCAGAAACCAGTGGTAAGGTTTTGTACGTACTCGATGCTCCGGTGTGATTCTACACTTTACGATACAAATGTCTCCTTGTCTTTTTACTTGTACATAGCCGATTGCATCATCTCCATAACTATCTCTCGCTGGTATAAAAATAAATAAATAGTTTTCGTAAATACTTGATTAAAATTTTTATACTATTCTATGTTTTGAATGTTTGATGTGAAATGTTTAGAACCCCTGACAAAGTTCTTATTGTTTTATATACTAAGATCAAAATAAAATTTACAAGAACATAAATATAGGTGTCAAATCTTGTGTTAATACATATCGTTACTAGGTTATATTTTGTTAGAGAAAAGAGTTTGGTAGGTACCATAGTACAGTGCTTAACTATGTTTCGAACATACCTACAAACTTACTTGTACGTACGGTACGTACCTATTTGCTCTTACAGTATTATTGTGACGCGTGAAATGGGAAAAAATAAATAAATATCATGTGATATAAAAATTTGATTCTTACTTACTTTTTTATTTTTACGTCTCGCATTTCAGCGGCAACGAAATCAGCATTTTTCGAAAAATATTGAGCCACCATCAAACCGTCCACTCTAGGCAAGTTATTAGATTGTCCTTTTTGAAATCCTTCTTCCATGTTTAAAATTAAATAACTACTAAAGAATAATAATCGGTCAGGAGACGAACTCATTA
This sequence comes from Ypsolopha sequella, assembly GCA_934047225.1. Lineage (NCBI taxonomy): Eukaryota > Metazoa > Arthropoda > Insecta > Lepidoptera > Ypsolophidae > Ypsolopha > Ypsolopha sequella. The sequence goes on from OW203991.1 coordinate 15,002,772, forward strand.
CTCGCGGTTACATAAGGTATCAGTCAGTACGTGTGTTCGTGGCGAACCGGCGAGCTCGCAAGGCACCGCGAGGTGCAAGTGGGCGGGACCTGTACAACTACGTCACACGCAAAGCGCGCGCTTTCACGGACATTTGAATTTTTGTTCAACTTCCAATGTCTATAACTTTAAAACTATTTCGAATTTTTGAATGAAACAAAAACAGTTGTATTTCGTAACACTTAGGCGCCATTCTTACGAAGTTTCAAGTGATTCTGCGAACCTACTGACATTGTTTATTATGAACTCATGACACTGTAAGAAAATTTCGGTAATTATGTAGTATACGACCAAAATTAAAAAAAATATTTCACCAAAAAGTCTTAACCTAATACAATAGATAATACTGTGGCCCCAATATAGGCATATAGGCAAACCGTGGGTGCTGTTATGACTATTTTAATTATTTCTATATTCTCATTTAAAAATTGCAAAAAACAAATAAGTGAGACTATACCTATACTTACACATAGTACAGTAACTCCCCGCTTTACGCGACCCCGCACGGCGTGAATTCGTTACAACGCGATTTTTTAAATTCGCGCTAATTTGCCCCGCTTTACGCTTTACGCGGATCAAAATAGTAAAATTTAGGAAAACTCAGACAGTTATATTAATCGCATTATAAGTGTTCGGCAATCAATACAAAACAGTGTTGTTTGCTACGAAAGACTTGCAAGAACGCAAACAGAATGCTACTCAAAAAACATTAGATAACTATTTCTCAGTGATTAATTCTGAAGGTTTAAATGAGTTGAACTTTTCTGTAACAATAAAATAAATAGACTGATTCTACGAGTATTTAATTTTTGCAATAAAAGCACTTGAATTACTTATTTGGGTTGTTATTTCATAATACCCCGTTATACGCGAATTTCGCTTAACGCGATTTTGTTCGGAACGTATCCCTCACGTAAAGCGGGGTAATAATGTACACACAATATTCTTTTCAAACATACATAATAACTACCTATGAATACATATAAAACTAATATCCTGCTGACATGCTCATAGCGACGTTTCCGCTGGAAATCGACTTCTGATTCATCTTCCTTTTATTACAAATCGAGTTCCTAGTTCATTCTCTTGGGAAATAATATACACTTCATAACAAAAAAAACCGACCAAGTGCGAGTCGGTCTCGTGCACGAAGGGTTTCGTACCATTATCTATAAAAAACGGCAAAAAACATGTCTGTTGTATGGGAGCCCCCTTAAATATTTATTTTATTCTGTTTTTTAGTATTTGTTGTTATAGCAGCAACAGAAATACATCATCTGTGAAAATTTCAACTGTCTAACTTCACGGTTCATGAGATACAGCCTGGTGACAGACGGACAGACAGACGGACTGCGTCCCGTTGGTTACCCTTCGGGTACGGAACCCTAATAAGAGCGATTTGTTTGATTGTACGGGTACGACGGATCCCAGCTTCAGTTTTATGGCCGGAGAAATGGACACAGGTTCGATGGTCCAATGACCAGTGGAAAGCAATGGACGATACCTACTGGCCAATGACTGGGAGAATTGGCGTGACGATCTTAATGAAATGTATGTAGTATCTAAAAAATTACCGTCATAAAAAAAATCACCTAATGTGACAACATACCAACTAAATTCCTTAAACTTTCACAAGAACTTGTTGTCCCCGTAATCTGTCATTTGACTAATCTCTGTTTCTCTAAAGGTATCTTCCCATCAGTGCTAAAACAATCTATCATTACACCTGTCCATAAGAGTGGCGACAGAGACGACGTGAACAATTTCAGACCAATTTCAATTCTACCAGCAATATCCAAAATTTTAGAAAAACTACTAAATAACAGGTTAATTAAGTATCTTGAAAAATTTAACATATTATCATCCTCGCAATACGGTTTCAGACAAGGAAAATCTACACAAGATGCAACCAGGGAACTAACCTCAAAAATTATTGAACAACTAGACGACAGAAAAAAATGTCTCACGGTCTTCATAGATTTAAAAAAAGCATTTGATACCGTCTCGGTCCCCACACTAGTGCGAAAATTGGAAAGAATAGGGATAAGAAATACTCCGCTGGACCTGATTAAGAACTATTTAAGAGACCGAAGACAAAAAACCACAATTGGAGAGTATACTAGTAATGACCTACAAATGACCTTTGGAGTCCCGCAAGGAAGCGTTTTGGGTCCAACATTGTTTTTAATTTATATCAATGATTTGTGCAATCTAAAAATTAATGACGGATATATTTTTTCATACGCTGACGACACAGCAATTGTCTTTACAGAAAGCTCATGGGAAGCGGTGTACAAGTCTGCGGAGATTCAAATGGCTAGAGTGGCTGCTTGGCTAGAACAAAATTTACTTACCTTAAACACCTCAAAAACTAATTACATATGTTTCAGTATTACCAACCGCTCTCAACCTAAAAACCTAACCCTTAAAATACACAAATGCGACAATCAGACGAAAGACTGTAGCTGCCCTATAATTGACCAAGTTCCTAGGACTAAATACCTAGGAATAGTCATAGATAACCGTCTCTCTTGGCATCCACATCTCGAAGTTACAACTAATAGAATTAGGAAACTTATCTTTACATTTAAAAGCTTGAGGTATGTTGCCTCCAAAAGTCTTCTTAATCAAATATACATCGCATTGGGACAATCAATACTAACATACTGTATTCCCATATGGGGAGGAGCATCAAAAAACAAATTTTTGGAGCTAGAGCGAGGTCAAAGATCACTAATTAAGGTTATGTATTCCAAGCGATTGAGATTTCCAACTGAGGAACTGTACTCTGTCTCACAATTACTTACCGTTCGAAAACTGTATATCCTTCATTTGCTACTACAAAAACACAAAACTTTGCCCTATAATCCGGTCAATGGAAAAAGGAGAAAAGACATTGTAGACAAATCCCGAGTTAAATCAGAATTTGCAAGACGCCAATATAGGAATCAATCTGTTTTCGTTTACAATAAAGTAAACGGGTTATTAAACATTTATCCACTACAACTTTATAACTGCAAAAATACAATCACTACGTGGGTAAGAAATCTGATCTATAGTGAAGTTGAGGCACTAATGCAGGTCACTAAATAAATAAAATAAATTTTACAAATCCCCCCCCCCCACACACACACACACTCTAACACACCCTGACACAAATAACAACTTATTCTTCCAATCATACAAACATTGGCAGCCGCTCCCTAGATTATTATAATACTGATCCCAAGACATTTGTAGGGCTAGAGAGCGACTCTCAAAACCACAATCTCACACACACTACTTCCCTTATCCAACTTCCACGCACTAACACATTCACTTAGCTTACAAAATAATATATTATTAAGTTAGAATTACTATTTACCTTCTTCGTCGTTTACTTTGTAAAATTGTAATGTACATATATTATAATGATACAAATGGAGGTGCGGGGCATCCTGGCACAGGTATTGTTTAAATACTTAATAGGATGTTCCAGCAACAATATTTCTATTTTTAAGCTTTTTTTCGCAATAAATACATTTTCATTTTTCAATTCAGATTTTACGAATCTACAATGTAAGAGATATGAGATAACATACATTACAGAAGATTTTAGTAACTGCTCCTTCTTTAAATTTCGGTTTATACGGATGTGATGTAATTTTTCCTCTATGGATATCATTATATAAACCAACAACCACAGAGGAACACGTAGACTGTCGGCGCACAGTCAGTAACCCTATGTCATCGAGTTACAGATTGTGACCGTTGCGTAGCGGTGTAGAAAAAAAAGTACATGAAAATTTATAGGGTTGGTTAGGCGCAAACTAGAGCATTTTGTACAGTAAGCAGCAAGAACATCACAATTTTACTGATATAAAAATACGTCAAGAAGTTACAGTAGAGCCGTCGATAGAGTGTATCAAAAGGTGCTTAAAAAAAATTAGGTTTGCGCGTCTTATGTTGGTACCAGTGGCGTGCCTGGAACTTTTTGCTGGAAATGCAATACAAATGTCAACTATGACTAGTAAAAAGAAAAATTAAAAAAGCACTTAAAATAATGTATGGCACCAAGGTATGCTAGCATACCCTAGAGCAGACATTTTCATACAAAAAAAATAATGCATAAATTTTTTCATTTTTTTAATATCGTATTTTGTTATTTACATATTTTTCACTAGTTATACTTGCTTTTGTCATTGCTTTTCCAGAAAAAAATTGCAGGCACGCCACTGGTTGGTATTAACGTGAATCAGTTTGATTTTATCGAAAATTCATTTCTTTTTTAGTAAATTCCTAGTATAAGTACGAGCACTAAACCTTGCTTACTATGAACATTTCCAGGCTCCAGTGCTCGAAATTATACCAGAGATATCAATTTAATTGAAGATTGATTAATCATGTTGTAAAGATAACACTGAACCGATTTTTTAAATAAATAGATCTTTGATAAAATCAGGCAGATTCGCCTTAGTACCTACCAACATACGACGCGCAAACCTTTTGTTTATTTTGATAAAGATTTTTTTCCGGCACCATTACGAATTGGTCACACCTTGTGACTCAATTGCACATGCACACTATGCATAGGGCTAACGACTGTGCGCCGACAGCCTATCGATGTTAACAACTTTGAATATCTCCGGAAATCGACCGTGTTTTTATGTACGTTCCAGTGGCATGCACAGAACTTTTTGCTGGAAAAGCAAACAATTGGTCAGGAATAACGATAAAAAAAATATGAAAAAAAATTAAATATCACTTTGAAAAAAAAAATTGTATGACGCCAGGGTAGACAATGTCTACCCTAGAGTGAAAATTTCCTGTACAAACTTTTTTTTCAAAGTGATAATTACATTTTTTTATATATTTTTTTATTGTTGTTCTTGACCAATTGTTTGCTTTTCCAGCAAAAAGTTCTGTGCACGCCACTGGTACGTTCAGTATCCCACCAAAGAAATCATTATACAGTGAACATGTGCATTGTTTGTTCAACTAAATTAGATTTTACTGTCTTACAAATAAAGTTGTAATGAGCCCGTCTTCAAAAAGCTAAAAACATTAAACTACTCGTATATTTTCGATATCTGAAAAAATTACGAAGTTATTGACAATCAAAGTGAGCATAATGGCACGTCTTGTGATGTCATCTGAGACGGTATAAAAGTGATTAATATCGCTTTCGCTAACTTCGTAATAAAAGGAATTTAAAGAAAAAAGTTTTTTGCTTTTCTATACCTAATTTATCAGCTACTATCAAAAGTAGTACAATGTTGCAATAACATATTCAAGCGAAAAACGAGGCGAGCGAGAGAGCACTCGCCACTCGTGTGTCCTTATTTACTGGTGTTAAGATGAAGTTGCGGACGCCGGAAACTGGCGATAGTACTTGTCCATACAAAAAACTTGTACTATGGAGCCAACCCTCGAATAGTGAAAAAAAATCAGCTGTTCCATAAAAAAGTTACATAGCTATCCGACCAAAATGTATGAAACAACATGTATTTTTTTCTCGATTTCTTGGTCTTTTCCACGGAAAATTGTTCGTGTGGGCGTGTACTATCGCCAGTTTTTGGCTTCCTCAACTTCATCTTAACTACCTGTATAATAAATATATAATCAAATCCCTTACGTGTGGTCACTGGTCATAGTATTAAAAAGGGACAAACGAGTGCTTGCGCCCTTTTTGTTCGGCTCGTTTTTCGTGTCGTAGTGCAGTTCTTTGTATAACCACTCAACAAATCCTAGCAAACCAGGTGTCAGATTAACAAATCAGTCAGCGACCTTCTATAAATAGAATTCAGAATTTTGAAAACTCACTTCTGTCGCCTCTAGGCTTTGTCTGCTCGAGGGTGTTTTTGCGCTAAAAATTTCCATGTTGCTCCACTAAAACCTACATATCCCAGAGATTACAAGTTCGATTGCAAAAATACAAAGTGTGTTGCGATCCTCGGAATTGAATCTCTCCAAGTAATAACAGAATTTGAAGTGAAAAATTTGAAACTCCTTGACCTAAAAATCACGATTAAACTCGAACCAAACATTTTAAACCAAAAACCGGAAAATCTTATGCTTTGAGATTAAAATCAAAGAAATCGGCCGAGAAATTAGAAAATGACAGCCAGTTGAAGATTGACGAAACCCCGTTAAAGCCCAAGTTTGTCAATAATTCCATGTCTAGTATGTCTACTGGTAGTTCCACGACTACCAGGGCCTTCTTTTTTACTAAACTAAGTTTACTGATCTATAAATTAATACAATTATATCTAAAATAAAATATTATTCACAAAATAAATAAGTAAAAAAAGAGATTTGGACACCTATTTAATAAATGATCAAGTCAAATCAAATAAAGTGTGTCCCTCGTACAAGTGCACATCCAAAAGTGGGTGAAACTAGATCTAAGTATATCGACAAAAACAAAGAAAAAAAATATTTTTATTTTTTTTTATTTTGAAAAATTACTCCACCTGGGTATCTTTGTATTGGACGCGAGCGCAGTGCCTTTGATTTATGATAGAACGTTGTATTTTTTTTTGTTAGAAAGATAATGGAATAGGCAATGATAAATAGGAATAAAAGTATTGTAAAACGGGGACATTATTTTGAAAAAAAATACTATTACTGAAAACAAAGACGGAAAAATTAAAGAAATAATCTTTTAGGATATTATTTTTATGGTTATGGTAGTTGATTATGTTTTGTTTTTGATTTGGTATGCAACGTCTATTCTTAAGGATTATAACGGTTTTGTTTCATTGCATTACTCGCGATAGATCAAAAGTTATGACATATTTTATACATAGCCTCTATGGTAGGTAAAAAAATTTTTAAAACGTATATTTAGAAAACAAAGATTTTCGAAAAAAATAAAAAAATTTTTTTTTGATAAAATAAGGTCTAGTTTCACCCCTTTTCGGATGTGCACTTGTACGAGGGACACACTGTATGCAGGCTAAATCACTATCGTCATTGGGGAAAGTACCCGAAAGGCTGGCGACATTGCCTTGCTGGATCTCGAGACCTCAGAACATTTTGATTTAAATGTTCTGTGCTCGAGACTAATCCGCTGTCCGAAGTTTGCCCCTCCCTTTTTACTAAATTGACTGCTGTGTTGGTAGAGCGCTAGTTGCGACCCAACATTTTTTTTATTTTATTTAAACTTTGTGCCCTATTCCTATTTAAATTATCTTCTCCCTACCTGTAAGCAGAAACGTTCAGTTATATAAAATCTTAGATTTATAGTTTATGTCGCAAAAACTGAGTCCCGAACCTCCTAAGAACACTGTCACAATAAAACAAGTTTTTGTTTACAGATGATAAATATATACGAAAAATAAATAAAGACCTCACAAAATAATGGTAACTAGATTAAGTTTATTACAGATCTCTGAGCACTTACTCAGCAAATTCGGCACCATTGTGAGTCCCAATCATTGGACCGTACCAATACATACATTGACATTGTATAGGTTAGGTTTGAGCATAACACGTATCTCATCTCATGCCGACGTCAATAATTGGAGCGGTTGTTCATGTGTGTTTTTTCTCTTCCTGCAGTGGTGCTCTCCGGGCCACATTGTTCGAGCTCGCCCCGGCCCGCGGCTCCCACCTTTGCCACCCTTGCCAACCCACCGCCCCACGTAAAACGGTTCGTATTTTTCATTGTTGCTTTAAAACCTTATAGGTTTTGCTTTATTTATGCCCTTTATAACTCATTGGAAGATAAATGCCCGGAAGGCAGAGCGTCGTTTCCGTTGGGTATTTTCTTTGAGCTTGCTAGCTTATAGAGGATGGAGATGTTGAATTAGGTAACAGAATATCTAAATTATATTTAACTATCTGTATTTTTTGTATGCAATAAAGTTTGTGTTAATATTATAATTCTCATCTTCTACGTGTATCACTGGCATCACTGCTGGCTGCATGGTCTTGCTATACAATAGTACATTTTCAAAATAAAATAAACTTTTAACAAAAAAATTGTAACCGACTTTAATAGTAACAGCAGTCATTCACTAAAAAGTTAATAATAATTCTATAAAGACCGATGGTACCGAAGCAACACATTAGCCGACTTTTTTCTTCCTGAAACGTTATGTTATCTAGAAGTCGGCATTCTTATATTGGTTTTTATGTTGCTATATCGTAGGAAATACGCCGACTTCTAGATAACATAATTTTTCAGGAAGAAAGAAGTAGGCAAAAGTGTTGCTTCGGCACCATCGGTCTTTATAGAATTATTATTAACTTTTTAGTGAATGACTGCTGTTACTATTGAGTCGGTTACTATTTTTTTGTTGAAAGTTAATTTTATTTCACATTTTTTAGTGTTGCTGGGTTAAATTGTGAGGTATGGGTAGTTCTTGCAAACGTGGTGTTAATATGAAACGAAGTTCAAGTGAGTATACGTAGCTATGTTTGAGTAGCTTCCTGCTATCAGCATCCTAACACAACATGATTACTGCAATCTCGAGTTATGTGCTGTCATCCGTTGAAGAGTTCTACGGTGATGAAGCCAAGATCGAAGGTCAGGTGGGTACCTGTTCTGATAATCTCCAAGGAATACCCTTGAATCAGCACCCTAGCGCAGTGATTGCCGCAATCTCGAGTTATGTGCTCTGATCCGTTGAGGAGTTCTATGGTGAATATGGTGATGAAGCCAGGATCAAAGGTCAGGTAGAAGAATGTCGATTTTCAAGTAATACCTTGTAATCAGCATCCAGATACAAAGCGATTACCTCAATTTTGAGAGGTATGCTGTCATTTTCTGAGGAGTTCCACTGCCTATCTCTGAATACCTTCATCAGATGATGACTAAACCCAAAATGGGACCTACCTGGAAGTACACTCTTCCAAACAAAAAAAGAATTATTCAAATCGGTTCAGAAATGACGGAGTTATGGAGTAACAACGCAAAAAAAAAGAGAAAAAATACAGTCGAATTGAGAACCTCCTCCTTTCTCTAAGTCGGTTAAAAGAAAATTTGAATTTTCAAGTTTCAAAAGCGGTGTCCAATTAAAAACTGAACAAGAGCAGTTTACTACGAGTAGTTTACGAAAAGAATGATAATTTTAAATTAAAAAGTACACTGAAATGAATATACCTCATACTTACGCGTATTAAAACAACCTAGGCCACTCAAATATAAGGTGAAATTAATCAACTGTCTGAATTCATACTGTAGACTCGGTTAGTGATAATTTTTTATTTTTCATTTGATTTTATTATTCACACAGAAATCCACAGCACATAACAAAAAATATAAAATGAATATTGGCTAGGATTTGTATTTGAACTAGTCCAGTGTGAATATGGGAGCAAACATTATTGTTTTATGATTAAAAAAAATTGATCATTGAACCTTGTTGCTTATCACTAACCGAGTCTCCAGTATGAATTCAGGCGGTTGATTAAATTTCACCTTGTATAACTGCTTACTACTTTAACGCGCGCCCATACAAAATGCCCAGTGGTAAACTGAAAAAAAAAATTTTTTTTTTCCAGAGAATATACGCCATTTTAGTACACAGTTTTCATTATTTTGGTATATAAATTAACCATTACTTTTTATGATTTTTAAGGAATTATCCGATATGACGTTACTTGAAAATTTTAGACACTATACTGATTGATTGAGATGTGTGATTGCTTATAAAAAAAGTGGTATGTCTACACTCATCTGTCATCCAGGTGTCAAATTAGTCGGAAGCAAATTATTATAAATTTATCTTGATAGCAAAGTACACATTTCTAAACAGCCATTTCTCAAGTGATGTCACACGAAGGCAAATGGAAGTTGCAGCCTTTTCGTAAAAATATTCATCTTCATGAGGTTTTTTAAACTAAAAGTTCGAAAATACGGCTTATTAAACTTGTTTCAATTGTCAAAAGGCTATTATTTAGCCCGTTTGACAATTTAAACCGTACGTTTTAAGCTGTCAAATGAATACGAATTTCGTTTACATTTCCGTAACTGGTCTATATGTCGTTATCATATTATCGTAGAATCCGGCATTTTACAATTTGCCTAGGCATATCGTAATTCTATTAGAACTATTGAGAGTCGCCTCGCTTCGCTCCGATTCGCTCGGCTACCAATGTGTATTTATATGTAAAACTAACACGCTGCTTCTCGCTTCGCTCGTCGTCGCACCTATTTCTGACTTTTTGGTGAAAGTTTTTCGATTTCATACTTTAAAATTTGTGGACGACGACGACGGCATATAGGTAGCATCAGAGATCAAGTTCCGTTTTGCTACATCTCACTGCTAGTTCCATAGACACCATTGGGGAAAGTTCCACTGAACCACATCTCGCTGTTATCACAAGGGGTTAAATATAATGACCACCAAAAAATACTTTGATACCCTAAGCCCTCTTAACAAAAAAATATACTAAACACCAAAAAATTTAGTCTAAAATTACAAAAGTTCTAGCTGTTTAAGTCACCACTGCACTTCAAATTGTATTCTAACACCAAATGTAATAAATGATCACCAAATCTTAGCGAGGAAATTATTGCGCTAGTTCTGCTTAAATAAACCACTATGATTGCCATAAAATGTAGGCATATTACCAAATAAAGTATAATGCTTTGAAAAACGCAGTTTCCTCCATCTACTCATACAATTTAACTTGTACAGTTTCGGTCTGTGATGCAGCCAACTCAGCCAGGAGTATGCAAACTGCCTTTGACAGATACAGTCATAAGAATGTGCTGGGCGCATGCGAAAAAGAAGATGCAAACAAGAGTAGAGCAAAGTGTGCAAAAAAAAAATCCTTTATTTAATTTACTTTAATAGAATAATGAGATGTTGAATATTTGCATGAAATTTAAAATTAAAATGTGGTTAAAATTTTGGTGGTTATTTACTATTTTTGGGTTAACAATGATTAGTTTGGAGTCATTTGCTTTAATAGGATAGCAAGATGTATGAATAATGGTTATAATTTCACAATAAAATGGAGTTTCAATTTTGGTGATGATTTACTATTTTTGGCAGTAAAAGGTGTTTTTTTGAAGTTATATTTTACTATTTCTGGTGATAAGTTAAACTTAAGCCTTATAACGACCGTAGTAGAGTAGGTATAAAAAGCAATTTTCTCGTAAAATGTCTTAGGATATCATGTTTTCTCAATGCGAAGGCTTCTTTCTGCAAAATATAAAAACCCCAGCGTTTCGAGATCACAAGATCTCAACAAGTCAACATGCAACGGTCTAGCTTCTTCCTTTTAAATAAAATAAAATACTAACATTACGGCGGGATGCCTTACCCCGCGGCGGCGTGATGGCTTCTAAGCTAACATTATGCGGGCTTCGTACATTCTATCATATAAATATCCCTTACTTCTTGCTTAAGAGCTACAGTATATTCTCTTTAATGTTGTTTATTTGGAAGGAATATTAAAGTGCAAAATAAAGGTTTTGTCTACGGAGGTTGGTGCACGGTATCGGCAGCCGATGATCGATTGGCAATGGGGAATAATGGCCAAGTTATACCAATTTATCACCCTCTGACATCCAGCAGAGCATACATATTTATTTCTCGAGCGCCAGCTGCGTTGAAGCCACGTTTGTTTTACATATTGTGTAATACAGGCTATTTGTTTTCATGAAATACGCGTAACGTGCCACCTCAAGACGGTTAGAAGAGGCAACAAAAGTGAAATTCTTAGTTTAAAGTCATGTTTATTTTGCGAAATCCATTGCTATGAATACTCTAAATATTATTAGAGTGCATTACAAACTAGAAAAGATCACTCAGAAACAAACCCAAAGACAATAATTTGAAAAAATTTCCCCTGCCAGGATTCGAACCTGCGACCTCTTGTTATCAAGACAGCGCGCTACCAATTGCGCCACCGAGGTTTCTACCCAGACCGGTGACTTCTTCCATCATACTTGTCCACTGTTATTTTTGCTTCTGCCGGATATACTAACTTGTACTGCACATATAGAACGCTCACGAGGGCGTTATGTGATTTCACGCCTTGTTCTTAAGAAACAGATGGCGCTGTCGTCGCTACAATATTGTTGCTTCAGACAGTTAAGAAAATCGCAGTTGTCTTGATAACAAGAGGTCGCAGGGTCGAATCCTGGCCCGGGGAATTTGTCTTTGGCTTTGTTTCTGATTGATCTTTTCTAGTTTGTATTGCACTCTAATAATATTTAGAGTATTCATAGCGACGGATTTCGCAAAATAAACATAATCTTAGTTAATGAGAACTGTGAATTTCTTAACTGTCTGAAGCAACAATATTGTAGCGACGACAGCGCCCTCTGTTTTTTAAGAGCAAGGTGTGAAATCACATAACGCCCTCGTGAGCGTTCTATATGTGCAGTACAAGCTAGTATATCAGGCAGAAGCAAAAATAACAGTGGACAAGTATGATGGAAGAATTCACCGGTCTGGGTAGGAACCTTGTTGACGCAATTGGTAGCGCGCTTGTATTGATAACAAGAGGTCGCAGGTTCGAATCCTGGCCCGGGGAATTTTTTCATATTCTTGTCTTTGGATTTGTTTCTGATTGATCTTTTCTAATTTGTATTGCACTCTAATAATATTTAAAAATTATGGATGTTCCAAAAGTGAAATTCTTAGTTTAAAGTCAGCAGGAAAATGTAAGAGATTTTCAGTATCATTATTTGGAAGATGCCCACGTAAGCTATATCGCCTTATAAATAATTTATACTGTAAGGTGTGACTCCTTGATGGAACTTCATTCTAACACTAATAAAAGTCTTCTTGTACGAGTTCCACTATTTTATTTACTTGGTTATTGCGACTAGTTTCGTATATTACCTTGTACATTATATCCGACGGGTGGGAAGAAGGGTATTGCCTGACGAGGTGAGTTAGCATATATACCTGTACTATATAATAGGTTTCATTACCTATGAAATTGCTGAAATTTTCTTACAGATTCATGAGTTAATAATTTCTGTAATTCAATAGCTATTTCCATTATTTGTTTTTTGTTTGAAAGTTGATTTCAAGGTTTTACGTCTACGTATTAAATTTTATTTTTATTGTCAGTTTGATAACTAAAATTTAATTTTCAAAAGCAGTTCGTCCTAAATGCCATCCGTTTCCATGATAAGAATCGTAATATTTTTTTACAGCTGACCTTTTCAAAAATTAAATTAATTTTGCTGTTAGCTTAATGTTGTCTCATTCATACACATAAGAAATGACATAGGTAATTAGGATTTGATATTACTAAAAAAAAAGCCAAAATTTTTGTACTGAAAATTGAGTTTCCTTCAAATTCTTCATAGAAAATGGCAATTTCATAACTAATGACATAGACGAATGCTAATGACTAATATAATACGAGTAACGCTATATACATTTCCGCCGATGTATTTATAGTGGTTTTCTAAAGCAATGTTCAGCAATAAAAAATGCATACGCAAAATAACAAGTAATTTAATGTAAATTAACACTTAGTACTTGGTTATACATTTCCATTCGCTTTAGTTGGAAGCAATTTATTGGACTCTTATTTAAAATTATCTATCTCCACGGTACCGCTTACCACTTACGCTACTTTCTACACTCTTACTCATTTTTCGGAGCATATACTGAAGGTCCAGGAAATCTTTGACTTTCACCTTCATTGCTATTAGATTAGGATACTTATGTTTGAACGGTTTCATGAAACTTTCTCGTCACCACAAATATTATGTACAAGTCGTGATCTTGTCTCTTATTGTCTTATGCTTAAATGCATTTTTTGTTTGATTAACCTGTATTAAGTCAACGGTTATTTTACCAAGCAGACACTGGTATCTGAAAATCAATCGTTTCAAAACCCGTGATCGAGAACCAAGAGGTCGTTTCGGTTCATTTTGCGAAAAATAGTTATTACCCAATACAACTTTTTTTTTTTTCATTTTTCATTCCGTCTTGGAATAGGCAAAGGTAGCCCGTGCAGCCAAGTCTTATTTTATTTCATTTTTCATGTCCAGTTAAATATAAGGCCATAGCCAAGTCTTAGTGTTACCCACTTCTACAATAAGATAGTTTTACGCGCCATAAATCACTTTGACACATTTCAAAAATTTTATATTTTTAATATTTTTATAGAAAAAAAAAAGAAGAGCTGTGCCTCAGGTACTGGCGCTAGTACCAGAGTACTAGTATCAAATTCGGGTGCCGGCACTACATATAGCGAATTAATGAAATAGATGAAGGATTTTTGCGTATATCATGAATTCTATTAAAAGCTCCTCATTATCTAGATGTAAATCTAACGTGCTCCTTCTTACTCCTCTTCGCTTCGCTCGTCATTGCACCTAATTTGACTTTTTGTTGAAATTATGTTTAAATTTCCTAACTCTGATAAAACAAATAAAGAATAAATAAATTCTGACGTGGATTCGAACCCTGCATCATTGATTCGATATCTAAAGCAGTGAATCAAGAGAAAGTATCTATAAAGAAATAATGTCACTTCCGGTGGCTTCCGGCGACAGCTCCCGTTTATAAATTTCAAGCAGCATGGCGCCTATTGAGGCACTTTCGAATAAAAATACTGTTGAGATACCTTTGCCTGTCCCAGAATGGGATGAACGTTGAAAAAAAAAACCGGCCATGTGCGTGTCGGGCCACGCGCAGTGTAAGGTTCCGTAGTTGCCCTGCAAAATATGCGGACTTCTTCTCCAAGTACATTTTATAAGTTTGTCGACTAATACAGATCGCACCAAACTTCTAACACATTCAGAAGTTGCTCTTCCCAAGAACGGCCCATACATTTTGTTCCTGCTGATGTGAATCGCCCCGTGTTTAGAGAGGGGACTAAAAGTTTGGCGCGATCTGTACTCGTTAACTTGTAAAGCCTACTTAGCTGTGACAGTTTTCCTTTTAATTTCGTTGCGTATACTACTGCCATGATTTTTTTCACTTCTGAAAAAACAACCGTTTCACTGGCAGGGGGGGGGGACACTTGACTCTAACAAAAATTAACAATTTTAAGCTTAATATTTCGCAAACGGAACCCTGGATCGAAAAATGGTCTTCTCGAACCCCCAATATTTTTAAATGACCTATCCAACGACACCCCACGCTAGGGGATAAACGAGAAAAAAAAATCATCCCCACTTTACGTGCAGGGGAGGTACCGTAATTTTTTTTTTTCAAAATTTTTCTTTGCCGCTTTATTGGCGTGATAAATATGTATACCTATGCCAGCTATTACAGCTTTGTAGTACTAATAGTCTCTAAGCTAAGCCGCGGACAGACAGACAGACAGACAGACGGACATGGCGAAACTATAAGGGATCCTTGTTGGTGACTGCGGAACCCTAAAAACTGTGATGGAAAACGAACGTTTGGCTTAGCTGTACGGCATTTCCCCCCTTGGTCTCGTTTTTTAAGTTTATCGTAACAAGTAATTTATTTTCATTTTTTTATTTTGAAATTAATTTATAATTTGTGTGTTAAAAGACATTTCTTTAATTGAACTGTTTTTTTAATTCTTATTCTAATAAACGTAGTTGTAGCAATATAATTTCGAAAGATTTTTAATTCATGTGAGATCTCGCTCGCTAATACCGATATCTTGCGAGATGGCTTTTTCTAAATCTCATAAATATCACCGCAAACCTTTAGTTGAAAACAATAATGATTTACATTTTATTTTATTGGACTGATGAAGACTCCATTGAAGGAGTTGAAATATTGTACCATAAGTATTTATTTGTTTTTGATATATGTATATCTTTCAACAAAAATCAAAAATAGGTGCAACGACAAGCGGAGCGAGAAGGAGTGTGTTAGGTTTACATGTAAATGCATTTTGGGTGCCGAGCAAAGCGGAGCGGAGCGAGGCGACCACCCTAGTTTTAACAGAAATATGATACATCTAGGCAGATCAAGATATGCCCAATTCTATGATGTGCCAACGACATAATATGTATACTTAATTAAAATCCATTTAAAGGTAATAATAGAAACATATGTTTATTTACAGTTTATTTTATAGCTTGATAAGCTGTACCTCCATAAAAATCCAGTCCAACATTTATAATAAGAAGTTTTAAATGTTCACCAGAGAATCTTGACTTTGAAGGTAATAAGTTTATATTAAAATTATGATCTGGGAAAATACCGAGTAAATAACATTTGTATAGACACAAAAGAAGCCTTAGATTCTTGTTTCACTTGCTTCTTGCTTGATAATGTTACTAAGTAATCTAATCTTTGATGGATTCAAAACAATATGAACACAAGCCAACTGCAATTAGCTAAAAAAGCTTAGGATAATGCAGATATTTTCTATGCGATATTATTCTGTGGAAACCATTATCATGTCAGGCGTGCCTTGAGAAAGCCGCGAGAAGCCTTGGCAGAGCGAACTGACATTATACTGAGTATGAAAACATAAACTTTTATATTTAGACCTACTTCATTCAGTTCCTTCAAAAAACGAAACCTTTTTTGGTATTTTTTCGTTATTGCCAAGTGTTTGTCGCACAAAATGCACCGGTTTCGTAAATGTAATATAATCTGCTTGGAAAGATGATTCATTTTGGCCACTTCTAAAATGTGATGTTTTCCAAGATTTCATCCGGAAAACCTTTGTTATTTTAAATTGCTCAATATACTTACAAATACATTAAACAATTTAAAGTATTACACTTCGTTTCTGAGTATAGAATTATCAACTAAAACAATCTGTTTATTTGTTCGCAACTACAGGGGTGTTATATACATATGTCACAATTAAATTGTAAAAATCGCGGCTTCGCAAAACTGCTAGGTGTTTTACAAAACAGCTCTGTTATGTAAAACCGCTAAAAGTAAACACATAGGATTGTATAAACGTTTTGCGCTACTTAATGCAGCGGTTTTGTAAAACAGCGTCAAATTAAACGTTGTAATTAAATTTAATTAAAAACTACAGGAGTCGCTCGGCTTCTTATTTTATCTTACATGTAAACGTAAAACGTTGATTCTACAATCTCACTTCGACATTATGTGGATACACGATGTTTATTACAAAAACCAGCCTATAAATTAAACAGGTTACTTGAGATGGAGATATGTTTTGCTATAAAATTTTGTAAAATTTTTGTTGATGTTGGCGCTATAGTAAACTGACGGTGCAACACAGCGTTCTTTCACCCGCACGCCAGTTGAAAGTCACTTTGGCCGAAATTGTGCAACAATAATCTTTTTCGATAATACCCTTCTGTGATTGAAGTTGCAGATTGCGGACCAAATTATCATTCTGTATACCTATTTCAACGCCCGAATAAAAAGAATATTACCAATAAAGCTGATTTATCCATTCGCGCGAAACGATCACATTCGTCTGGTGCTCAATTTCATGTCAGCGAAAAACAAATGTCTCGGAATCAAAGTGAACGGGTGAATTCGACTTTGATTTACGATTTTCACTTTTTTGGTTCTACATTTTCTACCAAATAAAGCTATTCTATTCTATGTCTGGCTTTTCGACGTTAGCTTAAAATTCTGCGATAATTTGTTGTAATCTGCCCATGCATAAATTAGCTTCCTTTAACTTTCCTATATTTTTCTAAAGATGACAATAATGAAAGTATTTCATTTCCCCAAAAGGTAATTTGGGCCAGTACTTTACAATATGTTTGCGATATACTGCAGACACCCTAATAGTATATTTCGTGACGAGCATAAAATGGCGGATTTTCTTACCCGAGGAATGAAGCTAGTTTCGACGATTTTACATTTTTTTTTTCAAGCTTCGTCCGGTGGCCTTTATTTGTGGCCAGTATCATTTTGCGAAAAAAGAGTGTCAGACGCGATATAATCGATTACGTCGTGAATAGAAACGCAGGGAATTTCGATTGTAAAGACAAACTACGGACGTCAAAAAGAACCTAATTTAGTATGAAATGAAGACAAACGTCAAAAAAATAAAAATTTTGCAATTAATGTAATTTCAGTACGATATTTCAAACTGACTTTATAGTCATTCCGCAACGGGGCCCGGAAAGTTCGATTTTCAAAACAAATTTCTAGTATTAAATGGAATTTTTTCATAAAGGTAGTAGAAAAAAACCTTTTTATCCAGAGCCTCGCTCTGAGAAAACTAGTCGAAATCAATTTTCTTTTTGTGAACGCCTTATAAGCTTTGAAACCCTGGTACTTGGTGGTGAAAATTTTACGTCGCTATACCTCAAGTCATTCGGGACAGATAAGCCCACCGGCACCGGTAAAACATACTGCAGACGTTATCTATAGTGCTGATGTTGCATTGTTGCCTCGAAAAATTTAAGGGCCCAGTGGAAAAAGTCCCTAAGTGGACTTAGGGAATTTTTTCACTAGACCCTTCAAATGCTTGTACACTGCGTGGGTTTGTGCTCGGTGAACTTTATGAATTGTGGTTTTGTGCTCGGTGCTCTTAAGGTGGGCCATCCATTCAGCTGCCATATAAATGCTTTAGGTGTATTTGACATCCAGAAAAAGCTACTTGTTTCGTAACTAAAAAAGTATTAAAAATTATTGACTCCATAAAACTGAAATTGTTTTAAATTAAGATCATGAAATGATCTATATTATGCGAAAAAAAGTTAAAATTAATTAACATAACGGCGAATTAAATTTTCAGTCGGTCTTCAACATATTTACAATATCAGTGCAGTATCAACGTGGCTTTACCATCATGGCGAAGCAATTTTTCATTTATCTGTATAAAATAGATATCTACAATATCGAAAACACTCTTATTACAAAAGTAATCTTAATTTTAAATTCAATTAAATTTTTAAAACTATTAAAAAAAAACATCTCATCATAAATTAACGGGCTGCAACAATGCTAAAATGCAGTCCTGCTCTAACGCTTTTGTTTTTTAACCATCGATCCTGCTCTAATCAGATGCCTCGCACGCAAAACTTCAGTTCTTTTAAATTCACGGCTACATTAGGACATTAACTTTAATTTATTTATGTAATATAGATGGTTTTTTCTAGCGTGTGTTGGTTTAGTTTCAATTGGTTTTGAAACATGCAAACTGAATCGCTTTCTACGTGAAATTCATGTTTTTTTAAAAGTATTATAATTAAAAGAAGATGGATTTTTTATTTATTTTATTTATAAAGTATAATCAATAATTGTCCAAAGTCAAAAAATACGCCATATTTTATTTTTATTTTTACCCTCTACATTGACGGAACGGAAATCAATGAAAAACTGATGTTTAGCATTGTGAAGCCTTTTAAGTGAAACACATTATAACTCAAATTCAAATAGTTTATTTTGCAAAGTAGTACACTTTTTACACGTCAAATTTAATCTAATAAATGTACATAGACGAGATTAAAGGTGTATTTAATGTATGTAGCAATATATATACGATTAAAATGATAGGTAAAATATATATTACAATATAACTCAAGTAGTCTACAAATATATTATTTCGTAATTTACTAAACAACCCATCCTCAACAAATTTGCTTGTTTGTGAAGAGTAAGCAGCACGTGGACTCGATGATAATATAGGTAACAAGTTTTTAATTGCTAGCAACACTGATGTCTATTGAAGTAATGGGAAATCTCAAAGTTTTTTTTAATCTCATAATATTTAATGCAAGCAAAAAAAATGAGACATGTAGTTTTTAGAAAATTGGTAAGAGAGTGAGTATCCAATGAGCGTTTTTCCTTATGTCAAATTTAGTGTAAAATAAGATTCCTAGATGGCACTGTCGCTGTCGTATTCTTTAGCAACAGAATCAAAGACAAAATTTGCAAAGATTCCAAACAAACGAAAAACCACTTTGACATTGATTGCTACGAAACGCATTTTATCTATGGTGACATGGACAGCGCCATCTGGGGCAAAGCTAAGAACTAAGAAAAAAAAACAACCAGAAAAACGCTCATTTAATTACTCGTAGTGACCAGTATGTAGCTGCTACAGAGCTACAGAGCTACTTCTGCACAAAAAGCTGAGATTTTACAGAAATATTTTATTTTTGCAAGTATTTACACAAAGGTGCCCCAAGCTTTGAAAAGAGCTTTGAAGTTTTATTCAGCTTTGTACATTATTTTTCTGAATTATTAAATTAATGACGGCTATTCTAAAAACAGGATAAAAGGATAACGTTTTCTCATGTCGGCCTAAATTTATGATTTCGCTAGGTTAGTTCAACAACCGTGAAAAATCCTAGCTTGAAATTATAATGTCACTAGTGAAATTACAAGCTATCGGATTTAACAATCTTACGGTGACATATATACTTAGAGTTTTATAGTAGAGTTTTAATATTCTGTTTAAATACCCTAAGCTTACACGGTTCCTTTATTACAGCCTCTATACAGCTTTAATAATAAAACCCAGCTTGAAGTGTCACAAAATACTTAGAGTTTTATAGTAGAGTTGTAATATTCTGTTTAAAAACCCTATAAGCTTACTCGGATCCCTTATTACAGACTTTATACAGTTTGAGCTGTATAATATCTTATAAATCGCTCTTAAAAGGATAAAATAATAGGTGTATGTTTATTTATTTTATTTAATATTTATTTATTCATCACAAACATCATAATAAAATAGTGGAGCCTTCCACTATGCTAAACATCAGTTTTGCAGTGGATTCAGTTCCGTCAATATAGATGGTAAAAATTTGAAAAAAATATGGCCGGCTTTTTGACTCAAGACAATTATTAATTATACTTTATATATAAACATACTTTCCATCTTCTTTTAATTATATTATTTTAAAAAAGCACGATTTTCACGAAAAAAGCGATTCAATTTCTATATTTCAAACCTGATTGAAACGAAACCTACACACGCAGATACTTACTAGAAAAACCTATCTTTATTACATAAAGAAATGTGGCAGCGATTTCAAAATAACCGAAGTTTTGCGTGCGCGGCATCTGATTAGAGCAGGACAGACAGTTAAACACAAAAGCGTTATAGTAGGACTGAATTTTAGCATTGTGCAGCCCTTAATAGGTTATAGGCAAGTTATATGCTTTTAGCTTATTTTTTACGATTACCATGATAAATATACTAACGTCAAAGGTTTAAGATCTTGCACGATGAATCGATCAGAAATAAAATAAAATTTCATCGCTATTCTACTCTAAGTTTTACAGGACAATGTCTCCTTTTATGGTGGGTCTTCTCGGGTGTTCAAGAGTAGGAGTTAAGTGTTCAGAAAGTGTTAGCCTCGAAGCTGGCATTGTTTCTAGTGGCATTGTGCCTCGGAAATTAGTGCAACGTGCTCTATGTTGTAACTTGTATAAGACCAACTTTTTCTCAACCTACCTATTGAATAATGGTTTATTACAAAGTAATAAGAGGAGGCTTCCCTTCGGCGCACAGCGGCATTGCTATTTTAAGGCGCTACGGAAAAATAATCGACACTTTTAGAACTTGCATATCTACTTCAGTAAATAATGTATTATTTTGATAAAATAGTATATTATTTTTGAAATCTTTTTGTAGGGATCTGTTAAACACAAACGCGATTGGAGCAATTCGGCTCGATAGAAATATTTATTGAAATAAGGTCTTTTTAGACACCAATTTTCCTGGTTTGACAATTTTGAATGGTATATGGACTGCAATGGTTTGTTTGGACTGTTATGGTTTTAACAATATCTAGGACCTGGTTAAACGAAATTTTGATAGCAACTTTACTACATTTTACTTTTATTTTCTACATTTTAATTATATCAATAAAAAATCAATTTTTTGCTACGTTTCCTCGAATCCGTCCCTCTCGCACTGAGAGTTTTTTCGCATATGGAGTAACAGGGACGCTTAAACTTTTACATGTTGCCTTAACCCGAAGACTGATAAAGTTGCAAATCGCGTGCGCCAAAATGCGCGCGAAATTATTCAGAATAAGTCTGGTTTCAAGATTGACTTTGATTAAAATTACAATAAATTATTCAAGTAAATTTTTTTCTATGCAGGTTTTAAAAAACTGTGCTTTCTTGCGGGCGTAGCATAGTGTTTAATCGCGCGCGACGCCATTAGTTGAATCACAAGTGCGAGGAGCGTGACGTACTGTTTAATCGCGAAAACATCGTGTCACGCTTCTCGCACCTATGATTCAACTAATTGGCATCGCGCCCGATTAAACACTATGCTACGAGTCCAGATGTGAGTAAGAAATTGCTTATTTATTTTAAACATAACACTCAAGCCGCATTGGAGTTATATTTAAAAACGATTCCAAAAAGCATTATTTTCTAAAATTTAATCGTTCGGTTGAAAATTGTCCAATTAGATAAGTAGCTTTGCATCGCAAAAATAAAGGTTTTGAAAAATATATAGTTAAATTTTATTTTGTTTAGGTAGGTATGTAAACCTACTTAGGTAGGTAAACGATCTCAAATCATGCGATCTCAAATTCCTTTGGTCTTTGTTGGTCTGAAACGTAACTAGTTTCAAAGGAACGAGTAAAGTTTAAAGAAAATTCCTGTAATTGTTAACATATAATATTTTTATAAATTATTTTAATAACTTAGAGTATTTTTCAAGTAATTTTCGGACAGCACCCGCGTTTGATAATGTACGGACTTTGTCCACACATTTAGATTATCTATTATTTATTAACATTTCTTAATAATTATTTCCTATTGACATAGTTTACTTAAGTCAAGGTTGCTAACACAGCGCCCGCAAGTATTGAGGACAAGTTAGTGCCTTCCGGATGACGATATGACTGCGAGCGACACATTGTTAAGCCTAAAGAATTGTAGAAACGTCAGTTGGCTTCGTGCCTCTCATCAACATTAACATAATTTATAACATAACATTTTATATTCCTTTTTCTCTTGCAATAACAGTGTAACATTTATATTTAATTAATTAAACATTATTAACATAACAATTAACAATTCATTCCACTATTATCCTGCCAAGGCACACTGGACTCGTGGTATCGGTCGGTCGTCGCGGAGCTAGTCCGATATTAGTCCCTACCCTTACAGATAATTTAATAATAATTTCTAAATTTAGTAATAAGTATATTCATAATAGAATTGTAAAGAAATCTGCCAAAAAACGGACATTAAATACATCTTCTGCGTTTATTAAACAGCATGAACTTCAGTTATCAGTTTTCGTTCCAAGACCTGTGATGATCCAATCACGGGGAAAGGTACCAATCAGTGCCAATCACGGGGAAAGGTACCAATCAGTGCCAATCACGGGGAAAGGTACCAATCAGTGCCAATCAGTGGGCACCGTGCCAACGAACGCGCCACGTCAATCGTACAGGAACTCACTGAATCAAGCGAGATGATAGGCTCTAGTCATTGAGTCGTCGCAACTGTTAAAGGTACTAGCCATACTAAAATGCACATTTTTCCATATCCAGCCCAAGTTTTATTATACACGATTCCTTGGCCAAATCTACAATAAGATCACCCAAACTTACTACAAAATATTCTAAACCGTTTGGAATTTATAAGACTAAAAAAAGACCATCTGTTCCATTTCAACTCGAGAACCATTCAACGGATTTGTATGCGTTTTTAGGGTTCCGTACCTAAAAGGTACAAAAGGAACCTTTATGGTGAGACTCCGTTGTCCGTCCGTCCGTCCGTCCGTATATCACAGCCTCATAACTATAGCACCGTTAAGAGTATGACATAGCCAAAATTTACATACATAATTTTGTCCCTATTGACACGGTTAGTACAAGTACTAACAAAATTGTAAAAAATTCTTTTTAGAATTGAAGACAATGGGAAAGCCGCCTGTATTAAAGCTGGTACATCAAAACATACAAGGCGGCTTTCTCAGCAAAATACTTTCAATCGAGTTGTTCTTAGAGGAATCAAAAACAGATATTTTGTGTGTAACCGAACATCATCTACATGAACATAATATGCATTTTAATGTTAATAATTTTAGTGTTCTTAGTTGCTACAATAGATTAAAAATACAAAAAGGTGGCTCCATGATTCTTGTAAAAAATAGTATAAAAGCAAAGGAAAGAAAAGACATTGTAAAACTTTCTGTAGAACATCAACTAGAATTAGCTTGCATAGAAATGAGTACATATATTATTCTCTGTGTTTACCGACCCTCAGGACAAGATTACAACATTTTTGAAAAAGCAATGGAAGAGGTTTTAAAATTATTATTTGATACAAAGAAAAAAGTTATTATATGTGGAGATTTTAACGTAGATTTACTAGAAAAATCGATTATGCGCTCAAAATTATTACATTTATTCAAATCATTTAATTTGTCTAATGTGTTCTTACTCGGGATACTGCGTCATGCCTCGACAATATATTCTGTGATTGTGAGTATTCAGACAATAAAGTAATCAACCGCTTGCAGTCCGATCACAGTGGCCAAACTATAACCATTAAACAAAGCGTAAAACAACTACCCAAAGAAGTCTTTTGCAGACCTATTACAACTCTCAAAGTAGATTGTTTCAAAGCAAATCTAGAAGTTAAATTAGCACATTTTAATCTTCTCCAAGACGATCCAAACGCTCTCTTTACAGACCTTTTCAACATAGTCTCTAAAGAGTTCGAAAATACGTTTAAGATGCAAAAACTTTCTAACAAAAGTAAAATCACCTTCAGTGACTGGGCGACACCAGGTATTTATAAAAGCAGAAATCATTTATACGAATTATACGACATAAAGTCCTACAATAATAATGTTAAATTTACTGAATTCGTGAAAAATTACTCACGCATCTTTAAATTGGTGTGTTTAAAAGCAAAAAGTATCTACTTGAATAAAAAACTTAAAAGGTCCGATAACAAAGTAAAAACAGTATGGAACATCATAAATACTGAAACTGGGAAAAGTAAGAAACGAGATAACGAACTTAAGTTAAGTATTAACAATGAAGTCGTTACAGGAGATAAAGAAGTTGCGAATGCCTTTGAACAATTCTTTACTGAAATTCCTTCCTTAACAACTAAAGATTTAAATTCAAGCCCTAGGCTTGCGCAGGATCTTTTAATAGATCACGTACCTCAGTGTCTTTCTGTATTTGCTTTTAAACATATTAATTCATTAACTGTAATTAAAGCATTTAAATCGCTTAACTTGAAAAAAACCGAGGACTTATGGGGCCTATCTGTGAAAGTTATAAGTTCTGTTATTGATTTAATAGCTCCTTATTTGGCATTAATTTTTAATAAATGTGTAGATGATGGTATCTTTCCTGACTTAATGAAGTTTAGTAAATTGATCCCCCTTTTTAAATCAGGCGACCACGGGGACCCTTCAAACTATAGACCTGTGTCAGTTTTACCGGTATTGAGTAAGGTTTTTGAAAAAATAGTTTTTAATCAATTGTTATTTCATTTTAATTTAAATAAGTTACTTCACTGTGAACAATATGGATTCACTAGAGGGATGTCAACCACAGATGCAGGAGTTGCTTTAGTTAAGCACATTTTTGATGCTTGGGAAGAAAAGCAAGATGCATTTGGTGTATTTTGTGACCTCTCGAAAGCCTTTGATTGCGTTAATCATGAAACACTCTTATGTAAATTGGATCACTACGGAGTGAGGGGCAAATCTTTGGCGTTATTGAAGTCATATCTTAGTGATCGTATTCAAAAGGTAGACATTAACGGGGTAAAATCAAGTGGAGCATTAGTTAAAATGGGTGTCCCGCAGGGTTCCATATTAGGGCCCTTGCTGTTTTTAATTTACATAAATGACCTTCCATATTTAGTTAAAGACTTAACGAAGATAGTATTATTCGCAGACGACACGTCACTTATTTTTAAAGTTAATAGACGTAAAGATATCCTTGACGGCGCGAATACAACTTTATCACTGGTGCTTGATTGGTTTACTGTAAATAATTTAGTTTTAAACGCAAAAAAGACAAAGTGTATAAAATTTACGTTACCAAATGTAATTCAAGTGGATGGTAATTTGCTTTTGCAGGGGTCCAAGCTGGAGTTAGTTAACGAAACAAAGTTTTTAGGCATTACGGTAGACTCTCGTCTTCAGTGGGGTCCCCACATAGAAGCCCTATGTGGTAGACTTAGTTCGGCCGCATACGCTGTTAGACGCATAAGACAAATTACTGATGTAGATACTGCTAGACTAGTCTATTTTAGTTACTTTCACAGCATTATGTCATACGGCATGCTGTTATGGGGTAGAGCCGCGGATACAGACGCAGTCTTTGTTTTGCAGAAGAGAGCAATTCGGGCTATTTATAATATGAAGCACCGGGATTCATTAAGACAAAAGTTCAAAGAAATTAATATATTAACGGTTCCTTGTGAATATATTTACCAAGTCCTTAGATATGTCAGAAAAAATGTTGAGTCTTTCCCAAGGCTTGGTAAGCAACATTGTAAGGAGACCAGAAATAAGCATAAACTGGCTTTTCCAAAAATCAGACTCGCTAAGGTGAGTACCTCTTTTGTAGGACATGGTATAAGATTTTACAATAAACTTCCAAAGGAGGTCCTTACTTTGTCAGAGAATAAGTTTAAACTGTATATTAAGCAGGGCCTATTGAAAAAGGCATATTATAAAATAAATGAATATTTGGATGATGGTGAAGCATGGTGTTACAGTGATAATGATACTCGTAGTAAGTTATAATTTAATTAAATAGTATAATTTCTTAACTTATGATTCCTCTAAGGTGTAAACATTAATTGATTATAGACTGTAAAAGGAAAAGGACTATATGAGACAGGTAGACAAAGATATATATGTTTTTCTTTTTTTCATTAACCTGAATTCCTACTGTCTTGTATTTTCTTATCCCTTGGTTAAAGTAGATATAAGTCATATATTGTATAGTATAAGTTTTATGTTGAAAAAAAGACATGATCTTGCTAAGTTTCTTGCCCTTCTTCTTAGCAAGACTAATCGAATGGGCGGAGGTAGGCATGTATTTATATATGTAACCTATTAGTATGTAGTATATAGGATGGGATTTGGTCGGCCGCCTGGATTCGTGCTGGGGGCTCGGTTGGTGATCACTGAACCTTGTTCCTGGTCCCTGGCCGGGTCTCCGGTATGGGTTCGGGCGGCTGATTGGATTTTACCTTGTATAATATATATTTTACCTATCATTTTAATCGTAAATATATTGCTACATAAATTAAATAAACCTTTAATTTAGTTCATGTACATTTATTATTCTATTACATATATTTTCTTTATTAGATTAAATTTGACGTGTAAAAAGTGTATATATCTATACCTGCTTTGCAAAATAAACTATTTGAATTTGAATTTGAATTTGAAACAAAAACCAGTTCCGGGCGTGGCTTATTCTATTTTACGATAGCGCGCGGGGGGAAATTCGTCCCGGTCTCTAAGCTCGCGTCACCATAGCAAAAATACGAATAGAGTGGACGAGGCAGGGTCAAAAGTAATACGTATTTTATTTTATCTAATTTATTAGTGTATTTCGATCATCGTGACACAGCATTGATCCTACTTGCTATCACGTCGGGACGTAAATTTATTATGGTCGGCTAAAAGTGGTTTTTTGAGTGTTTGATTTATCAGTTGACCCTCGGAACATTTCAGACACTCCTTTAGAGATACATAATAATATTGTGACGGTTAATTGTCACCATTACCCATTCTTTAAATATTTTTTGCCCGTTGAGCTGGTTTTACACTTGCGGGAAAATAAATTGGACCAAAAATTTCTTTACGAAAAAATTTTTACTAAAGTTGTTATTACAAAAAGTGGAAACTAACAAATATTCTCAGAAGGAATGCACCACGTCACTATCTATCTCACTGTAGCCTATATCAATTATGCCTCTCTCATTCAACCACGTTTAACTGCGTTACTATCTCATTCCAACTCATTTTAAATAGCGTCACTATTTATCTCACTCTAACGCGTGTTAAATGGCATTTCTAATGAACGTCAAATATTTTTACTGCCCGCCACTCTTTCATTCTAAATTCTAATTATTTAAAAAAATACGCAGCTCCTTTGGTAGTAAAATAGCAATAACTTTTTTTTCAAAAGTAATACACAGAAATTGCCAGATCATTTGAAAAACAATATTTGATGAGCCGTTATTTAAGACAATTTGCAAAACTAACATGGGACATTTTTTTTCAGGGTGTGGTATCGAACTAACCTAATTACAAAAAATTGCTCATAAATTGGGTTTTTATTTTCTTCCTGATGTAACAGCATTTCAAGGTTTATTTTTGACTTTATCAATAGCATGACTATTCAGAGTTGCGCAACAAAAATTTTATTCTTAGAATTTAGAACTGGTTAGCTTTGACTCTCAAAAATCTATTCGAATTTACAAAAGTACCATCAACTCGAAGACTATCTACTTTTTGCTGAGGTCATAATTTGATATTCTGGTCAGTCATGAGCTGGCCTACCAGCCTTCCAAGGGAAAGCGTTGACTTTTGGGACACCTGTTTACCCTTGGGATAAATCGCCAAGTGTTTAAAATATAGAAATTTATTTGTATCATAGTTTGAAATGTTCAGGTCCCTTTACGCAAAATGAAAAAACAAAACTCTTTTAGGATTAATTTGTTGTCCCTATGTTTGTCTGTTTGTCCGTTTGTCTAGGCAATTTTTCTGGGTAAAATCAATAAATGCTAATGTTTACAGCCCTGTAAAATATACATATTATAACGTTTTTATGGCCTTTTGTTTAACTTTTTCATACAAATTTTCTCCTTATGAAAATATAGAGATCAACACTTCACATAATATTTTGCATTTGAAAGAAAGCACAGAAAGGAACTGTAGAACAAATAATGTACAAAATATAAAACCATATCTTTCTATTCTAAATGGATTAATAATTTACTGTTTGTTCAATGTGGCGATAGCTTTGTTTATTTTTTTTTCTTTGTTACAAAGATAACAAATATTTTCATACAAGGTTTTCCTTAAGGGCTATTTCTCCGAATTTGTAATAAAATATTAAGAAATAATTATAACGGTAAAATACAACTTTTAGCTAAGAAAATTTATTGTTAAAAGTTTGCTATATGCATAAACATATTTTAATGATATTATGGTATCTTCAAAATAATTGGGTTTTCCATAAGCGTGATATCAGATTATTTAAGAAATTTACGGCTGGTATCACGACGACGGATAAGCCAATTATTTTATTACTATTGTAATATAATTAAAAATATGTTAATGCATACAGCAGACTTTTAACTAAAAGTTGTATTTTTATTTATTGAAATTGTATTTCTCATCAAGAAGTGCAAGATGACAAGATATTCAAAATAAGTTAATTGAATTTGTGAAATGGTTTCAGGTCAAAACAGTTTTCCATGAAACGGTAATTGTTTATACTTAGCAAAGTGTGTAAACTTAGTCATCTTAACATGAACGACGCCTGTATTTCTCTCTTTTTTATTTCCAGTATAGATAAAAGTATACAAACTTGTTAAACTTTGCGTAAAAACGAGGCAATATTGACGATATTCTGACAGCTATTATGATGGTGTTTTATCAAATTTTGCTTTTTGGGCTGTATAGAGACGTAGTTAGATGTCACTAGAATATACTCATGAAAAAAGATATGAAGAAAATAAGCTGTAGACTTCACATTCGGTTTATACCTATTGTATGAATTTTAAGAAAAATACAGGGGTAAAGGGACCTCTTAAGGAAAACCCTGTATTAAACTATTTGTTATCTTAGTAAAAAATAATTTAAGGAAAAATATAAACAAAGCTATCGCCACATTGAACAGTAGATAATTAATCCCTTTAGAATAGAACAACATGGTTTTCATATTTTTTACATTATTTGTTCAACAATTCCTTTCTGTGTTGACTTTTAAATGCAAAATATTACGAGTATCTCAAGTGTTCATCCCTACATTTTCATAGTGAGAAAATTTGTATGAAAAACGTAAAAAAAAAAACGTAAAAACCTAAAACGTAATATAAATAAAAACGTCAAAAGTATGTTTTTACAGCTCTATAGAGGGCCGTTAATATTGGTATTTATTAATTTTATCCAGAAAAAATTGTCTAGACAAACGGACAGACAGACAAACATAGGGATAACAAATTAATCCTAAAAGAGTTTCATTGTTTTCATTTTGCGTAACAGAACCTGAACATGTACCGACAGGATTATCTACGATCTAATAATTTTGCCATGCACTGTAAATATTTCAAAATAAATTTTTATATTTTAAATGCTTGGCGATTTATCCCAAGTAAGTGTACCTATATAATTTGCAAAAAACTTCACTTATTGGACCTGAAATGGTGAGCCAATGTCATTGGTCATTGACCTTTGTTACAGATCTCAGTAAGTATAAGTAAATTAATTTGGGTTTCAATAACGATCACAAAATTATTCTTTTAGAGTAACATATATTATTTTCCCGCATAAAAGTATGAATTCAATCCAAATTCATTCAGTTTTGTTGTTGGCTATGACTATGGCACGATGTAGCTAAATCACTCATACGCATATTTTGTTGAGTTTTTAACGGCAGGAATATGATGCTCCTCGAAATATGACTTTATAAAATTAATTTCAATGTGTTTTGAAGTAGTTTTGGGAGATATTTATAGCTTGCAAAAAAGGGCACAGGTTCCACGTCTTACGGGCGCCAACGCTAGGCGCAGACTGACAATATCTTGCTGCCGCTGACTGCATCAGTGGATTTACGTATTTTTGGAAAAAGGGGGTGCTTTTTTTGAGCCGAATAACGTGGTATTTGGAAAATGAATAGATATCATTCACACTAATTTTATAAAAAAAAAAAACCAACAAAATCGCGAAAGCGATACCTGAAACAAAATCGATAAGAAGTGTGCAATAGAGGGTTACAAAAAAATTCATTGACAGTACAAATATGAATCGATTAACGTGGTTTGTGGAAAGTGAATACCTTAAAGTTCAACTAAAAACATGTATTTTTTTTATGGCTATACGTAACCTAATTATTGCAACAAAATCATCCGAAAGCTGACATTTTATTTCTGTTTGTATTTTCGTCCCCCTTAAAGATAAAGACATGAAATTTGTCAAAAAATTTGCATTAATTTGCCCACATATCACGGTGTGAAAAAAGTGTGAAAATTTTGAAATTGTTTAAAATATTTCTAAAACAAAAGTGAGACAAATACATATTTTTTTTGATAAATATATATATATGTCTCTTTTGTAAAATTAAATTAAATTTACGTCATTGTCAGATTTTCAACTGATACCGGACCCAGTGGGGCCTGAAATATAATGTGAGGAAAATTTTTAAATTCTTATTTTTACCTTTTTACATTCAGTATACTAAAACTACATTAAAAACATAAAATATTGTCCTAAAAATACAATATGGGTCTCAACTTGTAGATATTAGAAAGCTGATTGTAGAAATATATATATTTACTATATTTACTATATTTACTGGCACTGGATTCAAGAAAACCACAGAAATATGTATATCCCCCCCCCCCTTATCTCCGAAACTGGTAGACCGAAAAATATAAAAAAAATGACGATTATAGATCGTACCTGGACAATTACAGGAAAACTATAGCGATTAAAGAAAAATTGAGTACAAATACAAAATAAACAAAAAAATATTAAAAAATACGATATTGGTATAAAATTGAAGGCATTAAAAAGTTGATTGTAAAAATATACAGTTTGACTATATTTAATTGCATCTATTTCGAAAAATCCTTGAAAAAACGTGAAAAATTGTATGTCCGCCCCCTTTCTTATCTCCAAAACTGGTGAACCAAAAAATATGAAA
This sequence comes from Ypsolopha sequella, assembly GCA_934047225.1. Lineage (NCBI taxonomy): Eukaryota > Metazoa > Arthropoda > Insecta > Lepidoptera > Ypsolophidae > Ypsolopha > Ypsolopha sequella. Next base: position 15,034,501 of record OW203991.1, read on the forward strand.
AAAAATCATGGTAATATGTGTTTACGTAAAGATTACGGGAATAATAAAGAAATTGAAAAATTTACGAAAAAAATTACAAAATTAAATTTATCATCCACAATACGGAACCCTAGGTACGCGAGTCTGACTCGCACATGGCCGGTATTTTTTATTATTAACATCGCAGTAGCCACATACCAGTGGCGTGCACGCAATTGGAAAAGCAAGCAATTGGTCAAGAATAACAAGAAAAAAATATGAAAAAATTTTAATAATCACATTGAAAAAAAAAAGTTTGTACAGGAAATTTTCTAGGGTAGACATTGTCTACCCTGGCCTAATACAAATCTTTTTTTTTTCAAAGTGATATTTAAATTTTTTCATATTTTTTTTAATGTTGATCTTGACCAATTGTTTGCTTTTCCAGCAAAAAGTTATGTGCGCGCCACTGCCACATATATACCACCTATTAGAGTTGTTGTGTTGACGTTGGTTTCCAACGGTTTGGGTAAAACCAAATTTCTGAGAGGAAAACCGCACCCAAAAGCTTGTTGAATAAACTTTGCACATTTTCCACCTTCACGTGTGCACAGACGGGAAGCGATTTATCGATTTTTTCAGACATACATATTGAAATTCCATTATTTTATTCAGAGCAGCGAGGTGGTAGAGATGATGCCGGGCTCGACTGTGGAGGTACCACCATCTTACTTGGAGACCCCCTCGAAGTAATTCAAGGGAGAGTAAGAGGACAGCTCACAGGCAAAAAACCAGGAGGCCCACCATGCCTGGGATCGATGGATGGCGGTATATCCATCCCTAATAGCCAGGCCTTATATGGAACAGACTGGTCACTGGCAGCAGCGTCACTGGTGCGAGGGTTCTGGCACCGCGCTCACCAACCCGCCTGCCCAGCGTGTGTTGGTATGGCAATTTTTCAGGATGACCGCCGGGAGTGGCAAAATCCTGGAAAGTTTATCCAGCAGTGGACGAACTAGGCTGATGGATGGATTCAGAGCAGCAAAGAAATTGTCGTTTGACATAATAAAGGTTGTCTGGAAGAGATCGCCTTTTGTGATAAGACCGCCAATTGTACCCTACTACTCATTATAAACCTGTTTCCTTATTTTTGTTTTTTGGTGTGCAATAAAGAATAATGTATTTTATTGTATTGTATTTTTTTGTAATAAGAACTTGTTTTGTTTAATTCAATTTCCAAGAACAAAATGACGTATATTTTTACTCTTTGAAACTGTTTCGAGCAAATAATCCACGAGTGTGATCAAAATGAAAAATTCCACAGTAAACAGAATTCATTATTTGCAGGTGGCGTTGGGCGGGGTACAAGTGTAGAGCGGATGACGTCACTTCCGGTGAGTATACGGTCCTGTATGGTCATGGATAAGGACATTTATTGTTGTTCTACACATTGAGTTATATTATATTATATAACTCAATGGTTCTACATGGTGGCATGATGCACAAGGTAGTTGGTGTTGGGTTTCATTTTACAACCAGAAACAAAATAATGAATATAGTACTAAACATTTAGGAAAAGATTTAAACAAAAGTTAATAGACCTCTCAATCCATCTATCTATCCATCTATCAGCCTAGTTCGTCCACTGCTGGACTTTGCCACTCCCAGCGGTCATCCTGGAAGAAATGCCCATACGCACACACGCTGGGCAGGCGGGTTCGTGAGCGCGGTGCCGGAACCCTCGCACCACTGACGCCGCTGCCCGTCACCAGTCTGTTCCATATAAGGCCCGGCTATTAGAGATGGATAACCTCCTGGTTTTTTGCCTGTGAGCTGTCCTCTTACTCTCCCCCGAATTACTTCGAGGGGGTCTCCAAGTAAGATGGTGGTACCTCCACAGTCGAGCCCGGCATCAGCTCTACCACCTGTTTAACCAGCTATTAGGTTTTAATGATAAGAATATTTTTTTAATGACGCTGACCTAACTACTTCTAAATTTGTATATTCCATTTGCTCTAAAAACATTTTAAAATCGTTGAAATGTCCATAAATAATTAACCATCTGGAGAGGGAGGTTATGACCCCCTTGGTCTGCCCATGATGCTGAAGTATAGTTTATCTTTAGTGTTCAACTGAGAACTTTGATTTCTGAAGACCTAACTTAAAGTAGTTTAATGCAATGAAGGGAATGTCTGAAAGAGTTAGAGGTCCCTTATCTTGGGTTGTGCTGGGTGTCACGTTAGATCCTTTAAATGACTTGAAGATACTAACCCACAATTTCACAAGTCATTTACGAGTAAGCATGCAACAAAGCGCTATATGATTTGCCGATTGGTCACTTCAGATGTACATTATTGTAAAACGTGTAGTTATAGTTACTTGACTTTGAATCTAACCTATAAATTCAAACATAACCCATAAATTTAAACAAAATCTATAAGGAATTAATCTCTAAAATTACGCATCGTAAGTAGGGTATATTTGGGACAGTTTTCACCTTAAACATCAACCCAATATTATTATCAGTAGCTTTTTTGTTTACGTACATTTTTATGCCTGCCTAGTAACCACCTTCATAAGGTGACATAACATTATTATAACACTGTTATATAAGAAACCAAGGCTTTTATTCACAGTTTCATTTGAGTTCGAGTTTAGCACTCCCAAGTGTCAAATAGTATGAAGTAACTCGGCTTAGTTCGATTCGAGTTCGAACTTTGGGATTCTGAATATAAGCTTTAGAATCTTAAGGCCTACTTGCAGCATGATCGAGAAAAAACCCTTAACCCTCGGGTTAACTAACCCAAGGGAATAGTTAACTAACCCAACATTTCATTAGTCCTATTGCACCATGATAATATCGAAGCGGGTTAGTAAACCCGAGCTAAGCGATTGTTTGACATTTGACATTTATTTAGAATGTTATTATAAAGTAATTATTTACAACCAATGAGGTATAGTATCTATATAATGTTATTGGAAACAACATAATTTAAGTCAAACTGGTAACATTACTTCGCTAACCCGAGTTTAACTCGAGGTGAGAGTCGGGTTAAATTCTGATGACTTTCTCTTAGTTTCACTAAGATTTTGATTGGTAGAAGAGAGCTTTTTATTAACCCTCTATTTTTTGACTTAACCAGAGTTAAAGTAGAATTAAGAACATGCTGCAAGTGGGCCTAAGAGGATTCTAGAATTCCCTCGTATGGGGTTATTTGGGACAGAAGAAAAGTATTACTAAACTAAACCTTGTTTTTCTGCATAAATCTCAATTAAAACAAGTAAGGTATAATTGGGACATATTTTTAATGACTTCACTCAGATATATTAATTGATGTTTTTTGCTATTATAGAGAAAAAAATGCAGGATATTCATTGTGTCCATTTGCTTTGTACAAACTCGTACTTTTAAAATCCGTACCCATGTTACAAATGCAAAAGTATATTATTAGTTTGTTGGTTGTTTGTTTGTCCTTCTTTCACGCAGCAACGGGAAAACGGATCGACGTGATCTTTTGCATAGAGATAGTTTTATATAGCGCGGGCAAAGCCGCGGGCAAAATCTAGTTTTAGATAAAATAAAGACTAAATAATCAGAAAATTTTTATTTTCTTTGGAAAACTAGATAACCAATATGTCTAATTATATCCTTGTGTTTCGCAAAATTTGCGACAAACAAGGATATAATTAGAATTTAATTTAATTTAATTTAATTTAATTTCGCTTAATGTCCCAAACATAGATTTATATAATTACGGTACCAACCCATTTTCATAAGTTTTTTTTTAACAACGAGAAACGTTTTTTTTTTTGGTAATTCGATATTGAAATGTCTATTGAATGCATTGAAATAAAAAACACAATTATATTAAAAGATACGTGTTAAGATATGTGCTAGAGCCGATGCTGGGTTAGTAGCTGGTAGAGCTGATGCCGGGCTCGACTGTGGAGGTACCACCATCTTACTCGTAAACCCCCCCCGAACTTATTCGAAAGGTGGGTAAGGGTTTGCCTGCACCGTTTTGCATCAATGGAGACCACATCAAGTAAGACACATTGGACTTTGTACCTATCTTATATTTTTCTCTGTAGGGGCTAATGTCATACTGCAAGTGTGTAGCTTGATATGGTCGCCACTGTACGTGACGAATATCAAAATTTATATTTTTTGCCGCTCGGTTATGTTTACGCAAAGGCTCTCGGATGAATGATATTAAAGTCATTTACGAAATTGAGTTATTTGTGACTGAAACGTAGGTATCCATGTGCACGTCTAGTTGGCTATAGACAACCAAAATAACACCCTAAAGGGTACATATAAAGTCAGATAGAGCACCTCGTTTTTTAGAGACCCCATGGCTCCAACCGTCTAATATATGATTAAACTGAAGGCAAACCCTGAAACTCGGTTATGCCTGTCTGTTATGCTTGGAAGGTTATAACCATCATGCAAACCCTAGCGTGTATATGTCCACCATTATAGCACACGCTCACCAACCCGCCTGCCCAGCGTGCGTGAGTATGGGCATTATTTCCAAGAGGACCACCCAGCGTGGCGAAATCTTGGGGAAGGCCTATCTTAGGTTTGAGGTGTTAAGTCAAAAGAAAAACTCAAAAGAAAAATTTCCCCAGTATACCAATATATCGCAATATATTGAAAGTTTTGTTTTTTCGCCACAATAATAATTCAAAATGTGTGTATACCTATATATATATATATATATATGTATATTAAATCAGCGAAGAAATGAAAAAAATAACAAAATGAATTTATGATCTCTGATTGAACACAATACACGCCCTAACTAGGTTCTTATATTTATCCAATCGTCGGCCATTAGGACCGCTCTACACACCGATCAGCCACTCGATTGGTGCTCGAGGATAGATCGCGGCCATCACTCAGGGGTTTGGACTTAGAGTATTTATAAATTAGAGTATAAATGTAGGCATAGAGCGCTTATATCGCCCCCCTCGCACAATACGCAGCGTAGGTCACTAACCTATAGCTAGTTACATTGATATATATATGTCAAATAGAGATGGGCAATTGTGCGCCGCAATCGCAATTATCGATAAATATAGCTGCAGTGCAGCGGGTCTACCGCGTAATTCTGATTTGTATCAACTTCAAGCAAATGCATGCAAAATTCAACGCGTGCAAAAGAGATGGCATGCTAGGCAGGCGTCGTCGCACGCACGGCAAATTTCAATCTCAAGTTGATGTTGATGAACATCAGAGTTACGCGGTAGACCCGCAGGTCTAAAAGTATAACCCTTCGGGGCTCCACCCGTCGGCTGATGGATTTTGATAATCGAGGTCCCAAACGTTTCACAAAAACCAAGAAATACGGAAAATAGTTGTCACTAAAATGTAAGAAATAAAATAAAATAATTAAAAACATGACTGCCGTTACAAAAAAAGAATCAATAATATCAAAACCTGTGGGCCTACTAAACAAAAAACATTCTAGGTGGTGCCATTTTGTTTACGATTACGAATGCAATTCCGAAAGCAAAATTGATAGAGATTATGAAGATATTATCTGTAGAATAACGGCTTTAAATTGTAGGTATAAAAAAGTTGATTGCGAAAATATGTAACTGTGAACGGGAAAAAGTATGTACTTACCACTTTGTCGATTCTTGTTTCTAACAAGCATTTTTTCAAAATGTGTCCTATTTAAAAACGAAATAATTAAAAATGTATAATAAGATCACATGTGAATTTCTTGAATCCTTTGATATTAATGTTATTGCAAAATATATATTATAATTGTAACAAACTTATCTGACCCGAAGTGCAAGTACGTAAGCATCGATTCGATTAACTTGACAGAAAAAATCGATTTATTGTAAACGACAACCTTTATTGCAAATAAATAATAAGAGTTACAATTTTTTTTATCAAATTGATGTGGAGTCGATGACAAGTTCATACTTTAATTTTGTACATTTCGATCTATACTTTTCATCATGCACATACATATTCAGAAAACTAAAGAAACAGAAAATGCTGCAGGCGATAGTGTCGATGTATCTATTCTAGTCCAGCAAATAAATAGTTTATCATTATGCTATTTTGGTCAGCTCTCTCGATCTAATCCATTACCAATTATTTTTACAAACGACTTAGTTTACAAGGAAAACGCTCTTTGTTACCAAAATAAAAATAATAACATCCTAAAATTGATAGTCTGTCTAATGATTAGACAGGCTACAGATTTATCAACACCATACGTTATATAACGGAGGTAGCTGAAAACCAGCGCCAACCAAAACATGTTTTGGATGGCACATAGCTGAGATACATCCTTTTGTCGTGTTATTTTTATCTATAGATTACTCCTACTTAAATAAACCTTATCTACTGTGTTAGCTATAAGTTCTTTTTATAGTTTTGTAAACGCGCCAATAAATTTATTTTCTTTCTTTCTTTCTTTCTTTATGCTGCAGTAAATATCGATATTGATATCGTCCCTAATTTTTTTTTCAAATAATCGTAACACTCTAACTGTCAACAGTGTTCGCCAAATTAAAAACTCGACTGTAGTAATTGTATGACTACTAGCGCTTGCGGACGAAACGATGCGATGTTTTCACACTGTTCCCACTTAGAAACCCGCGCTCTATGCTTGGATCTTTCTGCTCTAAGGTTTTGGAGCTTTCTTTATGTTCTCCACTAAAAGTTGAGCCGATGTGATGCGATGGTAGGCTTTCTATGGCTTATGGTTATGTGAAAAATGCGTGAAGGAAAAATCATGCACAAAATTTACTTTGTTTTTCAATATACTTAAAATACATTCATATGTATTAAAATGAACTTTTGGCCGCTGGTTCACTTTTTACTCACATTGTCAATTATTTAAGAGCCTAGCTTTTGTTGGTATTGCATCTTCCATCGTTTTCTGTTCAAAAACAAATCCTTCAATTCCTTTTAACGTGCGACTCCTGCCTTTGTAATTTGTAGCAAACACAAATTTATTAGATTATCTTGATATCAAATTTTCTGTTTTTAGGGTTCCATAGTACCTAAAAGGAACCTTTATGGTGAGCTCCGTTATCCGTCCGTCCGTCCATCCGTATGTCACAGCCTCATAAAAATATTACAAAATAAAAAATATTACATATCTTAAAAATACAATATAGGTATCAAACTATGGATATTAAAAAGTTGATTGTAAAAATATATACTTTAACGACATTTACTGGCACGGGTTTCGAGAAATCTTTAAATAAACACAAAAATATGTATGCCCCCCCCCTTATCTCCGAAACTGGAAGACCGAAATATATGAAAAAAATGACAATTATAGATCATAACTGTCCAATTACAGGAAAACTATTGCGATAAAAAAAATCCAGCACTAATGAGAAATACAAAAAAGGAAGTAAAATAAATAAAAAAAATATTTTATAAAAATACAATATGGGTATCAAATTGTAGATATTAAAAAGCTGGTTGTAAAAATATATCCTTTTACTATACTTACTGGCACTAATTTCGAGAAATCTTTAAAAAGCACAAAAATATGTACATATGTCCCCCCGTTATCTCCAAAACTGGCCAATTACAGGAAAACAATAGCGATTCAAAAAAATTGAGCACAAATGAGAAATATAAAAAAAGTAAATGAATAACAAAATATTTTACATGTTTAAAAATACAACATGGGTATCAAATTTTGTTTCATAAATTTTGATCAATTTGATGTAAACATAATTAATATTTTCTTATAAATTCAACCAATAATTTGTAAGGCAAATTTTGAGTAATTTGCGTAATACACATATTATAAAAATTTTTTACTATGTATCCTGATTGTATTGCATGCTGTGTTGACCTTTAATTGTCTAGGCATATAACTAAAAATGTATATTTAATTTTACAATGTATTTACTTATGTACTAGATGTTGGTGTTCCTAAATAAAAATCTAAAATCTAAATTGTAGGTATTAAAAAGCTGATTGTAAAAATATAGTTTAGCTTTATTTAATTGCATCTATTTCGAGAAATCCTTGAAAAACCATAAAAAAAGATATGTCCCCTCCATTACCTCCAAAACTGGTGGACCGAAAAATATGAAAAAAAATATGTTAATATGTGTTTTCGTAAAGATTACAGGAATTATAAAGAAATTGAGAAATTTATGAAAAAAAATACAAAATTAAATTTATCATCCACAATACGGAACCCTAGGAACGCGAGTCTGAGTCGCACTTGCCCGGTTTTTTTTAATGTTATTTTTGATAAATATATAATCTAGTTTCACACTTTTTCATTTGAAAGGAAAATTTATTCTAAAATTAAGTAGATTTTCGATATGATCAGTGGATTCAATCATCTAATACTAAAGAGTGTCACAGGGAAATGAGCATATCAGAGACTTCATAGTATCCCTAGGAATGCTAGGGAACACCGAAAGATGTCGGATACAACAATCGATTGAGGTACTTCCAAAAAATATCTACTGAAAAGTCGTTTCACTAAACTTAATCTTGTAAGAAGTTAAAACAGTGGAAAACGATCAGGATTGTACAAGATTAAAATTTCTGGATGAAAAACTAACCCTCTTCAATACCAAAAATACTCTGGCGACCATGGAATGGACGTCTTTAGAGATAATCTAAGGTCTTTTAAGAACCCGATGCAAGACGACGCCAACTCCGATGCGAAGGGAGACGTATCGCGACAATAAAGCGCATATTTGGTTGGCTGATCTAAACAAGCGCCCCACGCTTTGCGCCACGCCGTTCGAACTGTGCTGAGCGAGTCTCGCCCTTTGCGTTGGAAATAATAATTATTTCCGAATACCTTAAATTATGCCTCGATTACTTGTTATGTTTTATTCTGTTTTAATTAATTAGAATATTGATTATACTTCCAAGTGGTGTATGTGCTTACTTTGCTTGTTAAATGTTCATAAGTCACTTAACGAAGCCTTGTAAAAGTACTCGATTTTAGGGTGAAACATTATTTTAAATATTTTTCTGGTCTTTAACGCGATGTTTGAGAAAAAATCAGGGACATACATTGACCGTCTAAAAAAAAGCCTAAAATTTATTTGATTGAATTGTTCCACTTTCGCGAGTTATTATGTTTTTTAGATATGTATGAAGTACGATTCGGAGCGGATTCTTAAGTCAAAATTAGTATCTTATTTAAATTGTTTTTTGTAAATTGCATGTTAGTAGTTTTAGTTTTTTATTGTAATTTTAGTAATGGTTTATGTTTATATTTAAAACTTTTTGATCGTGATGTGTTACCTACCTTCTAACTTTTTAAAGTAAATTACAATGTTATGTACACCTGTCTTTTCACCTGTCGTCTTTAGTTTTGATTTTTATACTTATTTTATGGATGTTTTGTGTTTTGTATTGTTGATGTGCCTATTCAAACAAAAAAGATCTGCCAGAGGGATCTTAGATCTTCTACGTTTTCGCGAGAAAAACCAGTGTTGCCTTTACCCTTTTCGGGCTATATTTATCACTTTTTTACTTATGGGTTAACAAACCCTATCAATGGGTGATATGGACAATGCTAAAAAGTAAGAAAAAAAAGCAACAAAAAAACACTCAATCATCAGTAGCTCAGTTGGTAGAACGTCTGTCTGGCGCGCAAGAGATGTCTGTTTCAAACCACGCCGGAGTAAAAGCCATTTTCTTTTCCTATTTGTTAACGAAGATTTATCACACCTTTTTTTTGTTACGTACGTATTTGTCGTCAAAGTATTTTGATCAAGCGGAGCTCGGTCGCCTAGGTACTTAAATATTATATGAACTGCGAAATGCAAATCACATTACACACTCGCGCGCCCACGTTTCATCGACGATTATTAATTCATTGCGGCCAGCAGCGTGATGGGTGTGAGTACTGTTGAGCCCTATCGCCGTAATTTTAGTAATCGGCTAGTATATTCGACATCTTCCGGCATTTCGTGGCGAAATCCCTGATATCCTCATTTTCCTGTGACATATGCATACTACGAATAATCGTTCACCGTTAGCATACATATATCCTACGCAATTTAGTCGAGAAATACTCGTAAAGGTGTGTTTATATATTTGGTACTAAACGACTTCTATGAGTCTTACAAAACTCATTAATCTAGATCAGGGGTTGGCAACCGGCGGCCGGCAGGCCACATGCGGCCCGTGAACCACTTAGGTATGGCCCGCAACGCAAGGTTCGCAAACACTGCATGATAACTATATTTGGTAGTACATATTTGTGTGAGCAGACATTTTCCATTCTGAAATATCTAAAAAATAAGCATTGTGCTCGGTTAAAATTTGGACATTTAGATGCAATACTGCACAAAATGCGGCCAACGCTGATTCCCTGGTAGCATGTGTGGCCCTCCTATATCATAAGGTTGCCTACCCCTGATCTAGAGTGTTAATTATGCGACTCAATCATTTACTGTACCATAAATAATGTCGTTTATGTTATTAAGTGAAACGTAATTAAGTTTCCTATGATGTTTGTTTTTTCACTGAAATGTGAGATTATATGTATTACAGATTTTATAACTTTAAGCATATGTATGTCGTGGGCAGATGTTAGAATTGGGCAGATTGTAAAGTATGTAAACAAAAATCTTTCACTAAAAGTCAAAAACGAAGACGATCGCGTTAGGTTTACATGTAAATAAATTTGGGGAGTCGAGCGAAGCGGAGCGGAGCGATGCGACCCCATTGGTTTTAAGATAAATATGATATGCCTATAGACAGATCATAATATGCCTATAAGCTAAACGTTGAATTAAATATCTGTTCATTTCAGAGTTTAATAAAGTTTATACAAACTTTTAGCTCGTAAAATATATATTTACGGGTTTTTGTTCAAATAATCTTAAACCTCGACATGAAAACTTTTTTGGAGGTATCTTTTGTTTTTTATTTCCCAATGTCGAAATATCTTCTGAAGATTCTGTTTCGATAAGAGTGTGCATTATATTCATGGCAGAAGTACTAATTTTTTTCTTATATGTAATTTAAGCATTCTGTCTTTTTGATGAAGGAAGAAAAAGACAGGACGCTTAAAATAAGATTAGTCCTGTCAAATATGTTAAGTCAGGTTACGCCGAATCGACACAAATATCATTATGAAATAAATCAAGATAAATAATTATGATGGAGACAAAGAACTGAAATTTTAGTTCGTTGGATTGAGAGGTGGTAGTTAACAGGTGGTAGAGCTAAAGCCGGGCTCAACTGTGGAGGTACCACCATCTTACTTGGAGACCCCCTCGAAGTAATTCGGGGGAGAGTAAGAGGACAGCTCACAGGCAAAAAACTAGGAGGCCCACCATGCCTGAGACCGATGGATGGCGGTGTATCCATACTTAATAGCCGGGCCTTATATAGAACAGACTGGTGACGGGCAGTGGCGTCACTGGTGCGAGGGTTCCGGCACCGCGCTCACCAACCCGCCTGCCCATCGTGTGTGAGTATGGGCAATTCTTCCAGGATGACCGCCGGGAGGGGCAAAGTCCTGGAAAGGCTTATGTCCAGCAGTGGACGAACTATGCTGATGGATGGATGGACGTAGCATTGCTAGATTCTTCAAACAAGGAAGAATAAATTACGTTCTTGAGGGGACTATCCTCTTTACGATTTCATTTCTTTACATCTAAACGCTCCCCTCTTTATTTGTTCTCATCTTCTTTGTCACAAAGGTTACACGGAGAAAAAACATTTATACAATACTACCAAATCGTTTTGTAAAAAAAACCTTGTAAACAAAAACAGAATTACGAGTATGTTATATTTACTTAAATTATTGTCTACATTAGATTGTTCAAGTAAACTGAACAATAAATAAGTAAACTGAACAATAAATATAGACGTCACATATAGTACAATGTTTTCTCTTTAAATGAGCTATATTCAGGTTAACGGAACCAGAATTTTTTCTCAGTGTACCTGGAGGATGTTGCTATTAGCAATATGTGTCACCGTTGTTCACTTTAAAATATTTTTAATTTTATGTTTCATATTTTTGTACATAAAGTGTAAAAAAAAAGGATTTTTCGTATTCTTTCGGGATCTTTATTTTGTTTGCATTTATCATTTGTATTATTTGTCCTAGTCTCCAATTATTTGGATGTATGTATTTTTTAAATTCGTATAATGAAATTCGACTTCCCATAGTAATTGACGCCCAGTCCTGAGTGAATCACTATGGGGAGTCGAAATTTAATTTTATGAATTTTACAAAAATCGTTATTGGTTTATGATGCTAATCACTTACGAAGGCTCAAGTATAAGTTTGGACGATGTTCTTAATTCACCTTAAGTCTCACAGAATGATACTAGAGGGAAAGAACTAAAAATACCACCCTTTCGGTATTTTGAAAATACTCCGAGGCAATGTAATGTTATAACATCGTATGGTTTATTTACAGTTCCTTTGTAGCCCAAACACAATCACTGTACGATATTGTTATAATAAATTAAATTTGTAAATTATTAACAATGTAAACTACCGCAAATTGGAAGCTTAAAACAAACAAAGTATTGTCATTTATAGGGGTAATTTATAAAACTGAAAATTAGTGATCATAAAATGAGGGCAACAAAATTAAATTTGGACAGTTTCGGGTATCATTTTCGCAAACGTTTTTTTTATTATGACCTGCAAGCAAACATATTTGTTTTTATTTATGGCCGGTATACACGGCAACGATAAAACTGCGCAAACGATCTGCACAGTTCATTTGGGCAGTTTTATCGAACGTATATACAAAAATCGGCGCAGATTTTTTGGTTGGTGCAAGCCATCGGAGCAAGGTTCAAAATCTATTCGATAAATCGTTGTCGATCGCGTTTGCACAGTTTTATCGTCGTGTGTGTACGGAAGTCGGGCCGATCATTCAGTTCGTTCGCAAAGACCTGTAGGAGAGACCTGTAGCTAAAAACCTCAGAGTTGCAGACAATTTTTCATAAGGACTTATTGTTTCTTTCATCACGGTATTGGTTTTTTGTATCAGCGGTGTAACTAAAAACAGGATGGTAAGTAAGTCTCTTCATTCATCCTCAAATAATTGTGCCAATCTTTTGGGGAAAATTTCAACTCGTTTAATAAATTTATGTGAGAGTACGACTTTCTTTTAAGACGCCAATCCTTACACCACACACTACGTGATTTTTTTTTCTTTTTGCACAAAAAAAGCCAGGCTAGCGCAAGCGCTTCATCGTCTTCCATCAGGAATGACGTGTTTTTCTTCAGAGTTTCTGCCGAGAACTGACGATCGACGCAGATATCGTAGATATGTGGACGCACTACCGACGTTCGATAAACTGCGCAAATGAACTGTGCAGATTGTTTGCACAGTTTTATCGTTGCCGTGTATACCGGCCCTTATAAGGTTTCGCTATAAAACTGTGAAAATCGTACACAAGTGGACAATCGCTTGCAGTTCAACCTCCCTATTTGAAAACGATTTTTGTCTTCACTTAGTGGAACTTAAATTCTAAGTACAATTTACTTGTACTTTTCCACTTTATAAAAGACTTTATTCACTTGACCGGTTTCGCTCAATGAGCATTTTTAAGATTTTCACAGGTGTGATATTTTTTCTGATTGACGAATGTAGAACGAGAATGCTTAAAGTTTTGTGAGGATGAAACCTCAATGACAATGTTCCTACACAATGTTTATTGTTAATGTTACATTTTATTTTAATTATCATTATAACTTTTTTTTTTTTTTATTATAATTATCTTTTTGTATTTACTTCAATATTCTATTGTTATCTTTTTAATTTTTTAATTGTATAGTGTATTTAGTCTGTAAAACTATATAAATAAATGAATAAATGATAAATAAATAAAATTAAATACTCGACTGTGGAGGTACCACCATCTTACTTGGAGACCCCCTCGAAGTAATTCGGGGAAAGTAAAAAGACAGCTCACAGGTAAAATAACCAGGAGGAGGCCCACCATGCCTGGGACCGATGGATGGCGGTATATCCATCCCTAATAACCGGGCCTTATATGGAACAGACTAGTGACGGGCAGCGGCGTCACTGGTACGAGGATTCGAGGTATCGAGGATTGGATGAACTAGGCTGATGGATGGATGGATGGATGACAAGATTAACCAAAAAATTACTTACTATAATATATATTTGTACGTATTTGTGTAAAATGTTATTTATTAATATTATATTTCAGTTAAGGCTTCATACAAAGATAAATGCACATTTTATCTATATACTATAAGCAGTTTATTATCATAGTTAAAATACAAAAAAATATCTAATATGTATATAAAATCGAAAAGCTAGAAAGGGACAAAATTCACGGGAAAGGGTGAGATGGCGCTCTACACACCTTTGTGTGCGCGTATCAAAGTGGACGAACTAGGCTGATGGATGAAAATTATGTAACTTATATAACCTTAAGGCTTATACCCAACCACTCGAGTTCAGTGAATCTCGAGCGCTACCGCCTCCGTGTAAAACCGATACTTTACGCAGCATGGAAATTAACGAGGCTCTCATTTGAACCGTACTCGATGGGAAACGTATCTCATTATGTGAGAAGAGTATAAATTGGAACAGACTGTTTGCCGAACACTTGGAGCCAGGATCGTTCCGATTCGCTCCCCGATTCAATTTGGACGAAATTAAATTGCATTCCGAATTGGTAAGTGAAACAAAAGCCGCTTGGGCGGATTATCCTTTAATCTGTGGACCCTGGACCGGTCAAGTGGCCTCGGGTAGGTCTCGCCTGCCTGTCTAATTAAATTGCATTCCGAATTGGTAAGTGAAACAAAAGCCGCTTGGGCGGATTATCCTTTAATCTGTGGACCCTGGACCGGTCAAGTGGCCTCGGGTAGGTCTCGCCTGCCTGTCTAATTAAATTGCATTCCGAATTGGTAAGTGAAACAAAAGCCGCTTGGGCGGATTATCCTTTAATCTGTGGACCCTGGACCGGTCAAGTGGCCTCGGGTAGGTCTCGCCTGCCTGTCTAATTAAATTGCATTCCGAATTGGTAAGTGAAACAAAAGCCGCTTGGGCGGATTATCCTTTAATCTGTGGACCCTGGACCGGTCAAGTGGCCTCGGGTAGGTCCCACCTGCCTGTCTAATTAAAACCTCACGTGTGGTTATAAATTATATATTGAATAATAAAATAAAATAAAAATATGTTTATTTGCAACCGAAAAGAAATACAAAAATATTTTATGCACTATTAAGTTCTATGTTGTTTGACAATTATGTGTATTTTATAAAACTCTAATCCCCACATTAGGATTCCCTGGGTTGTGGGAAATTAGACTTTTCCTGGTGAGTCTGACGATAACATTTATTGGTTTTTAGGGTTCCGTACCTAAAATGTACAAAAGGAGGTTCCTTTTGTACCTTTTAGCTACGGAAATGGTGTGACTCCGTTGTCCGTCCGTCCGTCCGTATGTCACAGCCTCATAACTTTAGCACCGTTGAAGATAAAGACATGAAATTTGGCACAAAAGTAGCAATAATTTTCCCTCATATTGCGGTGTAAAAAAACATATGAAAAATTTGAAATTGTTCAAAATATTTCCCAAACAAAAGTGAGAAAAATAAAAAGTATTATCCTAAAATACAATATGGGTATCAAACTGTAGACATTAAAAATTTTACAGTAAAAATATATACTTTTGCTAAATTTACTGGCACTGGTTTCGAGAAATCTTTAAAAACCACAAACATATGTATGTCTCTCCCTTAATTATCTCCGAAACTGGGAGACCGACAAATATGAAAAAAATGGTGATTATAGATCATAACTGGCCAATTACAGGAAAACTAAAGCATTTAAAAAAAAATTGAGCTCAAATGAAAAATATAAAAAAGAAGTAAATTAAATAAAAATATTTTATAAAAATACAACTTGGGTATCAAATTGTAGGTATTGTAAAAATATATAGTTTGGCTATACTTAATTTCATCTATTTCGAGAAATCCTTGAAAAACCATAAAAAATTGTATGTCCCCCACCTTATCTCCAAAATTGGTGGACCAAAATATATGAAAAAATCATGGTAATATGTTTTTACGTGAAGATTACAGGAAAAATAAAACGGTTGAGAATTTCACGAAAAAAAAGACAACATTAAATTTATCATCCACAATACGGAACCCTAGGTACGCGAGTCTGACTCGCACTTGGCCGGTTTTTTTGAAACAGTAAAAGCATTATTTGTCCAAATCAACAAAAGCTTTACAAGGAAAACAATACAACAATTAGTTTTTTAGGTATCAGTGAACTTGGAAAACTGAAACATCATAGCATGAATTCACTTTTATTTGGAACTATTCCAAATAAGTCATCAACTTATTTGGAATAGTTGTGTGATAATTCGTAGTTCAGTGGCCTAGTCTCAACAATACTTTTTTTAAATTTAAATAAGGCAAAGAAATATGTTATATAATTATTTATATAGAATAAAACCTTCGGTGGCGACTGGTGAGTCGAAATTGGACTTCCCCGGTAGTAAAATTTTACTATAGAAATTGTAGAATAAATGAACTGAAAATCCCGATACAAAAGTAATGACCCTCTAACCAAATCCAGTTTTCAATCAATTCAGTAAAAACGAGTAATTAATCCTTCCCGAAAAGTTATTTCCGAATAAAACGAGTCTGAAATATATTGAAAACTGTAAATCAGTCAGTGCTATTCCAGTAAATTATAAATTTAATTTTATGCCTACGAGCAATAAAACGGGACTGCCTCTGGAATAACTTCGGTTTGACCTCGCCTGGATTCTGGATTCGAGTCAAATATTTCCTGTTAGAAAAAAGTATAAGTAATTTAACTTGCTCTGTGTAAAAATCTTAGGAATTTATTAGATGTCTTATTTCAAAAGAATAAGGTTTAGCTAAATATGTATGTATAACTTGGATGTGATTTTACGATACCATAATGTTTTCATTTATGCTTCGCCCGCGTTGAATAAGTTTTTGTATAGTCGTATCGAATCTGTAAATATTTTTCAGCTCATTAATTTTTTAGCACGTACTTGACCTGACTCTGGTTTTGAGATATGTAGTGTTTTGGATTTTCAACATCTCTAATTTGATCCCCTTGTAAAGTGTCTGAGCCGCTTTTCTGATTGACTTTATATTTTGTTCTCTGAATGGATCCTCTGCTAATGTCTCTTTGGCGGTCTTTGATAACTGATTTAATCCCCTAGTATAGTGTGTTTGGCGAGGCTGAAGGCCGAGCCGCGTCTCTGAACAACACTATTTCTTGTTCCCATGGGAACTGATTTATGGGCTAAAAAGTAGCCTATGTCCTATTTCAGGTCTCGAACTATATTTATGGAAAGTTTCAGTCCAATTGGTTCAGTATTTACGGCGTGAAGGAGTAACAAACATCCATTCAGCCATCCATCCATCCAAACTTTCGTATTTATAATATTAGTGGGATTATTTGTAGAAACTGAATCCTGAACATGTCATTTTGTTTACAGATTTAGTAGTTTTTGAAGTTTAGTCGACAAGGTTCTCCTATGGGTCAGGCATGTCGGTCGAGCCTATACCTATTTATTTATTATTACTTATTTATTTATTTATTACTTATTTTGGAAAATTTGCGACTATGTTAATAACAATAGTAAATTATAAGAATAAGAATATCTTTATGTGCTTTAACAAGGGTAGATGGTACTAGGTATATAGTAGGTACATGCAAAAGAGCTCCTTATTAGCTAGTTTTAATGTAGCATGCAAATTTTGGTACAAAAGAAATATTGGACATCAGTAAAAGAAACATTCACAAAACAAGAACATAATAGTCAAACAATCATTCATGCATTATATTATATAGCATCCAATAGAAATTAAACTTGAATTTATAAATATGTCAACTTATACACATCTATTTACCATTACACATTCATGTATTTGACGGAAGTTCTCTTCACAAAACGTTTAAAATTACTAATTAAATTAATTAGTTAAACTCGTATTGCAACTTTATATAATCATCATTGCCATTTAAAACAAAGATATAATTTTTGAAATAATTAACATTTACAGGACCTATGAATCTAATAATTGACAAATTGGGGCTTTTCTTGGTCTCTTCAATTTTATTAGTGTAAAGTTGCATGGTTTGACTGTCTCTTGACTGTTCTCTGTTTTAGCACCTTTTGAGGTTATGTATTTTTATTACATACTAGCTTTTGCCCGCTACTTCTTCAGTGTACAGTGTCACCGAATTGAAAACCCCAAGAATTAATTAACATATCGTTAAATGCATATTCACGTAGCGCCACCTTGTGGGAAATAATATAATACTGATGTCCCTATACGTACTTCTCGCCAATAAACGAAATATGCACGATTGGGAAAAAAGGCTAAAATATGTATTAACGCCGTAATTAGAAAGTTATATGCTTTTGCATATGCAAATATGCAAATGCATAAAATCTGATGTCTACTAATATGTGTTTCTTAAATAGCTTTTCCATAACACCCCGAGTTACAAAACAGTAAAAATGCCATCCAAATCCAATCGTGAGCATACAGACAAAAATGTTTATCTACTCCCATACTACAATAAGGCAATTGAAACATCAAAAGCAGTTTTATAAGTACCTAGATTGTTTATCCAATGTTATAATATAACATTATAACACCGCGATTCTGGGCTGCGATTGGCCCAATTTGTAATAAAACCGCTCGAAACAAAATCAAAAACAAAGACGAGAAATAATTTCTGACCTTATTTCTTAAGCTACGCCCCCCTTATCCTGATTGGCCTTCAAGGCAGCTTTACCGGAACGCCGCATCCGAGGTTTATGAATTAATGCCTTCTCTTTTTTCGTGAAATTGTTTATTGAAAATATTATAAATAAAGACGATATTTTTGATGGTCGTAGATAAAGTATTGTGTGGAACTGATCATATTTAGACATTGGGACACTCGTGCAAAAGTGAACTTCGTTCGTTTCATAAACAAGCACTCGTGTCCCAATGTCTCAAATTATGTAACAGTTGCACAAAATACAATCTTATGTTTTTTTATTATTTTTACACGTCCAAAGGAGACTTTTGTAGTTTGTTACTTACATTACCTATTTACAATTTTATTAAAATAATAGATTCTGTCATAGTCTTAATATCACAAAATTACAGTAAGTAGCGTGAACTGCAAGCGACCGTACTTATATTGTTCACTTTCCTGGCTAAGTCCATTTTGGTTTGACACTTATAATATGTTGTCAAAAAATAGGAGCGTCATCGACAGGCAATGTCTGCTGTGACGAGGGTTCAGCTGATGTGTCGGGACGTTTCACATCGGATCATGAGTATGAGCCAAGGTTATATTCATTTTCTAGACCAAATAAATTGTCATACAGTTGACATTTTGTAGGCAATAGATTTGGGACGAAAAGGGGATAGAGACTAGTAATAGTGGTGGATGTATATCCAAATATGGCGCGGTATTTAGCAACTGCTTAAGCTATTTTTTTCAAATGATAGTTATTTTGTTTTTAGTCTGCGATAATAACTTAATCATCCATCCATCAGCCTAGTTCGTTCACTGCTGGACATAAGCCTTTCCAGGACTTTGCCACTCCCGGCGGTCATCCTGGAAGAATTTCTCATACTCACACACGCTGGTGCCGGAACCCTCACACCAGTGACGCCGCTGCCCATCATCAGTCTGTTCCATATAAGGCCCGGCTATTAGGGATGGATATACCGCCATCCATCGGTGACAGGCATGGTGGGCCTCCTGGTTTTTTGCCTGTGAGCTGTCCTCTTGCTCTCCCCCGAATTACTTCGAGGCGGTCTCCAAGTAAGATGGTGGTACTTCCTTAGTCGAGCCCGGCATCAGCTCTACCACCTGCTGTGGTAGTAATAAGTTAATAATCATGTATTATAATTATAAATAAAAAAATATATTGGTATATATTTCCGGCATTAGTCGAAACACAATGTCATTATAAGAGCCTTTTATTGTCATACGGATTTGAGCCCGCGTGCGTTTCTGATCCGCATGCGTGCTTTGACCCGTTGCGGACAACACCCGCGTGTCATCCGTGACATTTACAAGCCCATGAAACGAATTCATGTTTGTTGTACATACGCATGCGTGTTATCCGCTTGACAGTAAAATCAATACTGCATGTCGAGGTAACCAACAGGCATGGGGGTAGTCCAAACGCGGGCGGCGCACGCAGCGTGGCCCGCGACCCGCATGCGTGTGTCACGCATGATAATAAAAGCATGTATGAAGTGGGCGGCACGTTTGCGGGCCAAAAACGCACGCGGGCCAAAAATGCACGCGGGCGCAAATCCGGAAGACACTAAAAGAGCCCTAGACACAGACATATATTACCAAAAAAAATTGTCTGTGACATATTCATTCCACTTCATTAAGGCGATTACCGTCGCCAAATTAGCAGCTCGATGTTTGTCTGTATGAATATCGACGGAAACGACATTGGAATAACGTTCAAATCAGTGCACAATGCGTGGTGGCTGTTACGACGCTCGCTGCGTCCTTGAAAGGGCAAAATAGGAGAAAATAATACTTTTCACATGGGCGTCATTGTTCGATTGAATAATGCTATGTTATATTTATAGCTATCAAGTTTATCTATTTATCAAAGCATAAATGAATTAAATCACCTAAACTGCTTAGGAGCAGTAGGAAATTCAAGCCAAAAAACACCATTCAGTTGAAACAATTTTTCATATAGAAGTTTTGGTGGTAAGAAAAAGAAAAATTTTGCATATGTTGTCCTAGAGTTGATATTCCATAATACATTTTTTCAATATTTTTGGTTTGGCCATAAAAGAGGAGTAGGCTTTAGAAAGTACCCATTTGGCGGTATTAAGGGCCTACAGTTTTGTCATTCAATGGTGAAATACCTAAAAAAATACGTTAAATTAATAACTAATTTAGTAATTAGTGATCTGAACATATAATTATCTAACCCTAAAATTATTTTACATTAAATACAAAATTAGGATGCATTACGATAATTAATAAATCCATGTATATTTTAATTAATAAGCTCAATATTTGCACAGGTGCAGCGGGCAGTACAGATGGAAACACAACATGGCATGTGGCACGCGACTCGACCGGTTTGATACTGTGGTACTTGATCGAGGAATCTATTCTGGAGGATGGGAATAAGTTTGAGCAAGACCTCATTAGGTAGGTATTGTTCATTTTAGCACTGCGGCAACTAACAGTTAAGCTATAAGGCGAAACCGGTTGTTGTAAAAGTTATTATTAGGTAGACAAGACAGTACAAGTGTTTGATTGTTAAGAAAGATGTTATAAGGATCTATATCTTCTGTGTGCAACATAAATAAAAAGTGTATAGAATGTTCGACGTAACTAAAATGATACAAGGATCTTTTAGCGTGTGGATGACAGTTACAGGGGGCGCAGCGCAGGTGAAGCAAGGGATAGGATAGCAGCGTTCGTTCCGATTTTGACTACGACCAATCCACGCGCCATGTCGCACTGTACAGTGCTACAAGGATCTGATGGCGCGTGGATAACAGTGACAGGGGGGCGCAGCTGTGAAACAAGGAGTATGGTAGCGGCGTTAGTTCCAATTTTGGACACAACAAATCCACGCGCCATAAGAACCTTGTAGCACTGTATACTATGTTGACGTTGATGGGTCCGTCAATTAGTCGCTTCCTTTTTTGCCAATATTTACGATTCAAAAACCGTTTCGACGAATAGCTTTCGTTTTTAATAGACAGATTTTAAAATAAGCGTACATTAGTTTATTAAAGAAAAAAAAGCGATTTTATTTGACCTTCAGTGACAACATCACCACGCATGTTTTTTGAAAGGAACTGACAATGAGCCTTTTTCCTTATGTCAAACTTAGTGTTACATGAGATTCCTAGATGCCACTGTCGTATTCTCTAGCAACAGAATCAAAGACAAAATTTGCACCGATTCCAAACAAACGAAAAACAACTTTGACATTGATTGCTACGAAACCTCAGAATAAAGAATACAAATAGAAACCTGATTAAAATAATACGCGGAGAAAGACACCTATCCTTGATTTTCTTACGACATTCTAGTGCGTTAGAGAGAGATGGATATGTATTAGTTATTTCTTAATTAGGTAGGTTGTCACTAGTTCGTTGCTTTGCTAGTGATGTAACAATGTCGATTTTTGACTACGATAAATAAACCAAATCGAAATGAACCGCGACCAATCTCCTTACCACACATTATATCGTATCAAAGTGTGAAAAAAAAAGAGAATGCAGGAGGCACCGACCTTTCTGGTGACATCCTCTTGCTTTGGAAGGAGGCCAAAAGAATTAATAGCAAAGTGGTCTCTGTCTACCCCAGTGGGACACATGTTATATTGTGTAAATAAGGAATTAATAAAAGGATATCTTTCGTTTAGCATAATATTTTTTATTAAGTACAAATTACTATATCGTAGGCAGGTAGGTACATAAGTTAAGTCCAAAATTGTGCTTGTTTCTAGTACAAAAAATGCTGTAGCTTGTATGAGAGATACAACCGTAAACCATTTAAGTGGATACTTTTTAAGTCGCCTCTTAACTCAATCAAATAGATGTTCGTTGATGTCGCGTCTTTGTTCAATCAAGGAGGAAGGAATTAATCGTAACAATAGAAATCATAATAATCATATACTTATAGGATTCGTAATAATAATATTATGTCAATGATGAGCGATGACAGCGCAATTACTACAGAGGTAATTTCAATTTTTTTTTATTTCTATCAAATAAACAACAACTTATCTTGAATAAAAACTAATAACAAATAATGAACGATTAAAATACCTAATAACCTGTAATAAGAAATCAAATTATGCGCAGTTCAAGTCAATAAGCTTTCCCAAAATTCATTTCACGATAGAACTACCCTGTCAAAGTACTTTTTTTGTCAACCACTAAGTACGAAAATGTCTTGATCTGCGGAATTTCTTTGTGAAGTCGATCACGGCAGTAACGTGAACGAACAGGCCTTTCAGAACGATTTGCGAACATAGAAATATGCACTTTTCTACACCACAGACATCCATAGGTACCGGTTCTGTTGCCTAAAATTGAAAAATTATCGAGTTAATATACTATAGTAATAGTACCAGCACGTACCTACAAACAAGATTGATAATGCAATTATACATAATTATTTAAAGGTTACCAATGTGTCTGTATCTGGTAAATATAACGTTGGTAAGGCATCTGCTTTTTAAAGTCTCCATTTTAAATTTTCGTTTGGTCCAAAAGAATCCGACGTAAAGTGTTTCGAACAAATATGACTGCTTTTTTTAATTGCCCAATTTGGTCAAATTATTCGTCTAAGCCATTCACTTTTTAATTCTTCCCTTTTTGGAAATCTGTAACAAAAAAATATAGCGATATTTATTCGGCATTATTTTTCTTTTAACTCGCGCTGCAATGAGGGATTTTCTTTTCTTTTTTTTTTTACTCTTCCCTAGTCGCTCGACAGATGGCGCTGAACTTGGTAAGTTACTGCAAGGAACGGAACGTCACATAATTTTTTGATTATTGCACTTGGATGTAATTTTGAGATCGTTAAACGAAACGTACATAAAAAAGTAATTAATGTCATTGTCACATCACATCACAATGACATTTTGAAAATAAATAAATGATAACAACAAGGAAAAAGAAAAAAATAATTAGCAGTCTTTTTATGAGTTTTCTACGCCAGAAAGAAAATGTACCAAGAGAAAAAGAAGAGAAGTCTGTGCCTTGTAGATTTGTATAAAAATGGAGGCATACATCTTTTTCCTAAAGATGAAAGTCGTAAAGCGCAATGAGTACAAGCCATGGTACATTTTAAACCTGGACGGACCATAACAAAGCATTCGCACATAATATGCTCAGCACACAGTCATGTCATCAACCAACGAGCGTATGTGACGTGACGCAATGTTTTTTTTTTTTCAATCGTTTTGGCTTTGGCACCTAGCAACGTAGTCAGTTCAACACCATCTACAGAGTTCTTGGAAACTATGTTTTTTTGATAGATGGATTATCCTTTATGCACGGCTGCCGCGGGAACCAATGTTCGATAGTTTGCCACACGGACTTTAGTACATCACTATACCAAAAAACATAACCTCTCATAGTCGGCAGAAAATCTACATAAAACAGGTAAATATCTGTGTAGAATTGAACACGAGTATGATTTACAAGAACTACTATTATTGTTACTGAGTTTTAGGTATGATCCTGCAACTTATTAACATAAAAACTATCAGAACTCACCGATGAAATGATATTGCTTCATTGTTGTTTTCTTTTCTTCCTGTATGCGATTTACAGCCTTCAATCGCACAATACATTTTATTACAATGTTAAAAAAACAATCAACACAAACAATAATAAATCACACTTTCACGAATTTTGAGAGGAAGAGCACAAAAATATTTAATTTCTCTCGGTGAAGCTGTAAACTTTCGCAAAATGCATTAGACATTGCGATGCCACCAAATTAAGATGTGATGCACGCTACGAACGATATTACAACACAACGATACAATGATGAGACATATTTAATTTGATGGTATTATAATTTTTAAAATACATCCAAATTACATCCATCTGACATTTGTTTGGTTCAATCTAGTGA
Organism: Ypsolopha sequella; assembly: GCA_934047225.1. NCBI lineage: Eukaryota > Metazoa > Arthropoda > Insecta > Lepidoptera > Ypsolophidae > Ypsolopha > Ypsolopha sequella. The sequence goes on from OW203991.1 coordinate 15,059,098, forward strand.
CACACCAGGAAAAAATATAAAGTAAGTGCGGTTCGTCGTTTCATTCACTCGTACACAGGAGTAATTTACGTTAGATGAGTACAATGGCTAATGCCCAGTTCTTATTTTAGCCAGGCTTCTATTTGTATTCCTTATTCTGAGTACGAAACACATTTTGTCTATGGTGATATGGACAGCGCCATCTGGAGGAAAACTAAGAACTAAGAAAAAAACAACGAGAAAAACTCTCATTCAACCTAATATGATATCGTCACTTCCTGTAAAAAGGTACTAAAATGCTTATAAAATTAGTTTAAAACAACCAAAAACTGTATTATCGACTTTACATTCCTAAACTGATCTTTTTATTTTAGATGCAATCGGCTTCGAAATACGCTTTATTTGACACTTCACATGTTTATGACAATAACTTATAGCGATATATATGACACAACTCGAGCTAGGTTGGCTTGATTGAGCTTAACGGTGAAGGTGGGAAATTACCTGGGAAATTATGGGATTAATTTGGTGAAATTAGGAATTAATTGGAATAATTAATGAAGGAGAATCTTCGATGATGATGATATAGTTCAAGTAGATAACATCTACTCGTATATCGATAGAAACTGTCACTATGCATACTTATGCCTCCATGCCATATGGATAGAACATGGAGTGTACTGTTAACAAATTTTAAGACCTATTTATATTGTTTGACACATGTAAATAAATGATAAATGACCCAGTAAATCAGGTCTTTCAGGTCTAGTACAGGGGCCCTTGCAACTTGTGTTAATGCTCTGTTTTTGAACAATAAAGCTATTTTATTTTATTTATGTTCAATAAACGCTACTTGCTTACTTACTATACTTTAGAGAATTATTTAGTCTATGATTAGGCAAAATTTGAGCCTTGAGCTCCCGGTCTACGACACCGTATCCAGGGACCAAGGAGTGATATCAAAGAAAGAGAAATGTAAACATAAGTTCATTATGTAGGTATTATATTTGTTTAGCTTTTTCAGGGTTTCGTGGAAAAACGGAAATCCTCATATTTAGTCAAACTTACTGTGGATATCTCGAGCTACTTAAACAGCGTAACTAATAATTCGATTGAGCTATACTTGTAACGCCAATATAGTTTCTAAAGTGGTTCTTGCACAGACCAATTTTTTGACACACTGTTTTTTTAAATCCTTTATTAATATTATATTAAAGTCCTTTTAAAATGACTCAGGGTAGTAATAGGCCCATTAAAAGAAACTATTTTGATAACATACTCAGTTGTAAAATCCTGGCAATAACGTAACTCTTAAAATAGCTGTTATGTATAACGAAGTTCAGGTTTTAAACTAGACTAATATGGAACCCGTACACAATGTGTGGCAACGACTTACCTTGGTACATTTTTTGTCCGATAATATTATTTTTCCAAATGGTTGTTTGGGTTTATATGTATATTCAGAGAAATATTGCTAGTATAAGGAAAATAATGTTCACAGAAAATATTACGTAGAAGTTATTTGGAAATACATTCATGCATATAATGATTAGAGAAACGCAAAAAAAAGTCAAGTTAGTCGAATTTTTCATGGTTATTTTGTTGTATTTGTATCTTTTTTGCAATAAGCTATCCAAAAATTATTCTTTATTACACAAGAAATATAAAATTACAAATTACGATCAAGAAAAACTGTAAAATGGCGAGTTTATTTCGAGTGATGAATCTCTTCCACCCAACCTATAGGTAGGTGTAGTGAAATTAAAATTATAAAAAGGTAGGCAATGTGTACAAGAAATAATAAGTAAGGCGTACTTAAATACCTAGGTAATTTTAATAAAGGATAAATGAACCATATTTTCATGAAAATCATACATTTTACATAAATTTACCTGGAAAGTGTAGATACATCAAATTAAAAAGCTAAACACAAATAAATAAAATCAATTAAAAATAAAGGTACGGAAAGGAAGGGCTCTTTCAGATTATTTTTAAATGTAAACACAGAAGGACAATCTCTTATGTATTTTAGCAACTTATGCCACATACATGCAGCATGGGCCTTGAAGGAGTTATAATGATAATTCGTTATACTATGTTATTTTTAATTGTCTGAAAGTTTTAGACTCATAAATAACTTAAAAATGGTTAACATTTCTTCAATATTTTCTGAAGTTTAAATTCTCTCATGGGATAATACAGAGTTTAAAAATGAGTCAATATGAATGAATGAATGAATGAATGAATACACACTTTCCCTGCGTTCCGAAATAGAATTATATCGCTAAAATCGATTACGAAAGTATGAAGTGAATGGCTTATGATCCATTGTAATTCTATTACGGACCGCAGGGTTTATTGTACACGGTCAAATAAAAAATTGAGTACAGAGTTTTGAACACACAATGTTGTACAAGGGCGGACTTATCACTTAAAGCGATTTCTTCCAGTCAAACTTTGGGTGGTGAAGAAAGTATTATTTTACGTAATGTGGAGGGGGATACCAATTTACAAAATACATAAATAAAAGAAGAATCAAAACCAATAAAGTGAATATAAATAATGCCTTATATATAATATACTCCTATCCAACAAAACTTACACAATATATTTTATGTTTAATACATACATATCGTATACATACAAATAAATAAAAAATAAAAATAAAAGTGATGAAGTGATATTTTATAACAATATTTTTGTTATAGAACTTTTTTTGTCCTATCTAGGAGTAATACTCGTCTAATTTTGAAATCATGTTTTCGCTCGTGCGTCTGTGTTTCACGAGCATTTCTTTATACCTGTTGCAATAATTCGATCCAAATCTCGCATAATAATAACAAAAGAACTGCTTTTCGAATAATAAAAAAAAAACAATTCACAAAAATACTTGAATCGACCCTTTTCTTGCGTTCCCCTAAATATGTCCATGAGTGTATTATGTTAAAAACATTTGAAGTTGCGGAAGCCGGAAACTGGCGATGGTACTCGTCTATCCGAACAACTATTTATTATGGAACGAAACCACGAATCGTAAAAAAAAAACTGCTTTTTCATACAAAACTTACATAGCTACCCGTACAAAATGTATAAAACAATTTTTTTTTTCCGATTTCTCAGTTTTTTTTCACGAAAAGTTGTTTGCATGGACGAGCACTATCGCCAGTTTCTGGCTTCCGTAACTTCATATTAACACCCTGTATATTTATTTACGTTGGGTACAGCTGCATTTTTTTTTATACCAATATGGTTAGGTAGGTTGACGTGTGGGTGGCCGTACACTAACAAAATACAAAATTATGGTAGTGATTGTGACATCAAAAATATTGTCCATATTTATTTGAACTTACCACTAGAGTGGCGTGCACAGAACTTTTTGCTGGAAAAGCAAGTAATTGGTCAAGAATAACAATAAGAAAAATATGAAAAAAATTAAATATCACTTTGAAAAAAAAAAGTTTGTATAGGAAATTTTCACTTTAGGGTAGACATTTGTATTTAAAGTGGTATTTAAATTTTTTCATATTTTTTTTTTATTGTTCTTCTTGACCAATTGCTTGCTTTTCCACCAAAAAGTTCTGTGCACGCCACAATTGCTCTCAATCTCTATGTACGGACACCAAGTTCAGGTTTTTATGGAACCCTAAAAGCATACCACGAGTTTCCCTCATATTAGTCGTTAAGGAGTGTTCCCTTGTTGAGGTGTTCAGGAAGTGTGAAATGTTCAGCATCTCGTTATTTACAGCGCAAGTTCCCTCGTTACGGTGGACGCGACGGCGACGGTGGCGCCCTCTAATACAGGTGAGTCGTAGTGATGTGCTCTGTTGTCAAAAATAATTTTATTTTTATTTTATTTTATTCAAATGGTACACTAAAAAATTACACACAAAACATTCACATAACACTTTGACTATCACATAACAAGTAATGTTCATAATTAGATGATAACCGTATACAACATTCGAAATCACACCTATAACAATTGACAATTTTGAACACAAAGAGCATAAATAAATTTACTATAAAAATACTATGAAGATAAACATAAATATACAACGTGTAACAGAAAGGTGTAACCATATTTGAAGAGCTTATTCAGTTAATGGTATAGAACAACTTTTACCATGGAACAAATCCTGAATCTCGAAAAAAAAAATTACTGTTTCATAGAAAAATGGAATGCCGCTCGTCCGAAATGCATGGAAAGACAGATTTTTTTTTGGAGATTTCCTGGTAGGTTCCATGGGTGTTCTATACCATATATACACGATACCTCTCTATTTGTGTTTAAAAATCGTCAAATATTTCCCCAAGTAAAAGATACCCATAATATCAATATACGTCATAAGGAAAGATTAAATTTACCGCAATCTAGAATTCAAATGCTTAACCGTAAGACTATTTAACAAACTACCAAATTATATAAAAAATGAACCAAAACTTACAACTTATAATACAAACTAAAAACATATTTAATACAAAAATGTCCCTACACAATTGAAGAATACTTAAATAACTAGAATATTAAGATTTATAGATATAAAAGAAAGAAATTGTGTTTAAGCACAATAAAGCCTTGTTTATGATACTTACTTACTTAAATATAAGATTGATGTTACTAGCTTTAAGTTACTTTGCTGTGCCCGACAGGGTCCATAATTGATACTATAAATGTTATTTAAGACCTTTCAAACATTATGGTGCAAATAAATTTGAATTTGAATTTGAATTTGACTGAATAAGCTCTTCAAATATGGTTACACCTTTCTGTTACACGTTGTATAATATAACTAAATATATATAATTATATAAATTTTAACATTTAATAGCTTCAGGTACTGTGCTTTATGGTAACAACGTCACATAAAAGTATATCCTGCTTGCAACAAAAAACACAATGCACACAAAAAAAAATAACATGGCATAATTTGATTCACGAATAGAACATACGAAATATAAAAAAAACGAAGAAAAAAATACCGAAACGACAAATATTTCCATATCAAACCAGATAGTAAAAAAAATCAAACCCTATAAAATGAATATCTGATTCAAATCGCACCCCTGCAGTTTGGTCCCCAGAACGCTGGCTTCGTTTCCTCATGGCCATGCTTATACACGTTATAGCCTAGCTTATAGACGTTATAGCCAAGCTTATACACGTTATAGCCAAGCCGATTCCCGGTCACCAAATATTATGTCGACTAAACTGAAAGTTCTCTATAAAGTTGAACTTCACGGGCCGACTGGTACGGGTATCTACTCTATCGGCGACTGCAATTTCTGCTCCCGAGCCAGCGGCTCCGCTGGTAATATCAGACATGGGAGGGCGCAGAGTGTTTTAAGGCGATATGTAAAAGTTTTAGCGTCCCTGTTACTCCATATGCGAAAATACCCTCAGTGAAAGAGGGACAGATTCGAGGAAAAGTAGCAAAAAGTCGGTTTTTTATTGATATAAAATGTACTAAAGTTCCTATCAAAATTTCGTTTAACAAGGTCCTGTTAAAGATACTGTTAAACCCCTCTAATAAAATATAATTTGCAGTCCATATATCATTCCAAATTGTCAAACCAGGAGAATTGGTGTCGAAAAAGACCTCATTTCAGTAAATATTTGTATCGAGCCGAATTGATCGCGCTTCTGTTTAACCTAGAAAAAAAAATGCAAAAATTTTATCAAACAATTTTATCAAACAAAAAATTTTAACAAATTATTTTATCAAAAAATTTTTTATCGTATTACAATTTTATCGAAATAATACATTATTTACTGAAGTAGATATGCAAGTTCTAAAGGTGTCGTTTTTTTTCCGTAGCGCCTTAAAATTAAAACACTGCCTTATAATGATCTCAAAACAATCACAGTTAAAACTTGTTTTGACTTTATACTGGCACCTCCTATCAAAAAAAAAAAAAAAAAGTTATTTAGTTTAAAGGTAAATAGGTAAATAGGTATTATAGCACACATACAGAGAAAAATTACTAATATTTAATTATTTAGGAAGTTATTATTGCCCAACTTAATTAGATCCTTCAGATAGTTAGAGTTTAATAGATCTTAAGTGTCAAGTTATGTTGGAAGTTTATAACTACATGTGGAATTATTTATTATAATGTTTTTAGGGTTCCGTACTCGTATTTTGTGGTGTTGCGGAACCCTTTTTGTGCGAGTCCAACTCGCACTTGGCCGTTTTTATTTTTGTTCTAGTTTCAAAAATAAACTCTCGTTTCTGTAATTTTTAAAATGTAGAATGTAGTACATAATATACATACAGGTTTACTTAATTCTCGTGGCATGTCTACGTGATATTTGTATTGCATTTACGACTAGGTAGAAGCCACTCAATATTCACCAAATAATTTACTATGGCCTGCAGTTTTACAAGTTTTCGTAGCATAGATACTGCTACGCCGCCGTAGCATGTCTACGAATCATTACTTTTCCTTGCGTTTTCAATAACTGAGTTGTATATTCAATTGTGTAGTATATTTTCGAACGTTAGGCAAATAATAGGTCTTTACATATGAAATTGCCGAATTTTTCTTACAGATTCATCAGTTCATAATTCCTGTAATTCAATTAGCTATTTACATTATGTGTTTTTTGTTTGAAAGTTGATTTCAAGGTTTTACAGCTACGTATTAAATTTTGTTTTTATTTTCAGTTTGATTATAAAAATTAAATCTTCAAAAACAATTCGTCTTAAATGCCATTCATTTCCATGATAAGATTCGTAATATTTTTTTTTCAGCTGACACTTTTCAAAAATATAATTAATGTTGCTGTTAGCTTAATGTTGTCTCATTCATACACAAAATAAATTAAATAATTTAGATTTTCATTCCTAAAAAAAATCCAAAAATTTTAGTTTTGAAAATTGAGTTTCCTTCAAATTTTTATATAGAAAACGGCAATTTCTTAGGTAAAGACCTTATATTGTAACAGTTACAAAAATATTTTCTAAAAGTACTTTCTTAAGTCTACGGCGTAGTAGCGCTTCTACAAAACATTGATGTTGAAAATATTATAACTTTTTCAGAAAACAAACAATATCCTTTTTCGTTACAACACTAGTATGCGTACATTGTAGAAAAGCCTTCCGATAATATTGTATCTCTATATCATCGTTACGCTTCGCGCCCTCATGCGTGAAACTTTTCTGCGCGAGTGTATCACACTTTGTTGCTAAACTTCGTCCACAATGAAAACATTGATTTATCATACTTTCGCAATTTTGTAGAGGCTTTTACCATCAACTTTATGTATATTTCAGGCTATATTTACATACTTTTACCTTGGGCTCCTTATTTCGAAGGCATTTCTGTCGAAATTTTTGGGGACACAAATAAATTCCCGTGGCTAGAGACCTGTGCTAAACAGCGATGTCAGCCTTGATAATAATGTATTGCAGGGTTCCTTCACCCAAGAGACAACAAGGAGGCCCAAGGATATTTAAAATTAAATATATAATGTAATTCGTTTAATTTACCAACGAATGTCGGTCGGTAAAACATCTTGTTTGCTGGCAATCACGCAGAATGGGCGACCTCAATCTGGCGTGGTATTCCAGAGATGCCCGCTATTCCATCCACTTTGTCCGTACTGGGGCCGTCCCACTCCATCCCAGACAACAAATGCTAGATGAACGCTCAAACGATGTTGCATTTTTCATCGCTTTGTGAACCTTCTTGCCGTATTGTCCTCTATTTATAATATTGAAACATGAAATAATCTTACTAGTTTGTTTGTTGCACTCACATTCAAGTTACTATGGCCACAAATAAAATAATACAAGCTGCGGCGTTGAAAAGCTTTTTTTCTACTACCTTTATGAAAAAGTTCCATTTCATACTTGAAATTAGTTTTGAAAATCGAAATTTCCGGGCCCCGTTGCGGAATGACTATCAGGTCAGTTTGAAATATCGTATTGAAATTTCATTTATTGCAAAATTAGTTTCTTTTTGACGTTTGTTTTCATTTCATGCTAAATTACGTTCTTTTTGACGTCCTTAGTTTGTCTTTACAATCGAAATTCTCTGCGTTTCGATTCATGCAATAATCGATTATATCGCGTCTGACACTCTTTTTTCGCAAAATGATACTGGCCACAAATAAAAGACGAAATAAAATGAAAAAAAAAAGGTAAAAACCGCGCCGCGCTTTGCAAAGTCATAAAATACATTAAATTTGAAAGGAAAAATTAAATATTTAAATACATAAATCAGGTAGTAGAAAAAGTATCGTTCGCAACGAGTAAAAATGGGTTTTCTTACCCTCGGAATGTAAGCTTTTTGTAAGAAACTAGCTTCATTCCTCGGGTAAGAAAATCCGCCATTTTATACTCGTCACAAAATATACTATATATAATAATATGATGGGAATGCTTTTAATTTCAAGTACAAAGTAGAAACACGGCTGAAAAAGAGAAAACTATTCTGTTTTGTCTGCTCATGAGCTGTTCCAGCACTCAAAGGGGGAGTTATTGCGCTCGTATTTGAGTTGTGGAACAAGAGTGTAATTCTCGGGCTGTTTCGTTTTGTGGCGTCACACACACATACCTACACACATGAATGAGAAGATGTCTCTCTGAAAGCGCGCTGTTGCATTTTTTACAATCTCCTGCAGCGGGCAGTCCGTTTGCAGTAAAAACACTCTGGTTTAAGTCAACTAATGGACTTTTAAACGCGTTCTTTTTTTTCCGCCTTAGCAGGTTTAAGTCGCTGCCAAGTATTGCGAGCGTGTGAAAATATTTACGTTCTTCCGAGTTCTTTGTAGCTCAGCTCCCGATTAGGTTTAATTCCGCTTTCCGGGACGCCCCGGGACACTCGATAACTACTTTGTACTCGACGCTGTTTCTGCCGGGAGATTTATTGCGAAACTTTTACAGCCGCTCAGGTTTTTAGAAACTTTTAATCCACTAAAACGTTTTCCCTCGAATTATTTACCTTTACCTGGTCTACGGGAAATGTTAAGTGCAATTAATGTTTATTACAACAGACTAGTTTAATAATACCAGCGGTAATTCTGTAGCCAGACTTTCAACCACAAAACTATCTTTAAACCAACCGTTATTCAACAAAACCTTATTTTCTATATATTGTGTATGCTACCATCGCAAAGTTTCTATTCGTTTCTGTAAATTAGAATAACAAAATTTTTAAAACTGATAATTTTCGGAAAAAAACATTTTTACGTTGACAATTTTTGACCCTCCTAGTTTTTACAGAATTATAATATGCCTAGGCGGATCATGATATGCCCAATTCTACGATCTACCGACGACATATGCACCCCGGAGCCCGGATCGGTTGGTTGAAAGTGTGGCGCTCTAGTCTGGCTACAGAGTCAATTTTGAATTTAAGTGTTCTGTGTCGATTAATTAGGAAAAGGCGGGTTTTTTACAATCTGGCTGCGAAATCGCTCTTAACAAAAATCAAAAATAGCTGCGATGACGAGCGAAGCGAAGGACATGGTAGGTTTATATGTAAATAAATTTGGGGACCCGATCGAAGCGGAGCGGTGCATATCGCCCCCTTAGTTTTAACATAATTCATGTCATACGTGAAAATCCTCCTTATTTGTCAACTTTCGTAGTTTAATTTTGCTTGAAAACTACGGAGCCAAAGAGAACCAATCAGAGATCGCAAAGTCTACCAACAACGGAATTCGCATTGTAATTTTTATACTGATATGTTAAATATAAAAAAAAAGACATGAAAATCCACCAATTTAACAAGTATTTGTTGTGCCAACAGTATAACGGTAGACTTACTATCAAGTTGTTGGGGGCATAACAATTTTCAGAAAAAAGTGGGTACCAGTGTTTTAATGTCCAGGTATAGTTCAAGAGTTATAACTTAGATAGGTAGGTAAGTATTGTGATGACGATATTTTATTTTTGATAAATTCCTGAACTTTGGTGTTTTTGGAAACGCTCGTTGAATATGAGTACAGTACCAGTTTTCGTTTGCAAAACCCAATAATATATAAATTGTTCTCAGGCAAAACCACAAAAATTTTACCGTGTCGTATCTGTTTGGCAATATGTATGATTTAATATATCGAGGTTGGTACCTGAGACAAGCCTCGAAGGTGGTGCATTCCGCTGCGGATTTCCAAAGTTTTGTGGGGATGAAACATTGCGATTCATTCTCGCGTTTAAAAGCGAGACTACAATTTCACAGGCCTTTGTCTCGGTTCCGCCGGGACGGTTTGTAGGGAAATATGCGCATTTAGAGAAGGATTTTTATCGTTTTTCAAGTGCGCGGTCGAGCTGCTTGTTTTTTATGAACACAGACTTCTGTAGCAGTTATTCTTGGTGGTTTTTAGATTGCTTACAATATCGTGCCTTTTATTTTCTCAAATCAGACAGCTATTGGTGTGGATTCGGTGTGACACGACTTAACTTATTCGACTGGACTAAACTTAATTTAAGCGTTCTGTCCTTGTCTTTTCGATAAAAAAAAGCAGGGCGCTTCAAAATAAGGTTAGTCTTGTCAAATAACTTAAGTCGTATTACACCGAATTGACACAAATATCTACTTAAGGGGTTCCACAATGCTAAACATAAGTTTTGCATTGGACTCAGTTCCGTCAATGTAGACGGTAAAAATTTGAAAAAAATATGGCGTGTTTTTTGACTCAAGACAATTATTAATTACACTTTATGAATAAACATACTTTTAATCTTCTTTTAATTATATTACTTAAAAAAAAGCATGAATTTTATGAAAAAGGCGATTCAGTTTCCATATTTCAAAACCGATTGAAACGCAACCATCACACGCAGATTCTAAGTAGAAAAAAACATCTTTATTACATAAATAATTTATAGTTAATGTCCTAATGTAGCCGTGATAAACCAGAAATAAGCATAAACTGGCTTTTCCAAAAATCAGACTCCCTAAGGTGAGTACCTCTTCCGTAGGACATGGTATAAGATTTTACAATAAACTTCCAAAGGAGGTCCTTACTTTGTCAGAGAATAAGTTTAAACTGTATATTAAGCAGGGCCTATTGAAAAAGGCATATTATAAAATAAATGAATATTTGGATGATGGTGAAGCATGGTGTTACAGTGATAATGATAGTAAGTTATAATTTAATTAAATAGTACAATTTCTAAGGTGTAAACATTCATTGATTACAGACTGTAAAAGGAAAAGGACTATATGAGACAGGTAGACAAATATATATATGTTTTTCTTTTTTTCATTAACCTGAATTCCTGCTGTCTTGTATTTTCTTATCCCTTGGTTAAAGTAGATATAAGTCATACATTGTATAGTATACGTTTTATGTTGAAAAAAAAAGACATGATCTTGCTAAGTTTCTTGCCCTTCTTCTTAGCAAGACTAATCGAATGGGCGGAGGTAGGCATGTATTTATATATGTAACCTATTAGTATGTAGTATATAGGATGGGATTTGGTCGGCCGCCTGTATTCGTGCTGGGGGCTCGGTTGGTGATCATTGAACCTTGTTCCTGGTCCCTGGCCGGGTCTCCGGTATGGGTTCGGGCGGCTGATTGGATTTTACCTTGTATAATATATATTTTACCTATCATTTTAATCGTAAATATATTGCTACATAAATTAAATAAACCTTTAATTTAGTTCATGTGCAATTATTATTTTATTACATATATTTTCTTTATTAGATTAAATTTGACGTGTAAAAAGTGTATATATCTATACCTGCTTTGCAAAATAAACTATTTGAATTTGAATTTGAATTTGATTTTTAAAATAACTGAAGTTTTGTGTGCGCGGCATCTGATTAGAGGAGAATAGACAGTTGAAAAAAAAGCTTTAGAGCAGGACTGAATTTAAGCATTGTGCAGCCCCTTAAATATCTAGGGACTTTCACTGGTTATAAGAAACCGCTGATACCGACTCGAAGTCATATAAAAGTTCTGTCACCCGTACCAGAATATAAACTTTTGAATTCAAATGGTTTGAATTATAATACCGATGCTGACTCATAATAGACTGGACCAAATAAATGCATTGCCGGAATTTCAGACTATGTATTAAACGGGTAAAAGTAAAAGGTACCAATTAATTGCTTGTCTTCATGGGCCGGTGCGTCACTGCAAACATTTCACGGCATACAATTTACGCGTACGTGTCATTTATTCGTTCAGTTCACTAGGTCACTGCACTGCTGGAGTTCACGCGGTATTGATTTTATTGGGCACGCCCGAAATATATGTGGCAATTGCTAACGTAAATCTGGCCATTGATTAGGCTTGCATTGTGAGTGGTGAGGCGTAGGCGCAGTGCAAACGGCGGCCATTCGATCATGAGGACCAATGTTGCGGATAATGTGAAATATTGAGGATGGTTTGTTTTGGATGCAAACACTAGTGTCGTGTGAAGATTATGCAATCAGACTTTTGAAAAATTTAAAAGTGGTGTATTTATAAGGTGTATTATACAAATGTAATCGAAAAATGTTAAATTGAAATCAATATCGTTATTATCCAGAAAAAAAAGAAAGTTTTGCATAGTATTTGTACATTTAACACAAGCAATTTTTGCTGAAAATAAAAATGATAATCGATATTTACGACACCATGTCACGAATTAGCCAATCACAGTGCTGCATTTTATATTTGAGCTCTACTTCTTGAAATTCACAAGTGTAAAATCTGTTCTGAAAGATATCTCACTCGGATCTGACGCAATGAGCTCGTCTCCTACACGAAGATTTTCATGAAAATCAATTACGTTTAAAAAGCTAAGTAAAACGATTTTTTCGATATCTCAAAAAATTACGAAGTTATTGGCAATCAAACTAAACTTAACAGCATGTCTCGTGATGTCATCTGACACGATTTCAAACTAAAAGGGTTAAATATCACTATCGCTAACCTCGGTTATAGTATGTTAATAAAATATTTTCATAAAATACCGTTTAAGTGCCTTTAAATTTTTTATATGTTATATTCCACATAAATATAATTACTTAATTAAATGGTTTTAAGCGCTTTATTTCGACCCCTCAGAGGGGTCGTCATCAGGCGAATAGAATTTTTTTTCTATCTTTTCTATTCGCCTGATGATGACTCCACTGAGGGGTCGAAATATAATGCTTAAAACCATTTAATTAAGTATTTGTATTCGGTTATAATAGGAATTTTTCCAAAATTCAAAAAGTTTTGTGCTTTGTTATAGCTACAGCTATAATTAGCTATAGCTAATTAATCAGTTACTATAAAAAATAGATTGATATTTCACTACAGGAGACGAGTCGATTGTTCTTTAATTGTTACACATTTATTGCGTAACATCCCTCCTCCGCCTTTTTTAATAGTTACTATTTGTTTTTCTGTGAAATCTCATACTATTCTCACTTGTACAACAAATTAATGTACTTCATTAATCACATAAAGAAAAACAATCAACGTAATTCTGACTCTGCCTAGAATATTACATTTATAGAATCCTATAAAAATTTAAAAATCTGTTTTTTTTTTTGTTAGCTGATTCTATTAAGGAAATTACAATTGCATGCCAATAAAAAATATAAGCGGGTATTTTTAACCTGCCACGCATGAATTGTACCGCGAGTATGCAAATAAATTAGCTAATTATTTTAATACGACACCCCTTTGTCAAACTGAAATTTTGGGTTATGCTAACCCCGGCGTAGATATAGTTTTAGGGTAACACAGGCTTTGCGTTTTTTAGCGAAATACTCGAACTTATCATAAATCAAAAATACCGTAACTGACTGACTGATTTATAATCACCAACATCAAACGGCTGGACCTAGGAATCTTTGTATGACATTAATAATAATAATAATAAAATTATTTATTGCACAGGATAAAATCATCGTACAAAGGCGAGCTTAATACTTATTAGTATTTTCTACCAACTAACCTTTGGCAATGAGGAAATTGTTGAGGGTGGTGCCATACTATTAAAAAGTCGTAATCATGAAAATAGTACATACATAATAAATAACTAGACTACATCCTATAAACATTTAAAGCAAAGTTATAGTATATAATAAAATACATAAACTACATAAACAGTTAACACAAATATATAAAATATATAAATGAAAGTTAATTAATTACTCATAACATATTATATAATATAAGAATCAGATCAAATCCCGCTAAAAGGGGATTTTAGGGAATTCCCACGGGATTAGAGAAAACGGGATCCACGCAGGAATGCTAGGGCGTCCGTTAGTTGTTATAAATGTATACAGAAGCCGAAAACTGGCGATAGTCCATTAAAACAACATGTCCAGGAAAAAAAAATCACGAAATTGTGAAAAAGAAATCAGTTGCTGCTTCATATATTTTGATCGAGTAGGTATAAAACTTTTTTATGTAACGGCCGATTTCTTTTTCGCGATTTGAGGGTTGGTTCCATGGTAAAAGCTGTCCGTATGGACGAGCACTATCGCCAGTTTCCAGCTTCCGTAACATCATATTAACACCCAGTATATCTTAAATGTCACTTATAAATTCTAAAAATAGCAACTAAACCAACGACCGAAAAATAGCAACTAAACCAAAGATCAAAAAATAGCAACTAAACCAAAGACCGAAAAATAGCAACTAAACCAACGACCGATAAAAATACCAATGTGAAACAGCTTTGTTCAGGTCTTGACTCATTTATTGTTGTTTGCAGGTCACATCGAGCTGGTGAGACAGCTAGAACACATCGGGGCCACGAGAGAGAGCATGCTTCAGTGCACCCCGCTTCTTCCAGGTAAACGGTAAGTCCATAAACAGCTGAAAGACTTCAACAACTATAGAAATACGAGTAGACACGTTAAGTGGCTCCATAATGGTAAAATTTATTCCTGCTCTAATGATTTTGTTTTTTAACTGTCTACCCTGCTTTAATCTGATGCCGTGCATGCAAAACTTCAGTTATTTTGAAATCGCGACTCCATTAGGACATTAATTTTTGTAATAAAGATGTTTTTTTTCTAGTTAGTATTTGCTGTTTGTTTCATTTCAATCGGTTTTGAAATGTGGAAACTGAATCGCTTTTTTCATGCAACTCATGCTTTTTAAAAGTAATATAATTCATAAAAGATTGATACTTTTATTTACATAAACTTGAGTCAAAAAACATGCCATCTGTTTTTTTTTGCCGTCTACATTGACAGAACTGAATCCAATACAAAACTGATATTGTAGGGCCTCTTGATAAACTCAGGTGTATCACAGGCTCCAGTACGCAATTCCGAGGATAACTAATCTTATGGGGTTGTTTCCATGTCACGCTATTCAATGGTGGTTCTTATACAAGGTGGCGCAAAAGTAATGTCATAATTTGAATTGGCTGCCATTTTTGCAGATGGCGCCAAATGTCACTGTGCTTTGACAATTATAATGTAGATATATAGAAAATTATATTTGCCAACAAGCCATGGAGTGATACACACCTAAAGAAGGTGGAATTATTGTTACTGCTTGATAATTTTTGATCTCTCGTTTCAGAGATTTGAACTGGCCGTCCAGACAGCCAGATCTAAAAGCACCAGACTTCTTCATTTGAGGCTTTTTAAAATCTCGCGTTTACCACAACAAACCACGAACCTTGCAAGTCTTGAAAGATAACGCTGAAGAAGAAATCGCCAATTTGGTGCCAGATAGCCAGATGTTTTGCGAGCAACACTTCAAAATGCTGTAAAACGAGCGCAATTATGCATCAACACGGGAGGTGGCCATTTGAGCCATATAATTTTTTCCAAGTAATGTCATCAATTTTACACTTTCAAAGTAACTTTTTATGAAAACAGAGCTCTTATTTTTTCATTTATAACAAAATGGCAGCCAATTAAAATTATGACGTTACTTTTGCGCCACCCATTATAATTCAATTCAATTTAATATTTTTATTTCAGACAAATGTCCATAGAGTATTAGTAACACTAACTTAACTAGTATTTTAGTAGGTACAAAATTCTCAATTAATTATAGTATAGTGTGGAGCACAGAACATTTAAATCAAATAGAAAGGCTAAGTGGGCGTGTCACGCGCGCCACAACTACTGTTGAACATCAATACTTAAACCGAAACACGCGATCGCTGCTCATAGTCGCACGCGAACCGTGACTCTGTGAACAGCTCTGCCTAATCTAAAGAGAAATGCCGTCTTGTGCAATAATTACTTGCAGAATCACGAATAAGAAAGCAAACCGGAAAAATTGAGATATTTCCTTTCACCTGTAATTATAAAAACTTTGTATAATATGAGAATTTTAGATAAATAACTAATTTACTCATGGTGACAACAAAAATATACATTACCGGCAATGTACGCTCACAATTTTGGCTAAGATGTCGTAAACAAGTAATGTATGCTCTCCCTACTTGTCAAACTTGCTCGCTAGTGATGTGCCGTATCGTGGTGTCACACAATCGATAGACGTTTTTTATTCCTTGAGCGATATTCTTAAATTAAGATTTAAGATAAAACTTTTATAACATTCGAGAAACCGTTGTCAGTTACCCCAAAATCGACCGGATAACTGTACAAGCAAGGAATTTTTTTTTTATATAAAATGTATGAGAAAATATTTAAAAGTGAATCGTGCGTTTATTTCCTCTACGGTGTAATTCTTGGCTATGCATAAATACATATTTTTCAAAATAGATGAGATATTTGTACAGTCGAGAACAAAAGTATTCGTGTGAAATGTATGAAAAAAAAAAAAGTGTTAAAGCGTGTTTTAATTACTCTACAATGTAATTCTAAGCTACGTATATGTATGTCTGAAAACATTTATCAAAATATATAGGGTAAAATGTACAAACGAGGTCAAAAGCTTTGGGATAAAATATTTAAAAATGTATGAGTGTGTGATTATTTAATCTATAGGGTAATTCTAAGCTATGCACATGTCCAATTGATTATTTATCAAGATATAGGGAATCTGTATAGTCAAGAAATAAAGATTTTGCTAAAATATTAAAAAGTATATAAATGTGTGTTTAATTATCCAACAGGGTAATTCTAAGCTATGCATGCATATCTTGAATATATATTTACAGTAGTTACAGTATCAGTCCTATCAGAGTTGGTATAATATACTAAAGGTTTTTACAAAATATATAGAAAAAAAGAGCTTGGAATTACACTGAAGAGTAAATAAACACACACTTCCAAGGAAGACAGTCAAGACTGTGCAGATGCCTCTTATATGTTGATAAATAAGTATTTAATCATATGCATAGCTTAGAATTACCATATAGAGTAAATAAACAGACACTTTTACACTTTTTAGACATACATATGCATAGCTTAGAATTACGTTGTAGAGTAAATAAAATACACTTTTACACTTTAAAATGTTTTTTCATACATTTCACCCGAAAACTTTTGTTCTCGACTGTACAAATATTTGATAGATATTGAAAAATAAGTATTTATACTTATGCATAGCTTAGAATTACACAGAGTAAATAAACACACACTTGTACGGTTTTAAATATTTTCTCATACATTTTATATGAAAACTTTTCTCCTTGATTGTACAGTTACCCGATCGATTTTGGAGTAACTGTTAACGGTTTCTCGAATGTTATTATAACACCTATTTATGTCACCTAACACAAGTGTATTGGTGGTATGGACCAAAACGCCCATTCTCCTTTGAAATGGGATTTTCCATAATAGAGTGTTTATGAAAAATCCAATTATTTTGTAGCTACCATAATATAATTTAAAATACGTTAAATCTTAACACTAGAGTGGACGCGTGGGCTACAGGTGTAGACCAGGGTATATTATTGGTGCTTCTTTCTCAAACGCGTCACACTACTGCGCTATTCTTCCGTGTATTCCTCTACTATGGACCCCCGCGTCGCTCAGTAGCGTGTCGCTACCCTCAGCACACGGACTTCAGAACAGAACGACTAATAAAGTGAATGGGCTGCGTATGTAGCCCGCGCGACCGTTCAAGGAATGTGATAAATCCCTATTATTTATGCAAAAATTGTACTAATATTTTAAGAGTACTTCATTTTCGTGTAATTTTTGCATGTTACATACCGTTTCATAACAAATATACTTAGTATTAATATCTTTTTAGGAAATCATGGCGGCGTCTGCGTCTCATGTTGATTATTCCAAGTATTCTATTGTTTCGTTAAAAAGTACCTAAAAAAATCATGTTTTTTATTTTTTCATTATTAAACGATAAAAATAAAGATGATTATTCATTAAATTAAAACTTTTTCATTCTACCTAAAGATGACCCACAATATTTGCATTCAAAATGGGCTACACAGGTACCCCGCGCGACCGTTTCAGGAGTCAATTTGGGCGCGCCTACTCTAGTGTTAATATATTCGTCGGTGAAACGCGGTTGTACCGAGTGTGGACTGTAACTTGCATTTCACAGTTCACACTCGGAATACCTCTGATACCCCCTCGGGGATTCATGTCGTGACCATATATTATCATTATTACTGATCACTTACAAAGTTTTAAGTATGAATTTGGCTATATCAATGAAATCACCTTATATACACCTAATACACGTTAAAACCATTTTTCTAAAATGTGTAAAACAAGATAATAAAAATAGAAAAAAAAACAACACACAAATTGTCTCAGAGCAAATTGGTTTCTCGATTGATTATAAAAAAAGTTAGTTGAAGTTTTACGTTAAGAAAATACATCTGTTCCCATCCCTAGCAATAAATCATCACGTCATATAATCAGACTGTGTTTAATATTAAGTTCGCAATACCGCTCCGGTCAAGTTATCAACCACCTAAAGCCGGTAGGTTTATAATGGTCACATGGTATCAAAACTAAAACGTCGTAAATGAAATCGTTTGTTTGAAAAATACACCGTTTTACACAGAGATACGGTAGTTTTTTCATTTGATAAGTTTTCGATATAAGTCATTTGTTGTGCGTAGAAAGAACAACCACTTGGATTAAAGTGTTGATAGTATTTCAATTACGACAAGGTGTGTGCCTGTGGGTGTGAGGCGACAAAGGTTCTGGTACGCATACAACTCCAAGGCCTTTCTAACTATTTAAATGTTCTGAGGTGTGGAGCTTCATCCATCTCCGTAAGAGAGGAGAGTCCCACCGATCTGAAAATACCTTCAGAATGCCCTCCCTTAAGTTAAATGTTGAAATCGTATGAAAATAGGTGAAGCTGTAAGTGGTGTTTTGAAGTGGATACTTCTATATTCGCATCTCGTATAGGGGGACCCGTTTAGAACTTGTACGTCACTTCCGGTACGAACATTTTTAAGGACGAATTTTTTTTTATTTTTTAATCGTTTATTCGTATCATTAGATAACCTAACAACTAAATGGAGTTAATCCGCACACTAGTAAAAATGTCTTATGATAGGTAAAGAATGAAAGGCCAATTTTTTTGCTTGTAGGATGTTAGGGCTCGCTCAAGCTTCTTGACTTGAGCTGCCCATTTGTTGACAGATATATTTATTAAATCATTTTGCGGCTCCGGGATCAAGCACTTTTGAGCCAGCTTCACAATCATTTATTTATGACTTTCAATGCAAATGCGGGAGGGTAAATAATAATAATAATAATAATAAATCGTTTAATTCAGTCAATTATAGACCATAGTTACACAACACATACCTTTTACAAATAATATAAAAAAAAGAGGCGGCATATCCACTTAATATAATTTACGGTTGTATCTGTGACATCCGCTGCTTTCTTTTTCAAATTTCGATATTAAACGATTTAATTTTATTTCCCTTCATCTGATATTTACTCGGCCCCTATAAATGTGGAGGTTGTTAGAAGTACGGGACTCGCGGTGTTTAGAAAATATAAAAACCACACACGGTGCATCCCGTACTCCTAATCATATTCATCACTGACATTCTCAAAAACTCCTTTTTCTTATATGAAATGACTAAAAGCTTTTGCAATATAATATATGTATATAGGCGCATATAGGAAAATGTATGTTTTTAGTCCAAAATAAATGATTAAACAATTTAATAAATATAGCTTTTTTCCGTCTCTGAAAATCGTCAAAACTACTTTGTTAGTATCATATGGACCTTTTTCTGCTTGTCGATAAAGCTTTCTTTCTATTTAAGACCCGTTTTGCAGCCGGATTGTGAAAAACCCGCCTTTTTCTAATTAATCGAAACAGAACTAATTAATCGAAAGTGATTCAAAATTCACTCAATAGTTATTCAACAATACCTTATTCCCTGTGTACTGTGTATGTTGCCATCATAAGTTTCCATTGGTATCTGTAAATTAGAATTTCAACTTTTTTTATATTTAAAGTTTTTGAAATTCTAATTAACAGATACCAACGGAAACTTTGCGATGGCAACATATATTTCCCTGTGTACTGTGTATGTTGCCATCATAAGTTTCCATTGGTATCTGTAAATTAGAATTTCAACTTTTTTTATATCTAAAGTTTTTGAAATTCTAATTAACAGATACCAACGGAAACTTTGCGATGGCAACATACACAATACTAGGTAATAAGGTTTTGTTGAATAACTAACTATTGAGTGAATTTTGAATTTAAGTGTTCTGTTCCAATTAATTAGAAACCGGTCTTAATTAGAAAGAACTAAAACCGGCAAATTTATTTTGAACGTGTTTACAGAGTCCCAAACTCCTTATAGAATCATAACACGTCATAACATAACCTTGTAGTGGAATTTAAAGCCTTTTGTTTTACAGGGTAAGGTCTGAAATTGAGCTAGAGGAGACGGAAGGGGCGTCGCGTCAGACGTTCGTTATATAATTAGGAGTCGCGCGACGCTCGGTCGTTGCCCCTGCTTGACTTTGACCCACTTTGTACCCTAATTTCTCGACTCACCCCGTAGACAACTTTATCTCTACCTTGGGTTCGGTGGGGTGAGATGATACTTGGGGTGACTTGGGAGTTGTTTTTTGTTTTTGTCCGTGGAAATTGCGATCGGGCTATCTTCTCAAGGCTTCGTTAAAAAAATAGGTATTAGTCTGGATTAGTCAGTTCGAAACTTTGTTTTTATTTATTTTGTATAGAATGAAGTATCTATTAACACATCTGCTGCACACCCAAAATTTAGAAACCTTAAATTACACTATTGGTGTTTTTTTAAGGGTCGGTGTTCCGAGATTCGGGGTTCGGGGTTATGGCTTTTTAAGACGGTTAAAATTCAAATTTCTGAACAAAATAAATACCACTTGTTACCTTACAAGATGAAGTGCAGGTTCTTAAAAAAATCACGGCAATAACGTATAGTAACTTCAGAAAAAAAACAGGAATTTTAAGAGAATCTCTTGAATAGCATTGCAGCGCTACGGGTGTAACCTGAACTTGAAAATCCTGTTTTTATTCTGAAGTTACTATACATTAGTGCCAAGATTTTTTTTAATGAACCTGTACCTCATCTTGTAAGGTAACAAGTGGTATTTATTTTGTTCAGAAATTAATATTTTACTATCTTAAAAAGCCATAACCCCGAACCCTGTGCCCAATTTCGGAACTCCGACTCTTAAGTAGTGAATGTGTTAAATTATTTGCTCAAATACTTGAAATATACTTTCGAATTTATTCACTGTTGATTATTAGAATAATAGTATCTAAGATAGAACTTCATTTATTTCGTAGGTAGTAGATTTGATCCGCTTATCTATGTGGTAAGGTTGTATAGACAGGAAGTAATGTACTTCCCTTAGATGGGTTTCTAGATATTGATAGTAATGGATATTTCGGGCCACCGTCCCGCTGAAAATGTAATGTTTATGTCCATCATAAAACTGGGAAAGATAAAAGTAAAATGCAATGCTGGTAATTTTGTAGATGGATTTTTCTCAGAACCTTTTATTTATGATCTTGGAAACGTATTATACTTTCATATAAGTTCTCTACGCATTTCGGCTTTTAAAGGCATCCCTGGGAAAATGTTTTCTTTCCATTATATTTGCAGAACTGGAGCTTTTCGAAATAGCTAAGTGTAAGAGATCGGACAAATAAGTAAAAATATATTTATACTCGTATGTTTACTTTTATGGTTTAGCTATTGTTCTTTTATTTATTAAATAAATATTGAATATTGACTTTTTGTCTTTTCATATAAAACAGTTAAATAAAATTTTTGTGAGATATATTTAACTGTTTTTTATGTAATTATAATCTTTTATTTATTGGAACATGTTTTTTTTTTTAGAGACGTATTATTTGCTTTTTGGGTTCCATACTTATCAAGTAGAATATGGAAGCAAATGGGGTAACGTCCGTTTATAGAAAAGAGACAAGATTGGGGTAAGCCCCCACTTAAAGACCGAAATCACAGGATAGCGATAGCTATCTTGATCGAGACTGCAAAGCCTGTTGGTCCATAATGCGCACTTAGTGACCATATGTATGAGTTTTTCCACGTCCTTCATTTTATATCTGTCAATAGCGGGTAAAATTATTTGATGAATCTACCTTTATAATATCTCCAAAATATTTTTTTTTTGCATTTTAATTATTTATTTAAAAAATGTATTGAAAAAGGTGTTACTTTGCGGAAGTCTATCATGAATCCGTGGATATATTAATAAATAATTTGCAATATTCCGCTAAACACTCTTACCATGCTATTCAAAATGCAGACCCAAGCACCGCCCGCCCTCCCGCATAAAACATGCACAAGCAAAGCAAGCAGTACGAGTACTTATTTAGGTTTTCCAAAATATAAATACATACCATAACTAACTTCAAGGATACTAAGATACTCAATAGCGAAAACCTCACCCAAATAAAAAAGTATAAAAAAGTTTACTCTGGTTTTACCTTCTACGTACACTTTTTACTCTTTTATCATCCGTTTCTTCTATGTGCCCATTTATTTGTAAATATGAAACCCAGATAGTTAGGAAAAGTAACCTTTGTGAGTTTGACCACGGTTTTATATCGAAACGAATTTATTTTGCTCATATTACTGAAAGTAAATCCCTACAGTATAAGAAAAGAAAAAAAAATATTGTGAAGAGTTTTAAGCTACTTGTACAATAAAAGTCGTTCGTAAAACGGAACATTATTGTCCTGGTCCGCCTTCAAAGTTCATCACATTCAAAGTGTTCAGCGAGCAAAGGGCATTTACATGTACTTTATAGAACAACTTAAGATAAACTTTCTATGAGAAAATAAACAAGTTTTAAAAGTTATGCTACAAGTTTTACGAGTATTTGCATTTTAATTGTCGCTTGTAGCAGAGATAAATATTTTACATCTTTACAAAATTTCTTGTCAAATACACTGAGAGACTATATTAAAAAAAAATGTGTGGTTTCGATGTCAAACAGAACGTTGTCAACACTCAATGACGTTCTTCTTATAGAATTAAATGAGACTTGAGGATAATTCATGATTTATATAAACGGCTCACCTCAATAAGTGTTATGATCGGGATAGCCGACCAGTTTCAGCAGATTTAGACTGCCTTCATCTGCGGCCCGCAAGGCTCGGGATGACATCGATGCAGATGGTGATGGTGGTCGGACCAGTAGGGCGTCCCCACAATTAGTTACTTCCGGGCTTGCGTTATTAATTACCGGAGTGTCACCAAACAACGATAAACACGCGGAACTTATAGTATAGATTAATTTTTATACTAAACTCCCGACCGGTTTCAGTTATTACATAATTTTCAAGTGATTCAGGTATAGACAATACAGTCTTGGATTCAGGAATGTTAAAATATGTATTACTACGAGCCATAATCGATGTAAATACTTGTTTATGTATATAACCCTGTATGCATTACAAAATATATATGTAACTATTCGGCTTAACCATATAAATACCTATGAAATTGCCGTTTTCTATGGATAGTTTGAAGGAAACTCAATTTACAGTACTTACATTTTTGCATTTTTTTTAGGAATGGCAAATCCAAATTTTATATGCTTTTTTGTGTACAAATGAGACAACATTAAGCTAACAGCAACATTAATTTAATTTTTGTAAAGTGTGTGCTGTAAAAATTACTACGGATTATTGTCATGGAAACGGATGGCATTTAGGACGAACTGTTTTTGAAAATTAAATTTTAGTTATCAAACTGACAACAAAAACAAAATTTAATACTTAGATGTAAAACCTTGAAATCAACTTTCAATGGAAAAGCTATTGAATTACAAAAATTATGAACTCATGAATATGTAAGAAAATTTCGGCAATTTCTATTCAAAAAATAAAAGTATAATAAAATATACACATAAATTAATTAAACCAAGACATGTTTCGAGCGCTTAGGCTGCGGCATCATGGCATATTTTTAGCCCGGTTATGTAGCTATAACATTTTTTTTCATGACCTCTACAAAATATATTTTGCAACATGAAAATCAATTGTTTTGCTTGCAACAATATCACGCGTCATTTCCAGTAACGAGTTCATTTTTTAATTTCACGGGCTGCTCGGCGTCCTGGCTAAACAAATTCTCTTCTATTTCTGCAGTGGCTTTTTTCTGTTTTCATTAAGTTTAAACGTCAGTCGTTCGGTACGAAGAACATAACTTAACTTTTTTTTTTGTTAAAAAGTAAATGTTGGTCTGTGGCAATTCACGCTGATAGTTTATTATAAGTTAGGTTTATAAATCCACAGTTTGAAATAAAGCTTAAAATGCTGTTTTAAGTTTGTTTTGACAAAATCACGGCTAATTGTGCAATAAATTTTAAGTTGTTTATTCATAAACCTCACTTATACTGACCTATTAGCGTGAATTGCTATAGAGTCTTAAAAGATATTGGTCTATTAGATCAATATCTTTTTCACTTTTAACTTCTTTACAAGAAAAATAAAGTTAAGTTGTGCACTTTGTACCGAGCGACTGATGATTAACCTTAAGTCAAAAGACAGCATGGAATTAGATTAATTTAACTTTTTTTTAATCGAGAAGTGGCAAAGTGTGAGTTGAGTTGGACTCGCGTCGATTGATTCAATTGATACACGTCGATTTATTCAATTGAACCACGTCAATTGATTAAATTGAGCCACGTCAATTGATTCATATAATTTGCTATAAACAAAATCTTTTGTAAACCTCTATTTTATTAATTTTCGACTTTATATTGATTTTCTCTCGAGTATCGATATCAGGATTTAGTTGGTTGTTTCTTTATAAAATTTGTTTGAATGATATCTAGGTAGTTTGAACAAAACATGTTTTTATTAAAAACGAAGGTTTTCGAACGCGAGATAATTCGGTTGTCGTAACAGCCACGGCTCAGAGCACGCTATTTTAAACAATAATAAAACGTCATAGAGTTCAGTTCTACTTGATGCAAAATGAGGTGCTCAATATCGGGTCAGCCATGTCCTTAACGACAATAAACTCAGCAATAAACATTAAATATATTATTAGAGTGCATTACAGACTAGAAAAGATGAAGCAGAAACAATTTTTGAACAAAAAAGAATTCGAACCTGCGACCTCTTGCTTTCACAACAAGTGCGTTTGTCTACTTGAAATTTGTTTATAGTTGATATTTTCTCGTTTGTTCACTCTTACAATATTTAGAGTATCCACAGTCGTTACAAAACATATACAAGGTGTATTAGAAAGGTGTAACCATATTTGAAGAGCTTATTCAGTCAATGGTATAGAACAAATTTTACTATGGAACAAACTCTGTATCTCGAAAAAATAATTTACTTTTTCATAGAAAAATGCAATGCCGCTCGGCTGAAATGTATGGAAGGGCAGATTTTTTTTTTTGAGATTTCAGGGTTCGCTCCATAGTAAAAGTTGTTCTATACCATTGACTGAATAAGATCTTCAAATATGGTTACACCTTTCTGTTACACCTTGTATAAGCTCATTAATTATGGTGCGTAAGTGGAAGGTACAGCTCGACCATTCTGTATCTTTGGTTGCCAACTGAACTGGGTGCCTATCATCAAAAACATAGATAAAAACTGAAATTTCAAAATTGCCTTTAGTGGGTATTAAACTATAAACAAACTGTGTCGTCACTTCAAGTGCGAACATATCCTTAGACAATCGGAATTCGATAGTATATCTATGTTTTTGATGATAGGCACTCAGTCTAGTTAGCAACTAGAGATACATAATAGACCCGCAGGCCACCCTAGAAAGATGTATGCTGACCAAATTGGTGACATACTGAAGAAGGGCCATGTCAAAGTACCCGGAATATAAGAGCTTGTATGACTAGATTGATGGATGTGGAAGAGGCGAAAGAGGTGTGTCAGAATCGTAGCAGATGGAAAACTGTAGTCTCTGCCTAACCCTCTGGGAGACAGGTGTGAGTATATTTATGTACTATGTATGTATGTAAATGTCTCTCATTCTTTGAAATAAATACTAGACCGCATTATAAAATAGGGTAAGAAATTTCCTTTGAAGCGCTTCCAGGAAGGAACTAGCAAATTGCGAAACGTAGACCGGCAAAAGCGAAAATAATGTTGTGTAACGTTATGTACGTAATAAATGAGTAGACGGTCATAGACATCAAATAAATATATGTATTCCAAACTGATACTATGAGGTTTTACAACGCTGGACATACCTGCCGTACCTCCGTATCTCTAGCTATTATAATAATACTTCATCATAAATATCTATTTTACGTTTTTAAATTTTTTCGCTCCAGTAAAAGATAACAAATTACTTTTTAATGCAAAATTAATGCTCGTAAAGGCCCACTTTTTATGCATCAAAACCGAACAGAAAGTCGATTATTTTGCCCTAGGGCTTTATTTATTTTTTTGTTTATTAACGAGAACTTGGATAACCAGCAACCTTTCCTGTGTACCATAAATGTTATACTTTTTTTTTCACTGTTTAACGGCTCTGGATACAGTTCTTTTGAGCTAATCATTAACTTGCAAAATTGTAACAATGTAACTTTCAACTTTAATAATTAAATATTTTTTTTTTTTATATTTGTTTTATTTCCTCACACTATGCATTGAAAAACGTAGTATGATACACGGGCGTAAGAGCAATAAATTACTCGGTTACGTTTAAAACACTCGCTACACTCGTCTTTTAAATCGTCCTCGTAATTTATTCCTTTTCGCCTTTGTAGCATAAACTACTATTGTATACATTTATAATCTTAGCTGTTTATTGTAAGCAAAGTGCCAAATTATTATTTGTTCGCGTAGCTCTACGTGTAACGTGACTGATGATATCACAAGTTTAAATCTTTGTGGTTTTCAGCTGCTATTATTATTTTTTGTTATAATTTTTTGTAAATGGTAAAAAAACTAAAAAAACAAAATGCGAAAGTGTTCGTTGCTATTTCCTTCTTTCACACAGGGACGGAGCAGCGGATCGTTGTGATTTTTTGCATAGAGATAGGTAGTTTATGGGCTGGAGAGTGACATAGGCTACTTTTTATATCCCGGGAAAATGCACACGAAATCAGAGCGGACGAAGCCGCGGGCGAAAGCTAGTAAATAAATATGTTTTGAGAATGGTAAGATAAAAGATCTGATTCTGCGACTCCACGTTTTGCGGTTAATAGCAAGTTTACTAACGAATGTTTCGATTGATCGCTATTTATTGGCAGGTGTGCTGCAACATTGGTGACTGCCCATTCATCGACCAGAATGTAAAAGGTGTATCAATGATTGTAACACAAATGCTCATACCCAAATTGAGTTTGTTTTTTTCACGATAGCCTTCTGCTTTGCTTCTGGTGTGCCTAATGTTAGTCTTCACTTAGTACATTTAACTACAATTTACAATTTAAAAGAGTTTAAATAACCCTTAAATTATCTGTAAGATGAATCCCACCAAAACATTTGATCTGAAGGGGATTGCAAAGACCAATTAAATAAGCTCATAACGTTTTCACTGTTAAAAAGTTATCAGATCTCATCTACAGCAGAGCCTCTAACTCTACAAGCCCTAACTCCAGAAACCCTACATTTTGTTCAAAAAGTATGACTTGGCCGTTTCATGGAACTATTGCATGATACAACCAAAAAGACGAGCGACTTTATTCTTAACGGGACACCTGACGCTAGAACATCAACAACACCAGGTTATCAAGGGTTCATTGGAAGAAACTAGGTCTCCATTCATATTGAAGAAAATATATTTGATTTATCGATCTTTTATCTAGGGATTCCACCTATAAACAATGTATTAAGATTTATACTTTTGACAAAAAAAAATGTTTTCCACCCTCTTTTTTTTTGGTTTTCAAATGTTCGTTTCAAAAATAGGCAATAAAAATATGAATACCTAAATCCAATATTTTTTCCTCACAAAATATTTCAGTATTAGCTAAAACACACCAATTTGTTGTTTCGCTGCGTGATCACTAGTATTACGCATCCAGGAACAAGAGGCGAAAGACCCAACATATAATCGCCTCTATGAAAAGCAAATAAGGTCTTTGCCATTAGACTTATTGTGCTGGACGGGTAATAAAAAAAGTTGCTAGGGTATGCCATCCTCTTTATGTCCTTGGGATATCTGTGCGACCGCCGCGATACGGCCAAGCCATACTTTTTGACTAAGATGTAGGGTTTGTAGAGTTAGGACTTGTGGAGTAAGCCCTTGTAGAGTTACAGCCTTAGCTCTACATGAGATCTGATAACTTTTTAACATGGTTTTGGTAGGATATTATTATTTTAAAATATTTGTCTTACTTGAAATACGTTTCTAATTGATATTTTCTAGTTTTTATTGCACTCTATAACATTTAGAGTATTCAAACCGATGCCGATGGATAAACATAATTATAATGTCATACAAATGTAATGTAACCTATATTTACTCTTATCGTAACAATTAGACAATAATACAAAGCAGTTACATAGTGGGTTGGGCTGTGCACAGAAAAAAAAAACAGAAAAAATGATTGGATGATCACCTAGGAACCTTTAGTACACGCAGCCTCTTTCCTCACATACAACACGCGCAATTAGTGGAGGTTTCCAGTTAGAGGGGAATTTGGAGAAAATAATAGACTGTACCTAATTCTGTCCCCCAAGGTCTGCTAGTAATTGCCAGTTTCTTGAGGTTGCGGCGTCACATCAAACACCGACCTCAATTTTGACCTTTTAATTTACGAACCTTTGATAGAATGGCCCTCCTTTGAGCCTAAAAGACGGCTGGAGAAATCTACGAAACGAATTCAATTTCTTTCGGGTTTTTCAATGAACTGGTTAAGTTATTTAGTATGTGCAAATATTGGTCCTTGAGAGTTTACAGTTTAATTGTGTTATAAGGTTATAATAATTATAATGTATAATATTTAATATTAAGTTATAATATTTAAACGCCAATAATTGTCTTTGTCAGGAATGTGTAAAATTATTTTAAATTAAACCGTAAGTATTAGGCGTTTAAATATTTTATTGATAAAAAACAAATCAAAAATACAAATACATTGATTAAGTCTAGGGTATTCAGATAAACTTGTCCTGCTCTAACGCTTTCATTTCACACATATTTAATATGTTTATCCTTCTCAGTGGAAGCAGGTCGCTCGGAAAACTTACGATTTCAAGGTATTTTTTTTTTATTATATGGGAATATAGAATTAAATGAATCATGATTTATATAAAAACGGCTCACCTCAATACGTGTTATGATCGGGAAAGCCGACCACGGCTGTGTGAGGCGTAACGTCGCGTCGTCGCGTAAACGTCTTCACTCGCCCAGATGAAGGCAGTCTAAATCTGCTGAAACTGGTCGGCTTTCCCGATCATAACACGTATTGAGGTGAGCCGTTTTTTAATATAAATCATAATATATGGGAATAATGTGTATAAATAGAAAGGATGTGTATATGACGGCCGTTTTATTGTCCAAAACCTAATATAACTCAAATGAAATAATATTTAGATCATAATTTAGGCCTATCCTTGCGATTTTATGAATGCAGAAAAATGCTAGTAATCTCGTATCAAATGACTGAAATATTAGGATGAAATATGACATATATTTTGTTCAAAATTTTAGTCCTTGTAGCTACAAATAAAACACAACAGCATATGATGTTTATCTGAGTAAACATGAATACCCTTACCTTGATCGAATTGGAGTGAATTGTTTAATATTATATGTTTAATATCATTTATATCTCTAAAATTAATTTTTATTTTTAAATTAGAGCAAGATCTATAGTTAATAAGAAAATTAATATGGTTATATAATGGTTATTTAATATCAAAATTAGATAAATGCTCGAAGGCAGAACCAGGGTCTTTACAAAGAAAATCTTTATATTATATAGTTATTCAAAGTATGTTTGTTTATTAAGAAAATGGTTACAGTACTTAATTTGTTATATACGAGTATAATATATTTAATTATGTTGGTTATGGTTTTCAAACGTTTGTATCTATGATCTGGTTCAAATTTATCAGGAAACTGCGATTTTGCGGTTATTGATCCGAGATTGAGCTCCTCTATTTGAATCAAGTAGAACTGAAATCTACGTCGTATCATTATTGTATACAATAGCCAAAGCAATAACTAAAATATCACACGCTCTCCAAAAATTGGGTTTTTGTTAAATAACTCGTAAACGTTTTATCAAATAACTGGAAGAAAACTTTAATTCACACGGTTTTTTCAAAATCGTTAAATATCATTGAAACAAATTTTATAAGGAAGAGACCAACTATACTTTTAAATCAATACTCGAGAGAAACAATAAGAAGCCTAAAATAGAATAAGGTAGAGGGTTACAAAACATTTTATTTACAGTAAATAAATGAATCATCAAACTAAATTTATAAAAGATAGAATAACATAAGCACATTTTTTTATAACTATGAGTATCCCAATTATTGCAACAAAATTATCTAAAGTCTGTCAATTTCTTTCTATTTACGTCATCTTCCTTCCCCCTAAAGTATGCCTACGATTTTCGGCTTGATAATTTTTTTACATGCTTCCTTTCAGATATACTGTGGAACTCCAAATACATGCAGGATACAAGAAGATTGAGAAGCTTGGGTGTCAATTCTTGAAACCTGTGCAATATAACAAGACGCAGTTAAAAGGTGAATATATTTACTAACATAAAGTGGTTCTTGGATAATAAAACTTAATAAATAAAACAAGTCTGTGTTGAGTACAGCAGCAAGGTAAGAGCTTTTCAGAGAAAAGTGTGTCATGACATAAATCATGATGTAAGTGAACTATAGCAGTGTCTTGTATTGCAGTAGCACAATATTATTCTTGTAGCGCTGTTTAATTTGCACTTTACAACATGCGAAAGAGCTGGTACTTGAGAAAAAAACAGTATTTTTCTTGCTAGAATAATTACTGAAAATCTGCTTAAGTAAATGTCTAGAAATAGCAATGAACTGTTTTTACGTAGCCTTGAGGTACAATATGCGAAAGTGCTAAAACGAAAAAAAAAAATTTTTTTACTTGCTAGTATAATTATTGAAAATCTGCTATAATATTGTGCACTTCCCCCCGGTCAGTTAGCCCAGCCAGGACAGCTCCTTCAGACTGAGCCTAGAGCATGAACAACGCCAGACTTTCGAGGATTCATTTGAAAAAAATTCGGACTCTCCTTGTATTGAAAAAAAAAAAATTATTTATTGATATTTTATCTAGAGATTCTAATTATAAACAATGTATTAAGATTTAAACTTTTGTCAAATAAAAAATGTTTTCTACCCTCCTATTTTTGGTATTAAACGTTCGTAGTATTACGCGTTTAAGAAAAAGAAGCCAGTGAGCCAACTTATACTCGCCTCTGTTAAAAGCAAATAAGGTCTTTGCCATTGGACTTTTTGTGCTGGACGGGTAATAAAAAAAGTTGCTAGGGTAGCCCATCCTCTTAAAGTAGAGCCGAACAGTTTCAGCATTCTGACACAAAAACTAGTCCAGTGAAAGGAAAGTGGAGCTCGTCGCGATCCCTGCTTTTTGTCTCATGTCTTCGGTTGCAGACCAGTAGAGTAGCACGCGTGTTCCACTGTCTCATCTTCTAGAAGGCACCCTCTGCAAGGCTATTTGTGGTGAACCTATGCTGAAAAGTTGCTTGTTTAGGTTGCAGTGTCCAGTTATGATACCTATCATGTCACGTAGGTCGGCCCATTCTACGTGTCATGTCTTGTAGTTTTTATATTCATGATCACGCTCACGCAGCACTCCTCAAATTGCAAAATTCAGGCCCATCCAGCACGCCTCACATTGCCAAGAACAGGCACATCCAGCACGACACATATTGCTAAGAACAGGCACATTCAGCACGCCACACATTGCTAAGAACAGGCACATTCAGCACGCCTCACATTACTAAGAACAGGCACATTCAGCACGCCTCACATTACTAAGAACAGGCACATTCAGCACGCCTCACATTACTAAGAACAGGCACATTCAGCACGCCTCACATTACTAAAAACAGGCACATTCAGCACGCCACACATTGCTAAGAACAGGCACATTCAGTACGCCTCACATTACTAAGAACAGGCACATTCAGCACGCCTCACATTACTAAGAACAGGCACATTCAGCACGCCTCACATTACTAAGAACAGGCACATTCAGCACGCCTCACATTACTAAGAACAGGCACATTCAGCACGCCTCACATTACTAAAAACAGGCACATTCAGCATGCCACACATTGCTAAGAACAGGCACATTCAGCACGCCTCACATTACTAAGAACAGGCACATTCAGCACGCCTCACATTACTAAGAACAGGCACATTCAGCACGCCTCACATTTCTAAGACCATGACCACCCAGCATACTTTATATAGCAAAGATAAGCCACGCACCACAGTCAGCACGCCCCACATTAATACGTTCAGGATCGTCTAGCACGCCTCACATATATAATCAAGATCAGGCCCCGCCAGCACGCCTCAAATTGCCAACATCAGCCCCACTCAGTTCATCCGACATTATATACCAAGAAAATCGAATACAAAATGCAATTCCACGGCGAATATTACAATCTTTACGTAACGTATGCTCACATATCTCAAACGTATTTTCTTTCTACTCAGCACGGAGAGAGCGGTTCGTTCCTTCATTTTCCCCGCAAGGTGTTTTATTGCTTTGGGCCCGACATAAATTTTGTACTCACACCAAGAGAAAAATACGGTCTACTCCGAAAGGAGCAAATTGGTGCGAAAAATTACTTATTTCATAGTTTATTCTTATCACACGCTCGCAGGGAGGGACTCATGTAAGTAACTGGCTATGTAAACCTAAGAAATAGACCTGCGATATTGCGTATGTAAGTAATACTGCTCATAAGGGGCTGATATTAATATAACAAATAACTCGGAGTTTTTGTGGTGAAAAATAAGGTTAATATTAGGAAACGTGTAATAAACGACCAAAGTCATAGTTCAAGCCGTCCACGTAAGTAGCATGAAATAATAATAGTAGTTTATGCTACAAGGGCGAAAAGGAATAAATTACGAGGACGATTTTAAACACGAGCATAGCGAGTTAAACGTAACCAAGTAATTTATTGCTCTTACGCCCGTGTATCATACTACGTTTTTCAATGCATAGTGTGAAGAAATAAAACAAATATAATCTTGTGAATTTTAAATTATAATTGGCTCAAAAAGACTGTATCCAGAGCCGTTAAACAGTGAAAAAAAAGTATAATATTTATGGTACACAGGAATGGCTGCAGGTTAGCCAACCATTGTAAATAAATTAAAAGAAATAATAATAATTTGCCCAAGGGCAAAATAATCGACTTTCTGTTCGGTTTTGATGCATAAAAATTGGGCCTTTACGAGCACTTGCATTGAAAAAAACTTTTTCAAAACTTGGTTTCACACGTGCTACTCTGAAACTTGTTTCCAACTTACAAGTAGTTACACTAACGTAAACTACGGAAAACAACTCGAATAAACTTTCTCACAAAATCAATGGTTGTTCCTTACTTCTCAAAATTGAATGTAAGAATAAATACTTATTCCACTTGCTGAACTTTGGATCGAAATCTCAAATGGATTTTGGAAAGGTAAACTTTGTTTTGTCCCATATGAGATATGTTTGGCAATCAACTTCATTATTCAAAGCCTCGTGGAACAACTAAAATACACAAGCGAGGATAGCTGCCTATTTTTGTACCGAGTCAAGTTTGCCAGCGGCCTTATAGTGAGGTTAAAGTATATACTTAGCTTGCACTGTCCTACGTCCACACAGATTTGATGCTGGAATTGACGCCGGGCTAATACGATACCATCTCCACCAGTGATAGATTAGATTACTTAATTTAAAACCCATCGTTCAAAAGTGTCAATAACATTCAGACTCGAGCGGACCAGCCAGATAGAGACGGGTAGCTCAGAGAGGTCAATTCAACTGTGAGTCTGAGATCTAGATCGAACTGTACTAGTCTATAGAAGCCTCCTTGTTACGGATGGCGGGTGTCAGATCAATACGAAATACGGGTGAAGCCGGACTCCGAAATGTGTGTGATTTTGTGTACGAGCACATCCGCTGCTCTCATTCGGTGACCTACAAACAGTTGCCGCTCGACGTGGAATTTTTTATCTATACATACGTATCGCAATGGAATAGTAATGCTTGTTTACCCAAGATATATAGCCGAGAGCAATGGAAATATTGAGAAAATTGAATATTGGATTTATATTGGCAATTCTTGTCGCCAGCGGGCTGCTGGCGAGAACCTAAGCGAAATTTACGATGGAGGCCCGCCGTTCCCTTCCAGTCGTAACTATGGAACCTCCATAAACTCTTATGCGAGATAATGGTTCTATGAAATAGCTGGCGATCTCCGATCTAGGCTATTCTCGATCGAATTCGAATTTTTGCGTATCCAAATGGGATAACCAGTGCGGTTGGTTCGGCAAAAGTAAAGTTTCCCAAATTGGAATAGTTCCCCGGATATTTGGCTCGCTGGCATCCATCTTTGTGGGGTTGGGTGGGTGTCGCCGGGTGCGGGCGAACATGAGGGGTCCGCGCAGGTTTTTTTTCATCAGTCAATGTTTGCTCTTGTGAGTCGTGACGCAATTCTGTTGCGGCCCATCTACATAGTGGATACAGGAGCACAGAAATTTCAACTCGAACTGATAACTAGTTGATATTGATCGACGGAAGCTTGACTTTAGATTTACTCATATGTTGAGAGCCTTTTAATTAAAAATAACAAAATTAAATTTTATTGAAACAAAATAATACTTAAATAACATTTAAATACTTAAAAACCTACTTAGAAAACAAAACTTACGTAAAACAAAACGCTTATAAAACCTATACCTTATAAAAATAAACTAAACTAAATAAAAAATCCTATCTAGATCCTCATAATATGAATGTAAAGTATTCATATTTTGTAGATGAGTTTTCATGTTTCTCTTGTTGCTCCCAATTTTGTTTTCCAACTCGTTTAGATACTTAGAGTATATATAAGTAAACTATAGAGCGCGCGTAAGCAAATTATAGCGTAAGCACGGGTATGAACACTGTTCATACAATTTTTTTAAAGTAATTACTGAAAAAGTTCACTACCGTTTTGTTTAAACAATTCCCGGAACAAAAACCAAAAATAATATTAAGATACACTTGCGGAAAGTAAGTATTCTGCCATCTACGTTGCCGTAAACTTTTTTCCATCCCCGATTTACTGCGTGTTATAAATTCCGTACAAATGTTCGATACTAAAACAGGAGAGTGAGTTTTATAAAACGAGCTCCATTCGTGCTTAGGTCTGCACATGGCCTGTCATAAAGTCAGCAATTTATTGTTACAGCAATGTAAGGTTTCATATTCCTTTTATTTTCTTTACAGTTGTTTGCCGCCATGGAAATGTGAAAATGTATAACCACCGATTTAAAAAGAGGCGGATAAAACGATCACCCGGTGAGTTGCAATACTTATTTAATTAAAATGTAATGTTTTGTACAATGTAACTATGATATTTACATATAAGCCCTTTGCTTTTCCGCACAGATTCTCGACCAGAACTAGTGTACACATTCATCGAACAAGCAGTGCAACCCGGAGCCCATGTGGCTCTAAAATGTTCAGCAGTGGGGGAACCACCTCCCAGATTTAGGTGGACGCTCGATGGACAGCCCATACCTTCACATCACGGGTGAGGGATTAAACATAATACCTAGGAACTCATACAGTTCAGAATTACAGAGTGAGCTAGCCATTGTGTTTTTTTTTTAATTTGTGCGCAAAACAAAAAGGCTAACATAAATACTGGCCGCTTTTCCCAGAAGTCTAATTTGTGAGGGCCATTTTGTATTTTCATCTTTTTTATTGTTTTCAGTGGAAACATGGCAATGGACAAATTTATATTGGCCTGTATTTTTCCGATATTGTTAACATTTCGTTGTACAAAATTTAAGCATCCTTTTGCTCTGGGCTATTCATACTGACCATGCCATCAAACAAACAAAAGAATAATATTTTGATAATGTATTTTATTTATTTTGCTTTTAAATTTACTTTGTGTCTCTGACTGCCAGTATTTTATGATTTATTAATAGTACGTCCGTCCGGATTCAGAGAGGGATTGGCATTGGTGACGGTCACAGATATATACATGGTGACTTTTTGACCATCATCCAAATTCATACTAGAGGCTTGGTAAGTGATCGGCATCATGAACCGATGACATTTTTTGTGAAATTCGTATAACGAAATTTTGACTTCCCATAGTAATTCACTGCCAGTCCTGAGTGAATCACCATGGGGAGTCGAAATTTAATTTTATGAATTTTACAAAAATCGATATTGATTCATGATGCTGATCACTTACCAAGGCTTAAGTATGAATTTGGACGATGTTTACAAATTCACCGTGTATATAGGTATTTCTGTGGTGACCAATCAATCTTTTTCTAACTTTCTCGCACAACTCTTGTGCATCATAGATATGTATCTTATAATATACAGAATTTCATTTTATATCTATGTTGCGCCTCAATTCAATTCGAACTTGAAAAAAATAATTAGGCTCTATTCCCAGTCCCCTTCGTTCAGTGCGCGTTTTCTACTGCTTATTACTCGAATTCAATTCGATACAAAATAAAAAAAAGTCTTTTATATTTATTATTTAAAAATGTTTTACCATGAAAATTGGTACTAAGAAATTAATAATGATCTGTTTCGGCCTTTTTTCGAACACATTTTTTTTTGTTTTGTGAATTGATGCTTTGTTAAAGTGTCTTTGGCAAGGCCGAATAGCTTTTCCGAACATTTTTTATTTTCTTAATTTCCCCTATTTTACCCTTTTAGGGGATAATTTTCAAAACAATCTTATTTTCTAACCAAAAGGTTATTTTCCATTTTTTTAATGGTTTATTACAACACTTGCGAAATTTCAATACTAACTTTCATCCCAAGCGGACAATTTTACAAAAACTCCCATACAAATCATTATTAATTTCTTACCAAAAGACTTAGTACTAATTTTCATGGTAACAAATTTTCCTTACAAACTTTCATCCTCTTTTTCACTACATGGGGGATGATTTTCTAAAAACCCTGAAACACGTTATTCTTAATTTTTATTTAGAAGGCTTAATACTTATGGTTTTAACTTCAAAACTAACAAATTTTCTATACAAACTTTCATACCCTATTTTACCCCTTTAGGGGATGATTTTTCAAAAAAGCTGGAATATATTTTCTTAGTTTTTGTTCAAAAGGCTTTACCAACTTTAATGGTTTTAACTACAAAACTTGCGAAATTCCCATACAAACTTTCATCGCCTATTTTGCCCTCTTAAGAGTATGAATTTCGTAAAATTGTACCGCGGGATAATTCATGTAAGTCTAGTCTATCCGTTTTTTAAATAATTCATTATGAATTTAACTTACAGTAGCTGAACAATTCAATTAATGAGCGGTTTTCCAGATTGAACTTGATCAAGCTTTCAGAAGTAAACACAGATGGCGTTACCCTGCTTTCAAGTGTCAAAAAGCAAAGATTATTTTTTAATCTGTGGGCAGCAAGATAAAAATTGTCAATTCAATTGTTAAATCCAACAATGTTGTTTTCTATCTATATTACTTACGTTAATAGCTTGGTATTTCATTCAACTTTCAACATGGTCAGCCCATGCGTTGTAGCTAATTGTAAAAATTTAGGAACACACAGTTTAACTAATTACGGAAAGAACAATGGATCTTAGCAATAATACATTTGAGGCATGGATTGACCATAAAAAAGAAAGAAGCAAAGAAGAAGTGTCAAAATCAAAAGAATCCAGTGTTGCCAGGAAGACTTTTTTGACACTTTTAGTACAGGCTGCGCCATCTATTTTGTCGTTCAGTACTACTTTTTCTTTTTTAATTTGACTTTGAAAACCCCTCATTGGTACCTATTTTTATGAACATTTTACGCGACACACTTTTTGAAAACAAATAAAACAACTTAAAATATTGAAACAGTTTCTGCGAACAAAACTTATTTTTTTTTAAAGATTTTTTTTATTACGCCCACAGCGTTGCTCGGGTGCGTCCTGTTTCTCCCGATACCTCGGAAATTTCCTAACATCCCTAGGTATATATATATATATAAAGAATAACCTGACTAACTGTTCTCTATCAACGGTTGGACCTAGGCACATGAAATTTGAACTGTAGGTTCCTAGTAAGACGTTGACATCCACTAAGAAGGGATTTTAGGAAATTCCCACGGGATCAGGAGAAACGGGATCCACGCGAGCAATGCTGCGGGGCGTCTGCTAGCTCTTTTATACCTATACATGTCGTGAGCAGATCGAAGAATTGGGCAGATCGTAAAGTATTAATTCGAAAATCTTTCACCAAAAGTCAAGAACAGGTGCGACGACGAGCAGAGCGAGGAGCGTGTTAGGAAATTTGGGGAGCCGAGCGAAGCGGAGTGGAGCGAGGCGACCCTCCAAGCTTTTACAGAAATATGATATGCCTGTGCAGATAATGATATGCCCAATTCTACGATCTGCCAATGACATATGTATAATATAAATTTTCATTGTGTCAACCATATTTCTAAAATTGCAACCCTAGCGCGACAATTTCCGAGGGTCGCGAGTCTGGCCCCCCAGGCCTGGGATCCAGTAACAGCTACATGCTGTCCACTCTCACGCTGACCAGCGCAAGGGTCGAGCACGGTGGAAGGTATGAGTGCAAGGCCAGCAATGCCCATGGGACTGTTGGACATTCAGCGAGACTCAACATTTATGGTGAGGGTTATTTAATTTATTTGTTTCATTGAGTACATTATGTATAAGTCGAGTCAGTAGCCCTTGGGAATAGAAATGGCGACCGTTCTATCCACCTTTCACTTATACTTTATCTTCGTCTATATTCGCACAAAGAAATACAGCTAGCATTAATAGTAGTTTTTGCTACAAGGGCGAAAAGGAATAAATTACGAGGACGATTTAAAACACAAGCATAGCGAGTGTTTTAAACGTAACCAAGTAATTTATTGCTCTTACGCCCGTGTATCATACGTTTTTCAAGTGTGAGGAAATAAAACAAATATAATCTTGTGAACTTAAATTATGATTGGCTCAAGAGGACTGTATCCAGAGCCGTTAAACAGTGGAAAAAAAGTATAACATTTAAAATAATAATAATAATAAAGCCCTAGGGCAAAATAATCGACTTTTTGTTCGGTTTTGATGCATAAAAAGTGGGCCTTTACGAGCACTTGTATTGAAAAAATAATAGCAGTCAATGTGTACATTGTCGATCGCTCAACTCCCATACAGTGCTACAAGGATGTTATGGCGCGTGGATTAGTTGTGTCCAAAATCGGAACTAACGTCGCTACCATACTTCTTGTTTCACAGCTGCTTGTCACTGTCATCCACGCGCCATCAGATCCTTTTAAATGCTACAAGGTTGACAGTGACAGGGGGGCGCAACTGTGAAAGACGGCATAGGATAGCAGCGTTAGTTCTGATTTTGACCACGAACAATCCACGCGCCATAAGAGCCTTGTCGCACTGTAGCACTGTACTGTGACGTAAATATGTCAAGTGTATGTTTGGTCTATGCTGACAGCACAGACTATTCCCAAGATTTATTGACTTGTATTGGGTAATATTTCCTATTTAAAATAATGGTGAATGGAGAGGGTTATTTAAGTTTTTATTTTGATTTTGAATAAGCGAATGAGTGATTGATCATTCGATTTTTAAATTAGAATCGATTTAGTTGAAATCCTGGCAGGCAATAAAATTCCGGATATTTAATTTTTAAAAAGCTCGAGCCAGCGTTCGCAAATTCGTCGTACCAACAAAAATTCAGAGAAACAATTTGTTCAACCACGATTACCTCAAGTTTATATTATGTTTTAGGTCCACCATACATACGTGCCATGAATGCCATCAAAGCCGTTGCTGGAACTGAAATAACTGTGTGGTGTCCTTATTACGGATTTCCTATTGAGTAAGTATTAAAAATTTTATTTTTGTCACTGTCACTCGAATTCAGGGCGAAAGCGAAAAATTTTAGTTTTATAATTTTTATAAAAAAACTAAAATAGCTAGCAAAATTTCAAACATCAAATCTCTAGAAATTGTTGAAACACACCTAATAAAATTTATTTGAGTTCTGTACATGGTTCCTTTTCGTCAAACGAGGGCAAAAAGTGTGTTTGAAGACCTCATTTCAACAATTATTTCTTTCTAGGAAAATGTATCCAAACATGTTTTCCTAGATTATATAGTCAAAATGCATATACCAGAAATTTATTATAATTTTCCGTGTATTTCACGAAATACACAGAAAAGAAACACCCGTATTTTTTTCGCATATCGCCTTAAAATTGAAATAAAAGTTTGTAGTAAAATATTTTTAGTATTTATTTTATAAAATATGGTCTTAAAACAAAACAAACCATACAGCTCAGTGAAATGGGAAGGCGGTGCGGGATCAGACCCCCGGTACCATCAAATGGACGGACAGCTTCGTATCAGCAACGTGGATAGGAATAGGGACCAAGGAGGATGGATCTGTTCTGTGCAAACTCCTGGCGGAGAGTTGGCAAGGCGAGAGGTAAGTATAGAAAACATTACACCATATTATTATGTGCTTAGATATTTTGACTAACCGCGACGTTTGACTGACTGACTGACTTTTAAATTGAGATGTAAGAACTACGTACAATTAAAGATCTTCAGCTTACATATAGATAACAAAGTAGAGAGGGTAGAAGCAATAGACTTAATAAATATTAAAATAGAATAGGAGACAGGGCGCCACCCTGCGGTACACAAGATGTAAAATTACACCAATTGGAAATAGCTTTTGCCATGTTTTTTTGCCATAAAGGCTATCTTACCTTGACATAATTGTTAAATATATTTTGATTATTTAAGGTTTCCTATTGATGTAAAAAAGATCGTGATCGAAACTTAAAAATGTCAACCATTATATTTTTATTTCAGCATTGAAATCTTTTTCAGGTACAAATGACTGTAGTATCGCCACCGATGCTTTCACCAATGACTTTTCCACCTGGCCTCAGATCTGGTGAAAGGACACAGTTAACTTGTACAGTCACTTCTGGGGACATGCCAGTTTACTTTTCCTGGCTCAAAGATCAAATGCCTATTTCTAGTGCTCTTCAGGTAATTTTATATATAACCTTAAGTTTAGGTAATTTTATATATAACCTTAAGTTTAGGTTTAGTGACACTCAAATACATAATTAATTGTCGGTTCTTTTATTTATACAATATTCTTTCTTATTACCTACTTACATATACTCACGCCCATCTCCCAAAGGGATAGGAAAATACTGGAAAATCCTACATACCCTTTTGATCTCTTCCACATCCACCAATCTAGTCATACCAGCACTTCTATTCCCGGTGCTTTTAACTTGACCCTGCTCCTTCTCGTTCTCTAATTTGGCTAGCATACGTTCTTCTACAGCGGCCCGGTCGAGTTTTACCTTCCATCTATACACCACAATAGGTTTTTTAATTGATTTAGTTTTACAGGAGTGTTTTATAGAATTTCCATGAATTTAGTTAATTTTCGTCAGGTAGAAGAACGAAACGCCGATTTTCTAAGTATCCTGATGTTCAAAAGTTTGACAGCAGCACATAGCGGGATCTACACTTGTGTTGTCACCAATACAGCCGGGAAAGCTAATACTTCTGCTGAATTGGCCATAAAAGGTAACATTTATTTCATTTTCTAGGGGTTTTTAGGGTTCGACAAAACATCGAAAGCCTTGGTGTCCATTTATCCATCACTTCATCTGCAGCGGAACACAAGCACGACTGGGCTGATGGATGGATGGATGGATTAGATGTAAAATATTTAGACCCCAGCATAAAATTCTTCGATAATATCAAATTTGCAAAAAAAATGAAACTCACGCGCTTTTTGTCGCATTTTCAAGCGGGTCGTATCTGCATTGACGGATACCCTGCGTAATTTCGGTGACTTTCTGTCTGTCACCAGCATAACGACTGAGCCGAGGCGAGGGTGTTTGGCATGGAGGTGGAAAATTAGTCAGGGTCTCCGGAAAAATATAGAAAATTTAATAAGAGCATAAAAGCTAAATGAATTTCTGAAAATTCTCCGATTAGTGCCAAATCTTTAAATAAGTAACATGCTTTTACATACTGTCTGTTGAAAACAATCAATGTACACGATACCGTATCCTGGATACATCAACGTACATAGATCTAATCTGTTTGAAAATAAGCTGAATAAAAGCACATTGATGAACATGAAAGCCTCACATGAATTTCCAAAACAACAAAAAAAAATATTTTTCAACACACTTGCTCAAAAAATGCATGTAGCCTGTATACTTGTTCGAAAGTTAAAAATTACGCACCATACAACGGAATGTGCGGCAAATTAGGTACTCTCCCCTAAGTACCTACCTGTTTTACCGCATACTCAATTGTATAAAAAAACAGGTAATACACATTATAATAAATATATAAGAACCAAGGAATTTCACATTACGAGATTAAATAAGCTGAATGATCGAACCTCCTTGGAAGCGCCTTTGCCCAATACGTTTGTCTCATTTAATACTAAGGAGAATATGAGACGAAAGATTTAGTTTTATTATATTTAGTATTACAACGGTAAACGCATGCGGCAAGTCGTTGGTGTTAACAAAA
Organism: Ypsolopha sequella; assembly: GCA_934047225.1. Lineage (NCBI taxonomy): Eukaryota > Metazoa > Arthropoda > Insecta > Lepidoptera > Ypsolophidae > Ypsolopha > Ypsolopha sequella. The sequence goes on from OW203991.1 coordinate 15,102,128, forward strand.
GAGGTAGTGTACTAAAAGAAATAGCCATGTTCGTGGAATTGAAAAATTGGCTAGTTATACCGGTCACAGCTTTAGGAGAACTTCTGAAACATTACTAACGATTTCCGGAGCCGATATCATTACATTGAAACGCCACGGAGGATGACGCTCTAATAATGTTGCAGAGGGTTGTATTTGAAGACTCGATGCACAATAAAATTTAAATAGGTAAAATTTTTAGCGTCCCTGTTACTCCATGTGCGAAAAAACCCTCAGTGCGAGTGTGACGGATTCGTAGAAAAGTAGCAAAAAGTCGGTTTTTTATTAATGTAAAATTTACTAAGCTATTTTGTTAAAAAGATTTTCAAGGAGACTTTACAAGTAAATAATATCCACATTTTGTATGAAATTTCACAATGAAATTAGTTAGGATTTCAGAATTACAGGAAAAAATAAAACTATTTAGGGGTCTTTTCGGAACTAAATTATATCGAGAAAAGTTCATCCAATCGCGTGTTCCTTCAGTGAGAATCTTAATCAAATACTCAATAAACATTTACACAAAAATGAAGTCCGTAGATGACGTTATATTGGAGTAAATGGATTCGAAAAAACCCCATTTTTTTTGGTATCGCCTTAAAGTCTATAAATATAAATAATGCTGTGGAGCCGCGCCCTTCTGCCTCACGCGGACGTTTCCACCGCTGCAAGCTCTGTCGCTACCGCCATCACCGCACCGTTGTCGCCGCTGACGTTTACGCTACATTTTCCCGTTCAACATAATACATGTGAAATTAATAATATCAGTCAGTCAGTTAAGCTTCCAAAGCAGCAAATTTCACTGAGTTTCAATAATTGTTCAAATTTTACTATTAATTTCCAATCTGTATAATTTCTTATTTGCTATTAAGAATAGTCTAATGAAAAAGTTTGTTTCATTACATACTGTACTGTTTTCTCGCAAATGTGTTGAAAAATATTGCATGACACACCTGCGGAAAATAGTTTTTACAAACTCGTGACTATGGTAAGCCCTCGACTTCGTCTACTCGTTTGTAAAAACCAAACTTTTTTCATTTTCCACATTTATCTATGGTCCTAAATTAATTCTCCACCTACGTGCAAAACGGTATCCGAGGCTTCACAAGATTTCTAACAAAATTATAGGTATATTTTTAAAACCTTATTGCAAAAGCGAGAGCAGATTTAGTTAATGCATTCTGTCATCTCTATACAGTACCACCATTCTGGCACATAGAGCCGACAGACACAGCAGTTTTGTTGAATGGTTCACTCACAGTCAGCTGCGAAGCTCGAGGTCATCCGCCGCCGACCATCTATTGGACCAAGTTGACTGGTATGTGAATTTCCTTTTTGTTACTGTAACTCAAACAAAAAAAAACGCGCAGTGCGCAGGGGCGAATTCGGAGCAAAAGAAAAAACAGATATACTGTTTTCTTTTTTGCCCCGAATTCATAATATTATTAAAATACATAGCTAGTAAAACTGCCAAAAATGCCAAGTCTAGGTGTTGTTAAATCTCACCTAATAAAATAAGTTTGAATTTTGTACATTAATCCTATTCATCAAACGTGGAGAGAAAGTGTATTTGAAGACCTCTTTCAATAATTATTTCTATCGAGGAAAACTTATCTAAACATGGTATCCAAAATGAAAACCCTAAAATGTAAGTCAACATCCATAATCCAGAAATATATTAAAATTTTCTGTGTGTGTGTGAAATACGCGGAAAAAAGCACCCCTAATTTATTTACATTGCCTCTTATTAACGTTTATAAATATATAATATTTTACTTTTATGAGCTTTTGATTATTTATTAGTATTAAAACAATTTAAAAAAATATGAAAAAAAATTATAACTCGATATATTTCGGCCCTCGGTATAGGGCCGTCATCAGTCGAATAATAAAGGTGTACTTACTAGATGTGCAGGTTTTTTACATAGCACTATTGTTAGCAGTGAAAATTGACGATCCTGATAATTTATTATATGTAAATGAAAAAAAAAATTGCAAATAGTTTTTCTCTTACCGTGATTACATATTTTTTTCCCAAGTAAATAGTAAAAACCATAGAATGCTAACATCTAGAATACACACTTGGTATTCTAGACAACCATCGGCAAACACTTCTAACTCTATTTACTTTAAATAGCTAAAGTTCAAACTGTACTTTGCTGCGTAACCGTTGCACGTAAAACATATATGACCTTTTAATAGCAATTGAACATCGTCGGCTATGTTGCCAGTACTTTTTGACGCGCAGTTTTTTTTTTAGGTCTATTTTTCCCCGCTTTGTAGACCCAGTTGCACGGAAGATTTGCTTATGGTCGCGGCAAAAGTGAGCAAAGTCGATTAGTAGCAGGAATATGCAACATATATATTATATACAACATGAATATAGGTCATTTAAAATAAAAGTATAAAGTCAAGAAGCAATATAAATTAAAAAATAAGTAACGATTTTTTTTAATTTTTCGTTGGTATATATTATATTTTATACAACACGACATAACATAATGACGCTCATTCCTTGGAAAAACGGGCGGTCACTGATATGGAACGCAACGTGCGTTGACACATTGGCACAGTCCCATGTCCAAGTGACCGCAATAAGGGCAGGCGTGGCAGCCGCAAAAGCTGAAGTGTTAAAAAGGCGCATATATGGAGCCCTTGGCGAGGGCTTCATATTTGTGCCTTTTGCTGTAGAAACTCTTGGGCCGTGGGGTTCGGAAGCGCGGCGACTTTATAAAGAAATCTCGTCGCGCTTGGTCGACGCTTCAGGTGACCGAAGGGCTGGAAGCTACTTTGGCCAAAGAATTAGTTTGGCCATTCAATGTGCCAACGCCGCCAGCCTTTTGGGCACCCTTCCTAACGACGGCAGCGATCTGGCCAGCATTTTCTATTTATATAATTATTTTAGGTTTATTTTATTACATTTTTTATTTTAGGTCATCTTTAGTCAAGTTTTTTAATATTATTTAAGTTTTTGGTTAAGTTACTTGTATAGTTTTAAATTTAAATAGAATTGTTTTTGTATTATATTGTATTGTTGTATAAAATATAATATATTCCCTCGAAAAAAAAATCTTTACCTATTTTTTTTTTCTATACAGGTCATTTTGAATTTCAAACGGCATTGTTTCGCGTTGTAATTTTACTAAATTAATAACTGAATGCATATTTGCATCCTGACTAGTGAGTCTTTCAAACGTGTAGCAATGTGACCTCTACGTCGTAGCTACTTTAATATTAATTTTGCTACACCGTAGCAACTTACAGATAAATAAAAAATCTGTAGCGGCTAGTCGCATGTATTAAAACAAAAAATTTACTAGTAAATTGTACTGAAGCGTAAACTTCAATGTGTTTTCGTAGCAAATTCAAGTATAATCTCATAATGCTACAAAAAAGCAAGTGTAATACAAAAATTTCGTATTTTCCCATTTCTAAAACAAGACCGCCTTTCCTAACCGCGAATACTATATAAACTATAAATTATTCAACAACACCAATATTCCCCTCCAGGCAGCACAGAGACGTCTCTAGGGGGAGTGTCGGAGCCAGTGGTCCTCAGCAACGGCTCCCTGAGCCTGGAGTCAGCGCGCGCGGAACATTCCGGAAAATATCGTTGTCGAGCTGACAACGGGGTGGCGCCACCTTTGTCTACTACACTCACTATACATGTCAATGGTAAGAATTATAGGTACTTTTAAGTATGTCATATTTGACAGTCTGCTTTTTTGAGAATCTGTTACCCTGATAGTCTGGCTTTTAGCGAATCTGGTATTATGGTCCGGAAGGTTTATTTTTCCTTTAGGAACATAAATCATAATCATAAATCATAAATCTTTATTGCTGAATATGAGTATTTACAATGGTATTAAAAATAAAAGGCACATACATATTCGACCTTGTCGGTATTGCAAATAATTAGAACATGCATGACATTATTATCTATTTACAATTAAATCATGCAATTAAAAATAAAATAGTACATAATTAAATAATTTAACAATACAATTAATTGAATAAAATATCCTTATCATTTAAATAATCGACAACAGAGTAATAGCATTTTTTAATCAATAACATTTTGATTTTGTTTATATACACACTATCGCTAATTATATTTTTAATGTTATTAGGTAGTTTATTATACACTTTAATTGTCATCTGTTGGGTGTTCACTGAGGGCCTTAAGTCGTGAAGTTGGGAGCACCAAGTGATCCTTATATCTGTAGGAGCGGCTTTTAGTTTCGGATTTTTTTATAAAAAGATGTGTCTGCTTACGTGCAAATATACACAATTCAAGTATGTATAGTGACGGCAGAGTTAATATTTTGAATTTTTTGAAAAATGGTTTACAGCTTTGTCTCCGTGTAATTTTTGCTATAATTCTGATACAACTTTTCTGGGATATAAATAACTGTTCAAATTCAGAACTATTTCCCCACAGTATTATACCATACTTCAACCAAGCGTAGGCGTATCCGTAGTATGCCGTTATCGCAGTTGCTGAGTCAGTTGACTTTTTAATTTCGCGTAGTGCGTATTTAAGTTGGTTCATTTTTTTGTTTATGACATGATGTTGAATTATGTTAGTCTGTTAGTTTAAAATTCGACTAAGTGGGATTTCAACTTTATGAGAATTCAACTTTGTAAAAAATAGAAAAATGTCGACATTTTGGGAATTTCAACCATATTTCAACATTTTGGATATTCAACATTATGGGAATTCAACATCATGTTCCTAAAACGATTTAGGGACAAGCTAAATTAATAATTTAATATATAATATTAAAAATGGTTCAATTTAAGCTCGGTTTAAGAAATGAGTTATAATGAAACCACAAACATGCACAAGCTCTCAAATTCCCGTTGCTGTCACAGCCCCAAAGACTAAATTTATTGGCTATTAATTTAATAAGTAACCTTAGTGTTTATATACCTCGCTTGTCATTTACACTAAGGTGATATAAAATAAGGCACTGTTTTGCTTATTTCATTATAATTAACTCCGGTAAATTATAACTTACTAACGGCAATTACAGTAGTTTATGCTACAAGGGCGAAAAGGAATAAATTACACGAGCGTAGCGAGTGTTTTAAACGTAACCGAGTAATTTATTGCTCTTACGCCCGCGTATCATACTACGTTTTTCAATGCATAGTGTGAGGAAATAAAACAAATATAATCAAAGAAAACAATCTAATTATTAAAGTTGACAGTTATATTGTTACAATTTTGCAAGTTAATGATTGGCTCAAAAGGAATGTACACAGAGCCGTTAAACAGTGAAAAAAAAGTATAACATTTATGGTACACAGGAAAGGTTGCAGGTTAGCCAACTATTTACGAGTAAATAAATTAAAAAATAATAGTCATAAAGCCCTAGGGCAAAATAATCGACTTTCTATTCGGTTTTGGTGCATAAAAAGTGGGCATTTACGATTACTTGCATTGAAAATATATTATATAAATTGTTTTAACAACGTTTAGTTAGGTACTAACTTTTAGCGACGAATACTACAGGCTGAACCATGGCAATATTTATTGTTTAAATTTAGCAGAAGTGATTAATTTTAACCAAGACGTTTTTGGGTATAGGAAGTGAAATAGATGTGCCAAGTTCGTAGCAGATGGAGATGTGTAGTGTCTGAATATATTTTAGGAGTTCAGCTAGTCTAGTAGCAAACCATATCGGGTTCGATAGCGCGTGATACAGTGCTCTCTGTTACTCTGTTGATCTACCTCGAGAGGGATATACATATTGTATCGAGCGGTTAAAGCTCGATATGGACTGCTATGCTAGACCCCCAGAAAAGGGAGTTTATTTCAACAATGGCATCAATAAATACAACTAGAATTGTTTATTATTAACACAATTGTGACTGATGCTGGGCTCAAGATAGAGCCCTTATTATTTCACATAATTTTTCTTCATGAATGCTATTTTATTAAGTATATTACATATATAAATCAACAATAAAAGACGAAGAAGTCATAAAATTATATTTATTATTATTAACTACCAGGTCTACCAACTTCATTCTCTTTTATGAATGTATGGATGGAACTATAATTTTATTGCCCTTAGTTGGATCTAAATAATCGAAATAAAATAAAAGTTCCTTTGCAGTAAAAACAAAATTCATTCACTTGTAATAATTTAACAAGCGCGAAGGGTTCGTTTTAAATGACAATTTTAACGAGCGTTTATCACTGTACGTAAAACTCTTTTAAAATATACTTTTCTCAACTGCTTTGTACTTTTTTGCAATGTGCTTCAAACTCATACGAAGGTAAATTAGCAAAATTTCGTACAGTCACGTACAACGATGTTTCTAGTCACCTATTTCTAAATTAAATTCCAACGTTAGAAAACCTTTGTACGAACCTGGCTCTTTTATTAAAACGGTGTTTATATTTACGATTTAACGATTGTCCCATAGTAAGAGTTGTCCATTTGAAGTTTGAAGGAAAAAAGTTATCAAATTTACACCGACTATTTACTTGTATCTGTTTGGTAATCAAATGATTTAATTGTTATTTTATAATCACGTTTAAACTTTGAGGTATATAAGGTGAAATTTACTCAACCGCCTGAATTCATACTGAAGACTCGGTTAGTGATCAGGAACAATGTTTAACCACCAGTAAGGCAAAATTCAAAAAAAAAAAATGTTTGCTCCTATACTGCCTATAATAGGATTTGTAATTGAACCTAGTCCAGTGTGAATGGGAGCAAAAATTTTTTTTACGATTTCCAAAAAAGTGGTAATTGAACCTCGTTCCTGATCACCAGCTGAGTCTCCAGTATGAATTTAGGCGGTTGATTAAATTTCAATATATATTTCTTCTCTTTTACCACTTGCATAATTACTTCGTTCAAAGGAACAGTTTTGCTGTAAGAAAGCTCTTTTTATAGATAAGCTTGCCAATGTGCATAATATGTATATTTCTTAAATTTAATTTTGTATGTGTATGTTTCTATGTAACTAATGAAAAAGGAAAACATTTTCAAAATTGTACATTCATAAATTGATGCACCTTCAAATTTGAAACTAATTGTAAAATTTTACATGTACAGTAGAAAACTTTTATTGTTGTTAGAACCAGCAAGATTTGAAACGCCGTCAGCCAATGTGTCTGCCAAACTTGGGGAGACCGTGAGACTCGCTTGTGTGGCGCGAGGAGACAGCCCCTTAACTACCAGCTGGAGTTATTCTGGGCGGACGTTACCCAATTCTAATTACAGGTAAAATTACATTTTAAATAAATAGGTATATCACATTCTTTAAAATTTGTAAATACGTTTTCAATTGCTCAAGAGCCAATTGATTTCAGAGCTACATCTATAAACACTTTCGTGTAAATGGCGCTACACGTTAGAAGAGATCAGAATATTTTTTCCCTACACCTTTCTAAAAGTTACTATTTAAAAGTTTTTATCTGAAATTGAAAACGCGTAAAAGCGTAAGTAACTTTCTTGAACTGTAAAACAAGAAATTTAAGATTTGTGTGGAATAATACGGTTTTCCTTAATCCGTATAGGTTCATATGCACAATTTCAAATGACCAAAATAATATATCATTTTAGAAAAAATGCAAAAGGTTTAAGTTCTATAGAAAAAAATTAAGAAAATTACCTCTAAATTTCAGGTTTTTCGAGTGTTAAAGGGCCTTCCTTAAATTAAAATACTAATAACTTCGTCTAAACGTTTTGGAATATTTCAATAATTCCAGCTATAAACCGAGTTATTAAATAAAACACAGTGTTTCGTGAGCGCGTGTTTCTTGGTGGTCGTAACAGCCACGGCTGAGAGCGCGCTATTTTAAACTAAAATAAAACGTCATAGAGTTCAGTTCTGATTGATGCAAAATACGGTGCTCAATCTAACTTTACATGCACATTTTATTTTACGGCTAAAAATTTGTATTTTTTACTTCCATAGCTTAATAAAGAACTTATTGACTTTGCTCGCAAAAAGTTGATGAAGTCACATTATTTTTGCTGTGTGCACAATATACAAAACAAAAATGTAAAAAGAGTTTCCCCCTTACGGTTTAACTTTTTTGTAAATTATTATGTCCAGTTTAGGTTAGGTTCTTCGTTTCTGAAAATTATTTAGCATTAGAACCCATACACTATTACCTACGACCTACGTTATACCTTCAAGCACAACCTTCAAGTTACAGAGCAGGGTCCTTTTTTGTTTAATGTGAAAGTAGACCAAAATTAAAGGACCCGTTTATTTCTTCTTCTTAAGGTGGATGGTCCAAGGCAACCTTCATACAAACTTGTGGGAACCAATAACGACGACAGAAGTATTATTATTTAATTCTCTTACCTTTTTCCACAAGTTCCATCAAGTTTACACCCGCGAATAATCAGTTTTTTTACAAACAAACTTTTTTAGAATCTAATATTGTTATTTAAAACTTTTGTAATCCAATGTATGAAAGTTTTAAATTGCAAAATTAGACTGTTAAAACATTTTGTTTTTAAGAAAAACTGAATATTCGCGGGTGTAAAGTTGATGGAACGTGTGGAAAAAGGTAACAGAACTAAATAATAATATTTCGGTCTTCGTTATTGGTTCTCACAAGTTTTTTTATAAAAACTACCTTGGACCATCCTTAAACTAAGCTGTTTAATTCCAAAATTAAGATTTTATTCTATTTCTTGAAAACATATTACTAATAGGTCTTCGAAATAGCTGAAATTTTCTTACAGATTCATGAGTGCATAATTCTTGTAATTCAATAGCTATTTCAATGATTTGTTTTTTGTTTGAAATTTGATTTCAAGGTTATATCTACGTATTAAATTTGGTTTTTATTTTCAGTTTGATTATAAAAATTAAATTTTCAAAAACAGTTTGTCCTAAATGCCATCCATTTCCATTATAAGATTCGTTATATTTTTTTTACAGCTGACACTTTTCAAAAATTAAATTATTGTTGCTGTTAGCTTAATGTTGTCTCATTCAAACACAAAAGAAATTACATAATTTGGATTTGTTATTCCTAAACAAAAATGCAAAAATGTCAGTATTGAAAATTGAGTTTCCTTCAAATTCTCTATAGAAAACGGCAATTTCATATGTAAAGATCTAATATTATTTCAGAATGAGCATATCAGAAACCCGAAGTACGGAAGGTCTCCGCAGTGAACTAGTGGTAGAAAGAACCGATCGGAGAGATTCTGGAGTGTACAGATGTCAAGCTTCCAACCCTTACGGAAGATCTGACCATTTCGTACATTTAGCCGTGCAAGGTACGACCTCTATTATATGCAATTTGTGAACAATACTGCTGCATTTTAATCAGATTTCTTACTGCATTATTTGCTTGTGTTATTATATACTATTATATATTATATAAGGTCTTTCAATTTAAATGAAAAGTAATTTAGGAGGTGATTTAGTATCGTTAATACATCACATTCCACTGCAAAGCACTTTTTTTTGCACGAACTTTTTTTTCACTTCTCAGTACAAAGTGGTCCGATCAGCTGACTCAGTTTGTATGGACAAGTGAAGAAAAAGTTCGCGCAAAAAAAGTACTTTGCAGTGGAATGTGATTTAGTAACGATACTGAATCACCTCCTAAATTACTTTCTATTTAAATTGAAAGACCTTATATAAGCAATTTGTGAGCAATACCGCTAGTTTTTAATCGGATTTCTTACTGCATCTCTAAAATAAGAGGGGAGAGTTATGTACATTATTTGCTTGTTTTATTATATACTATTATATACATTGCTTACATACAACATTAATAGTAGTTGAAGCGACCGGAGTTATGCAGTATTGCGATATGTATGATGGCACCTCTTTTATCGTTAGTTGACTTTTCTTAAGACTTTTCTACGCCCAAAACATGTTGTTCGTGTATTTTTAAATCTAAGATGATGTTATTAAGATGCAAAATTTATTGTTGTCACTCTCACTCCAAGCGAAAAAATGCAAGAATTCAGGATGGAGGAGAAAACAGAACGTTTTTTATTTTATTTAAAAAAACTAAACTATCAAAATTTCCAAAATTGAAAATCTAGACCCATATAATAATAGTATTTTATACTACACCTGCTCGGAAAGTACCTTCTTACTTTTTTGAAAACGATGCAGAAAATACATCATTACTGTCATACAAATATGCGGTGTGTAAAATGTGTATGAAAATCCATTGTTAACGTGCTTGAGCGGGCAAAAAAAGTATATGCAAATCTATTGTTGATGTGCTGTTTTTTTTTTAATATAGCATGAGGAAGTGGCCAGTATCATTTCGCGAACTCTGACATAAAAACTTTTTGTCTTTTGGCATAATATGATTAAATGAGGTTACCTACCAATAAGTTTATAACCAGGCTCTAGTTTGTCAAATGTTAACTACTGATGTTATCAAAAGAAATCAAAACGTTAAAATAACGCGCGAATCGCTTTTTTTGTTTTATCTGAATTTTAAATTTGTAAAATTACTAGCTGGCTTCTGTCTAATGAAAGCTAAGAGTAACTTTACCTTACACGGGTATGGAAAGTAGGTACCTATATTATACGTGAATACGTACAAGTGTTTTTAAACATAATTTGTCTTTTATTGTCCTCGTAGGTGTAGTATAAAGCACTATGTATCACTCGGGAGAAAGTGCGATTCCCAACTCGTGTGTATTGAGGCCCCCTCGTAGGTAATCGTCCCCTTTCTTCCCTCGGTGAACAATGTACTATTGTGCAACTGTAACATAATTTGAGACATCGTAAGTATTTTTTACGAGTGTCCCAATGTCTAATTATGTTCAGTTGCACACCATACTCCAAAAAACCATCAAAAATATCGTCTTTATTTATAATATTTTTAACTAACAATTTCACGAAAAATGAGAAAAAGAAATTCGTTCATAAACCTCGGGTGCATCGTTCCAGTAAAGCTGCCTTGCAGGCCAATCAAGATAAAGGGGGCGTGGCTTAAGAAATTACGTCGGGAATTATTTCTCGTCTCTATTGTTGATTGGCTTCCTAGCGGTTTTATAATAAATTGGGCCAATCGCAGGACAGAATCGCAGTGTTATAATGTAATATTATAATAACATCGAATAAACAATCTACGTACTTATAAAACTGCTTTTGATGTTGCAATTACCTTATTGCAATATGGCGGTATATAGAATATGTTTGAGTTCTGTAAATGATTCCTATTCATCAAACGAGAAGAAAAAGTGTGTTTAAAGATCTTATTTCAATATTATTTCTATCCAGGAAAATTAACAAAAACAAAACCCTAAATTATACGGTTCAAATGCTTACACCAGAAAGTTATTTCAATTTGCTGTGTATTTCATGAAATACAACAGATGAAAGCACCCCTAGTTTATTTACCTTTTAACTTGCTATACCTTTGTTCTGTTGTTTGAACTCATTAATTTAAGCGGTAGTTCTCGATTTTTTTCGCTTTTAAAATTCATTTTAATCTATGAAATTGTGACAATATAATTTAAAAATATATATGTGTCATATTTCACTCTTTGATCTTATTTTGGCCGTTTGGTACACAATTACTTGCATTTTCCTGCATCCAATAAAATCGTAAAGATAAGTCTAAACTATGATCTAAATATCATTTTATTTGAGTTATGTTAGATTTTTTACAATAAAACTTATACCAAAATAAACATCGTACAAAATGGGATTTAAAACGGCCGTTATATTAAAAACACGTCCCTCCAATTCCAAAATAATAAATAAAAAGACCTTGAAATCGCCAGATTTCTATCGGCCCTGCTTACACTGAGCAGTATAGACAAGTGTAAAATGTGTTTGAACACTTGGCGATTTATCCATCGCAAGGAGATATAAATTAACATTATATCATTGCAGTATAGAAACGCAGAAAGAAAAGTAAATCTGGATTTGAGGAGCTCTGAACCGGGATTCGAACCCGGGACCTCTCGCTTACCGGGCGATTGCTCTACCAACTGAGCTATCCAGGTTTCAATTTATCATTTCTATCATAGTTTCGGTAAGAGTAATGTGTATTCTTCACTACCCAATGCTGTAAGGTGACGGTAGGGCATAATGGTCTTAATACACTAGCGTCGTCTAGGCGCCAAGTGGCTCACTGTAAAAAGTGGATATCTATAAATATCGAGTTGTGTTAAGGTGGCACCGTCGGAAAAATTAGCAACTCGATTCGTGGTGGTTGAAATTTCGAACAAAACCATATTAAAATAAAGTTCTTATCAGCTCGCACTGCAACATGGCTGTTACGTCAGTCGCTGCGGCTGACAAGTGCGAAAATAGTGTGATTTTAATTTATTTTATGTAAAATAAAATGAATTTACAAGAACTGAGAAAACATATCATTTAATATTATTTTGTCTAGAAGTTTATAAATTTTTATACTGTTTCGATAAAAACTGTAGCAGTTATATTGTTACAAGTGGACAAAAAATCGAGAAATAAGTGTAAACTTAGAATTTTCTTGCTTCAGTTCTGTATATTAAAATAAAATTCAGGAAAAACCACATCACTATTTGTATCATGTAGATTACTATGTATTTTTCTTCTATTAAAAAATGCTATAGTTACCGTATAAAATGGTTACAAAGTTACTCAGTTCAAGGTCGTTGGCGTTGGGAGAAACCTTAAGACCTGGATAGCTCAGTTGGTAGAGCAATCAAGGTAAGCGAGAGGTTCCGGGTTTGAATCTCGGTTCAGAGCTCCTCACATCCAGATTTACTTTTCTTTCTGCGTTTCTATACTGCAATGATATAATTTTAAAATTAAAGAGTTGGAGCAGGACAGATTTCTCTGGATACCCTCGCCTTAAGAATTATTTTCATGTAGAGCCTCCAGAACCACCAGCGAACTTCCGCGTCCTTGAGACGACCTCGCGCTCAGTGCGTCTACAATGGCGGCGCGCATACGACGGTAACTCCCCCGTACTTGGCTACGTGGTGCAGTACCGGAGACACGACTCCACCGCACCCGATGTGTGGAGGGATGCTGATTCGCACAACGTGACGGTTTCTAGTCGGGCGGGGGACTCTTATACAGAGTGAGTTCCTGTTATTTATGTCAATGAAATAGGTTCCAAGCAGAGTTATGTAAGAAAAGCTTTTTACTGGTAATTGAACGTATTTTCACAGATATTAAACAAGAAAAACCGGCCAAGTGAGAGGCGGGCATCGCTGTTTTAGGGTGCCGTACATATGATCAATTATTTCAAACTAGATATTTGTTTAATTTTTTTTAGTATTTGTTGTTTAAATCCAGCATATGGTACATAATATATAAAAATTTCAAATTTCTAACTGATTTCGATTCCGATTCCAATTTTGTCGAAACAAGCTAAAAATACTGTTTTAAGTTTGTTTTGACCAAATAATGGCTAATTGCGTATTAAATTTCAAGCTGTTGATTTATAAACCTAACTTATACTGAACTATTGGCGTGAATTTCCATAGACCTATATCTTTTCCACATTAGTTAAGTTGTGCACTTTGTTCCGACCGACTGATGTTTAACCTTAATTAAGGGGCCCCACAATGCTAAACATCAGTTTTGCATTGGATTCAGTTCCGTCAACGTAGAGGTTAAAATTTTGAAAAAAATTTGGGGTGTTATTTAGCTCACGACAATTATTAATTACACTTTATAAATAACTAAACGCATTTTCAATTTTCTTTTAATTATAATGCTTTAAAAAAAGCATGAATTTTACGAAAAAGGCGATTCAGTTTCCATATTTTAAAACCGATTGAAACGAAACCAACACACGCAGATACTTACTAGAAAAATACATCTATATTACATAAATAAATTATAGTTAGTGTCTTATTGTAGCCGCCATTTCAAAACAATTGAAGTTTTGCGTGCGCGGCATCTGATGAGAGCAGCGGCTCTACCGCGTAATTCTCATTTGTATCAACTTCAAGCAAATGCATGCGAAATTCAACGAGTGCAAAAGAGATGGCATGTTAGGTGGGCGTCGTCGCACGCACGTCAAATTTCAATCTCAAGTTGATGTTGATGAAAATGAGAATTACGCGGTAGACCCACAGGATAGACAGTTAAAAAACAAAAGTCATTCAGTCATGACTGAATTTTAGCATTGTGGAGCCCCTACGTTAGCACGTTACGGCTTGAAAGAGCCTCAGCAGCTTTGCATGCCGCCTTCACAAAGCATCCTATTTCTAGAATGGAAGGAGCCACAATATCGGGGCTGGAGCCAGCCACAGCGTACCTGGTCCGTGCCAGGACGGTGACAGCTCAGTTCGCATCAGCACACACCAGGGCGCTCCTCGCTCTGACGTTACATGAGCCCCCGGCGAGAGCGCCAGTAGGCCTAAGGGCTGCTGCTCCAAGACCTTCCACTATTGAGCTGGTGTGGCAGGTTAGTTTGATCCTTTGCCTTCAAATTATCCTTTTTTTAGTAAGATAATGTTTTTTTCAAATTCATCCCTATTTTTTGTATCGAAAATTTATTTAGGCGCGCTGAGTACTTCTTTTGTGGGCACTGAACAAGAATAAGGCGTCACGCTCGGCTATGTAATGCTCGTTCGGGTAAAGTCGGCTCAAGTCGATTAACCTCGCCTTGATAAAGTTATCACTTCTGTCCGTTTTTTTAGTAAACCTTGCATAAAACATAATATCGTCACAACCTAATATGTATATCCCTGAATGTGTGGCAGAGGTTTCTGAACTGTTAAAACTCTAATAAAACGCGTTTTCAGCGACGATTTTTACAGTTACCTCCCAAAAAGAAAGGAGGTGAGTCTTATCGCCCCTTCTTTGGGCTAACAATTTTGTTCAAAAGTTTTTTAATACGATTTCAGCTTCTGGGCTAACTCCCGTGATAATCGTGATTTAGTAGTGTTAACAAAGTTTGTGGTCTAATTTGTCTATCTACCAAAGCAGAAATTATCCGATCACTCTTAGCCACAGGCCTGTTCACCCTCACGCCAAATTGTCCAAACGAACCAACCAATATTATTGCCGTAACATCAGTTAGTCTGTTGACATCCCGAATCTATTAAGGGTCGTTTCTCCAGATTTGTAACAAAATTATTAGTGATTAGCGCAACATTGTTTACAGGTAATATTGGATCATGCGAAGCAATGTGAGGTATTATGGACTCTTAAGGGTTATTCTCCGGATTTGTAACAAAGTATTAAGAAATAATTATTAATTAAAAGGTGTCAGAACAATGTTGCACAAATCACTCTGAAATAAATTATGGGAAAGTTGTAGACTAATGCTAGGTCTAAAACGTGACACAATTAAATTTTATCTATAGAAAAAAACCGGTCAAGTGCGAGTCAGACTCGCGTACCTAGGGTTCCGTATCGTGTATGAAAAAAATAATTTTGTCATTTTGTTTTTGCGAAATTCTCAACCGTAATATGTTTCCTGTAATATTTACGTAAGCATATATAACCATGATTTTTTTTATTTTTCTGTCCACCAGTTTGGAGATAAAGGAGGAACATACATTTTTTTGAAGTTTTTCACGGTTTTCTCGAAATATAGGTAATTGCAAGTAAATATCGCCGAACTATACATATTTATAATCAGCTATACCTAATATACCTATATACATATATATATATATATATATATATATATATATATTATATACCTAATTTATTTTTATAAAATATTTTGTGTCTATTTGTGCAATCAATATTTTGAACAATTTCAAATCTTTTATTATTTTTTTTACAGCAAATTATGTGGGCAAATAAATGCCATTTTTGTGCCAAATTTCAAGTCTTTATCTTTAACGGTGCTAAAGTTATGAGGCTGTGACTTACGGACGGACGGACAATGGAATCTCACCACAAAGGTTCCTTTTGTACCTTTTAGGTCCTCCGGAGCCCTAAAAATTTGCAAAATTACCTCCAAAACATACAATAAGCCGATAGTTTTCGCCAAATACTTTAAATTAGATCATGTATCTTTGCATTATATGTGATCTCAATATAAAGCAGCCGGCGTTGCATAGTGTTTAATCGCGCGCGACGCCACTTAGTTGAATCACAAGTGCGAGAAGCGTGACACGATGTTTTTGCGATTAAACAGTACGTCACGCTCCTTGCACTTATGATTCAACTAGTGACGTCGCGCGCGATAAAGACTATGCTACGCCGCCAGGTCTTGAATGTTTTACATTTAAAAAATAACCATAATTTTCTCTGTAACAATGTTTTTTGACTAAAACACGCGCTTTTGTTAACAGCCACGGCTCAGAGCGCGCTATTTTCAACAATAATGATACGTCAGTCAGAGTTTAGTTCTACTTGTCAACTGTTTGACGTGCTCAATGTCAGGTGCTATATAGACTAACCTTGTATGATCCTAGCCTCCCCCCACCTCCTCATGGAACGGCGAGCTCCTCGGCTACACGGTGTGGTGGTGGCCCTCAGCTGACGGGTCCATGGGAGGGTCCAACGTTGGCATGGAGTTCGCCACCGTTAGGGGCCTGATCAACAAATACGTCATAGAAGGGTTGGAGCATTACACCAGGTAATGTCAACCCTTATCACATGTCACGCTACGTTTCAGGGTGTTAATACAATAACCTGATAGTACGAATCTGTGTGCCTCCTGAAATCCTGATAGCAACAACTTTTACTTTGGCAGCTAGCAGGAAGCAATCTCATTTATGGAAAAAAAAGTTACAACATAGCGTTAATTAGAGTGCATTAAAAATAGAAAAACCAATGAAATATATCTATTTATGTAATGTAGGTATAACAGATACACTTATTGCAGGTCAGTATTTAATTTAATATAGAGGTAAGTAATTAAATAATCAATGTGTATAGGTAATAGTTTTATGTCATAAATAATAATATGGGGAAATACACTGGGGAATAATAAAGGTTGGATTTACTTAAATTTAATAATAAAAAATACACTTGAATAAAATAGAAATTAGAAACAAATTCTCAGAGAAAAATAAATCCAGACGGTGATCGAACCCGCATCTCTATCCTATCACGAATTAAGAGGGTTGAAGTGACTGAGCCAGCTTGTCCACCAGGCCCCGTAGCATATTGTTTAATTGCGCGCGACGCAACTTAGTTGAATCATAGATGCGAGGAGCGTGACACGTGTTTTTGCGATTAAACAGTATGTTACGCTCCTCGTACCTGTGATTCAACTAAAGCGTGCGTGATTAAAAATTATGCTACGGGGCCTGATCAATAAATACTCTTTCGCATCTTGTAACTACGAGTGCTTGATAAGTTGATACACTAGCTAGATTGATTTTATTCGAAGATACTTTTTCTAATTGTTTGTTCGGTCTAAAAATAAAAAAAAATACCTATTAAAAATATATTTGACAAGGAGAATACAATAAGCCATCTGAGCAATAAACAAAGTGACGTCATTATAAACCCAATAAGGCGGACGCCCAAAGATGGCGATTTATTACTTCCATACCAACACCCTTGACATTTAATGAGTATCAGTTAAGGGGGAACGATTCGTATCCTCTACGAAACGCACAACTTAAGGGCGGTTTCGCAGCGGGATTGTGAAAATCCCACCTTTTTCTAATCAATCGAAGTAGAACACTTAATTTCAATAACGAAATTTTGCCGGAAAAGCCTACTGACAATAAACTATGTTCGCGAAATGCCATAAATCACATTTATTTAATATCTGTAATTCAAAAATAAGAAGAACCATCTTAGGTTGTGCGTTTCGTAGAGGATACGAATCATTTCCCCATTGCTACCCTTCGCTACGATATAAAAATGTAAAGCTCTGGTTTCCTCCAAAAGCGGTGGCGACATTTAACGGACGCAATATGATGGCCGTAAAAAGACGGCCGTAGACACGTGGAAAGTTCGAGACTGACGGCCGTCTTTTTACGGACCACAAAGTACGTGTCAACGGTAGCAAATGGACGACCTTGATTTAGCGTTACTTGTGTATTTGAAAGATGAGCAATCATCAGAAGACGAAAATAATCGTATGGAGGAAAGTGATTTTATACAAAGCTCCTATTAACGAAGGTGCTTTTGAAATTTTAGCGCGTCGCTTTTATGCTTTACAATATATAATATATCATGAACCCACACAAAATCTTCTTTGCTGCTCCAGTTGACATTCATTTTACAATAAATAGTACACCGCTATTGAAAAAAACGTTCGAGATTATTCAACACCGTAAAGAGCGGCCGTCATGCAAATGGCGGCACCGCTACTGATGTTACGGTGTCAAACAACGCTCTCTAGGAAACCACCACCATCTTGTTTTCATAGCATTTCAGTGACGTCATTCAACGCTATATAGCGTCCGCTAAATGTCGCCACCGCTTTTGGAGGACACCAGATCTTAACCGAAGTGCTTGGCTACGCCGCGCCGTAGCAAATCCTGACGTTATTTTATGAACATACTGTACGTTGATTTAAAAAGGTTCAATTAATTATTCAATATTTTAAAAGCAAAGGTAAATACCGGGTTTATTTCTAACAGGTATTCAGTGAGTGTCAGGGCTTTCAACAGCGCCGGAGCGGGCCCTGCCACAGCATCAGTGAACACATTAACCCAAGAAAGTGGTGAGTTTCTATTTGATTTTGGGGGGGCCATTCTGACAAGGTTTGTCACAAATTAAATAGAGGAAAGTTTTTAGGTGCCTTAAGCATTATGGTGCTTTTGGCAAACCTATCTATACCTATGCCGTGTAAAAGTGCACCCAAATCTAATTGAAAAGCAGAGTCTAATAGTCAAATATATGGAATTCCTGGGCATTTTGGGGAGAGCCATGGCCTTCATAGCCCTCCCCCTGTATCTGCCAAGGTTTCTACGTTTTCAGGTTTCAGATCCCTAACCTAATCTAATCTAATTTATGTGTGTGTAAGTGTATGTGTATTTTTCCCAAACTTTACAAGTATGTGTATGTTACTGTGTTTTCGAGAGATCCTAAGAGAGAACGAATTGCTTTGGTGTCTTTTTTTCACGTCTAAAATTTCTTGCTTGGAACATAAAACATGTGTTGTGATTGATACTGCCCAATTCATACTGGAGTCATGAGAAATGATCTACAGCAAGGTTTAATGACACTAACATTTATATTATTAAATTTCACATGTGCATGCTGACGCTTGAAATAGCTTTAACAATAAGGGCACGAAAAAACGATTTTCTTATATAATGTTACTTTTTATTTGTTATCGTCAGACTCACCAAAAAGGGTCTAATTTCCCACAACCCAGGGAATCCTAATGTGGGGATTAGAGTTTTATAAAAAACACTTGTCAAACAACATGGTAATAGTAAATAAAATAAATAATAAAATAAAAATCTTTTACTCGTATTTCGGACAACTTCGATCCATAGCATGTTAGTAAGACTTATTAATAATTGGTTAGTAGCAAAGAGAGAAAATTAAATTAGATTATATGACATAAAATATATTGGTTGCAAATGAACATAGTTTTATTATTATTTTATTTTTTATTATTATACCGCAAAAGGAACATTGGACCTTGGTATATTTGGCTGAATAAATGAAAGTTACCTTTACGTCTTCACATTCTCGTATACTCTGTAGTACCCTTGGAAGGCCCGCGCGCGGTGCGATGCCGCGCGGTGTCCCCGCAGAGCCTGAAGGTGGAGTGGTCCCCGCCACCAGCGCACGCGCATCGAGGCGCCTTGCTCGGCTACAAGCTGCTCTACCGGCCGGAACATAGTGAGTCACATGTCCGATCTTATTATTATTATTTGATAAAGTCTGTTTACAGGGCAGGTAGAAAAAAAATATGCGTCAAAAGAAAACCATACATCAATCTCGCCATACAATCTTTATCGAGGTCCAGTACAAAATGTGCAAAGATCATTGACCCATTTTCCAGCTGCCCTAAAAATAGACTTTAGGTTTTTCCCAGTGGCTTTGCTTTGTTTCCGTATAATCCTGGAAACTGGTTTATTTCCGAAGGGAAAACATAGCAAATATGTTGCCTGGTTCATCTACATCGTATACAACAAAGTTGCAACCCCGGTTTGTGTGTTGTGCATCCGCTTACAGCTTTTAACTTTATTTTAACGTGGATTTCCATGAAATTTTTCCAAAATTTGGATTTTACATACAAATTTTTTAATTTTGGATTTTTAAGCAAAAGCCTTGTGATTAATACTTGCTATTGTTGGCACTTGTTGAAACATCATCAATATCACCGCACCTGAAATAAAAAAATTTATTCTATATATTATAATTATTTTTATCACGTTGAGGGTCAAAATTAAGCGCCGAAGTAAACAATAGTACATTGTTCACCGAGGGAAGAAAGGGGAAGATTACCAACGAGGGTGTAGTTTGAGGCCCGAGGCGAAGCCAAGGGCCTCAATACACGCGAGTTGGGAATCGCACTTTCTCCCGAGTGATACATAGTGCTTTATACTACACCTGCGAGGAAATAGTATAATTTTACTTTTAATCAAGATACAACAAAATAAACCGACTGACTCGCGTGCGATTGTCACTTTTTATTTCCTTCTTATTTTTTATTATGTGCAGGAATTTAAAAGCAAGTGGCCAGTATCATTTTTCGAGTTTTATGTACGAGTTCGCAAAATAATACTGGCCACTTGGCCACTTGCTCATTCTTTATGTTATTTAAAAAAAAAACAGCACGTTAACAATGGATTTGCATATACTTTTTCTGCCCGCTCAAGCACGTTAACAATGAATTTTCATACACTTTTGCCGCCCGCATATTTGTATGACAGTAATGACGTACTTTCTGCATCGTTTTCAACAAAGAAAGAAGGTACTTTCCGAGCAGGTGTAGTATAAAATTAATTTCATACCAAAACCAAATAAATGAAAATTATAGTTGCCTTCCCATTACTGAAATAACAACTACAAGTTTAAGTTTGTTTTTCATACATACATACATACATTACACATCTTTTTATACGTGCAACCTGTGGGTGAGTTACACTCAAAAGACGTACGGGGCTCTCCGTGTCCAATATAATAACGCGCTGAGGGCGATGCTGGGGCTGCCGCGGCACTGTAGTGCCTCGGGCATGTTTGCGGAGGTGCGCATCGACTGCTTTTACACAGTGATACGCAAGAGATGCGCGTCCCTGGTGCGCAGGGTGCGCGCCAGCCCCAACATCGTCCTGGCGATGATAGCTGGCAGGGTAGATTGCCCTTTTTTATTGCATTGCGGTGGCCTTCACGTCACACGCAACAAATAAACATTAATTTATTATTATTATAAATTGTTACTAACACAGTAGTATTAATTTTACTTACAAAATTGTATGTATTACTAACTCAGTACTTTTATGTTTACTAACAACTATGAGTCATGTTGCTCGAAATAAATGTTTTAAAATAAAAAAAATAGAGGTAATTAATTGTGATAGTTTAAAAGTTATTTTGTAACATTTTTCAATCATATTTTATTTATAAACATTTACCACTGCATTAACAACGATCGGTACAGTTTATGTTTCTTTTTTGCATTGACACCTATTGCTGCACTATTTCTTGAAATCAAATGAATTATGAAATATATTTATTTATGTATATGATTATGTATATATATATTCGAATATGGAACCTCTTCCTTTCATGACAAGTATGCTACCGAGGTACTCATCCTAGAGCTATCTTGGTGATGCAATCGGTAACCGTGAAAGGCTCACCTTGTCTTGATAACAAGAGGTCGCAGGTTCGAATCCTGGCCCGGGGAATTTTTTCAAATTCTTGTCTTTGGGTTTGTTTCTGATTGATCTTTTCTAGTTTGTAATGCACTCTAATAATGTGTAATGTACACTTATTAGAGGTCGGTTTTAATGTTGTATAATTAAGTAATCTATGTCTATAGGTAATAGTTTTATGTAATAAATAATAATATACACAGGGAAATAATAAAGGGTTGGATTTACTTAAATTTGATAAAATATACACTTGAATAAAATAAAAAATATAGGAATAAAGAATAAATTATTTTACAAACAAATAATTTGTATATATTTGGCATATAGTCAACAACAATCACACGTGAGTGCTCAAGCCGTATGTAATAATAATATTAGTATTACCGCTCACGCGAGTTTTAATAATTTTATATGGAAACGTGTTTAGTAATAAGCATATAAATACATCCAATGGATTTTTTACTATCTTACCTAACACAAAATGAAAACTTGTGGATTGCCGGTCTCCGTGTCAAAGATCACGTCCAACTTTGAACTTCACGTGTCGTTCGATCAGTCCATTCAGGTGTGTTTTACTCCAGGTTTCATAACAAATTGCTCGAACTTTGGCCTTGCTGCTAGAGCTAACTGGTTTTCTGTGGAAATTAGGAACTTGCTGTTACTTTCAGCAGTTACTCCTTAATTAAAGCTTTCGTAACGTAAGTTTTAAAAGCTTTTCAGTATTGTTACTAACATACGTATCGTGGGAAAACTCTAATTCAAGACTCGTTAGCACATACTGTTAGAGAAATTGTCGTTAGTTTAAAAGTTTAAATGCAATGAAGGCTGAAATATACAATCCCATCAAAAAAATAAATGTGAAATGAGAGCCAAGTTCAAAATGATGATATATGCCTTGGTTGTTGACTTCAACGACAAAAGAATTGAGATCTAAATGGGTGCCAAGTTCAATGGTCAGCCCTGAAATTTATTTATAACATAAAATATTTTATAACAACTTAAAATATCATTTCTTCTTATAACTTAGGATAATATCTTTATTTATTATGGGCATCTTTATTTTAAATATTATTGTGGTGCATTACAAACTAGAAAATATCAGTTAGAAACAAATTTGCAGTAAACAAATATTTTGAAAAATTCCTCTGGCCAGCGAACCTGCGACCTCTTGCTTTCACGACAAGGTGAGCCTTTCACGGTTACCAATTGCATCACCTAGATAGCTCTAGGATGAGTACCTCGGTAGCATACTTGTCATGAAAGGAAGAGGTTCCATATTCGAATCCTGACCCAAGAAATTCAAAATATATAAATAATTGTTTCTTGAAATTTGTTTCCAATTGATATTTTCTACTTTGCAATGCACTCTAATAATTAATATTTAGAGTATCATCCATCGCTTTGGTCGTTATAAATATAAATTGCATTTCTAAGCAGATAATAATCAAAAGATCTTTGAGCGTGATCTTGCAAAGATTCTTACCCGTTCTTCTTAGTAAGACTAATCGTAAAGTATTACTATACAAAATTAAATATAATTTCATGTGTTATTAAGTGTTAATTTAATTGACTAATTAATTGACTTGCGATAGGTCTTATATTATGTGCCTACATTGTAGAATAAATTATTCATACTTATTAATTTACATTCTCTAAATAGGGTTCCGTATTGTGGATGATAAATTTAATTTTGACATTTTTTTCGTATATTTCTCAACCGATTTATTTTTCCTGTAAACACATGTTACCATGATTTTTTTCATATTTTTCGGTCCACCAGTTTTGGAGATAAGGGGGAGGCATACATATTTTTTGGGTTTTTTAAAGATTTCTCGAAACAAGTGCCAGTAAATATAGTAAAAGTATATATTTTTACAATCAACTTTTTAATGCCTACAATTTGATACCCATATTGTATTTTTATAAAATATTTTTTTAATTTATTTTGTTTCTTTTTATTTCTCAATTGTGCTCAATTTTTTTTTAATTGCTATAATTTTTCTGTAATTTACCAGTTATGGTCTATATTGACATATTTTTCATATTTTTCGGTCTACCAGTTTCTGAGATAAGGGGGGACCTACATATTCTTGGGGTTTTTTAAAGATTTCTCGAAACCAAGTGCCAGTAAAAGTATATATTATGACAATTAACTATTTTTTATACAATTTGATAACCATATTTTATTTTTAGGATAATATTTTTTATTTTTCTCACTTTTGTTTTGGAAATATTTTGAACAATTTCAAATTTTCATATTTTTTTTACACTGTGATATGTGTGCAAATTAATGCAATTTTTGTGCCAAATTTCACGTCTTTATCTTTAACGGTGCTCAAGTTATGAGGCTGTGACATACGGACGGACGGACGGACAACGGAGTCTCACCATAAAGGTTCCTTTTATATCTTTTAGGTACGGAACCCTAAAAAACTGAAAACCGATCCACAAATTTCAGGTCTGTCATTGGCTAAAGTCGATTGAATAAATCAAATGTAATGCAATTCGCAGCGCGCCACTCGCGTTACGAAAAAGTTGGTTGATGTGTAACAATTGAATGTGATCTATAAGACGATACACATAAAAGTAATTGTCCCACTGAAGACCATGCTGAGCGATGGCAGTTGTTTGTCGGCAGCGGCAGACTGGCTGGAGTGGGAAGTGCGAGGTGGCGGTAGTCTGAACTCGGCGGCGGGGGCGGAGGTCAAACGCGTCGCTAGCGTGGAAACGCTACTGCTTGCACTTAGACCACACACTAACTACACGGTCCAAGCGCTCGCGTATACAGCAGCGGGGGACGGCGTGCCCGCTCATCCTATACATTGTACCACGCAACAAGATGGTAAGTTATCCTGCATCACCAACCTCTATGATTAGAGATCAGTGTCTTGCATCGACAAACAAACTTGCTGCAAATTATTAGAGCTTCTTAATTTATTTAGTAAAAAACGTATGAGTCAGTCTTTGGGGTGTGAAGTATGCAATGGATACAGAAGAAATCTATTATAATATTTTTGTAGCTCCCGGTCCACCAGCTGCAGTCAAAGTGGTAGCAACATCAGTGACGTCTTTGGCGGTCAGTTGGCTACCACCAAGTCGACCGAATGGCCCTGTTCTTTACTACACAGTCTTCTATAGGGAACTTGGCAGGTAAGTTGTCTTTGAACGTCGCCTAGCGCGCATTTATGCAATAAAGTACTATAGTATAAATTACAAAGTGCAGGTAATTCTGTAATAACGTCATGTGTTTGAATTTTAGGTTTCTCACCGCCATGCTTATCCATGACTTTGGAGTTAGATATCAATGACTAAGCACTTAAATTACATATGAATCTTGTGATAGGGACAGGCCACCTCAAACAGCGACCGTTCAAGCTGAAGAAGGTGACGTGGCGGTCGGTCTCGGAGGGTCAACGGAACTTCGGTCACTGAATGAAGGAGCCACGTATGAAGCTTGGGTGGCTGCTCATTCAGCAGCCGGTGAGGGTGAACCTTCGGCGCCTCAGCCTGCCACCACTACGTCTAGAGGTAACTTGTCCACTTTTTTAAGTTTCCTTCAGGAAACAAACCTTTATGCTATGCTTCGCAGCCTGTATTTCCAGTGGCGTATTTTAAGATTTGGCGCCCTGGGCCTGTAAGGTTTGCTGCCCCATAAATGTACGAGAAAAATGCAAATATATTTGAATAATAAAATTAATTAAATCCAGCAGTGTGTTGATTTGGGCTGAGAATGATGATAATGAATAAAAAAACTCAAAAGAATATAGAAAATATAAAAAATAATATAAAGAAATAAACAGTATTTATTCAATATTTAAATAAATTTTCGATGGACAATTTTTTTTAAATAAACCGTTAAATTCAAAAAGCAATATAAATTAAAAGACAGGATTGATTATGAAAAGCACCCAAAGCTGAGCGTGAGGTGCGGCTTGCGCCGCCCCTCGCAGCCTGCCGCCACGGGCCATGGCCCTTTTGGCCCTAGGGTAAATACGCCACTGCCTAAGCCTTGAAAATTTTATCAGAACCCCGCCAGAGAAACATTTTTTTAGAGAATTCGTGTATTTTAAATTTGGCTTAAATATATTTTACACTCTAAAAATATATATTCTAGAATGTGTATTATTTCCCACAAATAAAAAGCCAAAGAAGGAATCGTATTAGTAAAGCCATTTGGCACAGACTATGGCTCCATCTATCTAGCCATCTAGATTCAGGATACGGAAACACATCCACATTCGTTTCATTAACCCTCCAGTTTCTTAAGAGCCTCTGAAACGGTCTGTATCTCCAATTACTACACAATACCCAAGAGTCGCATTTTGTCTCAATAAATTTCAGCGCTAACTCCAGATTGGAAGCGGTCCAAAGTAATAAATATATGTCACAGGTAGGTACGCGGATTCTGTCATTTGTATCCGTTTTGTTAAATTCTCTGTGTCCACCGACGAATATTGGTTTGTCCAGTCCGGTATAATTTATGTTGTATTTTCAAAAGAAAACGGGACAATAACGTTTTGGTGACGTGGAAAATCAATGGTTTTCTATTCTTCACGTTATTTATTACATTTGGCTTCGCTGATAAATTATAAAAGCTGTGTTGGCTCTGTAGGTGGGATACCTTTATCGAAATAGATGGTCACAAAGTCGATCTTCGCACCGGCATGCGTTTTTGGCAGTATAGTCTTTTTTTAGGTACTTAAATTATCGCTTGCTATTTATAAACTGCTTATAATATTTGCGCGAGAAGTACAAAGATGCGCTAGAACA
Source organism: Ypsolopha sequella (assembly GCA_934047225.1). NCBI lineage: Eukaryota > Metazoa > Arthropoda > Insecta > Lepidoptera > Ypsolophidae > Ypsolopha > Ypsolopha sequella. The sequence goes on from OW203991.1 coordinate 15,128,593, forward strand.
TGCATTATGTATGCCCTATGCACTGTAGTTGCAAAATAAGTCTACAAATATTTTACTGTTCAGTTGAAACCCAAAATACCCCCGAAACCTCATTACGGTATATCTTAAAATAACAGATATGTTATTGCTTTCAGTACCGCTTCGAAACTTCGTTTCAAAAATCTATTATTAGCTCAGAGTCCACGTTGATTTGTTATTATATCGTTAGGAAGGGTTTCTCTAGTGATATGTTGCGACCCTCCGGTTGGCTGCCAAGTAATAATGTAGAAGCCACAAAAGCACGAAATTGCTTGAATAAGCTGCTTTGTTATTTTTCCTTATTGCGATGTGCGATGCTCTGATTGCGTTCTCACCGAAACTAATTGGAAATCCGAGGTATAGAGAATATTTATATACCTTCTGCGGAGTCGCATAAACGTTAAGTTGTCCTGTTCATATGTTTTTTATATAATGTAGCTATAGTCAGTCTTTTATTTATAGTTGTAAGCATCACTATCACTACATAGTATAAAACAAAGTCGCTTCCCGCTCTCTGTCTGTCCCTATGTATGCTTAGATCTTTAAAACTACGCAACGGATTTTGATGTGGTTTTCTTTAATAGATAGAGTGATTCAAAAGGAAGGTTTATATGTATAATATATGCATATTATAGCAGATAAACACTGATAATTTTAGAGGTTAAAGACATTCTGTAGGATATTTAGTATCAGCAAGTTGAATATAAACAATAAAAGCAAACTTTATATTATACGAAATATTTCGGCTTCTTCAATGAGGCCGTCATCAGTCGACATTTTTTTTTGCACATATGTGGATGTACTATCGAATTTCTATGGCTTTTCTGGGGTCAAAGTATGGACTGCTTTGCACGGAGTTTTACTAAACGGAGTTACCACTTTTCCATGAATAAAGGTTTGATATGACAACTAATCGTGGATTGCTCACTCATTGTTATCACAATTATACTACTGACTACTAGAGGTTGTCTGCAGACAAGAGTCTGTCTGCCAACAGCACAATGTTTGATTTTGGAGCATACAAAAAAGATTAAGTCCATTTGACTGCTATAAGAGTAGTGCTGCTTGACTGTATATTTTAAATACTACGTGAATACTAAGGAGTAAGTAAGTAAGTTGTAATATTCAGAGTCACTCGTGATTCGACCTTTTCCCGGTAGGGGTCCAAGTATAAGCGATTATTAAAACCAATTTAAGTAATAAAAGAAGATAACTAAGAAATAAAAAAAATATACAAAGTTTTTTCACATTTTATAATTGAGTATTTTAAGGATTTTTATCATAAATATAAGAAAATATTAAATACCTACTAAATGTAATGTGACCTATTCATTAATATTTTGATATTCTAGCATTATTACAATAAAATCTGAAAATGGTTAAGTCTGCATAAATCAATAGCTTTTCAATTACTTCTACTTTGAACTTCTCACGAGAATTTGAATGATGTTGAAATATATTTATAATATATTATATATATACTATATAATGTATATAGTTTATTTATTAAAAATAATTATTATGAATATTTGTAATTTCCCTACACCATGTTCGAATGACATGTGATATTCTCCGAACAGCAAGCGCCCGCCTCCTCTCATTCGGAGTGTGGGCGCGAGTGACTTGCGGCCACCCATTGCGCCTGGCTTGTTCGTGGAGAGGAGAGCCAGCGCCAAGAGCCAGGTGGTTGAGAGGTGACAGGCCCGTGACACATGACCCGAGGGCCCATCTCACGCCGCACGGGCATCTAGCTATACATGGTGAGTTTTTTAAACTAACTACTAAGCAATATTTTCCAAAGAGCGTGCGGCCGCCTCCTCTCAGCCTCTAAGAAGAGAGGGTGGCCGGGCCAGGACGGGTCACACGCATTGTGGGCGCATGGGGAGGCGAGCCGGCGTGGTGGGGCTGGCGCGGCGCGGCGTTAAGAGTCATGGGGCTGAGAATTGAGAAGCCCCCCGATACATCTCATGCAGCTCGGACATTTTCCTATATATTATTATGGTAAGTTTTATTTTCCAAGTAACTAATCGGTGGTCAAGCTAAATCTGGATGTTTTCTAAATTTTCTTTAGGTTTCTTTTTTAACTACTTCATTAATTTCAGTAGTGAAAAATTATATAAGGTCTTTCAATTTAAATTGAAAGTAATTTAGGAGGTGATCCAGTATTGTTAATAAATCACATTCCACTGCAAAGCACTTTATTTTGCGTGAACTTTTTTTTCACTTCTCAGTACAAAGTGGTCCAATCAGCTGACACAGTTTGTATGGACAAGTGAAGAAAAAGTTCGCGCAAAAAAAAGTACTTTGCAGTGGAATGTGATGTATTAACGATACTGAATCACCTCCTAAATTACTTTCAATTTAAATTGAAAGACCTTATATAAGTTTGAAATAAAAATATAGAACAAGCATACATTTTTGATGCAAACAAAAGAGTAATTATCTTCTTGAATCTTAAATCATAACACTGTATCACAAAGTAACAAGATGAATTTTGAACAATGAACTATCAGTTAAAATTACGGGTACTCACATGATCTCAACCCTATAATAGATGAGTAAAAAATGCGTCAGTGAAACTTTCCCCAATGAAGATCAACATATTTGTTCCAACAGAGGTGGACGCCTCAACGAGCGGCAACTACACTTGTTCTGCTCGCAACACATACGGTTCAGAAGAGATCACGTACCGAGTGGAATGCGCCGCGCCGCCGTCCGCTCCGCTCCTTAACTTGGACCACGCGGCGCACAAAGAGGCGAAACTGACGTGGAGGACCACGCATCATCCCGCTGCACCGCCGCACGGTGAGAGCCTTAAAATTGTAATTGTTAACCCTAGACCACGGACGTGTTAAAATATCCCGGACGGAGTTTCGCTAACAAACAACTGAAGCACCCCTAGTAAAACGAACCGCTTGTATGCACGAGCCCGGGAACGCACACATTCACATCATAGTAAGCTAATTTCCGTAGTAAGTAAACTCACACAATTACAAACCGCCGCCATTGCTATGCTTCAGTAGTTACTTAGCTGCGACTCCGTAGGCTGCCTTTTTTTACCTAACCATTCGTCGATTCGATGATGTTCGTTTTTAAGAAGTAAATTTTTAACCAAATGTTTTTGTTATTTTTATTACTCAAGTATGTTAAACATTATGTTATTAAATAAGTCCATTTATTTGAATTCATTATATATTTTTGCTTATGAGATGCACCAATGAGTTTTTCGGAATTTATGTGCATAGTATTTGTTCTAACTTTCACTTGCTGAGCGGCGAATAAAAACATCGTGAGGAAAGCTGCATGCCCTAAAAAGCGTTTATTTTTGCCCGAAGAACGGTGATAGGGCTCACCACCCATCACGTTGGGACGTAATAATCGTCGGTGAAACGCGAGTGTACCGAGTTTGGACTGTGACTTGCATTTCACAGTTCACACTCGGAACACCTATGACACGCCCTCGGGGATCCATGTCATGACGATATATTTATATTTATTTTTTTTAAGTTTAAAAAGGCTCAAGATTTTTAAAAAAATATGACAGTCATAAAAGCTTAAGGTGGATGGTCCAAGGCAATCTTCATACAAACTTGTGGGAACCAATAACGACGACAGAAGTATTATTATTTAACTCTATTACCTTTTTCCACGCGTTCCATAAACTTTACACCCGCGAATAATCAGTTTTTTTTACAAACAAACTTTTTAAGAATCTGATTTTGTTATTTAAAACTTTTGTACTTAATAAAATGTATGAAAGTTTTAAATTGCAAAATTAGACTGTTGAAACATTTTGTTTTTAAGAAAAACTGAATATACGCGAGTGTAAAGTTGATGGAACGTGTGGAAAAAGGTAACAAAATTAAATAATAATTCTTTTGTCGTCGTTATTGGTTCTCATAAGTTGTTTATAAAAACTACCTTGGACCATCCACCTTAAATAAAAATAAAACTTTATTTCATGCACACAGAAATGAATTTGGTTTACGTAATAATAATAAGTTCGTAACACGAAAATCCTTTATTTATAGCGAAGTGTCGGTGTTTTCTGTCGATTCAGAACTGTTTGGGAAGGTATTAATATTTATTTGATGACGACACAGAATATTACTAAAATTCGCGAAGCATCTAAGTATTTGGTTATTTTACATAACAATTATTTTAGCATTGACGACACCCGCTTGGAAGATTTTTTTTATCTGAAACTTGGCCTCGATTGACCGTGCTTTTTCCACGATACCAAATTGGAAAGCGAATGTATCATGTTAGAAATTTATTGGTTTTACAAATAAATAATGTTGAAGTGTCTGTCTGATTCCGAAATAAAGGCTTTTTTCTTAAGCTCATAATGGTTATTTGCACGTTAACAAAACCGAAACTCGCCTTTTTATGTTTTTGTCTCTGTTGTCATCTCTTTGTTTTTTCCGGTCTGGGCAAATCTCCAAAACGGCTGAACCGATTTTGACGGGACTTTCATTAACCAGTAGAGGACTTTTCAGAGAGTAATTTCACATCTGTTACTTTTGACCAACAAACTAAAAATTTTAGTCCGTTGCTTTTGTCATTCGTCCTATACTTTTCATCTCGGAAAAATGTTCCTGTATCCTTCACTAAAATTGGTCAATTTCCTTTTCCGGCTTCACAAAAACAAAATCAACGCAAACAAAATTCACACTAGGCAAGCCTATAAATAGTATGTACAGACGTCAGCTCGTCAATCTCCCTATTTTGATCTTTGAGTACTGTACTTAGTACTGTATTAAGTATTTAGTTCTACCAATCGCTATTATGAAAAAGGTAAACATAGATACATATTGTCACGACATATATCCCCGAGGGGGTGTAACATGTATTTCCTAGTGTGGACTGTCACGAGAACACTTGGCACTTTTCACCGACGATTCCAACGTCCCAACGTCATAGCGAGTAAGCCTTCGGGCACAAATACACGATTTTAAGCGCATGCAGGTTTACCTGGTAAGCTCGACTGACAGGGTTCGGTGGGAACCGGGTCTTGCATGAGAGTCCGTATGCCAAATGAGGGGCGCGGGCGCAGCATCCTCTCGGCTGACCTAGCTACCGCTATGTGTACTATAAATTAGTAAAAAAGTCGTGTGTGTACATTGATATTTTTGTAAAATTTTAAATGAAATGGGTTAAAATGTTTTACTTTTTAGAATTTTTCTCTGTCTGTATGTATGTATGTATGTAAGTTCTGTTTTAACACGTTTAGATACATTATTAACCCATTGCTTTACTCTGCTGTGACACTATTAATTGTAATTTTAATTTAGTATTTAATTACAAAATTAAAATTTGACTTGTGAAACGTGTATTCATTTTTTTTTTTTTTTTTTTTTATTATTACATACTTTATTAACAGAAACATAAAAAATTAAATAACATGAAATAAAACTAAAATTAAACCTTACAAATTTACCTATAAAACTAAAATGTCTCCTAAAGTAAAATTAAACTAAGTAAAAAATGTTGGCCAGATCGCCGCCGTCTTGTGGCAGGGTTCCCAGAATATTATTATATATCAGTACATAAATATATATTTTTTAACGTTTTATTTGTTGTTTAAAATCTAAAATTGTAAAGCCTTTTTGCACACCTGCCTCTGTAACTTTCTTGTACTTTCTGTCGGGTTGACTGGGAAAAAATGCTTCTAGCATTAAGTCCACCTGTTGTACATTAAACTGTGTTTTGTGCAATAAAGAATTAAGAAGAAGAAGAAGACATACATAGACATACACATATACTTGTACTATAAGAACTTTTGTTGTGACAGTAGGTCCATTCAAATCACTTCCGCTGTGACAGTACTTATACTGTCCCTTATACCAGTAAGAAAAATCGATCGCCGTGAGACGTATTGTATTTATGCGAACGAAAAATCGATCGTCGACAGGCGTACTGTCATATTCCGGAATTCGCCGTGACGCCTGTGGGCGGTACTGTCCCACAACGTGTTTACTCGGGAACCACTCAAAGTATTTGGATGCGGTGTTCTTCATAATCATCGTAGTGACCCTGGTGGTTGATAAATATTATGGGGTGTTGATAAAAAAACCGCCAAGCTGAAAACTGGGCAAAGATTGAATAAACGCAGGGGAAGCCGCGGGCGAAAGGCTAGTATATAAGGTTAAATAGTATTAGCTAGCGAAACTCAAAACATAGGTAGTACTAGTCTATATGAACAACTGTTTGTATTTGATGGGAGCTAAGTGAAATTCTTAAAATTTGTTTTCACCTTTCCATACTAGACCAGTCAGCTGATCGGGGCAATTTGTATGTGAGGAAGAGAAAAAAAGTTGCGAATTTCGCTTAGCTCCCATACAAACAGTTGTTCATATAGACTAGTACTACCTATGTTTTGAGTTTCGCCAACTAATATTATTTAACCTTATACAATGTAATACAGTTTAAAATTCCCAACAGGTTTCACGATATGGTGGGTCCGCGTTCGAGACGAGACCGGGGACAGCATAGAGTCTGCCATCCGAGGCGAAGATGAGAAGAGGATAGAGGCGGGGGGAGAAGCAGCCAGTGTTGTGCTCAGAGCTCTCAGCTGTGGATCCACTTACTCTGTGAGGGCTGTGGCCCATTCGAGAGCGGGGTCGTCGCCCGCGTCAGCTCCCTTGCTGGTTAGGACGAAACCGCCAGGTAAAATAGGATGTTTTGGTGTATCACACATAGATAACCTAATGTGTACTTGCACAAGTGTAGCATTGGACATTTGCGCTTTCTATAATTTTTATGTTAGCCAGATAGTAGTTCATTAACGAACACCGAGTTGTTTTCTCCAAGTAATTCGGGGGAGACTAAGAGGACAGCTCACAGCCAAAAAAACAGGAGGCCCACCATGCCTGGGACCGATGGATGGCGGTATATTGATCCCTAATAGCCGGGCTTTATATAGAACAGACTGGTGACGGGCAGCGGCGTCACTGGTGCGAGGGTTCCAGCACCACGCCCACCAACCCGTCTGCCCAGCGTGTGTGAGTATGGGCAATTCTTCCAGGATGACCGCCGGGATTGGCAGTCCTGGAAAGGCTTATGTCCAGCAGTGGACGAATAGGCTGATGGATGAGTTGTCTTCTACCCGGGTCGCAACACTAACCCGTTCAAAAATCAACTCGCGTCTCAACACCGACCGACCGACCGAAATTACAGTGTCGCTACACTGGTGTCGACTTTTTCAACATCAACTCTGAGCAGGGTTCGCAATGTTCGCATAGGCTTTAAATGTCAGTTGGCATATTTACTTAAAATTTTGTACACACCCCTCTCAACGTTATATTTATACTAAGGTAGAGATCCTAAACGCCAGGGTAAAGGAGATGGTCAGAATCGGCCTTAACCGCGTACATGTAATAAATTTATACTTTAATTTCTGTTAGATTTATTCATAGCTAGTTTCACTTTCATAATAACACGGACACACATATTAAAATAATATAAGTACTTAATGTCGCAGCCAGTCATGAGAGCGAACACCGAACGAAACGAAAGGGCGCCATCTACCAAATAGTCCACAAACTACGCTTCCAGCGTGCTTTGATAGAGTCATACGTGACGCAATCGGCAGTCACAGCTTTTTATTTCACGATTCATGCTTTTCTTCTGGATTCTGATAGAGATTACATTTGAGCATGACCCTTTTAAATATATCAGAATCATCGTGAAACATTGTTACAACTATGAATGTTTCAAACGCGCCTAAGTTTATTTTCGCAATGCCATATGAAAATAACCTCAAAATAAAAACGATTTATCATAAAAAAGTTATTATAAGATGGTGTCCGTTTTAAATGGATAGTCAAACCGTGTTATTTTGAATTTGTTCTTTATCATTGACCACAATATATTTGTGTACACTCTTAAGGCATTCTACTTATGGGGAATTGACCGTCTCCTTTAAAATTTAAACTGTGAAAGTGAATTTTACATTTCTGACAAGGTTTATGAGCTGTTCGTTTTCACTCTGGGGGTATGAAACGGGTGACAGTTAATTTTTACCTATTTTTAGGAACGCTACCTAAATATAATGCAAAAATGACAACTGACGTTTGGAGTGTAGCTACACGATGAAACCCGTTTAAAAAATCAGCGTTACAACCCCAGTGTTCCTACCTAGGGTTCTTTAATAAACGCAATCTCGCAGTTTTAAATGCTTGAATCTACTGCACTTGAGCCCCGCCTAAAATCACGTCTCCATAGCCTTTGAGACGTACGTTATTTTTTCGGTGAAGAGTCAGTACTGAGATTGCATAATGAGGGATACAAGAATGCAGGACGGATTGGTAAAGTAAAGTCCACTGAAACATCATAAGTATATAATATTTACAAGCTTATACCCTATTATACTTATTTACACCTAAAACATAATTATACGCAGTATTTTACAAATTTTATATTTTAATATTTTATATACTGTATTCTATTAGAATAACAACTACTATTTCAATTGAGCACACAAATAAGAAACCTTTTCAGGTATATCTTACTTAAAAGGAGACTACAATCACTGTATACGAAATTGTATGTACAAGTTTTGAAATAAATAATTTTGTATGTTGTATTTTGTAAATAAATATTAAATACTGACTTTTTTGTCTTTATAAATGATAAGAATAACACAAAACAACTTAAAATAAAATTTTAGTGAGATATATTTCGGGCCATTCGGGCCCGGCATCAGTCACAATGTATTTTGTATTTGTATTTGTCTCTAGTATTTTGTTGTTACAAAATATTTTGCCAGACTTTTAGAATTCATTTATATCGGACTGGTTTTTTTATGAATTTGGTATTAAAATAAGTAACTTATTTTTACTTATTTTAGTACAAAATAACTTACTAAATTACTAGGGCACATTGAAGAGAAACAACAAATTTTTGCTCAATTCGTATACTTCCCAGTACAGTGTCCAACCGACGTAACTTCTATGAAAAAATAAACTCACGACATAAATTTTCACACAGTTATGGTGTGGGAAGGTGGAGGAGAACAAGACAAAGAAGAAGTAGCAGAATCAGCCGTCTGGAGTAACAGCAGCGCTCTAGCGCTGGACGCTAGACGCGCTGTAAAATGTGGGGCGCGTTTAGTGCGTCTACAGTGGAGGAGGGCTGATGCAGGGGTTGTGACGTGGCGGGATGCTGACCTCACATCTCTACATCATCATCGAGAGGTACTTGTAGTTATATCTCACAGAAAAAGCTACAGAATTAGCCATCTGGAGAAACAGCAGTGTGCTAACGCTGGACACTAGACGCGCTGTCAAATGTTGGGCGCGTTTAGTGTGCAGGGGTTCTGACGTGGCAGGATGCTGACCTCATATATCTACGTCATCAAGAGGTACTTGCAAATTTAAGGATTTGAATATGTCATCGGTTTTTCTATAATCTACAGCAAAAAAAGGGTAAATAAAATCTGTTGAAAACTACACTCCATTTCACTTCCTACCATAAATTCCAAAATGTGACGTCATCGAAGTTTATTTTTATTTTCCCGGGATAAATTCCCCACCTACCTACCAAACAGAATGATGATTTCTTATTAGTTGTGCCGAGAATAGACAGACATACAGTCGGACGATAAAATATAATCTAAGATTACATACATACCACATACTAGTTTTTTTTTTGACATACTCACGCCTGTCTCCCAGAGAGGTAGGCAGAGACTACTGGTTATCATCTGCTACGATCCTGACACACTTCTTTTGCATCTTCCACATCCATCAATCTAGTTATAAAAAGTATTCTATTCCGTTCCGGGTATATATAAGGATACGTCCTTCTAGAGCGGCCGAGCTGTACTTTCCTCTTACGCACCAATACATTTCTTTGCTCAGTTTCCTTACATTCATCCTCTCTGCATTTCCAAACCACCGAAGCATTCCTTTTTGTATCCTAGACACTACGTCTTATTTTAGGCTGCACCAATCCTCCGTGCGGTCCGAAATAGAATTACATCGATAAAATCTATGAATGATTTAAAGTGTGAGCGATGACTGGTCCGTAATTTGTGAGCTAGCAAACGATGTGAAAGATAGCTTATGATTCGGACTGCATTAAAAAAGATACATCTTATTTTATTTCGTCAAAGTGTCGTGATTCGTGATGGAACAAGAAGAGTTTGTAGCACTGTTCTTCAACGTAGACTCGGATAGCGACGATAGCTAATTTGGCGAACTGATGCACAGCTCTACATCCGAATCGAACACTAGTGACGAAGAAGCTGATCAGCGCATCATTAACCACTTATTGCATTTGAAGCTCGATCATATTGACTCTGATACAATTTCAAACTTATATTTTTTTTATCGAGTCCACAAACACATTTACAAATATAAATTCTTCCAGTTTGACGAAGAGTTCCACACGACTTCACATTCAAGACTTTTCATTTGCTTCTCTCATGGCCGAATAAAACATATACCATGGTTTGTCTGATCTGAACTGCTGAAATAATGGATCGAAAACAATTTTTGACATTCCATTCCGTTCAACGGTCACATCGCCTGACCTCCGTCGCATGAGCCACGAAAGTCACACGAATGAATGAATGCATTTACTTCACTCATGGATTATTAAACATTCACCTCATTCATTCGTAATCGATTTTAGCGATATAATTCTATTTCGGAACGCAGGACCTGTATGTCTACTTTGATGTTTATCTTGCCAAAACCAACATTCTACGCGCGCAGTTAAAGAAAAGAACCGAAAATGGCGTCATGTACTTGTTTCTGCATTGAGTCAGCATAAAAATTTGTTCCTTTAGTATTATTTTCTAAGGAGTAAGCTTGAGCGACAAATCCAGACTACTTTTTTTGCACTTATGCGGTCGCCAATTTACTGCATTTTTAGTTCCTTCCTTTAACAGCGCTGGTTATATGAACCAATCTGAAATTAATATGAATAAATCTAAATAAACTCAACGTCTCAGCACGATTTTTGACTGCTCGGCGAAAGTGGTGGGGGATTAGCGCATGTGTTCATTCGCGCACAAAATTTCCAAGTGCGATAGAGAAAAAATGACTAGCGTAGTCAAGGTCAGACCTAATAAACCGTGCCGCTACTATAATTTGTAACAATAAGCTACCAAACAGTATAAATTCACCAAGCGGTAATGAGATATGTGTTGACAGGTCGTGATAGGTGATTTGACGCCCGGGGCATGGTTCGCGCTGCGATTGTGGACAGCCACGGAGACCGCGCGTCATCAAGCCGTCATTTATGCCGCCACCACTACACATTCTGGAGGTGGGTAATTTTTATGCTTGGTTTTTTTTATTTCTAAAAAAAGAAAGAAGATTTAATTTATTTGCCACAAACTAAATACTTACGATAAGTTACAAAAATAAATTATTTAAGTACCCTATCTGTAGGCAAAATGGAGTAATCTCAGCATTTGCTGTAAGTTGAAGGCAACGTTACAGCGCTAGTTTTCAGATTACCCCATCTCTCACTAAACTTAGCAAAAATATCGCAGGTAGGAGGAACGCAAAAAAAATATGAAAAATAATACAATAACTAAATAATAAAATGATAAAGAACCGAAAAAAAAAATTATTATTATATTATGTACGAAAAATTATGATTAATAACATGCAATATATATTATTATTATTAACAATTATTATGTAATTAGTGTTGCATTCTTCTATTTCATAAAATTTGTTAATTAAATAATTTCAAATTCAATAAAACCAATGCGATTAAAAACGAGAACAAGATTTAAATTATTATTTGTTTTTGCAAATCTAAAAGATTACGTCTTAGGTGCCTCTTAAAACCAACCAAAAACTTCTAAACCAAGGAGATTTTGCTATTGGTCGGTTCTAACCTAAAGTCATTGTATAGGTAGATTAACATTATTTTGTTACTTCCGTCATCGTCGTTAATGGTGTCGATTCGGTATAACACGACTTAAATTATTTGACAGGACTAACCTTATTTTAAGCGTCTTGCCTTTGTCTTTTCGATACAGAAAGAAAAAGACAGAACCCTTAAATTTAGTCTAGGTCTGACAAATAATTTAAATCGTGCTACACCGATTCTACACTAATGTGGTTTTCTTTCAACTACACTAACAATAAGTGAAGTTAGAGTGTCTTGCTTGCTTGCACTGCTATTTTTTTTTTTCGCGGGTAGGTGTTTAAAATAAACACACGCAAATTTGAAGCTCTAATTAATTTTAATACAATTATATATATTTTACTTACATTTTATATCCAAAGTGACTGTATTTTCAAGTGTACACAGTGTTATTTATTTTACCAATGTTTTGCTTCATTTGAGTTATGGTATAACTAAAAACTGCCACTCACCAAAACATAACCTCACTTAAAGACACTTTGGTACTACTGCACTTATTTGAAAATCCACAATGGTCAGGTCAAAGGTTACCAATGCCACCACAGTCGAGCCCCTAGCCGCCGTCAACACCATGGAGAAAAAGTTCCTGGATACAATGGCAGACTTTGAAGCCCGGATGGTAGCTGCATCAAAAAGTCCTTTGAGTCTCGACCAACTGGCTGGTGAATTTGCAGTTTTTAAAGATTGGATGAAGGAGACAATTAGCCTTCTCCGGCAGCAGATATCATCAGTCTCCCAAGTTGTTGATGATATGGACAACCGGGGCAGACGAAAGTTTTTGCTATTCCGTGGCGTTGAAGAGTCAGGTGATGAAGATGTCTCCGCTGTGGTCACACAGACAATAAATCAGAAACTCAAATTGCCCGAGTTCACTGCTGCCTCCATCAGATCCTGTTACCGCCTTGGTAGGCCTCCACAAAACAAAAGTGGCTGCCGTCCAGTTCTTGTTAGGTTCTCTAGCATTGATATTAGATCATCAGTCTGGATGAAGAAAAAAGAGCTGAAGGGATGCCAAATTTCCATAGCTGAGTTCCTGACGGGGCGTCGCAGGCATATATTTGCTGAAGCTCGCAAAATGTACGGTGTCACTCGTTGCTGGACCCAGGATGGGAACCTGTTCCTAAAGCTGTCTGATGGCGAAAAGCTGCGGCTCAACACAATGGAGCAACTGCAGGAGTTTGCAGCCAAATATCCGCCCTCACCGTCGCCTGTAGCTCAAACTTCTACAGGCCGGACTAAGCGGGCTATTCCTGGAAAAAAATGATTGCTGTCATTCTATAGTATTCTATGGTAGCTCTTAGAACAGCCAGGTACTATTTTGGTTTAAAATACTTACTTTTAATGATACGCAATAGCAAATGTTCAACTTGCTATTTTTTGCTTCATCGGGTAGCCTGATATACCTATATCTCCTCTTTTTATTTCTATTTGCAAAATAAAATTATTTCACCCACACTTTTGTGACGTTTTGCCGTTTCGTTCCGTTTTAAGATATTATAGTACTAGTCTCAGCTTATGTTCCAGTCTTATTGTGCAACATTAAACATTGTTAGTTATAATTTAAATCTAATTTATGAATTTTCTGCATAGATGTGTCTAATGTTGCGAATAACTATGGATAATAGTGAATAGTGTATTGTGACTTCAATAGTTAAATTAATTAAAACTCATAGATTATATATCATAGATTCATTAATACAACTTAATTGCATAACATAGTGTTTTGTATTGTATTCTTTGAGTTAATCAGAAATATTTCGAACAACATGTACTGTAGTGTTATAATAAGATTAATTTTGGTGAGCTAGCGGTGTTGTGGTACTTTGTTGTAGGTACCTATTTAGTTTTACCACTTTCACCTTATTTTTATTATATTATATATTTACATACTTTTAAGTTTTTATATATTATTATATAATTAGTTATTTATATTCTTACAATGGATTTATCATACAACTCGGAACTCTTCCATTCATTCGACTCGAACGACTCTTTTATTGATGCATTAGATGACTCTTTGGATAATCTTCACCTCAGTGATCTACTTCATAATACTTTTCAGCCACATAAGAAGAATCTAAACTTATGTCACATTAATGCACAAAGTATTCCCGGACACTACACTGAATTTCTCGCTACCTTTACCAGTAATAATATTCATGCCTGTCTTGTCTCGGAATCGTGGTTAAAACCCACACTGCCTTCTACCTCTGTTGCTATTCCGGGCTACGTTTTGATAAGAAACGACCGAACCGGTGCAGGTAGTGGCGGGGTTGCGATATATCTCCGCTCCGATATTAAATATAAAATTATTTCACATTCACCCTCTGAATATAACAGGGACAAGCCATTCATGGAATATATGTTCATTGAACTAGATTTTACTACTGCAAAATTTCTATTAGGTGTTGTGTACCCCCCACCAACAATTGATTACTTCAACACACTGGAACATTTACTGGTCACACATTTGCCCGAATATGAGCATGCTGTTATTATGGGTGATTTAAACACAAACCTGCTATGTGATGATACTCGATCGAATAACCTGCGGACTCTTACGTCATCTGTCAATGTCTCAATTATGCCACTTGATGCTACTCATCATGTGGGTGACTCGCATACCTTGTTAGACCTTATTCTTACCCCTAATTCAGACCGAATTGCGTGCCATGGCCAGTTCACGGCATCTGGCTTTTCCCATCATGACCTTATCTATGCCTCATACAAATTGAAAATTCCTAAGCCTAAGCCAAAGATCATACTTCAGCGAAACTTTGCTGCCATGTCTGTTGACGAACTTATAATTGATGCTAAGGCCATCAATTGGTCCGAGTTAGAGCATGCCGAGACAATTGATGACAAAATAGAACTATTTAACAAAATAGTGACTGAACTCTATGATGTCCATGCTCCTATACACCCAGTCCGTATGAAACGTCCGCCTACACCTTGGCTTACTGGAGAAATACGTAAGGTCATGGCCACTAGGGATAAACTCAGACGCAAGCATAAAAAACACCCATCTGAAAGCAACTGGAATAGGTTTAAAAGTGCTAGGAACCACTGCAATCAGATGGTTAGGAATGCGAAACGACGCCATATACACACTTCTATCGAAAAATGCAATCCTAAAAATCTCTGGCAATTTCTCCGTACTCTGGGGTTTGGCAAATGTCGGCAAATTCTTAACCCATCCTTGGATATTAATGGATTAAATAAACATTTTTCCTCCCCCCCACACACCATTGATCCAATATTAAAAGATAGTACCATTCATCGCATCTCAGCTGCTCCTTCTCTGTCTCATCATACTTTTGATTTCACACCAGTTCTCGTCTCCGATATTCGTAAAATTATTCTCTCTATCCCAAGTAAAGCTGTAGGCCACGACACTATTGGCCGTGATCTTCTCCTCCCTATTCTGGAAATCATTCTCCCTGTCGTTACCCACATTGTGAACTTTTCTCTAACATCAAATACTTTCCCTGCATCGTGGAAACTGGCATACATGGTTCCAGTTCCTAAAATTTCTGAACCCTTGGAGTTCAAAGACTACCGTCCAATCTCTATACTTCCTTTTCTCTCTAAAGTTCTCGAACGGGTGGTCAATCGTCAATTAATGAATTTTCTTCACTCAAATGAACTTTTAAATCCATTTCAATCGGGATTTCGTCCATCCCACAGTACATGTACTGCTCTCATTAAGATTACTGACGACTTTCGTAAAGCTATGGATGATAGGCAACTCACCCTCCTTACCCTTCTTGATTTCAGCAGCGCTTTTAATTGTGTTGACTATGATATCCTCCTGGCCATCCTCCGTTCTTTAAATATTTCTGATTCAGCTACTAAGTGGTTCCATTCGTATCTCTATGGCCGACAGCAGCGTATACGCTCTGATGATAATTTCTCTGATTGGTGTGACGTTACAGCTGGCGTCCCTCAGGGTGGTGTGCTATCCCCTCTTCTATTCTCCGTCTTTATAAACACCCTCACATCCGTCATTAACTTTAGTTGTTATCATATGTACGCTGACGACCTGCAACTCTATATGTCCTTTAAGCAGGACCTAATTTCAGTAGCTATACAGAAAATGACTTCTGACCTTGACCACATCAGTAAATGGACAGAACAATTCGGACTCCTTATAAACCCATCAAAAACACAGGTCATGATAGTTGGCAGCAGGGCTCTCATAGACAAAATGGACCTCAGCTCACTTCCCCCAGTCTGTTTAAATAGCACACCTCTTAAGTTCTGTAAATCTGTAAAGAATCTGGGGCTCTATATCCAGAACAATATGTCATGGGACCTGCATGTCTCTGAACTTAGCAAAAAGATCTTTGGATCTATACACTCTCTTAAACGAATGCAAAGATTTTTACCATATTCTGCTAAGATCATGCTGATTAATTCACTCTTGCTCCCCATCTTAGACTATGCCGATGTCTGTTACCCTGATCTTACTGAAGGATTGTTAAATAAGCTTGATCGTCTCCTTAATTTATTCATACGGTACATTTTTGGCCTCCGAAAGTACGACCATGTGTCGCAATCCCGTTCTGATCTTAACTGGCTTAATATCCGAAATCGACGTAACGCTCATATTTTAACGCTTCTTTGGAACATCCTCAATGATCCCCTCTCCCCCTCTTATCTGAAAGAAAGTTTCGTTTCCCGTGATTCCCTTGGTCGCCTTCATCGCCCAGAGAACCATTTACTTTTGTGCACCCCCTCACATAAAACTGACATGTTTACAAATTCATTCACAATTTACGCAATACGTCTTTGGAATAGCTTACCACTCATTATTCGAGAGTCTTCATCAATAGCTGTTTTTAAAAATAGAGTCATGCAGCACTTTTTACATATGCAAAGTAATTAATAGCTCATTTACTTTTATCAATCCTTGTATGAGTTTTGAATCTTTCTCTTAATTGCATATTATATTTAAATAATATGTATTTGTATATATGTATGTATGTATTTTTTATTATTTGTATTTTATAGTAAGTACATTTGTTTTATATGTAGATTATGTAGATATTATGCTCCGTTTGTTTATATGAATATTTTAATGCCTCTGTCATTTATTCTACGATAATATATTCTGTATATTCTGTATTGTTTCTACGATACCTTTCCCGGCACTACCCAATAACGATCCACAGCACCAAAGGTTAACTGGAAGACAATGCTAGATAGCATTAAGTTCGCCTTCTGTACAATTTTTAGTGCAATAAAGAATTTTATTATTATTATTATTATTATTCAATTAGACTTTATTTTACGTATTCGATTACTAATCTGGAGATGGCGGGATTCAAATCCCGTAGTGACGCATCTATGATTGGTCTGCGTGCTTCGGCACGCATGTAAAGCTTTGTATCCAATTTGTGCCCGAAGTACGGCAATAGGGCTCACCAATGTATCATCACCCATCACGCTGGTATAATCGTCATTGAAACGTGGGTGACAATTGTGGACTGTGACTCGTATTTCAAAATCCACACTCGGTAAAACCTCTGACACGCCCTCGACGATGTATTTTTTAGTAGTTGCAAGAAAACTTACTAAATGTACCTTTTAAATAATCTACCAATATGAATTTTGATAAATTATAGTTTTTTCCATTCCAAACTTTTAACAAATCAGAATGCCGTTAAGACTGTCACCAGAGCTTTGTCCATTACTCGGTAGGTTGCACCACGAGCAGGTGGGGTTGACTTTTAGGAAGGTGAGATGCACCTTCTTACCATCCTCAGCTGTCTCTTTCTATAGTAGTACAGATCTAAAATCCCGGAAGTAAAATCTCCAGACGGCGCTAATTTGTATGAAGCTATATGCGCGCTGTCACACGCAAACCGATTCCTGTCCGGCTCGCGCGCATTTAAATTAAGACTGTACCTGAGCCTGGAGCATGAACAACGCCAGACTTTCGAGGATTCATTTGAAGAAATTCGGACTCTCTTTGTATAAAAAAAATATATTTGGTTTATTGATCTTTCATCTCCTTTTTTTTTAGTTTTAAAACGTTCGTTTCAAGAACGCGGTTAAGAGATCAACTTGTTTTTTTTTCCATGAAATAGGTAATAGAAATGTGAAGGGATTTAACTTAAATCCAATATTTTTTTCCCTACAAAATATTTAAGTATTACATAGCTTAAATAAAACACACCAATTTGTTGTTTCGCTGCGTAATTAGTATTACGCGTCAAAGAATAAGAGGGTAATGAGCCAACATATAATCGCCTCTATTAAAAGTAAATAAGGTCTTCGCCATTGGACTTATTGTGCTGGACAGGTTATAAAAAAGGTGCTAGTACCCTATCGGCCATCCTCTTTAACGCCGTCCGTCCGGTGCGTGTGTCACCGCCCTAAATACCGTTTTCCTTTGCAGAGCGACTCCGAAGACCAGTCGCGTTCCAAGCTGACGGGTCAGCCACCAGCAGCGTGGTCCCCGGCAGCGCGGACGCCGAGCGGGTGCTCGGAGCTGTGTCCTTGGCGTTTGCAGCGCTCGCAGCGCTCGCCGTCACTGCGCTGCTCTTTGTGTTACTTGCTAGACGCAGGTGAGATTGAACTTCGGTTTCCAATAAACAAGGTGTAACCATATTTGTAGAGCTTATTCAGTCAATGGTATAGAACAACTTTTACTATGGAGCCAACCATGAAATCTCAAAAAAAAATCTACCCTTTCCATACATTTTGGTCGAGCGGCATTGTATTTTTCTATGAAACAGTTTCATGTGATCGAGTGCCGCCCACGTTTTTGAATAATTTCTAAGGAAAATGCGCACTTCGATCTTAATTTTCTCAGCAATTTTTAAAGATAGAAAACAAGTAAAAAGACTAATTATTCTCGTAATTCTTTTTTAATTACTTTGGCATTTGTAGAATAAAACGTTTTTAATCTTCAATCTGTTGATGATGATGATGATTCATCCGACCGAGTTCGGTCACGGCGACTGTTGCGGCTGTGGAGAGCGTCGGCATTATATTCTCTGGCGTCGGTCATGTGCCCTCATGTGACTTATGTAGCCTATCTTGTTCGTGAAAGTGCGGTTGCACAGGCTACATAAGTTTTCCATTGTAGTAGTTGTAGTGTATGGCAGCTGGTGGTCCACATCGGAGTTCATCACGTCTGGCGTCAAGAGCAGCTCTTCGTTTAGCCTCGAACTCGAAGATGTTAGTGTTGACTGTATACCGCCACACAGTTCGGTCTTCAGCCTCCGATCTTCAATCTACCGTGGTATGTTCATGTATGTGACATACACTTCTGAACTAAGGTCTACACTTCAGAGTCGTTCTTTTATTTATACTTTGGTTTTTTTTTCTGTTTAGGGACCGAAATTACCCTCCTTGTAAAATATACATTATGCTCCTACGTATCCATAGAATAGAATATATCAGAATTAAAACAGCTTTAATAAGCGAAGGCTAGTTAAAAATTGCTACGGTACTAAACTTTTAACAACGTCGTCGTTGCAAAACCGACCGTTATCAAAATTACAATCCGTCGGAAATATCTCGACACCCCAAGTTTACCCGCAAAAGTAGGTAGAGCCCTTGCGGGAGGAGGGTTTCGCGTGCCTATGTATTTCCGACGGGTTATACTGGGTGCTATGATGATATTGCGGAAGCCGGAAACTAGCGATAGTACTTGTCCATACGAAAAGAGACATTACCTATACTCGACCAAATTTATGAAGCAACTGGTTTTTTTTTTACGAGTTCTTGAATTTCATGAAAAATAGTTCATACCTATTAAGAGTACTGTCGCCAGTTTCCGGCTTCCTCAACATCATATTAAGGGGGTATATCGTCAATATTGACACTTTTTGAAGTTATTTATCTGCTGTTCAAAAGTAGTCCCAAGTTAAACAAATTAGTAGATAACAATTTTGGGACCTTTTTGCTAGATTTTGGTCTATCAGTAACGCGGTTGGAGGAATTTCACTCGATGGAAATAATTATCGAAATGTGGTCTAATTTTACACTTTTTTTGACATTCTGACAAATTGGGATAGTATACACATTATTTATTGAGATGGGTTTTAACAATACCTAAATTACTGGAAATGGAAATTTTCATAGTTAATTTTTTATTAATCTAAAGCCGACATTTTGTTAATTTTCCCCGATTCCATCCCTCTCGCACTGCGGATCTTTCCACCTGGAGTAACAGGGACCTTTGCACGGACGATATATCAACTTAACAGCCTGTATAGAAGTTGCTTCTAAAAGGCAGCCATTGTAATTCCCTGTAGCTGTGAAGTCCTGTCTATGGCCCGTTATTGTTCGCAACTAAATTCCCAACGGCAATAAAAATCACTTTAAATCCGCTTTCAACTGGAATTTCGTTTCTTTTCTCCCGTTATTGCGGGAGATAAAAGTCAATGTATAAAGAGGAATGAATAAAGTCAAACAAGTAGGTGATGGATCCAGAAACATGTTTTGGGGCCAAAGGTAGGGGGGGAGGGGCGGGGGCTGTGAGTAGGTTGTTCAGGAAATCATAGTAAATTCTATATTATTAAAATACAGGGTATGTAAATTTAAGACTGTGGTACAACATAAAGTATAATACGAGATTGTCATTATAATATACAGTCTGTTTGGCAAGAGTTGATGAAAATTAATTAATTCTAAGCTCATTACAAAGTAAGACAAAAACATTCAAAGCGCATTCCATCGCCCGCCTGGCCCCGCGCTTGACCACAAAACTCTGTGCGTGCGGCAATAAGCGACACTTGTCACGAGGATGGCCGACTCTAGCAACTTTTTTTATTACTCGTCCAGCACAAGAAGTCCACTGGCAAAGACCTTATTCACTTTTGATAGAGGCGATACTAGTAATTACGCAGCAAAACAACAAATTGTTGTATTTTTAGCTAATACTGAAATATTTTGTAAAGAAAAAATGTTGGATTTACGTAGAATATGAAGGGTATGAAGGGTCATATTTCTATCAGCTATTTTATGAAAAAAACCATCAAGTCGATCTCTTAACTGCGTTCTTAACCAAAAAAATATGGGTGGAAAACATTTATTTTTGACTTAACTATAAATGTTCATACATTGTTTATAAGTAGACGCCCTAGATAAAAGATCTATAAATCAGATATATTTTTTTCAATACAAGGAAAGTCCATTCTCGCCAAACAGACTTTAGTAGGATAAAATAAATGTGTGACTCCTATAACGTATATTTTGGGGGGTTTCAGCTCACTTGCCCCTCCCCCCACTGAATCCGCTACTGGAACAAGTCTTCTCATGTAAACATAAACTCCATTTTTAAAGTTAAATGAGAATGGTATGTGATATATTAGTACCTATGTAGGTACTTGGCCTAACGGTTCTATCATCTGCCCCCCTATTCTGTATCTTTAGTTGCCAACTGCACGAGGTGCCTATTATCAAAAACATAGCTAAAAACTGAAATTTCAAATTTGCCTTTAGTGGGTATTGAACTATTAACAATCTGTGTCGTCACTTCAAGTGCGAAAATATCCTTAGGACATCGGAATTCGATAGTATATCTATGTTTTTGATGATAGACACCCAGTCCAGAAGGCAACTAGAGATACACAATAGGCCCGCTGGTCAATAATTTTATAGCAATTTTAGGGTTCCATAGTACCAAAAAGGTATAAAAGGAACCTTTATGGTGAGACTCCGTTGTCCGTCCGTCCGTCCGTATGTCACAGCCTCATAACTTTAGCACCGTTAAATATAAATACATGAAATTTAACACAAAAAATAGAATTAATTTGCAAACATATAACGGTGTAAAAAATATGAAAAATTTGAAATTGTTCAAAATATTTCCAAAACAAATGTGAGAAAAATTGATGGACCTTTTCGTTTATGGGTTATGTAACGGTTAAACCCACATCAAAATCATACCAGTTACGTCGCAATTCATATACTTATAGAAAAGATAATATTCACAGTGGAGAAGTGGTTTAAACCTCGTAAAGTAAGTGGTAGGCACTTATTGTGAAGGCAGTTATCTAAACTGCCTTATGGCATGAAGGTGCGTTTTCCTTGAGATAGAACAGTTTGGGGAACAATTTGACCGGCCGCGTATATGGCTTCCCGTCTTCTGTAGGTTCTCTATGGTTTTCTATGGGCTTAATCAACTAAAATAGACATCATGACGCGAATAACTCAGTTGTGGCGAGGCCAAATTTCGCAATAAGATGCACGCTCCATGAAACTTGCGAGGACAATACAATCGTGCCGATTTCTTCGCGGGCGCAAAATTTACAACTTGTTTCAGGAGTAAAAACACTTTTTGGCAAGACTGTGGACGTTTTCAAACATTATTTTTGGTTATTATTAGTCTACATTACATTTTCGATGTTTGTCTCAACCGTATTAAATTTTTGATTTTATCTAAAACAATAGAACCACATTCGGTTACCCTTTTGGTAAAAAACCGTAAAATTTACCTTATTTTGGGGTTTATTATTAAGATATTGCTCAAATTTCACGACTTTTAGTTCGACTTAGACATAGATTTAAATAATGTTAATGGACTCAGCCTAAAATATTATAATAACATTCCATAGACACCACACAATGTGTTGACAGCGTTTGTACGGAGGTTTGCGAGTAACGACACCTCTTAAGTGTGATCATTCTGTACGTAGCTCCCATTTCATAGCTCCCGTTGCTTCCGTAGCACGGTCTGTCCTTGCGGCAACCAAGGCGAGGACTCCACACGCCGCTGCAGCCACTCGGCGGCCAGCACTGACAAGTCTGTGTGTCCGGAGCAGCAGAACATCAGGAATTGCCAGCATGACTACAAGCATGACAAGCTCTCGCCGGCTGCAGGTGAGAGGGTCATCCATTCCTAGCTTTATCTATTTAGGTACAGTTCGGCATAAAAGTATAGTTCAGTATAGAAGGCAGGCTTGAAGTTGTTACAGGATGGCGTCTTCTTTTTTCGCCAATAAGTATTTACGATTCGAAAACCGAGGACTAGCTTTCCTGAACTGTTTCTATTAGACATAATTTTAAAATAAGCGTACGAATCCTTTATTAATCCTTTATGGAGGTGAACAGAACGTAAATTAAAAAGTTATAATGTCATGTCGGTCTCATCGATGCATCGACATCGATATTTTCTTCTTGTCATTCTTGCATAGTTTTTATACTAAGATAGTTTCTACTATTAGAAATCGGAAAACGTGTGGGTCAGACCACTCGTTGCAGAATTCACGGAGAGAATTTTCAAAAATACTGATTTCAAGTTTTCGTATGCGAATCATGCGGATTCATATGCGAATTGAAATTCGAATGATTCAAAAATACAGCTCCAGGAGCTTGACCTCCTGGTAAAAAATGTTCTGTGGACAAGATCCACCGGATAGATATACATACAGTTCAATTTACCTTAACAAAAAGCTGCTCTACCTATTCCCATGTATAAACGCGCTTGAAAATTGACGCCACTAAATAATTGCCACGGTGGGCATGTGCTTAGTTATAAGTGCCGCACGTCGAGTAGTCTCGTGACAGCTGTGCTAGAACTAAGTCGTCGAGTTTATACATGTACCGCATCCTCTGCGATCAGATATAAATGTTCACCAAATAATAATAATTAAATTGTTGTAGACGTGTACGAAATCAGCCCGTATGCTACGTTTGCCGTGGGCGGTGAAACCACGGCGGCTACTTTAGACCACACCCTTCAGTTCAGAACATTTGGACATAGAGAGAATGACGCGCCGCCCCACAGGCCATGCAGGAAGCATCCGCAACGACATAGGGACAGAACTGAGGGTATGTACTAATTCATTATTTACAAGCCGACCACACAGGCCCGCGTTCTGCGTTCCGCGTACTTCTTCCGTAACTTCTTTAAGGCTTGAATAAGCGTGGATTTGGTAAAATTGCGTATATTTAGCTCGATTTGTAGGCCAAACTGGCTACTAGAAAATTCTGGGAAATATGTATGTACTTAATCATGTTTTTCTGACGAATTAAGCCTTTATATATTATCGAAATTTTATATCTTTACTCAAATAAATATATATCTGTAGGTACCTAATTTCATTCTGTACATTCAATTCGCTCGGACACGGAATATGCGTTTGAAATGAATATTTCGCAATTATCTACAAAAAAGCCTTACTACTTTATTTCTGTATGTCCTAATGGAGCCATGATTTCAAAATAACTGAAGTTTTGCGTGCGCGGCATCTGATTAGAGCTGGATAGAGAGTTAAAAAAACAAACGCGTTAGAGCGGGACCGAATTTTAGCATAGTGCAGCCCCTTAAAAGAGCAGACAAATAACTCCAAAAAGTGTCAATTTTCACGATATACCCTCTTTACTGTCATTACAATAGTCACACCCTTGACACTGTCTTTTCACCGACGATTCTAACGACCCAACGTGATAGAGGATGAGCGATATCGCCGTACTTCGGGCACAAACAATAATATATTATACAACGTGTAGCAGAAAGGTGTAACCATATTTAAAGAGCTTATTCAGTTAACAACTTTTACTATGGAGCCAACCCTGAAATCTCAAAAAAAAATCTGCCCTTCCATACATTTCGGCCGAGCGGCATTACATTTTTCTATGAAACAGTAACATTTTTTTTTTTTCGAGATGCAGGTTTTGTTCCATAGTAAAAGTTGTTCTAAACCATTGACTGAATAAGCTCATCAAATATGGTTACACCTTTCTGTTACACGTTGTATAATTTTAGGACATGCCAGTTTACCTCGCAGTGTTTCTTGTCTTTATCTGTAATCTAAATGATAATTATACAATATATTAAAGCTGATTCTGAAGGCTTTAATTTTAGTCTTAGTGCTGTCAAAAAAACTAAATTTTCTTCATTGCAAAATAGTCCTTATATGTCAAGTATAGAAGCTAAATTACTTTGGAAAATGTTAGATCTTGACAGCACTAAAACTAAAATTAAAGCTTTCAGAATCGGCTTTACTATATGTGCAATATAAATTCCGAAAACCTTACTGGTAAACCAGCAGGTTTTGACCCTGGGGTCCAAGATTCCGACATCCAGCGTCCTACCGACTTAACTACCGCTGCTTTAACATAAACGTTATTCATCAAGAATAACGAACCAAGCTAAAACTGAAAGTAAATAGAAAATTTGCATTAACCAACACAAAGCAACATGACTTTGAACATTTATACAAAGTGTAACAGAAAGGTGTAACCATATTTGAAGAGCTTATTCAGTCAATGGTTTCGAACAACTTTTACTATGGAACAAATCCTGTAAATCGAAAAAAAAATTACTCGCTTCATAGGAAAATGCAATGCCGCTCGGCCGAAATGTATGGAAGGGCAGTTTTTCTTTTAGAGATTTCAGGGTTGACCCCATAGTAAAAGTTGTTCTATTCCATTGACTGAATAAGCTCTTCAAATATGGTTACACCTTTCTGTTACACGTTGTATATTAACTTATTCAGGCACATACTAACCTTTTCGTAAATATTTAATTCAGGTCCCGTAGCATAGTGTTTAATCGCGTGCGACGTCACTAGTTGAATCACAAGTGCAAGAAGCGTGACATACTGTTTAATCGCTAAAACATCGTGCCACGCTCTTCGCACTTCAACTAAGGTTCAACTAAGTCGCATCGCGCGCGAAATCTTCAAAAAACTGCAAAAATTTTAATTTCACCCCCTTGTCCTCGACACTATATAACTGAAAAATAATATATACAAGGTGACTTTTTGATCATCGTCCAAATTCATACTGGTAGCTTGGTAAGTGATCAGTATCATGCATCAATAACAATTTTGGTGAAATTCCTAAAATGAAATTTCGACTCCCCATAGTAATTCACTCGGGACTGGAACTGAATTTATATGGGAAGCCGAAATTTCATTTTACGAATTTCACAAAAATTGTTACTGATCCAAGATACTGATCACTTATCAAGCCTCCAGTATGAATTTGGACGATGATCAAAAAGTCACCTTGTATATTCCCTAGATTTTAATTTAATTGTTTACTACTTGAAACAAAGGGTTATAAAAACGTGTTTGTGTGTGTAAAAAGCTTGGTCCGCTTTTAAATACCTACAATTTGATACCGATACTAAATTATTTGAAGGAAAATTAATTTTTTGCTCTCTTCAATAGTGAAAATATTTTAAGCAATTTCGAATTTTGCAATTGACACAAACTATTCATAAAAAATGGTGGAACAAAGCCCTTAATGTCCTAAATGAAGTATCTTTACATCCATCTTCTGGTTGAGTGAAATGTTATCTTATTAAGAGGCTATGCGAATTTTATTTTTGTCACTGTCACTCCAAGCGAAAACACGCTCAGTGCGAGAGGGGCGGATTCAGAGCGAAAGCGAAAAATGTTAGTTTTATAATTTTTATAAAAAAACTAAAATAGGTAGCAAAATTTAAAATATCAAATCTCTAGATATTGTTCAAACAC
Source organism: Ypsolopha sequella (assembly GCA_934047225.1). NCBI lineage: Eukaryota > Metazoa > Arthropoda > Insecta > Lepidoptera > Ypsolophidae > Ypsolopha > Ypsolopha sequella. Next base: position 15,154,950 of record OW203991.1, read on the forward strand.
ACCAAATAAAATATGTTTGAGTTCTGTATATGGTTCCTATTCTTCAAACGAGGAGAAAAAGTGTGTTTGAAGACCTCATTTCAACAATTATTTCTTTCGAGGAAAATTTATCCAAACATGTTTTCCAATTTCAAAACCTTAGATTATATAGTCAAAATGCATATACCAGAAATTTATTATAATTTTCCGTGTATTTCATGAAATACACAGAAAATAAACACCCGTATTTTTTTCGCATATCGCCTAATATCTTATTGTAGTAATATTATTGTCTCCAGGAAAAGATAGAGATAAGTAATAACTAAAAGTTTTTGGAAAAGTTGTTCATCGATAAGAAAAAGAAACAAAAGTGTGAGTTACTAGGTCTATGATCTGAATTTTTTTTCGTAATGTCTCTAGCAAAGTTCGTCGGTTCAAATGTAGAACAAAAGTTCTCTCTCCAAGTTAATCGAAGACAAAGTATTTTACGACCAATGCTTTTCCAAAGGCTGGTCTATAGAACCTTAAATAATTGTTAAAATTTGGGAAAAATTATTGTACGGAATTCTCGATAAAAAGACTGTCTCGAAAAACGTTGGCTTCTGAATGCGTATAAGATAAAACCAATATAAAATAATAGGTCATTATTATTAATTATGAAATTGCCGTTTTCTATAAGGAAACTCAATTTTTATTAGTAGCATTTTCAATTTTTTTAAGAATGACAAATCCAAAATTTACAATTTCTTTTGTGCATATCTCATTTGAGACAATATTAAGCTAACAACAACATTAATTTAATTTTTGTAAAGTGTGTGCTGTAAAAAATTATAACGAATCTTTTCATGGCAACGGATGGCATTTAGGACAAACTGTTTTTGAATATTTAATTTTAGTTATCACACTGAAAATAAAAAATAAAAAATACGTAGATGTAAAACCTTATAATCAACTTCCAAACAAAAACCAAACAATGGAAATAGCTATTGAATTACAGAAATTATGAACTCATGAATCTGTAAGAAAATTTCGGCAATTTCATAGGGAATGATGACCTATTCAATCGTGTTCACTTAATTTATATTCTTTCGTCTGTTACTGGTTCCATCGGCTGTCTGAATATTTTTTTCTTATTTCAATTATCAGAATAAATTCGTCCTAAGTTTTATAGGGTAGGGAGAACAGATTGAAATATAAAGGAACAGTAAAACAGCCTGAATAAGTTAAGACTTTTGTCTCTGTTCAATTTTTGTTGTAATGTCGATGTCTTCAATACAAAATTCAGCAGTAAAGGAGAAACTTTACCTTGATTGATTGAGGAAAACACGGCCTGAAACTTTGTTAAAAGAACAATTGTGTCGATTCGGTGTAACACGTTATAACTTATTTAACAAGATTAAACTTAAGGCGATATTTAAAAGTTTTAGTGTCCCTGTTACTCCATTTGCGAAAAAAGTCCTAGGTACCGTTAAAACCCATCTAATAAAATATAGTTGCAGTCTATATGTCATGGTAAATTGTCAAACCAGGAGAATTGGTGTCGAAAAGGACCTAATTTCAATAAATATTTCTATCGAGCCGAATTTCTCCAATCGCGTTTCTGTTTTAACAGATCCCTAGCAAAAGTATCCAAAAAATAATATACTATTTTATCAAAATAATACATTATTTACTGAAGTAGATATGTAAGTCCTTAAAGTGTTGATTTTTTTTTCGTAGCACCTTAATTTATGTGTTCTGTCTTTTTCTTTCTGTATCGAAAAGACAAAGACAGGACGCTTAAAATTAGGTTAGTCCTGTCAAATAAGTCGTCTTACGCCGAATCGACACAATTGGGTCTATTATAAGTATCGTATAAGTTTTGTGTATCGAATAATAAGTGATTGCGAGTTAATTTACTATTATTAATGTTTGCTAGAAGGGAATCATTTATCTAGCACCCTGCTCCCGCCCCAATTTCAATTTGTAATTTGTTTGACAGTAGAGAAGCACCACTCGGACTGCGAGCTGCAACAATTAAGTCGATACGAAAAGGTTCGTCCGCGACATTGTGCCGGGACTTCCTACTGTGTGCCGCTTCCGCATCATGGTATGTTATCTTATTTCTATATATGTATTTTTATTACTAGTTTTTAATGATTAAACTTGATAAAAAACGTTTAATAAAATTTAAGCGAGATATTTAAAACTAACTAGATTAAAAAGACAATAAAGTTAATATTTAATATTTTTATTACTTATACATAAATAAAAACATACAAACATGTAACCACTCCTGTTTCCCAAACGATTAGGCAGTCGAATGCTAGTTCTCCAATTGCTACTATTTTGACACACTTCTTTGGCTTCTTCCGCATTTATCAGTCCGGTCATACGTATAATATGCGGAGTTTTTATGATTTAACATGGCCTCTCCTTAGAAAAATATTTCCTGAAAATAATAATATCCCACAAATATTATAAATGCGAAAGTTTGAATGGATGGATGGATATTTGTTACTCCTTCACGCCGTAACTACTGAAACGATAAGGCTGAAATTTTGGAGCTTTGCACAAATGTAGTTCTAGACCTGGAATAGGACATAGGCTACTTTTTATACCATAAATCAGTTCCCATCGTAAGGCAATGGGGTGTCAAGTTCCTATAGAAAAGTGATGTACTGTTACTCCTTCACGCCGTTGAATATTAGCGGGATGGGATAGTGAGGATGGGATGGGATGGGGAAGTGGCATTAGTGGGATGGGAGGGGATTCGATACGACTATATAAAAACTTAATCAACGGCAAAAGCTAGTATAAAAATAATAAAAAATCTTAAAACTTAACTATGCACTATAAATGTTCCATTCGTTATCTCTATAAGTCCAAAACATTCGATTCAAATTATACAAATCATCTAAGATAACCCAATAGCTTATTGTTGAGGAATCTCTAAGTTACTGGATTTATTTAACTACCATGGTAGCTAATCTACTTCGGGTTGCGTTTGCAACCTTAAATGGATCTAGAATATGTCACAATTAACTATAGAAGTTACAGAAGAATATAGCTGTAAAAAGACTAAAAGAAAATATCCTTAAGTCCACAAGTCCGCCCGCGCTGAAAGACTGACAAAGTCGAACATTCTGTATCATAAAATACTACCTTATACTTTAAGAGCTAGCGACCAAATCGCTCATATGGCTTCAGCTGTATTGAAACTCCGTTAGCTACTTCCCTGAACAACCTTTTCCGATAATCTTCGTGCTGGCAGGCCGCGAGTGGTGGGTGCGGGTGTAGTGGGGTGGGGAAAAAAAAGAAAAAAAATGTGGCTCAGCGACTTCAATTTTTTTTCAAACAGTTGCTCTGTACTCCCTGTGCACAAAAAAATTTTTTAATCGATCGTGTGGTGGGAAGGGGTTGCCAGCGTTAATTAAAAGTACCAAGCCGCCGTGAGCCGTGAGCGCAATGACGCGTTCGCCGGCTGATATCTGAACCCACATGAAAATTATTATTATTTTGGTACTTTTAATTAACGCTGGCAACCCCTTCCCACCACCCGATCGATTTAAAATTTTTTTTGGGTACACAGGGAGTACAGAGCAACTGTTTGAAAAAAAAATTAAAGTCGCTGAGCCCACATTTGTTTTCATTTTTTTCCCCACCCTACTAAACCCGCACTCACCGCCCGCGACCTTCCAGCACGAAGATTATCGGAAAAGGTTATTCAAGGAAGTGCTAACCGAGTTTCAATACAGCTGAAGCCACATTACCGATTTGGTCGCTAGCTCTCCGTCTATTACCGGGACGTCTGCTAGGTATAAGGAACCTAACTGCCAAATGTCAAGTTTGTAGTGTAAGGTATAGCAGTGGCGTGCATAGAACTCTTTTCTGGAAAAGCAATCAGAAGTTCAAGTTTGTCAATAAAAAAATATGAAAAAATTTAAATAACACTTTGAAAAAAAAATGTTGGTATGTAAATGTTCACTCTAGGTTAGACAGTGCCTACCCTGGTGTCATACAAACTTTCTTTTTCAGTCTTATTTAAAATTTTTCATATATTTTTTTATTGTCAAACTTGACCTTCTGGTTTCTTTTCCGGAAAAAAGCTCTGAGCACGCCGCTGGTGTATAGACCCTGCTATAGGTAGACAAATAGCTATAGCTTCGCTTCGATGATTTCTTGGCGATATTTTGTGGTGTTTCTCTTTTATATTGTACGTATAATAATAATAAAGCCTTTATTTCCGAATTTTCCAATTTTACATCTTGTGTCTTAAATGAGATTTGTAGATAACAAAATATAAAACTATATAAAAGTATTTTTTTAAAAAAGAAAGTTAAACATCTTAAGACTATAAACTGCACTTATATTATAAAATATCTCTTAATTCGGTTTGCCTTCCGGCATAGGCCTCCTCCAACTCTCTCCATTGTTTTCTGTATGCCGCTACTCTCATCCAAAGTGGTCCTAAGGTAATTTTTAGGTCATCCTCCCATCTTATTGCTTTACGACCTCTGCTTCTAGTGTTGCCCCTTGGGTACCATACTGTCACCAGTTTACTCCACTTTTCCTTCTTGCAGCGGAGCATATGACCAGTCCACCGCCATTGAAGTTGGTCTATGCGTGACAATAAATCCAATTCTCAAGGCTTTAATTTTAGTTTTAGTGCTGTCAAAGCTTAAAATTTTCCAAAGAAATTTAGCTTCTAATCCTAACTCTTAAGGACCATATTGTATCGAAGAATTTTTAGTTTTGACAGCACTAAAACTAAAATGAAAGCCTTCAGAATCGGCTTTATAATGTCAGTTAATTTAGTTTTGCGCCTGATGTCTTTACTTGTAACTTTGTCTATTAATTTTAAACATAGCATGCTTGCTGCATATTGTACGTATACGATGGATTAAATAATCCTTTATGCATATGTATTTACCTATTTCCGTGTCTAGTCACCGTGTAAACTACCGAATCGATAAGTTTGCTTCTGAATTTTCAAGTGGAAGCAACAAATATTCATACCTGTAATTTCTACTGTGTCGGTATTGATCTGATATTCACCAGAATACCCATTGTGAATTCCTAACCTGGATCAATATTTGAGCAACAAATAGCACGGTATAATAGTGACCGATTTCTGTAAAGGCTGTAGACCTGTAGTTATGAACAAGTAGAATATTAGCCAGCGAGTTTGGCCTCCGAATCAGCTCAGTGGTTTGAAAAGTAAAGGGTCATCGACTGAGTTTAGATAGAGCGGTTTGCGAATTCACTCTTTTTCTCTTTTTTTACTTTGGCTCTCAAAATTGTTATTCTACCTACAAAACGTAAGAAACGCTTCAGTTAACAATAAATAAAACGTTATTGATTTCATTATTGAGATTCGTAAGTTAGTTATTTCAACCACATTAAAAAAAACCGTCAAGTGCGAGTGGGACTCGTCCTGAGGGTTCCTTAGCATGCTCTCAAATATGTTAGAAGTGTTGAATAATTTGAAAAAAAAAACTTACTTATTATTATGTAAAAAATGTTTAAAATTTTACTTCCAAATTAAGTCGATCAAATAATAGGTCTTTACATATTAAATTGCCGTTTTCTATACAGAATTTGAAGGAAACTCAATTTTCAGTACAAACATTTTTGCATTTTTTTAGGAATGACAAATCCAAATTGTGTAATTTCTTTTGGCTAACAGCAACATTAATTTAGTTTTTGAATGTCAGCTATAAAAAATTATTACGAATCTTACCATGGAAATGGATGGCATTTAGGACGAACTGTTTTTGAAGATTTCATTTTGGTTATCAAACTGACAATAAAAACAAAATTGAATACGTAGATATAAAACTTTGATAAACAAAAAACAAATAATGGAAATAGCTATTGAATTACAGGAATTATGAACTCATGAATCTGTAAGAAAATTGCGGCAATTTCATATAGAAAAGAGATATTATTATTATTCCATATAGATATTGAAATTATTGACTTTAGAATTTATTTCTGCACTAGTACCCTAAGGCCACCATTCGTACCAATTTCAAGATTGTAGGTCACCGACCCGTATAGGTCTTGATGATCAGTCAGTGAGTGAGATTTTTGGTATGAAAATGCGTTTATTTATTTGGTCTACCAACAGATGAACACTTTACAACATACAATTAATCTAGCGTACAGTAGGAATAGAGTGTAACTCCAATAACAGGTAAACACTACATGCAATAAAAATTAGAGTAGTGACGTGTGACGCCAGTTGGCGGAAGCAGAGACGCACCCGTCTCGGCTCTGGAGACGTCTCGTCCCCCGCCAACCAGTGCTCGTTTAAACATTAAGGGCGCACCGAGCGTTTTTACTTTGTCTCTTTCTTTTTCTTTACGTGTAAAGGGTGAAGAAAATAACCAAACTTATGCACTTTTTCAAAACTTTTCATTGTTATTTTCATCATATTGTTCTTAAATAAAAAAACTATCGTGTATAAACGCTCCAGTCGTCTATGAACTTTATTTTAGTAAATGAATCATAATATCAAATTAATTATTTATATAAAAAAGTAGGGAAATAGAGGAAAAAATTACTTGAAAAGAGGTAATTTTGCGAATTTATTCTATCGAGCCAACTTTATCAAATCGTGTTTCCATCATGTATACAGTCTAGTATATACACCCAATAATACCAATATATTTCCCCAGATTTTAATTTAATTGTTTACTACTTCAAACAAGGGTTATAACGACGTCTTTGTGTGTGTAAATAGCTCGGTGCGATCCTAACCAATTAATGTGTACATATGTAATTTTATGTAATGAAATAATATATATATATATATATATGTATAATAAACAAGCGCCAACTTATAATTAATATACATTTACATTATAATTAAGAAATGCTTGAAATAATGTAATAATGTCGAAAAACAATGAAAGAAAAAAAAGAAAGAATCACTAATTCTTTCAGAATCAATTTGAAAGGTCTCACCTTTTTATTGCGTTTATCTAGAAACTCCAACATCAGTGTCAGATTATAGACCGTAGTATTCGACATAATTCGTCACCTCAAGATATTTCTTGAGAAAAAGAGTCTCGATTCACCGACAAGTGACGGAAAGTAATCCTATAAGAGTTCCGTTTTTATGATGAGATACGGACACCTAAAAACAACTTATATCCAGGCAAGAGGGAATCAAACTCGAGCTTAGTGACCGTTTTTATGTGGAAATTAAAAAAAAATACCTTTATACTACACCTGCTCGGAAAGTACCTTCTTTCTTTGTTGAAAACGATGCAGAAAATACGTCATTACTGTCATACAAATATGCGGGCGGAAAAAGTGTATGAAAATTCATTGTTAACGTGCTTGAGCGGGCAGAAAAAGTATATGCAAATTCATTGTTAACGTGCTGTTTTTTTTTTTAAATAACATAAAGAATGAGCAGGTGTCCAAGTGGCCAGTATTATTTTGCGAACTCGTACAGTGGAGACCGCATCAAGTAAGACACATTGGACTTTGTACCTATCTTATATTCTTCTCTGTAGGGTCTAATGTCGTACTGCAAGTGTATAGCTTGATGTGATCTCCACTGTACATAAAACTCGAAAAATGATACTGGCCACTTGCTTTTCCTGCACATAATAAAAAAATAAGAAGGAAATAAAAAGTGACAATCGCACGCGAGTCAGTCGTTTTCTTTTATTGTATCCTGATTAAAAGTAAAATTATACTATTTCCTCGCAGGTGTAGTATAAAGTCATGTATCACTCGGGAGAAAGTGTAATCTTCCCCTTTCTTCCCTCGGTGAACAATGTACTATTGCAGTTTCCTTTTCAGTCTTTATGGAAACCACAAAACGTTTTTTTTACAAAATAAAGGTGACGATGTACATATTTTTTACTTTATTTGTGTGATCCCATTATTGTAGCAGTCTCTGGTGCAGGAGGAGGCAGCGGCGGTACAGGCGGCAGCAGGGGCGGCTTCTCGGAGGTGTACGCGGGTGACTCGAGCGCCGAGTCCGGCCCTGGCTCGTTGTCGCCGCGGACACACCACGAGCACAGCTAGCGCCGAGGTAGACTGCGGCACAAGTAGATATATAGTCTCTTCTAAGGCCTAGCCTCAAATTCAGAGACTGACTCAAAGTTACAAGTGTGGTGGGTAGGGTTGCTAACTTTTTTTAGAAGAAATAAAGTATACCTGATTTCAGGGAAGGTAAATAAAAAGTACGGTCCTTTAAAAAAGTATCCTTTATTCAAGGGTGTTCAACATTTTTTTGAAAAAATATCATTGCAGCGGACGGTAGGAACTAGGAAGGCCAGGGTTGAAATCCTTTTGTGAAACTGTAGATATTTTTGTGCTCTTTGCACAAACACAAACGCACAACAAGTCATACATTTTCCCTCGGATTTCTTTACGCCTGTGTTTTCGCTGGCTGGTATTTTCAGTATACGTCTAATTTTATGTAAAGATTAAAATAGAGTATTTTCACGTACTTTATTGGTATTCAACAGTATAAAGTACAGAGACCCAAAATAACGTAAGATACTTTATTTTAAAGTACGGTTGGCAACCCTAGCTAGTGGTGGGCCATCCCTAACGTGACCATTTTTATTTTTGCTCAAAACGGGACATAATTACGGATACAGTATCAGTGGCACAATGGAAAAACATACTTTTTGCAAATCAAAACCATTTTTGCAAACAAATTATTTTCTTTCAGGACTTAGACTAAATAATTCACAATTTTATCTGAACTTTTACCAAGCTGATCCTGGATATCTAAAATTTTAACTTGTATCCCTTCGTATGGTACGAGTATGAAATAGCGCGCTATAATAGGGAATATCTTCGGTGACGTGGTTTTAAATCGTAAAGTAATATACAACGTGTAACAGAAAGGTGTAACCATATTTGAAGAGCTTATTCAGTCAATGGTCTAGAACAACTTTTACTATGGAACAAAAACTGTATCTCGAAAAAAAATTTTTACAGTTTCATAGTAAAATGCAATGCCGCTCGGCCGAAATGTATGAAAGGGCAGATCTTTTTTTTGAGATTTCATGTTTGGTTCCATAGTAAAAGTTGTTCTATACCATTGACTGAATAAGCTCTTCAAATATGGTTACACCTTTCTGTTACACGTTGTATAATCTGAGATTTCCCCAACTCGCCCACAATTCAATCAAACTCAAAGAGAGCAGCGCGGGGCGGCACTGCGGAAGCGGGGAGTGACATTTCAATTTTTTGCGCCGTTATAGCATAGCATTTTCAAAACGGGACAATTCTGAGCCCCGAAGCTTTCCACGGGGACACCGGGGTGTTTAGGGTTGCCAACCGTACTTTAAAATAAAGTATCTTACGTTATTTTGGGTCCCTGTACTAGTATGCAGCCTATTTCAGACACATGTGTATTCAGTTGAAAAGTACATTTCAAGCCCTGTAAGTGTACTTGGCGTCAGCTGATGATAGTATGGAGCCTGGCCTTTTTAGTTCCTACCGTCCGCTGCCTTGTTATATTTTCAATACTTTACTTATTGTATTGGATACATTTTTTTAAAGGACCGTACTTTTATTTACCTTCCCTGAAATCAGATGTACTTTATTTCTTCTAAAGAAAGTTAGCAACCCTAGGATTAGTACCAAAAAAAGGGAATGTTCCGTTCAAAACGGGACGCATGGTCACGTTAGCCATCCCGCTCTAACAGCGCTAGGCGTTTCGATATGAGATGTAGGTTTGATCTCAATAAACTTTGCAAACATTTGTAGATAGGGTACATGACTAATGTCTCTATGAACCTGAATTTTACAATAACACAACACGTTCAAAAGTCCTACTATGTCAAAGAGACCTATTATGATACCCATACAAAACCAGTTTTTTTGTTTTATTTATTTTATAATTCATTATGTGTAATCTTTTTCGAAAAAATAAGATCATACGGACCAATTACGTTAAAAATTATAAAGAACAGCCTGCCCCCCTATTCTGTATCTTTGGTTGCCAACTAGACTGAGTGCCTATCATCAAAGACATAGATAAAAACTAAACTTTCAAAATTGCCTTTAGTGGGTGTTGAACTATTTACGAACTGTGACGTCATTTCAAGTGCGAACATATCCTTATACAATCGGAATTCGATAGTATATTTATGTTTTTGATGATAGGCACCCAGTTCAGTTGGCAACTAGAGATACATAATAGGCCCGCTGGACATGACATTACAAACACCTAGCGTAGAATATAGAGGCATTCTTGGTGTTCTAAAAAAAGGTATCTGAATCAAAAGTGAATCAAATATGACATAGTCAAGCAAGACGTAGTTTGAACTAAGTACGAACTTCGTGTTCAAAATCTTAACTTAAGTTTTAAATATTGAGTTACAATCGTGTTCATAGCTCAATTCGGTTAAGTTAGCTACATTTATATCAATGTATACAAAGCTCTAGCTAAATAAAATTACTGTAGCTAGGAAATTGTTTGAAAGTAGCTTACAAAGTAAGTAATTTTTGATTTATATAGCGATATCAGGATTTGGATATAAAAACAAAATGTTTTTTGAAACATTAATGTACCATGGCAGAAAACTCGCTCATTCTATTTTTATCAAGTGTGGACAAACCGAGCTTTCAGCAACAGCTATTTCTGCAGTACCTGTGAAGGCAGTGGCGTGCACAGAACTTTTTTCCCGAAAAGCTATCAGAAGGTCAAGTACGACAATAAAAAAATATGAAAAAATTTAAATAACACTTTGAAAAAATAAATTTTGTATGAAAATGTTCACTCTAGGGTAGGCAGTGCCTACCCTGGCGTCATACAAACTTTTTTTTTTCAAAGTGTTATTTAAATTTTTTCATATTTTTTTTATTGTCAATCTAGGCGTTATTATTCTAAGTTGTCAATCTTGAACTTTTGATTGCTTTTCCGGAAAAAATTCTGTGCACGCCACTGGTACCTGTGAAGGCTATATGTATATCATAACAAATACAAGGTTTATTAATAAACCATACAGATAAAGTTATGTTAAATTATTATTACATACGTCTTGAACACTCACGTGTGATTGTTGTTGACTATATGACAACCGTTTCACCGAAACAATTTCGGCATTATCAAGGCGAGTGTCGTTCTTAGGACGACGACGCGGCGTTCACCCGTCGTTGTCAAACGGGCACTGGCAGCCGCCGATCGGCGAGCTGCACGCACTTTTCGTGCGCTGAGCGTTGGCTGCGTCGTCGAGGGAGGTGGGATGGTGGATGCACTTGATTCTTTTAATTGTTCCAATTGTTTATTATTAGGGGCGGCTATTAAACAAAACGAACTCACAACTTCAACACTGTCATTGGGCACTGTCCTAAAGTTGCTCGAGCCATCGAGAACCGGTTTCCAAGACGGAGCCAGCTGCCAACCTTGATCTCTGTTGAAGTTGGAATTACGACTAATTTCGATGGCTTCGTGTATTTTGCGAGGAATGGTATATTTCTCCTTCACTAATACTGTAGCCTTGTCGAAACGGATGAAGTGGGTCGTATCCGAACTTGGTGCATGTTCTGCTACTGCTAAGAATTGATAATACTGAAATTGTATCGGTGAAACGGTTGGTATATAGTCAACAACAATCACACGTGAGTGTTCAAGCCGTATGTAATAATAATTTAGTATGTCAGCTCATGCGAGTTTTAATAATATTAAAGTTATGTTATATGATTTTTGCAAATACATGATTTTTTTTCTCTTTCTCGCAAACTATGTCAAGCAGGTATTGAAAATGTATATG